>OY978465.1:0-5000000 GCA_963854805.1 Plagodis dolabraria | reverse complement strand
CGGGAATTATTTCGAGGCATCTCGCAACGGCATAGTGAGCGTTGTTTATTTCGTCGTGTCGTTCCAATATTTTATTTTAGTATTGAGATGTGATACGATATTGAAGATTATGGATTTGGTAGATAAAGATTTCAAGAAGAATATGCCTGATGATGAAAAGGCGATTGTGTTGGAATATGCAAATAAAGGTAAATATGAACATAATAGTGAATGACATTCTGTATCAATAATTTAACAATGCTTCCGCCTGGGCTACACTGTGAGAACAATTTAATTGTAACATCATTCTGCCCACAGAAATGCAATTCAATCAAAACTTCACGAATCTTCACTCGAAACGAGTTTCTCTTTTTAACCTTTCATCAAAGCAATCATCAAAAACTGTTGAGCCTCTTAAATCTAATTACTATACATCATGCACCATTTAAGGACGGGAGGGCTTTTAGTACAAAATTTTCTGTCAGTGGTCCTTATGATAGTGCTCTTCGATTGTAATATTTCATCACATTTTACCCATTCTGCATCGCCTCTTAGGAAAGATATAGTGGGATCCAATTTAAGCCGGGCACCCAATGGGGAGGGTTCCTCACTTACATATATGAACCCTAAAAACATTACACTTCCTTTGGGCATCATTAGCAACCGGGAGACTTCCAGTGTAGAACAAAGCTCTCCCCTTTATAACGCTACCATGAACGGCTAATAGCTACTTGTAACCATTGACTACGTTTCGTTTGTAAGCTGTCATCCTATTTTTGATAAGCTTCGCTTGATACATTTTTATAACTATTTTTATAAATATAAGTAGTTAAATATTGGGAATTCTGCCCCACTCCATTCGTGTTCGGTCCATCGCCAGCCCTTGCTGGCGATAGTCCTCCACTCACTTCGTAGGCAGATTCCCAATATTTATTTTGTTAAAACATTATAACTTATTACACCTTGATTCGAAATGATTCGCCAGCCCTGCTGGCGATAGTCCTCCACCTTGGTTCGAAATGATGTCTGTTGCTGAGTTGCGTTTCTTTGTGACATTTTTATCATCACTCCACTGGTTCACTAAATGTACTTTTACTCGTTTTTATTGTTTTCTAAAGTTTTACCGAAAACACATTGGGAATTCTATCCCACTCCATTCGTGTTCGGTCCATCGCTAGCCCTGCTGACGATAGTCCTCCACTCACTTCGTAGGCAGATTCCCAATATTTATTTTGTTAAAACATTATAACTTATTACACCTTGATTCGAAATGATTCGCCAGCCCTGCTGGCGATAGTCCTCCACCTTGGTTCGAAATGATGTCTGTTGCTGAGTTGCGTTTCTTTGTGACATTTTTATCATCACTCCACTGGTTCACTAAATGTACATTTACTCGTTTTTATTGTTTTCTAAAGTTTTACCGAAAACACATTGGGAATTCTAGCCCACTCCATTCGTGTTCGGTCCATCGCTAGCCCTGCTGACGATAGTCCTCCACTCACTTCGTAGGCAGATTCTCAATATTTATTTTGTTAAAACATTATAACTTATTACACCTTGATTCGAAATGATTCGCCAGCCCTGCTGGCGATAGTCCTCCACCTTGGTTCGAAATGATGTCTGTTGTTGAGTTGCGTTTCTTTGTGACATTTTTATCATCACTCCACTGGTTCACTAAATGTACTTTTACTCGTTTTTATTGTTTTCTAAAGTTTTACCGAAAACACATTGGGAATTCTAGCCCACTCCATTCGTGTTCGGTCCATCGCTAGCCCTGCTGGCGATAGCCCTCCACCTTGGTTGGAAATTATTCGCCAGCCCTTGCTGGCGATAGTCCTCCACTCACTTCGTAGACAGATTTCCAATATTTATTTTGTTAAAACATTATAACTTATTACACCTTGGTTCGAACTGATGTCTGTTGCTGAGTTGCGTTTTCTTTGTGATATTTTTAATCACTCCACTGGTTCACTAAATGTATTTTTACTCGTTTTTTTTTATTTGTTTTCTAAAGTTTTACCGAAAACACATTGGGAATTCTAGCCCACTCGTGTTCGGTCCATTGCCAGCCCTGCTGGCGATAGTTCTCCACTCACTTCGTAGGCAGATTCCCAATATTTATTTTGTGAAAACATTATAGCTTATTACACCTTGGATCGAAATGATGTCTGTTTTTCGTATGTGATGTAAAGCTAAATTTTAACAATAACTGAGGGCTTATGTTGAGCCTTGAGCATAGCGAATCTCGTGTACACTCCAAAGTCTTGTTAAAATTAGGTTAACATAATACATCTCATAAGTAAATATATCTATACCATGGTGTAGCACATGATTAAAATTTCGTTTTAACAATGACTGAGGGCTTCTGTCGAGCCTCAAGTGTAGCGAATCTCGTGTACACTCCAAAGTATTGTTAAAATGTATATTTAATTAATACCGTTCATACCATTCTGTAAAATTTGAGTGTATCAAAAATGCTGGAACAGTTTAATTTCGAAACCAAGATTTAATATATGATAATATTTTATTTTGTACGTTTCATAACTGTTGGGATATAAAAATCTTTAAAATCATTATCCGTGTCATCTATACAACGTGTTGTAAATTTGATTATAACTTATTACACCTTGGTTCGAAATGATGTCTGTTTTTCGTATGTGATATAAAGCTAAATTTAAACAATAACTGAGGGCTTTTGTCGAGCCTTGAGCATAGCGAATCTCGTGTACACTCCAAAGTCTTGCTAAAATTCGGTTGACATGACACATTTCATACGTTAATATATCTATACCATGGTTTGAGTACTGCCTATAGCACAAGATTTTTTTAACAATGACTAAGGGCTTCTGTCGAGCCTCAAGTGTAGCGAATCTCGTGTACACTCCAAAGAATTGTTAAAAAGTATATTTAATTAATACCGTTCATACCATTCTGTAAAATTTGAGTGTATCAAAAATGCTGGAACAGTTTAATTTCGAAACCAAGATTTAATATATGATAATATTTTATTTTGTACGTTTCATAACTGTTGGGATATAAAAATCTTCAAAATCATTATCCATGTCATCTATACAACGTGTTGTAAATTTGATTATAACTTATTACACCTTGGTTCGAAATGATGTCTGTTTTTCGTATGTGATATAAAGCTAAATTTAAACAATAACTGAGGGCTTTTGTCGAGCCTTGAGCATAGCGAATCTCGTGTACACTCCAAAGTCTTGCTAAAATTCGGTTGACATGACACATTTCATATGTTAATATATCTATACCATGGTTTGAGTTCTGCCTATAGCACAAGATTTTTTTAACAATGACTAAGGGCTTCTGTCGAGCCTCAAGTGTAGCGAATCTCGTGTACACTCCAAAGTATTGTTAAAATGTATATTTAATTAATACCGTTCATACCATTCTGTATAATTTGAGTGTATCAAAAATGCTGGAACAGTTTAATTTCGAAACCAAGATTTAATATATGATAATATTTTATTTTGTACGTTTCATAACTGTTGGGATATAAAAATCTTTAAAATCATTATCCATGTCATCTATACAACGTGTTGTAAATTTGATTATAACTTATTAGACCTTGGTTCGAAATGATGTCTGTTTTTCGTATGTGATATAAAGCTAAATTTAAACAATAACTGAGGGCTTTTGTCGAGCCTTGAGCATAGCGAATCTCGTGTACACTCCAAAGTCTTGCTAAAATTCGGTTGACATGACACATTTCATACGTCCATATATCTATACCATGGTTTGAGTTCTACCTATAGCACAAGATTTTTTTAACAATGACTAAGGGCTTCTGTCGAGCCTCAAGTGTAGCGAATCTCGTGTACACTCCAAAGTATTGTTTAAATGTATATTTAATTAATACTGTTTATACCATTCTGTAAAATTTGAGTGTATCAAAAATGCTGGAACAGTTTAATTTCGAAACCAAGATTGAATATATGATAATATTTTATTTTGTACGTTTCACAACTGTTGGGATATAAAAATCTTTAAAATCATTATCCGTGTCATCTATACAATGTGTTGTAAATTTAATTATAACTTATTACACCTTGGTTCGAAATGATGTCTGTTTTTCGTATGTGATATAAAGCTAAATTTTAACAATAACTGAGGGCTTATGTTGAGTCTTGAGCATAGCGAATCTCGTGTACACTCCAAAGTCTTGTTAAAATTAGGTTAACATAATACATCTCATAAGTAAATATATCTATACCATGGTGTAGCACATGATTAAAATTTCGTTTTAACAATGACTGAGGGCTTCTGTCGAGCCTCAAGTGTAGCGAATCTCGTGTACACTCCAAAGTATTGTTAAAATGTATATTTAATTAATATCGTTCATACCATTCTGTAAAATTTGAGTGTATCAAAAATGCTGGAACAGTTTAATTTCGAAACCAAGATTTAATATATGATAATATTTTATTTTGTACGTTTCATAACTGTTGGGATATAAAAATCTTTAAAATCATTATCCATGTCATCTATAGAACGTGTTGTAAATTTGAATATAACTTATTAGACCTTGGTTCGAAATGATGTCTGTTTTTCGTATGTGATATAAAGCTAAATTTAAACAATAACTGAGGGCTTTTGTCGAGCCTTGAGCATAGCGAATCTCGTGTACACTCCAAAGTCTTGCTAAAATTCGGTTGACATGACACATTTCATACGTTAATATATCTATACCATGGTTTGAGTACTGCCTATAGCACAAGATTTTTTTAACAATGACTAAGGGCTTCTGTCGAGCCTCAAGTGTAGCGAATCTCGTGTACACTCCAAAGAATTGTTAAAATGTATATTTAATTAATACCGTTCATCCCATTCTGTAAAATTTGAGTGTATCAAAAATGCTGGAACAGTTTAATTTCGAAACCAAGATTGAATATATGATAACATTTTATTTTGTACGTTTCATAACTGTTGGGATATAAAAGTCTTTAAAATCATTATCCGTGTCATCTATACAATGTGTTGTAAATTTAATTATAACTTATTACACCTTGGTTCGAAATGATATCTGTTTTTCGTATGTGATATAAAGCTAAATTTAAACAATAACTGAGGGCTTATGTCGAGCCTTGAGCATAGCGAATCTCGTGGACACCAAGATTTTTTTAACAATGACTAAGGGCTTCTGTCGGGCCTCAAGTGTAGCGAATCTCGTGTATACTCCAAAGCATTGTTTAAATGAATCAAACAATAACTGAGGGCTTATGTCGAGCCTTGAGCATAGCGAATCTCGTGTACACTTCAAAGTCTTGTTAAAATTAGGTTAACATAATACATCTCATAAGTAAATATATTTATACCATGGTTTAGCACATGATTAAAATTTCGTTTTAACAATGACTAAGGGCTTCTGTCGGGTCTCAAGTGTAGCGAATCTCGTGTTTACTCCAAAGCATTGTTTAAATGAATCAAACAATAACTGAGGGCTTATGTCGAGCCTTGAGCATAGCGAATCTCGTGTACACTTCAAAGTCTTGTTAAAATTAGGTTAACATAATACATCTCATAAGTAAATATATTTATACCATGGTTTAGCACATGATTAAAATTTCGTTTTAACAATGACTAAGGGCTTCTGTCGGCCCTCAAGCGTAGCGAATCTCGTGTATACTCCAAATCATTGTTTAAATGAATCAAACAATAACTGAGGGCTTATAACGAGCCTTGAGCATAGCGCATCTCGTGTCCACTTCAAAGTCTTGTTAAAATTAGGTTAACATAATACATCTCATAAGTAAATATATTTATACCATGGTTTAGCACATGATTAAAATTTCGTTTTAACAATGACTAAGGGCTTCTGTCGGGCCTCAAGTGTAGCGAATCTCGTGTATACTCCAAAGCATTGTTTAAATGAATCAAACAATAACTGAGGGCTTATGTCGAGCCTTGAGCATAGCGAATCTCGTGTACACTTCAAAGTCTTGTTAAAATTAGGTTAACATAATACATCTCATAAGTAAATATATTTATACCATGGATTAGCACATGATTAAAATTTCGTTTTAACAATGACTAAGGGCTTCTGTCGAGCCTCAAGTGTAGCGAATCTCGTGTACACTCCAAAGTATTGTTAAAATGTATATTTAATTAATATAAAATCAATTTATATTATTAATTTTAGGTGACTTAACTGGTTCACACAAAATTCAATCACGAAATGAGTTATCTTCTACAGTACTATACCTCTTTTATATTAAATGTGGCATCGAATATCGATTCCCACAGTTACCTGATATTTACACAGACTTCTTACTTATTCTGTGTACTTACGCTGCACTTCATAAAGTTACCTACTTTGCAATCTGCAGCTAATGCTAAGTTTATACTGCTCAACTAAATTCAAAAGTATTGACTTGATTTTGTGGGGTTTCTTAAAGTTATGGATACAATTTTACTTTTTTATCTTGAATGTTATTTAATTATTTTAATAATTAATTATTGAATATAGGCAATCCTATCATAACATCAAAAATGCTAGGTATAAAGTGTTGAACATAATAAACCAAGTATAGAAATATCTTTTAAGGTACCGCTATTATCACAATTGTTACGTGCTTATGTTATTACAATTGTTACGTGGGAAACCAATTTTCTCCTTGAGGCGATAGCTTGTAAGCAACTATTTTGTAAATGATCCACCACTTAATCGCATCGTGTGCACGAACCATAAAGTTTTCAGTACAATCAGGAACACAATACAAAGTCACATATACCGATGGCATGTGTTCATGTATTAAGTTTGATCCTGCACGTTGTTCAAATTTTTATTCTCGTTGTAATTTTGTTAACTCATGCGCTTAGCATGCGTTATTAAAAACAATGATTGTATGTACAATATCTGTTCTAATAGGTTATATAAAAGTACTTTTGCCAAAGAACATTTGATAAACTAATTACTTATTAAAGTTCTTTAAAACAGCATAAGCTGTTCTAATTCCAACAAAATAATAAATTGGTAAGAAAGAATTTCCAACAGCAAAAATGTGTCCCATATACTGATGGTGTAGCGTTTGCATAAAACATACAAAGACATATCTTGCAGTAAGTTTGATTGTCCAACATATAGCTGGTCTAAATAGGACAGATAAAGGTATATTTGTCTGTGGTCATTTTAAGAAGTACCTACATAAGCACCTACCTCAGATTTATTATAATTTAAGAAACATATGAGTAAGCTATTGTTATTACCAAGAAATAGGTAGAAGTATTACAACCAAAATGACTTGCAAAGTTTAGCTTATCGCATTATTATAAAAATAAAAGAGAAAGTTTTTGTGTAAGTGTGAACCTACAAGTATGTTTTTTCTTCGCGTTGTAACATTTGAAACAATTTGAATGAAATACACAAGGAGTTTGTTTAGCTCCTCGAGTAGCACATAATAGGTTGACCTGATTTCACGTGGGTGAAACCGCGGACGGAAGCAAGTAAAAAATTAAAGAAGTCTTTTGTTCGCAAGTGTACTTATTCTTTGCTGTCATCAGCAGACATCATGTTACAACACGTGTAGTAGGCTAGTAGCTAGGGTTGTCAACCATAATGTTAAAATAATATAGGTATTTTAAATTATTTTGATGAAGAACCTTTTGCTGTTTTATATAAATAAAGTCTACAAAATACTGTTTTCATCATCACTGGCACTTCAGTGATAAGTTTGTGTACCTTTCCTGCCTGATCAATTAAAATAAACAGTCTAACGTTGATATTACTTCTTTACCACAAAAGTTATAATAAAAGTTATTTTATTTTCTGCCTTGAGTTCTCGTTTTCACATGCGTAACATTAGGGTAATAAGTATCCCAGTTGTAAGTCGATGGTTCCATCATTACCAAATTTCATACAAATTAGAGGTTTTTCTTAGATAATATATAATACCACAATACTCCCTTTTGTTGGTTTAAATGAATACTTCACATTTTTAGATCTAATAGGTCAGCCTTTGACCAGTATCTCACCTGTTGGTGAGTGATGACGGTGTGGTTGAAGGTGGTAAACAAGTTAAAACTGAAATAGGAACTGTTTAATTATTTCATAGGTATTTTATTTCTTGTACAAACCGTTGGCAACCCTTGTAGCGTGATATATCTAATTACCTTATTACTGCTAATTTTGCATCTTTAATGTATAACGTATTCTTTGCTTTCATCAGCAGTTGTCATGTTACAACACGTGTAGTAGGCTAGTAGCTAGGGTTGTCAACCATAATGTTAAAATAATATAGGTATTTTAAATTATTTTGACGAAGAACCTTTGCTGTTTTATATAAATAAAGTCTACATAATACTGTTTTTATCATCACTGGCACTTCAGTGATAAGTTTGTGTACCTTTCCTGCCTGATCAATTAAAATAAACAGTACAACGTTGATATTACTTCTTTACCACAAAAGTTATAAAACAAATTATTTTACTATCCGCCTTGAGTACTCGTTTTCACATGCGTAACATTAAGGTAATAAGTATCCCAGGTGTAAGTCGATGGTTCCGTCATTACCAAATTTCATACAAATTAGAGGTTTTTCTTAGATAATAAATAATACCACAATACTCCCTTTTGTTGGTTTAAATGAATACTTCACATTTTTAGATCTAATAGGTCAGCCTTTGACCAGTATCTCACCTGTTGGTGAGTGATGGCGGTGTGGTTGAAGGTGGTAAACAAGTTAAAACTGAAATAGGAACTGTTTAATTATTTCATAGGTATTTTATTTCTTGTACAAACCGTTGGCAACCCTTGTAGTGTGATATATCTAATTACCTTATTACTGCTAATTTTGCATCTTTAATGTATAACGTATTCTTTGCTTTCATCAGCAGTTATCATGTTACAACGCGTGTAGTAGGCTAGTAGCTAGGGTTGTCAACCATAATGTTAAAATAATATAGGTATTTTAAATTATTTTGATGAAGAACCTTTGCTGTTTTATATAAATAAAGTCTACATAATACTGTTTTTATCATCACTGGCACTTCAGTGATAAGTTGGTGTACCTTTCCTGCCTGATCAATTAAAATAAACAGTACAACGTTGATATTACTTCTTTACCACAAAAGTTATAAAACAAATTATTTTACTATCCGCCTTGAGTACTCGTTTTCACATGCGTAACATTAAGGTAATAAGTATCCCAGGTGTAAGTCGATGGTTCCGTCATTACCAAATTTCATACAAATTAGAGGTTTTTCTTAGATAATAAATAATACCACAATACTCCCTTTTGTTGGTTTAAATGAATACTTCACATTTTTAGATCTAATAGGTCAGCCTTTGACCAATATCTCACCTGTTGGTGAGTGATGGCGGTGTGGTTGAAGGTGGTAAACAAGTTAAAACTGAAATAGGAACTGTTTAATTATTTCATAGGTATTTTATTTCTTGTACAAACCGTTGGCAACCCTTGTAGCGTGATATATCTAATTACCTTATTACTGCTAATTTTGCATCTTTAATGTATAACGTATTCTTTGCTTTCATCAGCAGTTATCATGTTACAACGCGTGTAGTAGGCTAGTAGCTAGGGTTGTCAACCATAATGTTAAAATAATATAGGTATTTTAAATTATTTTGATGAAGAACCTTTGCTGTTTTATATAAATAAAGTCTACATAATACTGTTTTTATCATCACTGGCACTTCAGTGATAAGTTTGTGTACCTTTCCTGCCTGATCAATTAAAATAAACAGTACAACGTTGATATTACTTCTTTACCACAAAAGTTATAAAACAAATTATTTTACTATCCGCCTTGAGTACTCGTTTTCACATGCGTAACATTAAGGTAATAAGTATCCCAGGTGTAAGTCGATGGTTCCGTCATTACCAAATTTCATACAAATTAGAGGTTTTTCTTAGATAATAAATAATACCACAATACTCCCTTTTGTTGGTTTAAATGAATACTTCACATTTTAGATCTAATAGGTCAGCCTTTGACCAGTATCTCACCTGTTGGTGAGTGATGACGGTGTGGTTGAAGGTGGTAAACAAGCTAAAACTGAAATAGGAACTCTTTAATTATTTCATAGGTATTTTATTTCTTGTACAAACCGTTGGCAACCCTTGTAGCGTGATATATCTAATTACCTTATTGTACTAATTTTGCATCTTTAGTGTATAACGTACTAAAGAACAAAATGTAACATGTGCATCATACATTATTTGGAAAATCAATCCTGGATGATATGATAGTTAAGCGTATTATAGACTGATTGCTGATATTGCTAACATGTTTTTTTATTTGCTTTAAAACCTCAGTTTTTTGTCATAAATTTTAAATCGATATTAATTTCCACATCAGTGACAAGTTTACTCTGCTGGTTCCTGCTCCGATAAAATGTTAGTAAGTAATATTAAATAATGTTTCCCAACATCATATTCACTCGATTATTTTTCTTGAAATTATTAATTGAAAAATGTGCTCTCCAATCTCCTACATGTTAATGTTATGTAAATTTAGGTATGTGACAAGCCCAGTGCAGCGCCACACAGCATGAAGCTCTGTAATTTTTATGAAGCTGGCAAGAGCAAGAAATGTGATGTTTATCATTAGGCTAATAACTTATAATAACTGTTGATAAAAATTTGATTGTGTAACTAATTAATCCAGGTATTAAATTGTTACTTAAATTTACAGGTCTGACTCCGAATTTGAATCCGCGACCAGTGTAGTACCCACCGTTGCGGCGCCGAAAAGGAAAAAAGCCTGCAAGCCGAAGAGTAACCCAGCACACGAAAGGTAAATATTTTGAAATAAGTGTGTTCAAGTAGGTTGGTAGGAATATTCTCTAAAACATTATGACTTCGATACACAAATTATTTGTCTTATTGTTTAAAACTATGCATTGAATTAAAGTAAATTAATAAGTAAAACATGTTTGTGTTGACATACATAAATAAAATTGCTGATGTTCTTTAAATTTATACGTGTGAAATTACATTTTTTTGTTACCCAATCAGTAATATTTATTATATGTAGAATCGTTGCAAATTATTTTTTCAATCTTCGAGAGTCATTATAGCTGTTTCTTAAGTTTTATTTTTTTGTTTGCAGTACAAACCAAAGCCAGATCTATTTAAGATCCTAAGAGCTGAAGAAAAGTCGTCTGCAGCAGAATGCAGTTCTTCAACAACCTTCAAGCTAGAGTCATCTTTTATTAGCCGGGTGTCAACTGGATCGGCACATCATACTGCTAATGTTAAGGGTTCGTACTTTGTGGAGCTCAAAGTATTCAACACAGACGACGCGCTACGAACTGATCCACGAGAATGGTACAAAGAAGCATTGGCAAGTGTAAAGCTTCAATGTAATGAGCATACTCCAACCTGGGAAACGCTGCAGGCTTTTATGGCGGCTTACTCTCATTTCGAGAATAGCGAGCCAAAATTTTATTCGAATAAAATAACTTGTAAAAAATTAAGTTATGATTAGATATTAATATATTTTCTTTGATGTGTCAAATCAATATGCTATAACAGTTTTTCGCTCTTTTCGTTTCACTTGTACCAGGTTTTCGTGTCTGAAGTATTGACTATTTTGCGTTATATCTGAGTTTGTAGAAAATTGATCCCATTCGTTTTGAGGGTTAGAGTATCCTATTAGATTGTCAATTTCTAACGTATTAAACGGTGTTGATGTGTTTTATTGAGGAGGCTTATTCTCATTTCGAGATTAGTGAGCCAAAATGTTATTCTATAAGAACTTTTAATAGGCAATGTAAGATTAGGTATATTAAAATAAATATTTAATTGGTACGGTCAGTATATCTGATACGTGTTATTAATAAAGAACTTATTTTACTTAATAATATGTTCAATGAAATAGGTGTTTAGTATAATATCAATGTTTTTTCTAATAGAATTGGTAATTAATGTTTCTGAAATAAAACATAAAAATTTAAACCGTATTTTAAAGTAAATATTACAAAACCTTTAATATTTTATTTTTGGATTATCCTCTCAACTCTTAAAATATATGTATATACTTACGAAATACTTTTGTTGTTATAATATTCAAATATGCTGTAGTTACCATTACCAGGTAGGTACTAGATATATATTTATTTCGCAATCCCTCTAAGAAGCCTTCATCAGGCTGACTACTCTGAGAACATGAATGTTACTCGGCCTTCACGAACCTACCTAAACAACCTATATACCTACATAACCAACCTACCCTGCGGTCTTATTTTACAATTCATATATCTTAATAGTAGGATCCTAGGTATACTATAATAGCCGGGTACAGGGTTCGTGGGGCAAAGATAATATTATTATGGGATCGCTTTGTTTGGCATGCAGCCCCCCGTCACGTTGCACCCCGCAGAATAATAAAGAGTGTGAATTCTTATGTTTGTTTGTTATCTAAAGTACCTATTATAATTTAAATACAGCTCAATATAGCAACTGATACAACCTAATAAATAGTTTCTGGTTCCCTACTCGTTACGCAACATGCACCAATAATGCGATTAGAACAAAGTACTTACCTATTTTGAAATTGAGTAGGCAGGTATACCTGTCATCTTCAACCTGTTTTAGCTTTTTACTATTGATTACCTACCTGCTTGAAGACCACTCATGAAGATTGCCATTAGCTTTACTATAAAGGAAATACTGTTGAGCAAGGTATTTTGGGGTAAATAATGTAAGCAGTATCCTGATACTTTCGTTACACACAAAGAAATGTAAATGTGTGCACGAGTCATATGTAAAATCAGCTAGGCAGGTACCTACGTCTCAACGCAAGGTAACCTCACATAGCCATAATATGTACAATTGATTATAATGTAGTATCATCTCTGCGTGTGCTAAATGTACATATTTTTGTTAGTTATCTCATAAATTTAGGTACTTAAACTTACAAATATCGCTACTAATACAACCAAATAAATAGAAGCAACAACCAAACCGTTACGCTATTATAACGATCAGCTATTCCGTTGATGTAATTTAGTTAACAGTTAACGATAAGTCTATTGTAGGTATAGTATAAACTAGTAAATAAGTTTTTGAACCTAATTGACTATCGTGATAAAACCTAGTCTGTGGATTACGGGTATCCTCAACTATTTTACGTAACATCATTTCAAACCAAGGTGTAATAAGTTATAATGTTTTAACAAAATAAATATTGGAAATCTGTCTACGAAGTGAGTGGAGGACTATCGCCAGCAGGGCTAGCGATGGACCTAACACGAATGGAGTGGGCTAGAATTCCCAATGTGTTTTCGGTAAAACTTTAGAAAACAATAAAAACGAGTAAAAGTACATTTAGTGAACCAGTGGAGTGATGACAAAATGTCACAAAGAAACGCAACTCAACAACAGACATCATTTCGAACCAAGGTGGAGGACTATCGCCAGCAGGGCTGGCGAATCATTTCGAATCAAGGTGTAATAAGTTATAATGTTTTAACAAAATAAATATTGGGAATCTGCCTACGAAGTGAGTGGAGGACTATCGTCAGCAGGGCTAGCGATGGACCGAACACGAATGGAGTGGGATAGAATTCCCAATGAGTTTTCGGTAAAACTTTAGAAAACAATAAAAACGAGTAAAAGTACATTTAGTGAACCAGTGGAGTGATGATAAAAATGTCACAAAGAAACGCAACTCAGCAACAGACATCATTTCGAACCAAGGTGGAGGACTATCGCCAGCAGGGCTGGCGAATCATTTCGAATCAAGGTGTAATAAGTTATAATGTTTTAACAAAATAAATATTGGGAATCTGCCTACGAAGTGAGTGGAGGACTATCGCCAGCAAGGGCTGGCGATGGACCGAACACGAATGGAGTGGGGCAGAATTCCCAATAATTAACTATTAATATATCTCAGAAATGTGTATTCCTGATCTGTTTAGACCAAAGCGATCAAAATCTTTCAATAATAAAATCACATATGGTTATAGAATAGTATTCATGTATCATGATTAGCTCACGGTCCTCGTTTTCGATGTTACCCGTAAATCTAAAGGAGAAACCGCCCAAAGCAAAATGCCTTATCTGTACCACATTTCTGCCGACCTTGTTTGGATTCAGTTGTGGGTCAGTATACCAATCGAACACATTTACTGTTACCAGGTCTGTAGCCAACTCAGTCCAGCAAACCCCTTATCGTTCTTGCTATGTAACTTGCTTGATGGCCCTCTTGAACGCAATGTGGCGCAAACTGTTCTCACAGTCCGACATACCTTTTAAAATAGTATCTATAATAATATGTTCAATTTTTAGGGACTCACGTGTGTCGCCAATGGTCTCTAGCCGTCTTCATGTGTGCTGCGATATTTCCAATGAAACATATTGTATGGGAACTTTACCTCTATATAATGGGGAAATTTGAATTGGTTTTGATATTCCCGTTGATTTTTCCGTCGCCCATAGAAGAATATAAGACGCATCCAATCGTATTCACAGTTATAACTTTATTAACAGACTCTTATGCAATGTATGGAGCCTGTATGTACATAGCGTTTGTTCCTCTTGGGCTCTCATTCATGCTGCATGCGTGTGGCCAGTTAGAAATAATCAAGAAAAGAACCTCCAAGTTGTTTTTAAACCATTCTAAGGAAGAAATTAAAATGAAGTTGATTGAGATTGTGAAACATTTGCAGTACATATACGAGTAAGTGATAAATTCAATTTTGTTTACATAGGCACAGATTTCTTTAAACGGGCATAATATGTGCAGAAGCATCTAATAAACATCTAAAAAATCTTGATGATAGTGATCAACGAATGGTGTAATTTATGATAGTTTTTGATAAAATATGATATGAGCGACAGTGGATAGTTGTATAAACGGATTAGCAGAACGGATGTTTATCTGCATTTTTTTTCATACAATGCTTCAAATTCAATGAATGACATGACCATTAATATTAAGCTATTTTATGAATTGAAACTGAATTTAGTCGTTAACTTATTATGCTACTACTAAATGCGAAATGTTAATATTGTTTTTACAGATTTGTGGACTTAATCAAAGATACTTTCAAAGTTTCATATGAAATAACAATGAAAGCATCGACTATTATACTACCGGTGACGTTGTATCAGGTATTGACGGTAAGTAATAATAATTCTTCACCTGACATATGCCACTGATCTGCGGTTGAAGCCGTGATGCAAAGTTTATGGTATTGTGGAAGATTTTAATGATGTCATGCATATCCACAACACTCAAGTAAAAGACCTTCTTGCAAGTATAAATATACCGTCTTCTGTATATAAGTATTTTTTCTTTGTTTCGGATGTTGATTCAGTAATATCAAAATATCGAAGGTAGAAACGAAAATGGTATAGATCGGCTTCTTACGTAAAAAAATAGTGATTTCGGTAATCCTTTCAATCGGTGCCATAGTGAGACTTGAATTATTGGTTATTGAATGGCTCGCATATAATTTAAAGTCATATTTCCACGATAATAAACCCTCCCCACTGGTTCCTAAAATATAAATAGCACGAATTTTTGTCGTCAAGAACATTACGCAAAAAGTGGATACACATAGATATATAAGTATACATATTTTGACGTTTCATTTTCATAACTTTCTGTTATAGAGATCATCTAAAACAAGAACGAGCCCGCGTTGTTAGAAAATTCCTGTCAAAAATATTATCCCCGCACACTGAAAAAATCGTTTTGGCGGCGACCCTACCGCAGTTCGCGAGGTCATAGATAAAAGAATAGGGACTATTTCTCTACGGTGAGGTGTGTGTCGTGTCGATGTACACTCGTCTTCACCCTGAAACGTAATGAACAACAATAAAATACTATTGGTGCTGTTGAACTACTGGATGAACGAACAAAAGAAATGAAAATAAAACATCGATACTGGGTTCACCCGCTATCAGTTTCCGTTACTTTATCAGCTCCGAAATTAATAAAAACATTAACATTTTATGAGTGTCTCATTATGTCTGCGGGGTCTATTCCAAAATTTGCTAATGCATAGTTATTTTTGAGTCGTATGATAAACGTAGTCTAGTTTTGGCATAACATTGGTGATCGTAAATACTAAATTCAATAATTTAAATGTCAAACTATATGCATTATAAGCTAATTTATTATTATTTAGCCCGGCCGCACATTGTTAGGAGTTTAAATTCATAAGTTTAGGTGTTTAAATTAATATTATTTTGCCTATCAGCTAAATAATAATAGCATTTTGATGTGGTTTTTCCTTACGTAAAGAGGAGTGTTTTTTAGGGTTCCGTACCCAAAGGGAAAAAGACGGACGGACAGCGAAGTCTCAGTAATAGGGTCCCGCTATTACTCAGACATCGCTGTCCGTCCGACTGTCACCAGGCTGTATCTCAAGAACCGTGATAGCTAAATAGATGAAATTTTCACAGATGATGTATTTCTGTTGCCGTTATAACAACAAATACAAAAAGTTGGCCAAGTGTGAGTCGGACTTGCGCACATTAAATAAACAAAAGCTTAAAATATGAAGTGTAATGTTGTATAGCTAATGGTACGGAACCCTTCGTGTGCGAGTCCGACTCGCACTTGGTCGATTTTTTTAATACTCTTAATTTTTTGTTTCAGTCTTTCCGAAATGGTGAATTCAGTGTGGAATTCATTACGTTCATAATAGCCGGAACGCTTTTCTGCAGCTTACCGTGTTACTACAGTGACATGCTTATGGAAAAGGTACAAAAAGGCAAATGACACACCATATTTATGTTCAAACTCAGTCTCATCTCCTTTATGTATTTAAGAAAAATTATAAATTGCAACACAACACGTTTCATGTTGTCTAACTATTATAGTTATGTGACATACACAACTGTACAATAGTTAGATATATTGTATTGCGGGCTTTTTAGATATTGATGTCCTCCATAAAATTGTAGTACATCATTTTGCTCTATTTTCAACAATTTGCGCAGCGTACGCATATATTAACGTATGTACGCATTTTTGGTGTTTTTTATCACTCGTCGTGTTACATTAACGAAGTTATCATACGGATTCCTAAGTTTTAGAAAATATTCTATAGCCTATCTATGTTTATCAGGAATAGTGTAGAATTCTAATAATAAAAACAAACAAATCGGTCCAGTAATTTGAATTTTATTCCTTACATACAAAAATACAAATCTTTCCTTTTTTTTTTTTTATTGCTGATATGTAAGCCTTTGACCACAATCTCACGTGATGGTAAGTGATGATGTGGTCGAAGGTGTTAACAGGCTTAACCTAGAATGACTGGCTCTCAAGGACAGTTAATTAATTAATTAATTAATTAATTAATTCCTCTTTATAATATTAGTATAGATATGGAAGTATAGATTGACAAAAATCATAACGTAGTGGCAACTACTTACATGATCAAGAATAATGGAGGATTCTGGTCAAGAAAAGATATATTGTATTTCCCAAGGTCTCAGTTCAAGGAGATACACTAGTTAAAATATCACATTCTGAAGCGCTCGTAGCGAAGTTTGCTTAGCCATTCTGAAACGGTCAGCAAAGCTAAGCAACGTCCGCCGCGGTCATGAGATGGATGGGTGACCGCTGGTGACATTACTACTGAGCGTGCAGGAGGCTTCGGAGGGCACGTTAAATCGTCGGTCCCGGTTGTCTTCGGATGGCAGTCGTTATAGCATGGTGGTAGGGCATTTTGCGAATGCCCGCCTGGCTAGCTACCACCCTCAAGTAGAAAATCTGTCGCCAAGAACCTAACGGTTTGTTCCGGCAGCTGCCCTTGAAAGCCAGTAATTCTCTAGGTTAGCCTGAACAACACCTTCGACCACATCATCACTTACCATCAAGTGAGATAGTGGTCAAAGGCTAACCTATCATGCATAAAATAAAAATATATATGTTTAACAGAATATAAGGAGTAATAAATATTACTCCCCTGTATTAAGTATGTCTGTGGGGATAACACATAGATACCAATATTACGAGGAAAGAATTTGGAAGACGTTCAAGAGTGTGATCAACGGTTGGATCCACGTCACCTTCACCATACTGTTAAACAGCAACGTGTGTTGCGACCCTTACAAGTTATAAGTACAGTGTTGCACTCACTGAGTTCAGTTATGTCTATATTTCAGGGTGAGGATGTAAGACTGGCAATCTACTGCTGCGGGTGGGAAGCATACTACGACCACGACGCTCGCACGACTATACTGTTTTTGTTACAGCGTGCTTTGCGACCCTGTTCGATACGCACTATGTTCCGCACTATGTGTCTAGATGCGCTCACTGACGTAAGTTTATATGATAGCATTAGATAATTTCTTTTGAAGTAAGTATATTTAGTATACTTCAAAAGAAATTATCGATACAAACAACGTGGTTTTTAACCGACTTCCAAAAAAGGAGGAGGTTCTCAATTCATCTGTTTATTTTATGTTTGTTACCTCAGAACTCTTGACTGGGTGAACCGATTTAAAAAAAATCTGTTTTTGTTTGAAAGCTGATGCTTGTCGTTTGGTCCCATTTTAAATTTCATCAAAATCAGTCAAGCCTTTTTTGAGTTACACTCTAATAACTGAAATATAGTCGTTGACAATTAATGACAATCGATCCCGTAAGTAGCAAGGGTCACTAAAAAGAGTGAAAAAAAATTTTACCCAAAAATGGAACCGACTTCAACACCCAAAAGTTTGAAATAACTTGTCGAAGTCGGTACCAATGCGCACAATAAATTATTTCACACTTTTGGGTGTTGAAGTCGGTTCCATTTTTCGGTTAATTTTTTTTTTTCATATAATACTAACGTATAAGAGGGAATCTGAAACCATTACATGAAACTGTAGTGGAAGAGCCATAGTTTTGATAAAACTAATTTTGCATTGTCATTTTGTAACTCCTAACTACAAAATAACAATACCAAATAAAATATCAGTAATATTTTCATTTGGTTGACTGTTTTTCTGACTTTTTGTCATCCAGTGATCCTGATATGAAGTTGAGTTTTATTATTTCTTTTATAAGAAACTGGCTCTTACGTCAGTTATATTTTAATTTTATAAGAAACTAGCATCTTCATATCAGGATTACTGGATGACAAAAAGTCAGAAAAGCAGTAGTAGGCCAAATTTCAAAACTGTTTAATAACTCGGACAGTGGGAGTAAAAGGTTCCGTTGATTTATAGTTATTTATATTTTTATTTATTGTTTTTACGAACAACTACTAAGCATAAATCACTTCCTAGACCTTTGATGATCAAGCGTCCTAACTCCTACCTATAATATATTTCATCGACATTCAATCGAATCGACTTCCTATTGATTCTAATAGCCAATGTTGAACCAATTTTACAAAAAGAATACAGAAGAAAACGATTCTAAAAACCTAATTCGTATAATTTTACTTTCAGGTAATCCAGCAATGTTATGCTATTTTCAACTTAATGACAGTGGCGTGGGGATAATCTTATACCAGCAACAAATAAAACCTGTTATATATAATAGTAGCTTTCTAGCCGCGGCTCCGCCGGCGCGTATGTCGGGTATCGCGCTAAACCATTATCCTTTTTTGCGCAGTTGGATAAAAAGTATGCTATGTCCTTCCCCGGGGTCTCAAACTATTTTCATAGCAAATTTCGGTTCAGCGGTTTCTAAAATTATTCGTTGCATACAAAAATCCAGAAATCCAATAATACAAATCTTTTTCTAAATTTTATTAGTGAATTACTACTTAATTAAAGATTGACTGAGAAATTGGGGTTTGGGAATAAACATAGCTTTATTTTTAGTAGCTTATTCACTATCTTCTATCGATATATGAAGCTTTTATCTTATCTACAGTATATTCAGTACGTTTAGTAAATGAACTTTTTAGACCAGAAATTCACTGAAAAACATATAATAATATTTAAGATTTTAGAACAGCCACATAATTTAAATTGCTTACTCATTTGAGACAATAAACCATAACAATTCAACACAGTAATGCTGTTAGCATTCTAGATACGTTACCAATTTCTAATAGACTAAACATTTGAGTTGTTTTACAAAATTACAAATATACGAGAGGAAAAATTAAAGTCATGTGCGGGATTCGAACCCACGTCATCCACCCCTTATAGTCAGTCATGTGCGGGTTCGAATCCCGCACATGACTATAATTTTTGTCTCACGTAAATTTGTAATTTTGTAATGTAATCCGCAAAGCATGCGTTATTGCAGAAATAAAACTATTAAAATTTGAGTTATTTGTTGAATAAGGTTTGCTGATTGATTATTATTGCAAGTTTGAAGCAGTGATGGCTCAGTGGCATTGGCTATAGACTACCGTGCAGCAGGTCCATGGTTCGAATCCCACCGCGGGCTTGAGCTTCACCGCATGGTGTAAGGGCATTTTGCGAATGCCCGCCTGGCTAGCGATCACCCTCAAGTACAAAATCTGTCGCCAAGCACCTAACGGTGAGTTCCGGCAGCAGTCCTTGAGAGCCAGAGAAATTACTTCAGACTTACCATCTATGTCTCAAGGTGACTGGCGCAGTGCATTTCGTGACTTGTGTCGACATGTATCTGTTATAGGCAGAGGTTAGTCCGCTTATCATCAGGTGGGCCTCGAGCTTGTTCCATCACAATAACACAAAAAAGTCTTATAATAAAGACAGAGCCCCTATTTGAGCATATGTTGTGTTGATATAAAATTGCTTACATTTTTACCTTATGTTATTTATGTCAAAAAAACAAGTCATCATCAATTTGAATACAATTATTAAATCTACTCGTGATTTACTTCGATTGATTTAAACACATTCTTAAATTTTTAATATTAAAATAATTTGACATACATCATAATAACGGCAGCAAACATGTTCAACATACTTTTTAAGCTTTCTTTTATTAGAAAGACTATTTTTGTCTTATCGCAAGCTTTCAAGCTACTTTACGACGTATTTAGTTCAATTTGGAAACATCCTTTGTATGATGTTTTCTACTATAATCAACCTGAAATTGGGGATCCCTGTGTAACTTTGGTAACGATTCAATAGTAGAATTTGTAATACTTCGATGGCATCCTGGGTGTATGTTACTAAAGGATTTAAACTGGTTCCCACTTACATTTTTAAAATCAGTGGCATAAAGAAGTCTAAATATTATCGCTGCTCAAAAACGTGCAAGGTTTATCGAGCATACGAATGCTTATGTGAATAGAAATTGTTAATTTTAACCTTATATAGTCACTCTAGGGTTAGTTTTTCTTTATTTAGTACTCAAATAAAATGTTGTACACTGTTACATATTGTTTTATTTCAATTATTATTATAGATACTGTACACTGAGAAAAAAGACCTTCCGAAATACGGAAGGTGTTACCGTCCCTTTTGACTCAGCAGGAAATTTACCTTTCTACTTGGACGGATTAAATTAAACATTTTTACCGTCTAAAAATTTCCTTCCAAACAATATCCTTCCAATCTACCTTCTGTTTTGGCGGGTTATACGAATCACAATTTACCTTCTAAATTTTGGTTGGAAATTCCTGCTGAGTCAAAATAGAAGGTAAATAAAGGTCGGAAAATATCAGGTGGTAAGAGAGCCTTGTTTCCTTCTACTATGTTAACCTTCCATATTTTTCCTGCTAAATTAAGACAGAAGGTAATAAACCTTCCAATCTAAAAGGTTAATACAGAAGAAAATTGGATGTAAGAGAAAGGTAATTCCAGTATTTTCCTTCTAACTTATAGACTACCTACCTACGATGGAGGAAAAATCAGTGGGTATATCATCATTATCCTTCCATTTTAAAAGTGTTTACCTTCTGCTAATCTGAAATCCTCCCAATCTAAAAGGTTCATACAGAAGGAAATCAGATGTAATGGGAAGGTAGCTCCAGTATATTTCTTCTAACGTATAGACTACCTACCAACGATGGAGAAAAAACAGTGGGTATATGAACATTATCCTTCCGATTTAGAAATATTTACCTTCTGTACATTGGATATCACCCCCAGTCAAAAGGTAAATTCAGAAGGTAATCGGATATAATAGGAAGTTAATTCCAGTATTTTATTTCTTAATTATGAACTACCTACCTACAGGGAAGGAAAACGCGGTAGGTATGTGAGCATTTCCGATTTATCCTTCTAATTTAGTAGTGTTTACCTTCTGCTAATTGGAAATCCTCCCAATCTTAAAGGTAAATACAGGAGGAAATCGGATGTAATAGGTAGGTAATCCCAGTATTTTCCTTCTAGCTTATGGACTACCTACCTACGAAGGAGGAAAAAGCAGTGGGTATATCAGCATTATCCTTCCAATTTAGAAGTGTATACCTTCTGCTAATCGGAAATCCGTCCAATCCTAAAGGTAAATATAGAAGGAAATCGGATGTAATGGAAAGGTGATTCCGGTATTTTCCCTCCAACTTATAAACTACCTACTTACGATGGGGGAAAAAGCAGTGGGTATACAGCATTATCCTTCCATTTTAGAAGTGTTTGGAAGGATAAAGGGTGCCTTCTGTCACTGATGACACGTAGCAGCGACAGGCAACACCGTCGTTGCTGTGTGTCATAAATGACCGAAGGCAACCTTAATGCTGATAAGACACATTGCATTTTCCTCCGTAGATAGGTATTTCATAAATTAGAAGTAAAATACTGAAATTACCTTTTATTTATAATACCCCATTTACCTTCTATATTCAACTTGCAGATAAAAGAGTTCACTGTGATTCTCAGACGATAGCACATCTTAACTGGAAAGATAATAATGCTGATATAACTACCTCATTTCTTCCGTCATAGTAAGGTAATTCATAAATTGAGACAAAAATCTTCGAATTACCTTCATGAAACACCCAACTTTCTTCGGTATTTACCTTCTATATATGTGATATTATTAACCAGAAAGAAGCAGACTTCTGACTTCTGAAATGGAAAAAAAGCTTCGGTTATAAGTTTTTATTATTAATATTGATCAACATATTAATTATTATAAATTTCTAATATTATAATATTAATGGTGATAACAATGCAAGTCTCGTAAGCGATTTAATTAAATTATATAATTTACATAACGGATAAAATATAATTTAAATAACTATTTGCCACTTTAAAAACAAGATATAACACAACCAAAGTGAAATTAAAATGGCTATCTGGACCTCTAGACTAAATATTGATTATTATATTATCTTGCAAAATCAAATAAACACAGAACAGAGCCTCGCTGCAGCGAGGGTGGCAGCCGGCCGCCCGTGGCGTGGCTCTGCACGGCCTTGTTCAGGGACACTTGGGGCGTTGAGCGGCGAGTGTGACGTCACGATGCGCGGGTAATAGAAGCATAATATTATGCTCATGTATGAGAGCGTTCGTTCTGATCTGAAAGGACAAGAGAGGTGATTATATTGTACAGTCTTGGTTTACAAATTATATTGTATTGTAGGCGTATAATGTCGTTAAACTTACATTAGTTGGGCCAATATTAGGGGCATGGAAAGCTTTATACGATTTAAAATAATCCCAGGGTTCCTTTTGTTTCTTTTAATTCTTTCATGAGATAATCATGACTTTTTGTCGATGTTTTGGTATACTGTTCGGCAAATCATAAATTTGACTTTTTATTCCTTCATCAGTTTCTGGAAATAAAAAAATTACATCAAAATTCAAATATCGTTAATTATTTATATATATAAACAAACTATTTAATATGTGTAATGTTACTATGGATGTCCGCAGCGAAATGTATTTTCACAAGTTGTACGTAATTGCGAGCTTCATAAGACGTGAAGATTAAACTTACCCGAATGGTTTTATTTCATATGTTAGAAATATCTGTTATAGTAGCTACATTATTAATTGTCACTATCTAAAACACTGATTAGACTAATTTTAAATACAGCACTGTTTTTAATTGGTATTTTCAAGGTAAGAGATAAAAATCTAACATTAGAAGTCTCCAGTAAATATACGGCTGCCTGTGTAGAGCGCGTCCCGCGGTACAAACGATTAATGATGACGGCACGGCGTGGATGTTTGGCCGCCGCCGCCAGGTCGACGCCCACTATCGCTAGTATTGCCAGATCTCGTTTCCAAATCCAGGAAATGACAAAAAAAATATAATTCAAACGGATAAATCAAGATATCTATTAAATGATTTTGTGTACACTTTGGTGTTAAGCTCTGAAATATTTTTTTCATTGACCAACAAAACCACAAAGAAAATTGGTTATATAATCTTACAAAAAATACCAGTAAGATGGACAGTATGTTTTGCAATTATGTTTTTGTGATATATATTTTTGTGTATATAATATTTTTACATTGTTCTTTGAATGCAGTCAGTATAAAAAAGTTAGAAAACAATAATTACCTACCACTACAATGCGTTTGAAACAGGGTAAAAATAAAGTTAATCATACACAATTTCAAATGTTTCAATTCCTTTATTTAGTGTTGTAATTAAGTTATACAGGTTAGGGAAAGTTTTTTTGTTAGTTGTAACCTATCGGAGTCTTCCATGGTGGACCCGATTTTCTTATATGTAACGGTTCGTCTGGATTATTATTAATATGTCAGCATTTGGAAGGTGGCGCCGTTTGAGGGTAAAGATAATAACTAGCAATGGGTTATCAAACCTATAATGTATAATTAATCAAACCTATGCATATAATCATAATGATACAAGCAACGAGAGCAATTATAGTAAAATCACTTTAACGTTATCGTCGTGTTAACACTTAATAAAGTGTCAATCTTATGAACATCACACAGCCTACAATTTACTGAAAATTATACCAACTACCTAATGCAACAATACCAAAATGAAATGATGATGAGGCCAGCAGCACCTAAATAGGTAATTTTCGTATTCGCTTAGATTTTTCCTAGAAAATAACAAAATTTTCTACTTTTTGCGTCAACATTATCTAGTTCATAAACGGTGCTATGTAAACTTATTACTAACCTTTACAGAATCATATTACCATCTTTGAAGATGTGTTTTTAATATCATGGTATACTAATAATGCACCGAGGCTACGGAACAACACCGTGGCATGCTAGACTAAAATATATATTTTTTTTTAATCCACATTAATTTTAACCATACATATCTTTTGTGTTTTCATAAATGGATTAATATCCATATAATATCATATTGAAATAATTAAATTAAAATTTGTAAGGTTAGGTAACTAATTGATAAAACCTACGTAGTCCCAAATTATCTATTTCCCTTGTTAGTTTTACAAATAGTCAGACTACCGGAAATATGTCCGAAAAGCTGGCAACACTGCGATGCAAGCATAATATTGGAAATCAGAAGGTAAATTCAGAAGGATTTTATCTTTTTCCGTCTAAGTTAATAGAACAAGTTTCAACAGGATCCATCATAGAATTTGACGGCTTGAAAACGGTAATTGGCTGAGCGAAGCGAGGTCTCCCAGTGTAAGGGAACAAATTGTCATTTGTAAGTATGACTGTATGTAGTACCTACTTAATGTTGCATAGAGTGATATAGGAGTAGGGCGATCATGAGCATGATGACTGTATACGTGTACACACTAATAAATTAAGTGGTTCAGTATTATTTTATCAGTACTAATCAGTACTATAATATTATAAATGCGAAAGTAACTCTGTCTGTCTGTCTGTCTGTTACGCTTTCACGCCAAAACTACTGGACCGATTTGAATGAAATTTGGTATGGAGATAGTTTGAGACCCGGGAAAAAACATAGGATAGTTTTTATCCGACTGCGCAAAAAGAGGTTAATGTTTTCGTGCGATAACCAACATACGCGCGGGCGGAGCCGCGCCTGGAAAGCTAGTCAGTACTATAATATTATAAATGCGAAAGTAACTCTATCTGTCTGTTACGCTTTCACGCCAAAACTACTGGACCGATTTGAATGAAATTTGGTATGGAGATAGTTTGAGACCCGGGAAAAAACATAGGATAGTTTTTATCCGACTGCGCCAAAAGAGGTTAATGTTTTCGTGTGATAACCGACATACGCGCGGGCGGAGCCGCGCCCGGAAAGCTAGTATTATATATGCGAAAGTAACTCTGTCTGTCTGTCTGTCTGTTACGCTTTCACGCCAAAACTACTGGACCGATTTGAATGAAATTTGTTATGGAGATAGTTTGAGACCCGGGAAAAAACATAGGATAGTTTTTATCCGACTGCGCAAAAAGAGGTTAATGTTTTCGCGCGATAACCGACATACGCGCGGGCGGAGCTGCGACCGGAAAGTTAGTTTTAAATGAATGGTCTTTATAACACACAAAAAAATTAATTGTCTTTATAAAACACTGAAAAATTCCCAAAAAGCTTCATAATGTAAAAATAAACTTGTATTGTTATTCGTTACGTATGTAAAAGTATTATTGTGTTTATTTTACGTTTTTACCGAAAACCAATCTTAAGTCAGGATTCTAAGTAACTAGTAGAGATTAGGACGGAATCTGGCATATTCGGACAATAATTAGCACAATCCACACTTATCTTTTCAAAAAAATATTATGAATACGACTTATGATATTAATTATTCTTTGAATAGAGTATATAAGAAATGAAAAGAGGTACAGTTTATTGATTTTGGACTAGGGAATCATTTTTCTGATAAAATAAAGTTGGCAATTCTACTAAGTGGACAATAACAGACACCCGAGTCCTACTTTTGTAGCCTACGACCTACGACTTTCAATTTGTCCCAAATGTTTGAAAATAAGACTTTTCACTAGAAAAGTCGTATTTTCAGCGTTGCGGCCTGATTTTAAAATTATCTATCACAGAATACTAATGGATGGTAATTTCTTCCAGCATTGATCGAATAGTGGTGCTGTTATTTTCCACTAGATAAGACGGTAACTATTCTCCACAATCGTAAGATTAATCTTCGCTTTCCTCCCAAAACTGAAATATACCAATTCGTTCGGAGGGATATTATTATTTCGTTTGGGAGTACGTTCCCATTGATATTCAGTCCATATATTATACATCTAATTTGAATGGTTTCTCTTATATGCAAGCCTGGCTAATCGTCTGTTTTTGATGGAATAGTGGTGCCAATTTTTTTTTCAATAGTAAAGTGGGTAATTATTATTTAGGTAATTATTTTTCGGAGGTTTAAAACTACATACTCTTACTTACACTGATTTTCAAGGGAAAATAATATTATTTGGGAGGAAATTAATATTTGACAAATGTTCCTTGTGATGATAGTTCCTCCAAATGTTATACACCTAATTGGGTTGGTAATCATTTCAAGCAATACTATCTAACCCTTTCGTTTTTGATGGAATAGTAGTGCCTATTTATATCCCACTAGTTAAGAGAATAAATATCCTTCAATAACGGAGGGTAATTCTGGGCTTTCCTATTGACTTTTTTCTAACGAAAACTTACAATTGAATTGGGGGATATTATAATCTGATTTGGAAGGATGTTCCTTTTGATATTCCTTCTAAATGTGAAATATCTAATTGAGATGATACATAATTTCTTCCAACAAGCATGTCTGATCCTTTTCTTTCTAATGAAATGGTAGTGCTGCTTTATTTTCTACCAGTTAAGGTGGTGAAAATTCTTCTATATTGAAGGGTTAGTCTACATTTTCCTTCCGTCACTTTTCTTACCGAAAAACTACAATTGATTTGGGAGTATATTATCATCTAACTAGGAATAATGTTCCTAGAAACCATGCCTCCAAATATGTTACACTTAATTGGGATGGTAATTCCTTCCAGCAACCAGTCTAGTCTTTTCGTTGCTGATGAAATAGATTCCCCACCAATTAAGCGGGGAAATATTCTTCAATATTGAAGGGTTATTCTGAGTTTTCCTTTTGACGCTGCTTCTACTGAAAATGTTTTATTGATTTGGAAGGATACTATCATCTATATTGGAAAGATGTTTCTTTGCAATATTCCCTCCAAATGTAACACATTTAATTTGGATGGTAGTACCTTCCAGCTAGCCTGTCTAGTTCCTTCGTTTCTGATGAAATAGTAGTGCCACTTTATTTCTCACTAGTCAAGAGGGTCTTCAATATCAGAGGGTTTTTTTGTTGTGGTCGAAGATGTTATTCAGGCTTACCTAGAATTACTGGCTCTCAAGGACAGCTGCCGGAAAACACTGTTAGGTGCTTGGTGACAGATTTTTTTTTGACAGATTTGCTTAGCTTTTCGGTTAAGAACAGCTTGGCAAAATTCGCTAAAATGGCTTCAAAGGGAGCTGAGCTTTCCATCTGACATCGTTCCTTCCGAAAAATTACTATTGCTTTGGGAGAATATTGTCCTCTCATTTGGAAGGTTGTTACTTGTGATGTTCCCTCCAAATACGGTACATCTAATTTGGATGGTAATTCCCTCTCACCCATCCAACTAATCCTTTTGTTTCCGATGGAATAGTGGTAATATTTTCCCGCTGAATATTTCCCACTATTTTAAAACGATACATTTAGGAGGAATTATTATTATCCATCCATATTTAGTAGGAATATTTACCTCGAAGGAAATTCCTTCTTGGTTATTTCCTTCCAAAAAAATCCTTTCTTTATGTTCTTCTGTTTTAGATGGATTATCCTCTCATTTGGAAGGCTGTTACTTGTGATGTTCCCTCCGAATATGATACATCTAATTGGGATGGTAATTCCTTACAGCAAGCCTGTCTAATCCTTTCATTTTTGATGGAATAGTAGTGCCACTTGATTTCCCACTAGTTGAGAGGGTGAATATTCTTCAATATCGGAGGGTAATTCTGAGCTTTCCTTCCGACACTGTTCCGAACGAAAAATTTCTATTACTTTGGGAGAATATTATCCTCTAATTTGGAAGGATGTTCCTTGTGATGTTCCCTCCAAATGTGATACATCTAATTTCAACGGTAATTCCTTCTCACCCATCCATATAATCCTTTTGTTTCCGGTGGAATAGTGGTTTATATTTTCCTGCTGAATATTTCCCACTATTTTAAAAGGATTCATTTAGGAGGAATTATTAGAATCCATATATATTTAGTAGGAATATTTAGCTGGAAGAAATTTCCTTCTTGGTAATTTCCCTCCAAAAAAAATCCTTTCTTTATGTTCTTCCGTTTTAGATGGATTTAATCCATTACCTTCTAAATTTCAGAAGGAATTTGGTAGTTTTCCGATTTAAAAGGTAAAGCGAGGAAGGAAAAGACGCAATTTTGGAAGGAAACGGTTTTAGAAGGTAATATTCGGAAGGTATACCAGGAAATTTTTCTCAGTGTAGAAGAAGTCATCCTTATTCATCGCTTTATCCTTCTTTTCATAGTTATCTACTGTCAACATACATTTTTAATACTCTCATTCTTCGTTCAAATTCAAAACATTCACCACAACTCGCACTTGTCTGTAAATAATTAAAAAGAAAGTGAAACTTTTCATTTGCAATTGTTTATTTTCAGTAACAATAATTTAACAAGTCTCTCTTCATTTATTATCGTGTTCCTGATTTTTATTGTTCATGGTTTGCCTTATTCCTACATCATTCCATTTTTTTACATTTTGTGATACCGAGCAAATCCCTTGAATGGGCCTGTAGCTTTCAGGAAACCTCAACTATTGCATTGGCGCCGAACATACATTATTCTCGCATGTTCTCAATAATAATAATGACAATAAATACATTTATTTGACATAAAAATATGTGTACAGTACATTCATATTTGAACCCATTGTCTCTGAGCTAGTGTAAACTGTGTTTCGGAGCCAATGGCCTTCTTCCATAGTAGATGAGCTTAGATTTATTCTTTTTCAATGTTTAACCTTTGACCTCAGTTCTGGAATAGATCTATTCCACCTCAGTTAGACTAACCATACATTTTTGATTTGTATATATTTTAAAATTATGGGGGTGAAATTGCGGGCCCCATAATATTGAACTTTACGGTCATCTCGGGTGTGTACCAAACGAAGTCATAATGACGTCTTTTTTTTCAATTTAGGCGTCTACGGCGCTCTTATGAAGGACAATTACAAATTTTAATATTGAAATATACTACATTGTACTGCCACGTTCAGCAAACAACATTTATAGAGCCACTGTGAGAAGAACGGGCAAGAAACTCGGGGCCATTCTTTTAAACGTCTTTTTACAATGTGTTGTTATATAAAATATAAATAATACAATTATAACAATATTTAATTACATTACGTAGGTGACAGACGCTAGCTTGGCAGAGGCGAACCAGTCCAAGCATTTTTGTCTGCATCTGCAATATTTTTACTGTAGGATGAATGTATTCAACTAATTCTGGGTTAAAAGTAATTCCACTTAAGTTTTATTGTTAAACCTCGCCTCCTAATATTACAAAGAACGGCAGAAAATAAAAAAGTCTTATCACTGAATTCTTGTAAGACGATAGCTTTAATTTTTTTAGTAATACTCTCTATGAAAATTTACGAAATATAAGGAACATCACGGATAGCCAAATCGAACTGAAATGAAAACACCCGAACAAGAATTCATAAAATTGAGAGATCATAGCGATCATAACATAGGAAGAACAATCCCGTTGCATAACAAAATAAATTTAGCAAATATATATGTATACACATACATACATATATGTAAATAGAAAGAAATAGTCTATATAACTCAAAATAGAAGTATATGGAACAACAAAGCATACAGTTTAATATTATAAATGCTAAGCAAACATGTTTTAAAATTAGATGAAACACGCTGATTTTATAATGTTTGTGAATTTGTAAAATGAATGAAATGTATGTAGGATGTGTTGGGATGTTAGTGTAGTGTATGTGTGTGTGTGTGTGTGAATATATGTTTGAGTGTATGTCATCTCCGCCAAAGCACCCTTTTGATAAGGGTGGGTTGGTGGAGATGTGTATTGGGATAATTTTCGACGTAGTACGTATATTATTGGTAGAATATTGAGAAACATGATGTGCAATCGCGAGGCGAATCTGTAGACCAGGTACTATTAGTACTACTTAGCCTAGACTTAATGTTCTATTCCAAATGATGACGCTGCTTACTGTAACTGCAGCCTGTTTGCGGTGGACCGAAGAGGCACTACTGGTTTGTAGCACTTAGACCTAGCTTGCACTTAGAATATTGTTGTCAACATATCTTATAAATTTTAGACCATTTTTGTTACGAGGTCTATCTCAAAATTGCAAACTAAAGTTGGGGTGTATACTGTACTTAATCCATTATTTATCTTTCATATACTGATGACTAGTTTTTTTATTGGCAATGAATTATTCTACAGCTACAATTGAAATGTCAGTCAGTGCACTCAGACGTGTAAAAACATAGAGGAGATCAACAATAATCGAGTAGATAGTGATTAAATGAGTTTTGTATGCTGCTTAATGGACATAAAAATGTTTTAACGGTATGGTTGATTCTTTCACGACGTCATAATCCGTTTTACTGAAGACCCTAGGAATAAATATGTAAAGAAATGTAAGTCAAGCTCAGAAACAGCAGGATGCAAACCTTACCGCGGCGGGCGGGATTTATAAAGTGTACCGTGCAGCGCAACAACATTACCTTGACGCGACCAATCGGTTGATGAATCCGAAACCAAAGCGGAAATAAACATTATATATTAATATATAATGTTTATTTATTTTACTACTGGTAAAACAGGATCTCCTGCAGGTGTTTCCCCTACATACTATATACACCTACTTACCTCATATTTCGTGTACTTTGCAGGGTAAAACATGGGCGTGGAAGGCGGCGTAAGAAATGTCTCATTTAAAAAGGATGTAGAGTAAACAAAAAATTGAACCCAAACTTTTCATATGGTGACATACAACTGATCGTAGTTCGTTTGACATAATCGTATATTTAAAGTCTCAACGAAGTTCGATCAGTAAACTTCTTCTCATATTCCTTAAAAATCTGATACATATTTTCAGGCAAATAAAGTACGCATAGACATACTAAAACATTTTTTTACTATAGTGAAACTACCTAATTGATATTAAACTCTTTCATTTTACTCAATCGTACTTCTAATCAAAATATAATTATGAAGAACATAATTGTATATTAATTTACATAATAAATTATCTACAATAATCCACCCCTTACTGGGTCCTCATATTATAATATATAAACTGTTCATATTATAAACAGTATGTATGTACGGTCATAAGTTAAATATTAATTCATATATCAAAGACTACACTCATATTATAGAAGTATATGTTGACGTTGCAAACAAATATTTATTTGATCCGGGCTGCCATACTTATTCCTTCGAGACATCTGAAGACAAATCCTAAAAAAATATATATGGAGTAACATATTATATAATGCCAAGAGCGCGTTAACTAAATACCTAAGTTGGAACTTGTATCTAAAGGTATTTGTGTGTCTACAAAATACTGCTGAGACTGCCCCTAGACCCTAACAGCTTACATGAGTTAAATACTTGCAGTTGTACCTATCTAGAAAGTAAAATAGAAGGTTCGTAAAGGTCTAAAATGGAGATTGATTTCGAAAAAGTATATAAATTTCCACTCACAGCAATGAAATTAAGCGGCTCTCATCCTAATGTACCTCGAGATAAGAAATGGCTATTTCGATTTCTGCTCTTACATGGAATGTTCAGTTTAGTATACTGTGTAATGGCGTACAACATTGTACTGGCAATTAAAGTCGGGAATTACTTCGAGGCATGTCGTAACTTATTTTCGAGCGTTATTTATTTCGTCGTGTCGTTCCAATATTTCATTTTAGTAATAAAATGTAATACTATCGTAAAGATTATGAATTACATAGAAACAGATTTCAAGAAGAATATGCCTGATGATGAAAAGGCGATTGTGTTAGAATATGCAAATAAAGGTAAATATGAACATAATAATGTACGAGATTATGTATCACTTAACAATGCTTTCGCCGGCTACTCTATGAGAACAACTTATTGAAGTACTTGCAGTAATATCATTCTAACCTCAGACATGTATGTTATCACATCAAATGCAACTCAATCAAAGCCTCTTCGACGCGTATTTCTCTTTTTATAAGCAATTATCAAAGACTGTTGACTCTCTAGTATCAAATGAGACTTCATAGGACACGCTTGGCAGGCACCTAGGAATCGCAGTTTATAATAGCAGTTTTTTAAAATACCCGAAGATAGGCAGCGGTGCTGCCTATCTTCGGGTATTTTTTCCCTAAGAGCATCGCATCTTACTCTCCTCCTATCTAGCACCCCAAGGCGATGGTATACAACATACCATACATGAACCTTAAAGACATTACACTCCTTTTTGGCATCATCATAATCATCAGGAACACATCCACTGTTAAACCAAATGCCTCCCTCATAGAACGCCACAATTAACGGCTAAACTTGTAACCAATTGCTATCCGCGACTCGTACTATGTATGACTACATGGTAAAAGTCGTGGTGGTCCACCTAGTGTAAACCCTACCAACTCTACGTATCACGGTGTAATGTGATAATCACTAACTGCTTTAGAACCTTCCTTTCCAATCCATTATCGGTTCTTCAAGCAATGTGGCCTGCCAATCAATCTGCAAATTCTGAATACTATGTCGGTGACTTTGGTTTTTGGCAAATTTTCTCGTCCCGGAATTTTTCGCGCAACTTGTTAAGCAGCTCGGATCTTATCCATAAGGGCCACAGTTAAGGACCACAAGTCAGTGCCTTAAGACATCACTGGCAGCAAACACTGGCGGAAGACTGGTCTTCTTTGGATGTTTGACGAGGAGATGTCGTCTAATTTCCCGAACGCAGCCCATTCGTGTTTTATTAAAGTCTCCGTGTAATTTAATATTAAAGTATTATCTATCTAGGGAAAACACAATATGGTTAAAAAGAGCACTGATGTAGCATGATTAGTTTGCTGTCTTCTTTTTCGATGTGAACTATCAAACCCAAAGGTCAAATCACTCAAAGCGAAGTGCCTTATCTCTGCCACACTTCTGCCACCCTTGTATGAACTATCAGTATACTCATCAAACAAATTTAGTGATACTAGTTTTAGTATTTAACCAGCTCACTCCCGCTTTCCGCTTATCGTTCTTGAACTTAACTTTCTTGTTGGCTTGATGGATTGCTTGAACGTGATTTAGCAGTCTGTTCTCACACTTCTAAATACATTTAAAATAGTATCTAACAGTATATGTTAAATTTTTAGGGACCCACGTGTGTCACCAATGGTCTCTGTCCATGTTCATGTGTGCCGCAATATATCCAATGCAACAAATAATTTTAGAGCTTTACCTGTATATAATGGGAAAATTTGAATTGGTTTTGATATTCCCGTTGATTTTTCCGTCGCCCATAGAAGAACATAAGACGCATCCTATCGCATTCACAGTTATAACTTTATTAACAGACTTTTATGCAATGTATGGAGCCTGTATGTACATAGCGTTTGTTCCTCTTGGGCTCTCATTCATTCTGCATGCGTGTGGCCAGTTAGAAATAATCAAGAAAAGAGCCTCCGAATTGTATTTAAACCATTCCAAGGAAGAAACTCGAATGAAGATGATTGAGATCGTGAAACATCTGCAGTACATATACGAGTAAGAGGTTAAAAATATTTTGTGAATTTAGGCTCAGATGTAAAATATTGCATAATTATAATAATGTATTCTATGCAGAAGCAACGATCGCATTTCTTGATGACAGTGATCAACCAATGGTGTGATAATCGTTTTGGAGAAATGCTTTATAAATGGATTAGCAGAACGGACTTTTTAACCTAGTCAGAATTGCAAATACTTTTGTAATGCAATATTTAAAACTTAAGGAATGACATGATTATAAGCTTTCTAAGTTTATTGGCACATAAACTCGAAACGAAATTCGTCGTCAACCTAAATTAAAAATAACCTTTAAATTTTAAGACGTTAATTGTTTTACCGCTGACAACATATTTCGAATTCCAGATGTATGTCTGGGGGTACTTTTACTTATTATCACAGGGTACTTTTATGTACATTCTATTATACTACAAGGAATCGTCTTTAATATTGTTTTTACAGATTTCTGGACTTAATCAAGTCCTTGACTACATGACCATAAGCTTTCAGAACTTATAAACTCAAACTGAATTTAGTCTTTGAATCGTTAAACTACTACGAAATGTTTATATTGTTTTTTTTACAGATTTGTGGACTTAATCAAAGACACTTTCAAAGTTTCATATGAAATAACAATGAAAGCATCGACTTTTATACTACCGTTGACGTTATTTCAAATATTAACGGTAAGTAGATATACTATACTCCATATGTGATCACAGATCTTTAATTGATGCCGTGATACTTATACTATAGGTTAAACCTATAAAGATTATACTAGTATATCTATAAAGGCTCCATCATATATTATGTATTTATATATATATATATATGATCGAGAGGAACATCGTTAATGATTTTAATTTTAATATGTGTATTTTTGTAACAGCGCATGCTCCGCGGGACACTTTTTTTTTGTTTTATTATTTCAACTCTTAAGTAAAACACGTATCAGCAAGTGTATATATTCTTCTTCTGTATATATGTGTTTTTCACTTCTTTCGGGTCAAATAAGTAATACCAAAAATGTGAAAGTTGGAACCAAAAAATATATAGATCGGCTTCTCGCACTAAAAATATGTATGTATAATAATGTCTTCTGATAACATAGACTTCGAAACAGAAGATGTGTTAGCTCTTAGCAATTTGAAGAGAGACATCCTGGTGGGTAGCCTTAACGTGCTCGGCGCTTGCCTTCTAGCACTTGGTATTGGTGGTCGTCTCTAAAGATAGGACTGATATTTTCTTTGGATAAGCTTTTCTGTGTCATTATTTGATGGTAACGATTTGAGAAGTGTAAGCTAACTAAACTGTAAGCGATCTCTTTCTTCAAAAAACTCTTCTGGTTTTTAAATATAGCATAATTATTATAAATATAGAACATTACGCATTTTGTGAATATCCGTGCAATGCATTGGCATAATATTAAGACATCGATTTTTTCCTTATTGCTATAGTGAGCCCTAAAATTGTGATTCATTTAGAAATTTAGTTGAACATGCATATTTTAGATTGACATTTCGATCGTTTTAATTTCATATCACTAATTGCCAAAATTAGAGTATATTTATCATTATGATTCAAAAATAAGATTCTATTTTGGAGAAATTTATTTGATTATGCAGAAAAAATTAATAAATTATGCAAGTCCAGGAGGTTTCTTTAAAAATATGTCAATTAATATTTCTATAACATAAAATAATAGACTTGTCGTAAATTCAACCACGGAATTTGTAACAAAAAGAACCTAGATGGTTCTCCAGTTGACAACAATTTAGACAATCCGCTTCATAATAATTGCAATATTAACGTGGTTTTATACTCAATACTCAATCATTTATTGCAATCATTATGTACATTCAAATGCAGTTTACATGAGTTAATTTATGCAACATGTAGAGGAGTGGGACGATCTATTCTATAATCGAAGGATCCTTAAAAAATTCTTCAAGAGTATAGGAACATTTTTGGAGCAGTATATTTTTAGGACTTTGAGGAATTTGTGAACGTTATCTATACTTTTTATTTTCACCGGTAATTTATTATATATTTTAGCTGCCATTGCGTTTGGTCCTGTACTATGCGTGCTCGTCGCATCCCCTGCCGGCCCAAAGGGCTGCAACTCCACTCGAAAAATCACAGTGGTGGTAGGGCCTTAGGGTCCGCCTGGATAACTACCACCCTCCCGTTAAAGTGTAACGCTAAATGTCCAGGCCCCAGCTTGGACGTGTTCCGGTACTATTGCGGGAGTACCAGTCCTGTGTGACTTGTGCTTGTCCTAACTTTTAGGGCCGTACTATGGTTAAAGCAACAGGTTAATGTTGAACAGCCGTGACAGGTTGGCGCGGGGTCCAGGGAGACCCGGTGAAACGGCTGACCGTTGGCCGCCCGCGGGTCAGTAGGGGACCCGAACCCCGGGATTGCTTTTAATCTCCGCCCGGGGAGGCTGTCCCGCCAACCGGCGCATAATCCTGTGAATTATCTGACGTGCCGGAGTAGGAGACCGGAGTGGATCCCGTCAGTTAGTTCCAGGGGGGACCGGGGGCCCTTCCGTCCCCCGCGCCAGCCATTCACACCACTGTTTGATGTTGCTGTTGCAACATCAAGTCTTATTTTTATTGCCCTATCGTTAGGATTGGTAAAGTCACACCACCCAACTCTTATTTTCACCCAATGACACATAAAACTAAAAAGAGATGTTCTTCAGCGGTTTCCAACTCCACTTTATCTGTGGATTTTTGTAACATTCGGGGCCTCCACTCCAACCTAGATGCCGTCCATCACCACCTTGAGACGGTTAAGCCGGCCCTTCTCTTTTTAACGGAGACACAAATACTAAGCCCGGCGGATACTTCATACCTGTTATATCCAGGTTACACACTCGAGCACGCGTTTATTCGTCGTGCTGGAGTTTGCCTTTATATCCGGGAAGATATTTGCTGTCGGCGTCTTAATGGTCTCGAAGACAAGGACCTATCCATGCTGTGGGTTCGCGTGGATTACTGTGGCAAAACTTTAGTTTACGCATGTCTCTATAGGTCACATAGCGGTGATAAGGAGACAACTTATCTTTTTGAGCACCTAGCTCGAGGAGCTGATAAGGTCGATGAGCAGTACCCTTCGGCGGAGCTAGTGGTACTTGGAGATTTCAACGCTCACCATATCGAGTGGTTGGGTTCCAAAACTACGGATCACGCCGGCCGCACTGCTCTCGATTTCGCTATGGCGTATGGTCTCTCGCAGTTGGTTTACACACCGACCAGAATACCAGATATCGAGAACCATACACCCTCTTTATTGGATCTGATGCTGACTTCTCACCCGGATCAGTACCAGGTATCAGTGGAAGCGCCTCTAGGTTCTTCTGATCACTGCCTGGTACGATCTGAGGTAGCGATCGTGCGCAACCACCGTAACGGGCCTCTCGGGAGTCGTACGGTATGGCACTACCAGTCCGCTGATTGGGATGGACTGAGAGATTTTTTCTCGTCCTACCCTTGGAGGCAGATTTGCTTCTCCTCGGAAGATCTGAACGTGTGTGCAGACTCCATCACTGACGTCGTGCTTCAGGGAATGGAATGCTACATTCCTAAATCTGTTGTGCGCGTTGGTGGCCGGAGCCGTCCATGGTTTAATAAGTCTTGCGCTGACTCATCCGGTCAGAAAAACGCTGCCTATAAAACCTGGACCGAAGCACTTGCGCGTAAAGATCCGAATACTGCCGAGTTGAAGAAGAAAATGAATTCTGCCTCCAGATCTAACAAGAGGACAATTGCTAAGGCAAGGTCTGAGCACATCAGCAGAATTGGCGACCAGCTAGCAACTTTTCCCTCAGGAAGTCGTGCTTTCTGGTCCCTTGCTAAAGCTGCTGAAGGTAATTTCTGCCAGACCTCTTTACCAGCATTACGTAAGCCTGATGAATCTCTGGCCCACAGTGCTAAAGAGAAAGCCGACCTTTTGGGTACTCTCTTTGCCTCTAACTCGACTCTCGACGATGGGGAAGCAAAACCTCCGGTAATTCACCGATGTGTGAGTTCCATGCCAGATGTACGTTTCTCGCAGAGAGCGGTACGGAAGGAACTCTTATCCCTTGATGTGCGAAAGTCGAGCGGGCCGGATTGCATCCCGGCTATCGTCCTCAAGTCATGTGCTCCTGAGTTGACTCCTGTGTTAACGCGCCTTTTCCAGCTCTCTTACTCCAAAGGATGCGTGCCGTCTTCATGGAAGGTTGCTCACGTACACCCTATTCCCAAGAAGGGTGACCGTACAGACCCATCCAACTACAGGCCTATAGCAATCACCTCTCTACTCTGCAAGGTGATGGAGCGAGTAGTTAATAACCAGCTCCTAGGTTACTTAGAGGATCACCAACTGATCAGTGACCGTCAATACGGTTTCCGTCGAGGCAGATCGGCTGGTGATCTTCTCGTTTACCTCACTCACCGTTGGGCTGACGCAGTCGAAAGTAGAGGGGAAGCTTTAGCTGTCAGCTTGGATATTGCTAAGGCTTTTGATCGGGTCTGGCACAGGGCACTTCTTTCGAAGTTGCCATCTTACGGCCTTCCCGAGGGGCTGTGCACTTGGGTCGCCAGTTTTTTGTCTGGACGGAGCATTCGTGTCGTTGTCGACGGAGCTTGCTCCGATCCCATGCCGATTAATGCTGGCGTCCCTCAGGGATCAGTGTTATCGCCTACGCTATTTATTCTGCATATCAATGACATGTTGCAAATTTGTAACATGCATTGCTATGCAGACGATAGCACGGGCGATGCACAATATTCTGGCCGTGCTAATGCCCCTCGCGTCGAAGTAGAAAGAAGTAGGACTGGTCTTGTGTCTGAAGTTGAGGGTTCATTGGAACTCGTCTCACATTGGGGACAGCAGAACCTTGTCCAATTCAACCCCAAAAAAACTCAGATATGCGTTTTCACCGCGAAGAAGTCCCCCTTTACAGTCGCTCCGAAATTTCAGGGTGTTCCCCTAAAAACCGCAGAGAGTATTGGAATTCTTGGCGTCGACATTTCCAAAGATGTCCAGTTCCGCTGTCACATCGCGAGTAAGGCTGGGTTGGCATCCAAGAAACTTGGTGTGCTTAATAAGGCAAAGCGGTACTTCACGTCGAGCCAGCGACTTTTGCTTTATAAAGCACAAGTTCGCCCTCACATGGAGTACTGCTCTCACCTCTGGAATGGCGCACCAAAGTACCAAATCCAGTCTCTCGATGCTATTCAGCGTCGAGCGATCCGAATTGTCGACGATCCCGAGCTCTCCGACCGACTTGAGCCACTGAGCCTCCGTAGAGACATCGGTTCACTCTGTATATTCTACAGGCTCTATAACGGGGAATGCTCTGAAGAGCTTTTTGATCTTATACCGGCATCGCGATTCTATCATCGTTCCTCGCGTCACCGGTTAAATGCTCATCCACATATAATCGAGTCCTGGAAATCTCACACAGCTCGATTTATGCGTTCCTTCTTACCGCATACCTGCAAAATGTGGAATGATCTTCCATCTAGTGTTTTTCCGCAGAGCTACAGTATGGATTCCTTCAAAAAGGGTGTTAAAAGAGTCTTACAGGGTCGGCAACGCATTGGTAACGCCCCAAGTGTTGCAAATGTCCATAGGCGACGGTAACCGCTTACCACCAGGTGGGCCGTCTGCTTGTTTGCCACTCTATTACATAAAAAAAAAAAAAAAAAAAAAACTATGCATTTCTAGTCTAGAGTAGACACAGTGTTTCTCACATGTGCTTTGTAAAATGTTAGGGGTATTTTTATACAAACTTACAATTATCAAATATGTATACGGATGTCAATGTTAATATTTTGAAACTGATAAAGTAGGGCCTATGAAACTTTTCTATAGTTTTGTCGGGAAGCTTTATATTTCCTAGAATTGGAATGCACTTTTTTTGGATGATAAAGATATCTGTAGCATCTACGCTATTTCCCCAAAGTATAATGCCGTAGCTGATCCATGAGAAACCATATATGCATAATAAGCTGTTAGAGATGTATCTAGGTTTGTTACTTTTCGTAATTCTCTAAGCGCATAAGTAAAGATTGACAATTTTGATTTTATCTTCTGTACGTGGCTTTTCCAATTTAAATGCGTGTCAATAACTATGCCTAGTAAAGTCGATACGTCAACACATTAAATATATTTATTATTATAAAAGAAATTTATGTCAAGGGGTGCTTTTTGATGGGGTCTATGTGGTATTAACGCGGTCTTTTTTAAATTCAATACTTAATTATAATTTGACAGATAAGATAAGATAAGATAAGATAATCATTTATTCCAGAATAAATACATTCCAAGAGGCATGCAGACTTACATTTTAAACACATTTACAGTAAAAGAGGAAAGCTATAAAATATATTAATTAAAATAGTTCTCGAAGTATATTTAAACAGAAACATTTTTTTTTTATTTTTTTTTTTTTTCTGTGGGAACAACAATGCAACAAAAGGAATAATACTTTGTGAACTATGAGATAACAATTATTGATACTTAGACAACTAGGTATAGCGGTTGATAAATTAATCCCTATTACATAAATATGATTTTATTTTGGCTACGGGCCTCAAACTAGGCGATAACGCCTGTATCTTGAGTGCCCACCACTCGATAACTTTCTAACTAGGTATTCTATTCGTTCGCTTAGTTGCTACTGTACATATTTATCCTTCGTGGGACGATGCAGATTACAAATAAGAAACAAGAAATAAGTTTTCCTAGTATGCTATTACGTACATAATTTTTTTATAAATAATACTTCTTTAAACATATTCTACATTATAATTCATTCCAAACTGGTCTTGTTATGTATATACCTACTCGTGTATAGATCATTATTGGATACTGATGTTAACGTGTTTTCTAACACAAGTATCCGATAACACTAATTGTGGGTAGATGTGAGGTGATTTTAGTATTGCCTTTATCAATGCGGGCTATGGGTGAATGTGAGTTTGTGTGCACATGCATTGTTAGAACAATGTGTGCGTGTCAGGGTAGGTTGGGTTTATGTGGGTGTGTTTGTTTTAATTTAGATAGTTTGTAGGTACACAATTTACACATGCTTTTATACTGTCCGAATTAGTTTCCCGGTTTCTTCTATCAATAATAATAGTAGAGCACTATATATAAATTATATTTTCAAAGCAATATGTTTCAAAAGAGTGATTTTAATTTTATGAATGTATGACACGAACATGTCGCCCGCCTGATGGTAAGCGGTAACGCCCGTCCATTACAGATTCAGTGTCACTGACCTCGTTTTGCTTGACTCTGCACTGCGCTCATCACTCCGAGACATCAGCTACTATATTTCGTTTGCTCAGTAAATTTAATAATGTATATATAAAATAATGTCAAATATTGAATGCCTAAAGTGTTGGACAGTGATTCAAAGATTCCAAGTATAGATAGATTAGCCTTTGACCGCTATCTCACCTGATGGTAAGTGATGATGTGGTCGAAGATGTTGTTCAGGCTAACCTAGAATTTATAATTTTACTATATTTGGGCTCTAAGAATCACAGACCTTTACAAGTCTTTCTGTGTCTTCGTATGATATGGAAAAGAGCCATTTTTTCACTTTTGTCTTAGCTTGGGTTAGTGTGCAATTTTTTAAGTCACATTTCGTACAGACTGCATTAAGTGTATAAATGTGTACATATTTTGGAAGACGACGAGCAAAAACGGAACACGCCTCAGGGAGCAACCTCCTGAATGAGCGGCATGATCGTTTTCTGGAAGATTGCTCTTCGTCTATGAAGCTATGGCTTTTAGTTACAGCGCGCATTACAAAGAGCTGGCGTACACTCAGGACGGATGCCTCTTGATATACCAGGTTAGTGGGATATCTACGAGGCTTACCTAACATTACTTTAAGTACCGCTCTTTGGGCACGTTCCAACTGTATCATGTGGCTTTTTGCAGCACCTCCCCAGACTCCTATGCAATAGCTTATTAGTGATTGACATAATGAGTAATACACAAGTTTTTTTACTTCTGTTTTTGCTGTGTTTCGTAAGTTTTTCATGAGGAATATGAATTTACGTACTTTTTTAGAAATTGAATCTATGTGTTCTCGAAATGACAAGTTCTGATCTATTATTACGCCAAGGTATTTTACCGATTGTTGCCTTTCAATTGTGTGACAGAAGCAGGATTGTGCGTGGCAGGGAAACTCAGTTTTATCAGCCTCAGGACATTCACTCATATGGATTGTCAGACGAGTAACTTCTGGCTCGGTGGCTCTAGTAATACTAAATGTGACAAAGTTTGTTTTTTTAACGTTTAGAGTGAGGAGATTTAGGTCAAGCCAGCGAGCTAGCACCGACATGCCTTTTTCAGCCGTTGCCACTACTTCTGACCAACTTTTGCCATTAAAAATAGCAGCAGTGTCGTCAGCGTAACAAATCAGTTCTGTATTAGTCAGGTTTGTTTCAAAGATATCGTCCATATAGATGGTGAACAGTGTGGGAGCCAGAATACTGCCCTGTGGAACCCCGAAGTCAATGGTTTCCTCACTACTCATGTATGATTCCACCTTCACACGTTGTCTTCTGTTGGACAAATAACTTGAAAACCAGCTATGTGCACAACCTCTTATGCCAAAGCATTCGAGTTTTTTTAAAAGAATTGTCGTTGATACAGAATCGAATGCCTTGGCAAGGTCAAGAAAGACTCCAATGCATGTTTGTCCACCATCTAGATAAGACGATACGGTTTCCGTTAGTAACTGCACTGCATCTTCCGTCGACTTGCCACGTCTGAAACCGAATTGTCGAGTCGATCGGAGATTGTATCTATCCAAGAAGTCTACAAGCCTTTTGTTTACCAGCTTCTCTAAGACCTTTGATAAGATACATAGAAGGGAAATTGGCCTGTAATTATCTGGGTCTGACTTTTTTCCACATTTGTGTATGGGCACTACCACAGCGGTCTTCCAGTACGTGGGAAACGTTCCAGTTAACATGCTTAGGTTGCAAATGTGGGTCAATGGCTCCAGTAGACTTGTTTTTGCTATTTTTAAAAGGAGAGATGAAATACCGTCAATGCCCGGGGCGCTATCAGGCTTTAAATCTATAATGATTCTACTGATTTCATTAGGATCCGTGGGAGCGAAAAAAAGTGAATTTGAAATCTTGTTTCTGTAAGAAATATTTTTAACAAGAGCATCTTGCGTCGAATTTAGCTTAGAAAGTGCGTTCGCGGCAAGTTTAGCTCCGATATTACTGAAATGCCTATTGCATGAATCCAAGGAAATCTGCGGGCTAATAAACGCATGTAAGAGTTCGTTACAGTTTTTTGCAGTTTTTGGCATGTTACATATATCTTTTATGGTTTTCCAAAGCTTTTTAGGATTTTTGTGATGTTCTGTAAGTAGTTTGTTATCGTGATCACTTTTACGTTTATGTAATAAATCCTGACAGAATTTTTTATATCGAGAGTATGTTATTTTTAGTGTTTCGTTTTCTGGCGTAAGTCTTAGCTTAAGATGTAAGTTGTCTCTATGACGCGTGCATTTAATTAAACCAGGCGTAATCCAGGGTGTGATGCAAAATTTGGTTCGGGAAATTTTTTTAGTTTCTGTGTTATTTTGAATGCATTCAGAAAGTATTTTGTAAAGCATATCTACTGCAACATTGACGTCATCAGTATTTATAACTGGAGACCAGTTTGTTTTTTCCAGGTCTGAGGCAACACTATGAAAGTTAGTTTTTTTACAAATTCTGTTTCGAGGCCCGGTTTTTGGCACTTTTTTGTTCCAACCAACTATCAGTAGACCATGGTCCGTTACCGACGTTTTACATACAATTCCTAGTGCTCTGTGACTCGTTTTCAAATACGCATGGTCCAAACAAGTACTGAATCTTGTTGGCTTATTGATAACCGGTAGGTAACCTTGCATAGCCATTAAGCATTGATATGAAGCATTATCTTTGCTAGGCGAATCATCTAGTATATTAATATTCATATCACCAGAGACAAGTACGTTATTATCTGCCTTAATATTTTCAAGGATAGTTTCCAGTGAATTCAAGAATTTTTCCAGCCTTTTGAAGGCGGGGGATCTGTAAATACCGACAACAGTGGCATTATTATTTATGGTTACGATAAGGCAATTTGCGTCATCGAAATCTGGCTCTTGACAGCTTGCTGACAAACAGCTTTTGACGTAAATTACTACTCCACCAGATTTGTTAATAAACTTATTTGTGTAAAATACGTTATAGTCGGGTAGTTGGTATATTTGTGAGGGATCTTTTAACCAGCACTCAGTCAGGATTAAGACATCAAAGTGAGTATTAAAGCGTTTTAACGTTGTAAAGAGAGACAGTGAGTTCTTTTGTAAGCTCCTAATGTTGCATGTTAGTGTCTTAAAGCCGAATGAGGTTATTAGGTCTTTGCAGCTCTCAGGACTATCGACAGTGTGGCACTCAGCTTGTAGGGTGTCGTCAATATCGTCGTAAAGTTCCTGATTATCCATTGTAAAATAAGAAAACTTTCCAAAGAATGTCATTTGGCGAGAAGGAAGTAAGAGGCACACTGTCATAGTAATATTTTAATGGGGATTTTTTACGTTTATGTTCTATCCCTCTTACAAGATGATAGGTTGCAAGCATGGGAGTAAGTTTACAGTATGTTAATATATAATCTGAGAGAATAGTAGGCTGTATGTCTGTACGTGTAATGGTGAGTGCTGTTTGGTATAAATTGTGATTTACAAAAGCATATAACAAAACAAGGTATTTAAGAGTCACTAAAAACGAATTACTTATGTTATATATACAATGAATATAATAATCAGCTTGGACTACCTTATTGTAAATTGGTTTGACACACCCACTAGTAGTGATTTTGGGGTAAAGAGCTGGCACTGCTGGATGGAAATGTGTTGTCTGGGGTTCGGTTTTGAGGAAGTACTCTGTCCAAGTCAGCTTGGGATCGAATGTATATAGCGGGCTTTCCTTCATCTCTTCGTAAGTGTACCCTTCCGTTGTTGATCCAGCAGAATCGATAATTGTTTTCCCTAGCCCGGAGACGAGCATCCCGAAACAACTGTCTGTTATATTTTGAAAGGTGTTCGTTAATATAAATGTTCCGATTTGGCCCTACAATGTCCAGATCTGCCGATGTCATGACTATATGGCGACGGATTTTTGCGGCTTTTAGGAACTCATCCCGTTTTATTTTTCTTGTCAATCTGACAATAATTGGACGTGGTAGATTTTTCGTAAGATCGTTGGAACTTTTTCCAGTTTTAGGTCCTACGCGTGTCACCCAATCAATTTCACTCTCCGGAAGATTGATTCCGACTTTAGTAGCTGTAACCATGACAATATGCTCGAGACTTTCGTTTGACGTCTCAGTTATTCCAATTATCTCCAACTCGTTCTTTAATGATATTTGGGCTTGCTGCTCTAGTTGGCTCTGCAAGTGCTCAATCGTATCGTGCAACATTAATATTTTCGGTTGGTTATCTTCTAGAGCTTTTATTCTATTCTCAAAACCATCAAGTCTAGTATAACACTTGTCCAGTCCTTCCTTAAGTAACAAGAGGCAGGATTTTATTTCGGCCGTATCTTGTCTCAAGAGACGTAACTCTGTAGCGACCGGATCCGGCCCACTATCCTCTCTGTCCGTGTTAGGCGATGAGAGTGCTACTCGTTTTTGCGCTCGGGCTTGTGTTGCATTGACGTTTGATAAGTTGGGCAGGTTAGACGCGCGAACTGGTGTATTAGTATTGCCGGACTTTGGCTCCTTCGCTCTGCATGCAGGACACTGGCAATCTGTGATCTTACTAAGATCAGTGTTTCCTACGTTAACACAAATTGGATGATATGTTGCTGTGCAGCATACGCATTTCAGCATCCGAGATGTTGTGATCGCTGTATTACAAGCCGCGCAAAAGCATTCTATGGCAGGGTCCATTTTAAGATTGTAAACACGATACAACTGGTATTAGCGTGAGTGAGTGCGGTTAATCTAAACTTGAGCAGGTGCAAAAGAGACAGCAAGAGACCCACTCGCCAGGTAACGATGTGTCATCCGCTAATGTGTGGTTTATCAATGCCAAATCTCTTTTTGTTAAAAACTGTTTATTATTTGTTAGTTTTCTACTCGAAGATAACGTACCTTGTGCTATAGTTTCTGTATTTTATCGTGATGTAGTATATGTTTATATTATGACACTTTTGACACAGTTAAGTTTAAATTGATGCGGAGTGATTCATAAATATGTACAGTCGCGGACGTCGCTCGTTAAGTCTACATCCAATTAGTTATATTATTAAAAATGCCAGTAAGGTTATAATTGAGATTTGAATTATTCTGACAAAATGTCAAAATAGAGATATCATCCGCGAAAAGTACGCACGATTCGTCAATTTTTTTGTAAGGTCATTAATATATAATAAAAAAAGAATACATCTGATCCCTGATCCTTGAGGAATTCAATGATTTATTTGTATAGAACTATATCTGACTGTACTTATCTCACCGGTGTTAAAGTCAAAATTTTCTATTTCTACATATTGGTTGCAGTTTTTTAAGTATGAGTAGAACCATTTCTATCCAGTGCCGCGTATTCCTTTGTCATATAATTTATTTAATAGTATGTCATATCTAACTTTATCGTATCCTTTCGTCATATCCAATAAAATGCCTATTGCGTATTTTTTATCGTCTAACATCGTCAAGTTTTCGCATTACGTAAAGAGTTGTTTAAGAGTACTCGCCCTTGTTTGTTTCAGGCTTTCCGAAATGGTGAATTCAGTGTGGAATTCATTACGTTCTTAATAGCCGGAACGCTCTACTGCAGCTTGCCTTGTTACTACAGCGACATGCTTATGGAAAAGGTACAAAAATGGAAAACGACGCAGCAAAGTTCTTAATCCATACTTTAATATTATAAGTGCGAAAATAACTGTCTGTCTGTTTCAATTTCACGCCAAAACTGCTGGACCGATTTGGATGAAATGTGGTATGGAAATAGTTTGAGACCCGGAGAAGGACATGGGATAGTTTTTATCCAACTGCGCAAAAAAGATAAATTTGTGCGATAACCAACATACGCGTGGCATAGCCGCAACTGGAGAGCTAGTTCAGCAATATATGATTGAGGTCAGCCTCATCTTCTTTATATACAGGGTTATTGTTAAAATGCTAACAACATCTTAGGGTTGAATTCTGCTAGTCCTAACAAACATTTTTAGATGTTTTTTTTTTTGTTTTGAAAAAAATAATATATTTAAATATGGGTTTTTTTTGTGTTTTGAGCACGAGCACGAGGACCGCCTGATGTTAAAAGTCTCTTGTGTCTGTAATGTATTATTTCATATTTTTTATTGCTTAGCTCGATGTAAATATTCAAAACTCTATTCAAAGGGAGCACCGCGCGGTCCAATGTGGCCGCGGCGGGCGCTCTTCGATCGGAGTAGGCATAAAAGGAAAAAAAATAAAAAAAAATTAAACAAAATAAATTCTCCTCAAAATGTTTGGTAAGACTAGCAGAAATCAAACCTAAGAGGTTGTTAGCATTTTACCAATAACCCTGTATAAAATGAACAAAACCATAACGGAGAGGCAAATACGTGGTAGGCAAAAAAGAGGCAGAAAGTTAAAAGAAGGATAGATGAAATCAAAAATATTGGACGACTAATCTGGTCACGAAAAAATATTGTATTGCACAAAGTATTTCACAAGGTCTCAGCTTCAGCAAGATCATCAATAGCATCGGGAAATAAGTGGTAAAAATTATTACCCCGTTGGAAGGGAACGGAAACGCAGATGCATACATTAGAAGGATTCTGAAGACGTCCAAGTGATCTCCCCACGGTGGATAGTTGGGTCCACGTTATCTTCACCATACTCTTAACTCACAACATGTGTTGTGACTTGTGACCCGTTCAAGTTTCTATAAGTACTGTGTGATTGGTCGCACTCACTGAGTTGAGAATTTGTTTCAGGGTGAGGATGTAAGAATGGCAATCTATTGCTGCGGGTGGGAAGCATACTACGACCACGACGCTCGCTCGACCATACTGTTTTTGTTACAGCGTGCTTTGCGACCCTGTACTATACGCACTATGTTCCGCACTATATGTCTGGACGCGCTCGCTGACGTAAGTTTGTATTAACCGCACTCGATACTTCAATGGAAATTGACGATTTATACAATGTGATTTTTTTAATAATACTATAAGGTGGAACTGAAACCATACGGTTACACGGAAACTAGTTAATATGAACCATATTTTTTAAAAAAAACTTAATCGCTAGAATTTTCCATTAAATCGAATATACAACAAACATTGACTCTTGCAGACTCTCAACTTAATTTCAGGATTAATAATCAGACATCAGAATAAGACTATAATCTGTAACAGTGGGGTGAAAGAATTAGTTGATATATAGTTTTTATGTTCAATTACTAACCAGAACTCGCTTCCGAGATGTCTGATATATATTACAGCTTGTTACTTAGGGTCAAGCGTGCGACCTAATCTCATTTCATCTACTTTCAATCGACCCTAACGTGGCCAATATTGAACCAATTTTCCATAAAAATAGTGTACAAAATAATTCTAAAAAAACATAATTAGAATATTTTTCCAAATTTGATTACAACAAAGATCAAAACCCAGTTAACGGCTCATCAACATAATTACTCGCACAAACATACGTTGCCATTGCGGGCGCGGGGAGAGGTAAAAGTCAATGTGTGTAGTTCGTCGATCGTACGGATGTCACAACTGAATCACGAACTAGTGATGGAGTATAGCAATAAATGATAAGGTAATGTCGATAAAACCGATATTGAAAATAACGTTTTAAAACCGAAAACTTAATACGATTCTGCATAGATGCAAACAATCGTATCGATTCAGTATATGACGATACATTGCAGTCCAGAATATCGATACAAAGCGCCTGAATGGAACATCCCTAGCTCCGCCAGAGGCTAACAAGTGAAATAGACTTCTAATGGGCGCCTGAGGGGAAGCCGTAGGTACGTACCGTTAGTCAACTGGGTTCACAGTCTTTGGATTACAAGGACTGTTGGGTACTAATCGAAAATCACATTTACAATTAAAACTAATAATTGTGCTTCAATAATATCTAAATGTGATTTTCATTTAGTACACGATAGTGCTTGGAATTATACGAGTACTTAGAAATATAGAAGGGAAGCGTAAGCATCATTGCAAGAGTTCAGTGTTTGCAAAAGCACTTCTTTAGGTTAGCGGAAGTCTAGTAGTCTGGTTGATGACAGCGCACCATCCCCTATAACGGTTTAAGGGCCTGTTTCAGAATGTTCGAGTAAGTTCCGGTTTTGCTATCCAGAACATATTTATTAAACAAAGCACTATCTTTGCGTTTCACAGTCATCGATTTAGCCTATCCATCGGTTAAAGCTTGCAACGCGCTGCATGACAACTGTCATTTTTATCATTGAAATGAAATTCTTGTGCGTTAAACCGGCAAAAACACTCACGTGGGGGATCGAATTCGTCGACCCGGGTTTCAAGCATATCAGATGCTCATCATCAGCGCGATTTCACAGCTGCGTCTGCGAGCTCTTATATATAAGCTTAAATATGTCATTTTTATCATTCAGTTATTTTATGTGTTGGTGAACAACCCGAAACTTTATTGGGACATTCTGAAATGCAATTGGAGCACGAAGTTTCGGCTCAAAAGAGTTTGTTCCGGTGGCCGAATGGCATCCGGCGCGAAATTAGAGGACGCGGGTTTGATTCCCGCCCGGGTCTAAAATGTTGTGCTCCAATAATATGTAAATAATTAGAATATTTTTATTTTCAGGTATTCCGGCAATCTTATGCTATATTCAACTTCATGACTATAGCATGGGGATAATCTTCACAAGCAATAAAAATCTTTAAAAAAAATAAAACAACGTATAATATCAACTGAGATATGGTGTTTAGGTTATATAAAAAAGAGTTTATACATGTCCCGTTCCCAGTTATCATTGTCTTGCAGCATGGAGGCACTATAACCACTTGGCTCCTCTCTTTTACAACAAAATACATGCAATAACGAAAATAAAAACCCTTACTACGTTTAAACTAAAACATACATAGTGAAGCGCTCGTAGCCAAGTTTGCTTAGCCATTCTGAATCGATCAGCAAAGTTAAGCAACCTCCGCCGCGGTCATGACTTGGATGGGTGACCGCTGGTTGGGCATTACTACTGAGCGCTTCCGTGCTTCGGAGGGCACGTTAAGCCGTCGGTCCCGGTTGTTGTCTTAGGATAGCAGTCGTTACAGCATGGTGGTAGGGCACTTTGCAAATGCCCGCCTGGCTAGCTACCACCCTCAAGTTGAAAATCTGTCGCCAAGCACCTAACGGTGTGTTCCGGCAGCTGTCCTTGAGAGCCAGTAACTCTAGGTTAGTCTGAACAACATCCTCGACCACATCATCACTTACCATCAGGTGAGATAGTGGTCAAAGGCTAACCTATCAGGCATAAAAAAAAAAAAAAAAAAAAAACAATATATGATTGGCTTAAAGATTTCGACTACGACGCAGTAGAAAAACTATTAGAGATCGTTAAATAGTATAAAACAGATATTTAAATATATATAATAACCCATACACTTATCCCATCAAACAAACCGAAATACACACATAAACACACCCTCGTTTTCCCACATACATAAACACACACACGTATACATTACACAAACTATTAATACAGTTTCCCGTAAAGTTAATATTAAAATTAATTTACTCTATGTATTATTTGCATAAATATCTATCAATACTTATTTATATATTACCGATAAATATATGTTGTAATCATTAATTATAGTCACTAATATTTTTATAACAGAACTATTTCATTACTGAAGATTTTATAGTCACAGCTATATCAGTATATTTTAAATTGTTATTAATGTTGTTATCCCAGATTGTTTGATCCTAGATTAGTACTTTGTCCTCTGTAAAAAATTTATTGTATCTACTGTAGTTTAGTTATATTGTTAAACTTTGATATTAATCTATGGGAGAGACTGCCTTTTGCAACACAGTTTCTACTAAAGCAAAAGGCAGAGTTTCAACAACTTCTGTGCAATGTAAGTTTTTCAATAAAGATATTATTATTATTATTATTATATATATTGTTTTAATTTATTAGCTTATTTACGATCTTCTTTCCAAGTACATGATGCGTCTCTTATCTACTTTGGAATTAGTTTTCGCACAAATGTATGAAAACATAATTTAATATTTTTAAATATATTGTAGATTTTAAATTATAACTTACGAAATTGCCTACACTCATTTGACATTAAAAAAATTATAACTCAACACAGAATTGTGTCCTTTTTTTTAACAAACGAGTACTGAGTATATCTCTCGCACATTTCCGATATTGACAGAGTGAGATGGGTCATTGCCGTTATTGGTCAATGCCTTTGTTCTTGTTTTGAAATTGTTAAGGCCCGTTAATATTGCATACTTGTAAAATTTACTGTAGTCAAAATATGTTATTATTTTATTATTTAAGAGCAAGGATTCGATTCACGGCTAAAAGTTCGTATATCTGCGTTTTTTCAGAGTCAATATCGTGACAGTGCAAGTAGTAAATTCTATGAAAAATACGATTTTGGAAAGGTCTAATTCTATATTAGTACCACATCAGTGAAAAAAATAATACTTAATTAGTAAACAGTTTTCTAACCGAAAGCTATTTATGCAAGGTGCTTTCCGGAAATCTGTCGCAGAGTTGTTTTTCAGGTCGAATAAAACTATTTTAACGCGACATAGTATTTTATATGATACCTTTATTATGAAGAGTATGAAGCCTCAAAGAGCACTACAGAGCTATATTACAAATATATTTTTTATTATGTGTCAAAAATAAAATACTGTCGTGGCTTAAAAACGAGTTAATCGGTCCACTTTAACATTTTTTTTTACCTAGTTCCCGAAAGTATTTGTAATTGGCAGTCTAATTTCATAGAACAACAGATATTGCTCAATATTTCAATATTTTTTCCTGCACGTTTTAGGGACTTTGTAATTTAAGCCGATTTTTTCAAATAAACCTTATACCTTTTATAATCTTGCGCGCATCCATTGTTCGATTAGTACGCGCCGGGCCTTCCCAACGAGAGGATGCGTCGATTGCCCGCTTTCCCTCCCCCGCATCCCGCGCGTACCGTTGTGTATCAGCAGGCGATACGGTTCAATGACCTTAGCCGCAAGCGTGTCTAGCTCAAATTGATACTTGGGAAGTAATATTGGTGATGAAATTGTTTTGTGTGAATAGCTGAGGTAGTAACGAATAGATTAAGGCGTTACTTTGCGGATATCCATATTTAATAATAACAAAATACTTTTAAAAGTATCTTAAAAAAACATTAAATAATATTTAAATAAAACACTTTAAAAAGCATAAAATTTTATATCTGTCGGAATTGTCACTAGATATATAATTTTATGCTTGTTAAGTGTTTTATTTAAATATTATTTAATGTTTTTTTTTTAAGGTACTTTTAAAAGTCTTTATTATTATTAAGCTGAGGTAGTTTTGATAATATTTAATTTCGTATGTATATTATTAATCCATTTAATGGTGGCACTTGCTGTCTTAATTTATTTTCTTTCAGACATGGGTAGTAAACGCAAAATGTTCTCATCTAGTAAGAACAATAAATATTTGGCTTGCGCTAGGAAAGCAAAAAGGTTAGTTACGTAGAGTGAGCCAGCTTATCAGTTATATGATGATATCATGATATGTTATGATGGTTAGGGTCTAGTATCGTGCCACGCGAAAAGGGGGGCGGGGTGGTTGTCCCCCTCCCCTATGATACCCCTCCCGAAACAGGGTAATGAGTCATTGCAAAGACATAATCAAAAACGAAGAAAGAAAAAGATATAACTTTTGAGGTTAAGTATGAAAATTTTTGATGACAAGTTAAATGCTCTAAAATTCTTCTGGCACATCGCCGGCCGCTGCCGTCCTCGCTTCACTCGTCGTCGTATCTAAATATCACTTTGCAGTAGACTAGTGTGGTTTCGATGGATATAATGTTTAATATTATTTCAAAATATTTAATTATTTTGACAGATTTTCAGTTATCTTAGCGCGTCATTTATTTGGATATCTACTTTTATTTACCAGAAGATATGCCCATTTTTTTAGACTAAAAAGAAGTCATTGTTTGACGGAAGTCAGTCAGCCAGAAGCTAAACAATCAAGTTATTCTAATGATGCACCAAAATGTAATGATTCAAATGAAGTAAAGTTAAATGAGCCCAATGATGGTAGTGTTAGTACATATTATATTAAAAATATATCTTAGTGATATAATGAAACATAATGAAGTTTAAAATTAAACTTGTATTCGTTATGATTCTAGGAAATGTTTTCGTCGCTTACAGAAGGTCTGGAGGAGATACAGGAAAAAACTCAAATGTAAAGTGCGACAGAGGAATATCAAATTGTAAGTACTCAAACTCTGATAATAATTAGAATGTCTGAATTTACCTGAATGAAACAAAAAACATGAAACATATATTAATACAGATCGGAAGTATGAGTAGCTTTTTTATTATTAATATCCAATCAAAATCAAAAATGCCCAACTTTGTAAGCACTCTGGAGTTAAAAGTATTAAGGTTACCAATATGTATGTGTGATTTCAATTATTTTTTTCAGAGTGTAGAATCAAATGCATCAACCAGCTCACCATTCCAGATTGTAGGCCGAAGGATTGTTGATTTTAATCACTTTTTTGATAGATTGAAAGCCTTATCAGATCACAACCCAGGCTTTGGGTGTACACTAAGTAATATACAAATTATAAAAGAGAAGCTTATTGGTCTAGAGTCAGTCATCTACTTCCAATGTAATATGTGCAACGAAAAATTTGAAATTAATTCATGTGACAATTTACCGGATAATATGAGTTTAATTCATGCTGCTTTGACTGGTGCAATGTGAATTGCCTGTGGACAGACTAACTTAAATGAGTTGTTTACTGCAATGGACCTACCAAATTAAACCCTAAAACCTACAAGAAGTGCCACAGTGACGTCTCCAACTTGTGGGCAGCTGCTGCGGAAACTACTCGTAGTATGAGAGAGGCAGCTAAGGAAGAAACTGAACTAGCAATTCAAAACGGAGATATTATATATGGGATTGCTGCGATCACAGTTGTGGCTGACGCGTATTGGTCTAAAAGATCATATAGAACTAATTATGACGCCGCATCGGGTGCTGCTGCGATTATTGGAATAAAACAGGTAAAGTTTTTTTTATGATGGAAAAAGTAAGTACTGCATAATATGCGCCAGATCCGTAGAGTAGTTTTTGAGTGCCGTTCCAACTTTGTCCGTTATCCCTTTGATGTACGGCAAAAACGCTGGTTGTCTTTTGAACCATTGAACCGTCTTTTGTCAAAAGACAACCAGAGTTTTTGCCGTACATCAAAGGGATAACAGCCAAAGTTGGAACGGCACTCAAAAACTACTCTATAAAGGCTGTATATAAACCGTTATCTCAATTAGCACGCCCTGTGAGAACAGCAAAAGATGTTATTCCATATCGAACACCTGGTGTCTACAAGATTGACAGCAGCTGTGGTAGCTCATATATAGGACAGACTAAACGCACTATTGCAGAAAGGGTCAAAGAGCATATCGCAACTGTGAAGAATCGGGACACGCATAGATCTGCAATAGCTGAGAGTCAGGACCTAACCACTGGATCGAGCTACATGACCCAAAAATTCTCTCCACTGAACGGCATTATTACTCTAGAATTGTACGTGAAGCGGTTGAAATTAAGAAGTACAAAAAATTTAAGATGGATTTAAATTAAATGAAATAATAAGAGATAAAGAATCTAAATATCAGTATAAGTTCCTAGTACCTATTTTTTTTAATAACTTAATAAACACAAAATAATATCAAATAACAGTAAGTCTGAGACAATCGGAATTCTTATTTTAACTCTTATCTTATATTTACGTAGTTTTTTCAACAAACACCTAAATGTACCAAAAGCATAAGTCTAAATTGATTGAGCAAAACTGTAACTAATTAGATGTGATATATTGGTTGAATTTTATATTATCAAAAATAACAATCGTACTGCTACTGCAATAAGTATGGCAAATTTTGAAGCGCTCGTAGCCAAGTTTGCTTAGCCATTCGGAATCGATCAGCAAAGTTAAGCAACGTCCGCCGCGGTCAGGACTTGGATGGGTGACCGCTGGTGACATTACTACTGAGCGCTTCCGTGCTTCGGAGGGCACGTTAAGCCGTCGGTCCCGGTTGTTGTCTTAGGATAGCAGTCGTTACAGCATGGTGGTAGGGCACTTTGCAAATGCCCGCCTGGCTAGCTACCACCCTCAAGTTGAAAATCTGTCGCCAAGCACCTAACAGTGTGTTCCGGCAGCTGTCCTTGAGAGCCAGTAACTCTAGGTTAGTCTCAACAACATCCTCGACCACATCATCACTTAAAAATCCATCAAGGGACAGTATGACAGGTAGGTACATAGAAGAGTGCGCCCAATGCCAGGAAAAAAACATGTTTCACCCCCGCTTGTGCCATCGTACGAAAATCGCAAATTGCACGTTTTAGTTGATGATTGAAGTTTAGGGTACAGTTTTTAGTGATATTGTATGTAATTGTTGCAAATATAAACGTGTAATAGAATAAGTAGAGTTGCCGCGAATAGTTGTTATAGCGAATAGTCGAATACGGATTAATCGCCATTCACTTTGGCGAATAGTCGAATAACTCGACATTACTATTCGACATAAATAAGGCACATTTAAAATATTTCTAACTTCTAAGGTTGTGAGAAAAGAAAACAATAAGCTTAAAGAAATCTGTTTCATGTTATGCATACCTACATATTATTATATGTAACGTAGTGATTTAATTTTTCATTTAATAATCATTAACTAATTTAATTTCATGAATATGATAGGCACAGGCACATATTACAGATAATAATTAATACTGTGTATTGTTTTATTAAGGAAAATAATAAAAATAATTTATAATAGAACTTAAAATAACTTTTATATATAATAAAACATTAGTTTTTTGTTCGATAAAAGTTTATTTTAGACGAATAGTTATTATTCGGTATTCGACGCATATCAAAAAAATGTCGAGTAATGCCGAATACCGAATAATAGCGAGTATTCGCGGGAACTTTAAAAATAAGTAACCGATTATTCGAGTAAAATGTTAGTCTAGCTATTATTTTCATAAAAAATAAAGTGGGATTGTCGCTGATAATTCTGAGCATTCGAATTAAAACAGTTTTTTTAGCACAGTTTCTGTTAATTTTTTAACCATGCTATGAGGTTTTTTTAAACTTCAATTCGATTACTGTACTTCTACAAGATTATCCCCTGCCTCCTATATTTTTTTAATTGTAATATTTACGTTATTTACTATCAAAAATTATGTTTCAAAATACTTCTTTCGTGTAATTTTTGGATTGGGCCCACCCATCGTCATTGTATCGTGCACAATCCTGAAATATCGCGAAACTCGTCTCTTAATTTATAAAGTACTTAAGCAGTTTTTTTTTATCTTTCTACTGAATGATTTTAACCCGATAGCTTTTTTTTTAAACTGTCTATGTATTTTCAACTATCCCGTTGAATAATATTACCTAATACACGTACAGTTTTAATTTTGGAAGGTGAAATGGGGCTGATAAAATTACGAAAACTGGCTTAGTTGCCGATAGTATATATGCTGATACAGTTATAGTAAATATGAAAACAAATACAGAAATAGAAAAGTCAAAAGTAAGACAGCAGTTTGAAAAGGAGTGCTTACGTTGCTAAAGTTTATTTGTAGTAATTCCTTAAAGAAGATCATTCTCTATAAAGTTTTTTTTTTATAAATATAGAAAAAATAATTATCCTTTTTATTTTGAACATAAATTTTGGGCACTTTAAAATGTGCTCCCGGCCTACTTATATTAATAAAAAATCTAATTTATGACTTACCTACTTATATGTATCGCAGATGTTTCACGATCTCAACCAACTCAACTTTTATTGTTTCTTAAGAATAATTGAAATATAATTTCGAGGCTCTTATTTTAATTATTTCTAATTGGCCACAAACATGCAGCATGAATGAGAGTCCAGGAGGAACAAAGCTGTATACATTCAAGCTCCATACACTGTATTTTTATTTCATAAAATTATAGGTGTGGTCCTAGGATGCGTCTTATATTCTTCTATAGGCGACGGAAAAATCAAAGGAAATATCAGAACCAATTCGAATTTCTCCATTACGTACAGGTAAAGTTCCCAAATTATATGTTTAAATGGAAATACGGCACTACACATGATGACGGATAGAGACGGGACGGGAGACGTGAGTCCCTAAAAGTCATTGTTTTTTATAATCTAAAACATGTTATGTAAATTCATCACGATAAGCTGATCAGAAGTACGGTAATCAGGAGCAGTTTGGTAAGAATACAGATAGATTCACAGCATACTGGTAGGATATTTTGCATGATCACTGGCTAGCTATTAAACTAGCTCCAAAACTTGTGTAGAATATCTAACGTAAAGCATCTAGCGGTATTCAAATATACAAGTTCCTAGCACCTTGGATCAAATAAAATTTACCGCGTCCTAACTTTTAAATAACTATACTATTGCTATGTGTGCAGTGTTGAATTATCATTGATTACCAATTATACCAATACACTGTTTATATATGAGGTAGGTACTTCAAATATATAGATTATTTTATTGTGTAAACCAGCACACATGCACACAATTATGCTCTTCAGAATTCTGTTTGGGATAGCACATGGATAAGTGTAATTAAAGAGTTGATATCAATTATATAATTTTACTTTGAAAAATATCGCGAGTTTTATTCATATTATATTATTAGAGACTAGCTAGGACCCGTGTTATATTAACCGGAAAGATTCCGACCAGCAGCGCAAGTACCGAACTTACCGATCGCTAAATTTGACGTTACCGCGTTTTATCGAATTGTAACGTCAAATTTAGCGATCGGTAAGTTCGGTACTTGCGCTGCAGTTTCAGACTGTTATGAAGTTCTTTGTCTGGGAGTCACGATCATATATACAAAGTTATGTTATAGTCACGATTGTGTGTGAAGCGACGAGCATGCGAGCATGGCTTTCAACGCATAACTGAAGTTGCGACGGAGCTGTCTGTCCCGGCTCAGCTGCATTTGTCAAGTTACCGTCAGAACTGTCACTTGTTTCACTGTCACTGTCACAGTTGCTGTTAATAGTTAAATAGGGCTGATGGCACACCACACTAACTGTATCAGTATCACGATCGTGGCGCTAAATTTAGGCGTCACAAATGTTCAAAACTGTTATTCATGCCGGCTGTATTTTCCACCTATAATCCTTATTAAAGTTTGGTTGACGACATTTTTCGATAGCTTTGAGTATACTTTACGCGGAACAAAGAACTTTTACCAAGAAAGGATGCTTTATCGAAGTTCAGAAATGACAGAAAACCGGGATGTGAGCGTGTTCTTCCTGCCAACCGCCGATCGTACGGCATCAAAGTTTTTCACACTCCTTATATGCAAGTGAACCTAGTTGCAAGATGTATGACTTACCACAATCACAAAGAATACACTCTAGGGGTTCTCGGGCCTTTGGTGAGCGAAGAAACTGACGTAGCTGTCCAGACGGTCGAAATATAGTTCTCATGTCATACTTTCGCTTCAGGTAATGACCAATTTTATCGGTACTGTGAGAAGACGCTTAAATTTTCTTGTACGTAGCCACCGATTTTATTTACCCCAGCTAAAGCCATTGCCTGCCAGGGTGAGCTTTTCATGCTGTAACTCAGCGTTTTTGTGTTGAGAATCACATTTGTGTAGTGCTCTGTTAATTATGGTCTGTGACACAGATGCCAGGTTTGAACTGTGATGGATGATGGTTTGTGTATGCCTGCAAGTATGTGTCTGTGTGCTGGCTTCCGTTAAACTGTGTGAGCCAACAGACGATATGACTTTCTTATAACACATGCGTCCAAAAAAGAGAGGCAGACTGTCTTCTTTTTCTCTCTAAACCCTCAAAGAAAAATAAAAAAAATAAACGATTTTTCCAACAGAAAACACATATTCCATAGATCTCCACCAGTAACGTGGCTGTGCGGATGCGTTCATCAGTGCTGGAGCTGCAAAATGTGTACCGTGTGTGTAATTTGTTATGACTAGTGATGGAAGTCACCGCTAGGATGAGATAAGTGGGGAAAGTAATAGGGAAATTGACTTATGAGTAGTCCTTCTCGTAGGGTCCATGGACCATACATTGTCATGTTTGACAATCAATCAATGCAAGCAACCACCAATACGGCTTTCGCCATGATCGCTCGACTGATGAGCTTCTAGTATATCCCACCCAATGAAAGGTCTAGAGCTATAAAATTTCAAGGTGAGCACTGGCAACCTGTGGCATGGGTTTCTACTGTATCAGCCGGATCGTCCACTGCTGAACACAGCCTCCCCTATTAAGGGGGTATTTGCCATAATCCCCACGCTTGGCAGGCGGCTTGGGGATCGCAGTTAGGGCTGCCATCCGTCCGGGTTTCCCCGGATTTGTCCTAGTTTAGAGGGCGTCCGGGGGGCGTCCGGGCGGGGTTTTCAAATAGTGTCCGGGGAAAACCCGGACATTTTAGTGTCCGGGGAATCCGGATTGATTGATATATAAGCAATCGATTGAAACAAACCTGAATTGAAAATTCATTTTTAAGCTGCATTCAAGTAAACTCCGGCGCTGTAAAATCTACAACAGAACGTCCGCCGCACCGCGCCGGCCCCCACCATAGAGAACTGCCGCCGACCCCGATCATTCACACACTGTGTTGCCGTTTTGGCGCATTTGGTGCTAGGTCTAGAATATTTCTAGGGTCTTTAGCGCTCTTTTCTCATTACCTGCACTAAAAACGTCTAGTGAAATCTGGGGAAAACATTATAATCTTGATATTAGTTGGCAAGTCAAGTTACATTGTGCGTTTATTCGCTAGTCCCGCGGCAATGGACGAAGGAGAAAAACTCACTAAAAAGCACATGGTTTCATCTTTGATACAAATAAAGTATAAATATAAGGATCTGGAGTGGCTTTGACTTTTCCGAATTCCTGTTGGAAAAGTAAGACTACTTTGACAAAAATTTGAACATCTGAAAAATACCGAAATAAATAAAAAGATTATAATATTTTTATGTTTGCAATAACGCAGGCTTTGCGTATTACATTCCAATATTACAAATATACGAGAGGAAAAATTATAATCATGTGCGGGACTCGAACCCGCGTCATCCACCCCTTTAGCCGAGGTATGCTCTGATCTGACTGTCATGTTAGCTCAGTCGGTATATATAACCTAATATATATATTAGCGGGACCGCACATGACAATATTATTCCTCCCGTATATTTGTCAATTTGTAAAGTAAAAAGATGTTGAGCTCGTCAAAATTTAAACTTGTTACTAACTTTTAATATACAAAAAAAAAGTTTTGGGTACTTAATCTAAGTAAAACAACAAGATGGCTTAAAAAAAATTTGATAATACTTTATAGTTTCTAACTAGTTACTAATTTATTGATTATTTATTAACAGCTAATAAAAAAAAGTTAATATGGATAAAATTCGCGATAGTTTTCAAAGTGAAGATTATTTATTAAACCAAAAGTTATTATTTATTTCTAATTTGATACCAAATAACACTGATCCCTGATTTTTATCACCAGATTGCCTCAGAAAAAGAAGAGTGAATAATTAATGTGTGTAGCACTGTAGTTTTTGCGCAAAGAAGTCATAGGTATAAATGAAAAAATATATGAACTTTGTTTTCATAGGTGTCCGGGGAAAAAACTCAATTTCACCCAAATGTCCGGGTTTTTTAAGATTTTGTCCGGCATCGGTGGTTTAGGTGATGGCAGCCCTAATCGCAGTGTAAGTTGGCAGTTCTTTAGAAGGCGCTGCTGCCCACCTTCCAGTATTATTCCCCTTAGTCGCCTCTTACGACACCCACGGGATGATATGGGGAGGTGCAATTCTAACCCGGCACCCCACGGGGTTTCTACTAGAGGGGAGTTAATAGACTTTTGAAGGATCGGCAACGCATCAGGATTTTAGATGCACTCGTAGCGGAACTTAGATCTGAGCGATTTCCTGCTTTGAAGAGCACTTTAATTTTACACATTCGTATCGTAAATGATTTGAATGTAAGTTACTTATGTTATCAGTTCTTCAGTACTAATATTATAAATGCGAAAGTAACTCTGTCTGTCTGTCTGTCTGTCTGTTACGCTTTCACGCCAAAACTACTGGACCGATTTGAATGAAATTTGGTATGGAGATATTTTGAGACCCGGGAAAAAACATAGGATAGTTTTTATCCGACTGCGCAAAAAGAGGTTAATGTTTTCGCGCGATAACCGACATACGCGCGGGCGGAGCCGCGCCTGGAAAGCTAGTATATATATACATATATGAATATATTATGTATGTTTATTATGATATTATGTTTATTTATTGATTATATATTTATTGTTTTGTATGTAGGTTTAAAATCAAGAATTAGTTACATACCAGTAGTGCTACACCCTTTTATAATCGGTGTTATAGATCCTCTCCATCCAAAGCTTGCCTGGAAGAGGTTGCTTTTAGTGATAAGGCCGCCCATTGTAACACTATCATTGTAAATTGTAAATCTTCTCTGTTTCATGTATTATGTGGTGTAACAATAAAGTATTATTATCTATCTATTAGTTTATAAAAAATAATTACAAATAAAATGTATTCCACTTTTAGGGACTCACGTCTCCCGCCAATGGTCTCTGTCCGTCATCATGTGTAGCGCCGTATTTCCATTTAAACATATAATTTGGGAACTTTACCTGTACGTAATGGAGAAATTTGAATTGGTTCTGATATTTCCTTTGATTTTTCCTTCGCCTATAGAAGAATATAAGACGCATCCAATCGTATTCACGGTCATAACTTTATTGACATATTATTATACAGTGTATGGAGCCTGTATGTATATATCTTTTGTTCCTCTTGGACTATCATTTATGCTGCATGCGTGTGGTCAATTAGAAATAATTAAAAAAAGAGCCTCGAATTTGTATTTAAATTATTCTCAAGAAGAAACAAAAGTTAAGTTGGTTGAGATCGTGAAACATCTGCAATACATATACGAGTAAGTAATAAAATAGAATTTGTTAATATAAGTAGAATGGCAGCACCGGGAGATTGTTCAATCATGAATAGAACACGTTTTATAACACCCTGAATTTCTTTCGAAACCCTTTGCAATTCAATGTTTAAATATAGAAATAAAGTTACGATAAGGTAAGTTGCTTTCCGGCCCCGTGGGTGCCGGGTTAGAATTGCACCTCCCCATATCATCCCGTGGGTGTCGTAAGAGGCGACTAAGGGAAAAATACTGGAAGGTGGGCAGCAGCGCGTTCTAAAGAACTGACAACTTATACTGCGATCCCCAAGACGCCTGCCAAGCGTGGGGATTATGGCAATTACCCCCTTAACAGGGGAGGCTGTGTTCAGCAGTGGACGATCAGGCTGTTACAGTAAGTTGCTTTCCTAGAGTTTCGCGCATACTAGTAAGTTCTTAGAGCTTATTATCAGTTAGATCAACACAAAATTCCCAGAACGAAATACGCCATCAGCTTTTTAAATGACCGAAATATTTTTACGCACTTTTAGTTTTCCCGTTTAACATTCTCGTCGCTGCAATTTTTAAAAGCCTTAGGTACTTTATGCATTTAATTAAAAAAAATACAAATTGGAAATGTCTATCTGTAATATTAACTTTTCCAGATTTGTTGACTTGATCAAGGACACGTTCAGAGTAACATATGAAGTGACAATGAAAGCATCGACCATAATAATACCGGTAACGTTGTATCAAGTGTTAACGGTAAGTTAGTATTTAAAACTTAGTAGCACACTTTAAATTACAAAAAAAAAGTTTCCTATCTTTGTGATTTTGTAAGCTTAGCAGGCGCTATTGCAAAAATTACAATGTCAGAATTATTCAGTTTGGCTGCAGTCGCTCCGCTAGGAATGGAAGGATACATTTGAGCCATGATGACTCACTCACCTAGATGGATTTATTTGGCAAAGCATGTCGCGGCTATAGAGATGGACGGTTACAAATCCCACTCGTGGTCAAAATTTTTCCTTGCGTTGTAATTTTGTAAGCTTATTCGCTTAGCAGGCGTTTATGCAAATAAATATTGTATTAAAGTTCCACACTGTTAAAAATGTAGAATTTTTAAATACCCAACATATTAATTAATTAAAAGAATATAAATTTGTATTTCAACGCCGTTATCTTGTGGTCCTAGTAATTTGTTCTACTAGTTGGACCACATAGAAGAACACCTGCTATTCGTCACTGAACATATTAAACTTATCATAACATATTTTTAACTATTAAAAATGATTTGTGTAATTATATCATTGCATTATAAATCTGAATAATATTTGAACTAAAAAGTACGAGGCCAACATAAGACCATAAGATGTCTAACAATTATGAAAAGACCAAACTTTTCTACCTACTAGTTACGAAAATCATTTTACAAATCAAATCAAATCAAATCAAATCAAATAATTTATTTGCAAGAATACAATAATTAATGTACATTTTGAGTTCTAGTGTAAAATGCGTTGTTTCTGTATTCTGCCTGCAAGCAGACGTGCAAATATTTAGGGCTAATGCAAAATTATTAACAATTTAATCAAATTAATAAATATTTCACTAAAATTCTATAAATTCTTTAGTACTGTAAAAACAATTTTCCAATAACCACTGACTTAGCCTATTCCTATAAACATGACCCTCTAACAGTTTTATTTCGTCAGGTAATTTATTATACACAGTAATGCACATATTGTAAACATTTCTCTTATCTTTATGACAGCGTGGTTGATATATTAAGTTTTTAAAACGATTACGTTTTTGTCGCGGAAAAATTTCACTGCGAGCCTTGAAATAAGAAGAATTTTGTTTGACAAATAAGCATAAATCTCTGATGTACATGCATGGAAGCGGTAAAATATTATTAAGCCTAAATAAAGGCCTGCAGCTGTCCTGATACCATGCCTTATTGATAACTCGGACACATCTTTTTTGCACTTTGAATGCCTTCTCTGAGTCCACTGAGTTTCCCCACATTATGAGACCATAGTTGAGGACCGACGAAATATATCCGTGGTAAGCTGTTAAGGCAGCTTCAGCAGACACCGCTTGCAATCAGTTTCTTCAGCGCAAAAACGAAGCGATTTAGTTTTTGACATACAGCTGAGACATGATCTTTCCAGTTTAGGTGTGTATCTAAAATCAATCCCAAGAATTTAAAAGACTGTACCTCATTTACTTTTTGATCTTTAAATAATATAACAAGATTAAATGGAAAGGAATTATATGAACTAAATTGCATAATATTAGTTTTATTAATGTTTATTTTTAAATGGTTATTTTCCATCCAATTAATTGCGGCTCCCATAGTTTTACGTAGAGCTTGTTCAGGAGATTCATTTTTGTCACATTTTATAATAACTGTGGTGTCATCAGCAAATAGTATGCAATTGTGCAAAGTGAAATCTGGAAGATCATTTAAGTACATAAGGAAAAGCAAAGGCCCTAGGATGCTGCCCTGTGGTACACCTATATTATATACAGTGGATTCAGAAGAGTATTTTCGTTTAATGAAGTGTTTTTGTTTATTTACCACTCTTGTGATTTCAGTATACTGTTTTCTGTTTTGTAAATAACTAGTTATCCAATCCAACGCATAGCTATAGCTACAGTTATAGGGAGTGATTTTATTACCTATACTTTTTGTTGCAGTCTTTCCGAAATGGCGAATTCAGTGTGGAATTTATTGCTGTCATAATAGCCGGAACGCTCTACTGCAGCTTGCCTTGTTACTATAGCGATATGCTTATGGAAAAGGTACAAAAAGACAAACGAGACATCCTAGTTCTTAGTTCAGTTCACGTATAATGTTTTTTTCTCGGGTTTTACACGAGAAAATCGGACTTTCATTTTAATTTAAGACTACAAAGTTAGGTCAAAAGTCAATGTCTAAATCATTTATTCAATTTAGGCGTCTACAACGCTCTTATGAAGGTCAGTGACAAGTTTTATCTTTGAACTAGTTTTTGCCGGCGGCTTTGCTCGCGTTAAGAAGTATTATTATTAATAAGCTAGTCGTCAAATATAATCCGCTAGATGCACTATGCACAAAAATGGTTAATTCAAAGTTCTCTCCAATATAACTCAATGTAGATGGCGCTAGCATACAGAAATTCTGAAAAGTTACTAACCTTATATAGCCTGCATCTCAAAATCCTCTCTTAGGGGAGCCTACGTCATAGTAGCTTTATGCATGCAAAGTCTCAGCCCGATCGGTTTAAAATTGACAAAGTTTCATACAAACTTTCATCCCCTATTTTATCCCTTTGGGGGTAGAATTAATCAAAATCCTTTCTTAGCGGATGCCTACTTCATAACATCTACCTGAATTCCAAATTTCAGCCCGATCCGTCCAGTGGTTTGGGCTGTGCGCTGATAGATCACTATGTCAGTCAGTCAGTCATACCTTTGAGTTATATATATTTAGATGTATAGGGCCACTACGAGAAGAACTATATAAAATAATTTTAAACGCGTAATAAGTTCAGCGATTTTGCGAATAGTTGATCCGCAGACCGCCCGAGTGTGTACTCGTAGATTTGCTCGCTGTTCAGAACAGGTCAGGTGTGTACCTGACCTGGTCTGAACAGCGAGCAAATCTACGAATCAGCATGTTTCCGCGAACCGTTAAAGCTCGCTCCCTCTCAATATCGGCATCGGTCGTCAGTAAGAAGATGCCCTTAATAATTAGTTCATTCCGTTTAGGGTAATAGATAGCATAGTTTCCGTACACTTAACGTCGGCCTTAAATACTACATGAACTAGGAAAGAGTCGCTTGTATTGTATACGAGCCCATGCATGCGACTCAGCGTAAGTTTCATAATCTTGTAATATCTTTTCAATTGCTCTCGTAGTCAGCTCCAGCAGCACCATGTCGTCCGTGTAGCTTATGTTATTGATACTAACATGCCCTATCCGGTATCCGACACGCATTCTGCAGAGGTCAACTACGAGGTCATTTACATCGATGTTGAATTCTTCGGATACATATCAAACAAATTATTGGAGTACAAAATTGTATGCTTAAGGCGGGAATCGATACCGCCTCGGAGATGACGTTGCCTACCAAAAGCTGTATGTCTCGGAGAAACTGTTAGCTCATTCGACACAATAAGTATGATTTGCTTAGTAATACCGAAGAAATTACAACAGTTCTATTAGTATGCCCATGTCTACTTTATCTTTCTCCAAAGCAGATCATAGGAAACAAGATGACTTTGGAGAGGTCAAGGAAAGGCGTATTCTGGTGTTTTGCGGTCAGTGTACCCAAGTAGCACATAAGCGCTGAATAGGAGCTGTATCACTGTTCACAATGGAATCTTCTGCTGAAAAAACCTCCTGGATAAGAGCGTTAGAGGCGCCTACTCAGCTAATATAACTCTGATTTGGGCACAAATTAATCAGCTGTTAGTTGAATAATGTGGCTGGTTGCACTATATAAGCGTTATTTGAGCATTATTAAAGGTAATAGTCGCCCTAATAGCTGAATAATGACTGATTATCAGGGTATGTCTTACCTTTTATACACCACAAGGGCTGAATAATACAGTACTTGTTACCTATTTTTCAGCACAAAGTACACTCGAGGAAATTAGTAACTCTTTTATGGAGCTGACAATTCACAAGTGGCAAAATTGTGAATAATTTTCACCCTACTACTTCATTATTATTTTCATATGTTTTGTGTGAACCATTTTACAAAGTGTTCGTGGAAAATAGGCAAATTATTATCGCCAAGTAAAACTTTATTAATTTTCCTCCATGTGCATGAAATTCGAATGGGAAAGAGAGTTTATTGTCAAATACTGTATAATTATAGACGAAAATTTTCACGCGCTCTCAAAATATCACTAACTACTTGAAAATTATAGTATAAAATAGATTTATGATATTATTATTAAAAAAATTGTCTTTTTATTTACCTTTATAATTTGACAATAGGCTGGTTTCGTGTAAAATCATTACATTTTCTATTCAAATTCTGTTGTTATTTCCGTTGACTAAACAAAAACAAATTGTTATTATATTGTATACACGGTTATAATCTAAAAAATGGCAGACAAGCAATGTGTACTCTATTAACCACAATCAAACAGCATGAGCTGTTTAAGTGTCCACTCGTGGTACATGAATCAGTAACGAGCTGTTACGAGTGGTTCTTGTATTAAACAAATCAGCTACAGATTCATGTAAAGCTTGATATTGGGCAACATGTACGCAAATAGCTGTACTAGGTAATCATCAGTGAACTGATAAACTCTGCAGGAATTTTAGCCCTTTTTTTATATTTCCACCTATCACAATAATCTTAAACGACGCGATTAGCTATACTTACCTACGAAGCGCTGAATAAAAAAGTCTTCAAAGTCTTATTTAACGGCACTAGTAGATTAAATGTCAACGCTAGTACAAGTATTCAGCTCTCACTGAGATTATGGGTGACATGTGAGCTAATATAGCTCTATATAGTTTGCTTTAACTTAGCATAATATATGTTCACACATAGTGATCATGTGGGCTTAATAAGAGCTATTATACGATTGCGTGTAACAAGCTGATTAACATTACACTAGTTCCCCTGTGTGCAGCAAAAAGCATTATATCTTTGTTATTTGAAGCCACAGAATAACTGATTACATTATAGTAGCTCACGTGTTCTTTCTTAAAATGCAAGTGGTCTAAGGGTACACTTGTGGTCTTCAATTCAGAATATAGTCCACAAAAATCCTTTAAATTGCTTAAAGCTGTATAATATTGAACTTGTTACCTATATTAACACTGCGAATGTTACAGTGTGGTCTCCGTGACACATAATAACGTTCTTATTCAAGTGAAAGCTCACTTTTCACCTATTGCAGGTCGAGTGTACTGTAATAACTCTTCATAAGTGCTAAAGTTACCGATGTTACCTCTTGTGACATCTTATAATGCAGTTTTGTGCTACTTGGGTAATATTAGATAGTATGCTTGACGCTTAATATGAGTGGCATCTGACAAGTAGGTAATGTAGTAATGCTTACTTTTATAGAGCGTATTCGTAATTAAAAGCCTAGTTATTTAAAACATCATATTTTAGTGATAATGAAGCTCATCTAATTATTTTAACAAAATCCAGGTACTTATAATTCTCTGATTTTCTCTGCTTTCTATGTGGGAGTGGACACACTTAATTTAAGGGTGTGACCTAAGCATTACTATTGTAAAGTACTGAAGTATTACTTATGAGAGAATTACTTAGTAATGTTGACAACACACACACACAAATATAACAAAGATAGGTTTTAGGAGACATCCAAGTATATGACTTCTCTTGGTGGTGGATTTGGCAACATGTGTCTTCACTTAGCATCAATGTAGTTTCTACACGCAATATGAGTCTGGTAACACTTACTGAGTTCAGTAATGTATTTATTTCAGGGTGAGGATGTAAGACTGGCAATCTACAGCTGCGGTTGGGAAGCATACTACGATCACGACTCTCGTTCGACCATACTGTTTTTATTACAGCGAACTTTACGACCCTGTTCTATACGCACTATGTTCCGCACTATGTGTTTGGATGCTCTCACTGATGTAAGCTTATTTTTTTCAAATAACAAATATTTTAAGAAATTTTAGCGCCGTCACATCTTTCTGAAACCAACGTTGGGGCTGGCGCCGCGGCTACCTAGGCGGAGTAGTTCAAGCGGCGCAAATATGCTAACCTCGGTAGGTATGGGTTACGTATTTGAGAGTATAGTGTAGAGACGATGCATGGGTCCGTGGAGACCGGGAGTTCATCGTATTTTCCAAAACTTATCAGAGCACTTGGTCGATGCGACGCGTGATCAAAATGCTGGCACCTATTTGGCTCAACGAATAAGGATTGCAATTCTACGGGGCAATGCTGCCAGCATGCTGGGCACGCTGCCAACTGGTGGGCTGGACCATTTGGACTGCCTGCCGAAACTGCAATGACTCATGGGTAGTCGAAATGCTTTTATTGTAATAGCTCTAGTATTGTATATGGTTCGTAGTTTTTTTTATAAAGGCATACCGCCGCTAAAAACAAAAAATATTTCATTTTTTTCGGTGTATCTCGGTTCTACACGAAGCATCTACAGGAGATCTTGAGCGCACGATCGAATATCGATAATTATCTTAATTTTCTGTATTATTATACTCTACAGCGTGATTTATTAATTGGAATAGTATAGAGAAATAGAAATCAAAAAATATAGGTACATCTGCAAACAGTTTATTCAATTTGCTTCAAAAAATAAAACGGCTCCGGGTTCGGCTTTACTTACGGCTTATTATGGACACGCAGCTACTACTACGACACGGAGTAATGTTTTGGGTATCTCGGGGTGACTGACGTAACAAGAAATTAATAATTATTTCAATATTAGAAATAAATTAGTCTATAAACGTTTTGAGGTAGAAACCGGAGTACGTACATATAATAGTACATTATGATATAAGTGTGGTAAGTTGAAAATTAAAGCCGAGGCGATATTACTCCTCGCCTACGGCTCGTAGCCACAAGAAAGCAGAAGCTGTAATTATCAAAGCGCACGTATGCCATACGACGTTTTTCAATACACTTGCGAGGAACAAATACAAAAATTTAGTTATGGGGGTATTTATTTAACAATAGCGCGCTGATTTCGTTATTAAAAATGACCCTGACGGAAACTGAACCACTTTAATTTTAATTAACTATATTATACGAGTATATAGTCATTTTTTATATATATACCCAGTATGCATACGAATCGGAATAAACATTATATTTTTGATAGCATATAATAATCTGATTAAGAAAGTGTAATTTAATCTTCTAAAGTTTTACTTCTAGATAAAAAAACTCTTTGGTTTGTTTTTATATGAAAAACGAATGAAGCAAACTACAGTCTCCTTGGTGAGAAGAGTGGAAAAGCTTTTATTTTGCTATAAGGCACACGTGCGTAATAGACTACATTATGATTTTTGACACTCTTCTTTGTCTTACTTAAAATCGGTGCATTTAAATTTTAAAGGTCCGTTACGAGTGGGTTGAAAAATATATGAACACCTTGTATGTACGAAAATACATAGTTTTCATAGACAAATCAAATCATTGTATTATTCTAAAAAATAAAATCTGATGATATTATTTATTTTCAGGTAATCCAGCAATGTTATGCTATTTTTAACTTAATGACTATAGCATGGGGATAATTTAAACTCGCCTTGCTCTAACTCAGATATTTTACATACATTTATTTTTGGCACTAAGTTAATAATATACATCTTTTCTATATGAATGTATTGTATATCAGTGAAGTCTTACCTACTGAGCACTTTTCACAAATATATTAACTACTAATTTAATAGGGTTAAGTGTTATAATTAAGTGTCAACAATTATTTTTTTTGCAAAAAATGGAACCGACTTCAACACCCAAAAGTGTGAAATAACTTGTTGAAGTCGGTACCATGATAGTTCAAAGTACCTATTATCACTAAACCGGGGGCATGGTACCGACTTCGACAAGTTATTTCAGTTACGGGTGTTGAAGTCGGTTCCATTTTTTGCAAAAAAAAAACTTTCTGACTTTTTAGTGACCCTTGCTACTTACGGGATCGATTATCATTTATTTTTAACAACTATTTCATCAAGATGGGTATATATTTTTCAGGTATTTTTGTGTAACTCAAAAACGGCTTGACCGATTTTGATGAAATTTAAAATGGGACCAAACAAAAAAAATCGGTTCACCCCGTCCAGTCGGTTCTGAGGAATTGAGAACCTCTTCCTTTTTTGGAAGTCGGTTAAAAAATAAGTATTTTCAAAATTCCGACACTAATTTGGCACAACAAAGAATTACAATTGAAAATGGAAATGCTGCTAGTAGCATTTTAGTTAGCTTCTAGACTCGCCGTCGACTGATGGAATGGCATGAAATATTATATGTGGTTATTGATCAAAGCCTGATAGGTTGAGACAGATTTAATCTAAGAATCTGGACTACTTATAGCAGAGGAGTCTTTTAGCTTGAAACTTGAACATAAATCATTTTTACCATATAGGTACTATTAGTGAAATCATATCGCATCATGTAACACATTGTATTCTAAACTGTACAAATATGAAACGTAAATAATGCTTTATAATATGTACACATTAGTTATCGGGATAGAGCTGACTGAATTAATAAACATTTTTTTCACACTTAAGTACTCAATTTATCCATTAATACCCTTAATTGATAAAAGCAAAGCATCTTTACGAGTGTGTTTGTAGGATTTTTATTTGTCCGTGGCTAAACGGATCTAATTAATATGTGAGAAATAAATTCTAAGGCTGCGGCCCGATTTGCGCATTTGGTACCAATAGCACGCTTAGAGCTGGTCCGAATTGTACGAGAGCACGTGCAAACGTTTGCACTGCTGATAGGTGATGGCATCGATGATGTTACACTCTCTTTCTGCGCTAACAGTACTCACGGCCTTGCGAATGAGCACCGTGAGCACTCCGTGCCTATTGGATCCAATACGGACCAAGCATTGGCTTACTTATGAATATGTGGCTCAACTATCACAACAATTGAAATGTATAAAGTTAAGAATATGAGACCTTTTACAATAGTTTTATAGCTCGTATTTTTTATATTTTATTGCTGATATGTAAGCCTTTAACCACAATCGCAACTAATGGTAAGTGATGATGTGGTCGAAGGTGTCAACAGGCTTAACCTAGAATTACTGGCTCCCAAGTACAGCTGCCAGAACACACCATTAGGTGCTTGGCGACAGATTTTCTACTTGAAGGTGGTCGCTAGCCAGGCGGGCATCCGCAAAATGCTATATTATTAATTATCACCACGCTCTCAAAATACTCTACCACCATGCAAGGCGAACTCTCTTTTGTGAATATGATCCAGAGTCTAAACCTATTTCATTAGCGATTGTACTCGTACATGCGAGTTCACAACTCGTAAAATGTGACTATTTTAGCTAGATATCTTTATGGCAGGATGGCAGCGGTTCTTAGAACGCATACGGAACATTTCGTTAGTTTCTACGAAAACGTGACATGACACCTACGATGTACTTATCATCTTCTTACTCTTATCAAACGTATCTGGGGTCGGTATATCATCTCTACTCAAACAACACAAAGGAAGATACAACAACATATTAAACTTATGTTTTAAATAAAAACAAAGGATAACGCAAGAAGATAATTGTAAAAAAAAATCAAAATGGTATATAGTTGATGCTAACCTCTTTGGTAATGCTTGCGATGATAAAGTACTGGTTATGTTTCGAATAATTAGAGCGTACAGTGTACACACACTCGTTCCTAAACACTTCTTCTACACAAATCTAGGTAGGTACGCTTATAGAAATGCATGCTAAATAACATATTTATTATAATTTCATTACATAGTTTCCGAAACAATTAAAACACTATCAACTTCGTTATTATACTACATATAAATATAATCAATGAGTTGTAACATTTCTTAATTTACCTACTATTTATGTCCGGGGGAGGGCATTGGTATGCCATATCACAGGTCTATCCTAGTTTGGGTACCAATTTGTTTCCAATGTTTATGTAAAGATTACTACTATATTATTATTATACTCTGATATATTTAAGTTTACCTAATAATGTTTGTTAAAACAATAAATAAATTTCATTTCATTTCATTTCATAACTGATTATATGAGCACTCTACATTATTTATAAATAAAACCTGTCGATTAAAGGGAGACCGCGGAGACTCTCAGTAAAAATATTTACCCCACATTATACCTAAATATATATATTCAAATTTAAAAAAACTGTAAAGTATAACCCACATGCTTTATTTGGAAACTTCGACATGGCGGTTTATAAAATACAAATTGGATTAAAGCGTTATCGAACGACCCAAAAATAGGATTAAAGCTTAGTATAAACCTTAAAGTATCTAAACACGATACAATTTTACTAACAATCTGCTGTTGTAAAATGCTGGAGTCACGGGTGGCTGTACACTACTCACTTTTTTTTATTGGTAAGCCTATGACCACAATCTCACCTGATGGTAACCAGTCTTAACATAGAATTACTGGCTCTCAAGGACAGCTGCCGGAACACACTGTTAGGTGCTTGGCGATAAATTTTCTTCTTCATCGTAGTCGCTACCCAGGCGGGCATTCGCAAAATGCCCTTCTACCGTGCACGTAGCGGCTGTGATCGCAATTTACGGTAATAAAATAATGGCTTCAATGCTGTCTAAATATGAAAAGCGGCGCTTGCCTTTGCTACGTGTTAATTATACGGTGTAACTACAGAAAAAAAAGACGAATTTGGACAAAAAATTACTGAGTGTTACAAAACATGGATAAACTAAATTATACATATATATATAATTAGGCCTGTATTCCCCCAAGGGGTAGGCATAAGTGTGTAGTACGTTTCTCCCAAATTGGTTTTTGGTCCTATGTAAATAGGAGGCGAGCGTATTGTCGTTCACCGGGCACAATTTCAGGGTCATACAAAATGTTTTCTCTTACACACTGACGAATCACAAGAACATATTACGAATAATATGTTTACGCTAACAACATATAAGACAGGAATACAAGAACAAATTGTATGAAACTCGGCAGGGCACTATGGTGGTGTACATACAGCCCTGTTGTGCGTTATTAAGGCACACAACACAACACCCTACTCACATCCACGTGAGATCACATATTAATATTATGTATTGTTTAGAACATAGCATCACATACTCGATAAACAGCGTTGTCGTCGACATCCACGGTTGACGGTACGATTGCAACTGAGCCTAGATTGCTTACAATAGGAGTGCACAATATATATCGATATTTCATAAAATATCGATATATGGACACGATATATCGCTTCCACCCCATATTATCGAATAACACACTTAATGTATGACCAAAACCTTTACATTTTCAAAAGGGATGTGGGCAAAGTTGTTTTTACCGTAAATTGATCGTAAACGTTGCTAAGACCACTTTAATTTTATCATTTTCGATTAACTTTTAATTGTATAATATAAGTAAGTACATACTGCTAATTATCCTGATCATGATGTGTACACAACACACATCAAAAGTATCTAGGGATCAAGCATTTTTATGCGGATTTCTTGAGATTGAGATGTGGCTTGGTAATAAATTTATGATTTTATAAATTTATATGGATCCTTTTTGGTGCATTTCATAATTTGAATCAGGAACTGTGAATCAAATTCGAGTAAAAGATGAAAATCAGCTGTCAATATTTTCCCTATAAAAACATACAACGCATTGAAGACATTATTAGTGCTACTGTTTCCCTACTACTGATTAAAACCAACGTTATTATGGAGCGGCGACGTCATTTAAGCAGGGAAGAAATGCTCAGAGCCGTGGGAATGATAGAAGCTGGTTCCCGGCAACGTACTGTGGCTTTAGCTCTGAATACAAGTCAGAGTGTTATCAGTCGACTTTGGACACGTTACCGAAGCACTGGTACCGTGGCTGAGCGCCATGGAGGACGGTATCGCTGCACCACACGGAGACAAGACCGATACATTCAAATCTTAACTCGAAGAGCTCCAACAATAACCGCCATGATGTTAACCGTGAGGCTTCATCACTCTTCAGGGAACTTAATTAGCGACCAAACAGTCAGAAACCGCTTGCATGAAGTGAACCTTCATTCCCGAAGACCGCTACGGGTACCACCTATAGCAATGCACAATCGATTCTGTGTTCAAGAGCCCATTGATATCGATTCGATATCAATGGGCTCTTGAACACAGAAATTGGGCAGAAGAACAATGGCGTTTCGTGTGCTTTTCTGATGAGTCTCGTTTTGGTATGAGACCGGATACAAGACGTATACGACACTGGAGAACCCCTGGACGCCAACAGCGATTAAAATCCTGCCAGGAAGTCCATCCTTATAGTGGTGGAACCATCATGGTATGGGCGGGTATTTGGATCGGCGGAAGAACTGAGTTGATTTGGATCAGAGGCAACCTCAACGCTCAAATTTATGCTGAGACGATTGTATCAGACGTCATCGTTCCTCTACAAGTGCAAATCGGTCCCTTATTTCAGTTAATGCATGATAATGCACGACCGCACACTGCAAGAGTTGTAAGACAGACTCTCGCCGCAGCTAACATCAATGTCCTGCCCTGGCCTGCTCAGTCGCCAGACTTGAACCCGATTGAGCATGCATGGGATATGCTACAGAGAAGAGCTCTGCCGAATATGGAGGGTATCCAGTCGCAAGAAGACCTTTTTTTGTTGTTGCAACGAACATGGGCGGCCATTCCACAGCGTGATTTGGATGAACTCATTTTGAGTATGCCAAACCGATGTTCTTGTGTTGTTAGTGTTCGCGATAGAAACACGGATTATTTATTAATTGTTTAAGTTACCCAATAAAATTTTAAAGAAAACTGTTATTTCAGTCTTTTTTTCGAACTTTAATGTTAGTGGTTCAAATGTCAAAAATCCCTTTATTAGGAAAATGGCAAATTTCTTTATTAATGCAAAGGTGACTTGGTTTATCGTTACTGTGACAAACGAAAACACTTTATTTGATGAATCCTTAAAGAAAATTTTAATTAATATCAATCAGGAGAAAAGTTATTGCAAAAATATATGTTGATCCCTGGACACTTTTGATGTGTGTATTTAGGCATATAGTCTGGCTCGTAAATGTTAACATATTCATGTATATTCTTTTAGTTACTGTACTCTGTTTTGTGTCTCAATATAAATAAATAAATAATTAGATACTGATTTATGTTTGGCAACTTGAGTACAAATAAAACGTAAAACCACGAATTGTGAATAATTAGCCTTCGCAGTTACGAAGGTTATGTTGTAAACAAAACCTTCGTAACTGCATTTTTTATGCAAGTTCTAGAGAAAAAATATTGGTGATTAAAGATAAATATAGTGGACTTGTTTCTTTACCTTACCGGTTTTTACTTATATCAACCTGAGTCCTATCAAATATTTAATATTGTAGACTAGCTAAATACAAGAAATACATCTCTTACGATATATCGAAGATATCGATATATTTCTACGATATATCGCGTAGTATCGATAGAACACTACGATATATTATATCGAAAAATATATCGATACTTTTATTGTATGAACATCCATAGCTTACAACCGCAACACTCGCGAAACAACGCGGCTACAATTTGTTTTAACAATCTGCAGATTGCTACGACAGACGATACGACTTGCAGCGTATTGGAAAAGAGCCACAGCACGCCTAAAAACGATACAATTTGCTGGATCACAGCAGATCGCAACAGCATGTATTTAAAATCGTGTCGTGAGTAGATACTTCTGCAAACTTACTTCTATTAAAATGTCTATGCCCAATCTCATCCGTCTCCCATGAATCTCAGATGAAATCGCCTGTATCCCTGACCTATAAATCCAGTACCAACGCACATTCAGTGTTTACACTGGCTTGACTTCTTAGATTTATAGGTGTATTTCTTAATGCAGCATCGTAACTACTGACAAATGTGTTGGGACACCACCGAGACGTTTTATAGTGCAAGCCACGTAGTTACTATTTGATATTCTGTGACTTCGTGTTCTGCAGAGATGGAAATACTTCAATCGTGGTTTATTCACATTCATAATTTATATGAAAGGTAAGTCTCATCTTAGATTTATATGTACTATATAAGCCGGATTGTACACTGCTGAAGACAGTCTCCCCCATTAAGCGGGGGGTTTGCCATAACCCTCATGCTTAGCAGGCGTCTTGAGTATCGCAGCTTTAGATATCAGTTCCTCAGAAGGCACCGCTACCCACCTTCGGGTAATATACCTCAAGTAGAAAATCGGTCGCCAAGCACTTAACAGTGTTTTCCGGCAGCAGTCCTTGAGAGCCACAAAAATTACAGGCACATCACATGAGACTTAACAATTGTATGTCTCAACGTGACGGGTGCAGTGCAATTCGTCACATGAAGTTGTAGACTGTTATAGGTAGAGGTTAATCCGCTTAACATCCGGTGGGCCTCGTGCTTGTTCAGTCATAATCGCATAAAAAATAGTTGGCCCTTATTACTACCCCCACAGGTAGCAATGGGGGGGTGACATTCTACCCGGCACCCCACGGGAGTGAGATTAATATTTTTTCTATTTATTTCAACCGTACTTCATAGTAGCCTATTGAATTACAGCATCCATAGGTAACTTGTTTTTTTTAACCATTATGACGTTAAAAATTTTGAAATGTTATACACTCTTTTTATAGCTCATAGGCTAGCCCTTGACCACAATATCACCTGTTGGTAAATGTTGCTGTAGTTAAGGATTGTAAGCGGACTAAGTTTACAATAACTGGCTCTCAAGGACTACTGCCGCAACACACTGTTAGGTGCTAAGCGACAGATTTTTTACTTGAGGGTGTTAGCTAGGAGAGCGACGCGGACGGCAGCTCATGCAGATGGTAGTGTCAGGTTCGTAGAACCATGAAAACGCGGCGGCTTCAATTCTTGACCGAGGTGTAAAATTTGGCATTAAATATATAGTACATATTATGAGGACGATCGTGGAGCAATGTAATGTTAAATTTAATATTAAGTGACTCTTTGTATGACGTATTCATTTTATTTACATATTTAATTATTCAATTCAGTATTGAATTGGCATTTACAAAATATGGATTTTTCTGAAATAAAAACCGATTGATTGACTGATTGAATAAGCCAGCAGGCCTGAAATAAGAATGCCGATTTAATTACAGTGAAAACAGCATAAAAATACATCACGTGCTAGTTTCAAGCGAATATCTCTACAACAGCTTATCTCACATCCTGTTCCGAACTTACAACTGCTTATTTTAAATGCTTTTAAATCTCCAATAACTCCCCAAATTCAATAAACACCACCTACCACTAATCCTAAACTAGCTAAAACTGCTGTAACTGTCAAATGAAGTGAAAAGCTTCAATGAAACATTTCGCAAACAAAAATAGCCGAGATTTTCAAACGCATAATTAAAATGTCGGCCAACCTGTTGGGGCTATTTATATGTTTATAGTGAAGGAATCTGCTCATCCATGTGACTTGATATTGTGGGCATGAGACAAGTCATGTGAATATCTAGAATTCCGATACAGTTAACTAAAAGATGTCACGTAGGACAGTAGTCTATAGTTATTTATGTATAGATTTTGAAGTAGGTATTTGTAGCAGCGCTTGTCTAGTCGTTATCAACCGATCTTTTATATTAATGGAAGTTTACTCATACCGCTTCCCATACAAACGTAGTTTAGTCATATAGGTACTTACTTTAATTGACAAGTTGCTTATAAATTATGTCTTAAAGCCTAATGTCTATGCTTCTGGTTTGTGCAGTTTTTCGTTTTATTATTTATTTTATCTGTAGATGTGAAAATAAAAATTGCCATAGCAAACCGATTGTTCGATATAATTCCAAAATACTTTTTTAAGGAAAACTGATAAACCAGAAGCATAGATTTTAGACTCAACGATAGGCATGCCACCTAAGGGCGGGAAAAACTCATAGTAAATGCTTCCTTCTCTAGGACCGGAACATCTAGTAATCATGGTAACCATTATTGTGAACAAAAATATAGGTAAGTCTAAGTTTTTTCGTTGTTAATACTCTGCTTTAATAAAAGGAATAATATACAAATTATAGAACTAGTTTATAACACAATTAATGTGACATTCTCAACTGAGGGTATGTTATATGAAAATTTAGTCACTTATTCTGTTAATGAGCAGTGTGAATAAAAAAATACCTACTAAGCGGGATGGCCTCGGGAGAGACGCTTTGTCTATCATATTTAAAATTTCAAAAAGACTAAATAATTTAGCGGGATAGTAACTGTTGATTTAGCAGGTTTACGAACATTTTAAAGTTTTTAAACCCCATATCTCCATCATTTTGAAAAAAATTCAATGACTGAAAATATGATCGACCAAAAAAATTATGGATTTATTTGATAATTCCTGCTCACAAAATTTCAGGAGAATCGATTGAGAAATATGACCTGTGGAAGATATCAACCGGGCATACGAAAGCATTTTTGCGTAAACCATAACAGAGACGCTTCGCTAGAACTTTATTCTCGCTCGTTCAATGAAAAAAAAAGTATAATATATCTTGCTGCACCCACAATAAAGCTGTCTCTAGAAAATTTTGTCAGGCAGGTGTCTGCTGTAGACTCGTGAGATTTATACCACATGATAAATTGAGACACCTTGCCCATCCCGTTGGCTTAGTTATTATAATTTATATTCTCTATATTGTCTTTTCTTTTTATATGTGAAACAGTTGCCATGGCGACATCGTCAGTGCGTGATTATAATTAACTTATTAATTTACTAGCGACCCGCCCCGGCTTCGCACGGGTGCAATTACAAAATATCTTCATATATAACGTTCACAGCTTTTTCGTCATTAGACAATACAAACATGTTGTATTTAGAGGTTACTCTTGCCATCAAGTTAGGAACCTCTAAAATTATCAGTGTTTCTCTACTATATTATGCATGTATGATACATATAAAATTCCTCTTGAATCACTCTCTAAATTAATATGAACCGTATCAAATCCGTTGGCGTAGTTTTAAAGATCTAAGCATGCATAGGGACAGACAGCGGGAAGCGAATTTGTTTTATACTATGTAGCGATACTGATATTCTTCATAGCAGGTGTTAGGGATATCAATGAAAAAACATAGATTTTTTTAAATATATTAGTGTCAAAATGTTTGATGTTGTAGGAAGTGAGAATCATATGCATACGCAAAACTTACTTATTAGCTCAATCTAATTTCATACAGGGGGAACCGAGCTTTTTAGGCGCGCCGCGTATGTGTGCGTAAGTAAGGCACGCCAACAACATCCGTCCCCGTCCAACGGCCGAAGAATTACTAAAGCGGATAGGGCAATGATATTATATATATTAGGAGGGAGATATGTTATATCGCGCACTCAAATGGCCCCATCTAAACTACCCCCGGGACAGTCTCGTATCTGACCGCACTCATTCAGCGAGAGACAGTCAAATTCGCGCACGTCACAAATAATTTTAAAAAATGCCGTGTTGCGCGTACAGTTCTGTGGTAATCATTATTTAGGACAGTAAACAAAATAAAAGGAATTACGTATCTCCTATAAGACTGCATAAATTGTCATTTTCTTTAAGTATTTTAAATATTTTTTGTATTACTTGATAACAAGTGCTTGAAATCATAGAAAAGGATAGTGAAACGTATGCAGTAGTGCGCAGGACAAGGATGGAGAGCGCGGTTATGTCATGAATCATGATGCATTTCGTGTCATAGATGAACAGAGTAGATGTGACATTGCATCTGTGATTGAGTACTTTACTAAATTAATATTCAGTAAGATAGAGGATATTCCTTTGAAACAAAATTAATTAAAGTTATAAGTTAACACATGATATATACATATAAATAATGATTATAACTGAACGCTGTGTTTTATTACTAAGTTTAATTCACTAAAGTCATTTATCCATATTATTTAATCAATAAATCCACACAAAATGAATAATCAATTCGAAGCGCTGTATTTTTCACAAAAAAAATTATAAACATCAACTTTTCACTTTGTAACTGATTAAAAAACTATTAACATTCGGTAATTATTAAGCTTGTGATGGTAAATTAAATAATTTTAGATAAATTTTACACAATATTATAACTACCTATGCATGAATCCTCCGAATCACTAAATCCTGTTGCATCTATAGAAATAATAAACTTTGTTCCGACATCGTTGCGCGCTATACCTGTTGCGCTCATAGAATGTCCGATTTTATGTCGCACACCGGCGCATCTTCGGAACATAATCTATCTATACAAGTACATACATCAATTGACGGCACGGGTGTCGTTTACAAACGTTGTTTTAATACGTATAAATGTATCTTTCGTAATCTTTGGGATAGGGACAAAGCATCGCGGCTCTGACTAAAATGGGCGGAACATGCGTGAGTTTGAGTATTTCCTTCGTATTATAAAAACAAATACCTATTTGAAAAATGTAATGTAAATAGAAAACATATTGTTTTTTATTATTCAAATACGGATGACTCTCCGTTAAGTATTTACTCCGTACTAAGGGTTTATTTCGTTTTTTAGATGTAATTTGGTTTTTTTTTCTATAGAGAAAATTTTAAGTAATGGTGTTTCCAAAGTGTATGATTTATAGAATGAATCCTTAAATATAATATATATGAATTACATAACTCAAAATTAAGAAATAAAATTACAGGAAGGGATCAAACGAACCACAATTACGTATCGCTGCCTCGGTGCATGCTTTGCTGTTAAGGCCCTTGGGTACGTCAAATTCGTACTTTCTAAAGCGAACTCCTCCGTAACCGCTGAAGTTGAAGACTTGAAAAAAATATATTTTATAGATGAATTCAAGTACAACATTTGCAACATATGATTTTACGGTATTACTATTACTTTTGCCTTAAAAAAAATTCAAACTACATACTATTTCTTGACTTATATGGCGAACTCCTTCTAAACAGCTACGATTTTTGAAAAATAAATTGTACCATTAAATTTCTAGGTTGTTATACTACAATTATAACATAGCATTTGTAAATCCATTGATATTTTCCTAAGAAAATGTCGAATTATTCAGATTCAGAACGCTTGCGGTTCCGAGGTGCTCTGCGCGGACGCGGGCGGCAGTGTTGCACAAGCGTTGGCACGGGGAGGCTGTGTCGCTCGTAGCTCCGCTCGCGCTTTCGACTGATAACGATCTTGTCTTTGTATTAGTGCATTGACACGCGAGATTCGTAGCTGTGTGCGTGCAATGATTCGCTCGCTGCAGAGGGCCAACTTGATTGCGACGTGAAGTATGCGCGGTGACGCTTTATTATTGGTATTTTGTAGACAATTTTTATTCGAATTGTCTCACATATGAAAAGAATCAAAACTTGAAATTGACAATGTTGTGGGTAAATTACAATGGGCGGCCTTATCAATAAGATCAATGAAAAGTTTTATAATATATGTACAAAATTAATTAGTAATGTCTATAACGCTCTCATGTTATAACTGGTTAACTAAAGATAATATATTTTTTTATATTATGGTAAATAGTTTCCGGCTTTAGTAGTTTGTAGGGTACAAAATGGTTCTCTACTACATTTAGAGTTTGTATGGGGCTACATACATCTTTTGGAGTTCTAAGCTTTTCTTGATAATTGTATTATGTGTTTTGATATAGGTTAATTAATACTACATAAAGATAACGTCTGCCAAGTGAAGATGGATAACGTATCTCGAAAATAGTGAAAGATAGGTAAGGGAGATTAGCACCGTGGGGTGCCGGGTTAGAATTGCACCTCCCCATATAATCCCGTGGGTGTCGTAAGAGGCGATTAAGGGAAAACTACTGGAAGGTGGGCAGCCACGTGGGGTGCCGGGTTAGAATTGCACCTCCCCATATCATCCCGTGGGTGTCTTCAGATGCGTCTAAGGGAAAACTACTTAAAGGGGGGCAGCAGCGCCTTCTAAAGAACTGCCAACTTACATTGCGATCCCCAAGACTCCTGCCAAGTGTGGGGATTATGGCAAATACCCCCTTAAAAAGTGAGGCTGTGTTCAGTTACAGTAGAAAAAATCGATATATAGGTTTTTCTGGACGTCCTTATTCCAAATTTGGAATTTATTTTTCGATGACGTCTGCCAAGTGAAAAAAGTTTGTCCGATATGGCTGAAAATCGATATCTAGGTTGTGCTGTGCGTCATTATTCCGAATTTGGAATGTATATTCCGATGACGTCTGCCAAGTGAAAAAAGTTACCTAGATTTGGCTGAAATTCAAAATCTAGGTAGTTCTAGACGTCTTTATTCCGAATTTGGAATTTATTTTTCTATGACGTCTGCCAAGTGAAGAAAGTTACTCCGATTTGGCTGAAATTCAAAATCTAGGTAGTTCTAGACGTCTTTATTCCGAATTTGGTATTTATTTTTCGATGACTTCTGCCAATTGAAGAAAGTTACTCCGATTTGGCTGAAATTCAAAATCTAGGTAGTTCTAGACGTCTTTATTCCGAATTTGGTATTTATTTTTCAATGACGTCTGCCAAGTGAAGAAAGTTACTCCGATTTGGCTGAAATTCAAACTCTAAGTAGTTCTGGACGTCTTTATTCCGAATTTTGAACGTATTTTTCTATGACGTCTGCCAAGTGTGGAAAGTTACTCCAATTTGGATGAAATTCAAAATCTAGGTAGTTCTGGACGTCTTTATTCCGAATTTGGAATGTATTTTACGATGACGTCTGCCAAGTAAAAAAAGTTGCTCCGATTTGGCTAATAATCGAAATCAAGGTTTTTCTGGACGTCTTTTTTCCAAATTTGAAATTATTTTTTCGACGACATCTGCCAAGTGAAGAAAGTAACTCTGATTTAGCTGAAATTGAAAATCTAGGTTGTTCTGGACATCGTCATTCTGAATTAAGAATTAATTTTTTGAAGACGTCTGCCAGGTGAAAAAAGTTACTCCTATTTGGCTGAAAATCGATATCTAGGTTTTTCTGGACGTTTTTGTTCAATATTTGGCATACATTTTTCGACATCTGCTAGGTGAGGCAAGTCACTCCAATTTGGCTAACATTCAAAATCTAGGTAGTTCTGGACGTTTTTATTCCGAATTTGGAATTTATTTTTCGATGACGTCTGCCATGGGAAGTAAGTTACTCTGAATTGGCTGAAAATCAATATCTAAGTTTTTCTGGACGTCCTTATTCCAAATTAGGAATTTATATTCCGATGACGTCTACCAAGTGAAAAAGTTCCTCCGATTTTGGTGAAATTCGATATCTAGGTTGTGCTGTGCGTCATTATTCCGAATTTGGAATAATTTTATCTATGTCGTCTGCCAAGTGAAGAAAAATACTCAGAATTGACTAAAAATGGATATCTAGGTTGATTTAGACGTTATTATTCCAAATTTAGAATTTGTTTACGATGACGTATGCCCAAAGTAACTTCGATTTAGCTGAAAAGATCGATCGTCTAGAACAACCTAGATATCGATCTAGGTTGTTCTAGACGTCTTTATTCCAAATCTAGAATTTATTTAACAATGACGTCGGCCAAGTGGAAAAAGTTACTTTGATTTGGCTACAAATCGATACTTATCTTGGTTTTCCTGGACGCTTTTCTATTCGTACTATCGATCTTAATTGTTATTAACTTGTTGTGAAGTGCGTGAATCCCTCTAGGGTGAGTTCCTTATTTATTATTGTTATTTCATAGTGCTGACTAAAACCTATGTAACGTAAACAGCTGTGCTGCCCTACCGCGCTAGACTGTGAGTTTTAAAATGTGAGTCGCTGGTAACAGTACCATGATCGTGTCGGCGCGGCTTGGCAACAGTTGGCTGAGGAATATCAGCTACTAAGCCGGTGTCTTCCTTCCAGGATTCCACTTCACTGATTTAATCCGAGGACGGGTGTTTCGAGCACTCATTACCGAGATCCAGAACTATCAGCTGACGCCAAGACCGCCACATCTGGGACCTGGATCACGTGTACTATCAGGCCAGTGCCTCCCTCCGGTCTATGTAACTTCAGTAGAACTGTGCGGCTGTGCAACCTGATAAGGCTTGGCCTAATAAACTTTTCAAACCTACTCCCTGAGTTTACCTACCTACCTGCTGGCCGTGGGATGATTAGCAGTTCCCTATCGCCGCAGTACGATAAGAGTAGGAAAATTATGATTACTTATCAAAGACGCACGAATTAACATCAAAATAATATTTTTACTAACCTCGACGTTTCGATCAAGTTGCATTGACCGTGGTCACGAGTAGACTTAAGAAGCGGGTGTCATCGTCTTGAGGAGCGGCGGGAGCGATTTAAATCTACCCCGCTTGGTTTTCGTTAATGTAATTTAGAAACATGAGTTTAGTTCACGAAAGTTTAAAGAAAAGTACTTATAAATCAATTATTCAAATCTTCTAATAAATGAGAATGTATATCGGTTACCTTTTCACGATGGAACCAATATTTACAATATAGCTGTAGATAAATTGCCCATATTATTATTTCCTAGACAAGAAATTATTCATCTCATATCTCGTACCCGGAAAGTAGTGTTCGTTTGATGCGAGTAGCGAGTGGAAGACTGCTTCCCACCTATGGGCGGGAAAATCTAAAGGTAAATACTTCCTTCTCAAGGGCCGACATGTCCAATAGCACAAACGTTGGCCATTTTGTATTTTTGCGTACGACACAGTCGTCCCTATTCTTATTTTTCAATGTATTTTCGCCATTATACAAATCTTCCTTTTATATCGTCGTTTTTAAACGAGTAAACCCGCGTCGGCTATAATCTCATTTATAAGGAGATTTGAATAAACGATTGATTATTATAATTTTCTTACTCTTATCCGATATATCTTAGCGTTTTAAAGATACGTCATCTATCTTTAAAACGTCATTGAAAAATGAAATCCAAATGTAGAATAATGACGCCCAGCACAACCTAGATATCGGAGTAACTTTCTTCCCTTGACAGACGCCATTAAAAAAATAAATCTTAATTCGGAATAATGACGCCCAGCACAACCTAGATATCAATTTTCAGCCAAATTGAAGTAGTTTTTCACTTGGCAGACGTCATCGGAAAGTAAATTCCAAATTTGGAATAAAGACGCCCCGAAAAAACCTAGATTTTTAGCCAAATCTTAGTAACTTTTCTCACTAGGCAGACGTCATCGAAAAATAAATTCCAAATTTGGAATAAAAACGTCCAGAATAATAATAATAATATAAACAATAATATAAATCCTTATTTAAGCCAATAACACTTTTTCCAAATCTTGTAATGCTGGTGGTCTTCACACTTCGACGTTGAAGTTTGTATCGTTAAGACCTTAATTGATAGCTGTACAGTGCACAGTTGACTTCAGTACAATTTTTCACGCAAAATAGTTATAAACATAAATTTAACTTACAAATTATCCATAAAATAACATCTTGTTCAGTTTCATACATTTTTTTTATAAATTATCCACACAGGTGGTATTTATATTTTAACTAAATTTGTGTTATTTACGTGTTTGTATGTATGATGCTATATGGTGATATATTAACTGAAAAATTCAGGACTTGATTATATAAATATGTTTTAATAAAAGGGCTAAATCTTCTTGCAAAAGTTGTACGAATGACAGGTTATTTTAATTGGAAAACTCGTTTATGTAGCATATTACTAAAATTTGCAGATTTTTAAAGAGTCTGTGTGCGAACTGAAAACAACCTAGATATCGATTTTCAGCCAAATCGTAGTACAATTTTCACTTGGCAGACGTCAACGTAAAACAAATTCTTAACATGGAATAATAACGTCTACAACAACCTAGATATCAATTTTCAGTCAAACCGTAGCATTTTTCTTCACTTGGCAGATGACATTGAAAAAATAATTCCAAATTCGGAATAATGCCTCTCAGCACAGCCTAAATATCGAGTATCAGACAAATCTGAGTAACTTTCTTCACTCGGCAGATGACATTGAAAAATAAAGAAAAGGAATAAAGACGTCCAGAACAACCTAGGTAGGTACACTATACATTTTCATTTGACGACTGATCTCAGTCGCAGTTGCAATTGCGGATACTCACTAGAATCGTACGGTAGGAATATAAAGTGCCATGTTACCGGAACGCATCGCGCATCTGCATATTCTTTGACCGTTATATTTGTGCAGCGAGCGCGGAACGTATGCGGCGATGCGCGAGTAAAGTAAGCTCGATTAGGTCCAGATGCTCAAGGCCATTGGCGACTCTAATCGCCTTAAGAGCAGTATCATTATTTTAAAATATTTTTTTGTGATTACTACATAACACTATATTGAAGACCAAATTGGGGATAAGTATTTAAAATCAATTGTTCAAACTCAGTGAAATTTATGCACGTGCGTGAGTCTGATACTAATATGTAAGCTTCTTTTATAGTTTGTCAGTTATACATTTTATTATTAATTGTGTCTCTTAATATTAAAATAAAATCCCATACTAACCGATTTTAGGAATAATCTTCATAATACATAATTCTACGGAAACTGGCAAGTTGAAGCATAGATATTAGGCTCAAGAACATGCATGCATTTGCATATGTCAAATATAATGAATTAACTTTTGTGTGGAACGCGCTTCGTGCTGACTCAACTTATTCGATTATAAAAATCAATCAATCTTTCACTTCTTCAACTATTTCTCCACTTCACCAGCCATAATACTACTGATGACATACAAATACCCACACGAATCTTGAAAAACTAGAAATATAGCTTCATTTAACCATTCTAGATCCAAGTATTCTCCAGCAGTGTCATTTGACATTTTTCCAGACTTATTATCAATTCTCGCAACTCTGGTGGTCAGCTGGCAGACTGCCATAATGCAATTATACCTGTGTGCATATACATTATTCCACTGTTTATTATAGAATATATTGTCATATCGATCTTTGCGATTTGCATTATGGTAGGGCATTTTGCGAATGGCCTTTCGCCTGGTTAGGTACCTCCCTCAACTAGAAAAATCTGTTGTCTAGCACCTGTCGGTGGGTTCCTGCAGCTGTCCTTGAGAGCCAATAAAACTATTTTAGCCAAAATAAAATCGTCGATTACCTCAACTGATGGTAAGTGATGATGTGATCACTTACCATCAGGTGAGGTAATGGTCAAATGCTAGCCTATCAGCTATAAATAAAATAAAAATATGCATGTATAGTTTGTTGCTGTGTGAAATCATTTTAATTTTAGCTTCATCGTTTTATTACAGTTAAATCTTATGAAATGACAAAAGTTTTCGGACTTTTGTTGATTCGAAAGTTAAGTAGTTTCTTGGGACTGACTTTATCCTCTCGTTGGATGATGGAGGCGACTAGTGAAAATAATTTTTTTTTATTGTTTTTTTTTAATATATTTTGAGTCCCGTATCCCATTGGCAAAACTCTTATGACTCCCTCAGGAAAATGTGGGGGGGAATTCTAGCCCAGCACTCCACTGGGAGGATCAAAAACAAACTTTGTAGTGTATCTTACTGACAGTTGCAATGCGGTACTCATAAAAAAAATCTAAAAATCGGAACCGACTTCCTACACCAAAAAGTATGAAATAACTTGTGGAAGTCGGTACCATGGTGATTTAAAACACTGACCCCATATTAGCATTTTGCGACTTCCACAAGTTATTTCATACTTTTCAGAGTTCGAAGTTGTTTCCGTTTTAAAAAAAAATTACCTTTTTAGTGATAAAGACTGCTTACAAGTTCATTCACTCGTCTAAAATAGTGTTTATCGTCGACAACAGCAAATTCCATTAAATCATCTAGGTAAACGAATACATTTTTCAGTTTATTGACTACGATTTATAAACTCTACCGATTTTGATGAAATTTGTATGGAACTACCTCGCAGATATAGCCTTTTCAAAATAATAATCAAAATCGGACGACACTATAAAAACTTATGCGTTGTCATAAAAAAAAATATTTAAAAAATATACACGTCGACTTGAGAACATCCTCCTTTTTGAATTCGGTTAAAAATAGCAAGGCCCGACTCGGACTAGGCTAGGTTTTTAGTATATTCTTTCGATAATAATAGAGAAGAAATTCTAATTATACCAACATCACATTGGTATGGGACAAGAGTAGGAAGAACGAGTCTTCTACTCTATCGCTAACTCAGTCTTAGCTTTAAATAAAATATCAGTAACAGCTGCTCCCCATTCTTCTCTCACCATGGCCCTAATTTATTTGAAATTAAGAGTACATTTTTCTAGCAAATTGTAGTTTAAAAGCGTATTGTCATCGTCTATAAAATTTGCGTTTGTCGAGCGACACGCGTAACAATTTTTACAAGAGAAACCTAAGACAACAAGAAACAAGAAATATAAAACAAGAAATATAGCAACATAATCTTACTAAAATTTGATTGACATTTATTTATTTTCACATCAATTGATTTTATACTTATATATTGTTTCATGATTATTCGTTTTTTTTCTTGACATTAATATTATTAAATTGACGTTGCAAAATTCTAATAATTTGCATGCTGTAATGGCAAAAAACATACACGGACATCCCTCTCTATCTGTCAACTGTATAGTTGTAATTATTTTATTATATTATTACAATTTTACCATGTTTTTAAGCAAATAAACATTATTATTAATCACATCCTTTGTCACCCCGTGACCACGATCACTGCAAAGTGTTTGAAACGTCGGGATAAAATAATGAAAAATATAAGCGATTTAAACCGTTTAAAGTTGTTTAGTTACCTACTATTATTATTATTATTAAGAAAATAATTTCTTTGTTTTTGTGTAATTTTTACGAGTATATCTCAGATATTACCTAGATTATCCAAGCTCGTGAAAGTAACTCAGCAAAACTATCAAGGCACATTCCAGCACAACAATATATGGAACACCCATCCCTCATATCTATTAGTAGGTATTTATTGGGCATATGTATACCTTTATTATATATATATAAACAGAAAGGTTGGCAGCCCTATCCCACGCTCATCCTTGCTCCACTTAAAGCGTTAATTAATTAAGGAGCGAGACAGACGGCGTAAATAACCCACCGCCGCATTAAGATTGTGATTTAATTATACAAGAATTCTGGGTAAATTGGTATTTGTTCTGGTAAATATATGACACGTTGAAAAGTTGAATATATACGTAGATACTCATAACTATCTCGATGATACAAAAGTTTAAAATCATGATTTTGTTCTGGTAAATATATGACACGTTAGAAAGTTGAATATATAACTCATAACTATCTCGATAATACGAAATTGTAAGGCCCTGTTTTAGTGAATCAGTAGGTAAATTTAGCGTCCGAGAGTTGCGGGCTATTGACACTACGCAGCGCTGCGCTCTAGTCGCACAGTCGTGATTTGACTTTGAACTTTTTTATTATAACCATAGACACTATATGTGGTCAAAATTATCGAAAATAACAATAATGACCTCAAGTGGAATTAGTTTGTAATTATGGCCTAAGTAATAATTTACGAAAGTCAAAAGTCAAACCATTTATTCAATTTTGAGATCCACTACACTCGTATTCGTATGGAGGTAAATCACAAAATTGTACTATACAAAAATTGTACTGCCACGTTCAGCAAAACGATATAGAGCTACTGCGATAATAAAGAAACTTAGGGTCATTCTTTTAAATGTTTTTACTATTTTAATATTAACTAAAATAAGTCCATTATAAAATTATTACATTATGTCTTTACATTAGTATAGATGACTGACGGTGGATTGGCAGAGGTCCCAAGGATTTTAGTCTTTTAAATATTGATTCACGCTTTTTTAATTCTAACTTTATTTACCTTGAACTTGTCTCTGTGAGAGCTGTAACATCTTTATGAGTTTTATAATAATGTCGTACACAATCACCTCAAAATAAAAAAAATCTGTGCTATCTAAAACTTGGCACGAAATGCCCACTTTTGTATAATAATGGTATCTATATCCGCTGCTGCTCCCCACAACAATACACCATACGACATCATGCAGTGGAAATATGCTAAAAAAACCAGCCGAGATGTAGCTACATCCGTCAACAGCCTTACCTTACGAACTGCATATGCAACAGGCCTCCCAAACAGATTTTAATGAGGATCACACTATCAATTTATATCCTATTTTACTCCACCGAAGACTTTATCAGTTAAAAGTTTAACATGATCAACTTCAATGTTTGGTTCTACATAACTAACATTACCTAAAGAAAACCACGAAAATTATGTCGTTTACAAATTTAAAGGTAGATTAATGGTCAACCATTTTGAAAAATTGTAAACATATTACATATTCACTTGCATTAGCTTATCTTCCCTATCTACTTCAATCTCATTGACATATAAAACAATATTGGAGAGATCTTTGACATAGTACGTATGGCAAATCGTTGATATGTACGCCAGTAATAGAAAAGGTCCCAATACCTTGTGGAAATAACATGTTTTCCAAACAATCGATATGTGAGATTAATTATACGATCGTTATGTGAGCTTTGCGTTTAATTTTATAAGCCTCCTTGGCAAATCTACCTGAACACAACGCCGTATCGGAATGAATTAGGTACCATGGTAATTAGCAAAAGAAAACACTGACCCAGATCTTCTCCGTCCCTACCTAAAATATCTGTATGAGGATTCATGCATTGAAATCATTTCGTGAAAATTATCTCCTCGATTGCCAAAAAACATACCGTATCCAACTTACATTAAATATTTGTAGTGTGAATGGTATCATTATTTTTAAGTATATAAAATATCGTCCTACGCGAAATATCGCGAGTGTTACAACATTTTGAAATAACGATTATCAACCAAATCCGAAAATAGCCGAGTTTCGCTAACCGATTACATCACGTCATGACATTCTCGATTTTACTCATTTAATATTACTCGAAATCTAGCGCCCTGCCAAGCTCAATTATTATTATCCCACTGTAATAATTAGTTTGCCGAACGCGCAGCTAAACGGTTTAAATGACTACTGAAACAAATGTAGATACAGTTTAGTTTATAATCACTTAAAACTTACATCTTACCTTTATAACGTTGCTGAAAACAAATCACGCACGCAATTGCACGCAACACACAAAAAATAGCTGTTATTTGGTAAGTAGGTATATACAGATTCCTGTGCACTTACTTCCGGAGGCTACTCGAAAAAAGTTCTGTGTGCAAGATGGCGTCGGCGCAAAAGCGCGGGAAATCTAGCGCCTATACACCACGGATGGTTAACACAACAAGGGTGTCAAGTCAATTAGCTTATGTTATTGTAACTGGTTTATGAGTCTGGATTTGTGCTGAAGGAATTTTTATCGCGGAGTCTGCGCTCCCGGCCAGCGAGCATACGTGACTAAGATCACTTCACGTGCTTTTAATATGAAATTTAGGTGGCACGGTTGAAAAGTTCGGTGGGCAACGATGTATTTTGGCCCGCGTCATAATTATGCGACTGCATGGATATAATAGCTGGATGCTTAAACACTGATTCATGTCCTGGAGGGCTAGTGGGAGACATGTGTTTTAGGAATGGGGCTTTAGAACCACTTAAGTCTCGAACTAGGTGATTGACTTTTCCAATAAGTATATCTGCCTCTAGATATTTGATCCGAATAATATATATGCGAACATGAGGTCAATGCATGCGAACGTTCTAAATTATGTATGTAGGTACAATGTCGGTGATAGGTGTTAGGTTAGACATTTATTTTAAAAGCTCATATTCTGCAACTCTGCACTTGCTTGACTGCTCGTCTTCAAAATGCTTTTTGGGGGGATTACAGATTACATTATACGGGGTAATCTGTGGGAGGGATGCACCTTATTTGAGCAACATAATGATTTAGTGCGCATAATGTGATCGAGGCCGTTTGGTATCTCCAATGATGAAATTCGTGATAGGCTATCAAGCCCTCAACTGCGATCACTGAGGAAACAGGCTACTTTCAGGCAACTAATTGGCGTATCACCTATGAGGAGATTCGGGGACATGGGGATAGAAAACCGTGTTGCTGCTAGAGTAGCCCACAGCAATAACGCCGCAAACAAGACAAAATCGTTTTGGGCTTCTAAATATGTAGAGAGCTCGTGAGTCGTGACACTAAAACAACCACTAAAATCTCGCATTACCTAGGTACCTAATCGAGTTTAAGAACAAGTACATCTTACGAGTATATTGCCGCTAAATAACCTATATGCGAACTGAGTTTTTAAACTGTCACGGTCATATATACTATAGTTATTATTTACTCGTGATCATGGCGCTTGCAACAGTGCGAAGTATCATGAGCTGAAAGGGCAATCAGCAAGAAATTGCGAACTTTCTAAATTGTGTATATAGGCACGGTATCAGTGACAGGTGTTATATAGATATATCGAAAAGGATGTAGATTTCCGAGTTTTCCTTGCAATACATACCTAGGCGGACATCATGCGATACCCAATATAGTACATATGGAGCTCGTGACATATCCCACGCGTAGTCCAGACCTTGCACTATACGATTTCTTTAAATATAATCAAAATAAATATGTAATTTATTTTGGCTTATATGTATAGCAATTGTTGGACAGATCTTAAGTGTTTTATTAATAAAGTAATGGTAAGTATATTTGTGTATTTGGGTAACTATTAAGTACAACATATTAAATTTTATAAACTAATATTAATAATACATTACTTCTAATAAATATACATCAAATGCAATTCATGGACCTGTTTCAGAATGTTCGAGTAAGTTCCGGTTATGCTACCCAGAACATAATATTTATTAACTAAACATTATCTTTGCGTTTCACAGTCATCGATTTAGCCTATCCATCGTTTAAAGCTTGAAACGCGCTGCATGTTAACTGACATTTTTATCTTTGAAATGAAATTCTTGTGAGTTTCACACATATTTAAATATAATAAATTAAACCGGCAAAAACACTCACGTTGGGGATCGAATACGTCGACCCGGGCTTCGAGCATATCAGATGCTCATCATCAGGGCGAGCGCACAGCTGCGTCTGCGCGCTCTAATATATGAGCTTAAATATGTCATTTTTATCATTCAGTTATTTTATGTGTTGGTTAACAACCCGAAACTTTATTGGGACATTCTGAAACGGACCCAAGTCATAGTTAGTTACCTATGGTTTTTTCTTAATTTTCAAAAGGTTTGTTGAGACATTTGACATTTACGGTGCCAGAAGAGGGCGTGTTATTTTTGAACTAGTCAGAAAATAGAATGATCTACGTCATCAGACCAACGCTCCTCATGTTTTCAAAAATGGTTTGAACGAATTAAAGTGTTTTAATTATAGGGGATAGAGAACTTTAAAAAGCAGTATACACATAGTATATCATTCTAAGTACCTGTAAATTGTTTTATATTTGAGATTCGCAAATGTTTCAATAACCCTCTTAACGTATAGGTATATATTGGGTAATAAGTAGCATTAATACAATAAATATAATAGCTAACGCAAATGTGGCATATTTAATGCCACTGTAATTTTACACTTCCATGGTTCAGAAATACGGATTACTTAAATAACATTTAAATTACCTTATCCACATTTGTGTAACAAGTTTTAATAGCTAACTATCTTCTAGTGTATTTTTTTAAATCTTATTTATTTAGGGACTTTTTACAAAATTGCATGCTAGTCCCATCGTAACCTAAACACTAATAAACAAAATATTTACTTATATGTCCTCAAATAACTTGAACAATAGCTTTGCACTTTTTCTAGTGTATAATTTGCTGGCACATAAGGTTAGATATAGACCTATAGAGAAATAGTCATTATAAATTATTTATATCTTCTAAATAAGCCACAACCACAGCCACAACTCCTATTTTTCGTTAACCATTTTACTGACATCTATCGACATTTGAGTGCGAATTACTGCGAATCTTGAGTGATGTTACAATGAAAAAACACTAGATGGCACTGGCGTCGAATTAGCTCGCGCAAGCATTATTCTCCGGCAACAGGCCGACGTGAGCCCGAAGCCCTGTTTTGGTTAACTTTGCGCAGAGGCAATATCGTAACCAATGAGGTTAATCCGAGGTGCGATTATTGCTAGTTGAAAACTTTACCAATACCCCGCCATGTGGACGTGAAATACCGTCCGCTACGGCAATTTTTGAACGGCCGTTAAGGCTATCTTATAGACTATCATATTCATTAAAGCACAGCGGTGTTTAGGTTATATGTTGTGTATATAACCATAACATTAATAATGTTGTATAACTTAAGTAGGACTGAAATTAGTACTTTAGTACAGCTAGGTCGTCATAGCGCACAATGGGTATGTAATATTTACTATAATGTTCTATGATTAGGGTTAGTAATAAAATCGAGGTAAGTGGAATTAAATTGCGTCAAAAGACTACAGGTTCATCGAACATTACATGTACCTATACCTACTTAGAACTTGCGGCGCGCCGCAAGTTCGTCTGATAATTATACTGCAGGCTGCGAGACGTGCCGTGTCTGCATGCAGTCGGCCGCAACGCTGTTGCACACACAATCCAGTGTACTATGTTGCACTGGATTGTAAATCACAATAATTGATTCAATTTGATGAGTGGAGGAACCTTGTTCAATTCAAACTTACTTATAATATTGCGACACCGATGTGCTTTACCTTAACACCAAATTTGAAAAGCACTGCAATAAAAAATACTAGGCATAATGTATTTCGGGCCCGTTAGACCAGGACAGGGGTCCTAGTCATCAGGGGATCTAGAATTGCACCCCCAATATCTTCCTGTCGGAGTCGTAAGAGGAGACGAAGGGAAAAATACAAGAAGTACCCTTATCAATATATAATATACCTTTTCAAATTAAACCATAAATGCTACACATCAATTGTAATAAATGAAAAGGAACTTGATTTTATACCTACTACACATCCTTCGCAGTTTGTTTTTAGAAATAATGTTATATTTTTATATTCCATAATATTGATCTTGTTTATTGCCACTATAGAATCTCAGAGCAATAAACTTAGTTTGTCAGAGTATAGAATGCTAATGCGAAAAATTTAATGTCAATGGATCACCTCAAATATTGCTACTATACATATAGGTACTTTGCTTCAAAAACTCTCAATGTTCTAAAAAAATGAATCGACCACTAAGAGTATTATTAGAAAAACCATGAAAACAAAAAAATATAATTAAATTAACAAATAATATCAAAATTCACTTTGTTTACAATTGTGTTTAAATATCACCAGTGAAAAAATTTGTACCTTCTCAATCGTTGCCTGGCTTAGTTTTCGCTCGTTTTTCTCAGCTCTGTCCTCGAAATGACTACCTACAGCCGCGCTGTACGTATATATAAACGTGTCAATTACTTTCCTTTACATTATTTACTTATTTTATTAATCCAGATATCTTTTTTTTCAGGAGATAAAAGGAAATACTTATCCATTAAACAGACACACATTATGTACCTACATACTAGTAAGTATTTTTATTATTTGTTATTTAGTTTAAAAAAATATTTTATAGTCTTACATTTCTGAGTTTCCAGGTAATATAAAAAAAAGTTATCTCTGGATGCGTTATTGACGAATTCATGCAACCAAACACAGTACAATATATCCTACTCGTCATATTAAATATGTAGATACTTGAACTTGTGAACTACCTACCTAGTGAAAAAAATGCGTACCTATATCTTTATTGTTAAAAAAATAACACACCGTCCATTTGTCACTGCGGCACAGTCGCGACTGTCTGCGTGCCGAGCGCAGGCCGAGATCGGGGCGCGTAGGTATAGCTCGCGATTCGTCGGTTTATATGAAGTTGAAATACTGTATAGATAACATTACCGTGGTAATAGACTATGGTCGTGTCTATAGAAGGCTTTGCTGTATTCAGTGTAAATTACATCCACTTGGAAGAGATTAGGTATATATATATACCTAAATATGAGATTATAGGTTAAGTATGGCGACGATCAAATTAAGGTTCATTTAAGCTGTTTAGGGAGGACAGAGATGCTGCCTACCGCCTGTGCGGTCGTCCAGCTCCACCGGGTTTTGACTTTAAGCTCTATAGCAGTGATCCATCTGTATTTTATTATTATTATTTGTACAAATACTACCCTTTTAATTTGTTTGTGCTTTCGATTACGATTTCAACATTTATATAACTTAATATTACAACATAACATAATGTACAATACATAATAATTTAACCTACTGAAAATAGAGTGCATGAGTGGTCTGTGCTTTTACAAATAAACAGCTGTATTCTGTAGTCTGTACCACAGATTACCTAGTCTGTACCTACTTGTGTACTGCGCCCAGTGATGCCAGATGGGGGGGATTCCCTGCAAATTCGGGGAGTTTTTCGGCTTTGGGAGGGAGATTTGGGGGGAAAGGTTATTTGGGGGGACATTCGGGGGGAAAAATTTAGTCGGGAGAAATTTTTGAGGTTTTTGAGTACCTCAATTATTTATCCACAAACACAGTTCCAACACTAGTGGTAGCGTTTGTTTGTGTTCTCATTAATTACCACCTACTTCCCAAGCGATGTGGACCCCAGCTGCACGAATCCTGGACACATTTTTACTGATCAGTCACAAGGTATTAGAGTAGAGGATTTAAAAGAAGTAAAGAAGCGATGCGATGACTTCTTGGTGGAAATTTGCAAGAAAATACAAAAGAGATTGCCTAACAATATGAAAATCTAGTTGCAAACTGATGAGCCCAAAGAATGCGACAAGCCAAGTTTAACTAGACATAACAAATTTGGCGAAGTCTTTTAATTCCGCTTGTGGTGACGTTGATTATGCTGTTCAAAAATGAAATTCACTTTATGGAACTCTAGACTTCTATAGATCAAACGGATGGATTCTGGATTGAGGTTTACAAGTTGAAAAATGCAGCTGGTGAACGATGTTTGCTAAATTAGCCATTGGTATCTTGTCCCTGCTTTTTACGAATGCGCTTGTAGAAAGGGCCTTTTCGCAAGAAAATATTATGAAAGACAAATCCCGCAACGGAATGTCAGTAAAAACTGCAGAAGCGATTCATAGTATACGCTAATCACTGCCAAATGGTTGCATAAATTTTGCTCCTACATCGTTAAATGAAACAGATGAAAATTTGAAGTGAATCTGAAAATAATTGTTTAGGAATGGTTGAAGCAATTGGAGAGCTTCTTGTTTGAATATAAACTGAAGATAATATTTTTGCTTTTTATTTTTCCCATAAAATAAGTAAAAACTGTTTTGGGGGTTTTTTTTTCACAAAAGCTAATTTTCGGGGGGATTTCAAAAAAAGTTGGGGGGAAATTCACATGGTCATCTGGCACTGGCAGCACTGACTGCGCCTACACTTGTTGCCTTATTGCACTCACTACTTGAAAATTGAAAATTTACCTGTTTGTGAGAAAGTGAAGTTGCTAACTTATTTACATGTGACAGAATAGAATTCTGTTTGAGATAATTTACCGTTAAGTGTATGACGTACTTAGACCTCAGTACGTGGGAAAAGCACGTTGATGTAGAAGTTCGTTACGATGCACCTGTGATGCATACCACTGCATTGTATTCACAGAGTACCTTGATTGTATTTTAACATTGTGAATGTGAACGCTGACTGACGGCAAAGTACATTAAATCTTGTTAGTTGATACGTGGAAACCAAAACTCAGATAAAAATACATGATACATCAAGATTGTGAAGAAACAAACCCAAAATGACTCATACGTGGTCACTGGCAGGCTGGTATTGTTTTGTTTTTATGGAATACTACGCTGATGAATAAATTCGAAAGAATGATAGAAAAACTAAGTACCACATAACCAGTGTTTGCGAAGAGTGTTCCAAATTTGAAATTAAGACTAATATTAAAATTGGACCGAAAACGAGTGGTGGCTGGAGATAAAAACTCTTTTAGAGTAGCTATAATATTTGTTGGTAACGTAGTGATGTGTTTCATTTAGATTTGATCAGTTTACAATGGCTCAAAGTTCTGTAGATTCAGATAGACTATCATCAGCTGGAATATCAACACATAGTTCAGGAACTGCAGGCACTGTTGGTGGTTCTGTTGTTGGTGTGAGAGACTCAGAGCGAAAAAGGGAGGATGAAGATGAATATAATTTAGGACCCTTGCCTCCGATGTGGGAAAAGGCCTACACACCATCTGGAGAAGTTTACTTCATTGAGTAAGTTTATAATGAGTTCTTTGTAGAATACTGATCTATTCATGATATATACCTATCTTAAGTTGAATAAGTTGAAAAACTACCAAATTTGAACTATTTGACCTATTTAGTTAAAATAACTTATTATTTGTATGTATAACACATTGATATAAAAGTGTAAAATTCATCATAAGTTAAATGAATGTGCATGATCTAATAAAGGTGTCTTCTTTGAACTGGAATGCTGCTCCCATGATCTTGTTTGTTTACCATGTGTGCTATTTTTAGAAGTTATGCACCTGCTTCAGTGCAATGAAGTTGATGCACTACTTTGGTGATATAAATAGCTGTCAAAATTAATAATAATTCTCAAGTTTATAGAAATATATGGTTAGGTGCATGTCAGATTGTAGGTGTACATTAAATGAAAATGTATAAATACTAAATACTGAATACTAAATAAAGTAGTAAATACACTCGAGAGCAATGAATCCGGGTCACTTAAAGAATGTTAAAAATCTCGGAAACTAAAAATGATAGGTTAATGCAATAAATTGTATTTAATAGACAATGTAATACTCCTTAAATGAAAGTAAAAAAATATGAGTCACCATACATTTTATTAACACAAAATTACATAAAGAAAAAAACTGCTGATCTCTCCTTAAAACAAAAATAGGAAACATGAAATTTTTGAACTTTATTACGATTTTCTTGAATTTTAATACTTCGTATTGCCTCCTCGTGCTTCCATTACTGCGTTTACGCGGTTTGGCATGCTGTACACCAAGTTCCTTATACGATTTTGGGGAATATTCTCCCATTCCTCTGTGAGAGCAATTTTGAGCTCACGAAGCGTGATTGGGGGAGGGTTTCGTTGTTTTACGCAACTGCCTAGCTCGTCCCAAGCATGCTCGATCGGGTTGATATCCGGGCTGCGCGCTGGCCACTCCATACGAGTAATGTTCATCTCTTGAAGGTAGTCATTCACAATCCTACCTGTATGAGGTCGGGCATTGTCATGCATAAATATAGCATCCTCACCTAAATTGACCATAAATGGACCAACGTGATCATTGAGGATTTCTTCCACATATCTTACGCTAGTTAAAGAGCCGTTTTCTATGATCACCAGCTCTGTGTGACTTTCAGAAGAAATTCCGGCCCACACAAGTACAGACCCACCACCGTAGGCTACTTTTTCTTCGATGCATGCTTGCTTGAATCTTTCCCCTGGTCTTCGATACACTCTGTGTCTTCCATCGTGCTTGTAGAGCATAAATTTTGATTCGTCGGAGAACATAACTTTTGACCAATCTTCAATACTCCAATTTACGTGGCTCTGGGCATATCTTAGTCTTGAAATACGATGCCCACGCTCCAGTTTAGGGCCGTTTGCAGGTCTAAGGGGTTTTAAGTTAGATTCAGCAAGCCGACGTCTTACTGTCCATGCACTTGGGTTACTTCCTCCGAGGCGTCGAAACTGATTGGTGAGTTCAGTTCCTGTGAGAAAGCGATTTCGAAGCATGGTGTTCACCAAGTATCGGTCTTCTCGTGCTGTGGTACACCTGGTTCTGCCCGTTCCTAGTCTGCGTAGGTTAGAACCAGTTTCTTCGTAACGTCGGAGAACTCTTTGTACTGTTGACAGCGATACACCGACAGTCCTGGCTGTATCGCGCTGACTCCGGCCGGTTTCCAGCATTGTAAGTATTCTGGTGCATTCTTCAGGCGTAAGCGACATAATTTCAGCTTGAATAATGAATATAGAGCACTATCAACATGGTTTATGTACCCACATAAATGACAGATTACAAACAAAAGCAAAACCAAATGCTGTAATTTCGTAGTTCCATCTTCAAAAGTGGCCCTTTTTCAAATTTGATTTTTTTATGATATAACTTTACAATAACTAAGAAGTTTTAATACCTTCATTTAAGGAGTATTACATTGTCTATTAAATACAATTTATTGCATTAACCTAGCATTTTTAGTTTCCGAGATTTTTAGGATTCTTTAAGTGACCCGGATTCATTGCTCTCGAGTGTAGCTGGCAATACACTGATTATTAGTGACTTCCAATAGAGTCAATAGCGTGTGTAGCAGTTTTATAATTTACCTTTGTGGCCCAACCCTTATATAGAAAATATTTGATAATATGCTTACTTAATGTTCCTCTTAGCAATTACTAAAAATGACTGATAATAATTTGATAGCTTTGTTAAAAAAGTGCATGCTTCAATTAGTTCATTGATTAACTATATATTCCAAATAAATAATAAAATGTGGCCAAAACGGTGCAACTATTCACCAAAGGTCTTGCTACCATATTGTAGCAATTTGAAAACTTGTTGTGATTGTAGGCAGCACAATCCTAAGATATGATGCCCTAGTCACTGGCCACCGACAACCAATCCACAGACAATCTAGCAGATTCCCACTATATAACTATATAATGGACTATACTAAATAGAAGTTTGAGGGATCTGCTATTGAACTAGTAAAACATAAAATTATTGTGACCCCCCAAAATAAAAAAAGAAATTGTTGAAGTATTTTTTGGATGCTTACACAATTTATTAAGTAAGTTATGCTTCAAAAGTAAAAAAAAATGTTATATGTGGGGACTTCAATATTAATAGTAATAGGACTCTTTTGCATCTCGAGGCTTTGAACAACTTTTGTCTGAATACAACTTAAAACTATCAGTTGATCAACCAACTCTGATGTGCAGCAAAACATGTCTAGACAACTTTGCTCATAACATAAGATGTAGTAAAGTAAGTGTCATAGAACAATGTCAGATCATACAGCTCAGGTGTTACAGTGCCCCGTCAAAAGAACATATGCAATTACACATTGGTTCAAAGAAAGGAGGGATTACAGTGAAGAAAATATTTAAAAAATTTGAAGAATGCTTGCAATGTCTTTCGTTCAGTGAAGCATATAATAGCAACGACGTGAATACAGCTTTTGACAATTTCCATAACTTATATAGACTCTTCTACGGCTTATGCTTTCCAATTAAAAAAGTAAAAATTCCGATATGCAAAAGTCCTAGATGGCTCTCAAAAGGCCCTAAGGTTTGTTCAGTCCCAAAAGAGGAAACTTTTGTATAGATATAGAGCTTCTGGCATGAAATCTGACAAAAAACATTACATGCAATACGCTAAAAGATTTAAAAAAGTCATAAAACTTACTCAGAAGGCACAAAATAATTATCATATTCAAGTAGCTAAAAATAAAACTAAAGCCCTATGGCAAATAATAAATAATTTCAAAAATAATACACCACCAGAACAAATTAATCAAATTATATTTAATGGCCATTCTATAACAGACCCTAAACGCATAGCACAAACATTTAATGATTTCTTAATTGACGAAGTAGCAGGTACGGAAAGTGATAAACCCATAAACTATTCTAACATATCATATAATAAATCAAATTCTTGCTTTATGAGACCTACTACGATATGTAATGTTAGTAAAATTATGGACTCATTAAAAAACACTAACAGTACAGGGTATGACGAAATTTCCACAAAAGTTTTAAAACGCATATCCAAGATTATTGCTCCAGTCATTAGCCATATTATTAATAAATGCTTAGAGACTGGAACTTTCCCTAGTGCTTTAAAAAAGTCACTAATAATCCCAATATTTAAAAAAAAAGACAGAGAAAATGTCCAGTTCTACAGACCCATTGCATTATTGTCTGTCATTGCTAAAATATTCGAGAGAGTGTTATGTGATATTTTCAGTGACTATTTCGAAAATAACAACATATTTGTAGAAAACCAGTTTGGATTTAGGAAAAGAAAATCAATAAATATGGCATTAAATGAATTCTTGCAAAATGTCTTTACAGGTCTAGATCATAAAAAGCAAATTACGACACTATATATGGATATGTCAAAAGCCTTCGACCATGTTAACCATGTTATATTACTAAGAAAACTAGAAATACACGGGATTCGTGGAAAAGCTTTGGATTTAATAGAATCATATCTCACAAATAGACAGCAATTTACAGAAATAACAAAGATTTGTCCTAAGACCAAAGTTGAAAGAAAATATATTTCAGAATGTAGAACGGTGAAGTTTGGAATACCACAAGGCTCTTAATGACTTGCCAAATGCCACACCCCACCCAATGGTTTTATATGCAGACGACACTACCTTCGTGTTCATGTAATTCTGACATTAATTATGAATTAGAAATTAATAAATCACTTCATGACATTATACAATGGTTAAATATAAATAATCTTAAAATAAATTTAAATAAGACAACATATATGACATTTAAAAATAAAAATACTGTTTCTTCTCCACTTGACATTAATTATAACGGCAATAGTATAAAAGAAACAAAAAGTGCTAAGTTCCATGGTATTCAAATTGACTCTAACATGTTGTGGAGATCACATGTAGTACATATTTGCAACAAATTAAATCAATATGCCTATGCACTGTATATGCTTAAAAAAGTAGTAAACCAAAATGCAATATTGAGTGCATATCACGCACATGCGGGATCTATATTGAGATATGGAATTTTGTACTGGGGCAACTGTGCTGATATAGAAGACGCTTTTAAAGCACAAAAAAAGTGTATCAGAGCAATATGTGGACTGCAACAAACAGACACAAGTAAACCATATTTCACAAATCTTAAAATACTGACACTTTCTTCGCTATACATTTATGAGGCATCACTGTTAATCAGGTCAAATATTCAGAACTATGACACTCTATCAAGCAGAAGACACAAAACCACACTCCGTAACATAAAGTGTAATACCGGCCTTTATAAAAAAAGTGTATTTGCCTTAGGCATAAAAATCTATAACCAACTACCATCATCCCTGAAAGATACCAATTCATTATCCATTTTTAAAAGATAATTAAAATATGATTTATTAATCAGTAATACGATTAATAAATCATATTACAAAATTGATGAATTTCTTGCTGACCTGATCATTAAAAAATATTGACATTAGTGTATAGATATAATATGACATCTACATAATTCATGGCCAATGTTTACTGTTATTATTATTAAATTACTTAATTATGTTCAATGATATTAAATGTGTAGTTTTTTTGTTGTGTCTTGATGTATTTCTTCAATTAATGTGATCAATATTAAAATGTATAATTTATTAAATAATTATTTATACCATTATAATATGTAAATTGAATAATGAGAACTAATATACCACTTATTTTTAGTTTCTTGACTGCAGTTGTATAATGTATTTAGTTTCCAATGAATTTAAATCATATGTACCTATTCTTCACTGACATGTAAACGATTTTTGCACACCCATTAAGGGTAGAATATAGTGGACATATTTTACTCAAATAATTCTAAGATCTATGTATCTAAACTACCTATATTCCTGCAAATAAATGAATTTGAATTAGAAAAAAAAAAAAAAAAGTTCGAATGTTATGCAGTTGTTAAGTTAGTTAATTAACCACTGAAGAACAAAGATCTTTCCAGCTTTGAATTTGTTATATAAATAACTATTGAACTACAATCACATAATTTAAAACTAATCAAAAGTGCAATATTTTTCAGCAACAACACTGGCACTTCTCACTGGCTTGACCCACGATTAGCAAGAGTCCGTAAACACTCCCTTGGAGAATGTGGAGAAGATGAACTGCCATATGGATGGGAACGGGTCACAGATGAGAGATATGGATCCTACTATGTAGACCATATTAACAGGCGGACACAATATGAAAACCCTGTGTTGCAGGCTAGGAGGATGAGAGGTACATATAACTAATATTGTATAAAGACAATATATTTAACTATACAAGAATTCACCAAATACTTCGGTGCCTTTGTGTTGTGGTTGTAGAAACTAGAAAGTACATAGGCCCGGCGACCCAAGATGTACTCTCTCTTTTGCATTAAGGCCTGCTAGTTGATTTAATTATAGGTGGAATTCAAATCCACCACTATTTTGGTTTGGGTAGTTACTTCCTTGGGTAGTTTTTTGTATGTTTTTATTACTATTACCTTTATATATATTTTCTAAACGGGAGACATTCAACATCGGTGATCCTTCCAGTGATGGCACCATGGTGGGTCTTATTTCTTATGGGGTTATTCACTAGTGTATTTATTGTCTGTCTCATTTTTTCTTTAGATAATTAAAGCAACTTAGTATGTACAGTAATACATAAATCTTTCATTAATTACTTGGGTAAATAAGTTTTATCACCTAAAAAATTAAAATTATTGCTGGCTACAATCCCTTGACCTTGCATTAGCAATTGCAGATTACCGCCAAGGGCCTACTTGTTGTACCTGTTTACTTTTTGTTTGAACTTTCTGTTAAGAATATCATTAAAATAGCAAAAATCTCATTTTGTGCAACACATGGGCAGCAAAACCCTTCTACATGCCAACAAGCGAGATTCTATAAATCACATGTTGCTTAGTTGACACAAAAAATCTGATAATTTCAATAAAATCATTCCCTTCACCAGACATGTTTGTAGCAGCTATATAAAGTATGTTTATCCAAATATCATGATAAATGCCCATAACGAAGAATAAAAACCATGCCAAGAGTTATGAAGACCATTTTGTAACATATTGCATAAGTTCCAGTTATAGAATTTGTTAAAGTAAAAGTGTTGAAAAATGGAATCAATTATGCAGTAGGGCATTAAATAATTTTTGCTGTTGAGAATCTATTGTTGTGAAGGTGTTATGTATATTTATCTAAACTATGATATATCTAAACTGAATTATTTCATAGGTATCAAAATATAACTAAGCTGAATAAGGTAAGTATTTAATAGTTATTTGTTATACAAGAGTGCAAAGTTGCTTTTTAACCGCGTGTTCAATTTTGATGACCGAGCAAGCGAAGGATACTAAAAATGATTCAAAATTAGAATCCTGAGCGTTAGCGAGGGAATCAAAAGAGCACGAGGTGAAAAATCTTTGCACTCAAGTGCAACACGTAACTTTTCATTCCACCTCAGCGAGGAAATAAAGAACCGCGTACAAAGCAAATTGAAAAAAGATCACCAAGAAGGTTCCGAGTCTGAGTTTTTAACAAATTAAAAAAAAGTTGTATGATATATTCAGCACCATAGAGGTAGCAGTAAAAAGGTTTAATGTTTTTTTTAATTCACAAACTTAGTGCACACGATGTTCTAAATTCAATTTACTTTATCCTCTAGAGAATAAAAACGGCTTTTCCACTCAGATATTGAAGATTAAAAATACTCTTTCCGAGATGGTGGGATGAAAATATTTTTTTCCTGATCTTTGGATACCACGGTTTTGAAGCGCTCGTAGCGAAGTTTGCTTAGCCATTCTGAATCGATCAGCCAAGTTAAGCAACGTCTGCCGCGGTCATGACTTGGATGGGTGACCGCTGGTAACATTACTTCTGAGCGCTTCGGAGGGCATGTTAAGCCGTCGGTCCTGGTTGTTGTCTTAGGATGGCAGTCATTACAGTATGGTTGTAGGGCACTTTACGAATGCCCGCCTGGCTAGCTACCACCTTCAAGTTGAAAATCTGTCGCCAAGCACCTAACGGTGTGTTCCGGCAGCTGTCCTTGAGAGCCAGTAATTCTAGGTTAGCCTGAACAACATCTTCGACCACATCATCACTTACCATCAGGTGCGACAGTGGTCAAAGGCTAACCTATCAATTTAAAAAAAAAAAACCCACAAAAATTTATGGTTTGATCTGTTATGAATTATATAATGCTGCTTTATTGTGTGATGTATTCTAATCTCAATCCTGTCCTGGCCTCAATCCCCAGGTCAGACTATCATTGTTTTTCTGACAAGAAACTTTTCAGTCGGAATTGGCAGTACGCTCGCCCTGTACGAAACGTTGATGCTTAGACATACCCCCCCATATCTTCCCTAAAGAACTGCCATCTTTCACTGCGATTCTTAAGACGCCTGCCAAGCGTGGGAATTATGAATACCCCCTTAATAGGGGAGGCTGTGTTCAGCAATGGATGATACAGCTACTACAGTATAGTTATATCAAATTATGTAGATAGATTTTTACTCTGATGTTTTTTACTGGTGGTTTTTTTATACCTGTGAGGCTCGCCTTTGACCATTATAACTATAATAGACAGGCGGGATGCTTACCTATCAGGCGGGTGACTTGTCCGTTTCGTCATTTCATAGCAAATAAAAACTTGATCCATAATATATGTTAAGTGGAGATAGACTCAAAATTAAAGAATAATATATAAAATTTTTATATTTTATTTCAGCTGAAAAGATAGCAGCAGAAAATGGTAACACCAGCCAGCCGAATGGCCCTCCCCCCGCTGGGGAGCTTAGAGGGGATCGTTTCACTCTCAACCTCACTAAAAGCACTCAGGTTTGTTTATCTCATTCCTGTTAGCTATAACGAAGCTATGAACGTTTGCAAACAAGTATAAATTAATTGAAAAAGTAAAAAACCCGACTGCAGGTTATTTATTTTCATTAAATGTTTTATAGTTTCATGGAAATTAACATTGCAAGTTATATATATATATATATATATATATACACACATCAAAAGTGCCTAGGGATCAAGTACGTTTTCGTGTAAATCAAGTAAGTTTTAAACCGATCTCATTTGGATCAGGGGCAACCACAATGCTCAGATTTATGCGGAGAGTATTGTTTCATAAGTGATCATCCCTTTGCGAAGCCGTTTGGGTAATTCGTTTCATCTAATGCACGATAATGCACGTCCACATACGGCTATAGTCTTAACTCGTACTCTTGCCTCGCATCAACGTTCTGCCGTGGCCTGCTCAGTAGCCAGACCTCAACTCCATTGAACATGCATGGGATATGCTACGAAGAAGAGCTCTGCCAAGTATGGATGCCGTGCATACCCCACAACAACTTTTTGACTTGTTACAAAGAACGTGGGTGGCCATTCCTCAAAGTGATTTTGTTGAACTGATTTTAAGCATGCCAAATCTCTGTGCTTGTGTGATTAGTGTTAATGGTAGAAACACAGATTAGTAATTAATATAATTTTACAACAAACATGGCAACAAACCTATTCTTTTTCGTTTTTCTGCCAAACAAGTCAGTTATAGTTCAAAATATATATGATCCCTATGCACTTTTGATGTGTGTATTTATGGAATGATTTTTAAAGCCCTTCATTCTATCCCTTCATTACACAACTTGATGGGGAACCTGGTAAATGCCAAAAAATACAATGTAAGACACGCGATCTTCAGGATAGGTCGATACTCCATCAAATATTTTAATAGGTAAGTAACTGGAGCATAGCAATGATTTACCTACAGTAAAATTTATAGAGCATGTATAATTCATTCAGACATGCAATGAACTGTGAATAAATACTTTTGTTCAAAGATGACCTTGATACCAGCATTTTGAAGCAATGATGGCCGAGCGGAAATAGCTTTGGACTGCCGTGCCGCAGGTCCTGGGTTCGATCCCTACCGCGCCGGCTTGAGCTTCACTTCATGGTGGAAGGGCATTTTGCGAATGTGCGCTAGGCTAGCTACCATTCTCAAGTAGAAAATCCACTCGCCAAGACCTATTAGTGTGTTCCAGTCGCACTTCTTGAGAGCCAGTAAAATTACAGGCACATGAGACTTAACAATTTTATGTTTCAGGGTGTAGTACTGCAGTTCACCACTAATGACGAACCGCATCTGTTATAGGCATAGGTTACCACATAACACTAGGTGGACCTCGTGCTTGTTCCATCACGGCAGCATAAAAAAACAATTATCTTAGGGTTAACGTAGGAAAAAAGAGAAACTATATAGTAGAGGTAGTTGGAACCCTGATAATGGCGATTGACTTATCGTGGTGATAATAAGACTCAATATAACATGAGGTAGCGACCACCCTCAAGTTGAAAATCTGTCGCCAAGCACCTAACGGTTTATTCCGGCAGCTGTCCTTGAGAGCCAGTCATTCTAGGTTAAGCCTGTTAACACCTTCGACCACATCATCACTTACCATCACGTGAGATTGTGGTCAAAGGCTTACCATCAATAAAACATATAAGCAATAAAAAAAAAAAAAAAAAAACAGTATTTCCAAATGGTGAAACGGCAAAGGATGTGAAACAGATGGGTGGATGACGTCATTACTGACTTATACCTGCAAGCTGTTTTCTTAGTTCCTATCACTATAATCTTAGCAATAGATACAAGTCTTATATATAAATTAAATAATAGGTAGTCTTATATAAGTTTATTGTCTGTGTGTCTTAGCTACCCGATATACATATATAGTTTTTTTTAATACTTTATAGGCTAGCCTTTGACCACTATCTCACCTGATGGTTAGTGATGATGTGGTCGATGATGTTGTTCAGGCTAACCTAGAATTACTGGGTCTCAAGGACAGCCCCCGGAATATACCGTTAGGTGCTTGGCGACAGATTTTCTACTTGAGGGTGGTTGCTAGCCAGGCGGAAATTCACTAAATGCCGTACCACCATGCATTAACGACTGCCATCCAAAGACAGATGAGTATAAAGATTTTATAAGATATCTAATTTTTACAGGGTCTGGGGTTCACGTTGATCGGCGCTGAGGGTATTCCAGAAACGGAAGGCTATTTGCAGATACGCAGCATCGTCCCCAACAGCCCAGCATGGATAGACGGTACCATCACTTTATTCCATAAATCTTAATTATGACCACTGCGATCATTGATCTTATAAAAAACGGGAGAAACGGCACCAGTACCTCAAATATGGGAATGTCAAATCAGGCGACGTCTCCTGATTTAGTCTCAGTAGTGGGCGAATGTGCGTCTACTGCTTGTCTTCCTGTATTTGTCATTCATTAAAACGTATCATATACAATAGAAGTGTAGCTGTGTGTATTATATGCTTGTGTTTAATATTTTCCACGTTATATTGTCATATTAGACCGTACCCTCCTGTTTTATTTAATTAGCTGACGGCTATAATTAAATATTGTTTGCAATCTCTCTGGTAACCAACTTTGAACTGGGAACAGAACCACGCATATGGTAATTAATTACATTTTGGGTTTCTGCAGTTCTACAATCCATAAACTCAGGAACCTGGGTGATCACTGTGGCGAGTGTCACAGACACGCAATACTTGAACAAAATACTTTGAACGTTTTGTTTCTGTATTTTTGGTGTTGCCAGCATTTTGTCATACAATATAAAAAATCTTTGTTAATATTAAGTACCTGAAGATGTAGGTAGAACTAAATATTCACATTTGGCCGAGGCGACACGGTTCCGTCGGCGCGATTCAGACGCGTGAACTCACCTGATAGTAATATTATTATAATAATGTTTACTTACAGGCGCCTTGAGACCTGGCGACGTGGTAGTGGGCGTCGGGAACCGAGGTGTAAGGGGACTATCGCATGCACAAGTGGCTCAAATATTCCAGTCCATCACTCCTGGAACTGAAGTTACGCTGCACCTAGTTAGAGGTAAGTCAACTATTTGAGAAATTTAGGAGAGTGACATGGTAGTGTGTCGGGAACCGAGGGATGGGGGGACTACTTATAACTGTCACTTCCTTTATCGTAATTGAACATCCACGTTTTGCTAGACAGGTTTTAGTCTTCTATAATAGGGGACAGCCTGTTGTCGAACATTTTATTTGGGCTCGTTCGAAACTGCAAATAGTAGTAAAAATGGTTGGTATGAGCATAGAACATATAATAATACTACATATCCATTTCAAAATGTCCTAATAAAGTTTCGGGTTGCTATGCAACACATAAAATAACTGAATGATAAAAATGACAGTTAACATGCAGCGCGTTCCTAGCTTTAACCGATGGATAGGCTAAATAGATGACTGAAACGCAAAGATAGTATTTTATTTGTTAAATAAGTTCTGGGTAGTAAAACCGGAACTTACTCGAACATTCTGAAACAGGCCCTAAGTCTTGCTAACGCTTGGAAATCTGTAGCAGGCCGCTTGCCACCGCGACAAACAGATGGCACTGTTCGCATATGCCTCATAAAAGCAATGTTAAACCAAAAAGGATGTATTTGTTTTTGCAGGGTACCCGTTAACGTTTGACGAAGATCCTAATACGAGAGTACTGAGCACGTTAGCGGTAGACGCCACTACGGCGCCTTCCTCCGACGCAGTGGCAATGCAACAACTCACCAGAGCTTTGCGGACTAGGTGGGTAACCTATTATTATACAAGCAAAAAGCTGAGCTTTGTGAGGGCTCAAATTTATTTTACAACCTGATTCTAGTGGTGTCATGTAGTATTAAGTAGAATAACTATATCGGTATTTGATTCTAAAGTTTAGTTCTGTTGCAGCTCTTTGGTTTTCTGACAGATGGCGTTAGTTGTACAATAACATTCTATAATCTATCCAATTATGTATTGATTGTTAATGTTACAATACAATACAAAATTCTTTATTGATCAACAATCTTAAGTAATACAATATTTTTTTTACAAACAAATTTAAACATAAGATTGGAAAATGGGCGGCCTTGTCGCTTAAGCAATTTCTTACAGGCAATTGCATGGAGAGAATTTACAAATTAGCGGTTTAGGGGTCCAAAAATATTAAATTAATGTTATAAAAACATATGTACATATATCATAAACTATGCTTAACCTATACTTATATAATTAAAACATAAATACAAATACCTACATATAATATTATATACATACAATACAACATATACTACAATTCATATAATATAAAAATTTTACCTTCAAATAAAATTTGTATTATGCTTCCAATGACGTCCGAAGTCCATTATGAGAGAGTACATCGTTTCCTTCCCGTCGCATGGTCGCTAGATGTCACTACTTCCGCTTCCTTTACGCGCCAGCAGCGCCTCCTATCATTTCCGGTCGCCAAACTAAGACGCGCCAGCAGCGCCTCCTACCATTTCCGGCCGGTAACTAAACTACCTACTAAACACAAGCCGCCATCTTCGACATTGTTCGGCTCATAATGCCATAGCACCAGGAAGACATTACTGGGACTTCGGACGTCATTGGAAGCATAATACAAATTTTATTTGAAGGTAAAATTTTTATATTATGCGTTCCGTTTGACGTCCGAAGTCCATTATGAGAGACTGTTTGTTATCTCCTGGTGGCTTGTTGGTGGTAATAATATTTAATTAAAACGCAACAATGTGATTGAACGAAATGTAAACTTAATTTCTCATTAATTAAAGATCCAGGTATAATCAACGAATTGTTCTTTATGTATTATGAATCAGGCTGAAAATACTGAGACAGAGATTTTTCAGACGTTATTTTTCTATTAGAGTTAATGATTTGTTACAGATAAAACTTTCTAAAGTTACATTCGTGTTGCCAATTAGCTTTAGCTAGGATATCATTTATGTGGTAATTTTCTACCCAATTAGATGAGACCGCTGCTCTGCAACTACTAGCTGGCGCATGAATACCAGCCATAGCCAGAAGCCTCTTTCTCCAACCACCAATCATCGCTGCCGTAGCTGGCCTTATAGGGCTTCTAGTAGCTAAGAATAAATAAGTTATATTTCCCCGGGTTCCTTGTTTTATTAGAGTGCGTAACCATATAGTGCATCGATGCGTTTATCAGGTGCAGATAAAAAGGTCAAACTGACTCCTAATAGAATCCGTGCTAATTATAAAATGTTGACTGTCAGTACGCAAAAGAGTAAGATCATGTACTCTACGACCTGCAGATAATAATAAAATAGCTGCAGTGTGTCTGGATACTTGATACAAACTATTCAAATTTATATTGTACTTTTTAACGACATAATCAAAATCCTTGCATCCCAAATCGGTAATTTAGGAGGCGCAGGTTTTGCCAAAGAAATAGCTTTAAGTATGTGTTTTACTATTAGATTTATAATAATTTTAATATCAGATATAGTTTCACAAACAGATCCTATAACCGATTTATGAACGAGAATTGTTCGGTAAGAGAGACCATCAGTTAAAATAGATAGCCGAGATACCTAGCTACATTTGTTGGTTCGGGTAAACGAAAATTAATGCTATTTTCTTGGCCAAATCTAACCCATCTACACTAAATGGGGGCATAAGTTTTTAAAATAGACTGTCTCCAACATGTTGACAATAACTCTTTCTCCTGCTGCGTCCACGTATCTGTCAGGGCATCCCACGTGAAATGAGCCAGGCTTCTAGGTGTAACTTGCAGACTTGAGCCGGTGGTCCACCAGCGTCCTCTTCAGATCTTTGAGCTTCTCAGGACGTTTCAGGGCACGATTCTTCAGATCTGGCCTCCAAAAGGGCTTCTTCCACTTGGTTGCCACCAGGATGTACTGACCTGAGGGTGAGTTGAGGTGATCCAATACCCTGGGTATTAGGCTGGACGGCGGGAACAACCATGCAAAGCGATAATGCCAGGATCTGCTGAACGCGTCGTGAAAGTAGGCGTTTGAGTCTGACAAGTCTAGCGAAACATAGTTTGGTACGACATGTGCCGTCTGTGAAGCAAACAGGTGTAGGTCTGGTATGCCCCACATGCTGAACAGTCTCGACGTTTCTTCGTCTGTAAGATGCCACTTGGCGTTAGCGCGATTCCGTGAGAGGTGATCGGCTTCGGTGTTGAACAGACCTGGTAGGTGGTAAGGGCGGAGCATAATGTTTAGGTGGTCCGCCAGGTTTAACAGCTGTTGAGTCAGATCTAGCAGTTGCCGTGATCGCGTTCCTCTTTCGTTTTTATGTAGGACACGGCTGTTCTGTTGTCGCTCTGAAGAATCACTGTTGTTGAATTTTTAATCTCCATCGCTTTGGCTGATATAGCGGCTATTACTGCATACATTTCCTTCAGAATGCAATGCCATTTTGTTTGATGTTGCTCCCATAGGCCTTTTATCATATCGTTGTTCACAAGGGCTCCCCATTGAATGTCCGACGCGTCGGTTAAGACGTGGTTCGTGGGCATTCTTTGGGGCTGAATTGGTAACTTCTGGCTGATATTCTCCGCCCACCAATTCAGTTCTGTACGTACCTCTTCTGAATACTGAATCTGCGATCGCGGACACATCCTGAGTTTGTTGCAGTGTCGTTAGAGTAAGCGGCAATGCAACCTTCCCCGGGGGGTGATGAAGGTTGCAAAGTTGAGGTGTCCTAATAGGCGTTGTGCCTGTTTTAGGTTCCCTCTGCCAGCCGCGAGTCGTACTCGCAACATCCGACGAATTTGTTGTATTTTGTCTGAGGGTAGGAACTTCGAATTGAATTTGGTGTCCCATGCCACTCCCAGAAAATCGATGGACCTCGTTGGTGTCGTTACCGATTTTTCCATATTGACGCACCACGTCAAACTGGTCAGAAACTGTATTGCGATTTCTACTTGAGCTGCGAGTGCATTTCTGTCTTGATGTACTATCAAATAATCGTTCAGATAGACTACTAATCGCAGCCCTTTCTTGCGCAGTATTTCTGCGGTCCAGTTCGATACCGTGGCAAAATCCGCGGCACTGCTGCTAGGCCAAACGGAAGATACGTCATCTGTAGCAGTCGACCCTGATAGCTGATCCGGAGAAACCTCCTGTGTTGCTCTTTAACTGGCAGATGATAGTAAGCATGTCTTAAGTCCAGTTTTACCATCCAATCTCCTTGTTGTAGAAAATTGGGCACTTGATGATGATGGAACGGATTAAAATGCCTCGGCTTCATGTGCTGATTTAATGCTTTGAGGTTTAAAATCTTTCGTCTTTTTCCGTTGGATTTGGGAATCATGAATAGAGGGGAGATGAAAGACGGTGTCAAGGGCGCCGACTCTAAGACTTTTAGCTAAATTAAATTTTGAATTTCGGTTGATATGAAATGTGATGTTGGAGTTGGATATTTTGTTAAAACATCTGAAGTTGGGAGAACTAATGGCTGTGTCTTGTTGAATGGTATTCTCAGACCTGTTATTAACTTCCCTATTGATTTGGGTGGATTGAAAAGAGCCAAGTTTTTTGAAAACGTCTTAGACAGCCGCCTGAAAACTCTATCGAGTCATTTATTTCCCGATCTTCTACTCTATGTTTTATATTGTCTTCCCCCCCTTTGTTTTAGCTGACGAGTTATTGGAATTAAATCCCTCAGAATGTTTGTTTTGGGCCTGTTTGTATTTATAATTGTTATTTTGCCAACCTCAAAACGACTTTTGGTTAGCAGATGAGGTCGAGGGTTCTGGAGATTTCACCCGGGTGCGGGTAGAAGTCGAGATTTTTGTAATTTATCCACTCCACCCAGTTTCTGTAAATAAACTGCTAGCTGGCCAGGTTCAAACAAGTACTCGCAAGAAGGAGGTATTTTACCCAGGTCTTCTCGCATATATTTATCCTTTAATCTTTTAAGGATATCCCTATGGCGCAATTCTAATACTTCGGCTCGTTTCCCGCAAATTATCTGCAGTATGTCGTGCGACACAGTCTTATAATCAGAATCATTACCAAATAACTGGTTCAACTTTTCTTAAATAGATGACGCATTAAGCTGAGTGTCCACAGAGGCCGACCAATCTACAAGACTTTGTAAAGCACAATTTACGGCTTCATTTTGGGTCAAGAATGCATTAGATTACATTCCATTTGGAACCAACGTAAAGGGGCAAAAGGATCTTCCAGACGTCGCAGCCCCTCATTTACGGTTCGGTAAAAGCCGGTGAGGACGCGTACTTTTTCTGAACCTCTGTGTATTGAACTGCGTTCCAATCTGGCGAATCCAACCTTTGCATAACCTTAATTTTGTCGACACGTGTTTGTCTTGCTTTAGGTACAGTCGGTTCCTTGACCGCGACGTTCAGATTGACTATACTACCCGCATCTAACTTAGGTGGACATAAAAACTCACTGGGAAACAAAAGTTCACTGGGTATTGGAGAACAACTATTCAGCAAAAACTAAGTATGTGGTATGCTGTCGTTATTAGAAAATGGTTTTTGCACGTTTGAAGGTGCTGCCGTCGTGGATGCAGCGAACTTTGCATTTAGAACATTAATTAAATGACTCACCAATTGATGTGACAATAGGGCAAACCTTTCTTCCAAATCCTCCGTAGTGGCCCACTTCTTCCGATGAGCGATCCAAAGAACTTCACATGAGCTTTCAATAGGCGCGATTACCTATTTATCACTTATTTTAAAGGTAACGGAAGACAAAATAAACTACATTTACTTTCTACTTAAAACTCAAAAGACAATTAAAAATATTTTTAATACTAGCGACAAAAAAAAATAATGTAAATTTAACAAATATTTAAAGTTTTTCGTAACGCAGATGGTGCGCGGTTCGAAAAACGACGCAACAATGTCGAAGATGGTGGCTTGTGTTGAGTAGGTAGTTTAGTTACCGGCCGGAAATGGTAGGAGGCGCTGCTGGCGCGTCTTAGTTTGGCGACCGGAAATGATAGGAGGCGCTGCTGGCGCGTAAAGGAAGCGGAAGTAGTGACATCTAGCGACCATGCGACGGGAAGGAAACGATGTACTCTCTCATAATGGACTTCGGACGTCAAACGGAACGCATAATACAATTGATACATATCCTTAGGTATTTAATGGTTATTAAATTATATATTTTGACAGATAACACATATCGTTTTCATTTAACATAGTAATTTAACGTATGAAGTTAAATTACTATGTTAAAGTACCAATCTAAAGTTGTGATAGTTTTTCAGTTAAATGTGCTACAAAATTTTCAAGTTGTGGGTGATAGTGATAATTATTTATGACGTATCCAAAACCTCTAGAAAAAGTGATATACCTACAGTGATATAATATAATAATATCACGGATATGTTCGAGTTGCGCAAGATACCTAATGATTGGAGGACTACAAAACAAGGTAGTTTGTTAAACTGTTTTTTTAGGTTAGCCTGTTTGTTGTATATTTGTTTGGGTCAAAGTAACCTTCATATCTAGGAGATTTTGTATTCATTGGATTCTATCCATATTATATTGTACTACTAACGCCATCTGTTAGAAAACCAATGAGTTAGCATCGCTGCAACAGAACTAAACTCAATACTCAAATACATCGTAGTTAATATCCTACTAGATGACACCACTAGAATCAGGTTGTAAAATAAACGCGAGCCCTCGCTAAGCTCGGATTATTGCTAGTGATATGTTTATCAACAAAATTTAGTTGTAACATGTGTATTTATCTAACTTACCAGGTTCAACTTAGACTCGCCAAACCACGAATCCTCAAGTCAAGGTCACGACGAACCAGACAATTCTCCAGTGAGTGCGGGTCAGAGACGAATGATGTCCCGTTCCTTTGACTTGGATGAACTCACCACATCCAGTGACCCTCACCCGCCTCCGCCCAGATGTCCTTCAGCAGATCAGCTGTTACTTACAGGTACGTTGTGTACACTAGTTAAAATATCACGTTCTGAAGCGCTCGTAGCGAAGTTTGCTTAGCCATTCTGAACCGATCAGTAAAGTTAAGCAACGTCCGCCGCGGTCATGAGTTGGATGGGTGACCGCTGGTGACATTACTACTGAGCGCTACCGTGCTTTGGAGGGCACGTTAAGCCGTCGGTCCCGGTTGTTGTCTTAGGATGGCAGTCGTTATAGCATGGTGGTAATGTAAAGTATGTGTAAAGTGAACATGTGTGTGTTAGTTTGTGCAGGAATAATACGAGTCATATAGTGAGAGTCAGTAGTTGAGGTCAATATTTTACTAATGCTTTGTTAATTAAAGAGTTTTTATCTATTTGTATCTAGTATCTGAACGTATTTATATACCGTTTGTAATTTACAAATAAGATTCGAATGCCTTCTTATCGAAATGAGAGAAGAAAAATTTTTTTATTTCTTTTTTTATTTAATTAATCTTATCTATGTTTCTACCATCTGGCCCAGAGACGTAGATCCGCCCAGCGTCTTTCCTATTTTTAATGCCTTCCATGATTACTTGCAATCTTTAGTTTAAAATTTTACGAATAAGGTTTAAACAAGAGATGCGTCTCATATGGGTTCAACCGAATACGAATATTCGGTCAAAAATGTACTGAACCGAACACGAATATTCGGTCAAAAATTCACTGAACCATTCATTCGCTCACATTATTCGGTTTATTTTACATATCTTTTTTTAGTTATTCTTCACCGATCAAAATGTTTAAGTAACTTTATGTCGTGCTTGGGTTGGGAGGGCACTGGTAATGTCTTAAGAAGGCAGTCTTTGTAGCCTTGTGGTAGGACATTATGCAACCCGACTGGCTAGCTGTCACTCTCGAGTAGTGAATCTGTCGCAAAACACCTAACAGCGTGTTTCCGCTCGTTCCACTACGATCCCCTATTTCAGTCCCCCAGGGGACTGTACAACACCCACTATTCCACTTTTCGGCAACTGTTTCTGATGGCCAGTAATTCTAAGTCCGCCTAAACGTCATGCTCGTACACATCATCAGTTAGTGAGTTAGTGGTCAAGTGGCGACCCTATCAGTAAGTAATAAATAAATAAAGCTGGTCAGGTTTATACTAAATATAAATGGACCGAATACGGGTTCAACCGAATACGAATATTCGGTCTAAAATGTACTGAATTGAACATTTAAATGAATTATTTGGTTCATTTTATATTATGTAATAAAATACTTTGTAACTTTTTATAGGAGATCCACACCGGAACGACAACGGCGTTACAAACGAGACCGGCAGAGAGTTCGTGCTGACTTTACGAAGGGGCAACGCCGGCTTCGGATTTACTATCGCGGATAGTGTTCACGGGCAGAAAGTTAAAAAAGTAAGCAGTTAACATTAACTTGTGTCTTTATGGGATTGGGACGGATCAAGCTCGAGGTCCACATAGTGTTAAGAGATAATCTTTGCCTAAGACTGGTGCATTTTGTCACAATTGATGAACTGTAGTACTGCACCCTTGACACAAAGTAAAGGCTCATTACTTTCCTTTGTGTCAGGCATGCAGTAAAGTCTCATGTCATTACTTTGTGTCTGGGATGCAGTACAGTCTCATGACTTTATTTTTATCCGGGCGCTTGTAGGCCCGGCCCGCGAGCTAAGGTCCCCTAATATGGTCAGGGTCTTTATTTATCCTTATTCTAATTTTACAATTTGTCTTTACTTAATTACATATTATTTCAGTTTATACTTAAATTTAAGTTACAAGGTAGTATTTTAGTACTTTTTACTTATATAAATATATTATTTTTATCTAGTTTTACAGTTTTATTTATCTTTTGTATATACATATGCCGTTTATATATACGTAACATATATATAACATCGTTTACTTATCTATTTATTATATTTTTAAGTTACAAGGTAGTGTCTTAATACATTTCACTTATATCTATAATTGTATGTTTAGTTATACAGTTTTATTTATCTTTTGCATATACAAATGCTGTTTATATATACATACCATATATATAACATCATTTACTTATCTATCTATGACTTTACTTTGTGTCAAGTACGTAGTACAGTCTCATGACTTTACTTTGTGTCAAGTACGTAGTACAGTCTCAAAACTTTACTTTGTGTCAGGTACGTAGTACAGTCTCATGACTTTACTTTGTGTCAGGTACACAGTACAGTATCATGACTTTACTTTGTGTCAGGTACGCAGTACAGTATCATGACTTTACTTTGTGTCAGGGACGCAGTACAGTATCATGACTTTACTTTGTGTCAGGTACACAGTACAGTATCATGACTTTACTTTGTGTCAGGTACACAGTACAGTATCATGACTTTACCTTGTGTCAGGTACACAGTACAATATCCTGACTTTACTATGTGTCAGGGACGCAATACAGTTAATTACTTGTGACAAAATGCACCTATCGTAAGCAAAGATTACCGCCTGTAATTTCACAGGCACCCATAAAGACTTTCTGATGATGCTTCGTGTAGAAGGAGATATATGTTTTGTTATAATGTTAGTTATAATAGTAATGTAAGGGTAATGTGTGCAGGTGTTAGACCGCAGCCGCTGCGCGGGGCTGCGCGAGGGCGACGTGCTGCTGCAGATCGGGTCGTGCGACGTGCGGCACGCGGCGCACCAGCACGTCGTGCAGGCGCTCAAGGAGTGCCCCGCGCAGCACGACACCACCCTGCGCGTGTGGCGCCACCACCGCCCGCACCGCGCCCGCTCCGCCACCAGGCATCACAACAATACTAGTCAGTACTCTCTACCAATTACCGAAACAGTTGCCGAAACACGCTGTCAGTAATCCTACTATCTCTCTAAATAACCAATCTAGCTTTTAAGAAGGAACGATGGTTGCGAGGAGTAGAAAGGAAATTCACGAAATTGACGTTTCATATTCCCCTGTTTTAATTTTCAATTATTTTTTGGCATTTAAAATTCATAAAAGTGAATTATGTTTGGACTCAGTAAATCATTTTCTTTTATATTAGAAACTATTCATGTAAGTCTGGTGGTCATCTGATTATAGGGGGCATTTTTGTGGTTATTTGAGATAATTTGCTGAAAAAAAAAGAAATGACAGCGGCGTGTAGACTGCAGGGCCCAACTCCCAGCTCTTACAAACTATTATAAAAAATAAACTTCTTATATCAAGCCTATAATATTAATTTTGTGATATTTGTATAATAGTTTAAATCTGAGGGTATTAAGGTCGTTTAAGTAATAATACACTTTTCTTCCTTTATCACATAATATAATTCCTGAATATAATTTTCGACTTTTTCAGTCTGACGTCTTATAAACAAACTTTTATCCATTCTAAAATATTTAAATTGACAACTCCTGACAATCTATACAAACGAGATTGTATACCAACTAAAAAGGTTAAACGTACGCCGCCACAAATCCTTTGGCATCCGATGTAACGAGAACAATAGAATTTCATATTTTCACAAAATATTGGAGTACAATATTTTATGCCCAAGGCGGGAATCGAACCCGTTCGTTCGTCCTCCGATTTCGCGCCGGATGCCTATACCACTCGGCCACTTGGAAATTTTTAGCCGAAATTTTGTGCTCCAATTGAATGATTTAAACCGTCATAGGGGACGGTGCGCGGTAAAAATATGATTTTCGCTTAGCACGCGATAGTGCTTGTAATCATAACATTTAGAAATATTAATATTGTAATTCATACCGTGTCTTTCATGAAACAATAATGTTCAAATAGCGCTATCCCTATCGCGCAAATGACTTGATTCTATGCCTACAACCCGCTCTCACATTGAAGTTCTAATCTTTAGTGATAAATGGTAGTGTGAAACAAAATTATAAATGTAAGGCTTAAATATTATTGAATTAAGAGATGATAGTTGGGGCCAACAGGACTAGATTTAATGCCCAAAAAAAATTGCTCTAGAGTCATTTAGAAATTACACTAAAAAACGTTTTATTTTAAAATGTTTTGATGAAATTTGATTATGTATTTGGACTACACCCGCCTCTATTGTTTTATTCGTTCAACTCCATCCTAAGGTTGCCTGGTAGAGATCACTTTTAGTGATAAGGCCGCCCATTGTAACACTATGTTATTATAATTTAATGTGTAATCTTTTATATTTCTAAAGTGGTGTAACAATAAAGAGTTTTCTATCTATCTATTATCCACGAAAAAAATAAGGAATACATTTGTTTGGCAAATCGCTCAGCAACGTATTAGTGATGTCACAGATTTATTTCTTTAATTAATTAAACTGATACGGCAATGTTTCAAATTACATTAGATATTGAATACAAAGAAAATGTCTATAGGTAGGTATAAAAAAGGCAGTCTCTTTTTCGGTCATTCAGTGATTAAACTCAAAATCTATGAATCTGAAATTTGGCTGTTTCTAGGTAGAGGACGTCAGCTAAGAACGAATTTTGCAACAGGGCCGAATTAGGGGGGTCAAATTGGGGCTCAAGTTTGTACGTAAGTCCTATGTCTTCGAATTTAGGAGCACAAAACTCGGCAGGTAGGTATAGTTTATAGGTGGGATACGTCAGTTTAAGAAAGGATTTTGAAACGGCCGAATTCTAGGGGTCCAATTGGGGCTTAAGTTTGTATTAAAGTCCTATATTTTTTTAGTTAAGAACATGGCATTTTGAAGGTAGGTAAAGTCTGTTTTTTCTTACCTGTCTTAAAATGTAAACAAACACACCTCAGTTACAAAATCACAAGTTTTCGTCATAATCACCTATATTTGGCCATTCACAACTGACTAGGCCTAACAAAAGAAACATCACGCTTCGATAAACATACAAATATCATTGAAATGTATAGTTTTTTCCAAAATAGAAATCAATTATCGTAATGATCACAAAATCTGTATACAGTAATGACAGTGATTTGACATAAAATACTCTATCTTGTCTATGAATTTTAGTGATGGGAAGATGGGTATCAAAATAATGAATAGTTGAAGTGAACAACTGAACATATTTCGTTGATCTCGTTATACTAACTGGTTGTATAGATTAAAACAAGTAGATAAGTATAATTTAGTTTAATTTATAGGGTTCAGTACTAGAAAGTGGAAACCTATTATAAGCCGCGAAAAACCCTTCACTCCATCCGACTTTTAAAGGACTGTATCTTTGAAACGGTAATAGATAGCCTATTGACATATTCACAGAATATGGGTTAAAATAGTGAATTTCCTAACAAGTAATAATAATAACAATAAGTTAAAAATATAGGGGTTCTCATACAAACACCTGTTTTGTTAACGAATTTTATTTTTGCTCTATAGTAAAAACGGTAATACATACACGATTCAAACTTGGTATAATTTTAGTCCAATATCTATCAATAATAAAAACCTGCCAAGTGCGGGTAATCTTGCACTGTATGAAAAATATAACGATTTTATGGTACACTAGCTTTCCGGGCGCGGCTCCGCCCGCGCGTATGTCGGTTATCGCGCGAAAACATTAACCTCTTTTTGCGCAGTCGGATAAAAACTATCCTATGTTTTTTCCCGGGTCTCAAACTATCTCCATACCAAATTTCATTCAAATCGGTCCAGTAGTTTTGGCGTGAAAGCGTAACAGACAGACAGACAGACAGACAGACAGAGTTACTTTCGCATTTATAATATTAGTACTGATTCAGTGTTGATACGGAAGCTTCGGTGTGGAAGTCCAACCCGCACTTGGCTGGTTTTATAAATAACCAGAACTAAACTAAATAAATAAACATGTCAAAGGTCCTGTCTTCCATTACTGACTTTTTTATCGGGTCGAAGATAAAATCAGTACTAATATACTTATACTTAATATTATAAATGCAAAAGTAACTCTGTCTGTCTGTCTGTTACACTTTCACGCCAAAACTACTGGACCGATTTGAATGAAATTTGGTATGAAAATAGTTTGAAACCCGCGAAAAATCATAGGATAGTTTTTATCCAACTGCGCAAAAAGAGGTTAATGTTTTTGCGCGATAACCGACATACGCGCGGGCGGAGCCGCGCCCGGAAAGCTAGTAATTAATACATTAAAGGTTTCACGTTTTGTATTAAAAGGAAAATAGAAATAGAAATAACATAAAAATGGCTCCAATATTATTTTGTGCGTCACTATAGTGTCCACTTAGTCAAATTTTCGGACTTAGTGCTTTCTTGTGAAGAGTCTGCTAAACTCATTTTTCACCAATGTCTTTTAAGATATTTTTTCTCAAAGCACGTTGTACTTAGTAATGTTGTAGAAGTGTAATGTGGGATTTTATGTTTGTATTTAGTAATTTAAGTTAATAAATCATGTTGGATATTATAATCGATCACAATATCTATCAGTAATTGCCCTAATATGAATGTGACCTTCAATATTAAGTAAACGAAACTGTTGTTAAACTTTCTTTCATTTTTAATAAAAGCATTATACAAGCCTCAACCAGTAAGAAAGCCATCCTGGCTTCGTACGGCGTCGCCGTCGTCTGAAAGCCTAACGCTCCTCCTCACTTCGCTCGTCGTCGCGTCAGTAAATATAAATCGAACATCAAATATAACTATATAAACAATTCATTTACAAAGATCGATCATTTCCAAGAAACGATTTTAAAAATAAAATGTGCAATATGAATATAGAGCAAACGAAACTATTTACTTTACTTTTTAATCATATCACTCAGTTCAATAGTATTGTACGGCTCGTCGTTCATGCGATGGGTCCCCATCACTAATCTTGTCTTTGGATGACCAACCGCCATGTTTGTTTACATAATAAGACAGGTAAGAAAAAACAGAGTATAGTTTATATGAATGAAACGAAAGTTACCGAATTTTGCAACAGGGTTGAATTGAGGAGGTCAAATCGGAGTTCAAAATTTATATGAATTTAGGAATATGAAAATTTGAAGAAGTTTGCCAATACGTCAATCCAACGTGTAACATATTATAATTATATACTTACACTAGCGGCCCGCCCCGGCTTCGCACGGGTAATTGCGACTATAAATTGAAATGTAAGCTATCCTCTTTCAATTAGGATCAAATTGCACACGGTGTGCAAATCAAATTTAAAATCGGTTCAGTAGTTTAGGAGTCCATCGCGGACAAACAACGTGACACGTAATTTTTATATATAAAGATATACTCTTCAACAAATATTGTATTATATAAGAGGTCCACATACGCCACTGCCGCACTATGAAACAATTTGTGATTCAAATATTATATTAACTTATAAATAACTACATAGACATACCGAAATTCAGGCGACGTCTCCTGATGGAGTCGCAGTAGTGTGCGTATGTGCGTCTACTGCAAACTTGTCTTCCTGTATTTGTCATTCATTAAAATGTATCATAAACTTATAATCGAAGTGTAGGTGTGTTCATTACATGCTTGTATTAAATGTCTCCACATTATATTACAGCTAGGGAACCCTATCTTCCTGTTTTATTAAAATCGATAATTCCAAAGGATGATTTCACATTATGATAGTTATTTATGTATGGGCTCCAGTTTAAAAAGAGAAACTTGTTTTCAGTGGCGTCAACTATTCAACTGGGTAGAAGCAAAACGCCGACCGCGGAACAGCTGAGATCGCCAACGTTACATACGCAGGATTCGTTACGAGACAGATTGACCATGAATGGGATGAATTCAGGTAAAACATGACATCGTTATAGCCTGTGGTGTATTGGGGGCGCTCGTCCCTTATTCACTACCCTATGTGCTTGATTCCTTACTCAGAATACTTAATAATAAAAAAAAAAAATTAGATTATAACCGAATTCCAACACAAAGTATGATATAACTTGTGGAAGTAGGAACATAAAAATGGGAGCTAGAGATTGATTTGAATCAGCATACCTACTTCAACAAATTTTTCAGTGATAGAAGTAGGTTCTATTATTATAAGGTTTTATAAAAACAATTTTTACTCACCCACAATTGTAAACCATACACAGTATGGAGTTCGAATTTAAAAATGAAAATAATTTTCATTACCATTCGAATTAGGGGTGCCCCTGGTCAGGATAGGTTCGAGGAGGTCTGCTCCTGCTGTTTCATTTATAAATTGTGTAATCGTGTATACATTTTTGTCAATCCTTTAAAGTCAAAGTCAAAATCATTTATTCAATTTAAGCGTCTACGACGCTCTTATGAAAGTTAATTACAAATTTAATTTAATATTAAAATATACTACATTGTACTGCCACGTTCAGCAAACAAAAATTATAGAGCCACTGCGAGAAGAACGGGCAAGAAACTCGGGACCATTCTTTTAAACGTTTTTTCACAATGTGTTAAGTACATACTATTTATTAATAATAATTACTTTTACTAATAATACATATTAAATGTTACTTTAGAAGCTACATACGCGGTCCCTGAACACAAGAACCGAGAACGGGAAAGTCTGATCGACCGAAGACGTCGCAGCAGCACCCCTGGAGGCCGGCTCACCCTCCCGGCCGTGGCGGCCTGGCCTGAACACAACCACAACTGGCAACAAGAGACTTGGGTCGACAACTCCACCAACGTCCGGAATTGGGCCGAGAACGCGCAGAAATGGGACGAGAACGGTCAGAAATGGGACGAGAATGGACAGAAATGGGACGAGAATGGACAGAAGTGGGATGAGAACGGACAAAAGTGGGACGAAAACCACAAATGGGAGGAGAACGGACAGAAATGGGATGAGAGTAGTCAGAAATGGGTGGCCAATAATGGGAACGGGTGGGAGGAGAATGGACAAAGATGGGAGAATGGCAATTGGGGGGAAGTACCCACCCCGACGGTCCATGTCGATATGAATGCGGCTTATTGGAGAGGGAATGCCAGTGTCGCTGATAGCAGTGATAACGGTGGTGAGTCAAATATTAAATATTAGCTTAGCTTTACTTGTTTTACACACAGCATATCGTCATTGTTCTACGCCTTGATCGCGGAACATTTCGACAACGCAGGTAAATGGATCAAACACAAAAAATTAAGAGCCGACATTTGTCTTACCTCTTTTATGTAGCTGCACCCATTACTATGCTAGTAACGGTAAAACAAAAAAAAACTACGTAGGCTGCGCAATGTTCTTTTAAATATTCAAGATCTTCCATGCTTTAGTATGCAGTCAAATGCTTATCTATTTTCACGATTTTAATTTCTATATTTTGTGTTTTAAATCGCTTATTTGACTAATCTCGGAATGAATTGGCACTCTCTCGATAATGCGGCTTATGAAACTCGTTTTGGGGCTTGATTTCCGCAGATTCTTGAAGCGATCGTAGCGAAGTTTGCTTAGCCATTCTGAATCGATCAGCAAAGTTAAGCAACGTCCGCCTCGGTCATGACTTGGATGGGTGACCGCTGGTTGGACATTACTACTGAGCGCTTCCGTGCTTCGGAGGGCACGTTAAGCCGTCGGTCCCGGTTGTTGTCTTAGGATGGCTGTCGTTACAGCTTGGTGGTAGGGCATTTTGCGAATGCCCGCCTGGCTAGCTACCACCCTTAAGTTGAAAATCTGTCACCAAACACCTAACGGTGTGTTCCGTCAGCTGTCCTTGAGAGCCAGTAATTCTAGGTTAGCCTGAACAACATCTTTGAACACATCATCACCTACCATCAGGTGATATAGTGGTCAAAGGCCTATAAAGGTAACCTATCAGGCATAAAAAATAAATTAAAAAAAGTTGTTCGGCTATGGCTGGTATTTGAACGTTGACACAGCTGATGCTGCAGAAGACAGTCACTTTTGGACTGTCCCGCGAATGTCGACTGTATCATAGATGAAATGGAATATATTTTTTGTCACACAAATAATATAAATACAGAATAAGATTAAAATTAAAAACGAAATAAAAAACGTGATGGTTCATAAATATTGGTTTACACTCAGCATAAGCCGCGCGACATTTTATGCACCCGCGACACTGTTTTTTAGTGCACCCCTAAAGCTCGGACTGGTGTTCACCGTTAATAGTGAACTGGCCGTTCAGTTCTCCATACATACGTCGTCGTAGAGTGATCACTCCCTTATTTGAGAATTTATTTATTTTGGTCCAAAACAAAGCATGATATCGATTGATTTCTTTTTTATTGTGTAGGCTTGTATCGTAACATTTTTTTCAATACGATTTTTTTTTTTTCTTAACCGGCGGTATGCCTTTATTTACAAAATACTATGAACTATATACAACACTACAGCTACTACAATAAAAGCATTTAGACAACCTATAAGTCATAGCAGACTCATAGGCAGTCCAAATGCTCCAGCCCACTCCCAGTTGGCAGCATTGCCCTGTTGAATTGCAATGCTTATATACGATAATTAACTTGAGTGTTGTGTGCTTCGAAACATTTTCATATAAAGTTTTCGAGGGTTATTTTGGAGGAATAACTTTTAACTTAAATATCTGTTTAAAATATCGGCAACAGAGAAGCCAATACATAATAACAAGAACAATCGGTATTATGCTTAATTCTGGACCTAAAATCTCAAATAAGGGAGTGGATCACCCTACGCTACGGCGTTTGTATGGAGATGTGACCGGCCAGTTTACCCTTAAAGTATGTTTAATGAATATGACTATGAAAGTTTAAAGTGCCACGAAGAAGTATATTTCAACTAATCTTGTACATATCAAGCGTACCATTTGAACTAAGTTTAAGAATAGAAGAATACATGTAATATTCGTGTTTGTAGGTTTCCCAGAAGACGGCATGCTCCACTCGCCCACGACTGCGGCAATAGGCTTGGGTGCGCACAGGCAGTCTCCTTCTACTAGTCGAATGGGACCGCATTCACCTTCTAATTCCACAGGTACGTTCATTCTACTGAATACATACATGACTTGAAACTATATTCATACATTAGTGTAACTATTTGATGTATAAAAAATTGGTATGTACAACATAAGTTGAACTTTAGGTGTCGCTCCATTCCAAGAAGATGGTTAAAGAACTATAGGAAAAATTAGAGTTATGACTCAATGTAATAACTCTAATTTTTGCAAAGGTATGGATGACGCGAGTTCGAATCCCGCACATGACTTTAATTTTCCTCTCTTAAATTTCTAATTTTGTACTGTCTAATTTATATGGAAATATATTATGTGAACAGGTCGTCTTCGGAGTCATTCACCATCGACTGCGAGCGCAAGCGAGCGGCTGTTAGCTAACTCTCCGTCTGCGAGATTACAGAGTCAATCTCCTTCAAATAACTCTTCCAGGATAAAAGGAGGCAACACTATGAGGTGAGATTAGACTATCAATGTATTATGTCCACAGAAATTTATGCCTTATGTCTGTCTGTCTGTCACAGCCTATTCTTTACCAACATCAAAAAAGTAGAAGGTTCTCAATTCCACTATCCGTATTTTTTTTTTGGTTGTACCTCATAACTCTTTACAAGGTGTACCGATTTTGATGATTTTTTTATGTATTACTAGCTTTCCGGGCGCGGCTACGCCCGCGCGTATGTCGGTTATCGCGCGAAAACATTAACCTCTTTTTGCGTAGTCGGATAAAAACTATCCTATGTTTTTTCCCGGGTCTCAAACTATCTCCATACCAAATTTCATTCAAATCGGTCCAGTAGTTTTGGCGTGAAAGCGTAACAGACAGACAGACAGACAGAGTTACTTTCGCATTTATAATATTATAGTACTGATGGTGCTTGTTATGTAGTCCCATATAAATTTGAGTGAGATATTACGAGTAGTATTTAAGTGATGGTAGGGCATTATGAGCATGTCCGCCTGGCTCGGTACCACCCTCAAGTAGAAAATATGTCGCCGTGCACCAAACGGTGAGTTCCGGCAGCTGTCTTTGATAACCATTAATTCAAGGTTAGCCGGAGCAACATCTTCGACCACATCATCACTTACCATCAGGTGAGATAGTGGTTAAAGGCAAGCCTATATATGAGATATTTTCCCTTAGTCGCCTTGACGACACCCACTGGAAGATATGGGGTGTCATTCTATCCCAGCACCCCAACAGCGGTCACCCATCAAATTTCAGGTCATTCAAAAACATGTGTTGAGTAATTTGCAATGTTTTTTATTATTTTTAAATAAACATTACTGTATCTAGATTACGAGAGCAGTCCCCGCCCCGACACATGCATTCCCCAGCGAGGCGGTCCCCCTCCTGCTACGATATGGAATCTCTCGCGCAACCCAACTCTGTCTACGTCGCTAACTATCCACGGGTGAGTGTTGTAGATTTTTAAATATAATATAAATTCGATTTTTTTTATTTTATTATGACGGAACAAGCTCGAGGCCCGCCAGATATTAAGCGGACTAACCTTTTCCTGTAACAGTTGCATTTCGTCATAAGTTAAAATTTGTTGTAATCATGATTGTTAATATTGAATTTAAATTAACTCAATTATTATGAACAAACATATATTTTCACATATATACAGACTCAGTAAAGTGAACTTATAAATTAGTTTAAATAGATCCCTCATTTTCCACTCGGAGGTGGTAGCTAGTCAGGTGAGTATTCGCAAAAATAACCTTCCACCTTGCGGTGAAGTTCAAGCCGTAATAGATAGTATAGGTACTTATTTACCTCCTACGAAAAATGATATGTAAAGGATGCATAAGTAAGAGACTTATGCATACTAAGGCTGCGTTTGGTAACAAGGGATAAACTCCTGTGTAACGCTTGTCAGTTACTCAAGGCGAAACGTCTTAACACTATTTAGTTAAAGTGTTCAAATGAGCATCCAAACTAATATTCTCTTAAACATTTTTACCATGAGCACAGAATAAAAAGGTCCAGAAGAATCACTCCACAAAAACATTACAAAATATAAGCAACTCTAGATACGAGGCAATAAAGTGCACTTCAGCTCGCAAAGCATGGTATACCTAATATTTATATTCACCTACAAGGCGTCTCTCTTTCTTTCGCATAGTCACGCATAGCTCTGATCTCTTCTGACGCGGCATGCACGTACAATAATCCCGCCCGGACGGATACATCAATGAACCTGTAGCTTGTGTTAACCTATAGTGCGGAGTAAGCCAGTTCTGCCACGAGGTAAGGTAGCTTTAAAATTCTTTCCCTTCGTTGAGATTTTGATACCGTTCCACCAGGAGGTGTTTATACGAAAATAGAGAAAATTATGTTATTAAAATATTATATTGTTTTTTGAACAGGTCGAAGCGGGCGGAGCAACAGATCCGGAAGCGGATGTGGAAGTGAAACTGGCGCGTGGGCACGCCGGCTTCGGCTTCCGGATAGTTGGCGGCACAGAGGACGGCAGTCGGGTCGCCGTGGGTTATGTCGTGCCTGGTAATTGTACAAAATAACTCATTATCGTATAGTATCGATTATCCAAACTACGGAGTTGAAAAAAACGATTTATTTGAATAATCGAATTGTAATTTTTGCCGTGATCGTACTTTTTATATACAGGGTTATTGGAAAAATGCTAACAACCTCTTAGGGTTGACTTCTGTTAGTCCTAACAAAGATTTTGAGATGATTAAGTATTTAAATTGTTTTTTTTTTTTTTTTTTTAACGTAATAAGCACGAGGACCACATGATCTTAAAAGTCTCTTGTGCCTGTAATTAATTATTAATATTTTTTTGCTTATTCTGTTAAAAACACATAAAAATTTTTGTTATGACTAGCAGAAGTCAACCTAAGAGGTTAGCATTTTACTAATAATCCTGTATAGCTGATAGGCTACGCTTGACCTTACTGATGGTAAGTGATGACGTGGTTGATGTTGTTTTTTTAGTTTAATCTAGAATTACTGCTTAACCTCTAAAATCCTCCTTTCTTGGTAGTTGTAATAAAATTGAGTTGATGATTAAACTATTTATTCACATAATCATAAACTTGTGGAAGTCGGCCCATGCTAGTGTGAGGTCAAGATTTTGAATCATCATGGTGCCGTAGAAAATACAGTCGAATACAGAACCTCCTCCTCTTATGAAAGTTGTAATAAAATTTAGTCGATAATTAAACTATGTATATTCACATAGTCGTGACTCGGAAGGAAAATTTTTAAGAATTGATGGTTTAATTATCTGCTATATATCGTTTCGGCTTCGGCCTCAGTAATAATTATTATAGAAACTATCGTGGCTTTCACTCAAAATAGTAAACTAGCAAAAGGCTGAGCTTTATGAGGGCTCGCGTTTATTTTACAATCTGACTAACTCTAACTTCGATGTATTTGAATATTGAGTTTAGTTCTGTTGCGGCCTCATCCTCAACCACATCATCACTTACCATCAGGTGAGATAGTGGTCAAAGGCTAACCTATCAGGCATACAAAAAAAAAAAAATCTAGACGTGAAGTTAAATTACTATGTCAAAGCCCAAATCTATAGGCATAATAGTTTTTCAGTAAAGTGTGCCACAAAATGTTCAAGTTGTGGGGTAGTGATAGTGGGGTACTAATAATACGGGATATCTCACGTGATTAAGTCAGATAGCTCCGAGTATAGTTTCAACCACATCCTGTGGTCTTTTTCAAGGAGAGCTCGGGACGCCCGCGTTGACGTCTCGCTCAGTACTCAAAAGTGAACTCGCAATAGTTTTAAAGCTGTAATATATATGTCTTTGTGCAGGTGGCCCAGCGGACGGCATCCTGCGGGGAGGAGACCTGCTGACGTCAGTGGACGGCATCCCCCTCGCCGGCGCCACGCACTCCAGGGCCGTCTCCTACGTCTGCCAAGCTGCCACCAGGGGACATGTCAGTGTTAATTTTATTATAAAATACAATCAAGTAAAGCCCTCAATTTCCACGTTGACTTGCATGCCTACAGTGCGTCAAGTTGCGCTCTCATCTTTAACTTTAGAAGCAGTGATAGCTGAGTGGTGATAGCTATGGGCTGCCGTGCAGCAGGTCAATGGCTCGATCCGCCGGCTTGAGCTTCATAGTATAGTGAAAAGATATTTTGCGAATGCTCACTTAGCCAGCTACTAATCAAGTAGAAAATCTGTCGCCTAGAACCCAATAGTGTATTCCGGCAGCAGTCCTTGAGAGTCGGTAATTCTAGGCCTAGTCCGTTTACCATCCTCGACCACATCATCACTTACCAAAAGGTGAGATAGTAGTCGAGAGCTAGCGCGTAAATCATACTCAGTTTATCAGAGTTAACGAATATGGACACTAAAATGAGTTCCGTGAAGCGAAATTGTTTTTCTCAACGTATGAAAAAGTTTTCTTAAAGTAATTGCTTTTAATATTTATATATATACTATTATTAAATTCATACTAATATAAATAATAAAACACAAGGTTAGGTGATTAATCGTCAGACCGACGTTCCGTTAGTACACCAAAGTTTCGCCTGTTCCTTGAATGTCGTTGTATCCAGATTGTTCGTAAAATGTTGATATAACCGGTACAATGTCCTCTATATAACGAACAGATACTGAAAGCACTGATTAATGTAGTTTTGAAATAAACCTTGACAATGAAATAAAATAAATAAATAAATAAGTTTATTGACCATTTTTTGGAATTTACATACATATTGGATATAGTTTGTAGTAAAATGCACTTAAAACGAGTATACAAGTTGTAAAAACTATCTAATTGGATCGTTGATGCCTGTTGTAGTTATAAACTGTGTTACAGTCATCAGCGCCCTCCGGCTGGAAATGACCTAAGTACATAATTTAAATTGTATGTTCAATTAGATTTATATAAACATAAATAAACTATACAATATATGATCATTAAACGAATTACAAATTTTTAAATAATATTGCGCAGAACAATGACTTGCGCCACGATAGATACCCTACAGTATATTTTTAACTGTTGTTGAAGCAGTTTGTTCAACAACATGACTGCCAAAAAAAGGAATGTTATGTTTGCAGGATTTATGTATGTATGTTTGTGAGTTTCTTTATACCTCCATTACTTCTTAACGCTTAACCGATTTTAATGTATTAGACTCGTCTTAATAGCGCAACTGACACTAGGTACAGTCGCCTGCAATAAGAAGTATACACATTGTATTTTTCTAAATTGGATCAAAGATTTCTATTTTTCTCTATGTACACAGAAGTATCATAAAATCAAAGAATAATATAACGTCTTTTACTCATGTTTATGTTAACTTCGATAACTAAGAATTTAGTAACATTGCAATAATATGAAAATTACGAAGCGTATACATCTTATTGCAGGCGACTGTACATAAAAAACATACCCAACGAGTGAGATATCAAAATGAAGGGCTTTAAAAACGATTCCATAAATATATTATATAAGCACACTTTTGATTTTAATGGAACGATAAAACATTAAAATGAAAATAAATAATTTGGAAGCGGGGCTTTTACTTTTGTAATTAATTTATACTTATTACCTTATATAATGTTTTTAATAATATACAATGTTTGAACAGGTAACGCTAGGCATAAGGCATAACCGCGCCGACATCCAGTCGCTGGGGGTGCCCACAATGATGGTGCCGCATCAACACCAACCCTTGATGACGTAAGTTTACACATTATGTACCTACTTAATATATAATGTGGATATTAATTCATCGACAATACTGCGGGGGATGGTGTAGAATCAATAACGGAATGTGTTCCACTCATGTTTAATTTTCACATTCACAAAAAGTCTGTACTATTGCTTAAGCTGTGGCACGTTGGCTTTGGGAATAATAGCAAGGACAACCGCAGTCTACGAACACGGTGTATCTAATCTACTCACACACACGCACGATTGATACCCGAAGTCAATGAACTGCTATACTAGGCACAATAGACAGCTGTTTTGTGTACCTATTCTGCCTAGTCGGTCTTTGGCGGCTCGCGACAAAAGAACGCGCGACGCGGTAGCGGTTTAACACAATACGGCATACCTAAGTAGCTGCAACACAATACAGTACGTACCTACGTCACGGTAATGTTATCTATAATGGTAATGTTATTGATAACATTACCGTGCCTACGTAAACTTGAAATTAAAAAGAATGTAGGTAAGTAACATTTTTTTTCATTTAGAAGAGTTTAATCGATTGGCGATTATGCAAAGCATTCGGCAGTCTAACTAGATTGGCCGGTAAGGCCTTCGCGGTCGTCAGTATAGGTACGTGAAACAGCTTCATCTATCACTAGGGCAAAACTAGCGTCTAATTGACATCGGGTAGCGTTCGTACGTGTAAGAATGGCGTAAACCGCGGTTCTCGCTATTATACTCGCCGCGCTCAGAAAATAGTTATACTGATTTTTTGTATGTGAAAATTAAACATGAGTGGAACACATTCCGTTATCGATTCTACACCATCCCCCGCAGTATTGAATTAATATCCACCTTATATAACTATCACTTTATAACGCTTATTTCACTTTAAGAGAGAATAAGCCCACAGTGTAGTTTCTACACGAATTCTCTTAACGACGGTAGTTCTTAGAAAATTACAAAATGACGAGAGTAAAAATTACAGACTTGTGCGGGATTAGAACCCGCGTCATCCACCCCTTCCTACCACGTCGGGTTCAAGTCCCGCACATGACTATAATTTTGCCTCTCGTAAATTTATAATTTTATAATGTAATCCGCAGAGCAGGCGTTATTGCAACAATACAAATATTAAAAGTGTAGAAGTGCGTTCTTAAGAATTTTCAACGTACGTTGAACTACAGGTGTCGCTCCATCCTCATACGATGGTTGAACAACGAGAGGAAAAATTTGAGTTTGGAGTCATTGTCATGTTAGCTCAGCCGGTCAGAGCATATGCCGGCTAAATGGGTGGATGACGCGGGTTCGAATCCCGCACATGACTATAATTTTCGTAAATTTGTATTTTTTAGTGTAATTCTCCGAGCATGCGTTAATTTAAACAAATATTGTACAATTAAGAATATGTCAATATTGACCGTCATAAGAGCGTCGTAGAAGCCTAAATTGAATAAATGACTCCGACTTCAGTGTGGAATAAGCCAAAATCATCTTGATAGGACGACTTCCAGCACATTTTACTAGTTTTTCATTTCTCAACGATAACACCCGCATGATACTTATTTAATAACGGTTATAGGCGTTCATTGATCTATATACGTGATGTTTGTTGAAGAGGGTTTGAATATTGTGATATGAGCGTCACCGCAAGGTAGAAAGTATATCTCGAATAATCGCCATATACAAAACGATCAAAGGCTAACTTCTTTTCAAAATGTCTTCAATCAATTAAAAACATAATGTTCTTGATATCATCAAAAACTATAAAACAGATTTTTTTAAATATTGGAAATATTAGTCGCTTAGACAGGAACATGTCCTGACTATCTAGAATAATTATATATATATATATATATATATATATATATATAAAGTATTAATATATATATATATATATATTAATACTTTTAACTGACTAGAAAAAAAGGAAGATGTTCTCAATTCGTCTGTTTTTTTTGTTACCTCAGAACTTTAGATAATTCTTTTTTTTATTTGAAAGCTGATGCTTGTCGTTTGCTCCCATTTAAATTTCATCAAAATCAGTCGAGCCGTTTTTGAGTTACACTCCGATAACTGAAAAATATTATTCTATCTATAGTCGTTGACAGCGATTACAATCGATCCCGTAAGTAACAAGGGTCACTAAAAAGAGTGAATTTTCTTCACACAATATTGTGATAATAGGTAATTTTGAACTATCATGGTACCGACTTCGACAAGTTATTTCATACTATTGAGGTTTGAAGTCGGTTCCATGTTTAGGTATTTTTTTTATTTACGTTTGTAAGTGTCTTTCTATTACTACAATAAATCACAATCAAATTAACGTCAAACTTAAAAATCTAACCTAACCTAACCATTGTTGCCTGCCGCCCGCACGTCGCCTCCGTCCTTGCTTTCGTCTTTTACATACGTTACCGGCTGCATATTCGGTATTGTATAGAATACTTGGGCAAAGTATAAAATAAATTATATTTCATACATTACCTACACGTTTTAGGTATTTTAGACATTACCTAGGTATTGTGTAGAATACCGGATTATACAGATTACCGGTAACATATACAGGGTTATTGGTAAAATGCTAACAACCTCTTAGGGTAGACTTCTGCTAGTCCAAACAAACATTCTCAGATTGTTTTTTTCATTTTAAAATGTTAATTTATTTAAATGTGTTTTAATGCCTACTCTGAGCTAAGAGCGCCCGCCGCGGCAACACTGGACCGCGCCGTGCTCACTTTGAATAGAGTTTTGAATATTTACATCAAGCAAAGTAAAAATATGAAATAATACATTACAGGCACAAGATTTTTTTATTATAAGGTCGTACTCGTACTTATTCCGTCAAAAACACAAAAAAAAATCTAAATAAAAAAACATTAATCTCATAATGTTTGTTAGGACTAGCAGAACTCAACCCTAAGAGGTTGTTAGCATTTTACCAATAACCCTGTATATCCACATAACCGAGCATGTTGACACAAGACCACTGTTCCCAGCAGCGCTGACCCTTCCATGCACCACTTGCCCCCCGCGACATACAACATCCTGCACCCCGCGCCGCTCTACCCGCCCGCGCCGCATATACCCATGTGAGTATGCACATTCACCATTACACACTAACAGCCGTTCTCTGAGACTTCGATTAACCTTTAACTCATAAAACTACTACTTTTTAGGGTTCCGTGCCCAAAAGGTAAAAACGGGACTATTACTGAGACTGCGCTGTCCGTCCGTCCGTTCGTCCGTCCGTCCGTTCGTCCGTCCGTCTGTCACCAGGCTGTATCTCGAGAACGGTGATAGCTAGTGGTTGAAATTTTCACAGATGATGTATTTCTGTCGCCGCCATAACAACAAATACAAAAAGTTGGCCAAGTGCGAGTCGGACTCGCACATTTTAAAACAATAAAAGTTAAAATATGAAGTCTAATGTTGTATAGCTAATGGTACGGAACCCTTCGTGCGCGGGTCTGACTTGCTTTTGGCCCATTTTTTTATTTATACATATAAATGTTCCTACATTGTGCATGATAACGATTTATAGTTTTAATTAACTTCCGGTGGAAAAATTGACGGTTAGTAGCATTTTTATCCAAAAAAGATTAAAAATTAATTGGTTAAAAAACTTCTAGCTGGACTGCTCGTGGCTTTGCCAGCGCTGTTTTATGTACACCCACCAAATAAACTGAATATTGAAACTCAAGGAAGCGAAAGGTTCTGTAGGATATTTTTCACGCTAGCGCATAAAAAGCACCTTTACACGCAGATTTCGAATGACAAACAAAACCTTTTCGAGCTAGTAAGGCGCTTACTTAAAAAAATTTACATACCTTATTTAAGGCTTACCTTTGACCACTATCTCATCTGATGGTAAGTGATGATGTGGTCGAAGATGTTGTTCAGGCTAACCTACTATTACTGGCTCTCAAGGACATCTGCCGGAAAACACCGTTAGGTGCTTGACAACGCATTTTCTACTTTGGTAGCTCGCCAGTTGAGCATTCACAAAATGGGCATTTTACCTCCATGCAAAAGTTTGCACGGATAAGATAGTATAAGTAAGTACTTATACTTGATTTTATGTTGGCAGAAGTTATCTTACATGCATATATCGTTCAGGTATGGAGTACAGTACGATCCGAACCCAGCTTGGGCCGTCCCTTACGACGTGACCGTGACCAGGAACGAAGGGGAAGGGTTCGGTTTCGTCGTCATCTCCTCTACTAACAAGGCTACTAGTACTATTGGTGAGTTATCTATATGTTAACATTAATGTCTATAGATATATTTTTTTAATAAATAGACCAATCATAGTCTTGATCTCAAGACCTATCTCTTCTTGTAAGGTCACAAGACCTGGATCTTAATACCAACGCTAACTGAACATTAAATGCGCGTTGTTTTAAAAAAATAACACAACATTTAACACGAAATATATTATGAATAGGTATATTGTATCAATGTTTTTAAATAATATTAATCAGGGATTAAAAAGTATTTATATAAAATTAACACTGTGCCTCTCAATATGATAAACATTCTTCCAGGTCAACTAATCCCGAACTCCCCGGCTGCTCGCTGTGGCCTCCTCCACGTGGGAGACACAATAATTGCCATCAACAGGACGCCAATAAGAAATCTTCCTCATCCAGAAGTGGTGGCCTTGATCAAGCATTCCGGCGCAGCTGTCACTTTGACAGTCCTACCCGCAATACCCACGGCTCATGACTTGCAATAGGTAGACATTTTTCACAGAGAGAGAAAGTCAAAGAACCCCCCTTACACAGGGATACGTTCCTGCAAATTCTTGGCCAAATATTGGTTAAGCTAAATTTGATTGATGCTCCTGAAACAACCTTTATATTGTCAAAAATTGAAATTGTTTTTAGGTGGTATAATATTCTCAACATGTTTTGGAAATCGGGCTCATTACCTAAACAATAATAATTGAGTAATTACTTATATTTGCCTGGAATTAAAAATTAAAACGAAATATTGTAAAATCTGTCACATTTGACAGCTAGCCAAGATTTAGATTCCAAAGGTAGTAAAATTTCAGCAGAGTATAACTAGCTCTGACAGGTCGGAATGGGTATGATATCTTGTCAAGACCAAATTAAGCTCGCTTGGAGTGCTGGAGCAGCGTTTCACCGCGTTTAGACCAAAACTTGTCTTGGCTGAAGGCTTGCAGGAACGCACCCCAGATGTGGTGCTTGAACAAGCGTTCATTTACAAATGTCACTTTGACAGTTCTACCTGCAATCGCTACGGTTCATAACTTGCATTATTGGTAATCAGGAAGTTATAAGAAACCTCCCTCATCCGGAAGTGGTAAGTTTTATCATGCATTCCGGCGTGTGTCACTTTGAGAGTTGGACCTATAACCCCCACGGCTCATGACTTGTATTATGTAAAACGTTTGCCCCATTCAAGAACTGATTAGAACTTCCCATATACAAAAGTCTACTACTAAGTTTGGGAGGTTTCTACTTATCAAGCATCTAGGTGCAGCAGTCACTTCGACAATTCTACATTCAATACCTACGCTTCATGACTTATAGGAGGAAAAGATTCCTTACAATTAGAAAGCCAATAAATCTTCTGCCCGTGGGCTCACGGGCTCTAATGTCACCCTCTCATTTCTTACCGTGGGTGTCGTAAGAAGCGACTAAGGGTAAAATACCGGAAGACGGGCAGCTTTGCGCTCTGAGGAACTGCTACCTTACACTGCGATCCTCAAGACGCCTGCCAAGCGTGGGTATTAACGGCAAATCCTCCCTTATTGGGGGACGCAGGCTGGCAGGCTGATATAGAAAGATAGCTCTCTTATATATATATATATATGGTAGCTCTGATCAAGCAATCAGGTGCAGCTGACACTTAGTTTTTCTTAGATCTAAGAAGTCCTTAGAAACCTTCCTGATGCACATGTATTTTTTTGATCATGTTTTCTGACCCAAAAACATTGCTACATAGGATAATTTTAAATAAGTGAAAGATTAAGGGACAGAATTCTAAAACCAGATGTTAGATTTTGTCCCCACTTCTCCTCGCGTGTTTACTTCGCGGTGTACATGGCGCCACGTCCGTAAGTCAACGGTAACATTTTATTTGATTAAAAATTTAGAGCGCTCTCTAGTAGAACTAGTAGAAACTATCTTGTCACACACGAATGTGATGTGTGCTGAAGCGCCATCTAGTACGCATACATGATACCAACCATTAGTTGATTGTATGCTGTAAATATCATAGTGTGACAGAGTTAATAAATTTACCATACCTACAGTAGAACAAGTTTAGTCTTGATTATTACCAACTTGTTTGATTTTTGCAGTTTTTGTGTATGTTCATTTTTAATGAACATGAACTATGGTTTTGATGAACATGAACTATGTATCTACTTTGATGCAAGGCGTAAGCTGTTACACAAAAGATGGTTTATTTATTACAAAAACAAGTATATTGTGTAAAATTTACACAGAACATCATAAAATTTTTTTTTTACCCCTGATCAAAATACAAATAGCGGGTTATACTATTGGGTATTTTTAACTGACTTCAAAAAAAGGAGGAGTATCTTAATTCGTGTGTTTTTTCTTATATGTTTGTTACCTCAGAACATTTGACTGGGTGAATCGATTTAAAAAAATCTTTTATTGTTTGAAAGCTGATACTTGTTGTTTGGTTCCAGTTAAATTTCATCAAAATCGGTCAAGCCGTTTTTGACATACACTCCAATATTTGAAAAATATTTACTTATCTTGATGATATAGTCGTTGACAATGAATGAAAATCGATCCCGTAAGTAGCAAGGGTCATAAAAGAAGTGTTTTTTTTTTTAAATAAAAATGGAAATGACTTCATCACCAAAAAGTGTGAATTAACTTGTCCAAGTCCAACACTAGTACCACGTGCACAATATTGTGATAATAGGTACTTTTGAACTATCCTGGTACCGACTTGAACAAGTTATTTCACACTTTTGGGTGTTGGAGTCGGTTCCAATTTTTGTTTTTTTTATCAAGTAGCGTAGTTCATTCAGATCCTGGCTTTGTTTCCGCTAACAATCAAGGGTACCTGCTCGTGTCATTACTACAAGTCATATTAAGATTTCACTAACAAAAAATCACATGGAGAATGTAGTAGGTAGGTACAGTTATTGTTTCAATTTGTTAATAATAATAAATACATCTCGTGGATGCTATTGTGTAGATGGGTGGAACAACAAAACTTCTAACAAAATAATACCATTATTGAAATCACCCAAGGAGAAAGATAAGTATTTTGTTTGAAAATTTATTACTTTGTATTACTATTCATACGTAATACCACAATATTACATATCGATTATAAAACCGTGGTATTACTGTTATTAACTGTATTAGTCAAAGATTACGAAAGATACGTTTATGTTTGTAAACGACACCCGTGCCGTCACTTGATGTATGTACTTGTATAGGTAGATTATGTTGCGAAGATGCACCGGAGTGCGACATAAAATCGGACATTCTATGAGAGTAGGGCTGCCATCCGTCCGGGTTTCCCTGGATTTAGCATTTTACCAATAACCCTGCATATTAATCAAAAAAATAATCGAAAGGTGAATGTTTCGAGATTTGTCTTAATAGACTCTTTGTGTAATAGTGTATATCAACAATGCGTCGTTCTTCTCCTCCATTTTCTATACTAGAAAAATAACAAACTTTTATTGATTTTCAAATAATATTTTTGGTGTCCGATATTAATCGCCGGTTTTCGGTACGCGTATCAAAATTCAATTCATCTGACAAGCCATCACAATTAACAATCCGCTAACTTTCAACGGGTTTCTGGAACGCATATTAATGAAAAATTACAGAACACCTGATTAAAATGCTTGTTTATCTATGATAACATGAAATTTGAAAATGTCGTTCAAATTCATTCATTCTCTAGTGTTCTGTCTTTTTTTAACACATAGCGTTGTCTCTTCTGTTTTGACATGAAATTAATCCCAAATCATTTTTGGCATCACCACCGTTACTATGGTTACCAATTAAATATGACGGATGATCGTAAACGTAAAACAACAAGAGAGAGGAGTTCGAAGCGTTCCTATTTGTCAAAATACAAGCCCATTTGGGCATTCACATCCAACAATACTATTTGCGCTCGGATTTCTAATTGACAGAGTCCAGTCGTGCGAGTGTACGCTCTAATCCCTAAAATGTCAACATTGATGGGTTATCGCTAGTGGAATTATCAAATTTCATTAATTTTTATGAATCCAGCAGTGATAGCTCAGTGGCTTTGGCTATGGACTGCCGCGCAGCAGGTCCATGGTTCGAATCCCGCCGCGGGCTTGAGCTTCACCGCATGGTGGAAGGGCATTTTGTGAATGCCCGCCTGGCTAGCGACCACCCTCAAGTAGAAAATCTGTCGCCAAGCACCTAACGGTGTGTTCCGGCAGCTGTCCTTGATAGCCAGAGTAATTCTAGGTTAAGCCTGTTAACACCTTCGACCACATCATCACTTACCATCACGTGAGATTGTGGTCAAAGGCTTACCTATCAGCTACAAAAAAAAAAAAAACCCTTTATCCTCAATACCATCACGATGATTATAATACTCTTTAATTTTATAGTTATTATGTCAGTAATAGTTTATTGATAGTGAAAGTCACTAGCGTACGTGAAAATGTGCGTGTTTGTCTCCCCTTACTTGTTGCTTTATATCGTAAAAATCGATTAAAATAAAAAAATGATGAGTGGCATTTTTTATTGCTACGCTTTGACTATAATCTCACCTGATGGTAAGTGATTGACGTCTGATGATGATGAAGTCAGTAGAGAAGAATAGGCAAGAACAGCCGTCGTAACATACCATTAGATGCTTGGTAATATATTTTCTACTTGAAGGCCAACAACTATCAAGCCTATCAATGATTCTAAAAACTCCCGCCCTCGCATCATGCGGTGAAGTGAAAGACCGCGGTGAGATTCTAACTATGGACCTCCTGCGCATCAATACAAAATAATACCACTTCTAACATCAACGTGGATATGTTGTAGCCGCACATCAGAGCTTTAAACCATATCTTAACGCCCTTAGCCGAAAGGTGTTTTCTCAAAGAGGGTTGGGGTTTGGAAGGTCCATAACCTACTTATCTTGGAAATGCTTTTGTTGGTATTACAATCTACCCAGCTGCGGTTTGTTTAATGGCTGCTATGGTTATTTTATAGCACCCTATTGAGTAACAAATGAGCAGCAACACTATAATCACGTAGTCTTTAGTAATATATTTACGTAGTTCTATAATCGGACTCTTGTTCTAAAGTCAAAGTCAAAGTCAAAATCATTTATTAAATTTAGGCGTCTACGACGCTCTTATGAAGGTCAATTACAAATTTTAATATTGAAATATACTACATTGTACTGCCACGTTCAGCCAACAAAAATTATAGAGCCACTGCTAGAAGAACGGGCAAGAAACTTGGGGCCATTCTTTTAAACGTTTTTTAACAATGTGTTAAGTACATACTATATAGTAAAATTATTACAATACTTTATTTACATTACGTAGGTGACAGGCGCTAACTTGGCAGAGGCGAACCAGTCCAAGCATTTTTGTCGTTTAAGTAATCACAAACTGTGTAGTAAGATTTCTTTATCAAAATATTCTTCACATGCAACTTGAATTTTCTTTCTATGAGCATTGTAATATGTTTGGGCAACTTATTATAAAACCGCTATTTTATCTTTATTCCTAGTGTTATAATCGTGATTGTCACTGTTTGATTTAAATTTGCTCAGATTTTTACGAACATACATAATATTTTCAAATATATACAGACTTGGTAAAGTTAAAATATCAATTTCTTTACAAAGATCTCTCAGGGATTCCCTAGGATCCATTTCATATATGGCTCGAATTGCACGCTTTTGTAAGATAAAGATTGTCTCTATCTCAGCAGCAGCTCCCCACAGCAATACACCATAAGACATAATACTGTGGAAGTACGCGAAATAAACGAGCCTAGCAGTAGCTACGTCTGTTAGCTGTCTTATCTTACGAACTGCATATGCAGCAGAACTAAGTCTTCCGGATAGATCATGTATATGTGGATTCCACTGTAAAGTTGAATCCATTTTAATTCCAAGGAAGACTGTCGCATTGTCAAAAGAGAGTTTTTCTAGGCCAAGCTTAATGTTTGGTTCAACATAAGTAACATTTGGTAAAGAAAACTTTAAACATTTGGTCTTTTTTGAATTTAAGAGAAGATTATTAGCCGCGAACCACTTAGAGATCATAGATAACACATTATTGACTTGAATAAGTTCACTATCCCTCCTATCTACTTTAAAAATCAGGGAGGTATCATCTGCGAATAAAACTATATCGCAGAAATTTTTAACCATGCAAGGCAGATCATTTATATATGTTAGAAACAGAAAAGGTCCTAAAATTGATCCTTGCGGTACTCCTATTCTTATCAAAGACCCGGAAGAAGTATTGCCATTTATTATAACCTCTATACTCGCTCATCATACACACCGCTAGGGAATGGAACACTCTGCCTGAGTCTGAGTTTCTGGTTAATTACGTGAATAGGTATCTTCAGGGTAAGCGAGCTGCATCATCGATGGCATCGTCACTTAACATCAGGTGAGATAGTGGTGAAGTGCTACCCAGTACCTTCGGTATGAAAAATAGCAATATGTGTTTTTAGAGTAATCATACTTGATATAATTCTGTTCTTGTTCTATCTTATCAGTTATTAGAGTAAACGTTGTAGGTAGGAATGCTTAAAACTATTTTTATATATTTTTACGATATCAAGACGTTAATCTTAGAATAATTGGTCGATTTTGGGCAATTAGAATTAGTCAGTTTGACAAACCGTTAACGTACCGAAAAGCTTTTCAGAAACCCAAAATTGAAATAATTGTCGATTAATTGGAGATTTGACATTAGTGTTGACAAACAGTCACATGAAGTTTTTAGCAACCCAATCTGCGTATGACAATGGATTAACAAGCATTTAAAATAATTTGTCGCTGATTTGCGTTTCAGAAACCGGGGGTAAGAATTTTATTGGTAAGTAAGTTATGGGATAGTATCAATAACCAAGAAGCATCCTCCTATCCTACAATATATGGGGTTCTTTATATGGCTACCATATGTTGTTTATACAACACAGAAGATGTAACATTTAAAAACATAATGGCTATAATGTGTATAATTTTAACTTTTGTTGAATTACCGGCCGCCCCTTAACACCAAAACGTCCTGGGGAATACTCTCTTTGGTAGTATATCCGCTACACTTTGGTTATTAAGGGCGTTATAGTTAAGTCCCCTATAATGCACCTTACTCGATGTTCTTACGTAAGTATTGGTATGGTGCTAATTATTTCATTTTCTTTTAGTCAGTTCTTAATTATTATGCTATTCAAGAAAACCATGGAAAGTCTCATTCTAAAGCAGAAGCTTAGGCTTCTTCTTTTTGTATTAAGTTTTCATTTCAGAATTTCATTATCTCTATCGCATCAAACGTTTACGGCCATCTTTTTACTACTAATTTATATGTACTAATATATTACGTACTCGATAATACCATGAATATTTCAATAATTTTCCATGTATGAAAGTTTGTGTTTTCTATAGTAGTGGACAGAAGGACGGTGTTTACTCAACATAGCTTTGTTACTATGAAGTAAATTAAAATATAATGTTGTTCTGCTGTAACTATTACGCTGTGGCAACTCGTGTCCATCCAAGACATACTTTTTCGAGATCTATGAAAAAAACGTGTTCAGGTAGCTAGATTAGGTAGTACCTATTTAATGTTCACGTTCATTAGATATACTAAACTCTCTAATTATATGAAAACATGGAAACTCGAGATACCTAATAAATTTGCAAGCATTGTAATCGTAAATTGAATACGCGTCAGAAAACTTAATTATACGTAAATATAATACGTATCAAATAAAAAGTAATACAAATAAAAAAGTCACCAAAAAGAATCTAGGTATGTGAGATTCGATCCACGGTACTCGATCTTCTGATTCGACTTCTGAAGTTACACACTATACAATCATTGACCAAGGTGTCGAAAATTACACACATATCGTTTATGCCTTACTGTCAGACACATTATATTGGTCCACGTACATACGTAAAATTATTATTGTATTATAAAGAATTATGTCGTAAAATTAAAATTTGACCAAAAAGAATCTCTTTACGCTGGATTCGATCCACGTGCCTCTCAATTGCGAAGCGATGTCACTTACTATGCGCTATTTGAACGACGATTGATTAGTCGAAAATTATGCACATAACCTTTGTGCCTTATTGTCAGAAACTGTATAAATTAATCATGATCCATCTAAAATAATTCATTTTTCATTCATTACGAAAAATTCTGTATATTGCTTATAATAATTATTTTAGGTAGCTAAAGTTGTACCTACGTCTTGTAAAATGTTTGAAGTGTTTATTTTATTGCGTTAGGGTTCACAATCATATGATAATTTCATTAATATAAGAGATATATACATAGGTACATGGAGAAAGGAAGCCATAGATGCATACCTTATTATGTCCATCATGCGTTTTTGACGATTTTTATACATCTTTTTTGCACTCCCAAAGCGTTTATTTATAATTTTACCCATGTTTTATTTTAATTGAGATCGCCGAGAAAAGTGATGCAGGTCCGACGCACGACGCGGCTGACCGCGATATGAGCGAGGATGATAGCAATATACGTAGATCGCTGGAGTAAATAGTGCGACATGATGTTAACGCTTCTCGGAATGAAAGGGCGTATGTGACATTTTGTAAACAGGCTCAGTACGCATTAACTGTGCTTTTTTTGGATTAAAATAATCAATGAAATTTATTGTACTTAAAAAATCAATATTTTAGAAAAAAAAAACAAATTTTAAAACACTAAAATCTGGCGGAAAAAGTAGGAATCCTCTATTTTCAGAGGTGTTTTTGAGATTTTTTTCTATCGAGCCAATTATTAGGAAACATGTTTTGAAATCGATGAAAGTATTACTTATATCCTTGAGTATCGTGTATTTAAATTGCAGTACCATCCGGTACCTGGTTTATGAGATTTCCCATATCATGTTGGCCCTATTTCGTAATTTCCGAGCCTTAAAATGAATTTATTCTATATAGCGATGATTAACGCATGCCATCAATGCTTGCCATGGTATCAAAACGGTATAAAACCGATTTACAGCATAAATCGGTTTTATACCGTTTTGAATCCCATGCCTCTACTGCAAAGCAATTTAAGGTAGATATATTTAGCTCTCATATCTTGCTCTACTGAATAAAGCCCACTGGATGTGATTTAAATTCTAGTAATAACTTATAAGGATGATACCCTTGGAGGATTCAGTATGTTTAGTTTTACAAACTAAACATACTGAATTCCTTAGTAATGTTGATTAGAAAAGTACATTTTGAAGTAGTAAAAGTCATTCCATGAAACAGCTTGTATGTCCTTCGTAACAATAAACTGCAGCTCGATGAATATTAGTATTTAAGCAAAGATATAGCTTTAATTTTGTTAAGAATAGCTGTAAAGATAGATCTAAGTTAAAAAATATCTCATATCTGGTAATTTCTGTTATATATAGGACTATAGATACATTAATGTATGAAATTTATTAAAATTTTGACTTAAGCAGGCACTGAAATTGTGTTGTTAAAGATAATATTTAAAATATGATATTATTATTAATAAGTAGGTATGTGCATACGTATATAATTATTATACATTATAATTATACGGTATTAACGTTTTATCTTGATCGGTTCTTAACTTTGTTTTCTAAATAAGCATGACGTTGCCTTGTACAACAATCGATCAAACTGCCGTTGGAATAAGGCTCATATAAGCGCACGCTGAAATGCTCTGGTTTTGGCAATCACTACGTAACGAGATATAAGGATACTCTCAAGTTATATTTCAAAATTGTATGACCTAACAAAAATATACTGTTATTTTAACTATCGATTGTGATGGTTTTGAAGATGTCCTTTAACGAGAATACGAATAGGAATTTAGATCAATAACTTTAACAAATACATTTTTAACCCGTATAATGTTTTGTGCTAGCAGGCCTGGCTCACTCCGCACTTTAGGTACAAAGCTACAAGTACATCGGCATATCCATCCGCACGGTGATTATTGTACGGGTGTGCCGCGTCAGTAGAAATCAGAGCTATGCGCTAGAAAGAGAGATGCCTTGTAGGTGAATATAAATATTAGGTACTCCGTGCTTTGCGAGCTGAAGTGCACTTTATTGCGTGGTAGCTAGAGCCTCTTTTTTATTAGAATGGCTTTGCGGAGTGATCCTTCTGTTCCATTTTATTCTGTGATGCTAGTTAGAAAAATAATTATATGTTCAAATGTAATGAAAGATTTGTTTCTCCACATTATTTTCAATACCTTACGTGAAAGTAGATCGATTTTGAAGTCGGTCCCATTTAATTATGAGGGTAGGTAACCTACTAACGACCTTAAGGTTGGTTTCTTCGTAGCTCTTTTCATACACATGTAGTTTCGTCATATATTAAATACCAAGTGTTCCAGCCCGCTTACATTTTGCATGCGAGTCCTTTAACGATATCTATGTCTATGGTTTGTCGGTTTTTCGTTTTATTATTTATTTTATCTCTGAATGTAAAATGAAAACATGAATTCTGAAACATAGGCAAACCAGATGCATAGATCAGCTCAAGGACATACATGCAGAATTTCAGCGAGTTTCAACCCTTGGTGTTTATAATATGAAGAAACTACGATTGTATGGAAGCGGTACTTACCTAAGTTACCTACCCTAAGCTTCTTAAAAGTAGAGCTTCTTGAGCGTACATGCGCGAAAGTACGGAGAGCCTTCAAGCCGGTTAAGATAAAACGTCCGTACTGTACATTTCAACCGTCCCTATCATCTCCCTTTTGTGCCTTGTATAAGATGTTTACGTTTATATATAATTATATTATTATGGTAAGTTGTATAAATACCCCCTTTTTAAATAATTACATATTATATATATATATATATACTACAATAGAGTGTACTGTCAAATTAAACTAGACTGTGGTCGTTAAATATGTTTTATATTGATATAAATAGTTTATATTGATGGGTATTATTTATTGTAATAATAAATACTTATCATTTTATTTAACATAATTGAGCTATAGTATTTTTGAACATCAATATTTAACATTTTAAAATATAGTTGTTTAAAATATGTGGTTGTAATCGAAATTAGTGTTGTACGTTAGCTGTATATCCAGACTGAATAACGATATGTAATGAAAAAAAAACTCAGAAACTTGAGTTTTTGAGTGTATTAAACGCGGGACCACCGACATATTGAAGAAAAAGTACTATTTAAGATTTTTTTTATTGTTCACTCGTATAATTAAGATTTAAACATAATTACTTCAGACTTAAGTTATTTTGAACAATGTATGTACTAAAATAAATTAATACATAATTAAGTAGTTAGAAGTTAATGTAACTAAAAATGCAATGAATCTAAGTGCCTTATGTAAACTACGTCTTGCCTTATAAATGAAAAATCTTATATCATATGCAATAAATGAAATGTATAAAACCCAAAGATAATCAGAATTTAATAATTATACGACTGATGTCAGACTTTAATATGAAATTGATCAATTATGAATAATTGAATTGCAATTATATAATTCGATATCAATGGAGGTATGTAATCTAAAATAATTACGCAGAATTTGTTCAATAAAATGTTATATTTTATAATTTGACTCATTTTATTCTTCCCCATCCTTAAAACTGTATTCGATAACGAAATTTTTTGAAAATAAATACAAAATTTTGAGAATACGTAACCGACGCACTTTGAAAATATCACATTTGACTCCTACCCTCAACTTTTTGGTTTCTCCTTACTTAAAACCATATATCTAGGTGTTTTTAGCCTATACGCGAATAGGTGTACTTCTTATACCAACTCCTCCATTACTGTTGGGAGCAGTAGCGACTTCCAAAATCCAGTTGGTGTATCTGTCGATCCTGGTGAAGACGTCTGGTAACGGAGAATCGCATGCCACGAAGTAACTGGAGAGTCCTACGACGGCCGCGCCGATCGTCATGGGGGCGCCGGAGTCGCCGGCGCACGTGCCCCGGCCGGCGGCGCTGGCGCAGATCACGGCTGTTAAATAAAACGTAGTGTCACACATTAAGGGCCTGTTTCAGAATGTTCGAGTAAGTTCCGGATTTACTACCCAGAACATATTTAGTAAATAATAAAACACTATCTTTACGTTTCAAGGTCATCGATTTAGCCTATCCATCGGTTAAAGCTTGAAACGCGCTGCATGTTAACTGTCATTTCTATCATTCAGTTATTTTATGTGTTGCATAGCAACCCAAAACTGTATTAGGACATTCTGAAACGGGCCCTTCGAATTCGAAGCGCTCGTAGCTTAGTCGTTTATAACATAACTGATCAACTAAGTTATAAGCAACGTCCGCTGCGGTCATCAGTTGGACTACTGTGCGCTTCGGAGGACACGTAAAGCCGTTGGTACCAGTAAGGAAATTTTGCAAATGCCCACCTGGCTAGCTACCACCCTCAAGTAGTTAAATCTGTCGCCAAGCACCTAACGGTGTGTTCCGGTAGCTATCCTTGAGAGCCAGTAATTCTACGTTAGCCTGAACAACATCTTCGACCACATCATCACTTACCAGGTGAGATAGTGGTCAAACGATAACCTAGAAGGCAAAAAAAAACAACATCTGATCACTATATTCGAAGCGCTCGTCGCTTAGTCGTTCATAATATAATAATAATTAATAAATTTATTTGTCATAAAAATATATGTACAGTACATTAATATTTGAACCCATTGGCTCTGAGCTAGTAGTAATATAACCGATCAACTAAGTTAAGACGCTGATAAATAGCTTTACTTGAAAAGATTTTCAGTACAATTTATTTAGTTTGTGTAGCAGTAAGAAAATTATATGTTAATCTTGATCACATTATCTAAGGCCACGAAAAGACCAAAACACGTTTTAAAAAAAACTCTAGAGAATAAAATTGTCTAAATGACGCTTGTAACGTAAATATCTTGATTATTTGCTATGAATGGGTAAGAAATATATTAATGAAATAGCAAAACCTTATCAAGAGGGACATGAAAAGTAACATTTTAGTTTTTTTGTTATTTATAGGTTACTAGTTTCGTGTTTTTAAGAATTCTTTCGGATTTCGTCTAAATAGCGCGATTTCACCATCGCTGCCTCTCTTTCAGTCCTACAGTCATATAGTGACAAAGTTTCAGCATTTGACAGCGTCTTAAGCAACGTCCACTGCGGTCATCAGTTGAGACTACTGTGCGCTTCGGATGGCGCGTTAAGCCGTCGACCCCGGTTGTTGTCTTAGGCTGGCAGTCTTTATGAAGCAAGGACATTTTGGCAATGCCCGCCTATAGTTACCACCCTCAAGTAGAAAATAATCAAGTGCTTGACGACAAATTTTCTACTTCTCTTTCTACAGGGATCCCTGATATGCCACCAGTCATTACCGCTTGAACTAATAATGTGGAATTCCAGTTTCGATGTGAAAATATTTGTTTTTCCCTGTAGTTCTAGTAAATGGTATTATTTTTATCGATCTAATACGCAGGGGTTTGGCCAGTGACACAGCCAAAACAACTACATGATATAGATTTGGTAAGTCTTTTGCTAATACTTAGATAATATAGGTACTCGTATCATTTATTTTCACAAATTAATAAAAAAATTAGGCAGTAAATATTAAAAAAAAAAAAAACTATTAAGTAACAATTCCAAAAAGACGACGTGACGTCATATATGCCACGTAGCCCAACCGGAAAAATTTTCGAAGCATTTCGCTCCTACCCGAAGGAAGTCTTGTCAGTACAAAGTTAAATTTTTTTCTGTGAGGAGGAGAACTGGTCTTGTCAACTTACACGCGAAACAATCTCAGAAAAAAAGATATTTACAATTATACAGGTATTCAAAATGTTTTTTTTTTCTAAAATATTAATTCATTTTTTTTGTGTTTGTTGAGTGTGGATTTTCACAAAGTAATACTGAATCTATAACTTGTCTAATACTTACTGTCGGTAATTGCAACTTCGTTGTTTCCAGATAATTGCCGAGCACATGCATCAGTGTTGATCTTGTTTAGAGTGATAGTCTTAAGAATCTCCAGTTGAGGTCCACCTTGCTGTAATTTTACAATAAAGTTTATTGTTAATGTAGCCACATTTTACTATATTAAACTAGTATAAATCAAACAGCATTTTAAGCGCCTGAAGTGAAGTTTGATTAGCCTTCCTTAACCGATCAGCTAAGTTAATTTACGTCCGCTGCGAATTTGTGAATGCCCGCCTGGCTATAGTTATCATCCTCAAGGATAAAATGTGTAGCCAAGGACCTAACGGCAAGTTCCGTCAGCTGTCCTTGAGAGCCAGTAATTGTAGGTCACCCTGAACAACATCTTCGACCACATTATCACTCATCAAGTGAGATAGTTGTCAAAGGCCTAACAATATGTTCCGGCAGCAGTCCTAGAGAGCCAGTGAAATTACAGGACTTAATGTAATTTCACTATGTCTCTAGGTGACGGGCGCAGTGCAATTCCTGACTTGTGACAAAAAGCATCTGTTATAGGCAGAGGTTAGTCCGCTTAACATCAGGTGGGCCTCGAGCTGCTCACAATAACATAAAAAAAGAAAGAAAGGCTAGCCTATCAGATACGAATAAAAAATAAAGAAGCATATTAATTGAAAAAAATATAAATTGGTTTCGAAAATATATAACCGGGAAGATCATTTCCGCGGGTCTTGAATCTGCAATCCCACGATACCGTTATATTACATTAATTTATATTGCTTAATAATATTGAAACACAGTTTTAGTTCAAAAAGGGGACTTTTATCATCGGAACGTTTTTGAAGTGCCACAGAATGGTATAATAGGTACATAATGAAAGCTTCATGTTGTAATACTAACATATTATAGCTTATGGACATATACCCGCCATCCAAAGCGTCTTTATAAACTCAACTTGTTATTTAAAAAAAACTCGCATGTAAATATAGCGTATTAGTAGTCCTATCGTTTCCGGTTTGTATCTTTTTTTACACGACTGCCCAAAAAAGGAGAGTTATGTTTTCAGGGTTCATGTATGTATGTATTTTTGTGAGTTTATTCCACCATAATTTCTAAACGGCTTAACCAATATTGATATAAGAGATATTGTTAGATTCGTATTGATAACCCAAGTGACATTAGGTACCTACATAAAAAAACTGTTGGATTTTAGACCCCATATGGCGAGGTAAAAAAAATATTTTTCTTCCAAAACCAATCGAGTGGAGTATCAAAATGAAGAGCTTTAAACAAAGATTCCATAAATATATATAACTTGCAATTTAAATTTCAATGGAACGATAAATCACTTAACAAAAATAACTAATTTGCAATCGCGTTTTTTACTTTTTTAATTAATTTATACTTGTTTGGACTAATAATTACACAGTTTAGTATGTAGCGTTTATATTATAGCACTCGTTTTTGGAGTTTGAGCGCGTTATTCGAGCGTATTTCGTAGTTCCAGATTTATTTAAACAAAATATAGTACACGTGTGTACTATATTTTTTACTTCCCATTATAGAAAGTTCATTATATTTCCCATGTTTGTGGTGAAATAGAAATATTAAAAACATGGTTATTTTTCTTGAAAGAGGTGGTTAAAGTTGGGTCTTTCTGTTATCTAAAACTCTTTTTCTTTTATCTAAGGTCAAAAACTCGTAATTTTAGATAAAAGAAAGACCCCTTTTATCTAAAATTACGAGTTTATGAGCTAGTATAATTTCAAAACTGTATAATTTAATGAAAATCAGATGCACCACAAACCTAGATATTAGGATAGTGATTACGTAGGTAAAAACTCATTGAGTTTTATTCGCTATTATTAAAATGAGATTGGAACTGCGTTTGTATGGAGGCGTTCGTCTAAAATATACCCTTAAATGGTTATGTCATATTAGCTCAAATGGCCAGAGCATGCCCTGGCTATAGGGGTCGATAGCGCTGGTTTGAATCCCGCACATGACTATAATCTATCCTCGTAACTTTGTAATGTGATCCGCAGAGCATGCGTTATTTCAAAAATAAAAATATTAAGAACTACCTAACTACGATAGCTTAGAGAATTTGTGTAGAATCAGTAGCAGTATATAAATAGCAAGTAGATAATCTGTCGCCAAGCACCTAACGGTGTGTTCCGGCAGCTGTCCTTGAGACGCAGTAATTCTAGGTTAACCCATTTAACACCTTCGACCACATCATCACTTACCATCAGATAAGATTGTGGTCAAAGGCTTAACTATAATCTATAAAATAAACCTAATAACTAACGGCCCGGCCCGGCTTCGCACGGGTATTTAAAAAAGTTTAAAATTAAAAAAGTTTAATTGAAACGTAAAAATTAGTTTTTTGTGGCATAACTGTAATATAGTTAGTCACAATAAAAGTCACAATATTTTTTTTTAATACAGACTATTACTTAGTCTGTTTCTCACTTTAAAAAATCTACTATGGCGCGTTCACGATGCAAACTATATGTTCTTATATACTTACATATTCGAATCCCCAGCTGACAACCTTGAGATCCTGGCCGTCGGGAATGAAAGTACTCTGAGCGGGGAGGTACAGGATACCAATCACGCTGCTCAGGGCCAGAGGACTTCGGAGGAAGGTGACAGCTATGTCATTACTGCGAGGTTCTTCTACATACCCTGGGTGCTTGATTACACTCGCGATGCCAACCTGGGTACCGCCCGTGAGGCTATTGGTCGAACCGGCTTGGACCACAAAGTTATCGTTATTTGCGCCACTGGGGATTAAAGAATTCTGTGTCAAGTGTTACAATAATTAAAATAAAATGAATTGAAAATTCAATTAAATTAATAATTGCCCGTGGGGTACCGGGCTATGTCACCCCTTATCTCTACCCGTGGGTGTCGCAAGAGGCGAATAAGGGTACCTATCTTCTAACATATCCGAAGGTGGGCAGTAGCACTTTCTCAGGAATTGATATCTCCTACTGCAATCTCCAATACGAGGGGATTTATCCCGCATGTTGGGGGAGGGGGAGCTGGATTCAGCAGTGGACTAACCGGATGATACAGTAAATTAAAAATTCAGAAAGATGTTGCAGTTTTCGCTAAATGCCCTTCCATCATGCGGTGAAGCTCAAGCCGGGAGTGGGAGTCAAATCATGGAACTAAGGGCACGGTAGTCCATAGCTATAATTTACCGCTCGGCTATCAATGGTTCAAAATGTTTCTTTGTTTTTCCATATTTTCATGGAAGTAGAAAAAAAATCGAACATGTCAGAAAAATTAATAGGCGGTCAAATACTAAATATAAACAAAAGCATATTTAGTTTTATTTTATGTGACTGTAACTGAACTAGCACGAGGCTCAGCTAATGTTAAGCGGTAACCTCTGCTTGTAACGTTACAATGCGTCTCAGTAACGAACTGCACTGCGCCCATCACCCTAAGATTTACAGTTGTTAAGTCTCATGTGCCTTTAATTGTAAGGGCTCTTAAGAACTGCTTCCGGAACACACTGTAAGGTGCTTGGCGACAGATTTCTAATCTACTTGAGGATGGTAGCTAGCCAGACCAGCTTACGCTAATGCCCTTCCGCCATGCGAAGAAGTTCCAGCCGGCGGTGGGTTTCGATCAATAAACCTGCGGCACGGCAGTCCATACTATTACCGCTCTTATATATATTACTAGCTTTCCGGCCGCGGCTCCGCCCGCGCGTATGTCGGTTATCGCGCAAAACATTAACCTCTTTTTGCGCAGTTGGATAAAAACTATCCTATGTTTTTTCCCGGGTCTCAAACTATTTCCATAGCAAATTTCATTCAAATCGGTCCAGTAGTTTTGGCGTGAAAGCTTAACAGACAGACAGAGTTACTTTCGCATTTATAATATTAGTACTGATCTGCTACAACTTCGCATTTCTATGACTATCAAAATCTGTTTCAGATTTGGAGTAAAAACAGAATTAAGCCAGAACTCAGCGATGGTCTTTTTAAATTTATCATAACATGCTTTAGGCAAAGTACATATAAATATATGTAGATAATGTGCTTTACAGTCGTGAACTCCTTATGAAGATCAGAAAATGGGTTAGTTCTTAACTTACGTGTAACAAAAACCAGAGGTGAGCACATGCCAAGAGGACACTAGACTGCCCACGCAGCGCTGGACAGTAACTCCAGGCCGGTAGGTGTATATAAAGGCGACGATGTACGGAAACTCGCTAATGGTCGTCGGGCTTCCTCCCACGATGCGTCCTTCGGGTGCTGCTGATACTGTAACATACATAAAACATCAGCAATGATCACGACATCTGACATGTTTCAGTCTGATGTGATAACAGCGAGCCTTTTGCCATCAACCAAGCACACAGACCGCTGCGGAACATTTTTGAAACGCTCGAAAAGGAGCATGCTTGTCATTAAATATTCACTAAGCTGATCAACTACGTCTGCTGCGGTAATCAATTGGTTGAGTGATCGCTAGTGGTATTTAGGTACCACTGGCGTTTCCGTGCTTTGGAGGACATGTTGAGTCGTCGGTCCTGGTTGTTGTCTTACTATATGGCAGTCGTTATAGCATGGTAATAGGGCACTTTGTGAACGCCCGTCTGGCTAGCTACTACCCTCAAGTAGAAATTCTGTCTAAGCACCTAACAGTAATTACAAGAGCCAGTAATTCTAGGTACACTAAACAACATCTTCAACTGCATCGTTACTTACCATCAGGTAATATAGTAGTCTAAGGCTAGCCGATAAGGAATTAAAGTTACGATTAATATTAGAAATTTAAAAATCAATCATAAAACAGTTTTTTTTTTTAATTTTGGTCCTTTTTTTATCTTTATTCTAAGGATTCCTATTAGGATATCACTCACCAGCAGCGAGGAGCGCAAGCACTAGATACACCGAAGTGGCCATATCGTCTGATTCACTTGAAAGCCTATCTCAAGCTGTCTGCAGTCATATTTATTCACTTACGTTACTGGATTCACTAATCTCTGGATACCTGTAGCGTATCATAGGTACTACATGGTGTTCAGAAACTTGATGAGCAAAAAGTTTTTTTTTTAATGTTATTATGACGAAACAAGCTCGAGGCCCACCTGATGTTAAGCGGACTAACTTCTGCCTATAACAGATGCATTTCGTCACAAGTCACATAATGCACTGCGCCCGTCACCTTGAGACATATTTGTTAAGTCTCATGTTCCTGTGATTTCACTGGCTCTCAAGGACTGCTGCCGAAACACACCGTTAGGTGCTTGATGACAGATTTTCTGCTCGAGGGTGGTCGATGGCCAGGCGGGCATTCGCAAAATGCCCTTCCACCAGGCGGTGAGGCTCAAGCCCGTGACGGAATTTGAACCATGGACCTGCTGCGCGGCAGTCCATAGCCAATGCCACTGAGCCATTACTGCTTCAAAACAGTCAATGTACAGTCAGATAGCATCACGGGGTTTAAATAGTGCTCCACGGTTAACCCTAACTGCGGTCAGCCAGTGGAGACCGGTGCCTCAGATTTCGCTAACCTACGCGATTAGTCTCCCGATGCAGTGGTGTCATTATGTGTCAAATTCTGGTACAATTGTTCCAACCCGGTACCGTCATATATTGGATTCGCTGGACATTGTGCTGGAACACGGCTGTGCCGTTGGACGCCACGGATGTGAAAAACATGTACTGTCGGTGTCTCTGTAATCTCGATGACCCCAGTTTCTCCCTTAGGCTCCCGTGCACACATGTATTAAGAACATTCTATTTACAGGTCTATCAACCGCACAGTTAGGAGACGATCAGGTTAAATTAATACCTCATTAAGGCTGCTGATGAAGCTCAGCAACGGCACCCTTCTGCCTACTAAATTTTCCTGAGGGGCTTAACAGACAAACACCAAGAGTGCCTGTTCCCACAATAGGAATCGAACCATGCTAGGAGAATAACGTGTAAGCTAGCATTAGCGTAGATTCGAAGACAGCTAGTTCAAGAGGCCACGTTTAATCATGAAAGTACGCCACAGAAAAGTATTAATGCACATTTGTGCGGTTAGAGCTCGCTTGTACACAACTTCTTAGTGGTGTGTGTATATAAATGATAACATGGTAAGGATAGTATAACGGTAAATTATAAAATATGTGAGCTTGTAGTACTACTTCACTACGGTTTAAATCACGCAAACGCTGCTGTCACTGCATACATTACAAAAGCTTGGTTCATAACTGAAATACGAGAATATGCACTGTTTGCGCGCAAACAATGTGAACCGATATGTAGCCGCGCTTATAACATCTGCTAGCTGTCAATTTGCTTTTTGGCAATTGACCCAAAATAACCTTTACGTCAATTATTGATAATAGAAGTATTGCATTTCAAGGCATTCTTTTGTGAACAGATGTTTGTACGATCAACATTCTAACCACGACAATAAAAATCTCCTCATCTATCTGTCAAGATTTGAGTTTGACGTTTGTGCATACATTGCACTACCACTTTTCTGTGAGCGTTGTTTGCGGCCGGAGATGACGTCAAAGATGACGTCATTATGCTATCGCGGTGTCTGTTTAGCAAGTTATGAACCGACCGTTTGCGTGCACACAGTGCAAATAGCTCATATTTGCGTGACTTGAACCACAGGGTTAGTAGGTTACATTCTGCTATTATTATAAATTTAATACAATTACTTGTGTGTTTGTCGCCATTTACATCCCTAAGGGTTTAACGGTTTTTAAGCTTTTTAGGCGCGCCGCGTACGTGTGCGTATGTAAGGCACGCCAACAGCATCCGTGTTTCCAAAGTGTATGATTTATAGAATGAATCCTTAAATATAGTATATATATCAATAAATTACATAACTCAAAATTAAGAAATAAAGATACAGCAAGAGGTCAAACGAACCACAATTACGTATCGCTGCCTCGGTGCAGGCTAGGAACTAAATCAGTTAGTACCTACCTATATAGTATATGTATGTAGGCCAGGCTTATGTAATTTACTAACAACCTGTATATATGTCACGCGAAACGCGAATTCAAAGGATACTTAAATGAATGAGATAAAATGCAACTACAATCAAGCACGTAGCTGATTATCTAATACCGCTAGTAAGATTACCTACAACTGATAATTTGATAATTATATACAATACCTACATAACTATCTATAATAGGCACGTTGTAATCCCTTAGAATTTAATACAGTTTATGATTATATTTAAAAATAAATTCTCGTGAGTTCGCTCGTTTCAATATTTTAAATTAAACGGCAAAACACTCCCGAGGATCGAATACGTCGACCAGGGAGCCCGCCGCCTCGGGAGCTCGCAGACGCGGCTGCGCACTCGTCCTGATGATGGGCATCTGATAATTCTCGACACCCGCGAGTCTTATTCTATACCTAACGTGAATGTTAATTTATAATATTTAAGTTTTATGATTGCGCAAATATGCCTTCCTTCCACAATCTAAAGTAATAACAGGGAAGATTTGATTGTTTTTTTGTTTGTTTGCATTAAATAGGCTCTGAAACTACTAAACCGATTTGATAAATTCTTTTGACATTAGAATCCTACACTATCCCTGATGAACATAGGCTATAGAAGATTTTCAAAAATCCGTGTGAAAATTTCGATAATGTAACCCAACGTGCGAAAAAAATACCAAAAAAATCGTTATATCGTGTACGCTGCGGAAATTATTGAAAATAGAGCATAGTTATTTGACAAGAGTGCAAAGTTGCTTTTTAACCGCGTGTTCAATTTTGATGACCGAGCAAGCGAAGGATACTAAAATTGAATCACAAGCGCAGCGAGTGATTCAAAATTAGAATCCTGAGCGTTAACGAGGGAATCAAAAGAGCACGAGGTGAAAAATCTTTGCACTCGAGTGCAACACGTAACTTTTCATTCCACCTCAGCGAGGAAATGACTAAATGCAAAACGTTTCTGAGAAAGGATTGGCTCCTTTTGCTAGTCGCCACGTGTTGAACATATTGTACTGTTTTAAATCCTTCTCGCGTGATTGTTGAGGGAGAAAGCTCATTTGCGCAACAGTTTCAGTCAATTCTTGTTGGCGTCAAACAAACTTCCTCGTCGCTAGAATCACTCATTTTAGTTTTTTCACTTGTTTTCAAGTTCTTGTTTTTAATATTAGGTTTAACAATGACGTGAAAAAATGCCGCGAAAAGAACCGCGTACAAAGCAAATTGAAAAAAGAACACCAAGAAGGTTCCGAGTCTGAGTTTTTAACAAATTAAAAACAAAGTAGTATGATATATTCGGCACCATAGAGGTAGCAGTAAATAGGTTTAATGTTTTTTTTAATTCACAAACTTAGTGCACACGATGTTCTAAATTCAATTTACTTTATCCTCTAGAGAATAAAAACGGCGTTTCCACTCAGATATTGAAGATTAAAAATACTCTACTGAAAAAGTAATTTACTACAATTTTATAGAAGACATTTATATCTATAAACGTCCGTAATACTATATATAAGTCTTAACAGTTATGACACAATAACTACTTTTTGTGTTTAAATTTATCATTTTTGTCAAATACCTACCCGTGCGAAGCCGGGGCGGTCCACTAGTTTTACATATAGGTACTTAGGTATGCAAGCATTTGACCGCAGTCTCACCCGAAAGCGATGAAGCGGTCGACGATATAGAACATGATGTCCTATAAGATAGCTATTCAATGTTTACCTTAAATTAATATTCATATTAAAATTACATGTAGGTACCTAGTCCTTTTTGTTCTATGCTAACCGTCAATTCCTATTGGTGGGATTACTACACGAACAATCAGTTATTTTGTTTTGTACCCATTCGTGGCAGGCTAGAGATAGCGACGATTCGATTATCTATCTTGTGCAAGACGACAGACGACATCAATATTTACCTTGCATTGTTTGTATTCAAACTTAAGAACTTAGTTAACTTTGCGGGAACGTCAAATGTGTTTTTAAAAACTAAATTTTGAATTAAAACGACGAAAATATAATACGTCTACGCAGAGTGAGATGCGTTTATTAATTAATTTCAAACTGTGTCTTAGAGCTACAGAGTCACGGGCTTATCAATACAGACGTTCGGAGAAATCATGCACCAGACTGCAGCGTTGCAGTTTTAGGCTTGTGACAGTTATGGTTCGTGGTACAGACGAGTACATAACTCCTCCCTCACCAAGTGCGAAATTATCGGTGGCCGCGGAATTTAACGCAGGATTCCGATTATTTCGCAAAAACTTATGTTTATACAAATAAAACCTAAAGTACTTAAAATTAACACAATATATAGTAAAACCGTTGCAACACTGACACTTTTTACGTTTATTCCATTCCACTTTCTGTCATTCTCAAAACGTGCGATAGCTGTCTTACTTCTTCTAAATTTATGCCTTTTATGTTAATAGACTTCAGGTTTGTAGAAATGTTTGGTAGAAATTCTGGTAGTGAAGTGATTGGGGCTAATTTAAACTGTAGCTCATTTAGTATTTTTCTTTTATAGCTCAGAATTACTGAACCAACATATATTTGGCATTCTTCTTTCACTGTCAGTATATAGGTACCATGTAGTGATTCACGAGTATCGTCAGTGGCGCATTTTTCGGTTAAAATTGTAGGTTTTCTACAAAATATGATCCAGCTGTCCAGATTTATGCGTTGAATCTTTACGTCTTCTATGTCAACAGCATATGGTACACAGTGAGTTAAATCCGTTTGAAATTTCATAAGCTGCTCTATGCATGTTGGTGCGGCGAAGTAAGTGACGTCATCATCGGTGCAAATAAAATCATCCACTGAGGCAGCTTTCTGGCATGGCTTTGTGACTGGTATGTATTTCGAATCTTTCACCAAAAGGTAAGGGAATTCAGGAAATATTACTAAAGTAGTATTCATGGAATCATTGTAAATTGGGATTGAATAAAGTTTGTAATAATTATATATAGTTTCGTCAATTAAAGGGATTTCCATTATAAATGTTATCTGGTTTTGCTTTGTATAAGATTTAATACTAATTATTCTCTCTAATTTTAAAGTTCGTTTCAGTAACTTCGTACATTACATGGTCAACTTGCTCTATAGATCTAAGTACAGCTAACAATTCAGTTGAATTAACAATGGTTGGATGTAGTACAGATACCTTACTAAAGCTTAACGCCGTTTCGATTTCATTTAATGCAATATAAATCGTTCTAAAAACACTGATGAACATGTGAAACATATTTGAAACGTAAGAGATGAATAGAAAATTGTTTTCTTTATCTGCTATTGATTTTACAAGTCTCTCGATTCTTCTAAGTCTCTCATCTATAATCAACGAGTTTTCATATAAGGTCTCTGTACTGTTAATAAGGCGGTTGATTGTTTTAATATACATAGTTATCTTACTATCAGAGCTTATTTGCTTCGTTTTCATTTGTTCAATAAGAGTGTCATAACGAATAGCATCTTCATGGTCCAAATTACCGGAGATTGACTTAATTACAGATCTAAGTGGATTTATCAGACCTCTCTTCTGTCTATGAGATGGAACCAACTGACTTAACTTAAAGATTGTAATATCGCGTAAATATTCGCATTGTGTCTTAATTCCTAAAAATTCCGTAACAAAATTCTTGTTAGAGTCAACTAATAGACTAAACACATCGTATTTCCTTACATGGAAATCTAAGTCACTAGCTATACCACTTATATCTAATACCTTAATTACCGTCCATTGATCTTGTTGAACATAAGCCTGTCCTATTTTAATTGGTAATATTCCAGGGTTATGTTCAATTCTTTGATGATGAAGGGCCTGATTTGGGATCATTAGAGTCACCATAATCCAGCACCACCTGTGGAGGACGTTTGACATTTTTAATTGGAACCTTTGTTTGTCTTTTTCCTATTTCTATCGGTACAACGTTACGCTCCGTAGGTCCCTTTACTATCGCTTTTTGGTACCGTGGTTTATCTTTACTTTTTCTCTTGTTAACGTCTTTCGCGTATACTATTTTGCCGGGTTCTAACTCTATCTCGGTTTCTCCTGTTTTCTTTTCCCTACCTTCTCTTTTTCTTTCAACATTTTGTCTGCTATGTATTGGTATAAGAATTTCGTTCGTTTCACGTGGTCTTTTAATAACTGCTGGGTGTAGGCTTTTTCAAAGTCTGCGTCGAACATTTTGCTGGAGTCTGTATGACCAAAAACTAATTCGAATGGTGTTAGACCTATACTCGAATGTATAGAATTGTTATATGCCATAATACAGTAAGTCATGACAGATGCCGCGTCTGTGCACTTTTGCTCGTACCTAGCTAAACGGTAAATTTCTATAATGGTTGAATGAAAGCGTTCGACTATACCTGTCGAGTTAGGGTTATTGGGTGTGCATATGTGTAGGTCAATTTTGTGCATATTTGCCATCTCTCGCATCAATTCATTATTAAACTCGCTGCCAGGATCACAACTAATTTTTCGCGGTACGCCGTAAAAGGAAAAATATTTAATTAGGGCTCGAACGACTTCTCCGGTAGATCTATTACTTATCTCAATGGCTTGTGCAAGTTTGCTGAATGCATCAACTATCGTTAAATAATATATATTCTCTGTGGTAAACAGGTCTATGAACACTTCTTGAAAAGGGGCGTCTTGCGTTTGGGTTAATTGTATAGTAGGTTTTATTGGTTTTCGATCATATTTCATCTTACGGCATGCTTCGCACGAATTTATTACGGCAGCTACTACTTCCTGCATATTATTCCAATAATAATTTCTTCTAATCCTTGACATTGTTTCCTTTATACCTATGTGTCAAGTCTTTCCATCATGATGCTTTAAAACCACTGCCTTTTGCTCATTTTCATCTTTCACATATATCACTCTCTCAGTACATTCATACAATTTAATAGTTCCTCTTTAAACAAACTGATTACTAATTTCGCAAATAATTTTCTATGTTCTGGGTTTTCGTAATAAATGAAATATTTAATTTTGGGCTTACAGTACTCTTTTAAATATTGTTTAATGAGGTCTTCATTATTGACAGGCAAGAACACTTCTATGACTTTCTGCTTGTCTCGCGACAGGTCATGTACTTGTATTTCATTCTTAAACCATTCAAAAACTAGGATCTGATTAGGCTTAGTATCGATGGCTTCATTAAGGATTGGAATGCCTGTGGATTCTAAGTCAGGGGCTGAATGAACTGTGTCCATTGTGGTGTCATCATCAGATCTCAAAGGGTAGTTTTCAGGTTCAGGCGTGTTTAACAATTCTAATGATAACGTTGCTGAAGAGTCGGAAACTGAAACCGTGTCAGAATCGTCTTGTTTTTGTGTGTCTGTGGTAAGTGAAATTATCTTTTGTGTAATGTCATCTAAGTGTTCTTGTAATTTTTTTTCTTTTTCATCTACGTTAACTGCCATGGAACAAGTTTCATCATCGGAACCTAATGCATTGATTTTAATTCTGGAAAGAGCGTCTGCGTTTGTGTTTTGTTTTCCATTTTTATAAATTATTTGAAAATCATATTCTTGGAGGCGTAATCGCCATCGTGTCAATTTGCTGTTAGGTTCTTTAAGGGAATATAACCAAGCTAATGGTCGATGGTCAGTGTAAATTTGAAATTTGCGTCCGTAAAGGTAAGGCCTAAAGTGCTTCACAGCCCACATGATAGCTAAAAGTTCACGCTCTATGGTACTGTACCTCATTTCTGTGTCGCTTAAGGTCCGGCTAGCGTACGCCACTGGCTTATCAGAGCCTACCTGACCTTGAGAAAGTACGGCTCCTAAAGCCACGGTCGAAGCGTCAGTTGTAAGTATAAAAGGTTTGTCGTAATCAGGGTATTGCAGCAAGGGGGCAGTTGTAAGAAGTTCTTTACATTTTTCGAAAGCATCTACATATTTTTTATCTATAACTATTTTGTTTCGCTTTTTTAGGCAGGCAGTAAGGGGCTGTGTCACTTTGGCAAAGTCTTTGATAAATCGTCTGTAATAGCCTATTAGGCCAAGGAAGCTTTTAATTTGTGTGGTAGTTTCTGGTAGGGGATAATTCAATACGGCCTGAATTTTGTCATTGTTTGGCTTGAGTCCGTCTTTGGTTATCGTGTGTCCCAGGTACATGACCTCCTTTCTCAAGAACTCTGATTTGTCTAACTGGACTTTGAAATTGGTCTGTCGAAGTCGGTCAAATACTATCCGTAGTTTTTGTATGTGGTCTTGAAGGCTAGCCGAGAAATGATGATGTCATCAAGGTATACAAGACAGTGAATGCCTTGTAAACCTCTCAATATATAGTCCATCGCCCTTTGGAATGTTGCCGGGGCTGTCTTGAGCCCAAATGGCATCCGGGAGTACTCAAAATGTCCAAATTCCGTGCTGAACGCGGTTTTTTGTCTGTCAGCGTCATTGGTTTCAATTTGGTGGTAACCGGAAGCTAAGTCAAGCGTAGTAAAGTATGTACTTTTCCTAATTTGTCAAAAAGGTCGGCTATGTTTGGTAAGGGGTATTTGTCGTCAATTGTTATGTCATTTAGTCGTCGGTAGTCAATCACCATACGATATTTAACTGTACCCGAGGCATCCATTTTCTTTGGCACCAGATGAGCAGGTGCACTCCATGGAGAAAAAGACTCCTGTATCACGTTATCTTTTAATAACTTCTCGACCTGATTTTTAATTTCTGCGGCTTGGGCAGGGGATTGTCTGTACGGCTTAACATACACAGGATCTTCGTTTTTCGTCCTAATAAAATGTTTCACTTGGTTTGTGAAATTTAATGGTAAGTATTCACAGTAAAATATATCTTTGTATTCGTAACAAAGTTCAGAGATAGCCTTTCGTTCTTCCTCATTCATGTGTTCTATACGTAATTTATTCTGCAGATTTTCTTCTAATAATTTATCTAGTTCAACATCCTTCATCTCTACATCATTCATACAATTAATAGCACATGCATTATTTTCATACTTTACAACATTAAAAGGGCTGGTTATTGTCAGTTGCATAGTTGTTTCCAGAGTATTTTGTATTATAGTAGTAGCATATCCATTCTCACATGTCACGATCGCACTGGGCATCCTCACACCCGTACAAAATTCTTTATAATTCAATATTCCTTCTCCCTTATACATGTTGGTAGGCAGCTTTACACGTTGTTCTGCTCTCGGAGCCAACTTAATTACATAATCGGTTTTATTGTGTATGATTGGTATAGATGTAGTATTCATTTTCAAGATATTTTGTTTAAGATCAATCACAGCACCCATATTTCGCAAGAGATCATCACCTAAAACACCATCGTAACGCGCATCTACTTTATATAGATAAAACTTTTGAATTTCAGAGCTATTAAATGTTGGCAATGAAGGAATTTCTATTACTTCATCGTGGGAACTAGAAGCGTGCGTGCTTATGACACTGAATGGTTCGTATCGTACAGCGTTTGAAAAATATTCATAAGCTTTCTCAGGATTTATAAAAGAACGCATACTCCCAGTGTCGATCATAAATTTAGCATCGATCTCAGGTATATATATATATGGCAGCTTTAGGTTAGGGTCACAATGATTTACTTCTATCACTTCGCTTGTAAATTGAGGCTTTGTACGTAAACATTTTCAATATGTTCATTATCTGTCTCATTAGACTCGTTATTAGCTTCAACGTTTAGGGCGGTGACGTCATCGGTTGGGAACTGCACTTCAGAATAATCGTAAGTACCTTCGTCAAAACCATACTGATAATCATAGGGATTATAATATTCCGACTGATATTGGTCTAACTCGATCTCGTCGCAGTTCTCATTGAGACATCATTATTCTGATTAACCTGGGGTTTTTCTAGTTGCGGTTTATAACCAAAATGAGGGGGTGCATTACCAAATTGTTGAGGGCGCATTCCAAATTGTTGGGGGCGCATAGCATATTGCGGAGTAGAACCAAACTGTGGTCTATAACCCATTGGTTGTGGAGGTCTATAGCCCATTGGTTGAGGAGGTCTATAGCCCGTTGGTTGCGGTGGTCGAAAACCGAAATTTTGGCCCTGAGCATTGAACATTGGCATTATGTGCCTTTGTTGATTCTGTGCCATGCCAAAATTAAATTTTTGTGGAGTTGAATTTGGCTTAAAACCTGTAGGTTGGATGGGTACACTATTTGGGATGCCAAATGTAAAACCAGTATTTGAATTTGAGGTATGAGTTATCATAGGTTTATTGTTTAATTTATTACGTAGCGAATATTGCTCATGAAAATTAACTTCCTCCATAACTATGCTCAATGCTTCCTCAAGAAGTTTAGGCGCTTTTAGTCTGACAATTCTCACCATATTTTCGGGTAAGTTATAGAGAAAAACGTTAAGTGACATATTATTATAAATCGTAATTTTGCTTTTATTTAAAGTTGCATCTGTTAATTGATTCACCTTTGATATCAATACGGATCTAACAGATTGAATCCTATTACAAAAATCAAGATAACTTTCGTTGTTCGCAATTTTCATTGATTCCAGCTCAATAGCAATACACTCTTCACTACGCGGATCGCCAAAATGTTGTATTAACAATTCCTGTAATAGGGACCAAGTTTCGATGTCTTCGCGCTCGCTAATGAGAGCGGCAGCATTGCCCGTAAGTCTACTCGTCAACGCATGCATAAGATATACATTTTGTGCTGGCCCTCCTTGGTACCTATTTATAATATATTGGCTTTTTCGTCAATACAAATTTAATTGTCTTTTGTCACCATCAAATAGCGGGATTAATTTTAATAGTTCATTTGGTACAGGCACAATTTGAGATACCTGGGGCTGAGCCATTTTTACACACTTAAAATTATAACACTTTCAAAATAAACACACAAGAAAAGTAAAATAAATCACAATAAAATATAAAAAAGATAATTGTAAAATTTCATACAATTGTAGAACACTTTTGTACCCGATTGTACTTTGGATACAATTAAATCATCCAGATACACAAAATAAATTAATTCGCATATCATCCATATAAGTAATTTATTTCCACGTTTCCAAAGATCTTATATGAAAACCAGATAAGAGTTATTAAGGAAAAGGTTCGATTCCATAAATAACAAAAGATATAAGGAAAGGACGGTGAAAAGATCTACTCACCAACCAATCAGCATGCTCGCCGCACTTAACATATTTATTTGGTTCGCAGGATTGCCTTAACTTGCCAAAAATACTCGCTGGAACGGCGGAATTTCACACGCGTAACTTTCGCGGGTTTCAGCTAGCAACCGGCAATCCTACCGGCTGCGCCAGTTAACTTTGAGGGAACGTCAAATGTGTTTTTAAAAACTAAATTTTGAATTAAAACGACGAAAATATAATACGTCTACGCAGAGTGAGATGCGTTTATTAATTAATTTCAAACTGTATCTTAGAGCTACAGAGTCACGGGCTTATCAATACAGACGTTCGGAGAAATCATGCACCAGACTGCAGCGTTGCAGTTTTAGGCTTGTACAGTTATGGTTCGTGGTACAGACGAGTACATAACTACTTTGTTTTTGTTATGTTTAACTTTGTTTACGCAGGTGTGCAAGACGACTCAATAGGCCATTCGTACTAATAACATAGAGTGTTTATATTATTACAATTTAGTTATAGGTAATCCTTTGTTACATTAGAAATTTGTTTGTCTATTTCATATGATTTATTTTTATGTCGGTGTGATAGAAATGGATCCGATTGATCGTACGTGTCTGTTTAGCCGATAGGAATAAAGGTTCATTGTGGACAGGTTTTGTATATAAGTAGGAAGCTTTTTTGCAGAGAGCATGTAGTACCGAACCTGCCTCCATAGGGATAACAACTATAAGAAGAATAAAAGGAAGCAATATACTGAAAGGAACCTTTTATTCAGGAAGAACATCTCCATACCCTCCAATCCAGCAATAGTACATGTGCCAGTGCCCATCCGGTGGATACCTACCGAACTTATAAACGGTGTGTTCACATAGGGCCTGCACATCAGAGAGTTGAAATATAAAAATCTTAGGTTACACTAGAGAAGAAATTTGAGACAAAAGTCTCTGCCATTTTTGCTAATTTTAAACCTAAGTGCGCTTCAGCGCTTTACGACATGGGACTGCAGTGTAGACAGTACCGGCGGCGTTAGGGTAGGGCGCGGTTGGGCGACCGCCCAGGGCGCCAGGTATGAAGGGGCGCCTGCGGCGCCCCTTACCTATATTCACTCGCTCGGAGTCCTACTTACTCGGAAATTCCTAAATCTAGTAAAAAAAACACTCAGGTGGCAACACTAGGGCGGAACGCAGTGTTCGGTCGGCACTGCTGTTCATTTTACCGGCAATCCTCGACGATAGACATAACACATTATCCATATTTTTTCAACGTTTTACTGAAGGAGCGTCTTCTATTATTATTTGACCAAATTAATACACAGAACCACGGTTTTTTTTGGTCTTAACTGAAACCTGGTTTATGTTTTCCATGGCTTGCAAAAATAATCTAAACATTTACGCCCCTGCGTAGGTAGAGGGGAGGTATTTGAATCAACGTGAACCAATGAAATATACTACAGTGGTGTTTCGGGGAGGAAGTTTTTATGTGTAATAAAGATTTCGCTCCGGGTGCCTAAACCACTTGGCCACCGGAACATGCTCAGTGGGGCCGAAATGTTGTGCTCTCATTGTATAACTTCAATCGTCATAGGGGACGGTGGGCAGTCATCAACTTGAATTTTAAACTTCATCTGATCGAAAGAAGTGTTTGATCAAACACTTACCTAACCCACGCAATGATGTCACTACAATGCACCACCATTACTAACAACACCATCGCATGCTAAGCGAATTTTAAGAAAGGTATCTACCCATTTTTTCGGCAACTGACGTACATAAAATAATTTGGCTTGGGAATTATCAGAAAAAATAAAATATAATATAATAACAGTTAAGAGGATTACATAGCGCGTTCTTCTTCATACAAAAAGAAAAAGCTCTTTTCTACCTCTTAATATTTCCTGCTTTCGGTGATTTTTGTGTTCATGTATTGAACATATCATTGACTAGGCTTGTACGTTTTATTTATTCCAGTTTTCTAAATAACTTTAAAGTTTTTCTGCTTTCTTTAGAGCTGAGCTGATATAATCCTCTTAAAGAATTCCGTTATCGAATTAGTGCCATTCATGACGGTTTAATTACTTAGGCTACTGAAACTCAAATTACCGAAGTTCATTCAATCCTCTCATAAGGCTACTATACTAGCCGAACAAATTAAAGATTTCTGCTATACATATAGCCTCTTTGGTTCTTTGGTAGACATACTTTTCGAATTAATGTCGTCAGTAAATCTCTATACCTAATCAGAAGACATGGATCTCTGATCTCTGTAAATGCACAGAAATTATAAAAAAGCTGCGCCTTCTTGGATGGATATAGAAATAAAGGCATTAAAAGTGTCATTTTAACTACGAATGAGTTCTAAAAATTGAGCCAACAAGCATTCGTGTAAAACACCAAGCTGGAAAAACTGCCCGCGAAGAGCCAGTATTAACGTCTCTAGAAAAGAAATTTTAAGTTGAATTTTCAATTGTCTTTTGGAGATACCTTAATATCACTCAATAAAAAAAAATAAACAGTTAAGTGAATGATTATTCAAAATTTTGTTTTTTTTACAATGTAAATAACGTAGGTAGGTTGTTATGTAATGTTTAAAAAATAACAGAAAAACGATCCAAACACGCAGCGCCATAACGCTTGTAGGCTAATTTTTCGAAGAAAAAAGTTCGCTTACAGCGTTTAAGCGTTAACCTAATTGCATCGTCTATATCTATATATCAATATAAAAGACTATCAGCACACAGAACGGACATGGTACATACGATACTCTGTGAAGAGTATATTAGTTGAAAAATAGAAAAAAAAATTATAACTGAGGGTCACTAACTGCGCTATTCAGTTTTTGAAAGTAAAGGTACCTACAATTGGCTTTTTACTAGAAACAAAGTGTTACTAACTTTTTTATAGATATAAAATCTAGATTTTAAAAAAGTAAATCGTATTTTCATACACATGTCATATTTTTTAATTAAGGTTTTTTCAATATACTTTATTCAATCCAAATGTGACGAGAATACTTACGAGTAGGTAATTGACATATGTAATATGAGGGGAATAATAAAGCATTTGATCAAGTCGCTTTTCAAATATTTAATCCAAATTTTTCCAGCCCATTGTGAGTTATGATGATAAACAGACACGTCAAACTTTTTTTGTCGTGAGTAAAATCTAGGTAATTGACTCAATGTTGCTAGTTGTCATATCTGTCCACTTAATCTATGAATTTCAATCCGTGAACATGGCTGCCTATGCGGTCATGAAGCATTGTCTTTGGCGATTACAAATCGACAAAATAATAATGTAGGTATTCGCGCGTGTTTAATACCAAAATCTGAACTTATTTGTGAAAAGTGATTCCATCGCTTTTGTTTCCCGCGTGTGATCTCTATGAGTGCCCAGCTGCGTGTAGGTGAAGATATGCCGGCTGGCTTATCTTACCTATTCGACTTTGTTCGTTTGAGATGTCGCGTCCAGTATATAGAGGTCAATGACGCCATCACGAAATTGTTAATTCCTTGGACGCCACAGTAAGGAGATATTTGGCTTGGATCACGTGACCTCACCTCCTGAGACCATGGATGTATAAATATATGTCTATGCCTGAGACCCACGAACAATGATATTATATATAAAAGGAGGGAGATATGTTATATCGCGCACTCAAATGGCCCCATCTAAACGACCCCCAGGACTGTCTCGTATCTGACCGCACTCATTCAGCGAGAGACAGTCCAATGCGCGCGCGGCTCTGTGAGACGCAAATAATTTTAAAAAATGCCGTGTTGCGCGTACAGTTCTGTGGTAATAGTTATTTAGGACAGTAAACAAAATAAAAGGAATAACGTGTCACCTATAAGACAGCATAAATTGTCCTTTTCTTTAAGTATTGTAAATATTTTTTGTATTATTTGATAACAAGTGCTTGAAATCATAGAAAAGGATAGTGAAACGTATGAAGTAGTGCGCAGGACAAGGATGGAGAGCGCGGTTATCTCGTGATGTGTTTCGTGTCATAGATGAATAGAGTAGATGTTACATTGCATCTGTGATTGAGTACCTACTTTACTAAATTAATATTCAGTAAGATAGAGGATATTCTTTTGAAACAAAATTAATGAAAGTAATAAGTTTACACATGATAATATATACATATAAATAATGATTATAGCCACGGATTTAGGAAGGGAGGGGATATGGCGCGAGGCATTTATTCTACTGATCCGCATGTCGCAGTTTTTCAATTATCTATCCCCACTGCGCTTCACGCCTACAAATGAAACAATAAACTATTAAAGTAATACACTGAACGCAGGGCTCCCATTAGCTACTTACACCAACTAATTACAATGCACACTGACAAATCAATCAATTAAAGCAAAGCGCTCGGACATCACAGTAACAATAAAAATTACCCCTACATGCATACATTTACACGTACGCTAGGGCTTGATACTATCGGTAAAGTGGTATCGAAATAAAAACTACATAGTTTAACTGAATAAGTAATTGAGTATAAAATAACATTTCATGCTACATATATTCAAAATTCATGTTTTATTTATTTTCATGTCACCTAAAATTTTATGAAAATGTAAGTAAATAATATGAAAAAATAATTGAATATAAAACAAAACAACTTGCACTTGGTTTGAACCGTTTTAGGTTATTATTTATTGGATAAATGATACTTGACAACACATAGTATTTATGTAACTTTATTAGTTTTTATATTTTTTTTATTTATTTCACACGTACTTCTGTCAAAGCAGTCGTGGTTTCGGGGCAATTCGCATTCTTGGGGATTATGTAGCTCCAAAAAACAAAATGCATTTGAGTCGTCTTTCTCCGATTCCTAAAAGTTATGAATGCAATTGAAAACGCAGTAACTGTAGTCGGCGTACTATAGTCACTACCTGCAGTATGCGATCGGCAAGGAGGGTAAGCGACGCGCTGCGCTACGCAGTAAATATTATCTTGCAGATAAGATTTCGTCACCAGATTTCAAGAAGTTCTCGATTGCCCTCCTCACCGCTCGCATACCACAGGTGGTGCCTAGCATTAGTTGGTGGACTATAATAACAAAGATAATACATTTTATATTTCATATCATGCATTTCTCGTATAAAAAATAAAAGGTATGTACCGAAAATATATACTTACTTACTCCACTGGCTCAGCGACCCAAAGTGAGTCTTGGCCTCCGATATGAGAGCACGCCACTGGTTCCGGTCCTGTGCGGTTTCACGCCAGTTGTCTGCGTGAAGTTCGCCTAAATCAGCGCTCACCGCATCACCCCATCTGTATCTGGGACGTCCAACCGGTCGTCGGCCTGTTGGTTGACTCAGGTAGGCTCTTTTAACCTCTCGGTCCTCCCCCATTCTTTGTAGGTGGCCCAGCCAGCGGAGTCTATGACCTTTGGTCTCTCCAATTATATTCGGCTGGGCCACGAGCTCTTCGACTTCGGCGTTATTTCGGATTCTCCAGCTTCCATCCGGCCTTTGCTTCGGACCAAGAATCTTTCGGAGGATTTTCCTTTCGGCTATCAGAAGCTTATTTTCTTCTTTTAGTGTCAGTGTCCAGGCCTCACATCCGTACATTAGGATTGGCCTTATTACAGTATTGTAGATGCGGATTTTCGTGCGTCTACTAAGCAGCCTGGACACCAAAACTTTATGCAGGGCAGCGCCGCAACGCAAGGCACTTTGGACGCGGATGTCAATTTCCTCCTCTCGGGAATTCGAGTTAACCGAAAATATATGACAAACTTTTATTTTTGGGACTGCCCAATCAAAAAGTCTGCGACTTTTATTCAAGGGTTGAAACATCTCTTCCCTAAAATGGGCTGAACATATTCTGCTTTTTTTAAATGGTAGCCAGGTAGATCCCCTGCCTGTCGCTTTAATCCATTTTTCCTTAATATTTGGATCTTTTGGGAAACTGACAGAAAATGTATGTTCTGTTTTAAAAATATCTTCCACTTTACAACAGTCAATTATTATAAGTAGTCTCTTTCCAAATAACGCTTGCAATATTGCTTTAAAGTTTATTAACAACATTTAGCAGGCTCGTTACAGTATCGATTGATCGTTTTAAAAATATCCTCCACTATACAGCAGTCAATTATTATAAGAAGTCTCATACCAAATAACGTTTGCAATATTGCTTTTAAGTTTATTAACAACATTTAGCAGGCTCGTTAAAGTATTGATTGATATAAGTATTTCTATAATGTATCGACCACATCACTAACTCTCGGCCGATAGCAGCGGCCGTACTACGCGACGATGCGCGCTTTCAGAATATCGTTAACGCAATTCTACATTGCGACATTTCTTGTTGAGTCGTAAACAATTTTATAACATTAGGAGCAATGGATTTCGATAATGAATATGCTATACTTTTGTCACTTTTGGAACATTTTCAACGGCTCTGTTAACTTCGTTTGGAATTATGATGGATTTTAAATAATAACATGTGAATTCTTGTATTTACATGTCAAATGATATTCCATTTATGCTATAGTTCACCTTGTCACTTTTGTTCTTGCACGTAATGACAGCACAACTTGGCATTTGGTGGTAATTACACGATGTTTGCACGACCGTGGACAAATTGCGACTGGCGCGCCGATATTTACGATTTTAACTAACAAGTTCTCTGGAACTCGTTGCTGCGACACGTGTCACGCCTCCTCGGCATATCCCCTCCCTTCCTAAATCCGTGGATTATAGCTGAAAGCTGTGTTTTTATTAAAAAGTTTTATTCACTTAGGTCATTTATCCATATTATTTAATCAATAAATCCACACAAAATGAATAATCAATTCAAATTGCTGTATTTTTCACAAAAAAAATTGTAAACATCAACTTTTCACTATGTAACCGATTAAAAAACTATTAACATTCGATAAATATTAAGCTTGTGATGGTAAAAATAAATATTTTTAGATACATTTTACACAATGTTATAACTACCTATGCATGAATCATCAGAATCACTGAATCCTGTCGCATCTATAGAAATAATAATCTTTGTACCGACATCGTTGCGCGCTATCCCTGTTGCTCTCATAGAATGTCCGATTTTATTTTGCACTCCGGCGCATCTTCGGAACATAATCTATTTATACAAGTACATACATCAATTGACGGCACGGGTGTCGTTTACAAACGTTGTTTTAATACGTGTAAACGTATCTTTCGTAATCTTTGCCCACGAATAAATCTTTCGTTTTTTTTTTCATAGATCATCTTCTTCTTCTTCTTCTTTCTTTGTTTTGGCTTTTATCGTTGTTTGACGATATTCTGCCAATGTCAAAGTATGACCAGTATATGTTTATTTCGTAGAAAGATTATAGTAATAGAAGCGCTGTGAGCGTATATCTGAGGGATAGCAATAGTTTGTGACGTTGTTTATGGAAATGCCAGGTGAAAGATTTAACCATATTGATGGGGTAAAAAGCAGCACCAGATTTAATTTAATTATATTATGATAAACATGAATACCTATCATCACATACTCAAGTTGTTGCCAATATCATTATAAAACCTAAGGTATTGGTTTTGGATTTTTATGATTGTTTATAGAATTTAAATTAAAGTTGTAAAAATAATTTTACACCCGAAGATATGTTTTCCTTTTGGCTTTCCTATTATAGTCTAAATATGGGAAATGATTACAATCACGTCATCTAAACAACACCCAGTAAACTGGAAGTATAGAACTTATAGGAATAACAAGTGTTGGAATTGAGTCCGTTCTACAATAAGTTACATTATGTGTTATCTTGCGAAAGCAATGAGATTCAAAATGTTTGGAGCATATTCGAGCATTCCGTACTTTGTACGTTATGTTTACGTTTTTTTTTGCCTCCGGTAAGCAAAATCCATATATCTGGTATTAATTTTTTTAACTGGCAACATAGAAATAACATAAATCTTATGTACATAATATATTAAGGTAAGTGAGCGTTTTCAAAATAAATTGTACCATAGCTGAATTTATGGTTGTATTTTAAATATAATCATTTTGGTTTTTTTATTAAGGAATTATTCAGATACATGATAGTTTATTAAATGATATTGAAATACTCGCAGATATTCATTTATTTTAAGAGAAATCAACTAATTAAACTGGCAAAGTGGAAAAAAATGTCAGGTTTGCGACTGGCTCGAAAGCTAAATTACTTAAATATGATGAAGGATGCAAGTAATTTTAATTGTGTTAAAAAGATTGGCATGATTATTATTTAAAAAATAGTACAATATATTCGCCAACCTATTTATTAGGAATTATGCCAATTTTAAGTTCGGTTTTGTCACATCTTGTCTAAACAACAGTAACTTTTACGATGTTTTATTGAATATGTTGTTTAATCAGTATAATTGTTTTTGTATTTGAACCATTAAAATGATTGTAAGTAATGGATTATAAGTGCTTTATTTTTCATATAAATTAATTGATAAAATCAAAGAATTTCATCGTCGCAAAACGGGGGACTGTGGCTAAACCGACATACCGTTTTTTCTAAGGCTGGTTACATATAAGAGAAAACTGAAACCAAACATATGTACGCGTATGATGAAAATAAAATCAAGAATGTTTATACAAATATTCATTGTTTATTAACTTATTAAAAAACACTAATTGAAGAGAGATCTGATAAACCTACTGACATAACAAATTGAGCAGTATAAGACATACTTAAGAAAGTTATTAGCATATCCATAGTACCCGCTAACATGAATCTTAAACTAACAAGGGTCAGAATTAGATGTACTAGGTATTACCTATCACAGTCATAATTAAGGCACTTATTTTTCTCTCTATCAAATAATAATTTTTAATTAAATTTTAATTTCTCAATCTTTGTGCCTCTAACTTTTCAGGATGTTCTCGTTTTAATTTCTCTCTATACCTCCGCGATCTTTCTGCGCTACTAAGTGACATTGCGAAATCTAAAAATTTAAAAACCATTAGTCTCAGCCTTATGGTGTCGGTTTTGCGACTTTACTGGTCAGCCTGTACGTCACGAGACAAAATGTCGCAAAACTGTCGTGACGCCGCTTTCCCACGAAAAAATACCTACGTTTGTTATCAAATATAAATTAAAACTACATTAGTACATTGAGAATCTTCTGAAAAATGTTATATGATTGTAAACTAACCTGAATCAGTAGTATTTGTATCTCAAAACCGACAGAAGAAATCTTGACCGCCGCGACACTCACATAAAACACGCCTATTTTTCGAAATGTTTAGAGACTAACTATTTTTTTTTTAACGGCGGTTGGAGAGTAATTAATGATGTTGCATTTCATAAAATAAAATAAGCCCGTCAGTAATTTTAAATGGTAGCTCTAGCCGTCTCAAACTCGACATGTCCGGTCGGTAGCACTTTTACTATTTTTTTTGGAAATTCAACTGCATTTTTATGATAAAAAGACACAAATCTTAAACTACCGGCGATGATAGTCGACTCAGAGTACTCAAACGGCGTACCAAAAAGTCATGCTACCCCAGTACAAAAAGGTTTCAGAATCGCTTCTAACATCGTGGAACTTGAGCGGGGGACACAAAAACGGACAACTTGTTGCCTAAAAATGGTTATTTTTTTGAAATATTACACATATTATTAAAACTATTGTCTGAATTTAAGTAGTTTCAAGTGTGTTTACTACTGTTTAACTATGAAAAAAGATGTCCGATATAAATTCCACATGTTATACGATTTCAAACACAGGGGACAGTTGAAAAGTGAGGGGTACACTTTTTTTTGAAAACGCTCAAGTACGAAAGTTTTGACGGAAAATTTATGGTGCACCATTGTATTATTACTAAAATTTGCGTATTCTCGAATAAATTTCTAGACAACATGCGAGTGAGAAATGCAGTTAATCTTTACTTACCTTGTTGCCTAAGCTTCTAGTAATGATGATGATTTTGACCTGACTGTGACAGATTTTGACTGTTTCAGCACAGTCATGAATTAATTTACTATAGTAAATAATATACTTCAACACTTTTCATAGTTGTTCTAAATAGACAAAATGTATGGAGTCAAAACATTAAAAATGTAAACCATTGTTAGTAAACTAAACAACGGTTTAAATGTATTTTTAATGCTACAATAAACTTGGACTGACAATAAAAATGAATTTAAATCCGTTATTTTCCGTAGGGTAAGCTAAGTATAAACTTGTCGAATATATTATGGGCTGTGGTTTTCGTGAGATAAATAAAAAAAATTAGTCTTTTTATGGGAAAACTACTTTCTGGGTAATAGTATCCCAAACTCAATGGAAACCCTAATAATTAATGAAGATGCATGAAAATATTGGGGTCACGTGTAAGCCAAGACTATCTTCTCTAGTCGGTTAATACATAGATTTTGCATAGATTAAGTAGGGTAGGGGAACCGGTCAACCGGCCGGCACCTATCCATCGGCCATTCCTGATCCTCTTGCAGTATTATTTAGATATTAGCTACTTACTATTGCAATATAGGAACGAAAGTCTTGTAAATACTCTTTGATTGAATCGCCTGATACCCTAAAACATTATTCGGTTGGGTTACTATAACAAACGATTTTTAAAGAATTGTTTAATTTCACGTTGGCAGATGAGAAAGAGTTACGCAGGCAAATACAAAAAAAAAAGTGACTTGCCTCTCGTTCAACCGTAAGTTTTTTACTGTTATACTAAGTAAATGTTGATTGTTAATAGTTTTATAGCTGAAGAGAGAAGCTATAGTCATTCTTTCATAATTATTTTAATAGTATTTGATTTTAAATAACGATTTTTAAAAATAATGTATAATGAATTATAGCTGATAAGCTAGCCTTTGACCACCATATCACCTGATAGTAAATTATGATGTGGGCGAAGATGTTGTTCAGGCCACCCTAGAATTACTAGTATTACTATTAAAGTGTAACAAATTAAACCAAACATCAAAGTATAGTTTTAAGTATGTACTGCCAAAACTATGAGGATGTTGGAATAAATGCGTGTTGGGCTAGTAGGATATTTTAAATAGATACATACATACATATTACACATAAAAATGTTTTTTTTGAAATTAATTGTATGGATACATTAATTTTAAATCAATTTTAAATGTTCCGACCGAAAACTGGGTACTTCTGACCGAAAACTAAAAAAAATGGCCGAAATCCGGCGATTTCGCTATATTTGGATTTATATATTTTTCTATAAAGAAGGAAGCACTTGACGTTCCATTAAATATTAAATACGTAAACTACATTATGTAGGGTACATATATCAATAAACAACGCAGGGCTCAATCAATCGTAGATTTTTTTCTAGCGTCTTAAAGTTGAATGTGCCATTAAATGGCCGTAAACTGAGTATTCTACCCTAGTCATCTTGCATCTGTTGGGAGCCAGTTACCACTGGCTCCCAACTGATAAAAGGGTATACGCGAAAAGGATAAAAAATATTTATATCTGTCTCGCTCATTATTATTGCAGTTATGGTATGTGTATCCTTCTCTAATAATTAGTACAATTCATTACGCCGATTCTATTACTATAATCTTTCTACGGTTTATTTAAATAAGTCTGGTATAAACAGGAAGGTAATTAATCATTTAATGGTTTAGAGACCTGGTCCTGTAAAGATATAATAGACATAATAGGTTAGTAGTCTACAGGCAGGTTGAGCATCAAAGGGACTAAAGTTGTAGTTTGGAATTAATAAATAGATAAGGGAAGGGCAGGGTGATTATATATACTTTTAATAAATTTTAAATACAAATGTTATTGGTTTTTATAAACTTACTTAAAATATATACATATGGAGAGAAAACATAAGGTAGAAGATAATAAAAGTTGGTGGGGCGGGGAATTTTGGGATCTAAAAAATCATATAAAGAATTTGTTAGTTTCGGGCAGCAAAAGAAAATGTGGTCTATTGAGCCTTCGTCTAGACCACATTCACATAAAGAATGGTCCCTGACCCTGATTTTGGCAAGAAAGACTGGGGTACAGACATGACCCAAACGGGAGCGAATTAAAATAGAAGTGATATTTTTACTTATTTTTTTAAATTTAAAAAACCATGGGTGAACTGGGATGTTGGGTTGAATATCACCATAATGTTTGCCTTTGATAGTCCTAGATTGATTCCAAAAAGTTTGCCACTTGTTATTAAGCTTGGATTTAGCAGAGTTACCTACGCATATCAAGAGCAAAGACGAATGAGTAATTCTCCAGACCAGTTTCTACTGCTTGTTTAGCATAAAAATCAGCGGATTCATTGTCTTCAATTCCACAGTGTCCTGGGATCCAGGCCAAAACTATCTCAATACCTGAACAGTGACATTTATATAGAATTTCCCTTATTTTAAGATTTAGATGTAACATAGCTTTGGCTCGAAATTGGAGTTTGTTAATATCTTGTAAGGGGGCATCCATAAATTACGTGAGATGATTTAGGGGGGGAGGGGGTCGAGTCAAATCTCATATAATCTTACGTTAGGGAGAGGGAGGGTCTCGACAAATATCACGCAATTTTAGTTCTGAATGAAAAAAAAAATTATACTATTTTGGTCTATTCAATCCAAATTGTATGTACATGCTCAAGATTTAATCTAGAGTGTCATCTTCCGTTGCCAAGCTTCCCGCCACGGGCACAAAAAACAAGTATCGATTGCCGCGCGCCCGTGACGGGCACAACCACTTCAAAGCACTTGAAAGCGGACCGGTATCGTATTTAGTTTTTAATGAATACCTGGTTTGTATACTCTCTTTGTATTCTGATGATTTAGAGAAAAAATGCTGCAGTACATGCGGTATTTACTTTGCATCTGTCACAAGAGCTGCAGAGCACATGCGAGCCGCCCACATTGCACCAGCTAAACAAGCGCGTATGCTCCACAAAATGCGACCATCACGGATTGTCACAAGACGAGCTAATGAGTTACTGTGGGCGAGTGCCAACCGCTTGGAGTGGCTAGATCAGAACGAAGTCGAAGGAACAGCTGATTTTACTGAAAATCATATGGACATGTTGGTTCCAATAGTCTCTCTTGAGACCGCGCATAATTCTCCATGGACTGAATTAGAGTAGATATTCTTTTCTTTTTATCACAGTAGTCATGATTTAAGTATTCTATTGTTAAATTTTTATTACATTTATAACTCTCAGCAATATTGATTAGGTACTAGTCTTAACTAGTCGTAAATAAAGCACGAGGCAAATTGTTTTTTTCTTTCTACAATAACGCGTTTACGTAAGAAACCCACATTCTGAAAAATCTCACGTGAGATTGGGGGATGGGGGAGGGGGTTGAACAAAATCTCACGACATCTCACCAACGGGGGAGGGAGGGACAGAAAATTAAAAAAAACACCTCACGTAATTTATGGACGCCCCCTAAACAACTAAGGGAATCTGAAAAAAATAGTCTTATTTAATTTATGTGATTCTGCATATTTTACTGCCTCTAATAAAGCTACTGATTCACCAGCATATACTGATGTACCAGATGGACATTGATAATTTAAGATAATTTATACTTGGGAATCCAAACAGCTGCCCCGACTGTTCCATTATCATTTAATTTGGTAGCATCTGAAAATATTGTCAACCAATTCGGCCATTGCCTGTTTAAAACATCCTGTAATATTTTATTAGCTCCAGAACTATCTTTGTCTATTCCAAAGTGTTAGGTAGGGTGCCAACAAAATATTAGGCCTAAAAATAAGACATTCATAAGGAATACTAAGAAGAGGATGTATAGGTAATTGAAACATTGAATATGGAAAATTATAAAATGTTCTATAGGTATTCAAAAGACAGGGAGATTCTTTATGTCGCCAGTAGTCTGAGGTATTAATTAGGTTAGAAAGGCAGTTAAGTTTATGTAAAATAGGATGCTGGGAAAACTGAGACGCTTGATAAAAGAAGCGATCTGCAAGGTATTGCCTGCGAAGTTTAAGAGGAGGTTCAACACATTCTACTTGGAGAGCATTAATAGGGGATGACCTCATGGCACCTGTGATAATGCGAAGACTTTTATACCGAATCAATAAGTTATAGATCAACTTAAACTTCATCTTAGTGTGGCTTCTGCGGACTGGCGTAAGTTACTGTCAGTGGTGCTACTATATGTCAAAGTTAATGGTGTCAGTGTCACAAAATACAAAGAAATGATAGCCGGAGCCTAGTCTATGCCTTGATACTTGAGAGAAAACTTAATATAAAAAATGTAGACACTAATATTTTTATTTTGATGTTTACAATCCTCGACCTCTCTATCACTAACCATCAGCTCCATCAGGTGAGAAAGTGGTCAAGGCAAGGGCTAACTTAAAAACCTGTAAAATATACATCCATGAGATAATTTTACACATCCTGGCTTAAGAATCAGAACTATCCCGTACCCTCACAAGAAGAACGTATCTTGAAGTAAAATAAGCAAAATATTATATATTCTTTGTGTAGATTTATATTCGCTTCAGATTACATAAAAAGGACACACAAAGCCCTAAGCCGAGGTACTGATTTTTGATTCCGCGGTCCCCGCATTGACCTCGCTCGATTCAATCTCTCTTGAACGTGGTTTGGGGTATGCAGTGGTCGGTAGGCAGCCGATATTTTTATTATGCTCTTTCATTTATACTATTTAAATGAATGTTGCCAGGATTGGAGTTTTTATACTTGATCTATAGGAAAAATACTTCCAAGTTACAATTAAAGAACTAAACCATTTTGTCAAAAGGAATAGTCATGTGAGGGATTCGAACCCCCGTCATCCTCCCCTATAGCCGGGGTATGCTCTGACCGACTGAGATAGCATATGTTACATGACAATGACCGTAACTCTAATTTTTCTTCTCATTTTTAACTATCGTATGGGGATGACTCCGCAAAGCATGAAAAAGTAAAATATTGAAAAATAAGAATATAAATAAGTTAAAATTAATGATAAAATAAGCTATACGTAGGTAGGTAGGAGATACATCCGTGCACGTTTACACATAACAGATAAGTTTCTGTGAACATTCAAGGACGATTAGTAAACGTCTTAATTACAAATAATACACTATCATTACTCCTACTTATAAACACGTGAAGAAATATAAATTTGGGTGTATAATTTTTAATCACATTTATATTTTTTGTTGTCAACATAGAACTAAAGTATCAAGTAATAAATATGATATGCTTGTTTCGCAAACAATTAAATAGTGTTGCCACTTTACAAAAAAACTTATTATTGGTGGAATGATATTTACTTACATATTACGTAAAATATATTTAAGTTCTTCTCATAACTATGGACAAATACATGAAATGGCCGATTGGCGTAACGGTGATTCAAATAATAATGACTTAATATGTTGCGCGTGACCACTTGTGTAAAACCTCACTAGTTCCCTCGGAGTTTACATCATGGCATTATGTGTAAAGGATCCTAGTGTTCATTCAGCGCCTCATCTACCTCGAAACCAAATTTCATAAAAAATGGTCCAGCCGATTGAGAGAGAAGGGGTAACAAACATACAAACACACTCACAAACTTTTGCCTTTATAATATTAGTGTGCGTGTGATAGTGTAGCCTTAGAAACCAAAATTGGCATTTCAGTTTTGATGTTTATAGAAAAAGTCTCAAGTTGCATATTTAAAAAGAACAAATGAACTTGTAGTGTTCTTACAAAAATGCACTAACGTTTGTTGTTAATGTGCATGTTAATCCAATTAGTGAAACAAAATCGGCTCTCACTAGATATTAGAAATGATTTATTATACATGTTCTGTCTGCAAATAAATGGGTCACTTTCGATATTAACTATGATTGGGTTTCTAGCTAGTCTTACTTGTCATTAAATCAGTCAACAGCCTTATATCCTATAGAAGAAGATTCTGGATGTCTGGAGGCCGTTACTAGGACTTAGATGAATTATAGAGCTGATTGCTTGGTGTTTGACTAGATCTATTAACATTTCAGAAGAGGTATTTAGTTCTACCATGTTTAGTAGCTCGGAACAATCTCTTAGGTTAGAAGTATTTTTTAAAGAAAAATTATATCTGCTATCTATCTCCTTTTTGAGAGATGAAGTAATTTTTTTTTAAAGATAGGCATCAGGTCTTACGGAATTTTTAATCGAAAACATAAATACCTTATAAATTTAGTCTGGATTTTCTCAATGTTATGTCATTTGATATAACATTGAGAAAATGCAGGCTAAATAAGATGATTATGTACACCTCCGTTTTGTTGCTTTATTAATTGAACATATATATCGGTAAATAAAATAATGTCAATGTACATTGAGGTGTTACGCCGAGTCAAAACTACCAAGAGTCACCTGATTTCATATATAGATAGGTACAATAATATCGACAAAATTCAATATAATACTATAGAATCGGATACAAAAGATAAAATCATGAGTAAAGAGTAACATATCAACTAGATCAGCATTTTTTAAGATATTAATTCGTTGTCTCAACTCCTCATAATCTAGTGACATGCCCGTTTATATACCATTTTGGAGAACGGGCAAAAGCCCTTTTTACTGACCAATAAGGTAGTGAAATATATAAAAATCAAGACCAGTTTGTAAAAGGTAACAAACATACAACGCCCTCTGCAAAAAACCTTTCAGCAATCAATCCCCTTTTAGTACCTAAAAAGTGGGTATGGTAATTATACAAAAGAGAATGTACTGAATTGGGGGAATGGGTGGTCTTTAGTTAAAATATAACTAATTATTAATAACAATAGCGACTACTTCATTCATGTTAATCGTAACTCAGATTATCAGAAAAATAAGCACAAGTATACATACTCCAGTTTCATGGAGGTTGGAAAGCTATCGGGATTTTATACTAAGCCCTGCATGTTTAATAACTTCACAACTAATTTAAATTTAATAAACACAAATTTGTTAGAGCATTCATATGCGCTTACACTGAGATGCCTCGAGTGCGTTACAAATATGACGTACGATGCATCATTCCCACACCCTTCCACAAAAACAAAAATACCTACTTCTTGTAGACCGCAACATATTTATAAATAAAATGGGTGATCAAAATGATTCAAAATTAATAAAATAAATGCGTTGTCTTCGCCATTCCATCTGTTGGTATGGCCTAATATTGTCGCTTTTGCTATTTGGTAATTTTCCCTGCTGTTTTCAGTAGATTTCTAAGAATCTCATGGCAGCACTGGGTAGCGGCGCGCCTTCAACGAAGCGAGCGAGGTAATCTCTGTTCTCTCGTGTGTCACAGGATTTCAAAGTTTACATGTTTTTCTCGAAATAGCGCGATAAATCGTTTGATAATTCGACTTTGAAACTTTAGTGATTATGTGCTGTTATCATAGGAGTGTAGGAGGTGTATGATAAGGGTAAGTTATCTGTAAAGTGTAAACATTATGTTTGAAAGTACATAGCTGGCGGTCGTATGAAAATGTGCAATTTCATGCATTTCCTGAGATTTAATTCATGTTACAAGTAAATAGTTGTCTAGTTTTATCGATTCTCATTTTTATTTAACAGGTACCGGTGCTTATGTCGTCATTTTATCCTAATACATGTAATATTTGCACATATGATTCCTACCTACAATAACACAATTGATATAGCATGTTTTTCTTAAACTTTTAAAACAAATTGTGGCTGACCTAGTTTTTAGTTGTGAATGCATAAAACGGAGATATTCAATAATTTATGGTCTAGCTAGAATCTTATTGGAATCACCTCCTTTAATGTGGCATGTCCTTGTAGCCTTCCTTAGACTTTCCTACAAGTTTCAACAAACTTAACACATTATTTTACTCTCAACTGAAAATTCATATTCGTTCATCATAAGACAAGTTACCCAAGAAGAATTTTGTTACATTTATTCTGCTAATGTACATTTGGTTTGTTTATAAGTTATCTCATATAGGGTTACTTATAGTGCTCAATAATTCAAAAGTCATGCATTTAGGTGTCAAAACTAAACAGGAAGATAAAAAAGTATGTGTGCTATACATTTTGATGCCATGGTCCCCTTGGAACCCCTGTTCCATGACTCAAATTTTTATCTCGCTGTTTTATGTAGGTAGGAACCTACATAAAACAGTGTTTACAAGTAATTGTATTTAAAAAAGTATTTTGGCTATTTTAGGTTATCTCTGTATGTAATGTGTAAATACACCATCATCAGAGACTGCATGTTAATAATAGTAAGTAAAATTTGTTTGATTCAACTAAACAAAAATACACAGATACAGATAAATCATCTAAGTATTGTTCAAGCTTCACAACATCAAGTTACTTCAAAAATATTTAGAGAATATAGGTAATTAAATTTTTTATGAAAAAAAACAGGTAGCGGTTTAGTTTGCATTCATTATCACCAAAAGTTGTTTCAATTACCTACTTAATTAACAGTATATAAACAAGTGATTACTGCTCAATACTAGTAATCTCATTCTCAAGCAAGCCAATTAGTGTAATTAGATGGGAAATTGTAGGTATACTGTGCATTGAACACTGTATTGTTATGACTGAAATTGAAATGGTTTCTACTTACTTTGCTGAAATTTGGGTGATTACTTACATTTAATATTAATAATAATAAAAGCGTTTATTTGGGATAGTTAGTTAGTTCCTTACACTAAATTAAATCTATTTTGACAACCAAACCCATCTGCCCTAATTGGCATAGGCCTCCTCTAACTTCTTCCAGTCTTCTCTTTCTCTGGCTACTCTTAGACCACATATTGCCCGCGACTGTTTTTATGTCATCTTCCCATCTTTTGTATTGTCTCCCTCTATTCCTCTTCATGGGATAATCAATTCATGATTGTTTTGCTCCATTTCTCTGACCCTCTTAGAGTGTGCCATGTCTATCAGCATTTGTTTTTCCTTATTGTGTGTGTGTGACATTCTCTTTTTTTGTTGTTTTTCTAATGTATGTGTATTTATTTTGTCTGATTTCTTTATGTTCAAATTTTTTTTACACATGAATAAAGTTAAATATGTGTTTTCCACACAGCTAGTGGTAATTTTTAAAATTGAATGGTACAGTTACTTCTATACAGTTATCTGATTTGATGGAAAGTATAGCTTGATCCATCTGAGTTTACATAAGAGAGTCCTTAGTTTTCTCTTGAGCATATGCTAATAATTAGAAACACCAATTAACAAAATTAAATATTATCAATGCATGCGTGAATTGGAAGTGGGCAGGTCATATACTTGAAGGAAGCACAAAGCTGAGCAGGGAAATAACATATTGATACCCAAGAGATAAGGAAAGAACACATAACCGATGGGCTTTAGCCAAGGAAATAAGTGTGGAGGCGATTGGAAGAGACCTTTGCCTTTTTTTAAGAATAGGCTGACCGTTAACACAGCAGATTAATTCACAAATTATTTTTTTACAAGTTCATAAAGTCTAATGTGATGTCATAGAGCCAATTAAGTAAAATTAGACATTCTGGCGTTACTTTGTGAAAATCCATATTTAAGACTAATAAATATTTTACTTTTTAAGAAAACATTAAGTTACTTAATATATAACAAAAAATAATTGAAATATTGGACTATTGACCACTGCACCAAATTTTCCTGCTAAGCCCATGTGACAACATAATGTGGCATTTATGTTGTCACATGGGCTTAGCAGGAAAATTAACTGGAAGAATTTTTAATGCGTTTTTCTACACAAAGCATCATCAAGAGCTTTTGACTCTTTGAGCAAATTCCTCAAAGAGTTGAGACCTGGTAACCACATTTTTTGATGTAAATAAATTAGCAGGTGGTATTAATGCCACTGCCAATAAAAAATATAGACCTTTCTGATTAGATAAAAAATATGATTATGAGAAATCATTAGTTTAACTTTAACTGTGTAATCATCTGTAACAATAGCAAAAGGCTTGCATCCTTTTACTTAGGAGCCACTACAACTAGCAGACAAAATGTGACTGCTATAACTCTACCTGATACAGGATTTTGTATACCTGTAGTATAAGTACCTCATATTATATATTTTTAATTTTCTTGACCTACCTACCTGGAAAGGTGTCAAGTAATCAGCATCCTTAATAAAAATAGAAGCATGCAAAAGTAAAGTGAAATTCCATGGTGCCAGCTTACCCCACCGAAGAACATGTTTAAGCTGGTATGGCTCAGTCGCCATGGATATGGACTGCTTTGCAGAAGGTACATGGTTCGAATCCCGCCATAGGCTTAAGCTTAACCGCATCGTAGTAGGACATTTTGTGAATGCCTGCCTGGCTAGACACCATCATTATATTCATATTAATTTATAGGTACAATAATACAAGACGTTATTATAATCATAAGAATGTTGTTCCGCTAAAACTTGTCATTACAGATGTATGAATACAAGTAGAAAATCTGTCGCAAAGCAGTTAACAGTGTGCTCTAGTAGCTGTACTTGAGAACTGTCATTCTATATGTAGCCTGTTAACACATTCAACCACATCATCACTTACTATCAGGTGAGATTGTGGTCGGGATAACCTATGAATAATCAAAAAAATGAGTTTTTTTCTGATGATGACATTTGTCAAGTCAAAAAGGTTGACTATGATATTACAAAATTACAAATTTACGATAGGAAAAATTATAGTCATTTGTGGGATTCGAACCTGCATCATCCAACCCTTTAGCCGGAGTATGCTCTGACCAACTGAGCTAATATGATAATGGTTCGTAACTCAAATTTTTCCTCTTGCTGGAGGTTGTAGGAGGATTGTATGGAGATGGAGACTGACTATAATTTTTCCTCTCGTAAATTTGAATTTTGTAATGTAATCCGCTAAGCATGCATTATTGCAAAAATAAAAATATTAAAACTACTTTGATATATTAAATATATAAATTTCTCCTTATGAATAAATTAAGCACTTCGCACTACACAATGTAATGGTACATTTGAGTATTCTAATGAAGTTAATTAACAAAGTTCCAACGAGCAATTGGCAAAATGATACAATCTCATTACAAACAATCCTATCGTCTACACTCTAATTGCTACTAAGTGGTTGTAGTCAGGCCTGACCATAGATATGATTGTGGTAGAGTTGCAGTTGCTTTAAACTTGCTTGTTAATTACAATGATACATATTTACACCATACAATACATAGTATACATAGTTTTGTTATGAGTATCCTGTATTAAATATTGCTGAAAGACATACTTGGGTGTGATTAGCCATTCTGAACCGATCAGCTAAGTTAAGCAACGTCCGCCGCGGTCATGAGTTGGATGGGTGACCGCTAATGACATTACTACTGAGTGCTTCCGTGCTTCGGAGAGCACATTAAGCTGACGGTCCCGGTTGTTCTCTTAGGATGGCAGTAGTTACAGCATGGTGGTAGGGTATTTTGCGAATGTCCGCCTGTCTAGTTACCACCCTCAAGTAGCAAAATCTGTCGGCAAGCACCTAACGGTGTGTTGCGGCAGCTGTCCTTGAGAGCCAGTATTTCTAGATTAGCCTGAACAACATCTTCAACCAAATGATTACTTACCATCAGGTGAGATAGTGGTCAAAGGTCTATCGACCATAAACAAAAAAAAAACTAGAATTTCAAGCTATGTGCTGTGTCGGAGCGACGCTGCTACTAGGATGACGTATGATGACTGATGGCATGTATGGCCTAAAGAATGCGCCAAAGGGGCAGAATGCCTCTACTCATATTGACAGAAGTAGGGGGTTTCTGCACATTAGAGCTCCTTACCATATTAGAAAGGTAGCGGGTATAAATTAATTAAAAAATCGGCCAAGTGCGACTCGGACTCGCGCACGAAGGGTTCCGTACCATTAGCTATACAACATTAGACTTCATATTTTAACCTTTTTTGTTTTAACGTGCGCGAGTCCGACTCGCACTTGGCCAACTTTTTGTGTTTGTTGTTATAGCGGCAACAAAAATACATCATCTGTGAAAATTTCAACTCTTTAGCTATCACCGTTCTTGAGATACAGCCTGGTGACAGACGGACGGACGGACGGACAGCGAAGTCTCAGTAATAGGGTCCCGTTTTTACCCTTTGGGTACGGAACCCTAAAAAGTAAAATACCCGACTGCCAATTATTTATTTTCACTAAGCATTTCCAATTTCCATTGAAATTAAAACTGCAAGTTTTATCCATTTTTGGACTCGTTCTTTAAAGCCCTTCTTTTTAATATCACACTTGATGGGTTTGGAAAAAAAAAACACAATATGTCGTCTAATATCCCCCACTTTGTTTTTTTTTATGTTACTAGTGTCAATTGCGCTATTAATAAAATCCAATGATATCTTATTAATTAAAATCGATTTAGCCGTTTAGAAGTTATGGTGGAATAAAGAAACTCACAAACATACATGAACATTGAAAACATAACACTCAGTAACGCAATGTTTACGGAGAACCAATATCTTTCCAAGTAGGTTACCAGCTAGGTCTATTCAGCAAGATTCCGACTTAGTGGGTACCACCGCAAAATCAGATATTCTGCCTGTGTTCAACTGTGAAGGGTTATGTAGATAGTGAAATTAGTACAAACGAAGAACTAATGTTTCAGAGTGACGAGCACAATGCAGTGTAACCAACCAAAAATGTGGTCGAAGATGTTGTTCATGCTAAGCTAGAATTACTGGCTCTCAAGGACAAATGCTGGAAATTCAAATTCAAATTCAAAATCATTTATTCAATTTAGGCGTCTACGACGCTCTTATGAAGGTCAATTACAAATTTTAATATTGAAATATTCTACATTGTACTGCCACGTTCAGCAAAAAAAGTTTATAGAGCCACTGCTAGAAGAACGGGCAAGAAACTCGGGGCCATTCTTTTAAACGTCTTTTTACAATGTGTTATAAACAATATAATACAATTATTACAATATTTGTTTAAATTACGTAGGAGACATGTGATGGCTTGGCAGAGGTGGAATTTTCCAAGCATTTTTGTCGTTTAAGTAATCACAAACTGTGTAGTAGGATTTCTTCATCAAAATATTTTTCACGTGCAATTTGAATTTTCCTTCTGTGAGCATTGTAATATGTTCGGGAATTTTATTATAAAACCGCACACAATTACCTAAAAAGGACCTTTTATTTGTCTTTGCTAATCTAAAACATGGTACCGTTAATTTATATTTGTTCCTAGTGTTGTAATGATGGTTGTCACTGTTTAATTTAAATTTACTCAAATTTTTCCGAACATACATAATATTTTCAAATATATACAGACTCGATAAAGTTAATATATCAATTTCTTTAAAAAGATCCCTTAGAGATTCCCTAGGATCCATTTCATATATGGCTCGAATTGCACGCTTTTGTAAGATAAAGATTGTCTCTATCTCAGCAGCAGCTCCCCACAGCAATACACCATACGACATAATACTGTGGAAGTATGCGAAATAAACTAGCCGTGCAGTAGCTACATCTGTTAACTGTCTTATCTTACAAACTGCATATGCAGCAGAACTAAGTCTTCCGGCTAGATCATGTATATGTGGATCCCACTGTAAAGTTGAATCCATTTTGATTCCCAGAAAGACTGTCGCTTTGTCAATAGAGAGTTTATCTAGGCCAAGCTTAATGTTTGGTTCAACATAAGGAACATTTGGTAATGAAAACTTTAAACATTTGGTCTTTTTTGAATTTAACAGAAGATTATTAGCGGCGAACCATCCAGAGATCATAGATAACACATTATTTACATGAATGAGTTCACTATCTTTCCTATCTACTTTAAAAATCAGAGAGGTATCATCCGCGAATAAAACAATATCACAGAAATCTTTGACCATGCAAGGCAGATCATTAATATACGCTAGGAACAGAAAAGGTCCCAAAATTGATCCCTGCGGTACACCTGCGGAAAACACCGTTAGGTGCTAAGCGACAGATTTTTTTACTTGAGGGTACTAGCTATCTTGGCGGACATTCGCAAAATGACCTACCAGCATGCTATAACGACCGCGGTGGACGTCGCTTAACTATATTGATCGGTCGGTATCTTAGCCGATCAAACGACTTAGGCCTAATTTCACCATACCATGTTTGTTTACGCTAAATCAGGCATTAGCTAATGGGTCTTTAAAAATAACAGAGCTGTTAAATCAGTCTACGTTCTATGAAGTTAACTGAATTAATCATCCATTAACAGTTGGTGGGACACTCGGTTCAGTTAACAGTCCGTTAAAAGGATTAACAAGGCGTCAAATAAATAACAGAGTATGGTGAAACTAGGCCTAAGAGCCAATTTCACCATACACTGTTTGTTAATTTAACGCCCTGTTATGACAGATAACGGAGTGTTATCTTTAACGAGTGTCCCACCATGCATTAACGGGAGGTTATATCTGTTAATCTGAGATTAAATTTGATCAGAGCTTGTAAGGTGCGTTAACTGCTTAACGAGAGATCAGTCTTTGTCAAACAGTCAGCTGCTATGAGTATTTAATAGATTTTCCGTATTACATATAAAATCTTTGATAACTATTCTATTTGATCTATGATTGTTGTATTTCGCTGCTAAGTAGCCGAGAAACACATCATCTGTTTCCAAATAAGTTCAGTGGAAACTGGAAGTTCAAAATGGAAGCTGCTCTGAATTATCTAAATGAAGAGGAAGATAATTTTCGTTATTTAGATATAATAGAAAATATGGACAGACGCCATAGGATATTCAGAGAACGCCACAACTATTTTGAGGAATATGATGACAAAGATTTTTCCTCAAGATTTCGTTTAACGAAACAATCTACCTTGGATGTGTTAAATTTGATTGAAGATAAGCTAGAATACCCCTCAAATCGGTGAGTTATTAAGAAGATACTAAAAAGCTTATATCACCATTGATAGTTATTAATAAGTACACCTTCACAGTGGTATCTGTACTATTTTGAAATTATAACATAACCTTACACTTAAACCAACTTTCTGTGCTTTTGTTTCCAGAAACGAATCAATTTCCCCTATAAATCAACTTCTATTGACATTAAGATTTTATGCCACCGGATCCCAGCAAATAACAATAGGAGACTACTGTGGAGCAAGCTAATCTACGTCACACAGAATTATTCACAGAGTAACTGCTGCAATAGCTGCGCTAAGCCGTCAGTTTATAAAATTTCCCAACACAAACCAAGAACTTCAAAAGACACAGTTAGATTTTTACGACATAGCCCGGTTCCCGAAAGTCATTGGTGCTCTAGATTGTACTCACGTACGTATTCGCTCTCCTGGTGGTCACCATGCTGAATATTTCAGAAACAGAAAGGGCTATATGTCTATAAATGTACAAGCAATTGGAAATGCACATCTAGAAATAATGGATTTAGTGGCAAGATGGCCAGGAAGTAGCCAAGACCAAACAATATGGAATGCTTCATATAGAAATGTTGTTTTTGAAAGTGGCCGTTATGGCAATTGTGTGTTACTAGCTGATAGTGGATACATGAACCGACCTTATGTTATGATGCCCCTAGAAAATCCACAAACCCCAGAAGAGATACTTTACAATGAGTCACAAATAAGGAGTAGAAATCCTATAGAACGGTTGTTTGGTGTATGGAAGCGCCGGTTTCCTGTTCTTGCAGTAGGTCTGCAAATTAATTTAAAAAATTGTCTCCCTGTGATAGTGGCAACAGGTGTTCTGCATAATATTTTAATTAAAGCTAAAGAAGATCTACCACCAGATGACCCTGAACTTCAACTTTCAGCTCCTTGGGCAGAAGTGATAGCAGATGGGCACATAAGGGAGCAAAGAGAAGGAAATATAAATAATAGAGATATAAATCCTGTGAGAAGGAGAATTATCAATGATTATTTTAAAACATTGTATTTAAGTGCCACATAGGTTTTATTTTTCATAAGTGTCTGTTAATTAGGTCTTTTATTATTATTAAATAAAAGGCAATATGGTGCACTAATTTTAGTATTTTAATCAAAAGAACTGCTTATGTTACCTTACAATGATTATTGTTGTTACATAATAGTTTACCTTAAAATGAGAACTTGCACTATAGGTATTGAATTTTATACATTTTGGCATAACATTTTGGTCTATAATCAAACAAACATGATTCTGAAATATAAGCCCTTTCATATAACTACTGCACTATTTGTTTGCTTAGACATTACACAAATATTTAACCTTACTACCAAACATAAAAATAAAATGTAAATAGTTTGTAAACTGTCAATAAACAAAATATATTATTAGGTTAACAAAATATCCTCAGTAACCCGTCTCCTGCCACAGAAACTGGTAATGTCAAGATATAATCATTTGTCAATTTTTTTGTTTTGTAAATCAATCAGCAAAATTTCTGTTTTAATTTTTTCTTGCTTCAATTGCTCATCTAAAATAAGTTTTTTTACTGCAAATTCTTCTTGTACATTCTCTGCTATAAGCTCAGTCATTGCAATTTTTTTCTTTATTGATATGTTCTGCAGACTATCTTTTGGCCTTCTCCGGTGAATCCATTTCTGCCCAGAATCCAAACCTTTTTCTTTATGTGTCTTCAGTACTTCTGCTTTTGGCGTTTTAAGTATACCTGGAGACCAGCTCTTCCAAACTACTTCCGAAATAACATCAACATTTTTCTGAAAACAAGGAGTACTTTTACAATAAATATATGTATGTATATTATATTATTACAGTAAGCATATTGAGTGCCAGTGATAAGGATTGTCACATAAGGTCCATGGTTTTTTTACAAATACATGTTTGAATCTTGCAATAGTAGTGATGGTAGTATATTTTGCAAATGTTAACCTGACCAAGTAAGCGGTTTGTCCTTGCATAGCTGCTGGAGAGCCAGTTCCAATGCTGGTTTTAATTTATAGTCTAACAATAAATTTAGTATTTAGTATTATACCTATAAACAGCAACAAATTATTAAAGAAATCTTACATACATATTGCATATTTATGTATGAGTAAGTACCTGTGATTGAGTAGTAGTAGGCTGACTTAATTCTGAAGCACTTTCAATATCCGTAGACTCAATTATTTCTATCGGAGGCTCTGAAGTTTCAACCTGAATGACAATAAAACATATTGTTACTAGTAGTTGGCATAAGTCACATCATAATTTCCTTAAAAATAATGAAAGGGCTTGCAACATAAAGCCCAATTTTATAATCATTGGCAACCTACTTGTGTTGCTTGAAATTGGACATCACTATTCATATTCATTGACCATTCCATCCAAAGTTGGTCCAAGTAATACTTGCACGCGGTCTTCAAATGCTGCAGGCGGAGGATTATGTGGAGTACCACCTCCTTAAACAAGTATAGAATATTATTAATTAAAAACATTATAATACTCAAATGTATATATGATTTATCTTCTTCATCACTTATTATTTTCTCAACAAAGGCTTTCCAGAAAAAGTTTATGGATTAGGATGAAATTTCATTAGGCGAATATGATAGATAAATGTCTATCACTCAATATAACAACAAAGACTAGTCACTACCTAAATTAAATTAATTAAAACTTATACATTTATAAATATGTGACTTTCTTCAGAACGTGATGATTTTTTGACAAATTTGAATAATATTTGCAATATCACACTATTTTCTTACCTGTTAAAAAGATCTCCTTTTTTGCTTCTGCTTTGTTTTTCCTCGCTGATCTTTTCATATTGTCCCAGCATGTCCTGAGCTGGTCAGCATTCCGGACATACTGGGAACTAAGAGAATTGAATTCTCTGCTTAGCTTTTGCCAACCTACATTTTTCGCTGAAGTGGTAACAGCATCCGTTTTTTTGTTTTCTACGACATCTTTATACTTTTCCACGAGATGTAATATCAAATCTTTTTCACTTAAAGAAAAGTTCTGCCCGCGCGATTTTTTAGACATACTGCAATATGAAGAACTATAAACACCAACGAAAATTGACGTAAACAAGAACCATGACAACCAAACTTCAATCAAAACAAACAACAGAAATAGAAAAAACTATCTCAAAATGTTGAAGTTTCTATGCAATAATAGTAAGGTAAAAGCTCTAATGCCCGACACTGAACTAAAAGATGACATTTTCGACAAAAATCGTTTCTAATAAGAAAAATAATCATTCAAATAACATTGCTACTGATGTTAAAGACACCTAGTGTCATCCATGATACATGCTCAAAAGCTAAGTCATTGTCCGAAGCAAATTTCAAAAAGGCGATAGTTTGCAACAAACAATGGCAGCAGGTTGACATTATGCGTGTAATTCTTAGTGTTTTTCGTAAGGCAACTTACTTTTTTCAGGTATGATTTTGTCTTATATATATGAATATTGGCTACTGTTGGGTTCGATTTTATAAATGTGTTAAATTATTGATTTATTAGGACCATTTCCTTGTTATTTTAGCTTGTTTTTGTATAAATTTTAAGTGATGTTTACTATTGGTACCAGAAATTAATCAAAACCTAAAAGATGACACATGTGTCTTCTACTAGGGTTTCATCAACCTCAATTTGTTGGCTTGTTTTATTGCAAATTTTGCCTTTATGGTGTAAAAATAAAGTTCTGTCTGAGTTTCGTTTGTTTTACACTAGCCTAACTAAAAGAAGACAGTGTCAACTATTAGGGTATATTAGGTGTCAATTATTATTAGTACTATCCATTAATTTCGTCAAAAATTCCACAGTCCCGTGCATAATATAGGTGAAATCATTCCTAGTCCCTTTAAAAGAGCGTTGTTTTGTCCAACACCTAAAGAAAATTCTAAAAAAAGGGAACAAGAAAAAAATACCCTCTGTAGTGTCTTCCAGGCAATAGCAACAATATTACGAAAACAAGGAGATAAAGAATGAAATAAACGAAACGAAGAAAATAAAAACAGAAGAATGAAGAAGAAATAAAACTTTGCTGCTAAGAAATTAGCTAAGAAAAGTCAAAAGCTTGTGAATAAGAAAACTAATAAGACTGATATCTGTTAGTGCCTCAAGTACTGAAAAGGAATGGATAGAATATGGAGATAGATTAGATGATCTAACTGACGAGCGTGAGATTGACAATGAAGAAGAATATTTATACATATACAGATGAAGAAAATTAACATTAGCAAAATTAGATCACGCCTGGTTTATGTTATTACACTTATTACTAACTTTCCTGAAATAAGAAGTTTCACAAATTTCTTTGTCATCTTATTTTTCCTTAATGTGGCTAGCATTAGTGCTTTTACCTTAAATTAAAACCAGTCGCATTATAGACCTAGCCAATATGATGTGATCGAATAGTATGACCCCATATTTTGTGACAATTGTTATAAACATAGAAACTGTTTAATTTATTCGTATAAGCTTTTTGGACCATAGACTATATATATCCATATAAATATCACTCATTGTTCACTCATCATTCACATAAAGCTTGATTAGGCAACGCCTTGTCAAATTTTCTTTGTGAAACGTTATTAACTTAACACGCCTTTAGCAGCAACATTTAATTTAAAGACGGATTACATAATGTCCGATTAATAATGAATTGGTGAAATTGGCTCTAAGTCAGCTACTTTAATCTACGAGCGCTTCAAAATTGCGCGCCGCCGCCGCCGTTGCACGCTTACGGCGAGCCGTCATTTGTTTTTATTTAACTTGTCATTCCAAAATTTACTTTAAAGTGGACTAATTAAAGCCCTTACTTGAATGGCAAGTTATGTGCCGTGTCGAAGCGGTGCTCTTATGATAATAAGCAACCGTGTTTGACAAAATCTCCACAACAAAACAGTTTAAATACAAGCATGCCGCGGCGCCGCGGCACCGGCGAAATCGCGCTAATTATAAAATAACTCGTTGTTATGGTTACGACTGAGATAAACAATTAAATTCATTGTAACACTGAGTTGTGCTTATTAATAGATGACCTTGGCAGCTTTCAGCCTCATGAGCTAATGGTGAGGTGAACCTGTATCAAGTAAAAATAGTTAACTCACCCAATTATCTCTTGATTTCAAAACGATGTTAGCCTTGTGGTTGTCAGTTGCTGGTCAAGTGGTTGGAGGTTTGAGTCCTGCGGGTTTGAGCTTCTGATGTTAGGTAGGTTTGTTTTTTTGAACGTGACAATAGAGAGTGGCAGAGATGGTATTTCAATATCTATACGAGCGTTTAGACGCCTAAATTGTATAAATGTTTTGGACTTTTGAGGGCATATTGCTCGCCTAGCTAGTATACAAAATTTCTTAGAAATATTTGTCGCCAAGCGGCAATGTGTGCAGGCAGCTATTTTCGAGAACCAGTTCTTCTTTTTTATGTGATTGTGACGGAACAAGCACGAGGCCCACCTGGTGTTAAGAGGCAACACTGCCTATAACAGTTGTATTTCGTCACAAGCGACGAACTGCACTGCGCCCGTCACCCTGAGACATAGTTGTTAAGTATCATATGCTTGTAATTTTACTGGCTCTCAAGTAATGCTGCAGGAACACACTGTTAGGTGCTTGGCGACATATTTTCTACTTGAGGGTGGTGGCTAGCCAAGGAAGCATTCGCAAAATACTTGTTCACCAAGTGGTGAAGCTCAAGCCGGGGCGGTGGAGATCGAAGCATGGTCATGCGACACCGTAGTCCCAGGTTCGATCCCTGATATAACCGCTCGGCTATCATTGATTCAAAAAATATTGTACTGACCCTGTTAGCTTGTGGAAATAGGAGATGATGACTATTAAACGTATAAATAGATGACCTTCTATATTTCCATGTCATCCACAGGATTTGGTCTGTATAGAATGGTATTGATAAGCCACACTGCCGCTTATTTAAATAACGATAAATATTTACATTCCGTTTATTTTTACGTTTTTTCCTCCTTGTCGATTCCGAGCGATCCATTTTGTAATGGATGTCCTTAGTTGATTTATTTCTGTTGGAGTCAGTTTTATTGTCTATTTACCTAATGTTAGTTGATGTCGACCAGCAGTTATAACTTATAAGTCTAGGTTATCTGTGGGCTAATATTATAAAGTAGTAGATAGTTAAGTATATATATATATATATATTTATACCACTAAGGTGGCAAACAAGCATACGGCCCGCCTGATGGTAAGCAGTTACCGTAGCCTATGGACGCTTGCAACACCAGGGGTATCACTCGCGCGTTGCCGACCCTGAAGAAATCGTCAAGTGATTAGGTGATACTTAAGTCACACTGAAAGTTTCTGGATTCTGATAAATTAGACCAGACATTAGACTTATGATATTTTTATTGGTTTTAAAAGTATAAGCCCTCCCATTTTATACATTTTTGCATTCGCCGGACCATTATAAAATCAGTTGGCCCAGTCTTTATTAGCGACCTATTCAATAGCTCCGTGGAGCGCATACACCGCCGACTGAGGGCTCGTGAAACGTATGGCTCTAAGTTGGCTTTCATTTTAGGAAACAAATAGAAGTCGCGAGGTGCGAAATTTAGGCTTTATGACGGATTTGTCATCAGTTCTATATTTGAAGCCTTCAAAAGCGCTTCCGTTATCTTAGTGGAATGTAAGGACGCGCTATTGTCGTGAAGGACGACATTGCTTCGAGGACGCTTTTCACGAACTTTTTCTAAGACTCTGGGCAAGCAAGTGTTGACGTACCAATCAGCGGTCACTGTCTTTTAGTTTTCAAGCGATACTGTTGTGTAAGTAATGTGCTGATTTGCTGAAGAGAGACGTAACCATTTTCTAACCAATACCTACCAAATACTCTGAACCACGAATACACAGAGCTGCGACATGGGGCTTCATGACCAAATGCTAATTGAAGCCTCTAGCAACTCTCTTGTTGACTTAAGAAGACTTGTGCACGGAGCGCTTTCCATGCAATCTAGTTTCGTAATATTTTAAATAGCAAGTGTTCAACCTCGGTGAAATTTTGTATGCATATTGCTGACCCTTATATCTAGGCTTCTGGTTTGCCAGTTTTTCGATTCATTATTTATTTTCTCCCTGTATGTCAAAATAACAATTACGATTATAAAACAATTTTTTGAATAATTTTTGAAAATACTTAATTTTACAGAAATCTCGCAAATCAGAACCATAATATTATTAGGCTCAAGGACATACATGCATTAAGTATGCCCCACGTTTACCTATATCTACATTCATGTTTTTGCTAGGATATGTAGATATACCTATCTACAGCATTACACTATAATTTAATGTTTATAAACATACAACATATAAATTTACCTCTATATTATGTAGGAGGTTATCTAGAAAGTAAAAAAAATACTTTGTTCTTTGTATTGTCAATATGGTTAGCCTTTGACCACAATCTCACCCGCACGTGATGATGTGATCTAAGGTATTGAATAGGCATAACCTAGAATTGGAATTGGCTTCAAGAACAGCTGTCGGAACACGCAGTTATAAGTGCTTGGCTACAGATTTTATACTAGAGGGTGGTAGCTAGCCAGGTTAGTTTGCTAGGTTGGATAGAACTGTCAGTCAAAAGCAAGCATCGAATAGTTTATTCTCCGATATCTTTCCTTGTCAGCGAACTAAAAATGAGCTTCAGCGTTTTTTTTTTTCGATAAAGTGCTCGCTTTCTTAACACCACAATATTTATAGCATCGACCACATCGGCTTTTTTAGAGAACTGTGATTCTGCCTCTAGTAGATTATCCGTATAGTTCTTCGATAAAATATACCCTAGATGCAACTTTTCGTATTGACAGAACGCATATAAACGGCTCGAGTTATCCTATACCTTTCTGTCTATTGAGATACACTTAAAAACTTTAAAATTACCTAAAAAAGTAATAAATCTATTTAAGTTATTTAACAATATTCAACCTTGTTTCAGTTGCATAAGGTTTAATTTTCAATAACTTCGTAATAAACTTACAGCACTTTTACTCTGCGCCATTGAAGAGAGCTCGTAAAATTTTATTACCCTTTGCTGTGATAGAACATAAAATACAATGAAGTCGCTTACTCCTAATCTCGTACTAAAAATATTATTTAGTAATTAGTTGTTGTGGTGACTTTTTTTTTAATTGGAATTTTAAGGCCTAATTTCACCATACCATGTTTGTTTACGCTAAATCAGGCATTAGCTAATGGGTCTTTAAAAATAACAGAGCTGTTAAATCAGTCTACGTTCTATGAAGTTAACTGAATTAATCATCCATTAACAGTTGGTGGGACACTCGGTTCAGTTAACAGTCCGTTAAAAGGATTAACAAGGCGTCAAATAAATAACAGAGTATGGTGAAACTAGGCCTAACTATCCGTATTAACCAACTAGCTTATATACCCTGGTTTTGCCCGGGTTGAAAAGGTGTGTAGTAGATTATATGCGGATGTTGGGAGATAGAAAAGGGATCTGTTATAATTAAATCAGAATATTAATTATTCGGCTTTAATTTTCATTAACATTTATTTATTTATTCCACACAGAACAAAAAGCAATTAAAAACAAATAATATAACAATATAATGTATCAGACCTGAATTGCAGTTCAGATACCTGCGTGTTACAGCAAAATGTATAAAGTAAACGTGTTTGACTAATTATGAATGTTAATACAATGTTAATGTTATACATTATATATGTAATACAATATTTCATATTTATAAACTACCTTTACATACTATATTCATATCATACATTCTGAAAATCATCTGTAATAATAAGAGTGCACGCTAATCCTCGTGCATTCAGGATTGTGCAGGTGGCTCGGACATTTCGATATGAAATTATTAACATACAACATCGATTAAAAACCGGAACACTAGAACTTGAAAAAGGTTTTGTGGTGTTTTTCCAATCAGTAAGCCAAGTCACTCTTACACGTATTAGTACATAATACATACATACATATGACACACACACATAAAAATATTGTATATATGTTTGTAAGCACTAATCCATATTATATGTGAATATATTGCAGTTCTAATAATATTTCATACATACATGTCAATTTGATAACCTCCTTTTTTGAAGTTGGAAATTTACAGTTTATGCCTGTGTTAAATGCCTGTGTACAGTCTGAGAAAATAAAAGATTATTATGGCGACTCCAATAGACTTGTTCTGAATTAGGGCTCACTTATTCTTGTCTTGCATGGGATGTTATTATGTGTGCGAAAGAGACAACTGCGTGACAGGAGTAACGGAATTTAATTTGGTGATATATTAATTTGGAGGTGATAATTAAATAATTATGAATGTTTATCACTTAAAATACTATAAATATGTATAAAACTTACCGAAAATACGAAATTCCATGTATTTTTCGCTTTGTAAGTGTATTATTTTTGCAACTATTCACAGAGCACTTCGGCATTGTTTCACTCGACGATCAGAGCGTCACTGACGGCAAAACTGTGCTTCAGATCATTTTAAGCACAGTTTTGTTTGGTTAACTTTGGAGCGTTCGCGCAGAATCTAGGGTATATTTTATCGAAGGTATAGTTACGAAATGTCTTTGGTTTGCCTGTCTCAGTATTTACGTCCCACATGCCTCATATCACATTTGTAGACTTCACGGTACGGTCTGTAGACGGTTCCTGCACGGTTTGGCATATGGCGCCAGCCGTGACTGGGGTGCTTGGTTCTAGCGTGAAAGTGGCTTCATAGAATTCTATACAAGAATGACAACCGGATGTAATCCCAGTATTCTGCCGGGTCTAGAGGTAGCGAAAAACTGTATCGTAAGTTTCTTTATCCCACGTATGAATCTTAATGTTTACAAGTTCTATTTTCATTGAAATATATTAATTGTAATTTATGCTCAGTACAGTAAGATGTACGCCTTGAACTATAGATATCACCTTATGATTATGACATGTGACCTGAAGCAGTGAATCATTGTGATAGTGTTTATCAGTCTAATTGATTATTTAGTTCCGCTTATATTTACTTAAAGCAATGAAAATATGTAAAAATATCACCTAAAAAAGAACAAACCTTCAACGTCAGGTGGGCTTCGTGCTCTATTATCAAAACAGACTTTCAAGCAAACACAAAAAAAAATGAAGTATTTTTAAAATATTTTAAGAAAATATTAAATTAATATTTTGGAAATCACTTAACATGTAGAAATATATGTTGTGACAATTTCACCTAATTATCCTATAAACGCAACGTAGCGTTAAATTAGTTTATTTTAAATAAATTAAAAAGAATCAATTTTTTATCGGGATGAAAAGGGATTTTGAGGAATGTAAGCTGAACCAGGCGCATGCAAGGTACAAATCGAATACAGTCTAACGAATTTTTCAGTGAAATTTTTCAGTCTTGATAAGTTACTATTAAAATATTTTACTGCGCGTTGAGCAAAATGGTAGAGACACTTCGTTAACAACGGGCAAGTAACTCGGGGCCATTATTTTTATATGTCTTTACTCTTTTACAATTTGTATGTCTCTTGTAAAATTATTACGATATTTATTACATAGGTTATAGGCGGTGGTTTGGCGGAGGTGGAATATCCCAAGCATTTTTGTCTGCTGTTGTGACTGAAAAATACATGAGACTGTATTCGATTTGTACCTTGCATGCGCCTGGTTTTTTGCTGGATTTTTGTCATCTAAATAATCACCAATTTTATAATATGCTTTTGCAATTAAAATCGTTTTCACATGCAGCTTGACCCTTCCTTCTGTGATAACTGTAATATCTTTAGGAATTCTATTATAAATTGCACTCACCTAAGAAAGACTTTGTATTTGTCTTTGCTAATCAAAAACTTGGCACCGCTAGTTTTTATTGGTAGGATTGTAATTGTAGTGCTGGCCGTTTAATTTCAATTAAATTAAATCGTTGATTAAATTAACTTAAAAACTAATTTCTCCCTCTCTTTTTAGAAGGACCACGAGTGAGACTTTTTTTTTGTTCGTCCCACTGGTATTCAAACAGCTTGTTGTATTGTTAGTCCTATTCCTATACATATAAAATTTTGGTGAGCTTAGCAACGAGTGTGTTATACCAGGTTATTTAATTATATTCACGAGTTTTTTTTATGTTATTGTGACGGAACAAGCTCGAGGTCCACCTGATGTTAAGCGGACTAAGCTCTGCCTATAACAGATGCATTTCATCACAAGTAACGAATTGCAATGCGACCGTCACCTTGAGACATAGATGTTATGTATCATGTGTCTGTAATTTCACTGGCTCTCAAGGACTGCTGCCGGAACACACCGTTAGGTGTGAGACAGACGACAGATTTTCTACTTGAGGGTGGTAGCTAGCCAGGCGGGCAATCGCAAAATGCCCTTTCACCATGCGGTGAAGCTCAATCCGGCGGCGGTAGGAGTCGAACCAGGGACCTGCGGCATGTCATTCCATAGCTATTACCGCTCGGCCATCATTGCTTCATATTGGTTGGCCTTTACGAATGGTGTTGTGCGTCTGCACATCACTGGTCTGTACGGAGGCCAAGCAGGTCAATAATATCCTGACTAACTATCATGTATGGAGAATATAAGAGTGGTTGAGATGAGGCTAGATTGATCGCAGTAAGTGGAATTACATGATCTCTGCCTACCCTAAGGAGGCGTGACTTTCTGTTTTTTACGCTATGTCTCAGAAGTTGAAACATACATAATGGCCTTTTAAAAATACTTTTTAGAAAAGTGTTGAAGCCTCCTTGGTGTAAAGCTTCGCTTTTTGAATATCGAAGTCCTGGAGTCTGCAACGATGCCCGGTATATGGTAATAATCTCAACCTCTTTGCGATGTTAGCGAAACGTGGGTATTTGACAACTCTGTATACCCCTTCGGGGATGATGTGTGTGGAACAGATAGATATACGTACCGAGTATCTTCTTCGCACTGATAACCACATCTGCGTGCGTTGACTCATTCATATTGTTTATCTTTGATGTGTATGTGAGCGGGCCACGAAGTGAGCGATGTATCGACCGAGAAGCGATTAGCTGTTTCTTTGTATTGTAACCAGAGAGGTGAAATACTTAGAGTAGTTATATCCGAACACCACTGCTCTAAAAGCTTACTAGAATTTACCTATGTACATACCTACGCACATCTATACGCAGTTTGTAATGACAAGGAAAGAACGTTCAAATATTATGCGTCATATCTGTTGTTAGAAAGAGATAAGTAAGCAATTCGTGTTACCACCGAACCGCCACGAGACGTTCCGATCACCATTATGCTGCATCTCTTTCACTCTCTCACACCAAACGATACACATATCTCGCTCATCCATTTCATTGAATTCGTTCCTAAGATAAAACAAAATAACGATATTTTCTATTTCAACAATAAAAGCAATAATTACGCGTGAAATGAAACAGTTTTCTTATCTCTCACAGTGCCTGTATAATTGGTGCAGAGTCTAAAGACACAAGGAAGGTGTATAATTGTCCACAGATTATTCCGAAAAAGCACGATTAGCGGCGATGTATTCACCGGACGCTCGGAAGTGCTAGACTGGTAGTGACTCAGGCGATTACCCTGAATTCGTCTAGTAAATATGCAGGGCAAACAACTGATCTACAGGTAAAAAAATCTTAGATTGTAACCCAAAACAATCGATGTTGTAAGCTGTTTGAGTCACTGAAAAGAGTGAAATAATATGTACATATAATGTATATGTACATATAATGTTAATAATAAATGTTATATGTACATATAATGTACATATAATGTTTTTGCATCAAGGAGAAAGAGGTAGTTCGTCACTGCTTCGTTGATATATTTGAAGCGCTCGTTGCGTAGCTTGCCTAATCGTTCTTAACCAATCAAGAAAGATAAACAATGTCCGCTGCGGTCTCGACTTGTATACATGACCACTAGCGGCATTACTACTGAAGGCTCCCGTGCTTCGCAGGGATGTTTGTAGGGTCGGAGGAAGATGTCGAGTCTGTATTGATCCTGACAATTGAACTTGCACTATGGGATACATTATCGAAGTTTTCATACGGATCCCTAACTTTTAAAAAAATCTTCTATAGCCTATGTTCATCAGGGATCAAACAAACAATCAATTCTTTCCTCTTTATTGTATTAGTTTAGAAAAGCTCAATGCGATATTTCTTCCATAATATGATCTTCAAGCAAGACAGGAATTAAAAATACCACTTGCACGAATTACGTTGAAGCGCTCGTAGCGAAGTTTGCTTAACCATTCTGAATCGATCAGCAAAGTTAAGCATTGTCCGCCGCGGTCATGACTTGGATGGGTGACCGCTGGTGACATTACTACTGAGCGCTTCCGTGCTTCGGAGGGCACGTTAAGCCGTCGGTCCCGGTTGTTGTCTCAGGATGGCAGTCGTTGCAGCATGGTTTTAGGGCATTTTGCGATCGCCAGCTTTTAGGTAAGTTACCACCCTCAAGTAGAAAATCTGTCGCAAGCACCTAACGGTGTGTTCCGGCAGCTGTCCTGTGTTGAGGGCCAGTAAATCTAGGTTAGCCAGAACAACATCTTCGACAACATCATCAGGTGAGATAGTGGTCAAAGCTAACCTATCAGCTAAAAAATTACTCTGTGATTTCAAATCGGAACAAAGAGAGAGATTATGTTTTCACTATCATAACAACTTCTGCTAGCCAGTTTAACGACATGACCATGAATCCAGCGATGCGCCTCTGTTTAAAAAGTATACACTAATATAACGTTTGTTTTCAACTCGCGTATAGATGAGATTGCTATGACGATGATAATTGGATGATGATTTATTTTGGTATACGAGAGTCCAGAGTCCATTTGCATATTTAAAATTGTGTTGCTTTCTAGATCTCGTATTTCACTTTTAGATTTTTGTTACTACGACGTTTTTTGCTTGACGAGATTATACGTAAGTGGTGTAGTGACGTATGGGATCCATAATTTGCATCGCTTTTTTACTGAGGCTGGTACATTACCGCGCGGAGTTCTTTGTATATCTTTGAAATCTTAGTGCCGATTTTACTGTTCTTATTACTAAACGCGTCTAAACGCCGGATATTGGACGTTTAGAAGCTACGAATAAATATGTAAAGAAATGCAAGTCAAGCTCAATAACAGCAGAACGCAAAACATACCGCGGCGGACGTGGTTTGAAAGGTGTACCGTGCTGCACAACAACATTACCTTAACTAATCAAATGCGATCATTTCTAATCGCCAAATCAAATCATTTAACCAGTCCTATTGAATTTAGAAGATAGTACATGTTTTGTTAATTATGAACTATATGAGTCTGAAATCAAAGCGGTAACTGTATGAGAGTTACACTTCCTTACATATACATATATTCGTAGTTTAGAAATGAATCTAGGTTTTGTTTGAACTTTGTTATCTTGTTGTGTTTGTTTATCTTGAATTGATTGCGTTCAGATTCAATGATGAAATTCGCCCTTAGTGCCGATTACCCATTCATATCCACATCACACGGTTTAATTAAACTAAGTTCTGCAATACCGATTTAGAAACTCGGTTTACGTGAAAATAATTTTACCGGTAATATTTTGATCGAGTTTAGTTTCCATGGACACGAATATTTCGATTGGTGCAATACCAAGGATCGCCTATGTGATTGACTGTAATTTTTTTACGACATTGAAGGCTCTTGAACGCGAACTCGTGACGTCAAAAATTGTCTTATAAGTTTATGTCGGTTTAGTTTCAACTTGGTTTAAGGTGAAATTCAAATTGGACGTCTGATCTCAGTCAAGCGCGTACCTTTTATTTTTTTTTAGCTTCGGTGAAAACTACCTGCATTGTATGAGTGTGTTTCATTCTATTTTCGAAGTTTTCTATTTAATTTTATTGTTGACTGATGCCGTTTATACGAAGGCCCAGATTATGAATTTTGAATTTCACTATAGGTTTCTCTATAATAATAATAATAATTATAGACAAAATGACAAAAGAAGTATATCTTATAAATGTAGCAATTCTAAAAACTTATAATTTACATAAAAACCATAACAGAAAAAAATCTAAAATATACAGAGCTAAAAGAAGAAATTCACAGAAGTTGGATTTGGTTGCTGCATTCTCTCAATATGATATCTTTACCGGAAAATATCTATATAACAATACAGAAAGCTGCAATTTTAAATACCTGCCGTATTGTTAGAAAGTTTTTACAGGAAGATTCAGTCAATAACATTATCACAGAAAATTTATTACACTTGGCTTAAGCCCGTGTAATGCATGAAACCGAAATATCTTCAATATTTCGAGAATGAACATATATGATAATAATAATAATTTATTTTTTCCAAATACCATTTTCTATAAATTAAGTGCAGCTTGTACTTTAGTTACACTACGATTATCCTATGCTTTCATTCTTTAAAAAAAGAATACGGACGACTGCAATTTATTTTGCATAGCACAAATTTGTAAAAAGTTTGATGTACATTTTCTTTACTCACCTCATCATCATCTTATTTAACCCAACGCACGCATGTGGGGTCAATACAATATTTTTATCTAACAAAACAAGAACACATTAAAAAAAAAAATACCGACTTTAAACATATGATACGCATTATGAGGCATAACTCAATCACAAAATACTCCTTAGATCTCACTCAAATTTAAATGTGACCAAATGATAAGCACCAGCATTCGAATATAAAAAAAAACATCAAAATGTATACTCGCTGTAAAGAAGTATGAGGTGACACACTCACACACATACACACACCCTCACACACACACACACATACACACACACACAAACACACACACAAAATACAGCCGTACTGAAAATTCCTCCTATTTCTGAAGTCTGTTATTTATTTTTTTTTATCAACACACACAATGTGACAACATAAGGAAATGATTGTGAAAAGTTTTGGCTTTGGATTTGTGGCACGAGGCTCACTTGGTGTTAGGTAAACTTGCCTATAACAGATGAATTTTGTCACAAGTGATGCACTGCGCCCATCAACCCTAACTTAAAGCCATAAAGTTGTTAAGTCTCATGTGCCTGTAATTTCACCAGCACCCATATCCTTCAAACCGGAACGCAGTAATGTGAACATTACTGCTTGGCGGTAGAACTAGGTATGAGGGCACTTTTAGTAGTTCACTTCCCCGGACGAACTCGTTCACAAAGAGTTCTACTGCTGCTAAAGCTTGACCTAAACTCTCTTTAAAAAGCTTATTTCTTTACCCACATAATACCATCAAATACGAATCTTTTAAACTTTACATCCGATTGGTCAATAAACTAGCCAAACAGAGGAATAAAAGTTTACACGACTTGAAATGGAATTGAAATTGTATAAGTAAAAATTTATCGCCCAAAAAACGATTCGCTCAAATTTCCACGAATCGGGAAAAGGAAAAGAATCCTGTGAGAAAGAAAGGCGTTTTAAAACCTGTCACGATTTTCACAGGAAAAAGGGCATTGAACAAGTAGATTTTGTATAATTTAACCCCTAAAAAAATTACGTGCTTAGAACGTAAAGTTCATTTTGAATTCTGTTGATCTTAATTAGCATCACCCGCCCCGTGGGGTGTCGGGGTAGAATGTCGCCCCCCTTCCCTTCCCGTAGGTATCGTGATACACGACTAAGGTAAAAATACTGGAAGGTGCAGTAGCACCTTCTGAGCTGTATACTGCGGTCCTCATGACGCCTGCCAAGAATGGAGATTATGGCAAACGCCCTCTTAATAGAGGAGGCTGGGTTCAACTGTGATAATCCAACTGATATAGTAATTAGCCCGATGACGATGCTATGTTATAAAAGCTAGATAAACCCAAAAATATCTATATATACTCAACTTCGTTCTATTTATAACTAGTTCCGGGTACTTTTAACGCTTACGCGAATTCCTTTTCATGCGACGCCAAAGCCGAGAGAACAAAGGATTTTAAGACGAGTGGGCACCCTTTACTCCAAACGTTCCCAGTGAAAATAAACAGTTTAATGCTGTTGCTACATCTGCGGTCACGCTCCGCCGATAACTGTTGTTAACGTATTATAAAGTGTGACTATTTTATTTGAGAGATTTATACTTACCAGTATTATCGAGTAGATCCGTAAGTATTTTTTACTGAGACACTAAAGGCTCGAGAGCTCGTAGTGGTTTCCATAGAGAAGAAGTTTCGTCATAATTTCAATACCAAGTGTTCTAACTCTGTGAGAATAAGGATGCATGTCCTGGAGATTAATATTATGCTTCTGGTATGGCGGATTTTCGTAAAATGAAGTATTTTCAAAAATATTCGCAAAAATCATTTTGTATGGGAATTTTTATTTAAATAATAAATCGAAAAACTGGCAAACCAGAAGCAAAGATATTAGGCTCTGCAATATATATGCATAATTACACCGAGTTTTCACTTGGTATTTAAAAAATGATAACTACGTTTGTGGTGTCCGCGTGGATGATATTGCCTATTTGGGAATGATATTCTATTGTTCTCGTTATCTGAGATACCAAAGGATTTATGTCGTGAATCTTAAACGATATAATAATTCAGTATAACAGTTAGCTGAATCAGTGTGACTACTCCTAAATCTTAAAGATTTATGAAATACTTATCATCATCCAGCGGCAGGCATTTATTGTTGAACATAGGCGTCTTCCTTTAATCACAATATTCACTATGAGTAGCCAATAGTTATTCACTATGGCTCACGATGTTGTAGATCCACCTGGCAAAGGCCTGATGCGCAGCAATTGGACTGCCCATTGCCAGTTGAAGATCTTTACAAAGAAACATGAGGCACTGCTCTTTCTTGCGCGTTCGAGATCACATAGAATGCCATGTAGGTATTTTAAAAAGAACCTGGATTAAACATGAGTGCCTATACTCTCTAAACGTTTGTACTAGGTATATAAACTCGGTAAAATTAATTTAACGGGAATCTGGCAAACTAGGAACCTGAATAAAGTCTCAAGGTAAAGAAAATAGGTAGTTATACAAAATTTTACCGACTCTATATTCATAGTTTCGTAACTTTATCCAAACGTTATATGCGGAAAGCAAAACTTATGCGCAGTATTGCACGTATATGACCTTCAGGTTTCAGAATGTTCGAGTAAGTTCCGGTTTTACTACCCAGAACATATTATTTAATAAATAAAACACTATCTTTGCGTTTCACAGTCATCGATTTAGCCTATCCATCGGTTAAAGCTTGAAACGCGCTGCATGTTAACTGTCATTTTTATCATTCAGTTATTTTATGTGTTGCACAGCAATCCGAAACTTTATTAGGACATTCTGAAACGGACCCTAAAAGATATGAAACACTGTTCATGGTTTGTTCATGGCGGTAAAACGGGTCATTTTTCTAGGTCATATTTTTTTAGGAATAATTAGTTGTTGAAAATGAGGAAATATAATAATAATAATATAATATTATAATTCATTTATTTCAAGTAACTTAGACTCATAAAATGGATACAATAATAATCAAAATCAGTCACATTTCATAAAATTAATTGGTTAATAATAATAATACGACAACACAACATTGAGAACAGAACATAATCAATTCATTTTTTATATGAAACATGTAGTCTGCAGTGATTTATATAATCACAGTCTAGTCTGTCTTTGAGCGCGGCCAGCATGCTGTTGGAGCTCTCCCGGACTCGCCGCACCAGCGAAGTACCTCTAATGACAGGGCAATTCCAAAAATTATTGGTATACACTAGAGGCATTATCCATGAAGAAAATATGGGTATACATTTATGGATAATCGCAGTACTACTTCCCTCAAGGAACTACGAGTATTATGATTCGCCCTTGGTTTTTGACACACATATACAGTTATTCAAGTCTCATGCGCCTGTCATTTTACTGGCTCTCAAGGACTGCTGCTGGAACTCTGCAGAATTGGTATATAAAATATGATTCAACTACGATTGTATCGGAAAGTGCTGACATAGTATATGAACACTATAATCGCGATATCTTAGCCACTAGCATTGCAGCCGCGGCTCCGCCGGCTTTTTTGCGCAGTTGTATAAAAAGTATCCTATGTCCTTCCCCGAGGCTCAAACTATTTCCATAACAAATTTCATCAAAATAGGTCCAGTAGTTTTTAAGTTTATTCGTAGCATTCAAAAATACAAATCTTTCCTCTTTATAATATTAGTGTAGATTACAGTTTTAGATCCAAAAACCAACACTTAAACGTTCGTACCACATTTCTTTTTTACAGAAGTTTCTTGAAAGCCAGTAATTCTAGGTTAGCCTGAACAACATCTTCGACCACATCATCACTTACCATCAGGATCTCACCTGTGGCCAAAGGCTAACCTATAAGGCATAAAAAAAGTAATGTCTATTTATATATGTTTTCCCTAACAACGCCGGCGGCAGATGTATCCACGGTATTAGAAACAAGGTCCCACGGAACATCATTCATCTAAAACAGACAAATAAACCAAAGTCCAGCAATATCTCTGTATTCAGTTGATAGTTCGCGTTCGGTCCGAAAGTTGTGTGCAATTACAATCACTGTGCTAATTAGTTAATGCGGAAATTAATACTACGAAGGTCCCGGAAAGAGTTTTATATCTTACTATTCTTCTTGAGTACATAAACCTTAACAGTTTGCGAGTGTTGAACACTGTCATGCATCGTATTTCATGGGATTTGCTTGTGGTCAAAGGATACTAACTCTCTTCGATCGCCATACTAACACTGACCACATTATTTATCTTCTTCGTCTTGCCGCTATCCCACGCTAAACGAGGTCGGCATCATGTATTCTTCATCACTCTGTCATGTCAGTCACCTAATTTTCGTAGGTACATATTTTTGAAGACGCGGTCCATCTATGCCTATAAAAAGTGCAAAATACGTTAAATCTTCTTCTTGTCTTCATATAGTTAAGTGTGTAGTTCTTATGCCCATTGCAATTTAAGCGGAATTGTCATAAGATCTATTTTAGTTTTTCCTAAATATTTCACTAATATTTAAGAAAATCATTTTATATCAGTTGGCATCACACACACGCACCGGAGTACGGGCATTAGTGAATAAATATCAATTGTTTACATTATCTATGATGCGCGAAATTTAAATATGTTTTTCATATATTTGTTATTATTTAATATAGATATCGAGAAATTAACGCCTGAATCTATTAATTATCTTATCCCCACAATAAAGTAAAACCTTCAACACTTGTGTACAACAGGAAAAATATCCCATACGGTTAAATGTGTGTTGGCTTTTTTATTTGTCTTTCTTTCATTCAGCAACTCGGCAAGGTGAATTTTGCATAGAGATATTTAAAGTTTCAATTATGATACGAGCACTTATATCCCAATATGCTTAGCAGGTAGAAAGATAAAACCATTTTAGAATTTTATAGCTTCGAACACATACCTTCAATTTCGGCATGATTACTTGAGATGATAGATCATTTCCAGTTTTGTGTATTACGTTTTGCTCTCTTGAATCGCCAACAAGTTACATATTTGTTATGATATCTATAAGACTCCACCGAAAAAAAATCAACTGTTTGGTCGTTTTTGTTGCCCTACGTTATTTGTCAGTGGTAGGAACGTTTGTGCCCTCTGGACGTCTTTTCTTGTTAGCCAACCATACTTAAATAGAAAGCCGCAATCGCCTATATCCAGAGCCGCTGTCAAACGTTTTTTTACGCACCCTACCATGTAAAGATTGGTCAATGTAAAAAAAATGTTTTTATACTAAAATAATTTTGATGCTATAAAAAAAGTTTTATTAAAAAATATATAAAATATATATTTATTAAAATAATTAATACGATACTGGATGGAACCAAAATATCGTACAGACTCAATAGTATCTATACTCATTTATTTATTGAAAATTAATATATTGGAATTTAAAATATTTAAGTACTATAAAATTTATTGTAATAATGAATTTGGGTTTGCCGGTAAAAAAAATTACAAAAGGGCTAATAAAACTTCTTTATATATTAATATCTATACACAAATTATTACAGGAATATCCTTATACAATTGTGTATGCATATGGTTAAAGAAAAAAAGAGTACATTAATTTAACTTGGATCGATGCAGTGTATTACGATCCATTGCTATCCAGATTGCGATACAAAGCATCTGGATTGAACACCCCCTACGCGCACTTATTTAAATGATGAGAAGTGGCGCTCGCGTTAGATGTGAATCTCATCTATAGTGGGATTAGTGGTCCCCGATCGTCAGAGACAGATAATCCCCATCTTGTCGCAGAGGGTGAAGACGACATTCCACTCATTAATTTAATAAACTAGTCCCTATGTATTCTATTTTTGTATACCACTTTTATATTATAAGCAAAACTTTTGGTTATAAAAACACTTTTGGATTATAAGCTAAAAAATTAAACCATAAAAGATTAACCTTGATTTCTAAATATGCATAATTTATTCTTGTAGCGCAATTCTACACTAATATTATGAAGAGAAAAGATTTCAAACGCGTGAAAAGATACTAGATAAGAGACAAAAAGCAATGTGATGTACTACAATTTTATAGAGGACATAAATATCTACACACTGAAAAAACTAATTTACTAAACATGTTTTGTTAAATTGTAAAAAGCTGCAAGTAAACAAACTTTGTTTAAATCACGTCGTCTGATTCATTCATAGCGTACAAAATGAGTTGTGTTATATTGAGTTTAGTTAATAATTCACTTTTTTTAGTGTTACATTTAACAAATCGTTTATAAGCTTAGCTTAGCTATAGCTGCAAATCTGAGTTCACTAAAAATAGGCGAACTATTTGGATATATCTTAATGAAACGGTTGGTTTACTAGTAACAAACATATAAATACCAAAAATAGTGGTTGACAATATACTTTCAGGTTATAAATTGAAACCGCTCGGCTACCGGGGTGTTTAGGCATCCGGCGCGATATCGGAAGGATGCGGGTTCAATTCCTGCCCGGGGCAAAACATTTTGTACTCCAATAATTTGTAAATTTATGTTTTTCGCTTAGTACGCGGTAGTGTTTGTAATCGTTATATTTAGAAATACTTTCAGGTTATTTAGCTCTATAAGAATCAAATGTTATCAATTGATAAACACACAATTTGCAAAAGTCCGTAATACCATAAGTCTAACTATTACAGTTATGTATTTGATGTGTTTAAATTTATAATATATGAAATGTTTACCCTATCGAAGCCGGGGCGAGCCGCTAGTTATGCTATACGAATAATAAAAAACAAACAACACCTACGCAAGTATTGCTAAGTTTATATCTGTTTGATAATTATCAGGATAATTATCAAAAGAGATAAATATAATGTTATACCCTGGCGTCGTGTGAAATTTACATGTGTAGGTAAATCAAAGTCTTACATAAATGTATAGTATATTTAATACTTTTTCATCTGATGGTAAGTGATGATGTAGTCGAAGATGTTTGGACAGCTGCCGGATCACACTGTTATATGCCTGGCGACATATTTTCTATTTGGGAGTGGTAGCTAGCCAGCTGGGCATTCACAAAATGTCCTACCACCATGCTAAAATAATATATAATGTCAGTTCTTCAACCTTCCATTATAAAAAAATATAATGGAAGGTACTGACTTAAACTTCCTTTGAAAGGATTAAATTGTCATGAATCCTTTTCTTTTTAATGCCAGTAAATCTGTTCATACAAACATTAAAGGGTCAGTTATATATAGGTAATTCTAGCCTGACACCCCACAGGGATATAGAACACAAAAAATCGAGTCAGATATCACTTAGTCTCTTCAGACAAGAGAAAATTGCGTCGAAAACCTACATAGTAAAGTATACACTGAAAATATTTAGTCGATTAGATTCTAAACAGTTCATTAAAGTTAATGAAATTGCCGCATTACTGCTTCGAAGGGTCTACCTATATACCTTAATTGCCTAATATTCATTATCTCCATGTCCCTTGCACAGTCGAAACTCGTTACAAAACTTTAGAAATAGCATTGAGTAGGGCTATTGGGTTACAAGTGAATATAGGTACTTTGCCATCTAGAACACATTATATGGTCTATATCCAATTCAATAAAAGTTTCACTAGAGTAAGCAATAAAAAAATTCGTTTAAGTACTTAAGGTAGAGGTTGCAGGACAGCGTAAGACGGTGAACTTTTTAGTGCTTAGGTTATTAAACATCTTTGGAATGTTGTGCCGTTCTGAATTTAGTTTGTAAGCCCAAAGAGATATAAGCGATCTCAAACAGTCACTATTGCGTACCTTTCACGATTATGCTCGCCTAGTACTTTATATTTAAATATATTTCCAAAAAATTATATTTCCAGGTGTGTAGACGAAAGTCCTAAGTTTTAACTGAACATTTAGTAACTTAGGACTTTCGTCTACGATAAAAAAGCAATTAATTCTAAGGTTGGATCCGATGCGAGAGAGACTTAATTTTTAGTATCAGATAGGTATTCTTGAAAAATAATTTCCAATTTGTGGTATGTGTTGGGAGCTACCCGGACCTTTGCCACTGTTCCGAACAAAAAGCCCGCAAAAACAACACGCTTATCTTTGAAAGAAATTGCCTCGGAGTCTCTCAAGCTTACAACTTCACAATGTAGGTCATTACACAAAAAAGCGTGACAATACGCTTCAAAGCCTATTTCTCCTTTAAATAACTCAACCCCTGATATATATATATAACTGGCCCCTCTTAATGGCTGATTACCTACACTGCCTCCCCATGTATTGATTGGTTTTATCTGCTGAGGCTCGTGGCTAGTTTAAGATAATATTTGTCACCTAATGCTCGTGTTTCTAGTAAATATAATATATAAAAGCAACGGAATTTTAGCAAATATTTGTGGTACTTAGTTGATGTTTTGAGAGCTCTTACATACGGTTCCTAATTGTGACGTTTTCAGTTGTGAAAATAGTAATGTCAAAAGAAAAGTTGATTTATAATTTTTGTGCTGAAGGTAAATTAAGTTTGATTCCTTTCTAATACATTCATGTAGTAGGTTCATCTTCACGTCGCTAAAATAATTTTGTGGCGATGATATTGCTAACTTTTCACATGTTCAGTTTTCTTCTTATCAAAACTACTGCAATAATTTCTAATCATAACCAAAATTCTATTGTTCTATTACATGTGTGTCCTGTACTATCATAAATTTTGGCTAGATTTGTAAACGCTCTGAAAATCTTCAACCAAAAACAGTCTTTGAACTGAATATGCTCTAGCTTCAAAATCGTACATCAAAGAACCGTCGACGTGTTGAAACTTTCAGATGGTTATAAGTGACGGTAGAAAACTATGTTACCTTGTGATCTGCGTCATATTCCTAGTGTTGGGTTACTTCTTCATAGACTTACGTCGTTTGTGGTATAAATTTCTGCTTCACTCGTTCTACATCGCCTGTGATTTGATGAAACTTTTGATGAAGTTGGTCGAGCTGTATTGAAGATGATTTGGTAGTGCGTTGAAGGTAAGTGCACGTGCTGATGATGAAGTTCGAGCAGTATATTTTAGTAGCGTGTGAAAGTAAAAGATATTAAGCCAAACTGGACTATAGAATCACGTGCGGAATCCGCCGCAGAAGGACGTCTCATTGTATGTTGGTAAGTTCTATGAATATAGGCACCGACCATTGATAGTTGACTCAACCGCCTAACCGCGGCAGACAGTGTTAATTTCCTTAAATTATTCTCGTCGGTGCCTTACTTAGTTAGTATAACTTACCACTTACCAGTTTAAACTGAGCTATCCGCGCGTTCCCGCTCAACTGGGTCAAAGTTTTATAAAAGTATTTTGCAACAAATGGGCTCTTAAGAAGACTTATAGGGGGCCATAATCTCTATCGTTTATGCTGAAATTCTTCCGTTTATATAAAGCCAAGAAAATATATCGCACAATCTTGCTAAGAGCTGCTGAATTTTCAATTCTAGTGATCAGTCTCCAACCTCTATCGGGCTCTACCCAGTAAAGATTAGAAGTACGTAGGTAAACCTCTTTTAAACGATTATATGAATAAGCAGTAGATCTGTTCCTGCGAGTTCGTCCGGGAACTTACTGCCTTTACTGGGGTATGACATTTTATGAGATAGATATATTTTTGGAGCCGTAAACAGCCATAGTATAGTCTGTGACACTTAACGCGACGACGCAGAAAAAGTATGCTTGTTGCGTTTTGTACTTAGTGATGTTGTAGAAGTATAGTGTGGGATTTTATGTTTGTGTTTAATAATTTCAGTTTATAAATCATGTTGGATTAAAACTTTCCATTCTAATATTAACATGGAGTTTGTTAAATAGTCTTCTTCTAAATCGAGCACAATATCTATTAGGATTTGCTCTAAATGATTGTAACCTTCAATATTATTTTAACGAATTTATTGATAAATATTCTTTAATTTTTGAGAAAACCATTGTACCAGTAAGAAAGCCACCCTGGCCTCGTATATAACCGGACCTCACCTGCAGTTCGGTCCGGTTACCTCATACTTGGCCAGGAAGGCTTACTTACTGGATTCTACAGTAATATACTATAACAAGTTAGTTTCATAGCTTCAGCGATCAAAGCTAGACTAAAAATAAAAAATAAATCTCTTATAATATTGTGATGAAGTGGTCGGACTTTAAATTCGCTCTCAAGACAGATGAACAGATTGTTAGGGCATTGGTGACTTATTTTCTACGTCAAATTTTGAAGCGCTCGTAGCGTAGTTTACCGATCAGCTAAGTTAGTGACATTACTACTGAGCGCTTCCGTGCTTCGAAGGGCACGTTAAGCCGTCTGTCTCGGTTGTTGTTTTTCGATGACAGTCGTTATATACATATAGCATGGTGGTAGTGCATGTTGCGAATGCCGGCGTGGCTAGCTACCATCGTCAAGTAGAAAGTCCCCAAGCACCTAACGGTGTGTTCCGGCAGCTATCCTTGAGAGCCAGTAATTCTACGAGTAGGTTAGCCTTAGGTAACAAAAATTTCGACTACATCGTCACATACCGTCAGGTGAGATAGGTTTATTCATACGAGGCTAGCTATATCAGCTATAAAATTTGCAAACCAAGCGAGGATTCGCAAAATGTCCCACCACCACGCCAGGCTTCCAAACATGACGCGAATTAGCCCATAGATATGGTCACTGGATCATCATAACTATTCCTGCTTATCTTTCGTTCTTCTCGCAGTGGCTTTATACATTTTTTGTTTGCTGAACGTGGCAGTACAATGTAGAATATTTCAATATTAAAATTAGCATCGTAGACGCCTAAATTGAATAAATCATTTTTACTTTGACTTGAATCGAGTTATTATAGCTAAGCTGCAATTCGGATTCTGCTCAATTATTATATAGCTTTAGTTATCGGATAATAATGCTTATCAGCACGTATCAGCTTATCGACACATTAATATGTAAAAAGGTTTATCAGATGCGGCAACCGGCAAATCACGTACGTACTTAATGTTTATCCTTTTGAAGTTTATCTACTAATGAACCCTCATTATATGTGTGAAAACTAAGAATAAACTTGTGAAGAAGTGTAATTCTTATATAGTTACCGCTTTGATATCGGACTTATCAAGTTTACAAACAACAAAACACGCACATCTTCCAAATTTAACTAGGTTGGTTATTGATTTGGCGCTTAGAAATTATAGCATCCGATTGGTCGCGTCAAGGTTATGTTGACGCGCCGCACGGTACACTTGTTAAACCACGCCCGCCGCGGTATGGTTTGCGTTCTGCTGTTTTGACTTCCATTTCTGTGCATATTTATACGTACATGTAATCACGCCTGTAATCCCCAAATTACATGCAGCTTTAATTGCCCCGTGGGGTGCCGGGTCAGAATTGCACCTCCCCATATCATTCCATGGCTGTCGTAAAAAGCGACTCAGGGGAAAATACTGGAAGGTGGGCAGCAGCGCCTTCTAAAGAACTGCCAACTTACACTGACGACGACTTACCCCTTAAGACGCCTGCCAAGAGTGGGGATTATGGCAAATACCCCCTTAATAGGGGAGGCTGTGTTCAAAAGTGGACGATCCGGCTGTTCGAGTAATACCCAAAGGGGTAGGCAGAGGTGTGTAATCATCCACGTTTCGCCAAATAGGTTTTGTTCTAATGCGCACAACACCCTACTCACATCCACGTGAGAAGTGGCATCCTGCTCACTTGGTGCACTTTTTCCTTTAGTCGCCTTTTACGACACCCACGGGAAGAAATGGGGAGGTAACATGCTAACTCGGCAACCCACGGAAGAGGTTATTCGTAGTGTGAAAGTTACCGTTTTGCGGCCATTTCATTCATTCGTTTCTAACTATCTTTATACTATTGAGAAAACAATACGTAGTATAGAATAACCATTTGAATTGTAAAATTAGCTCCTATTGACTTTGAGACGTGTTAGCATCGGATCTCGTCAAACATAAAATTGGCGTATACGACACTCTTATGACGGTCAATTTTATTATATAAAGATACTTCTGCCGCGTTCAGCGTAAAGAGTGTATAGCCAGCACTGCGATAAAAACGGGCTGGAAATTCGTTCCCATTATTTTATATGTCTTTGCTGTTTGATAATTTGTAAAATAAGTCTATTATATAATTATTATATGTGTGGTGTGTTGGCAGAGGTAGAATGTTCCCAGTATTTTTGTTTTCTACATAATCACCAATGTAAGTTAAGCTCAAAAATAGCAGAACGCAAACGTCACCCCGGCGGGCGTGGTTTAACAAGTGTACCGTGCGGCGCGTCAACATAACCTTGACGCGACCAATCGGATGCGATTATTTCTAAGCGCCAAATTAATTAACCAATACAATTGAATTTGGAATATTGTGCGTGTTTTGTTAATGTGAACGTGATGAGTATGAAATCAAACTGTTAACTGTATGAGACACTTCTTTACATATAAAGTCAACCGTCAAAGGTAGTTGGCATTTTACCAATAACCCTGTAGTATTCGTAGGTCCCTGACCAAGTGTTTAAACTCGGTAAAAATTTGTTTGAGTCCTTCAAAATGTCCTTGAGTCTAGGATCTACGCTTCTGGTTTAACAGTATTCCGTAAAATAGGTATTTTCAAAATTATTTGAAATAATAGAGGTATTCTTATATTCACATTTAGAGTAAAATAAAAAAACTAGCAGCATAGATATAAAACTCAAGGACACATGCATGCAAAATTTCAGCGATAGTGGACACTTGGTATTTAAGCTATGACGAAACTACGTTTGTGTAGAAAGACCTACGAAGACACTAACCTTAAAAAATAATTCTTGTTCGTCTTTACTGATCTAAAACCTGACATCCTTATCCTGATTTCTAGCGTGTAGTCTAGTGTAATCGTGGTTGGCACGGTTTAATTTAAATTTACACAATATTTTTCTAGCATAATAGTAGTTTATGCAACTGTCATATAATAGAGGGTACACATGAGTGTAATTTTTTGAAGCGAGCCGCAGACGAAATTCAAAATAAGATTACACTAGTGTTTTATTACCTAATTATATGCAGGTGCAAATAATTTAATGTTGCACTTTAATTTAATGTCATGGCTATACGCTTTTCTTGATTTTTCTGGCAAAAGACTATTCGTCAGTTTCGTAGCTGTTTCTAGAATGTCAGATGGAGTTAGATTTTCATCAGTATCGTCGGTGTTGCTTGACATTTTTACTACTAAAGTTTTATCCAACAAAATATTACTCTAATTCGTATGTACGAAATAGCGCTAAAATGGAAAAAGACAGTTATTGGTCTATTGGCTCGGCAACGCGCAGCGCGCTCACCATAGATAATGTGTACTTAAATTGAATTGAAACCTCCTTGGTCGGGACACATTGTACGTTAATAATAAAAAAAATGTTTTAAAGCATTGTTTTGTTAGGAGAATAATGCTTTAATTTAATTTTTTTATTTTCTTACAGAAGTATGTAAATAAAATATCCCATTAAAAGTCTGTATTTCATTTCATAATTAGAATATTACCGAATGAGATTATATAAAGTATATTATAGCAATCGGCTAGCCAACGCGTAATATTTACCGCAAATTTCCCCGAGCGATATACCGATCTGATAAACAATACATTTAAGAAAATATAAACTCTCGGTAAAGTTATTATGTTGATTTCTTTTAATTACTTTCTCTCTCTCTAATCTCTTAGCTCTAAAGGATTCATCATTTTACCCTAGATTGCTCTCCTAGTTTAACAAAAGTCACAAAAATAATTAGCATTACCAATTTCTATTGCCATCTACGGGGCATTGTTCCATTTTACGGACTCCTCTTCCTAACCTTATCCCACAAGCAGGTCGGTAGTAGGTATAATCGTCGTAGTATATAGTATGTTTTTTTTTTTTTTTATACTTGATAGGTTAGCCTTTGACCACTATCTCACCTGATGGTAAGTGATGATGTGGTCGAGGATGTTGTTCAGACTAACCTAGAATTACTGGCTCTCAAGGACAGCTGCCGGAACACACCGTTAGGTGCTTGGCGACAGATTTTCAACTTGAGGGTGGTAGCTAGCCAGGCGGGCATTTGCAATGTGCCCTACCACCATGCTGTAACGACTGCTATCCTAAGACAACAACCGGGACCGACGGCTTAACGTGCCCTCCGAAGCACGGAAGCGCTCAGTAGTAATGCCCAACCAGCGGTCACCCATCCAACTCCTGACCGCGGCGGACGTTGCTTAACTTTGCTGATCGATTCAGAATGGCTAAGCAAACTTGGCTACGAGCGCTTCAAAATGTATTATTAGGGGGGCCTATAGGGCCAGGCCTTTCTTCAACGGTGGATGTCATGGCTGATGAGGACAACAATACCGACTGTACATTAATAGATTAATGGTAGGAATTTGATGAGCAAAGTAAGTTTGTACTATAATGGTGTGGTTTACTCAACCTAAGACTTCCTTATTAAGTGATTGAGGCGCTCGTAGCGAATGTGCTTAGCTGTTCTTAGCCGATCAGCTAAGTTAAGCAACGTCCGCTGCGGTTATGGGTGGCCGCCTGCCTGGTGCCAAGTAATGCCACTAACTATATAGGCACCAGGTTGTTATCTTAGAATGGCAGTCGTTATTGCATGGTGGCAGGGCGTTTTGCGAATGCCAGCCTGGCTAGCTACCACCCCAAGTAGGAAATATGCCGCCAAGTACCTAACGGTGTCGTTAGAGACAGTAATTCTAGGTTGGCCTAAACAACATCATCGACTGCATCATCACTTACCATCAGGTGAGATAGTGGTCCAAGGATGATGGTAAGCTACAAGAGATTAAAATAATAAAAAAAAAAACTATTAAACCTTTGAATATTTTTTTGCGACGGCGCGGCGGCATAACTCACACGGGAGTACTACATTCTCACCTTGACTTGAGATCAAACAGACTGGTAATGTAAATAATGAACGTTGATCTATGTATAATGTTAATGATAGTCGAAATTACATTTAGAGTTCGGACACTGTCCGGATCTCGTTTGGGAACATTATGTTTGGAAACATTTTCAGATGGTTTTCGGTGTAGCCATCAAAATATTATATGAATCGTAAACAAGAGTACATCATACTGTTTAATGTTTATGCTATAGGTGCGAGCATCCTTCCATCTTGGTTTAAGTATTAAATTTTCACGGCCATTTTATTAATAGTATAGTTATCATTAGAAACGGGATAAACTGTAGGTTAAGCAACGTTCGCTGCAGTTGTTACTTGGATGGGTGACCGAATATAAATAATTTTGAAGATAAAATAACGTTCAATTTTTGAAGCGCTGTTAGCGTAGATTGCTAAGTCGTTCCTTACCAATCAACTGGGTGAAAAATCCACGGCGGTCATGGCTTGGATGGATGACGCAGTAATACCACTTGCATTTCTACTGAGCGCTTCCGCGCTTCGAAGGGCACTTAATCCGTCATTCCAGAATTTAGTGTTAGGATGGCAGCTTGTATTGCGTGGTGGAGCATTTTGCGAGTACCTGCCTGATTAGGTTCTACCGTCAAATAGAAAATCTATCGCCAAGAGCCTAATAGTTTTTTTCCGGCAGCTATTGACAGCCAGTGTTTCTGGGTTAGCCTGAACAACATCTTCGATCGCATCATCGCCGTGAGATGATGATAAAGCCTATCAGCTGTTGATATAATTTAGTTAACTGCCGATATATCGCGGTTTCAAGCGCCACGATCACAAAGTTCGTGATTGTCAACAGTACCGTAATATCGAGTTCAATAATAATCAAAAACAAGTCAAAAATTCCGTTTCTAATCTGTCAGAACTTAAATACTGTAATAACTGTAAAAGTTATTAAACTTCAACTTCTTTGCGCGACCAATTCGTCGTAAAACAAAGTTGGAGACATTTTGCAAGTTGAAGTGACAACGGTAAGGGTACATCGCTCGATGAGTCGGTAATCCATAGGAGAGTAAAGTTCTCGAGTGGACCAATCTTCACGACTACGAACCAATTACCAACAAGCATTCTCAACCATCGTTGGATGCATATAAGTACCCGACCACAAAAGCAAAGCCAACGATATAATTTTGTTATAGGTAAAACTTTCTAAATATTATGATTACAAGCACTTCCGCGTACTAAGCGAAAATCATAAATTTACAAATTATTGGAGTACAAAATGTTTTGCCCCGGGCGGGAATTGAACCCGCGACCTTCCGATTTCGCACCGGATGCTTTATCTACTAAGCTACCAGGGGGTCGGCTGTGTCGCCGAAATTTCGTGCTCCAATCGTATTTCTTAAACCGTCATAGGGGACGGTGCGCGGCCATCAACCAGACTACTAGACTTCATCTGATCCAAAGAAGTACTTTTCAAACACTTAACTCTCGGAATGATGTCGCTACCCTTCTATATTTCTAAATATTATGATTACAAGCACTACCGCGTACTAAGCGAAAAAGCGGGTTCAATTCCCGCCCGGGGCAAAACATTTTGCACTCCAATTATTTGTAAATTTATAGGTAAAACTGTTGGTCATCAATCACATATCTGGGTCAGAGTAACCACAGATTTTTTTTTATTAAATATGTGTCCCTTGTTTCAGGTGTCATTGCATGGTGGGGGTAAGGAGGCACCAACATGGGGGACAGTTTCTTGCACCTGGGGGACATTGTCTCCCTATACGCGGAGGGTTCCGTCGCAGGATTCCTCAGTACCTTAGGGTAAGTTTAACGACATCTCTTTAATTAGACATATTTATAACTGGATAGCATAGTAGCAAAAGTAAGCTGCCATCATGTGTCAAATCTAAAAATACCATATGCGTATAACAAGTATTGTTTTAAGTGAGCCTTCTTGGTTAAATCCAAAATTACGAGGTATAGCTAAATTTATGATAGAAAAATGTAAGTATATCTAAAATCGTATGCACATCTACTTGTATGACCTGTGGTGGACTTAAGAGACACCACTGGAACACCCAGGTAGACGAGAAGTGTTAAGTTTAAGCTCATTTTATTCGTAATGATGAGGTCGTTTTCCTGGGCTGACTGAACTGACATGAGAGTTACTTGAAGACCACCTGGAACTTCTATATGGGCAGTGGTAGAAGTGCACGTTACGTAGTATACTCGTATTTTCTAGTCTCATTACTGCATTATTTTCCTGGATAAACTGAACCGACCTAATAGTCTTACCGTGTTGAAGGACGTTTTAATTTATTTTTAATTAGGTACTGTATCAGCTGACTCGTCCATTGCTGAACACAGCCTCCCCCGTTAAGGGGGCATTAACAATAATCCCCACGCTTGGCAGGCGGCTTGTGGACCGCAGTGTAAGATAGTAGTTCTTTAGAAGGCGCTGCTGCCCACCTTCCAGTATAATTATTCCCTTAGTCGCATTTTACGACACCCACGGGATGATATGGGGATGTGCAATTCTAACCCGGCACCCCACGGGGACGGTACATATTATTAAATACCCGTACAAAGCGGGGACGGGCCGCTAGATTTTTATCATCTTGTCGCTTAATTTGTTCTTTCATAACGTCTTCCAATAATACCGACGAATTAATTTAATAACTTTGTAAGTTAAGAGTATAGAGTGCACGGAGCGCTTTCCATACCAACGTAGTTTTGTCAGAGAGTTGAAATACTTAGAGTAGTTATATCCGAACACCACTGCTCTAAAAGCTTACTAGAATTTACCTATGTACATACCTACGCACATGTATATGCAGTTTGTAATGACAAGGAAAGAACGTTCAAATTTTTTTTTTTTTTTTTTATGTTATTGTGACGGAACAAGCTCGAGGTCCACCTGATGTTAAGCGGTTACCTCTGCCTATAACAGATGCAGTTCATCGTTCAAGTGACGAATTGCACTGCGCCCGTCACCTTGAGACATAGTTGTTAAGTCTCATGTGCCTGTAATTTCACTGGCTCTCAAGGACTGCTGCCGGAACACACCGTTAGGTGCTTGGCGACAGATTTTCAACTTGAGGATGGTCGCTAGCCAGGCGGGCATTCGCAAAAAGCCCTTCCACCATGCGGTGAAGCTCAAGCCCGCGGCGGGATTCGAACCATGGACCTGCTGCGCGGCAGTCCATAGCCAATGCCACTGAGCCATCACTGCAGATAAGCAATTCGTGTTACCACCGAACCGTCACGAGACGTTCCGATCACCATTATGCTGCGATCTCTTTCTGGCAACTGATCTAGAGTTTTGTCACATATTTTAAATACCAAGTGTTCAAAGTGTTCAAACTCGGTGAAATGTTGCATGCATATTGCTGAGCTTAATATCTATGCTTCGGGTTTGCCAGTTTTTAGGGTTCCGTACCCAAAGGGTAAAAACGGGACCCTATAACTGAGACTTCGCTGTCCGTCCGTCCGTCCGTCTGTCACCAGGCTGTATCTCAAGAACGGTGTAGCTAGACAGTTGAAATTTTCACTGATGATGTATTTCTATTGCCGCTATAACAACGAATACTAAAAATAAAAAGGGGGGCTCCCATATAACAAAATTGATTTTTTTTACCGTTTATACTAATAACTGTGACAGGTAGACGCTTTAACTATTCACAGAATATTTAGTATTATGTTCTCTTTAAATATAATTAACTAGCTTTCCTGCCGCGGCTCCGCCCGCGCGTATGTCGGTTATCGCGCAAAAACATTAACCTCTTTTTGCGCAGTTGGATAACAACTATACTATGTTTTTTGTGGTTTAAGATATTTATTTCTCTTAAGAATAAATTCACTTACAAGAGAAACATAAAATTAGGTATAAACATGTTTGTTAGGCTTTGTACAGGTACTTATTAACTAATTTTAGCATATATTTTAAATTATTTGTAGTACGTGGGTAGTTTTATAACAACTTGCAAATCACAATAAAACTTCGGTTCGGTTCGGTCCTCTCCGTGCGGACTGCGCTCCGCTCGTAAGGAATGTGTGCAGAGATAACGCAACTGGAAGTGACATCAAATTTGCCATCTATACCCGAGCTCGTATTGCACTTCAATTTAATGTCTACTTCGTCAATAGTTGCAGGTAAAAAACTATTCAAGGTTGCTGAAGAACTTCCAGTTACGTCAAAGGGCTTATCCGAATGATTTGGGGTAATTTTTGGGAATTGTTCAGCTAAGACCGAACCAATATTAGAAAAGTAGTTATCAAATGTTTCACATATGTCCTGAATATTGGTCACAAATCCAGCTTCTGCTTGAAGTTTACTTGGAGGAGAGCTACTTATTATATTGGATAAACTGTTGATCCATTTCCACATTTTGGCTGGTTTCTTCTTACAATCATCAAAGGCCTTTAAGTAGTATTGGCTTTTTGTTTCCAGTATGAGTTCGGTCACTTCATTTCTTTTCTTTGTAAATATTTCTTTTTTGTCATTGTCTTTAGGGTTTCCTTTATAGTCGTACCATAATGTATTTATTACATTAATTTCATTTATAATGCTTTTGTTTATCCAGTCTTCCTTTGGTGGATTAAGTATTTTAGTTTTTATGGTCTTGCTATTTTTTATACTTGTTATTAACTTCTCTTCCAATATGTTATATATGTAGTCTTCGTTGATTCTTTCGTCATTTTTTATTATTGTGTACAGTTTGTTGTAGTCTATAGCTTCATAATTTATTTTCTGTAGCGATTTTTGTTGAAATCTTTTTATTTCAAAATATATTTGTTTGTGGTCGGCCATTGGTGTTTCTGCAATCACAAAATGAAATTCACTATCTTTTAGGTTGGTACAGACATGATCAATTAGAGTTTTTGCTGTGGCAGTTTCACGCGTACAATAGTTTTCACTAATCTTATTTACAATCCTGTAACCATTTTCCTTTAAAATGTCTTTGTACAATTTGGTTGTTCGTTCTGAGATAGGCATGTTGATATTAAAGTCTCCAAACGTGATACCTCTCTTTCTTTCGTTTAGCTGTGCAGAGCAGGTATCTAGAAAAGTATTGAAATCTCCGGTTCGGTATACAGCTCCAATGTCAAGAGAGTAGTTTTCTATGTGAACCTAGAGGTAGTGGTTATCATTAATAAATTTTTCTTCAATTAAACAATGTTTTAAAGTGTGATGTATAAAAATGGATACTCCACCTCCTCTGGTGCGCCTGTAATTATAATAGTGATAATATCCTGTAATCTGATTTTGTTTAGCTTCATCTTCTGACTTAATCCACGTTTCAGTTAAGACGATGACGTGTAAAGTCGTTGTAAATGATTTGACGACACACCTTAGTTCGTCTAATTTACCTGGTTTTACAATACTTCGGGCATTGGCGTAAAGAAATTTTAGAGACTTCTTGCTGGCTATGATATTTTCGTAACTATTAACAATTAGGTAGGACACAATATCAATTATAGAGATGTCTTTTATATGAACATCTTCTGATACAGCTATTTTTTGACGGTAGTTTAATTATTTTAGGCACACCTTTGACATATTTTATGGTGAGATCTTTGTCGCCATCATCGATTCGACGTTTCAGTTCATCTTTGAGGGTTCTCATGTATGTTTGTTGCTGAGGTGTTTGGTCGGAAAACACTTTAATAACTTCTGATTTTAGGTTATTTCTATGGCGTAATATTGTCTTCACTGTTTCTTGGGATGCATAGCATACTTTAATTGGTCGGTTTTTATTAGGTATGTATTTTCCCAGGCGAGTGATATATGTTGGTTCCGGGCATTCGCCATGTATAATCCCTGTTAGCCTTAATACTTCATTTATATCCGAATTCTTCCCATTTTCTCTGTTGTCATTTATCATTTCAGGAACTCCAATTATAATTATATTTTTACTTCTTTCTTCCCGCTCTCTGATTTCTGTCATCATTAATTCAAGTGTACTAGCTACAGAAGGTGTATTTACTGTGTCTTTAAAATGTTCAAAATCAGATACCAATGAGTCCATCCTTTTTTCTGTATCAGTAACATTTTCCTTCAAACCTAATATATCATTTCTCATAGAGTTTTGTTCGTTTTTGAGGTTATTAGTCACATTTTTTATGCTATTGATTTCTTCTTTGATGGCTATGATATCCCCAGATATTTTTTCCATACATTCCTTCTGGTTGCTGGTGAGCGTTGTCATCAATTCCATCATTCGTGACAATTGGTTACGTATTTCACTTAATTCGTCTTGAATGTGTCTATCTTCAGTTTGTTTACGTTTACAGCGCAGAGCAACCCGGTCACTATCGGTAAATTTTAAATGTGCATCTTCGCTTACCAGATTAGGCTGCGAGCTGCTATGCCCAGCCATCATGCCACTTCCAGTTGGAGGCCGTACCACACTCATGATCTGTGTTGTTTAGAAGCGGGCGAAGATAGCTAACTGTCTCGTTTCTGCAACGATGCGGTGTTATCGGGCTTCTTGAAAGTATAACGTCGTATGAGTCACACGGGAATTCAGTTCACTTTACTTATTATCCACTATTTATATACGTTCGAGATTTGATTGACTAGAGTTTTTATTTTTGAGAATTAATCTGCGACACGTCTGCACTGCACGCTGCCCAACGGAGAAGCCCGGGTCTCAAACTATTTCCATACCAAATTTCATTCAAATCGGTCCAGTAGTTTTGGCGTGAAAGCGTAACAGACAGACATACAGACAGAGTTACTTTCGCATTTATAATATTAGTACTGATTAAAATAAGATAAATAATTTAGAGAACTCCATATAATAAACTCCATATTCATTAACTCTATTTCACAGCATTTGTCTTCATCCTACCACCTATATGCAGACGATCTACAGATATATTCACAGGCTCCATTACATACTTTATCTGACGCCATTTCAACAACTAATTCTGACCTTAATCGCATACCAGATTGGAGCAAATCCTTCGGCTTGAAAGTGAATCCCAGCAAGACCAAAACAATTGTAATAGGGAGTTCCAGGTTGTTGTCAAAAGTAAACTGGGCAATTCTTCCACACGTTGTTTTTGATGGAATTGCTATTCCTTTTAGTGTTTCTGTAAACAATCTGGGAGTAACAATTGATAGCTGTATGACCTGGGATCTACAGTTACAAGTCACCAGTCGTAAACTATTTGCGTCCACAGCGTCTTTAAAACGACTGCGTAACTTCCTGCCTACTACCACTAAAATTGCTTTAGCTCAATCTCTCTTGCTGCCCATTCTTGACTTGTTATCTCGATCTAACTGAGGACCAGCTGAACAAACTTGAGCGACTTCAAAATGTTTGCATTAGATTCATATTTGGCTTGCGCAAATATGATCATATATCTCAATTTCGTTCTAAGCTCAAGTGGCTTTCAATACGTCTTCGCCGGAATACTCACATTCTCTGTCTCCTTTACAACATATTGTTCAATCCTTCATCGTCGCGCTATCTCAAGGAACGTTTTAATTTCCTTCAATGTCCATCATACACGTTAAGGGTCATTAGAAAATTTTACACTTCAAATCCCACCACATACTAGCTCTCTCTATGACAAATCTTTCACTGTTCAAGCAGCCCGCCTATGGAATTCCCTACCCATCTCGATAAGACGTGCATCATCTTTAAATGTATTTAAGGACCAAATAAAAAAGTTATATCTGTCCATATAACGGTTTTCATTATAAACTGTGATATTGCTTATTTCTGTGTTGTAGGTATTTATTTATAATATTTATATATTATATATATTTATGTAAATATTATATATATGTAAGAGTATTTGTTTAAGAATATGTATATGATATTATAGTAGATATGTGTGATTTATATTTGAAATTGATTGTATATTTTAGTATTTATTTTACTAGCTTAACTACACCCCGTCACTATCGGTTTTACAAATCCTCTCCATCCAAAGGTTGCCTGGAAGAGATTACTTTTAGTAATAAGGCCGCCCATTGTAACACTATCTCTGTAAATTTTAATTTTACTTCTTATTAATTGTCTTGTGTGGTGTAACAATAAAGTATTATCTATCTATCTATAATAAAAGAGGTTTTTACCGTTTATTTGCTGAAAATAATAATAATGAAAACAGGTAGAAACATGACATATCCCCCGAATATTTAGTTGTATATTTACTTGAAAAATAAACAATTAGATAAATCAAGCAATCGGACACTGCGAAAAGTGTCTGTAACTTTCAAGATTAGGTTATAATGGTGCGGAACCCTTCGTGCGCGAGTCCCACTCGCACTTGGCCGGATTTTTTCGATTTACTATTTATTTTATACCTAAATGTCAAAATAACATCAAAAAAACGGTTTTTCGAAATATTTTTGAGAATACTTAATTTAACAGAAATCTGGCAAACCAGAAGCAAGATATTAGGATCAAGGACTTACGTGTAAAGTTTCACCGAGTTAATATTTAAAATATCACGAAACTACATTTGTATAGGTAGCGCCACGAGCACTCTAGCCTTAAAGGTGACTTTGGGTGCGTATTCCACATTTTGCCTGACCTGCCGTCCCTGCAGAGTTCATTGTCAGCAATCAGAAACCAACTTAGACTGCGGTGCTGCATCAGTTAGACTATAATCATAATCATTTATTTCTGCATATTCATGTGTATAATATATATTAATAATTAATTAGGTACTATACTCCGGCCGCCGAGAGAATGCGTTCGACAGTACGTGTTTTTATTGGCGTTGTATCTTGTAAATGGAGTAAAATAAAATATTTACCCTATTTTTATATACTTCGGTGCTTGACTAATACAATATTATGCAGTCAAACTGTCTATGTTACTTTGAACTGGGGAAAAAATATTCTCATAACGAACTGTCAAACGCATTCTCTCGGCGGCCGGAACCCTGGTGGGGGCACTCTAGAGTTTATTGGACTCTGGGTAGAACCAAAGTTTAATAACTATTATGTCAATTAAAAGTTTTCAAATTGACCGAAATTAAATATTTATAGCTAATGAGTCTTATCTGTAAAGAATTCTTGTAATGAGTAGTAGCATTTTTTAATAAGATATCCTTTAAGACTATGGAAAAAAGTTGAATGTTTTTGTATATATTTTAGATGTTTCGAGATATGGTTATATATTTTTATAGCCATGATATGGGTACCTGAACTACACATTTTTAAGTTTGAAATTGGAAGGGCTAGTCGTTTTTTGTGTCTTAAATCATAAGGTCCAGTACAGCAATCTTCAACTTTATCAAAGAATTGAGGATATTTTCTCACAAACTTGCAAATTTCTAGAATATAGATGGAAGCTATAGTTAAAATTTGTAGTTCAATAAAGTGTGGCTTTCAACTTTCAGTTGAGTCTATGTTTGCGATAATTCTTATACATTTTTTTCGTAGTGTAAATAAGTTTCCGTCATCGGTGCTATTTTCCCACAAAATGATGCCGTACTGTAACCAAGCGTGATTATTGAGGTCTATTGACCTTTATACAAGCCAGGGACGATTTTAAAGTTTGAACTGGCCGGTCAGTTCTCCATACAAACGTCGCGTCGCTGATCACTCCCTTATTTGAGATTTTAGGTCCATAATTAAGGATAATAGCGATTGATCACGTCATTATCTAGGCTTGTATGATGCCGAAATTTTAAAAAGATAATTAAGTTGAAAGTTATGATCCTCGAAAACTTTATGAGTTAATGTTTCGAGGCTCAGAACGCGCAAATTAATTATCTTATAAAAAAAAATTACTATACAAGACTAGATTAATAAAGAAATCAATCGATATCATGAACGATGTGTTGGACCTAAATCCTCAAGTAATGGTCAATGGTGCCAGTTCGCCCTTAATCAAGGTATACAAGTCTAGTTGCTACCTTTACTCTAAGTTTATTCCCTAGTGTCAGGGACAGATTAGATGAGCGAGACGAGGCTGACTACCTTGACCTAATTAAATTTACGTATTACCACGTAGTAGCTATGACAAGTGTTCGCTATGGTGATATTTCACTGACTTCCAAAAAAGAAGGAGGTACTCAATTCGACTTTTTTTATGTTTGTTACCTTAGAACTTTCGACTGGTTGAACCGATTTTGATGATTCGTTTTTATTTGAAAGCTGGTGCTTCCAGTGTGGTCGCATTTAAATTTCATCCATCGGTCCAGCGGTTTCTGAGTTCAGTCCAATAACTGAATAGTGTTTTCCTATCTTGATAATAATATAGTCATTGGCAGTGAATGACAATCAATCCCGTAAGCTTAATAAATATGTATCTCTCCACCTTGTTAATATAATTTATTATATGTCAATATGTTCCCAAGTCTGTAACTATTTCCGTTAGCGATTAATTACCATAATTTGACTTCCGCGGCGCATCGGTATGTTTACGTGGTAGTCAATTGACTCGATACCATTTCAGATTTATTCTAGTAGCTAAACTGACTTCACTTTCTGGCGGGAATTGTGAAGGTAGATTCTACTTGAGAAGTTGGGAACAGCAGTCAACGCTAATCTCTCGTACAGTGCAGACGTGTTGGTTGGAATATGGCGAGCTTAGTGGATATTGCCGTAGTTATATTTTTAATGACTTCGGTCGATTTTTCAAGTTACAACGTTATGGATTGAGTGCAATTTGTTGCATTTAAAGTTATAGGTTATAGATTTAGTAGCAGTAAAACTCTTTCAAACGATTTCGTCTGAGGAAGTACTGCATGACGATACCTATTTTTACCACAAAGCAGTAACGTTCGCATAATAATTATATATATTATGTTTGAAGGGTATGGGTGCCGGTGAAACTATAGGCATATGAGACTTAACAACTTTATGTCTCAAGGTGATGGGGCCAGTGCAGTTCGTCACTTGTGACCAAATGCATTAGTCATAGGTAAAGGTTACAGCTTAAGACGACGAATTGAAAATGATGGCGTCAGAGATCTCAATTTTTCGCAGCAATTACTAAACATTCGGAAATTATTTTTACGTACTTCGTTAACAAACTTATGGACATCATTTTGATAATAGCTTTACATGATTGGTTAATTTTCGTAACAGAGAAAAAGCTATCAAAAACTGCTCTTAAAAAACAAAGATTTGCATATTACGCCTCTTAAATATCTGTATAGATGAGTCTTAACACACACTTCAATGTGGTAATTTGGTTTTTGAAAATAAGCTATAGTTTTTATTTTAAACTATAATTACTGTTTTGGCGCATACGGCCTTTTAGCACAAGCTATGTCACGTGCGAATTACTACGTGATCTTTCCTCCCCACGCGGAGTGAATAGTGTGTGGGGCGATACCCGATTTGAGATAAATTGTTTACCACTGCGTCGTCTTAACACAGGCCAGGTAGGCGTTGTGCTTGAACCTTCACAATCCCATAAAAAGGTACATTATAATTTTTGTTAAATATCTTGACGCCCTTATATCGCCTAAAGGTATGCAAAAATGAATGAAGAATTACCAAATAACCTCAGGTCCTATGTAATATTGGACGTGCATACTCTCACTTACAGGACAGTGCCAGTTCTGGTTTATTCCTGGGATTTTCCTGTGGGGAAACTAATAATACTTGGCCGATTATTATCACCACGTAAATCTAATCCTTATTCCAAAGGTGATACGTACTATAATACAGTATTACAATAGGTGATGTTTTTCAATATTCGCGATATATTCTAGATATAAGATGTGATGTTCTTTTCATGTGATAATACGCTACCCGGAATGTGTCTTAGGCGGAAACTCTCTATATTTCTTGACCTACTTTTTGCCTTTGTTCAAAACGACCATTAGTTGAAGAGCTTCAGAAAAATATGTAAATATTTGAATAATATAGCGATTCGACTACACAAGGGACCGCCAAATACCGGGCTATAAAGGATATATTCATTGATGATGTTTCTTCGCTTACGTATTTTTATACATGTCAAAAACTAATTCAAGTTTTTGAGTTTTATTTTAAAGCGGTCGTAGTGCAGATTGCTGTCATTCTTTACCTGTCAACTAATATAAGCAAAGTCCGCTACGGTCTTGACGTGATGGGTAATCGGACATTACTACTGAGCGCTTCGGTTAATCTGTCAGTCCCGGCATTCATTATAGCATGGTAGTAGGGCATTTCGCGAATACCCGCTCAGCTAGTACCTCGCAGAAAATCTATTATAATATATCTTAAGGCTATTAAATTTCCCTCCATATCTTAAGATTCTTCGAAGGCTCCTCGACTTGACTATTATAATATATATTCCCAATTTCAAAATCGGACAAGTGTTTTTTTTATGTTATACTGACGAAACAAGCTCGAGGCCCACCTGATGTTAAACGGACTAACCTCTGCGTTTATAACAGATGCATTTTGTAACAAGTCACGAATTGCACCTTGATACATAGTTCTTAAGTCTCATGTGCCTGTAATTTTACTAGCTCTCTAGGACTGCTGCCAGAACACACCGTTAGGTGCTTGGCGACAGATGTTTCTACTTGAGCCAGGCGGGCATTCGCAAAATTCCCTTCCACCATGCGGTGAAGCTCAAGCCCGCGACGTGATTCGAACTATGGACCTGCTGCACGGTGGTCCATATCCAATGCCACTGAGCCATCACTGCTTCAAAAGTGACATTTTGGTAGAATTAGATTTTACTTTTCTATGATATGTAGTAGATAGAATAGAATAAGAATAGAATAATTTATTATCAAACTCCAGTTATACCTACTACACTAATCGTACATACATGCTTGAAATAATAACATAGAAAGTAACTTACTTAAACAATAGGTACGAGTAAAAACTCTGACAGCTGTGCTAGGTCGAACCTGTGTTACAGCTGTCAGCAACTTCCCACTGTGCGGTGATATTCCGACAGATTTTTAACTAATACACAACACATATTTAATAGTTAACTCTTTGATAAATTAAACATCCACGCAAATTAAACATATTACAATTGTAGGGTAGACAATACAATATCAACATGAAGATATTCTATTCACTATTTGATACCAAACTTTATCTATATTTTAATGTATAGCTATAGCTTAAATATGTAACCTAAATCAATGTGATTCTACAGTTTTGCAAGTCACTGATGCCTTTGAACAATTTTCGTTCAACTATACAAGCTCTGAAAATTAAATGAGCTTTTAAAGTAATTAATAGGCGACCCTTTTCAGCTCTTTCCCTCGGCTCTATTAAAGAGTCCCTTGATACAAGCGATGAGGGCAATACCTGGTAATTTTATTACTGACACGCACTTAAGGGTAATTTTTGGTCATGGAAAATGGGTACTTTGCTAAAATGACCGAGACAAAGCTTAAGGGTTGGTCTGATCACTGTAACTAGTAAGGGAATAAATACAGTCCCATCTTTGGGTTTTTATGTATATATATATTTTTTATATCCTTGATAGGTTAGCCTTTGACCACTATCTCACCTGATGGTAAGTGATGATGTGGTCGAAGATGTTGTTCAGGCTTACCTAGAATTACTGGCTCTCAAGGACAGCTGCCGGAACACACCGTTAGGTTATTTGACGACAGATTTTCAACTTGAGGGTGGTAGCTAGCCAGGCGGGCATTTGCAAAGTGCCCTACCACCATGCAATATACACGGTTCAGAGGGATTAAATGTTGGTCTAATGTGCCGCCTTAAATTTTAACGCTAAAAAAAATACGAAAGAACCTGATATTATTTTGTGTTAAAGGAATAATGCAGAGTATTTTTACTCTTTAAAGTTTAGAATTTTCAAGGATTTTGATTTGAATAGTGAATTGTAATACAAGTTCCTCTTTCTAATTCTGTGATACAATGGTTGGAAATAAGTTTAGTTTCTTTTTCAATAAAGTATACGTAATTTGTAAATCAGGTAACAAACCTTGTAAAGTGCTAAAGTTGTTAAGTAAAGTATTTCTGGAGATTTTGGATTAATTGAATGTTTTCCGCGACTATCCCCTTAGGTAAAATTATCGCGCGGAGTTGATCCCATAATTGAGTTTCATTACCTAAATATATTTTTTGAACAAAACTCAGTGCGATGTTCAATATTTCAGGATGCGTTTTTGATAAAAAGCATTCGTAATTTTTGATTAGGCAAACGTAGTTATCACCAGGCAAACTGAACAAAGAGTTTTAATTGCTTATTTCTACTGATTGTTTCGATCATTGAAGCCATTAGTCGATAGACAATAATTGTCAATAAGCGTTCCTTTGGAATCACGAGGGCCTGTTTTCGATTAATCGACTTATATTTTGTTTTTGGATCCTGATCTACTCAATTATAAGTACTTATATTAATTATTCTTATAAAGTCGGTATATATTTTTTTATAATCACACTACATTTTTGTTTCAATAAAAAAATGCAGTTTCCGCCCTAGAGCAAAAATTTTTTTTTTAAAGTTATATGCTATCCTATCCAATATAGGAGCATGGTTATTTTTGGCTTCACTTATGTCGTGCGCCGTGCTGTATCTGAACTTCATATATTTCAGAGCTCAATACAGAATGTGAAATTATTCTTTAAAAAGAATGCGTATATGTAATGCGATTTGTAATTTTTTTACTGCACAAGCTATAAAATTTTTACTGGCTTTGTGAGTAATTTCTAAGTACACTTCGAGCTTTGATTTTAAAAACATATTACACCATGACTCATCCGACTAAACATTTGGTGTATATTTCATCTTGAAATAAATGCTATCTACCTACGTTTATGATCAAACAGAATTTAATATTGGCCTTACTAAAAGCTACCTGAACATTATACACGTTCACTCCGACCCCGACGCAGAACAATCTGCAATGAAACGTCCCTAATTCGAAGGGATGTATTTCTAAAAAGGTCACGTCGGCGATACATCATCCCTGCCATACCTCCCCTTAGGTGGGCCTTTTCCAGGTCATTTCATATGAACATCCTTGGAAGTGGAATGTCTCTAATGTAGGGGACGTGATAGATAGGAAGTGTGCTTTTTATTTCGACCTAATGGACTGCGTAGTCGAGGCTTTTAGAAAATGTGGTCAGATGGACACTATTACGTTTTTACACGACTGCCCAAAGATAGGAGTGTAATTAATTGTTTTGAAGCAATGATGGCTCAGTGGCATTGGCTATGGACTGCCGCAGGTCCATGGTTCGAATCCCGCCGCGGGCTTGAGCTTCACCGCATGGTGGAAGGGCAATGTGCGAATGCCCGCCTGGCTAGCGACCACCCTCAAGTAGAAAATTTGTCGCCAAGCACCTAACGGTGTGTTTAGGCAACAGTCCTTGAGAGCCAGTGAAATTACAGGCACATGAGACTTAACTACTATGTCTCAAGGTGACGGGCTGAGTGCAATTCGTGACTTGTGACGAAATGCATCTGTTATAGGCAGAAGTTATCCGCTTAACATCAGGTGGGCGTCTAGCTTTTCCCGACACAATAACATAAAAAAAAATTGAATTACAAATTTACGAGTGGAAAAATTAAAGTCATGTGCTTTATTCGAACCCGCGTCCATCCACCCCTTTAGCCGTATGCTCTAATCTAATTGAGCTAACATGATAATGAGTCATAACTCTAATTTTTCCTATCGTTCTTTAACCATCGTATTGGGAGGGTAAAAAAAAGGAGTGCAATGTTTTCAGGGAGCATGTATGTATGTATGTTTGTGAGTTTCTTTATTCCACCATAACTTCTTAACAGCTTAACCGATTTTAATGTGTGAGATATCATTAGATTCGTCTCGATAGCGCAAGTGACAGTATATAAAAAAAATGAAAATTAAATTAACTGGCGGATTTAAGACGCCATATCGTTAAACCAATTTTTTTTTTCCAAACCCATCTAGTTGGTTATCATAATAAAGAGCTTTATAGAACAATTCCATAAATTACAAATTTACGAGAGGTAAATTTAAGTCAAGTGCGGGATTCGTACCCGCGTTCATCCACCCCTTTAGCCGGGGTATGCTCTAATCCAATTGAGCTAACATGACAATGAGTCATAATTCAAATTATTCATATCCTTCTTTAACCGTCGTATTGTGATGGAGCGACACCTATAATTTAACTTACGTTGTACTACAAACAAGTAATTTTGCAATTAGCCTTAAGGACATATACCCGCCAGCCAAAGCGTGAACTTTCATATAAACTCAACTTGTTATTAAAAAAAACTCGCATGTAAATATAGTGTATTACACTCGAGAGCAATGAATCCGGGTCACTTAAAGAATGTTAAAAATCTCGGAAACTAAAAATGATAGGTTAATGCAATAAATTGTATTTAATAGACAATGTAATACTCCTTAAATGAAAGTAAAAAAAATATGAGTCACCATACATTTTATTAACACAAAATTACATAAAGAAAAAAACTGCTGATCTCTCCTTAAAACAAAAATAGGAAACATGAAATTTTTGAACTTTATTACGATTTTCTTGAATTTTAATACTTCGTATTGCCTCCTCGTGCTTCCATTACTGCGTTTACGCGGTTTGGCATGCTGTACACCAAGTTCCTTATACGATTTTGGGGAATATTCTCCCATTCCTCTGTGAGAGCAATTTTGAGCTCACGAAGCGTGATTGGGGGAGGGTTTCGTTGTTTTACGCATCTGCCTAGCTCGTCCCAAGCATGCTCGATCGGGTTGATATCCGGGCTGCGCGGTGGCCACTCCATACGAGTAATGTTCATCTCTTGAAGGTAGTCATTCACAATCCTACCTGTATGAGGTCGGGCATTGTCATGCATAAATATAGCATCCTCACCTAAATTGACCATAAATGGACCAACGTGATCATTGAGGATTTCTTCCACATATCTTACGCTAGTTAAAGAGCCGTTTTCTATGATCACCAGCTCTGTGCGACTTTCAGAAGAAATTCCGTCCCACACAAGTACAGACCCACCACCGTAGGCTACTTTTTCTTCGATGCACGCTTGCTTGAATCTTTCCCCTGGTCTTCGATACACTCTGTGTCTTCCATCGTGCTTGTAGAGCATAAATTTTGATTCGTCGGAGAACATAACTTTTGACCAATCTTCAATACTCCAATTTACGTGGCTCTGGGCATATCTTAGTCTCGAAATACGATGCCCACGCTCCAGTTTAGGGCCGTTTGCAGGTCTAAGGGGTTTTAAGTTAGATTCAGCATGCCGACGTCTTACTGTCCATGCACTTGGGTTACTTCCTCCGAGGCGTCGAAACTGATTGGTGAGTTCAGTTCCTGTGAGAAAGCGATTTCGAAGCATGGTGTTCACCAAGTATCGGTCTTCTCGTGCTGTGGTACACCTGGTTCTGCCCGTTCCTGGTCTGCGTAGGTTAGAACCAGTTTCTTCGTAACGTCGGAGAACTCTTTGTACTGTTGACAGCGACACACCGACAGTCCTGGCTGTATCGCGCTGACCGGTTTCCAGCATTGTAAGTATTCTGGTGCATTCTTCAGGCGTAAGCGACATAATTTCAGCTTGAATAATGAATATAGAGCACTATCAACATGGTTTATGTACCCATATAAATGACAGATTACAAACAAAAGCAAAACCAAACGCTGTAATTTCGTAGTTCCATCTTCGAAAGTGGCCCTTTTTCAAATTTGATTTTTTTATGATATAACTTTACAATAACTAAGAAGTTTTAATACCTTCATTTAAGGAGTATTACATTGTCTATTAAATACAATTTATTGCATTAACCTAGCATTTTTAGTTTCCGAGATTTTTAGGATTCTTTAAGTGACCCGGATTCATTGCTCTCGAGTGTATTAGACCTATCGTTTCTGGCTTAAATCCTTTTTCTTTTGGACTAATTTTTTTTTTTTATTATATAGCGTTTAGTACGAGGGGTGATCCAAAAGTAATGATAATCAGGTATTTCTAGACCGTATTAAAATCTAAAAAAAATTTTTTTTTGCTTGCTCATACATCCACAAGGTGCGCGAGATAAAATCGTATAAATACACCATGATTCCAGGGAGATACATTCATTTGAATACTGACAACCGGAGTGATAACATCAAAATGGAGAAAAACGAAATCATTAAATATCTCTCTCTGAAAAAATCTGTCATTAAATATCTCTCTCTGAAAAAAATGTCTACCAAAGACATACACAACGACTTGGTGGAAACATTGGGGCACTCTGCCCCTCCATATTCCACTGTTGCACGCTGGGCCAAGGAGTTTAAGCTGGGTAGAACATCCACGGAAGATGAACATCGTGAAGGACGCCCATCCACGTCCACCACTGAAGACAATGCCAAAAAGATAGAGGATATCGTGATGGCAGATCGAAGAGTGACCGTCAGGCACGTAGCTGAGATGACAGGGATCTCTTATGGTAGCTTTCAAAGAATTTTAACCAACGAATTGCACATGAAGAAGGTCTCTGCGCGTTGGGTACCGAAAATGTTAACAGACGAGCAAAAGAAAAAACGAGTTGACATTTCAAAGGTTAATCTCGAGAAGTTCCAAGCCGATAAAGAAAATTTTTTGTCACGTTTCGTTTCGTGACCATGGATGAGACCTGGGTCCACCATTTCGACCCGGAAACCAAAAAGCAGTCGATGTCTTGGAAACGAGCCTCCTCACCGACGACGAAAAAATTCAGTCTCAAGTTCGGCGGGAAAGGTTATGGCGTCCGTTTTTGGGACGCTGAAGGAATTATTATGGTCGAATACTTGGATAAGGGAGCTACTATTACGGGCTCTTACTGCGCAGACCAAATAAGAAGATTACGGGAGGCCATTAAAGAAAAAAGGCGCGGCAAACTGCGAGCTGGGGTGCTGTTTCACCAAGACAACGCACCGGCTCACAAAGCCACAGTTTCGATGGCTGCCATTCAAGAAACAGGGTTCGAACTGCTCGAACACCCTCCCTATTCGCCAGATCTAGCTCCCAGTGACTTCTATCTCTTTCCTCGGCTCAAAGAACATCTCCGAGGCCAGAAATTTGAAGATGATAGCGAAGTGATGGCAGCTGTTGAGGCATTTTGGGAGAGTCAAGATAAAGATTTTTTTTCTAAGGGAATACAATACAATACAATACAAAAATTCTTTATTGTACACCAAAAATTTTACAAAACACATATAGAGAATTCTTAAAGCTAAAGTACAGTGGGTGGACTTATCGCTTAAAGCGATCTCTTCCAGTCAACCTTAGAATGGAAAATATATATATGTGAGGAATAAAAATAGATAGGTGGTGTACATTTGTAGAAATTAATAGTAATTAGTTAAAAATAAAATTATAATATATACAGCAAATATATATGTATAATTAATACCCGAATATGTTAATATATAATACCTATATAAACATATCCATATAAATAATATATAATATAATATTATAATAATAATATATATATACATATCTATATAAATAATATACAAAACATATAAATATTAGTTCATATTAATAATAAAGAAACAAAGTACGACAATTTATAAGCCATAACAAAAGTTAGATTAATCATCGTGCTTGATAAAAAGATCTGACTTGGTTTTTAAATGAATTTAATGTTTGGGCCTTTCTTATGGTTACTGGGAGTGCATTCCATAAACGTGCGGCTTCAACACTAAATGAACCGCTATAAAAAGATGTCTTTGAGGCGGTTGATGACAGGGAATCCTAGGTTTAGAAAAACGTTTAACTAAATGTATTGCCTTATTAGGAGACTATGTAGAAAAATAAATTATTTTTGTAACATTAACCACCGTGTATTATTTTGATTATCATTACTTTTGGATCACCCCTCGTATATAGCACTCGTTTTTCGGAGTTTGAGCCAGTTATTCGTAGCTCCAGATTTATTTAAAAAGTATAGTACACATGTATAAATAACTTCCCATTATAGAAAGTTCATTATATTCCCCATGTTTGTGGTGCAATAGAAATATTTAAAACATGCTTATTTTTCTTGAAAGTGATGCTTAAAGTTGGGTCTCTCTTTTATCTAAAATTACGAGTTTTTGAGGTAGTGTAATTTCAAAACTGTATAATTTAATGAAAATCTGATGCACCACAAACCTAGATATTAGGGTAGTGATTACGTAGGAAAAAAATCATTGAGTTTTATTCGCTATTATTAAAATGAGATTGGAACTGCGTTTGTATGGGGGCGTTCGTCTAAAATATACCCTTAAACTTGTTCATGATGACACAACCTTGTATAATTTTAATATTTTTGTGATGTGCTATTGCAAACATAAAAAAAACTTAAAACAATTCCACACACAAATATATATAACTTTGCAGTGTTAATTTTTATAGAACGATAAAACTTTTAATGGAAATAAATAATATGAAGTCGGGTTTTATTTAATAATATATACTTTTTTTAATTTAGATTATTTATCCATTCAAATTTAATCGTTATCATACTGATCTATAAATAATAATAAATATAATCAATTATAGCTTAAAATATATTTTTTATGTTAAATACTTCATCCGTTTCCAAAATTAGTACAATTACTGAGTACTTGTCATTTTTTTGCACGGTTAACCCCTTTGTTTACATTTTTGATCTCGAATTAAAAACCAGAGTATAGTCTAGTTTTGTTTTGTCCACTGTCTCTCCTGTTGGTAGTCCCTCAAGTCATATGAAGCAGTTTTTCTACTTCGAAAAAAGAAGGAAGATCTCTATACGACTGTATCATTTATTTAATTTTTAAACGACTTAAAAAAAGGAGGAGGCTCTCGATGCGTCTGTATTTTTTTTAAATGTTTTTATCCTCATAACTTTTGACTGGGTGAACCGATTTTGATAATCCTTTTTTTAGTTGAAAGCTGATACTTCTCTTGTGGTCCCATCTAAATTTTATCAAAATCCGTCAATCCGTTTTGAGGTACACTCCAATGACTGAAAAATATTTATATAGTCGTTGACAGTGAATGACAATCGATCCCATAAGTAGCAAGGGTCACTAAAAATGGTTCCATTTTTAGGTAATTTTTTTTTGTAAGTTCTTACACGAATACTCCGCCCATTATGATTGATGATATGTTTTTTGTTGGCTAGAGTATACCTCGAAGTTGGTGCCATTAAAATTTCATCAACATCGGTTGAGTAGTTTTTAAGTTACAGTCAATTAACTGAATAATCAATTTGCGTACCTGGGCGATGTAATGTTAATTGCATCTTTTGTCGTTGGTGAACGGTAATAATTTGTCTTAGGGTCCGTTTCAGAATGTCCTAATAAAGTTTCGGGTTGCTGTGCAACACATAAAATAACTGAATGATAAAAATGACAGTTAACATGCAGCGCGTTTCAAGCTTTAACCGATGGATAGGCTAAATAGATGACTGTGAAACCCAAAGATAGTGTTTTATTTATTAAATATATTCTGGGTAGTAAAACCGGAACTTACTCGAACATTCTGAAACAGGCCCCTTAGGCTAGTAACAATGGAGTAAGCAGAGCATTAAATTTAAAAAAAAAGCTGACTTCATTCATAATATACGAATTATTAAGGATAAATAAAATACTTATCTTCAGATCTCACTCAAATTTAAATGGGACCACTTGACAAGCACCAGCATTCAAATATATTGTTTTTTTAACAAAATATGGAACAGACTGTGACACCCAAAAGTGTGAAATAACTTGTTGAAGTCGGTACCATGATGGTTCAAAAATACCTATTATCGGAATATTGTGCGCATGGTTCCGACTTCGACAAGTTATTTCGGACTTTTGGGTTAGAATGGTACCGACTTCGATAAGTTATTTCACACTTTTGGGTTAGAAGTCGGTTCCATTTTTGTTTAAAAAATGTTTTCACTCATTATAGTGGCCCTTGCTACTTACGGGATCGATTGTCATTCATTGTCAACGACTATATCATCCAGGTAGGTAAATACTTTTCAGTTATTGGAGTGTAACTCAAACACGGCTTGACCGATTTTGATGAAACTTAAATGGGACCAAACGACAAGCATTGGCTTTCAAACAAAAAAGCATTTTAAAAATCGCTTCACTCAGTCAAAACTTATGAGGTAACAATCATAAAAAACGGACGAATTGACAATGTCTTCTGTTTTTAGATGTCGGTTAAAAGCATTATTTATTTATTGGTACAGACATATAAGATAATACAAACAAAAAACCAACAATTCGATTTGAGAACTTCCTCCTTTTTATGATGTCGGTTAAAATGTGTGGAGAAATATTAAAAAATATAACAGCTTTCCAACAGTGAAATAACTTATGGAGGTCATAATGCGAGGTCAGTATTTTTAATTAGCATGGTACTTTCACAAGCTTACTTCGACCATTTCATCACTTACCATCAGGTGCGATAGTGGTCAAAGGCTAACCTATCAAGCATAAAAAAAACAAGCTATTTCATACTTTTCAGTTTTGGAAGTTGCTACCCCTTTTTTTATATTTTCATTAAGCTGATGTCTCGACGTGACCAAAGATTCAGACGATTTTCAGTTATTTTTAGGCTCCGTTTCAGAATGTCCTATTAAAGTTTCGGATTGCTATGCAACACATAAAATAACCGAATGATAAAAATTACAGTTAACATGCAGCGCGTTTCAGGCTTTAACCGATGGATAAGCTAAATCGATGACTGTGAAACGCAAAGATAGTGTTTTATTTATTAAATATTTTCTGGTTAGTAAAACCGGAACTTACTCGAACATTCTGAAACAGACCCTTAATGCTATAAAGTTATGCGATGGACAAGTCGCTCGCCTGTTAATAAGCGTCACACCAAAACATAATGTAGTATAAGTGCTTGCACAATACTGTTTCGAGGCAGAATATGTGACACTGCGGCGGTACCCACCGAGACTGACTCTACCTAATGAGATCTACCCGACCTAGAGGTAAAGTCAATTACGCCATAGCTACGAAATCAGAAAGATGTATTGTCCGCCTCGTTGCCGGACCACTTTTTATTTGTTGTCGATTGTGTTGTGCATCTGGTAGTAACTCGGAAGAAACTTAAATTAACTAAAATTTATGTACATTGTATACATAAATTTACAAATTATTCGAGTACAAAATGTTTTGCCCTGGGCGGGAATTGAACCCGCCTACTCCAATAATTTGTAAATGTATGATTTTCGCTTAGTACGCGGTAGTGCTTGTAATCATAATATTTATAAATAAAAAGGTACAGTAAATTACAAGAAAGTACAACGATGACATATTAATCATAAAGTCAAAATATTAACATTTTTTGGCATGCAATTTCACATAAAAAGTTACTCGTATGTTCTCGATCATTATTAAATCAGCATAATTATTACTTATGATTATCCAATAAATATTACTACCATAAATGTATAATAAAATATTTAATACTGGCTGCGCCCCGCGGTGTCACCCGCTATTTTAGATAAATTATACCAAAATTGACTGGAATAAAATTTGTGCTCGTAGTCATTTTTAAAACCATACTACCATAATATACCACCACTATTTTTTGTTATTTTTTAGGGTTCCGTACCCAAAGGGACTCTATTACTGAGACTTCGCTGTCCGTCCGTCCGTCTGTCACCAGGCTGTATCTCAAGAACGGTGATAGCTAGACAGTTGCAATTTTCACAGATCATGTATTTCTGTTGCCGCTATAACAACAAATACAAAAAGTTGGCCAAGTGCGAGTCGGACTCGCGCATGTTAAAACAAAAAAAGGTTAAAATATGAAGTCTAATGTTGTATAGATAATGGTACGGAACCCAAGGTGCGCGAGTCCGACTCGCACTTGGTTTTTATTGCATACCAAATCATAAGAAAGTACTGAAGCTAGCTTCAGTACTTTCTTATAAACATGGCTATATAGGTTTCACTAGTGTAGTATTTCACAGTTTTTGTCGCACTGATAGAAAACAATAACATATTAAGCCACCTCTGAATCCAATTTAATTATATTTCGTTTATTCGCGTTGGTAAGCTAGCAAACAAATATATTACAAATCTTTGCTTATGCCACGGGAACACTATACTTTTTCTGAATAAAAAGTAGCCTATGTGTTATTCCAGGGTGTTATCTCGCGCGAAGAAGTAACAAACATACTCACAACCTTTTGCCTTAATAAAGTTTATAATATTAGTATTATAATTGGCTTAGATACTGTTTGCCGCTGTACCTGTGGCAACAAAAGGCCACCCGACTTAAGGCGAGGGTCTATCCTCAATAGCCTTGGAGGGTGAGTGCTGAGGGCACGTCACTCAAGACGGGCGCAGAAGGCTGAACAGCTTTCTACCTCTCGTCAAAAACATCAGTACAAATTATCTGTTTAGCTCAGGATAATGGTCAGAAGAATAATATAATTATTCAAACACATTAAGACAATCAGTGATCACATAATTGAGTTAGATGGCGTAAACAATAAATGTTAAGGTTTTATTAGTGAGTGAGAACGTCACTGTACGCATATGTAACTCCAAACGGCTGAACCGATTTGCATGAAACTTGTAATATAGGTAGGTTACGTCTAGGATTACACAATGGGAAAGCTAGCTGCCTGGTTGAAACTCGCTCCGCGTGCTGCGCCTGTGAATGTTCTTTATTCCTTTTGCTGGATTATTTTCTTCCACTGGTGGTACGGGATGATTTAGTGCGCGAGGATCGCGGCTGATTATTGAAACCTCTAATATTTTTACGAGGAGCTGTACGGGGCTTCTTGTTATTATGCGTACCAGACGTCAACGGAGGTTTCTAGCTACCTCAAAGATAGCCAAGGTAACATAAATAAATGATAGGTTGGGAGCTACGAATAAATATGTAAGAAATGTAAGTCAAGCTCAAAAACAGCAGAACGCAAACCTTACCGCTGCGGGCGGGATTTTAAAAGTCTACCGTGCGGCGCAACAACGTTACCGCGACGCGACCAGTCGATTGAATTTGGAAGAGTGTGCATGTTTTAAACTTGATGAGACTGAAATCTAAGCGGTAATTGTATGAGAGTCACTCTTATTTATATATTTATTCGTAGTTTTGCAGTATGTGTTACGTTGGAAAGGTTGCGTTCATTAATTGCATACGATTGCGAATATTATCAAACAGACACAGGATACTTTTCATCATTATGTATGCGGATGAAACCGCAAGTCACAGATAGATTAGATATTAAGATCATCTACTGCAATGGAAGATACTGAGGATTTCCTTTTTACTACAAGTTTAAAGTCCTTTATAAAAAGAAGTCTCGTAGTCCATTACAGCCCGTGTTCTAAAGATCTTGAATGATCCGAATTGAAAAAATCTGAAGCTTTAATAACTGGTGTAACACGGCCTTAATCTAATCTTACGGGTACCGGAAACACGCCCTACCAAGCCGTTTCCTTACGAGGATTAAATCCCTCACTGAATTTAATTAAATCCTGGATTTCCGTTTAGGTTATATGAGGTGGCAGTGGTTTTACGCTAGAGAAATAACAGCGTGAATTCAACTTGTACCAAGTTTACTTACGACTATTAACTAAAGACAAACATATATAATGAATAGATTCACGCGTTACTTTGCGGAAATCCATTCTTAACAATAACAAATATATTAAAGAAATTTTAATATAAAGATAATATTGTATTAAAATTATAGTTAAACACTAAAAAAATATACAAAATATATCTAGTGGCAAATCCGCCTAATTTTCCTGTTAAGCCGACATGAAATTTATGAAACATCATGCTTTGTCGGGACGTCTAATGGCGAAACGACGAAGCACTCGTAGCGAAGTTTTCTTAGCCATTCTGAATCGATCAGCAAAGTTAAGCAACGTCCGCCTCGGTCAGGAGTTGGATGGGTGACCGCAGGTGACATTACTACTGAGCGCTTCCGTGCTTCGGAGGGCACGTTAAGTCGTCGGTCCCGGTTGTTGTCTTAGAATGGCAGTCGTTATAGCATGGTGGTAGGGCACTTTGCGAATGCCCGCCTGGCTAGCTACCACCCTCACGTTGAAAATCTGTCGCCAAGCACCTAACGGTGTGTTCCGGCAGCCATCCTTGAGAGCCATTAATTCTAAGTTAGCCTGAACAACATCTTCGACCACATCATCACTTACCATCAGGTGAGATAGTGGTCAAATGCTATATCTGGCATAAAAAAAGAAAAATAAAATTGAGCTGCAGGTTTACTACCGTTCCTCAGAACAATCCCCGTGATACATACGGTTACAATTGTTGTATTTTTCCTTTGTATATCTTGCAATATATTCATAACAACTTCTTCAGCATAGATAAATGCATGATAGAACAGTGCCACCGAACCAATTGTTCCGCGAACTCCTTTGAATAGAGACATCCAATACCTTTCAATCAATCAGCCGTTGACGCGACCGGCTCGAGTGGCTCCACTCCGTTTATATTGGAGGCAATCAATGGAGATGTCATTGTGTCTACTTTGTACAATTTATATCACTTTGTAGACTTTGGACTGATTTATTAATGCAGTTTTATGTTTAAGTGGTTTTCTAACAGACTTCCGACAAAGAGATTCTTAATTCGACTATGTTTTTTTTTGTTTTTTTTTTTTACACGATAATGCTATGATTTTACAAATTTTTCGAAAATTGTTTTTGTCTCAACGTAGAATGTGAAGTAGTTTTTCTTCCAAATAAGGAGAAGTCTTAATTCGATTGTATGTTTATTCGAGTGTGCGTCACACCATTTGCTTCTATTTGTACGCCCTTTTTAACCATATTTTAAAAAAAGAGGAGGTTCTCATTACGTTTTAATATTTTATTTTATGTGTGTTGCCTCAACACAATTGCCCCACACGAATATGTCGTACCTACCTATAATGAATTAAATGCTGCTCTTGGCGATGTTGATATTTTCAATGATTCATTAAGGGCCCGTTTCAGAATGTCATGATAAAGTTTCGGGTTGCTATGCAACACATAAAATAACTGAATGATATAATTGACTTCAGATTCAGATTACTTTATTGTTAAACTGTGTTACATTGGGTTCTTATAATATAATTAATAGTATCAACAGCTTTGTTCATAGCGAACATACAATATATTATGCAGGTAGTAAATGATAATTTTAATATAAATTTTAAATTAATGTCAGTGATACATTATTAAAATAGATTATTTTCAACTTTATAATGTCAAGTTTACATAGAAAATATTAATTACTTAAATAATGTCAATAACCATACAACATAGCATAAGTCAAGTTTGAAATTTTATCATTAAAATATTCATTTAATGTATAGTAACTCTTCATTATCAGAAAATTAAACAATTTGTTCTTAAATATAATTACACTCTCCGATTCCAGTATTATTCTTAGTAAATTATTGTATATTTTGGGAGCCATACCACATACACCCTTAGTAAAACCTGCAGTTCTATGTGGGAGTATCTTTATTTTATTTTTGTGTCTGTCTCTTTGACGGAACTCAAATAACTGAAAATTATTTCTTACGAATAGTGCCATCTCAAAAACATACAGACATGGGAACGTCAATATTTTTAATTTTAAGAAATGTGGCTTACAAGAATCTGTAGACTTCAGATGACACACAGATCTTAAACATTTCTTTTGTGCCTTGAACAGGGTTTCACGTTCTGTACAGTTTCCCCAAAAGATAATACCATAACGTAGGGTAGATGTGACATATGCATGATAAGAAGTGATTACAGCTGATTGACTTACCACTTTTGACAGCAGGTATAGAGCATATGAGTAACTATTAAGTTTTGCACGTATTGACTCGGCATGTATTTTCCAGTTCAGATCAGAATCTACATAAAGACCCAAAAATCTCGTTACAGAAATGTCCTGAATGTCATTATTTAGATATTTTATTTTTGATGTCAATTTTATATTCTTATTAAATGTCATTATATTCGTTTTGTCAAGATTAATTATAAGATTATTAGATGTCAACCATTTTATTATATTTCCTAAAGCTAAATTTATCTCTGGGCCTGATTGCTTTTGTTTTTCTCCTACAAATATAGCAGTACTATCATCAGCATACAGAATCATTGGATGAGCAATAGCTTGTGGTAAGTCATTAATATAAATTAGGAATAGCAACGGCCCAAGTACACTACCTTGTGGGCACCGTATCTTACTAGCCCAGGAGAAGACGTGTATTTATGTTCAGTTTTAGCGTCTGGGCAAATTTTTGTGATTTGAGTTTGCTGTGTTCGATTGCTGAGATAAGATTTTATTAAATTTAAAACATTACCTCTTATTCCATACTTTTCTAGTTTCCCTATCAAAATATGATGGTCAACGTAATCAAATGCTTTTTTTAAATCCATGTACATAGCATATACAGGCAACTTTTTTTCACGACCAGACATAACAGTCTTGATTAAATTATAAATGGCCATATTTATAGACTTTTTTTTTCTGAAACCTAATTGCTCTTCAATCAAAATATTATATTTGTCCAAATAAGTATAAAGGCTAGCATAAATATATTTTTCAAATATTATAGAGAAAATAGGAATCAATACGACAGGCCTGTAGTTGTATATAATTTCTCTATCCTGTTTTTTAAAAAGTGGTTTAATGATACTAAGTTTTAAATTCTCTGGAAACATCCCACAGTCTATGCATAGGTTAATAATATGACTTACGAGTAGCACTGGAGATATTATCACAGCTACATGTTTTACGACTTTAGTTGTTATTTCGTCGTAACCAGTTCATTTCGTTTATTTCGTCGTGACAGTTAACATGCAGCGCGATTCAAGCTTTAACCGATGGATAGGCTAAATCGATGACTGTGAAACGCAAAGATAGTGTTTTGTTTAATAAATATGTTCTGGGTAGTATAACCGGAACGTACTCGAATATTCTGAAACAGGCCCTAAATGTCTTAAAAAGTAAATTGATTATGTTCTTCAGTTAATATTACACGTTGTACGTGTTTAGCGATTTAATCCCATTTTTATTATATAAGTTTTTAGAGCTGTATGTTACTACATTATAAGTAATAATAATAAATAATATGAGTTTTTAAACTGTCACGGTCATTAACATTATAATTATTATTACTAACGGGATACTTCAGTTCACTTGTGATCATGGCGCTTGCAACAGTGTCGAAATATCGGGAGCTCAAAACTAACCAAAAACACGGTAAATATCCCGTTGGTAATAATAATTATTGTGGGTGTCGGGTTAGAATTGCACCTCCCCATATCATCCCGTGGGTGTCGTAAGAGGCGACTAAGGGAAAAATACTGGAAGGTGGGCAGCAGCTCCTTCTAAAGAACTGCCAACTTACACTGCGATCCCCAATACGCCTGCCAAGCGTGGGTATTATGGCAAATACCCTCTTAATAGGGGAGGCTGTGTTCAGCAGTGGACGATCCGGCTGTTACAGATATTTAAAACCAAACTAATGCAATGTTTTTTTTTCTCTGCAGGTTGGTAGATGACAGGTGTGTGGTATGCCCCGAGGCAGGCGACCTGACTGATCCACCCAAAAAGTTCCGAGGTAAGTCTTTGCTTAGTTGAAGGGTATGTGAAGATGTGGCCGAAGAAGTAGAGACAGCTGCTGAATCACTTTGCTATTTGCACGGCGACGTATTTCTTACTTGACAGAGGTAGCAAGCTATATAAGTATTCGTAAAATGCCATAACACCTAGCGGGGTAAAGCTGCAGTCCGTCGCGGGATTCGAATCATGGACCGCTTGCGTGCAGTCCATAGTCATTGAACAGTGCCATCACTGCTTCAAAGGTACGGTTCTGCTTAGTCGTGGTAAAGTCAAAGTCATTTATTCAATTTTGACTTCTACGAGGCTCTTATCAACATCAATTACAAATGTTTTTCGATTAAAATATTCTACTTCCGCCTTCAGCAAAAATGGTATATAGCCACTTTGAAAGGAACGGGCAAGAAACTCGGGGCCATTCTTTTTGATGTATTTACTCTTTTACAATTTGTAATTAATTCTCTTAAAAAATATTGCAATATTTATTATATAGGTGAATGGCGTGAATGGTGGTTTGGCTGAGGTGGAATATGCCAAGCATTTTTGTCTTCTAAATAATTACCTTTTTTATATTATGCTTTTTTAAATTAAAATCTTTCTTAAATGCAGCTTGAATTTTCACACCTAACCAAGACTTTATTTGTCTGTATTGTACTTTATCAGCCGGATTGTTCACTGCTGAACATAGCCTCCCCCATTATGAGGGGGGGAGGGGTACCATAATCCCCATCCAAGGGGAACATACGTTCCCCTTAGTCGCCTCTTACGACAAGGGGTGACATTCGAGCCCGGCAACCCACAGGCATTTTACTTACACTAGCCATTTATTTATCTATAATAATCTAAGACAGTTGTCTCATCGGAAATAAATCATTTTTGATTGGACTTGCCGCTACGATAAACTAGTGAGTTCTAGAAGGCAGTGAGAACATTCAGCGATTAAGTAAGAATATAATATGCATATCTCTTTTGTTTTTCGGGATCAGTACCGTTTTTAATTTCTTGAGCGAGAAAATAGTCGATAGCTACTGTATAGCTTCCTCGCCGGCGCGTGGGACAAGTGCCTAAGTAAAAGTATAAAGCACGATACAATCAACTTTATAACCTAGAGCTAACTTAGGCGAGCGTGTCTCCAAGGAGGTTATAACTTATTCATGCACGGTTCTGCGACAAAAGGGTACGCCCTTAGTTCCTGTTTACATGTAAGACACAAATATGAATAAATTATTGTTATTTTATGCTCACTTTGAGCTTCGTATACTTTTATCGTCTTTAAGGAGGTGTAAGTTACAAATCGTAAAAGCGTAAAGACATAATAAAGAGAATGACTCCGAGCTTCCTGCCCGTGCCGTCTTGAAGTGGCTTTGTACCCTTTTATATGTAAACTCATTTTTAGGGTTGCGTACACAAAGGGCAAAACGGATTCCTTTTAATCAGACACCCCCGTCTGTCCGTCCGACAATATGTCTAGCTGCTTTTTGTAGAACGTTGACCCAAAGATCATTGGACTAAAAACCAAAATAAATTATTTTCACTCCAATACATGAAAAAATAGCTGAATAAAATATTTTTTGCACTCTATAGCTTGTAGGGTTTCATCGTTTAAGTCTAATGTATAAATTATTTTCTGAGAAACATCTTACATCCCCAAGCCCAAGCTATCCCCAAGACGCCTGCCAAGTGTGGGGATTATGGCAAATCATCCCCTTACTGGGAGAGGCTGTGTGTTCAGCAGTGGACTATCCCCGGTTGATACAGTAGGACTTGAAGACAGCTTCCAAGGACAGATTGAACTAATTACTTTTTCAGATGCCAGTCTGCTTTGTATTGCTGTTAATGTACCTTTGCTTAGAATTTATGTATATAGTTTTGTACCTGTGCTTGTAGGTACGAGCGTGGTAATGTTATTGACTATTTTCGTCTTCTGGATCATATTGACATTTTGACAACAAATTCAAATTCAATTCAAATTCAAAAATCATTTACTCTACATTGTACTGCCACGTTCAGCAAAAAAAAATATAGAGCCACTGCGAGAAGAACGGGCAAAAAACTCGGGGCCATTCTTTTAAGCGTCTTTTTACAATGTGTTATAAACAATACAATACAATTATTACAATATTTGTTAAAATTAAGTAGGAGACAGGTGATGGCTTGGCAGACAACACATTAAATGGTCAACGAAGCACGATGCCTAAACTTCATGTCTAAAAAGCTAAAGGTCTATTTAGCACGCTGTCTAAAATGAAGTAAGGCTATATAAACAATTATTTGCCTAAGAATTTTAAAGGTCTATTTTGCTTGATATCTTTATTGCAAAACGTTTACGTGTGACAGATGGGACAATCGTATTATGAACTTAATTTAATCCGTTTTTATTGATTCAAATATACAAACTTACATAAATATAGATAAATCCTGAAAACATAAAACTAATTAAATTCTTAAAAGTAGTTATTGTACTATTCTGACGGTTTTCTTAAAAGTAAAATAGACAGTCTTATAAATAAACGATTTGATTGATATCTTACAATGTGAATAATGTGTCAAGAATGGATTTTTGACTTTTTATATTCTTTAGTAACAAACATTTTAATTATTATATTAATTCCCAGGCGAATCGAAGAATTCGCCTTATTATTTAACGACTTGCCATTTTGTCTTATGGTACTTATGGTTATCGGGTAAGCGTTTAGCTGGATGGTCATAGTGATACGTTCAACACTAGACAGTTAATCTTGTAGGATTTTAGGTACTCTGTTATACAGTTTCAATATAATGATAAAATTAATGCCAATAGTAGATTGGTATAACAAGTGCATACAACAAGTTGTTTTAGCCGAGTTGTTTATTATTTTACCGAACTGAACTAGTATTGAGATCGACGCTAAAATGGGTTTTATGCACGACTTGTACACTCGGATTTTCACTTCAATTCCAAGAAAATTAATCTATGATATTGTTAGTAATATATATTTAATTAACATTTAAACTGTTATTCGACAATGTTCTATATTGAGTGTCATTGTTTCGAAAAACATATCAAGTTCTTTAATAAATATAATAATAATTTTCTGATATATGGATATTATTTCAGATTCAGGGAAACTTCTTCTTACTTGCAATATTGTACCAACTGCAGCTCTTTGAATTTGAAAAATTATAATCATTTTATGCACTTGTTCAACAGGATTTTGCGCACTAGAGCATACTGTACTGTATCAGTCGGTTTGTCCTCTGCTGAACAATGCCTTCCATTATGGGGGGTTTGCCATAATCACCTCGCTTGGCAGGCATCTTTGCGATCGCAGAAAGCACTGCTGCCCACCTTCTGTTGTGTTACCCATAATCGCTTTTTACGACACCCGCGGGTAGAATATAATATGGGTAGATATAGGGGGAGTGACATTCTAGCCCGGCAACGAATGGGCGCTAGAGCATAAAAAGCTGTTTTAGTCCGCCGAGCATAAACAGGAACCTTACGACCATGAGAAGTGAAAATTATATTTATTTGATTTCAGATTGCCTGTTCAAGATATGCCCTATGAACCGCTACTCCGCTCAAAAGCAGTTCTGGAATACTGCCAAGCAGTCCGCAAATTCTAACACCGACACAGGACTGCTCAAGAGGTTAAACGTAAGTCATTTTATACAAAAACATTTATTTTTATGTGACAATTTATTTATTTATTTATTCAAAATACAATTACAACTATCTTTATAAGAATTTCCTAATACAATAGTGTAAGTAACATTCATAATCGTAAAATTAAACCTATAATAAATAAAATCAAATTAAATTAAAAACAAATTAAAAAATTAAATTAAATAAATAAATCAAAGTCAATTTCAAATCAATACAAAGTTAATTCAAAATAAAATAAAATTACATCAAAATTAAATCAAAAAATAAATCCAAGTTAAAATCAACAATAACATATTGCAAATTATGACTGTTTCATTTGTTGAGTTCCGTGACTGTTGAAGCAAATAGGTCAGTTCTTTTGGCAACTTGATTTATTAGACGCAGCGTTCGTACCAAAGGTGACATCGCTAGTAAGTTATTTTGAGCGCGGGGCACCACAAACAGTTGTGGCCGGCGACGCCGCGCCAGGTTCTGTAAATGTTTTATTGCCTTCTGGACCACAATGTTGACTTTGCAAAATGTCAGATTCTTATGATGTTGAATTTGCAAAATGTTGATTCCCAAAATGTTGAATTCGTAAAAAGTTGAATTTACTGGACCCACAATGCTGAGTTCGCTATAAGTTGAACTTGGAATATTATGTTGAATCCCAAAACGTTGAACGCAAAAAGTTAACAACCATCCAAACAACAATATTCATAATAACAATCTGAATTGATTCAAAAATGAATTGAAATGAATTTTCCATCTGCGATTTTTATAGATATTATTCGTTGCCATCCCACCGATAGACATTTGCGTACCGAACAACTAAAACTCTTTCGTTTTATAAATTATCTGTGCATCGATTACTAGTAATATCTAGGTTGGTACTGGCCACTTGTAATAAGGGAAGGGTTCGTATCATGGGTGAAAGGCATCTTGTGGACTCGGCGAAGAAGTCATTTTCGTTATAACACTGAATTCTGGATCAACTCCTTCTAAGCTTACAAAATTACAACTTACGGGTCCGACGTCTGTGGCGGTAAAATAATATCTGCAAAATATATTACAAATTTAATATAGGAAAAATTATAGTCATGTGCGAGAAACATATTGATTTTGTAGTAAGTTCAGGTAACTTTATTTACTTGTTCATTATACGCGACATTATGAGAATATTCGTTACATGTTCTAATAATTATACAGCCGACTAATTTTGTTACGGATGAACGTAATTTTCAGTATCTTCGACATCATGTTAATTAATGTACAGTAACTTATCAGATATTCTGTGCAATAGTCTATTATAGTGTCTCGTATTACGTTATCGTGAACAGAAGTCTCCAGAAGCAATAAAAGCAAAAAAAAACTCGTCACAGACGTTTCCACCTACTGGAAACTTTGAACGCTTGAAAGCTGGATTCGAACCCGCGTCCATACTTCCCTGGGGTCGGGTTATGCTCTGGCAAATCGAGCAACCATTATTCTAATTTTAAGTCATTCGTTGTTTGACAATTCTTCGCCATAACAAGATGTCACTAGGCTATGTTAATCCCGCAGAAATCGAAAGGGACAGGTGACCGTAGTTAGGCTACTACTACCACTTCCCATAATCGTTTCGATTATATGTATATTTTGAGCACAATTTACGTTTTTGGAAAATCACCGTTCAGTACCTATAAAAAGCATCGATAAAAATAATGTTCGTCGAAGTACAAAATACTTATTTGGAACATCACCGTAAAACAAAAAATCAGAGGCAAAATCCTTTCGGCTTTCTAGGTGATATTTTTTCGCTCAAGTAATACGAAGTCTAGTTTATTTTATGTGATAGGAGTGCAAACGAGCAGGCGGCTCACCTGGTGGTAAGTGATCACCGTCGCCCACAAACATCCGCAACACTAGAGGTCTCGAGGATGCGTTGCCGGCCTTTAAGGAGGGAATATACTCTCTTCTTGAAGGCTCCTAAGTCGTATCTGTGCGAAAATACTTCACCTGGCAGCTGGTTTCATAATGCGGTAGTGCTAGGTAGAAAATGCCGTGAAAATCGCTTTAAAGATTTCAAGGGAGAGAGATGAAAACTGTATGCAAATCCACGACGTGAAAACAACGAACATTATACTGGAATACAGTCTCCGCCAGTGTGGGTAATGGTTATATCGCACTCCCTCGGGAACAGCTCGGTAAATCAGGATAAAAAAGACCATACGTCCAGTAAGTTCTAAATACATATACATTTCGGTGAGTGTGCAACGGATCTTCATAATTTGATTCTGCGATCCCCATTCTATAATCGGACATCCAGGGACACTCAGAAGCGCCATCGCTATATGGTGGATATTCCATTTACCCGAACGAAGCGATTTGCTTCTTCGCTTATCATACGAACCGCTAGGGAATGGAACCTGAGTGTGTCTTTCCGGTTAAGTACAATATGGGGGTCTTCAAAACGCGATTGAATAGGTATCTTCTGGGTAAGCGCGCTCCATCGTCGATCGCATTATCACTTAACATCAGGAGATTATGGTCAAGTGCTACCCAGTTCGGTATAAAAAAAAATAGGACCTCAGTGGTTTGCGTCAACAAACAAGCACACACTTACCTTTGCATATATTTGTGTGATTTCCGTTGTATAAACTAGATATTTTCAATATCCGCAACTCGTAAAATTCAGTAGACATTTCATTGAAAATAGTTTTAGTTACCAAAAGCTCCATTAGGTCCATTCACCTCACTAAATCAATCGCTAGCTATGAATTATTCAAGCTCAGCCATTATTTATTTACGCAACGTATTTATATCCCCTCGAATGTGCGGAAGTGACCCGATTTTTTCACATATTTATTGTGGAGTGAAAAATTAAAGTTGGAATGAAAATGTGGATTTTATTTCTTACAGGAATTATTTTCGATTGGTATGTTTTAATGTTTGGTTTATCTAGAAGTTTTCTGTAACAGTTTTTTTCTATTGTAACTGACTATAAACTTTGAGATGGCAATGGCTACTTCACACCCTTGCATTATATATTGTCAGCTTGACATATATCGGGTCTAGCGCATCCCTCACTTTTGCACTCTTTTGCACGATTTTTTTAATGTTTTTTACCTCAGAACTTTGACTGAAAAACAAAAATGGAACCGACTTCAACACTCAAAAGCGTGAAATAACTTGACTTTTGATCTGTGATGACTCCACTTGTATTGGATTTTTTTTTATGTAATAGTCTAGCCTTTGACCACAATCTCACCTGATGGTAAGTGATGATGTGGTCGTAGATGTTGTTCAGGTTAGCCTAGAATAACTGGCTCTCAACAACTGCCGGAACACACCGTTAGGTGCTTGGCGACAGATTTTCTACTTGAGGGTGGTAGCTAGCCAGGCGGGCATTCGCAAAATGCCCTACCACCATGCTATAACGATTGTCATCAACAACAGGGACCGACGGCTTACAGGGACCGACGGCTTAACGAGCCCTCCGAAGCACGGAAGCACTCAGTAGTAATGTCACTAGCGGTCACCCATCCAACTCTTGACCGCGGCGGTCGTTGCTTAACTTAGCTGTTCTATTAAAAAAGGCTAAGTAAACTTAGCTACGCGCTTTAAAAATAATAAAAAAATATGGGCTAGAGAAAAAACCATGTAGTCCTTTTTCAGGATTGTGAGGCGAATGGGAGAGACATGTTACTTACAAAACATTTTTTCTTTTTAATAAGGAGTTATTAATTTGCAATACTATAACGAAAGCGTAACGAATGTCCCAATTGTTGAATAATTAAACTGCTCCTGTAACTAATATCAGTTTCTAATTGATTTGAATACATAATTGGTCATTGTTGAAGAAGGGATCCAATGGCTTTGTTCCGTGCCATTCATTACGTTACTTCATACCAATGTATAAGAATTTCATCATTATTCATAACATTTTGAGATTTTCTGTAGAAGTATATGGATTTGATACGGTAAATTTTCTGCATATAGGACACCGCAATAGTATCTCCATGGCACCGTATCACATAGTTTAACCAGAAATTTTTTAACCAAAAAATATAACAGACCTCAACACTCAAAAGTGTGAAATACCTTGTTGAAGTCGATACCATGATAGTTCAAAAGTATCTATTGTCACAATATTGTGCGCATGGTACCGACTTCGACAAGTTATTTCACACTTTTGAGTGGTGAAGTCGGTTCCATTTTTTGGTTTAATATTTTTTTTTACTAATTTTAGTGACCCTTGCTAATCACGGGATCGATTGTCATTGACTGTCAACGATTATATCACCAACATAGGAAATTATTTCAGTTATTGGAGTGTAACTCAAAAACTGTTTGACCGATTATATGAAAAAATGATAAAATAATATCAAAATCGGTTCACCCACTGATAAAGTCCTTTTTTTTTTCAAGTTGGTTAAAAAGTAATTTATCTTCTTAGAACGATACCAAACGCGGCTTGTATGTATGCGCGCCCAGTATGCAGCAAATATCTAGCTTGCCCAGAGTGCGCTAGTAAGGGCCGTACAACATGTGCTTATATAAGCTTAGCGTGTCATAGAATAAGTGATATCGCTAATTATGAAGTCTTGAATGCAAAAAGAGAGAGATATATTTTTAACGCCTTGGGTGTTGATCGAAAGGTGATCGAAAGTAAACGGAATAAGCGATAAACAAGAAAATAATGAATATCTTAGAAACTATCGAATTAAAACAGAAAACTTCTTTACCCCAGCCTTTTTACGTTTATCCGATGAATAAGTTGTTCTGACTAAAAGTTTTTTTCTTGGAAAGTAACAAAAAAGCATGTTTTTATTTATATGACTGGTTAACTTTTTTTTATTTTTAAAGCCCATATCTCGGTCATTTCGAAAAATTTCCAATAAACTGAATAGACAAAAATATTTGTAGAATTATCTGCTCACAAAATTTTACGAGGATCGGTCGAGAAATGCAACCTGTGTAGGAGAACAACCGGACGTACGAAAGCATTTTGTGTAAGCTGAGGCAGAGACAAAGAAAAACCTTTTATCAGCTTTTTTAAATATCGCCTAGGTAGGATTTTTTGTAGTGTAGATAATCCGAGTTCTTTTACCGGGTCGTAAACAAGTAGTAAGTAGAGTTCCCGGACGAATTCGTTCGCAAAGAGCTACACAGCTACTATTTTTTTATATTTGTAGTTGATAGGCTATAGCCACTGTCACATCTGATGGTAAGTGATGATGTGGTCGATCGTGTTGTTCAGGCTAACCTAGAATTACTATAGCTCAAGGACAGCTGCCGTAATACACCTTTAGGTGCTTGTCGACAGATTTTCTACTTGAGGGTGGAAGCTAAATACTAATATAGCTAGCCAGGCGGGCATTCGCAAAATTTCTTGCTCTATAGCTCAAGGACAGCTGCCGGATTACACCTTTAGGTGCTTGGCGACAGATTTTCATCTTGAGGGTGGAAGCTAAATACTAATATAGCTAGCCAGGCGGGCATTCGCAAAATTTCTTGCTATATCAACTCCCATCGTTAGACAACAATCTGAACCGAGACGGCTTAGCGTGCCGTCCGAAGGACGGAAGCGCTCAGTAGTAATGCTACGAGCGGTCACCCATCCAACTCATGACGGCGGACTTTGCTTAACTTAGCTGATCGGTTAAGGACTGCTCAGCACACTTCGCTACGAGCGCTTCAAAAAGTTCTCCAAGCACATTGTCATTGCCACGGGGTCGTCGTTGCAAGTAAACAGAGGGCAGCAGTCATTTGTTCATCACCATCGCCTCAAGACTACTCCTACGCCGAACACAGCATTAACAATCTTTCTAATACAACGGTTTGTTTATCGCCTGCAATCGCCACAGATTCCATCCATTAAAATGATTTATACGTACATGTTATGAAACTATTTTCCTTTGTAATAAACGCAACGTTTGTCTAGCCATTTGTCTCAGCTATTGTCATAGAGAAATGTGTTTTATTGCTCTGAGAAAAAGACCATTATTCCTTTGACGGTTTAAGTTCTACTGCTAATGAATTGATATGTTACGTGGGACGTTAATATGTGTGTAATTTATTTTCTAGGACATCCAGATAATACATCCAGAGATTTATTTTAACTTTTAATAAAGTTATAGGATTATACGGTGATAATTAGTGTGATTTATATCAGTTTGTTTATCGCTCTTGTACCGAAAGTAGTAAAGTGATGAAAAGTAGAGTGTTCAACTGGGGTTGAATTAATCAATTACACCCTCGAATTATAACCTCAAACAAAAGCCTATTGACTATTAGTAGTTTTAGAACTGGAATTTCAATTTAGGCTGACATTGATTGACTGATAATTGACTATGGTAGAACTCGAATTAGTAGTTTTAGAACTGGAATTTTAATTCAGGCTGACATTGATTGACTGATGGTAGAACTCGAAGTATGCAAATAATTTGTCAGTAACAATTAATGATCTGCCCTTTACGTTGTTGCGGTGGCATGAACGTCCTGTCCAAACTGTAAGGTTCCAGGTTCGTTCTCCGAAAAATGTTAATATTAAAAATGTTCAATATTTCACTAGCTGGGATAATACATGCCCGCACAGAATTAAGATCGAAGTGTACGGCCAAGAGTAAATAGTTTATTATGTGATACCTATCATTAACAGCGACAACTAGAAATACTTCGGTTTATTCTAAATTAATAAAGCAACAATCTTATTGACGACATTCAGCTGGCAGATTATTAAAGTAGCCAGCATATATCCATATTGAAGCAATGATGGCCGAGCGGTAATAGAGATTGCCGTGTCGCAGGTCCAAGGTTCGACCCCCACCGCCGCCGCTTGAGCTTTACGGTGGAAGGGCATTTTGCGAATGCTCGGCTGGCTAGCGACCTTCAAGTAGAAAATCTGTCGCCAAGCACCTAACGGTGTGTTCCGACAGCAATACTAGAGAGCTAGTGAAATTCTAGGTACATGACGGTACAACTATGTATCAAGGTGACGGGCGCAGTGCAATTCGTGACTTGTGACGAAATGCATCAGTTATAGGCAGAGGTTAGTCCTCTTAACATCAGTTGGGTCTCGAGCTTGTTCCGTCACAATAACATAAAAAAAAACCAGACGTGACGATGTTTATTTTCGTAAATTTAATGTTATCTAATCAACGATAATATTAGTAGCTTTAAGACTTTCGACTTAGTCGCGTTAAATACATGTATATTATTTACCTCGACGTTTCGACCAAGTGTGACCATTAGTCGTGGTCAAGGGCGGACTGTCTCAGTGATATATATGATAATACATAATCAAAAACACAATTAAATATTAAACTTACCATATGCAGATTTTTATTAATATAACATACTTTTAAAATAATTACATACAAAACAAACACGAGCTCAAAGCTGCTTTCCATCTGTTTAATAGTAACATTCATCTACAATCATCAGCAGCAAATCTTTGATTAATCCGCACGTCATCATCGTGTGTTAGCCAAACAAATTGAAGGATAAACGCTTTGTGTTCCAGACAATTGATTGATGTAACGTGGACCGAATTTAATTCAAGAGTAAGGTTATTGGATTGAAATTAATTGATGGAATTGAATGATCGCCAAGATAAATATCTTGGCTATCTTTTTTCCTTTGATTTGTCTACAGTTTTTTCTTTTCCATAAATATCTTGAGATTTTGTATAACTTACGCAAAACGAGAATCATATTTACGAATGTTGCGTGTTTGTAAAGCACAATTCTAAATATTATCAGAAAAAGTCTTCGTTACATAACATTAATCTAAGGAATAAGGACGATCTGGTTAGTAGAAACCTAAAACTACAGCATATCATACAAGTGCATTCTACACTCCAATCGTTTTATTTAATCACTTACCAAAAAATATTTAAAATGCTGCTTTCGATTATTTCATAAAAATATTATTATAATTATTGACTATGAACTGTTTTTACACATTAAATGAATTTATTTCTTAAAACTTTGACGCGTAATGAACACTGTGACTGTTGTAGGTATGTATTAATTGTATTGAAATATTATTAACATTTAAATCCATTAATTTACTAATGAAATCAAATCGAAATAATGTGTGATATGTTTAAAATATTCAGTATATGATGCTAAATCTTCAGTATATTATTAGGAACAGTTGTTGTATAAACTATACATACTTAAACAAGTTATGTATAAACCTAATTTGCATGCTAAATACTAAGTTATAGAGATTGACAATATGAGTTTTTAAACTGTCACGGTCATTAAAATTATAATTATTATTACCAACGGGATATTTACCGTGTTTTTGGTTAATTTTGAGCTCCCGATATTTCGGCACTGTTGCAAGCGCCATGATCATCGTATCAAGGAACATATAAGGGCGCAGTCAAAAATAATGATATCGGAAAATCAGCCATAGCTCAACACCTTCTGGAGTCTGGTTCTAACCACTGGATTGAGTTACACAACCCACAGGTACTCTCGACAGAACGCCACTACATACCGAGAATGGTAAGAGAAGCGATTGAAATAACGAAGTATCGAAATTTCAATAGGGAAGATGGGTTTCAACTGTCGAGAACATGGAATCCAGTGGTTAACCTATGCAAGAGCCGAAGAAATGTTACAAATAGTCCACGACCTGATACCGTTAGTTTTGTATGTCGAAATTTAAATAGTGATGTGAGTGACAATGTCAATAATAGTATCGCCTTGCCGAAAAAACGTACTAGAAAGGGGGTAGACCGCTTCGTCTGCTCTTAGTGCCTACCATCCACTCGCATAGACTTCAGTTTACTTGAGATTGACAATGTTCATGCACTAATATCAGCATACTATGTACTCTATAATTACGCAAATAAACGTTTGAATCTTGAATCATATTTGTGTACAAATTAGTTCCACACTTAAAAGCGAGAATACCGGTAAAACTTTGATGAAATTATGAATAAAACAACGATAAAACCCTGGGCAAAACAATCTTAGCTATCTTTTTATTTATTTTTTGATTTGTCTACAGTATTTTCTTTTCCGTAAATATCTTTAGATTTTGTGTGACTTACGCAATACGAGAATTATTATTTACTAATAGGTTTTCCACAAAATAGCGCGAATACCGATGACGAGCCTTTATGAATGAAAGAGCTATTAAACCTTGGGGAAAAAATCCCAAGCCGCCAAATGCAGGGATAGACCTCAGAGTAACTAATGTTAAAGTACTTTAGTAATAATATTGAGGCATAGACTATATTTTGGATAGACTACACAGCTCTTCAGCCTTCAAAATGAACCAGTGTGGTCGATTTTATGCTCTTACTATGAAAATCAGGCTCAGGCTGCGCGTAGGACGGAGAGACCTCGTTTCGCATGCAATTGAGCGTAACAGAAATCTACGCAATATTTAAATAGCGAGGACGATTTTTTTTTTAATAATTTTATTTTAAAATGAGATCTTTATATATATAAGCTCCAAAAATCTTTTAAGTATTCTATTACATTAAATTTGTATTGATACGATTTACTATACATAGACATTAAACTTGATTATGCGAAAGTTTAGAGCTGTATCCATATCATTTTTTTCATGTATCAAGTTTTTGTCATATCCTCTAGAATATTATTTATTATATTCATGTTTAAATGTAAGACGTACTCTCTTTCAAAAACATGGTAATTATGGTAAAGGTATTTCAAGAAAATAGTACGTGATCCTGGTACACTCAATTACCATCCTAACGCCAACCCTCCTTAGGAATGCTCTTGTTGGTAAGAAGCAACCTCACTGTCAATGAGTGCAAAAAGCTGTTGTGCGCCTTTTAAAATCCACTTACGTCGACGTAAGTAGTGGCATGATGCTCATAAAGCGTTGTCTTTTCTAAGCCCACTTACAAATATCCAACGGGAACATATGACATAAAAGAGCACATTCCTTCCTCATAGGCCGGCAACTTATCCATAAAACCTCTGATGATGCGGATGTCCTTGGGTGACGGTGATCATTACCATCAGATGAGCTGATGGTGTGCACTGCCCATATATATCCAAAAAATATCTTTATTACTTTAAGAACAAAATACTTACTAATGTTCATGGTTAGTTCGTGCAAGCGTTGCATAGTGATAGGGCTTTTGATGCTAGCTACCACCCTCAAGTAGAAAACCTGTCGCCAAGCACCTCAAGGTGTCTCTTGGCAGATGTCCCTGAATCCCGTTCTCATTTACATTTAAACTTTATTATCACAAATCATCAGGTGAGCACGTCGAGCCAAAATCTGGCGAAGTTACAAAAATTACGTTTACGATTATGTTTATTTTATTGACACGACTGCCCAAAAGGAGTGTTCTTGAAAATAACCAAAAGTTCAAGATTGATAATTAACTCATCTGCTAGGTACTTTTGAGTAATTTAAGATTATTATTTTGGCAATATTATTGTAAATATAAACAAAGTATTATTATTTGTAACGCTGTATAGATAACTAAATAAATAAAATAAATGAATATGAGTTTCTTTATTTCACCATAACTTTTAAATACCTGAATAGATTTGGATGTATGGGGTATAGCCATATTCGTGGTTAGCGCTTTTAAAAATAGCTCATAGCTAAATTTTTATAATAAGGTAATCGAATTAACACTGGTGTAAACTTTGTTCCAGCATGCCGCTGAGATAGAAAAGAAACAGAATGAGTTGGAGAACAAGAAGTTGCTGGGGACTGTCGTGCAGTACGGCAGCGTCGTACAACTGCTGCACGTTAAGTCCAACAAATATTTGACTGTAAGTTAAGTTTATGCTGAAATAAGTGTTCTGTACTTCTTAAGCAAAAAGTTTCCGCCAGTTAAAGGGATCTTTATGAGATACTCCCATTCGTGTCCATTTCGTAACTTGTCACCAAACTCTGTTAACAAATTAAAATTTTGAGCTATTTTCACTTGTTTCGATACAGGTTTTATTCGGCTCGAAGGACCAAAATGTATTTTTCCTATTATTATGAAAACCCAAGAGCAACGATAATTTTGAAGATACTTTTAACCTAAGCGAAAGCCTAAATTGTTAAGAAGTAACATATTTTTATAAAATAGAATTGACATCTTTGAAGCAACGGTGGCTCATCGTTAATAATAACTCTGCTCCTGGCAGACTTAGCCCTATCAATGTCCTCAACCACCTTTCATAACTTTCCAACAGTAAGGTAACCAACCGGCCGAAGAAAAAAAATGCCTTTCTCAAAAGAATAATTTCCAGTCCAAACTATTTTTATTAACAAACTTTAAAAAAGTGGAGATTCTCAATTTGATTGGTTATTTTTTTCTGTGTGTTACCTCATAACTCTTACTAAATGTACCGATATTGATTATATTTTTTACATTGTAAAAAGTGGTATTTATATGGTAAAATACACATTATAAGGGAACTCCCTTATAATGTATATTTAGGTTTAAAGTTGGTATTTTTGTTATTTTCTTAAATTATATTCAATGAATTTCTTCATTCATACATTTTATAATATTATAGATGTTAATTCTAGAACGCATACTCTAAATATGATAATATCTAAATTATAATTAGACGTGTCAAACAAAATTTCGTATTCTGACGCACACATTTATTCCCTAATTTTCATACAATTCTTTTAATATTAAAAACATTGTCACACCTTTATAAAAGGTAAAAAGGTAAGTAAAAACACAGGTTTAAAAGCTCTTGGAAAAGTTTGTAATTTTGGACATTAGTGCGTCATTACTTGTGTCATAATAAGTTATTTTAGTTACTGTGGTAAAAAAACAATATAGAGAAATGTACAGATTATTATGTCCATATGAAGACATTTTTTTAATTAAAATCTCGTGAGTTTCACACATATTTAAATATTATAAATAACCCGGCAAAAACACTCACTTTAGGGATCGAATACGTCTCGCGGGTATCGAGCATTTCAGATGCTCATCATCAGGGGGAGTGCGCAGCTCAGCGCCCACTGGGAGCCAGCAGACGCAGCTGCGCAGTGTTTTGCCAGATAATTTATACTACTTCAATAATCCGTTTTACCTTTTCCCAGGTAAATAAAAGGTTACCCGCGTTGTTAGAAAAGAACGCCATGCGGGTACATCTGGACGCAAACGGGAATGAAGGCTCGTGGTTTTACGTGATGCCATTCTACAAACTGCGATCCACTGGTGAGCTCTATCATTAAGATTAGTCGCCCCTTCCGTGTATAACAACCACAGATTACCCCCTCGAGGGGGTAATCTGTGATAACAACCAATTCAGTCCTGATGGTTACTATAGACTGAATTAATTTCCGTTTATCGCTTCTAATGGTAGACCGTTGGTCTCTATCCGTACAATACGCTCTCGATAGACAGATAATAAAAGATCCATTATTGCCCGAAAGGTGGTCTTACCACTTGAAGAGAGTCACTTCATGCACCGTACATATACGACCTTTTTGCGGGTAATTTTAAATACAACTGAGCAATACATTTTTATGAATTTAAAAATACGACATCATAAGTCTTCTTGACAGCTGTCACGTATGCCTTATTATTAATAGGATTATTTTTAAAATCAAGAGTAACCCCTAAGTTACTTTGCTGTCATTATGACTGCCGTACTTTTGTAGCAATAAAAAACATCTGTTCAAGCTATAAGCCACCTGTCGTCCCTTTGATGTAATAACTAATATTGACTATATATCGACTGAGCATTTGGATAGCAACATTTTTTACTATTTACTTACGTATGGTTAGGTGCAGTCCTGCAATAACAAGTATACACTTCCTGCAATAACATATTTTCAAAATAATGTGCTAAATTCTTAATTATCGAAGTTAAAAATAAACATAAGTATAAAAATCAAATTATTCCTTGATTTAAATATACTTCTGTGTATATAGAGAGAAATAGAAATTTTTGACATAATTATGAAAATTACATATATACTTGTTAGAGCAGGCAACTATACATGGCTTAACAGCCTCTCCGGAGTTTGTGATAGTACGGGGACTTCCAGTGCCTTTTGTGTACTGCTTCTTTGATTTCGTAATCGGATATATTACCTACTTATAGTATTACTAGATACGGACAGTGACGAAAAACAATATAAATTGTATAGATAGATAGATAGATAGATAAACTCTTTATTGAACACCTTAAACTAAACTAAAATTAAAAATATTTGACTTAAAAAAAAATAGTGAACAATTATTGGCGGCCTTATCGCTCAAAGCGATCTCTTCCAGACAACCGTTGAATGAAGAGGAGCAAGTTTTGAAAAGGGATGGCGGTGTACAATATACTTATTAGTATTGATATTTATACATATCTACAAAACAATATATATATATATATATATATACATACAAAATACATATATATATACTTACACACATACATAAACATACATATTTAATATATAAATATAATATTTAAATGTGTGGAGTTTATGCTAGCACGATAGATAAAGAGCTTTGACTTGGTCTTTAAAAACATTTAAGGATGGAGCTCGCCTGGTATCAAGTGGCAATGCATTCCAGAGTCGGACGGCCTCAACCGAAAATGAGCGGTCATAAAACGAAGTAGTGTGTAGGGGGAACTTAAGCATAAGATTCTCTGATGACCGTAAGCAAAGAGAATTAGAGGCATCAAGGTATTCAAAACGCTCTTTAAGGTATTGTGGTGAAGAAGGGTTAAACAAAATATTGTAGAGAAGAGATAGGATGTGAGCATTCCGGCGATGTCGTATAGGAGGCCACTTGAGCTTGGTACGAAATTCAGAAACGTGGTCGTATTTGCGCAAGCCAAATATGAACCTTATTGAAAAGTTTTGAAGACGCTCAAGTTTGTTTAGCTGGTCCTCCGTAAGGTCTAAATAGCAGGCGTCAGCGTAATCAAGAATCGGTAACAAAAGAGACTGCGCAAGCGCAACTTTAGTGGCTGTTGGCAAAAAGTTTCTCAACCTTCTGAGTGAACCTGCGGCAGCAAACGTTTTACGGCTTACAGTTTCCAATTGTGGGATCCAGGTAAGGCATTCATCCAAAATAACCCCAAGATTTTTCACTTTTTTGCTGTACGGAATTTTCACACCCTCAACGAAAATGTTAGGTAAGTATCCCAATCTATTTTACATATAGTCCGTGAACTGCCTAAAATGATAACTTGGGTTTTGAGTGGATTTACTCTTAGACCGTATGATTTGCTCCATTCCGAAATGTAACGTAGATCATTATTTACAATGTTTACCGCTTCATCTAAACGATTAAGGGGGACTTGGGAGTAAATTTGGAGATCGTCTGCATAGAGGTGGTAGGAAGAAGTAAGACGTTGAGATATAGTGTTTATAAAAATTGCGAAAAGAAGAGGAGATAAAACGCCGCCTTGAGGCACACCGACAGTGATGTTACACCAAGAGGAGACAGACTCATCAAGACGAACCCGCTGTCGGCGGCCAGACAGATAACTGTGAAACCAGTCAATTGCCGTTGGAGATATGTTAATGGAGCGAAGTAGAGCGAGAAGGACATCAAAGTCAACGGAATTGAATGCGTTGCTGAAGTCAAGCAAAGTCAGCAATGTTAACTCTCTGTTTTCCATTCCAAAACGTATGTCCTCTGTAATTTTTACTAAAGCCGTAGTTGTACTATGTCCAGGTCGAAATCCAGATTGGAAAGGATTAAGGAGTTGGTGATGTAATTGTTTGTGAACTAGACGCTCGAGGACTTTGGACAGAAAAGGAAGTATAGATATTGGGCGGTATTCAGAAAAGGATTTAGGATTGGGTTTCTTCGATAAGGGAATAATTTGTGCTTCCTTCCATATTGACGGGACTGTAGCATTTGATATAGAATTGTTAAAGATATGGCAAAGGATTGGGAGTATAATATCAAGGATAGGAACTATCATGTTTCGACTGATACCATCTATTCCAACTGCATTGGAAGTGATAGACAATAAGCTCCTCTTAACATCACAAGCGGAAAATTGACTAAAGAAAAATGGTAAATGGTCAGGAGTTGAAATAGTAGAAAGACGTTGTAACGTTATATTTTTATCTGAATCCAATATATTGGAAGCTGAAGAGAAGTGTTGATTTAAAGAATCAATATCTAAATTATTAGGAGCTAAATTTTGGCGAGATTTACCGACTCCAAGCGACCTGAGGAACTTCCAGACTTTAGCTGGATCTTCATTTTCTACAGATTTATGGATATGGCGACGTTGTGCATCCCTACACACCCTATTGCAGCGATTCCTAGATTGAGCATATTTTTCTTTACAATCAATCAAGTACAATTATCTTTTGCAGGTGACAACGTAGTTGTGGGTGACAAAGTGATAATGAATCCCGTGAACGCGGGGCAGCAAGTGCTGCACGTGTCCGCCAGCTACGAGCTGCCCGACAACGCCGGCTGTATGGAGGTAAGGTTCTAACTGGGCACAGGGGCACTAGTCTACCTGCTGGCGACTTAACAACTGTCACTTTATAAATATCTCATTTTTTTCTAATGTGTGCTGCATCCCGTGTCGTCCACCTCTATAGCCGGGGTATGCTCTCACCGCTAAGCCAACATAACATGAAGTATGACTCTGATTTGTCCATTTGTCCTTAACAAATCGTATGGGGAATTAGGGGCGGAGCGGCATCTATAGTTCAACTTACGTTGTACAATAAAGAACGTTAACAAGTTTAAAGCTAATTGCAAAAAATAGTCTTGTTTGTAGTCATCGTAAGTTGAACTATAGGCGTTGCTCCATCCCCACACATTGGCTAAGAACGCAAGGACAAACTAGAGTCATGACTCATGAGTCATATGTCACGTTGGCTTAGCGGTCGGAGCATAGCCTGGATATAAGAGTGGATTGCGCGGGTTCGAATCCCACACATGACTATAATTTTTGCTCTCGTTTTAATTTTGTAATTCAAAACAAACAAATAAGCTAGATGCATAAGTTAGCTCTTCTTCGTCGTCCAACAGACGCATTATTTGTCAAAATGACAGCAGTCACACATACTTCAATTCTGCTACTTTTGGGGCGAATGGCACAATAGATACATGGAGCTTCTTAAGCAGTAGTTTAACTACGAAGAAATTACCCGAATTCAGTCACGTGATCAACCGTGCGGCCTTCCCTACATAGATGAGGTACAAAAAGATACAACTAGACTGATGTTCACATGCTTTACTGCGGTGTTTACTTACAGTTTAGTTTTAATAAGCTGTCAGCAGATTGACACTATAGAGGTTCAGTTGTAATCTTTTCATCATTTTAATAGAAAAAAGAACCCAAGGAGTTTTAAGGGCAAATAATCATACAATAACCTCTTTACTGGTGACCTTACTATGTTACCAAAGACAATGGCGTTTATTTAATCAATTATACGCGCGCTTGTGTATTGATTTTGATCCGTCTGCGTATTTATCGTATGATACGAGTATAAGTATATGACTTTCTATTTCATTCCGTTTACATCTATTTAGTTCGCTCTTTACATAGTCTGCAATTTATTTTTCAATTACGTCTTTGAATTAAAACCCTCTCATACTAAAAAATAACTGCTCCTTCGAAATTGTAAATTTTCAAAAAAAATGTTTTTTTTAAATAATTCGATAGTAGTAACCCTAGCGCTCTGATCGTCATTTGTCATTGGATTCCAGGATACCGCGGAGTCGAACTACTGTATATGTATATTATGTCTATTGTGCGAATGGTGCGTGCGCTCGCTGACGCGATTTTAGAGAATGATTGATGTGATTGCACGGATAATCAAAGTGACTTTATGAACGGTGTAGTGAGATCGATGCGTCATCAAACGATGTAATTAAACCACAGATAACACTTTCTCTGTGAATTAAACACACTCCAGCTATGCTAGCATGCACAAACAAGAGATACGTTAAGCACGAAATTTTGTCGAGTATATTATTATCTTGTTCGTAGACAAGTGGCTGCAGATAGTAGCGGTCCCACCCCGCAAAGATAATGGGATATATTGAGATTATCTATGGACGATACTTCATTACGCTATTTGTTGGTTAGATTGTGAACACTTTTAGGACATAAGCAGCAATGGACTTGGAACAATGAAAATACCACACCTTTAAAAGCGATTAAATAGTGTGTATCTCTGTTTAATACATTTGATTAAGCCTGGTTGTAATCCAGTTTTTAATATAATACAGAAACTATTAATCGCGGATTCTTTTTCGTCTAAGAAATGTTGCGATAATCATCAAAATAGCTTCTTGTTGAGCTGATGAGTGACCTAATGATTTCCTAGTTGAACTAAATATAGTTCCCTCGTCATTGAGAACTTTCTTTAAGGGTTAACTTAATTGGTCATAACCATTTAATCAACCATTAAAACCTTTACAATTCTCAACAGGTTAACGTAGTAAACTCGTCTACCTCCTGGAAAGTGACACTCTTCTTGGAGCACAAAGAGAACCAGGAGGAGATCCTGAAGGGCGGCGACGTGGTGCGGCTGTTCCACGCGGAGCAGGAGAAGTTCCTCACCATGGACGAGTACCAGAAGAAGCAGCACGTGTTCCTCAGGACCACTGGGCGGTCCAGCGCTACGGCCGCTACCAGCAGCAAGGCCTTGTGGGAGATTGAGGTGCATTTTCCCTTAAAATTATTGATTGGAGAACTCGACGAGAGACAAGGGTTTGGAAATAATGGCAAGGTAGGATAAGGTATAGCCACAACAAGCAGAACGGTATTGTGGGAGTATATTATCGTACAGCAGTTAGGGAGGTGTGCTAATGAAAAATAAACATTTTATGTTATTTAGTTCTGATAGGCTAGCCTTTGACTACTAATCGTATCTCACCTGCTGGTAAGTGATGATGTGGACGAAGATACTTTTTTTTTTTTTTTTATTGCTTGATAGGTTAGCCTTTGACCACTATCTCACCTGATGGTAAGTGATGATGTGGTCGAAGATGTTGTTCAGGCTAACCTAGAATTACTGGCTCTCAAGGACAGCTGCCGGAACACACCTTTAGGTGCTTGGCGACAGATTTTCATCTTGAGGGTGGTAGCTAGCCAGGCGGGCATTCGCAAAGTGCCCTACCACCATGCTGTAACGACGACCATCCTAAGACAACAACCGGGACCGACGGCTTAACGTGCCCTCCGAAGCACGGAAGCGCTCAGTAGTAATCAGTAGTAATGTCACCAGCGGTCACCCATCCAACTCATGACCGCGGCGGACGTTGCTTAACTTTGCTGATCGATTCAGAATGGTTAAGCAAACTTCGCTACGAGCGCTTCAAAAACTGTTCAGGCTTATCTAGATTTACTGGCTTTCAAGGACAGCTGCCGGAACACATTCTACATCTTCCATCTCCAGCCTTGCTAGTGGCGGCCATACTACGTTATCTGCCTCACTGGTCTAATTTTAATCGCTACTTCTCTTTCACTCCTATGCAGTGAGCTACAGATAAAATTTCAGCACTTGTCAGCATCTTAACTATTTTACGTATTTTTTTTTGTTATTGTGACGGAACAAGCTCGAAGCCCACCTGATGTTAAGCGGTACCCTCTGCCCATAGCAGATGCACTTTGTCACAAGTCACGAATTGCACTGCGCCCATCACGTTGAGACGTTGTTGTTAAGTCTCATGTGCCTGTAATTTCACTGGCTCTCAAGGACTACTCAGTACACCGTTAGGTGCTTGGCGACAGATTTTCTACTTGAGGGTGGTCGCTAGCCAGACGGGCATTCGCAAAATGCCCTTTCACCATGCGGTGAAGCTCTATCCCGTGGCGGGATTCGAACCATAGACTTGCTGCGCGGCAGTCCATAGCTAATGCCACTGAGCCATCACTGCTTCAAAAATTGCACATTAAGTTTTTTTTTTTCTAGACATAGGTAGATTGTGTCAATAAGAGGTTGTAAACTAACAGTTTTTGACCAAAATGCCATTGCTTAAGTTTTACCTTTAATCCGACGATATTGAAAAGTTAGCTTCGATTTTATAGCCGGCCGCCTTCCTAAAGTTTATCCTCCTAAATGTTAGCCTATCAATTGTAAAAACTAACTTACAGGTGGTCCAACATGATCCATGCAGAGGCGGAGCGGGCCATTGGAACTCGATATTCCGATTCAAGCATCTCGCTACTGGACATTATTTAGCCGCTGAAGCATGTATCCGGATACCGTAAGTGTTGTTTTGTTAGTGATACTTATATAACAAGTATAAATTAACTAAAATAATAAAAAACCCGACTGAAAATTATTTAGATCCGTTAAACGTTTTATCGTTTCATTGAAATTAAAACTGCTAGTTATATATATTTATAGAATCGTTATTTACAGCCCTACATTTTGATACCCCACACGATGGGTTTGGAAGTAAACTTTTTCATATCGCAACAGGGCGTCTAAAATCAGCTTGTTTTTTATTTTTCATAAATGGACCTAGTATCACTTGCGCTATCAAGACGAATCTATCGATATCTCATACTTCAAAGTCGGTTAAACTGTTTAGAAGTTATGGTTGAATAAAGAAACTCACAAACAAACATAGATACATGAAATCTAAAAACAAAACATTCCTTTTTTGGGCAGTCGTGTAAAAAACAATAGTTTGGGATAATATACGCTTCAAATTTATGAATGGATGTGGTACCTTATACAAGTTATATCATATTTTTCTACAAGTACATATGTCTAAAGTAAGTTACGATTATTAAAAATGTATTTCATCTATTTGGTGTGATTCTTTACCTCTGTATTCACTAAAAAGTTCATCATCATCTTATGATTTACCTTACTATAGTTATGCGGGGTCAGTACAGAATGTTAATGACTTAAATACAGAATTGTACAAAGGCCACACTATAGACAGTCTTATATTCGGATTTTGGTTTGAGTTCACGGATATCGGGCTGCGGGATATAGGAACGTGGCAGGGGGACGTGGCGCGTGTCGCCAGCATGCGGTCAATCTGTCCCTTCATACCAGGGGTATGCGCTGGTATGAGGGGTAGTTTCTCCGCATAGTTCTATAAAAGATATCTAATACGTTACGTCCTTTCATTGAACTGATAAAAAAAGGGAGAAACGGCATCCGTGCCTCGAACATAGCAATGTCAAATCAGGCGACGTCTCTTGATTGAGTCTCAGTAGTGTGCGTATGTGCATCTACTGTATGCTTGTATTCCTGTCTTCGTGTGTGTTCATTAAAACGTATTCCATTGTATCACATGAAGAAGTGTAGCTGTGTGCATTATACGCTTGTGTTAAATTTTCTCCACATTATATTGTCGTGATGTTAGAGCGTACCCTGTCTTCTTATATTTAAATCGATGCGTGCTTTAGATACTTTTATAAAATGCTCAATTGCTAAGTGGAAATCTGCAAAAATAATCACAACAAAATTTTTGTATGTAGTATTTTTGTATAAACAAGGTATTTTGTACATGAGCATATTAGTTGAGAAAAAAGCGGCGACACTGAAAAAACGGAAATTAATGAATGATTGGCGATGGAGTATCTCTCGGATATCTGTAGTTGAGTTCCTGACACAAACCCTGTTTGGAAATGGTCTTTTCTGTAGTTTGCCCGCTTCTTTTTGTTTTGAAATTGTAAAGAGCCCTGTTTTTGACTTTTATATCTAAAGAATATACTGCGAGTAAATAAAGAAATGCGAGTCTAGTTTCAAAACAGCAAAACGGATAACTTTACATTGTACCGTGCGGCGCGGCGCAACAATATTATCTTGACGTGACCAATCGGATGCGATCATTTTTATAAGCGCCAATTCTGTTAACCAATTCAATTGAATTTGGAAGATTGTGCGTGTTTTGTTGATTGTCAACTTTATGTTTCTGAAATCAAAGCGGCGACTGTATGAGAGTTACACTTCTTTACTTTTGGTTATTCGTAGGGAATATATATTGTTGGTATGATTTCCAGAGACGCACAAATGGAAGCGGACGAGCCTGCGTACCAGCTGGTATCAGTCCCGCATTCATCGGAGATAGCGACCCTGTTCGAGCTGGACCCCACCACCATGACACATTGCGACTCGCCCGTGCCACAGAGCAGCTACGTTAGGTAAGTAATGTCCACACACAATACCAGAGTTTTAATACCAATAGTAATTAATTTTTTTTATGCTCGGTAAGTCACCCTTTGACCACTAATCTCAACTGATGTTAGGTGATGATGTAGACGAAGATGTTGTTCAGGCTAGCCTAGACCGTAGACAGAATGTTAATTGACATTGTAGGATGGTAAAAGTCTTAAAGGGAACGTTACGTACGATTGTCCATACACATGTGTTCAACTATTTTCTTCCTGGTTAATGCCTCAAGAACCGTATTTTTATTTGCATAATATATAGGCTTGCTAAATATAAACACGCCGCTGTATATCTTCTTTTTGTAGCATCTTATTATTACATCTAAATATGACCCTGAAAATCACTTAAACTACCCCGTTTTACAGTCATGTTCAGAGGATCACCAGACAAATTTGAAAAGTTTTTAATATATAATAAAATGCAAGCAGGTATGCTCTTTTTTTAAATTTTAATGCCAAAAAAAAACTGAATTGACAGTTATTTTTGGCATCAGTTTCAGAGGAGATAGTAGACGTGTACGAAAAGTCAATTTCTTGAATTTTCTTTCTATTCTACCCATGCATCGTTCCTTCTTCACTTAGAACAGGAACAAGTTATCTAGGACAGCTGCCGGAACATACTGCTAGGTGCTTAGGGACAGATTTTCTACTTGAGAGGTAGCTCGGCAGGCGAACATTTGCGAAACGCCCCACCACCAAGCAAAAATCTGAATTTTTAGGTCACCCGAAGTCTTTCAACAAAGCTTAACAACTGCCTTCCTAAAACCAAAAACCGCGACCGACGGCTTAACGTCCCCTCCGAAGCACATGCACGCTTGGAACTAATGCCAGTCAGTTAGTGGTCACCCATCCAAGTCATGACCGCAGCGGAATGTTGCTTAACTCAGTTGATCTGTTAACATTGAGTAGGAAAGCAATAAATAGCAATTCAACGGAGCAATGCTTGGGCACGTGCCAACTGGTAGTGGCTGAAGCATTTGGACTGCCTGTGAGTCTTCAATGATTAATGAGTTGTCTAAATGCTTTTATTGTAGTAGCTGTAGTGTTCTATATAGTTCGTAGCGGGAAAGCTCCACTATGATTCCTTCAAAACCTGCGTTAACTGGAACGTCTATTTCATTAAGCTCAAAACTGCGATTTGATTCTTAACAGCAACCACCTTATACAGGGTTACTGGTAACTTACGCAAAACCTCTTAAGAGCAATATCAGTACATCACAAGGAACAAGTTCTGATATTTTTTTTTTCTGAAAACTCAATTTAAAAAATCATCAAGATTTTCTTGCACTCTCTAATAAATTTTAAATCTATTTCGTCGCAAATGTTGAAGCAACAACGGAGCACGTGTGGCTCTGGCTACGTTACTCAGAGAGCTACGAATGTAGCTACACCCACACACGTAAGCGTAGTCAACCAAGACGCACCGTAGATACTATTAGTTATTCTGTAACACAGCGCGATCTACGCGGTATCTCCATATGCGGTATGGATATCTTTCTGCCTACCTACCTAAAGTCTGTTTTTTCTTACCTGTCTTAAAATGTAAACAAACATACCTCAGTTACAAAATCACAAGTTTTCGTCATAATCGCCTATATTTGGCCATTCACAGCTGACTAGACCTAATAAAAGAAACATCACGCTTCGATAAACATACAAATATCATTGAAATGTATAGTATTTTCCAAAATATAAATCAATTATCGTAATGATCACAAAATCTGTATACAGTAATGACAGTGTTTTGACACAAAGTACTCTATCTTGTCTATGAATTTTAGTGATGGGAAGATGGGTATCAAAATAATGAATAGTTAATGTGAACAACTGAACATATTTCGTTCATCTCATATTCTTCGACATATTCACAGAATATGGTTTAAAATAGTGTATTGCCTAACAAATAATAAAAATAACAATAAGTTTAAAATAAAGGAGTTTTCATACAAAAACCTGTTTTGTTTAACGAATTTTATTTTTGCTCTATAGTAAAAACGGTAATACGTACAAGCGTTAAACTTGGTTTGATTTTAGTCCAATATCTATCAATAATAAAAACCTGCCAAGTGCGGGTAAGGCTCTCGCTAAGGATCTTGCATCTTGCACTGTATGAAAAACAACGATTTTATGATCCATTATCAAATCAAATCAAATCAAAATCAAAATCTTTTTATTTCAGGCACGTAGGCCCATAAAATGTTAGTAACGTTTGACACAAAAAATATTAATTAGTAAAATAAAAACAAAACTTAGAACTAATCACACATTTTACTGCTGAGATCTGGCTGTCTATTGTGACACAAGCTGAGCCACTGGTTTGTGAGCTGTGATCCAGTGCTTCACAAAACCCCCACTATAGTCCCCTGAGACGACAGACACCAAGCTGTTGTTTATGTCCCTAGTTCTGCGTAACATGGATGCTGCACGTTTTCGCATAATAGCATAAAAATCATCTATGCGCGCATCGGCGAACATCCCAGACGCACTACAAAACCGGGGTAGACCCAAAAGCACCCTGAAGCCATTGTTATACTGGATACGTAGAGCATTATAGGCCTTCTGCGTATATTTGATCCACAGGCTGCACGTGTAAAACGATTGGCAAAAGGCCTTAAACAGGGTTACCTTTACCTCCGCCGTACAACGTGTGAACCTGCGAGCCAGCATGTTACATCTAACCGATAATGCTCTACGCTCCCTTTCGATGTCCATGTCATCAGACATATCATCTGTAACCCAGTGGCCCAAGTACTTGAACCGCGTAACCCAAGTGAGGGGAGCTTCGTTTAGTAATTCTTCCATGACAGAGTAGGACTTATTACCTGCCTTAAGGGACAGAATTCTAAAACCAGATGTTAGATTTTGTCCCCACTTCTCCTCGCGTGTTTACTTCGCGGTGTACATGGCGCCACGTCCGTAAGTCAACGGTAATATTTTATTTGATTAAAAATTTAGAGCTCTCTCTAGTAGAACTAGTAGAAACTATCTTGTCACACACGAATGTGATGTGTGCTGAAGCGCCATCTAGTACGCATACATGATACCAACCATTAGTTGATTGTATGCTGTAAATATCATAGTGTGACAGAGTTAATAAATTTACCATACCTACAGTAGAACAAGTTTAGTCTTGATTATTACCAACTTGTTTGATTTTTGCAGTTTTTGTGTATGTTCATTTTTAATGAACATGAACTATGGTTTTGATGAACATGAACTATGTATCTACTTTGATGCAAGGCGTAAGCTGTTACACAAAAGATGGTTTATTTATTACAAAAACAAGTATATTGTGTAAAATTTACACAGAAAATCATAAAAAATTGTTTTTACCCCTGATCAAAATACAAATAGCGGGTTATACTATTGGGTATTTTTAACTGACTTCAAAAAAAGGAGGAGTATCTTAATTCGTGTGTTTTTTCTTATATGTTTGTTACCTCAGAACATTTGACTGGGTGAATCGATTTAAAAAAATCTTTTATTGTTTGAAAGCTGATACTTGTTGTTTGGTTCCAGTTAAATTTCATCAAAATCGGTCAAGCCGTTTTTGACATACACTCCAATAACTGAAAAATATTTACTTATCTTGATGATATAGTCGTTGACAATGAATGAAAATCGATCCCGTAAGTAGCAAGGGTCATAAAAGAAGTGTTTTTTTTTTTAAATAAAAATGGAAATGGCTTTATCACCAAAAAGTGTGAATTAACTTGTCCAAGTCCAACACTAGTACCACGTGCACAATATTGTGATAATAGGTACTTTTGAACTATCCTGGTACCGACTTGAACAAGTTATTTCACACTTTTGGGTGTTGGAGTCGGTTCCAATTTTTGTTTTTTTTATCAAGTAGCGTAGTTCATTCAGATCCTGGCTTTGTTTCCGCTAACAATCAAGGGTACCTGCTCGTGTCATTACTACAAGTCATATTAAGATTTCACTAACAAAAAATCACATGGAGAATGTAGTAGGTAGGTACAGTTATTGTTTCAATTTGTTAATAATAATAAATACATCTCGTGGATGCTATTGTGTAGATGGGTGGAACAACAAAACTTCTAACAAAGTAATACCATTATTGAAATCACCCAAGGAGAAAGATAAGTATTTTGTTTGAAAATTTATTACTTTGTATTACTATTCATACGTAATACCACAATATTACATATCGATTATAAAACCGTGGTATTACTGTTATTAACTGTATTAGTCAAAGATTACGAAAGATACGTTTATGTTTGTAAACGACACCCGTGCCGTCACTTGATGTATGTACTTGTATAGGTAGATTATGTTGCGAAGATGCACCGGAGTGCGACATAAAATCGGACATTCTATGAGAGTAGGGCTGCCATCCGTCCGGGTTTCCCTGGATTTAGCATTTTACCAATAACCCTGCATATTAATCAAAAAAATAATCGAAAGGTGAATGTTTCGAGATTTGTCTTAATAGACTCTTTGTGTAATAGTGTATATCAACAATGCGTCGTTCTTCTCCTCCATTTTCTATACTAGAAAAATAACAAACTTTTATTGATTTTCAAATAATATTTTTGGTGTCCGATATTAATCGCCGGTTTTCGGTACGCGTATCAAAATTCAATTCATCTGACAAGCCATCACAATTAACAATCCGCTAACTTTCAACGGGTTTCTGGAACGCATATTAATGAAAAATTACAGAACACCTGATTAAAATGCTTGTTTATCTATGATAACATGAAATTTGAAAATGTCGTTCAAATTCATTCATTCTCTAGTGTTCTGTCTTTTTTTAACACATAGCGTTGTCTCTTCTGTTTTGACATGAAATTAATCCCAAATCATTTTTGGCATCACCACCGTTACTATGGTTACCAATTAAATATGACGGATGATCGTAAACGTAAAACAACAAGAGAGAGGAGTTCGAAGCGTTCCTATTTGTCAAAATACAAGCCCATTTGGGCATTCACATCCAACAATACTATTTGCGCTCGGATTTCTAATTGACAGAGTCCAGTCGTGCGAGTGTACGCTCTAATCCCTAAAATGTCAACATTGATGGGTTATCGCTAGTGGAATTATCAAATTTCATTAATTTTTATGAATCCAGCAGTGATAGCTCAGTGGCTTTGGCTATGGACTGCCGCGCAGCAGGTCCATGGTTCGAATCCCGCCGCGGGCTTGAGCTTCACCGCATGGTGGAAGGGCATTTTGTGAATGCCCGCCTGGCTAGCGACCACCCTCAAGTAGAAAATCTGTCGCCAAGCACCTAACGGTGTGTTCCGGCAGCTGTCCTTGATAGCCAGAGTAATTCTAGGTTAAGCCTGTTAACACCTTCGACCACATCATCACTTACCATCACGTGAGATTGTGGTCAAAGGCTTACCTATCAGCTACAAAAAAAAAACCCTTTATCCTCAATACCATCACGATGATTATAATACTCTTTAATTTTATAGTTATTATGTCAGTAATAGTTTATTGATAGTGAAAGTCACTAGCGTACGTGAAAATGTGCGTGTTTGTCTCCCCTTACTTGTTGCTTTATATCGTAAAAATCGATTAAAATAAAAAAATGATGAGTGGCATTTTTTATTGCTGCTAGGCTACGCTTTGACTATAATCTCACCTGATGGTAAGTGATTGACGTCTGATGATGATGAAGTCAGTAGAGAAGAATAGGCAAGAACAGCCGTCGTAACATACCATTAGATGCTTGGTAATATATTTTCTACTTGAAGGCCAACAACTATCAAGCCTATCAATGATTCTCAAAACTCCCGCCCTCGCATCATGCGGTGAAGTGAAAGACCGCGGTGAGATTCTAACTATGGACCTCCTGCGCATCAATACAAAATAATACCACTTCTAACATCAACGTGAATATGTTGTAGCCGCACATCAGAGCTTTAAACCATATCTTAATGCCCTTAGCCGAAAGGTGTTTTCTCAAAGAGGGTTGGGGTTTGGAAGGTCCATAACCTACTTATCTTGGAAATGCTTTTGTTGGTATTACAATCTACCCAGCTGCGGTTTGTTTAATGGCTGCTATGGTTATTTTATAGCACCCTATTGAGTAACAAATGAGCAGGAACACTATAATCACGTAGTCTTTAGTAATATATTTAGGTAGTTCTATAATCGGACTCTTGTTCTAAAGTCAAAGTCAAAGTCAAAATCATTTATTCAATTTAGGCGTCTACGACGCTCTTATGAAGGTCAATTACAAATTTTAATATTGAAATATACTACATTGTACTGCCACGTTCAGCCAACAAAAATTATAGAGCCACTGCTAGAAGAATGGGCAAGAAACTTGGGGCCATTCTTTTAAACGTTTTTTAACAATGTGTTAAGTACATACTATATAGTAAAATTATTACAATACTTTATTTACATTACGTAGGTGACAGGCGCTAACTTGGCAGAGGCGAACCAGTCCAAGCATTTTTGTCGTTTAAGTAATCACAAACTGTGTAGTAAGATTTCTTTATCAAAATATTCTTCACATGCAACTTGAATTTTCTTTCTATGAGCATTGTAATATGTTTGGGCAATTTATTATAAAACCGCTATTTTATCTTTATTCCTAGTGTTATAATCGTGATTGTCACTGTTTGATTTAAATTTGCTCAGATTTTTACGAACATACATAATATTTTCAAATATATACAGACTTGGTAAAGTTAAAATATCAATTTCTTTAAAAAGATCTCTCAGGGATTCCCTAGGATCCATTTCATATATGGCTCGAATTGCACGCTTTTGTAAGATAAAGATTGTCTCTATCTCAGCAGCAGCTCCCCACAGCAATACACCATAAGACATAATACTGTGGAAGTACGCGAAATAAACGAGCCTAGCAGTAGCTACGTCTGTTAGCTGTCTTATCTTACGAACTGCATATGCAGCAGAACTAAGTCTTCCGGATAGATCATGTATATGTGGATTCCACTGTAAAGTTGAATCCATTTTAATTCCCAGGAAGACTGTCGCATTGTCAAAAGAGAGTTTTTCTAGGCCAAGCTTAATGTTTGGTTCAACATAAGTAACATTTGGTAAAGAAAACTTTAAACATTTGGTCTTTTTTGAATTTAAGAGAAGATTATTAGCCGCGAACCACTTAGAGATCATAGATAACACATTATTGACTTGAATAAGTTCACTATCCCTCCTATCTACTTTAAAAATCAGGGAGGTATCATCTGCGAATAAAACTATATCGCAGAAATTTTTAACCATGCAAGGCAGATCATTTATATATGTTAGAAACAGAAAAGGTCCTAAAATTGATCCTTGCGGTACTCCTATTCTTATCAAAGACCCGGAAGAAGTATTGCCATTTATTCTAACCTCTATACTCGCTCATCATACACACCGCTAGGGAATGGAACACTCTGCCTGAGTCTGTGTTTCTGGTTAATTACGTGAATAGGTATCTTCAGGGTAAGCGAGCTGCATCATCGATGGCATCGTCACTTAACATCAGGTGAGATAGTGGTGAAGTGCTACCCAGTACCTTCGGTATGAAAAATAGCAATATGTGTTTTTAGAGTAATCATACTTGATATAATTCTGTTCTTGTTCTATCTTATCAGTTATTAGAGTAAACGTTGTAGGTAGGAATGCTTAAAACTATTTTTATATATTTTTACGATATCAAGACGTTAATCTTAGAATAATTGGTCGATTTTGGGCAATTAGAATTAGTCAGTTTGACAAACCGTTAACGTACCGAAAAGCTTTTCAGAAACCCAAAATTGAAATAATTGTCGATTAATTGGAGATTTGACATTAGTGTTGACAAACAGTCACATTAAGTTTTTAGCAACCCAATCTGCGTATGACAATGGATTAACAAGCATTTAAAATAATTTGTCGCTGATTTGCGTTTCAGAAACCGGGGGTAAGAATTTTATTGGTAAGTAAGTTATGGGATAGTATCAATAACCAAGAAGCATCCTCCTATCCTACAATATATGGGGTTCTTTATATGGCTACCATATGTTGTTTATACAACACAGAAGATGTAACATTTAAAAACATAATGGCTATAATGTGTATAATTTTAACTTTTGTTGAATTACCGGCCGCCCCTTAACACCAAAACGTCCTGGGGAATACTCTCTTTGGTAGTATATCCGCTACACTTTGGTTATTAAGGGCGTTATAGTTAAGTCCCCTATAATGCACCTTACTCGATGTTCTTACGTAAGTATTGGTATGGTGCTAATTATTTCATTTTCTTTTAGTCAGTTCTTAATTATTATGCTATTCAAGAAAACCATGGAAAGTCTCATTCTAAAGCAGAAGCTTAGGCTTCTTCTTTTTGTATTAAGTTTTCATTTCAGAATTTCATTATCTCTATCGCATCAAACGTTTACGGCCATCTTTTTACTACTAATTTATATGTACTAATATATTACGTACTCGATAATACCATGAATATTTCAATAACTTTCCATGTATGAAAGTTTGTGTTTTCTATAGTAGTGGACAGAAGGACGGTGTTTACTCAACATAGCTTTGTTACTATGTAGTAAATTGATAATGTTGTTCTACTGTAACTATTACGCTGTGGCAACTCGTGTCCATCCAAGACATACTTTTTCGAGATCTATGAAAAAAACGTGTTCAGGTAGCTAGATTAGGTAGTACCTATTTAATGTTCACGTTCATTAGATATACTAAACTCTCTAATTATATGAAAACATGGAAACTCGAGATACCTAATAAATTTGCAAGCATTGTAATCGTAAATTGAATACGCGTCAGAAAACTTAATTATACGTAAATATAATACGTATCAAATAAAAAGTAATACAAATAAAAAAGTCACCAAAAAGAATCTAGGTATGTGAGATTCGATCCACGGTACTCGATCTTCTGATTCGACTTCTGAAGTTACACACTATACAATCATTGACCAAGGTGTCGAAAATTACACACATATCGTTTATGCCTTACTGTCAGACACATTATATTGGTCCACGTACATACGTAAAATTATTATTGTATTATTAAGAATTATGTCGTAAAATTAAAATTTGACCAAAAAGAATCTCTTTACGCTGGATTCGATCCACGTGCCTCTCAATTGCGAAGCGATGTCACTTACTATGCGCTATTTGAACGACGATTGATTAGTCGAAAATTATGTACATAACCTTTGTGCCTTATTGTCAGAAACTGTATAAATTAATCATGATCCATCTAAAATAATTCATTTTTCATTCATTACGAAAAATTCTGTATATTGCTTATAATAATTATTTTAGGTAGCTAAAGTTGTACCTACGTCTTGTAAAATGTTTGAAGTGTTTATTTTATTGCGTTAGGGTTCACAATCATATGATAATTTCATTAATATAAGAGATATATACATAGGTACATGGAGAAAGGAAGCCATAGATGCATACCTTATTATGTCCATCATGCGTTTTTGACGATTTTTATACATCTTTTTTGCACTCCCAAAGCGTTTATTTATAATTTTACCCATGTTTTATTTTAATTGAGATCGCCGAGAAAAGTGACGCAGGTCCGACGCACGACGCGGCTGACCGCGATATGAGCGAGGATGATAGCAATATACGTAGATCGCTGGAGTAAATAGTGCGACATGATGTTAACGCTTCTCGGAATGAAAGGGCGTATGTGACATTTTGTAAACAGGCTCAGTACGCATTAACTGTGCTTTTTTGGATTAAAATAATCAATGAAATTTATTGTACTTAAAAAATCAATATTTTAGAAAAAAAAAACAAATTTTAAAACACTAAAATCTGGCGGAAAAAGTAGGAATCCTCTATTTTCAGAGGTGTTTTTGAGATTTTTTTCTATCGAGCCAATTATTAGGAAACATGTTTTGAAATCGATGAAAGTATTACTTATATCCTTGAGTATCGTGTATTTAAATTGCAGTACCATCCGGTACCTGGTTTATGAGATTTCCCATATCATGTTGGCCCTATTTCGTAATTTCCGAGCCTTAAACTGTAACACTTCACTCTTTTTCGAGTTATACTTGAGCCCATGAGATGCAGCATAATCTTCACATATTTTTATCAACTTTCTCAATGCATTGATCGACGGACTCAGCAAGACCATATCGTCTGCATAACTTATATTATTAATAATATTACCATTAATTGAGCATCCAACATTTATTTATTTATTTATTTATTTAAACATTACAAAAACCTTTACAGTTTACACCAAATCGATGCTGTAGACAATACTATTACAACAGTTAATTTATATACATTACAAAAAAAAAAAAAACCATAACACAATATATTACAATAGTAGATAACTAGAAACTTTCCAATATTTTTTGTGACACTTCTGTGAATTTCATCAAGCTGCAATGAAACACATCAATATCGTTCGAAATCAAATTAATTAATTTTATAGCCCGGGATAATGGGGCGTACTTTTGTAGGTTGGTGTTCGATGTAGGAACATTAAGTATGGTAGGGCGGCGACGCTTGTCCACATATCCATCTGGGGCACATATCTGCAGCGCCTCCAGCACTTCCGGGTGGTACACTTGCCCCCGTAGTACACGCCACACGTATTTTGCAAGTGCTACTTCTCTCCTCACTTCCAGTCTATTATATCCGACCATACCCATCACGAATAAGCTCGGATACATCAGTGGATAGAAGGGATAAATACCATATTCCTTTAAATATAAAAACCTCGTAAACTTATTCTGGATCTTTTCTAACATAAGAATATATTTATCTTCATAAGGATTCCAAATCATTGTCTTCAAACATGTGTCTTGCTGAGCCCGGCGATCAAGCTATTAATATATAAATTGAAAAGCCTCGGTGAGCTTATTCCCCCCTGCCTCACTCCACAGTTTAAACTATACACTTCCGATAATGAATCTGCCCATTTCACAACATTGTTTTGGTTTTCGTACCAATACTTAAAAAGTTGTACAATATCTATTGGTAAGGTCGTTTCAGTTTGAAGCTTTTTCCACAATATGTCATATGACACCAGGTCGAATGCCTTTGAAAGGTCGAAGAAGCAGGCATACACAGGCGTTTTTCTGCTAGTATAATATTGTACTGTATGCTTTAGGCAGAGTATAGCTGATTCAGTAGATAACCCGGGTCTGAAACCAAACTGCGCGTCGTGTAGCTGTATATGCCTACACAGCTGTTTATCAAGTGAGCTATCCAGTACTTTAGCTATGATAGTCGCTAGCGAGATATGCCTGTAGTTGGATCCATCAGAGACATCACCCGTCCTATTTTTCACAATCGGTACAACAACGGTCTTAATTAAATCTTCAGGTAGGTATGAATGTCCAATACAAAAATTATACAATATTGCCAACACCCTAGGCAAGTGCACACCCGCATGCTGCAGATGTTCTATACTAAGCCCGTCAAGCCCAGGTGATTTACCTCGCTTCATGTTTTTAATCACAGCTTCAACATCTTTATATGTGAAAATAATATGTGTTTGAGGCAAGTCAGAGATAGTACAGGACATCTGCGGCCGATTCAACGATTCCTTCATCTTAAAGCGATTCATAAAGTCGTTAGCAATATCTTTTGGATCAGAGATGCCATTCACGCTCACTGGAAAGCTAGGCTTGGGGTTGAGCTTATTCGTCTGCTTCCAAAACCCTTTAAAGTCTTTATTAAAGTGATGTGTAGCTAATATATCCATTTTTATCTGTTGCTCATTGTTCTGACACCACTTTAATTTAGCCTTAAAAGTCCTCCTAGTAGCACACATGGAGTCATATTTTTGCCCACAAATGGGCTTACCAAACAGCGCCCACGTTTGAAAAGCTAGCCTAGCCTCCTGATGCGCCCTTCTGACATGTCTATTCCATCCTACAACACGAGAACTTTTTTTGGATTTTATTTGAGAAGAACACGACATAGCTGCTTGACTTAAAATACCAACAATATCCGTATAAAGACAATTAATTATTCGTTTATGATCTGGATTATTACACATTTTATCACTACATTCTTTTCATTATGTGTCGATACGATCCCTTTGGTGTGGAAGTCCAACCCGCACTTGACTGGTTTTATTAATAACCAGAACTAAACTAAATAAATAAACATGTCAATGGCCCTGTCTTCCATTACTGACTTTTTTATCAGGTCGATGATAAAATAATGAATACATTAAAGGTTCCACGTTTTGTATTAAAACGAAAATTTAAATAGAAATAACATAAAAATGGCTCCAATATTATTTTGTGCGTAGCTACAGTGTCCAAGTACTCAAATTTTCAGACTTAGTGCTTTATTGTGAACAGTCTGCTAAACTGATTTTTTACCAATGTCTTTTAAGATAATTAATTTTTCTCAATAATGGTATGTAATGTTGCCATAACATCTCTAAAAAGTATACAAAAAGTGTACTTTACCGGAGACTTATTCACAACTGTCCAGTACGAAGCAAGATTTTAAATATTGAATTTCCTACAGTCCAGTAAGAAAGTATGTAATATAAGTAAGTATGTAATTCACTTACTTGACAGTAGGTCATCATCTTTAGATCAGCTTTTTGGTATGTCATTTTATGAGGTAGATATAGTTTTGGAGCCTTAAACAGCCATTTTATATGTCTGTGACACTTAACGCCACGCAGAAAAAGTAAGCATGTTGTACTTAGTAATGCTGTAGAAGTATAGTGTGGGATTTTATGTTTGTATTTAGTAATTTCAGTTTAAAAATCATGTTGGATATTACAATCGATCACAATATGTATCAGTAATTGCCCTAATATGTATGTAACCTTCAATATTAATTAATTAAATTGTTGTTAAACGTTCTTTCATTTTTAAGAAAAGCATTATACAAGCCTCAACCAGTAAGAAAGCCATCCTGGCTTCGTACAGCGTCGTCGCCGTCGTCTGAAAGCCTAACGCTTCGCCTCCTCACTATATAAACAATTCTATTACAAAAATCTTTCGTTTTATTTTACTCATAGTATATATCATACAGTTTCATAGTATGGTTCAGTACGGCTCGTCGTTCATTCGATGGGTCCCCATCACTAATCTTGTCTTTGGATGACCAACCGCCATGTTTGTTTACATAATAAGACAGGTAAGAAAAAACAGAGTATACACCATACTTACATTTACCGTCCACCGGATGTTTCTTATTACATGTACACTGAGTCCACAATCCCTTCATACTTGACTGGCTTGATTAAAAAATAAAAGTTGATAAAAATACAAACAATCTATTAGGTACAAGTAATTCAGCAACAAATAGCATCAAAGGAAGCGCGCGGTCGCACATGTGATGTATAATTGTCTACCTGTCGCGTAAGTAGCATTCAGGCACGATTGCGTACTTTTAGGGTACACAAAAACTTCCCACGTTTTTTTTAATCTATAAAAATGCCACTAGGCGTCACCCATCCAACTCATGACCGCAGCGGACGTTGCTTAACATAGTTGATCGGTTAAGAACTTCGATAAAATATACCCTAGATGCAACTTTTCGTATTGACAGAAGGCATATAAACGGCTCGAGTTATCCTATACCTTTCTGTCTATTGAGATACACATAAAAACCTTAAAATTACACAAAAACATAGTAAATCTATTTAAGTCATTTAACAATATTCAACCTTGTATCAGTTGCATAAGGTTTAATTTTCAATTACTTCGTAATAAACTTATAGCACTTTTACTCTGCGCCATTGAAGAGAGCTCGTAAAATTTTATTACCCTTTGCTGTGATAGAACATAAAATACAATGGAGACGCTTACTCCTAATCTCGTACTAAAAATGTTATTTAGTAATTAGTTTTTTTGGTGACATTTATAATTGGAATTTTAACCATCCATATTAGTCAACTAGCTCATATAACCTGGTTTTGCCTGGGTTGAAAAGGTGTGTAGTAGATTATATGCGGATGTTGGGAGATAGAAAAGGGATCTGTTATAATGAAATCAGAATATGAATTATTCGGCTTTAATTTTCATTAACATTTATTTATTTATTCCACACAGAACAAAAAGCAATTAAAAACAAATAATATAACAATATAATGTATCAGACCTGAATTGCAGTTCAGATACCTGCGTGTTACAGCAAAATGTAGAAAGTAAACGTGTTTGAGTAATTAATGTAATTATGAATGTTAATACAATGTTAAAGTTAATTTTATACATTATATATGTAATAGAATATTTAATATTTATAAACTACCTTTACATTCTATATTCATATCATACATTCTGAAAATCATCTGTAATAATAAGAGTGCACGCTAAACCTCGTGCATTCAGGATTGTGCAGGTGGCTCGGACATTTCGATATTAAATTATTAACATACAACATCGATGAAAAACCGGAACACTAGAACTTGAAAAAGGTTTTGTGGTGTTTTTCCAATCAGTAAGCCAAGTCACTCTTACACGTATTAGTACATAAAACATACAAACATATGCACACACACACACATAAAAATATTGTGTAAGCACTAATCCATATTATATGTGAATATATTGCAGTTCTAATAATATTTCATACATACATGTCAAATTGATAACCTCCTTTTTTGAAGTTGGAAAATGTAAAATAAATGCCTGTGTACAGTCTGAGAAAATAAAAGATTATTATTACGACTCCAATAGACTTGTTCTGAATTAGGGCTCACTTATTCTTGTCTTGCATGGGATGTTATTATGCGTGCGAAAGAGACAACTGCGTAACAGGAGTAACGGAATTTAATTTGTTGATGTATTAATTTGGAGGTGATAATTAAATAGTTATGAATGTTTATCACTTAAAATACTATAAATATGTATAAAACTTACCGAAAATACGAAACCCCATGTATTTTTCGCTTTGTAAGTGTATTATTTTTGCAACTATTCACAGAGCACTTCGGCATTGTTTCACTCGACGATCAGCGCGTCACTGACGGCAAAACTGTGCTTCAGATCATTATAAGCACAGTTTTGTTTGGTTAGCTTTGGAGCGTTCGCGCAGAATCTAGGGTATATTTTATCGAAGGTTAAGAACGGCTAAGTTAGTACCTACGCTACGAACGCTTCAAACTTAAACCTAAGTTCGAAGAAATTAATTGTAGATTATTTAAATATTATAAATAAAACCGGCAAAAAATAAAAAGTAGATTATTTTTTTATGTAGGCGTATTTAAAGAGTGGAATCATTCTTATTTACAATCATTGAACTATTTACAAAATATTTACATACCATTTTACAAATTATCACCCCTCAAACTCAAGTCCCGGGGGTGACGAAGTCTATCACGTGCAAATTGTTCAAAATAATCACCGGTACAACCCACACACAGTCCACATCTGAAATACAATTGTTCTTGAACCCAGGAGAGTACACCCGTACTCTCCTGGGGGTTTTCGTGACACCACAAATGTTCGTTTCTAGTATTAAACAGTCCCACTCTCCCAAAGTAGCCTCATCGGTCCACAACACAGTCGGCCTCTCGGCAAGCAGCATGTTGCAGAATGTGACGCGATGAAGGTGGAACGGATATTTTCCTTCACTGTCCATGCGAACCATTGAGACACATCGAAGCGTTGAGCTGCATCATTTGTGTTCGCTGCGGGGTAAGCCTCGAAGAAATGTAGGATTGCGTTGTGAGTAGCGTAACACTAACACAAACACACACACACACACAAACTCACGGCAAGCTTCAGACACGTTGTCTCTACACCTAGCATAAACACGCACCGTTTCGGTGCATTCAATATTGGTAGGTAGGTATATCGATATGCCATGTGCATCGATCGCGATACGTCACAACCGGCGCGCGCGCGGCGAAATTCACGACTGTTGAGTGTCGGCTCGGCTTGCCTAACTAGCTCAAAGAAAAAAGGACAAGTTACCGCCCCCTTTCGCCTAGCCGCCACCTGCTAATTCTTCTAAATAGCGACACCGATACATCAAACACGTGCCGCGTGCCGAACTCTGACTTAAACTGTGACTGCCTCGTATTCTCGTACCTCGTAGGTAGGTACTATGAGGTAGTCACAGATTATGCCAGTGTTACGTGTCTGTAACTGACAAAGAGATTTTAATGGTAACTGATACAGAAAGCTTGTGAACCTAATACCTATAAGAACTTCATACTAAACCAGGCTTAGGAATGTCTACATTAAAAAAGTAATTATTACTCCTCGCTTATGCTAGAACATATGATATGAACAACATAGGTAGGTATCCATCGTAATATTATGTTTGACTTTTATGTTTTTACAAAACTATACGTAGGTAGGTAGGTATCACAGATTATGCCAGTGTTACGTGTCTGTAACTAACAAAGAGATTTTAATGGTAACTGATACAGAAAGCTTGTGAACCTAATACCTGTAAGAACTTCATACTAAACCAGGCTTAGGAATGTCTACATTAAAAAAGTAATTATTACTTCTTTGCTTATGCTAGAACATATGATATGAACATCATAGGTAGGTATCCATCGCAATATTATGTTTGACTTTTATGTTTTTACAAAACTATACGAAGGTAGGTAGGTACCTACCTACCTATTATTGGTTTAAATCTTACAGCCTATTGTTCACGCTGTTTATCTCTAATCTAAAAATACTTCTACAGTACCTACCTAAGTCCTAAGTAGGTAAGTAACTAGCTAACTATCATTTCACATACCTACATAAATCGAAGGGTGTTATTTCAATAAAGGCTTAGGTAAATTAAGTGCCTACCTGACGATAAAGACGTCTGCCTGATAAGAATCCTAACGCCTAGTGATCGGGTTGTTGAACCTCAAACGGGTCCAAAAACAGACTAAATATCAGTATTTTCACTAAAAATGGTGTAGTAGGTACCTACCTAGCCAGACATCTATCGATGACAGATGTATACCTGATAAGAATCCATTCCAGTGAGTAAAGGTCAGTAAAGGCGGTGGTACTACAATTAAATGATTATTTTGCCCACCTAGACGTCTGCCTGATAAGGATCCTACCAAGCAGGGAACGCGAAATGACTTTACCAATTAAGCCCTAAACGAGTTCAAAATCATGCAACTAATTTCACCAAAAGAAAGGCCAGACGCGGCGGCGCCGGCGTCAAGAGTCGGGCGGCGCGTGGCGGCTGCCACCTAAACTTTTGACTTTGATCTGCGTGCCGCATGCCGCGCCGTGGTATTACTAAGTTAGTATTATAATTAATTCTACGGTACCTATTGCTACTATTTACTGTATTTTAAAGAAAAACTCCAAAAAACAATGTTGTAAGGTCTTATCAGTCTACTCTGCTGGTAAAGTCGAATTTTACAGATATTTATTGAATAAAATCCGCCGGTCAATCGCGCCACCAGCACGCGGGCGCCACCCGCGTGCTGGTGGCGCGGCGGCGGTGCCATGCGAAAGGAAGATCAAAGTCAAAACAATAGCGGCGGCGCGGCTTTTGTTCCGGGAAATCCCACCCGTTTTTTATCTTAGCCGCGCGCCTGGCGCGACAGCGGCAATCGATCAGTCAGTCGCGCTCGCGAGTTACGTACGAATTGAGATGCGTCAGGGCATAGTTATTCACGATTTCGCGAATAATAAGACGATGTCATTTCAGTAGGTGCTTAATTTCGAGTATTAGTTCGAGTGACAGTGAGATGTGGTGTAATGATATGTGCCTGAAACCTGCCGCCACAGAGGACAGAATACTGAGGATATTCCCGAACATGCCTACATCACCAAGCCGTATGACAATGCATTGGCATTGTCACACGGCAAAAGTGGCTGGCAACATAGCAACTTTTATCCAAGATCGTGTTCGGCAACAACAGGTTCGGTCGTTAGCAACAGATTTTCTGATTGTGAGGAAATCTGTCGTTTAACAACGCCATCATTATGCGGTAGAATTTCTAATAGACAGACGTCTAGGTTGGTACTACTTACTGCCTTTATTGACGCTATTTTAAGTTAGGTTGTAACGGTTAACGTAAACGAGCCGAAACTGTAGGTACTCTTAAGATGTTATAATATTAAATAAAAGTTGAGTTGATAATTAGGGTTTAATAACGCAACCCTTACTTGGTAGGATTCCCATCAGGTACACGTCTGGGTGGGTACTACCACCTTGATTAAAATAATGCAGTTTTTAATCTGTTTAGGGTCAACAACGATATCACTAGGCGATGGGATTCCTATCACCTCTGCCTATAACAGTCGCAATTTGTCTCAAGTGACGAACTGAACTGCGCCCGTAACCCTGAGACATACAGTTGTGAGACATAGTCTCATGTGCCTGTAATTTTTACTGGCTCTCAAGGAACACACACAAGTACCTAATGTGCTTGGCGACAGATTTTCTACTTGAGGCTGGTAGTTAGGCGGGCTAATGCAAAAAAGGTGCCCTTCCACCGTGCGGTGTTGCTCAAGCCGGTGGCGCGGCGGTGGTGATCGAACCAGGGACCTGAGACATTGCAAGCTATGGCTATTACCACTCGGTCATCATTGCTTCAATACATACACATTACTACACCATTTGAAATCACGGTCATTTTATGTGCCCTGAACCCATTTAGAGTTTAGCGACGCAATAACTAGGCGTTAGGATTCTTATCAAGAAGACGTATGTGTGTGTAGTGTGTACCGACTTTATTGAAGTTACTGACTTCTTATGTGACTGAACAAAATAACAAATGAAAGTTGGGTGCCACGAGTACTAGTAGGTATTGTATGGGTTACGTGCGCAGGAGATCGCTGTGCCGCGCCGCGCCGCCGCGCTGCCCCGCCACGAGGCGCTCATTTCCGTCGTTGTCGTGTCGCGTCATTGTCCATGCGCCTTGCGCTTATCTACCTGCTGGCTACTACATACACTGCATCGCTAATGTGCACGTGTACAAGTCCTAGTGAATATGTATGTGACTTCGTCCAGCAACGTAGGTACTTCATATTTATTTTATGGGTTTGTCGCCATTTAATTTACTAAAGAACTGTTTAAGTATAAAGGGATTGTGGACCCAGTACATATACTAAGTACATACACGTAATAAGAAACATCCGGTGGACAGTATGTAGGTACCGTAGAGTTACCGCGTAGGCTGCGCTGTGGCTTGGTTGACTACGGGTGTGCGTGTCTACGTACGTAGCTCTCTAAGTTACGTAGCGGCACGCGCTCCGTTTTTGCTATATCGTTTGTTACGTTACGAAACAGATCCAAAATGTGTTAGAGAGTACAAGAAAATCTTGATGATTTTTTTTATTAAGTTTTCAGAAAAATTGTTGAGCTAAACTTGTTCCTTGTGACGTACTGAAATTACCCTTAAGAGGTTATGCGTAAGTTACCAGTAACCCTGTATATATATATATATATATATATATATATATATTAGATTATTAGCTTCGTAGGGCCAATCTAATTATAAAATATTGATTACAGATTACAACATCTATGTACGCACACGTGGGTTCATTCGACGTCCATACCCATTGACAAAGACGAAGAAAAACCCGTTATGTCCAAGGTAAGTTTCTCTATATTTATCTGTACGAAGTTCTAGTCCTCCTCCAAACTTATGGTCATGTGATATAAAAAAAATATTTTGATTTATTGTCTCCTGTTTGATTGCGCGTGTGAATTGCGGACTTTAAACTTACTTAATAGCACGCGGTACGGACAGTACGGACGATAGGGAAATTATTGTAAAAGTGTGTTTTAATTATAGGTGGGATGTTCCCAAGTAAAAGAAGACAAGGAAGCATTCGCTTTGATATCAGTATCGCCGAGCGAAGTGAGAGATTTGGACTTTGCCAACGACGCGTGCAAAGTTCTGTCTGCCTTGTCGACTAAACTGCATCATGGGAATATAGAACATAACGAGAGGAAGTAAGTTACATTTTCGTCTGTAATTAAACGTGTTTCATTGATGAAATTCATTATCATGTTTCATATACCTACTTTTAATGTTAGAAATAATAAGTATCTTTGAACGCATCCTCTATGCATACACTCTAGCTTTATAGTCTGTAGTTAGATGTTTGATTGTATTATCTTTGTGTCAAGAATGGAGCGAAATAAAAAGCATTTTCCAATACAAGAAAATCTATAATTTCCACGTAAAACCTCACAATATTTAACAGCAGAGCGTGGTTTCTAGTGGAAAAATACCGGAGTCAACAATGGACGTAAGTAATCGGTTGGCACTACTCACATTGGATGAGAGAACGAACTTTTCAAACTGGAAATTTAGGATCAAAATTTTACTCGAAGAAAAGGGAATAAAAGGAGAACTAAAAGGTATAGAGGACAAAGATGATGCAAAAGCAAAAAGTATAATAGTGCAGTGCCTAAGTGACCGCTATTTAGAGATAGTAAAGAAGTGTAAATCGTCAGAAGAAATGATAAGGCAGTTAGAAAAAATGTTCGAAAGAAAGAGTGTTAATTATATCTTAAGAAGAAATTACTTACATTGAAAAAGACGAAGGAAATGCAAGATCACTTTTTAAAATTTGACTGTTTGATAGTTGACCTAGAAGGTGCGGGGTGCAGCTTAGATGAAGGTGACAAAATCTCCCACTTATTGCTGACATTACCTGATGAGTATGAGACGGTCATAACGACGCTGGAAACTATGGTGGATGAAAAAGATTTGACTTTGGACTTTGTGAAATCTAGACTTCTGGATGCCGAACTCAAAATCAAAGGCAAAGAACTGAATCAGCCATTGGTAGATACATGTATGTTTGCTTGTTTTAAATGTGGCAGAAAAGGCCACAAGGCATTTGAATGCAGAAATAACAATGACAATCCTAGAGGTAGAGGTATGAGAAGGTCTAGAGGGAGAAGTGCTTTCAGATCTAGAGGGCGCTTCAATCGTTCATCAACACACATAGCCCAAGATGAAAGTTTATTTGTCGCATTATCAATGGATGGCAATGTGAATAAGGATGATGAGTTGATTTTCATTGTTGACTCTGGTGCCACACATCATTTTGTCCAAGAGAAGTATGAGAAACATATGAGAGATATTGAAAAATTAGAAAATGAAATTAAAATCAACATAGCAAATGGACAGACTTTAATAGCGAAGAAGAAAGGATATTTGAAGGTCTTACACAAAAATGAACCGCTAACAATTGAAGCACTTATTGTACTTGGACTGACACATAATTTATTATCAGTGCACAAACTAATGGAAAGAGGAATCACAGTTGTATTTGGACGGGGACAACTCAAAATACATACTAAGTCAAAGACCTACTATGGAGAGAAATGCGGTAAACTGTATACTTTGAAAGTAAAGTTAATAAAGAGTGAATACTGTCAGTCTGCTATCAAAGACAAAGACTTAGACATATGGCATAAAAGATTGGGACATGTTAACCGAAAAAGCTTAGCTATAATGAACTTACCATACAGCAATAAAGTATGTGATCCCTGCATGAGAAATAAAAGTACCAGATTACCATTTAAGTCAACCACAAAACCACAGTCTTACAAAATTGGAGAATTAATACATTCAGATGTAGCAGGCCCAACTAGAGTACCTACAAATCATGGATATCGATACTTTCAAACCATAATTGATGATTATTCACTCTTTACACAGACTTTCTTATTGATAAATAAATCTGAAGCAGGCCTAAACCTAATTAAGTATATAAATGCTGTAGAGACAGAAAAAGAAATTAGAGTCAAAAGAATAAGGGCCGATAATGGGGGAGAATATACATCAAGCTTTTTTAAAAACATTTGTGAAGAAAAAGGTATTTCTTTGGAATACACATTGCCTTATAGTCCTCAAATGAATGGGAAGAGTGAAAGAATGAATCGTTCAATATATAATAAGGCAAGGACAATACTAGACGAGTCTAAATTACCCAGACACTTGTGGGGAGAAACAGTCCTAACGGCAACTTTTTTAATAAACAGATGTCCTTCACAAAGTATTAACAACCAGGTTCCAGCAAAATTATTTGGAAGAGATCTAATGATGGATAAACTAAAAAATTTTGGTAGCAAATGTTGGGCAGTAATCCTACCAAAAGGAGATAAACTAGACAACAGGGCTGTACCATTGAGAATGGTTGGCTATGCCAAAAGTGGATACAAATTGTGGGATCCTCTTAGAGACAGAATAATAATTTCACGAGATGTACGTTTTTTTTTTTTTTTTATTTTTTTTTTTTTATTGCTGATAGGTAAGCCTTTGACCACAATCTCACCTGATGGTAAGTGACGATGTGGTCGTAGGTGTTAGCAGGCTTAACCTAGAATTACTGGCTCTCAAGGATAGCTGCCGGAACACACCGTTAGGTGCTTGGCGACAGATTTTCCACTTGAGGGTGGTCGCTAGCCAGGCGGGCATTCGCAAAAATGCCCTTCCACCATGCGGTGAAGCTCAAGCCAGCGGCGGGATTCGAACCATGGATCTGCTGCGCGGCAGTCCATAGCCAAAGCCACTGAGCTATCACTGCTTCAAAAACAAATATTACTTATGAAAAACGTTTTGATGAAACAAATATTACTTATGAAAAATATGAAGGAAATCAAAAAAATGATTATACATATGATGAACAAGAACCAGATGAAGAAAATAAAGAATGGAGAATGAAGCCACAAGATGGTACAAAAGAACAGACTATAGAAGATTACAGAGAACAAAGTGAAAATGATGAGACACAAGAAAAATATGTAGATAGCTCAGCGCATGATAGAGTTACAACTACTAAAACTGGAAGAAAAGTGAACAAACCTCAAGCATTAAAAGACTATGTGACATTGACATACCAAGAATTTTGCTTAATTGGTTCTGATGAAGATCCGGAGACCTATGACGATGCTATTAAAAGCGGATGGGAACAGGCAATACAAAATGAGTTAGATGCTCATAAAAGAATGAATACTTGGACAGAGACAGATTTACCTGAAAATAAAAAAGCTATAGATGGCAAATGGATATTTAAGATGAAAAACAATGGCATGAAAAAGGCAAGACTAGTTGCGAGAGGCTACCAAATAAAGGAAAAAGGTGATTTTGGAAGCAACAATGTGCCAGTAGCAAGGATTTCTACAGTCAGAATGGCGTTAGCACAAGCCGTACAGAACTCATGGATAATTAGACAACTTGATGTCCCTACAGCTTTTTTAAATGGTACACTGGACTCTGAGGTTTATATGAAGCCACCTAAAGGTGTTATCACTGGCAAAAACAAAGTCTTAAAACTAAACAGAGGACTTTATGGACTAAGAGAAAGCCCTAAGTGCTGGAATCAAAGATTTGACAATTATATGCAAGAAAAAGGTTTTAAAAGATCAAAACATGACTTTTGTTTATATATTGGACAGCAAAATATATGGATTGTGATATATGTTGATGATATCATTGTTACAGAACAAAATGACAAAGTAAAAGCAGTAATACAAGATTTAAAGAAAAAATTTCATACCAAGGACTTTGGGGAACCTAAACTATTTTTAGGAATGGAGTTAGAACAGAAAAATGGAACATTAAAAATTACTCAAAAAAGACAAATAAACAAGATGTTAGAAAAGTTTGGCATGAAAGAATGTAAAGGGGCACCTACACCACTAATTAAAGGCTATCAAGTAGACCCTTATGAATAATTAATTGAAAATGTACCATTTAGACAAATAGTTGGCACGCTAATGTATGTATCCACTGTGTCACGCCCAGATATAACCTATGCAACATCATATCTAAGTCAATACCTAGACAAGCCGACCCAAACATTATGGACACAAGCCAAAAGGACACTACGATATTTAAAAGAAACAATTGATATGGGACTAGTATATGAGAAAAATAACAGGGAATGTATAGAAACATTTTCAGATGCCGACTGGGCAGGAAATCATACTGACAGGAAAAGTGTATCAGGCTCTGTGACACTATACAGTGGCAAAACTGTGTCATGGTTATCAAGAAAGCAAAATTGTGTTGCGCTGTCCACTGTGGAAGCGGAATATATTGCTGCGGCAACCAGTGTTTGCGATTTATTATATATGAAAGGACTTTATAGTGTTTTTACTGGAATTGACAATAATATGGATGTGAATTGTGTACTGTTTATGGACAATTGTGGTGCAATCCAATTAACTAAATCATTCACAAATAGTAAGAGAGCTAAACATATTGAAATTAAATACCATTTTATAAAAGACTTGCTAGATAAGAAATTGATAAATATTCAATACATACCCACTGATAAGAATATGGCTGACTTGCTAACAAAATCATTTTCTGATGAAAAGTTATCTTTGTTGAGAAAATCTCTTAACATACATTGATCATAGAATTTCAGATCTCATTTATGTAGTATTAGGATATGTGCTCTTTTTGAATACATAATATTACTATGTTATTGTACTTTCAGCATTTAAAATAGTCATTTAATATAAAAATTTCATGTGAATTTATATAATACAAACTGTTCAAAAATGTGTGCAACTTCAAATATTTTGAACTACTTTATGAGCAAGTAATTTGATTTGCAGTAGAACCTAGCTAGATTATTATCCTCATATTTTGTAAACAATTTAAAATCATTCAGATCTTTAAATCGAAGCAGGGTGTTAGAAATAATAAGTATCTTTGAACGCATCCTCTTTGCATACACTCTAGCTTTATAGTCTGTAGTTAGATGTTTGATTGTATTATCTTTGTGTCAAGAATGGAGCGAAATAAAAAGCATTTTCCAATACAAGAAAATCTATAATTTCCACGTAAAACCTCACAATATTTAACAAATGTTACATAAGTTATCAAGATCTGCAGCCTTCGATTTTTAACCATTATGCTTGCATCACCTATTTATGTTGGCTATGTAAAAAAAACATTATAAGCTCTTGCGAGTTGCGATAATAATTTGTTTATTTATGTTTCATTTTTTTATTATTATTGTACGAGGAGGCAAAAAAAAACAGACTGTCAGCTTGGTGTTAGGATAAAACCGCCGCCGAAAGTAAACTACTACATAAATAATTAAAAATATTTATTGCTTTTCCATTTTAAAACTAGATTATTACAAAGATGACTAATAACTATATGGAGGAAACAAAGCTAAGACAGGTGACTCAGCTTGTGCATTCTGATGTATACATACCCGGCGGCGCTGATTTTCAGCCACCCCCGTTCCTTTAGGTGTTGTAAGGGAACATTGTGATGGGGGCCAAGTTAATATAATATAAATATTCAATTTCAATGCAGGGAGAACATACAAATATTATATGTAGTAAAATTACAGAACCTACATGGATGGTGTTCTTGGTATTTTGCCGGCCCGAAGCGGAATTTTGAGTATTTATAGTTATTTTGTATTTTAAGACCTTTGTCAAATAAGTTTTGAAATTGCGTTTATTTCTCTAGGATGATAAGATCAGTATCATCTTATTTTGGATTCTTTTACGTTTCGAACTTCTAATTAAGGTGCCATATATTTAGAACGATTTTAGTAAATTAAAATAATCATGGTATATCCCGTATATGTATTTCTCGATCAATTATAGTCATTTATGTTTATGAAACGTTTATAATAAATCCATGTAAAGCTTACTAACATATTTGTAATTAGAACCATATTTCCATTTTCAGAGCATTGACCTGCCTTCTTCAAGATATTGTATACTTTATAGCCGGCTTTGAGAACGAACCGAACAAATCCGAAGCATTAGAACTGATTGTCGAGAACCCGAACAGAGACCGACAGAAGTTGGTTCGGGAACAATACATTTTGCGGCAACTCTTCAAAATACTACAGGTACTGTTATTTTAACTTTTTCTAAATGATACCTCTGCCTTTTTTATTGGTTTGTCCTACAATATATTCTAGGGACAATCATGGCAATAGGGTATATGCATTTATTTTTCAATAAGAACGTCGTTAAAGAATTACCCTGAAAAGTATACTAATACCGACTTAAAAATTTAATAATTAATGATATATATATTTCAACATCAACAGCCATAATGTTCATCGTTGAACAAATGCCTCGCCATTTAGAAGGGGTTTGTCATAAACCCCCCGATTGGCAGGAGTCTTGGGGATCGCGGTGTAAGATAGAGGTAGGTAAGAGGTAGTTCTTAGAAGACGTTGCTGCCCACTTCTGGTGTTTTCCTTGCGTCTCCTCTTACAATTTTCGAGCTGTATTTCTGTAGCATCGCTGGCGTCCAAGAGTAGTGTTGTTTTTTAGGGTTCCGTAGTCCTGACAAGGAACCCTTATAGTTTCGTCATGTCCGTCTGTCTGTCCGTCTGTCCGAGGTTTTGCTAAGAGACCGTTAGTAGTAGGAAGCTGTAATTTCGTATGGATATGTAAATCAATTACACCGACAAAGTGGTAAAATAAAATTTCTCCCATACATGTGATGGGGGGATGAAAATTTTTTTGTCGTCTATCTCTTCGTGTATTGTATAGTTGAATAGGTCTTTTAAAATGACTTAGGGGTTGCTAATACTGTTTTTCGATTTAATGCTCGATTTACGAAATATTTAACTTCAAAGTGCAAATTTTTGTTCCAGCAGGGCGTCCCCCCCCCCTCTAAAAGCTAAACTGCTGGCTTGAAAACTGAAAAAAATCAAGCTGATAGTGCGTTTCATGAACTTTAAAGGAAAAGTATAGCGGTTGAGATAACTTTATTAGTTTAGCAGTAATAGTCGTTGAACTTGGGTGTTCGATAATTTTGTACCAAATATAAAATCTATAGAATAAATCCTTGAAAGTGACTAAGATGAAGTAGTTGGTTATTTATAACGGGTAATTACTGGCATTGAAAACTAAATCTAAAATAAAAAATCTTAAAACAATAACTATGCCCTATGTCATACATAATAAACTAGCTTTCCACCCGCGCGTATTGCGGTTATCGCGCAAAACAATTTCCCGTCTCAAACTTCATCCAAATTTCATCCTTCCCTGCCAAATTTCATTCAAAACGGTCCAGTAGATTTTAAGTTTATTCGTTGCATACAAAAAATACAAATCTTTCCTCTTTATGATATTAGTATAGATATAGATCTGACAGTACAAAGATTCGACTTATATAGGTATAAAAGTACTTTTTGGACCTCATCCTCGCCGTACACTAGATGTGTTTGCTGTCTGTACCTATCGTACCAAGGTCATCGATCACTTCATTTCACACATCATCAATTTGCTGATTGTAGGCTCTTCAATCGTGTAAATTTTTTCATCGGCAAAGAGAATATTTCCGTGCCTTTCACTTGCGTATCGCAACGGAAGGCACTCTAGTAAATTTTAAATATTGATTTAGGGCCTGTACTGTATATCGACGATAAGCACCGAGCTTCAGTCTTGTTTTATAATACGCGACATTTCCTAGCGGGAATCTTCATTTCTCGCAATAAGATTATTGTTGATTTATCAAAATATTTTTACTTCCTAATGGGATTTCGCCCAATTCTGGCTTTCACAGCAATAATTTTTAGTTCTAAGACACGCGGCCGCCCTGATCTTTTATGGTCTTCGACAGTGGAAGTGTTGTTGTAGCTGTTGATATTACGTGTTAGGAATTATAAGGAAATACTACTATGTTTTAAGTATACTTGTAAGGTTAAAAGTAATTGTATTGACTTTGCCTAGTCACGTGCACCCTACCACAATCGAGTGCGGTAGGGGGGAGGCGTTCTGTTAACGCCAGTTAAATTTACAGTCAGTCTTGCTTCGGCAGTCGATTTGAACGGACGACAAATTGTGACGTAGTGAGTAAGTAGGAAGTGATAAGTGTGTGATTATATGTGATAGTGTTCTAAAATGAGGTATGTACATAGTTAAGGTATATTTTTGTAACACATTGTTAAAAGAATGACCCCGAGTTTCTTGCCCGTTCTTCTCGCAGTGGCCCTATAAACTTTATGTGCTGAACGAGGCAGTAAATGTAGAATCAATATTGAAATATATCTGTGAGAATCAATTTTGGCGTATTCTTCCGTAATATAGTACCCTCTTTCATACGATATACGATTACGAACATACGGCTGATACCAAGCTTTTCAAGTGTCTGGAATATGACCGACGCGACGGCTCAATACCTACTTTGTACAATGAGAATACTGCTAACCTATTCTCTTTGACACCTCATTTCATATTGTTATTTGATAATGAACACGAAATAAAATATGAAATGGCGCGAAATCGAAAGAAAATTTTAAAGTTATAAAAGCGTTCCATATTCTAAATAATTCTAAAGTTGAAAAGTTTTTATGTTATAATATTTATGGCCAGACCAGTTATAATATCGTATAATAGCCCATTTTTAAGCTTACTTGCATATATCATATTCTTCTTTCATATATATATATATATATATATCAACTATTTTAAAATAGAATAATTATATATATTACAGCAAATAAATTAAATAACATTCAAATTCTTACAATGTACCAATGGATTCTGAATCGCGCTATCGTTACGTTTTCATTCGAATATCTACCTATATAATTCACAATAAAATTTTGTTTAATTTTCGAATTACAATTGAAATAATAACTTGGTGGCCATCGTACTCTTATTATTACTATTCTTAGATTTAGCAGGAAGAAAGTGGAGAAGAGTAAAGAACTACAGAATCGTTCTATATTATGATATCAGGCTTCTACGGAACCCTACATTGTGCGTGGCTCGACACGCATTTGACCGTTTTTTTTTCTTTTTTTTATATTTAAACTACGCACTACAGACTCTAGGTCCGTTCTCTTTTTCGATCAAGTTTTATTTAATAACATTACAATTTTGCAAGTGTCATACTCCATTCATCATTTATTTGACTCTTAACACTTAGATGTAAGTTAGTGTTGAAGGTGTTGTATCTTGAAAACTAAGTGAGTCCATTTTTTTTAATAGAAATAAATTAAATGCTTTTTTGCTTCCGGCTCGGCTTCTCTTCCGCACTGAGCTTTTGCCTTGCTTCGGTTTTTCCGGCATCGATTTTCTCTTGAAGGCGCTGTGATCCTGTTAGTGTGGTTGAGCACGATTGGAGGCTTATGTTGTTTGTGGTTATGGACACGGTGGGTGCTTTGAGATAACTAAGATCTTCCCCTCTGTCCTCGTACGCCACTATGTTGTGACGCGCTGAGGCTTTTATGCACCCAATGTGATCCGAAACTTCGCCCCTCGAGTACTCGATTACCATCGCATCTACGCTGATGATGCGAGGTGTTTCATCAGTGCCTTCATCAGCCTCACCGAGTTTGGAAAGCACCACGTTTGCGAGGGGAAAAAGTCCCTATCCCAGTCGACCAGTACGATTGTTTTGGTTTTCGATCGCACTAGTCGACACGGGCAGCCGGCTATCTTCGTCTCCATAAGCTCGTTGTATTTTTTTTCGTTTCATGGTGGTCTTTGTGGTGCTTCCGTTTAGCAAAGATTCCAGTCCGGGCGATATTGCAACAAGGTTTTTAGCTTGCGCGTTACAATAACTGATGCCGAGTCTTTCGCTGTTGTTATCCATGAAGAGTGCCACCCCCCTTATCCTATTCCTAGGCTCGCCTCTCTCTCTCCGCATTCTAGAAGCTGATTTAGCTCAGTTCTACTTTGAGAGGTCTGCCTCGTACCAGGACCTGGGATTTTGACGCTCGTGATGGATATGGGCTGGGATTCTGTGGGACGGGATTGTGTTTGTGTTAGGGTGCTGTGTCGTTTTGCTGCAATTTTGAAGATTTTCTTAGCATAGTCTAGGAAGAATGTCCTGCTCTCGGAGTCTGCTAGAATGTGCTGCAGACTTTCTTTGGCGATCCTAGTGCTGGTCTGGGTTGTGGTAGTGTTGTGGTTAGAATGTTATACGTATAGCAATCTTGTTCACAAAATGATCACTTTATACTGAAAATATAATACTACTTACCGACTGTGAATTCCTATAAGCTAAATGGCAATAAGCCCTATCTGATTTTTTCGTCCCATTGTTTTTCTTAAGTTTCGTGATAAAGATGGGATCTTTTGCCAGTCCACAGTCGTAATTGTTTTTACAACTATGTCTAGGTGAACCTTTCCAGGTAATACAGTCCTCAGGATAATGTTTTACGAAACTAAATTTTGTTTTGTGTTTCAGGGCCCTTTCCAAGACACGCCTGAAGGGGAAGCGTTCCTGAAAATAGAGGAGTTGTATGACCCGCGATATGCGGCCTACAAATATATATTTCGACTCTGCTACCGAATATTGAGGCTAAGCCAACAAGATTACAGGAAAAACCAGGTAACTAACTTATCTTTTTTATACAAGTTGAAAACACTGCGATGTTAAGTAACTATTTTTTGCCAATTTTGTAAAAGGAGGGGTTCTCAATTCGATTGTATTTTTTATTGTGTGTGTTATCTCAAAACTTTGTACATGTGCAAAAAACTGCGATGTTTAGTAATTATTTTTTGCCGACTTAGTAAAATGAGGAGGTTCTCAATTCGACTGTATTTTTTTACTGTGTGTATTGCCTCTATAACATTTTACCGATTGTACTAATTTTTATGATTTTGTTTACATTAGAAAGCTGGTGCTTATCATTTGGTCCCATTTAAATTTCAGTGAGATTGAGTAGTATTTGAGTTATCCGTAATAATGAGTATTTAATTGGCTTCAACTACATTGATGATGTTCTTATTTTACTTGTTGATCTAAAAAAGAAACAAAAAAAAACTGTATATTATGATGTTTTTGGTTTGCTTTCTTTACTTTTTAATGCAATTTGTTTTAGAATATTTTCTGTTTGAAGACGGCTTTGTTTCATATATTACTAGCGAACCGCCCCGGTTTCGTACGGGTAATTACGGCTGTACATTGAAATGTAAGCAATCCCATCTTTTAATTTGGACCAAATTGCACACTGTGTGCAATTTTGCACAAATCAATTGTAAAATTGGTTCAGTAGTCCATCGCGGACAACCTACGTGACATGTAATTTTTATATTTAAAGATTATACAGGGTTGTTGGTAAAATGCTAACTACATCTTAGGGTTGACTTCTGCTAGTCCTAAAAAACATTTTGAGATGTTTGTTTTTTTTAATATCATCGGATCTCAGTATCAGTAAACATGTTAGTATAATATAGATACTGGCCGTAAATCTGCTATCCATCTCTAAATGAAGTTGTGTAAGAAAAATCTTACGCTATAGTCGAAATTTTTATGACAAATGTAAGAAGAATAACCGTGAAATACCAATGTTTCCATATTATCAGTCATTTTAAGTCTATGACAGCTTAAATTTAGATGACTAATTTGCTTAAAAATATCTTCTGGAATTGCATAGAATGCATAGAATTTAGTTGTAACGATTATAATTTTTGAAGTTAATAATAATTTTGACTTTAGTTTAAAACAAAATTAGGGATATTGTATTTTACTCTATTTTAGTTAGTTAAGTTTAGTTTGTGGTGCTTATCAGAATAGCGAATATTTCTAAAGATTCATCTAGTTTTCTTCTTCTTCAGGAATACATCGCCAAACATTTCGGGTTCATGCAAAAACAAATCGGATACGACATCCTAGCGGAAGACACGATCACAGCTCTATTGCACAATAACAGGAAGCTATTGGAGAAACACATTACTGCTTCAGAAATTGAGACTTTCGTAGGTAAGATAATGAACAAGTATGAACGTCCAATTTTACACCACCAAATTAGGGTCCTCATAAAATAACTCTTGGCTGAGTAACAATCTGTGATGACTTATGATATGTACAATTATGTTTTATTTTATGCATTGATTAATATTATTTGATGTTTTTATGATATAATAATAAATAACCTATTGACATAAGCTTATACTAACAATATGTTGTAACTATTATTATTATTGTTATAGGAGAGAGGTTTTTTAGATGTTGATTTTGGCCTTTTACCACTATCTCACCAGTTGGTAAGTGATGATGTGGTTGAGGATGGTAAACAGGGTTTATCTTGAATGGGAGTTGGCTCGCATGGACAGCTACCGGCACACACCGTTAAGTGCAGGGCGTTTCTACTCGAGCTTAGCTTGCCATATAAGCATTCTCAAAATGTCCTTCCACCATACTATAACGACTGCCATGCTAAGACAACCAACGGAACCGATGGCTTAACGTGCCTTTAAAACCATGGATGTGCTCAGTTTTGAATGCCTATTGAGATCACCTATCCAATTAGTGACCTCAGAGTACATAACAATCTATTTCAAATCACGTTATTCGTCAGCTTCGAGGGACTGGTCGAGTTACGATTCACGGATCCCTACAGTTACTCGTCACGTATGCGTCGTACAGTAATCCGTTAAGAATGACTAGGCAAGCTCCGCTACGTGCGCTTCAAGAACCTATTAATTATCAGTTTTGCATACTACCTTCCAGGACTTGTTAGAAAAAACATGAAGACCTGGCAGTCCCGTTTCCTTGACTATCTGAGCGACCTCTGTATTTCCAATAAGAAAGCGATCGCCGTCACGCAGGAGTTGATCTGCAAGAGTGTGCTGTGCGCTAATAACGCTGATATACTTATAGAAACCAGGTAAGTATTAACTCTATGCGCGGCGTAAAAGCCGGCTTAGAAAAATGGATGACTTTTCATGGTCCTAAATTGTTAATAATTTAGTTTTGTTTTCCGTTTTGAAGTAATATTAACAGGGCGTAGAGCAGATACCTCGGAGAGCTGAAATCATCACCTATTTGTTCAGAACCGTACCCTTTAGAAGTGCACGTTTGGTAAATGCGCTCTGATTACTTCTTCCAAGGACGCTAGCAATTTGAGGGATGTGCAATTTTCCTATTGTAACGTATCGATATCGACATTCTCCCTGGCGAAGTATTTGTATACTGAACAGATTATTATTTAAATCTCTCCCCATTAATGGCATTTCAAAACACATCGAGCATCAAATCTAAAAACAATGTAGGTTCCGTAAGTTTTAAAAATAATATAATTGTTTTAGGAAATTAATTATTTCTCTGTCCGCACATCACGCGTGACCTGCACTTGAAAATATGGTGACATTCGAAGCTGAATAGTATCAGGTTAGCCTTTGACCACTATTTCACCACCGTATAAGTCGTGATGAGTTCGTGGATTAGAAGAAGAGAAAAGCAAAATTATAACTAAACTTTGTCGCAGGGTGTGATGGGTGGAATGCAGTTCGTCACTTTTGACGAAATGCATCTGTTATAGGCAGAGGTTACTGCTTAACACCAGGTGGGCCTCGTGCTTGTTCCGTAACCTTGAAGATCACACTTCTTCCGGAAAACATTATTTGATGATTTGGGTCAGATAGATATTTGTAGCCCTGATATTGAATAGGTATATAAATCTAGTAAAGTCAAGAAATAATCTGATCGAGGGTTTAATCTTGCATTTCGTACCTTTTGTTGTAGGTTGGCTTCTACCAAATACGACGACAAAAACAAATTCACCGTAGAGGAGGAAGTTATGCTGTTGTGGAATAACAAAAAGGTAAGATATTTAAGTGTTAGCCTGCTTAGTGAATATCACATCTACGAATTATTATTGTTCTAGATCAAAATTTTCGCCTCAGTTTTCCGGCTTCACGCGCCGGAAGTGTTTCCATCTTAGCAGGCGCAAATTTTGCACTGTACTTAAATATTAACCGTCATAGTTTTCGATAAAATATACTACTAAAGATTCAGGATCAACGCTCGTTATGCGGCCAGAAGAATAAGAACACAAACAAAAGTTGTGCTCTTATTTCAAATTAGTACGGGTTAAGCACAGCCAGCGTCACGATCTAAAATCTGCTTTTAAGAACTTAAAATATAGCTTCATATATAAAATGCCTATGGAATGGACCTGTTGAGGCCTATTATATATCCCCCTTAACTTTGCGCTTATTATTTTTGTTAATTATTCGCTATAAAAATACATATTCTTTGAAAATTCAAACGGGTGGCTATACGTTTTAAAATATGCAGTCTTTGAAGGTCGGACGGTTGGTATGGGCTCTTGTACGGAACCCAAAAATGCTTTTTGGGAGGGTTGAATTCCATTGAGGTCCTCTTACTACCCTCCTGACTGAGTTGTTTACTTCTCATTTTCTTGCAACGTTTGTTTCAGAATTCTTGTCCCCTCTCCGAACTCGCCGCGAAAGCGCGGTTAGATCCAGCATGTGAAGCGGCGGCCATCTTGGACTACTACAGACACCAACTGGACTTGTTCTCCAACATGTGCCTCAATCGGCAGTACTTAGCACTGAATAGCTTGTCTGCACAGTTGCACATCAAACTGATATTACAGTAAGTATTACGTACTCGTATATTTACCTGTTCTTAACAGAATTGGAATAAAGTAGGAAGTTTTCGAAAGTGGTAAAATTATATATTCATATATTTGAAATAATAAATAATAGTTGGCCTGGATGAAACGAAAAATGTTCATATACCATTGTTAATAGAACCACGTGTTTATTCACACGTAGAAGGGTAGTTTTATCAAGTATATCAAGAGGTAGGGTGGGTATATAGGTAGGGTATATCAAGAGCTGAAATTCACTGGCTATGTCTATATTGCTGCCTATGTTGCTATGTCACTTACTTCACATCAACTTGTAATTATGCCTCGTAGATCTACATGTATGAATACTAATCCGATTGGCTACGTTTATGATGTCTTATAAGTGCTCGACAAACGTGGTGAGACTAACGTTATCTTTGCAGATTTTAGCAAGGCCTTTGATTTGGTCAACCATGATTTATTAGTAGCTAAACTTTTTAGATTGGGCATCCAAGGCACGTTATTACTGTGATTTGAAGCACATTTAAAAACAGATCTCTATTGGTGGTTGTTAGGGGCTTCAAGTCAGCAGAATCACGCGTTGCATCTGGCGTCAAAAATCAATCTGCCCCAAGGATCACTTTTTGGACCGCTACTTTTCTTAGTTTTCATAAACGACTTACCAGAAGATATGAGATCAAAAGTCAAATTCTTTGCTGATGACAAAAGTTTATAAAGGAATCAAAGGACCCGAAGACGTTGTTATCCTTCAGAATGGTATTGACAGCATAAGCCGGTGGTGTGATGTAATCATCAGTACTCACAATGGTAGTGATGTCCTGTATACAATCGACAGATGCATGTCTAACGCGTCCCTCTCGTACGAGCTGCGCGCGTCGTTCTGCCGCCTCATGCTGCACCTGCACGCGGACCGCGACCCGCAGGAGCCCGTCACGCCCGTCAAGTACGCGCGTCTCTGGACCGAGGTCACTGACCTCATACACATACACGAGTGAGTACTGATAACTTATCTATCTATTACTCTACTCACTCATACACGGTATCTTATGCCACGGTAATGTTATCTATACAGTATCTTAACTCGGCTCTGTCCTCGAAAAACTATCTACCACCGCGCGGTACGTAAACATGCGATAGGGCTGCCCGCCTCCAGCATTTTAATTACATTTGCCTACTTTGTGTTTCCATTTAAATATACTTTTTTTGTATAAACAAATAAAAGACTGTGAATTAAATAGGTAGTGTTCAATAAAAATGCGTGTTGTTTATTGATTGGTAGATTTTAAGGTTAATTAAAAAACCATGTTTATTTTTGAATAAAAAATCAGTCTTATAAATTCAGTCCGGTCCAGTAGTTTTGGCGTGAAAGTGTAACAGACAGACAGACAGAGCTACTTTCGCAGTTATAATATAAATACTGATTATATATTATATATTAGTACTGATAAAATACCACGTCTTTATTTTGAATAATACAAACTAACAAAACAAAACACACATGCCCCGAGGTTTTAACACAAGCGTACCCACCGAATCGTGATTCATGAACCGCCTATAACTACCTATTTCACTCGTGTCATTCCTTTACTCTATTCACTTATTTTATTAATAATCCAGTTGGCTTTTTTTCGGGAGATAAAAGGAAATACACTTATCCATTAAATGGACACGCATTATGTAGGTAACCTACCTACTAGTAAGTAAATTTAGTTTATAGTCTTACCTTTCAGAGTTTCCAGGTAATCTAAACAAACTTACCTCTGGATGCGTTATGGACGAATTCATGCAACCAAAAACAGCACAATATATCTTATTCGTCATATTAAATATATACATGAACTTATTTTTTGTTAAAGAAAATTACAAACCGTCCATGCGTCACTGGGACGCAGTCGCAACTGTCTGAGGGCTGAGCGCGGGCCGAGATCGAGGCGCGTAGGTATAACTCGCGTTTCGTCCGTTTCTATGAAGTTGAAATACTGTATAGATAACATTACCGTGCTTATGCTGAGTGTAAGCGGACTGTGATCATCATAACAGGGACTAACGCTCCCATTAATAAATGCATCTCAAAGTTGCCGTGTGTTAAACCAAATATTTATATTAATAAATACCTTTGAACCATTACGGGATATCGCCAGGATCTATTAACCGGTGATAAACAACATTTTTCTACAAGTGTCCTAACTTATTAGACCTAGGTGCAGTCATAGATATAAAAATTTTCAAGCGTCATCATTCTTCGACTTTGGTTTCAATAATTCGTGTATGTATTTTTTTCCGAATATATTGATCCACCATAGCATCACCATATTTTAATATTTTATCACCCTACTTGTGAAGTTTTTAAAAAAAGTGACCCGCGATCCTTCTACACTGTAAATTTTTAAATGAAGAAGAAGTGATTGTAATATTTTTCTAAATTCATAAAAGATTTGAATAAAAGCATTAAATCACGCATAAAATTAATCACCTGATCAAAAGCGCCGATGTGCTTCTTATAAAACTCACAAGTTGATTCTAGATAGAGTGCACTGAGGCATCACAAAAACGGCAAGAATATTGTATCTATTAATTTGATACACTCGATCTATTTATATAATGCCAAGTGCTTTTGATAAGATCAGATGACACCGTTTCCTGATTTTCCGTATCTCGGTTTTTAAGACATTTATAGATGAAAGACGTAAGTTAGACTTCAATTGTTTTAGCCAGGCATTCCATTTCATTTAAGCTACCGTACTAATGCATCGGAATACACAATCGTAATTTTTTCAATATACTTATTTCTATGACTTTAGAAAACAGCCTGGGGAACATTCCGATGATTTCAGTTAAATATAACATGATGTTGATAATTCAATGATCTTACTTTCCAGTTACCAATGCGTCAAAGGCGGGCCTGATGCAAACAGAGAGAAAGTGAAGGAACAATTCGCCTCCACCATTCGCTTTGTGGAGAATTACCTCTGCAATGTGGTGACCAAGACCTGGTACTTCAGCGACCATGACCAGAACAAGCTTACCTTCGAGGTCGTTAAACTGGCCAGGGAGCTGATTTACTTCGGATTCTATAGGTAACTTATTTATCTATCCCATTTCGTTTTTTTGTTGACGTTACATAAATGTACACTAAATATACTATATAACATTTACATTTATTATTAGAGCAGAAAATGTTTGTACTGATTTCTAATAATTTAAAAAGTAAAGTGTTTGTAATCATGTACTATAGAAATATAGAAGGGTAGTGACATCATTGCGTGAGCTGTGTTTGAAAAAGCAATTCTTGATGAAGTCTAGTAGTCTGATTGAAAGTAATACAAGTAGAGCTCAAAGTTTCGGTTCGAACGAGTACGTTCCGATGGCTTGGTGGTTTAGGCATCCGGCGCGAAATTGGAGGCCCCAGGTTCGATTCCCGCCCAGGGCATAGATTTTGTATTTTAATAATTTGTAAATGTTATTGTCGTTTAGCACGCGTTAGTGCTTGTAATCATATTAAGAAATATATATCATATAAGGCAAGTTTTTCCCTATCTAACATCATCGTAGTCATGTTAAATTTTTTTTATCTCAAAACCAACGATTTTACAAGCAACCCCTAAAAGAGCGCGGCCCAAATCGATCTTGGCCTTTTCATTTCATTACAAATACAAACTTAACAGTCAGTAAATAATAAAATCTGACTTATGTGTGTATTGGGCTTACGCTAAGCCCCTAAACGGAATTAAAACATAAACAATTTTTTTATGAATACATGCAGCAAATATTTTTATGTGATTGTGAAGGAACAAGGACGAGGCCTACCTGTTTTTAAGCGGACTAACCTCTGCCTATATGCATTTCATCACAAGTGACGAATTACACAGCGCCCGTCACTGTGAGACATAAGTTGTTAATTATCTATTCTACCATTCCTATCCAAAGTCTTAGAACGCCTTGTCCACTCTCAAATTAGTTCCTTCCTTTTAAAAAACAATCTCCTTAATCCTTTCCAGTCTGGTTTCCAACCTGGCCATAGCACAGTTACAGCCTTGATCAAAATATCTGACGACATCCGTTTTGGTATGGAGAATGGCTTGCTAACTGTCTTAACTCTGCTTGACTTTAGTAATGCATTCAATGCGATTGATTTTGACATCTTATTAGGTGTATTACGCTCCATTAACATATCTCCAACAGTATGTGACTGGTTTCATAGTTATTTGTACGGACGACGACAGCGAATACGCCTTGATGAAAATGTTTCTTCATGGTGCGATCTGACTGCCGGCGTCCCCCAAGGTGGTGTGCTGTCTCCACTCCTTTTTGCAATTTTCATTAATTCAATTTCTAATCAGTTATCTTCTTCCTACCACCTTTATGCAGATGATCTCCAAATTTATTCTCAATCCCCCCTAGTTAGTATATCTGATGCTATTACAACCATTAACAATGACTTGCGTCATATAACTGAGTGGAGCACAAACTTTGGACTTAGAGTGAACCCAGCAAAAACTCAAGTCATCATTATGGGTAGCTCACGTATAATATCCAAAATAGACTGGAAAACTCTGCCACCTATAATTTTAGATGGAATCACTGTACCTTAAAGTATGACAGTAAAAAATCTTGGCATCACATTTGATCAGCAGTTGACATGGAAACCTCAGCTTGAAACCGTTAGCTGTAAGATGTTTGCTTCAGCAGGTTCATTAAGGCGACTTCGAAATTTTTTACCAACTGCTACTAGAATTGCACTTGCAGAATCTCTTCTTCTCCCTATCCTAGACTACGCTGACACCTGTTATCTTGATATCACTGAGGATCAGTTAAACAAACTTGAGCGACTTCAAAACTTCTGTATTCGGTTCATATTTGGTTTGCGTAAATATGACCATGTTTCTCACTTTCGTAAAAAGCTCAAGTGGCTCCCTATTCGTCTTCGCCGGAATACTCATGTCCTCTCCCTTCTCTACAATGTTCTGTTTAATCCCTCGGCCCCGTGTTATCTTAAAGAACGATTTGAATTCTTTTGCTTTTGCAATGACTTAAATCTTCGGTCATCAGAAAATTTACTATTGAAGTTACCTACACACACAAGTTCCTTTTATGATAAGTCTTTTACTGTGCAAGCTGCTCGGCTTTGGAACTCTTTACCAGTAGAAATTAGAAAGGCCACATCGCTTTTTTCATTTAAAAAAGGAGTTAAGAAATTTTATCTTTCTTCAATTCATCATGATTAACTATCCAATTTTTATTTATATTATTGTTGTTTATATTTATATAAATGTATATATATATATATCTATTATATCTATCTATTATAGTTTAATATTAAATTTACTAACGTATATAGTATATATATTTTGAGTATTAATTATTCTGATTACATACATAACGCACTTTAGTCTATACCTCCATCTAAATTAACATGCAAGTATCTGTTGAGCCTACGGTTGCCTGGAAGAGATTGCTGCCTAGCAATAAGGCCGCCGATTGTACTATTTTTAAGTTATTTTAATATTTTTTGTAACTAGTTTTAATCATTTTAATAGTGCAATAAAGTGTTATCTATCTATCTATCTATCTAATTTGCGAGTCCGACTGCACTTGGTCGGTTTTGTACATATAACTTATACCATAATCTCGCCTGTTGCTAAGCAATAATGTAGTCGAAGATTTGTAGCAAGCGCGTAACAACTGCACCCCCCATATAGTCCTGTGGGGGTGGTAACAGGCGACGAAGGGAAATATAGGGGGTAGTAGCATCTTCTAAAGAACTGGCTTATACACTGAGATCCGGAAGAAGCCTGCCAAATGTGGGATTATGGCAAACCCCCTAAAGGGGATTGCATTTGCTTAACTGTGGACGTTATGGCTGTTGAAGAAGATCCAAAACCCATTCGTATTTATCTGCCAATATATTTTATACAAGATATTTATTCTTACTCAGCTTATCTCTTACAGCTTCAGCGATCTACTCAGATTAACGAAGACGCTTTTAAGTATCCTGGATTGTGTCACCGCGATGGACCTTCTGAACGAAACCAATGCGCTGGGCGGAGAGGTCGAATGTAAGTTTTGCTCAACCTTAAACCTCAAAAACTTAAAAATATCGCCTCGACTTTATATCCCCGAAAAGGTGCTGTCAAAATGACCAAATGTCGTTTTACCATCCCTCCTTGGATTGAGGAGCAAATTTGACAATGGGTTTTCCTGACATTGCGCTCGGTAGATGGATCTACTAAGACATCTTTCAGATCCTAGGTTACTAATAAGAATTTCTACGACAGTTATACCCCGAAAACTACTTAACCGGGGTTTCGAACCCATAACCTTGAGATATGAAAGTGTACTTCACGCCGCTTGACCAACGACTGCAATGTTTGACTAGTTTATGTAAATAAAACATATTTAAAAAAATGCTTTATCTATTTGGTGTTTAGTATTGAACATATCAACCTACCAGCCTCAGTAAATAGTCTTCTGCTATTTAGGTAGATGTCGCCAACATAAAAATTGCATTCAAACGGATTGAATAAATTCGACTGTCCTGAACCCGCTTCCATAGCATAATTGGAAATGCACCAGAAAGGTACTCTGGGGTTGCGGGTTCAAGTCCAAATGGAAGTTATCTTTTCCATTCGAAATAATGACTACTATGTATTTGATGTTAAATAGATAGGAATGGCCTCGCTAGTATATAAATAACTAGCTTTCATACCGCGGCTCCGCCCGCGCATATGTTAGCTATCGCGCAAAACCATAAAACTTTTTATGCGCAGTTGGATAAAAACTATCCTATGTCCTTCCCAGGGTCTCAAACTATTTCCATACCGAATTTCATCCAAATTAGTCCAGCAGTTTTAAAGCGTATTCGTTGCATACATAATTGCAAATCCTTCCACTTTATAATATTAGTGTAGATATAATAATCATGAGTAACAAACTTAGTCATAACATTATTTGTCCTTAAATTTTATATAGAACTAGCGGTCCGCCCCAGCTTCGTACGGGTATTCAACTAATCAAAAATTATAAATTCATAAAAAAGTAGTTATTGTGACATAGCTGTAATGGTTACACTTATAGTATTGCAGACGTTTTTATAAATATTGATTTCTCCTATAAAATTGTAGTACGTCACTTTGCTCCATTATCAATAGTTTCCGCAGCGTACGCGATATAACGATTTTTCTGGTATTTATTCGCACTTTGGGTTACATTATCGAAGTTTTCATACGGATGCATCAGTGAACCAGCCAGATAGCTCTGACTATAGATTCAACCACCTTCGGTGGTCTTTTTCAAGGAGAGCTCGGGACGCCCGCGTTGACGTCTCGCTTAGCACTGTGCCTTTGTTCATCAGAGATAGTGTTGCATTCAAATGGTGAAAGAACTTTTCAAATGGGTCCAGTAGTTTCAGAGCCTATTTAATGCAAACAAACAAACACACAATCAAATCTTTCCTCTTTATTATATTAGTTTAGGTGACCTTCGTGTTCCTTTATGACTATAATATGTCTATTTTTTACAAAGCAATTATTTTGCGCAAGCAGCACAGGAAAATGATAATCAGGCCCAACAACGTAAGTAATTTAAATATAGATTTCGAAAGCATACATGTATGCACAGACCTGACACGTGGACTTACGAATGCGTGCTTCTCTACAGTAAATTATTGATGCTCATTTGTACGGATGCTCCTCATTTGTATACAACGTCTTAGTGTGTGTGTAAATGCTAATGGTACACACAGTAAATCATATGTAAAATATAATTGCTTTAATAGGCAAAATTAATTGCAACTACAGTCAAAAATATGGAGGGGCGCTTCTTTGTGAGTTTAACAGGTCTATAATTTATTATAAAAACTGACGTGTATTTTATGTTATTGTGACGGAAATAGCTCGAGGTCTACCTGATGTTAAGGGGACTAACCTCTGCCTATAACAGAAGCATTTCGTCACATGTCACGAATTGCACTGCGGCCGTCACCTTGAGACATAGTTGCTAAGGCTCATGTGCCTGTAATATCATTGGCTTTCAAGGACTTCTGCCGGAACACACCGTTAGCAAGCACCTAAGTGCTTGGCGACAGATTTTATACTTGAGGGTGGTCGCTAGCCAGGCGGGCATTCACAAAATGCCCTTCCACCGTGCGGTGAAGCTCATCCCGCGGCGGGATTCGAACCATGGACTGGACCTGCTGAGCGGCAGTCCATAGCCAATGCCACTGAGCCATCACTGCGTCACGTTTTTACTCATTTTAGTAAATAATACGGGATAACTCATGTGTATAAGTCGGAATAATAATTATATATTATTTACTAAAATGAGGTCTGTAATTATTTAACTTGCCAACAGTTTTTACAGTCCATATAAACAAATAACAGTACCTTTTAAATATTGAATTAGCGGAAGGCGGAGTGCTGCGAAGCATAGGTGACATGGGAGCCGTGATGACGTCAATCACCCTCGGGTCTGTCGCCAGAAATGTGAGTATTGAATGACAGTACATTACTAAGCAACTGAAAAGTATAGGAACGACGAGGCAAAAGTCAAATATTTCCGAAGTGCGTTTTAAAGGACAAGAGGCCAGCTGAGTCCTTTATTCACATCAACGGCCAAAACGTACACCATTGAACAAGGAGAAGTGTCGTTGAAAATTTCCCCATTTTGGCATATTTCCCACGCCACGGGGGACTTATTTATTCAATTTTAATAAATTTACATTGTAATGGAGATATTTTGCGGCCTATGGTGGACGGTGAGAGGTGCCATATCTGTGGAGAACGAGTGAGTGAGTGGGGGAGTTTGGCCAGACGGAGGGCACGGGTGGTTGTGCGGTGAAGTATTATATAGAGATTTTTTACATCCTAGTAGAATACAAGAATTATTGTAATATAAAACAGTGAGTTGATTTAGTAATTAAACAACTTTAAACAGTTTAAATCGCGTATATTTATTATTATTATTGTCCCGACGTTTCAAACACTTTACAGAGGTTTTATTTGTCACATGAGTTATTAGGAAATTATTTGATTTACCGTCAGAAATTGTATATTAATCATAACGTCCCCTATACACTCAGTATTCGCTCACAGTGTCCAGAGGACCGTTTAAAGTTGTTTATGGTGGTATATTATTTATGATGGTGAAATCGCTATCAGTTTAGGTAAAATCCGAAAGAAAGCTTAATAACACAAAACTAGTAACGTAAATCGAAACTGTAACTTTTCTTGTCCCTCTTGATTAGGTTTTACTATTTTATTAATATATTTTCATACACATTCATACGTAAATAATTAAGATATTTACGTTGCAAGCATAATTTAGAGTCTACTTTGCAATTTTATTATATCGAGGAAAGTTTAGGGAATCGTCTTTCGGACTTGGCCTTAGATAATATGATTATTATTCATATAATTTTCTTACTGCTACAAACTGAATACATTTTGCTAAAAATCTGTTTTAAGTAAAGCTATTTAGCACTTGTCTGCGCCTTAATAAGTGACACCTATCTTTAATTCCTTGCTTGATTTTCTTTTTGTAAGAAAAAATAATAAAACAAAAACGTCCTTATTACTGACAGCTTATTAATTTATTTTATATAAAACTAAAAAAGAATAGAATATAATAAGGTACCCTGTGTGTGCGGAAAAAACACATTTCGTAACACTTGACGCCTACGTAATACATATATTCTTTACGACCAAGTGTGTTAAATTATAATTTTATTTATTCGTAGTAATTAAACAACTTTAAACGGTTGAAATCGCGTATATTTATCATTATTTTTGTCCCGACGTTTCAAACACTTTGCAGTGATCGTTGTCACGAGGTGTAAAGTTCACTGCAAGGTATTTTAAACGTCGCGTCGGTCGTCGGGACAAAAATAATGATAAATATACGCGATTTAAACCGTTTAACTTGTTTAATTACTATGTGTGACAATCGCGAAAACATAAGACAACATTATATTATTTATAACTTACATTAATAATAACATTAACTTTGTAGCCAGCTACCAACAATGCCCCAGCCACCGGCGCGGGGCTACAGCGGAGTCCGTCGGCGTTAATGTTGGCGAGAGAACATCCGCTAGTCATGGACACTAAGCTCAAGATTATAGAGATACTACAGGTAACATCGGTCGATTGGTCTATGTATTGACTGTGCATTGTATAACTCGGTCTTAATAAATAAACTAATTGAAAATGGCGCCGCTATTTACCTCTCTCTCTCTCTTGCACACTATAGTTAGCAAAGTGACAGGTAATGATTAGCGGCGCCATTTTGGATTCGTCTCTGTCAAACCGCGTTAAAGATTGATCTATCTTTCTAACTAATCGATATCAAAAGCATGTACGGAGCTTTTCTAATCAGCTAATTTGATTTGAAGAAGTGATGACCCAGTGGTTATAACTATGGAATGCAAAAGAGGAGGTCCATGGTTTGAACCTGCCGCGGGCTTGAGAGCCACCGCATAGAGGTAGGGCAATTTATCAATTCCCGCCTGTCTAAATACTCAAGTTGAAAATTTTTCGCCAAGTGCCCAATGGTTTGTTTGGAATACGTTCCCATTCTAAGTTGCCTGTTTACCAACATTGACCACATCATCACTTAGCATAATTTGAGACTGATCAAAGGCTAACCTCACATCAACTAGTTAAAAACTTCAAAATGCATTCATTGTTTTAGGGTTCTGAGTTGATCAAAGGTCTCGGCTGTTGTTAAGCTACTGTATATAACAAGCAAAGATCAGAACTCGCAAATGTTCCGACGGCATTTGCATTGCGTTTTCTGTTCCCAAACAAAACTTCCCTAATAACTTGTTGTAAATACTTGAGTTACATCACAACATTCCACCGAGGACAGCGTGAGGCTGGTGAACTCATTTAGAATACGCTTTTGTATCGTAATTTTTTTCCTAGGTAACTAGTTCATTATGATACGAGTGCTGAATGTTTATAATTACTCGCAAAACCAACTACAATCTCTAATAGGCTTGTAGATGTTCATCATCATCAGCCGGAAGACGTCCACTGTTGAACAAAGGCCTCCCCCATAGAGCGCCACAAAGAACGGCTATTAGCCGCTTGTAACCATTGGCTACCAGCGACTTTCACGATGTCGTCAGTCCACCTAGTGGGGGGCCTACCAACTCTACGTCTTCCGGTGTAGTGTGGTAACCACTCGAGAACCTTTCTTCCCCAACGGTTGTCAGTTCTACGAGCAATGTGGCCCGCCCATTGCCACTTCAACTTGCAGATTCTGAGAGCTATGTCCGTGACTTTGGTTCTTTGGCGAATATCCACGTTCCGGATTTTATCGCGCAAAGAAACTCCGAGCATAGCTCTCTCCATAGCTCGTTGAGCGACTCTGAGCTTGTCCATAAGGGCCACAGTTAAGGACCACGTCTCAGTGCCATAAGTCATCACTGGCAACACACACTGGTTGAAGACTTTGGTCTTCAGGCTTTGCGGGATCTTCGACGAGAAGATGTCGCGTAACTTCCCGAACGCTGCCCATCCGAGTTGGATTCTTCGGGCGACCTCTTTGTCAAAGTTGGACCTACCTAACTGGACAGTCTGTCCGAGGTATATGTAATGGTCAACAACTTCGAGCGTATCGTTCCCAACAACTACTGGTACGGGTGCAACATGGACATTAGACATAATTTTCGTCTTGTCCATGTTCATTTTAAGACCCACCTGCTGGGAAACTCTACTGAGGTCGCTGAGCATTGTACTGAGTTCTTCAAGCGACTCTGCCATTATGACTATGTCATCGGCGAAACGAAGGTGAGTGATGTATTCGCCATAGATGTTGATGCCGAATTCTTTCCAGTTCAAGAGCTTAAAAACGTCCTCCAACGCATTCGTGAACAGTTTCGGAGAAATAACGTCTCCCTGTCGCACGCCTCGCTGCAGTTGGATTGGTTCCGTGCTCTTGTCCTGTAGTCGAATCGACATGGTGGCGTTCCTATACAAACACTTCAGCGATACGATGTACCTATAGTCAATTTGGCATCGCTGAAGAGACTGCAGTACGGCCCAGGTTTCGATTGAATCGAAGGCTTTTTCATAGTCCACAAACGCTAAACATAATGGCCGATTATACTCCTCAGTCTTCTGTATAATCTGGCGGAGCGTATGTATGTGGTCTATGGTACTAAAGCCTTTTCGGAACCCGGCTTGTTCGGGAGGCTGGAAGTCATCAAACCTACGAGCAAGACGATTCGTAATGACTCTCGAAAACAGCTTATAAACATGGCTTAGAAGTGAAATGGGCCTGTAGTTCTTCAACAAGGTCTTGTCACCTTTTTTGAAGAACAGTACCACTACACTTCTGTTCCATGCTTCTGGCGTTTTACCTTCAAGGATGACGGAATTAAATAACTTCTGGAGGACTAAGAGTACCGGTTTTCCACCCGCTCTCAGAAGTTCTGTCGTGATTCCGTCATCACCTGGCGCCTTGTTGTTCTTAAGCTGCTTGAGAGCCATTCTAATCTCGTATAGGCTGATGTCCGGGATGTCTTCGGTATAGTGTCGGGTCAGTTTAGCTCTCTTGTCCTGAGCTGTACTGACAACGGGTTCTTGTGTCGAGGTGTATAACTGTCCATAAAACCTCTCAAGCTCTCTCAGAATCTCCGGTTTTGATGAGATGATTCTGCCATCGTCGATCTTCAGCTTGGTCATTTGGCTTTGCCCTATAGACGAATTTTTTGCGAACACTTTGGAACCTTGGTTACGCTCGATTGCGACCTTAATACGATTTGTATTAAAGACGCGCAAGTCGTGTCGCAGTGCCTTCGAAATTCGTCTATTGAGCTTGCCGTAGTTCGACATATCAGCTGAAGATTGCAGTCTCATCTCACTCCGGTCTTCCATCAACTTGATGGTTTCTTCTGAGAGTTTCTTCGGTTTGTTTCGGCGGGGGGTCTTAAAGAACTTAGACCCCACCGCTTGGACAGCTTCCACCAACCCGTTGTTTATCTCGTCCACTGTTTCGCATTCAGCTAGGCACTGGAAGCGGTTATGTAGTTCAAGTTGAAAGCTCTCGGGGTTTTGAATTTGGGCAACGCCAGGACGGAGCGTGGAGTTTATCAGACGGGACCTCTCAAGCTTTACATTGATATTCAATGTGCCTCTAACGATACGGTGATCGCTACCGGTTTTCACCTTATGGATCACAGAGACATCATTGAATATTTGCTTCCTGGTCGTCATGATAAACTCGATCTCATTTTTTGTTGAACCATCGGGGCTTATCCACGTCCACTTCCTGGATGGTCGCTTCTCGAAAAAGGAGTTCATCGCAAAGAGTCCCTCCTTCTCCATGAAGTCGACCAGCCGCTGGCCCCTCTGGTTCCGCTGCCCATATCCAAATGGCCCCACTCTCAACTCATCGCCATTCCGTGTGCCCAACTTAGCGTTGAAGTCCCCCATAACAACGGTGAAGTATGTTTCGGAGGCATGTATGGCTTCAGATATCTCCTCATACATAGCCTCTACTTCATCATCTGAGCGGGTCGAGGTCGGTGCGTAAACCTGTATGACCTTCAGCGAATACCGTTTGGTGATTCTGAGTATAAGGTACGCTACCCTGCTCGACACACTTTCGACTTTGACAACATTGTTAAGAGTTTGTAGATGTTACGCAAGTGTATTTTGAACACCCTTTCTCGTAAAGTGAGCTTTATTATATCGTTCTTAACCGGACTATAACACCATCGTGCATAATAATATCATACACTAGTGCGTAATAGAATGATCCCTACAAAGTTAAGTTCGTACCTAACTGCAAATGATATGCGAGTAAACAGAGCATTTTCAATTTAACCGGGTAATACAGATTTGTAACAACAAAGAGGTTTAAGGCTAAGTATTTGTAATCAACAACAATACATTTGCCGCTCGCAAAAAAAAGGACTTGCCATCTATTTTCCATAATTTTCGTATGTTGTTTGTATCGCATTTGTGCAATATATGTTTTTGTTCCTCGCAAGGGTGTTGAAAAAGTGCGTAGGAAACTCGTGAGCAACTTGCTCATTATACACTCGGCTGATTTACCCTCTCGCCTACGGCTCGGGCTGCAACCCACAGCCTCGTGTATAATGAGCAACTTAGCTCACTTGTATCATAATACACTATTAAATCATATGTATTATAATAAGTTGGCTAGTTTTTTGATAGCTGATAGGCTAGCCCTTGACCACTATCTCACCTGATGGTAAGTGATGATGTGGTCGAAGATGTTCAGACTAGCCTGAAATTACTAGCTCTCAAGGACAGCTGCCGGAACACACCGTTAGGTGCTTGGCGACAATTTTTCTACTTGAGGGTGGTAGCTAGCCAGACTGGCATTCGCAAAATGCCCTACCACCATGCAAAAGTGGGATTAATTTAGGCATATGATAATCATATCTTGTATTCCAGTTCATTTTAGACGTGCGACTCGACTACCGCATCAGCTGCCTCCTATCGATATTCAAAAAGGAGTTCGAACAGGGCGGCGACAGAAGTGCCGATAGCATTGCTCGCGCTGACGTGGAGGCGATAGGGCTGCAGGCCGAGGGGATATTCAGCTGTCGGTGAGTACACTGGCTGTCGTAATTACTACAATAGTATTAAATACTTTCAATATCAAGGAAATACTATATTTTTGTATAATCCTTATAATATAGAGCCTGGTCTCACTCAGAAAACGTGGAATCGACGTATAAGTTTTAGGCTGAGATTCAGTGATAGTGGGTTGAATTTACTTCGACCCGTATTATCTGAGTTTGAAATCGAGGCGCGAGTTTACTCTACCGGGTTATATTCAGAGTTAAAGACTAATGATTGTGTTGTCCCTATTATTTAAACAACTTCGTGACAATGAGGGATCTCGCTTGTGACGTATTTATTGTTGATCAGTCGTAATCTGGAACGGGTATTGGATCTCAAGGTTTTGATTTTTCTACTTGAGGCTGGGGTAGTTGCCCAGTCTGGAATTCGGGAAATACCCTAACATATTGCAAATATTTACTTGAAAAAATTAACTCCATCATATTAGTTCGTGATGGATAGTGTGTTGTTGCATATACGCCCACAAGAAGGTAATATAACTCTAGTATCTTGACGTCGAATTAAGTTAAAAGTAGCTGGTGTACACCTAACTACAGCATCCGAAAGGAGGCCTGTCGTCAAGAGCCAGCCATAAACCAAAGCCAACATCAAATTTAATATGTGTTTAGTATTCTACCTACCCCACCTCAGAGATGGTGGTAGGAAACTTAGGAAAATGATGATAAGACTAGCAAAATTTATTTTATATTAGGTTCGCTTTTCATTTCTCAGTGTGAAATAAACTTGTGAAATAAAATAAATGCCAATTAAATTAGAAACAAATGTCATATGTCGTTATTATATACGTAATGTATGAATTTTATTTTTAAGTTATGATTTGACTATTTAAAAACTCGCCCTTTATATAATTTTTCATTCTTAAATAGAAATATTACTTATAAGCTATTTCTGTATGTAGATCTACATATTATTTTAATTTAAATAGTCTTAAGTCTGTTGTTATAGTATATTAGGCATTTTTAAAATAATGTTTTCTCTTCATATTTTATCCATAGTATCATATTCTCTAGTAACTAAAGCATGCCACTGTGGTGATGGGAAATAGTAAGAAATGCATTCTCGGCTACCTATTACAGGGATGTTATCTGACAAGGGTAGTGTTATTTGGTTAATTTATTCGAAAAATAAAAATTGATTTTATCGTATGATTAAGTACATGGATTAGGGAATCCACATACCTAATGATGTTCATCAGTACTAATATTATAAATGCGAAAGTAACTCTGTCTGTCTGTCTGTCTGTCTGTCTGTCTGTCTGTCTGTCTGTTACGCTTTCACGCCAAAACTACTGGACTGATTTGAATGAAATTTGGTATGGAGATAGTTTGAGACCCGGGAAAAAACATAGGATAGTTTTTATCCGACTGCGCAAAAAGAGGTTAATGTTTTCGCGCGATAACCGACATACGCGCGGGCGGAGCCGCGCCCGGAAAGCTAGTGAAACATAAATGTTTATTGTTCAAATAAGCCCTAATTAATTTTAAATTAACTCAGTGAAGTGATGTTAATACATAGCCGTGGCGATACGTTTGGGTTTCCTTTTTAATGTATTGTGGTTTGCAAAATATTTAAGAGCCTGTCAAATGAAAGAAAGCAAGAAAGGTCCAAATACAATGAGCATACAATGAGCTGCCACCCTTTGCAGCCTACAAGACAAAACACGCCGTACTTATCATCTATTATGACTGAATCAACCAAGTAAACCTGGAGTGTAGAACATCCTTGTATATGCCTTGATATGTAGACTATATGACATCACACTGAATAGTAATTGATTCTAGGAATACTACTTCGATTATTATTTCTCTGTCTATTACAATACTGAAATTAAACATCTAAAGCACTGTGGCGTAGTTTATTTCTAAGGACCCAAAACATTTATATCTAATAATATTTATTGAAAATCCGGTACTACACGGTGCGTGAGTTTTGACTAAATACGTATATAATGATAATAAACAGTTAAGATCTAAAGGATTTAGATTCTAAACATCTTGGAAACGGTTGATCACATTTGCGCCATGTGTTTTTGGGACTAATTACAGTCACGTTTTGTATTTGTTTAAGTGCACCGATCACACAAGTTTTACGCTCTCACGCACCAATAAACATAATTTCTTATAAATTTCTTTCGTCATTAAATAATCCTTGGGGCTTTCTGTTTCTGTAATGCCTTTGAATGTGTTTCTTCTATCTTGGGTACCTATATGGTTCTATTACTTCATAATTGTAATCTTATTTTTAGGTTTCCACTAATGTAACATAAATTATTTCAGCGCGATACAAACTGTGCCTGACAGCTGTCTACCAAAAAATGTAGATTTGTTAGTAAGAATTATATACAAGTGCATGGTGTTATGCGTAACAAGTGATGTAGCATGAGGTTTGCCCCTAACAGCATGAAAAATGTACTTCCAGACCCTAATAGTGTTGATAGCTACAGCTACCCTATAGAACTATTGAATGTTATAGATGCGAGCTTTATGCTTAGCAAAACAGGTAATTTAACGAAGGGTCATTATTTACAAAGGTATTTTCTTAGTCCCATACTGGTGTAGTTGCTGGTTGAACTGTTCTATTGAGTTTTTTTTTCTATTGCTGATAGGTAAGCCTTTGACCACAATCTCACCTGATGGTAAGTGATGATGTGGTCAAAGGTGTTAACAGGCTTAACCTAGAAATACTGGCTCTCAAGGACAGCTGCCGGAACACACCGTTAAGTGCTTGGCGACAGATTTTCTACTTGAGGGTGGTCGCTAGCCAGGCGGGTATTCGCAAAAATACCCTTCCACCATGCGGCGAAGCTCAAGCCCGCGGCGGGATTCGAACCATGGACCTGCTGCGCGGCAGTCCATAGCCAAAGCCGCTGAGTTATATCTGCTTCAAGTTCGTTCGTTTGAGGTTCCGTCTCTTTATTCATTTGTATAAACGCATAATAGGAAAGTCGGGGCCATTTCTCTTCGATTTGCAGCCAGAGAAAATTGCCCAAATCCACACTAATATTATAATATAAGGAAAGATTTGTATTTTTGTACTTTTGCAAGTAACAAATAAACTTAAAAACTACAACCTATTTGAAAAAGTCTTTCACCATTAGACATTATCTATTTTTTATATATATTATTTTACATTATCCGTGATAAACATAGGCTATAGTTTTTTTTTTTTTTTGAATTTTTGTTTAATATCCTAGCGAAGCAAATACATATTCACTGCCGTAAATAGTTTCTTTCTCGCTATCCACTTCTTTTCATTAAAGTTTTACTACTATCCATATATAAAATATAAGAACCGTTCATGTGTATTTCTTAAAAACCCTTCATATTATGTTTTTGAAATGCTTAGACACTTCCTATGCCCAATCCATTAGGCATAAGCTTAAGCATACTAAAAAAACTTTACCCTTGCCATTTACTAGCTATTTTTAACTCTTGTCTTGTAACTAACAAATACCTCTTCTGCTCGCTTGAATTAATTAAAAAGAAAATTTGGTTTAATTTTAAATTATTTTAAAAGTATGATTTTACATCTATGGTCCCAAGTATGTGCGTGTGGTGTTTGAAAATGTTTTGTGTGATTGACTGGATCGTTTCCGGTGTGATGTGGTGTGATTAATCATTTGTTTATATTAATTCGAACTGTGTGTAAAAAATGTAAAGGGAATCAACTGAGACATTAGTAAAGCAGATGTCCAGTCTGCTTACGCTTAGCCAAAGAGCTTTTTTCCTAGCAAGAAAATTGCCCACGCAATATGAGACGGCATTCGCCTCACGTGCTTTTAAAATATACAGCACGCCTCTTGGCAAATGCCTGGCTTAACCAAAGTTCGTTATTTTAATTGTGGAACTGCGGTCAAGCTTAAATTTTGCCCTGTAATATTTGTTAATGTACACTAGTAGACCAAAACTACAACAAATTAATTCTCCATCCAAAAAAGATCTCTCCTGAATTTTACTTGACATAAGCTTGCGTTCCACCACCATCCCCCTGATTTTTAGTAAGGATACAGTCAATGATGGTACACAATCGCTTAGAATATGCCTTGCCTATAGACACCTAGATTATATGTATCAGGAAACACAGACTCGGGAAATTAATTGCACTCTCTGACCGTACGTCTGATCTGATGAAGCGAACCATTTTGTATAGCAGGTATACGTGTAGCAGGTAACGTTGTCGCATTTACAATTAACAATATAAACAACCTACCCACCTTTACCATAACAGTGCGTAGGACCTTATACTTTTTGATTGATCTCAAACTATTGTCTTCAGAATCAAACTTAATTATCTGAAAAGGAATATTATAATACCCTAATCCTCGACCCATCGTCAGTTATTCTCAAACCCTTGAGTTTTGGTCTACTCGTGTGATCAATGCGACTTCCGTTATTTACACAACCATATCATCTAGGGACGGACTAGACCTTGATGAATGCGGGGGCAGGATGGTCCTTCGAGTACTGCTACAATTGTGCTCACAGGGAGCTTCGGCCGCGCTCGTCTCTGGAGCCCTGGCACTACTGTTCCGGCATTTCAGTCAGAGGCAGGAAGTACTGGCTGCTTTTAAACAGGTAAGTAATATTGCTTGAAACTAATGTGATCTAAAACTATCTACCTACAATACCTACATTTTATAACGTCAAAATATCAGTTTTTGAATTGTGGGGGACCATATGCTTCTGTGTTATACCTTTCAATAGAGGTGAGCAAAACAATATTGAAAATTCACGCGTTTATTAAATGATACCACTGACATAACTGCTAATTTACTAGTATCTGTGTCCCTACAGGACCTTCTTCATGTTATTCTTCCTTGTTCATTCTTCTTGGTGGGCAACGTTCTCTAGGTATTTGTTTTTCCATATATAATTCTTGTGCTCTTTAGTTTTACATCTCCAAACCTTATTACTTGCAAAAATTTTAGATAAACTAATGACTTAAGGTTTCTGCAGATACGACAATGCTTCTTAATATATAGTTAATGCTAATCATCAGTTTGAGCAAATGTAAGAACTATGTGTTGTATTGTAGACTTTTGCCCACCTTTCGGGGATATACATGCGTATGTTATGATGTTGTCTTCAATTTTATTTCCCAGGTACAACTCCTAGTGTCTGACGCTGATGTAGAGTCCTACAAGCAGATAAAAGCAGATCTGGATCTCTTGCGGCAAAGCGTGGAGAAGTCGGAGCTGTGGGTGTTCAACAAAGGGCGGGCCGTGTTGATGGACGACCATACCGGTAAGGGGATGCACACCTACTCTGTAAGTACTTTTATTGATATTATACAAAAAAATAAATGGACAAATGTCTTAACACAAGGCTTAACGTGAGTACTCTATTTAGTGGGAAATCTAAAAGACGCTACAAATATGAAACAGGATTTTGCTTTTGCGCCGAGTTCCAAAGGCCGACCATGTAACCAGTTAGTATAAATTTCTAGTTCAATTCAGTATTGGAACACATTTTGTTATATGTTAGACGTTTTCAAAGTTATTTTAGTCCATTAGTGTTAAATAACTTGAACAAATTGTACATAATTCTATAATATATGTAATGTATTATTGCATTCTTCTTTGTCCTGATTTCTATGATCATTTACAATTGTGTACAGAGCTGGCTACAAAAGCAAAAATATTGTTTCATGGTTGTACTCTCCTCTACAGATTTGGCTATATACCCTAAATTGTTTTGTTGTTTCTTTATTTTATGAGTAATGCCCCAGACCAGAAAATTAAAACAAAAAAAAGGGAACTAAAATGTATAAAGGCACTTGTGTTGCCATTTCTGCACTCTTTAGGTCTATTTTTCCCCACAGTTTTTGCACCTGTCCATGTCGTAGTAGACCGAAGAATGAGAAGACCTTATTATTGCGGTAAATACTATCTATATCTTTCTTTCATCAAGCCGAAAATTTTAATTATAAGCAGAACATAAATATTTTCCCGTCTTCTGTACTTTCTGATTTCTGGTATACTTTCGCTCCTTCAACATTGTTCAATCACTAGATTGTGGCTCGGAGATATATTGTCATGCTGTTCTGCGCTTGGATTTACAACTACGATCATTTTATCGTCGCCGACCAACCGATGCTAAAACATTATTGAAGAATAATTGATACCAGGTGAATCTACCGTCAATAAATCGATTCGATGGGCACGAACACAAGCAACAATCGTCCGGCACTTCTACCGTCTGTACGGTCTCTGTGAGCGCTTCCATTAAGCCAGTGGTTCCATATACATTAACGGTTGAAGCGAGAAGACAATGGGCTTTGTAGTAGCGCCGACATGAGACCGCAGCGACCGGATCTGACGCTTGTCGCTTGTTTTAGTGACCGTCGTGGTTATGGTCCGCACTCTCATATTAAAGTTGTCAGGTGCACATAGGGTAAAGTATCAAGGCAACGTCTTTAATATATTTTACACTCAAAGCACATCATAAAGCTGAATTACACTTAAACTCTCTCGTCTTTCGTACTTCCTACACACTGTGCCGCTGTCACCCAGCTCAATAAGGTTGAAAAAGGGGCGTCGTCGCTTTTTTCTTTGCTGATCTACGGACGGCATAGTGTTCAAAAGCAAATACTTTCGACATTGTAAATATTCATGATATAATATAACAATATGTATTATTATATTTAATAATGCAAACTAATATTCTGTCTAACACGAATATCTTGTAATATTTTAATAGTATCTGCATTCTGAATGCAAAAAATATGTTTGAATTCAGAGTGGAAGTTAAATATCAGATTCACTAGTGCGTTCGTGATGACTTTAATGAGTTTTTACTGAAAATCTATGTTAGGGGGTCACTCTTAATATAGATTTTGAGTGAAGAACAAATTCCGGTTCACACTGGAGTCATTTATGATATAAATATCAAATTACAGCATTTTTTTTTATATTATTGTATATGGTTGCCTAATTAAATCCAGCTGCAAATAAGGGTTGCTGGCTGTTGAAAATGGTAAATATATAAAGTAGAGTGAAAGAGATTTAGCGCGTTACATCATTGAACTAAATAGCTCATAAAATGAACACAGCGCGCTGTTCCAATACGGTGTGTTTGCAAATTATTCGTGTTGGGGCTTCTGCCTTCAGCTATCAGTACTATCAAAATATGTTCTGTATATATCTCCAGTAAATATATGAAGTAAATTCATGCGATTGTTATTTTGTACGAAATATTACATTTCAGGAATGTCAGGCACAGTGGGGCCAGGGGGCGCGATCTTAGAGAGGAACGCGTCTATGGACAATGTTCTAGATACATCGAAAACTGCCAAACACGACCACAACGAGTATAAGAAAATAAAAGAGGTTAGTCGTAGTTGTTTGTGTAACATTTGTATCATCGGTATACGGCCTTATCTATATGCTACAGACTCCTGTATTCATACATTATCCAGTTATTGACTTTCATAGAAATAGAACTAGGTGTACTCATAATGAAAAAATAACATAAAACGTTGTACAGGAAAGCCATTTGGCACACGTGTACCATTTCGTCAAACCCATCATTTTAACCTGTAGTTCTAAAAAAATATTTCCTATAGCAAAGGAGTTATGATGTCATCTTGTTTTGTAGGAGAAAAAAAACATTTATTTGTAATCTATCTTGTGCGGTATCAAATAAAACGGCATTCCATCAGACTTCAGCACCATTGTACCATATCAATACATTTCTGCTACTTAAAGAAAAAAGCAAAAAACATTTTGAAAACAAACCAAGTTTTTGCTCCTCCCTATACGAACCGGCTAAATTGCTTTTGTAAATTAAACCTCAAATGATACGTAACATCCACATATCTAACTTCATGAAAGATTATTTTGTATATATTATTTTGAATTAAGCCGCCATTTGCTTTCATAACAAAAGGTATAAACTATAACTCTGCAAGCCGAACCGCTGCCAGAGCTACCACTAAGTTATTAAAAAAAGGAAAACAATAGTGAAATCTTGAAACAGTTATAGGTTTCGGTGATTTTGTTGACGAACCCATTGGTTTTTAGAAACGCCAACATTTGCACCCCATCATGTTGGTCTAAGATACTGGACCAGATTGTTACATAAAAATTATGCCGGTTGTTTACAGATACTACAACGCATGATAAAGTACTGCACGCAGGGGAACAGCGGCGCCGGCGAGACCAACCGCCCGCGGAGACACGAGCAGCGTCTGCTCAGGAACATCGGAGTACACAACATCGTACTGGACCTACTTCAGGTATACAATATCATACTTTTGTTGCGGACATTCAACTTAACTTTTGCAAAGAAAAAAAAAATCCGTACATACCGCAAAACATGTGTTTCGCACGGTATTATTTTATGTTTTGCATATGACACAGGTACCTATTATAGTTGATTATTACACTACCTAGAATAATATTAGGGTTCCAGGTTCAAGTACTTCTCGAATTTTGCATGTTGTGTGTATCCATGCATACCGCAGCATTCTAGTAGTAATTCTAGTTGATGAGTATTGAAATTTCATATTTGTCAAATATAATATACATGTATCATGTGCCCATAATTACACAATTACTCCTTTGTACTACAAAATACAGTAGGTTATAGCTATAATACTACAGTCGTTTGGTGCTCAAATAATAGGTCACCAGGAAAGATTTCCGGCTCTTTTGAAATATGGGGTTTTTATATATTAGACGTCATCTCCCTAAATTTCTACTTTGCCACTTCATATCTTAACCGCTCCCGAGGCCATAAGCACTGCAGAGGCCTTAATGAAACTGTTTTTTACAATATCTCCTTTCCTACTCATGTTGTTACGCCGGCAGGCGTGTGCGGTAAACTTCCGCTGTTCGGCGAATAAACTTGTGCAACGTACCTGCAGCCTTATTGTATAACTTTCAATGCAATCTCTTTAGGACATGCATGGACTATGTTTACATTTGCTTACATCCTGTTCCAAGCAGATAACCATCAAATACTTAAATTCTTGCTCCGAAAATAATGCTCTTTATATTTTCTTCTATATTATCCCTTATGTTCAAATATCAAAATGAAGTTTGTGGTTAGGAATGTTGCTAAAGATTTTGACAATGATACCGGCTCTAATTGAAAATGCGTGTTCACTCTTGTCTTAAAGAGACCATATATCAGGAAACAGAGACTCAGGCAAGGCATTCCACTCTCTGCTCATACGTCTGATAAATGAAAAAAGTAAACCGCTTTGTAACAGTTGTACATGCTCTAAACTGGTACAAAGCGGTTTTTCATCGACCATGTAACAGTGTCACATTGCCGTCTAGTCTAGTCGAGCTAGCTCTCAAATTATGCAACTACAACGCTAACTCCAGGAAAATACCGATAAACTAACGAATGTGCGCCCGTGCTCTGTACTTTGAAGACTTCTCCGAACCAGTGGGTCTATATATAATACGTCTATATATATAATCCCTCTAGAACCTTCAAATTTGTATTTTGCTAATCTTCTAGTTCTTTACATTGAGCACTTCTGCCAACAGACTAGTGAATTTTAAGCGATGCCGTACAGCTTCATGATAAATATTTGCAGGTTCCTCATGATGAAGACGACGAGGCGATGGATGAGTTGCTGGCTTTAGCTCACGAGTTCCTCCAACACTTCTGCCACGGCAACCAGCAGAACCAGGCCATACTGCACAAGCATTTAGACCTATTCTTGAATGCTGGGGTGAGTTCTGTACGTTACATTTTATTGGGCGGGAAGTGAAGAACTGGCTTTTTTCATATATCATAAGTAACAAACAGGTAAGTAGCACCTATCTAGTAAGTGGACACCGCCGGCTGTGTATATGGTTTCCTGAATTATGAATGTGAAATAATGACATCATATATTTTATGATAGATGTGAAAAGGTACAATCTTAGACTGGTACCCCATGGGGATTGTATTTGAAATTATAAACATTTCATATAGTATTCTGTATATACAGAATACTATATGAAATGTTTGTATATAGTTATTCTGTATAGTATACGAGTATATATAGTTACTAGCGGGACCTGGTGAGATACTTGAAATTGTGATATCTTTAGAATTAACAGATAATAGAAACATCGCTGGTGTTTAGTGAAACTGTTGTTACCATAGAACAAAAATCCATATAAAGCTTAATGATTTTAAATTCGCAGGTATATTTTGTAGCGATAAATCTAAAGGGGGACGTGCATCAACTTGCAGATGTTCTACCACTAAGCATTATCATTGCTATGCATAATGTTACCCTATATTATTCTCTCTTGAAAAATAGTGAGCTTATAGCTTTATTGTTGTGTTTCTGTACTTTCCCATAATAAGTAGGCCTGATAACAACTTAGATTGCACCATTTGTTCCCAACAGGGGAGACGAGTGATGTAACATATATGGTCGATATGCCTATTATACGCACATCTTAATCGCCTCCCTAACAATATCATTATTAATAATTGTTTGCCTGTGACAAAATATAAAAATAAATTTATTTATGTCTTATAATATTTCCTCAGATTCGCGAAGCTCAAACCGTATGCGCGATATTCAAAGACAACGCGACTCTGTGCGCTCACGAGAACAACGAGAAGGTAGTCGCTCACTTCGTGCACTGCATCGAGTCGAGAGGTCGGCGGCCGGCTTACTTGCACTTCTTGCAGACCATCGTCCACGCCGACACGCAGTACATACGGAGGAGCCAGGATCTTGTCATGCAAGAGGTAAACAGTCATGTTTGATGATGTTATATTTTTAAAATTAACCTTATTTCTGCTGTGACAGACAAATCTACAGAATCGTAACGATTGATTTTAAAGTTATGAAAGAATTATGTGTTGCATTTAGTATTATACGATTATATAGATGGGACACTTGCACGTTCTGCAGACCATTGTCCAGGCAGACCCGTAATCTATGCAAAGTAATCGTAAATGTTGTTATGCAAGAGGTTATTACACCCCGGTGAACCCCAGCATCCACTGGGATTGCACTCGGGGTGAACACCCCGTGCAATCCCAGTGGATGCTGGGCTGGAATTTTAATTGCACCCGTCATATCTTCCTGTGGGAATTATATAGGACGACTAATAATGACACAAAAGGTGCTGGACGCCTTCCGAATAACTGCTGTTTTACACTGCGATCGCCAAAACGCCTGCCAAGCGTATGGCCTTTGCTCAATGGTGCACTTTATGGCTGTTATTGTAAGTAGATGAAATGTACTAGCTGATACGCTGCAGGTATATTATGTTATTACTATACCTTACTATAAGCCGAAGCTAAAATACAGTAATACTTTAAGATCTGCTTTACACACTGAGGATTGCGCGTTATCTTTAGGACAAAAAAGTAGCGCTGTATTTGTTTTGTACATAGTCCTTTAAGACATCCGATCAGCAATCTAATAAGCAACCTATAGAATGTTCTTATACGTATCTGGCAACTCACATTCACGCAAGATATTGAAATATAATTAAATATAAATTTATATTGAATACAGTTTGTTTGACTCGATAATGATGTTTCCAGATGGTAAACTCCGGCGAAGACGTGCTGGTGTTTTACAACGACAAAGTGTCATTCAACTACTTCTTACAAATGATGAGGCAGTACAAACAGAGTGGAGAAATGCAGGAACCGTTACGGTAAATGTCGTTATTTTGTTTTTCATGGTTAATTGGCCATTATTTGATCAGTGAGGTACTGATGGATACGGATTGAAGATGCCGTCGGTGGCTGTTAAAAGCAGCTGCTGAAATACACCGTTAGGTGACTGGCGACAGAATTTCTACTTGAGGCTGAAGGCTAGCCAGTTTAATATATTTTGTCAATCTCATTTCGTCCATTACTCTGTACGCACTTGTTTCAGATACCACATCCAGCTGGTGAAGCTGCTGACTTGCTGCACTATGGGCAAGAACGTTTACACGGAGATCAAGTGCCACAGTCTGCTGCCTCTGGACGATATCGTCTCTATGATCACTCACCGGGATTGTATACCTGAGGTAGGTGAAACTTTTTGTTCATTATTTCATTTTTTGTTTATTTCTTCAACAAAATAATTAATAATTATATATACTTATAAAATATATTTCAAAGATCATTAAATGAATATTTTTTTGAAAACTTTCACATGAAAAATGCAATAAATTTCAAATGAGTAGCTATCATAATCTAAATTTTTTACAAAAATTACATATCGTCGCTTCATTCTTCAGATATAAAAAATAACCAGGTAGTTCCTTAAACTGCTAGGCAACGTCGCACAGTTTTAGAGAAAAATTCAACGATTTTTGTGTTAAAAGTTCTCCATTTGACATCTCACTTCCTACCGCCCTATGGTTTACTGATCCACCATTTTGTTTGTCATTCCTTTTTCGTGCGCGGCAACGTTAACGTCAAATTGTGAAATTTTGTCACCATGCCGAAAAATTGTTCAACTAGTGCCCAAAGAATTGAACGATATAAAAGAAAAATAGAAGAAATTGAAAAATGTGAACAAAGAAAACGTCGACGCGTGATCGTATACTCCGATGATTCCGACGTCGATCAAGGTTAGTTGTTACGACATTATATTATATTTCATATATCAGTTCACTGTAAGTTGACTGATAACGGAATTGACTTCGGGTTAATTTCGCTACCTACCCACATCTCTCATTATAAATCTTAATAAAATTGTGGTTAACTGCGAGTTAAGCGCAATAACGGAATTAACTGCGAGTTAATTTCGGGGTATGTATACCCAATACTGTGAATCTAAAAGAGATTTACACATACACTAATAAAATATTGATTTGCCCACCTAAAACTTATTACTTGTTTTAGGGGGTCAGCCGCCGTTGAATGATCAACATTCGATCTCACAAGCTCTTGAAGACAATGGCGAGGAAATGTTGCCAAATTTACCCTCAGAAACTCAAGTCGAAAATGATGACAACGACTTTCTTCCTGCGTCTGAAAATTCACTGTTACAAATGGCAGCTGCACCATCCATCTTGGAGACCCCGCTCGAGGAGCAGTCATCTTTGGATCCAATACTCCTCGCCGCATTAGGAGAATGTATTTCAGATGGGCCAGAATTTGGTCCAAGTGTTCATGACAGCTTGGCTAATCTATGGCTCCCACTGTTAAAAAAGGGGATGTTGAAAGAAAACAAAGATAAACTTCTGAAGGAATATTTAATACCGAATAACTGCAAATTATTGCAGGCACCACAACTCAATGCTGAGATTTCGGCTGCTGTAACAGACGTAGTACGCGGACGAGATAAAAAATATACCGCTGTACAACAACAACTTGGCCAAGGGATCGCAGCTATGAATCGAGCCATGGACGTTATGTTGAAAAGCGCCAACAAAATCGAAGCATTGAAATATCTGAGCGATGGATGTCGCATTCTTTCTGACTTGCACCACTTCTTTACCAAAGACAGAATAAAGTTGATTACACCCAGCCTCGACAAGAATTTTCTACACGTCATTCAAGATGCCGAGCGAGACGAGACTTTATTTGGAAATTCTTTATCTGACAATATCAAGGCTAGTAAAGCTATAGAAAAACAGAGTCAACTTATTAAGAAAAACGTTGGGACATTGAAGGCTAACCCTCAAAATACAACGACTGCCCGGCCCTCGACGTCACAGGGAAACTGGTCGGGGCCTCCTCGCTACTCGTCGAACAGGGGGGGACGGGGAGGCCGCAAACCGAATCTATCGCCGAACACGCGTCGCCCTTACCATACCAATGCGACAACCCCGGCGCGATCATCAGCGCAGACAAAACCTCGTGCGTCAACGTATCACCTATAAATTAGGTACATGCCGGCCGTTTACAGTTCTTTTACGAATGTTGGTTAAATATTACCAATAACTCAACTGTATTCTCTTGGATAAAAAATGGAATATCTATACCACTGTGTAAGCCAGTACGCCAATCAACGATACCTTGTATACATCGATCGCTGCAAGAAACTATAGAAATGAAAGCAGAGATTAATAAACTGCTTGCATTAGGCGCTATTGTTAAGTGTACACCTAGAAATGACCAATACATTTCTAACACGTTTTTGGTTCCAAAGCCCAACGGCAGTAGGCGCTTTATTTTAAACCTTAAATCTTTTAACAGATTTGTTAAAAAGTCGCATTTTAAAATGGAGGACTATCGAACTGCCTCAAAGCTTATACCGCACTATGGTTACATGGGAACCATAGATTTAAAAGAAGCGTACCTACTTATACCGATTTGTGAGGCAGATCGCAAGTATCTCAGATTTCAATACAGATAATATAATTCAAATATAACTGAAACCTATGAATTTACAGCAATGCCATACGGATTGTCAATAGCCCCTATGGTGTTTACAAAGATTATGAAAGAAGTAGTAACACACCTTCGGAAACGAGGTCTTAAATCTGTAATTTACTTGGACGATACATTGTGTATAGGAGACGATTATAACGATTGCTTGAATAATATTAATGGAAGCATTAAGTTAATTACATGTTTAGGGTTTGTAGTAAACTATGAAAAAAGTGTGTTAAAGCCATCCCAATGTTGTAAATTGTTAGGTTTCAATTTTGATTCAAATAATTTGATTGTATCTTTACCTCACGATAAACGAGACAAAATTGCTAATTTAATGCAAAGATTTATGAAGTTACCTCGATGTACCATCCGCGACTATGCACAACTGATTGGTGTCCTTATATCTGCGTGCCCAGCCACTAACTATGGATGGCTATACACAAAAATCTTAGAAAGACAAAAATTTTTAGCTCTTCCTAATCATAATGGAAATTATGAAGCTAAAATAAATCTTCCAGATATCATTTTGTCCGATTTGGTGTGGTGGAAAGATCATATTTATATCACTTCATCAGTAATGAGAACTTCACATTTTAATATGGAAATCTACAGTGATGCATCTGGAACTGGCTGGGGCGCTGTGTACGGTAGGACCAGTGTAGGGGGGGCAGTGGAAGGCTACAGAAAAAGAACATCACATCAATTATTTGGAATTACTGGCAGCCTTTCTGGGTTTAAAAAGCTTTGCATTAAATGTATCTAATTGTGTGATTTTGTTAAGGATTGACAATACTACTGCCATCAGCTACATCAACCGAATGGGAGGTATACAATATCCACATCTAAACGACTTAAGTCGTCAAATTTGGCAATGGTGCGAGGTGCGGAACATATTATTACATGCTTCTTACGTAAATACTAAAGATAATCGTGCTGACCGCGAGTCAAGAAAATCTAATCCTGACACAGAATGGCAATTGTCCAATCAAGCTTTTAATTTGATTATTGAGCAGTTTGGACAACCTGATATTGATCTCTTTGCATCTCGCTCCAATGCCAAGTGTGAATCTTTTGTGTCATGGTTTCCAGAACCAGACGCCTTTGCCGTTGATGCGTTTACAATTGATTGGAGCTCAACATATTTTTACGCTTTTCCGCCTTTTGCTGTAATACTGAAATGCTTAAGAAAGATTGTTGACGATGAAGCAAACGGAATCTTTATATTCCCATATTGGCCTTCCCAACCGTGGTTCCCTCTTTTGCAAAACCTTTTAGTTTCTGATGTATTGTACTTCAATCCCTGCAAGTGGGAGTTTTGTGATAACAACAATCTCATTCCATTGAACGCGACAAAGACATCAGTACTCAAGTTTTTGTCTGGCCAATTTGATAGGGGACTTACGGGACCCTAAATAGCCATCGATCTGCTATTTCTCTCATACTTGGTTCTGATGTATGTTCTGACGACTGCATTAAGCGATTGCTCAAGATCGCATTCAAACTAAAGCCCAGTGCCCCAAAATATGTCAATACTTTGGGATCCACAAGTTGTCTTGAATCTGATATCGACTTGGTACCCTAATAAGGAGCTATTATTAGAGAAAATAACCAAAAAACTTGTATTATTACTCGCATTATGTACCGCCCACAGGGTGCAGACATTTGCATTAATTAAGTTAGAAAATGTACATGTTTTGGAAGAGTGTATTACTATTACAATAGATAATCCAATAAAAACTACAGCACCTGGGAGAGAGCAACCCATATTAAATTTGCCATATTTTCGGGAAACCCCAAAATATGCCCTGCATTAGTTCTCAAAGACTATATCTTGGTAACACAAGATAAAAGAAACGGAAGTCGAGGACCTCTCATATTAACGCACAAACCTCCTCACAGAGCAGCTACAAGCCAGACTTTAAGTAGGTGGATAAAACAAGTAATAAGAGCTAGTGGTGTGGATGTGTCTGCGTTCACCGCCCACAGCACTCGGCACGCTTCCACCTCAGCCGCAAGCGCCTCTGGAGTCTCACTTGATATTATTTATAAAACTGCTGGTTGGACTTCCACTTCTCAAACCTTTGCCAAGTATTATAATAGGCCACTTCAAAACAAAAATGATGTTTTTGCAAGAGCCGTTTGCATCACGACAAATAAATCTTAAATCAATTGATTATTATTTAAACAAATGATTAGACATATCTAAAGAATCGACATAAATCTCTTGATGTTAGTGTATTGTTGATTATTAACTACTTAGTTTTCTAATAAATATATGCAATTGTATACATAATTTACAGTTTTATTTACATAAAACCTGCCCGAATACTAAAGCAAAACATTCAAACTGAAAATCTACCTGGTTATTTTTTATATCTGAAGAATGAAGCGACGATATGTAATAGATGATCAAACGAACTCCTGAGTGAAGTTCGATCACTATTATATGAGTCGCTTCATTCGAAGATATAATCAGTCACCCGCCCTCCCATCAAATTATTAAAACAAACAGTTCTAAAAATTCCCCTTGATGTTTTGCTTCCAACTCTAAAAAGAATGACAAACAAAATGGTGGATCAGTAAACCATAGGGCGGTAGGAAGTGAGATGTCAAATGGAGAACTTAACACAAAAATCGTTGAATTTTTCTCTAAAACTGTGCGACGTTGCCTAGCAGTTTAAGGAAACTACCTGGTTATTTTTTATATCTTCGAATGAAGCGACTCATATAATAGTGATCGAACTTCACTCAAGAGTTCGTTTGATCATCTATAAAACCGCTTATAAATATAAAATACGCATTATTAGGGATAACTCGAATACTACTAGTCAGATCTCATTAAAATTGACAAAAACTGTTGTGGACCCATCCACATGAGGTCCCATTTTAGGTACTAGCTTTCGAATATAAAAAAAACCATCCACCCAACTATGGGGGGGTGCCGGGCTCGAATTGCACCATATCTTTCTAAAGGAGTCGTAAGAGGCGCCTTCTGAAGAACTGCCATCTTACATTGCGATGCCCAAGCCACCTGTACCACGCCTGTTAAGCGTGGGGATTATGTCAAATCCCCTCTTTGTAGGAGGCCTTTGTTCAACGGAGGACGTAATGGCGGTTGTTGTGTATATGATATATATATATATATATATAATATGTACATATCATATATTTATATATATACACAACCGTATGTATATATATATATATATATATATTATATAAATTACGTGTCACGTTGTTTGTCCGCCATGGACTTCTTAACTACTGAACTGATTTTAAATTTGATTTGCACACCGTGCACATGCAATTTGTTCCAAATTGAAAGATAGGATAGCTTACATCTCAATTTATAGTCGCAATTACCCGTGCAAAGCCGGGGCGGGCCGCTAGTGTATTATAAGAATACGTGATTGTTTCTAACTTTGTATTAAAGGCGGGACGATGACTTCTTATCTTAATTTCAGGTGAAAGAAGCATACGTAGGATTCCTGAACCACTGCTACATCGACACCGAGGTGGAGATGAAGGAGATTTACTCCTCCAACTACATGTGGGACCTGTTCGAGCGATCCTTCCTGCAGGACATGCATGCCATCCTGCAATGTGAACCTGCACCCGGTAATATTATTTGTACAATCCATTTTTATAGTATACAGTTTGAACAATGAAATCTATTGAGTCCAAAAATATAGCATAAGAAAGAAAGAGTTTTTTCTCAAACATGCTTGGAAACCTTCTTCGAGATAAATCGAAATTGCTGTACTGGCCAAATACATGCGCGCAGCGGCTGGCAAAAAATGTATGAAAATCTATATCTGTCGTGTCTAGCGGCCTAATAAATTGTATAGTAAACTCATATCGGTCGTGTAATTTAAAAATGGAACGATCTTTTACTTCGAAGCATGGCAACCAAGGAGGTAATTTATCAAAGGTTTTATTTAAATTTCGATCTGGCTTTCAAATAGAACGCTGTTTATTGTAAATTGTACATTTAACAACTGTATCTTCAAATAAAAAAATCTGCCTAGGTACTACTTTGTTTTAATTTCCGCGCATTATTTAAGAAAAGCATTATACAAGCCTTGGCCACAACTAGGCATTGATGGACTAACGTATGTGTGCCTCGGCTTCGCCTCGGCCCACATTTACACGTTCGTCCATCAATGCCTCCTTTGCTGGCCGCTGCAGTAATGTATATAGCTACAATTAATGACAAAAATTAAATTTAAGAACAATACCATCCAGTGCTTTCAGTCCCAAAAATGACTTGGCTAATGTTTTAGGGGAACCTACATCACTGATCTTCAGTCAAAGCTATGTTATGCTATAGAGATACTCTTTTGAGCATCCTGTCTACTTTCAAGGCTTACGCCTCGACTTCTGATCTCAGTTCTTGCATGTACCCTTGCAACTGGTTCCAGAGCTTTCTTGACAGATTGATCGAAAGCCAATGCTCTATTTCGAGATGATTATTTTTTTCTATGTTTAATATATTTTTTAATACCTACTGTTTTACATTTGTTACGGATAAATGATATGGTTTGTTTTCACGGTTTTAGGTGTAATTTATGGAATAATTTCCATTTTTGTTCAATAATTTTTAATATAATACAACCTATATTATTATAACATCGTGAATATTATGATCATGTTGAACGGTTCCCAAATAGAGTAATAAACTGTATTTTTTTTAATTTCCCGTCACAAAGTAAGTTTCGCCCATAAAATGCTAATTATATCACGTGATCTTAAACGGTAGTTTAACAGATTATGTATATTTGTGGAAAATAAAATTTTAAGAAAGTGTTTAAGTTAAAATTGTCAAAATAACTAGTTTCAGTTTTATGTCGTTACACCCACTAGGAGGATGATATTAGGTAGTAGGCAATGGTTTGAAGTAGCTAATAGCAGTTCATTGTGGAGATCTATGTGGGAGGCATTTGTTCAACATATGATGACGATGTATCCGTTACGCAGGCTCGTCGAGCTCCCCCTCGGAGCTGACGTTCTCCCCTCGGCGCAGCAGGCCCGCGGGCGGCGCGTGGACGAGCTACGTGACGGACGTGCTGATGCACACCATCTGCACCTTCTTCAACTCGCCCTTCAGCGACCAGAGCACCACTGTACAGGTATACTCTATACAGGGTTATTGGTAACATGCTAACAACCTTTTAGGGTTGACTTCTGTTACTCCTAAAAACTTGGTTTTTTTTTTGTCTTTTAATGCCTACTCTGAGTCAAGATGCGCCAGCCGCGGCGACACTGGACTGCGCCGTGCTCCCTTTGAATGGAGTTTTGTATATTTACATCGAGCAAAGAAATAAGGATATGAAATAATACTTTACACGGACAAGAGACTTTTAAAATCAGGTGGTTCTCGTACTTATTCCGTCAAAAACACAAAGAAAAACCATATGAAAATGTTTGTTAGGACTAGCAGAAGTCAACCCTAATAGGTTGTTAGCATTTTACGAATAACCCTGTATATGAACTAAACAACACTTCGTAATACTGCCTTCCATTTGACACGACAGCGCTTGTAGCGGTTTCTAAATCGGCATTAGTATACTATCGTTCGGCAAGCAATCCTTGATAATATTGCTAATTTTGCTCACTAATGATTTGCCGCAAATCAAACTAGACATAAAACAATCAAACAACTTTAAACGTTTAGACCTTTTAAAGTTTTTAATCGCGTATATCTATAATTATTTTTAACCCTAACGCGTTTCAAACACTTTACAGTGATCGTGGTCACGGGGTGATCAATCGGTTTTATAATTATGTCACTTGAGTTATTAAGAAATTATTTTGTACTACCTTGAGAATTTTTTTTTTTCATAAATTTTCTTATTAACACATTGTTTGCTCATAGTGTCTAGAGCTACAGGTGTTACAGATTTGTGTCGGCCGTGGGATTTAATTAATTTGATACCGGAATCCCAAGCAGTGGTACTTGCCAACCATCATCTATTTTAATTTGGGTACTTTTTGATTTCAATAGGCTCGCGTAACATTAAGTCTAGGCATAAACCGTGTCTCTCTGGAGAGGATTCGTGATTTCTCAAACCGAATGTAGTGGTTGGGTTTGTCCTGAGTTCACAAACTGAAGACTTGTTCGAGCGTCTGTTCTTCATGTTAGCGATGTGTTCTAAAGTCAAAGTTTGATCAAAGAAAAAGATGAATAGATTAAGAGTATTTTTAGAAGCTTTGATGTTATAATTGATTATCTAAATGACAATGAAATCTATGAATTATAACTTGAAAATTTGACTATTGATATTATTTCCAATTTTTCGCTGACATTTATTTTTTCACAGACATTTCTTTCTATATTTTATTGCTGGTTTAATGAATTTTATTTCTTTTACATGACATAAATCTGTATATTTTAATTTTCGTATTATGTATCATTTGCATGCTAATAATGGCAAGGATGTATATGGCACTTATAGATTTATATTACACTATAATATAAATCTTACAAAATGTATTACCTTCATCTTGCAAATAAAACCTATACTTTGACTTTGAGCATCTTGTGCGGCTTGAAGTAATTAAAAAAAGAAAGTTTATTTTTAATTGTCCTTGGGAGCCAGTTCCCATTCTAAACAATAATACTGAACAAAAGATAAATTTGTCTGCGAAATACATAGTGTCAATGGTAAACACTGTTACTTAAGTTAATATCATATGTAAACAAGACTTTGTATGTATACCATTGAAAATAAACATTTTTCACATATTCACAATATCTTCGACCGCGTAATCACCTGTCATCAGGTGAGATAGTGGTCAATGGTAACATCAATAAAAAAACAAATAGCGCTTCTCACTAAGAGGTTGTTTTATTGCCTATCATATTTGCTGTAGTACTGTAATTATTCGAGTTTTCTATAGAGTCTTCTAACATTGAAAACAATAAGTTTTCCATCTCAACAGACGATACCGACCGATGTAATGAATATAATTCTTGTTTTATTTCTTGCTTCATTGGTACAGATGCTCACCTACTTTGACGTAAGTATATAGTCAGTAGTAAGTATATAGCTGTGCTTATACAGAATGGTTGTGGAGTTTGAATGTAGGGCAGAGTTTCATATGGAAATCTGTGTATTTGGTACCATTATTGTTATATCCCCATTTATAGCCACCGTTAGCAATTGTTGTGAAACTTTATTCAAGGCAGTATAGTTAAATTTACAAATGATTAGAGCACAAGTTTTTATCCTTAGCAGGAATCAAACCCACTACCCCAGTCACCACCTAGTATAGGCACTCGATGCGAAATCGGTCCGCGAAAAGTTTAAATTGACCATATATTTTTCATAATTGCGAAACCCTTATAAAGTAAATTAAAAATAGAGGTTTAACTCAATGTAATTTACAAAAGTCATGTTTATACAATCTCATATCTATACCTCATTTTATCTCCCTCTTTCTATACCTACGCTTCAAAAATCAGCATTCAAAACGCAGAGATGTGCTACCCTCGCTAAGCACATCTCTATAGAGTATGGTATGAAGTCTTACGGCTTAAAAATGTACTAAATGTGCCTACGTTTTTCAAAATTTTAAATATTTTCTTTTGTAGATAGTATAGAGAGGCCGTGTAACCTGAAAATTCGCGATATTAGCTGTTACACACACAACGCACTTTTATGTATAATACTAATGAATCAGTTTTTATTATTCGGAATAGTAATTCCAGAGAATATAGAAAGAAAGAAAGCAATAACATTTTATTCTGACAACACACAACATCAAAAATTCACATACAAAACAAAAAAAAATATAACAGATAGATCCAAAATATATAATATAACATCAATAAAATCATTTCGATGTTCCGTGACGTCAGAAATGAGCCCCGACTCAGCACATGTTAGGTTAAAAAGTGAAACAGCGCTGTTTTTCAGTCTCGCTTACATCACGAACGCACATGAACAAGAACATAAAATAAATAAATCAAGTGTTCTACTTCCAGACTTTACACTTCTTTATAATATTCATATTGAATGTTACCTTTTTACCTAAACGCTATTTTGTGGTCGTCGTATTGAAATTTAATTATCTATTACAATCCTACAACCTGAGCATTTTGTGGTACACTTTAATGAAAAACTATCACGCCTATAGAGTTGTGCTTTAACATAGTAATTTAACTTCATGTCTAGATGTGTTATCTGTAAAAAAAAAACATTTAAAAAAAACAACATTAACAATTTTGAAATCATTGCATATAATGTTATTGTAATACTAACGACATCTGTTAGAAAACCAAAGAGTTAACATCGCTGCAACAGAACTAAACTCAATACTCAAATACATCGTATTATATAATACTAGATGACACTACTAAAATCAGGAGCTCCACAAAGCTCAGCATTTTGCTAGTTGATAATTTACCATATTCCTTAATATAAATATTTCAGACCAGACAATCGATATTCGTGAAGCTTCTGCAGACCACGTTCAGCATCTACCAATGTCCGTGGTTGACGCCGCCGCAGAAACTCAACGTGGAGAAATGCATCAGGACTCTCAGTGAAGTTGGTCAGTTTGTTTTTTATAACATACACTAACAAGTTGCCATTATTTCGCCTGTATGTGATGATGTGAATGACATTGGAATACTACTCAGATTTTTGATGCGCTCGCAGCGAAGTTTGTTCTGTCGTTTTTAACAGAGCAGCTAAGTTAAGCAACGTCCGGTGCGGTCATGACTTGGGTAGCTGACCGCTAGTGACATTACTACTGAGCGTGCACGTGCTTCGGAGGGCACGTTAAGCCGTAGGTCTCGGTTGTCTTCGGATGGCAGTCGTTATAGCATGATGGTAGGGCATTTTGCGAATGCCCGCCTGGCTAGCTACCACCCTCAAGTAGAAAATCTAACGGCCAAGCACCTAACGGCGTGTACCGGCAGCTGTCCTTGAGAGTCAGTAATTCTAAGCTAGCGTGAACAATATCTTCGACCACATCATCACTTACCATCAGGTGAGATAGTGGTCCAAGGATAGCTTACATAGCTATAAAAGAAATTAGAAATTTGTAAATCTATGGTCGAGTGCCAGTATAATTACATATAAAAATAAGCATATAGCAGGTATTGTTATCTTGACATCTTTTGGTCTCTCGTCATCGAACCTTCTGAAAACTCAAATTTCTAAGTTTTTAAATAATTAATTTAAATTGTTTAAACCTTTTAATTGAATAAACTTTCAATTAACTAATTTAAATTGTTTTTTCTCAAGACACCACAATGTGGTCGAAGATTTTGTTGTGGCTATTTTTTTTATGCATGATAGGTTAGCCTTTGACCACTATCTCAACTGATGGCAAGTGATGATGTGGTCGAAGATGTTGTTCAGGTCAACCTAGAATTTAATTTAAAGCTAATCAATGCGTTCACCTGTAAAGCCAACGTATACGTAAGCATCATATTTTTTTGAATTATATTTCAACTAATAGACATGTTGCTTTATAAATCCACAGCTAAATCTCGCAGTATAGCAATACCGCTGGAGTTGGAGGCGAAGATACAAACCGTCTTCGAAAAGGCGGCAGCGCTGTCACGGCAAACCAGCAAATGGCTGCTAGCTTCCAAGACCTCTAAATTGGAGAAGATGGCTTCACAGGTATATTTTATTTTAGATATATTTATTTTGTTTGACGAACTTGACTCTATAAAAAAGTTTTTTTACAGTATACATTTGAGGAAACAGAAGTAGAAAATGAGCAAGTAGGTATATCAATAATATAAAAAAATGCACGCAACTGTTTACATTCTAGAGTACATTCTCGCAATATGTAATTTCTTAATTTTTAGATGCGTCAATGTAATAATCACACTTAGTTACGTTAAGTTTGAATGTCCTTTTATTATTGTTGTTACAATTTTATTCAATAAACACTCACACTTTTGGACATTCTCGTGAAGTTTTAAAACACATACTTATCGAGAACCAGTTCCTTGCATATATTAGTTATCGTTTCCCGTCTATTCCAACAAAGCCAGATCCACGCCCTTTTTAAAGAAAGAAAAATGTTTATTTACTTTATCACAAAAATTACTTTATTTTCATATCTGTAACAATAGTTAAGAAAAGTTTGACTTATCTAATTTTAATATGTTCCACGCAGTCCATGTACTTTACCTGACAGGGATTCTTATGCCACATGTGGTTTCCGTGTATATAAGTGACGCCACATGTCACCATATGCTGCGACGGTCACGCACACAAATTATTTTCAAGTGTGTGCGTGGATGTTTGAGCTTTCAAGTGAAGTCAAGTGGCATGCGCCCGTTGGGTCGATGTTTCGCGCCAATTTGGCACGAGTTTTATTGCCCGGTGACCCATTATGATGATGACTTGAAAGAAGGCAAAAAAATCGAAAATGCGCCGCGTTTGGTGCGCTATAACACACCAAGTCTTTGAGATAATTTTGAGATTGGAGAATGTTCTCTAGAATCACAACTAATATTTCTGGAAATTTCTAAATGCACTTTCACATTAGTGTGGCCAATTTTATTTGTCTCAGACACGAAATATTATCGTATGACATAACAGTAAGCCGCGTGTTAAATGCCTACACTTTTGTGAACACCTGTATTGTTTTGAACTATGCCGCTTGTAGGATTTGAATCTGCTTAAGCTCTTTTCATTGTTTATTATTATGTAATGCTAAAAGCCGTGGCAACAACGCAATCGACCAAAACTATGCTATAACATTTCGGACCGTACATTAGTACATACCTGTTCGCTCGCGGAAGCGCACCCCTTTATAGATAATTATTGATGCGTATGTTTATGGGTGCGTTTACTCTACACTACGTCTTACTGTGGATGTAAATGCTGATGGCACAACAGGATGCGGTCCAATTTGCGAAAACGATACCAATAGAATGCTCAGAGTTGGTCCGAATTATACGAATGACACCACCAATGATTAGCGCGTCTTATCGCTGAAGTCACCTCTCAGCGCCGACGCCCCCGCGGATGGGCACTATGAGCACTCCGCGCCAATAACGTTCTGAGGGCAATTGTGACCAAGCATTAGATTGCTTACGAATCTGTGGATCCATCTCTAACAACAAATGAAAAGTTTTAAATAAACTTAAACCTTTTACAGTTGTCTTACAGCTCGTAATTCTCTCGCTTAGGTACTATATAATGTAAAACATTTAAAATCCGTTAATTTTTTTACATGGTGAGGACGTTATGTATTGGTTTAGATAGTATAATGATATCATATGCACGCTTTTGCTTGGTCCGAATCGATATTAATGCCAGCAGCAGTGAGCGTGCAAAATATGCAATTTGGTGCTAAGGATAGTACTGTTAGCACCGTTGACGCAATTCGGACCTCACACATGGTAAGGCAATACAATTTAAAATGTGATTGCTTGGGTAGGCAATAATAGTTTCAACTACGCTCAAAAATATGGAGGGGCGCGCCAATGTAGGTTGAAAGGTCTGCAAGTTCTACAACGGTTAATAAGTTGCTAATATTAGAAGTATGTTGTTGTGATACTGATTGTTGATGACGTCACGCACGGCCCGCTGTCGCTTTTTCAGTTTCCATTCTGGGCTTAGAATGTTAATTATGTTAGTTAATGTTAAGAATTTGTGTTCAAAGGCTAACCTACCGACCATACCTATACAGGGTTATTGGTAATACGCTAACAACCTCTTAGGGTTGACATCTGCTAGTCCTATCATACATTTTGAGATAAATTAGTTTGAAGAAAAAAAATATTTTTTATTTTATTGTGTTATAATGAGCACTCCGAGCTAAGGGCGTACATCGCGGTGATACTGGACCGCGCCGTGCTCCCTTTGAATAGAGTTTTGAATATTTACATCAAGCAAAGTAATACAAAATATGAATTAATACATTACAGGCACAAGAGACTTTTAACATTAGATGGGCCTCGTACTTATTCCGTCAAAAACACATAAAAAACACGAAAATATATATATATATATTTCAAAACAAAAATGTTTGTTAGGTCTAGCAGACGTCAACCCTAAGATGTTGTTAGGGTATTACTAATAACCCTGTATATAAAAAAATAAGCATAATAACGAAGAAAGTTTTGTGCTCTTTAGTTCTTTGCTTTACAGCTTGCTTTTGCTTTCAGTCCACACACTGAATTGTTATTTGTGTAAAGTAATTTCATGCATTTCGTATAGATACTTATAATAGTGTGTCATCGTCCTTATAAAAAATACCAACCACAAAACTATGCCGGCGACGCTGCGACCGAAAAATGAAACATTTTTTATATATGGGATAGTGTTTCAGCGGGCTATTAAGGGTTTAATTATTTTTTTTTTTTATGCCTGATAGGATAGCCTTTAACCACTATCTCACCTGATGGCAAGTGATGATGTGGTCGAAGATGTTGTTCAGACTAACCTAGAGTAACTGGCTCTCAAGGACAGCTGCCGGAACACACCGTTAGCTGCTTGGCGACAGATTTTCAACTTGAGGGTGGTAGCTAGCCAGGCGGGCATTTGCAAAGTGCCCTACCACCATGCAAAAGTCGCTGTTTTTAGTAATTTTAGTCTGGCTTGTATTTCTTGTGGCGATGAGATGACATAAGAACATCTCTTTACTGGCATCTGGCACGATATACACTGTATTGTAAAGTCATCAAATTATAATAACAATTCTATAATATTCCAGTCCAACCTCCAAAATGACCGCTCAGTGATGGAAGGGCTACAGGAAATCGTGGCTCTTTTAGAAGAACAGCTGCGTCCACTACTACAAGCGGAATTATCGTTACTAGTGGACATTCTATACAAACCGCATCTGCTGTTCACCAGTCCGGGTGAAGTCAGTCAGCCGGATACTAGCGGGATATTTATATCCAGGTAAAACTTTTATACAAGCCCTGTGGGGTGCCGGGTTAGAATTGCACCTCCCCATATCATCCCGTGGGTGTCGTAAGAGGCGTCTAAGGGAAAAAATCCAGTATTTTTCCCTTAGGTGTCGTAAGAGGCGGCTAAGGGAAAAATTCCAGTATTTTTCCCTTAGCCGCCTCTTACGACACCGGCAGGTGGGCAGCGGCGCCTTCTAAAGAACTGCCAACATACACTGCGATCCCCACGACGCCTGCCAATCGTGGGGATTATGGCAAATAAAGGGGGAGGCTGTGTTTTAGCAGTGGACGATCCAGCTGTTACCGTAAACCTTATATATATATATATACCGCGGGCTTGAGCTCACCGCATGGTGAAAGGGCAATTTGCAAATTCTCGTTGGGCTAGCTACCACCCTCAAGTAGAATATCTGACGCCAAGCAACTAACTGTGTGTTACGGTAGCAGTCCTTGAGAGCCAGTAAAATTACAGGCACATGAGAATTAACAACTGTATGTCCTAGTGTGATAGGCGCAGTGCAATTGGACGAAATGAATCTGTTAAAGGCAGATGTGTTAACATCAGGTGGGCCTCATGCTTCTTTCGTCACAGTTTCATATAAAGATATATATGTGCACTCTAGTTAGATCAACTTCATCTGCCACTCTACTACAAGCGAAAGAATCCTTATTGCTAGAGATACTGTACAAGTCTCATCTGCTTTTCATCAGTCGGGGTGAAGTAAGGCAGCCGGACACTAGAGGGATATTTATAATTATGAAGGTATACGTTGTAATATTTATACTAACGTGCATTTTTATTACCGACTATAAAAAAGGATGAGGTTCTCAATTCGTCCGTATTTTTTTTTTATGTTTGTTACCTAAGAACTCTTGACTGTATGAACCGATTTTGGTAATTCTTTTTTATTTTAAAGTTGATGCAAATATTTTGGTCCTATTTAAATTTCATCAAAATCGGTCAAATCGTTTTTGAGTTACTCTCCAATGACTGAAAAATATTTTCCCATCTTGATGATATAGTCGTTGACAGTGAATGACAATTTTATTGATCCCGTAAGTACGAATAGCTTGGGTCGCTATAAGAGTGAAAAAAATAATTTAAAAAGAAATGGAGCCGACTTCAACACTCAAAAGTGTGAAATAACTTGTTGAAGTCGGTGCCATGCGTACAATATTATGATAATAGATACTTTTGACCTATCATGATACCGACTTCAACAAGTTATTTCATGCTTTTGAGTGTTGCAGTTGGTTCCATATTTAGGTTCTTTTGTACGAACAACTTCATCTGGTACTTCTGCACCAGTAGTTCGAAGTTCTTACAGCTAGAGAGCAGATTTTGCTGTTCACCAGTCCGAGTGACGAGTCACTCAACCGGACACAATCCAGAGAAAGGTTGATACGTCTGTACTTGCTGCTGTCTACAACTTCGCCGTGGTGTTATTTTTTTATATCGGGCACACCCTACGTAGTAAATCGAGAAAAAAATAACGTATGTATCATTGCCCTATTTTATCAAAATGTCAAAATAAAATAAATTGAAATCATAAATAATATAAAGTTAACCCCGCATTTCAAATGCTTCGCAGCGATCGTGGTCAGCTTACCAAAGAATCACGCATTAAGTTAATTATTAAATCAAAATGGTTTCTGATTGCAGATTAATCCGGCACACTGAGAAACTTCTAGAAGAAAAGGAGGAGAAGCTCTGCGTTAAGGTGCTGCGGACATTGAGAGAGATGATGGCTGTGGACCCTGAATATGGAGAAAAGGTAAAATAACTTTACATACCCCATATTACTTCGGAACTGAAATTATTAAGCGAAATATTTGCAAAAGTCTAAGAGAACCCTTTGGGAATATACAAGCGTGGCATGAGTACAAAAATATTGATTAGAATCGGGATATTTACATATTTTTTTTGTTAAACCGCCGGCATTGCTTTATTAATTAAAGTACTACTAACTGTATACAACATAACAGCTACTACAATGAAAGCATTTAGACAACCTACAAGCCATTAAAGACTCACAGACAGTCTAAATGCTCTAGACCACTTCCAGTTAGCTGCATACCCTTTTATATTGTTTTTGCGATATGTCATATATAATATTTAAAATATTTAAGATTCCTTAAACGTTAAGTACAATAAACTTTATAAATGCCACTAAAGATGAGGTCATGCTAGTAGAAGTATTTCAAATAACACATATTAACAAAAATATTTTAATATCAATAATGTATTATCGTGAGGTCTTGACTTTTCTATCTCGATCTTGCACACTAGATGATGCTTCGTACTAGAAGTGAAACGCGTTGAACATTTTTTCCGAAAAGGCTACTTGGTGTGTAAGTCTTTGTGTTGGCTTAGCATGAAATTTTGCAGAATTGTCACCAGATATAATATTTTCATAATTTTTTAATGTTTTTCCGAAATATTAATTTAATATGTTCACTAAATTATAAAAATCTTATTATTAATTATGTATAGGTGCAATGGTAATACCCGAATCTATTGATTTATTAAACATAGTCCCAAGGCTGACTCCACTATATACTTTTGGATGAGTAATCAAATTGGAAATAGTTTTATACTATTTTGGTTTGCTGCCATCTACCGACCGTTGAGTGAATTATTTTCTGCAACGAAATAATACTTTGTTGTTCATCAACTGATAGTAGTCGCAAATAAAGGTTTTCATAAAAAAAGATAAGTATAGCTGCTAAAACTCATCTGATAGTATATTTCGCTATATAATCAGTATCCCGTATGGTCTAGTGGCTAGGATACCTGGCTTTCACCCAGGAGGCTCGGGTTCGATTCCCGGTACGGGAAAATCTTTTTGCATATGTTTCTTCAGCCTAGAGAGCTTTTTCTTTACTTTCAAATATGTTTTTATAGGTAATAATGTTATCTTCGTTGTAATTTTCCAGTAATGTTATATATTTAGATACATGTGCTTACGTTACTTACGTTCTCTGCACTTTCTTTACTTGTGAGGGGTAGCGGGCATTCGCAAAATGCTCTACTACAATGCAAATATATTAATGGTTTTGAATATTTTGCATTATAATCATTATCCCTGTGCATCATTTTGTACAAGGCTGAAATCGCAGGGGGCATCGTAATCTAATACTACACATATCATATCTTTATACACATTTATTTTAACTGAACATTATTATTGTAGATATGGAAATGAAGTGGAATTTACAAAACATGGGGCCAAAATCATGCATGGCAAGTTTTTAGTTACATGCTTAAACTTTTTCGGGGATATACAGTCGTGATGATATGTTTGTTTATTCACAGTTTATTGTACAAATTTCAGGGTAACCAACTCCGCAACAAATTACTATCGCAGTACTTCATCAATCGCAAGTCTGAGCCTAAAATACAGCCTCCGCCATCCATCGCCGTCACACACGGACCCGGCGGTAAGTACGCAACCCTGTTCTCAAGACGATAGAGTTCATTTTACAACGGCTAACGATCACTGTGAGCATTTTATTTAGGATGTAGATGTAGAAAATCGTCTGGTTAACTTCTTAAAAAATATTATTTTCTGAAAATAGGGCCTTATTCAGCTTCGTTACAATGTTTATTTAACATTCCAAACAGGTTTCTATCGCAATAGTTTCTAATTATTATATTACATTAGATAATTATAATTGCGTATTCTTAAATAAATGTATTTTGGGAAGTTCGTGATATAAAAGCGCACAGTGATCGTAAGTCTAATGTCCTGAGCAATTATATCTCATATACTATATCTCTGCTCATTCATATATAAAACTAGTACTTTTATATCTAAAACATGTTAATAAAACTAGTTTGAATTGTAGGATACTAGTATCTTACAATGGATATCGCAAACTATCATAGTTAATCTATAATTTAGATATCATAAAGCACAATACTTACTCTTCATATACCAAAACTACTTGGACTGTAACTTAGATGTCATTTTTTTTTACTTAGGTTTGGTATTTCAATTATCAGATAAAAAGTATCAGAATGGTAAAATTTAAACAGACTACATTTTATACAATTTAACTTTACTTTTGAACATCTGACATACCTTCTTTAAATATTGCTTGTGCATTACTGAATAGTAACAATCTGACGATTGAAAAACCAGGTATTAGATAAATAACTAGTACATAAATCTGTTTATATTTATATAATGCTTTAGTAAGATATAAGAAGTTAAAATAAGAGTTATAGCTTCTTAGTTCATTTCAAACTGTTTTATAAATAACACACTAATGGTTGACGCACACGGATCCACCCGGCACCTTATCGAAATTGCCTTTAAAGGAGCCGTTCAGTGTTCTTCATATCGAATTCTGTTGCCTGGGGTGTGATTATTTAATGTTTTCCAAAAGTGACAAAAAATCCTATGATACTTATTTATTTTATTTATTATTAACAACTAAAACGAATTACATGAAACCAATTATAAAACTTGAGGAATTATCATACAAATAGATTTTACTACTATTATGTAGCGTCATAAATTATTACAATAATGACAAAATAAATTAATTAGATAAAAATATACAGAATAATGTCAAAAATAAAAATAATATAATATTAAAATCATATTAAAGCGAACTGAAAAATAATTATTTATTTTGAACAAAATACGCTAGTAGCCTATTATTTTTCCATCTATCAGAATTTTAACGATATCAAAATCACCGATCGCGATAGTGAATTCGAAATCACTGGTGACATTCTAAAATCGCACCCCTGGGATAAACTTGCGAGGAGTCGTGGGAACGTTGATACGTTGCCGTAACGATACGTGTGTTTTGTTCTTATAAATTGAAAATCTAATATGACATCTTTATAAAATGTACCTTTTGTCTGCTAAACTGCATTTAGTTGAAAAATTAGCGTGGTAGTTTTTATTGGTATCTTAGATAGTTTTCTAAACATATTCAAATACCTTAAATAAAATTCAAAATTTAAACAGATTTTCGCACGTGTTAATTAAGTATTTTAACCAATTTACATGATAATGGTATTTGGAGAATAATATTGTTCGTAATATCTTCCAAAGTTATTGAACAGCAATGCACATGATTCCATAAGATTGGTAACTTATGGAATCCAAAATCGCAAAAATATACAAAATAATAAATTTTATAAGTATTAAAACATACAGATATCTATTAAATATCGTAAAAACAGTCTCAGAATCTGGCTTATTGTGTAATCCAGTAAAATAGTTGATGATCTAGCAACAGAACCAAAAAAAATTAATGTTTTGGATTTCCTAATTTTACTCTACCCAATGGTGCGCCAGTATGACAAAGGTACATGTTTTTAGCGCCTAACACCTAGCAATAGATTAGTGTAGTATAGAATAGAAACAACATGTGTTTTCTTTATTTTCACTACATCGCATGCGAGCAGAAAGCCATCAACATCAGCCGAAGAGAGGTGGGTTTTATTATTTATGTGAAGATTCGTGACAGGTTTACCTACGGCTACTCATTATTGCATATCAATGTTTAAAAAAGTACGCTAAGAACAAAATATCACAGAAAAACAAACAATTAAATGGAAATATTATCGGCGGTCTTTTTCATTAAAGTAACCTCTTACATACCACTTTTTGAAGAACAATATTAGATATGGATACGAAGGAGTCTTATCAATGATTACAATCTAGTTCTATGACCGAAATTTTCAACGTGATCTAAATAAATACACAATACAATAAAGTTTATTCATACTATATTTGAATACTATGTTTTTTGTATTATAAATAAACTATGTTTTAATTTGCATAAACCAAATATGAATTTAAGGAATATAATTAAAAAAATATGTAATATAATAAAAACAATTGCAATAACAGCATAATTTTCATAACATCAAAACTTACTTTTTTCTCTACATACTAAATAGTTTTTTAATATTTGGTGGTGATATATTTCTTAGTAACAAAGCCACATTAAACATACACATAAACATTATACGTAAAATATTTGGTAGAAAAATATGTTTTGTGCCAACACTTTCATACTTTCAGGTGCAAAATTCAAAATCATTTATTCAATTTAGGCGTCTACGACGCTCTTATCTCTTATGAAGGTCAATTACAAATTTTAATATTGAAATATTCTACACGGTACTGCCACGTTCTCGAAGCGCTCGTAGCGAAGTTTGCTTAGCCATTCTGAATCGATCAGCAAAGTTAAGCAACGTCCGCCGCGGTCAGGAGTTGGATGGGTGACCGCTGGTGACATTACTACTGAGCGCTTCCGTGATTCGGAGGGCACGTTAAGCCGTCGGTCCCGGTTGTTGTCTTAGTATGGCAGTCGTTATAGCATGGTGGTAGGGCACTTTGCAAATGCCCGCCTGGCTAGCTACCACCCTCAAGTTGAAAATCTGTCGCCAAGCACCTAACGGTGTGTTCCGGCAGCTGTCCTTGAGAGCCAGTAATTCTAGGTTAGCCTGTACAACATCTTCGACCACATCATCACTTAACATCAGGTGAGATAGTGGTCAAAGGCTAACCTATCATGCATAAAAAAAAAAAAAAACGTTTAGCAAAAAAAAAAATATAGAGCCACTGCGAGAAGAACGGGCAAGAAACTCGGGGCCATTCTTTTAAACGTATTTTTACAATGTATTATATACAATACAATACAATTATTACAATATTTGTTTAAATTACGTAGGAGACATGTGATAGCTTGGCAGAGGCGGAATTTTCCAAGCATTTTTGTCGTTTAAGTAATCACAAACTGTGTAGTAGGATGTCTTAATCAAAATGTTTTTCACGTGCAATTTGAATTTTCCTTCTGTGAGCATTATAATATGTTTGGGAATTGTAATATAAAACCGCACACAATTACCTAAAAAGGACCTTTTATTTGTCTTTGCTAGTCTAAAACTTGGTGCCATTATATTATTTTTCTCTATGGGTGCCATTGCCGATATTGTGCTCCGCGATAAAGAAGTTGACTGATATGTACCACAACTATTTGTTTTTGTAGATTTAACCCATTTGCTGACATCTATCGTCGTTTGAGTGCGAATCTCGAGTGACGTCATGACGTAACGTAGTTCATCATGCAGTAGTTCCACGAAAAAACACTAGATGACACTGGCGTCGAATTAGCTCGCGCAAGCATTATTCTCCGGCAACAGGCCGATGTGAGCCCGAAGCCCTGTCTTCGTTAACTTTGCGCAGAGGCAATATCGTAACCAATGAGGTTAATCCGAGGTGCGATTATTGCTAGTTGAAAACTTTACCAATACCCCGCCATGTGGACGTGAAATACCGTCCGCTACGGCAATTTTTGAACGGCCGTTAAGGCCATAATAAAAGACAAATAGTTCTTATTAATATCCATGATAACATACATGTCATGTAAGTTATTATTTATACATAATAACGTAGTAGTTAAATAATAAATAGGCAACAAAAGTTAATTTTATCTAATCGCATCAAAAGTTGGCCGGAGTTGATTCCAAAAATAAAGGCACCTGTAACGGGTGCAGCTTAATTATTTTCTATGACAAAATTTAACGAAAACGGCTATCTCTTAAGTGTTAACATTAGCTCAACGGTTTAATTTTCTTCTCATTGTTTGGAGGTACTTTATAGAGACATAATAACGCTTTATTGACACCAAAAAAGTCAGTTACAAAGAAATTATGTTAAAAGGAAGTATATGAATCAAAGTCAAAATCATTTATTCAATTTAGGAGTCCACGATGCTGTTATGAAGGCTCATTTTGTTTTTATTTTTTCTAAATAGGTTTGCGATTGACGACACCCTGGCTGATGTTAAGCATTAATGTGGTCTTAGATAGAGCACGCTTACCTAGAAGAAATCTATTTATTCTCGATTTGAAGATACTAATAACTGTATAACGGTGCAAATAAACTCCCTATATACCAAACTTATATGAGAAGTGCATTTCAACCATAAATATTTGCACTATCAGTAAAAATGACAATAATAATAGGAATCCATTTTTAGCATTCGTTTGAATTGTGAAATGATTTCTGAATTAAACAATTTTGACTTTTAATTTAGTATTCAGCGTTACATGTCGTACATGCACATAAATAATTATATGTGATGTTTCGTGCAAACCTGACTTAATCGGAACTAATATTATAAATGCGAAAGTAACTCTGTCTGTCTGTCTGTTACGCTTTCACGCCAAAACTACTGGACCGATTTGAATGAAATTTGGTATGGAAATATTTTGAGACCCGGGAAAAAATATAGGATAGTTTTTATCTAACTGCGCAAAAAGAGGTTAATGTTTTTGCGCGATAACCGACATACGCGCGGGCGGAGCCGCGCCCGGAAAGCTAGTTCCAATATAACTTGTTATATATCACTTTTCTATATCAAACTGACTTACTTCCATTTCATACAATTTTATGGTAAAATAATAGAATAAATTTTTCGTTATATTAATCAGTATTATTTGGTTATGATTTATCAGTCATCAATGGTGGTCAAAAAGATAAAAACTCAATTTTTTTAACGTGTCTGGTTTTTACCTTCATGTGTAGATTGTAGATAATACCAGAACACCCCAATGTTTTCGTACAGCACAAAAAATTTTACTTGCCTTTAAATACGTAGATATTTGTTGTGTATTTAAAATATAATAATGGTAAACCTGTCACGAATAATATAATGTTGTGCCGCTTTTGTATATTATTAACTTATTGTGCCAAATGCTTTAGCATCACCATGTTAAATGTACTCGTATGCTGCACTAAAGGGGAATATAAAAGGGGTGGCGAACTGTCTTTCGAATTGGAGATTTATTTGACGGTATTAAGGTTCATTTTGGTATGTCTTTTGACGATAGTTACGACGTGTTACTTCGTTGGCGACTTATTATACGGAAATAGCTTCCACGCAGAGCTTTGGTTTTGGATTATCACTATAAAGCTTTTGTCATGTTTTTGGTAAAAGGGAAAGATTAGTGAGAGCTATTAATTCTAGGTTAAGCCTATTATTACCTTAGATGTGCTTGAATGTGTTAAATCACTTAGCATCGGGTCAGGTTATGGTCAAAGGCTAACCTATCACCAATAAAAAAAAACCGATTTCAGAGAAACTACGAGAACTTACAGTAAATATTTCATTAAAAGTTTACTTTAAAAGCTTTTCGACTTAACCAATTTTAAAGCAGTCTTCTTTTCAAATCGATGTCTTTTCATTCTAATTTCTACAGTTCAAAATTGTAATAGCACATCTTAATTCACACAGCTAAAGTACTGATGCGCACGGGACAAACTCTGGCACAGGTACAAGCTCACCTGGATAAGGAAGGAGCCTCGGATCTGGTGGTAGACCTGGTCATCAAGAGCACCAATCGACCAGCTATTTTCCTCGAAGCTATACAACTTGGTAAGTTTCCCATTATCGTTTTGCTGAACATGTCTTTCGGCAGTGCTATGTTCTGAAATGTCTGGGATAGACACTGACTTAGGTACAGACCGATAAAATATGTAAAGATGTGTAACTCTCATATCTTACCGCTCAGATACTATAGTTATTGGCTTGATTTCGGACCCATCAAATTCAGAATTAACAAAAAACGCACAGGCTTATAAATTCAAATGAATTGGTTAATTGATTTGGTGCTTAAAAATGATCGCATCCAATTGGTCGCGTCAAGGTAATGTTTTTGCGCCGCACCGTACACTTTTAAAACCCCGCCCGCCGCGGTAAGGTTTGCGTTCTCCTGGTTTTATGCTTTCTTTACATATTTATTCGTAGCCCCAACCTATAATTTATGTTTTCTTGAACGAGACGAGCTCCGTACACCTTGAATGAAAATATTGTAAGACCCGTAGTTTCAACAATCCTCGCGCACTAAAAACATCCCGTATCATCAGTGCCTTCTTGCACTGATAATAATCCAGAAAAGGATGAAAGAACATTTACAGACGCATAGCATTACATCCAGCACGCGGGACGAGTTCCAACCTGGTAGCTTTCCCATTTTGTAATTCCGGAAAAGCCTACCTATATTTACGGTCAGAAACACTCACAATGAGTTTCCAATTATTATGCCCTCGGCATAAAGGCATAATAGCTTTCGCTACGGTTGAATACATTTGTTTCTAGACAAATTTATATAATCTATTGTGTTTTTCAGGTATTGCTCTGTTAGAAGGAGGAAATCCTATAATACAACAAAGTATATTTACGAAGCTACAAAACGGAGAAATATCACAAGCATTTCTCAAGGTAAGAATACCTACATAAGACATTTTAAATGCTCGATTGGTGAGCTATCCCGAATTCCAAAATACCTTCGTTCGGCAGGTTAAGTGCCAGTTCCCATTGAAGACCCAGTTACAGCCATCTTCACACACGTCATCACTCATAGATTATTGAGATTATGGTCAAAAGCTAGAACTACTTTTTACTATATCATTTTTAAAAGCTGTGCTAATATTATTATATTTTTAACTGTCTTCAAAAAGGAGGAGGTTCTCAATTCGTCTGTTTTTTTTTGTTACCTCAGAACTTTTGACTGGGTGAACCGATTTTGAATTTTTTTTTTTATATGGAAGCTGATGCTTGTTGTTTGGCCCTATTTAAATGTTATTAAAATCGGTCAAGCCGTTTTTGAGTTACACTCCAATAACTGACAAATATTTTCCTATCTTGATGATATAGTCGTTGACAATTGATGACAATCGCCCCGTTAGTAGCAAGGGTCACTAAAAAGAATTAAAAAAAGTTTTTACCAAAAAATGGAACCGACTGCAACACTCAAGTGTTAAATAACTTGTCGAAGTCGGTACCATGCGCACAATATTATGATAATAGGTACTGTTAACTATCATGGTACCGACTTCAACAAGCTATTTCACACTTTTGAGTGTTGAAGTAAGTTCCATTTTTTGCTTAAAAAAATTTAACATTAGTTCCACTAGTACAGAGACTATTTATCTCATTATTTCTTGTAAATTTTCCTGAAGTAATCTATCTTAAAGACGTTCATATATTTTTGAAAAACACCACAATTTAAATTACTATTTAATATACATTCAACAACTGTAGTTCTCGTCGCGGAGCTGCCATTATAAATTAAATCGGTCACCCACGTTTGGACACTACTTACTGCTTACAACTACCCTATTACTTTACTCTGTACTATACTACGTGTATATAACTTGCAGGTATTCTACGACAAAATGCGAGAAGCCCAGCAGGAGATCAGATCTCTGGCTGCGAGCAGTACGGCGGCCGCCAGCTCCGACAAGCAGCGCTCCAGCCATTCCGAACCTAAGAAACAACCCTCCCCTGACGGTAACTCCAACCTTGCATTTCTCTCCATTATCTTCGCAGGTAGCAGCAGTTGTTCTCAACTCTCTACTGTGTTTCGGGAACCAAATCCAAAAAACAGTGACTCGAAGCAGTGATGGCTCAGTGGCATTGGCTATGGACTGCCGCGCAGAAGGTCCGTGGTTCGAATCCCGCCGCGGGCTTGAGCTTCACCGCATGGTGGAAGGGCATTTTGCGAATGCACGCCTGGCTAGCGACCACCCTCAAGTAGAAAATCTGTCGCCAAGCACCTAACGGTATGTTCTGGCAGCAGTCCTTGAGAGCCAGTGAAATTACAAGCACATGAGACTTAACAACTATGTCTCAAGGTGACGGGCGCAGTGCAATTCGTGACTTGTACAAATTGCATCTGTTATAGGCAGAGGTTAGTCCGCTTAACATCAGGTGAGCCTCGTCCTTGTTCCGTCACAATAACAGTAAAAAAAAATGCAAGCACTATCGCGTGCAAAGTAGAAATTTGGAAAATTTTAATGCACATCTTTAAATCTCGCGCGTGCAACGATCTTATGGCTACCGTCCCCTATAAAGGTTAAAATATTAAAATTATTGCATAGAATTTCGGCTAAGTTGAGCCAGTCTCGATAGCTCAGTGGTTAGGGCACCTAGTGCGCAAAATCGGGGGAAGTGGGTTCGAATTTCGCTTAAGATAAAATACTTTGTGTTCAAAAAATTTAAATGTATTTTTTTGTTTGAAAAGTTACATGATCATGCGTGTTATTTAGCTATGATTAAAAAAATCTGTTCCAGTTTTTGAAGGGATGTGAGCAACTTACACAGGTCTTATACATTCGAAAGTTGGTATCCTGTTACTTTGTTGTTGTTAATGATATTGCTAGAATATGGTCTCCTTGACCCTTATCACTTGAAATATCTTGGATGCCTTACCCCTCGCCAACTTACAGCCAACCAAATACTTGTGTATTTGGTTTAGTTAAAGGTGTTTTACGCTCTTTAAAATGGTCTCAATGAAAACTTTGTTCTTATATGGTGATCAGGAATGTTTGATGTCTAGATTTTTTCTATTTTTTTTTTAATTTATATTAAAAAGCAAAAAAATACATACTATTTTGTGTTTTTCGGCAGGTAAACCGTCCGCGGGCCCGATAGTGGTAGGCGAGGAAATGGATGACGAAGTAACGAACGCTTGCGGTTCCGCCGTGCACGCTTACTCGGACGTACATACCATGTCTCACGGTTAGTACTACTTACTCATGTTATCTACTAGGTGGACCGACGACATCGGGAGAATCGCGGCGATACGACGGATTCAAGCCTTATATCTTAACATTGGCATTGGCATAAAGCGGGGGAGGGCATATTGTTCAACTGTAGCCGATTGATAAATGTGAAAAGTTGTAAATCGATTCCAGAGAGATTGAGAGCCAGTAATTCTAGGTTAGCATAACAACATCTTCGACAACATCATCACTTACCTATTGATGAGATAGTGGTCAAAGACTAGCCTATTAGCTATATAAAAAAGTCAGTTTACCTATATCGTGTTCTGTTATATTACTTCAAATGATAGTTCATGTAATCTAAAATGTGTTAGAGTTTACATTAAAATGACATTTTATAGGAACAACAGTTCTAGAAGAGTATATGGCAGAGAAAAAGCGCGAGAGTGGCAATTCTGATGTTCTACCCGCTAAAGTGGCGGTGATGCGGCCCATTCTACGGTTTTTGCAGCTCTTGTGTGAAAACCACAACCCAGATTTACAGGTGGACTTTATAATATAATTTAAAGTACTTTTGATTTATTTGAGCTAGTGTAGATGAGTGTCAGTGATAAGTTGTGAAGTGAGTGTTACTTATAAAGAACACAAGAACATAGTGTCGTTCCGTTAGAAGATCTATTATATGATATATAGATGTATACAGGGTTATTGGTAATATGCTAACAACCTCTTAGGGTTGACATCTGCTAGTCCTAACAAATATTTTGAGCTAATTTTTTTTAAATATTTTTGTGTTTTTGTCGGAATATATACGAGGACCATCTAATCTTAAAAGTATCTTGTGCCTGTAATGTATTATTTCATATTTTTCTTAACTTTGGTCGACGTATATATTCAAAACTTTATTCAAAGGGAGCAAGGCGCGGTCCAGTGTTACTGTGGTGAACGCTCTTGGCTCGGAGTAGGCATTAAAACAAAAAAAAATTTTTTTCAATACAGAACATTTTTATTTCAAAATGTTTGTTAGGACTAGCAGATGTCAACCCTAAGAGGTTGTTAGCATATTACCAATAACCCTGTATAGACATTCTTACATTTACTCCATTGAGCAGATTTAGTCAAGTTAGATTGTAATGAAATGAGGTTGTAAAATGCTTAGTATTTCATAATGGAAAAAAAAGGAAGAAAGAAATATTAAAAACGCTAAATTGATAGAATTGCTCCTATGTTTCAGAACCTTCTGCGCAATCAAAACAACAAGTCCAATTACAACCTGGTCTCCGAGACCCTCATGTTCTTGGACTGCATCTGTGGGTCCACCACCGGAGGCCTAGGGCTTCTGGGACTGTACATCAATGAAGGAAACGTTGCGCTTATCAATCAAACCTTGGAGACGCTCACTGAGTACTGCCAAGGTACATTATGTAATAATTCTACAAAAGATAGGATATTTTTAATTGTGGCTGGTTAGCAATTCCCTTTAAATTGTAAATCTGTCGTCTGAAGGTGTACTCGGTAATCTCGGTATATCGGGAACTAGGTGTGTTCGTAATCGGAAGAGATCCATTTAATATTCAGAGCTATTATTACAGTATGCTATGGGAAAACTGTACTTTAAGATAATATTTTAAACTATGATGGTATTGAGATTTTTGTGTCAAAACTCCCAAATGATTAAAAAAAAGAATGTTCGAATGATGCCATTTTATCAGCTTTACATGATAAGTTACCAGTGTTATTATTAGACGAATGGTAGAGGGTAAACTTGCTACCATAACGATAAATAGGTTGAGTCTTACGATTGGACATAAAATTTAGGCGATATATATATTTTTACGATGTTATTATCTTTATGTTTTCGTCTTTGTATTTTTTTCTCTGAACATACATAAGCAGTGTAAAGGAGGTGATCTTTCGATGAAAAAAAGCTATGGTCTCTGGAATAATATTGCATTATCTTGCTCTCGTGACACTAATGGTGGCGTAATGTTAGTTTTATAGTAATATTTTCCTTAAAATAAGACTGGACAATTAAATCGTAGTGTTTTTGTATGGCAATTTGCATTTACAATGATGTACCAAAAGCGATATTAGATTGTAGTCACGTTTATCTACTTAAAATTAAACTAAAAAATTTGTTCTTGATGAAGCTTATTATAAAATTAATGTAAACCTCAATAACACATTTTAAATACAATCAATTCTAATATTTTTTTATTAATATGACGGAAACAAAACATATCTGAATTATCGAATGAATGATATACGAAGAATATGAAGTTGTTACAATTGTAATAAAATATGTTCGTAGTTATTATTTCCCATTTATATTTATTACCTACTGTAATAAATAAATTATTTTAGAGTATAAGAAGAAATACCTCTGTAAATATCTATTGAATACCATTTACCATTGCAAGCCACATGGCTGAATGTCGCAGCACATTATATTTTATTGTAACATCTTCCATATTCGCAATGCAATTGCTAGAATTATGTCTTTTGAAATCCGGCTCGAAGGAACATAAACATGTTCTAGGCCCCTGCCACGAGAATCAGAACTGCATAGCCACCCACGAAAGCAACGGCCTGGATATAATAACGGCGCTTATTCTCAACGACATCAACCCGCTCGGCAAGACACGCATGGAGCTTGTCCTAGAGCTGAAGAACAACGCCTCCAAGCTGCTGCTGGCCATCATGGAGTCCAGGAATGACTCTGAGAACAACGCCGAGAGGATTCTATACAACATGAATCCTAAACAGCTGGTCAGTCAAACAGTTATGTTATTTATTCCATAAAAAACTGCTACACGCGATTTGATATTGTATTATTTTTGGTTACTGCTAGCTTTTGACAAGAGTATTACCTGTTTGTTATATATAATATTGTATACATTTTCCTATGCAAGAAAATAAAATACTTTGTCACTCTGTTGTCAAGTGATGATGCGATCGTAGATGTTGTTCAGGAGAATCTAGAATTAATGGCTCTCGAGGACAGCTACCTGAACACACCGTTAGGTGCTGGGTAACAGATTTTCTACTTGAGGGTAATAGCTAGGCAGACAAACCTCTGCAAAATGCCCACCACTATGCTACACAGATTGCTATTCTAAAACAAACACCAGGACCGACTACTTGCAACTAGCGGTCACACAGCCAAGTAGCGAACATTACTTAACTTAGTTGATTGGTAAACAATAACGGTTGGTATATCTTTGATTGCAGGTAGATGTCGCTTGCTCCGCCTTCCACCAAGAGCACGCTGCGGACGCAGACTCCGACTCGGAGGATGAAGCGCCCGTGCAGGGAGTCTCTCCCAAGGAGGTATATATCTCACTAATTAAACACTGTCTATGTATCCAAAATATATCATGTTTATAACATTTATAATTTTAAATTTACTCAAAAGAGAGCTGATGTTAACAGTCATGAGACGGAAGGCTGCCTGTTGAAGATGATCTCTTTACGAGTTCCCTTGAAGGCAAATTTCCGATAAAGAAAAATCTGGGACGTCCTAGACGCAAATGGCTTAATGACATCGAGCTGTGGACAAGGCTATCTAGAGTAAAAAACACTCGTGTTATCGCAAGAAATTTTGTCGTAACGAGCTCCAAATTTCAATATGAAAATGGCACACGATGATGATAATCGACCCCAATGGTCCATCGCCGTCATTAACCCAGTAAATACCTGTTCAGTGACGAAAGTGCGCCTCTCCACATTAAATTATTTATTCTTTGTACGGGTAGTCACTGTTTGTGCACTATGTCTTAGTGTGGGTTAAATTTTAATGATGCATACCGAAAAGGCAGTAAAGCAATAATAATATGATCATTTGGGTGGTAGTTGCATTACAGTCAAAAATGTGTAAAGGCGAGCCTTTGTGATTGGAAAGGTCTGTAAGCAACTGTTGAGTTGCCGTATAGTGGATGTAAATGTGAGACAGTGCAGTACAGTAAGGTGTTGTTGTGTTTATGACAGGTGGGGCACAACATCTACATCCTGTGTCACCAGCTGGCGGCGCACAACAAGGAGCTAGCGGCGCTCGTGCGGGCCTCACCCGCCGGCACGCACGCACACGCGCTGCAGTACTACCGTACTCACACCGCGCAGATAGAGGTACACACGCACACACACACACGCACGTGCGGGCCTCACCCGCCGGCACGCACGCACACGCGCTGCAGTACTACCGTACTCACACCGCGCAGATAGAGGTACACACGCACACACACACACGCACGTGCGGGCCTCACCCGCCGGCACGCACGCACACGCGCTGCAGTACTACCGTACTCACACCGCGCAGATAGAGGTACACACGCACACACACACACGCACGTGCGGGCCTCACCCGCCGGCACGCACGCACACGCGCTGCAGTACTACCGTACTCACACCGCGCAGATAGAGGTACACACGCACACACACACACGCACGTGCGGGCCTCACCCGCCGGCACGCACGCACACGCGCTGCAGTACTACCGTACTCACACCGCGCAGATAGAGGTACACACGCACACACACACACGCACGTGCGGGCCTCACCCGCCGGCACGCACGCACACGCGCTGCAGTACTACCGTACTCACACCGCGCAGATAGAGGTACACACGCACACACACACACGCACGTGCGGGCCTCACCCGCCGGCACGCACGCACACGCGCTGCAGTACTACCGTACTCACACCGCGCAGATAGAGGTACACACGCACACACACACACGCACGTGCGGGCCTCACCCGCCGGCACGCACGCACACGCGCTGCAGTACTACCGTACTCACACCGCGCAGATAGAGGTACACACGCACACACACACACGCACGTGCGGGCCTCACCCGCCGGCACGCACGCACACGCGCTGCAGTACTACCGTACTCACACCGCGCAGATAGAGGTACACACGCACACACACACACGCACGTGCGGGCCTCACCCGCCGGCACGCACGCACACGCGCTGCAGTACTACCGTACTCACACCGCGCAGATAGAGGTACACACGCACACACACACACGCACGTGCGGGCCTCACCCGCCGGCACGCACGCACACGCGCTGCAGTACTACCGTACTCACACCGCGCAGATAGAGGTACACACGCACACACACAGGCACATTTCAGATATCATTGATCCAAATATATTAGTATTACACGACATAGCACTTAGTTTTGGTAGCAGAGATTTACATAATGTGAATGGTTTTGATAAGATGACTGTCGCTTGTGCCAGACAATTTTTGTTACTTCACCATCATCTGCCAAAAATGAGAAGTCTGTAAAGATTAGTCATGATGTGTGCGGTTTTCCAACATTTTGGGAATACGCCATTTGACAACGATTTATTATAAATTATACATAAGGGAACAGCCAATTCTTTGCCAAACATTTTAATAAAAGCAGGGGGAAGTAAATCAGGACCAGCACCTTTGTTCTTATCTAGTTGTTTAATTTTGATTATTATATCCATTTCTGTAATTACGATATTTGATAATGAGCTATGGAAGCAATTCGCAAAATCACTTGAATTTATGTTATGTTCATCACAATAAATTGAACGATTTAGATCATCTTTTGCGAAGACCGAACCGAAGTAACGAGAAAATAAGTCACAGATATCTTGGCCATCAGAAGACACGGCATTACCGAATTTCATTAAATGTGGAATTGATGTTTGACCCTTTCTTCCGTTCATAAAGCTCCAGAATAGTTTAATATTTTTATCAATAGTCTTCAGTTGAAGCAATAATGTAGTGTAAATAACAGTATGTTGCCATTTTTTTAAATCTTTCGCGGAGTAATGAAAAGGTGTCATAATCACGGGGATTATTATATTTTTTATATAGTTTATGGTACTTGTTCTTTTCCTCATTGCACTTAATTAAAGGTTTAAAATTGGGTAAGACAAAGACTTTGAGGTCATTAATGGAGTGTGTCTATTAATAATGTCAAGTAATTTACATATTAGTATTTACATATTTAGTTATTTACATTTTTTATATATTTGAATTTTTATTGACTATAGTTTCATACTATATGTACATTATATACTATATATACATTATATTTTGTCCTAATTTGCCTGGTCCTCTGGTCATGACGGTAAAACGGGGTATTTTTCGTGATTTTCACGGTCATATTTTATTTTGTAATTATTGGTTGCTAAATGAAATGACAGAGTCTATAGCAGGATTAGGTTATTCGCGCAAAAAAAAAAAAAGATATCCTAGAGGCATTATCCAGGAAGAAAATAGCGGAATAAATTTGTATGGTGTATCGCACGCCGCCTTAATGTCCAAAAACAAATTTGGTCAAAAACACTGAGTAAATATGACAAAACTAATTTCAGTAAATAATACGGGATAACTCACGTGAATAAGTTGGATAGCTCCGATTATAGTTTCAACCACAAAAACTCATTTTAGTAAATAATACGGGATAACTCACGTTGAATAAGTCTGATAGCTCCGAATATAGTTTCAACCACATTGGGTGGTATTTTTCAAGGAGAGCTCGGGACGCCCGCGTAGCGTTGTTGGTTCTAACGAATGATGCTTCGAAAAAACTGTAAACACGTGTATTGTACGACACTTGCAGATCGTCCGCACAGACCGGAGTATGGAGCAGATCGTGTTCCCCATCCCCGAGATCTGCGAGTACCTGCCTGCCGACAGTAAGCACCGCGTGCTGCAGAGCGCAGAGCGCGACGACCAGGGCAGCAAGGTCGCCGACTTCTTCTGTCGGCTAGACAACCTCTTCCACGAGATGAAGTGGCAGAAGAAACTGAGAGGTGAACAGTCTTCTATACCCGATACAATCTTACCAGTATGGCGATTATGTACTTTTGTTAGTATCTAATTGAAAGCATTATATTGACGACTCTATTTAACTTGAGCACTCATTAAGCGGAAAATATTGTCCTCGGCGCCATTTTCCGCAAACTCATTATGCGGACATATTTGTCCTGTAATGGCTACCGTGCTCCCGTACTTTAGTTTTTTTCGTATTCGCTTTTCCGCAGGTTTTTCGTCGTTATAATGTTTAAGACAAATTGAGTCTAATATATTTTTATGCTATAAATGTAAGAGACACTTCATGGATCGAACCATGGAACAAGTATTTTCGTGTCGAAAATTGACTTTTTTTTTCTTTGTTTATTTTAGTTTAGGCAGGGCTATTCATGCAAAGATTATTCAATACCCATAGAATGCACAAGATAAAAGGTAGTGTTTCTGCAAAGAGTATGTCAGTGTCAAAATCATTAGCAAAGAAAAATGATGATATAATCTGTTGGTTACAGTTGTAACCAAGATGCTTCGACGGTAGCGTGTTTGGCAGGAACTAGACTTATCAAGGGTAATTTACGCAGTTTTATATACAAAACCACATTACATGCAACATAAAGTAATAAAACGTAGTTTTTAGTGTATGTTACTTCTTATTTCAAGAAAATCGGCATAGTATTTCCGAAGTAATTAAAGTTTTCCCTAAAAATCATTTTTTCGCGTGTTTTTGGCCGTTATTTAAATGTCAATTTGTGTTGAGTAAGAGGTGTCAAGGGGTGGGTAAACTGGCCGGTCAGTTTTCCATACAAACGTCGTAGGGTGTTCACTCCCTTATTTGAGATTTTAGGTCCAGAATTAAGCATTATATCGATTGGTTTCTTTATTATCTAGCCTTGTATCGTTTTTAATAAATTCTAAGTTTAGCCACAAAAACATCTTTGACCGATTCATCATTTACTCGTACTATCAGGTGAGAAAGCCGTCTAAGGTTGGCCAATTAGCTACAAAATAAATAATTACAACAGCTGTAAAAATATACTTAATATCATAAACAAACGTGAAAAGTTCGTTATAAAATATGAGAATATCACGTTATTTAAAAATAGAGCAAATTATTATGAATCTAAAACAGGAATCTGCGGTGGGTTGAGATGGTATACCAGTAAAATTACTCAAAGAGGCTAGAGAAGTACTGATTCCTCCCCTGACGTACATTTTTAATTTGTGTCTATCAACAGGCACGTTTCCAAAATCCTTTAAGAAAGTTATAGTACACCCAATATTTAAATCTGGTGATGGAGGCAGTGTCGAAAATTACAGGCCTATTTCCGTTTTAACATCCTTATCAAAAATATTAGAAAAGCTCTTACACAAGCGACTTACAATTTACCTTGACAAACATAACATTTTATCCAAAAACCAATATGGCTTTCGTAAAAGTGTTTCAACTGAAGATGCTGTGATGGATTTGACTAACTCTATTAATCGTCACCTTAATAACAAATCTAAAACTATGTTTCTCGACCTCTCTAAAGCTTTCGACACTGTCTCCATCGATAAGCTCATTTTGAGGATGGAACGACTAGGTATTCGTAGGATAGCCCTAAATATATTTCGTGATTATCTCACTGATCGAATACAGAGTGTCAAAATCGATTTAACCTTAGCAATGACGAACCTCTGAATTTTGGTGTACCACAAGGCAGTATCTTAGGTCCAACCCTGTTTTTAATATACATCAATAATCTCTGCAATCTTAAACTACCTCATTGTGAAATGTTTACCTATGCGGATGACACAGCTCTTATAGTACGTGGAAAAACATGGCCTGAAGCTCAACGCTCAGCTGAGGCAGCTCTCAGTAGTGTTATGGCATGGCTAAATACAAGTTCATTAAGCCTTAATGTGGACAAAACAAAATTTATCACATTCTGATTGAATACTCTCTCACAGCCTCATGAATTATTTTCTATAGTGGCTCATAGCAACTGTCAATCATCTCATTCTGCTTCATATGACTGTCCAACGCTATTAAGAACTGAATCAGTTATATATCTGGGGGTTAAGGTAGACAACCTATTAAACTGGAAAGCTCAAATTGACACGCTCTCATCGAGGATGCGTAAATAAATCTACGTTTTTAAAAATTTGAAGTAGAAGTTAAAGGTTGTTTACATTTCGCTTGCCCAATCTATCCTTACCTATTGTTCCACTACATGGGGAACTGCCTGCACTACTCTATTATTGCAATTAGAACGGGCTCAAAGAGCAGTGCTCAAAGTAATTATTAAAAAGCCGATTTTATATCCCACGACACTTTTGTACATGGACGTCGAGCTTCTAACGGTGCGACAACTCTACATTCTCAACGCAATACGTAAGCACAAAACCATAACATATGATCGTCGTAAGGATCAAAACCATCGAAGGCGTAATCGTGTATGTCCCATATTTTAGTACAATTGTCTTCTAGCTGGCAGACATTTTACAACAAGTAGCCGGCTTTACAATAAATTAAACGTCCAGCTCCATATTTACCCGCTATCGTCATTTCAAGTTAAATGTGTCACTACAAGGTATCTTTTACAACTAACTTACTCGGAAACGGAAAATATTCTAAAGGCTATTATATAACTAAACATGAAATCTCTTACAACACACACACCCTCATATCACTTTCATAACACTCACATTCACCATTCACACTTACAAACCCAATTAATTTAGTATGCGCAATATTATTTAAGAATTTGTAATTCATATAAGGATCATATATTATAGTTTAGTTATGTTTATATAAAATCTAATTGAACATACAATTTAAATTATATACTTAGGTCATTTCCAGTCGGAGGGCGCTGATGACTGTAACACAGTTTATAACTACAACAGGCATCAACGATCCAATTAGATAGTTTTCACAACTTGTATACTCGTTTTAAGTGCATTTTACTAGAAGCTATATCCAATATGTATGTGAATTCCGAAAAATGGTCAATAAACTTACTATTATTATCATTATTTATTATAATGTTTTGTATGGTGCAATGTTCCAGGTCAACCTCTTCTGTTCTGGGTATCCTCCTACATGTCTCTGTGGAGCAACATTCTGTTCAACTTCGCTGTTCTAATCAACGTCATAGTGGCTTTTTTCTATCCCTTCCAAGACGAGAACCCAAGTAAGTCACATTTTAATTGAAAACAACTAGAGTTTCGCTAAAACTAAATTTAATACATCATAACATTCATTTATCAGTAACTAGCTGCGTCGAGCGGTTACACCCGAGTAAACGAAGAAAAATGATGTTGAGGATGATAAAAAAGTATCATATATAACCACCTACTCTGTTAGCTTTACAAAATTATGAAAAGGACATAAAAAAAAATTGTTACAACCCTTAATTCCATTCTTCCATATTATAAAGTTTAAGTTATGTTTCTACCGTTATACTAAAGCGTGGCTGATATATTGTTGCGACTTTTTATTACAGACTTGGCGTACAAACCATGTGATTCCAATATGAAAAAAAAAACATATTCCGTTATTATCATCAGTCTATTATTATGTTACGCGCTCCTGCCAATTTAAGGAAGTGTCTTCCAATTTCAAACATAAATTTTCCTATAATCCGTAGATATATATATAAAAATTACGTGTCACGTTGTTTGTCCGCGATGGGCTCCTAAACTACTGAACCGATTTTAAATTTGATTTGCGGTGTGCAATTTGATCCAAGGATAGCTTACATCTCAATTTATAGTCGCAATTACCCGTGCAAAGCCGAGGCGGGCCGCTAATAGTATATAAAACAAATGCACACTAAAAAGCGCGATGACTGGTTCAGAAATTAATTTACACCTATGAAGGACAAGTATTATAATGATTAAAATCATAATTTGCACTTTTTATAAATATTAATATTATTACTTCAAACATGTCGTGCTTTGTTTTTAGTAACAATGTCATGCAGCAAAAGTCAAAACTTCCGAACGCAAATTTTATAGAATAACATAAAATATGCGAAATGGCGGGAAAATATTTTTCTAACTGGTAAAGGCGAAAAGTGGGTGATTTAAACACTGGCACCAAAATCTTTTTGTACAAAAAGCAATTTCCAGGCTATGTGACGAATAATAACCACTGCCAGTTGATTCAAAATATTATCATTTTTGTACTGCGATAAGATAAGTAGACTACAAATCGAATCCTGTTGACCTATTTTCGCATCATCGTTACCGGCCTCGGTGGCGCAGTAGGCAGCGCGTAAGTCTCATAATCTTAAGGTCGTGAGTTCGATCCTCACCCGGGGCATATCTTTTTGCACATTGTGTAAGTTTTAATTAGTATTTATTATACGGATAATAACATTCATAGCATACGATGTAATTTGTAACAGTATTTCATAGTGCACCTAAATTTAAAACTTATTCACATAGTATTAAAATTATTTCTAATATTTAATTTATATACAAGGTGGGCCAAAAGAAGTCATGCGATGTTGTTTGGCTCTCTTTTTTTTTAAATGAAGAACTTCGATTCTGTTTTTTGATTATGTTTATATGAACCATAAGAATTTTATTGGTCAAGTCGAGAAATTTATATCGGCCAAATGGGCGCCGTCACAATTTATCACCAAATAAGCTCGTTTTATGGCATTTTTCATCACTTCGGCGAGAACTTCGGGCGACAGATTCTCGCACGCGTGTCAAATGTTGTACTTGAGGGCTTCCAGAGTCTCGGGTTTGTTCACGTAAAGAAGAGACTTCAAAAAACCCCCCAAAAAAAAAGTGGAAAAGTGGACTTTGTACGGGAACATGCGCAGGTCTTTGACCAAAATTCGCCTTAGGGACGTCCGGCTGATGGCTAATTGCGTGGCAAGGTGTCTGGTCGATGTTTCCGGCGACAGCTCGACATCGGCTTCGGCTACAGCGGCGATTTTCTGGGCAGAACGGGTGCTCCGGGGCCGGCCACTCTTGGCAACGTCTCGTGTGGTCCCATACACTTCAACGTTGGTAGTCAAACGGCGCAGTGTTCGCGAAGTCGGTGTCTTACGGCCGGGGAATCGGCGACGGAATTCGCGCCGCGCCAACACCACAGACGAATTGTTACGCAAAAAATAGACACGATTATTCCGCGTTCTTGGGGGTGTATCGCCCATGGCTTGTATTCTGCATCTGTCTAGTCCACAAATGTCAAAACAGATTTGACATTGGGGCTATTTGCAAAAATGAGAGCATCTTTCAATAGGGTGATTTCTTTTGGTCCACCTTGTATTATCTAATTGGATGTTTTTAATCTTTTACTACAACTGCAATGTACCTATCTATGTACCCAAGGTATGTGCCTAAAATATGTTTTCATTTTAAGAAATTGTTTTATGTGATTTTGACGGAACAAGCACGAGGCTCGCCTGATGTAAAGCGGATTAACCTCTGTCTATAACAGATTCATTTGGTCATGTGACGAATTGCGTCGCGCCCGTCACATTGAGACATACAGTTGTTAAGTCTCATGTGCCTGTAATTTTTCTGGCTCTCAAGGACTGCTGCCGGAACACACTGTTAAGGCTCGGAAATTACAAAATAGTGCCAACATGATATGGAAAATCTCATAAACCAGGTACCGGATGGTACTGCAATTTAAATACACGATACTCAAGGATATAAGTAATACTTTCATCGATTTCAAAACATGTTTCCTAATAATTGGCTCGATAGAAAAAAATCTCAAAAACACCTCTGAAAATAGAGGATTCCTACTTTTTCCGCCAGATTTTAGTGTATTAAAATTTGTTTTTTTTTTCTTAAATATTGATTTTTTAAGTACAATAAATTTCATTGATTATTTTAATCCAAAAAAAGCACAGTTAATGCGTACTGAGCCTGTTTACAAAATGTCACATACGCCCTTTCATTCCGAGAAGCGTTAACATCATGTCGCACTATTTACTCCAGCGATCTACGTATATTGCTATCATCCTCGCTCATATCGCGGTCAGCCGCGTCATGCGTCGGACCTGTGTCACTTTTCTCGGCGATCTCAATTAAAATAAAACATGGGTAAAATTATAAATAAACGCTTTGGGAATGCAAAAAAGATGTATAAAAATCGTCAAAAACGCATGATGGACATAATAAGGTAAGCATCTATGGCTTCCTTTCTCCATGTACCTATGTATATATCTCTTATATTAATGAAATTATGATATGATTGTGAACCCTAACGCAATATAAAAAACACTTCAAACATTTTACAAGACATAGGTACAACTTTAGCTACCTAAAATAATTATTATAAGCAATATTCAGAATTTTTCGTAATGAATGTGTCGTAATTATTTTAGATGGATCATGATTAATTTATACAGTTGCTGACAATAAGGCACAAAGGTTATGTACATAATTTTCGACTAATCAATAGTCGTTCAAATAGCGCATAGTAAGTGACATCGCTTCGCAATTGAGAGGTACGTGGATCGAATCCAGCGAAAAGAGATTCTTTTTGGTCAAATTTTAATTTTACGACATAATTCTTAATAATACAATAATAATTTTACGTATGTACGTGGACCAATATATACTATGGTTCAAGTCACGCAAATATGCGCTATTTGCACTGTATGCACGCAAACGGTCGGTTCATAACTCGCTAAACAGACACCACGGTAGCATAATGACGTCATCTATGACGTCACCTCCGGCCGCAAACAACGCTCACAGAAAAGTGGTAGTGCAATGTATGCACAAACGTCAAACTCAAATCTTGACAGATAGATGAGGAGATTTTTGTTGTTGTGGTTAGAATGTTGAACGTACAAACATCTGTTCCCAAAAGAATGCCTTGAAGTGCAATACTTCTATTATCAATAATTAGATTTTGGGTCAATTGCGAAAAAGCAAATTGACAGTTAGCAGATATTATTAGCGCGGCTACATATCGGTTCACATCGTTTGCGCGCAAACAATGCATATTCTCGTATTTCAGTTATGAACCGAGCTTTTGCAATGTATGCAGTGACAGCAGTGTTTGCGTGATTTAAACCGTAGTGATAATGTGTCTGACAGTAAGGCATAAACGATATGTGTGTAATTTTCGACACGTCAATGATTGTATAGTGTGTAACTACTGAAGTCGAATCAGAAGATCGAGTACCGTGGATCGAATCTCACATACCTAGATTCTTTTTGGTGACTTTTTTATTTGTATTACTTTTATTTGATACGTATTATATTTACGTTTAATTAAGTTTTCTGACGCGTATTCAATTTACAATTACAATGCTTGCAAATTTATTAGGTATCTCGAGTTTCCATGTTTTCATATAATTAGAGAGTTTAGTATATCTAATGAACGTGTACATTAAATAGGTAAGTACTACCTAATCTAGCTACCTGAACACGTTTTTTCATAGATCTCGAAAAAGTATGTCTTGGATGGACACGAGTTGCCACAGCGTAATAGTTACAGTAGAACAACATTATCAATTTACTACAAAGCTATGTTGAGTAAACACCGTCCTTCTGTCCACTACTATAGAAAACACAAACTTTCATACATGGAAAGTTATTGAAATATTCATGGTATTATCGAGTACGTAATATATTAGTACATATAAATTAGTAGTAAAAAGATGGCCGTAAACGTTTGATGCGATAGAGATAATGAAATTCTGAAATGAAAACTTAATACAAAAAGAAGAAGCCTAAGCTTCTGCTTTAGAATGAGACTTTCCATGGTTTTCTTGAATAGCATAAGAATTAAGAACTGACTAAAAGAAAATGAAATAATTAGCACCATACCAATACTTACGTAAGAACATCGAGTAAGGTGCATTATAGGGGACTTAACTATAACGCCCTTAATAACCAAAGTGTAGCGGATATACTACCAAAGAGAGTATTCCCCAGGACGTTTTGGTGTTAAGGGGCGGCCGGTAATTCAACAAAAGTTAAAATTATACACATTATAGCCATTATGTTTTTAAATGTTACATCTTCTGTGTTGTATAAACAACATATGGTAGCCATATAAACAACCCCATATATTGTAGGATAGGAGGATGCTTCTTGGTTATTGATACTATCCCATAACTTACTTACCAATAAAATTCTTCGCCAAAAATATTATTTGAAAATCAATAAAAGTTTGTTATTTTTCTAGTATAGAAAATGGAGGAGAAGAACGACGCATTGTTGATATACACTATTACACAAAGAGTATATTAAGACCAATCTCGAAACATTCACCTTTCGATTATTTTTTTATTAATATGCAGGGTTATTGGTAAAATGCTAAATCCAGGGAAACCCGGACGGATGGCAGCCCTACTCTCATAGAATGTCCGATTTTATGTCGCACTCCGGTGCATCTTCGCAACATAATCTACCTATACAAGTACATACATCAAGTGAGGGCACGGGTGTCGTTTACAAACATAAACGTATCTTTCGTAATCTTTGACAAATACAGTTAATAACAGTAATACCACGGTTTTATAATCGATATGTAATATTGTGGTATTACGTATGAATAGTAATACAAAGTAATAAATTTTCAAACAAAATACTTATCTTTCTCCTTGGGTGATTTCAATAATGGTATTATTTTGTTAGAAGTTTTGTTGTTCCACCCATCTACACAATAGCATCCACGAGATGTATTTATTATTATTAACAAATTGAAACAATAACTGTACCTACCTACTACATTCTCCATGTGATTTTTTGTAAGTGAAATCTTAATAATGACTTGTAGTAATGACACGAGCAGGTACCCTTGATTGTTAGCGGAAACAAAGCCAGGATTAGAATGAACTACGCTACTTGATAAAAAAAAAAACAAAAATTGGAACCGACTCCAACACCCAAAAGTGTGAAATAACTTGTTCAAGTCGGTTCGGTACCAGGATAGTTCAAAAGTACCTATTATCACAATATTGTGCACGTGGTACTAGTGTTGGACTTCGACAAGTTAATTCACACTTTTTGGTGATGATGTCATTTCCATTTTTATTTAAAAAAAAACACTTCTTTTTATGACCCTTGCTACTTACGGGATCGATTTTCATTCATTGTCAACGACTATATCATCAAGATAAGTAAATATTTTTCAGTTATTGGAGTGTATGTCAAAAACGGCTTGACCGATTTTGATGAAATTTAACTGGAACCAAACAACAAGTATCAGCTTTCAAACAATAAAAGATTTTTTTAAATCGATTCACCCAGTCAAATGTTCTGAGGTAACAAACATATAAGAAAAAACAGACGAATTAAGAACCTCCTCCTTTTTTTGAAGTCAGTTAAAAATACCCAATAGTATAACCCGCTATTTGTATTTTGATCAGGGGTAAAAAAGTTTTTTTATGATTTTCTTTGTAAATTTTACACAATATACTTGTTTTTGTAATAAATAAACCATCTTTTGTGTAACAGCTTACGCCTTGCATCAAAGTAGATACATAGTTCATGTTCATCAAAACCATAGTTCATGTTCATTAAAAATGAACATACACAAAAACTGCAAAAATCAAACAAGTTGGTAATAATCAAGACTAAACTTGTTCTACTGTAGGTATGGTAAATTTAACTGTGTCACACTATGATATTTACAGCATACAATCAACTAATGGTTGGTATCATGTATGCGTACTAGATGGCGCTTCAGCACACATCACATTCGTGTGTGACAAGATAGTTTCTACTAGTTCTACTAGAGAGCGCTCTAAATTTTTAATCAAATAAAATATTACCGTTGACTTGCGGACGTGGCGCCATGTACACCGCGAAGTAAACACGCGAGGAGAAGTGGGGACAAAATCTAACATCTGGTTTTAGAATTCTGTCCCTTAAGTGACAGATTTTCAACTTGAGGGTGGCAGCAAGCCAGGTGAGCATTCGCAAAATGCCCTTCCACACTGCTGTGTAGCTCATATATATGTTCGCATGGCCATCACTACTTCATAAAGCAATTACAAAAATGTAGCTTTATTGGCTTTATTGAAGGAATTAAGTATTTGAATTTCAAGGCAAGCAGTGCACTTACGAGTACTACACGCGCATCGCACACATGCAAGAGATTGCTCACGTATACAGCACAACACTGTATTGATACTAGACTTGTGCATCAGGTGCTATATAGTGGTCGAACTTATTTGATACAAAGTTATATAACCAATACCGTAATAAATTACCTACATGATGGAATTATGTTGATGTAATCTAATTTACTTAGCGGAAAATTGCAAGGTACTTTTATAATAGTATTTAAATAAAAGTATTTTGAAAATACATAAACTTTATCTAATGAACAGAATATAAAAATATTTTGGTTATTTTCTTATACCTTAAATAAATAAAAAAATAAACTAACTACATACTTTCTGTATTTTAATACTCTTTCAGAGGTATTTTTCGTAATTCAAGTGAAATTATCTGAATTAACATATCCGTGAATAGAACAATAAACAACAATAATCTGAAAATGTTTACTGGTAGTACCATCTAACGGCACGCAAGCGAACTACTTACTAATCAGTTTATACTAGAAACTCATCGATCGATGCGTATGGGTATTTTAACGCTACGAAAGTGATTAATAATACCTAGAACTGCCAGTAGAGGGCGCAGACACCAATAACAATAACACAACTTTTTTATCAACTCAACTTGATAAGATGAGAAATTGCGCTGCTTGTTATTAACACATTATAATTGCCGAATTATTGTGCTTTATACGATGTTCCTAACACAATAATTAAGCAAATTTACATGCATAAGCTAATAAATGAATATTATGAATATATACCCCATTTCAATTTTTAAGTTATTTAATTACAATTTGTAATAATCGCGAAAACCTAAGACAACATTAAATTTACTGCAAAGGAAGTCGACACGCCCGAATTGCAGAAATATAACACGCAATTCATACGATGGTACACCAGGGCTCCAATTCTCTTAGATATTGACCAAACGCCACACTACAGCGATGCTTCTGCGATTGAACTGCTGTTAATGTCAAATTCGGTAGTCTGCTAATTCTAGCTCCTAACCGCAGTTGTAAAGCAATCGCGGAATGCCTTACATTGTGTACAACAAAATCTGAAATCGAGCCGGAAAAGATCATGAACACATATTTAACTTTACAAAACTTAAGTAAACTAATAGCTGATCAACTAAAACAATAATATCAGAAATACATCATATCAGGAACACCTAAACAAGAAATTCAGAAAGAAATAACCATAAAATTAAGTTCATTGTACAAGATCTTGATTTAACATTTAGCAAAAAGAACCTTACAATGTACAATGTTTAAAACGTGAACTCTGTAGAAATGAAACATCTAAATATATTAAGTTTTGAAGCGCTCGTAGGTAAGTTTGCTTAACCGTTCTTAATCGATCAGTTAAGTTAAGCAACGTCCGCTGCGGTTATGAGTTGGATGGGTGTCCGCTGGTGACATCCAGCTCAGTACTCTGAGCGTTTCGATACTTCGGAAGGCCAGGTAAGCCGTTGGTTCCGGTTGTTGTCTTAGGATAATGTTTATAGCATGATGGTAGGGCATTTTGCGAATGCTCACCTGGCTAGCTACCACCCTTAAGTAGAAAATCTGTCGCCAAGCACCTAACGGTGTGTTCCGGCAACTGTTTTTGAGAGCCAGTAATTCTAGGTTATTCTGAATGACCACATGATCACATACCATCGGGTGAGATAGTGGTCGAAATAGTTAAAACATGAAGGATAAAAAATATTTTTAAAGTTTTCAATATAGTATATAGAAGATCTTTTAGGTACAGAACAGAACTTTAGAAAGTTCGCTTATTGTATTTATAACTAAAGGTTTTTCCCAGATTTTTCTGTGCAAAACAATGTTTAATACAGGGTGTTCGTAGTTTGAATACAAAATAAAAAAAAATATTAAGAGACATGATTTTAAGCTTTAAAAAATATGTTGCTTCGGTTGCTTGGCATTCTTGACACCAAAGTAGCAGATTCTCAAAAAAGTGACGTAATGTTTCTCACGGCAAAATGTTGATTTCCCTGATGGTAACTTTTTTCAGCTGCAATTGTTCGGTAGATAAATTATCCCATAAAAAAAAACAAAATGAGTGAGGTCGAAGCTGCGCAAGAGACATTGAATATCCCCGCTATTCAACATCAGTAAAGCATCAGATTAAATATCAGTACTAATATTATAAATGCGAAAGTAACTGTCTGTCTGTCTGTCTGTTACGCATTCACGCCAAAACTACTGGACCGATTTGAATGAAATTTGGTATGGAAATAGTTTGAGACCCGGGAGAAAAACAAAGGATAGTTTTTATCCAACTGCGCAAAAAGAGGTTAATGTTTTTGCGCGATAACCGACATAGGCGCGGGCGGAGCCGCGCCCGGAAAGCTAATATTAAAAGATTATGAAGACTAGATAGTTTTCATATACGTAGTAATCGAGTTACATAGACCACAATCACTGTGTGAATTAAACAATCTAGTTCAAACTAAATATATCTATTTCTGTGCCCGAATATGCTCGGTATTTTTTTTGCAACCGGCGGTATCCCTTTATTAACAAAATACACGAACTATGTACAATACTACAGCTACTACAATAAAAGCATTTAGACAACCCATAAATCATTGAAGACTCAGAGGCAGTACAAATGCTCCAGCCCACTAGCAGTTTGCAGCCTGCCCAGCATGCTGGCAGCATTGCCCCGTTGAATGTGTTTTTTCTAATGGATACTTTTAATATTGTCTCCAGAGCTGGGTCAGCACCTATCATTGGTAGTGTGGTGCGTATCGGGCGTGGCTGGCGCCCTGGTGACCTGCCTGCCGCGCTCCTCCGGCATCCGAGCGCTGCTCGCCAGCGGCATCGTGCGGCTCATGTACTCGGCGGGGCCCGAGCCTACCCTGTGGACGTTGGCTATGCTCACTGTAACTACTTACTATGCTCTCTTTTATTATTATAAACTATAATTTTTATACTACACAAGCTCGGAAAGTACCTTGATACTTTATCAAATTTACGGTAGAAAGTACGTCATTGCATATCGAACAAATATGCGGGGAGAAAACGCATCTGAGCGGGAGAGAAAAGTGTATAAAAATCCATTTCTTACGTGGTTTTTCTTTTTTAATTTTGGGTAAGACTATGCTCTAACCTAAATATCAAAAGCCAATAAGTTTCTACAATGAGTTTTTATCTCCAAGTTCGCAAAATGACACTGGCCACTGGCTGTGTGTTGGATGGTGTCAAACAATTTGAAAAAAGAACATGTGAAAATTGCAGACGCCATTTTCAATGCGTGTGTTGTTTGAGGATTCAGTTTTCGTAGAAAAGTAAAATAAAAGGTAGGTGTAGTATAAAGCACTATGTATCACTCGAGAGAAAGTGCGATTCCCGATCTCGGGTGTTTTAAAGCCCTCGCCTACGGCTCGGGCTTCAAACGACACCCTCACTTTCTCCTCTCGGTACACAATGTACTATAGTCTAACAGATTATAGGTCTGCAACAGTAGGTTTATGTTATTGTATATCTACATCTATGTGCAAATTTTTAGCATTAATAATACCTAATGTGTCGACACCGCTATAGGGGATATGATGACTAGTTGACTGGGTGTTAACTGTAACACCTACTTAGTTCAAACGAATGTAGGAAGGCAATAGCATCACCGATTTTTTTAATAACTCAGTTATATTAGATGTTTTGCATGGTGGCCGGACACTTTGATAATGCACTGGCTATTTAACACAAAGCCGCCAAGCACCTAACGGTGTGTTCCGCAGCTGTCTTGAAGAGCTAGTCATTCCAGGTTTAGTCTGCTAATAGCTTCGATTTCGTCATCGCTTGCTATCAGGTGAGATAGTGGTCAAATAAAACATTGTAGAATCCATCTTGATGCTATGTTACTTTTGTATGGCTAATGAATGATATTAACTTAGTGTACATGTTTCCACAGATAGTAGTGAAAGGCGTCCACCTGGTGAGCATAATGGGCAACCAGGGCACCCTGTCCAAGTCGACGCGATACGTGATCACCGACCCAGAGCTGCTGTACCACAGCGTCTACCTCGGCTTCTGCTTCCTCGGCATGTGCTGCCATCCATTCTTCTTCTCGGTTCTGGTGAGTCATCATCACTACTTTATTACAACCAGCGTACTCTGACTAATAAAGAGTGTTAAAAGTACGTTATCATTTTTTGGATTAGTCTGATGGTAAGTCAGCGAGCTGAAGAAATAATCAGCCAAAGTACACTTGATTCCTAAATATGACTTCAAGCGTAATACGTGGTGTTTGTGACGTCACGACGTTTTAACAGGAAAATCAGGTGAAATTGTCACTAGCTATATATTTTTATATTTTTTAAGTGTTACATTAAAATATTAATTTAATGTTTTCTTAAAATATTTAAAAATAAATTGTTATTATTTAATATGGATTTCCGCAAAGTAACGCTTGAATCTATTAATTATGGCAACCGTGATTTTTTAGCACCTTTATACTCGTATATATTGCCGTGATGTAGACGATATTTTATATAAAAACTATTTTTTTTCTCAAAAATCAATAAAAAAAATACTAGCGGCCACATTTTGATGGGCAACCTGGTAGATATATCATATTCTCCTATTTATAAATATACATAAAAATTTGGTTCCTTGAGTGCACTAATTTGCACTCGGATGTTAGAGTATAAGTGATAACATAATGAATGTAATGGTTGTTGTGTTTATAGCTCCTCGACATTGTGTACCGCGAAGAGACGCTGCTGAACGTGATGCGATCAGTGACACGCAACGGGCGGTCCATCCTGCTGACGGCCGTGCTGGCGCTGGTGCTGGTCTACATGTTCTCCATCGTCGGGTATATGTTCTTCCGCGACCACTTCCTCGTCGCCGTCGACAGGGCCGACGGTACTTACCTACTCTTACAACACTTACTCTCTAACACACCAACATTCACAACTCCATGCCTTACATTACAGGAAAAGTTATGGTCATGTGCGGAATTCGAACCCGCGTCATCCACCCATATAGCCGGGGTATGCTCTGACTGAGCTAAGATGGCATAGAACTCATCAGCCTTATTTGTCCTCTCTTCTCAACCATTGTATTGGGATGGAGCGACACCTATAGTTCAACTTACGTTGTGATACAAACAAGACAAATTTTTGCAATTACAAAATTAATTTTGTAATGTAATCCGCGGAGCATGCGTTATTGCAGAAATGAAAATATTTAAATAACTGTATGCCGTCTGCTTATCGACTCATACACCACCAGACAACAATATCAATGTAGAAACATTCTAGGCTAGCCTGAACAACATCTTCGACCACATCATCACTTACCATCAGGTGAGATAGTGTTCAAAGACTAGCCTATAGGCAATAAAAAAAAAAAAAAAAAAAAAAAAAGTAACTTCTCACTTCATCATTATCTAATTATTAAAGTTATGAAGTTTTTCTGGGTTATTTAGAAGAGTTCGCTTTTAGCGATAAGAGCGCTCTTTTTACTTTGCTATTGTTATTGTTTATTTGTATTTTCGTGTTTTTTTTTTCTTGGTGTCAATAAAGAGTTATAGTATCGTATGGAAGTCCTGGATGTTGTTGGAAGGAAGGTAGTCCGTTGCTCAGCAATGAGACAATTCCGACTAATATGAAAAGCTAACACTGCAACCATAATGGACAGACGTCACAATAGCCCATTACAGTTGGAGTATCTTCATGCCTAAACTGTATTGTTTGGTCAGTACTGCTTTAAAGCAGAATATGTATTCTCTGCGTTTGTACATAGTAGACTGACTCTTGTTGAAAAGACCACCTATTAAAAAGTGCTAGTCAAATCACAATTTAAAGTCTTAAATTTCTAATTTTGTAATACAAGCAAAAAATCTGAAAGACATCAAAAAGAGGCGAACATACTAGCGCCATCTAATTAGTGAGTGTCAGATACGCCTTCATTGTAATTAGCTAGCTTCAACAAGCAACCTTACCTTACCTGCTGGCTGTCACTACCATAATAATAATGATGGCGTAGTTCAAATTTAAATATTGTTATGTTTGCAATAACGCATGCTCTGCGGTTTACATTACAAATTTACGAGAGAATTTTTATTTTATTTATGACTCATTGTCATGTTAGCTCAATTGGATTAGAGCAAACCTCGGCTAAAGGGGTGGGAAGGACGCGGCTTCTAATCCCGCACGTGACTTACTTTTTCCTCCCGTAAATTCGTAACTTTTAAATTTCAAAATTTGTTTATATCTTTTTTACAAAAAAAGTTGGCCTTAATTATATTAAAACTATTATAATACTAGACAATGTTTTCAAACTTTCAGAAAGATAGCAATTGATAACTTTAGTTCTCACGGTAGGATTCCCTGTGTTTGTGAGAGCTTGTTCACTCCGTTAGGGTTAAGTTATACCCATATATGAATAAGTTTTGATTTTGAAATTTGAGCTATGCCTTCATTGTTATTAGCTAGCAGTATCAGCCAGCGGGTAAGGTAAGGTTGCTTGTTGAAGGCACTGATTTGTTCGTTGTAACTCATAGCTATTTTCTGACTAGCCTGTTATGATAACATCTGGTTGGTTTCCAGACGACAATGACCCCCGCTTCGACCCGCCCCTGTGCTCCGATGAGCCCGCGTCCAAGTACATGAGCTCCAGCCACCAGCAGTGTTCGCGGCCCGCGCGGTTCGTCTCCGTGGGAGGCGAGCTGCGGGAGAGGAGCTGCGACTCGCTCATCATGTGCATCGTGACCACGCTCAACCAGGGGCTCAGGAACGGGGGCGGCATCGGGGATATACTGCGCGCGCCCGCTAGCTTCGTAAGTCAACACTATATCGCTTGGTTCATTCAGAGTTACCAGGATAGAAGCTGTGGGTATTTCATAATTTTATGTGTCAATTCAAATTTAAATAATTTCACTAGATACCTTATTACAGCTTTTATAAAAATATGGTCTTACATTACGGTTTTTGATATATGTGTATTAAATACTTGTAGTGGCTAAAACTCCTTGGTCAAGGCGCACAATGCCTACAGGCACCAAGGATTAGCACTAAATTATTTTTGTACTTAATATTGCACATAAAATACCGGAAGGTGGGCAGCAGCGCCTACTGAAGAAGTACTGTCTTAAACTGCGATTCTTAAAACGCCTGCCAAGTGTGGGGATTATGGCAAATCCCCCTTTAATGAGTGAGGCCTCCGGCTGACACAGTACTATGTCTACTATTATACCCGATATAGTGAACGAGTTAGTAACAACGAACATGTAAATTATGGATGGATGTTAAATATGTATTACAAATTGAGTTAAGTATAAATATAGAAGAAAAAAATGGTATAACAGCCTCTAAAATTTGGAAGATAAAATCAATAGTCCCAAAACAAAAATGTGGTAAATATTCCAGGAGCCACTGTTCGTTGCGCGCGTGGTGTACGACCTGCTGTTCTTCTTCGTGGTGATCATCATCGTGCTGAATCTCATCTTCGGCGTCATCATCGACACCTTCGCCGACCTCCGCAGTGAGAAACAGCAGAAGGAGCTCATATTGAAGAACACGTGTTTTATTTGTGGTTAGTATTGCCTGTAAATATACTACCATTAGATGTTCTGAAAAGGAGACCGAATGAGCAGCACGCTACTGTTTTCATCGACGTGTGGTATGGTGTAGTTTCCCACTAAGCATAAAACAGTTCTTTTTACTATCTTGAGGTTTTTATAGGCCAATAAGCACCTAATGAAGGTGCAATAATAATAAAAAAAATATATTCTATGGTGGGGAATCATATAGAAGAGATCATACAGGCCCGATTTATTTCTGCAGCCTAAAAGAATCCACTATGCTACTTTTTTATGCTATCTTATAGGAACAACCACGATTCCTATAACAGTAACTACCTTGAGACATGAAGTTATTGAGTCTCATGTGCATGTAATTTCACCGGCTCCCATATCCTTCAAACCGGAACACAGAAATGCGAACATAATTTCTTAACGATAAAACAGGTATGGAGGTGTAGTACTTCCCCGGACAAACTCGCACAAAAAGTTCTGCTCCTTTTTTTTGACAATAGGTCGTTTAACTTAGTCATCTATCATCGAAATGACAAAGATTGACGTAGATTATTATAAATATGAAGTGTGATGAATACACAAATCTAATACATGTTGGTAACTTATTTTTACTTCGATTGAAACCGCTGCTTATATAAGATCTGATACATATTGTGCTTCATTAAAGTATGTATTTCTAATTTAGCTGAAGAGAATAGAGTACTTACTATCCTCTATCAATATCCCTTTTACTAGGTTTGAACAGGTCAGCATTCGACAACAAGACAGTCTCGTTCGAGGAACACATAAAGAGCGAACACAACATGTGGCACTATCTGTACTTCATGGTCCTCGTGAGGGTCAAGGACCCCACAGAGTTCACCGGCCCCGAGAGCTACGTGCACTCTATGATTAAGGTAAATCATACACACCTTACATCATACAAAATTAAATGGATCTCTCGAGGTGTAAAATTATGTTCCAGAAGAAAGAGACAATTATTATGGAAGTTTAGAACAAATCCATCTTCTGACAATAAGAAACTGTACACAAATTATTCTAGATTATTTAAAAAAATCATTAATTTAACGAAACGCTCTCAAAATAATAATAAAATTAGTATGTCACATAATCACTCCAAAACAACATGGCAAATAATAAATAAATCTAGGCTTAATCTTCCCCCTGACTCTATTACAAGAATTCAAATTGACAGTCAATTTATTAGTGACCCAGCAGGTATTGCAAATGCTTTTAATAATTTTTATATTGACAAATTAATAAATAAACTTGACCCCAAAATAAAAATGACATCCAATTTACCATCAACGAAAAATTCAATGTTTATGGCCCCTAGTGTACCAAATGACATTCGGAATATTATAATAGGATTGAAAAATAAAAAAAGTGTTGGTTATGATGACATATCGACGAAAATAATCAAATCTGTTAGTGATACAATATCAGGACATTTAAGCTATTTGATTAATTTGTGTGTTTGTAACGGTGTTTTTCCTGACTCCTTAAAAACATCAATCGTAAAGCCAGTGTATAAAAAAGAAAATAGAGACCAAATGCAAAATTACCGACCAATTGCGCTTATTCCTATATTTTCCAAAATATTTGAAAAGTATATATACCTAAAACTTAACAGGTATTTCGAGCGCAATGAGATATTATGTAGAGAGCAAAAAGGTTTTAGGGAAAATAAAACTATAAATATGGCAATTTATGACTTTTACAAAGCGGTTGTAACAAATGTAGACAAAACATCACCTGTATGTGCTATCTTGTGTGATATGACGCAAGCATTTGACTATGTCAATCACAAAATATTAATCTGTAAGTTAGAGTCATATGGAATAAGAGGCAACGTTTTGGAATTAATAAAATCTTACCTTGAAAAAAGAAATCAAGTTACAGAAATTAGTAGAGTCAATTTAAAAACTAAGTTTGTAGAGTCCTATAGGTCCGATGTACGATCAATTGCATGCGGTGTTCCGCAAGGCAGTGTATTAGGGCCTTTATTGTTTTTAATATTTATCAATGACCTTCCCAAAGCTACTAACTATCCAATGACGCTATTTGCTGATGATAGCACTGTAATAATTGACTGTAAAATAAAAGAACTGTATGAATCTGACATAAATAAATCTCTATCTTTAATAATTTCATGGCTTGACATTAATAACTTGAAGATTAATTTAAATAAGACTCAAATAATTCATTTTAATCAAAGGCCGCCAGAAAAAACTGACATTTTCGTAAAGTACAAAGATGACACCATATGTGAAGTTGACACTGCTAAGTTTTTAGGGATGACCATTGACAAACGACTTAACTGGAAGGCACATATAGAATCACTCTGCAGAAAAATAAGTAGTTCGGCCTATGCTCTATTTAAATTAGCTCCAACAGTCGATGAAACTGCTTTGCTTACAGCTTATCACGGTTTAGCGGGCTCTGTGCTGAGGTATGGTATTATCTTTTGGGGCAACTCAACTGATAATGAGTTAGTATTTAAGGCACAGAAGCGTTGCGTACGATCCATGTTCGGCTTAAAAACAATTGATAGCTGTCAACCATATTTTGAAAAATATAAAATTCTGACACTTCCGTCACTTTACATTTTTGAAGTAGCAATGTTTGTAAAAACCAATCCTGATTTATTCTTAAAAGAATCAGATGCCGTTATGCGTAATAGACGAGATAATTTAAAATTGTCTATATATCCAGGCAAAAGCAAGATGTTGCGCAAAGGAATATTAGGAATGGCACCTAATATTTATAATAAAGTACCAAAATATATTAGAGACATGAATCATAATTTATTTAAAAGGACATTGAAAAATATACTGACTGCAAAATGCTACTACACAATAAATGACTTTTTAAATGATACATTTTGACATATTATTATTATTATTTTCTATTTTTATTTCACTGACACAATATCAATATCCTTTTATTTAATTTAATTACTGTAATTTCCATATGATTGAAGTTAATATTGTATAATATAATTTACTATAATCAAAAATTTGATATGTTGCACACCTTAATGGTATACCACAGCGCTCACCCAATTTATAAGACCTGTATACAACCTGTGTTAATGCAATAAAAATAATTTGAATTTTGAATTTGAATTTGACCTTACCCTTTCAAGGTTTAAGCATTTTTAAGCAGTGATAGCTCAGTGGCTTTGGGTATGGACTGCCGCGTAGCAGGTCCATGGTTTGAATCCCGCCGCTGGCTTGAGCTTCACCACATAGTGGATGGGCATTTTTGCGAATGCCCGCCTGGCTAGCGACCACCCTCAAGTTGAAAATCTGTCGCCAAGCACCTAACGGTGTGTTCCGGCAGTTGTTCTTTAGAGCCAGTAAATCTAGGTTAGCCTGACAACATCTTCGACCACATCATCACTTACCATCAGGTGAGATATTGATCAAAGGCTAAATGCATAAAAAAAAAGGTTCTGTTTCATTCAGGGTAATTTATGTTTGACGGTTTAAGACCAGTCTCAGCCAAGCATCGTCGAAACCAATCTTTATATATTCAAAGATATAGTCTGAGTAATAGTGTTATCTAAGTTCTCAGCTTAGATAAGACTATTATTTGTGGCTGAGTTTTTACTAGTGGGGAACATTTACCAGTTGTTGTTAATCTGTGAAGCCTGACACAAAAAAGAACGACAAGAATACCAATGAAAATTAAAATGTCATTGGAGTGAGTGAAACAAAGTATCTGATATGTATACCTGTTTTAATGTCGCATCATCGTCATCGTATGACAAGAAAATTTCATTGCAGTATTTTTGACCGTAATCTTACATGTCGTAATATTCAATATTTGTTTTAATTTACTTTAGATAATGTCCATAGGTTTTTCAATATACTCGTACAGTAGAGATATATGTACAAGTTAGGTTCGATAAAAATTAGATTTTTGCTCGGTTGGTGGCACCACTCTTGACAGGCTAAAGTAGTCGATTTCCACTGCTTGGCTTAGCATAGCACGAGCTAAGTTTAAGCGCTGTTCCAATCCAAACATCTCTGAAGATTTTGATCTCATTTTGACAGATGAAAGCATTAGTTCACGTATAGACTTGTCTCTGAATCTCAGCACTACCTAATAGAATTGTGTATTAAGGGGGCACCGAGCGTTGTAGGCGCGCCGCGTATGTTTGCGTAAGTAAGGCACGCCAACAGTATCCGTCCCCGTCCGACGGCCGAAGAATTACTAAAGCGGATAGGGACAAAGCATCGCGGCTCTGACTAAAATGGGCGGAACATGCGTGAATTTGAGTATTTCCTGCGTATAATAAAAACAAATACCTATTTGAAAAATTTAGTGTGTACATATACGTTATAGAAAACATATTGTTTTCTTATTATTCAAATACGGATGACTCTCCGTTAAGTATTTACGCCGTAGACGTACTAAGGGTTTATTTCTTTTTTTAGATGTAACTTTGGTTTTTTTTTCTATAGAGAAAATTTTAAGTAATCTTGTTTCCAAAGTGTATGATTTAAAGAATGAATCCTTAAATATAATGTATATTTATTACTCAAAATTAAGAAATAAAGATACAGCAAGGGATCAAAGGAACCACAATTACGTATAGCTGCGTCGGTGCAGGCTTAAATTACAAGTCCGACATGGAATACTATTGTACTACCGCCTTAGAAAACACAGAATTTCAGTTGCTATGCATATTATTAACAAGAAGGGATAGTATAATATAACAAGATTAGGTAATGAGGTTCGTTTGGTTGTGCAGTCTAACAACCTAGACTGGTTCCCCCGACTCCGCGCGCTGTCGCTGGTGGGCGGCGGGGAGGGCGAGGGCGGGGAGGTGGAGCTGCGCGCGCTGCAGGCGCAGCTGGAGGTCGCGCAGCAAGCAGTGCTCACGCTCACTGCGCTACTCACCGAGCTCAGGGACCAGGTGAGTGCTCTACTGCCTGTGTAGCCGAAGCTTTTGGGTCGGTCAAACATAATGCCGCGTTCGCCGCGATCATGATCTCGCGGAGAGATCATGAATTGGGAAGATTACATGTTTTATTAATTGTGAACTTGATGTGTCCGAAATCAACGCGGTAATTGTATGAGAGTTACACTTCTTTACATATTTGAACGTAGCTCACACCTACCAAAAAACTTCAATTCAACCCAAAATATCGCCGATAATACTGGAAATGTGATACCTTTACATTGTATATTTTCGAGTATTGTTCTTCAACGTACATGCAACGTGCTTAGCATATAGTAAAATAGCAAGAAATTTAACTTTTCATGTTCTCGCCCAATTCATTATCCTTTTTAAGAAAAGTAAATAATACTAAATAATGACTACATTGTTAAAAAATGACTTGGGCTAAAATATACTTTTTGGGGGACTATACTGCTCGCGTCCGTAGGATTTAGCTCTCGATGTCCTACACGTGTCCCCTGGGTGGCGCCAAAAGAGCAGTACTTTTCAGGTGGTAGGCTTATGCCGCGGCGTGTTACCACCCACCAGACAAAGCCATGCCGTCAAGCGGCGTCGCGTGTGCCGTCGCGTTTCGGCATGATGTTTGGTGAAGCCATTATGGGGAACGGGTCGGAAACAGTTGCGCTTATTGCTATAGCTAGTCGTGATACATCGAAGGTCAATTTACCTGGCAGCCAATCTTGGAGAGCAGCGGGATCCGAGGCACGGTTTTCCGCTGGCCGACCGCAGATAGTTGGGGGCCCAAGTAGTGAGCCAGCCACTCATGAAAGGCTGCCCCGCCATCTCGCGAAAAATCCCGGAGGTGCGCCATCGTGCTGGTTGGCGACCAGATGAGAGGACCCGATGGACACCTCTGGGGGGGCTCGGGCGTCCCCGCGGTCTCCAGGATTGGTTCCCATAGGGTGAAAAGGCTTAATTTGTGTCACGGGTTGGTAGTATGCGCCTCGTTTCCACTTCCGTTTCCCTTTACCTATTTTCACTCCCCGAAAAAATGAAAGGAAAAAACAGAATTGAGGTTCAACAGCGGAAGCACGTCCTCTCCCTCCTAGTGCACCTCTCAAACATTCGAGGCTTGCACTCAAATATCAACTCGGTCCACCACCATCTCGAGACCGCTAAACCGAATATTCTGTTCCTCACGGAGACGCAGATCAAATGTCCAGCTGACGCGGCATACCTTGCCTACCCTGGTTATATGCTAGAACATAGCTTCAAAGCCAGGGCGGGAGTTTGTATGTATGCCCGCGATGACATTTGCTATCGGCGTCTCCGCAACCTTGAAGACCCCAAATTTTCAGTCATGTGGGTTCTGGTGGACATTGGCATGGAGAAAATTCTTTATGCTAGTGTCTACCGATCACACAGCGGAGATGAGGAGATGACCAGGCTCACAAATTACCTCAGTGAGGCGGCGGATGTGGCCCAACAGAGATATCCTTCTGCTCAATTAGTGCTTCTGGGGGATTTCAACGCCCACCATCAAGACTGGCTATACCCATACCAGAGCACAGACCACGCTGGTCGAGAGATGCGCAAGCTTGCCTTGACGCTAGACCTCACACAGCTGGTCCAAGGAGCTACAAGGATACCGGACGTTGATGGCCACACAGCCAATTGCTTGGACCTTCTGCTGACAACAGATCCAGACCGCTACTCAGTGTCGGTTTCATCACCTTTAGGTAGTTCCGACCACTGTCTGGTGAAGTCTGTATCAGTCTACTCCCCGCCCGATCCCAGCCCAAAAGGCACGCGGCGAGTGTGGCGATACAGGTCAGCAGATTGGGATGAGATGCGTTGTTTTTTCGCGTCTTACCCTTGGAGCCGGGTTTGTTTTTCTTCTAGCGATCCCTCAATTTGCGCGGATGCTGTGACAGAAGTATTACGTCAAGGTATGGAATATTTCATACCATTTTCTGACGTCCCGCTGTCCAGCAAAGCTCGCCCATGGTTTAATGCTAAATGTGAAGATGCAGAAGCGTTAAAGCATGAGGCCTACTTAGCCTGGGCTGATGCTCGAACCCGCAAATCTAGAGATGTACGTGAAAAGAAGAAAGCATTTAACCTGGCTGCCAAGTCCTGCAAAAAAGCCCTTAAGAAGGCTCGCTTCGATCATATACGCCGAACAGGGAACAAACTTGCTTCTTACCCCTCGGGTAGCAAAGCGTTTTGGTCCCTGGCGAAATCGATCGAAGAGAACTTCTGCCGTCCCTCACTGCCTCCACTGCTGAAACCCAACGGCTCCCTAGCGCACACTGCTGAAGAGAAAGCAAATTTATTTGCCTCTCTGTTTGCAGAATCTTCACGTTTAGATGCTGGCAATGCTGTACCTTCAAGTCTGCCAAACTGCGGGACGTTAATGTCAGAAATCCGCATTCGACAATCTGAAGTACGCAAAGCGTTGCGCAATCTGGACGTGAACAAAGCTAGTGGTCCAGACGGTATACCAGCTGTAGTCTTGAGGATGTGTGCGCCTGAGTTGACTCCAACATTGACTCGCCTCTTTCGCTTGTCTATGACGACTGGTCAAGTGCCTAAGTCCTGGAAGCTTGCAAACGTGCAGCCCGTGCCCAAAAAGGGTAGTCGCGCAGACCCTGCCAATTACAGGCCTATTTCAGTCACTTCCATACTGTGTAAAACGATGGAACGTGTACTGAACCACAGGCTCCTGGCATACCTAGAAGTTAATGATCTCCTCAGTGACCGACAATACGGGTTTCGCCGAAACCGGTCTACTGGGGATCTTCTTGTGTATGCCACTCACATCTGGAGCGAAGCCATCGAGAACCACGGAGAGGCGCTTGCTGTTTCTCTCGATATCTCGAAGGCTTTTGACAGGGTTTGGCACGATAGCCTTATTAGCAAGCTTCCTTCATACGGCCTTCCCACTGGTTTATGTGTTTGGATTTCAGATTTCTTGAGGGATCGGTCGATTCGAGTAGTCATCGATGGCTGTTCTTCTGACCAATTGGCTATTAACGCCGGAGTCCCTCAAGGATCAGTACTCTCCGCAACGCTTTTTCTGCTGCATATTAATGATCTGCTTAAGCCCGGTATTTTTGGGTACGCAGACGACAGCACCGTTGTGGAGAGTTATACATCTAACGCACGAACCAGTGCATTACAAATCCAGTCTCATAGGGAAGCGATGGTCCAGCGCTTGAACTTTTCTCTGAAGGCAGTCTCCGATTGGGGCGATGCCAACCTGGTTAAGTTCAATGCTGCTAAAACCCAGGCGTGTCTTTTCTCCGCCAAACGGAGCCCTTTTCAGCTGGCTCCTACTTTCAGAGATGTGTCCGTGCCGATAAGTAACCATCTCGAGCTTCTTGGCATCTCATTAACACCGACTCTCAATTTCGGCTCCTATATTGAGTCTAAAGCCCAGCTAGCCTCAAAAAAGCTTGGTGTTTTGGCGAAGGTGAGACAATACTTCACACCGGGACAGCTGCTCAATCTTTATCAAGCGCAAGTCCGGTCGTGTATGGAGTACTGTTCTCACCTTTGGGATGGTTCTGCCAAATACCAGCTGGAGACACTGGAAGCTATTGAGAGGAGAGCCAAGAGACTCATAAACGACGACCAACTTGTAAGCAAGAGACTCCAAAGTCTCGAGCATCGCCGCAAAGTCGCTTGCTTATCGGTTTTTTATCGGATACATTTCGGGGAGTGTGCCACAGAACTACATGATCTGATTCCGCCATCCCCATTCTATAACCGGACATCCAGGGATACTCAGAAGCGCCACCGCTATATGGTGGATATTCCATTTACCCGAACGAAGCGATTTGCATCTTCTTTTATCATGCGAACCGCCAGGGTATGGAATACTCTGCCTGAGGCTGTGTTTCCGGTTAAGTACAATATGGGGGTCTTTAAGAAGCGAGTGAATAGGTATCTCCTGGGTAAGCGCGCTCCATCATCGATCGCATCATCACTTAACATCAGGTGAGATAGTGGTCAAGAGCTACCCAGTTTGGAGTAAAAAAAAAAAAAAAAAAATACATAAAATTATTGTTACATAATACTTACCTAATTGATGTGAATCTATTAAAACATAACCTCAGTGTATCAGTTTTTATTTTTGGAATACAAACCGATAGTCAGTTGCCTTTTATTGCAATTACAATGTTTTGAGCTAAACTTTTCTATTACAAAATTACAAATTTACGAGAGAAAAAACTACAAACAAGACCAATTTTGACTTAGTCTTGTTTGTAGTACAACGTAAGTTGAACTATAGGTGTTGCTCCATCTCCATACGATGGTTGAAGAACGAGAGCAAAAATTATAGAGTTATGGTCATAAGGTCATGTTAGCTCAGTCGGTCACTGCATACTCCGGCTATAGGGGTGGATGGACGCGGGTTCGAATCCCCAACATGAATATAATATTTTCTCTCGTAAATTTGTAATTTTGTAATGGAATCCACAGAGCAGGCGTTATTGCAAACATAACAATATTAAACTTTTCCATACAAAAAAACAGAGTACGAAGTATTTAATATCTCGTCCACAGATGACAGAGCAAAGGAAGCAGAAACAACGCATCGGCTTACTAAACTCAACCTCGGCGTACCTCCAGAACATGCAAATGAACCTGCCACCGTGAGCGACATGCCTTTTACTTATCTAGGTGACACACAGATGGCGCTGTTTGGCAAGATTTGCCAACACGCTCAGTCATTTTACTTTCACTACCCTAGCAAGAATTTACAGTTTCCCAGATATTTTTTTTTTTTTTTTAATTAGTAAAACTACGCTCTACAGACTCCGAGTCCGTACTCTTTTTAGATTTCGATTTATTTTGACATATTTAAACATTTTTATTACATTTTACTACGTTTCCCAGATATTAGTATTCTGTAAAGTTTTCAATTAAAAAAATAATTTCGTAGAGATATAAAGGTAATTTGAGTGCTGTATAAGTACATTTGTAGTATACATCTGTAGTGCATTTGTTATAGATAAAGTAATGTTATAAATGCTTTAAAATTATATATGATTAACGAAAAATATTGTTAATGTCGAATACAGCTCGTAAAATCAATTATATACATTTTTGCCTTACTATGCTAATGCCTACTCAATCTGTGTGTTACCAAAGCAACATAATCACTTGAATCCCAATGTAACCAATAAATACACCGCACAACGGAAACTAGATATTTACTGATACTTAAAATTTGATTTCCCGTGACACATGAGTCAAACGTTCATTTAGGATATAAGACAAGACTACTTAATATATTTATTGACAAGTATGGGCACACACGCATTAACAGTAACTGTTAATTTAATTAGGATAAAAGATTTTTAATGACACTAGTGCCCTACTAATTTAAATCATTATCACGTGAACATATCTCAAATCATGATATTTGAGTCAATCCTAAAAATGAACCTTACTGTTCCTTGTTGTGTCAAATAATAATTAAAGTATTTTAAAACTATATAATATGATACATTGATTCACTCAAATAGAAGAACACACTTTGGGTCAAAAATAATTAATTTATATTCAAAACTGTCCAAAACTTTCGTGAATTAGTTCACTCACTTCGATACATTGATTTACTCAATTCATTGAACACACTTTTTATTATAAATTGCAATAAATAAATACTTAAATATCACAATTTGTGGCACATGGTACGATATTATTCCAGTTATAGAGATTGGTCGTATTATTTTTTAGGATTGACAGTAAGTAGTTAGCGAAATCGTTAGATAGATCATGTGATTAGAAAGGATTTGAATAGTTTTAAATTGTTACTTATTCTTAGCCATTTAAGCTTGACACCTTTGTTGAACCTTGCGATCTTTTGAGATGCGAGATTTGTTAGAAAAATATTAAAGAATAGCCACTATTTACGAAGTTTCTTAATACAATAATTACTTATGTAGGTTTTCGAACAAAATTTTTCTAGTGTAGAAATATTTTTCTTAACGTAGTATTTTTGAGGGAGATGGACCATCGTAGAGGCTCTCGTCAAATCCTATTAGATTGAATTCACTTTTAAATCTTAAACAATTCTTATCTATACTTTTCAAATCATCTTAATCTTACCGGTCTGTACTTTCAATTAATCAAAAGTAGAATAAATAAAGCTTGTTTCTAAGTTTATTTTATGTATTTACTTGTTTTTGTATATCTGGATGACATCGCTATTCTTGGACATCACTACGATAAGCGTAGCAATGTGAAGAGAAGATATTTTTTTGTGTTTTTGACACTGTTCGATGTTTACCATTTATATTATAATTAAATTGGGTGTTTAGGCCTATAAATTTTTCAAATTATCTGTCTCCCTCTACAGAAACTTCGTGCAATATCTAGCTCAAACCCGTTACCTATTTACTGTAGTTAGAAACAAATTCGTTTTTATTATTAATTGTAATATATCTTTAAAAGATCTGATATATATTCTATGTGTAGTGCGGTTGAAATGTTTTGTTTATATTTCTTAAATATATTTAGATATAAATTGGGTGATAGTTTGTTTCGATTATGAGAAATCTTAGTAACGGCGACGACATCTGTCTCAGAAACAACGACACTGAATAGGTGCCTGTTGATTATCAACTGACTTGTGATACATTAAAAGCTTACCCAAAATCAAAGCTTAGATACAGTAATAATCCTGCATCGATAAAAACTATTATTTTTGCTAAGTAACTACGACCTCGCTTCGGTGGGGTCGATGCTTGAATACGCTTTTTCGTTTCAAGTTTTTCGCGAATTTGAATTTGGTTTTTAGACATCTCTCGTGAATAGCTCTTGTAATGCTACGAACCCACAAAAGTTTGACCTAGTGCCTGTAACCAATACATTTTAATAGATATGGAAAATATCGCTTACAAATCACACACGCCATACTTTAATGTTCCATTTAATTTTAAGGCAGTTAAATTTTGTTTATGTGTGACAAAATGATGTTTTGTTTTTAAGAATAGTTTTTGTTTTGTCTACGTATTTCCATAGCAGGTGTCGTCACAACTGAGCTTATCTAGTTTATAAGCTTAATATAATTTAATGCGACAGGAACAAAGGTTGTTCTGTAAATGACGTTATTTTGTAAACAAAATATTATGAAAAAGCAATCTACGTTCCATCCATTTCGAATAAACGGCGTAACATATTTTGTTACGCCGTTTATAATGTGAAATAGTTTTCTTAAAGTAAGCAATGTTTTATATATCAGATCCTACGTCCCAAAGGGTTTGGTATTATGTTTTCATTCGAATCTGATACATAGATATACAAAGAACTTTTAAATCATTCTATTGTGAAGTAATTGTTTATTCGAAAGGTAGTCGAGGCCACTGATTATTTAAAACTTCCTGAGTTACATAAACGTAAGGAGAGTTAGGTAAACAGGCCACAATACAGTGACTTCAAAATCATACATAATGTTAAATTTTAGTTCCAAAAATATGATAAATAAAAAACGTTGGGCTTTTTCTGCGGATGGGTTAATAACTCTAATCTATTTATATGTAGATTGCTTCCAGGTTATCATTTTATGAACAACGTTTTTTTAATACATGACTCGAATATATATACTATAAAACAGAGGACGTGCCATTTTGTAACAGAATAGATTCTTAGAAGTTATGGATAGACACGGCTAAACAGAAAGATCATTAAACATTTATAGACAAACACGAATTAAGTTCGTAAGTTATGTGAGTATGTTATATTGCACAATAATGTGAAGATTTTTCTTAAGGTTGTTCTGTATTGTTATCATGAACAAATTCTTATTCGTGTTCAACTAGTATGAGTCGATCATTTGGATAATAAATGAATACTAAATCATCATTGTACGCGGTTAACAGCAAGTTGTTTTTTTAATATCATATATCTGCCAAATATTAGAAGAAATGGTTGATGTTTTGTTGATCTTTATTGTCGTTATGTACTTAAAACTTTTATCTCTTATCTATCTCTTAAATATTTTCTTATTTTGTCGTTAACATTCCTTCTTTTCATGCATTTCTTATACATTTTTATACTATTTATCTATTGGACCATGAATTTATCTAAATCATGTAGATTATTTACATCAGAATTTACACAGAAACATATTTTCAAAGTTTGTATATATATTTTATATGTTAAGGAATGAAGATCATATAAGCAATATAACTTTATTACGTCCGATGGTAGCCAAATTTTATCATGTAACAAGCAAAATAATGGCACGTGTCGTTAAGTGGTAATTTGGTGTGTTTCATAAGTTCTATTCATAAATAACTAAAGTTAAACGATGTTACTACAATTCTACGGCGGCGTGCTATATGTTTGGCTTTTACTGTAGCATAGTAAGCCTTATTCACTGTTAAAAATCGACCTTATAGATATAGGCATTTCTATTATTAACCAAATAGTGGTTTCTTTGGTATGTTGAAATCTGTATGATATTTTCAATGATGTACACGCGGCATTTCCTATAAATATACCTACTTGTTTAGGTACGAGTATTTGCAAAGTTACGAATGAGTATAACTAGTTAATTTGGAGTTGAAATATGCTTACGTGTACTGACATTGGAAATACAAAAAAAAATATATAAAAAAATTTAAAGGGTGTAAATGAGGAATAAGAAATACTATATTTATAACAAATGTCCGTAACACCACTATATAATAATTATGTACTCTCTACATTCCTATTTTTGTATTATTTATTCTATTCCATGCTAGATCTGTACTTTAAATCTTTAATATTTACAATAGTTGATCTATTTTCTCTCTATTTTATATACTTCGTGTACTCTATTGTAGTCAATATTATTGTTATGAGACGTGTATTCTTGTGAGGTTTGCAATAAGTAAAGTGTTTTTGTTTTACTGAAAAGAAAACATATGGCACAAATACTGTCTTTTATTTGCCTTTCTTGACCATTCTAGTTTCACAAATCCATCTTAACGATTCATATACTGCTCTTTCCGCATTCCGCCTTTTTCGTTGCCTAGATTCTTATCCATACATAACAAATAGGTTTTATGACGGTCCTATAAGTTTTCCATTTTTATACGCAGGCAGCTTCCCTTATATGCTCTTTTTCTAACGTGCTTCTTTTCTTATAATTATCTTCCCTTTCCGATATACTCTTTTTTATAGCTCCCCTTATATGCTCTTTTTTTATATCTTCCCATTCTTGAATGATCTCTTTCTCATTTCTTCCCTTTCTTATAATTATGCTCCTTTCTTTTATCTTCTGTTTCTTATATGCTCTTTTCCTTATTTCGTTTTCTTTTCCTTTTCCTGTATGCTCTCTTTCTTATCTTACTTACTTCTGCCCCAGATTTATAATTTTATTTTACTTCTAGCATTTTCAGACGAGCTAATAAGACATTTGCGTATGTATGTAAAAAAGTACTTATCTAATGAATTGAGAATTATCGGTGTAAAAATTCAAATCATATAATCCCTTTGCACAAACTGAAAAACTGAAAAACCAGTTCAAATACGTAGCATATGTGTAGATAATCTTTAAGGCCGTTAATCTGCCTAGGATAGATTAACGGCCTCTTACCCGTAGTCTCTAGAGGCTTTTTTTTATGTCTTATAGGTTAGCCTTTGACCACTATCTCACCTGATGGTAAGTGATGATGAGGTCGAAGATGTTGTTCGGGATAACCTAGAATTACTGGCTCTCAAGGACAGCTGCCGGAACACACCGCTAGGTGCTTGGCGACAGGTTTTCTACTTAAGGGTGGCTAGCCAGGTGGGCATTCGCAAAATGCCCTACCACCATGCTTATAACGACTGCCATTCTAAGACAACAACCGGGACCGACGGCCCTCCGAAGCACGGAAGCGCTCAGTAGTAATGTCACTAGCGGTCCGACCGAGGCGAGATAGATGACCGAGGCGGACGTTGCTCAACTTAGCTGATCGGTTCAGAGTGCCTAAGCAAACTTCGCTACGAGCGCTTCAAAAGAGCTAGAGTTTATTTACCCGTAGAGCCATATATGAGCCTAGCTAGAGATTATGGATGGATATCCGGTACTATTGTATGCGGTGTCACATATCCTGTCCCAAAGCAGTAGTGTGCAGACACTAGTGTCTGTGCAGTGTGAAGGGCACTGTAGCAAGTGAAATTAATGGTCTAAGTAGATAAATAAACCAACGTCTCGAAGTGATAAGCCCAGTCCAGTGTCTAGCAGAACGAGGATGGTAAAACTTCACCTATAATGGATAGGGGCGACTTGTCCGTTTTACAAAAAAAGTAAGTATTAGGTATATTGTGATTGAGGGAAACCTGATTCCAACCAAGCATGACGTCCTTTTTATTCTGTGGTATGACTAAGATTCACCGAATATTATAAAAAAAAAACATAAAACTAGTTTATTTAATAACTTTAAACGGCTGAAATCGCGTATATTTTTTTTCTAGGTTAGCCTTTATCCACAGTCTCGTCTGATGGTAAGTGATGATGTGGTCGAACCAGGCTTAACCTATAATTACTGTCTCCTGAGGACAGCTGCGGGAAGACACCGTTAGGTGTTTGGCGACAGTTTTTTTACTTAAGGTCGCTAGCCAGGCGGGCATTCGGAAAATGCCCTTCCACCATGCGGTGAAGCTCGAGCCCGGCCGCGGCGGGATCAATGCCACTGAGCTATCACTGCTTCAAATTCAAACACTGCAGTGGTTTCGGGGTTACTATAGCATTGCATTATTTCCCACGATCACTGAAAAGTGTTTTAAACGTCAGATTAAAAATAATAATAAACATACACGATTTGAACCGTTTAAAGTTGTTTAATTACTATGTGTAATATTCGTGAAAATCTAAGACGACGTTAAACTCGTATATACTCTTTTTTTCGGCTTGACAAGGATTTTTCGCCACGAACGGGACCAATTGTATGCCCTAAAAATGGGCAAGTCACTTTCGCTTAGCACGCGATAGTGTTTGAAATCATATATAGAAATTAATCAAATTCGATTCAGAATGGCATAGCAGAAAAACAAACACACTTGAAGCTCAAGCCTGCGGTAGGAGTCGAATCATGAACCCACGTGCGGCAGTCCCTTGCTATTGCCAATGGGCCGATAATGCTTCAAAGTACCATTGCATTGTTTGCCACCGTGACTTTCATCCACACCCTACAGTGGGTATGGAATAGTCCTATCTTAAGTTGGGAATTGTTCGGCATCATGATGAGACCTTATACGCGTACCTACTCAGTGGCGAACGCAATGCAGTGTGTGCAATATATACGACGTTCTGAACGGCTTGTACTTGTAATGGGCAGGGAGAGAAAGATCAAATCATATATTTTGCAATATTATTACGTTGATCGTCTCTGTAAAATACCATAATAAACAAAAAGCAATAAAAGACTCCCTTGTTGCTTTTTTCTGTTGTACAATATTTTACAATAATTGTAATAAAAATAATTATATGCTGTAAATTGATATTAATTTAGTCTTAGAATATAAAATTCTAGTCAAGTGCCAAAGTTACATTTATAAATTATAGTGTTCAAGTAGATTTTAATTAATATGTTATATTAAGTTTATCATTAAGATATTCATCTACTGTGTAATAAAATTTTTCAAGTACACGCTGTTAAAGTATACTGTCCGAGACTTAATGATGTTAGAATATTTCAATTACGTTGCGAGTTTTACGTGAGCGTTTTGTACTTTTAATATAAACAGTCCCATACAAATAGGCAAGTTTCAATGATATAAGTGAGCTCAGAGTAAGAATTTTGAGTTTCTGGAATAGAAACATACAAATTTGTATCTGTCTTGCACCAAATATGGCCTTTATGCAACGTTTTGGACTCAAAACGTCTCCAGAATTGCCCCATTTAAATTCCGTATCGCAAAATTTAAGTTACAAACCCATACCCAAGCAGCAAAATGTGGTCTAGTAATTATCCTGGAACCACCATTTTATTAGGACTATAACGGAATAGTAAGCAATTATAACCACGGAAAAGGGCCCAATTTATAGGCGTATTTTACCTTATTAAATATCTATAGTAGACTTGGTGAACACCACTTCGACCAATTACGACCTTATAGATGGACTACGTGGAACTATTTCCTCCCGCGAAGCTAACTATCAGCGCTTAATAGAACCAAACACGACTATAACATACACCGTGAATCCCTTACAAGTTCATACAAAGTGTTCTGTATTGGTGAATGTTGGTGCGCACATTTGTAAAGATTAAGATTAATAAAAGTAAGTTATTCATCATTTCTTATCATAAATTTTTATATTAACTGGAATATTAATTATGGGTAGAGTGTTAGTTACTTATAAGTCAAAATGTATAATGTGTTCGAATGTGCATGGCGCACGTATATTTTCGGTGAAGTATAATAGGTTTTTTATCAAAATTTTTACACGCCCCTTGAAATTAGCGTTTTCATTAACTTGAATTTTAAAATAATGTAGGTTTTAGTAAAATTTGCGAAATTTGGTTTTAACAAATACATTAACAAACCGTTATAGGCGTACTTTGTGTATAAAATGGTACTTTATAATCGTGTTAAGATTATAATAATATTGGTTTATACCACTATGAAACCGCTCCATTTTAATTATAAATGATCTGTAAAGTGAACTTATAAACCCTTATAAAACCAAGTAATAAATTCAAATAGTTTCCAGTATGTTTAGTTCTGTTTATCACTCTTATTAGCGTACTTTACTTATAGTAGTTTTATAATGCTTCTTGTTAGCAGTTATAAGTATAGCCTACCAGTTTATATACTCTCGAGTGCATTTACACCCTCGCGATACTTTTATAGGTTACCCAAGCTTATATTGCGCCCTTAATTTCAACCTATAAGTAATTATAAGTTAATGTATAAGATCAGATATACTATAAGGCCCAACTAACTCCATTCTTGCTATTACAAGCGTGGCAGCCAATACTAGATCCCTTAAAAGAACATTATAAGTGCTGGAGGCTTGTAACATCTGCATTATAGGATAATTTTGTTGCTTGGGTATGATACGCAGTAACAGAAGTTTTACGGCATCTACTTCAACGCGAATACAATTCTGCCTAGTTTGGTAATATATTTCATGATAGCTAACATTAGTTGGAAAACTAAGTCGTTACCTTTTAAAATTAATATATATATTCGATATTCGTATGTTAGTTCACACCCCCGTATGCGTTGTAAGTGGCCAATCATTTATGTCTTATCTATATCGATAATAAGATATGGTGTATCAGATATTGGCATGTAGGACGGCATTCCTTCAGCAGTAACATAGACAAACATGAAGTGGTGTATAGTGATCTCATTCAGTTTTCTGTGCTGTAAGTTTAAATTTTTATAGCTGAAGTACTTACCTAATTAGGTACTATTATGGTATAGTAAACATACGTTCTACCAAATATCTGTACAATTATTTAATATTACATAGTACGTCATATTTATTGCATTATAAATTTAATAACTGCACTTGAAACAATAAAAAACTTAGTTACCAAATTCCTATTCTAGTTCTCCGTGTCCATACCTCTTGACAAAATGGAATGGATATGCCTATCTTGCTCTCCGCTTTAATATGCTAGGTGACGAGAGATATTTTTATATGTATCTACTGAATCAATGCCCTTGGGTATACAATGTTTATGTTTTTTGTTAGATCGCATGTAAGTATATACTTAGATATGTACACTTATTTCAAACTACTTGGCGATCCATACGTGAGATCTAGGAACCCTCCTAGATCGCACTTATGGATATTTCATTACTCTGTGAGACACTAAAACGAGGTCTAGCTTGAGCCCTTACATTATAAAAGTATTGTATTTTTATTTTGTTATATTTCCATAATTACTAGTTTTTGCTTAGATTATGCAATAACCGATGCAAAGGAATATACTCGTATATGCAAATATTATGAGCTTTGGAGTAGATTATTGATTAGTCACTGTGTATGATTCGAGAACGGATTATATCAATGTCCTGCATATGCATTTGCTGCATATAATAGGTGAGAAGGGCGACCTGAAGCTTACACAACTGAAATGTATAAAACGCAATTTGATATTATTTACTTGGACTAGTATTTTTGCCAGATATTTTCATTTAAAAAACCAACTTCAAAATTTCAATGAAATGTCTATGGGGTCAATGTCAAACTCAATGTCCTTTCAAATAAAATAAGAATTATCAATGCTAGTTTCCATTGAAAAGTTACATGAGCTTTATATTTTTTAGAGGACGCAATTTTATTTTTGAGACATGTGTGGGTGGTCAATAGAAGCTTAACCTCAAGTTTGTGGGGTCGCTACCCTTGTCCCCCGGCCGCCATCTTGGAAAAAGGAGTGAAAACACTTATATCACGATATCTCGGAAACTATGCGTATTACAAAAAAATCTACAGTACACATAATTTGTAGCAAGTTATTTTTCCTACAAATATGTTTATATAACTTTTGCCCTAAATTACAAATATAAGAAGTTTCCACCCCTTTTTTCAACATGGCGGCCATGGGGTGGCGACCCCACAAACTTGAGGTTAAGCTTCTATTGACCACCCACACGTCTCAAAAATAAAATTGCGTCCTCTAAGAAATGCAATATTCGGTCCTTAAATTGTAACCTTTCAATGGACTAGTTCAAAAATGACGCAAAAGGAGGTAACAAACTTATAAAAAACATACAACTGAATGGAGAACATCCTTTGTTGAAGTTGGTAAAAAATTATATATATCTAGTACATTTTTGTACAGACCTACCTACATTTATTATGTTTTTGTATTGCTTGATATTATACATCCTTTCCTGCATATCTTAAGCATTTTTCATGCAATATTTGCATTGTGCATGCATATTGCAAGATGTTTATGTTGCGTTTGGTAATCCGGTCTTTAGTTATGACAAAGTAATATAATCTTTTAAGTTCTTTTAATTCTATGTCAGTGATAACCTGATAACAACGCATATAATGAGTAACTCACGTATTGATATTGTGGTCTTAAGTGTAAAAAAACAAAACAGGATGCAATGACAATAAACAATGAGTATTGAATACTTGAATGATAATGCTTTGATCCTCCATCATAGTCTCAGTTGTAAACATTGAAACCTATGGTACCCTATATGGCACGTGCTCGATGCATATTACCTATCATGCAAAGAAAAGTAAATATACAATTTTCTAAAAAGAGAATAGAGTATCTAAACATCCACGTTCCGCGAAATAAGTTTGTTTCATGTAGGTAATACTTAGTGGGTTACCGCAATCCGGAAACGGCTTGGTTCATGGATTGGAAGTTCTTGGTTAGAAAAGTCGCAATAACTGTCGGACGCGGAACCGAACCCAGAACCTATTTACGGTAGTAATCGTCCAACGAAGCAGAGCCCTACTCTAATTCGTCGAAGTTTCTAACTACGGCACGGGTCCGATAAAAGGTATCCGCAAAACACGTATTGGCTTATAGACCTTCCATATTTTTTTTAATCGGATTCGTACATATCTTGTACTTTTTCCATATATAAAATTATAATTAATTCGATAGCTTATAAGTAGTCAAAGTCGAGTTCTAAATATGCAGAAAGAACACAAATACTTATGAGGATATAAATACGTATGGAGAACAAAGAAACTGACGTATATTTTAAATATCTAACCTGTATTTTCTAGAACAGTAGCAACACCTCTCGCAGATCTATAACTACATAGAACTTTGATAATTATAATTTTAGCCAGGCGAAATTCACAGAAGTCGCGTGCAAGCTATCCGAGAATAGTATTTAGAAATAAATGTATGATTGTTTATATTTTATTATTTTTCTTACAGCGTCGCATTGGTTTATACTGTAATGATGTTGTAATTGATTTTCTAAATAAATAAATAAACTCTCACTCTTACCATGTGAAAATGTTCTTCAATTTCTCCTTTTTAAGACTTAAAATTTAATGAGGCATTATAGTGTTTTCAGAGTAGTACGGAAGATTCCATAGCGGGGCAAGATTTGTGATGAACGATGCGGTCCGACCATAGATTATATGAAACAACGAATTTCGAACCGCAAATTCGATTTTCGCTGTCTAAAGTGTCACTCGTAACAAGAAAAACATTGAATTGTAGTAGCGGCCCAGTCCTTGGGCCTTAAAGCCCCAAAATTAGCCAGTACAAAAACTATCGTCCTACATTTAAAACAAGTTAGTTTGTGGTAGATATTATGATAACGACCATGGCCCCGCAGTTAGTCGATTTCGAAATCGTATGTATCGTCTAAGTAGTCGGTAGATACCTTTCAATCTAAAAATGCACGCCCCTCCGCTTAACCGTTATTTCAATGTGTGTGTGTGTGCAGTGATTTTACTCTGAACTCGGACACATTTGCGCACTCTGCACACACACCACAATGACTGAAGATAAGATAATATTATTTTTATTGCCAAAAAGATTAAAGTTATACAATTGTTATCTTAGGTTCTAGTATAATTAAAATTATTATTGAGTACCTAATAGATTCACAGCGAGCACTTGGTGATCGAGTGCGATTTTCAAAAAGTATGTTGTGTTGTTCATGACAAAAAATATATACAGCGTGTCTATGTAAAACTAAGTTTGAATTAAAGTACTACGCGTTGCAACACCAAAGTCAAACAAAATTTGTTTTAAAAAATAAATATTAACCAAAAATGGAGCCGTCTTCAACACCCAAAAGTGTGAAACAACTTGTTGAAAGTACCATGATAGTTCAAAAGTACCTATTATCACAATATCGTGCCCATGGTACCGACTTTGACAAGTAATTTCACACTTTTGAGTATTGAAGTCGGTTGCATTATTAGGCAAAAAATAATAATATAAGTAGATAGATAAACTCATTATTGCAACACAAAGCTTAATTTAAAAATTAATAAAAAAACTTACCACTATGATACAACATATCAATGGGCGGTCTTATCGCGAATCTATTAAAGCGATCTTTTCCAGACATATTAAAGCGATATATCTTATATCGAATATATCAAAGCGATCTTTTCCAGACAACCCAAACTTTTTTACTCTTTTTAGTGACCCTTGCTACTTACAGGATTGATTGTCATTCACTGTCAACGACTATATCATCAAGATAGGAAAATATTTTTTAGTTATTGAAGTGTAACTCAAAAAAGGCTGGACCGATTTTGATCAAATTTAAATGGGACCAAACGACAAGCATAGATAATAAAATCTTTTATTTTATTTGAAAGCTGCATGATGCTTAAGAATCAAAATCAATTTACCCATTCAAAATTCAGAGGGAATAAATATATAAAAAAACAGACGAATTGGGGACCTCCTCCTTTTTGAAAAAGGTTGAATATGACAGTCTCAAATCAAGCGACGTCTCTGATTGAGTCTCAGTAGAGAGTGTATGTGCGTCTACTGCATGCTTGCTTCCTGTCGTTGTCGTTCATTAAAACGTATCATATACAATAGAAGTGTAGACGTGTGCATTAATATATGCTTGTGTTTAATTTTCTCCACATTATATTGTCGTGGTATTAGAGTGTACCCTATCTTCCTTTATCATTTAAAGCTATAGGCGATACAGTGAGTGTGTTTCGTGACTATAGTCTGTTTTTTTAACAAACGAGTACCGAATTTTTATACTGCGTTGCTATTGGCCCACGTAATCAACATAAAGTCCGTTCCACACGAAGTCGGTAGTTACATGTAGGTACATTCAGTTGAGTCTTCGACTCGTTGCGCGTCGAAAAATATTGCTTATAACGAATCAATACTAAAGTTGCAACTTTTGAATTATAATAAGCAAAACAAACATCGTTATGAAACAAATGTTGTAGCTTAGTCAACAAATCATCTCATCATACGTTTCCGATGTATCACTGTGAGCTCAACCCAATAGAACTCGTTTGGTCTTAAGTGATGGGCTATGGCAGGAAATATTTAAATTTATGTAATCTGAACTCTTTTGTAACAAGGAGTAGTAATGTGGATAGATAATTGGTGGTCATGTCTCAATCATATGATAACCAAGATAGAAACAATATTGTACGGAGTCGACAATCATGTACACAATATGTTAGAGCAATTTATTATTGACGTATCTGCAGAAAGTTCATCAGAAGGATGACGATAATTTAGAATTGACGAAATAATACTACTTCATTTGATTTATATGATCTAGTTCATAATATACTACAATATTGTTTTAAATAAACGCAAACAGAAAATGTTGTTACGAATATTCATAAAATAGCGTACTTTTTTCTACAGTCAATTTTAGAAGTAATTCAAATTCAAATTCAAAATCATTTATTCAATTTAGGCGTCTACGACGCTCTTATGAAGGTCAATTACAAATTTTAATATTGAAATATTCTACATTGTACTGCCACGTTCAGCAAAAAAAGTTTATAGAGCCACTGCGAGAAGAACGGGCAAGAAACTCGGGGCCATTCTTTTAAACGTCTTTTTACAATGTGTTATAAACAATATTATACAATTATTACAATATTTGTTTAAATTACGTAGGAGACATGTGATGGCTTGGCAGAGGTGGAATTTTCCAAGCATTTTTGTCGTTTAAGTAATCACAAACTGTGTAGTAGGATTTCTTCATCAAAATATTTTTCACGTGCAATTTGAATTTTCCTTCTGTGAGCATTGTAATATGTTCGGGAATTTTATTATAAAACCGCACACAATTACCTAAAAAGGACCTTTTATTTGTCTTTGCTAATCTAAAACATGGTACCGTTAATTTATATTTGTTCCTAGTGTTGTAATTATGGTTGTCACTGTTTAATTTAAATTTACTCAAATTTTTCCGAACATACATAATATTTTCAAATATATACAGACTCGGTAAAGTTAATATATCAATTTCTTTAAAAAGATCCCTTAGAGATTCCCTAGGATCCATTTCATATATGGCTCGAATTGCACGCTTTTGTAAGATAAAGATTGTCTCTATCTCAGCAGCAGCTCCCCACAGCAATACACCATACGACATAATACTGTGGAAGTATGCGAAATAAACTAGCCGTGCAGTAGCTACATCTGTTAACTGTCTTATCTTACAAACTGCATATGCAGCAGAACTAAGTCTTCCGGCTAGATCATGTATATGTGGATCCCACTGTAAAGTTGAATCCATTTTGATTCCCAGAAAGACTGTCGCTTTGTCAATAGAGAGTTTATCTAGGCCAAGCTTAATGTTTGGTTCAACATAAGGAACATTTGGTAATGAAAACTTTAAACATTTGGTCTTTTTTGAATTTAACAGAAGATTATTAGCGGCGAACCATCCAGAGATCATAGATAACACATTATTTACATGAATGAGTTCACTATCTTTCCTATCTACTTTAAAAATCAGAGAGGTATCATCCGCGAATAAAACAATATCACAGAAATCTTTGACCATGCAAGGCAGATCATTAATATACGCTAGGAACAGAAAAGGTCCCAAAATTGATCCCTGCGGTACACCTATTTTTACGAAAGACCCGGAAGAAGTATTGCCATTTATTCCAACCATCTGTAGCCTGTCAGACAGATATGACTCTATTAGATTCAAAGCTTTTCCACGAACACCATAGTGTGAAAGCTTACGAATCAGAGTGCAGTGTTCTACACAGTCGAATGCCTTGGAAAGATCACAAAATACGCCAATAGCATCATGTGAACTCTCCCAGGCTTCAAGTATATGTGACATCAATTGAACACCTGCATCTGTTGTCGATCTGCTCTTAGTGAAACCAAACTGATTCTCATTCAATATATTATGCTCATTAAAATGAGATAAAAGTTGTTTGAGCATAATTTTTTCGAATACTTTACTCAGAACGGGTAAGATGGAAATAGGTCTATAATTGCAAGGGTCAGATGCAGCCCCCGACTTCAAAATTGGAGTGATTTTACTTAGTTTCATTAAGTCGGGGAAACTTCCTCTATCAACACAAAGATTGAATATTGTTACTAAGTATGGTGCAATAATGCAAATAATAGACTCTGCCACTTTAACTGACATACCCCACAAGTCTTCAGTACTCTTTATGTTTAAACTTTTGAATGTCTTTATAATTTCAAAGTTTGACGTGTATCTGAAAGAGAAGTCCGGTGTTTTGCAGGGAAAATTATGTTTTAATAGGGCTTCTGCTACATTGGGACAAGAATCCAATGATTTATAATAAGATTTATAATAAGTATTCAATATGAACGGACCTTAACAATTTCAAAACAAGAAGAAAGACATTGACCAATGACGGCAATGACCTACCTCACTGTTAATATCGGAAACGTGCGAGAGACATACTCAGCACTCGTTTGTAAAAAAAACAGACTACACCAATCGAGTTCCAATAGTGCGCGTAGCAAAAGTCAAAGAAAGAGGGTAGACACTAGACTAGAATAATGTCTGCTCATAATTTAGCATCCGAGATAACGAGAACAATAGTTTCATTTATAAATGGACGATATCGTCCACACGGATAGTGTTTCTTCCAACCTGATTCTCCAGTCGTTCCGCGATTTAAAAAAGAGTTTAACTATGTAACCAGGCACTGCACTAGAATATGAGCTGACGACAGCGAAACTGCCGACGCTGTCTGCGGAGGATATCGTCAACATCACCAACACCAACACTAGAATCATCGGGGGCTCGGCCACTACTATTGAGAGATTCCCCTATGCTGTTCAAGTAAGTACTACCTGTATCTACTGACAATCTATACATAGACATTAGACAGACATTAATTTGTTTCATTAGCACATACATTTACATTACACAAATATTAATGAGAAAGTGTAAAAATAGAAGATATATATACAAAAAGTAGTCTGGCTATATTTTATAACAAAACTACAATGAAATATGGAAAAGAAAGGGATAAAAGTTTGATAATAGATACGTAATAAGAACGTATTAGGTAAGTACGTACATAACTGAAGAACAACATTATAAATATTGAAGAACAACATTATAAATATTGAAGAACAACATTATAAATATAAAAATAGGTAGTACGCATCTATTTGTGTGCTACAGCAACAGAAAAGACTCGGCTCAGCATAGACCTTCTGCCCATTGACCCGGTCAGGATAGGGGGTGCAGAAATATTGTAAGAAAGAAATGCAAGAATATATGTACATACTTTTACAATAAAGCATAGTAAAAAATTTAATTTAATCAGTTATGTATGATTGACTGAAATATTGGTATGCACAGGCATAGTCACTCCGCGCGTGTGTGTGGGTGTGTGATGCCGAGATACGCAGTTTCCAATGTGGCATTACAAGCGTTCTTGTCTTCAGTCAGACGTCAGTGGGATCAATCCCTTTGTAATATGGCACGAAAAATACCTAAACCTAATACCCACCCTATCCGTGATACAACTTCCAAAAGAAGGTGCTAGATTCAGTCGATACGTATATTTATATGTATGAACGACGGTTTATTTAATTCTAAGGTAGTCTCACATATCCATACATTTTTAATACTGCATAAGGATCACGAAGGCCTCTCTTGAGACGACGAAAAGTACTGAGTGCATAAATTCTATGGAATTAGGGGCGGCCATTAGTGTGAGACCCTACACCCTATAATTAAGTATGATGGGCGGATTTATCGCTTACATAGATAGATATCTTCCAGTCAACTCTGGGATATATATCTAGTCCATGGTTCGCGAACCATAGACCAGATATATATCCCGATGCGGGCTTGTGTTTTGTAATGCCCGCCTGGGCAGCGACCACCCTCAAGTAGAAAATCTGTCGACAAACACCTAACGGTGTGTTCCGGCGCAGCTGTCCTTGAGAGGCAGTAATTCTTGGTTAAGCATGTTAACACCTTCGACCACATCATCACTTACCATCAGGTGAGATTGTGGTCAAAGGCAAACCTATCAGCAATAAAAAAAACTAAAAATAATGATATGGCCTGACTAAATTTGACATTAGTATTTTTGCATATAAAATAAATATTTTGTTTCTATTAGGTTCTGTTCGACTCTCGTCTAGCATGCGGCGGGTCCATTCTAACCAGACGACATGTTCTCTGCGCTGCACATTGCTTCTTTGATTCGTAAGTAGATTCGCTAACATTCAGACTTTGCAAATATCCAGAAGGCAATTAACGCACCTACAAAATAATGCAGTTTACTAAGCCGTTCATAATCGATCAGCTAAGTTAAGCAACGTCCGTCGCGGTCAGGAGTTGGATGGGTGACTGCTAGTGACATTACTACTGAGCGCTTCCGTGCTTCGGAGGGCACGTTAAGCCGCCGGTCCCGGTTATTGTCTTAGGATGGCAGTCGTTACAGCATGGTGGTAGGGCATTTTACGAATGCCCGTCTGGCTAGCTACCCTCACGTAGAAAATCTGCCGCCTAGCACCCAACAGTGTGTTCTGACAGCTGTCCTTGAGAGCCAGTAATTCTAGGCTAGCTTTAACAACATCTTCGACCATATCATCACATAACATCAGGTGAGATAGTAGTCGAAGGCTAGCCTATCAACTAAAAAAAAAGCCGGCAATCTGTTTCTTGCTTAGGTGACTTAGTGGCTACGATTCACTCCAGCTTCACTCGGTACACATTAATTCGTATATTTTGAAGCAATGGTCGAGCGGTAATTTAATAGAACTAAAATATTTATTTGGTACTAAGGATCGGGTTCTATGAATATGTTTTCAATACGTTTTCGACATTTTACAGGAACGGTTTTTCCGTAAGTCCCAGACGATACACTGTCAGAGTTGGAACAGCTAACTTGGAGTCAGGTACGTTCTATTTAATGAATGTGAATGTGAGGCATGTGAAGCGGTGATGGATCAGTGGCATTGGGTGTGACTGTCTCGCAGCCGGTTCATGGTTCGAATCCCGCCGTGGGCTTCAGCTTCACCGCATAGTGGACCATTCCACCGTTTTGTGAATGCCCACCTGGCTCACGATCACCCTAAGTATAAAAGCTGTCGCCAAGTACCCAACGGTAAATTCCGGCAGCAGTCCTTGAGAGCCAGTGAAATTACAGGCACATGTGCCTCAACAACTATGCCTCAAGGTTACGGACGCAGTGCAATTCGTGGCTTGTGACGAAATGCATCTGTTATAGGCAGAGGTTAGTCCACTTAACATCCGGAGGGCCTCGAGCTTGTTCTGTCACAAATGTCACAATACTATTAAAAAAACTTACATTACTTGTGTGCATCTGAAGCGTTTTTGGCTTTTTTAAGTTCCTCATCATCAATAAAAAAAAAAAAAAAAAAAAAAAAAACAAGTGGCCACCAAGCCTCTGGAGCCGCCATCTTACTTGGTCTGCACACCTCTGGTATTTTTCACTCTTACAACACTCACAGCAATGTCCCGGCACCCCACGGGCTACCACTGCATCTTCAGATATTCTCCAAGCATTATTATTATTATATTGCTTGTAAAAAAAATATGTTGTTGTTTTGATTCGGTATAAAAATACTATACAGCCATCTTAATACTTTGTTGCACACGGTAGTTAAAGCTTTAGAATCTATTGGTATACGAAGTAGGGTCTGGCACTGTAATTCCATTCTGGGCTTAAAACGATACCATCCGCTTTTCTGTCTCCAGCCAATAAAGTAGCAAATATACCTAAATTTTTATACCTCTATTCATAATGTAATAGCCATGTTTTCATGGAAATGACGTATATATTATATGTACTAATATTAAAAAAGAAAAAAAATGTTTGTAGGTGAGTGAATGTAAGGAAAGGAAGTGAGGGTATGTTTGTTACTCCTTTACGCTAAAACCACCAAACCGATTTGGGTGCAACTTGGATAGTTGATATGGATAGTTGAGGACCTGAATTAACACATTAGATACTTTCATCATCATCGTCATCACTTTTTATAATCGTCTACTCAAGTGACAGTGCGCAGCTCCGGTAGTATGAGAATGATATTACGTAATCACTGTTAGAAGCTCGTAGTTCTCTCTCTTCTTTTATACCTTAACCTAATGTTACTCATGTACAGTCGCGGTCTGAAAATGTTTACCACCATAAGGATTACAATTGCATGCACACATTTAGGTCACAAGTTCTAAATTATGTTTGAAAAAGTCTATTTCATATATTATGTTTTTTCTAATGACATGACAATCAATCGCTCTATAGATGGACTGACTACGATCAAGGTTTGATATAGGTATACAAAACCTTCTTTGAAAAAACAGGCCGAGTCTCACTCTCAAACAAAAGTTTCCGTTCTCCGACCACCATGCCATATTACGATCAAAAAAAATACGCCGAAAAAATCACTTTTCTTCACCTTCTTTAATTTAGGCCTCTATAACTCTACTACTATCATAATTTTTTTCAGACTTCTAGCCAACCATTTAGCTTGGAAGGTAAGTTTGGAAGGTAAGTGAGTTTGGAAGAGAGTGCGATTCTGGCTTTGGCAAGGTGTGGACGCGTTTCGTGTGTTCACACTCACAATTCGTTAACCTCACAGCATTATCGCTCATATTGCTAATTCACTCTGTGCCATTACTGCGTACAACTTTACTAGCTACCTGCGCGTGGTAGAAAGAGGACGGACTGTGAATTCTACACAACCCATCGCACTCGCACACTTGTTTAGTGCACTGCGGAACCGGTTATACCCCGAGCCCGAGCTGTGACGATACGCTGCGTAGTGAGTTGTTACTATTTACTTATTTATTGAAGCCGGACATTATTACGATTAAAATGGCTAACAGTTGTTCGGCGTGCACTAAGCCAATTCGTTCAGCAACACCAAATATACAATGCTCTAAATGCGCATGTTTCTATCACGCTATGTGTGTTAACATATCTGACCCACGGAAGGTATCTGAGGACGTAAGGTCGACGTGGACTTGTCCTATGTGTACAACTAGAGAACCAAGGCGAGACAATTCGAACACACCTGTAAGGGCCGCCGCGACATCGGAGGGGTCCGCGCAAAGTGACGGCCGAACAGCCACTGCGACCGTACCTCGCGAAAGCAGCCGTAAACTAAATATCCCGGCTCCGTGTTCACCCTCAATCTCAGCTGACTTTGACTCGCTAAGCGATATAGTTTCACAATTGAAACTGCTACGTAGTGACATGGGAGACTTAAAGTCCCAAATGAAATCGCTCACAGAGCACATCGCTACAAGAATGGATGACTATGACAACAAATTTCGGGCACTAGAGGATCGTGAAGTTAAGCGCGAAGCTGAATTAATTGACCTATAGAGCAACGTTCAACAATTACGGGATGAATTAAACTCGCGGGCACAAAATAGCTTAAAAAACGAAATCGAAATAGCAGGAGTCACAGAATGCAATGAAGAGAATCCGATGCACCTGTTACGGGTTACAGCTCAGAAGATCGGAGTTACTATTGAAGACCGTGACATCGACTTTGTATTGCGAGTGGGCCCAAGACGTTCGACAGATGCCACCAGTGACGCACCTAATGCTGCCAAAAAGCTGCCACGGCCCTTAGTTGTACGCTTCGTGTGTCGCCAAAAAAGGGATGAGTTTTTGAAGGCAGCAAAGAGCCGGAAAAACTTGTCCAGCAACGATATTGGAGTTGCAGGCGTCACCAGAAAACTATATTTTAATGACCGGCTGACTCAAGACAACAGGCAGTTATTTCGCTTGGCCAGAGAGCGCATCAAGGAAGCAGGCTTTAAATATTGTTGGACAAAAAACGGAGTCATTCACGTGCGCAGGCAGGAAGGAACTCCCGCCATCACAATTAAATCCTCAATGGACCTCGAGCGTTACTTGGCTATTCCCCAATTGTCATCATCTTAAAATGCCGCCATCACTTTTAGATATTCCATATTTTTCACACTTTAGATTGATCTCTACTATACGACATTTTTGTAAAATATTTACACTTACACTACACCTACACATACTTACACACGTTACAACACAATCTCAACGACACACCAATTATAATTTACACCACTGCTCTTATTTTCATTTAATTGATTACTCGGTACTTTTCGTTAATATGTGCAAAAATTTACTTCGTTTTGAAACATTTATCAATGTTATGACGCTCTGGGCTCCATCGCTGAATGCATCAAAATTTATATTTTTTCGTGATGGATTTAGTTAGTTTATCAAATGACATAGATGCAACAACTTCAATTGATTGTCATAATTTTGACTCCGTGGAAACTTGTCAACAATTTTTTAATGTCAATACCGATTTTAACTTTAAGGTCATATCCCTAAATATTAGGAGTTATCAGTGTAACTTCGATAAGTTGCTCATCACCCTAACTCGTTTCAAACTAGAATTTGACGCTATTATCCTGACCGAATGTTGGCTAAATGAAAGAACTGTCTTAGCCTCTATTCCAGGATACAATTTTTATCGTACCTCTAGGCAACTAAACAAAAACGGTGGCGTAGTTATTTACATTAAAAATTCTTACAAAACTTCATTCATTGAACCTGAAATCGTAGAAGCTGATTCCCTTTTTATATTCGTGGAAGATAATGCTGCAATACTCGGAGTTTATCGGTCACCAGCCAATCCTGTATCAGAAACTTTTATAAACTCACTTGAATCAACGTTACAGTATATTCAAAATAAGAGGTTCTCTGTGGTCGCTGGGGACATTAATATGGATTTATGTGATACATTGGACAAAAACGTCTCAGAATACTATTGTGTCATGGCCACTCATGGTCTACTTCCAGCAATTACTAACCCCACTAGGATCAAAACTTGTCTTGACCACATTTTTGTCAAATGTAACACAAAGTGTGTTGGTCTTGTTTGTAACTCATCAATTACAGATCATAGCATTGTTATGGCAGGTATCTCTCGTAAGTCTTCGAATTGTGTAAACAAATTGAGTTTTAGATATAAAACAAACTCTGAAGCTGTCGCATTAGAATTAAGTGAAACTGATTGGTCTATAGTTCTTACAAATAGTTGTGTTAATGCTGCAGTTACCATCTTTAATGATATTATCACGAGCATTGTTAATAAAAATACAGAAAAAGTAAAAGTTGGAAGAAAAATGGTGACCATGAAACCCTGGATAACACCCGGGTTAGTAAGGTGCATGCGTCACCGCGATAAACTTCATCTTGACTGCAAACTGTACCCAAACGACACCCAACGCCGGAAAATTTACACCAGGTATCGCAACTTTTGTAATAAGCTACTACGCAATATCAAAGCAAACTATAACAAAGAACAACTAGAAGCAAATAAAGACGATCCTAAGAAGCTCTGGAAGGCCATAAAAAACATATGTTATGCTCCCAGCCGCAGAAATGATTCATCTGAGTTGTTAACAACTGGTAACAATTCCACTACTTCACTTAACAACTGCAACCAACACTTTGTATCCGTCGGAAAATATTTATCAGACGATATTCTATCAAGGTTGAGCAAAACTGAAGAATCTCTATCAAAATCTTACAGGCCTTTATCATCTATCTCACACTCCTTGTTTTTGTACCCCACAGATCCGTATGAAATCGCTACAATTATTTCTAAATTTAAAACGGATAGCGCTCCCGGTCCAGATAACTTTTCTGTGGGCATGATTAAAAAATCAATAAATGCTCTCCTTTTACCGTTGAACTATATCTATAACTTAAGCTTAGAGACTGGTAATTTTCCGGATTGCTGGAAAGTGGCTTCCATATCCCCAATATACAAAAATGGTCCTAAAAATATCCCCAACAACTATCGACCGATTACATTGTTAAGTGTTTTTTCTAAGGTACTAGAGAAGATAGTTAATACTCGTCTTATAAAATACTTAGAAAAATATAAAGTGATCTCGGATCGACAATTTGGCTTCCGCAGGGGCAGATCAACCGAAGATGCTGTGACGCTTCTTTCTGATTTGGTCTCATCATATACTGATAATGGCGAGTTCTGCATGGGTGTCTTTCTCGATCTGGCAAGGGCGTTTGACACTGTCTCGGTTGATCTGCTGCTAAAGAAACTAGAATCGCTGGGGATTAGGGGAGTGACTCTTGATTGGTTCACAAGCTATTTAAAAAATCGTAAGCAGTTTGTTAAAATAAATAATGAAGCAAGCCGACAACTTCCGATAAATTACGGCGTTCCGCAGGGTAGTATACTCGGCCCTACGCTTTTTGTCTTGTACGTTAATGATCTAGTAAACAGCAACTTGAATAACGCAGACATCATTACGTACGCTGATGATACTGCAATCATATTTCATGGCAAAACGTGGGACGGAGTATACAATATTGCGGAAGATGGTCTTTCAGTAATTGCAAATATTTTGGAAAAGAACCTCCTTACTCTAAACACCAGTAAAACAAAACATGTAGCCTTCTCTAAAACCTGTGTGTCCAGTCCTCCAACAGGAAAACAACTTAAAATACATTACTGCACTAATTATTCAATGTCTAGTAAAATAGACTGTTCTTTTTGTTCTATAGAACGGGCTACCAGTATAAAGTATCTCGGTATTACGATAGATGAGCACTTATCTTATAAACAACAAATAATGGAACTATCAGCTCGGACCCGAAAACTTATTTACATCATGAAAAATCTTCGTGACTGTACACCATTACCATTACTTCGACAAATTTATATTGTCTTGTGTCAACCTGTCTTACAGTATTGCATACCTGTATGGGGCAGCGCAGGAAAAACTTTTTTCTTGAGCATAGAAAGAGCACAGAGGGCTTTAATTAAAGTTTTGCTACGTAAACCTTTCCGCTATCCTACTGATACTTTGTACAGTGAATTTAGAGTTTTGCGTGTTCGTCAGTTGTTTGTGTATAATGCCACATTAAAAACTCACAAAAACTTAAAATTTCGCAGTGATTACAACGAAATAATGAAAAAGCGTACGCTCAGAATTCCGCTCACCCGAGCCGACAGCCTTCTGGCTAAACGTAGTCCATCAATCTCTCACCCACGTACCTATAATAAAGTGAATGAAAAGTGTAAGCTAAAGTCTCTTTCTATGTTTGCATATAAAAAGACCTTAAAACAATGGTTACTGGAACTTGCCTATGATGAAACCGAGGAATTAATTTAACTTGCACATATAATCACACACACCACAACACATATACATATCACTGCACCTATACACAAATCACACATATTATTCAAATCCATTCAAACAAACTCACACTTACTCACACATAATTAACATACATATGTTTTTGTATAATGTCGCACTATACTAGTCTTCTTTGAAAGTCTTTTTGTAATATATAACCTTTTATAAGGAACTTGCTAGTTTAACCATATAAGGCAATTTTTTACTTAACTTGCTGTTTAGATAAAATCGCCCTCGAGCTCCAAGACACAGGCCTCGTGCTTAGTTTGGGGTTCATTGTAAATCTGTTTTATACTATGTAATCTACTTCATACAATGTTAGCTCTTTCTGTATAATTCAGGTAATGCTTATGTTAATAAAGACATCTTGTATCTTGTATCTTGTAAGCCGAGGACGGTCAGACGGACGGACATGACATGACGAACCTATAAGGGTTCCGATACTGAACTACGGAACCATAAAAAACAATATTTTAGTTTTTTATCTAAGAATATGAAGAAAGAATAAAATAGAAACTTAAAAAATCTTTATTTAATATCTAGTATAACCTCCCTCCGCAGCTATGACGGCACGTAGTCTATCCCGCATAGATGCAACAAGACGCGCGCATAGATCAGTCCCTCTGATATCATCCCACACTCGAGCAGTGTGATCTAAGACCATGAGGGTTTCTTTGCGAAATGTTGAGTTCTCGTGATATAGCACTTATGCTATGTCCATCTTCAAAGAGAAATATTATTTCAGCCCTTTGCTCCAAGGTTAAACTTTCCATTTTATTTCGTTATGAAAAAATCTTTTGTAAAAATTTTCTCTTGTCCAAACGACGTTCAAACAATAATTTCTGATAAATGTAATTTCAACAAATAAAGAAATGAGTTTCATCATCAAAAAGTGATTAATAATTATTGTCTTTGTTATGCGTCATTTTGCATAATAACTTTTGAAAGGTAATAAGTAACTTGATATGGCATCTTAGACTTTAGAGCGAAAAGTGTGACATAGAATCTAATTTCAAAACTGGTAAACATTTTCAGACCGCGACCGTACATCAAATTGATATGATCCAGCTATAGTTTGCGCACTTGTTTTTGCGAGCGCCCACGTCCCGAACACTCCTTCAGACTACCTGATGTGGGTGGAACTATAGTTGAAACGTTCCAATTTTAAATACGGGAGTCACACCCGTGTTCGACCTCGACCAATACTTGAAAACATTTGATTTATGCAGGTGGAAAGGTTCACTCTGTGTCTGCGGTGATCACCCACGAGCGGTACAACATACCCATCCGCGATAACGACATCGCCATCATGGTGCTGTCCTCCGCAGTCACGCTGAATGCCAGGGTCGCTGTCGCTACCATCCCGGCACAAGGGGAGGAGGTCCCCGACAACTCCGTCGTTACTCACATCGGCTGGGGACGGACAAATGTAAGTAACAACTAGAGCACTGTACATCACTTTTATGCTTCTGTCGCAGACCTGGTCGCCAATGTACCTCTCTATCATGATTAGAACGTTTGTATTCGGTGGCTAATACTCCGAAAAGTTGACTGTCCTTGGACAAATGTGAATAGATAAGCAGATCCGTACTAAGGTTGTTCATTTTCATGGCGCTGCTTCCGCCCCAATTTTCTATACGTCAGCAATTTTGACGACAAAATTTGGGCGACAAGCAATATCTGTTGATTTGCCGCTGAACGCTTGACAAAAGTCGTGTCGGATCTCGCTCGAGTATAATTCGAGCACGACGCTGTTCAAATTCGTTGGGCTAGGAAACCATCTCTACCTGACTCATCGAGCTTTATTACTTGCCCGATGACCTGACTCTATCATAACTACCTGTTGCCAGCCCTCTCGCGTCTATATAAAATAAGAATAGCCTTTATTTCTACTACCTATAACATAAACAAAATTTAACTTTATACATATATACTCGTATATATTCGTATCATCGCCTCTCTGGCGTAGGCCTCCCCAAGTCTCTCCATTATTCTCGATCCTGCGCTACGGGCTCCTTGCGGGACCACATCTTTCTGAAAAGATGTAAATATTTTGTAGAGGTTGGTCATTTGACTGATGGGTCTATAGTAGTTTTCGAGTTTGCATCTATCGCCTTTTTGTGTGTCAGTATTATTGTACATTCTGACCACTGCTGAGGGGTAGGTATTCTCATTTTCTATGATGTTGTTTTTTTTTTTACCGGCGGTATGCAAAGTCAAAGTCAAAATCATTTATTCAATTTAGGCGTCTACGACGCTCTTATGAAGGTCAATTACAAATTTTAATATTGAAATATACTACATTGTACTGCCACGTTCAGCAAACAAAAATTATAGAGCCACTGCGAGAAGAACGGGCAAGAAACTAGGGGCCATTCTTTTAAACGTTTTTTAAAAATGTGTTAAGTACATACTATATAGTAAAATTATTACAATACTTAATTTACATTACGTAGGTGTTAGGCGCTAGCTTGGCACAGGCGAACCAGTCCAAGCATTTTTGTCGTTTAAGTAATCACAAACTGTGTAGTAAGATTTCTTTATCAAAATATTTTTCACATGCAACTTGAATTTTCTTTCTGTGAGCGTTGTAATATGTTTGGGCAATTTATTATAAAACCGCACACAATTTCCTAAGAAGGACCTTTTATTTGTCTTTGCTAATCTAAAACCTGGCACCGCTATTTTATCTTTATTCCTAGTGTTATAATCGTGAGTGTCACTGTTTGATTTAAATTTGCTAAAATTTTTACGAACATACATAATATTTTCAAATATATACAGACTTGGTAAAGTTAAAATATCAATTTCTTTAAAAATATCTCTCAGGGATTCCCTAGGATCCATTTCATATATGGCTCGAATTGCACGCTTTTGTAAGATAAAGATTGTCTCTATCTCAGCAGCAGCTCCCCACAGCAATATACCATAAGACATAATACTGTGGAAGTACGCGAAATAAACGAGCCTAGCAGTAGCTACGTCTGTTAGCTGTCTTATCTTACGAACTGCATATGCAGCAGAACTAAGTCTTCCAGGATTCCACTGTAAAGTTGAATCCATTTTAATTCCCAGGAAGACTGTCGCATTGTCAAAAGAGAGTTTTTCTAGGCCAAGCTTAATGTTTGGTTCAACATAAGTAACATTTGGTAAAGAAAACTTTAAACATTTGGTCTTTTTTGAATTTAAGAGAAGATTATTAGCCGCGAACCACTTAGAGATCATAGATAACACATTATTTACATGAATAAGTTCACTATCCCTCCTATCTACTTTAAAAATTAGGGAGGTATCATCTGCGAATAAAACTATATCGCAGAAATTTTTAACCATGCAAGGCAGATCATTTATATATGCTAGAAACAGAAAAGGTCCTAAAATTGATCCGCAAGGATAGAAGAAGGAAGGTACGCCTATTCTTCCTCCAAAGACCCGGAAGAAGTATTGCCATTTATCCTAACCTTCTGTAGCCTGTCTGACAGATATGACTTTATAAGATCCAGAGCTTTTCCACGAATACCATAATGTGAAAGTTTTCGAATCAGAGTGCGGTGCTCTACACAGTCAAATGCCTTAGAAAGGTCTCAGAATACGGCAATAGCATCCTGTGAACTCTCCCAGGCTTCAAGTATATGTGACATCAATTGAGCACCTGCATCTGCTCTTTGTGAAACCAAACTGATTCTCATTCAATATATTATGCTCATTAAAATGGGATAGAAGTTGTTTGAGCATAATTTTTTCGAATACTTTACTCAGAACAGGTAAGATAGAAATAGGTCTGTAATTGCAAGGGTCAGATGTAGCCTCCGACTTCAAAATTGGAGTGATTTTACTTTGTTTCATTAAGTCGGGGAAGTTTCCTTTATCAATACAAAGATTGAATATTGTTTTTAAATATGGTGCAATAATGCATATTATAGACTCTGCCACTTTAACTGACATACCCCACAAGTCTTCGGTGCTCTTAATATTTAAATTTTTAAATGTCTTTATAATTTCAAATATTGTTGTGTGTCTGAAAGAAAAGTCCGGCGATTTGCAGGGGAAATTATGTATTAGCAGAGTTTCTGCTACATCGGGACATGCATCCAATGACTTAGTGACTTCTAGGGGTAAGTTAGAAAAAAAATTGTCAAATATATTTGCCACTTGTATTGGATCAGATATTTGATTTTTATCAACATTTAAGACATATGTAGAATCTCTAGGTTTATTTTTTCCGGTCTCAGTATTTATAGTATTCCAAATGGTTTTTATTTTATTTTTAGACTTGCTAATTTTATTTCTAATAAAAAGAGATTTAGCACACAAGCAAACAGACTTAAACATTTTTGAATAGTTCCTAACATAATCACGAAACTGCTTGCAGGATGTCAAATTCTTCCTGCGATACAGATCATACAAATAATCTCTACTTTTTCGAATACCTGTAGTTGCCCAATCACCGAACTTCAACTTTCCATTTACTTGTTTCTTTATTTTTGGACAAACTTTTTGAAACTCAGTATTTACTAGAGAGAATAAACTATTATAAATGGCATTCGGGTCACTATGAGAAAAACTTGTAATGGCAAGCTTAGCTTCTATATTGGTACTGAGTATTTCTAGCCTACTGGTTGTTAACGGCCTATGTTCAATTTCATACCTTGCTGTTTCTCTGCTTCCACCAAATCTAATAGCCAGGCCCTCATGATCAGATCTAACACCCTTCATTATTGACTTTTGTTTAGTCTTACAGTTCGAGTATATATTGTCTATACAGGTAGCTGAAGTATTTGTTATTCTAGTGGGCTCACAGAATAGAAATTTCAAATTAAATGACTTAAACAATGAAATAAGATCAGTCTTATTTTTAGATTTCAATAAAATATCTACATTAAAATCACCACATACAAATATGGGTTTTTTACATTTAGAAATTTTTAGTAGTATACTTTCCAGAGTGGCTAAGAATTCTGTAAAATTTTGAGCACGACCTTTATCTGTTGGTGGTCGATATACACACAACACAAGATGCCTGTCCACCTCCACACAAGCAACTTCACAGACACGTTCAACAGAACATCTGACTAAGTCACGGCGTTCTTTAAATTTTAAGTTATTTTTTACAAGAATAATACACCCTCCTCCTTCTGCAGATGATCTGTTAAACTATGCCTTTATGAAACAAAATACTACGATCTATATACAAAATGTTGTTATACATATATATATATATGATGTTGTTGAACAGTGTATGCAGAGGATTTTGTAATAAGATGATAAGAGTCTTTAGGAATTCGTTTGTAATGTTGTAATTTCCTTGTGATTTGCCGTTTTTCTGGGTACTGATAGCGTACTCCATTTCAGCCTTAAGAAAGGCTGGTTTTTCGTCGTGATCCTTGTTACATATGCACAGACAGATCTGACTATTGTAGTTTTTAGAACTGCAGAACTCTTTATAAAAGTTCGTAGCTTCGTTAATAATATCTGGAAGTCGCGTCGGGAGAGCATGCTGCCCTTTTTCAAATTTGCTGCCCATATAGATTTTTCATTCAATTCTTGGTAGGCTTTGCGTAGAGCTTCCGTTTTATTTATACACTTTTCAAAAGGTTTTTGTGTAAGTTTTTCCTTCCTTGCTCTATCATTCTATTAATTTATTTGCTCAATTTTGTTATATCAGCTTAGTTTTTTTTGTAATTTTTCAAATATTTTATTTGCTCTATAAGATTTTTTGTTTCTTGGTTTATGTAGTTTTTCTTTCTTCTGAGGTAATTGTGTTAATACTAATTATACAGTGAGACAAAACAATAATGCGTACCTATCCTCGGTCAATACTTACAGGCAAACATCAATCAAGCAGCATCAGTCCTGCAGGAGGTGACAATCCGAACGATCTCATTCGACGTTTGTTCTGCGCGGTACACGTGGCTCATGTCGCTGCGGCCGGGGGAGACGTACATCATCACTAGAAACATGATCTGCTCCGGACTGCTTGATATTGGAGGTAACCAATGACTGGGTCGATACTCAACTTAGGACACTTGTTTTGTTAAGTATGAAACCTACCTGATGTTAAGCGGTAACCTCTGCCTATAACAGATGCATTTCGTCACAAGTGACTAACTACACTGTTTTCTGGCTCTGAAGGACTGCCGGAACACATTGTTCGGTGCTTGGTGTCAGGTGGAGCCAGGCGAGCATTCTCAAAATGCCCTTCCACCCTTCCACCGCTCAAGCCGGGCGGCGGTGGGGGTCGAACCTATTGACATTTGACAAAAATGTGATAACTCATGACTAGGTATGACTCCCAATGTAACTCACTTATGTTTAAAGTTGGCAAATACTTCGACCTTCTTGTGTGTCAATTTTATACGCATTCCATATAGTCTACAGATCGGTGATTCAGTTCTCTTTTCATTTATCTATGGTTCTGGGCAGTGGCACAGTGGCTTTTTCACTAATACCTACCTAGTTTCTGCAATGACATGAGCTTAATATTTATATCGCGAATTATCTAGTTTTATTTCGGAGTCGGAAAATGTATGTTTCTGACACTCAACGGGGTTTAATCTGTTTGCCCTGTTAGATAAAAACATCTATTTGAGAATTCACTGATACTCCCTTTGGGGGATATGGGCGGGTTTACTCATAAACGTTGTTATAGTTTAAATAACTTCATGTGGGTACAAATGCCTTGGTAGTATTTTTTTAGTTATAGCTGACCTTTGACATCTATCTCACGTGATGGTAAGTGAAGATGTGGTCGAAGATAATGTTCAGGCTAAACTAGAATTACTGGCTCTCAAAAGTAGCTGCCGGAAATCACCGTAAGGTGCTTGGCGACAGGTTTTCTACTAGAGAGTGGTAGCTAGCCAGACGGGCATTCGCAAAATGCACCTTCCATATAAATATAAGGTAGCTAAACTATTGTAGGTTTCTATTATTATCGACCTCCGCAAAAGAAGTAATTACGAGATATGTATCTACATAGCGGGACTATGTTAAAATTCATGGTATTCCTTATATTTCTCACACTATGTTATTTGGCAGAAAATATTCCTTATGATGAAATCTTTCGATCGGTATGATAAAACTACAGGATGTTTTTTTTTCTTGCGTAACGGGTTCGATTCCCGGTTCAACCATGTATGTACTTAATTATTTAAATATCTATGAATGCAGTGTAAATTGTTTTTTAAATTCAAATAATGTCTTCTGAAGCGAAGAAAGTAAAAATAAGTTTTGGCTACAAATCTGTCCTGAAGGTTTTTTCATAACTGCTAGTAATAGGTATTTTTTTAATTTACAAATGATTTTGGGACTTTATTAATAACATACGCCCCTTATTACTAATTTATTGATTGAAATTTTCAATTCTGAGTTATTTTCGGAAATGCAAGTAAACTTGCATTATTTTCTATAATTTTCGCGCTATTTGGACAAAACCAAACTCGTAGCCACCTCGCTCATTGAGATTGTACTTTGTTTAGTTCATATTTTGTTTTATTTCTCGTTACAAGCTCCTTTGATAAATAATAAACGTTGAAATTGATCTAAATACGTCGCCTTTTTAACACGGTATTTGTCGGTAAGGTGCGGACGCTTGCCAAGGCGATAGCGGCGGGCCGCTGGTGTACCAAGGCATCGTGGTGGGCATCACCTCCTGGGGCTTCGGCTGCGCGCTGCCAGAGTTCCCCGGGGTCAACGCCAAGGTCTCCGCCTACACTAACTGGATCACTCAGACGGTCAGTACTCAGTAAATCCTCTTTGTGAACATATTCATACATAACTGCCTTTTTTAACAGACTTCCAAAAAAGGAGGAGGTTCTCAATTCGTCTTTTTTTTGTTTGTTAACCTGTTTTTTAGTTACACTCCAAGAACTGAAAAATATTTACCCATCTTGACGATATAGTCGTTAACAGTGAATGACAATCGATCCCGCAAGAAGCAAGGGTCACTTCTCTTGCTACAAAAAGAGTGAAAAAAAAATTTAAACAAAAAATTAAACCGACTTCAACAGCCACGGTACCGCTCAGTATTAATGGCACGGGGATTATACGTAGAATTTGTTTATATCGATGACGTCGTTATATTATTGCACTGTATTATTTTTGTATTTTTCATAATGAAATAAATATTTATTTAACAACTCAATGTCTCTTTAGCTTGAGTTCATCTTGGGGGTTACCTGCACAGTATCAGATATCCACGCTTTAACCTACTGCTACTCTATAATCATCAAAAATAAAAAATCATCAAAAATAGATTGTTTAGAGGTGACGGACACTTAACACCGTATTCTCGGTGTTTTGTGCAATTGAAATGACTGGGCGAACAGAACGAGCCATACAAACTAACATTTCAGTATGACGAGTGCAGTGCAGTCTCAATCAGGGCGACAATGGTGTCACTGCTACTGTAATGAACAGGCGTGACGCTTAATTATCTCTTTATAACATACGAGTACTAGTGGTTCGGCCCGGCTTCGCACGGGTATTTAATAAAAATTATAAATTTAAACACATGAAAAAGTAGTTATTGAGAGTAATAGTTAGACTTATAGTATTAGGGACTTTTTATAGACACTGATGTCTTCTATAAAGTTGTAGTACATTACTTTGCTCTACTTTCAATAATTTCCGCAGGGTACGCAATATGACGTTTTTTTTGGTAATTTTTCGCACTTTGGGTTACATTATCGAAGTTTTCATACGGATCCCTAACTTTATGAAAATCTTCTATGTTCATTAGGGATAATGTTGGATTCTCATGGTGAAAGAATTTTTCAAATCGGTCCAGTAGTTTCAAAGCCTATTCAATGGAAGCAAACAAACAATCAAATCTTTCCTCTTTATTATTTCCTTTTTATTAGTTTAGAAAAGATTAAAACAATATTTAATAAAAGATTACAACAATATCACAGAATAAAAAGGACACAATATGTAAACAGGAATGCAATAATAACACGCTCTCGCGTACAGATTACCTACTTAATTATTGAGAGATTGGGAAATATACATTTATCACTAATCATTCACAATGTGTATGTGAGTCATGTGTGCGCTTATCGATACTATCGGACAAATTATCATTATCAACAATTATATACTACACTTACTAGGCTTTTCCTGTAATAGCATTGTAAACAATCTATATCAGTGGAAGTAGGTATGGTAGGTATACATTTGTATAATATGTGTATAACTGTAGGTATACTTAAATAGGTCTGGGGATGTTTAAGTTCTATAGAAAAAATCATGAATACAGCTCTATAATTTCGGTTAATCTACTTATGTGTCCGGTTACCGGTGTCGGAGCCTTAAAGGGGGGTAAAATATGGTTATTATTATCGACAAATCACCCCATAAGTATATATTTTTATAATATTTTTGCCCATCATAATAAAATGATAGCCACTTTGTTTTTATTGACGTAGAAGGATCAGTGCTTGTACTAATTTGGCACTAGCTACTATATTCTTACTCGATAAGTCCTAGAATCACACAAGAAGTCTCATTTGTTAAGTTTTTATTCACAAGACGTAGAATAAAAATTGCTATTATGTTAATTTTGCAATTTTTTTATGGGAATATAAAATTCTAGATTAGAATGTCACCCACCCCACTTATTCCCGTGGGTGTCGTAAAAGGCGACTAAGGGTAAAATACCAAAAAATGGAAAGCAGCGCCTTCAGAAAAACTGACAGCTTCTACTGCGATACCTAAGCAGCATGCCAGGTGTAGGAGTTATGACAAATCCCCCCAATCGGGGAGACTTTGTTCAACGGTAGACGTTCCAGTTGATAAGATGATGATGTATTATATTGCATACGTATATTAAATATTTACAATACTTGCTTATATGTACTTATGTATGTAACTAGTTTACTAATTCCACTTATTTCTACAGTATCAACATGTTTTTAACTGTATACTGTTGCATGGAAGAGATAGCTGCCAAGCAATAAGGCCACCGATTGTCATATTACTTGCTTTTTCAACTTAATAATAACTGTGTGAACAAACACAACATATTTATTTAACTAGATTTTGCAATAGTGTCGTCTATCTACGGAAAGTATTGGTCTAAGATCCCACTATAAGACGATATTCACAGCATTGGTTAAATGATGAAAAGTATTTTATATTCAATTAAATATGTCAATAAATATATTGCAAATGGGTTATCTAAAAATATTTAGTCTAGAATATGATTACCTAGTAATAAAAAAAAATACGTTTCACTGGTTTCGTTATACAGGGTTATTAGTAATATGCTAACAACATCTTAGGGTTGACTTCTGCAAGTCCTTACAAAGATTTTAAGAGGAATTATGTTTTGAAAAAAAATATTGTTTATATGCCTATCCCGAGCCAAGAGCACCTGCCGCGGCAACACTGGACCGCGCCGTGCTCCCTTTGAACAGAGTTTTGAATATTAACATCTAGCAAAGTAAAAATATGAAATAATACATTACAGGCACAAGATACTTTTGACATGAGGTGGTCTTCGTACTTATTCCGTTAACGACACATAAAAAAATCAAAAAAAATCATCTCAAAATGTTTGTTAGGACTAGCATAAGTCAACCCTAAGAGGTTATAGAGGCATATTACCAATAACCCTGTATATGAGCGCAATTTCCACCCTATGTCTGATGAGTATTCAATCACATTGTTCTCTTGTCGCAGGTCGCGAGGTATAACGATGGCCCCCCGTCCAGCAGCACCAGTTTACTGCTCATCATGATCTCTGTCGTCTCTGCTATCTTTGCTAGCTAACCGATCGTATAGTTTTATTTTTGCCCTTGTTGTTAGAAGTTGTGTTTATTATGTAAATATAAATATTATTTTTATAAATAATTATGTTCATACGATTTTTCTAACCGCTGCCATGTGTAAACCGGGCCCGGCGATTCTTACCGGTAAGTAAACTTAAAAAAAAAACATATGTGTTAGTATGAAACTGAAAGGTTACTATTTAACTTTTATACCTTACTGTCACCCTGAGACATAGTTGTTCAGTCTCATGTGCTTGTAATTTCACTGGCTCTCAAGGACTGCTGCCGGAACACACTGTTAAGTGCTTGGCGGCAGATTTTCTTCTTGAAGGTGGTAGCTAGCCAGGCGGGCATTCGTAAAATGCCCTTCCACCATGGGGTGAAGCTCAAGCCTGCGACGGGAATCGAACTGGGGACCTGCGGCACGGCAGTCCATAGCTATTACCGATCGGCCATCTTTGCTTCGAAATTCATTGAAAAAAATGAAAATATTTATTTATATGGAAAAGTTAGACACAATGGTTGGATTGTAAAATAATTATACATATATCCTAAATAATGCCGAGGTGGTTAATATTTTGTCAGCTGCTTGTGATCTTCACACTAGGCAAGTCTGTATCGTGAAGATCTGTGCCGATTATACATGACAATATAATAATAATCTATGACGGATATAGTAATCATCACGTACGTAAGCTAACAACCTGATAGAGGTATCTTAGTTTAATGCATAATAAAAGTCGTATATGTAGATATCACATATGAATATTTTATTTAGGAGTAATGATATAGATATAGTATAATATGTTACAAGTACAATAAATATAAGGTACAAAGGTGATTCGCTACACATGTCATAACTGAGTCGGTTCTACGGTTAGAAGCACCACCTGTCGGCACAGGGCTGAAACAAACAAACATACACACGGATCTCTTACTCCAGTAACATCATTGTGCCTATGTGAGTTTTTAACGCGTTGCATGTTGGCTGCTACCGCTTTAACGCAGATTTTAATATATATTTCGATTATATGTGTGAAGAACACCCTATATAACCAGGAATCCCTATTGTATGTCATGTATTTTCTTAGAATAATAAGGGAATCGCAATGACCAATTTCATTCGAATTAACCGGTTGTTGAAGTATATTCGCGCAACGCAAGATTTGATTGATGCATGAATTAGGGTTGAACGGAAGGATTAATTAGGGTTGAATTAGCTAAATAATAACCTCACCACAAAGCGTGGGAGAAGTGCAAGAAAAAGATGCGAAACGCGATTAAAGGGCATAGTCGATCTGTATTTCATGGAATAGCAGTTTCTTACTAAAATCCAAACAACGATTTCCTGATCTTACAGTAGAAGGAAGCTCACCTTTATCAGTGTAAGTCTCGTCGATCATGATATCGGCGACGACACCACCCGCCGCTACCCTCGCCCTGCCCCTCGCCCCCCCTGCCCCCGCCCCCTCCGCCGGGGGCACCTCGGCCCCTTCCCGCCACGCCCGGCCCCCCACTTCTATCGTCCGCCACTTTGAAAGCACCTCCGAAGCCGGTACAGATTCCGTGTTCTGGAAAACAATATAATTTCATCAACACACACCTTATAAGCCTGTAAGTATATCCCAGGGGCCCGATTCTCTTAGCTGACAGTGACTTGCAATTACAGTCGCAAGTCAGTGGCTTGCAATCAATTGTTTTTATATATTTGGTATGCTGTAAGCTATTTTATTGCGATTGCGTTGACAGTGGCATAAAATCGGTAGGCTGTTCCATATTCTGACGTTTCTTATTATCTTCTCATTACGTATCTTATTTCAGTGACAACTAGGAGCTAGAATTAGCAGACTACCGAATTTGATACTAACAGCAGTTCGACCATAGAAGCATCGCAGTAGTGTGGCGTTTGGTCAATAGCTAAGAGAATTGGAGCTCAGATAGGGTAGACTTTTCACCAGTTATGTGAGGTCTCATGTAAGGTGAGGGTGAGTACTGCCATCCACAGGGCACAGTGGACTGGACTATTATTGAACATTTCTTTTAATTGACTATGTTAATAATTAGCAATGAGACATACAAGTCGCCTGATGAGTGTCACTGTCCTCAGACAGTGACACTCTTCTGGACACTGCACTGGCCTCGTCACTCCGAGATACAGTTGCTATGTCTCGGTCACCCAGTAATCACTCGTTACAGTGCCTTTCACGCCTAAACACCTTAATTTTTGCACAGTACTGCTTCAAGGCAAAGTATTTTACACTGTGGCGGTACCACCAAGTGTAACTCTTGCTTAAGAGACCTATCACGTCGTAAAATCGGTCTACTTACATTATCATAAATTCAAAAGCGATGTGTATGTAATAAATGTGTGTGTTTAGGTCGATTTCCGTCCACCCACTGGACTTTTCCACTGGTGGGTGGACGGGGAATTCAAGTTTCCCCCTACACCTACTGTACTAGAGTTGGAACCAATTTAACTGGTTCATCTTTATTACAAATAATACTTTTGCTATTGGATTAACTCTGAAGAAAGGCCTAAGATGTGACTGCTGTCAAAGTGACAGTTGATGTTGCAGTTTTCAGTTTTGTATCTTGTTTGGGACTTTTCTATAAAATTAAGATAGTTGTGAGGTGTGACTGCTGTCAAAGTGACAGTTGTTTATGTTAGATAGATAAGTGTGATTTGTGACAGATGTTAAAGTGACGTTGGTGTCTTATTTTATGTACTCAATTACTTTTCGTTTTCATGACATCTGTCAAACTTTTATAGATCTCATAGAGATCTTCATTCCGAATGACAGCTGTCAAATTAAAATAGGATTTATGTGGGAAACTATTGATCCTAGACCAATAGTTTCTTTAAAAAGTGAAAGGTCTCATGGAGATCTTCATTTTGGATGACAGCTGTCAAATTAAAAAGTGTTTTATCTCGGTAACTATTGATCCTAGACTACTATTTTCTTTACAAAAGTGAAAGGTCTCATGGAGATCTTCATTTCGGATGACAGCTGTCAAATTTAAGTGTTTTATCTCAGATTCAGATTCAGATTCAGATTACTTTATTGTTTAACTGTGTTACATTGGGTTCTTATATTATAATTAATAGTATCAACAGCTTTGTCCATAGCGAACATACAATATTTTAGGCAGGTAGTAAATGATAATTTCAATATAAATTTTAAATTAATGTCAGTTATACATTATTAAAATAGATTATTTTGCATATATTTGATACATTATTAAAATTGATGTCAAGTTTACATAAAAAATATTAATTACTTAAATAATGTCAATAACTATACAACATAGCATCAGTCAAGTTTGAAATTTTATCATTCAAAAATTCATTTAATGTATAGTAACTCCTCATTATCAGAAAATTAAACAATTTGTTCTTAAATATAATTACACTCTCCGATTCCAGTATTACTTTTGGTAAATGATTGTATATTTTGGGAGCCATACCACATACACCCTTAGTAAAACCTGCAGTTCTATGTGGGAGTATCTTTATTTTATTTTTGTGTCTGTCTCTTTGACGGAACTCAAATAACTGAAAATTATTTCTTACGAATAGTGCCATCTCAAAAATATACAGACATGGGAACGTCAATATTTTTAATTTCAAGAAATGTGGCTTACAAGAATCTGTAGACTTTAGATGACACACAGATCTTATACATTTCTTTTGTGCCTTGAACAGGGTTTCACGTTCCGTACAGTTTCCCCAAAAGATAATACCATAACGTAGGGTAGATGTGACATATGCATGATAAGAAGTGATTACAGCTGATTGACTAACCACTTTTGACAGCAGGTAAAGAGCATATGAGTAACTATTAAGTTTTGCACGTATTGACTCTGCATGTATTTTCCAGTTCAGATCAGAATCTACATAAAGACCCAAAAATCTCGTTACAGAAATGTCCTGAATGTCATTATTTAGATATTTTATTTTTGATGTCAATTTTATATTCTTATTAAATGTCATTATATTCGTTTTGTCAAGATTAATTATAAGATTATTAGATGTCAACCATTTTATTATATTTCCTAAAGCTAAATTTATTTCTGGGCCTGATTGCTTTTGTTTTTCTCCTACAAATATAGCAGTACTATCATCAGCATACAGAATCATTGGATGAGCAATAGCTTGTGGTAAGTCATTAATATAAATTATGAATAGCAACGGCCCAAGTACACTACCTTGTGGGACACCGTATCTTACTAGCCCAGGAGAAGACGTGTATTTATGTTCAGTTTTAGTGTCTGGGCAAATTTTTATGATTTGAGTTTGCTGTGTGCGATTGCTGAGATAAGATTTTATTAAATTTAAAACATTACCTCTTATTCCATACTTTTCTAGTTTCCCTATCAAAATATCATGGTCAACGTAATCAAATGCTTTTTTTAAATCCATGTACATAGCATGTACAGGTAACTTTTTTTCACGACCAGACATAACAGTCTTGATTAAATTATAAATGGCCATATTTATAGACTTTTTTTTTCTGAAACCTAATTGCTCTTCGATCAAAATATTATATTTGTCCAAATAAGTATAAAGGCTAGCATAAATATATTTTTCAAATATTTTAGAGAAAATAGGAATTAATGCGACAGGCCTGTAGTTGTTTATAATTTCTCTATCCTGTTTTTTAAAAAGTGGTTTAATTATACTAAGTTTTAAATTCTCTGGAAACATCCCACAGTCTATGCATAGGTTAATAATATGACTTAGCACTGGAGATATTATCACAGCTACATGTTTTACGACTTTAGTTGTTATTTCGTCGTAACCAGTACTATTAGTATTTTTTAGTGATTTAATGATCTTGAATATATCTTCTGGAGTAGATGGGCACATAAATATAGAGTTAGATTTATTCCAATTTACAGATTTTAAGATGTATTGCAAGTTAGTTTTAACATTATTGGGAGTTACCTGATTGACATAGTAATAATTAAATGCTTCTACAATGTCATTTGGGTTAGTCAAAATTTTATCATCGCTTACTATTTGCTTAATGTCAGTATTTGGACGTTTATTAATTTTATTATTATTGATTATGTTCCATGTGGCTTTTGATTTATTCCTAGCCATTTTAATTGTATAATTATTCCTAGATTTCTGACTTAATTTCATAATAGTTTTCAAACGTTTCGTATAATTTTTAAATTTTGTCAAGGTTTCAGTACATCGGTTATTTCTGTATTTCCATAGCAACATTCTCTTTTTCTTTGTACATATTCTAATTCCTTTCGAAATCCATGATGGTTTTTTTATATATTGTATGTTTACGTCTTATTAATGGAAAACAAAGATCATAAACCATTTTGAATGTTTCAAAGAAAATATTATATGCTTCATTAGGACAACAGCTATTAAATACCTCACCAAAATATAACCTACTTAAATTATTCTTAAATTTTTCTATACTCTCTTCACAATAGTCACGTTTAAACGAGTACCAAACTTTGAAAGGGAGGTATTCAGGTACTGGACATTTAAAATATTGAGCAGTGTGATCAGATAGGACTAATTGCATTAACTCACATGTAGCACCTCTTACATTGTGCAAAAAATTATCTAAACAGGTCTTACTAACTGGTCTAGTTGGTACATGAAGTGATATTTTTAGCCGGTGACTTTTAAGGATGTTTTGAAAAGTTTCCGTTGTTATATTATCATCCAAGATGTTAATGTTAAAGTCCCCACATACTATTACTTTTTTCTTTCTAAAGCAAACCCGGTTCAATATGTTATCCAAATTATCATAAAATATTTCTTTAGAAGCCTTTTGCTTACGAGGTGGTCTATAAATGCAGACTATTATAATGTTGTGTTGCAATAGTTCAACTGCACAACATTCTATATTGTTAATGCTACTAAAAGCCTTAACTTCCTCAAGCTCTCTGAAATTATGAGTATTACGGACCAGAATACACGACCCCCCTCTTCGTTTTTTTCTACAACAGCTTGTGGCCAAAGAAAAATTAGCTATATTTAAATATTCGGTGTCGCTGTTTAACATATTATGTTCTGTAATGCATAAAACATCTATAAATTTACTTTTTAATTCTAATTCTTCAACCTGAACTGTAAGTGAGTCTGATTTTCCCATTAGACCGTCAATATTTTGGTGCAGAACACATACATTATGTTTACATACGAAAAAACTCTTTAGCAGGACAACTCTCAACTATGTCACAATTATTTTCATTTGAATTATTTGTAATACTGGAATCGGTTTGCGTTTCAACATTTTTTCTTACCACCTCATATTTAGATTTCATGGATGTAAGGCGTTTCATCTCAGATAATTTCAAATGGTATTCTTGTTCTTTAAGTTCCTTAGCTATGGAAGTACAAATATTGGCACATATTACATTTTTATTGGGCACATTCCTACTGTAATTCATGTCGATATACGAGACATGTTGGTACTTCATACACAAATGCTTTATTTCATAATTGAGTTTCTTTTCATTCAGAAATTTATTATACGGAACCTCACTAACAATAATATTTGTGAATTTAAAGAAGTTTAGAAAGCTGTTTAATGTAAATTTGAAATTATCTGGGTTGCGATCATTCATGCCGCCCAGTATAAAGATGTAATCGTCTTTAGTTAAGGTCAATAATTCTTTCTTGTATGAATTCAGAATATCTCCTATTGTAGCGTCCGTTTTCCAAAAAGATTTTACTTGAAAGTCTTCTCCTAATAAATATTGAAGCGAATGTCTTAATCCTATTCCCCGTTGGTCAGCCAATATGATAATTTTATTTTTCTCTTTTTTTTCCACTATGTAGTTCTGTGATGAAATTCTCTGATGATGAATTACTTTGATGTTTGATTTCTGTGTTTCTGTTGCAGAATCCTTATGGGTTTCTCGGACTCTTTGTTCGGAGTTGTGTTCAATTCTAGTATGCTGAATACTGTTTTTTTCCGTTTTTGTTTCCGGACTATTAGTAATTTCATTTGTTTCTGGATTTTGTTGACATGTAGCATTGACTTTATCTCCTTTTGATGGAGTGGATATCAAAATGTTACTTTTTTTCTTTTTGCTTCTTCCAGAAATAGGCGTCATTTTATATGACGATGTACAAGGACTGTCAGAGATTCCGACTTTTTTGAGTACCTCTATAGTTTTTTCTCTCTTTAGTAGTTCAGCTTTAAGATTTATAACTTCTGAGTTTAGATTCTCTATTTCATTATTCGCACTTAGTAACTTTATGGTTAATTCATTTAATCTTTCATTTAACGCATTAATTGCTTCATTTTCCTCCAGCGATGTATTTGGTAAGCTTAAGGCTGTCTCGTCAAAGACGGATGAGCCATCTTTCGAGATATCAGACATTGAGGTGCACCGGCGGAATGGCCTTCGTCGTGTTATATTAATAGATTCCATTCTTTGTAAGGAAAACGCCAAATATATTATTTTAATATTTTTATACCAAGTTTTCGTACTGAATTATATAATATTGTTACTTATCTGTGGTTAAAGTGGTTATATTGTTCGTGTAGTACAAACTTTACTATTTGATTCTATGTCATCTGTGGTATAAAAACTGTAGCGGACTCTTTCATCTGTGGTACTACGTTTCTCAAACCAATCAGCTGATTGTTTACATCAGAAATAGCAGAATTTATCAATAAGCACACAAGTTTGTTTAAGAGCCAACTAAAGAAGAAGAAGAAGAAGAAGAAGCACACAAGACTGTTTTCCGTTTAATTTTTGAAAATTATGTCAGCACAGTGAAAAGGAAATAATGATTTCTTACCAAGTGAAATTATTCGTTTTGGAGCTATGTTCTTGGGGCAGGAATGCCTCCACCAATATGCACAGAATCCAACCTCACTCATTCACTGGTTCCAGGTCTGATTTATTCCCTTTTTTATGTTTTTGAGAATACTTTTCGAGAGCTAGTCAATTATACGTGTTTACGAAACCAAGGCACGCGGGGGGTATATCTCGGCAACTATTGATCCTAGACTACTAGTTTCTATATCAATATTGACTAAGTAGTTTCAAAGGGTACCCGGTAGACATGATTTCAACGCGGGCGCGGAAAGAAGCTAGTAAATAAATTTAAGTGCATTCACATATATGTACCTCTACAATGTTTGGTTGCGTGTACGCAGTGGAGTACTTCCTCTCGACGAAGGTGGTGAAGGTGGGTTGGTGATGCAGCGTGAGGGTGCGGTCGATGACGGTGCACGTCAGGTCACGTGACGCGTCCACTATCAGGTAACTGTGATCCTCCTGATCCTCGGGGACACTCTCCGGGGGCTTACTTACTTCGCTCTGAGAAAATAAATCAAAATTATACAAATGCATCAACTTCAATCACTTCTATATCGGCACACTTATATTCTCCGTAAGGGTAGGTAGAGGTATCTTCTAGACATATTTTGGTCCACGGTCGTAGGCGACGAACCTATTGTCATCCCCAAGGCTTCCAAAGAACCCAATTCAACCAATGCAAAATATCTTCACCATCCACGGGTTTCATTTCAATTTGGAACTTGCAGTATCTCAGCACTTTTTGGCCAAACTGTCTGACTGGGAATCGATCTGGAGATTTGAAAGCGATGCTCTACTCAAACGCGGCTGTAAAGCATAACTTCATATGTTACGGTTTTAGCATCTGAAGCTTGAAGCAATGATGACTCAGTAGGAATGACTGGGCTTAAACGTCACTGGTTGTGCCCCATTTTTCCAATGCTCGTCTAGCTACAAAGTCTATGTGCTCCGGCCCCATTGAAGCTCGGCTTACAGCCCCCAAGTAGAAAATATATCGCCAAGCACTTAACAGTGGATTCCGGCAGAAACCATTCAGATGCACTGACTACAAGCCATCATGAGCATATTCACCAATTAAATACTATATTATTTAATATGACATATCATCATGGTGACAAACTTTTATTTTTTGACTGTAATAAATTTATTACTAAATTTATGTTGACTCGGGATAGGATGTACCTACCTAAAAATATAAGAAGTTAATTGCTACTTTGGTAACTTATAATATTAAGTCGTAATAGGAAATATAACTAAGTAATTTATTGACGCTACAGATTTTAGTACATGTACTAATAGAAATGTTCAGATAAACTGTTTAAACTTTTAAGGCAGGCAACAGGGAAGTGTTCTGATTTAGCACTAGGGGCAAACTCCCATCTCTTAATTCAGTCTTATTTTAACATTGTTTTATACGCAGATGAAACCTCTTTGATTTTCAAAGTAGATAGGAAAGGTAGTGATCTAATTCATGTAAATAATGTTTTATCTATGATCTCTAAATGGTTTGCCGCTAATAATCTTCTCTTAAATTCAAAAAAGACCAAATGCTTAAGGTTTTCTTTACCATATGTTACTTATGCCAAACATTAAGTTTGGCCTAGATAAACTCTCTATTCACAATGCGACAGTCTTCCTGGGAAACAAAACTTTACAGTGGACCGGAAGACTTAGTTCTGCTGCATATGCAGTTTGTAAGATAAGACAGTTAACAGACGTAGCTAGTTTAATTCACGTACTTCCACAGTATTATGTCGTATGGTGTATTGCTGTGGGAATCTGCTGCCGAGATAGAGACAATCTTTATCTTACAAAAGCGTGCATTTCGAGCCATATATGGGCTCCATAGCTTAGAGAATCTCTATGGGATCTTTTTAAAGAAATTCATATTTTAACTTGACCAAGTGTAATATAATGTATGTTCGCAAAAAAATCAGAAAATTTAAATTAAACGGTGACAACCACGATTACAACACTAGGAATAAATATAAAATAGCAGTGCCAGGTTTTATAATAAAGTTCTCAAACATAGTACAATGCTCACAGAAGGAAAATTTAAGTTGCACGTGAAAATCATTTTGACTAAGAAATCCTACTACAGTTTGTGATTACTTAAACGACAAAAATGCTTGGACAATTCCGCCTCTGCCAAGCTATCGCCTGTCACTCACGTAATTTAAACCAATATTGTAATAATTGTATTATATTGTATGTAACACATTGATGAAAGAATTTTAAAAGAAGGGGTCCCGAGTTTCATGCCCGTTCTTCTCGGAGTGGCTCTATACATTTTTTTGCTAAATGGGGTAGAACATCCCAATATTAAAATTTGTAATTGACCTTCATAAGAGCGTCGTCGACGCCTAAATTGAATAAATGATGTTAAATTTTAATTTAATCATTGCTTTAATAATTTTAAATTTTAAATTCTAAAAGCTATATTATAGATAGAGCAGTGTGCGGTACCTCCTTGCCCCCCGTGGGCTCGATGATGGTGGCGACGAGGTCCGCGAGCGCGTCCGTGACTTGGTAACTCCTCGCGCTGGTGTCCGTGATGACGTAGGTGTGGGCTCCGGGCGCGGCGGACGGCTCCTCGTAGGAGGAGTTGTTGTCGGCGCACGACAGCTCGTCCAGCGCGCTCTCCGTCGGGAACTGGGACTGGGACAACAGCTCCACTTTCTCTTTGCCTAACAACAACCACCATATATTACTACATTACTACGAGAGGAAAAATTATAGTCATGTGCGGGAATCGTATAATTACAGTACATACATTTGATAGGCTCGAAAGAGTGTGTCCGATGATGATGATGTGTCTGAGATAGTAAAGTCGCAGCCTAATTATGTAAAAAAAATGTGTGTGTCATTCAAAGATAAGAGACAGTTAAAAATATATTCCTCCAAAATTGCATTAATATGCATTTGTTGTCTATAGATGCTAGGTTTTTTTACAGCTGTGAATGATGTATTTTTACATAATTAGGCTGCTGTTCATACAAATGAAGAATGCAAGTACATATAGGAAATCTGTCGCCTAGCAACTATCAATGTGTTTTCAAAACGCAAACCTATCCTTGAAGGCCAACTCATTTTTTTCATACAATAGATATAAAATACCATTTTTCCAAACTGGTACTGGCAATAGGTAGAGTACTTAATATGCTGAGTGACTTCCATCAAACACACGCCTTAAAATCACTAGACGTCAACACCTGATGTAGTTATTGATGAATGAGTGAATAACGAGAATATGATACTTTGACAAATAAATGCCAAATGTTTTGTCTAATGTTACGTATAAGCATCACAATAATAAAAAAAAAGTCTCTTTCTACGTTAACTCTCGCTAAAATTGTGTTCAAGAGTGAGTCCAAAATTCTACAGGGACACATTGTTTATATACTTACTGATTTTTACTATTTATTAGCAATTCTCTGAGGATGAAAATTACATTTTGCGATTTTGCGCGATTTGGCCACTCCTAGTCTGCAAATCATTATATTAGTGTTCTGCCTAAAGGGTTAAGGAAATGCAGTTTAGTGCAAAGCATGGTAGACGGAGAGTGCAGTACAGTATAGAGTAGTACCGTGATGATGCGGCGGCAGCAGCCGGCAGAGCGCGTAGGGGCGGCAGGGCTGCGCGCGGGACACGCGCCGCCCCTCCGCCGTCACCCACTCCGGCGCTACCTCTGCAACAACCGACGTACACGAGTACTGACGTGACTACACCCTGCAGCCCTAACCCTATCCAGTGCCCACTGCTCTCCAACACACGGGACCAGGATACGGGGGAAAATATCACCCTACGGTGGCGTGTGCATTTCTTACACACGCCACCTTACGGTCCTGCTAACTTGTTTGTACATACAAAGACACAAAACAGCGATACTTAAGCTAACAGCCTAGCTGTGGCGATAATTTATAAAATGATGCACACTGTTACACCTAGTATATTGGTGACCTAGGCCCGAATCCCTCACAAACATAATATTTCCGCGTTGTCAGCTGTAATTTTTCAACATTTAAAAACGGTGACTTCGAAAATAAAAAAAAAACAGAATTATTGTGATGACTCCAGGAGTCATCAGACTCAGTACTAGTATACCCTTCAGGTGAAACCTTTGCCAAAATTACTAGCAAAAGTGAGTTGCGGGAACTTGTAAGTCCTGTTGTAAACTTATTTTTTTTTTTTTTAATTAATAAATGTTTGTCCAAAGTAGTTTTTTTTTTTTTTTTTTTTTATGCATGATATGTTAGCCTTGGGGACCACTATCTCACCTGATGTTAAGTGATGATGTGGTCGAAGATGTTGTACAGGCTAACCTAGAATTACTGGCTCTCAAGGACAACTGCCGGAACACACCGTTAGGTGCTTGGCGACAGATTTTCAACTTGAGGGTGGTAGCTAGCCAGGCGGGCATTTGCAAAGTGCCCTACCACCATGCTATAACGACTGCCATCCTAAGACAACAACCGGGACCGACGGCTTAACGTGCCCTCCGAAGCACGGAAGCGCTCAGTAGTAATGTCACCAGCGGTCACCCATCCAACTCCTTACCGCGGCGGACGTTGCTTAACTTTGCTGATCGATTCAGAATGGCTAAGCAAACTTCGCTACGAGCGCTTCAAATGTTTTTTTTAGGACAACTGATTAGGTCCACACAACAGCACGTCGTTCGGCCATTATTTATAAAACATACTAAACACTTATATATATGTACAAAATCACAACGAAAGGAAAATAGGAAAGGATTTAGGACCACGAGAGGCAAAGTAAAGAAAAAGTATAAACTAAAACGAAGACTTACCTCTCACAGTTTAGTAAAAAAAAACACTGACGCCTTAATGGTAAACTTTCTATTTAACAAAATTAGGGTACACTTAGCTACTTAGGTTAAGTGAATAAATATGAAATAATCAACTGCCTAGTTAAATAATGTATTAAATTTATTACATAATATATATAATTTGCTGAGAAGCTACTATAGCCTATTCTTTTTAACAAACGAGTACTGAAAATTTTACTGCGTTGCTATTGGCCAACGTAATCAACATAAAGTCCGTTCCACACGAACTCTGTAGTTACATGTAGGCACATTCAGTTAAGTCTTCGACTGCCTGTTCTTCAATAAATATTGCTTGTAACGAATCAATAATAAAATTGCAACTATTGAATTAGGGTAGAAATAGTAGTAAAACAAAGATCATGTCTCAATCATGTGATAAACAAGATAGAAACAAAAATGTACGGAGTCGACAATCATGTACAAAATATGTTAGAGCAATTTATTATTGACGTATCTGCAGAGAGATCATCAGAAGGATGACGATAATTTTTATGATTACAAGAATTGTAGTAGAATTATTAGATTTATGTGTTCTAGTGCATAATATAATTATATACTATTACAATATTGTTTTATACCATAAATGCAAACAGAACATTTTGTTCCGAATATGCTACGTATGCAAGTTTAAATCATAAAATAATAACATAATTTTGTCTACAGTAAATTTCACAGGTATTCAATATGAACGGCCCTTAACAATTTCAAAACAAGAACAAAGGCATTGACCAATGACAGCAATGACCCGTCTCACTCTGTCAATATCAAAAATGTGCGACATACTCAGCACTCGTTTGTTAAATTATTAGACTATAGAATTATATTAATTTGTCTAAACTTTAATTAGTTGTATGTTACCTTCGTAATTATTGACTGAGTTGTCGTTGATGGCCGCTCCCAGCATCTCGTGTTCCTCCGCGTTGTGTTCAATAAACACGTCCTGGAACAATCACACACCTGTTTCATGACCTTTTCTCACGTTCAACGTTCTGATGGCGGTCTTCAAATGTCTGACTGACGGTGATGATTTCACCCAGATGGGACAAGACAGCTGCTTCCGGTACATACAAATTCAGAGTAATGCCTTTCAGATTCCAAAGTCGCAGTGGGCGCTCACAATCCAATTACCAGTATTATTGTTACATATAAGAATTTGAAAAGATTGGAAACGGATTTATTAAAGGACCATTTGGTGGAATATACTATAAATATCTTCCGACTATACATATAAGAATATAACTTGTAAAGCTTGTTTATAAATAATCTTAGTATTAAACTAAGATAATTATAAGGTCATAAGGGTGAAATTTGTATAACCATGTTCGTACCTTATTCTGTACATGTTTGTAGTTGAGACTGATCTTGCTGAGCTCGTGGTCCAGCTCCGCTAGCTGTGCCACGTGACGCGCCGCCCCCCCACCTCCGCCGCCGCCCCCGCTCCCGCCCACAACCGCACTCTGGAATAACAACAAGGATTTAAAGCTACGCGAAAACACATTCAGTGGCGAACAAGGTGGCGATCAGTTAAATTTAACTAGTTTTTCCCGATTTTTGTGTTTACCATTAACGTAAGCTCAAATAAAAGGCTTATCACTAGTGTCTCTCGGAGCTGTAGGCCTCGCGAGTCTGCTCTTGCATAGCTTACAATTAAATAAAGGTACCAAAAACCACAGTTATATTCCGAAAACTGATGACATTAATTTGATTCAACACAGGTAATATGCGTTATGGTTAAATAAAATGTTGCTGCTTTATAAGGGCAACAAAATAGTTAAGTAATATTTTTTAAAATTTTCCTATTATTGCAGATATACGATTTTTTTTAAACTTTATAAGCCACAAAATTTCACGAGAATCGGTTCGAGATATGCAATCTGTAAAGGAGAACAACCGGACATCCGAAAACATTTTTGTGTAAGCTAAAGCAGAGACGCTTCCCTCGAACTTCAAAATGTATATAATATTAATAAAAAGAAACGATCGCCGCCTCGAATGCCGTCGCGGATGTGGCTGATCGCGTTGGTTGGGGGGTAACTTGCAAAAATTAATAAATCATCTTACGTGGCAATTTATAACGCACCTCACATCTATCTTTATTATCAACATCAATATTTAATATTGATATTTAGTTAAAAAAATATATTGACATCTTTTTGATATACCATGTTTTTGAATGATAAAAAACAACTTTATCCCGTAGGAGTTTAATATGCATGGTCGCCTCGCTAGCGGAAAATTAAACACTGAATTTTCGTGAGTTTGAATTGTCTCTGAATTGCTTGGGCGCGTTTTAGCCAACCATCATTACCGTCATCGAACATTTCGTCGATAGATATGTCTTAACGCTTAAGATCGACTGTGAAAATTCGTACACCTGTTGCAAATACATCAAATACGTCATCTACCTCCCATGCTAGAAGACTTAGGTATCTAAATCAAAGGTTAAACTTGGACTAAGTACGCAGGAAATGGCGGTACATAATGTAATAGAGAGGGTAGATATAACATGCGTTACCTTGTTGATGTTGTGATGTTCATGCAGAGAGCGATGCGTTGGCGACAGCGCCGGGCTGTACTCGAGCGGGGACTGCGGCGACACCGGGCCCTACAAACAAACAAACAACGACCTCTAACTTACAAGTATGTGCTAGTATATATACTAGTTGCATCCAACTGGAATTTAATAAATCGCGCTGTCTCAGTAATATGTGATAAAAAGTACCTATGGTATGTGTTAATCCAAAACAAATGAACAATATTTTTTAATCCAAAATGTATGTACGGTTTACGTACATTTTGATGATTTAGCGCGACTGTGTCCGCTTATAATTTTATGTAAACCATATGCAATGATCAGTCTGCAATAAACCTCCAGTCCATCAATACGTGTTTTAATTAATATCCTATCAGATCATAATTTTGTGTACGGAACAATCAGCCCGTACATAAATGGTCCTTCGAGCCGGATATGAACCAGCGACCTATGGATTTATGTACGGGCTGATTGTTCGTACACAAAATTTTGATGTGATATGATATTAATGGACCGGAGGTTTATTGCAGACTGATCATTGCATATGGTTTACATAAAATTATAAGCGGACACAGTCGCGCTAAATCATCAAAATGTACGTAAACCGTACAATGTATCTAAACACAATTATTGTATACAAATCCATTCAGCCTTTATGGCGTGAACAAGGACTGCTGTCGGAACACACTGTTAGGTGCTTGACGACAGATTTTCTCCTTAAGGGTGGTATTGCCAGGCAAGCATTCGCAAAATGCCCTTCCACCATGCGGTGAAGCTCAAGCCGGCGATGGAGATCGAACCATAGACCACGGCAGTTTATGTCTATTGCCGCTCGGCTATTATTGCTTGAAATAGGATGTAGATACTCACGCTGTTGGATATAGAAGAGAGCTTGTGTTGCAGCGACAGCATGTACTCGTTGTAGGAGTGCGCCTTGTTGGGGGTGCTGGGCTGCGTCGACCCCGTCGAGTTCACGTTGTTCATACCTGAATATACAACAACATATTGCTAAATAATCACACTGAGAATGGACAAACTTTGGGTATTTTGTCAGTCTAAATATAAACTTACAAGCATCAAGTAACGCACACGATGACCTAAAAGTACCGTGATTAAAAGGTACCGAAAAATACGGCGAATTTTGTACTCCATGCGGATACGAAAAGTTTATAGTGCATTAGTAGGTCATACTTTAAGTGAATATATCATTTAATTATTCCCAATAGGCTAACCTTTAAATGCTTTATCAATTTTCATTAATATAACAATCCAAGGTTATGTTTCAACATCATTTTAAATGGGTCACTTGAATCCAGTGTAGACAAAACTACTGCTACTGCAACTTTCGTCTCCGTTGAACAAAATATCTATTTTCGCCCACGACATCCCAAAACGAACGTCCAATGCAATAATTTTTAGCAATTGTGCGAGTTATTTTTGGTAGCAGTTAGCTATCCGAACGTCCTAATAATCAAATAAAATTCATGTTAATTCAGTCAACTTCACTGTGTATCGAGCGCGGAAACGTTGCCAGCTTTATGGGCAAGAACTTATCGTGGGGCTCGCCTGACTGAATATTAGTTGACTAGGACAAAAAGTTTAAATGAGTACATATTATAGATACATATACACTTAGGTGATATTATATTATTGAATGTACTGTCTTATGTATTATTTTATGTATTTATTGTATGATTATGTCGAGATTATTATATAGTCGTTAACGAGTTTATTTTCTTACCAAGGTCCATATCTACAGCTCGCCTCGCCAACGCGTTATGGACGGCCCGCTGCGCGACTAGATGCCCTAAGTTCTGGCCCATGAGCCCCAAGTTCTGCCCCCCTAGGCCAAGGTTCTGCCCCCCTAAGCCCAGATTCTGCCCACCTAGGCCCAGGTTCTGACCACCGAGACCCAAGTTCTGTCCGGCGAGGCCGAGGTTCTGCCCGCCCATGAGATTCTGATTCAGTCCTAGATTCTGTCCCGCTAATCCTGGAAGTATAAAAGCTGAATAGATTGGATCGATAAGTTACGTATACTACAAAACAAGTATATTGGAATACAAGACAAGTATAACGTGGTATTATACAAACGGTATATTATGTTTGACAACGAAAAGAAGATCATTCGACACGACGACTTTTTCTCATTTTGGATTTTGTTGCTGTTTGGGTCCGGATACTTTGACCGCGAGCCTGAGCACCACTTGTGTCCAAATTCAAGAATATTAAATACTCTAACACATATGTAGTTAGTTTCTTTATGAGGTGGTGTGGTTACTTCACCATCATAATCTAAAAACCTTCAATTTCTATTTACAGTAAAACATAATTCCATATGATAACATTTATGAAATTATTTGTATTTTGGCACTTGGATCAGTGATATTTGTATTCTTACCTAAGTTCTGCCCCAATTGCTGGCCCATCAGATTCTGGTTCAAGCCCAGATTCTGTGTAAGGCCCATGCCCTGCGGAGGCAAGCCGAGGTTGGCTGTGGCGAGTGGCAGCGGCGGCGGCAAGCCGAAGCCCAACGCGAAGGGCTGGCCCATTTGCTGGCTCGCTAGTTGGTTCACTTGGAGAGCTTGCTGTTGGGCTGAAAGTATACAAACGTTAATTAAGGAGTTCATTTTATTATCTAACATTGCATAATACTTTTAAAAATGACGCACATAAAATTTCTCGCATCTCACAACTAATGTCCTAACTCAAAAACGTCTATTTTTAATGTTTGAAAATAATCACATCTGAAATATTCATTCCTATATTAAATGAAATTAAATAAATAATAGTAATATTTAAATGAAAATTTTAAATATTTTTTTTTGTTTCTTTCTAGTCATTATATGTTAAAATTGAAGAAGTAACATTTGTTTGAAATTATCAAGAATTAAAATGTTTTTACCTTAAGTCAACATTTTAATAAATAATACAGTTTCTAAAACCGATATTTGAAGAAACTCAGTAAAATGGTGTTTTTCTTATAGAAATATAGATTATGTATTTGTATAAGAAAAAAAACGTACTTGTTTGTTGGGCAAACAAACAACATTGTAACACAAAAAGCCTGGCATTTGTAAAATAATGTAAGATTCTAAACACAAATTCATGTAAAAAAATATAATTTAATGATAAATAGTGCAAGATGATTGTGATTGACACGCATGAAAACTAGAGAAGAATGATATTGATTTTAGATGGATTTAGGTAAAAGGAAATTTATATCTATTGGGTACCTACCAACGCAGTCGCATTAGATGTCAATGACCAGAGTGCATAATTTTGCTACAAAAAAATAGCATTACAAAATTGATCTGGCAGAACCAGAGGGCAAGTACATAATGCCACCCGCAAATATAAAACCTGTCGCCAAGCACCTAAAAGTGTGGTCCGTTCCATTCCTTTGAGATAGTGACTAAAGTCTACCTATCAGCAATAATTAAAACAAATTATATAAATTACCCGATCTCGACCGAGCGGATGATTCGTAGGCTGGATGGAGGTCTAATAGGTTCACCAGAGACTGATGTCAAAATACTGAATAATATGGCCCCCATACAAAAATCTTTGCCCTGACTGAACTGAAGTAGAATTAATGTATATTCAATCAATCTCCGTTCTCCTTGGTACAAAGCAAAAATCATTATTCGTCTGCGACGCTCTTATGAAGTTTAATTACAAAACCATTGAAAGATCTAACACATGTGGGGACATTCCTTTTAATGTCTTTTAACAATGTTTTACAAAATTATAATTATTATAATATCTCTTTACATTACAGCTTGGCAGAGACGGAATATTCCAAGCTTTTTTTTTATTTTTACAAAAGCGCGAATTGACATTTTAATATTTTTATTTTTAGATTACATAACAAAGTTACAAATTTACGAAATGGGCGTATTATGTGGGATTCGAACCCACGCCATCCACCACTACAAGCGGGGCATGCTCTGACCATTTAAGCTAATATGACGTTATGAGCCATAACTCAAATTTTTCCTCTCTTTCTCAACCATCGTATGGGGAAGGAGCGACACCTATAGTTCAACTTACGTTGTACTACAAACAAGACTAATTTTGCAATTATTTTTTAATGATGACGCAACCCTATAATTTTTATTATTGCAATAACTCATGCTGTGCGGATTACATTACACAAATACAAATATATTGGCGCGGGTTCGAATCCCGCACATGACTATAATTTTCCACCTCGTAAATTTGTAAAGCGAATTGACATAGTTAAATCATAATGTTCATTCGTAAAAGTACTTACAAGAAAATATTTGTTTTGTTTTAATAGACACAACCTTTTTTAGGCTTGTATTTGTACGTATCCACTATAGATGTAAGAACGGCGTAAGAAGAAAAATAGATCAATAGAATAGCTACGTTCAGCAAGGCTAGCAAAATGAGATACTATTGGTAATTGATTTCCTTTTACACCGATCATCTTCCCCCCACGTCTCTGGTAGATACGGAGCCTCCGAATCAAATCCTATCATTCCTATAAATAAAATCCTGAATCACCATTGAGAGGTTATATCGAGTGCGTCAGTAGTATCTGAGATAATCCTTACCTATAAAGTCGTTAGCCGTAGCGAGCATGGGCTGGTAGAACTTCTGTTGCGGATACTGCACCGGCAGCCGCGCGCCCAGCGCTATCCACAACGACAGGTTAGTTACATACACTGCACTGCACCCATCGCATTTCATCTCATCTCATCGTCTTAGCTCAACACTCAACAATACACTACATCAACAAGCTATAGCTTATATGGCGCGCCTTATAATGTATAAACTGTAAGCACGGATATGAACAAAATTGCGCGTCGATAAAGTACTTCCATTTGTCAAAAATATGGTTCTTTAAATTAGAATGTATGACGCAATCCTCAAAGATTATATGATTTAATCCTCTAAGATTGTATAATAGTTTTTTTTTAAAGTATTTTGTAATTATTACTGCACATAACTGTACCAATTTTCTGTACATCACGAATTAAAATTCATTTTTTTCTCTTAATCACGTGACTGCAAAAACTTTGGCTTTCAACCAGTGCGCGTCTAATGACATCAAGTCGTGATAGTTACTTTTAGTTGTAGTAGACACAATTGTGACTAATTGTCCCGATTTGGCGTTTTATACTAAAAAATACTGAAATTTATGAAGATTATACATAAGATACGATTCATTATACATGGATCAAATTTGAGAAACATTTGCGTGCTGAAAGTGTTTACAAATGACTTTATCGTGTATGAAACAGGACACACACCAGACAAAACACTAATTTTATTATTAGCACGAAAACAATCCTTGCTTTCAGTTTAACGGCTATAGCTCGCTTATGTATACGCTCAACAACAATACACATAGCAAAAAGGGGGAAATATAAGCTTTAAGAGTTCGTGGATAGAGTGGTTATGAAACAGTTCTGAAGAAGGACCAGTGTGGGTTCCATTCCCAATATCCGAGTAGAATTCATCAGCTTGACATGTCCACGGCCACATGTAGTGAGTAGCTAATCAGGAGTCTTAGCATAATCATTTCAAACTAGTGAAATTTTCACAAACTGTCTCGTAATATGATCTATACTTGAGATATCATACTCAGATTTAGGACTGTGCACTTTAAAATTTAATTTAGGTATATTTTCAGTTGATGAATTAAACTCAAACATCGGGAAGGTAAGCCAGTTCAAGCAGTTTTATTCTCGAATTCGTGCAATGAATGTGACACATCGAGCAAGGCTACAGATGAACTAGTTTGAAGTGTAGAATGATAGCTGCCTGTATATTTTTTTATTAGAAAAATAAATTATCCACGATAGAGATTCGTCTACACGAACATTCGTAATTACGATTGACTAGTCAGAGCACATAAATACGAATTCGCTTGCAACGGAAAGCAGCAGTTATACATCCGCTGTTATCTCTCGGGATCCCCCCCGTCATTTTGTTCCGTTACCCTTTATCATCGAAGGCGAATTCTAATACAAATAATATGTCTATAAAAGCATTAAGTTATCAGATGCAGTGAGAATGGCATCTTCTTGTGATAGATTAAAATATGCAAGCAAGTACATTGCACCATCACTCGTCATCAGTTCAGACAGCGGTTAACATATCTAAAAGAATGTTGTCTTAGGATTATTACACATAGTAAGTAAAGTGTTTGAAACGCCGGGACAAAAATAATGATAAATATACGCGATTTAAACCGTTTAAAGTTGGTTAATTACTATATCTAAAATATTTTTTCAGCATTTCTGTCATCGGGAGAAACAATAAGCTCAGTTAAGCTATATAAAACGAACACACTGGTAAATACATAGTATAATTAAAAGCAACATATAAAACGCTAAGGCTGAAATGTATAAAGAGAACTTTAGACTCATCTTCTATGTTTAATACGCCTGTTTCCTTAAGGGGTAGGCAAGGATCATGGGTTTCCACTTGCCTCGAAAGTTTAGAAGAAAAGTTTCTTGCAAAGTCTACATCAAATTCACTTCTGAGCACTATAAATTCGAAACTTGAGAGGCCTTTTCAATCACGAAGGCGCGCCGCTTCACAGTAAATTATTGATATGTAAATTTGTACGGGTAGGCCTCGTTTTTTACACGACGTCTTATGCTAATGATCGCTTGGATAGGTAGAAGTACTCGCAACTACATACATATAATTACGCCTGAATTCCCCGAAGGGGTAGGCAGAGGTGTCAACACCCACATTTCGTCAGTTGGGTTTTGGTCCCATGTAATAGGGGCGAGCCTATTGCCATTCACCAGACACATTTTCAGGATCATACAAAATATTTTCTCTAGCACACTGGACGAAACACAAGAACATATAAAGAATAATATGTTAACGCTAACAACATGTAAGGAACACAAGAACATACTGTATGAAACCGTGGCAGGGCACTAATATGGTATATAGCATCCTCGTGAGAAGTGGCATGCTGCTCATTTGGCGCACTTTTCGCTTAATCGCCTATTACGACACCCACGGGAAGAAATGGGGAGGTGAAATACTAACCCGGCACCCTACTAAAAAAACAGAAGTAGAAAGGTCTGTACAATCATAGCAAACCAGCTAAGTTAAGCTAATGCAAAGATAAGTCTAGTTCGTTTTATAGATTTCAACCAAAGTGTTCAAAACAGAATTATGGTTGACATGAGTGCATAGCATCGAAGACAAATCAATCAATATATTCAAGACAGTGTATTTAAATAATTCTCACCAGGCTGAGCATTGTTGAGTAAAGTATTGTGGAGAGTCAGATCTGGTTGCGGGAACGATGGTTGGTTGAGAAGCCCCAGTAGGTTCGGACCCGATGAGAGATTGTTTTGCTGACTGGAAAAAAAAAGATTAATTATAAAGTTTTTTTTTTCTATGCCTGATAGGTTAGCCTTTGACCACTATCTCACCTGATAGTAAGTGATGATGTGGTCGAAGATGTTGTTCGAATTACTGGCTCTCAGGGACAGCTGCCGGAACACACCGTTAGGGGCTTGGCGACAGATTTTCTACTTGAGGGTGGTAGCTAGCCAGGCGGGCATTCGCAAAATGCCCTACCACCATGCCATAACGGCTGCCATCCTAAGACAACAACCGGGACCGACGGCTTAACGTGCGCTCCGAAGCACAGAAGCGCTCAATAGTAATGTCACCAGCGGTCACCCATCAAAATCATGACCGCGGTGGACGTTACTTAACTTTGCTGATCGGTTCAGAACGGCTAAGCAAACTTCGCTACGAGCGCTTTTATACAGTTTTAGGAGGTTTTATCAATGCATATTTGAATAGAAAACTATTTGACATGTCATTGTATACAGTTAGGTAGGAATATATTATGCTAGGGATCTATGAAGGATGCATTTAAAATCCATAACAGCAATAAACTAATAAAAATAAACTTACTTCATGATGTTCTGCTTGAGTATCATCCTTTGTATGTTCTGTGCGTTGGGCAACTCCATCCCAGTGGTGGGAGTGGGCGTGGGCTGGGACGAGTGGGGTGCGCTCACGCCAATCGCGAGTCCCAGGCTTTGTCCCATAGGGGTACCCACTTGGCTTACACCTGAACACCACGAGATTCAACATTAGTTGGTTTGCTTAAATGTGTGTGATGGTAGGGAACATCTCTTTGAACTTTGGTCTTGGCCTTACAATACAAGAAACGACCATGTTATAATAATTGAATAAAAAAATGCTCTTAATATAACATAGAAAAAATTAATTTAACCAAAAATGGAACCAACTTCAATACTCAGAAGTGTGAAATAACTTGTTGAAGTCGGTACCATAACAGTTAAAAAGTACCTATTATCACAATATTGTGCGCATGGCACCGACTACAACAAATTATTTCACACTTTATTGTGTTAAATAAATCTCTATATGTCTTAATAAATCTCTGTATCTCTAAATACCATTAGAGTGTAACTCAAAAACGGCTTGACCGAATTTGATGAAATTTAAATGGGACCAAACGACAACTTTCAAATAAAAAAAGAATTATCAAAATCGGTTCACCCAGCCAAAGTTCTAAGGTATCAAACATAAAAAAAATTGAGGACCTTTTAATTTTCAGGTCGGCTAAAAAAACTAAACTAAACTTTGGATAATTTTCTTCCATACGCCAAAAGAATCCTGAACATGCCCTAAATCATCAATATAAAATAAATATAGTGTTAAGTACAAAATTTTGATATGATTAAACTGCACTTAAAATTTTTATAGTAAAGTCCATTTCACGATAATGTAAGTACCATGGTAAGTACTTAATTTGTAATATAACTCATCATTATGTAATACTAACGTTAAAATACCTGGTCTCTTAGAAGCAACATTCAAAGAAATTACTAACTATATGTATAGCGTAATTTTTCGGGGAAACCTTTTAAAGGATACATAGCCTTTAGTCTCCATTTAATCAGTTTATAATTAATATAACTCACCTAATAAAGGAGTGTCTGTAGCGATCTGCAGCGGCGTCGTCAAGTTCGGTTGTAACGCCGTAGCATTCAACATATTGGTGGCCATGACATTGGGCACGGGCTGGGGCAATGCCGGCGGCATTTCCTTCAGTTCCGGCTCTATGGGCTTGATATCCGGTCTATGATCTATGATTTGTGGTGGTTGTGTGGTGCTAGAATACTGATGAGTAGGAACAAAATTTTCTTGTGGAATGGCTGGCTCGGGCAGGCCGTTTTCTTTGGGTTTTTCTTCAGTTTTTTCCTCAGGGAGAGGTTTCTCTTCGGGGAGGTTCTCACCCCGGTCGACTACGGGACTGACTAGAAATCGTGATATTTTCCGAGAGGGTTTCTTCTTCTCGCCGTTTTGTGATTCTGTGCTTCCTGATCGTTCGGGCGCCATCGACCCGCCGTCTGATTGATTGGAACCTAGTGAAGACGAATATTTTTTAACAACGGAGCCTCATACATGTTATTGATACGGGGGCCATTATGCTTCAGACAGATATAAAATAAGGTCGTTTGAATAATACAATGCGTATTATTAGTTCAATAACACATAATTTAATCTGATATAATTTGCAAATCATGCGTTAGTGCTTGAAAATCATACTTAGATGTTCAGCAGAGTGACAACTTCAATCAAATATAATATTAAAATAAACCAAAAACTTATGGATATTGAGCGTTTGCAGAACACAGAGACGAATTACTTAGTATTCCATGGATTCACCGAGCGGGTGCCGGGTCAATAGCGTTGCACAGGAAGAGGCTAAAGGGGTCTGGGACTTGCAACCCAGGAGTAAGGTTAAGGGGCCCCTTTAAAATGCATCAACGCTCCCCTTCCCGCTCGAGCCTCCTCCCCTACCTAACCAAATTTGGTAAGATCCTACTAATGCCGCTGATGATAGGAAGCTCCGAATCTTAGTGTCGCTTCGTAACAAAAATCAGTGGCATCATTTCCAGAATCGCTATTTTTCATGTTCTTTTATATGTAAAACGGACGTGGCATTAAAAATCGATACCCCAAGTATGAAGAGCCAAACACAAGTTGTATAGTTCGCATAAAGCTTTGGGCAAGGCCCCACGTGAGCTGCGCAGTAACAACATTACCTATAGAAGAGGCGGTGCTGATCTTCCTGGCGAGCAGGTCGGCCGGGTGGTGGTGAGGCGGCGGCGGCGGCGGGTCGAGCTGCAGGTCTGCGGCGATGTTGTCTGTGGAGGCGGTGGGCGTCGTGCACTCGGAGTTGTCCTGGTTCGAGTCCGTCAGGTTCTCCTCGCGCTCCGTCGTCTCGCTGTCGTACTCATTCTGCACACATACATATACTATTGTTCACAACATACACACATACATACATAGCGTCAGGGCAGCTTACCGAACGCAGACACCACTTCTTTATATATGTAACTCACTTGCTTTAGTCATTACGTTTCTTCATTCGCTTCCGTCTAGTAAGGATACTCAAGATCAGTCTTTTTGAAAGGTTCATTAGAATGGTGGTAGGGCATTTTGCGAACGCCCGCCTGACTAGCTACAACCCCTAAGTAGAAAAATCTATCGCCAAACACCTCACGGTGTATTCCAGCAGCTGTCCTTGAGAGCGATGTCTTATAGATTGGCCTGAACAACATCTTCGACCATATCATCACTTACATTATCAGATGAGATAGTGTTCAAAGGCGGAGTATTTATAAGACATAAGTTTACATCTTCACCACTGATATACAGTACTAGTGTTCCTCAAAGAAGTATTCTTGGTCCACTACTGTTTTTGTTATATATTAACGATCTCCCTGAGGTAATCCCTCATAGAAGTTTATTTATTGATACTACTATTGTTTGTTAAGACGCTCAAACAATTGGGAACAAAGCTCTTTGAGTTACTATTAAATGGATGAAAAATAATAAATTAAAATTAACAGTAATAAAAGCAAAATAGTACAATTTAATTCATATAATACAAGTCCAATAAAACTAGACATTATATATCAATTTCATAAAATCGAAGAAGTTGACATATACTTGGGAATAATAACTGACAAAAACTTAAATTGTAAAATGCATGTAGACCAACTATGTACCAAACTTGAGCGTTACGTTTTCGCATTGAAGAAAATTAGACAAACTGAAGAAGCTGCACTAACAGCTTACCTTGGATATGTGTCATCTTAAATAAGCTATGGTCTAATGCTGTGGGGAAACTCAGTAGATAAGGACAAAAAAAAATTCAAAATGCAAAAGCGCTGTGTACGTGTTATACATGGAGCCTGGTTCTTAGACAGTTGTAGAATACCATTTAAGAAATCACAATATCCTTTCTCTGCCCAGTGTGTTCATCGAGATGTTTGTGTTCTAATTAAATACCACCCGGAGTATTTTAAAAAGCGCAGTGAAGTAATGACCAGTCAAAAATAGAAAAATTTGTGAACGTCATTGTAGTAAATATAAAATAAAAGAAACGCACTATATATTTGTATAACAAGCTTCCAAGAGATTTTTTATTATAAGAAGGACATATATTTAAGAAATGTAGAAGTGATTAGCTCTTGCATGATTGTTTTTATGATATTAAGGAATCAAAAAAATATTACAAACGTAATTTAGAGTAAACTTAGCAATTTGATTCAATCGAGAGAATTTTAAGGAAACAATCTTTTCTTAGCCTTAGATAATGTGATCAAGGTTAACATATAATTTTGCTTAAAATCTGTTTAAGTAAAGCTTGTCAGCACTTGTCAGCGTTTGAAAACCAGGTGGCTCTCGTGCTTATTTCATCACAATCCCTATAAAAAAATAGACAATCTGCCTGATCATTTCATTAGCACTGACCTTGTCGATATTGAGCCTGAGCGCGGTTTGATGGTGCGGGTTGAAGACTGGCGTGACTCCCGGGTTGGTCTGCAGTTGGCTCACGATGTCCTTTATCAACTCCATGAACGTGCCGCTCTGCCATTCCGGGAGCAGGTTATTGGATACCTGACGGGACAGAAAACAGGTGTTTTACGCCTTAGCTAAATTCTTATTGTACATATAGAAAGTATTATTTTTGTAAATCCGGCCAGTGTCCGTAAGTTTAACCGTGGTAGTAACTACAAAAACGACCTTTATCTCACATTAGAATACGAGCGTACCCTGCTGATAGTTTGAAGCAATGATGGCTATCATGGCTATGACAATTGCTATAGACTGCCACCCAATGGGTTCATAGTTCTAATCCCGCCTTTTGCAATTGCCCACCTGGCTAGCTACCACCCCCAAGTAGAAAATTTGTCACCAAGAACCTACCGGTGAATTCCGGCAACTGTCCTTGAATGACAGAAATTCTATGTTAATCTAAACGACATCTTCGACCACATCATTATCATCCATCAGGTGAGGCAGTGGTGAAGAACTAGCCTGTGAGCTATAAGTAAAATACGAGGGTGGATTGAAAAGTTCGCGGCCTAACATATAAATACTTGAACTATTTTAATGTTAGTTACATTCATCATACCTCATTCGATTTGCTTACTCTCTGGTTGTCACATTGTAAAATTTTATCGCAATAGCATTATCAGTTTTTAAATTAGACTGAATTTTGTGAGCCTAAGTGCAGCATTTTTAAAGAATGGAGAAAATTGAGCAACGTGCGGTCATGAAATACCTGTTTAAAAAAAACTAACTCCAAAAGAGATTCACGAAGACATGTCAACAACATTGGGGGAATCTGCTCCGTCGTATACAACTGTGAAAAAGTGGGTTGCTGAATTTAAACGCGGACGAGAGAGTATTGAAGATGACCCTCGCTCCGGCCGGCCTACGACGTCTACGACTGAAGAAAACATCGGGAAAATCTGTGATCTGATATTGATAGATCGGAGATTGACCATCAGGGAGATTACAGACACTATTGGCATCTCGTGTGAACGAACACAAAACATCATAGTCAATGAACTTGGATTTTCTAAGGTTTCTGCGCGGTGGGTACCCAGATTGCTTTCAGTTGAACAAAAACGAATACGGCTCACGATTTCTCGCGACTGTTTGGAAATGTTGGAGGCTGATCCACAAGATTTGTTGGCCAGATTTGTGACAAAGGATGCAACCTACAGGTTGTGTACCCACACAACTACACCCCAGAGTCAAAACAGCAATCCAAGCAGTGGAAAAAACCTGATGAACCGACTCCAAAAAAAGACAAAGCAATTTTGTCAGCTGGCAAGGTGATGGCGTCAGTTTTTTGGGATGCTAAGGGTGTCATCATGGTGGACTACCTTGCAAAAGGTGAAACTATATACTCGGCTTATTACTGCATCCTTTTACGTCGTTTGCGTGAAACAATTAAAGCGAAAAGGCCAGGATTACTCAGCAAGAAAGTGTTGTTTCATCAGGATAATGCACGCGTTCACACGTCTGTTGAATCTATGGCTCAAATTCGCGATTGTGGCTTTGAATTACTGCCGCATCCCGCCTATTCCCCTGATTTGGCACCTTCAGACTTTCATTTATTCCCAAACCTAAAAAAACACCTTGGAGGTCAAAAATTTTCATCAAATGAGGAGGTCGAAGCTGCAGTGGGTGACTTTTTTGAAGGCCTTGAAGAAATTTTTTGAAGCGCTCGTAGCGAAGTTTGCTTAGCCATTCTGAATCGATCAGCAAAGTTAAGCAACGTCCGCCGCGGTCATGAGTTGGAGGGGTGACCGCTGGTGACATTACTACTAAGCGCTTCCGTGCTTCGGAGGGCACGTTAAGCCGTCGGTCCCGGTTGTTGTCTTAGGATGGCAGTCGTTACAGCATGGTGGTAGGGCACTTTGCGAATGCCCGCCTGGCTAGCTACCACCCTCAAGTTGAAAATCTGTCGCCAAGCACCTAACGGTGTGTTCCGGCAGCTGATCCAGATGGAAGAAGTGCATTGAGTTAAGTGGAGATTACGTGGAAAAATAAAATTACTTTTGTTTATATTACAAATAGTTTTCTTGCTGAGGCCGCGAACTTTTCAATCCACCATGTTATAGTCATGTGGAAGCTCCATCCCCATACAAAGTTAAGAACGAGAGGACAAATTATAGTTACGAGTCATACGTCATGTTAGCTTAGCGGTCAGAGCATACCCTGGCCAAAGGTGTGGATGGCGAGGATCCCACATAGACTATAATTTTTCCTCTCGTTGTAATTGGGTAGCGTTGTACTACACTAAACGAATCTATCAACGCATATAAAGTGTATTTAAATAGACCGTATTATATACGCACCGATTCACTGATAATTCTTCATCACAAGCTCACTGGATCAGTTGACAGCACCAGACTGGTATTTTTAGAACTACCCTAAGATGAGGACATAACATGCCTTTCCCTCGGGATAGCTCCACACATAATTATAGTTTCCATTACACTACACTTATTGTTATTACGCTTATTATTGTATAGTTCTATCTTCAAGATTATTATAGTCTACTTTACTATTCTACATTTGAAGTACCATCTTTAACTCACCAAGTTAGTAGTGATCTCCTCCGGGTTGACATCGGTGACGTCAAACTTGAAGGTGACAGTTTTGGACTTGGACTCGAGCTGACATTCGACCACAGTAGCTTCTTCGTTCACCCCCAGCACCGACAGCTTGGGCAGCTTGTCTTTCTCACGAGAACGTTTCTTGGAGCCGCGGGAACGCTTCTCGCTCGTTATTGGTGAAGGTATCGCTGTGCCCACTGCACAATATGAAATATATGTTGTATAAAATATTGGAAAATAGCCGAATTACATTAAAAGCATAATTTAAATAAAACATATCATCACCCAGCGCTCTCTGAACGCTTATAATTTCTGAAGGGTTGGGCAGATATTTCAAAACACCTAGGTTCCATGGAAATGTTTAGTAGGCGGCAACCTGTTATTACATCATTTTATTTTTTTATTCCACCAAACTCAATCGATCCCTAGGCAACCGAACACAACCCAATGCATGGTGTCGCATTGGGTTGTGTTCGCTTGCCTAGGGATCGATTGAGTTTGGTGGAAATTTCAACAGCACATACACAACTGGTGCAAAGCGGTTAGCTTCTTTTATCAGACGTACGGCCAGAGTGAAATTTGTTGCCTGAATCTGTATTTCCTGACTCATATATAACCTGGGTTTCTTAAAGCAAAAACTAATCTGTTTTAGTCGAGCGAGTAGCATCGTCACTTACCATTAGTTAAAGTGTCATAACATTCAAATTATTGCATTATTCGTGTAAAAAAATAATTCTTGATAGACTAGACTATCCACTTAAAATTGGACAATGTTTGAATATATCACAAAAATACTTCTGTATCAGCCGGATTGTCCACTGCTGAGCGTAGTCTCCTGCATTAAGGGCATTTGCCATAATACTCACGCTTGGCAGGCGTCTTGGGGATCGCAGTGTAAGATAGCAGTTCCTTAGAAGGCGCTTCCGGTATTTTATCTTTAGTCGCCTCTTACGACACCCACGGTAAGAGATGAGTGGATGGCATTCTAGCCCGACAGCCCGACAGCACATAACATGAACATTAAATATATATAGTATACAAAAATACGCTCACACCGATGATAATCTTACCTTCCTGATTTTCCCCTTGCTTCTCCTCGACAGAACTCAACTCGGGCGGCCTTATCGCATCACCATGAGTGGCTCCAGAAGGAAACTCCGTCAACGGCGTGTGGAACTGTTCCTTCTGTCCTCCATTGTTGTTGTAGCCGTTCTCGACGTGATCAGACGGCAGGGCGAGTTGTTGAAGCTCTGGGGCAGCTTGGGTGGCGGGCTGAGATGGAGCGGGGGGCGGTTGGGCAGCCTGAGGGAGCGACTGGGGGAGAGACTGAGGCGGCTGAGGCAGCGGTTGAGCTTGCTGTACTAACTGTTGCGTAGGCTGCGGAATGGTCTGCGAGGTCGGGGGAAGTTGCTGCGGCAGCGATTGGGGAATGGTTTGGGAAGGCTGGGGGAGGGACTGAGCTGGCTGGGGCAACGACTGCATCGGATGGGAGACGGACTGGGCGACCGACTGCGGCATCGACTGGGGAATGCTTTGCGGCGGCTGCGGCAGCGACTGCGCTGGCTGGGGGAGCGGCTGCACGGATTGTATCGACTGCGGTATCGATTGCACAGGTTGGGACATCTGCATTTGCTGCGACATCGCCTGCGAGGTCTGCGGTAAGGGCTGGGGCTGGGACTGCGACAACGAGTGCTGGACCATCGACTGTTGGATCGGTTGCATCGATTGCGGCACCGAAGTCATCGACTGCGGTATCGCCTGGCTCATGTTGCCCGCCTCCGGCGCCATGCTCTGTGCCATCGACGACGGTATCTGTTCCATATACTGCATCATGGCTTGCGACTGCGGCTGGTACATCTGCAACGGGTTGGCAGTATAATTTTGCACCGGTGTGCCTTCATGACTAGATATCTGCCTCTCGTTCTGCTGTACCGTATTGTAGTTCTGCGCCATCGCCATATTGTGCGGCAGCGATTGCCCTTGCATAGTGTGCATCGGATGATATTGGTCTTCGGATTGCATCGTTAGTTTCTGCATTTCGAGAAAATTTTGATACTGGATCTGATCTATCGACATCTGTTGCTGGAACTGAGATTTTTGGTATTCAGACATCAATAACTGCTGATCGTGGACGTCGGCCGAGCTCATCTGACTCTGCTCCGAACACTGACGTTGGTACATCGGCCTCTGAGATCGAAACGATTCCTCAATTGTTCGCTGCTGTTGTTGATTCAGTTGATTTTTTTGAGCCAATAACGTTAAGTTTTGCTGATCGATGAGGTTTTGTTGCGTTTGAAGTTGCAACTCCTGTTGCGCTAGATACTGTTGTTGCTGCAAGTTTCTGAAATGTTGGGGGGATAACGTCTGCCCGGGTAGCTGTTGCTGAGCCATCAACTGTTGTTGCAGGACTATTTGCTGTTGCGCCACCATTTGTCTCTGTATGTTGATCTGTTGCTGCGCCTGAGCGACCTGTTGTTGCGCCTGCGCCACTTGCTGTTGTTGCGCCATGATGGCTGGATCAGCGGCGACTTGTAAAATTGGCTGAGCGTACTGATTTTGCTGTAAATTGATATTTTGTTGCTGCATTTGTGCGTTGATCAAATTTTGAACTTGCTGTTGAACTTGTTGCATGTCTTCCTGATTATGTTCGATATTTTGAGTTTGCTGCTGCATTTGTAAGGTTTGATCCTGTTGTTGCTGTTGAGGTTGCGTTTCAGATTCGGACTCCTTTCGGGACTGTAGAGTGTCTGGCCTTTGTATGATCTGTGCAAGTATATTTTGCAAATTCTGCAAAGACGGGTCTAAGATCTGATTAGAGACGAGATTCTGCGGTGTGCTGATGTTTTCCTGAGCCGTCAGCTGTTCTTCGTACTGTTTTTGCTGTATTGCAGCAGCTTGCTGAGCAATTATGTTCTGTTGTTGATGTATTATCTGCTGTTGTAAGACTTGGTTCTGATTACTGATTTCCGCCGTAAGCTGCTGGTTGAGAAGGTTTGGCTGCATTTGTGTCTGGGATTGGTTTTGTTCGAGAAGGTTCTGTTGAGTGTGTTGTTCTATCAGCTGGCCTTGGACTGTTTGTTCCAACATTTGTTGGCTGAGGAGATTCTGTTCCATCATAACCTGCAAATGTTATATTCAGCAATAAGTTAAAATTGTTTTTGTAAATCAACAAGAAGTCTTGAGACGAAACTTTATATAACAAATAAAATGCGTTTTGAAACGAAGTAGAGTCTGTTTAACCTCTATTATACCTGTTTTAGATTTCATAGAAAATCTATAGCAACCTCCCTGGCTTCCCACGGGTGATTGGTATCTATCAAGATATGTTTTTGTTTGGATTTTCGTATTGATAGCCGTCTTTTTCTCTGAGAACCACCGCCTCCAAATTGTGTCGAAAAAGAAAAGACTTGCAGAGCACGGGGATGTTAGTTCCAAAATTTATATATGCCATTGAAAGTATTGATAGCCGTCTTTTTCTCTGAGAACCACCGCCTCCAAATTGTGTCGAAAAAGAAAAGACTTGCAGAGCACGGGGATGTTAGTTCCAAAATTTATATATGCCATTGAAAGTTCGGTATGCCAGAAGAATTATCAAAGTCAAATACAGTTAGATGCAGTTTAGATAAGATCTTTAAAATATACAAGTGTGTGACTTTGAAAGACATGAGTGAGGAACAGCGTAGTATGAAGCAGTGTGGACTAAAAGAGGATATATTGACGTTAGTTGAGTGGATGTAGTGAGTTTTTTAGCTGGTTTGAACATGTAGAGAGAATAGATAAAGGGAGATTGACGAAGCAAGTACATCCAGCGAGCATGAATGAAACAGTTTAAGAGGAAAACCTCGGAGATCGTATACTGACCAGACGCCGCTCCGTTGAAGATTATGTCTATTATAAAGTTTGAATTTCAAAATGAAGATCATTTTAATTACCATTCGAATCAGACGATAAGGCCCCTATACGGGACATTCTGGAAAAAGGGCAGGTCAGGAGTACCCTTAACAGAGGGGTATATATAAAGAATGTAATAAGAAGAGAGGCAAGATATATATATGTCAAGATCGTAACACATGGTAATCCGTGAACAGCTCTCTGCCTAACCCTTCGGTAAACAGGTATGACATTGTTAAGTACTACGAAAATTTAGTCTTGAATTATACAAAAGAAAGTCGATTGTTTCAATTATTGGCTTCATATATTTATCAGAAATAAACTGTAATACAATTTATGTGATATGAATGCGTCGACCAAAGGAGCTCTGAAAGACAATCTCACTTTACTTCATGGGTTAGGGCCGGCACTGGCTTTACGGCTCAAGACAAAAGAAATAATATAGTCGAATTAACGTAGCGTCGTGTGTGGAGGCCACATCGATATATTATCATACAAGTAAGGGACCTACCTACGGCTCGAATCTCAACTTATAAATAGCTCCGTGGGAGAAGGACCGTACGCTGGTTTTGTATGTTTAAGTTTGTCGGTGTTTTTTAATTTGAGGTTATAGAACGTTCTAAACTAAGTTTGGCTGATAGCCGGCACAGACATTCTCAATACAGGTTCTAAGGTAGGTATTGGTTAGTGACCTGTTGATGCAGCAGCGCTTGCTGATGCTGCAGCAGCGCGGCCTGGTCGTGCGGCGAGGGTCGCGGCTGCAGGAGCTGGTGCTGGAACAGCTTCATGCTCTCCTCGCCGTTCAGCTGCAGCTGTTGGTGGAGGTACTGCTGCTGCGCCTGCAGGAATTGACTCTGCTGATCCAGTCTGGAATTTCACAATAATACATCGTCACGCATGTCAAGGGGAATATAGGGGAATAAGCCATATTTCTTCGTATGCTTTCAGGTATTCAAGTATTAACAAATTTATACGCATAATATTAATTGAAAACTTATAGTTATTTGTACATAGTATGTTCATAATATTGGCATGGTTGGCTACATTTAAACATATTTAAATTAAAAAATAATGTAATGACAGACGCTTTCCTTTTAGTATGGTACCTAAGTGTCAAAATATCAGTCGGTCAAATTGGGATAAATCATTAGCAAATAAAAATAACAAATTACCAATCCAAACGCTTACAATACAAATGACGATTTGAAACTTTTTATGTCCCACTAGAGCGACACCACGGATAGATAAAACGAGTTAAACTTTAGGAGCTCTAGTTGACACACCACCCATTACCAGAATAGTTACGCAAAAACAGTCTAGAATATTGCAAGAGACGCTCTCGGATGTGAAGAGAAAATATAAGGATGATTGGCGGTGATGGCTACAGCAGCGGTAAGACATTGTTCTACAGTTTTTTTTATATAAAGTGGTTCATCTCGCCTGATGGACGGCAAAGATGGAATCAAGAAGCATGCATTATGCAGCCACTCTAATGATGTCATTGTTATCAGGCCATCTGTTACAATTGAAACGAGTAACGCAAAAAATAAAAAAACAAGAAGCTCAAGACCTCGCAAGCAAAGATCTAGGCATCAACGAATTAGACAATTAAATTTATTTCTCAGAAATGTGAATCCTCCTTCTATAGCAACGCGAATAGTGCATCAAATTTCAATGATGCAGCGAATATTTCTGATCATTGCACTACTCGTATAATTTCTTAATGTAATAATATAAAAGATAGTGTGACCATGACTCACTGCAATGGTTGAGGTCCAACTCCATTGAGCAGCCCAGCTTTCACCTGCTCAGATCCAGGCTGCTGATTTTGAATCATCTTCATCTGTAAGTGGACAAAATAATGGTCAGAGCTTCATGGGAAGATTTCTTCACGAGTCCAATCTTTTAAGGATATAAATTGGAGAGACGGTCAAAAGTACTTCTAAGCGGCACGCCTGTACATTAAGACGCTGTCAAATGCTGAAATTTTGCCACTATCGGACATACAAATTCATATGTAAATAATTAAGATATTTAGGTTACAAGCGTAATTTAGGGTCAACTTTGCAATCTGATTCTATCGAGAAAATTTTATGGAAACGTGTTTCAGACTACTCTTGGCCTTAGATAATGTGATCAAGATACTCTTACTGTTACAAATTTGATACATTTTGCTAAAAATCTGTTCAAGCAAAGCTATTTAGCACTTGTCAGCGTCTTAAAGTGGCAGTGTCGCTTTTCTTGTTCTGCTTGCTCACTTCTGATACTTTAGTACTTATGTCTCCTTTGCCCAGTAACTTCACGTGCTGCAATGGCCTACACCACTGAACACAGTAGTGTTTTCACACTAAAAGTCCATTAAAATCTTTTAAGTAGAGTATATTATGAAACTTTACACAAAGTTTAAATCGTTGTAAAAAATTAACCTATTTTCAAAGTAAATGGCAATAAAATAGAATGTTTTACACGTAAAACTTAATACACCCAATAAGACGAAGATAATATTATCATATGCCACAGGTGGTCTAAAATATTATACGCCTTATGTACGCCAAGGTCAAGACGGTTTCTCTGCAATCATTAGTATTTAAATTAAGCATTCCTGAAGAAAATGCCAGTTTTACCGATACAATTTATTTTACAATGAAGGCTGTATCATAGCTAAATCGAAAGCAATCCAATAAAAGTTTTATGTATATAGTTTTTTAGTATGGAGTGGAGAAACTAACAGGTAACCTGTCCATGACAAGTACACTCATGCTACGCAGAGAAGTAATCTTGTATGTATATAAAATGGAATATCCGCTGCGGGCATGATTTGGGTGGGTGGCATTACTACTGAGCGTGCACTTGTTTCGGAGGGCACGTTAAGCCAGCGGTCCTAGTTGTTATTGGGCAGTCGTTATAGTAATTACGGTGGCATTGGATTTTACGAATGCCAACCTGGGTAGATACTACCGGATACTGCTATCAGGTAAAAAATATGTCACCAAGCAAATAATGGTGTGCTCCGGTAGCTGTCATTGAGACTCTGTAATTCTAGGTTAACCTGAACGACATTTTCGACATCACTAACCATCAAATGAGATAGTAGTCAAAGGCTAGCCTAGGCAGCTATAAATATATAACAAATACTCAATTGAAAATAATCTCCTTCACACATAAAGTATTCAAATGCTATATTTGTCGTTTTCACCACGCCAGACAGGGACCTTGATGATCACCAGTGGTATATTATACCATACAAAGTATGAACTGGGAACTCAATCATTTACTTGCCGTTGAACTACGAACCTGTCTCAACTGCTGTTCGTAAATCTGCTGTCGATTCTGCTCGATGATGGCCTCCTGGTTGAACAGCATTTGTGCTTTCTTCTCGCTTCTTTCACTGTGAACAATAATGTGTGTGTAAGTTAAGGAAGTTTGTGAAGTTTTAAGATTCCATAAGGGCATCCCTAAAAAAACCAGACTATAGTCTATTTTTTTAACAAAGGAGAACTGAAAATTTTACTGCGTTACTATTGGCCAACGTAATCAACATAAAGTCCGTTCCATACGAACTCTGTAGTTACATGTAGGTACATTCAGTCGAGTTTTCGACTGCCTGCGCGTCGATAAATATTGCTTGTAACGAAACAATACTAAAGTTGCAACTATTGAATTAGGGTAGAAATAGTAGTAAAACAAAGATAGTTTTGAAAACAATGTTGTAGCTAAGTTAACAAATCGTCTCGTCATACGTTTGCCGACGTATCTTTGTGAGCTCAATCCAATTGAACTCGTTTGGTTTCAAGTGAAGGGCTATGGCAGGAAATAACAAAAGTTATATAATTTATGAAGTCTGAACTCTTTGTTACAAGGAGTAGCTAAAAAGGATAGATAAAAATGGTGGTCATGTCTCAATCATGTGATAACCAAGATAGAAACAAAAATGTACGGAGTCGACAATCATGTACAAAATATGTTAGAGCAATTTATTATTGACATATCCGCAGAGAGTTCATCAGAAGGATGACGATAATCTTTAAGATTACAAGAATTGTAGTAGAATTACATATTTGATTTATATGTTCCAGTGCATAATATAATTATATACTATTACAATATTGTTTTATATCATAAACGCGAACAGAAAATTTTCTTACGAATATGCTACGTATGCAAGTTTAAATCATAAAATTTCACATAATAATTACATAATTTTTTCTACAGTAAATTTTACAAGTCTGCAATATGAACGGGCCTTAACAATTTCAAAACCAGAACAAAGGCATTGACCAATGACGTCAATGACCCATCCCACTCATTCAATATCGGAAATGTGCAAGAGACATAGTACTCGTTTGTTAAAAAAAATAGACTATAGTATGACACACACGAATTTGTCAAGTGTCCACATGGTCGAGTTCACAACCTGGAAATGGTCAGTATCAATGCCAACCATATAGAAAAACAAAAAAAAAAATGTTCTGAAACCTATAATGTGTGGTATTGAATACAGAGGCTTACTATTAAACTAGAAGTGTCTAAAATTTAACTTTTTATACATGTTTCAACTAGTTGTGATTTTATGACATTTTGTAATATTAAAAAATAATAAAATGATACTAAATGTAAATATTTTCTAATATGCTCTCTTGTGGTTGGATATGAGGATATGAGGACATACCATTTTAGATATCTTTTACAAATAATGATTCAACCATATCATATCTCGAGGAGCCCAAACTTGGTTTATTTGAAAATTATTTTAATTTTTATTTAAACCAAGTGACTGGAATATAATGATATGATATATTTTTAGAATCGGCTTAGTAAGCCTTTTCACACACAATAGGTTTCAGAACAAATATTTTTTTATGCCCATACAAAAAAAATTACATCATAACTCATCTCCTTTTTCGTTTCTTTTTTTGTGCTATAGATTAAATTGATTCGTATGGCCTAAAGATCAATCGTTCCGATTTTCATCCTTTTACCACCATTTGCAGCTTTTTTTCGCGTACCGCTAGCACTATTAGGGATAACTCAAATACTAATCGTCAGATCTCAAATTTAAATGGGACACGTGACAAGCACCAGCTTTCGAATATAAGATTATCAAAATCGGTACACCTTGTAAAAAGTTATTAGGTAACACACACAAAAAAGGCGAATAGCGAAACTTCTTTTTTGAAGTCGTTTGAAAAACAAACGGTCGAATTGAAAACTTGAAAATTTGAAAACAGATGTTGGTTAAAAATAAATGTTAAGATTATGACAGTCTTTGTACATAATGTATTTTTGTATATGTATGGTCCTCATGTCTCGACACAAATGTAACTTGTTCTAATTGGTGTCAAATACTTATATTACCTACTACTTATTTAATTGAACTTTTACTATAAATTTATTTATAAACATAACGCTTGTGGAAATTCTTAAAACTTTTATAACAATAATACCAACCAAAACACGGTAAAACAAAACATCGAAACTGTACACGCAAAAGAGAATCGACCTATTAAATCTGCACATTACTCTCGTATACATAACCGTGTAATATACAGCTCGATGTTAAGTCACATAATCGCGTTAAGGTCAAAATAGCGTCACGCAACTCGCGAGGTACCTACGAGGCACAGCGGGCTACTGGTGTTCCGTTTACGTTTGAAGCTCGGCTGATTTGATTCAGCGTGCGTCGCCATGGTTACTGTTTTTCATGGCTAAATTAATATTTTGGAGGTTTCTGGGTCGGTTATAGGAACATCTGCGTTTGGACGAGTGAAAGGTTCAATTTGAACTGTGTAGGATTATCCTTGCTATACCTAAATCCTGGAGATATCAAAATGTCAATGATATAATAAACTTTTTTTTATTATTATGAATATGATATAAGACAAGTGGGTAAAATATAAAATAAGATAAGTATTCTTAGGGCCTGTTTCAGAATGTCTTAATAAAGTTTCGGGTTGCTATGCAACACATAAAATAACTGAATGATAAAAATGACAGTTAATATGCAACGCGTTTCAAGCTTTAACCGATGGATAAGCTAAATCGATGACTGTGAAACCCAAAGATAGTGTTTTATTTATGAAATATGTTCTGGGTAGTAAAACCGGAACTTACACGAACATTCTGAAACAAGCCCTTAATATAATAAAAAAAGTAAAATGTAAAATTAACATTGATTTTTAATGTATTATAGTAACATTACAATATTACAGGCACATGATGATACTTAACAACTGTAAGTCTCAGGGTGACAGGCGCAGTTTTCGTTCCTTGTGACTAAATGCATCTGTTATAGGCAGAGGATAGTCCACTTAACATCAGGTGGGTTGTTTCGTCACAATAACATAAAAATATATAATATTAATTGAAGAAATATAAACAAGAAGGTATACAGTTTCAGTATATTATATATTATGATTATCTAAACTAATCTACGTATAAAAAAAAAAATCATTAATATCGTTTCGCCCAGTCGGAAGCTCTCAGTAACAAACATAAACAAAATACGCGCGATTTGAGAACCTCCTCCTTTTTTGGAAGTCGGTTAAAAATTAAGGAACCCATACAAGAAACGTGTTTTTTTCTCTTTGCTCTGTCGTAGTACGAATATAAAAGTATATTCTTAAAAAAATCATTGTATTTCCTTATAATTCCTTACACTTGTTTTGGGTATAGTGCAATATCTAACGTACAATAGCAAATACTAAGGGCAGATACCAGCTACGCATCTCGATCTGTATGAAAAAAAAAAGATTTTATCGTAAATCCTGTGTTAATATGGAAACCTCGGAACAGAAGTCTAATCGCACTTGGTCGGTTTTTTGTTCAACAAAATATTATTTTCAAAACCTTACATTGCCAATTTTAAATTAATACAATCTCAATCTCATCTAAAGTTGTTTAAGATAATTATATTTGTATCCTATTTTGGCTATATTGTAGTAAATAGTATATTTAGTAATATTACTTGTAACGCTGTATGAATAACTAAATAAATAAACTAATATTATAAAGAGGAAAGATTTGATTGTTTGTCTGCATTGAATAGGCTCTGAAACTACTGGATCTATTTGAAAAATTGTTTCACCATTGGTATATTTTTGTTCAATTTATTAAATACCCGGGCGGAGACGGGCCCGGGGCCGCTATAGAATTATAGATTTACACCAGAGGTAAGGACGTTAAACAATCGTACAAAAATAGTTATACGAAAAGAATTAATCCAACAGGGGGTAAATGAAATCTATATACTGACAAAAATATTTTTTTCACATGGAAAAAGATAACTTTCAGCGAGATAACCGGCAATCCTAGGATACCGCCTAGCCAGTTACCAGTGTTAAAGTTATTTAACTACTATGTGTAACAATCGCGAAAACCTAAGACAACATTATTGTATTAGCTTTATTTTAAGGTAATATTAATTTAAAATACTAAAGTAGAGGCTAGTAGAAGTCTAGTATAAGGGGAGGAGCGCTATATGATGAAATACAGGTGATAAGCCTAGTTCAGCAGCAGATACTCTAACTCATGGGTCTCCAAACTACGGCCCGCGGGGCAAATCTGGCCCGCCAGTGCCATCAATCCGGCCCGCGATGGCTTAAGACTAGTGTCATAATCTGGCCTACGACAGCCAATGTTTTACTGTTGTTACTATTGCTGTGATAAGTTGAATGAAAACACAGAATGATAATTACTCGGTGTTATTTAATTGCAAGGTAAAACTTTATGAAAGAAATGATGACGCAGAAAACTCAAGTATCTAAGCTGAAGCATATTAATAACTAACAATTAATTGAAATTAATACCTCTAATAAAAAAAAAAACAATAATGAGAGTTATGTTACTGTGATTTTCCACCAACAATTGTTTGTAGTTGTGGTTTAATTTTACTTATACCAATAATTTAAATAGATTTAAGATGCTTATTGGTTCATTTTGATCTGTAAACATTCTTTGTGTACTTCTTCTTGGAAAACGTTTTCTCACACAAGTACATAGTACCAAAAACAGAAAACAACCCGCGAGCAAATTTATGTAAATTATCAAATTGTATCAGTGGAAGACACTTATCAAATTCCAACAAAGGTGAATTTTGATATTTGTTCTTAAATATATCACTGCAATGTAAATCAATAATTTCCATTTGGACTTCCGGAACCAGGGTTTCAATTTCAGAATAAAAAGGATTTTGAAAAAGCTTAATTTAAAATTGTTTTGGCCCTTGGAACATACCGAAAAAAATATTATGGCCCTAAGGCTTCAAAGTTTGGAGACCCCTGCTCTAGCTTAAAATGTTCAAAATTTTCTAGCCAATTGATATAATTGTCGTATATCTAACCTGAAGAAATATTGTATGTGCAATTTCAGTGAATATGCTATTATTATAGTGTTGAGAGAAAACCGTGAGTCCGACTAATATTCTTGATTAATGTGTTTATATATTTGTCTTGCTTTATTAAGTGCCCTAAATCTATTTACCTTTCAGTCAGTTATCCCATTTAGGGTGATTAAGTTGATATCCTCAGTTCAAGGCACTGCCCTGCTTGCATTACGAGTTTCACGATGAATCGTATACCGCATGCAAAGTACCGGTTAAAAAAACACGAGATATAGTTATTCGTGAAAGGCTATTCGGTCAGGGCATTATAGATAAAGGGTAGACACTGTGGGGCGTTTGGTTGTACCCCATATTTCGAGGAACGCCAAAGAATGTAATGCAAAATCAGTACATGTAATAAATATATTCTAAGGAATTATATAAATTCGACTTGCTCCCATCCTCCCCGGTGTCTTTGTCCCATAAAAGGGGCAGATGGGAAAAACAGTTTCATCGACCCCATTAGTCACGGTGTTGGAGTTTAACGGGGAGGATTCAATATGTATGAGGAGAACATTATTTATCTCTTTTTAAATAAAGTTTGACAATTTTCTTTGTAATATACACCGCCGTCTTCAACATGCATTCACTTTCATATCAATCCAAGGTTGCCTGTAAGAAACTGCACTTAGCGATAAGGCCGGTCATTGCTTATATCTCTCTATAACATAACTGTTGTTGAAATTGGTGTTCAATGAAGAGTATTTGTATTGTAATAAACAAATTCTACATCGTTTTCGAAATTCAATCAACTTTTATAGATCCAATCATCAAAAGAGCCTATTGCCGTTTACCAAGAAAGGAACTACCAGATATTCTCTTAAAGAAAGTAACCTAACGTGAACGAGTATGTATATCAAATTCATATGAACTCTCATTCCGATCCTAATTAAGTGAAAGTTATAAACACATGATATTGATAAGCATATTAATTAGGCCGCTTATTCACCAGAGATGCGCATAGTCGATGAGCGGTGAGCGAGAAAAAAATGCACCAATGGTTTCACTTACAATCTGGTTATTAATATTAGATTAGAAGAAAGTAGATTATGTGTGCCAATGTCGTGTTAGATAGATTGATAGATAAACTCTTTATTGAACACCTTAAACTATACCAAAATTAAAAATATTTAGCTTTTAATAGTGAACAATATGCGGCCTTATCGCTCAAAGCGATCTCTTCCAGACAACCTTTGGAGAGGAGCAAGTTTTGACAAGGGATGGCGGTGTACAATATCCTTAATAGTATTGATATTTATAAATATCTACAATATAATATACAATATAGATAATAAATGTATTCTTACATAATATATATATATACATACAAAAATACATACATATATACAAATATACAAATGCAGTACATAAATATGATGTTTACAAGTAAGGAGCTTATGCTAGCACGACAGGTAAAAAGCTTTAACTTTGTCTTTGAAAACATTTAAGGACGGAGCTCGTTTGGTATCAAGTGGCAATGCATTCCAGAGTCTGACGGCTTCGACCGAAAACGAACGGTCATAAAACGAGCTAGTGTGTGGAGGAAATTTAAGCATAAGATTCTCTGATGACCGTAAGCAAAGAGAATTAGAGGCATTAAGGTAATCAAAACGCTCTTTAAGGTACTGGGGTGAAGAAGGGTTGAACAAAACATTGTAGAGAAGAGATATGTTATAGTCAAGTGTAAAAAACATGTATCTACAAAAACGATAGCTTGATGATGGCTCAGTGGCATGGCTATGGACTGCCGCGCAGCAGGTCCATGGTACCAATTTTCACACACACCCTCAGAAACTCACATATACAAAATTATAAAGTCGTAGTAATTACCTTTATTAACGAAGCAGAGCAGGCGATACTTGCATACGGAGAAACAATCGACTGACAAGCTGATGTCTCCAACAATTAACTTTTAATTGAATTTCACAACAGTTCAACACAATTTGAATACCTTCGGCGGCTTTCGATCGTGATCATTTTATACCAACTATTACATAATATTCTCTTGGGTACCAATACATTGGCCATGTTACACTTTTTCTGCGACTTCTTATATTGACTTATGTGTAAAATTTGTTTTCTGTATCTCTAACTCTATTTATATATATATAAAAATCAGTTCCTGTTCGTTTGTCTCGCTTAAACTAGAGAACGGGTGAGCCGATATAGCTGATTTTGGTTTTGAAATGTTTGTCGTAGTCCAGGGAAGGTTTAAACGATTAGAAAATATGGAGAAATTGCGAAGAAGATAGTAAAAACAACCTAAACTGTTCTACGAATACTTTCCTGGCAAACATTAGACGTTGGTCCGTTAAGATATGTGACACGAAGTACACTGGGTCATCAAGTTATACATAATTTTTGTTAGCACATGGGACGTCTATAAACCAGCCGAGCCTGGTAAAGTCTCTAAAAACTGAACTCTACACAATTTAGGCATAATCGTCGTGGTACAGAAAAAATACTTTGCATTCTCAAATGTAAAAAAATATTTCTCTGTATGAAGCCCACTAAGCGAATAGGTAAATATATGCTTTTTTAATATTTTTCGCGATGATTAGACAATATTAAGACAAAAAATGAATAAAGTTATTTATATTTGCATCCATAACAATCATCAAATCTTTATTTCGTTCTTTGATAAATATGTAATATCTAATTACATGTGATAACAAATGATTTGATGTTAATGAAGCGCGTCAAGTGAATAGGTAATTTGATATTTTTTTAGCTTTCGCGTACGCATTATTTTTCAAATTTATAATATATTCAAAATATTGAAGTTAATTCATTATTTTCATTGATAAATATCGTCAAGTCTTTATTTCAGTTCTTTGCAAAATATATGTCTAGCTTTTTATACTGACAGATATATTTAAATATTTAAAAAATATGCCTTCATTATGTGAATATTTGATTATATTTAAGGTCCAAACATTAATAAAGGCCAGAATCCTATCCACAATATTTTACATTTAATCGATTATTATCAACTTCCGTTAAATATCTAATAAACCGTTGCACAAAACGTTTAGATCTAATGATTCAATCAATAATTCGTTTCACGTCAATGATCATTATCGCAATTTTTAGACAACTACATTTTTCTTATAAACAATAATGTCTCACGGTTTTATCTACATCTATATCGTATGATATGAACACGCGTTTTATTGTATAATTACTTATGTATAATTTATAATTAATATTTAGTTTATTAAGTCACGTCACTGCAATCCAATATTTGAAAATAAACACAGTTTTTATACACCACTCTTTCGCGTTACTATTTTGTCGTCACGTCTTCAAAGGCCGAATGATTTTACTGTCGTCCCAACACGCGAATATCTCGACTTTTTATATATTTACAAGCGTAACTTGAATAGACGGAATAGACGTGTTATCGAGACGTCGACTCGACGTGATACATATGTACATAATGTGTGCATCGCGTGGCTTGCGTCAGGCAGGCGTATAATCGTAGCCAATGTGCCGAATCGACTGGATTACGCATTGTTCTAGAGATAACCCGAGTCTAAGTAAACTAGCATCCGTCGGCGAATATACTCGGATATAATTATGTGTGAACTAATTAATTCATAATGAGTCTGAATATTGTGTCAAGATGCAGGTCAAACTGCAGCAGCTGGCATAGGTCACGATAGATCATACTAATATTATAATTGCGAAAGTTTCTCAGTAAGTGTGTATGTTACTACTTAACGCTGAAACTAATGAACCGATTTGTTTGAAGTTTTAATTATAAATAGTTTAGGTCCTGTATTAACCCAAATAGTGTACTTTTCGTGGTCAGCATCATATATCTATTCTTCATTGTCTATGCGGGTGAAAGCGCGAAGAGCTGCTGGTATTATTATTACATGCAAATACTGGCGACAGATTTTCAACTTAAGGAGAAGGAGATAGATAGATAAGGCATTTATTTGTCTCTCCAATACTACTACTATTCAAATAAAGCTTACAGATAACGATACTTTTAACTAATTCCTAATATAAAATAAATATTTTAATTAATTATTGTATCCTACAAGCTTTGAATACATTATTTACAAAGTCTTATTGCACTGAATGGTTGCCTACTTAAAACAGGATAATTTAGGGATCACTACCAAAAAAATAAAAGTCCGTGTGTGTTGCAGCATAACAAATAGGTCATAGTCCAGCGAATAATATTGCTCTAAGAGCAAACACTGATTTTCAGCTATCACCTCGAGATGACGAGGCGAAAAGAGCGCAATACAACAAACTGTAGACCATAGATAAAATATAAAATAAATATAATATATTTTTGTATAACTGAGTTTAAATTAGTTCAGACACTAAATGGAAGTCAGGTGAATGAAAATATAAAGGAGGGCTCAAAATGGCCTACCACTTACTATAAGGAAATGTTGTCTTCTGTTGGTAGCATACCATTCGAATATTGAAGGCATTAAAGTAAAAGAGCCATGTTGTGTGATGGTGTATATAACAAATGGAAAAACAAAATACAGACAGACAGACTTTTTTATAACAATATCTGTCTGTGAGTAGATGAATATCAATCCAGGTTTAAAAGAACTGGATGAAGTAGCGTTGACACAACAATAGGGGTCGATACACTCCCAACGCAAAATGTATTGCAAAGGAGTGATACATTTTGCATGAAAATAGTCGTAGGTAAAAGCTGATTTTGTTATGATTCTGCTTAAAATCCAAATTGGTATAATTAAGAACGACAATATTAAAATTAATATTTTTGTATACAATTGTGGCTAGTTTTAGGCAGTTTAGTTAATTAATGCTAAAATTTTCAGGTAAAATCATTCGCAATCGAAGAGACGTTTTAATTTTAGAATTCTCGTTCTCATGTTTTATACCAATTTAGATTTTAGGGTTGACAGAATAAGAGCTTTTGTACTTTACTTAGATTGTGGTCGTTACAGATTTACACACAATGTAAACGTGGGTTTTAGACATTTCATCTTATACCTTCGGGATAATAAGAAACAATGATAAAAATAATTAATTCTTGAAGGTGGTACTTACACTAACACTGGGCGACCGAGCATCCCACGATACCAATGTAACACGCATTATCCTAGAGGTCACACTAGCTGGTTTGATCGACCAAAAGAGTTGACGGAAATCGGAAGAATTAGGTACCAATTCGGAGCGAGAAAAGAATTCATCCAATCGTAAGCAACATAAACTTCCTTTTATTTTAGAAGCAGTGATAGCTCAGTGGCTTTGGCTATGGACTGCCGCGCAGCAGGTCCATGGTTCGAATCCCACCGCTGGCTTGAGCTTCATCGCATGGTGGAAGGGCATTTTTGCGAATGCTTGCCTGGCTAGCGACCACCCTCAAGTGGAAAATCTGTCGCCAAGCACCTAACGGTGTGTTCCGGCAGCTGTCCTTGAGAGCCAGTAATTCTAGGTTAAGCCTGCTGACACCTTCGACCACATCGTCACTTACCATCAGGTGAGATTGTGGTCAAAGGCTTATCTATCAGAAATAAAAAAAAAAAAAAAATATTAACAACTAGAGGTCCGCCACGGCTTTGTACGGGTATTTAACAAAAAGTTGAAAATAAAAATTAGATTTTTTGAATTTCATCAGGGATAATGTAGGATTCTAATGATGAGAGATTTTTTCAAATCGGTCCAGTACTTTTAAGTATTTACAAGTAATACAAATATTTCCTCTCTATAATATTAGTGTAGAAGTGCAGATGTGATTCTCCGAGACTTTCTTCCTTATAAAAGAACTTCTGGAAGGATTTGTTATAAGTAGGTGTAGTGCAGCCAACACTTCTTGACATTTTCAAAGGTTGGGCATGTCCGTACGGAGTCTGTCTAATTTAACAGAAATTTTACTCTCCGAGTAATATTTTAAGTAATTGCGTGCGATCTATCATCCAGTATCAATTGAGGCAAGTATTTGGCTCAGCGTCAAGTTTTATTATCGCATTTTATAGTAGCGTAAGCGAATTCTTCAGTGAGAAACAGAGCTGTCAGTTGCGAACACGCCTCCGTAGCTATACATCGATGTTATGAATGTAGCATGTTGTGTACGTTATTATAGGTCAATTACGTCAGTTATTCAATACTTGAGAACAAATAATACAGTTCTATACGAAGTGAAGATGAATACATATTATATACGTAGTCGTCATATATAGGCATTTGTTTCTGTTTATCTCTTTTACAACTGCAACGATTACAATTCGATTATTATTCGCAACGTCTTTGGAATTCAATTTTATTTTTACCAATGCATCTACAACGCTTTGGATTGTACAGATTCATATTCAGATTCTTTATTCACCTTATAACAAATGTACGTTATACTAGGTATGTAATACATAATTTCTTAATTTATCATTTTACATTAAAACATTCGCAATTATATAAAAATAAAACATATTAATAAACAGATAAAATAAAATAATATATCTTGTCATAAATTAATAATACAGATTTCAAATATTTCAAAAGTAAACTAATGATAATGATATCCCATAGTAAAAAAATCTAGTCAGTATTGATAAACGAAGATTCATTGATTTTCATAGTCATAAATTATAATTGTTGCACTGATATATAGTATAGAGTTTATGTGTCCGTTAATTGTTTTATCGTAAAATTGGTAATACAAATAAACTTTTTTCACCGTTACTACGATACAGTTACATCTCGACTATACACCTTTTAGAAGGGGTACCTTAAAACACACGTGTCAGACATGTTTTTGATTTCGTGTAATAAGGAACAAGCCTATCGCCACTATTTCTAGAACGGCCAATAAATGGCAATAGCCACGAATTCCATTGTATCAGACCTTAGAAACATTACGGACGATACGTTAGACATCTATGCATAAAATTTCGGAAAAAAATTACATCAACCATTTCAAGCTAAAGTTAATTCCTCCAAGTCAGCTATTCTGTTGTGATAAAGTTCAATTATAAACATTTTCGCTGACTAAAACTCAACTCAAATTGTAAGTTAGCTTTACTATTTATTGATACTGGATGCAGAAACAACCAAGTTTTTTTTTTATGTAATGGAGTGGCAAACAAGCAGAGGGCCCACCTGGTGGTAAGCGGTTACCTTCGCCTATGGACATTTGCAACACTTGGGGCGTTACCAATGCGTTGCCGACCCTGTAACACTCTTTTAACACTCTTTTTGAAGGAATCCATACTGTAGCTCAGTTTTTTATGTATTTAACATTCAAGTTAAGTTTTTTATGTATTATGTCCTCATTCGAGTAATGTATAAACAAAATAAGGCACATAATGTATGCATTAATTCTAGGTTCAGCAGTTTCAGCACGCATGAGCACATCGCAATTATCCAATAATCGGTTGCGCGAAGGTCGGCGCTACATTAATACGAGAAACGCGATTATCGAACGTGATTGTTCCGACGATAACGTCCCTGAATTATTATCGATGTATCATTATTATCGCCATCTTCATACCCTTATGCTCCTCATGTGCGATGAATATACTAAGTTTCCTTTACAACACAAGATAATATATTTGTATATGATATTCGAGCAGTATGCGATAGAGCTTGAAATGGTATTTAGATATATGTGTAAAAGGGTAGAGAAATCATTACATAAGTTTGAATAAGTTCCTTCGGTTTGTTGAAGTCCAGTATTGTAGATTCGCCACCGGACTTCCCGACAAAGCATGATGTTTCATCAATTTCATGTCGACGTTTGTCGACTAAACTAAAATCATGAACCTTGAACAAACTTACAAATACGCGACTTGCATTTTGATTAGGAAAATTCTCACTAAAGATATTCATACTCAAATAATATTTACTAAAAAGCTACATATCCAAAAACGACTAACCAGACAAGCTAACAATATTTGCTTACGACCACCTAGAACTAACTACGGTAAAAGAAGTCTAGTTTATGAAGGGGCCAAAATGTATAACGAGTTGCCTAAGGATATAAAGGAAATAAACTCCCTAAATTATTTCAAAAAAATACTCAAAGCCCACGTTTTTAAAGGATAGTTTAATTCAAAGAATTTAACTGCATGTCTCATAGTTATAATGCCATCGTGAAATGTTTCTGGCACTGAGTACGTACCGGACTAGTGCACGAATCAACAACAATCGCACAGAAGACAAAGAAGGATGGCGACGCTCCATACAACTTGAGACCCAACATTTTTATAAACAATATGTGGCGTTCAGTCCAATACTTTTCATTACTGATAATCCATGATATGAGAATGAAAATGTGGATTGAATTCAGTACCTAGGAGTCGGAAGAAAATAATACTTAGAGGTTTTGTACTTTCTTATATTATCTGTCATAGTATTGAATAGATGGGTCTGGCAGGAAGTTATTTATACCTTTTGTCATAGCTTTTACGGATTTTAAGACTGTGTTAGTGGTTTATTACAATATATAAATTGTCAAACCAATTTCTAAAACTTAGTGATTACACCCTCATAGCACTTATCGCCACGAAGTCGATGGACCACAAACGGGTTCTTTTCAGCGGCATTTCTATCCCAGATCAGTAAGAGTATGGTCCGAATTACGCCAACAGTACTAAAAGTGCTCACTGCTGAGAGTAGTTATAAATGCACCGATTGGAATATGCAAGCTCATGGCCGTTTGCATTACTGCAATTCGGAGCAAGTAAAAGCGTGCCTATGACATTATTTATATATCTAAAAATAAATTATTATCTACATACAATAGGTACCAAATCAATCAATTCGGACTGCACCAAGAAAGAGTGTGTATACTACCACGAGACTAATCAATGTCATCACTACTGACTGACATCAGAAAATGACAATGTAACTTTTTTTCGTTATTCGGCTTCGAATCATTTTGCTTGTTGTACCCAATCTATGTACAAAATGACATAAATGAATTTGCAAATAACTCAAGATTCCCTACTTTTAAAAATATACAAACAATTTTAAATAATGTTAAATATGCTGACAATTAAAACAATACCTAATACATTCATGAACGCGCCCTGGTTTACTTGGGTCAGTAGTCGCCATCATTCTTTACGACTACCTTCAATATTGCTTATACACATTATTGATACCTGACGACATGTATGTTTACCATGTATATTATATAATATGTATTTCTCTGTAAGTGAATTATACATTCTTTTGAGAAATAAATGATTAAACCGTTTGGAAGTCCACAACCTTACTATTTTCACGGCATTTCCTACCTCGCACTGCCACATTATGAAACCAACTGCCAGGTAAAGTATTTCCGAATAGATACGTACGACTTAGGAGCCTTCAAAAAGAGAGCATATTCCCACCTTAAAGACCGGCAACGAATCCTCGAGATCTCTGGTGTTGTGGATGTTTGTGGGCGACGGTGATCACTTACCACCAGGTGAGCCGCCTGCGCGTTTGCCCTCATATCCCATTAAAAAATAAAGGTGTAGAAAGACCGCAACGTCCCCATGACGGTTAAAATAAAAAAATCGCATTTGCAGTGAAGGCTCTCGGTGCTGAACTGCTGATGCGTCAGAAGAGATCAGAGCTATGCGTAGCTACGCGATAGAAAGAGAGACGCTTTATAGGTGAATATAATAGGTACTCCGTGCTCTGCAAGCTAAATTGCAGTTAATTGCTTCGTAGCTAAAGTCGCTTATTTATTGGAATGGTTTTTCGGAATGTTTCTTCTGGTCCCTTTTATTCTGTGGTATTGCTAATGACTTAAAGAAGGGACAAGGAAAAATCTCAAAGGGGTTTCAGGGCCGATTTCAGTAGAATATAAAACCTGTCTTTATTAAAATTACTTTTACTTAAGCTTTGGTCGAATGGCGTTAAGGTCGCCTTGGGTTCTTGGGTTCGATCCCCAGGTCGGGTAGTTATATTTTTGAGCCGAATCTTGTGTTCTAATTTTGTATGTTTAACCGTCATAGGGGGATTTATGCTTAGCACGCGATAATCATATTTAGAAATATTATGTTATGTACTCCAAACATACAAAAACTAACTTACTTTGAGAATACTTTCAGAACCCGACCATTTATTATGTGGTATTTAATCATGTTTTTATTTGATTTATTTAATGGAATCTCAAATGATGACGTGACGTAGGCAAATAACTTTGTGTAATTTTTTATATTCATATTCTACGTATATTTGCACGTTTAGAATTTCACATTCTAAGAAACGTTTCCATGTCTCTCTCGAATGAAGCATGAATTCATTCAAGTCTGAACATACAGCTTTATGTAAATATGCCTTTGGCCGCTGAAGCTCGCCTGTGCGAATCTGCACAACTGTTGCACATGCATCTAATACCACATCTGGCTCGGAAGCTCGATATTTAGAGGTTAGCATGAACTGTTACTTTATCATTGTAATAACAAAACGTAAAAAAATATAACGTGGTCCCAATACAGGAAACGTGTTTTTCTTGTTTTTCATTTGCGTATTAAACGGTAATACATACAAGCGTCAAACTTGGTATTTAATTAGTCCAATATTTAACGTATAAAATGATATAAGAAAAAGAAATTAAGCTCTCGGACCGACGTTTGCTTGGCTGTTCTTAACCGATCAGCAACGTCCGCCGCGATCATAAGTTGGATGGATGACCGCTAGTGACGTTACTACTGTGCGTGCACGTGCTTCGGATGTCACGTTAAGCGGTCGGTCCTGGTTGTTGTCTTAAGATGGAAGTCGTTAAAGCATGGTAGTAAGGCATTTTGCGAATGCCCGCCAGGGTAGCTACCACTCTCAAGTAGAAAATCTGTCGCCAAGCACCTAACGGTGTGTTCCGGCAGCTGTCCTTGAGAGCCAGTAATTCTAGGTTACCCTGAACAACATATTCGACCACATCATCACTTACCATCAGGTGAGATAGTGGTCAAAGGCTAACCTATCAGGCATAAAAAGCCTACCAAGTGTGGGTCAGTCTGCCGCTATGGGGTAGAACTATGAAAAAGAAAACGATTTATTTGGTACAATCTTTGTTGGTACGGAACCTTTGGTCTACGAGTCCGACACGCTCTTGGCAGTATTTTTATATTTAATTGTCGGCATATAAGCTTTCGTTTCTTCGCATGACCAATTCAGGCTTCATAACTTTGAGAACTGATATTATTTATTCGAGCTCCTCTGAAACTCTTTTCAAATGCTCAAATATCGCTGTATACACCCACATAAAGTATTTGACATTCTAAGCAAATTCTTTAACCGTTCTCGTATATCTAAATACAATGCTAATAAGGCCGGTACCCCGTCGTACCGATGTTTTTTGCCGACGGATGGTTCGCGTGAAATCGCGACGTACCTAACTGCCGCCGCCCGAGCCAAGACGTTCACGACAAACCGTGGCCTAGCACGCGATCTTACACGATCGCTGATGGATGGACGGAACGCTTATTTTTAAACTCACTGTAAATGGAACATAAATTTGTTTTTGGTGCTCAAACAATTATTTCTAACTAGCTTTACGGCGTGGCTCTGCCCGCGTGTATGTCGGTTATCGCGCAAAAACATTAACCTCTTTTTGCGCAGTTGGATAAAAACTATCTTATGTTTTTTCCCGGGTCTCAAACTATTTCCATACCAAATTTCATTCAAATCGGTCCAGTAGTTTTGGCGTGAAAGCGTAACAGACAGACAGAGTTACTTTCGCATTTATAATATTAGTACTGATTTGTAGTTGGATGCTAAACTTTATTTTCATAATTTTTATGTCATTCTGGAAGAAAAATAGATATTCGAAAATGTGTTTAGTTCATCCTAAACCTAACTATAATATATTTTATATTTGCCTGGGTCATAACCTGATTGAAATTTGGAAACAGCGATTTGGAAGTCCTTCCGATATGTGTTATGACAGAATCCTAGGTCTCCGTTCACACAGACAGGCGCGCAGAATAAATGTTGATAGTATATGTATAGAATAAGAGTATAATTGAATTTTTTAAATTGCCACGTCTCTCGAGCATCCTCTTGTTACTATAAATTATGTGAATTTTATATATACGCCTAATTTCATGGACATTTGTTCTGCTCTCCGTGATTGTATATGTGAACAATCACTAAGGCTCAATTCACACCCAAGTAACAGCGGCTGGCAGTTTTGTTTTCAAACCCTTTTTGCCCTCCACTATTTTCGTCTCTATCACTACAATGCATAATAATCAGTTCTAAAACTTGTATAAGGCACGCGGCAGCGGGACCTCAAGCTACCCATCACCGTCAAGTAATTCATAACAATACATTACATTGATAAAAAAAAAGTTGAAAATGGTTTGACAATAAAGCTACCGGTTGCTGTCGTTTAGGATTTATATGAGCCTAAGAATCTATGCTTAATAACTTAATGCTTCCTACGACTAGAAATTTCTATTTAACAGATTAACTGGCCTATTTGGTCACAGAATTATATCAAAATAGAACTTTGACCTCGATGTTTCGATCGAATTGCATCGACCGCGGACGCGAGTGCAAATAAAACACTAATTTGAGAATTAATAATAAATAAATTTGATTCGTTTCTTTAACCTAGCTTTTTTTACTTAAATCAACCTGCCAAATATTTAACATTATAGACTAGCTAAATACAAGAAAATCATTTTTTACGATATATCGAAAATATCGATATGTTTCTCCGATATATCGCAAAGTATCGATATATTATATCGAAAAAAATATCGATACTTTATTTGTTCGAACATCCCTATGCACGCAAAACGGTTTGGAAGCCTCATTAACTCATGATCATACAGTTTCCAAACATCTGAAACCTATTTCACTGCATTAGGTATTTACTTTTTATTTTATATTTCACAGCTAATGGATAGTCTTTGACCACCATATATATACAACTGTAAACAAGCTTCCTATAATTGCTGGCTCTCGAAGACAGCTGCCGGAACACACCATTAATTGGTTGTCGACATATTTCTACTTGATAGCCTGGCGAGTATTCGAAAAATGTCCTACCACCAAGCCTTTTTTTATTATAGTCACCAATAAACTTTCTAACATTATCAATAAGTTCAATTCCCGCCCGGGGCAAAACATTTTGCATTCCAATAATTTGTAAATTTATGATTATCAATAAGGTAAATTTATTTTTCAAAGTACTATTTTGTTTTGATGCATATAATCAATTTCACAACCGTTCAAATTCATTTTGAGGTGCCCTTGTGCTGCGACGTTAAGGTGTACCGACACCCAAAGGCATCACTATCTGTTTCATGTGGGTGAGGCCTCATCATTGAATACAATGTTGTTGGATCATTTCTTTATCAATATGGCCTGATGCGGAGACATTAGATGGACACAGAATTTGGTAAACTTATATCTATTTACTGACCGGTTCAGGCTGATGAGTTGAGACTTGAGCAGCTTGAAGACGATCCTGGCATCCTCTTCCATGATGAGGCCAGCCTTGGCCATGTCGTTGGCCACTTCCTCGCAGTCGTCATGATCCATATCAAACTCAAACTGGATGGCTTCATTCTCCTTGTGGGTATATGACCTGTGAGAAAGGATAATATTAGGCTCATTTTTATGAGTGCTTTTGCTTTGTGATGTGAACCCTATGAGTGATTAGAGCTTATATTTTTGAAGAGATTGATAAACTGATATCACAGGAACACATGATGGTGGCAAACAGGTTGTGGAGACGGGCAATAGCTTTCTTCAATCCATTCAAGCTAGTAAGTCAACGCCCTCGTCTGTCCATCGAAAAGCGGTAAGCTGCAACTGTCAATGCCATTTTTTCAAAGTTTTTCAGTTTGCATCATTAGAAAAGCTATGTACAATCGACAAATGCCACTGTGTCATCAAAAAATATATCTGTATTGTTAAAAAAATCTGTGTGATATTGAATTGAAAGTCGAAAAGCAAGGGGAGTTCAAAAGGGCAGGATGTACGGTTGTGTAGATGTGATTGATAAATGCGCTCGAGACTCAGTACCTTACCGTTTCTTGGGATCGATGATCTTCAACCGGAACTGTATCTTCGTGATGTCGGAGTTGGTGACCAGTTCCCGTCCCACAATCTCGAGCCGGAGGCCGATGTCTTCGCCAAAGAACTCGTGGTTCAGGAGGTCCTTCACCTTTGGTCTGGGAGTATAACATCATAATTATTTACAAATTATACAGTGCAAATTAATCAACAAGGGAATTTTGAGTATATATCCCGATCAACAAGGGCGGGATACGAGTATATATGCATATGATAGTGTTTTGAAAAAAAAACCATATATGTTGCCATTGGGGTGGAAAGAGCCTTCAAGACACGTACATATAGCTGGTTATGTGCTCAGGTTCAACGCATTAGAGCTAATGTACCCAACACAGTACCACAGAAGTCCTATACCACAAAAATTCATTATGTAATTCAGTCCTTCAAGAACTTATAAACTACTTTGTCGTCGATACTCATAATTTATCTCCAGCATATGATGGTTTTCTTACTTGAACAACTCATTATAGGGTTTGCCATAATTACCACTCTTGGCAGGGGTCTTGGGGATCGCAGTGTAAGACAGAAGTTTTTCAAAAGAAGCTGCTGACCACCTTCCGGTTGTTCCCTTAGTCGCCTCTTACTACATACACCCAAGGGAAGATATGGGTTGTGCGAGTTCGTCCGGGGAAGAAACCTCTTCTACCGCCAAGCACTAATGTTCCATTTTGAAGGGTATGGGTGCCGGTGAAATTACAGTCACATGAGACTTAGAACTTTATGTCTCAAGCAAAAGGGCTCAGTGCAGCGCCACATGTGCCGAACTGCATCTTTTATAAGAAAAGGTTATTGCTTAATATAAAAAAAAACGTAACTGGAAAGGTGGTGAAGTTTGTAAATGAGCCACCACTTCATATGAGGGTCCATAAATACATAATGTAAACAGCCTTTTTACGCTTGTAACTAGGTTTTGTTTTACAAGATCATGGAATTCGCGAGTTTAAAATAACATTGAAAATATTATTTTTTGAACACTATGTTCCTTGCGGTGGCGCAATAGACTTGTTTTTCTTTGACTCTCATCTTTTTGGAGCAAAATTTTTTGTCTGTGGTTATACTTGATGTGGAAATAACCTAGTGAATTATTAATTTGGCTTTGCCATGGACATTTGGTCGTCCATGGCAAACCACCAATTCACCATCATTCACCCGAGCGTGAGTACATAATTAATGCTTAGTTGACCAACGTAGTATCAATTAGATAAGCGTAAGGGTGTGGGCATTGAAAAGAACACACACAAGGAGAATTATGTAAGTTGTTTGTCTTGTTTAATTTTGCGTGTCCGTCAGCTATTTATCCTAAGAACTACAGTGAAAACGCATAAGACCGTTCTAAATAGATTTGATTACAAAAGTCTCGTATCCAAACGGGTATATCGAATTCCTCTACCAAGTCCTACTTCTCTGCTAGTGCGTAGAAGTCCTAATTTTTCTCATATCAATATACATAATAAAGTTTTAAAAGTATGTAATATCAAAGACTGTTCTGCTTTCACATGTAAAAAGTTGGTCAGAGAACTCATGTTAAAATTATCGTGTGATGAAACTGAAAATTTAATATAACATAACTCTACTGTCACATACATTCTAAATCGAATCCCACAGGCTCTCGCCTAGTTTGAGACTTGGTGGTAACTTAAACTGTTTAAGAAAAAATACTGTACAACAAGTCTAGTTGTATTATTTACTGTGTAAGTTTAATAAGTTCTTTGGAAATAAACAATTTATTTATTATTATTATAATTTTAGGCCCACGTATCGCGGACCGTTAGGATTCATATCAACAGGTTGTCTAAGTAGAAGGACTCTGCTATTTATCGTGCCTGCCTAGGCAATCTGGAAACTAACACACCATATACACTTGCTCCCCTAAATTAACCCTAAAACTATCACAAATATTAAAAGTTACGTTTACCCATAACAAACGTTATATAACTATTAAAAAGTATATTAGATCCCGACATTGTAATTTTTACCTAGCTTATAATTTTACAAAAAAGGAGTAAGGACGGATAGCCTATAAGGATGGATGGTCGTGGGCTCGAATCCTGATAGATTATAAATCCGAATCTCGCGTTTTACGTGACCAAGTACAATAGTAATTCGATCTAGCAACAAAATCAAAAAACAACTTAAAAGTTGATCTTCCCGAACTGCTGACGCCTTATATATATATATATATATATATATATATATATATAAGCTGTCGCTATACTTTCGCGTACGCGTTATAAATAGTTTTGTTTATACAAGAAGTTTTATTTTATTTTGAGAATTCTTATAGATATTCTGAACTGCAACAAATTTGAAAGTACCCACCTGTCTGCCTTGTTTGGCTTGATACAAGATTCAATGATATCCTTGACTTCTGGAATGGTGACTTTATCCAAGCTCTGAGGTTTCACTCCCTAAAACAAAAATACACGATCCTTATAATCACACAACTATCACAGTGTTGAATGGGAAAATCCGTGCGTGTATGTGTCTGTCACCAATTTCTGCAAAACGGTTATACAGATTTGATGAAATGTTACCTAAGGAATCTTATGCATATATATTCCTAAGATCCAAACTGAAACAGAAACTTTTTATGTTGATTTTCTACATAGTCACCAAGAGACTGCGATATAACAAAGGTATCTCCGGGTGAAGCCGCATGCGAAAGCTAGTTTAATATATTTAAGCAGTGATGGCTCAGTTTCATTGACTGCCGCGCATCAGGTCCATAGTTCGAATCCCGCCGCAGGCTTGAGCTTCACCGCAAGGTGGTATGGTATGGCATTTTGCGAATGCACGCCTGACCAGCAACCACCCTCAAGTAGAAAAATCTGTCGCCAAGCACCTTACGGTGTGTTTCGGCAGCAGTCCTTGAGAGTCAGTAATTCTGGGTTAAGCTTGTTAACACGTACGATCAGATCATCACTTACCATCAGATGAGAATGTGGTCAAAGGATTACCTATCAGCAATAAAAAAAAACCTTATCTATACTGTGTAAGTAAGTACCTTTAGGTTTTAAACATTTGCATGGACAGTTTATTATGATAAGTTCATCACTCAAACATTAAGGCTCAATTCAGACAGAAGTGGCGGCGACTGGCAGTTTTACTGTCATACCGATAAAGCAAAGGCGATAATCGTCTTTGCCTCAACAGTATAATGCATAGTATAAAATAAAAGAGCTGAGCGTGAGGGCCTGCGCCAATTCCGCATGTCTTTCAATTGCAAATGCACTATGCATTAAAGTGATAAAGTCGATAATGGTACTCTGCTGCAGCAACTTTGGTGCGAAATGACGCTAAATCGACTCTACTACATTTTATATTTTGCATTAACGCCTGACAAGGAATTAAGCTTACAGAGTTCGAACTGTGACTTTACACCATACTACACGGTAGCTTGCATTGGGGGACCATATTCCGAACAGGGACAGACGGTCGTAGGTTCGAATCCTGCTTGTGGCTCAAATTATTCCTTTCGTTTTGATTATCATTACTGTATCAGCCCGATTGTTTTGAACACCTTCCCCATTGAGGGGAGGTTTGCCATAATCCCCACGGTTGCCAGGCAAGACGCCTGCAGGGGATCACAGTGTTAAATAGAAGTTTTTCAGCTGGTGTTCGCCTTCCTCTTACGCCACCCACGGGAGGAGATGGGGTGACATTGTCTCACCGGCACCTTAACTAACAGAGTATAGGATGTATGTAGTGTACAGACCGAGACCACTTTCTTGTATATCTGCGCGGGCCCGCTGCACTCGCTGTATGGGTACTCGCCGGTCGCCATCTCCAGCATGCACATGCCGAACGCGTACACGTCGACGCCCTCGTCGTAGTGCTCCTCGTACATCTCCGGCGCCATGAACTCGGGGGTCCCTGCAACCAAACAACAACTATGTAGGTATATATCTGTTATTACTTATTACATGTCGTTTATCAGCTCAAAAGATAAGTTTATAACCGGTAGTGATTTAGCGTTTTGGGCCACAAAAAAGGCAAGGAAACATGACAGAAAAGTATATTAGCCATGGATGCGAATGATGCGATATATTATGTTCCGCATAACTAGAATTAACAACATTAAAAATAATATATTTGCCGTAAGGTCGGGTTTAGGCCCCCCTCCCCTTATCTTCCTGTGGGACTCGTCAGAGGCCACGATGAGAAAATACCAGAACGTGGGCAGCGGCGTTTTCTAAAGAACTAGCATCTTACACTGCGATTGCCAAGGCGGTCGGTGAGCAGTACCCTTCGGCGGAGTTAGTGGTATTTGGAGATTTCAACGATCACCAATCATATCGGGCTCCGAACCTACATATCACGCCGGCCTGCTCTCGATTTTGCTTGGGCGTATGGTCTGTCGCAGTTGGTTATCACACCAACCATAATACGGTCTTACGGTGTGGCATTACTAGTCAGCTGATTGGGATGGACTGAGAGATTTTTTCTCGTCCTACCCTTGGAGGCAGATTTGCTTCTCCTCGGAAGATCCAGACGTGTGTGCAGACTCCATTACTGATTTCGTGCTTCAGGGTATGGAATGCTACATTCCTAACTCTGTTGTGCGCGTTGGTGGTCGGAGCCCGTCCATGGTTTAATAAGTCTAGCGCTGACTCATCCGGTCAGAAAAACACTGCTTATAAAACCTGGACCGAAGCACTTGCGCGTAAAGATCCGAATACCACCGAGCTGAAGAAGAAACTGAATGCTGCCTCCAGATCTAATAAGATGACAATTGCTAAGGCAAGGTCTGAGCACATCAGCAGAATTGGCGACCTCAGGAAGTCGTTCTTTCTGGTCTCTTGCTAAAGCTGCTGAAGGTAATTTCTGCTAGACCTCCTTACCAGCGTTACGTAAGCCGGATGACTTTCTGGCCCAAAGAGAAAGCCGACCTTTTGGGTACTCTCTTTGCTTCTAACTAGACTCTCGCCGATAGGGACGCAACACCTCCGGTAATTGACGGATGTGAGAGTTTGAGATGCCAAATGTAACGGAAGGAACCCTCTTCCCTTGACGTGCGAAAATCGAGCGGGCCGGATTGAATCCAGGCTATTGTCCTCAAGTCATGTGCTCCTAAGTTGACTCCGGTGTTAACACGCATTTTCCGGTTCTCCTACTCCAAAGGATGCGTGCGGTCTTCGTGGAAGGTTGCTCTCGTACACCCCATTGCCAAGAAGGGTGACCTTACAGACCCATCCAACTACAGGCCTAATAGCAATCACTTCTCTACTCTACAAGGTGATGGAGCGAATAGTTAACGACCAGCTCCTTGGTTATTTCCTTACTTCAAAAAGAGTATTATAAAAACTTACGCTCATATTTATATCTAATATATGAAAAACACGGGTGTTTGAGCGTGAACTTACTATGAGTCGATATCGCGGTCGCGTCACGCTTCACACAGTGTGAAGCGTGACGCGACCGCGGCGGACGTACCACACTCAAAATCCTGAGGAAGGCTTCCGGTAGAAGCCGAAACATTGTCGATAGCGATATCGACTCATAGTAAGTTCACGCTCAAACACCCGTGTTTTTCATATATTAGATTCAAAAAGAGTGTTAAAAGAGTCTTACAGGGTTGACAACGCATTGGTAACGCCCCTGGTGTTGCAAATGTCCATTGGCGACGGTAATCGCTTACCATCAGGTGGGCCTACAGCTTGTTTGTCATTCCATTACATAAAAAAAAGACGCATGCCAAGATTGGGGATTATAGCAGATCCCCATGGTACAGGGAATGATTAGCGTGGTATGAACATATCATGAAAAACATAACCAAAATAATGTTATGTGTTCATTTGGATTGATACATATAGCAAGGGAATACTTAAAAAGCTATGGCTGGACTGCACGAAAAATTATAATATGTTAAGTCATCATTATCAGCCGGAAGACGTCCACTGCTGAACAAAGCATCCTCCATAGCACGCCATAAAGAATGGCTATTAGCCACTTGTAGCCATTGGCTACCCGCGACTTTCACGATGTCGTCAGTCCACCTAGTGGGGGGCCTACCAACTCTACGTCTTCCGGTGTAGTGTGGTAACCACTCGAGAACCTTTCTTCCCGATCGGTTATCAGTTCGTCGAGCAATATTTAGAATATGTTGGTACTAACTTGAAATAGAGGTGAGTGACACACTGGTAGCACTCCCCTGATCTGTGGTGACGGGAAGTCTTGTTTCCCGACAGCACAGAGCAGGGGATAAGTGCTTCATAGAAAGACTATGGCTTTTAATCACTGATGCAGCTGTCCAGCTGTTATAGCTTAGTCTCTCAGTAACCCAATCTTCATTACAGAAGTCTTACCTATCACAGATTTGGCGAAGCTCCTGTTCTTCAAAGTAGCCAAGCCCAGGTCTCCGATCTTCACGCTGCCTGTGGTGCCCGTAATGAAAATGTTGTCGCATTTCAGATCTCTGCAATTACACAGGTTTTGTAACAAATGCAAAAGTATGGAAGCTCCTTAAAAACAAACTGAGGCATCCAGGTGAGCAGCCTGATCATGCCTGGAAGCCTCAGATTGCTTTGAACTATAACATAACAAACTGAGAATATATAAACACATTGAGAATTGCAAATATCTGTAGGCGACGATTTCCACTTAACTGATCTGATTCGCTTGTTAATCACTCTAAGTGAATTTTTTTTAGCAAGGTGGTAGGGCTAGGTAGCTAGCACCCAAAAGTAAAAAATCTGCCGCATAGCACCTAAAGGTATGTTCCGGCAGCTGTCGTTGAGAGTCAGTTGTTTTAGGTTAGCCTGAACAATATCTTCGACCACATCATCACTTACCATCAGGTGAGATAGTGTCAAAAGCTAGCCTATAAAAACAAATGTTATAACACATAAAATAATCCAAAACTATACAAATATTTAGGGTATATCTTCAAAATAGTTTCTATAGCGGATTTTTTTTACTGTATTTTCCGCTTTCGTATACATTGATTACGCCCGTGGGGTGCCGGGTTAGAATATCACAACCCCCAAGATAAACATTAGTCTATATAAAATTATCATATTTACCTGTGAATAATGGGCGGCGTTCTCGAATGTAAAAAATTCAGACCTTTTAGTATCTGTCGGCACCACGACTTTAGAACTTTGGGGTTGATCCTTTTGAACCTCCGGAGATATCTGCAGAGTAATAATGCCCATGTTCAACAATTTAATGTTACGCAATTAGTGAATAAAGGACGAATTTAAAGGGCCATAGATGATTCCTACAATGTATGGAGTGATTCATGATTCAAGTATTAGAACACTGAACGACGCAAGTGATTCATGGCCCTCGGTATAAATGCGTTTTATTCAAGAGTTGCATACTACTATATATAAGACTAAGGGCCTGTTTCAGAATGTTCGATTAAGTTCCGGTTATATTACCCAGAACATATTTAATAAATAAAACACTATCTTTGCATTTCACAGTCATCGGTTTAGTTAGCCTATCCATCGGTTAAAGCTTGAAATGCACTGCATTTTAACTGTCATTTTTATCATTCAGTTATTTTCTGTGTTGGACAGCAACCCGAAACTGGATTAGGACATTCTGAAATTTACCCTAAGAGGTAAAGAAATATTCAAGCGAAAATAGACATTTAATGAAGAAAAAAGGAAGGTCAAAGTACTTAATAGAACATTAAAATTACTAATAATGTATAAATTAAGAATAATTTTCATATTATTAGGATGGTCAACCTGTGAAGCATCAAATCCTGATAGTATGAAAATTTATTATAAGTTTGCATCAAGTATTTTATGTGCAAAGATTTTTTTTATTTATCATGTATATCATTCCGATTGAGGTGGAATATATTGGTGTTCTAAATTCAAACAACAAAATAGTGATTGTAAAATGTTCTTATTAAAAACAGTGAAAAAAAAAGCTTTTAGAAGGGGAATGATTCAAGCTACTTTTAAGTTTCATAATTTCCTTAGTCTACTTGGAAAGAGACGAGAATATTTTCCTGGAATCACTAGTTCAGATTCAGATCATTTATTGCTTCTATAGTAGAAGATTTTACAATATTGTGTAGACACTGTTGAGCACAGCCAGATAGAAAAGAGGAGGACATGATATTATTAATATATTTTTATTGTATTATTATACAATAGAACATTATTATAAACAATTACATATAATAATACAGAAGTAATAGACACTAGTTTTTAGGGTTTAATTTTCAGCTAATAATATTGTTTTTCTATTTTTTTTTAAGGTTACAATATATATTATTAATAAAATTATTCATAAATAAAGAATAAGGGTGGGAAGTAGTAAACTTACGCTTTTAGTGTCCCAGAGAGCATCAGCTCGGTGATCAGAACAATGTTCTTCTTCTTGGCGACGGTTCCCTCCCAGTAGTTGTAGAAACGGACGATGTTTGGGTGCTGCAGCTTCTTCAGCATGTCTGCCTCTTCGCGGAACCGAAGACGCTCAGTTTTGTTCAGCTTTTTCTCCTGGAAACATTATGTTCTCTTATAGTGCTTGTTCGTATTTTTTAATTATTAAAGTAAACATGTTTTAATAATAGCTTTACACCTATAAAGATGGTACTGGAAAATGTTTAATTAGAACCCTGTTTAATCCACAAGCACATAGATGCTGATGAGAATTGAATTTCATTCATAAATGTACAATATTGGTTGAACATGATACGCAAGGGAATAAAGAACCAAATCGAAAATGGCCCTGCTTACCATTTCATTTGACACTATCTATTATGTACAAGCGAGATGATGGTATTTGCAGCACTATCTTTGATTTGTTAAATTAATTGTGACTAATTAATATCGAAGGACAATATGCTTAGTACCAATGACATTGATGAGAGATTATTTTTAAAAGCTTCGAAAAGGTCTCTTTTGTAGGAAATTAAATATTCCGTGCATGGTCCGATGGATGGCAGACTCAAAATAAATCACCAAGTGCGATACAACCACATGGTCACAGGCATCAGAACACACTGTTGAGTACTTGGCGACAGATCTTTACGGTAGGAATTTCTGATAGTGCATCAGACACAGTAGGACACCTCTGCCCAGTCTTTCGGCCATACATAAACAGGTGTCGTACTTAGGCTCAGAAGCTCCTTAGTGTAACATTTCAGTAATCGGTTGAAGTGAGGAGTGCGTATGAAGACATAGAAGCACTGATCACAGTGTGGCAATGGCTATGAACTGCCACGTAGAAGATCTATATTTCGAATCCCGTCTCAGGCCTGTGCGGCACCACACGGAGGTGGGACATTTCGCGAATTTATTTGCTGTCTACCACTCTCAAGTTTAAAATCTGTCACCAAGCATCTAACCTAATGATAAGAGTGCTAAAAATATTTATAAGTGATATTACCGTCAAAAGTTGAAACGCTAGACAAAACCTACTATTCTATTGAGGATATTTTAGAGGATAAGAATCTTGCTTGACATTTTATTATTATAATATAGACTTTACAACTTTTTAACTTACAAATTATTAAGTGGACAATAATTTTTCTGACATTTTAATTAAGAATCTTTGATAATGCTAGTAAATAATATTTTTGCTTTATTATGTAACTAAACTATAATTATTATAGCGGGCTATCTTCATTTAAACCGTACATAGGCTACAGTCTGACTCTGGCAGAAAAACGCCAAGCAGCGTTCAAAAGCCATCTAAAGAAGAAGAAAAGATCTGATTTATATGCTGCACTCGAACTCAAAGTAAGTTCACAAGTAAATATTTTTGTATTTATGTGCATAATCTCTTACCAACAACTCGCACCACGCTACGGCGACCCCGGTCTGCGTGTCGAGCCCATGGTACACAGTCTTGAACGAGCCGCGGCCCACTTCCTTGTCGTACTTGAAGAACCTGCAATTACATCCAATTCTCGTAGTTGGGTTTGTTTAACCCTGAAGGAATTTGCAGAAGTGTATATATATCCACATTTGGACAGGGTTTTTTTTGGTCTCATATTATGAGTTGTCTATAGGCATCTGCTGGGCACAGTGCCGCACTTTAACCCGACTGCCGATTACGAAAGCCAAGAGCAGAAAATCTACAGCACGTCAACATCTGTCAAAAATAGTAAATTGTAATTAGATATAGGGTTTGAGCATCCCATTAACATTCTAAGGCGCTTTAGAAAACTATGAACGCAATCGGATTACTCTTGTTAAACATATTTTTACTTCAAATCTTAGTTTTCATATTATTGAAACAACATAACCTTATAAATAAATAAAAAAAAACTAACCATTCTAGTTAGGCAATAAGGCTGTTGGTCAGTACTTTCATAATTATCAGTTAATAGGTATAATTTCACAGGATGCGGACCTAAAATAATGAAATCGATTCCCCGGGCATTACAATATACATGTTAGAAATGCATTTTCTATTAACCAATGCAAGTGAGCCACAATGGTTACCTGCCGCAAGGCGAGACACCGATAGGTTCCTCCTCGTCCTCCTTGTCTTCTTTCTGCTTGTCCTTCTCTTCCAGCTTATCTAGCTCGTAGATCGGACCGTACACAAGACCTGCAACACAACATGATGCATCATTTCGACACGTCGTGGTAAAAGTGTTGGACTTATGTACAAAGGGTGCTCAAGCTAGCTAGTGGTCAAAGGAAAACCTACCAGCTATAAAAAAAATTGTCATATCAAAACAAAATGCTCACCATTTATTAATCTCATTTCTCACACTTTACCGCATCTGGAGTCTTAACGATACGAGCCTTATAGCTTTTTATCATAGGAAATATCCCATTCAAATCAATATTCGTGTAAAATGAGAGCCTTTTCCTCTTTCGCAGCGGCGCATTTTCGAGACCAAGTAGAAAATCTGTCGCCAAGCACCTAACAGTGAGTTCCGGCAGCAATCCCTAAGAGCCAGTACATTAATTATGAAATTTTAAAAACCTGAGACTTAACAACTGTCAGTTTCAGGATGAATGAGCGCAGTCTGTTATAGGCACAGTTTACCGCTTAACCTCAGGTGGACTAGCGAATTCCGCTACTATCTCAAAAAAAAACAAGTCGATTTCGAGAAGCCTTGAACTGATACAGCAGACCACCATTGAACCGAATTATTCAGGCCATGACTGTTATAGTTTGAATATGATTAAACGCGTACAGCGCGTAGCCAACATGCGTTTTTTTTCACCTGTTTCAAAACTGTGTGTATATGTTATATAATATTTTTCTAATTAAAGTACATTAAAAAGCTTGAAGTACACGTTGTTTTAATTTGAAATCAATAGAAAATAATTTTGAAAAGTATTGAATAAACATACTTTATGAGCAAATAATCATGTGGTTGTGAGCTGAAGACCCCATGACTGATATATGTTTTTATACTACACCCACTCAAAAGTATCTCATTGCTCATTCAAAAACGTGATATAAAGTTTGTAATTTCTCCCTTATAAATGTGCGGTGGGAAAAGTTGAAGAAATGTTGTATGAAAATCCAGACCTGCCCTGCTAGCACTCTTTTGTGTTTTTTAGCTGCTAACAAAAAAAAAACAACCTCACATCTCAAAAAGGTTTTATAATAAATAATTAGAAAAAAGAGGTGGTATTTTTCGTACTCTATTTTTAATGAAAGGAAGTTAGCAGCCTTTTTTTGCACTACGGAAAAAAGCGCGGCAATTTATTTTTATTTTTTTTACTAAATTTACAATATGACGATTTTTTTGTGATGGTGCCACAAGATATAAAAAATACAGCTCAAGAAGTCATTAAGAACTTACTTCCTGAGTCTCGGGAAAAATACAAGAAAACTTATAGGTACCTAATGATTTTATTTTCCTAGTAGGTGCAGTATAAAGCACTATGTATCACTCGGGAGGAAGTTCTATTTCTGTTCTCGAGTTTCCTTTAAGCCAGAAATAGATGAAAACAGATGCATTTCGTCACAAGTTTTTGAAGCGCTCGAAGCGAAGTTAGCTTGGCCGTTCTGAATCGATCAGCAAAGTTAAGCAACGTCCGCCTCGGTCATGACTTGGATGGATGACCGCTGGTGACATACTACTGAGCGCTTCCGTGCTTCGGAGGGCACGTTAAGCCGTCGGTCCCGGTTGTTGTCTTAGGATGGCAGTCGTTATAGCATGGTGGTAGGGCATTTTGCGAATGCCCTCCTGGCTAGCTACCACCCTCAAGTTGGAAATCTGTCGCCAAGCACCTAACGGTGTGTTCCGGCAGCTATCCTTGAGAGCCAGTCATTCTAAGCTAGCCTGAACAACATCTTCGACCACATCCTCACTTACCATCAGGTGAGATAGTGGTCAAAGGTTAGCCTATCGGCAATAAAAAAAAAATGTACAACTGCAGTACACCCGTCACCCTAAGTCATACAGTTGTTATGTCTCATGTGCCTGTAATTTTACTCCCGGAAAATACTTATTTGGTCCTTGGCAACAGATTTTTTACTTGAGGGGTGTAGCTAGCCAGGCTAGCATTCGCAAATGCCCTTCCACCATGCGGTGCTCAGGCCGGCGACCCATGGAGCATGGATCGAACCATGGGCCGGCGGCACGGCAACCCATAGCTATTTCTCCGTTCGGCTAATTTGTACAGCGTACCGTTTTGTTGCTCCTGAGGCTGCTCTTCCCCGGTGGCATCGGCAGTGGGGTGCGGGATACCTTTCTGTTTCCCCGTAGCTATCTCGATGTTCTCTTCCTAAAATATTATACCAATTTATTAAGAGTCAGCACTTATTATTGTATGTATATTTTATTAAAAATATCATCAAGAAAATAATTTAGCACTATAGCTATTATCAACATGCTTATTTGTGTAACAGTTGGTATTTATACATTTAATTTTTTATACATCTGCTTCTATATGGTCTGTATTTTTTATTTTGTGATTAAAACAATGTAGAATATAGAAACAAAGTTTTGAATAGTTCCCTTAAACATAATCATTTTCGGGTTAGTAAATCTCAATCTCACGCCAATATACGTGAATAGCGTTGATATATTGCAACGGCACACATGTCACATTGTACTACTATATTCTAAGAAGCGTAAGCCATACTGAAAATTTACAGTATGTGGTACCTTCTGAGCACTATCTGGACATATAATCATCATAATGCGACACCTACCTATACATTTCTAGACAAAACGGCGCGAAACATGGCCCCGCGGCTGCCTCTCGGTTCAAGAGTTAATTTTTGGAAACGTTTTGCAGCCTAATGGCTTGTGTAGATTAAAAATTTAGAGAACCCCGTCACATAAATATTCATGAACCACGTATGGGATCAATATCCGGATCTAATATGAATACCGGTTGACATAGAAAAAGTGTAGTTCTATGCAGTTTTCGTCTCACACATATACCGTGTTGTGTCAGTTTACTCACCAGGTCCTGTTCGGATATGAAAGCGTCGTCCTCCAGCCGCGCGACCAGCTTGTTCCCAGAGTCATCCAGCTCTGGGCACGCGTCACACAGCGCGCCTTGCCCAGAGCTGCGCCGTCGGTACCCGCCCACGCCCACTCCCACGCCTACCACAGGTTGGCTCGCCTGCTCATCAATACAAAGGGATATCTGATTAACAACTTGTTCCTGTAAGCGAACATTTCCCCGCAATATGCTTAAGTCCCAGATAAAATGCATAATCAATAAGAGAACAAATGAAATCTATATTAACTGATATACCTATACTACATATATTGTTTGACAAATGAAATCTATATTAACTATCAGTTAATAAAGATTTCATTTGTCAAACAATATATGCATAAGCCTATGACCACTGTCTCAGCTGTTGGTAAGTAGTACTAACCTACAGGCTAGACACTTCCTGTAGGTTACACGAGTTTTTTTTTCATATTTGGGTGTTTCAAGTAACACTGCTCATCAACTTGCAAAGTTATTAAACACCAATGATCATAATTCCGTAAGTTACCCCCGAAAACGTTAAACATCTCAAAAATTACGTTTACCAATAATAAAAGTAATCAATTCAATCATTATTGAAACACTTATTATTGATGTATTTTATTTTACATATTATTAAAAATATAATTGAATATAGGAAAAAATCTTTCCGATTATCGCATATCACGAGATAAGTGCAAAGTTAGACGGCCTAGCAACAATACAATAAATAGTTTTATGTTTGATGTATTACATTTTAAGTTTCCGCCGTAGACTGCAGCATCCTTCTGCAGCCCGTGTCAAAGCTACGTTTATATTATATAAATTAAATAAATACCATTAAAATCAAATCACTACATAGTAAAAAACAAAGTCACTTCCCGCTGTCTGTCTATCCCTATTTATGCTTAGATCTTTAAAATTGCGCAACGCATTTTGATGCGGTTTTTATAATAGATGAGTGATTTAAGAGAAAGGTTTATATGTATAAAACATGCATAATATGATAGAGAAAAACCGTTAACTTTAGAGATTTCTAATGTGATGTAAATAAACACATTTTTTGCACTTACATTGCAAACGCTGGCCTACAAGACCTACTTAACCCTACGAGATGTATAAAAATAATACTACAGTATTGTACACCTTGAAAAAGGCTACAAAAAAGTTTGTAATAGTATCTGTCTACCTATTAGGAACAACCCACAATAACCATTTTTTATCCTTCAGAAGCGATTTTGATTTGCGATGTTGATATACAGTACCTTAAATAAATTGTGCATTTAATATAAATCAATATGGCCCATTACAATGTTATTTAAATGAATATTTTCGAAGATTTTACTGATTATTTAGTATGAACATTGCATCCGTGCGAAGCCTGAGAGGGTCGATAGTATACAATAAACAGAATGTGTGTGTCGCGGGCTGATGAAAACAAATGACTGACCACGCTTGTAGTGAGAGAGTTGAGCATGTCGAAGGTGTTGCTCTGCTGCGTGTGGATGATGGCGAGCGCATTGTAAGGCCGCGGGCCCAGCACCGGCGTTTTCATCACGCCCACACCCACCTCGCCACCGACAACCACCTGGAACCAACCACAAATACTTTCTAATCGATGCACCAAACCTCCTGCCCGTCGGGGGTCCCAAATCTATAACCTAAAGATTCTAAAGTGAAGCTTAATGCAAAACAAAATCTAAATGTAGAGACGGCAATGCATAGGTATATATTATTTTCAAAAGATGAGAAAGAGTATTCTTTGCTTGGCATTGCCGTCGGCAACACTTCCTGTATTATGGACACCTTTGCACAGCAAACTTTAAGAGGCAAGTTCATTGTCTAAATCGTTTCAACTATTATGTTCTACTTATCTAACGCTATTATCAGATTTGTGGAAGTTTATAATTTGAAATTGTAACCATGATATACCTTGAAGGTCTTCTCCTTGCCGTGTACGGTCTTCTCTTTAGAAGGGAGCACCGTAGCGGAGTCAAGGTGGTGTGGTGCCGGCTGCGAGATCTGATGCCCGTGGCCGTGGAGGCCTGATGTCATCTGTAAAGTAATAGTATGTCGTTCAAATTAGGTTTCAACAGTACTATATTATTTGGTGCACATACATTGGAATACTTGGTGTTTAATATTCTTGAAGTGTTTCATTTTTGGGTGACTGTTACAGTACACTAGGCCAAAGTAATCTAATATTCACCAAACTATCCTTGAACCATTTGCACAACGAAAATAAATTTGACGGAATTAAATCACTAATGGAACTTACATTAGAAAAATATTTTTTCATGGATGTACAGCTAGTCAATTACCACTATCTCACCTGATGGTAAGTGATTATGGAATTGCAGATGTCGTTCACGCTTAACTTGAAATACTGGCACTATAGGACATCTGCCGGAACACACCATTTGGTGATTGGGGGCAGATTGTGTACTTAAGAGTGGTAACAAGCCAGGCGGGCATTCGCAAAATGCCCTACCATCATACTATAACGATGGCCATCTCAAGACAAGAACTAGTGTCGACGGCTTAACGTGCCCTCCGAAGCATGTGCACGGTCAGTAGTAAATGCCACGGGCAGTCACCCATCTAAGTAACGATCGCAGAGGGAGTCGCTTTAACCTAGTTCATCTGTTAATAACGAATAGGCGAGCTGCGCTAAGATTACTTCGTTCCTAAAACTAAAGCCTTATCCCAGAGAGATCTGACAGTATAAGTCAACAAGAAGTTTAATCAGTCAGTTGTCGGAAACTAGCATAAGAGCCCAAGAGCTACTAAAGGAAAAACCGTAAGGCACTTGGCGACAGATTTAGGCTTTTTACTTCAGGGTGGTAGCTAGCTACCAAATGGCTAGCCATGATCCCCAAAAATACCAACAAGCTGTAAAGCTCACGGTAGGATTCAAACTATAAGCTCCTTGCTTGGCAGTTCATAGCTGTTGCCATTAGGCCATTGCTGCTTTTTTTTCACCAACTTTCATCACTTCAAGAGAAAACTACACGACCCAAACATTTCTCTTAAATCGCTTTGAATACTTTACTTATTAAAGTATTATTGTGTCACAATGGACTTTGTCAGTGCTATTTAAAGTCTGTAGAGACAGGCCGTGATCCTTTATCTCCAAATTGGCAATATCCTGCGCTGGTGCGTGCATATTTTTATTGCTTAATGGCCGGCCAACGGCGGCGTGACCGTCTCACCTGATATGACGCGACAATGTTTATACAGACAAACTTGTACAAGCAAGAGTAGGACCTCATCAGAAATAATACAAATAGAACACAGCATCATGTAAGCGGCTAGCTATACAACCGAACCTAAAACATTTTCGACATAATACTGTTTTTTATTAGCGAAAGTATATTGCATAGACTCCAAATCATTGAGATAAGGATAGCAAAATGATGATAGAGGATTTTCAGAGTTAATATTATTATACATACAATATATATAAACTGTAGACCTATATCAGCTCATAGATTATCTGAATCACAAGCGTATGGTCTCAAATATTTAAAAATAGATTAAAAAAATATATGTTATGCTCTTCACCTGATCTGAACTTGTAAGTATGACACCAGCGAAGACGAACTACTAACTCAAACATAGTAATTAGATAAGGTCCAAGTGTCAGTGCCAAAAGTCCAGCTTTATGCTGTGCAGAAAGCGTCCTTGTTTCCTGTAAATCCGGGACTCTTAAAGACTAAAATTACCTAACAAATGACAAGTACATTCATAGTTACTTTAATTCAGTTTCCACAATGTACAAAACAGTTCTTAAGTATATAATAACTTGTAGCTGAAGCATAACTTGTCTATGCGGGTTCACCCGCTGATTAAAAATACCCTATGTGTTTTTCAGGACCTTAAAAGTTTCATCAGAGTCTACAGCGAGAAGAAACTCACATCTTCACTAATTCAGACACATTTTTAAATACTATTTATTATTATCATATTATTAGTATGATAATGAGGTAACAAGGTAGATCCCTGGTGGGCGATATAGAATAAAGAATCGTCACTTTCGATGAGATCGCACTATGCTTGTATATATCACAAAAATCTCTTCAATCATATATCATCATATACCTACATAAGAGTCAAAGGCTAACAAAATTATTACTTATACGAAAAACAATATATTATAATATGTATTGGTTACAAAGAGTTAGAATGTTGGAGCTTCAGCATCTATGTATTCCACAATTAGGTATAAAGTCATTGACCCGACATAAACTTCCCTAATGACAAAGTTTTTAGAAGTGATAGTTTACAGTATGATACGACTAACTGACTGTTATTTAGCTAGGAGGGCAAACAAGCATGCGGCTCATATGGTGGTAAGTGATCACCGTCGCCCACGAACATCCGCAACACCAGAGGTCTCGAGGATGAGTTGCCGCCTTTTGAGGAGGGAATATGCTCTTTTCTTGAAGGTTCTTAAGGCGTATCAGTTCGAAAATACTTCACATGGGAGCTGTTTCCACATTGTGGCAATGCGAGACAGAAAATGCCGTGAGAATCGCAAGGTTGTGAACTTCCAGACATCGATTCCAAATTGATAATACATCATACTTTGTCGGGACGTCCGATGGCGAAATTCAGCTGCTGGTATTTAACCGAGCAGTTCCTCGGAACACTCCCCTTGATGGATACGGTAAAAAGATGCAGAGCGATCCAACATCTCTACGCAGTATCAAAGGGCCGAGCCGATCGGAGAGAGCTTGATCGTCGACGGTTCGAGTCGCTCTGGGTTGAATGCTGAATGCGCAAAGGGAAGTAGCCGCTAAGAGGTTTTTACCTTCCAAGTATCAGCGAAATTGAACGACGCTCGATATGTCGACGACAAGTACTCCGACACTAGTTGAGGCAAGGAGAATGTCTTCAAAACCGAGGGATATGACAAAGGGTAATTGTTTAGCGATGAACGGACAAACTTATGTCTTCTTGGGATTAATTTGGACTAAGTTATGTCGACTGCAATTCGAGACATTTGATAACAGGGCTGCAACATGTCATTGGTGTGCAAGAGAAACAGAATCGGAGATAGCACTGTCAAGAGTCTGAGCATGTACTGACGACAATGACCCAGATGCTCCAATCTGCCAAAAAACTGGAGATCCACTCTCACTACAAAACGGTACCGACTTCCAACACTGACAAGTATGAAATAACTTGCGGAAGTCGGACTGATGTGTTGTCAGTGTTTTGAATCAGCATGGTACCAACTTCTACAAGTTATTTCATACTTTTCGGCCCTGGAAGTCTGTACCTTTTTTATATACTATCAACCTACCCTCGACTGTCTGTCTACCATATTCGACGACATCATCTCTTACCATAAACGTACACATAGGTATGGTCAAAGGTTAGCCGTTAAAAATAGCAAAAAAACTCCAGTTAACGGACTATACATATGTAAAGACCGAGTCAAAACCGGTTCAGTAGATTTTTCTGAGTGCAAAATATCAGATAAATTTTTAATATAATAAATTATCGTTTTGTTGTGTGTGTTATTTTACAGTATAGTAGATAGGTGGTGGTGGTGGGGCATTTTGCTTCACGCCTGGCTAGCTAAGTATCTAACAGTCGGCTTCGGCGGTTGAGCTTGAGGGTTCCCATTCTATAGGCTTAGTCTGATCAATACCGTCTCTCACCAACAATTGAATTAGTGGCCAAAGGCTAGCTTAAGCCTACAAATGGCAAAAGGCTGTTCAGAATAAACTTCGTCCAAGCTTTAAAATCGAACATATTCACATGTAAACAAATAATAATGTATTTTAAAAATAATAACAGTAACTCATTAAGTAATGATAATAATTCATCACACAGTCGTAGATAAACGCCAATAAAATTAATACCGACATACCCAATTTGAAACTGCACTTCCTTTTAATTTTGTTCGTATATTAATAACTTGAATCCAACACTATTACAAATTTTCCTTAACGATTTGCCTCACAAACACATTCACAAAACCTATTAAATTAAGTACATTTGTTTTTAGACGTCATTTTAGTACTAAAGCGTGTGAAGTACTGATGCCGCGTAGTACACAACAATATAAACAATCGATGACTAATATACACCATTCATAAATAAATACAACTTCAGAAACACACTTTACTACAAAACGCAATGTCACTTCGTATGTTCGTACATTTCGGGAACCACTGAACTGATTCGGATGTGGTTTTCAACGAATTCTAGATACGTTATCTGGTCAGACTTTGGGGTATAAAAACTTGTTTTTTGACTTAAATGAACGGAATGGTGAAGGTTTAAGTTGCAACGGGGAGCGCTCGGAAATGCATGGTGCGATGTACGCAGAGAGACAGGTCGTAATCTCTCAATGGGAAGTGCGATAAGACGTCATGTTAGGCTGGCCACACACGAACGATCTATCGGCGATTATGGTGGACATTACCTACTGTGACAGCAGCTGTCAATGATACTACTTTGTTATTATATTATTATTACGATAATAGCAGTAAGATTGCATTAATATAGTAACTTATACGTGAAGATAACATTTTGCCAACATCCCATCTATTGAGTTATATACAGTATGCGATAGTTGCAGGCTACTAAAGAACTGAACTAAATATAGGACAGCATCGAGATTTTTAGGAACGTATCTAACCTAACTAGGATAAAAAAATAGCTGAAATAAATCAGTACGAATATTATAAATGCGAAAGTAACTCTGTCTGTCTGTCAGTTACGCTTTCACGCCAAAACTACTGGACCGATTTGAATGAAATCTGGTATGGAAATAGTTTGAGACCCGGGAAAAAACATAGGATAGTTTTTATCCAACTGCGCAAAAAGAGGTTAATGTTTTAGCGCGATAACCGTCATACGCGCGGGCTGAGCCGCGCCCGGAAAGCTAGTAATTAAATAAGTATACTAGTTACAGTTTTAAATACATTTTTAGCTTGTAAAGTTTTTTTATTGGTGATAGAGTAGCCTTTGACCACTATCTCACCCGATAAGTCCGGAGTCCAATTTCTTCAGAAATATTTAGGTAAATATTATTATATATATATTTTTTTTTATGCTTGATAGGTTAGCCTTTGACCACTATCTCACCTGAGGGTAAGTGATGATGTGGTCGAAGTTGTTGTTCAGGCTAACCTAGAATTACTGGCTCTCAAGGACAGCTGCCGGAACACACCGTTAGGTGCTTGGCGACAGATTTTCAACTTGAGGGTGGTAGCTAGCCAGGCGGGCATTCACAAAATGCCCTTCCACCATGCAGAATAATAAGTATGCTAGTTACAGTTTTAAATACATTTTTAGCTTGTAAAGAGTTTTTTTTTATTGTTGATAGAGTAGCCTTTGACCACTATCTCACCCGATAAGTCCGGAGTCCAATTTCTTCAGAAATATTTAGGTATATATTATTACGTAAGATAAAAGTGGTATCTAAATATGCTTCGAGCAATTACTAGGAAATGATAAAACATTTACTTGCGACTTATCCTCACAAAAACGTTTGGTGGCACTTTATATCACCTATGTTCATTCCAAAATTGATTATAACTATAGAAACCTTTTTAAGTAACATCTTGTTGATGTATTCTGTTGCCTTGTGCTGATTGCGCGGTTTTAGTTCTTCCTATCTTACTTTTTTCCCTACTCCCGAACTGCAGAGGTGAGCTATGTTTCTAGGTAAAAAAGGCCGAAGTCACAAATATTTATTGTTCTTTGGTACGGGCCAATTTCCACGAGTCATATTCTGAATTGTACATCGCAATAGACTTGGGAAAGTATACGAACAAAGAATATAAGGTCATCTACTGTCATGACACAACAGGAGAAGTCATTCTTACGCCTGCTCGATGTCTCATTTCGGAGTTTCCAAAATAAAAATACGGAACGGAAAAACGTTCCTATTCACAAACATTTTGTTTTCCCTTGTTCACTGCTTCATTGGTGTGTTTGTGTCAAAGCGCCGGTTTAGAATCTCGATGACCTGAGTTCAATCCCCGAGTCGTACATGTTATTTATATTATACATTGTTCAGGTACAAATTTACTATAGTGGTATAGTGGCAGGACGGGACTGGCATAAACATGATTGAAAAATTTTTTTTAGCAAAAAGTGGAACCGACTTCAACACCCAAAAGTGTGAAATAATTTGTTGAAGTCGGTACCATGATACTTCAAAAGTACCTATCATCACAAAACTGAGCGCATGGTACCGACTTCGACAAGTTATTTCACACTTTTGGGTGTTGAAGTCGGTTCCATATTTTGCAAAAAAATTTTTTCGAATTTTTTTGTGACCCTTCCTACTTACGGGATCGATTATCATTCATTTTTAACATCAAGATAGGTTATTATTTTTCAGGTATTTTTGTGTAACTCATAAACTGCTTGAACGATTTTGATAAATTTTAAAATAGGACCAAATGACACCCATCACCTTTAAACAAAAAAAGAATTGTCAAATTCGGTTCAACCAAATACCTCCAGAGTACTGAGGTAACAAACAAAAAAAAAACAGACTAATGAGAACCTCCTCCTTTTTTGGAAGTCGGATAAACGTACCTAATAATGATCAAGGGCAATTTGTGTTAGGACAATAAACGACGAAATTTTATCGCTCAGGTATTCACAAATAACCGACTGGACCGAAAGCAGAGTGCTGCATATGATACACCTATGATTAGAATATTTGGCGATAATGGTTACACTGGTCGTTCACTCTCCTACTGTTCGTCATGTTGCTACTTCACATATCTGGCAAAACTTGTGGTGACTTCAACTACCCCTGCTGGGTTGTAAACGCTTGATGATGTGTTATATCGCGTATATGCCACTGCTGAACACAGCCTCGTCATTATGGTGGGGTTTGCCATAATCCTCACGGTTGGTAGGCATCTCTGGGGATCTTATTATAAGATATTAGTTCCTCAGAAAGCGCTGCTGCCCGGCTTCTGGTTTATTACCATTGATCTCCTCTTACGACACCCAGAGACAGGTAGAGATGGGGGGTTGACATTCTAGCCCGGCACCCCACGTGCACATAAAACATTTTTTTTTTAATTCAAGATTGGCTATCATTTGGCCGCTATCTCACCTGATGGAAAGTGATGATGCGGCCGTAGATGTAGCATGTTTGCCTAGAAGATACCTATTCACTCTAGACTTGAAGACTCCCAAGTTATATAGTCCGGGAAACAAGGACGCGAGTAATGAGTTCCATATACTACAATATACTGCAATACGAATTTTCCAAACATTTCCATATTATAACAAACATTATCACAGAATAATAAATAGTATATAATGTACAAGACTGTACGCAAACACAATTCTTTAGCTTTAGGTAACTAGACCGTAATATTACCTACATCAGACACTACAGCCTGATTCACATAATGACGTTGTAATTGTAACTGAATACCTACATTAGACGTTTGTAAATCCCTGACGGTTTTCGAATGAGAGGATAGAATAACGACCGCAAATATGCTTTTAAATCGAACAGGTAAATAAGCGTTAAATTAGTTCCTTGTATAAGTAAGCAATTGTACCTATCTGTATTGACCTATAAGTGCATATTCTAAGTTAATGGATAAATAAAAGCATCTGAAATTTTATTTGATTGCCACATTGATTGTAACAGTTTTTTTTTACTGAGTAACAAAGCATGACTCTGGCCTTGGGCATGAGAAAATTACGTAACAAGAATTACCACAAATTAGTTCAATTTTGAGTCAAACAGGGGACCTCCTGTTAATTTTATGGATTTTGTGTTTAAATACTATAAACTAGCTTTCCGGGGGCGGCTCCGCCCGCGCGATGTCGGTTATCACGCAAAAACATTAACCTCTTTTTGCGCAGTTGGATAAAAACTATCCTATGTTTTTTCCCGGGTCTCATACTATTTCCATACCAAATTTCATTCAAATCGGTCCAGTAATTTTGGCATGAAAGCGTAACAGACAGACAGAGTTACTTTCGCATTTATAATATTATAAGTACTGATTAACCGGCAAAAATATTTTGGGGATCGAATACGTCTCGCGGGTTTCGAGCATATCAGATGCTCATCATAAGGGGGAGTGCGCAGCTGTGTCTTCGAGCTCCCGGCGGGCGGCAGTTTTTATAATTATTTTTCTCTTGTTATTCAGTCAAAATTAAATAAATTCCGAATCTGCCTAGCATCATTTTTATTGGGAGGCGCCTTCCTTTTTGCTAAATTAATATCGAACATAAATGCAATGAATAGGCTATATAAGGCGCGTCAACGCATGCTGTTTTAATGTACATGGGGCTTCAAAATTACATGTCGTCACGTCAGTATTCCCCAAAGTAGGAAGGCAGAAATGTTTTAAGGTGAATAATTAACGTGTATTACGGAAAAATCTAAATTGAATTCAAAAATACCGATCACGTTAAATGCGTTATTCGAAGTTTTATTTTTTAAGATATTTTTTATATTTTTGTATACTTATTGAACTGATAACATTTGTTACGGGTTAACGTAACTAATTTCAATTTCTTATAGAATCATGTGCGTCGGTCATCAATGAACTTATCAAGATAATACGAGCAATATTTTTTTTAAATCGTGAATAACAACATCATATAGAATGTTTACCAAAACTAGCTAAACTCGCGATAAAACTGTTTAAATGTTTTATTTCTCCCACGAAATAAATTAACCACTTTATACATCCACGTCTCGATAGACGTATTTTGCTGATATCGCAGTAAAGAAGATGTCTCGTCCTTACGATGGAGGCATTTTTTATGCTAACCTCGGTATTGGTTTACATATTTGAGACGTTTGATGTAGAGACGTTGGGTCCGTGGGGATCGAGAGCTCATCTAATTTTCCAAAACTTATCAGAGCTCTTGGTCGATGCGACGCGTGATTAAAATGCTGACATCTATTTGGCTCAACAAATAAGCATTGTAATTCAACGGGGCAATGCTGCCATCATGCGGGGCACGCTGCCAATTACTTAGAGGTTGTCTATATGCTTTTATTGTAGTAGCTGTAGTATTGTATATAGGTCATAGTATTTTGTTAAAGTGATACATTTTTATGTTGTATTTAGAATATTAATATTATTACATTTCCATATTTTTTTATAAATTACTTGATAACAGTAATAAAAGCCTATTAATCCCTCGATAGTAGTAATCAAAGCAAAATATCATAATTGTAAAAATAAATGCAGACTCAAAAACTACTATATTATTACAGTTTCATTTGTGAACGGCCTAAAATTTAATACGCTCCATGTCGCGATAGATCATTCCCTATTAGTGACAAGAAAGGTCACACCGAGAGTTCTAATGTTTACTATCATCACCGATTACTAAGATTATAAGGTATTTTTGGATTCACAACAAAAAATATTTAAACAAACCAATATCTTGGTACGAGATAAGGCCAAGTGTACTGAATTTTAAGAGTTCACAATAGGTTATGTTAGTCAACGGGGATTATTTTCTAGCAATGACAATAGTTATGGCAAATAAGTCTACCTAAAACGGGATCTACCAGTTATGGCAAATAGGAATACTGAAAATGGCTCTACCATTCATGTCAAATTAGTCCACAACTTTACTAAGTAGGTATAAGGAATACTGCTTTATCAATCATGTCAAGTAAGGGCCGGCGTTGCGGCACGGCAAAGGATTTTATTCCTGATCAAGTTATTTTTAACCTTATCACAAGGAGATTAGAATTCATATTGCTTTATTTCCATACATTGAGACTGTAACTTCACGTGTCATGCCGCGGCACGTCCTGTCTTCAAACGAGAAGTTACGTATGTATATATTCTCTTCAGCAAGAACTGATATTGATACTAAATCCCACTCAATCATAATCATCATATCGGGAATACGCAAGATTGGCTGGGCTTTCTGCTGTAGCCACGCGCCGCGGCATGGCACAGCATTCATCGAGCTGCCAAAGCATGCCGTGCCGTGACGTACCGTCAGTCAGTGCCGGCCCAAGTCCTCGAGAAACGACTCCAGCCAGTCATTTTCAGTAAGTCCACTGGAAACAACTATATCAGTCATGTCACGCAAGTCCACAAAAAACGGCTCTACCAGTCATGTCAAGTTAGTCCACAACTTTATCAAGTATTGTACTGAATGTAGGGTTATTGAGGATGTGTGTGCGGAATGAAAGCTATAGAAGAACATGTTTTAATAGAAAATTAATAATAGATGTTGGATATTGTAATTGTATACTAGCGAGTCCTATGTCAGACCAGGCAATTCAAATGTATAAATTAGCAGATTTAGCCTTACAATAATTAGTCGTTAAGTGTGTATTCTGGCATCACTGGGCGATGTGGTCGCTTAGCGACAAAGCTCATTAAAAATAAATTAAAAAAAAAAAACTTTATTAAGTAAGTACACGGAATACTACATTACCAGTCATAGCAGGTAAGTCCTAAGTAAACGACTGCCATTCATGAAAAGTTTACGGGAAACGATTCTACCAGTCATATCATGCCAATCCACAGAAAACTGCTCTGCTACTCATGGCCCACGGAATACGGCTTTATCAGTCACGTCAAGTAAGCCCTCGGAAACCAACTCTGCCCGTAATGTTACCTGAGTCCAGAGGAAACGACTCTACCAGTCATGCGAGCCTACAAAAAACGGCTCAACCATTCATATCGAGTAATTCAACAAAAAATGGGCATACCATCATGTCAAGTGAAGTCCACGGAATACGGCTATACCAGCCATGTCAAGTAAGACCTCGGAAAACGACTCTGCCAGTCATACTAAGTAATTCCAGGGAAACGGCTTTACCAGTCATATCAAATAAGTCTACAAAAAACGGCTCTCTTGTGGGGTCACGAGATACATTTACCGTGTTGCTACTGGTAATTCCCAAAACACTTGGGCTATGCTAGCAATACTTAAATCATCTTATTAATAATAATTTAGTGCATTTAAAAATTTGCATAGGCAACATCCTGCATACGACGATATTTTACATTCCAAACGAAATAATTACAGAACAATTGGCTCACGCTTTTGCAGTTTAATGTTTTAAACGTGAAGATTTTAATTGGCTTCCTCGTGCTAAACTTTTTTTTTTTAAAGTTTGTGAAGTTTTAATTATTAAAACTCCGAAAAAATTTTTATCCAATTTTGGTCTAATAGAATGATTTAGCACAAAACATTTTTAAGGATACAAGCTTCTGTACACGATTTTGATGTTTAATTTACACACATAGGCAAACACATGGAACGCTTTTTTTTTTAGGGTTCTATATCCGAAGGGCAAAATGGAACCCTATTACTGTTATGCGTTTGAGGAATAGAAAGAAAATTTATGAAATCGATGTTTCATCCCATGTTCTCCAATTTTTTTAAAATAAATAGTTAGTATATCTTTGTCTTCTATCATTTTCTTTGAAATTAAAAACGATTCTCGTCTGGTGGTCATCTGATCATGGCGTCGGCATTTATTGTGCTTTTCACGGTCATAGTTTGTTTAGTAGGTAATACTATTCACTGAAAAGGAAGGGAAATATCAGGGGCGTGTCAATGGCAGGCCTAGATTTTGCTCTGGAGGCATTATCCAGGAAGAAAATTGTGGAAAAATCTCAAGCATCCTCCCCTCTTAGGTTAGGGTGGTAGCTTTCCAAATGCTTAGCGGTGAAGTTCAAGTCCGAGGCAGGATTGGAACTATGGAACTTCTATGTGACAGAACATTGCCACAAAGCCCTCACTGCTTCAAAAAATAATTCCACGCACTAATATGGATACTTCCATACTATGCATAGTCTAAAGCGAGACGATAATCCCGAATTACTCGGTCGATTAGCTAATTGGAGGTTTCAGACTATTCGTAAATTGTAACTAGTTAACTCACCTGAATAATTAGCTAGGTATTTGTAATGGATTGATACTATTGTAAAGAATTGATCGGTTCCATTGTTACGTTTAAATTTTTTCTAATCTCGACACGTGTCATTGCAATTTCGACATGTCGTTAAAACCTTTATGTAGATAGCATTCTTAGTAATATACCTAGACGTCTGAATTAGTACATGCTTTTTTGAATGACTTTTTTTTGTTTGTTTTTAGGTGTTTTTGACGGAATAAGCACGAGGACCACCTGATGTTAAGTCTCTTGTGCTTGTAATGTATTATTTCATATTTTTTATTACTTTGCTCGATGTATATATTCAAAACTCTATTCACTCCGAAGAGGCATTGTCTTTTACTAAGAAACCCAAAACTTAAAAGTTTCAGACAGTACTAGAAAAACTTCTTGTTTACACAAGAGACTTTTAACATCAGGTGGTCCTCGTGCTTGATCCGTCAAAAAGACATAAAAACACAAAAAAAAACTCGTTAATTTGTTAGGACAGTCGATAGGAAAGGTTTTTTTTATATGAATTTTTATTTAGCAGAATTCAACCCTAAGAGGTTGTTAGCATTTTACGAATAACCCTGTATACTAGCTGAAATATAATAATCCATTCATTTAATCAGTGAAAAGACGTTAAATCACCGCGATTAGTCTCAAGAAGTCTAACACATTTCAAGGCAACACAAATGGAGACAAAAAATACGTGCATTTATTGACAAGGATTTGCCGGTTCGATAAATTGTTTATCAGCCCGTCAAATCGTGATAAGACGACACAAATACAAAGAAAAAGACGCAAAATCTCACCCAGTTCCAAAGCAAAAACAATTTCGCTTTAACGTCAAGTATCGGGTTGCAGAAGCAGCACGCAAAATTATTGTCACACTTAATATTAACCATATTTAACAATGTTAATATTCTTTGTCAAGTCCAAAAATCAATCAAATTTATACTAAGTTTCTTGTAAGCGAACATGTGACAATGCATAATACGTTAAAAACTTCAAAACACCATTTATATATAAGTGGATTGTCGCAATTATAACACAGGTGTTCGTCCAATGGAACATGAAACAAAACTGTTGTATTTACGGATAAACAAAATAATATGAACTGATAACAGGTGAAGCGTGACTAATAGGTTCTTAGTATTATTACCTATAGCCTATAGGTATTACTTGTAACTGCCGGTATCGATACTTTACTACATATTTAGTTTTTAGGGTTCCGTACCTCAAAAGGAAAATAAACAGAACCCCTTTCCGGATCAATTTGCTGTGCATCTGTCTGTCCGTCAAGACCCTTTTTCTCAGGAACTCGTGGAGGTATCAAGCTGAAATTCATATCAAATACTCTGATCTACTGTCCCTTGGAGCTGTGAAAAAATCACATTTCTAAGCCAACGTAATCAAAATATACAGCCGTTTATGTCGCAAGTTTACGACACACGCAAGGGAATCAAAACCTACAGGGTAAAAACCTACTGCCCGTGAACTCAGAATCTTGAAATTTCATACGAAGCAACGTTTTATAGCAAAGATAAAGGAAAACTTGCGTAAAGCATATTTTTTTAGTAGCAAAACATAATAAAAATGATTTTTAATAGTTTTAAAATGTTATGGATTACATTTGATTACATTTAGCAATAAAAATACCTTAAGTTTTATTTATACAGGTTTGTACGGAACCCTCGGTGCGCAAGTCCAACTCGCGCTTGGCCGATTATTTTATGAGACATGACTGCACTCAGGTAGGAACTCACTAGGATGAGGGATAAGTAGGTACAACTGCAGTCAATGTGTCATATTATGTATAAGAGATTGCTATGACTTTGAAATGATATCACAGTTACGGATTGAGGGCAAATGAGGTTTTTTTTATATTTATAATTTGAAATTGCGAATGATTGAATCTTGAACAACAACAAAGACAAAAGTCGCAAATGGAATAAGTGTGTTCTGGGAGTTGTTATGGAGGCACAATTTTCATTTGATTTCTAGCGTATAGCTATCTCGTCGTAACTTAGGCGGTAAACCGACTTTATCGCTAAAAGCAATCTTTTCCAGACAACAAGACTTTGAATGGAGAGGTGTACAATATACTTATTAGAATATATACAATGTAACAGTGCCCGGTAGATGGCAATAAGATCGCCCCCTATTACATAGTACTAAGATCTATCTGGTGAAACATGGGTGTTTAAACAAAATTTTAGTTATGAGTCATGTGTCTTGTTAGCTTAAATGGCAAGTGCATGCCTCGGCGATAGGGGTGGATGGCGCGGGTTCGCGCACATAATTTTTACTCTAGTAAATTTGTAATTTTGTAATGTAACCACTGAGTATGCGTTACAGCAAAAATAAAAATATTAAAATTCTACGGTTTCGTCATCATTAACAAGTTTAAAGCTGATTGCAAAATTAGTTTTGATTGTAGTACAACGTAAGTTGAACTATACGTGTCGCTCCATCCCCATACGATGGTTTAAGTAGGAGAGGAAAATTAGAGTTATGATTCATATGTCATGATAGCTTAAATGGTCAGAGCATGCCCCGGCTATAGGGGTGGATGACGCGGATTCGAATTCCGCACATGACTATAATTTTTCCCGTCGTAAATTTGTAATGTAATCCGCAGAGCATGCGTTATTGTGAAAATAAAATTATTTACCTACTCCTTCGGGGAATATTGTGTGTATATTATAGCGATTCGATATGTTCGCGATATGTATAAGCGACGTGTACAGGAAACTCGAAAAAGTCAGTCAAGTGTACAAAAATGGGATAAACTTTACCTAACAAGCAACAATTTCCAGGGTCCAGGTCGAAAAGGTGGCTAATCAGTTGAACCTTAAATATTTCAGATCTGACTGCTATTATTAATAACAGCCAACTCCAATATTTATAATACAATTAACATAATATGGTTCGACCTTTAATACACAAACCCGTCCACAAAAATAAGCAAGATTAATATAATATTTTCATATAAGAATGTCGCTCTAATCTACTGATCACATCTCAGATTATCTAGGTACCATTACATAATACTACAAAATAAACAGAAAATAAGTCTGTGTGCTCAAGCATACATCTGTGAAATAACACCTCGTTTGCATAATGGATCCAATAAACTTGTGTGCGATGATTTGTTGACATATGTTATATGCTGTCTGGCTCTTTGATGTTCAGAAATCTCCGAGAACGATAAAGAGAATTTTGTATGCTGAAGTTTTGGACTTTGTCGTAGTAAATAACAAGATATGGTCAAATTGATTGCGTAAATTGGAGATAACGTCAAAGCCCCAAGTTTCAGCCTTTTTTCGGCAGCAAAAGCGGGAGCCAATACGTTGCTCTTAAATAACATAACACATTATATCGTCATACTATAAAATCCCACAAAGAGGCGACAGAGATGTCTAAACACCTACGTTTTGGCCGTGTTTGGTGCTACGTTATAGGGGGCAAGTCTACTGCCAGTTATAGTGCACTGCTCCAGGCTCCGAACTTCTTCTTTAGCAGATAGACCTATAACTGTCCACACGGGGATCAAACGCAGGTCCCCAAAGACCTCCAGGTTGTAAAAATACGCTTGTGATTTTCTACCAACAAAGTTCCTACTCTTTAAAAGGAGACTATTCACCGAGCTTTCTTTTATACAATTTTCCGAGCGTGAGAACAGACTGCGCAACGGTTTTTGGTGAACGTTTATCTACCAAGCCATCAGATTCGTTTAAAACGTCAAGTTCAGACATCAATCAGGAAAGTCAAAGCAAGTAGCTTGAGTAAGTTTGCAACAATGATGTCAACACTGCTATGAATAACAAAGACACCATGCTATGCATCACAGTGTTGATAACCTACGAGAAAATAACCAAAACACCGATATAGGTAATCATCGACAGTAGACAGTGTGAATCTCTCTTCCTAGGAACAGTGTGCTAAATTAATGCAAAACGGTGTATTTTTGAAGAAAGATTTACCCAGGCGATTACAAAATTAACTTAATATGTGTAATTAAGCACTTAATGTTATTTATGGACATCAAAACTGAAAACAACGAAGTGAAATAAAGAAAGCACGCACAGAAATATTTAACATTTTTTTATTATTGTGTTTATACATAAAAATAAAACGAATATTTGAACTTAGCGAAAACGTTCATTAGGACCTAAGCATAAAACAAAATTAAATTCAGTCACAAAATACTAACTACCTTTTGGGGTTATGTTTAGCATGGTGGAAAAGCATTTTGCGAATGCTCGCCTGGCTTGCTACCACCTTCGAGTAGATAAAGTAATCTGTCGCCAAGCACCTAATAGTGCGTTCTAGCAGCTGTCCTTGAGAGCCAGAAAAATTACAGGCACATGAGACTTAACAACTGCATGTCACAGTATGACGGGCGCAGTGCAATTCGTCACTTGTGACGCAATGCGTCTGTTATAGGCAGAGGTCAGTTCGCTTAACATCAGGTGGGCTCGTGCTTGTTCCGTCACAATCACATAAATAAAAAAAAACAATGAAAATATGAGTAAAATACCGATGTATTCTCATTTCTATTTCATCTTTGTTTCTTTAACAAGCACCTATGTACAATACGGCTAGAGAAACGGCCTTATCGTTATGGTATCTAGATGAAAAGAAGATATTAGAGGGCTATCCTAGTTTTTTAAGACTCCGAAAGAATATATAGGGACATGTGTTAATCACCACTACGTTGTTTTTCGGGAATATACAGTCATAAGAATATTTATTTCATGTAAAAAATATAAAAATATTAGCAATTAGCTTTCCGGGCGCGGCCCCGCCCGCGGGTATGTCGGTTATCGCGCAAAAACATTAACTTCTTTTTACGCAGTTGGATAAAAACTATCCTATGTTTTTTCCCGGGTCTCAAACTATTTCCATACCAAATTTCATTCATCGGTCCAGTAGTTTAGGCGTGAAAGCGTAATAGACAGACAGGCATAGTTACTTTCGCATTAATAATATTAGTACTGATAAGGCGAATGAGAGACTATGGTAGGAAGATTACATTATATTGAATGATTATAGAACCTCGGTGTAAAGCCTCACAAAGTTCGCGTTAAGTAGGTAATCTTGCGCAGAGACCGATGTTTGCATGAATACTTCTTGGAATTCATTAAGGTAAACTAAGTACGCAATGTTTATTAGCTTTAAAAAGCTTGCGTGCGTATGTCAGCTCGTGGAACAAGCAAATGTTTACAAGACTCTGGGAACCTCAAGATTTCTTAGGATATGTAAAATAGTGGAAAACGTGAGCTAATATAGGAAAATTGACAAATAAGACTCCACACTTTATTTATTTTTATAATTATATATTCCGACAAGCTTCAAATGAACATAGGACAATACCACATTTTAATTTTATATTTTTTCAAATTTTCTCACGTCGTCGAGTCGAAATCAAACCCACGTCCTCCGATTTTACGCACGTGGTGCCTTAACTACTGGGCTATCGAGGAACGACAGAGCCGAAATTTTGTACTCTAATTGTTATAAATTATAAATACAATATATATAATAATAATATATATTATAAATATACTTTAACCGTCATAGGGGACGGTCCGCGATCATCTACCAGACTACTAGACTTAATCTGAATGAAAGAAGTGCTTTTTTCAAACACCTAAATCTCGCAACGATGTCGCTACCCTTCTATATTTCTAAATTAATTAAAAGCACTATCACGTGCTGAGCGAAAATCACATTTACAAATTATTGGAGCATTTTTTGCCTCCTCTTATATCTGGACGGGGCGGGATTCGAACAATGGACCTTCTGCGCGGCAATCCACAGCCGGTCCCGCGGGACTATCACTGCTTCTGGCAGTTGTCCTTGAGAGCGAGTAATTCTAGGTTAGCCTGAACAATATCTTTGACCAGATCCTCACTTAGCTACCATCAGGGGGAAGAATAAATTACAAGCACTATCACGTGCTAAGCGAAAATCTCATGTGACAAATTTTGTACTCAAAATTACTTACCGCAATTAGTAACCGAACCCAAAACCCCCGATTTTACGGTAATTCATAAGATGAAAGAATTTGGATTGGAATAATTAGAAACAGCACAACTACATCGGAGCAATTTTCGACAAGTGGCGCCTCTTCCCGAGGTGTATTTTTTTTAAAGATGGTCTCTGTCCAACACCTCATATTTCGTTAAAGTGGTCCCCGAATTGAAAAGTTTTGCCACTTAATATCATTTCGATATTTACGATCCCCAAGACGCCTGCCAAGCGTGGGGATTATGGCAAACCTCACCTAATGAGAGGATGCTATTTTCAACAGTGGACAATCCGGCTGGTACAATAATTTTCTGGGTATTTTTGGAATATTGGGACTAAAGTATGATGTTACAGAGAATAAAAAAAATATATTATTATTAGTTTTTTTTTCTTGTATTTTCTGTAATACTCACATGATACATTAAACACATCATACTTTAATCCCAATACAGGAAGTTATTCCAAAAATCCCTTAAATCGCAGGCATCAAGAACAGCAACTAAAATTTAAAGATTTATGACAATCTTTTTTCTTACATTCAACCAGTAAAATATGCAGTGATCGTCTATTAGAAGAGACCTGTTTTGAGCGGAATAAGTTATCTCTAAGTATGTACATTGAGCAAATACTCAAATATGTTTCCTTTCGTAATAAACAATTACGGTTGACAAACATAATTTTGATTGTTTGCGCAATATTTGAATGCCACAAATTAATATTTGCCTCATATACGTATTTCGCCATTGTCATCTCAACATGTCTTGCAAGCTGAGGTTTGCACGTGTTGTTTGGCCGATGCAGCAGAGTCAGTTTTAGTTTGGTATATACAAGCATCACGTTTTTAGTTTTGCTTCATAATTTCATTTTGTTTATGACGAGAGATGAAGGTCAATTTCTACAGTTTTTAATGTTCAATATATTGTTTTATTTGATTGATGAAAAAATCTGGCTTTCCGGCCGCGGCTCCGCACGCGCATATGTCGGTTATCGCGCAAAAACATTAACCTCTTTTTGCGCAGTTGGATAATAGCTATCCTATGTCCTTCCTCGCTTCTTAAACTATTTCCTTACCAAATATTATCCAAATCGGTCCCGTAGTTTTAGCGCGAAAGCGAGACAGATAGATAGGCAGACAGACAGAGTTACTTTCGCATTTATAATATTAGTATGGATAGGCTTGCATTGAACTGCAATCTCACATCATGTTAAGTGCGGTGGACGATGATACACCCTCGTCTAGAAAATGCCTATTAAATCTTGCCTTAAAGACACACAAATTATATGTATCAGGAATCTAGGAATATATTCCACTGTTTGTACTTTGGCCGTACGTTTGATAAATGTTGAAGCGTTTAAACCACTTTTCCACACCGGATGCCGAGCCATACCAAAAATGTACGGGGTGTAAGTTTAGCACTTGTTCTAATGAGAATTACTGCCTCAACTTTGCGATAGTTGCTAGTTTCTTGGCTGCCAGCTGAGCTTTAGATTCAATATACGAACCAAGGACGTCAAAAGAAGAAAAAGTTTTACAAGTTCTTTTTTTACAAAAAATTTAGAGAAATGGGTACCCTATACAAACCCAGTTGATTGTATAGGTTCGCCCCCCATTACGTGGACATATCAAGCGAAACGTAGTTTTTTGGACACCAAACATCTACGAAAATAAGGCGTAGTGATAGTTTGTTTTACACAAGTACAGCTCGAAAAGAACGAATATTTATATTCACCTATAAGGCGTCTCTCTGTCTATTGCATAGCTACGCATAGCTCTGATCTCTTCTGAAGGTATTAGTAACTTTAATTTATGCCGTAACTTTTTCGTGTCCGTGGAGTGGACCGCTGGTGACTTGTAATACAGGTTTTTCTAAAAACCTAACTCAGGCACCAGTCTTCCACAAAGCATGATCGAAGACGTTTTATCATCTTTGCTTGTAATATGTAATATTACTATAATTATGTAACAGTTATAGTACCTACTACAAGCTACCTAAATTACCTTTTGTAAAAACTGTGAGATAACCTTTGTGGAAAAAAAAAACACGTCCGGACGGATACGCCGATGTACTTGTAGCTTTATATCTAAAGTGCGTAGCGGCCTGGTTTTACCAAAATTCAAAAATTCAATTCTCAGCCTTATAGAGACATGTTAGTATAGCTAAATATTTTTTTATGATTTACAAATGTTAATTTTGACAGAGAATAAACCGAATTGTGTGCTCTAAAACTTGCATCTTTTGCTAAACAAACGATAGTGCTTAAAATCATATTTGAATTTAGTATATTTTATATATTCTGATTATTGAATAAAATATAGTTTGCAATAAATGTATGTATATAAATAACTTAATACCCAAAACATTGTCTAGATTTGAAGCGCTCGTAGCGAAGTTTGCTGAGCCATTCTCAACCGATCAGAAAAGCTAAGCAACGTCCGCCTCGGTCATGAGATGGATGGGTGACCGCTGGTGACATTACTACTGAGCGCTTCCGTGCTTCGGAGGCCACGATAAGCTGTCGGTTGTTGTCTTCGGATGGCAGTCGTTATAGCATGGTGGTATTGCATTTTGCGAATGCCCGCCTGGCTAGCTACCACCCTCAAGTAGAAAATCTGTCGCCAAGCACCTAACGGTGTGTTCCGGCAGCTGTCCCTTGAGTGCCAGTAATTCTTAGGGTTCCAGGTAGTCTGTTAACACCTTCGACCACATCATCACTTACCATCAGATGAGATTGTGGTCAAAAACTAACTTATGAGCAATGAAACAAATAAAAAAAAACACATTCTCAGAGAGATATGTCCTTTTCTATTCTGGACTTTAATTTTAAACATATATTTTTTTTAGTTAACGAGTCTAAGGTATGAAATTACAGAAACTGGCAAAATATATAGTTTAATAACAATTGGCTGTGGATATAAAAAAGTTATGAGGCTTACGCATTTAGCTATGATAGATTCATTTGAACATCATTATCGAAAAACACATTAAGTTTATATAACATCAGGGAAATTAAATTTAAATCTGAATCATATTCACTAAGTCCTGGTAGAAACATAAACACGTTCTTTAAAAATATATATATAATAAAATGTCAAAGTTGACTCTTAATTATGCTTGCAACAAAAATGCCTGTATTATTTAAATAAATATGAACAAAATATTATAATAACTATCTAACTTATCTAAATAATGGGATTGGTTATGTAACATTATTGTTCGGAGTCTTTATTTTTGTGTGAATAAGTTTCCTTCCTTTTTGATAAAATATACCCTAACGCATCCCCATTTCACTTTCACTGCATCTCTTTCACTCTTATGCAGTCCAATGAAGACATTTCAGGTATTGTCAGCGACTTAAGTTATAAGAGTGAGCGAGAGCACAACGTCGTAGACGTCTTTACTGTAACAGCCGGATTGTCCACTGCTGAATACAGCCTCCCCTATTAAGGGGGTATTTGCCATAGTCCCCACGCTTGGCAGGCGTCTTAGTGATCGCAGTGTAAGTTGGCAGTTCTTTAGAAGGTGCTGCTGCCCACCTTTTTTTTTATTCCTGATAGGTAAGCCTTTGACCAATATCTCACCTGATGGTAAGTGATGATGTGGTCGAAGATGTTGTTCAGGCTAACCTAGAATTCCAGTACCTTCCAGTATTTTTTCCTTAGTCGCCTCTTACGACACCCACGGGATCATATGGGGAGGTGCAATTCTAACCCGGCACCCCACGGGGCGTCTTTAGTACCTCTTTGTATTTAGTAGAAATGAAATGAAGACACTGAAGTTATAGAAAAAAGGAGTGCAAATGTAAATTAATATTATATTGCAGTCTCTTTATCTCAGGCCCGTGTGTGTGTGTGTGTGTGTGTAATTAACTGAACATAATAAAAAAAATAACTCACCTGTCCATATCGTGAGGAGGCTAAATGCACATTCCTGTTTTTTAACGAGAAGTCCGGCCTCTTCCCCAGACCGTAGTTACTTTTGTTCTGCGATATGAATTTCTTTGGTCTGTCCAGTCTTTCCGTCGAGCCCGTTTCGTTCTCATCGTCCGTCCGCTTGGAGGTCGATGGGATCCCTCTGTAAGCCCCTCTCGTCCCTCTGATGGTCTTCTCTGGAGATTTATCCTGCTTCCTCGTGATAAGATTGTCCTTTCTCGTTTTTGAGTTCCGCAAGGAAACATTAGACGACATATTGTCCATATTTTCTGTTCCATATATCAAATCTTCACATTAATCATGATTCCAATATTTGAATTAATAAATAGCAATTCCCAAGCTTTTAAGTTTACTGGAGTATATGGGGTATAAGTACTAAATAAATGTTAGATTAATATGGATTTTAAAACTAATTAATTAATAATAAATAAATAGCTAGTTCCGTCTTTTCATTCTCTCTCGCTTTGTTGGCATCCTTCTCTGGTTTTCCGCCCCATTAAACTGTCTTTATACTAAGAGGAAAATAAAAAAATATATTTAAAACTAAAAAAAAAATAAACAGTCTTCAGGAAGATTTTGGAAAGTTTTCTTGCTGATTTTTGATGTTATCTGAAAAGAGGGAAAACATGTTGTTATTGTTTTATGTCTATAAGGAATCAAGTACATAAACAAAACGTTTGTAGAGGTAGTGTCGGATTCAGAATTTATTTCTGGGTTTGTTTGCATCGGAACTCATATACGAGAATCGGCTGAAAAGTCCCGAGTCGAAGGCCTCTGTGATTGTGCTAATTACTTTCGCTGCTTGTCACTTGTCGAACGACACTTAATTAGTATTTACGGAAAGTATTGTGTAGTTAGCAGCATTATAGTCCAGGTTATTGAAGTGTATGATCACGAGGTCTGAATCATCTGAGTCTGCATTTAACGAAATTGGAGAAAATCGCCGTCATAAAATAAGGAAAGCTCCGATATTTTTGAAAGCATCTCTACTCTACTATATACGAGGACCTCTACAATATAGAGTATATGAGGATTGACAATTGGCTGCCATTGTAAAACGTTCGGGATAATTGTTTTAGCTAAATCGAGAGTTCATGACGATGTTCAAATACCGCCTACAAGATGTCTTCAATACGCTGAAACTTGGTTTCTGTAATTCTGATTGGTAATCTTTTTTCATGTTAAGGAGGAGTAGCATAAAGGATTAGAAGCCAATAACATCCTACAAAGAAGATAGATTTTGCAACCTAATACAAATTATTATTTAGTAACCGGCTAGGACTCGCGTAATATTTACCGGATATTGCTCCGACCAGTTTCGAACTTATTTTTCAGTTACGCGCTGAGGCCCGCGCTCGACGCTGTGCACAATCGTGACTCCCAGACGAAGAACTTCAAATAAGTTCGAAACTGGTCGGAGCAATATCCGGTAAATATTACGCGAGTCCTAGCCGGTTACTAAATAATAATTATGGACAAAACTCGCGACAGTTTTTTAGCTCTAATACAAAAGCGTTTATGAAAAATAAAATGTAACTATAGTATCTGTACAGAATTGGCACGGAATTATCCCGTAACACACACACACAAAATAGAATAGATTTGAGAACCTCCTCCCTCTTTGAAAGTCGGTTAATTTTTTTTTCTAATGGAACAGAAAAAGAGGTGCAAGTAACTTCAAATTATGTGATAGTAAAGTAGTGAATATCAGTAGTAAATTAGTAATATAAATATTATAACAGTTCTTTATTGAGAACTACTCTTTCCTTTGCAGTTTTCCAACGTTGGTGTTTTTTCTGTGTACACGTACTGTGTGTCGATTTGTGTTGAAATCATAAACTTTAGAAATAATTTATCTTGCCTTAAATATAAATAAAACATTAAAATTAAATACTAGGTAGCTATCGAACAAAATTAATCCACTATTTAGTACTACTACTTATTCTAAGCATTGCAAATACGTGACTTTTTAGTACAACACACTGAGTTTTTCTAGACATTTTATAATAAAAGTATTAAGTAGAGCAACTTTCGTGCGATGTCTCCAGTAACGCACTGTGGACTAAGCTACTTGTGTGCATTGAACCAAATCCCCGCACCCCGCGATTTCATCTGTTGAAAAAGAGAGAGGCGCGTCTTTGTGGATGGCTCTATCTATACCTCATTTTATTAGTTAAAAAGATAGCAAGCCTTCCAAATGTCCCTCCCAGACTAAAGTAATTTAGTAAAATGGGGGAAAGCCACCGAAAATCTTGCTGTATTTGTTAGGAGGAGATAGGTACAGCAAGGCACTTGCTGGTGGTATGCAAGGAGCTCCTTGATAGAGGTATTATTCATGTCGCTATGATAGAGTCCTCAAAATCATATGAGAAGCGGTTAGTCTCATTAGCTAGAGCAAAATAAGGTTTGCCACAAACAAAAGCCACACTAAGAGAAATTTAAGTTTTTCTTTCATATCATAAAAGTCTGATTCAGAATTAGGTATGTTATTATAATAATGAGTGTTTATTGAAAACTCTTCTCAAGTCAACTAAGATAACTTACCCAAGAGGTGCTTAATGTAACTAAAATTTGAATTTAAGAATAACTTTTTGTTCATTAAGACTGAAGTATATTCATTTGTCTATTTATAAACTATATTTTTTTAGTATCTTAACTTCGTAACTTTAATAAAAATGAATTAAATAAAACCTACTCACAACTCACAACTGCAATAGCAAACTAATAATAAGCTTCTGGAAACAGTCAGCCATAAACATGTGAAAAAAGAAGATAAAATAAAATCATGCATGTTGCAAATTATAATATTATAGCTATTATGCATTCTTGAAACCAGAAAACAAGTTATGAATTTAATTTAGTAGTTATTTTTATTTTAGCAAGACAACATTGTAGCAAAAAAGAAACAAGATAGTTTGTTTGGTTACATAATAATTTTAAATTGATTGAATAATAATTTATTTATCTACACTAATATTATAAAGAGGATAGATTTGTATTTTTGTATGTAACTAATAAACTTACCTACTGGACCGATTTGAAAAATTCCTTCACCTTTAGAATCCTAAATTATCCCTGATGAACATAGGATAATATATTTAAACAAAATTTGAAAATTTATTAAATTCTTGGTAAATGCCCATGCAAAACTGGGGCGGGCTGGGAATAACCTGATAAATATGTAATAAGAATTACTTGATTATCAATGTAAATGACTCAAATTTTTTGCAATCACACTAATGTTATAAATGTGAAAGTTTATGAGTGTGCGTGTGTTTGTAACACTTTCCTCTTTCTGAAACGGTTGGACCTACTTGGTTGTAACTTGTAATATAGATATTATAGGTCCTGGATTAACACTTAGGATCGATTTTATCGTTATTATCATCACTTTCATATTTTCTCATGTAGGGGAAACCATGGGGTGCTAGTTAGTAATAAAAATTGTTTATATGATTGGTTAATATAATAATTAGATATTTGGTGATGTATAATATCACCTCTTACACTTATGAAATTTGTATATATTTGAAGAAATTGTCAGTATACAAAAAAAGGATTTAACAAAACAAGTATACAAGGCGAGTGTCCACTGTGTTCTAACATTTGGAAGAGGGAATACTACGGAGGGAGGGAGGGAAGTCTTAACTTCAGACCAGGAAGGAGATTATTTTTTAAATATGTACCAAGTAATTAGAACCCTTGTCAACGTCTTTAAATAAGAAAAAGAAAAGTTAAATAAGAAACACTTGAACTATTTCTATGATTTTCAATAATATGCAAGGGGATATTCTTGGCTGCAGTCTACTCCTTTAGGAAGCATATATGTATATTTCAGTCAAGAGGAAAACATGCATGATAGATTTTCTTGTGAAATGTAAAATAAAAAAAATTAACATCAAACTTATCCATAAGCTCTTTTATGAATATTTGTAGAAGGACCGCATGACATCAGTTGTGCAACAGTTGGATGCTAGACAGATGGGCTCAGTGTTAACAACATGCTATGATGATGACATAGTGTTACTGATACCCTTGATCAGTGCCCATACGAAACTTGTTAAAACTTGGTATCTTGTATAGAGGCCAATGGTCTTAAATATAACTCTGTCCAGAGTGAAATCATGTTTTTTTTGAGATAGGATCAATATTGATGATTGATGTAACCTCAATAGCGACAAATTACTTAGCATTCCATGGATTCACCGTGCGAGTGCCGGCTCCATAGCGTTGCAGAGGAAGAGGCTAGAGGGGCCTGAGAATAAACTAGAAATACGGCGAATTCTATAAGATATATTCAGTATTAGATACACATTCGCAGTGTGCTGATAGGCAGATGAGGAAAATTGTGTTAAGCAGGTTTTGCTATATTATATCAAAAATAATCAAAACACATTAAGTCATTACAAAGATGCGTATACACACAAACTTCTTCTCTTTTATAACGTCATACATAGCAAGATACTAACAATAGTTGAGCTCCACCAAACATGGTGTTGTGTTGTAGCGGACCTGCATGATCAATTACACATAGAAATGAAATACGAAATGTTACCTACTATTGTGAGGGCGGCTAGGCTGTGTGGTTTGGATATAAATGAGATGCAAAGATCCATATTTTACGTGCAGTTAGCATTATTTAACTGCAAGTCTGATAAAATTGTTTTCTAGTGCTAACTACGCACCCTGCTTTTTCTGGTGCTTTGCAAGAGGTAGTTTATTTATTACAGCACAAACACCTCTTGAGACAACTAAACCAGTACAATGAGAGCAGATCTGAGTATTCTATCTATAATTATAGAGAGAGTAAGCATAATCTATTTTCAATTATAAATAAGGAAAATGTTTATTGAATTGTAGTTAGTATATAATAATGTATGTATTGTTAAAGGTTAATATGTATTAAGATAAACTTCAAATTTGTTAACATTTCATAAAATCATAACATAAAAATAAATAATGTTATGTGTGATGTTTTTTACACATACCTTCTAGCAATTATTTCAATTTGTCACTCATATTTAATGATCCTAATTTTTCGTGACATTGGTGGAGATGAGAATTTTATTGGGCAGATTTCAACATGAAACTAAGAGTCAAATTGTGAGTCATATGACAAATACTCGTAATATTACGATTTACAAATCAGGGCACGAACATGTTGCATTGTTTACCATACATTGAGTGCATGATTGACCATTTGATTCACTGTATATTGACATAGAAGACTATCAGACAACGGAATACATCAGTATGTATACAGCAGTGTTTACCCGATCTCTAGAGTACTTACCGTTAAAAAAAACTAAGCAAGTAGCGATTAAATTGTGCGAATTACGAACCGGCATCGAAAAGTTGAGCCAAATTTTTGCAAATTTAACCGATCACTACGCCACTTTACACTTTGCACCAACGAACACGTCTACGCACGACACTCGCACAAAACCTGATATGCACTGTTATGGGTTAAAATCTGCAGACAACGTTTGTTCTATTGCAGTTAATGGCGCATAGCAATAGCAAAATCAAGCTGAATAAATAGAGCAAAAAAACTGAAATGACAGCACGTCAATAGTATAACGTGGTTTTCTGGTGCTAATTAAAGTCTTAGTACCTCTGTAAGGTCATCGTCGAGTGGTGGAATCATATAATTAACCCACAATGTTTATTTCAGCTAAATAGATATCAGATTCTATATATACTTACAATATAAAAATCTGGAATCACACCATTGTTTTTTCTTCAGCACAATCAGTAATCGATGTTACCACACCAAAAAAAATCACTTGAAAGCTTGAAACTGGGTCATCTCATCTGTCATCGATTTAAAACCTCAAATTTTTCTTTCACTTTCACTTCTCATTTACCTGTGGATACAGCAATACCAATTTGGTATTTTTATGGTATTACCAAATAAAGGGCGTTTGGGCGTATCTCGGGTATGGTGGCGCACATGGTGACGATCAGTTCATTATATCTATTTATATCAGACAACTTACTGGTAAGTTTTTTAGCGTGCTGAAATGATACGCTCAAGAACACTAATTATACGTACATATGTTTAGACTCATGATATGATATTATAAATTACGGGTCAAAGATACTTTTAACATCAGGTTGCCCTCGTGCTTATTCCATCATAAACACAAAAATATATCTAATTATACATACATAAAAAAACTCACTAAGAAGTTTTAGGACTAGCAGAAGTCAACTTTAATAGGTTTTTAGCGTTTTTCTAATAACCCTGCATACGAGAAGTTAACACTTTTCTTCTGAACGTGGCATTAATATGTGAAATATTTATTCAATGCTTTACATAAAATAATCGACCTTATTAAGAGCGTCGTCGCATAAACTGAATTAAGTTACTTTGACTAGGTAACTAACATGGGGCTAGCTTGAGCTCCGTACTCCTGCTACAAATATCGCATAAACCGAAAATGGTTCAACATAAGTCAAGAGCCTCGCGTTAGATAATTATATCAAATTATCTATGTGGAAAAAGAGGAAGATAACAAAGACGACGCATATCCGCACCTAGCACGCGTGGCGAGTTCGAGTAACCTGCTCATATCCTGATTTCATCACAAATCAACCGTACTGTATTAGGATCGTCCACTGCCCACGCTTGGCAGGCATCTTGGGGATCACAGTGTAAGTTGACAGTTCTTTAGAAGGCGCTGCAGCCCACCTTCCAGTATTTTTCCCTTAGTAGCCTCTTACGACAACCACGGTATGATATGGGGATGTGCAATTCTAACGCAGCACCCCACGGGGCCCATGGGGTGCATGATGCCAGGTGCCAGTATAATCAACCTTACTGTTGACTTCATCAGAAATCACAATTAAATTATACCAAAATTTTTATATTTCAATTTCTTTTTTACCATTTTCTCGTAGCCTTTTGACAACGATTATTAGTCTCATGTCCGTTGCATTTTATTTTCAAGCCCATATTTGAATAATCTGCATTCATTTAACTTAAAATCTTATTGACAAACATTGGCTTAGAACTTAATTTGTTCAAATGTCAGCGTCAATAGAATAGTATACAATTTTAACGTTAAGGCTTCAAACGTCAAACTTATTACCAAACAGACAATATTTTCTTGGGGTTCCGGTATTCACAGATGTATTCCTTAAATTTATTACAGAATAAAATGTTATATTTGAGTAATTTTCTAACCGTTCCTTTCAAACAACCTCGCACATAATATTATAGTTTTTCACATCATGCGAAATTGTTAATATATAAAAATCTTAAATTACACATGTTTATGTCACTAAAAATGTAGTTCTTTCAACATTTTTAGTGACCTTTTGTTAACTTAATATTACAATAAAAATACCTGTATATAAAATAATATAATAATACATAAATACCAATATACTGAGTCAACATTCTAAATCATTCAATTCTAAATCATCATTCTGCATACTCATTGAGAATCTCCTGGCCTGGGTGTATCTTTCCCCAGTCAGAGTGCTATTTGCTATTGCCACTAACTCTCAAGATATGCCAGCCCATACATCTACACTGCCTCCACCTTACTGGACTCTTTCTGAGTAACAGGCTTGAAGGTAGCGCTCACCAGGTCACCTGTAGACAGAGACACTTCACCTTCCATTAGAAGTTTAAAGTGAGAATCGAGACTCATCTGTAAACAAAATTCTTGACCATTCTTCTTTATCCCACTGCCCACTATATGTGTTCACGGGCGTATCGCAGTCTTGCTACTCGATGCTCTCTCCCAAATTTGTGGCCACTCACTGGTCTTCGGGGTTTCAGGTTTGCTTTTGCCAGTCTTATTCTCACTGTACTGTCGCTAATGTAGTCCCTTGGGGTCTGAAGAAGCTATTGCTCGATTTCAACTGCATTTAGGTTTCGATTTATCAACTCAGTGGAAATATAACGGTCTTCTAGGGCACTATTACACCTGGGTCTGCCATTATCAGGTCTCCTCAAATGGTTTCCAGTGTTTTCGTACCTTTGCTTCATCTTCTAGAGCGTTCGTAACGTCATACCCACCAATATGGCAGTATAATCAAACGAATTAAATATATTAACTATCGTAAAATATAGTACTTTCTTTATATATATTAGTTAAATGTTGTGAAAATGAAAAAAATATATACACCGCGAATATATATATAAAAATATGTACAACGCGGTCACATTAACTCGACGCATCGCTGGAATGCGGGTTCCCCGCCCACTTCTCCCCGCATTCCCTTTTCTCGCCCGCACGTACTTGCACACCGTACTTGAGCGCCAAAATGACGTCACAAGGTCAAGCGTCTAGTTAATGTGACCACGTTGTAAGAATTAAACATATTCAAGTATATTATATATATTGCCGTCATTGTTCATTGTCTTTGTTCTTGTTTTGTAATTTTCAAGGACCGTTCTTAGCTACTTCGTGTAACAAAAGAGTTCAGACTTCATACATTTTATAACTTTTGTTATATCCTGCCATTGCCCTTCACTTGAGACCAAACGAGTTTAATTGAGTTGAGCTCACAATCATACGTCGGCAAACGTATGACGAGACGATTTGTTGACTTAGCTACAAGATTCCTTCAATACGATCTTTGTTTTGCTTACACTAATTCAAAAGTTGCAACTTTAGTCTTAAATCGTTACAAGCAATATTTTCGAAAAATATTCAAAATGACAACTGAATGTACCAACATGTAACTACAGAGTTCGTGTGGAACGGACTTTATTTTGATTACGCGGGCCAATAGCAACGCAGTAAAATTTTCGCTACTCGTTTGCTAAAATAAGTAGACTATAATTTTTGTAATGGTTGTAATTTGTAATGTAATCCGCGGATCATTCATCATTGCAAAAATAAAAATATTAAAAATGTAGCCTACACGGTTAAAGGTCATTTTAGGAACGCTTGCCCTAAGATTTTTTTACCTGTAGATCAGTTGTTTGCCGTCCATATTTACTAGACGAATTCAGGGTAATCGCCCGAGTCACTACCCGTCTAGCACTTTCGAGCGTCCGGTGAATACATCGCCACTAATCGTGTTTTTTCGGAATAATCTGTGGACAATACACCTTCATAGTGTCCTTAAACTCTGCACCAATTATACAGGCACTGTGAGAGATAAGAAAACAGTTTCATTTCACGCGTAATTATTGCTTTTATTGTTGAAATAGAAAATATCGTTATTTTGTTTTATCTTTGGAACGAAACTCAATGAAATGGATGAGCGAGGTATGTGTATCGTTTGGTGTGAGAGAGTGAAAGAGATGCAGCATAATGGTGATCGGAACGTCTCGTGGCGGTTCGGTGGTAACACGAATTGCTTATTTATCTCTTTCTAACAACAGATATGACGCATAATATTTGAACGTTCTTTCCTTGTCATTACAAACTGCTTATAGATGTGCGTAGGTATGTACATAGGTAAATTCTAGTAAGCTTTTAGAGCAGTGTTGTTCGGATATAACAACTCTAAGTATTTCAACTCTCTGGACTATAGTTAGAATTCCATTGTACTGTTGATAGATATTGACCATGGAAATTGAAAAATCTCTATAGATTTTTCAATTTGCAGATGCTATGCGACATGTGAACAGGGCTGCAGCTAGAGTCGAATTTGAGGTAGGGCAGCATTAGTTAGAGGTAGGGCGGAAGTAATAAAAATATCTTATTCGATCTGCCCTCGTAGCATGGGCTCCATGTATATCACTGACCTCAGGTCAGTGATGTGAATTCAGTAGCTATCTGTAGATAAATAATTTCTGTGACAGAACATGAGCATGAATCTAAGAAGTATTCAATCCTCAATGGTAAAGAACAAGCGAACAAGATGGTTGAACTTCCAGATGTGAATGTAGAGATCCACATCTGAGTGAGAGTGAGGTAATAATTAATTGTTGGGTTGGGTCACAACTAGTAATTAGAAACGATGCAGTTTAGAACATATTGTTTCTACAAACTTATTACAATAATTAACATTATAATAAAAATATTTAAAACAGCCGAATTCTACGATTCGCCATGTCAAAGTCAAAATTATTTATTCAATGTAGGCGTCTACGACGCTCTTATGCAGGTCAATTACAAATTTTAATATCGAAATATACTACATTGCACTGCCACAAGCATTTTTGTCGTTTAACTAATCACAAACTGTGTAGAGTAAGATTTCTTTATCAAAATTTTCTTCACTGCAACTTGAATTTTCTTTCTGTGAGCGTTGTATATATTTGGGCACTTTATTATAAAACCGCAAACATTGCCTAAGAAGGATCTTTTATTTGTCTTTGTTGATTTAAAACCTGGCACCGGTATTTTATCTTTATTCCTAGTGTTATAATCGTGATTGTCACTGTTAGATTTAAATTTTACTAAATTTTTTACGAACATACATAATATTTTCAAATATATACAGACTTGGTAAAGTTACTTTATCAATTTCTTTAAAAAGATCTCTGAGGGATTCCCTAGGATCCATTTCATAAATGGCTCGAATTGCACGCTTTTGTAAGATAAAGATTGTCTCTATCTCAGCAGCAGCTTCCCACAGCAATACACCATATGACATAATACTGTGGAAGTACGCGAAATAAACGAGCCTTAGCTGTCTTATCTTACGAACCGCATATGCAGCAGATCTAAGTCTTCCGGATAGATCATGTATATGTGGATTCCACTGTAAAGTTGAATCTATTTTGATTCCCAGGAAGACTGTCGCATTGTCAAAAGAGAGTTTATCTAGGCCAGGCTTAGTGTTTGGTTCAACATAAGTAACATTTGGTCAAGAAAACTTTAAACATTTGGTCTTTTTTGAATTTAAGAGAAGATTATTAGCCGCGAACCACTTAGAGATCATAGATAACACAATATTATTTACATGAATAAGTTCACCATCTTTCCTATCTACTTTAAAAATCAGGAAGGTATAATCTGCGAATAAAACTATATCGCAGAAATTTTTAACCATGCAAGGCAGATCATTTATATGCGCTAGAAACAGAAAGGGTCCTAAAATTGATCCTTGCGGTACTCCTATTCTTACCAAAGACCCGGATGTTATTAAAAATGCGAAGAACTTCACTCAGATACTGATTTCGTTCTTTTATTTTTCAAAGGCAAGAAATACCATACCAGCCATTCTCTCGTGGCACATTTGATTGCAGTTAAAGTTGAAAACGTATATATTCGCACTCCCGTGCTATATCCTATGGTCGCTATCAACAATCATAATCAAGCTCTATGTTTTTTAAAATCTATGGTTATGGGGAGTTCCCTCTGCATCACAGATATTATAATTAAATAGACTCATTGCTTCATGCGATGGCGCTTCAAATTCCATCTACTTGTACACAGAACAAAGGATTATTATAATATGAAATGAATGTCAGAAACTGTGGTATCTTCGGAAAGTTTAGATACCTATCGATACAATATTTTTTATCTCAAACTGTGAACAATGAATTTAATTCTAATAATTTATTTTGGTTCTTGGTATTTTTAAAGTAGGGCATTGGGATTTCAAGGTAGGGCATTGCCCCACAATGCCCCCCCTGGCTACGGCCATGCATGCGAATCAAGGTTTTCAATATTTTTATTGGCAAACAAATATGCATAAAACTGCCATTATTATGAAGTTCAACTTCAAACTCGCAGTTGTCAAAAAACGATCACAGACTTATCTTATCATTGTTTTGAGATCGGATGTGTCAAAAATAGCAGTTCGCGGTGTATTTACAAATAGGAGCAAGTAGAACTTGCTCCTATTTGTAAATAAGCAAGTAGAACTTGCTCCTAGTTTTACAGCTATTTTTAAAGCTTTCCGAACGGTGTAAGAAAACGTTCAAAACTCTATTTTTGCCTAGATCGTTCCAAATCGAACATTCATTCGATCAAAGTGATGATCATATTTAAATACTAGAAATGTTCTACTATACAACATTTGTCGACAAAATTTGTCGGTATTACATTGTAGTTTTGTATAGTAGAACATAATTATGCTACGAAACTAAGGTTCGAAAAGCCTCTTATATCAGAGTTTCTGAACAGAATAATAGAATTGTGTGATACAATTGTGTTTTTTTTTTCAAAACGATTATCGATAGGTATATGATAAAATACGACAACAACCTACTTCGATCTGACATCTACAATTCGCAAACCCCATATGGACAAAATTAAAATTAGTATTACATACATCAGTTTTATAATGCCATCGGATGATACAAAAGCTTTGAGTACCGAAGAAAACATGTATTAAAAGAAACCGTATTTCTAAAGATGGTGTTAAGACCCATCTAGTAATAAACATATATATGCATTTTTTAATTTAAATCAATCCATGGTAGGCCTCCACGACTGTCACAATACAATTCAAAAAGTGGACCATAATTATATCACTTGCGGACCTGGAATGACTGACAGATTCCGATGACTGGATTAAAAAAAAGTGGTTTTTACTAACATTAGTAAATAATACGGGAGAACTCACGTTAAAAAACTATATATTCAGCTTGGTCTAAGTTTTAATCACATTCAGTTTGGTATTGTTTAGTAAAATGATTACAACTATTGTATGTCACCACTTACGTACCTACTAGTTAAAATTCAGACTAAACATTATGGTCTCTGACCAGCGTACCACGGGACCTGTGCAGTAGTAATTAGAGGGAGCTAAGCGGGCCCTATCACTATCCCACAACTTGAACGTGGCACACTTTACTTAGAAACTATAGATTTGAGCTTTACGTAGTGATTTAACTTCATAACTTGATGTGTTATCACGTTAATAGTAAACTTATATTAAAAGTTTACAACCATAAAAATATGAAGATTTACAGTTTTGTATTTATTTGGATAGTAAATTATTGTACTACTAACGCTATCTGTTAGAAAACCAAATAGTTTACATATCAGCAACAGAACTATACTCAAGAATCAAATACATAGTAGTTAATCTACTTAATAAAAGATGACACCACTAGAATCAGGGTGTAAAAGCTTCAGTGTCAGCTTTATGCTAGTAAAAATACATTCAAATTGTTAAATGTAAAGAGAATTTAATTTAAATGTGCAGCTCGCACGAAACATTATGAGCTCTGGTGATGGCCAGGGCTGTACTAGATTTATACGTTTGATTACCAATTTAGCACATTAGGTAGGAACCTATTTATTATATATTATACCATTCATTAATCTGTTGTGTCTGTGTGTGTTATACGATTCATTGATCTGTTTTACCCTTCTAGGGCTGAATGGTTTTTGATGAACATTAGTAGGTAGAAATATCCAAAGGTAACAGTTATTTTATATTTTCCCATTTCATTGAATTGTATTTGAAAGCTTGATGAATATTTTCTTCATAAATTCACGAGAGGAAAAATTAAGGTCATGTGCGGGATCCCTTATATTTGTAATTTTTTCATGTAATCCGCAAAGCATGCGTTATTGCAAAAATAGATATATTCTTAATGAATAGATTCAGGCGTTACTTTGCGGAAGATCTTGACTCACCGAGCGCACGATCGAGAACTCACCGAGCGCACGATCGAGATATCTCGATCGTGCGCTCGGTGAGTCAAGACCTCCTCAAAATGCTTCGTTTAGAAGCGAAACTAGTCGGGTATTCTTCCGGTTAGGCTGCGTGATGTTTGTGACGTCACGTAGATGACAGAAAATTGGAATTGTCACTAGATATATAATTTTATGCTTTTTTAAGTGTTTTATTTAAATATTATTTAATGTTTTTTAGGATACTTTTAAAAGTATTTATTATTAGATATATTCTTATTTTCTTCTAGGTATTTCGATATCGATAATATCGCTGTTTGCTTGCACATTGATTTCTCACCTCTAGAAAAAATTGTGATGTGATGTCGATTGTGTACATGGCATTTTAAAAATCTTAAATTTGCGAGAAATATGAAGTGAATAATTACTCTAACATTTATCTAAAACATGGCTTTTGTGAGTGCTGTTACTGGTGATGACTCTACTAAGAAGTTTATGGAAGTCTTACAAAATGACTTCAAGACATTGAGCTTGGAAACTAAGAAGAAATATCCGCAGATAAGAGAGGTATATAATATTCAACTATTTTTATATTCATGCATGAAACCTCGCACGTATTTGTTTCCCAGATATGTAAGTTGCTTGTGTAGAATATACAGACCCTAGAAATAAGGACAAGCAATAAAATAGTACCTCTAGTAATCCCATCTAGTAATAAACATAGTTTCGCAAAATAAACAACTTATTAGGTGTCTTAACGTATCAGGCACAGTACATAAAGTACTGTTTAATACACTCCTCATCCGACAGGATGAGGAGCAAAGATGTAATTGTATCCTTAATTATATATTTGCTGTAATATCTTGAGGTAAAATGTATAATAATCATAAGTTCATGTCTAGATAAAGACCTATGTACATACAAGGTTTTTTAATTAGTAATATTAGGTATTTATAACACTTAACATACTAATTGATAAGAAACAAACAATGTTAATTGATCAAATGTAATGAATCAGGCGTTACTTTGCGGAAATCCATATTTAATAATAAATACTTTTAAAAGTATCCTAAAAACATTAAATAATATATAAATAAAACACTTAAAAAAGCATAAAATTATATATCTAGTGACAATTCCGCCTAATTTTCCTGTCATCTACGTGACGTCACAAACATCACGTAGCCTAACCGGAAGAATACCTGACTAGTTTCGCTTCTAAACGAAGCATCTTCAGGAGGTCTTGACTCACCGAGCGCACGATCGAGAACAAATGTATGAAAATTAGCATAGGAAACTGAATAATTAAATGTAGTGTGTTTTCAATAAACTGAATATACTGTCCAAGGCTAAAATTCCATTAGATCTGTTGGTATTTTTATCATGATATGTGTTATACTATAGTGATAGTGTTATTGTTATATTCAAACATTATTACAATAACTATAGATGATATTAGGTCACACTCACAGCTTTTCCAGTTGTTTTTTTGTAGAGGTTGATGATTGAACTTATACTATTTGTTTTTCTCTGTTATGGTGATTTGGGGTAATACCTTGTAGATATAGGACCAGCACGAGTCAAACAAAATAATTATTTTTCACAACATTGTTATTCAGTTTATGTAAGTAAAACCCTAATTGTGAACAGATAAACATAGTTTTATTTTACTATTTATGTTAACTCAGTGGTTTCTGCTGTGTATGTGTGCAAAGATAGAACATATTTTTTATGTGCATAATGAAAAGTTGACCATCAAGGGCCCGCACTTCGAATTAATGTTGCTTCTAGTGCTTGGAAAACCAGGTCCATCAAAGGAATAGATCTGATCTTGCCCATATAGATATTCCGATCAAGAGTTTTTTCTGAAATTAATATTGAGCTTGGAAACTATCGGGCAGCATAGAAGTGAAAGCGAGCAGCAGAGCAGGGTGGTGAAATCATGATCATTTCTGGTGAAAACAGTAGAAAGATTAACCATGACCATGGACAAAACTAGCTTACTAAATTGCTAATGTGAATTGACTTATCCCTCTTGATTAGATTATGCTATTTTGTCATTGTTTTATTCACATATATGATATGTGTCACCTCATATGATGCTGTGTGTATGATTCTGGTAAAATTTTCTATAGCTTCCTCTATTTCCTCCGTGGTCTTCAGAGATACATTTAATTCAGTCATAGTTGTGACTATGTTCTTATATTCCTCCCAGTTAGTAGGCCGATTATATATTCTTTGTGGGGGTTCTTGAAGGATGACATTGCACTGTTTCTAATGAAGCTATTACTTGTCAGTGCCACAATAGTGTTAATTAATCAAGTATTATATTTGAGTTCATCTTCTGTTAACGGTAGACACCTCTTTACTTAAAAATAACTTTATGATAGTTCTGAGATAACATATTAAGATGAAAGTATTTGTTTCTTGGGCTTTTTCATATTACTTTTCTATTGGATATGGCTTAATGTCACAATTATGTGAATAACTGTTCATGTTAGTTTCATAAGTAACATGGAGTTTTTACTATAGTTGGGTTAGATATGACTATATCATAGATCTGACATGACGCGCTATAGTGCTATGAAAGTCACTTTTATAAATCACATTGATTCCAATAATTTCCCTCATTTTACTTCCTCAAGATTTTCCTTTGTTATCTCTTACACTTTATATCTATTGCACTCTATTCACTTCTAATCAGTTTTGGCTCCGAGGATTGTCCAGGCTCTCATACAACTTAACTTGCATATATATTGTTATTGTGACTGTTTTTCTAGCAATAAACCACTGTATTCATATGCTCCATATGATACACTTTTTCCATTCACTAAAAGCATTCTCACACTCACTCCACCAGCAGGTACACATATGTCAATGTTCCCTTTCTCTTTCGTTTTTCCAAAAATATCTTTCTGCATTTCCCTGAGCATCATGTCATTCCAACATTCATGTACTGAATTCCCTTTCATATTACTTACATTAATCAGGTTATTTAATCCATCTAGGATTAATTTTGTGTATGGGACCTATACTTGTTTAACACTACTGGTACTAAAATGACATAGATGACAATAACAATTGAATTTTATAAATAAATTCCCTGATTCAAGTGTGTGTGATACTACTAGGTTTATGTAGGTGTTAACTCTAAGAGTGATCTTCTAGAAGACCCATAACGATAATAATGTATGTAACTTATATATATATATAATACAAGTGCAAAACATTTCGTGAATATATCTGCTTTAAATTTTAGGCTTGTGATGAAGCAATTGAGAAGCTATCACTAGCAGCAAACAATCCTCAAGCATCGCTGTTTGGAGTAGTGAACCAGATCCTTTACCCTCTTGTGCAAGGATGTGAATCCAAAGACTTGAAGATTATCAAGGTATGAAACATTATCACATTAAATAAATTTTTAAGTTTGAAGTATTACCATACACTGACTGACCGATATAATTGTTTTCCTGAAGGAATTCCTTATGTAGTTGATTAGGATATCGGATATCAAATGTATATGTGGATTCCATACCACAATATTATTGTTATGTTTTATGTTTATATTCCTCTTTGGAGGTAGAAATAGGTAGCAGTACTTCTCTGGAGGAACTCATTCACTAAGAGCTCTACTGCTATTAAAAGTGTACTCTGTTGGAACCCATTTTGATAGAAAAGTGTTTACAACAAGAGATGTGCACAACTTGGAACAAATGAAATATGTTTTGCCATTGCCCTGAATAAACGAGGCAACAAATACTAAGGCAACAGACTTTAGTTTTATTTAGTTTAATTTTTCAAAATTCTATTGTAAATATTTCTGTCAGAGTGGATTAATATAAAAAATATTATTGAAATGTAATAAATGCACATCTAAATAAATAAATGTGACTTTCAAAATGTTTTTGACATAATTTATAGATTTTGAACATTTTAAATTAACCAGCAAAACACTCACATTAAGGCTTGAATACGTTTCGCGGATTTTAAGCATATCAGATAAGGTCAAGTCCGCAGCTGCATCTGGGAGCTTGTAGTGCAGTGCCTGCCAGGAGACATACTTAGTACTCGTTTGTTAAAAAAAAACAGACTATAATACAAAATTTTACATATTCATTTAATGCTATAATCAACATAAATTATTAAAGTAAATATATTTCTGCTAAATTGAAATTATTATTATTTTCAGTTCTGCCTCGGCACCATCCAGCGGCTAATAGCCCAACAAGGTATAGATGCGAAAGGCGCTCGTCACGTCGTCGACTGTCTCTATAACCTTGGGCAAGGCGGGGTGTTGGAGCTGAAGCTTCTACAGACTGCCGCCTTGCTAATGACCACCTCTGATCTAGTCCATGGAGACACATTGGCCAGGGTGAGGGAAATTTACATATTTCTGCCCTACCTTGATTGACTGTATATTTTAAATCGTTATTATAAGCAGGCAACTGTTCTTTTTTTTTTAATTGTTTTAATTCTCTAATGAATAACAAAATGTATATCCAGAATTGTGATATATTGTTGGTCTTCAATAAAACAAGTACTGGTTATTTATTACTTCAAATATAATTATACCCAACAATATACACTGTGTACGGATCTAACCAAATCTAACCAAAGATAATACAAAAGTTGCCAGTATTAGCAAATAGGATTCTACGTTAAAACAAAAAGTGACTTGATTAATATCTCTATATGTTTTGTTGTGTGCTACACTGTAAAAACGGTAGAAATAAATAAGCTTCGTACTAGTTATCATTATAGTACAATTTTTAGAGTAAAATAAGTAATATAAACATGTGCAAGTTAGAATCTACTACTTGAGGGTGGTATCTAAAGTAGATAACTACCTAAGCAGGCTTTGCAAAATACCCTACCACCATGCAAAAAACATACAAATGCGTTTGTTTGGTTTTTTATGCATAGTTTATTGGAAAATATCAGAAATCTCTCAAACTGTAATTCCTATCAAGAAAGTTACAATATTCGTTGTACAACTCTTTCCTTAATATATATTTTCCTCGTTAACGCAAATTGTGGCTTTGGAATCTGTAGGCCCTAGATTGGATTGCCGTGTGGGACAGCTATAGCAGTTTTCTGGAAAATAAATTTCCTGTCACCGTTCACGTGTGTGTTCGGGGTCTGGAAGTGTTTGGTAAAAGTCTCCACACCCCTTGGTTTATTTTTTCAGTGTTCTTGTATTGTTTGGTACTAAGGTAATGGTCCATTGTCACAAGCGTTGCAATGTTTGTCAACACGTCTATAAATAAAATTACGATTAATATATTCGTTTTTTTCCCAGACAATGGTAATGTGCATGAAGATGGTGAACATGTGTGATGCTCGAGACGTGAGCACCAGCCACGCGGCAGCGGCGACGGTGCGCCAACTGCTGGCGCTAGTGTTCGAACGGGCTCTGCAAGAGGCCGAAGGTACGTTGGTCTATAGGCTAATCCGCTCATCTAGCTTTCTTTCCTGATTTAAATATATTGCAACTATGTTAACAGTATTTAATTTTATGTCGTGTGAATGGCCTTCTTTCATAATACCTTCCATCTATAGACATTCTCCCATATCTACAGAGAAAAATTTATAGAATCAACAGCTTTATTCTCTTTCTAGAATTGTAATGGCGATAAACTTAATCTGATTTTTAAACTCCAGCTTAGGCATTATTTTCGGAAGAGTTGTGAAAGAATTTGGTAGTTATAGACTTGAGACCAAACAAACGAATCCAAATAAAAGGTGGTCCAACAGATCAAAATAATGTACTACAGTATTGTACACCTTAAAAAGGGCTACAAAAAAGTCCGCAATTGTATATGTCTATCTCTTAGGAATAACTCACAATAACCATTTTTTATCCTTTACTTTTTACGAGATTTACGAAGCGACTTTAAGCAATACAGCATTAATCCATATCTAATTAAGTACCTTAAATACATGAATCATTTAATATAGATAAATATGGCCCTACAACATGTAACCTAAATGAATATTTTCGAAGATATTATTTACAGATTATTCGGTATCAGCATTGCACCCGAGCGAAGCCGGGGCGGGCCGCTAGTTGTAAATAAAACAAAAAGATTTCAGAGAATTATCTTATTTTTTATTATTATGATAGATGGGTCTATTTCTAACAAAAATAAATATTGGTGAATTCCTCGCCTCATTTCCGCATACCTTTTTTTTTTTTTTTTTTATGCGTGATAGGTTAGCCTTTGACCACTATCTCACCTGATGGTAAGTGGTTAATGTTCCGAATTATCTCATCCTTTAGCTCTTGGCTGAAAATGCAGGCAAAAAACTTTTGAGCTACATATCAACCGGAGGTAAACTGAACATTGAAATAACCTTATATTCTAGTCCGGTACTTTCTAAATTGTTTGTTAAATTCATAGAAAACTTCTCTTAAGGATGAGGAGACCAGGTGTTTATGTCCAAGAGCGTAGCGAAAGATTTCAACTGAAACAATTGACAACAGATCTTAGTACCATTTACGGTTTTTTTAAAATCCGGTTTGAAGCAGATCGTCGTAAATTTTCTCTGTGGTAGATATTATGATTATATATTCACAAATTTAGCTCTTTTTTAACCGTCTTCAAAAAAGGAGAAAGATTTCAAAACAGTGTACTATATGAGTATGATGTTTTTTTTATATTAGAAAGCTAGTTCTTGTCATGTGGTCCCATTTAAACTTTAGTGACATCTGACGAGCAGTATATGAGTTAAACCTAATAACACGGTAATGTTATAGATAACATTACCGTGCTAATTAATAATGCGTGTTTAATCCATGCGCATCGTAGATAATGATACCAATTGTATTTCATTCATAAATGAACGATATCGGCTCCGCGTGATACGTAAGGACTTGACTTCGACTACATTGATGATGTTCTCGTTTTCACTTGTCGATGTCAAATGTACAAAAATTTTGTATTATAGTAGAATATAATTTAAATTTTTTTTTTTTTTTTAGAATATAAGAGTATCTAGAGTTATAGTCTGTTTTTTTTACAAACGAGTACTGAGTATGTCTTTCGCACATTTCCGATATTGACAGAGTAAGATGGGTCATTACTCATTGCCGTTATTGGTCAATGCCTTTGTTCTTGTTTTGAAATTGTTAAGCCCCTGTCATACTGAATACTTCTAAAATGTACTGTAAAAAAAATTACGTAATTATTTTATGATTTAAATTTGCCTACTTAGTATATTCGTAAGAAAATTTTCTGTTCGCGTTTATGATATAAAACAATATTGTAATATTATATATATCATGCACTAGAACATATAAATTAAATAATTCTACTACAATTCTTGTAATCTTAAAAATTATCGTCATCCTTCAGATGAACTTTCTGCAGATATTTCTGCAGATTCTGCAGATTCTGAGAGCCAGTAATTCTCTAGGTTAGCCTGATCAACACTTTCGACCACATCATCACTTACCATCAGGTGAGATAGTGGTCAAAGGCTAATCTATCATGCATAAAAAAAAAAGATACGTCAATAATAAATTGCTCTAACATATTTTGTACATGATTGTCGACTACGTACATTTTTGTTTCTATCTTGGTTATCACATGATTGAGTCATGACCACTATTTTTATCTATCCACTTTAGCTACTCCTTGTAAGAAATGAGTTTAGAAAGCATAAATTTTATATCTTTTGTTATTTCCTGCCATAGTCCTTCAGTAGAGACCAAACGAGTTCAATTGGGTCGAGCTCACAGTGATACGTCGGCATACGTGTGACGAGATGATTTGTTGACTTAGCTAAAACATTTTTTCAAAACGATCTTTGTTACTACAGAGTTCATATGGAACGGACTTTATGTTGATTACGTGGGCCAATAGCAACGCAGTAAAGTTTTCGGTACTCGTTTGTTAAAAAAAACAGACTAGAATAATCTCTGTTCGAAGTCGGTTTGTTTTGTTGAAATGTCACTTTTATATTTTAGGTACACTGAAAGTGAACCCGGCTGACATAAGACCACAGACTAACAGCAAAGCGCCCAAAGATCTGAAACCGTGTGCTGTTGACGCCTACTTGATAATGCAGGTTAGTCATTTCTACTAAGCGAATCTCACCAAATCAAAAGGGAATTTCTTAGCTCTTCACACAACTGCCCATAAAAAATGAGAGTTATGTATTGACTACACAAGTGGATATTTATTTTTCAGTATAAAATAGGTGTTTTTACTTTTTAGGTTAGGACTACACTATTTTACTTAATCATACGTTGGTTAAGAACGAAATGACAAATTGGAGTCATACGTCATTTGTCATGTTGGCTTAGCGGTCAGTGCATACCCCGGCTATAAGGGTGGATGGCGCGGTTTCGAATCCCGAAAATGACAATTTTTTTCTTTTATTTATAGCTGATAGGCTAGCCCTTGACCACTATCTCACCTGATGGTGAGTGATGATGTGGTTGGTTGACCGATGTCGGCAAAGGAGAGGGTGAAGGGTGAAGAAATAATAGCAAATCAGTGAAGTGCAGAGTATTGTTATAGATATGAACGTGTTGCTATGAATAAAATTTTGTAAAGAAGTTATACAGTTTCCGCTTTAATTTCGGACTCTTCATGTTCAGAATTAAAAAAACACGCACAATCTTCCGAATTCAATTGGATTGGTTAATTGATTTGGCGCTTAGAACCGATTGATCCCTTCGATGTAATGTTGTTGCGCCCCATGGTACACAATTTAAACCACACCCGCCGCGGTATGGTTTGCGTTCTGTTATTTTTCAGCTTGTCTGAATATTTATTCGTAGCCGTGTTGTATTATTCAATGTTACCGTAGACAAAATATAATTTACCATCTTGAAGTAAAAAAAAATCACGGGCACCACGAAGTGATGTTCCTGTGTTATTCTTGAAAGCTTAATTTTTCATTCTAGGCAAAGTTTCCTACCGAAAGAGTACGTTGGGACTACGGATTTACTTTCTGTTTCCTATTGCAGGATATAATCCAGCTAATCAACGGTGACTCAGCCCATTGGTTGGTAGGACTGACCGACGTGCCAAAGACATTCGGATTGGAGCTTTTGGATACCGTGCTCACTGATTTTTCGCCAATATTCTTTAAGGTAAGGTAAATAAAAATATTTGCTTGTGTTATTGGCTCAGTCGTGGCGTTGGTCTGTTTTCAATGAGTTTTAAAAGAGTGGTGGACTTTATTATATAAGTTTGTTTTTTAAACTCATTTGTAATTCCTTTCACAGATATCGGAGTTCAAGTTTTTACTAAAAGAGCATGTCTGCGCACTGATAATAAGATTGTTTTCGCCAAATGTTAAATACAGGTAAAAATAATGTAATACGAGGGTGAATCAAAAAGTTCTTAGAAGTGCATATATATGAAACCTTTTTGGATCAAGTTCGATATTCAAATTAAAGAGTGTCTATCACACTATATTTATGCAGACTGTCACTTATTTTTGTCAGTTCGTTCGCATGTAATAAATTTTTTTGTGCAACGAGTTGCTAAAAAGTCAAAATTATGGATAAAAGTGAGTTACGTGCGGTGATAAAATATCTCAGTTTGAAAAAAATGTCTACGAAGGAAATTTTTTTGGACATTCAGCAGACATTAGGGGGTGATGCTGTACCCTATTCTACGGTTGCGTACTGGGTGGCTGAATTTAAAAGAGGTAGATCAAGCTGTAAAGATGACCCGCGTTCTGGGCGGCCTTCAACCTCCGTTACAGAAGAAAATGTCAAAAAGGTTGAGAATCTGGTTTTGGAAGACAGAAGAATGACTATAAAACATATAGCTGAGATCCTAAAGATATCTTTTGGTAGCGTTCAATCCATTTTAATTGATTCACTGGGGTTCAAAAAAGTGTCTGCAAGATGGGTGCCACGAATGTTAACCGACGAAAACAAAAAGCGACGTTTGGAAATTTCCAAGCGTAATCTCGAAATGTTCCAGCGTGATCCGGATAATTTTTGCCGTCGTCTTGTCACCATGGATGAAACGTGGGTCCACCATTTTGATCCTGAAACTAAAAGACAAAGCATGTCTTGGAAACGACCATCCTCTCCATCCATTAAAAAATTTCGAGTTGCTCCTACCGCTGGCAAAGTTATGGCCTCTGTGTTCTGGGATAGTGAAGGAATCCTTTTTATTGATTACATGCCAAAAGGCCAGACGATTACTGGACCCTATTACGCAAATTTAATCCCGAAAGTGCGTGAAGCGATTAAAGAAAAACGTCGTGGAAAACTGTCGTTGGGCGTGTTGTTCCTTCAAGATAACGCTCCTGCTCATCGATCGGAAGTTGCGGTCAACGCAATCCGCTGTGCTGGCTTCAATCTCCTTGACCACCCACCATATTCTCCGGACTTAGCCCCAAGTGATTTTCACTTGTTTCCAAAATTAAAAGAGGAAATTCGTGGAACAAAATTTCACGATAATGACGCGGTTATAGCTGCCGTAGAGGACTTTTTCGAGAGTCAAGAAAATATATTTTTTTCACAAAGAATAAGGAAGTTAGAAACGCGTTATTCTAAATGCATTGCATTGGAGGGAGATTATGTAGAAAAATAAAATATTATTATTTAAATCTTTGCATTTTTTAATATTGATTCCAAGAATTTTTTGATTCACCCTTACTATTATATTAAGTCTACTCCCGTACAGGAAAACTGCAAAGTTTTTATATATATTGTTATAAATAAATTCGAAAAACGATTTAATTGTTTTCAACACCCTTGCTCGTAAAGTGAGCTTTATTATATCGTTTTTAGGGCCATAAACCGAACTATAACACCCTCGTGCATAATAATATTATACACTAGTGCGTAATAGAATTATCCATACAAAGTTAAGCTGCAACCCACAGCCTCGTGTATATTGAGCAACTTAGCTCACTTGCATCATAATATCCTATTACACTATCTCTATAACTCTATTAACGCATAGCGTCAGCCACTTCTAATATAATCAACGCACCGTCATTCCTATTACGTAATTTGGAAATTCATTTTGATGCGTTTGCGTCAACTTCCCTATGTTTGACATCTGATACAAAATCGATTAAAATAGTAAATAAGATGCAATTATTACATATGAAGGATAAGGCTACATTCGACCGAGCTTTTGTTCAGCACTTAGCGCTCGAATATTTAAATAGGATCATATAGGAAAAGTAATTAAAAAAATTTAAAACAAACCATAATATGGTCTTTTGGAAAGGTTAAAAATAAAGCGCGTTAAATATTGAAACAGCGATCTTATAAAATATAAATACCTTTTTTATGTTATTGTGACGGAATAAGCTCGAGGCCCACCCGATGTTAAGCGGACTAACCTCTGCCTATAACAGATGCATTTCGTCACAAGTCACGAATTGCACTGCGCCCGTCACCTTGAGACATAGTTGTTAAGTCTCATGTGCCTGTAATTTCATTGGCTCTCAAGGTTTGCTGCCGGAACACACCGTTAGGTGCTTGGCGACTGATTTTCTACTTGAGGGTGGTCGCTAGGCAGGCGGGCATTCGCAAACTGCCCTTCCACTATGCGGTGAAGATTCGAACCATGGACCTGCTGCACAGCAGTATAGCCAATGTCACTGAGCCATCACTGCTTAAAATACAACTACCGCTTATGAAGTCGTAGCCCTGGATTTGCTGGTTTTCGGAATGATCTTAAAGTTATAGTTAGTGAGTATTTCTAACCAACAAATTCTCAGTATCGGTGGACAGTCTCAGTGTGAGATACCAGTTCCTCAGAAAGCGCTGCTGCCCACCTTGGGGTGGGTTACAATTAGTCGCCTCTTACACCCAAGGGTAGAGACGGACGGGGAAGAGACGACATTCTAGCCCGTCACCCCACGGGCCCTGTTACATGGTACCAACTATCAATACATGTCTATAGTTTTATACATTTGTGTCTATTCTTAGCAATTTTTAACGGAGGGTATTTAAAACAAAACACATAATATTCTACACCACAATATCTTCTATTTCTTTCTTTATTTTTTTCATTTAGTCGACTCGTTCGTTCGAAAACGTCACCCGTGAAGCACACGGAGCCACTTTCCTTAGTGTTGCCTACATTATCTCTTCAAAGAATACACATGTGACTCTATGTTATATTTTTTGTATAAAAAAAATATAATATTGCTTATTCAGCTACATTAAAACATAAAAATCATTTATTGACATAATATCGTGTACAATGTTAATTTTGAAGCCTCCAGTCCTCGACGAAGCTTAACACTGTGTTTCGAGATCCTTTTCCAATGTGTGACTATTAAAAACAGTAATTATGCCATTATATATATATATATATTTTTTTTATCTAAATACATTTTTGCTTGTTTTGTATGTGTGTGGATGTGAATATATGTAGGGGTGTATGTGAGGGAATGTAAGGTGTGTTATGTGAGTGTGGCGTGTAATGTAAATGTGGCAAGTTATTATCGTTTAAAGGTTATCGAGTATGCTTTCAACACCATCATAGTCTAGTTGATTAAGTCATCCTGAGGTAAACATAAAAATGTAAGTCCTTAATATGTTACAGGGCAGCATTCACTTCCCTGCATATCCCGGGGGCGGCTCCCCCCTCTAACCCCAACGGGCAAGGGAGCCCCGCGCAGACCGAGCGGCCGCACTTCCCCGTCACCATGAGGCTGTTGCGGCTCGTCTCTGTCATCGTTCACAAGTACCACGCCGCTTTGGTAACTACTATTGTATTGTTGTATATGGTGGGTAGAACATAATAACTGCCCAGTTGTATCTCCTTGCGCCGTACCCGAAAGGTAGCGGGTTTACTGACAAAGAGAAGCGTTCGTAGCGGAGCTTGCCTAGTCATTCTGAACCGATCAACTATCAACGCAATATCTGCAGTGGTGACCTATAATGGCATTTGCCAATGAGTGCTTCCGTGCAGGGGGCACGTTAAGCCGTCAGTCCCGGTTGTTGTATTAGGATGACAATCGTTATATATGGTAGGGCTTTTGCGAATGCCTGCCTGCCATGCTACCACCTTTAAGTAGAAAATCTGTCGCCAAGAATTTTAAGGGTTTCTTTCTGCTGCAGTTCTTAATGCACTTAATTTTAGGCTAGTTTGAAAACCTTTTTCGACCTCAGCATCACTTACAATCATGTTATAGTGGTGAAAAGCTAGCTTAGCGGCAATAATAAACCAAGAAGAGCATACCCTAAGAGTGTGCGAAAATCCGAGCCATAACTTTCAACAAACATTTCTTTTTTTTTCTTATGTTATCTTTTTTGTTCTTGTAATAAGGGCAGATGATGATAATGTACATTTTTGTTGTAGGTGACCGAATGTGAAATCTTCCTATCTCTCACAATAAAGTTCCTGGACCCGGATAAACCGCTGTGGCAACGAGCGCTAGCCCTAGAAGTATTACACAAGATGTCTATACAACCAGGTAACCTTACTTCATCTATAAGAAATGCAAAGAATTGCCTTCAATCGTTCCTCCAGCATCTTTATTTTGTAAAAATCTTTCTTCGGGTAGAAGTCAATAAATAAACCATCAAAATGTAAGCAGGTAGCATACATAGTCAACAGAGAAAACATGCTTTACCAGGTATTTAAGCAAGAGTTTGTCTTGGTGTGTACCTCTGCAGAGATATTCTGCTTTGAAACAATAGTGTGTATGCACACTACTGTTTTAAAGCAGATACTGTGTTTAGGCGTGCAAAGCACTATTACAAGTGACATTACTGAGCGATTGACAATCAAAAATACTTTTTCAAATAAAATACCACGCCATCTGACTGAAAAAGCGAACTAACGCTGCATTTTCTTTAGTTTGTTTGGATGACATTTAGCGCGGCGATACCTGTTAATTCAGCACCCACTCGCCCCGCGCAGGCCTCCGCTGTCTTCAAGAAGCCACATTTTTTTTATTCGGAATATCTGCTCTAATATGTAACACTACTAACTGTCAGTGATACAAATTAACGTATTTTCAAGGGCATTACAACAAAACCTACTGTTCATGTTCATCAGTGTTTGTGTGCTTTAACGACGGCGTGAAACCCTAGGCGAGTCTGATTCGCACTTGACAGACTGTACGAACCCTCCAAAACTCCGTAATCAAACTTCAGATTGGTTTTCAGAAAAGTCATTTATTGTCAAACATATTATTCACATCAAGAAGTTCAGATAATAACGTTTGCGTGTGTTAAGACTTGTTGGTGCCATCTATTGTGTTTCAGCTGAACTAACACCCTATACGTCATTCCAAGATGGCCGCCATTTAGATATGCAGCTTCATGTATAGACAATAGATGGCGCTGAGCAAACTAACATATTAATTTTAATATTTACATAGATAACTTAGCGTCTAAACACAGACTATTATTATCTTGATTTTGAAATATTATTTCATCAGTATCTTATTATGTTTGACAGAGCTCCTGAAATCCTTCTGTTCATGCTACGACATGAAGCCGCACGCCACTAAGATATTCCAGCACATCGTGAACGCGCTCGGGGCCTACGTGCAGAGTCTCTTCGTCGCCTCCAACGTTAACGTACCCGCGGGTCAGTACTTACCCTTATATTTACCATTTTAACACGCTGACAAATGCTCGGATTCCTTTACTATCAAAATGCGTGAGAGTGGAAGGGACACAGCGATGGCGAAACCACGAATAGTCTTGTTTCAAAGTCGTCCGAAAGAATGCTCTTATAAATTATTGGAGTACATTTTCTTTGTTCCGGACTGGAGTCGAACCCGAGTCCTCCGATTTCGCGCCGGATGCCTATTCCACTCGGCCATCGGTACTTTATTATTTCGAGCCGTAACTGTGTGCTACCATTGTGTTACTTTAACCGTTATAGGCCCGGTGCGCGTTGTTGTTTTTGTGCTCCAATTGTAAATGTGATTTGCTCTCAGCACACGATAGTGCTTGTAACATTTTCGTTACAATCGTAACAGTAAATGAATTTGTAGAGTTAACTACAATTTCATATTATCTAGAAAATTTTAAACGTGTTACGGAATTAACTTTGTGTTAGAGAATATGATCAAGATTCACATAGTTTTTTTTTTTTCATGCTTCATAGGTAAGCCTTTGACCACTATTTCACCTGATGGTAAGTGATGATGTGGTCGAAGATGTTGTTCAGGCTAACCTAGAATTACTGGCTCTCAAGGACAGCTGCCGGAACTGCCACAAACTAAACATATTTCGCTAAAAACATGTTCAAGTAAAGCTATATAGCATTTGTCAGCACCTTAATGCCACCGCTCGCATTTCGCCAAATTTGATAAACATAAAAGAATTCTAGGAATCGGACACAAAAGGATAAATGTGACAGCTATTATTAGTTCCGTATTCTTGTATGGATATGTTTGTCTGGGAGTCACGATCGCGTGAAGCGACGAGCACGAGCTTCGGCGCGTAACGAAAACAGTTCGGAATCTTTCGGAAAAATATCACTCGTGTTGTAGCCGGTTCTTAAAAAATAATGATACACTACCGTTAATTTTCAAAATAGAATAGTAATGTCTCTTAAATATTTGTTATTAGCCAATGCATGCAGAGATATAAACGCGTGTTTTTTACAGCAGTTGAAAATATCAACCAAATTGATTTGCAAACATTTAATCCAAACATTTTAATGATATCCAAAATAATGCTTTGGGTCGTGGGCCTCCGCAACATCATCCACGTCGCCATTGACATAATCTCTATCATCGTTAGCTCCATACATGAGATTGGACAGTATCGACTCGTCTCCGGAGTACTCCTCTTCACCAGGGTCGGGCGGTGATGGCACATTGAAGCTAACTTCGACTGAACCGTCGCGTCTGATTTGTACCCCTGGAATGTAATTTGTTGCCAATCAGACAGAGATGCTCATGAAGGAATTTTACTTGTTAGGTCACTGTAGCAAGCGGCATCAGATATTCTGCCTCGAAGCAGTAGTGTGCAAGTAACTGTGCGAAAGAGACATACTACGTAACTAATCGTCTTGAAATGACAGGCGCAGTGTAGTGTCAAGCAGGACGAGAACAATGACACTGCGACTGTAATGTATATGCGTGGCGATACTTCTGGAAAATTGAACGCCAATAGTGACTAGATAAGAAAAATCGCCTCCATCTTTCGTTACAACAATACCAAGCTTACTCTTGAATCATGTCCGTCTGTCCTATCTTTAAAGGGTGTCCCTTTCGAACCCTCAAAGCTAGCCCGTTCAAATATTTACCGAATTATTATAGCGGATTGCCAAACAAGTAATGATAAAATAGAAAAATGTGCAAATGTCCTCATATAAGAAAAGTGTGTATTTTGCATCAGTTTTTGTTTATGTTCTATTGGATACGCGGTAACACATACACACGTCAAAATAAGTACAATTATAGCACCTCACTTCGCTATTCACAGAGTTCCGTTTTATATTTTTTGTTCAGCCTGAGCAACACTATACAAATAGGCCTTGTAGTGATCCGAGACGCACTAAAAATCTCGAACTAAATGAAAAAATAACGATATGTTGGTACAGTTTACCTGGAGTTTCTCTCAAAAAGAAACGTGTGTCATTCGTGCCTCCGAATGTCAGTATCTGCATGTACAAGTCTACTAACGGTTGACAGCGCCTCATGCACGAATAGTAGCTGATAAATCTGTTGGTGCGTACAGATTGGGGGCAGCCGAGTCTCTCGCTAGAACAAATAAACTCTTTCAAAACCTAATATATCTCCCAGTAAAATGCAATCAACCTTTGTAGATGACTAAAGACGATAGCTTGGTAGAGAAGGAATTGTCCAGTATTTTTTTTCGTTTAAGTAATCACAAACTGTGTAGTAGGATTTCTTAATAAAAATGTTGGTGAAAAAGTGTGGGTGTGAATGCTAGTGGTCACTTTGGTAGGCAGTATTAGTTGCGACTGCTGTCAAAAAATATGGAGTAGTAAGGACATACACACAAAGTAGAAATTATTGGTACTTAGGCAGATTCTTGGTAGTTTTTAATTAAGGTACATTCTAGCGTTTTACCCTAGAAAGAAATACGACATACGTGCAGTTCATGATCTGAAACTCGAATGTCCAAACGGGTGTGACGTTGTCTAAACAAACGCCGGCAGTGAACCTGCGCGAGCATCGGTGCTTTTCTTGGAGCGCTATTCCTCCTTCCTTATGTCGTTGTTTTACTGAGGAGATAAAAAATATTAAAATGATTAATAGATTCAGGCGATACTTTGCGAAAATCTATAATTAATAATGGCAGATATTTAAAAAAAACTTTACAAAACTATTAAATTAATATTTTTGGAAATTATTTACAAGATATGACCATTTCGCTTTCGAAGTTAGAGTGACATGACGTAAGAAACGCCATGTAGTCTAGCCGGAAAAGTTTTCGACGCGTTTCCATTGTTCACGAACATTTTCTTGTTCGCTCGCTCGAAGAGTCCACGCCTCCTGAAGATCTTCGTATAGACGCGGAGAGCATCGAAAATTGTTCTAGCTAGGCTACATCTCTTTTCGGACGTCAGGTTGGCTTAGAAATTTTGGCAGAATAGATTTTAGTTTTCTTTTTTTTTAATTATTGTTAAAAACAATTGTTTTGCATTTTCTTTAAGTACTTTTTATTAATTAGTTATTATTAATGAAACTTTAGGTGCATTTGCCCATATAAACGCCTTTTTCGACTCCAATATTATTTGATTTTTTGCATTAAATTTCACGGCACAACTTGCAGCCTGCTTCCCGTGAGGTATTCAAATACCACAGACTTGCTATTATCCTGATATCCTCTTGCTAGACCACGAGGTCTTGTCTTACATGATTGCCGATTGTTAGATTAGTCCTGACCAGGGATTGTGTTCGTCACTTGACTTCGTCTCGTCGGTTTAGGATAGTAACTACCCGCATATCTTCAGTTCAGTGTATGTATAAATAATAAAATAACAAATCAGATTATATAAACACGTTTACCGTCAATGAGGTTCACATTTGCTATTAAAATGATTAAAATCGTTATTAAAACTTTGGAAGACATCGTAAATGACAGCAAACGATCCACGGCCACATAGATCAATAATATTCTTAGTAATAAATAACCTTTTCATACTATTGGCACCTATAAAACTACTAGGTTCAGAGGCAGTAAGACGTTCGGCAATTTATTGTCCGATTCCCGCCAAGCATATAAAACTGCATTAAAAAAATTACAATTAATAATAACAAATACTTTTAAAAGTATCCTAAAAAATATTAAATAATATTTTAATAAAACACTTAAAAAAGCATAAAATTATATATCTAGTGACAATTCCGCCTAATTTTCCTGTTATCTACGTGACGTCACAAACATCACGCAGCCTACCCGGAAGAATACCCGACTAGTTTCGCTTCTAAACGAAGCATCTTCAGGAGGTCTTGACTTACCGAGCGCACGATCGAGACTAAACGGCCAGCTTTTTTTTTTTTTTATTTATTTAGGGAGGACAGAGATGCTGGCTACCGCCTGTGCGGTCGTCCAGCTCCACCGGGTTTTGGGCGAGGGCCTCACCCTACAATAGCCCGGGAGGGAGAAGTGCCGAAGGCACTTCTCCCGAGACGGGCGTAGAAGGCGAAAAGCGCTTTCTACCTCCGTCTCCTGCGGACGCCGAAAACGTACCGCTATTATAGGAGGGGTTGACAGCGAGCTCAAGGGCACCACTGTGGTTCGGACCTCGGCTTGTCTCGCTGTCGAGAGACATGGGGGGGATCGGAGCAATACGGCCAGCGACTAAACACGCCTTTATATAGGCCCGATCGTGACTCACTGTTCTTTGTTAAAGTTTTCTTTACCAAATGTTACTTATGTTGAACCAAACATTAAGCTTGGCCTAGAAAAACTCTCTTTTGACAATGCGACAGTCTTCCTGGGAATTAAAATGGATTCAACTTTACAGTGGAATCCACATATACATGATCTATCTGGAAGACTTAGTTCTGCTGCATATGCAGTTCGTAAGATAAGACAGCTAACAGACGTAGCTACTGCTAGGCTCGTTTATTTCGCGTATTTCCACAGTATTATGTCTTATGGTATATTGCTGTGGGGAGCTGCTGCTGAGATAGAGACAATCTTTATCTTACAAAAGCGTGCAATTCGAGCCATATATGAAATGGATCCTAGGGAATCCCTGAGAGATATTTTTAAAGAAATTGATATTTTAACTTTACCAAGTCTGTATATATTTGAAAATATTATGTATGTTCGTAAAAATTTGAGCAAATTTAAATCAAACAGTGACACTCACGATTATAACACTAGGAATAAAGATAAAATAGCGGTGCCAGGTTTTAGATTAGCAAAGACAAATAAAAGGTCCTTCTTAGGAAATTGTGTGCGGTTTTATAATAAATTGCCCAAACATATTACAACGCTCACAGAAAGAAAATTCAAGTTGCATGTGAAGAATATTTTGATAAAGAAATCTTACTACACAGTTTGTGATTACTTAAACGACAAAAATGCTTGGACTGGTTCGCCTCTACCAAGCTAGCGCCTAACACCTACGTAATGTAAATTAAGTATTGTAATAATTTTATTATATAGTATGTACCAAACACATTTTTAAAAAAACGTTTAAAAGAATGGCCCCGAGTTTCTTGCCCGTTCTTCTCGCAGTGGCTCTATAATTTTTGTTTGCTGAACGTGGCAGTACAATGTAGTATATTTCAATATTAAAATTTGTAATTGACCTTCATAAGAGCGTCGTAGACGCCTAAATTGAATAAATGATTTTGACTTTGACTTTGACTTTGTTGTAGCTTACAATTGGTAAAGATATACGTTTTTAAAGTGATAATTACATAAAAAGGTTATTGAATTGTTAACAGAATATTTTAAGTTATGTATGGTATGTTTAGTGTTAACAAATATGAGAAATGTTGAATAATATAGTAAACAATGTACGAAAACTAGTTTTAAACTTAAAAATTATGAAAGGGTCGCAGAGTGACGTCAACACTGGTTCGGCGGGTAGCTCGGTTCGGCAAGTAGGCAGCTTCCACGATGAAACAGTCACAGGACCTGCTTGTAGCTACTCGGGACACGTGGGGATGACGCGGTGGGTGGCGTGACTCGTAGCGTGACGTCATCACTGGTTGCTGGTTCGACGGGTGGCTTGGCTCAGCTCTTACAAACTTACCTGTGACGACGTTTATATTGGTCAAACTGGCCGTTATTTTGATATCCGATATAAAGAACATAAATCCGCGTTTAGAAACGACCATCCCGAACAGTCTCATTTTGCCAAACATTTAATTGAAAGCGGTCATCAACTCCTCGATTGTAACACGTTTGAAATCTTACACTGTTGTGACAAGGGGTTTAGGTTATGTGTATTAGAACAGTTAGAAATATCAAAACATAGTGTAGGCTTCGCGCTGCTGAATGAACAGACTCAATTGGTTTCACTGTTCCCCACTGTTACGTATTTTTAGTGATAATCTGCCGCCACAAACTATTTTGTAATAAAGCTCCGGCTTACCATGTCACAACTGCTGTATTTCACACTTATTTTATATTCCACAATTAGGGTGGACTCACTATCAAACACTGTATACTTATGTGTAGTGCTGTCGTATATTATACATGGCACTTTGCGTATTAAGTGGAGTGGCGTCCGTCCACTTCGAGAATCTATTGAAGACTGACTCGAATTCTCCCTGCAACTGGCCACGTTTGCTCTCCCCTCCAAGTATTACGTCATGAGTCAAATCAATGTCTAATGGACTACGTAATTATCAAATAAGCTATTAAAGGAGTCAAATTGAATAATTACAAGTAAAAATGTTAAGCATTAAATTAAGTACAGATTAAATCAAATTGAAACCAACAATTTAAACATTATTTGTAATTCTTGTTTATTATTTTTTCATCACGTGCTGAGCCAAGCCACCCGTCGAACCAGCAACCAGTGATGACGTCACGCTACGAGTCACGCCACCCACCGCGTCATCTCCACGTGTCCCGAGTAGCTACAAGCAGGTCCTGTGACTGTTTCATCGTGGAAGCTGCCTACTTGCCGAACCGAGCTACCCGCCGAACCAGTGTTGACGTCGCTCTGCGACCCTTTCATAATTTTTAAGTTTAAAACTAGTTTTCGTACATTGTTTACTATATTATTCAACATTTCTCATATTTGTTAACACTAAACATACCATATATAACTTAAAATATTCTGTTAACAATTCAATAACCTTTTTATGTAATTATCACTTTAAAAACGTATATCTTTACCAATTGTAAGCTACAACAAAGAACAGTGAGTCACGATCGGGCCTATATAAAGGCGTGTTTAGCCGCTGGCCGTTTATTCTCGATCGTGCGCTCGGTAAGTCAAGACCTCCTGAAGATGCTTCGTTTAGAAGCGAAACTAGTCGGGTATTCTTCCGGTTAGGCTGCGTGATGTTTGTGACGTCACGTAGATAACAGGAAAATTAGGCGGAATTGTCACTAGATATATAATTTTATGCTTTTTTAAGTGTTTTATTAAAATATTATTTAATATTTTTTAGGATACTTTTAAAAGTATTTGTTATTATTAAATATGGATTTCCGCAAAGTAACGCCTGAATCTATCCATTAAATTACAATTATTTGTTAGTCTTAAGTTGGTGGACTTAAAGATGAAAGTCCAACTCTCACTTAGCCGGTTTGATATTTTTGTTACTTTTATAATAGTGACTGCAGCAAAACTAAAATTACGAGTATATATACTACAAATTAACACACTTCCCTTATCTATATCCAAAGAAGTATGCAAGGAATGCTGTTTGCTACTGCAAAGCTAGTTTATTTCGCGTACTTCCACAGTATTACGTCGTATGGAGGATTGCTGTGCGGAGCTGCTGCTGAGATAAATAAAGTCTTTATCTTACTAAAGTGTGCAATTCCAGTCATATATGAAATGGATGTGAGCGAATCTCTGAGGAATCTTTTTAAAGAAGTTTATATTTTTAATCGACTTTTAAAAAAAGGAGGAGGTTCTCAAATCTTCTATTTTTTATGTCTATTACCTCTTGACTGGGTGAACCGATTTTGATAATTCTTTTTTAGTTGAAAGCTGATGCTAGTCATGTGTTCCTATTTAAATTTTATCAAAATCGGTCTTGCCGTTTTTGAGTTACACTCCAATAACTGAAAAATATTTTCCTATCTTGATGATATAGTCGTTGCCAGTGAATGACAATCGATGCTATAAGTAGCAAGGGTCACTAAAAAGAGATTTTTTTTTAACCTAAATATGGACTGCAACACTAACTAGTGTGAAATAACTTGTCAAAGTTGGTACCATGCGCACAATATTGTGATAATAGTTACTTATGAACTATAATTGTACGGACTTCAACAAGTTATTTCACACTTTTGAGTGTTGAAGTCGGTTCCATTTTTAGGTTATTTTTATAACCCTTCGGTAGGGTAGGGATCAGTAAATTTTTGAGAATATTATGTATGTTCGTAAAAAATCATTTCAATTCAACAATCACGATTATAAAACTAGAAATAAATATAAAATAGCGGTGACAGGTTTTAGATTAGCAAAGACAAATAAAAGGTCCTTCTTAGGGAATTGTGTGTGGTTTAATAAAAAAACATTTTGATTAAGAAATCTTACTTCGCATTTTGTGATTACTTAAACGAAATAAATGCTTGAACTCTTCTGCCAAGTTCTCGCCTGTCACCTTCGTAATTTAAACAAGTATTGTAATAATTTATTATAAATTTTATAACACATAAAATACGTCTAAAAAAACGAGTTTCTTGCTCGTTCTTCTCGCCGTGACTCTGTACATTTATTTTGTTGAATGAGACAGTACACTGTAGAATATTTCAATATTAAAAATTGTAATCGCCCTTCATAAGAGCGTCGTAGACCCCTCAATTGAATTTATTAAATAATTTAACATTGACCTTTACTATTTTTCAAACTCTCACAGCATTCTAATCATTTGAAATAGAGTTATTATCATAATACTATGTGATAACTTAGTTGAAATGATTATGCAGGTACATCAGGCATTCCCCAGCAGTCTGGATTCTACTGGAAGGGGGTCTGGCTGCCCCTCTGTGTCACCTTCGAGCCTGGTACTGCTAAATCTGTGTAGTAAGTAGACTTATGTTTTAATTGAAATCTTTATTTGCTAATAGGCTAGGCTTTAACTACAATCTCACCTGATGGTAAGCGATTCTGAGGTTGAAGATTGGCTTTCAAGATCAGCTGCCGGAGCACACAATGTACATAGGGTAATTTGCGAATGTCTTCCTGGCTAGTCACCACCCTCTAGTAGAAAATCTATCGCCAAGCACCTAACGGTCTGTTCCGGCTGCTGTCCTTTAGAGCCAATAATTCTAGGTTAGCCTGAACAACATCTTAATTCACATCATCACTTACCATCTGGCGAGATAGTGGTCAAAAGCTAGACTATCAGCAATAAATAAATAAAAACTATTAGGCATCTAATAGTGTGTTCCAGCAGCTGTCCTATTTTTTATAATATGCTTGATAGGTTAGCCTTTGACCACTATCTCACTTGATGGTAAGTGATGATGTAGTCGAAGATGTTGTTCAGGCTAAGCTAGAATCTTGGTAACAGATTTTCTACAGACGGGCGTTTGCAAAATACCCTGCCACTATGCAGTGATGGTCAAGCCCGCGGTGACAATCCATAGTCATTCCTATTATCACTCAAATAGTCAATCTGATGCTAGTCACATTAGGTTTTGCTCCAGCAGATGTCCTTGAAAGCCCTTCCAGGCTTAGTTTGGTTATGCATTTAACCACATTAGCACTTGCCAAAACGTCGCTAACAACACTAAGACCTCTCACGTGCACTACATAGACAGCAAAACCTTTTATCAGATACATGTGAAAGGCTTTAATGTTCTGTTTATATTTTAGTATCGAAATGCTGGACCGCACCGAAGCGCCAACCATACAGGACGGATATGGCATATCTGTAGCGTACGCCTGCCTGATGGAGATCATACGGTCTATCGCTATTACCGTCGAAGGCACCGAGTATTTCAGGTAATTATTATATGCACACTATATCACCTCGATTGGAAGCATTTGTTCTACGGTCGACTGGTTCCCGCTGTAGATGTAGATGAGTTTGTCGCCCTCCTTTGCTTCCTTGAACCCCTTCCGTCGAATTTAGTGAGCATGCAATCCCATTGATTCAAATTATGGTGAGTAAAATCGGGGGACACGAGTTCGTTTTTTGCTAGAGGTGTATATATATATAAATTTCGTGTCACGTTGTTTGTCCGCGATGGACTCCTAAACTACTAAACCGATTTTAAATTTGATTTGTACACCGTGTGCCATTTGATTCTAAATGAAAGATGCGATAGCTCACATCTCAATTTATAGTCGCAATTACCCGTGCAAAGCCGGGGCGGGCAGCTAGTGTATTATTATATGTTCAATTTCTTTTTATTTGGTGATGTGTTAGCCTTTGACCACTGCCGACTACTGATAAGTGAGGTTGTGGTGGATGATAGTTAACATCCTAGAATGGGAACTGTCTCTTAAGGATAGTTAGCGGCAAACATTGTTAGATGCTTGGTGACAGATTTTTTACTTCAGAATGGTAGCTATGCTGGCTTTCGCAACATGCCCCAACATTCTGAAAGCGAGCGGATTTTACTGAATTATATTTTTCAGGGAGCTGCGTCGATCCTCTAAGGAGCCACCAGCATCTTCCACCAATCCGTGGTTTCTCGACAAAGAGTATACCACCTATATAATCTTTCGATAACTTCATCAGATATCTTGCTGTATAAGTGCTGCACAATACAATGATATAGGGTATGGCTTCCGTTAATTGAATTAGCAAAAACTTATCAAGAGGGACAAGTACAGTTACATTTTCGATTTAAGTTACTAGTTTTGTATTAGTATCTTTCTTTCTTTTACCCGAACTGATTGCGATTTCAACATCGCTGCCTCTCTTTCACTCTAACGCAGTCCTATAGTGATAGAAATTCAGCATTTACCAGCGTCTTAGCTAGAAAGTGATGAGCCACGTAACATTTTAATGATAAATATATGATTACAAGCACTACCGCTTTTTAAGGGAAAATTATTTTTACAAGAAATATTGGAGCACAAAATTTTGCTCCCGGGCGGAAACCGAACCCGCGTCCTCCGATTGAAGAATTGACCGTCCAGTTCAACCTTATTGGACTTGCTAAGGAAAGGATACTGTGATCCTCTTAGTAAATCATACACGATAACTCAAGTGAATAATTCAAATAAACTACTATACTATATTTCTAACCGTATCCGATGGTCTCTTACTGTGTTACCATGTAGTACGTTTATATTTCAGACTGCAAGAGCTATACGAACAAAACGACGTTCAGAACGACTCTGAAGATAAGGAAATAAACTCTAATAAGACTGCTATCAGCCAAAAAGGTAAACTACAGCGAAGTTTTTATCTGGCCTATTTGTATATACCCAGGAGAACAGACAACCCTTCAAGTCCTCTCTGACTAATTCGGATAGGATGTACGACACCTCGGTAGCGAAGAGGTTTAAGCGCTCGTTGAATAATGACATAAAAAGAAGTAGCATCCTCCCCTCAGTTGTATATTTTATTGTTTGTAAATTTTGCCCTACTAAAGTATTATAACTGAAAATTGCATGTATTATGTAAGTAATGTTAAGAAATATAATTTGTGGTTACAAAATTACATCTGAAGAAAAACTTAGTACCACGAACGTGATTTTAACCCTGGGACCGGGACCTGCTCGGCTAATTTGAGCTACTGTGGAGCTTCTCATCTTCACATTGTTCTAATGTATTCCTTTGTTCTTGTGTTTTAACCGTCTTAAGAGATCTGCGAAATCTAGATGTCCCAAGCGAACTTAGAGATTTTTAGTCTAAAAATGGACGTTCCTCCAATGTCGTTACCCCTACATCCAAAATAGTACATAATATACGCAATTTCGCCACTATCTTTGGTTTTTCAGTCATCGAGGCATGTGTGCATTTTTCGCGAACGTGTCCGTGTTCACAGTAAAATCTCTGCACATTTAAATAATCACGTAGAGTGGAGAAGCGTGCATTTTTATACTGAAAGATTTCTATTACCAAAATAATTTGTTACTCTAGCATATTTGTACAATACTATGCTTTAATATTATTCCGATTTGGGTAGTATATATCTATCTAGGTTTACTATTCCCATGCATACTTACTCGTAGAGTTAACAAAACAGTTCATTCATGAGAAAGAATTATTTGTTTTAGATACAGATAATAAAACACAAGAGATTACCAACAACGGTCACGGAGAAGCGGATCAGAACTCCAACGTTGTGCAGAAGATTGAAGATGTTGAGGAAAAAGAGATGCAGCTTAGATTAGAGGTAAGAATACTACACCGAGGGGAGAAATTCGGATAGTCGAGCCGTCCTTCATAGCCAAGAGATTAAGCCTGCACCGTGGCAGCGATACGTAATTGTGGTTCGTTGGATCCCTTGCAGAATCTTTATTTCTTTATTTTGAGTTATGTAATTTATATATATATTATATTGGAAAAACGAAATAAACCCTTAGTACGGCGTAAATACTTAACGGAGAGTCATCCGTATTTGAATAATTAAAAAAACAACATGCTTTGTCCCTATCCGCTTTAGTAATTCTTCGGCCGTCGGACGGGGACGGATGCTGTTGGCTTGTCTTACTTACGCACACCTATGTGGCGCGCCTAAAAAGCTCGGTGCGCCCTTAAGGTATCCGGTGTGTAAAAAAAGGCAGCACCGTTTCGATACCCGCTCGAAGTGAATAATTTTGTGCTCTAATAATAATAATTTCCTAAACAATAATGTTTGTTTTAGCTTTTAAAATCATCATGGTGCGGGCTGGTGTGGGGACTGTCAGTATTAGCAGAGGCCAGTATAGGTGAATTGGAGAACATACTGCGTGCCATGCAGACATTGGCGCGCGTCAGCGGCAAGGTAATATTTATATTTTTCATCATTTTCTTATCCTTACCCCAACCGTGTGGGTAGGTTTTAAAAGGGAAGCCACTAATAGTTTTGTTATGTAAGGCTCTGCAGAGTAGTTATTTGGCACAAGTACTTGTATTTAAACTGATGATGCGAAGCCCTCTTCTGAAGAAACAGCCTCCATTGAGGGGGGTTGTGCCATAATCCCCACGCTTGGCAGGCGTCTTGCAGATCGCAGTATAAGATAGAAGTTTCTCAGAAGGTGCTGCTGCCAACTATCCGGTATTTTACCCTTAGTTGCCCCTTACGACACCCACAGGAAGAGATTGGGGGGTGACATTTCGGCAACCCACAGGCTTGCGAGTTGAAATAGTTATTTGTTATACAAGAGTGCTAAGTTGCTTTTTAACCGCGTGTTCAATTTTGATGACCGAGCAAGCGAAGGATTTTAAAATTGAATCACGAGCGCAGCGAGTGATTCAAAATTTGAATCCTGAGCGTTAGCGAGGGAACCAAAAGAGCACGAGGTGAAAAATCTTTGCACTCGAGTGCAACACGTAACTTTTCATTCCACCTCAGCGAGGAAACCAAGAAGGTTCAGAGTCTGAGTTTTTAACAAATTAAAAAAAAGTTGTATGATATATTCGGCACCATAGAGGTAGCAGTAAATAGGTTTAATGTTTTTTTTTAATTCACAAACTTAGTGCACATGATGTTCTAAATTCAATTTACTTTATCCTCTAGAGAATAAAAACGGATTTTCCACTCAGATATTGAAGATTAAAAATATTCTTTTCGAGATGGTGGGATGAAATAGTTATTTGTGCAACAAGAGAGCAAAGTAGTTTTTTGCTGCGAGTGCTGATTTTGAATCCTGAGCAAGCGAAGGATTCTAATGTTGTATCCTGAGTGTGTCGAGGGTTTCAAAGGCACGAGAACAACTTTGCTCGCATGTAACACACAAAACTTTTCACTTCAGCAGCGAGAACACTTTAGGAGATAAAATAATGAATGGATTGAAATAACTATTAACTTCTTCAACTCTTTACTCCCGCCACGAAATTTTATTCCCGCTCTTTTATTTAAATTAAGGCGTGTTCGGAAATAGCTCCCATGATATTTTATTATTACCGAATAGAGAGGGTGCAAAAGAAGTGTCTCAGTATGGTATGTTACAAGTATGGATTACAACGGACTCTTCCTTCATATGATGACAAACTTCGTAAGTTTAATATGCTATCTCTTAAGACGAGACGAGCTTATTACGACTTCACAATCTTGTTTAAGATATTACACTCATTTATTGACTCACCTTCCCTGCATTCCCTTATTAGCCTGAATATTATACCTAGATTGCGCCATCCTCACTTAAATGTATTTGTTTTACAAGTATATACTAATAATACATCTTATTATAATCCCACTGTCCGTATGTGTCGCCAATATAACGAAATTCTTGAAAATCACAACAATGATGTGGATATTTTCAATCGTGATTATTATAAATTTAAAAAAGATATTTTGGCCATCCTCTCTGCCGAGAGGACACCAAGTCGCAGTCTGATGTGACTTGACACTTATCACAATTTATGTAACGATATCACGTAATTTTATCAATTTACAGTAACTGTTATTCAACATTTGTTTTAAACTTATAAAATTAATATATGTTGTCATGCTGTGTACACATAGTTCAGGGATATTGTCCTGTCCAAAACCTTATACATATTGTAAACTGTTGTAATTTATTGACACTGTCCTGTTTTGTGTGCCTAATAAATAAATAAATAAATTATTCAAAATATATTACGTAACATTTTAGAAACTAGAATTAAATATTTACAGGTTAAATATGAGTTTTATTTGCAGTAAATATTTATTTTCGTTTAAATACAAGAGTAATTTAAAAATTTAAATTAGGTACATTAAAAGACATGATCATCTTTTTTTGCAAAATTTCTTTAGTTAGTACGAAATTTCGAACGTGTTTGTTTTTGAGGTCAAATTCAAAATCGGAACTTCGAAAGGGCTGGTCTTTGATTTTCTTTCTTTCTAATGGCGGGAAAGAGAGTGTAAATGTTTCGAATTGTATGATTAACCCAAGGCTGAATAAGATATTATCTGAAAAAAAAAAGTCACTTCGTCTCACTCAGTGAGCAACATCGCATTTTGCTCACCGATTTCAGGCAGCAAAATCTTCATGTTTGAGCTACTGAAGTTAAAAAAATATTTGTTTCTAGAAACTGGGACCCTATTAGTAAGCCTTAACTGTCCTTCCGTCCGACCTTAAAAGGGCTGTATCTTTAGAACTGTTATAGTCATCGAATTGGTTGAAATTTTCATAGAGTATCTGCTAGTATTGCGGACTGACTAACAAATTTTTTTTTTTTTAATGCCTTTTAGGTTAGCATTTGACCACTATCTCACCTGATAGTAAGTGATGATGTAGTCGAGGAAGTTGTTCAGGCTAACCTAGAGTTACTGGCTCTCAAGGACAGCTGCCGGAACACACCGTTAGGTGCTTGGCGACAGATTTTCAACTTGAGGGTGGTAGCTAGCCAGTCGGGCATTCGCAAAGTGCCCTACCACCATGCTGTAACGACTGCTATCCTAAGACAACAACCGGGATCGACGGCTTAACGTGCCCTCCGAAGCACGGAAGCACTCAGTAGTAATGTCACCAGCGGTCACCCATCCAAGTCATGACCGCGGCGGACGTTGCTTAACTTTGCTGATCGATTCAGAATGGCTAAGCAAACTTGGCTACGAGCGCTTCAAATAAAAAAAAAAAATAATAGGGGTTCTCATACAAGAAACGTGCTATTTCTTTTTGATGTATCTTAAAAACCGTAACACACATTTTTATAGTACAACAAATAATAAAAACCAGCTAAGTGCAGGTCGGCCACATGCAAAGTATGAAAAGAATAATATTTTTTTATATAGCTGACAGGCTAGCCTTTGACCAATATCTCACCTGATGGTAAGTGATGATGTGGTCGAAGATGTTGTTCAGGATAACCTCCGAACAACTGGCTCTCAAGAACAGCCGCCGGAAAACACCGTTAAGTCGACAGATTTTCTACTTGAGGGTGGTAGCTAGCCAGGCGAGCATTCGCAAAATGCCCTACCACCATGCTATAACGACTGTCATCTTAAGATAACAATCGGTGACCGACGGCTTAACGTGCCCTCCGAAGCACGTGCACGCTCAGTAGTAATGCAAGTAATGACGCTTCTTGATTAAATTGAAAACAAATGAAATCATTTATGAAGTAAGTTTGTCTACTTTTTAATCCGATATGTAAGTAAAACGCCTATACTATGACCGCTTTGTAAATTGTAGTAATCGTACGTAGAATGATTAAAACGCAAAGTAATGGTTACATTTTACATGATTGCTCCAAAAAATAGTGTTATGTTTACGAGGTATATGTATATTTTTGTAAGTTTGTATTGTTGACTTAATATAAATCGACCAAGTGCGATTCGGACTCGCGCACGAAGGGTTCCGTACCATTAGCTATACAACGTTAGACTTCATATTTTAACCTTTTTTGTTTTAACGTGCGTGAGTCCGACTCGCACCTGGCCAGCTTTTTGTATTTGTCGTTATAGCGGCAACAGAAATACATCATGTGTGAAAATTTCAACTGTGTAGCTATCACCGTTCTTGAGATACAGCCTGGTGATAAGTAGACGTTTTGCTAGACATTTTGCTTCGTTGATGGTTTGATTTGTTGTCAACGTGATCAAGAAGCGTAATGACCTACTTCGATTAACCTAGTTGATCGGTCGAGAACAACTAGGCGAGTTGGGTTTCGATTATTAGGCTGCATATCCACCGCAGATATGCGAGAAAAATAAGCAGTGTAAGAGGAAAAAAATCTCGCTTCAATTAGCAAGTCTGGCCGAGCGCAGCGACCTTATTGGTCGATCTTTCCTCCTACACGAGTGATGTTTTTCGCTTATATTCGGTGTATAGTCAGCGCGACATACACTTGTACGGTACAATACGACAGAGCGGGCTGGGCGCGGGGCGCGACGCGTGCTACGCGGCACTGTGCCGCTGCGCGCTGCCGGGCGCCTACTGCGTGGCGGCGCTGGGCGCGCTGCCGTGCCCGTGGCGGCGCGACCTGCCGCCCGCCGCCGCCGCCGAGCCCGACTACAGGCACCAGGTCGTGTGGGTCGGCACGCCGCTACCCACGCATGCGCACTCCAACGGTACATATACCCCTCACCTGAATATATTCTTAATTGGATCTCTATGAAAAAAATACCCCATTTTTTTTCTTAATTAGGAGTCAAATAAGTATTTTATATAACTTACTTCAGCTGTTAGTTTCCCTTAAATAAAAATCGTATATAAAGTCATAGTTAAGAAGTTTAAAGCTGATTTGGAAATGTTAGTCTTGTTTTGTAGTACAACGTAAGTCGAACTATAGATGTGGCACCATTCCCATTAAATGATTCAGAACGAAAGGACAAATTAGAGTTACGAGTCATATGTCAAGTTGTCTTAGCAGTCAGAGCATACCGTGGCTATAGGGGTGGATGGCGAGGGTTTGAATCCCGCACATATTTCCTCTCGTTGTAATTTTGCAATTCAACACATTTTGGTTTTGTATGTATGTATATGTACAGACACATTGTGATTGTTACTAAACGCTGTCCGTCTGCCTTTGTTTCTTTATATCAGTACTAATATTATAAATGCGAAAGTAACTCTGTCTGTCTGTCTGTCTGTTACGCTTTCACGCCAAAACTACTGGACCGATTTGAATGAAATTTGGTATGGAGATAGTTTGAGACCCGGGAAAAAACATAGGATAGTTTTTATCCGACTGCGCAAAAAGAGGTTAATGTTTTCGCGCGATAACCGACATACGCGCGGGCGGAGCCGCGCCCGGAAAGCTAGTATTTAATATGTTTCCGTTTAAACGTAAGTGTCAATAATATGATATATAATATCACTTAACTAGTATGTAGCTACTGCACGGCTAGTTTATTTCGCGTACTTCCATGGTATTATGTCGAATGGTGTATTGCTGTGGGGAGCTGCTGCTGAGATAGAGACAATCTTTATCAGCAGAGAAGCATGCAATTCGAGCCATATATGAAATGGATCCTAGGGAATCTCTATGGAATCTTTTTAAAGAAATTGATATATTAACTTTACCGAGTCTGTATATATTTGAAAATATTATGTATGTTGATAATATACTCATATTATACGCTCATCTAACACAATTGCACTATTGCCATAAATTCCAAAAAATATAAAAGCAAGTTGAACCTTTCATGAGAATTGTTTTATTACGGCGGATTGCCTGACAAAATCTAAATAGTTTAATATTCAAGTATTTTTGTAGTATTATTTGTTTCCACCTATCTTACAAAATTTGATACAATAGATTATGATTATAGGTCAAACTTTAAGGTTAAACAATAATTATGAATACTGGTTAAGGACGTGTCAGACTTTTACAAATCGCGAGGAAGGAAAAATATCGATATATTTGTGAAAATTGGTTCTTTGAACTCTGTGTCCAATTCGCACTTGCCGTTTTTATGATTCTTACAATATATATATCTGTTGATTCTTACGCTTTGGAGCCTTAGAACTCTTAAGAGTCCCGTTTTGATTATCATTTGTTATATTATGTGTTATAGCTGCTTTAGAAGTCTAGTAGTCCCGTTTTGATCATTGTTTGTTCCGTGGCATCACAGTGCAATAGTGCGCGTCTTCTACGATTTCAGATTTCATCTGTGAATGATGTTTTGTTTTGACCGCCTTCCGCTGTTAATATTCGTTACGCCAATACAATGAAATGATCCTTATATAAATATATACGCGTTCACAAAAATAAAATATTCTTTTTATTCAACTTTGTCCAATAGTCAATGTTCAATGCTCTTTTAACTACTAGATACCCATGGAATTTATATCAAAAGACATCAATCTAATAGAGGTTGTATGATTCCAGGCCAACAACAATCGTTCGTGATGGTGAGCTCGCGCCACGTGACCGCTATGAAGGCACTACTGAGCGCTGCACAAAGAGATGGCGACACTATACAACAAGCGTGGTTGCCTGTACTCACCACTCTACAGCATCTTGTGAGTACCCGCACTATTTCCATGATATATCATAAATTTTTGGAAATAACGCGCAAAGCGAGAAGCCGACGTGGACGTCTCGAATTCTTGACAAAGACCACCGCACGTGCTCGTTACTATAATCAGTTCTATCTGCCTTATTCGTGCGAGTTACTCACTACACTCTGACGTAGACAATGCTTGCACTTTTGGTGACCCGTGACCTGTACGAGGCCTCTACTCCTGGGGTGGCTACCGCTCTGTACTGGCAGTCATCCATCTAAATGTGAATCGTCGACAAGAAGACGACGCGAGTTATCCCGTATTACTAGTTGATAACTAAATTTAACAGCAATGGGGAACTGTAAAACTAGCTCCATTCAGGTGGCGCTAAATGTTTGTTGCATAGAAAAAGAATATTTGTGCTGTAATTTTTAATATTTTTTGATTTTAGTATATTTTAAAAAAGTATAGTTGTTGTGTGGCACCTGGATGTTGAGAAATAGGAGTTTAGAAATTCCTGAGTAATCCTGATAGAGAAAGTGCGCTCTTTGAAGTGCTCGTAGCGAAGTTTGCTTAGCCGTTCTGAACCGATCAGCAAAGCTAAGCAACGTCCGCCGCGGTCATGAGTTGGATGGGTGACCGCTGGTGACATTACTACTTAGCGCTTCCGTGCTTCGGAGGGCACGTTAGGCCGTTGGTCCCGGTTGTTGTCTTAGAATGGCAGTCGTTATAGCATGGTGGTAGGGCATTTTGCGAATGCCCGCCTGGCTAGCTACCACCCTCAAGTAGAAAACATGTCGCCAAACACCTAACGGTGTGTTCCGGCAGCTGTCCTTGAGAGCCAGTAATTCTAGGTTAGTCTGAACAACACCTTCGACCACATCATCACCTACCATCAGGTGAGATAGTGGTCAAAGGCTAAGCTATAAGGCATAAAAAATTGAATAAAACCCTTAAAACATTTGTTATATTTCGATAAAAAACATGTAAACATGATCTACCAAAACGAATTAAAATCATGAAAATTGACAAAAAGTAGTTATACTATGAATAAAGTGCGTGCATTTTGACTAAATCAGCTTTCCTTCTTAGAAAGACCTAATTTTTAGAAGCACCTCATTTTTTTTCCCGCGTTTAGTCAGTAGCATCCAAGGTATAGATTACATTTATATTATCATCATTAAACTTGGAAACGCTTGTTTAAAACCAAAGAGCTAGCCCTGGGGGCCGACTCCCATGTCTTAATTCAGTCTTATTTTTACCTTATATTTACAATTTTAATTCGCAGTACCACATATCACTATAGTAAACTTACATTAGAACTTCAACGTGAGAGCGAGCTGCATGCATTGAATCAAGTCATCTGTGCGATAGAGATAGCGCTATATGAACATTATTATTTCGTGATGGCCACGGTACGAATGTCAATATCAATATTTTAAGCTTAAAATAATGACGTTGGTTTTCTATAATAGTTTTTAAAAGGTGGGAGTTGGGCCCCAGTAGTTTGCTTACAGCTTATCACGATTTAGCGGGCTCTGTGCTGAGGTATGGTATTATCTTTTGGGGCAACTCAACTAATAATGAGTTAGTATTTAAGGCACAGAAGCGTTGCGTACGATCCATGTTCGGCTTAAAAACAATTGATAGCTGTCAACCATATTTTAAAAAATATAAAATTCTGACACTTCCGTCACTTTACATTTTTGAAGTAGCAATGTTTGTAAGAACCAATCCTGATTTATTCTTAAAAGAATCAGATGCCGTCACGCGTAATAGACGAGATAATTTAAAATTGTCTATATATCCAGGCAAAAGCAAGATGTTGCGCAAAGGGATATTAGGAATGGCCCCTAATATTTATAATAAAGTACTAAAATATATTAGAGATATGAATCATAATTTATTTAAAAGGACATTGAAAAATATACTGACTGCAAAATGCTACTACACAATAAATGACTTTTTAAATGATACATTTTGACATATTATTATTATTATTTTCTATTTTTATTTCACTGACACAATATCAATATCCTTTTATTTAATTTAATTATTGTAATTTTCATATGATTGAAGTTAATATTGTATAATATAATTTATATAATCTCATTCGGTAATATTCTAATTATGAAACGAAATACAGACTTTTATTGGCATATTTTATATACATACTTCTTTAAGAAAATTAAAAAAATAAAGCACTATTCTCCTAACAAAACAATGCTTTAAAACAATTTTTTAATGATTAAAGTACCGTGTGTCCTGACCAAGGAGGTTTCAATTCAATTTATGTAGACATTCTCTATGGTGAGCGTGATGCGCGCGCAACGCTACTGCGCTGGTTCCGAGCCAATAGACCAATAACAGACTTTTTGCATTTTGGCGCTATTTCGTACATTCGAATTTGAGTAATATTTTGTTGGATAAAACTTTAGTAGCAAAAATGTCAATCAACACCCACGATACTGATGATTTAACTCCACCTGACATTCAAGAAACAGCTACGAAACTGACGAATAGTCTTTTGCCAGAAAAATCAAGAAAAGCGTATAGCCACAGAGAGTTGAAATACAGGTAAAACAAAATTAATATGGCCCTGAGATTAAATAAAGTAGTGTATGCAACTGCATATAATTAGGTATTAAAACACTCGTGTAATCTTATTTTGAAACCCGCCTGCGGCTCGTCTCAAAAAACTACACTCATGTTTTAATACCCTATATTATATGACAGTTGCATAAACTACTATTACTATAGTCAAAAATATGATATGTTGCACACCTTAATGGTATACCACAGCGCTCACCCAATTTATAAGACTATTTTTTGTATATAACCTGTGTTAATGCAATAAAAATAATTTGAATTTGAATTTGAGTTACAAACACATAGCCCCAGCTGCGAAACAATTTTTAATAATTGACCCCATGAATGAAACAAGATAATGAAATGCATAATGGCGGATCCAGTAGCGGCCGCCATAAAAAGTGCTTCGAACTGAAGCTCGTTCTCGATAAGATAATTTTATAATTGTGTACAAAGTAAAATAAAGTATAATTTCCCTTATATGTTTTCAATGATGATTCCCTTTCAGGTATGGATTTTAGGGCTGAAGCCATCTACAGGCGGCAGTATGAAAGCAAGCCGCGCAAGCGCAGACGCTAATGCAGTTATGAGTACTTCCGCTGTGATGGCCGACCTGCCCGGTACGTCTGTACATACTATTCCATACTCTGTGATTATTGAGTTATACACTCTTATTTACATACATAGTGCATTCGATTTGAGATAATCGCCTTTGTAACGGTTTCACAATTGGCATTCGTATATATGCATTTGGGGAGCAATTTTTTGATATTTTTGCTGTTTTCGCTCACCAATGATTTGCTTCAAATAATTTTTTTGACAATAGTTGTGACTTTCAAAGAATAACGCGTGTGCGATTTTTGTATTGATTTAAAAAAGATGTTAATGGAGTCTTCCGAGTCCAAGCTATATGAAACATAATAGAGCAAGAGCCCGTGAACCCCAGACCTTCGTTATTTTATAAAAGCTTTTTAAGTTTGTAAGCGCATGCTCCCAACACAGGTAAGAACGAAGGCCTCTTATGAAATTTGGGTTGCCCTGGCTTTGGCAGGTAAACAGTACTAAAGGTGTGTAATATACAAATCTAGTTTCATCAAATAATCAAGAGAAATTTTTTGGTATTACCTTTATAATATTATTAAAAATCATATTATTCATTGCCAGACACTTAACATCGTGGCAACCCCTTGCCAGACACCCTTAATGTTCAGGACATAATGATTCTACTTACGTTATAGTGTAATAGCTGATTTTTATACATGATACTTATATAATGAGTAGATGATGTTTTTTTAGTAGCCAGACATTTTTGATAGTTCCAACCCCCTGCCAGACAAGCATGTAGGATCGCATAGATTCGCGTAGGATGCATTAAGCCTAAACAATTCATACCTTAATGTGATCACAATAAAGACGAGATTGTTTCTGCAAATGTTGTTATCTGTCCTAGTGGACGATCGGGGTTTTGTGAGTTATGCAGTTTAGTGCTGTTGTTAGCTTGTATAGCCTATATGTATAATTCATTATTCTGATTACTATAGTGAGTGTAGTAAGATGTATGACGTGATGGATGTCAAGTATATTGATTTAAAAACACTTGCCTAGGTATGTAAAAACTACTAGGACTGTTACTGCACTGGAGGAAGACATTGACAACTGTAACACAGGTTCGACCTAGCACAGTTTGTCAATGTAAATAACTGTACTGAGATTGGATCACATACTCATAAAATAATAATATTGTAAACGTATAGTTGTAATGTATTGTGTTATTTTTATGAAATAAAATATTTGTATTTGTATTTTATAAAATAACGAAGGTCTGGGGTTCACGGGCTCTTAGACCATAATGTTGTGTCAAAATTCATTCAATATTCAACTGTCAAACTCGCAGTTGTGAAAAACAATCACAAAAGACCTCTGCTCGGACATGTTTATAAAATATCATATCACAATGTTATTTATGTATTTCTAACGGTTTACGAAAACGTTCACAAAGATTTTTTTTGCGCACAACGTCTCAAAACGAACGCTCAATGTGGCTATTTTTGTGTATGTTATTTTTTGCTAACAGCAGGCTATCCTAGAGGCTATATAATTATTCATAGAGAGTGACGAGAATAAATAATAATTTCAATAAAAAAGACAATGCTTATTACACGCTACTAGACATTGCGATTATTTAGCTAGTAGCTAATCGCTCACATGAAAAAAGTGAATTTGAATTCCCAATAGCATAATCGAATTTTCTCAACGTTCGCTGTAATAATATCCTAAAGTTAGAGCGAGAGTGAGCGAGAATGTTACCAAAAAAGTGAATTTGAATGCCCAATAACTAACTACTGCTGCTACTCTTAGGCTTTGCGTATAATTTCGATAATTCTAATCGCCTTTATATGATTTGTTTTCGCGGCTAATTTCTTATCCGTTTCAGTAGCCGCTCATCTCACAGGCACAAGCTTTAGGCTGTGTTAAGTGACATTTATGTTTTCATATAATATAATGTTTTTTTCGCTAAGTATATTGTTTGCTGCGTTTCTGATAAAAAAAAACAGATAGGTATATGTCGCCGTGTTGTGTATCCATGTAAGTGTATGAATGTCTTGCTAACGATATATTTCAGGTCAGCAAGTTCCGGTGGCCGAGTCACTCGGAGTTATGAGTGGTATATCAGCTATACTATTATATACGATTTGTATCTACTTGGAATGTTGTATTGTTTCAATTTGGCGGCCATTTCTTGGATACTTGATAAACTAACAAATGGAAGGTAAAAAATTACAGATTTTAGTTTGTATTGTTTCGTAAGGGATCAGAACTAAACACATCTACCCATATACATTGCAATTTATGTCCTTTGTTATGGGATTATGATGGAACAGAGCACGAGGCCCAGCTGGTGTCAAGCCGTAAACTCTGCCTATAACAGATGCATTTCGCCACAAGTTAGAAACCGCACCGCGGCTATGAGACCTTAAAGTTGATAAGTCTCATGTGCCTGTAATTTCACTGGCACCCTTTAAACAGGAACACAGTAATGTGGAATTACTGCTTGGCGGTAGAAATCGGCAGATGTGTATGCGTAAAAAGCATTTCCCTCATGACAATAAAAACAAAGGTATGGGTGAGATATATATACTACAGTAAGTCAGGAAACTCAGGGGCAATTAAAATTACACATAATATAATCCCTACTATATATGTGTATTCTATTAAAAGTAGAATCAAAATCCATGTAAATAGAGATCACTGTAACGAAATTTTATTATAGTCATATATCGACCAGCAAATCGTAGGATAGTTACCATTAAACCAAATTGAAATACTTTTCTTCAAAATGAAACAATTATAAAAAATATGTTCTAAAGAAAATGGTGTACGTACATATTCCAAATAGATACAATCTATCATAGGATACGAGCTTATGTCCGTCACGGCGCGACGCTCTGGGATGGAGCTTGCTGGCCATTATGATTTGATTTGTTTTGTCACACTACATATTATTATTTGTTTTATTCTTATGCCAGTTTTATACACTGTTAATGTACAATAATTTACCTACTACTATACCTATATCAGTAATTTTGTCGGGCGTTTGACATAACACTGAAAATTGCAATACAAAATATTTTATATTATTTCATAACTTACGTCTGTTTAATGCCGGAAAGGCGTGGACATCCACCGTTAAACAAAGGCGAGGCCTTTCCCCTATTAGCGCGTTTGCCATAACGCCCCTCTCGGATGGCGGTTTGAGATGACAGTTCTTTAGAAGGCGCCGCTGCCCAAGATATAAAGTCATATAATAGTCCTTCCGCATAATTTAATCGATTTCTTGAAACTGCACGTGCGGAAGAATGGTGATACGAAATTATCTCTTCTTATCTCTTATGCCGCGTGACGTCACTCTTACGAGATCATTCGCCTCTTCCTGCACCGAGGTACCTTATGAAGCGACTCAGTTACATATAGCCCCCTTATTCAGATATTTTGAAGTAAACATCTGACTATTCGAATGGTGCTAAAATTACGTGCCCTCTTATTATGGTGACGTATGTATATAAGTGGGACTGGTAATATTCAAGAAACTATTACTGACCAATATCTTTTATGAATAGGTCTGTAAATCCAGCATTGCATCATAATTGCCAGAGATCGTTTGTCCTAATAAATGAGTTGAGATTAGTAAGTTTGTATTTATTATTATCGATGAACAGTCAACCTCGCGACAAAGTTACAGGTATAATATTTCACTCAGCTCAGCACTTGTGATTCGCTTTATAAACCTGGACTTATTTATACCCCCTTAAAAATATTCTGCTTTAATATTACCATAACATTTATACTAGGGTCTTTTAAATTTGTTAAAGGGCAAAACGCAGCCATAATATTGTGACACTGCTGTATTTCCCTTTGTTACAACGTAAGTCGCAGGTCTAGTTTGTGAAGGGAATGAGTTACAAACCTGAAATTTAAATATGTTGTGCAAAAATAGGTCTTGTAAAGTTTTTTCAGTGGGTTCCGATATAATGATTGTTGTAATAGACGTGGGGCTTGTATCTCATAGAGAAGAAGAACAAGTTTTTATTTTATAAAGCAAAGACATTAGTTAGGTTTCTGAAAATTCTGCTTTATAATGTACTATTGATGCTGTGATTAAAAAATAAATAAACACTTTTCATTCCCGGGTTGTCGCTATGTGAAACTCTTATAGAATCAAATATTGTGATTTGTAAAATACTGCCCGACTGTCTGTAATGTATATTTTCTAAAGTCATACCCATGAACAATTAAGTTTAGTTTTCGTTATATTAAAAAAATACAACGAGACGAAAAATTATAGTGACCATCCACTTCTGTAGCCGGAGTGCTCTGACCGCTGAGCCAACATAACATATGACTCATAACTCTAATCTGTCCTCACGTTCTTAACTATCATATGGGGATGGATATGGCGCGAATTCAAATCCCGCACATGACCATTATTTTTTCTCTCGTTGTAACTTTGTTACGTAATCCGCGGAGCATGCGTTATTAAAATATTTAAAGATTCGTTATGATTTGATATAATTGTTATTTCAAACTCAAAAGCGTTTTTTGTTAGCGCGACGTGAGATAAGGGCAGGATGAATCTTAAATGATACAAGACAAAGAAGACATTAATAAATATACTCTTATATGAACACACTGGCTAATTATCATCATAGGCCTTGTTTTCCCAATTTGTGTGAAGGGGCTACAGTGATTGTTTGTTTTTTGTTTTCTTCTCATTGGGATCATCGAGGCCAAATTCAAATGTTTGATCGATTCGTTATTGTTTCTAGCGTTATCGGCAATGTTGTCTCGAGTGTTCGAATCGTCGAAGAACTTGGACGACGTGGCGCTGCACCATCTCATCGACGCGCTCTGCAAACTGTCCAACGAAGCTATGGAATTGGCCTATTCAAATAGGGTAAGTGAAATAAATCAGGGTCAGGCCATCGCGTGTCTTCGACTGTGTCTGGTAATATTCTCCCTAAGCACGAGCAGGGTTTCATAAAGCGCGTTTGCTGCCAATTGTTTTTGATTTAGTTATATGGAATGCATCTAAACGTTTTTCCCCCGCACGGGTAGATAGGGGTGGGGCATTAGCATTTGAGCCATACGTTGGGAACCAATCAAATGTACAGTGAGTGTTTCTGAAACTCAAGTTTTTGTGTAAAGGTCCGTCTCTTGCCCATGCAAGAGACGGACCTTTACACAAAAACTTGAGTAGTTTCGGGAAACTGAGGTGACGACATTACGTCCGTACGTTATATCGTCACCTCTGTTTCCCGAAATGGTAGGCAGAGATCACGGTACTCACATGTTATGGTCTGGACGTAATAATATCTCACTTGCTTACTTCACTCTCACCTCCTTCTTTACTAATCCGCCTCTGTACGACGGTGGATGCTCCTCTGGCTGTCGATAATGGGCACAGTTCCAGATTCCGGACTGCTGCTGAGAATTTCTGTACCACATAAACCTAATAATTCTTCAACCAGCGGATTACAGCCGGAGATTTCAAATCGAAGCTTTCCTACGCTGGGGCTTCTACAATGATATTTATATATGTGTGTTTTTGTAGGAACCATCGCTGTTTGCGGTCGCGAAGTTATTGGAGACTGGGTTAGCGAATATGCACCGGATCGAAGTCATGTGGAGGCCCATCACAAACCACCTTCTAGAAGTAAGTCGTACCCGTTGTTTCCATCATTTCAATGTTTCATTTGAACACTATTATACATAAGGTTAAATATCTATAGCTTATATATAAATGATATCAGTTAGTCCAGGATCTGACTGTGGAAAAGAAAGTTTTTTTTTCAGGAATGTTTAGTAGGATTGTTAGTAAGTTTTAAGATCCAACTCAAGACCACTCTTGAGACCTGATATTGAGTTATGATACTAGCTGGGTGCGAGATCTCAAGCATTGGTTTATTATGATCTTTGTATATGGATATTGAATGAGTGTCAATACTACAAAAACTCATAAAAAAAACTTATGACCACGAATGTGGCCAGTAGCATGCGACTCAAGTAACATATTTTCTTTCAGGTATGTCAACATCCACATATAAGAATGAGAGAGTGGGGTGTAGAAGCCATAACGTACTTGGTGCAAGCGGCGTTCCAGTATCATCACAACAATCCTGCGTTAGTCAACGAGGTTAGTTGTAATGTTTACCTTTTCATATGGCGTATTCATATTTTTTTCCTAAAGTTCATGTATGGTTTCATTCAATTCCCATACATTCCGAAATTTATAAAACCATGCAGTTTTTCTCATGCAAATCTAAGATGTTTTAGTCCGGAAGCGGTTTAGTTCTAGAGCGTTTTATTTATAAAGCGTTTAGGCCGATGGCGATGTACGAGAATGAATTTTTTTTTTTTTTTAGCCTGATAGGTTAGCCTTTGACCACTATCTCACCTGATGGTAAGTGATGATGTGGTCGAGGATGTTGTTCAGACTAACCTAGAGTTACTGGCTCTCAAGGACAGCTGCCGGAACACACCTTTAGGTGCTTGGCGACAGATTTTCAACTTGAGGGTGGTAGCAAGCCAGGCGGGCATTTGCAAAGTGCCCTACCACCATGCTGTAACGACTGCTATCCTAAGACAACAACCGGGACCGACGGCTTAACGTGCCCTCCGAAGCATGGAAGCGCTCAGTAGTAATGCCCAACCAGCGGTCACCCATCCAAGTCATAACCGCGCCGGACGTTCCTTAACTTTGCTGATCGATTCAGAATGGCTAAGCAAACTTGGCTACGAGCGCTTCAGCATTTTAGTCAAAAGGCGACATAGACTTTAACGTTTCAGTCACACAGAGAATAAAGGACATAATACCTAAATCATTATGCATTACATCTTTCGGTGTTAATAAGTTGAGTCACCCCGATTTGGGGATATAAAGCCTTAAGGTGGATTCACGTCTGTAGCGGAAAATTGAAACTATTAATCGCGCTTGTGCTTAGTTAGGTAATAATTCAACATGTTCGTGATATTCGCGAGTGTCAAATAATATTGGTCGTAATTATTAAAAGTTATTGGACACGAGTGCACATGATATATAAGTTACACCTAAATATTAAAATTACTATTCCCGTAAGGGAATAGTAATTTTAATGATCACCAGGTATAGCACCTGGTGATCGAGCGAATTCTCAAACGCCGATCTAAATGTATGGAAACAAGTGTGCAAATTCGCACGGTCGATCTCAATAATTATTGAAGTATTGAAACAAAAAATCCTCCGAATCTCGCGTATTACGTGCTCAAGTACAATTGTTATACAATAAATAGAAGATCTAGCAGCAAAAGAAAATTCATATACATGAGTCAGTGTACACAGTAAGTTCAAAATTGTCTCAAATAACACCAAGCCTAAACCTCTTAAACATAGCTTTACAAAATTACCACGAGAGGAACAATTATAGTCATCTGCGGGATACGAAAACATTTTTTTTGAGGGGGGTAAATGCCTTCGCACTACCTCTCCACCGACTCCACCACGGGGGTAGTAGAGGGATGTGTGGGACTTGAACACACTAAAACCCGCCGTGAGGAGTCCTCCGCCGTGGTGGGGCAAGGTAGGGTCGCGTTAATATTCACCATCTTGCCACGGCGGTAGGCGCGACCGAACTTAATCTGACCTCTGCGCCTGTGGAGGGCCTATGGCTTTTTGATCACAGATAACAAATCAAATAGTCTATGAAGCAAGACTGTCCACTTTTTAATTCCTCACCGCTAAATAATACTATGAATGCCGTGAACGTGAATTCTAATCTGTGACTGACTACTTTGTAGAATGACTTCAATGCAAAATCATTACTACATTATAGACGACTGCACCAAAAATAGTGTTATGTTTTTAAGGTTTAGGTATGTATGTTTTATGTGAATTGGTATGATTGAACTAAAATAGGAAGTTTGACACATACTAAAAGACATTTTAAGACGAGTTTAAGCCGCGCCCGCGCATTCTCTGGTGCGGTCTTAAGGCACCCACTCCGTGATGAAACGACTCTTGAAAGTCGCGAAACCGGTCGCGACGCGTTCTCGACGTAAAAACCGTAAGTTTAAATCGGCTTAAAATGTCTTTTAAAATAAGAAGGAGTGTAATAAATAAATAAAATAATAAGATTGACCCTTCTGTCTGTCTCAGGTTGAAAATGACGTGCAATCTAGAAAAATAGTCTTATGAAACGCTTAGGCATTTTTTATTTTAGACGGTGTCGTATGTAGATGTTTAGCTCTTTAGAGATTTTTATCATTTTGCTTCATTGATGATTCCATTTGTTGTCAATGTGATCAAGAAGCGTTCAATAATAATATTTCTTTCGGTTTATTTCCATGCAACATTTCATGAAACATGGCATAGCCAGATACGATAATTCCTTTCAACTTTTGATTGAAGGCTCGTGAAAGGCTGCTTTTGGAACCGCTGTCAGAGTTATGTGCAGTGCGTCATTGTGATGTGCGAGCGAGACAGCTAGAGTGCGCGGCTAGACTGCTCCACTCTAGAGGAGAACAGCTGGGAGCCGCCTGGCCTCTGATGATGGAGATCATCTCTGCAATATCTTCACATCACAGGTAATGACTCCACCTTCTCTGATGTTGTCTTACTGTTTGGGGGATTGTGTAGGTGTTAAGTAGCTTATCAGAAGCTTTTCAGAAGTCTTCCACGGAGTGTGCAGGTGCTTCGAAGGGCACGTTAAGCCGTCGGTCCCGGTTGTTGTCTTAGGATGGCAGTCGTTATAGCATCATAATAGGGCATTTTTGAAAAGCCTACTTGGCTAGCGTCCACACTCAAGTAGAAGATCTGGTCTAAAGGTGTGTTCACGGCAGCTTGTTTTATGTCCTTGAGAGCTAGTAATTTAGCTTAAACGGCATCATCGATAAATCGGGTGTGATATTGGTCAAAGGTTAGCCTATCAGCAATACCACGAAGATGGCGAAAGGTTCGCTTTCAAAAAAATCTTAATTAAGATCCCCGCGTCGTGATAACTTATTGTGTTTTAATAATAGGGGGAGGTTAGTTCAACGGTGAACCTCATGGCTGTTGATGATATTGATGATTAGGTGGGTGAGCTTAATGCAATATACGGGGCAGAATTACATACTCCGGACAATTACTGAGAACTAGGATCAAATGCAGGACCACCGGATTCCAAAGAGTTGTTGCAATCGCCACTCAGCCAATGGGACTTACATAAATATTTGTTTTTTTACATAAATAACACTCCAAATCTCAGATAATTGATCTGATAATAGTGAATAGCTACACTGTTGTGTCGGTATCAAAAGAACGTTACGAGACACATGTACGGGCCTTGAGCCGTATATCTGAAATAGAGTAGAGAGAATTTTACTAAAGATAAGCTTCAAAAGGAAAACCATCAAATTGTATAGATGTAGTTGAAGTTACAAAGCAATGGTATGATAATGATACTCTGAGTCTTCGCTCTGATCTGCTAGAGAAAGATAATTTATGGCAAAATATTTTTCTAGCTACTTATCAGCTCAAAACCGTTGTTATGATTACTACAGTGAAGTTCTAAGTTTAATGGATCTTGTGACCACAAATATGGAGAGTATTGGAAAGTGTTAGTAATATATTTGCTTCAACAAGTTTCAACGCCTACATTTCAATTAAAATAGTACCTAGATTGCGGTACAAATGCGGAAAGGGGATTTGTAAACGTGAAGACAATGTGGATGGCGAAAGCAAATCATAGTCCCGAGTTTATAATAAAATTCACGAGGACATGTCATACGATGGTTTTAATACCTTTTTGAGAAATTTTAAAGTAAAATACAATGCCTAACTCTAGATTGAGCGCTTGCTGGCTGCTTGACTAAGTCTGACGGAGTTAAATTTCCATTTCTAAGCTTGGACCCATTTTTACTAAAACTGAACACATAATGATAATCACGATTTATGCTTACACGATTTGGAATATGAAAATCAAATCAAGACTAAAAGCAAGAAAATTTCAAGTTAGTGGGTCGCCAAGATAGTGAGGTCGTGGTTTTCGCGCTCATATAGCGCATGCGCGCCTCAACGAATAGACCAAAGAATATCTGGCAAGGTTCTATCAATGTATATAGTTAATGTAAATAAACTCTTTTGCAAAAAAAAACGGGCACCTAAGGAAATTTACGTTCTAAGGTCGATTTTAGTTAATTAAATGAAATGTATTTCTTTGACGTAGTCTGTATACTTATAATCGTGTAAATTCATGCGCGTGAAGTGAATTCGAGCAATTAAAAGAAAAAAAAACGGTGGATTCTTTAAAATCGATGTACACGCCCAAACAATAAGAAGTGGTCGGCAATAAAGACAAGTTTTTTTTACTTTTTTTAATTAAATAAAGTTACAAATGTAAAAACCTAATAACGAGGGTGACCTCCTCTTGCCAAAATCACAGCTTGAATCCTTCTGGGCATGCTTTCCACGATGTTTTTAATAACGTTTTGAGGAATACGTTCCCACTCTGCTGCAATGACTCTTTTTAGCTCCCTGATATTTTGTGGAGCAGGTTGCACTGATCTTACCCGTCTCTTTAGAACATCCCACACATGCTCAATTGGATTGAGGTTCTTTCGAGCTGGCCAATCTAAACGACGGATCCCAACTTCTTGCATGTACGCTTCCACGTCGCCAGAACGGTGCGGGCGAGCATTATCGTCCATAAAAATGGAATATTCCCCAAGTGCAGTCAATGTGGGTTGTGCGTATGGAATTAGGACTTCCATTATGTACCGGTGTGCATTTAATGTTCCATTTTCTATGAAAACTAACTCCGTACGCTCCGTCGAATTAATTGCTGCCCAAAACATAACGGAGCCTCCGCCATAAGGAGTGATTTCTTCGAAACACACTTCCGCATAGCGTTCCCGTGGTCTTCACAGCACTCGCCGGCGTCGGTCCTCTCCACACAAAGAGATTCTAGCTTCATCAGAAAACAATACTTTATTCCAGTCCTCCAGAGTCCATGAAGCACAGTTCCGAGCAAACTGAAGTCGAGCAACACGGTGCTCTCGGAGTAATTTAGGGCCCCGAGCTGGGCGGTAACTCTTGATATTGGCAGCTAAAAGCCTCCTCCTGACCGTCCACAAGCTAACTTCTACTCCTCTTACTTCTTCAAGGCTCTTCTTCAGTTCCACACTTGACGCCTTACGATTTCGCAACGCCTGACTCACCAAAAAGCGGTCATCTCTTGGTTCTGTGCATCGTTTTCTTCCCGAACCGGGTCTTCTTTTGAACGAACCAGTCTCTTGATACCGTTGCCAAGTCCTCTGGACAGTTGAACGACTCACATTTAGCCGCTGAGACACGTAAGTTTGCGAACAACCTTCTTCAAGTAGGGCTATAATTTTACCGTCCCTTATCGCTTTATCACTCATATCAAAAAGTGGTATTTAATGTAAAAAGAAAGATTAAATTGTTTAATTTGCAGAAAATATCCAAAAAGTTTTAAAATATCGTAATCAGTTAAAAATCGTTTCAGCAATTCGCGCCATTAGTAAAGCAATTTTAGAATAATCCACAATAATCATTATTTTTCTTTTAAAAATAACAAATGTTAAATTTGGAACGTAAAGAATCATGCCAGGATGCTTCAAAAAACATGCCAATACATCGTCAAATTAACAAAACCTATTTCTTGTTCTTCTTCGTTGAAGTGGTGAAAAAATCTAAAGTGCCCGTTTTTTTTGCAAAAGAGTTTATATGTGCTTTCTCAAGGTCTCATGGTCAATGGTTTAAGTCTGTTTGCGTGTGTGCAAAATCTTTTTTATTAGAGACAAACTTGAACATAAGTTTGAACATAAAATAAAATAACAGTTAAATGGTTCTACAGAAGTAATTTTGTGCGGTTTTATAATATTTTATAAAAAAGGAAACATGATGCACGTAAAAATATTTTGATCAAGAAATCCTACTACATAGATGGTGATTACTTAAACGACAAAAATGCTTGGAAATAATCCGCCTCTACCGAGCTATAGCCTTTCACCTAATATTATATACGTATGCCTAATTATAACAAATATTGTAGATAATAATTGTATATTATGAATTATAACACGTTGTTAAAAGACGTTTAAGACGACGCAGTGGTAAATAATTAATCTCAAATCGGGTACCGCCCCACATACTATTCACTCCGCGTGGGGAGGAAAGATCACGTAGTAATTCGCACGTGACATAGCTTGTGCTAAAAGGTCGTATGCGCCAAAACAGTAATTATAGTTTAAAATAAAAACTATAGCAAATTTTCAAAAACCAAATTTCCACATGAAGTGTGTGTTAAGACTCATCTATTCAGATATTTAAGAGGCTTTAATTGATCTAGGCTTCCTGTAAAATGCAAATATCTGTTTTTTAAGAGCATGTTTTGATAGCTTTTTTCTGTTGACCAATCATGCAAAGCTATTATCAAAATGATGTCAATAACATGGTAAACGAAATACGTTAAAAATCATTTCCAAATGTTTAGTAATTGCTGCGAAAAATTGAGATCTCTGACGCCATTATTTTCAATTCGTAGTCTTAAGATGAATGGTCCCGGGTTTCTTGCCCGCTCTTCTCGCAGTGGCTCTATACATTTATTTTGCTGAACGTGGCAGTACAATGTACAATATTATATTTGTAATCGATCTTCATAAGAGCGTCGTAGAAAGGCTTCTACTGTTAATGTCAATTATACCGTTATTCAATTTAGGCAAATTGAATAACTGATATTGACATTATATAACCACTCTGAAATGTTATGTAAAACCTTTCAAGATCTACTTAATTCTACAATCTTACTCTGTGAACACCAGTCGGAATATATGGGCATACTAAAAAACGGCGTCCACGTACATATATCTTACCTAATTTTCCCGGCAATTCGAATTATTGCAGTATAATTTAAACTGTACGTTTGTTGTGTTTCGATACGTTGTGTTTTGTAATATGTATCAAAGGAGAATGCCCATTTCACTAGGAGACTTAGGTCCCGTGAAAAAGTTTAGTGTCCTGATTATTTATTTTTTTATTTGTTAATAAAAACGTCTAATTTTAGGATCAGTAGCCATTTTTCATGTTTTTACCCTAGTTTAAGAGTAATTTAATTTTTAAGTTTTAAAAATTATCAATCATCTAGATATTAAGACTATAATACTTTTTAGACAAATCGAATGATACCATAAGTATCAAAATCCGCAACCTGATAGTTTAGGAGATAGTATCAACAACTTTATTCTGGTCCTTAATAATTATTCATATTTAATATTAATGCCCAATCCTCTTCTAATTCATTGCTTTTTTCTAGACAATATAACAATAAATATGGTACTATTTTCTCGCACATGCTCCAAGTTGTTTTGCCTGTTTGTATTGATAAGATCCTAATGCGAATCTGCTTAAATCATTTACATTTAATCTAGGAAACTAATCAGTACAGTACAGTACAGTAACCGGCAAAACACGTGAGTTTTTTGCCGGTTAGTGTATAACTTGATGCTATTTAGGAATAGAATAGACCTACATTTCAAAAGAAACGATTATTTTCTTTCAAGCTATCAGCTGGTCATTGACTTGACACTCTTGACAGTAGCACGTAAACATTAGTAGTGTTGCCAGTTAACATATTTTAAATCGAGACACACAATATCGATTTTTCCTGACTGAAGAGTGTGTTAAGACAGCCTTGCTTCCACGCTATACCATCTTTTATATGTGGCTGCTATAAATCGTTATTTTAATATATTTTATACTCGCTGAATTCTAACGTTCACCTTGCTACTAGCCCGGCGGCACACCTAACAGCAAGCCATATTGTATTGAATACCAGGCATCTAAAAATATACATCTTAAAGGACTTGTAATGGAGTTTGCTTAGCCGTTCTTAATCGATCAGCTAAGTTAAGCAACGTCATAAATCATGACTTAGATGCTTGACCGCTAGTGACATTCCTACTGAGAGCTTCCGCGATTCGTATGGCACGTTAAGCCGTCGGTCCCGGTGTTGTCTTTTTTAGATGGCAGTTGTTACAGCATGGTGGTAGGGCATTTTGCGAATGCCCGACTGGCTAGCTACCACATTCAAGTAGAAAATCTGTCGCCAAGCACCTAACGGTGTGTTCCAGCAGCTGGCCTTCATAGCCAGTAATTCTAGTTTAGCCTGAACAACATCTTCGACCAAATCACGACCTACCATCAGGTGAGATAGTGGTCAAAGGCTATAAAAATAAAATAAAAAACACACATAAACTATCAATAGTACCTATAGTATATTCAATAAGTATACTTACGGTATGGATCGTTTCTGCGCTGTCGATAGATATTCAATTAAAGACAAAACATGTAAAAAAAACTATATGAATAGCAATGAATTCAATCATAGCTATGTATTTTTAATCGATCTAACTATAAATGGAACTATAAATAACTGGCAATTCTAAGTTGGCAATATTGTAGTGAGGCATAAGGACCATGTATCCAGTTGCCAATAAATAAAAAAAATGTAGTGCATATTATCTTTGGTTGCTAGTTTTGAAATAACAGGAAATAAATAATTTATAAAAATTATTTATTTCGCTAATGCTAGGGTGAAAAGAAATACGCTGTTAATGAGAGAAGAGCAAAAAAATATGTAACGATTTTAGCATAATATTTTAATAGGACACTCCGCCATATAAGGGACCTGCCTTTGAACATTCTCCTTTTGTATTAAATAATATAATATGTGTAATAGATGATTTGCTTAGATATAAGTGTATGTCTGTATAACGGTTTGTATAATTGTTGTCAGCGAGCAGCTGATCCGTTGCGCGTTCCAATGCGCGCAGGTAGTGGCGGGAGACCTGCTCGGATGCGCCGGGCCGCGCTGCTTGCGGCGCGTGCTCACTGCCGCCGCCGCCTTCGCGCTGCAGACCAAGGAGCTCAACATCAGTCTCACGGCCGTCGGCCTCATGGTCAGTAACCACTGTTACCGCACATCGTCTTTACATTACACCACCAAACTTCTACAGACATACTACAACGAATACACACAACTGTACCAAGCCATTTTAAGGTGCGTTCGATTTGAGACGATAGCGCATGTAGCAGTTTCAAAATCGGCATTTGAATCTAAGCGTTTGGGAAGTAATTTTGCTATTTTATGCTTATCATTGATTTGCCCCAAATCGAAAAACACATAACACTTTCTGACAATAGCTGTCATTCTTAAAAAATAATGCGCGTGCGAGTTTTTATTTGATTTATAAAAATATTATAATGAAGCCATTTCACACAGACAAAGGGAAAATAAATCCTATGCGATTTACAAAATTGGGTTTACAATACATTAAACATCTAATTACGTAGCACCCGTGAGGTGCCGGGCTGGAATGTCACACCCCCGTCTCTAGCCGTAAATATCGTAAGAGGAAACTAAGGGTAACACACCAGAAGGTGGGCAGCAGCGCTTTTTCAGGAACTGATATCTCACACTGCGATCCTCAAGCTGCCTGCTAAGCGTGGGGATTATGGCCAACCCCCCCCCATTTGGGGGAGGCTGTGTTCAGCAGTGGACTATCTGGCTGGTACAGTAGTTTTCAGAAGGCTTGCAGGGCCTTGAGGAATTATATATATTTAATAAAAAGTGACTCCCGACCACTGAAGCGCGGATTGGATCGGCGAGTGAGTATTCGCCTGTCTTCTACAGAACGCTCTGCTTATTTTCTCATCTGTTGGTGCCTCACCCCCTCGGAGTCCCATCGGCGCCAATACGTGATAGCAATTTCATTGAATTGTTTGCTATAAGGCTTTTATGTTAGGTGATTGTGGTTAACAGCAGTGCCATTTGTGGGAAATAATAATACACGGTGGATCATTAACCGTTAGTTGATTTGAAAATATTGTTTTTTTTGTAACAGTGGAACATATCTGACTACTTGTACCACAACCGCGACAAGCTAGTGGTAGCCCTGGCGAACGACACGGCCGTGTGTCCGGAAGTGCCGAACCACGCGGAGCTCCCGCCGCTGGACAAGCTCTGGATGTGCCTCTATATTAGACTCAGTAAGTCGTATCTTCACATGTTCATATTTTTTTTATGATAACCTTAAGCCTGCGTATCTTCTATATGGTTGACAAAGGTGGAGAAACACTAAAAGTTCACTTAATATTTCTTGTACTTTTTGCTATTTACTCGGAACAGAGTTTTGTTAACCCAAGACATTTTTTTACAGCATAAGTACATAAGAGTATACATGTATTTCCATTAAAAAAAATGGTAATTTGCTTATTTTTATATTAATTCTGTAACAAATATAACAAAACATGCATGTTTTGCAGTGCGGAATTTGACAGTGGCTACAATCATTATGAAAAAATTATTTAATGGGTAAAGCGTCGAAAAAAAACAATTAACAGATATAAATTGAGATGAGAAGAAATGACCGCGTACCGTCTCCTATGACAGTTAGAGTACAAATACAAATACAAATAATACAAGTAACTTTATTGTATAATAATATGGTACAATTTATAGGTGAAATCCCTGCCTGCTGCTGTAGTTTTCACTGTGTTGCAGAAGGCAGTTCCTTTCCCACAATTATGTTTATTTAAACAATATAGACATTAATTTAGAATAATTTAGAAAAATAAAAAAAAAGCTTAGGTTTATAAAATATTGTGATTTGTGTGTGTGTGTGTGTTTGTGTGTGTGTGTGTGTGAGGGTGTGTGCGTGTGAGGGTGTGTGTGAAGGTGTGTGGTACGAGATGTTGTGTAAGTGGTGTGGATTAGATAATCAATGAATGTTTATTCCACTTTTTCTAGTAATTTTTCAGTCATGTCATAATCATGTTCTCTAAGCCATTCCTTTATTATTGATTTAATTTTGTAGGGACTGAGTGATTTAATATTTTCTTTCCTATTAAGTGCATTATATATCTTTGGAGATAAATGGTTATATTGTCTCCAGGCAAATATACTCTTGCACCTAGGAACAGGGCATGTATCTAATCTTTTCTTAGTTACCGGTAAGAATGGAACAGTTTTAATATGATACTTTTTGATACTGTTGTATATATATATTTTTCTGACAGAAAGTTGTTTGGACTTCTCATAAAGCTCTGTGGTAGGGTGAGTGAATGGTAAGGTCATTATAACTTTAAGAAGGGCACGTTGGGCTCTCTCTACTTCAATCATATGCGACTTTGCAGCACCCCCCCATGAACAAATGCAGTAACTAATTATACACTCTCCTAGAGCTTTGTAGGTTTGCAGCATGAGACTTTGATCTGCCACTGGGCGAAGTAGTTTAAAAACATGGATGAGTCTCCTTACCCGGTTTGACACTGTTTGGATATGTGGAAGCCATGACAGTTTATGGTCTATTTGGACACCAAGATATCTAATAGTTTCCACATTGTCCAGTGCATTACAAGAACAATTTTTGTTTTTGGATAAACTACGGTTGCATGGCAAGGTGTGTGCAAGTATTTTGAAGTCCACTGGTGGTCTATTTGCGTTCGTTTTTTTGAAGCAGATATATTTAGTTTTTGATATATTTAGCGAAAGTAGATTATCTTCTAACCACGAAATTACTTTAGATAGCCCTTCCTCTGCCAACTGTCGCGCTTGTGGCCATGTAGTGCCATGAAACACTAAGACTGTGTCATCAGCAAACATCAGAATATCCGCGTTGTTTAATTTAATTTTGCATAATTCGTTAATGTACAGTAAAAACAATGTCGGTCCAAGTGTGCTACCTTGGGGAACCCCATAGTTGCAGATGGCACCGTTGCTTTCGTGTTCGTTAACTACAATTTGCTGCTTTCGATCGGTGAGGTAATCTGTAAACCAATCTAGGACATTTCCTCGCACACCTACATTCTCCAGACGCGCCAGAAGGATAGGGATAGAGACCGTGTCGAAGGCTTTTTTAAGATCAAGAAATACACTGACACACTTCTCTCCCTCGTCCACATACTTAGTAATCAGAGAAGTCAACTGGAGCACAGCATCATCAGTAGACTTTTTAACTCGAAAACCATATTGATTACTTGCTATGAGACCATGTTTTTCTAAGTATGACATCAGTCGCTTGTTCACTATTTTTTCTATGACTTTGGAGAGAGTAGGCAGGAGAGAAATAGGTCTGTAGTTTGATGGGAGTTCCTTGTTTCCGGCCTTAAAAATCGGGCAGACCATAGCTGTTTTGAGTGCCATAGGAAATATACCGTACGTAAAACTAATGTTGCATAAGTGAGCTATTGGCGGAGACAATGACAAAGAGCATGTTTTAAGTAGGGATGTTGTAATTTTGTCCCAACCTGGTGCGCTGTTTACTCTCAGACTGGATATAATACTAGTTACCTCTATAGCATCCGTTAGAAATAGAGATAATGAGCTCAGTGGTTTGGGCGTGAGAGAACTGACTGATGTTGCAAGTTCGTAATCAGATTTGTTTAGCTGGTTTAGTGTTACAGTTGCAAGATCTCTTCCTATAGAGGTGAAGAATTTATTAACGTAGTTCAGTGATTCTAGGGGAGAATTTTTAATTTTAAGTAGTGTTATGGGTTCTATTTTATTCTTACCATAATCACAAAGTTCTTTTATTATTTTCCAGGTATCTTTCATATTACCACGCGATTGTTCAAGTTTGTTTTTATAATAATTATGTTTTAGTGATTTGATCAGGTGATTGCAGGTATTTCGGTATTTAATATAGGTATTTCTTTTTTCTATGTCTACTATAGTAGTCTTTAATTGTTTTTGCAGTCTATTTCTATGCCTTATGCATTTGATCACACTGGTAGTTATCCATGGTTTAATAGGTTTATGCCTATTTGGTATACGTCGTACTTGAGTATTTGTTTGTATTATACCTTGTATAGAGTAAATAAGGGTATTTGCAGCGTCATTAACGTCGTTAATTAAGAAATATTCTTTCCAACAATGCTGTGCTAAAGTTTCCCTAACAGCATTTATATTTGTAACAGTTTTGGATTTATTGTATGCTTTATCAGATTTTTGATTTAATTTAGAGTCTATACACAATAATATTGGTGAGTGATCTGTCAGTTCATTAAAGACTAGTTTGCCATTTATTAGCTGTTTTAATCATAAAATGATCCAAGCACGCTGTTGCTCTTGTAGGCAAGTCTATACCTTGAGTTAGGCCATGGGATGCTATAAGATTCAGGTACATTGACGTAAAACTAGACTGGCATGCGGTAGGTAAAGTATTAATGTTTATATCGCCAGTAAAAATAAAATCATTTTTGTGCTTGACAATGTTAAAGACTGCATCTAGTGACTCTAAGTAAGATGTTGGATTTTTGTATGAAGGTGGACGATAGGAACATACTATGGAATATTTGTCATCAATTTCTAGAAGTAAACAATTGCCTTCAGATATCTGTGGCTCGGTTGTTTTGACTGCAAACTTTTTACTAACGTATACAACTACACCATCGTTTTGATTAATTCTGTTTTTAGTGAAAAACAAGTTATAGTAATAGATGGGCGGTGGATCATATTTGCTAGTCCAGCATTCTGTTAGAACGATAACGTCAATAGGTATATCAAAGTTACTGAGAAAAGCAAGAAACAAGTCCATATTTTTATGGATACTACGGATATTAAGCGATAATACCGAGAGGTCCTTGTGGACATTACTGTAGTTTAGAAATTTTGAACTTTCTGAGGGATCATCAAGATACCTACAGTTTATTGGGTCGGTTCGATCAATATCTTGCAATATATTATTATTAATTAAATCAAACATTGTAAAAAATTATGCAAGTAAGAACTATATTGTATGAACGGTATAAATACTGAGAAAGAGGAATTCTTAATATGTATGTATGTTTTGTAGTAAGAATGTATGTGTTAAATTTTATATTAAAATATGTTGTGTGTTTGGTTTTTTGAGTGTTACATTGTGGAGAGAATAAGATGGTTAAACAGTTTGTAAATTTACATAAGAAAATAATCGTGAATAGGTTACAATATAAATCATAAAAAAAATATAGTAGGTTAGTGTCCACATTAATTAACAAAAATGTTGAGTACTGCACTCTTAGTCATGTAGCTTTTAGCTTGTCCAGGTCGCTTTCGCAGGATACTCGAATCTGTGGAGAGCCTTCTGACTTCCGTAAAAATACTCGGCCAAACGACGTCCAGCAATAAGCGAACCCGTGGTTCTTAGCAAATTCCCGGCCATGGTAAAATAGTTTACGCTCCTTTGGAGTCAAGTTTTCTGACATGAATATTGGTTTACCCGGTCCAACAGCTTTCAAGTCCACGGTACTTAGTCTGCCATGACGGTTTTCCTTATTGTATTTCTTAAAGGAGCTTAGAAAGTTGTCTCTCGTTGAGACTGTAGTAAAGTCGGCGACTATTGGCTTGACGGCTGCTTTGGTGTTAATGCGATACACATCTCTAATTTCCGTGTTCAGCAGCGGAATCTGAAGCACTTCAGCTGCAATACTAATTACTTTTTTTAGGTCCTCCTTGGTTTCATTTTGACTCTGTGGGAAGTTTCTGATCTCTACACTAGTGCACCGGATATTACGTTGCATTAAATCTAAGGTATTTTCTAGCTACAAGATGTAATTTTTGTCGTGCTTTACTTCTTTTTCAAGTTTATCAATTCTCTGTATCGCCTCGTCGTACTTTGTTGACATAAAGTCAACTGACATTTTAACGTCATTGATAGAACTTAAGATAACCTCGTACTTGACATCCTGCCGCTTTTGCATCTCAGAAATCATATTCATCATTTCAGCCATACTTATATCGTCAATATCTCCGCGTTTCCGTTTATGTACGTTCCTTGTTGTGATGTTACTCAGTGACGAAGCGGCACTCACAACGGCATCTTGTCCAACTTCAGAAACGTTTGAGTCCGAAGGATAACGCTGCAGCGGAGTTGCAAAAGCAGATGGCAACGGGGACGAGTCCCTTGGTGGTGTGCGGTTAAGCGGCATTTCCTCACGAAATAAGTTAGCAAAAAAACAAGAGTGCACACAGCAATTGCGCACTTTATTAGAGCAGGGGCCACTTACAGCGAGCGCAGGTTACCAGGCTAACAGCGATGCAGAGAGGTTGACTAACCGTTGCAGGTGAATGAAGCGCACCGCAGATAGCGCGGGTGCAGGAAGGGCGCGCGGGCAGGTGCAGCGCGTCAGCGTATTAGGACTAGTCAATGGGCGTAGACGAATAGGCGGGGCTAGTAGGCAAGGCTTACTTGTGCACGCGCAGATTGATGTGTGCGTTGTACGTCGAGCGTCCGGCCGGATGATCTCCCGAACAGTTATGCACTCCTATTTTTTCGAACGGTTTTAATTATGTGAATTTGTGATTTAATTTATTTAAATAATTTGGCAATAATCTAGCACGCGTCTACTCGGTATCGAGGTCCGGAGGGAAGGGAGAGTTAGAGTAATACAATTAGAGCGCAAAATTTTGGGCCCATTCGAGCGATCCTCGATGGCCCTGTAGTAAGACACTCGGTGCATAACATCCAGGGACGAAGGTTCGATTCCCAATAGAGGTGACAAATTTATACTACAAAAATTTGTAAATGTTATTTCGTGTAGCAAGCATAGAAGTGCTTGTAATCATATTTAGAAATATAAAAGGGTGGCGACATCATAACGAAAGTTAAAGTGATTCAAAAAGTACTTCTTTCGGTCAGATGAAGTCTCTATTTCTTAGACGCTACACTCTTGTCAGACTCTTGACTGAGAATACGACCCTGTACGATGGAAGAAAGGCGTTGTTTGACTTTGAGTTCGGCAAGTACGGAAATGTTGGTTCGATGTTGAGTCCATAATATGCAAAGCATTTTTCTCCAGCACCACATTTCTAGAGCGTCTACCTTTATATCAGTCTTTCCTAGCATCCATGTCTCAGCACCCTAGAAAAATATAGACAACACTAATGCCTACTAGTCGCATTTGTGTGGCTTTTGAGATATTTATTATTTCGCCATATTTTCCCGACCCTATCCATAGCTGACTTAGTTTAGGATTTGTGCGCTGAAGTTGAAATTCATACAGGTATACATGAAACAAGAGACTTACATCAAAAAATAAAATACATCACAAAGACTCATCTAAAACTTGGACTATAGAGAAATCACGAGGTGAATTACTCACGAACATAGGAGGCTCATGATCTTCTTCCTTAGGCTCTGTTGGGTTGGGATATAGCTATGGCTGAGGGGCAGTCTCATGGGACAGCATCTTCAAACAGTGACTGGCAGTACTCTTTCCAGGTTTCGAATATTGCGTCTATGTTCGTGAGTAATTCACCTCATGAGTTATTTTTAGCCCTAGTGTCACGGGTAAAATGTGCACGTTTTTCTCTGAGGTTTTCCATCTCGAACCAATCATTATGTAATCAATTTGATTGCGATATTTACCGTCAGGTGAGAACCACGTGTAAAGTCTTCTTGGATGGGTTTATACTTAGCACTCCATAACATAATGGTTCATATCTCATCACACAGTAGTTTATACTCTTTAGTAGGATGAAAGCATCATTACCGTGTCACTCTATTTCGGCCATCATTACCGTGTCCAGAAAAGGAGACAGCGTGCGTTTTAGTATGAAAATGGCCATTGACTCTTCAATGGGTTTCGCTTATTCCACATAAACAATAAAACGTTGTGAGTTAATCACAACATTTTATTTCTTCTCTAGAATATTAAGTTTTCCAGGTTTAAGTAGACTGCGCACATTCCGGGTGCTAGCTTTTGTAAATGTTGCAGTTTTACTGTAAAAGGGATTCCAGTAGTAGCATTTCCATGCGATGCCTGGTTTCCTACACCATCATGGCCGGTAACCAATTTCACACCGTCTGCCCCGGACACAAAGCGGCGCCGGTTGCTAAGCGGATCGCATGGCTATCTTAGCTTCTTGTACTTGACATGTACATGACGATTTTCTTGCGAAAAATAGTGTGGTGGTCTTCTTCATATAAGTGTCTAAAAGTGTTTAAGAGAGAATATATGAAAAGATAGTGTTTAAGATCTTTTTTTTAGACACTTTGTTAAGCATTATATACGATTTGAATTTTGATGAAATACCAATTATAAGCATAAATGGTATCATCAGAGACAATTTTATTTGTTATTACATTCTTAAGGTGACAAAACTGATTAAGTAAATGAACTTTATGAAATCGTAACATAGTATTAGTAAATACGTGCAATATTATATATTGTTTTTTCTGTGCGGGAGCATACGTGTGCCAGACGAACTCGTACGGCTATTGTGGTACATTTAGAGTGCAGTGAGAGAGGACGGTGTACATTGATTGCAGGCGAGCTGTGCACGGAGCCCCGCGCGCCCGTGCGCCGCGCCGCCAGCCAGACGCTGTTCAGCTGTATCGGCGCGCACGGGTCGCTGCTCAGTCCCGCCGCGTGGCGCGCTCTGCTCGCAGTGCTCTTCCCTATGCTGGACCAGGTAATACTAACTAAATACTTTTTCACTTCTCATGCTCGTGAAGTTACTTTTATGCTCAGTGTAAGCGGACTAAAACGTCTTTTTATGCTATAGTGCATATAATTATTATCAGTACTAATATTATAAATGCGAAAGTAAGTCTGTCTGTCTGTCTGTCTGTCTGTTACGCTTTCACGCCAAAACTACTGGACCGATTTGAATGAAATTTGGTATGGAAATAGTTTGAGACCCGGGAAAAAACATAGGATAGTTTTTATCCAACTGGGCTAAAAGAGGTTAATGTTTTTGCGTGATAACCTACATACGCGCGGGGGGAGCCGCGCCCTGAAAGCTAGTTGTATATAAAGTTGTTCAGAGAGGTTTAGTTTGTGATATATTACCATAGGTGAAGGTATTATTAAACACCCAAAGATATGTGGAAATAATGACAACAAAATAAAATATTGTTCAAATGTAATTTTAATTGCAATATTATTGTTTCATCCTCATTTTCCTTGCAACTTTGTTAAATAAGAGTGTAAGCGTCCGTGCCTGACAGCTGCAAGAAATATGGGCGTGGAAGCAACCCTCGTCTACAGGAGAATGTAAAAAACTAATGTACAATACTTGTTCGCGATACGCTAACCTAATACTTATAAACTAGAATTTTCAGTACTCACTTCAGGAGCGCTGGTCTCGCTGTATAGGAGTTAAGGACACGAATAACTACCTAATAATACTGGCCAGGATTAAGATAGCTAATCGTGGACTCACTGAACCAACGTTGGCAATGAAGCCTTCCTTCTTTTTCTTCATGGAGCTCACACAAAGTCACATAGTTCACAATCAATCTAAGATTGGATCTTTCAAACAATGGTATTTGGATAACTGTATGTGGTCGAACCATGTTTAACTTTGTACATAATCAATACTTACTATAGTCTAAGGGCCTGTTTCAGAATGTTCCAGTAAGTTCCGGTTTTACTACCCAGATCATATTTAATAAATAAAACACTATCTTTGCGTTTCACAGTCATCGGTTTAGCCTATCCATCGGTTAAAGCTTGAAACGCGCTGTATGTTAACTGTAATTTTTATGATTCAGTTATTTTATGTGTTGCATAGCAACCCGAAACTATATTAGGACATTCTGAAACGGGCCCTAAGTCTAATTACTTATAATTCCTTAGGATAACGTGCCATAGCTTGGGTAATAGTTAGTTCTGAACTATTATCTAAACTGTGGCACGTTAGTTTTGAGAATGATAGCGACTACACCGGCGGTCGCTTTTTACTCCACTTACACAAACACACACATACCCAATTCGGAAGCGCCTATTTAAATCACTGATCAATCATCTCATCACTAACTTAGATATAATTTTGCGAATGTGAAAAATTACATTTTACATTGTTCAGGTTCAAAAGCAGTCAAACATCGCTAGTTCGGAGAAAGTAGACACCGGCGAACACATCCTGATTCATCACACGAGAAACACGGCGCAGAAACAGTGGGCTGAAACTCAGGTAAATATCTATAGAACCGATTTACTTTACGCTGGGGGCGTTGAAATCGCGCTTTTGCGGGCATTTTTTAATCAGCTGACAGGTTAGCCTTTGACCACCATATCGCCTGTTGGTAAGTGAGGATGTGGTCGAAGTCGGTAAGCAAGCGTAACCTAGAAGGTACAGTTCTCAAGGACACCTGCTAAACACACCTTAAATTGCTTGACGACAGACTTTTACTAGAGGGTGGTAGCTAACTAGACGGGCTCTTGCAAAATGTCCCTACCACCATTTGGTGAAGCTCAAGCTCGCGGCTGGCTTCGAACTATGGAGCTTCTGCACGGCAGTCCGTAGCTATTGCTACTGGGCTAACACTGTATCAGTATTGACACAACCTTAAAATGTACCTTTATTAATAGATTGTGTTTGTCCGTCCGTATAACACAGGTTAGAAATCTGCACGCATGTTGAAATTATTTAATCGATGTGTTTTTTATTGCCGACCGTAGTTATTGAGTGACGTCAGCCGAGAGTCAGAGCTGTCTCTAATCGCGCTGTATAAGAGTTGTTTGGCGCAGGTGCTGACCCTGTCGGGCGTGTCCCGCGTGTTCCACTCGCGGTTCCCGCTGCTGATGACGGTGACTGACTTCGACCGCTCGTGGGCCGCGCTGCTCGACTACATCACTGACTTCGCGCTGCGCAGGAGTCACGAGGTTATAACGCTTTACTATATCTTACAGCTTGGCAACAACAAAAAGACTTACCCACGAGACAATTTAAATTCAAATCTTTATTTGTTGGACGTTTCCATTACCCAACATTCAGATCTTTGATCTCCTTAGCTCTCATTAAATTAAATTCTGCATAAATGTCCATATGTATAAAGTACTTATGGACCTGGATTTTCTCCAGAACGCCGCAAATCTCCTTCGAATCAGTTCCAAATGTTCATTCATGTTATAATGAAAAATTGTTTTTTAATGAAACTCGTGAATTTCACACTTATAAATATTTTTATATAATCTCATTCTAATTATGAAATGAAATACAGACTTTTATTGGCGTATTTTATTTACATACTTCTTTAAGAGAATTAAAAAATTAAATTAAAGCATTATTCTCCTAACAAAACAATGCTTTAAAACAATTTTTTAATGACTAAAGTACAATGTGTCCCGACCAAGGAGGTTTCAATTCAATTTAAGTACAATTATAATCTGTGGTGAGCGCGCTGCGCGCGCAATGCGCTGGTTTTTATATTGTATTTTATTTAATGTAGCTACCTGTAGCCATGAGATTAAATAAAGTAGTGTATACAACTGCATATAATTAGGTATTAAAACACTCGTGTAATCTTATTTTGAAACTCGCCTGCGCCTGATTTCAAAAAACTACACTCATTTTTTAATACCCTCTATTATATGACAGTTGCATAACTTACTATAAATTAACCGGCAAAACACTAACGTTGGGGGTCAAATACGTCTGGCGGGTTTCGAGCATATCAAATGCTTATCATCAGGGCGAGTGCGCAGATGGAGGATATTCATTTTTCATTTAGAAAAACGTGTCGTTTATGATATCACGTCGGCTTAGCAGAAGAATTTGGCGCAACCAATACTGTATTATAATTTTATATGTTGAAGTATAATATGTTTTTCTAAAATAATGATTTAATATTGTTTTCTTAAAATAGTTGTTAATTTAATATATGGATTTTCGCGTAATTTCATTCGTAAATGAAAGAAATTATGATATGTTGAGATGGATGCCTGCCTTATCATAAGCGTCACGCTTGTCCATTACAGTGGCAGTATCACCCTTCTCATGTTGCTTGATCCTACTGCACTGCGCACTTCAATCCAAAACGCTAGTCCGACACTGGTACTACATTAAATATTCCAATCTCGGCTTGATCTATTTTAGCCTTCGCCTACGGCCCGGGCATAAAAGCCTTACCCTCTCCTACGGCTCGGACTTACAATATTGTGCCCTCGTGTAGAATAATGAACTTTCCACACTTACATCATGATGTAATATTATCGTTTAGGTATCCGTGGCGGCCCTGAAGTCGTTTCAAGAAGTGGTATCGGCGGCGGGGCGGGTCCCCGAGGCGGAGGGCGCGGGGGCGGGGGCGAGCCGCGTGTGGGCCGCCGCCTGGGCCGCATGGACCAACATCGCCTCTGCATTGCCGGCTAACACCACGCGTAAGTACTAACTCTATAAATGCGAGTCTACTCACATGCCATCTAGTCGTGTGTTCCGGCAACTGACGTTAAGACGCTAAATAACGCTGAATTTTTTAGGCTATCTAATACCAGATTGGGGTTAAAATTTTTAGCTCTAAAATTTTATTATAAAAGCATCTTAATGTAAGCTCTAATTGTTGTTGTTTTGACAGCGGGTGAAGACGGCAAAATAGGCGAAGTGTACGCACCGTCTCTGAGCTTCCTCACTACTCTAGTACAGATATTCCCTCTCATCTTCCAACACATACGGCCCACGTAAGTAAACAATTAACTACTTAATTTTATATGATAATAATAATAAATAAATATTTTTTATAGTAAGAAGTGTCAAATCAAGCCTGGTTTTGTCATCATTGATGTTATTATTATGGCTATGACATTGAGTTTATTGTAATGATTCCATGATAGCCATCAAAGTGATTGTATCCATGTATCAACTCAGAAAACAACTGCTCAACTCGGCAAACGAACGATAACTAAGTAGTCATTTTCAGTAATGAGTTAGTCGCTCAGTTCATTGCGAAGTATCGCAATTTCCCCTAAACTGTGCAGGTTTTCGGCTACGGTCTCCACTGCGATAAACTTGTAACTGAATGTTACTTATGTTGAACCAAACATTAAGCTTGGCCTAGAAAAACTCTCTTTTGACAATGCGACAGTCTTCCTGGGAATTAAAATGGATTCAACTTTACAATGAAATCCACGTATACATGATCTATCTGGAAGACTTAGTTCTGCTGCATATGCAGTTCGTAAGATAAGACAGCTAACAGACGTAGCTACTGCTAGGCTCGTTTATTTCGCGTACTTCCACAGTATTATGTCTTATGGTGTATTGCTGTGGGGAGCTGCTGCTGAGATAGAGACAATCTTTATCTTACAAAAGCGTGCAATTCGAGCCATATATGAAATGGATCCTAGATCTGGATCCTATCCTGAGAGATCTTTTTAAAGAAATTGATATTTTAACTTTACCAAGTCTGTATATATTTGAAAATTTATGTATGTTCGTAAAAATTTGAGCAAATTTAAATCAAACAGTGACAATCACGATTATAACACTAGGAATAAAGATAAAATAGCGGTGCCAGGTTTTAGATTAGCAAAGACAAATAAAAGGTCCTTCTTAGGCAATTGTGTGCGGTTTTATAATAAATTGCCCAAACATATTACAACGCTCACAGAAAGAAAATTCAAGTTGCATGTGAAGAATATTTTGATAAAGAAATCTTACTACACAGTTTGTGATTACTTAAACGACAAAAATGCTTGGACTGGTTCGCCTCTGCCAAGCTAGCGCCTAACACCTACGTAATGCAAATTAAGTATTGTAATAATTTTACTATATAGTATGTACTTAACACATTGTTAAAAAACGTTTAAAAGAATGGCCCCGAGTTTCTTGCCCGTTGTTCTCGCAGTGGCTCTATAATTTTTGTTTGCTGAACGTGGCAGTACAATGTATTATATTTCAATATTAAAATTTGTAATTGACCTTCATAAGAGCGTCGTAGACGCCTAAATTGAATAAATGATTTTGACTTTGACTTTTGACTATGACTTTGAAATCAGAAATAGAAACACCAATTTCGGCATAACTAAAAGTATTGAGTTCATAAAATATGTTTCAACTGTGTTTGTAATATCAAGGGCCAATTTCACAAAACTACGGTTTAACTTTAACATCTGTAACCTACAAAATATGATAGACCTATGTCACCACAGACGGCCAATTTGAATGCAGTTGTCATGTTATTTACTGTTATGAAATTTGTGACGGCTGTAGCAGAGGAAAAAATATAGTCCAAGGGCCTGTTTCAGAATGTTCGAGTAAGTTCCGGTTATACTACCCAGAACATATTTAATAAATAAAACACTATCTTTGCGTTTCACAGTCATCGGTTTAGCCTATCCATCGGTTAAACCTTGAAACTCACTGCATGTCAACTGTCATTTTTATAATTCAGTTATTTTGTGTTGGCATATCTCCTAAACTTAAAACAAATATGACCACTTTGCTACCGCTAATAAAATATCCTATGTCTATGTCTACTATTCCTATATCTGCTGTCACATGCCATAAGTCAAACCAAGGAGTTTTCTTTTGCTCAAAACAGGAATCCAACAAATTAAAAATCTCCTACTAGCTTTGACGTACTATGATAGTAAAAACCTATCAAATTTTAATAGTTTATAGAAGGTATTATGTAAGTTTTGCGCTTAATAATTTAACTTTATAATTATGTATATGTGAAATTGAGCCCTACACGAATAGAAAGATTTTAAGAAATAAATTTGGTAAAATGTAAGTAAATTAAATATTGATATTTAATTTACTTAGCACTGTGAGGCAATGCAATAAGACTCCAGGTCTATACATTTATTCTTAAGAATTACTATTCCTAAGAATTTATAAATATAGTAATGAAAATGATCTTCATTTTGAATTGACAAAATTAGTTCATATCCGTTTACACTCTAGTTACACAATAAAGCCCCTTCACTCACGAAGGTGAGGGGCGTGTCTTCGTGAGTGGAAAGGTCTGTACATACAATTTATACAAAAATAATTAAAGTTGGTTGTTTAAAAGAAAAGTTCATTTGTTTCTGGTTGGTTAACATTTTATCACTCTGCTTATTTCATCTGATGATTGAGAAACAAGGCCTTTGAATAAGTCTTGTTGGTGTGTTGTAGCGCCGCTTATGATTCTGGAAATTCTGGGTTCGATTCTTGGTTCGCACAAGTTATTGTTATATGGGTACCTGACAGACATTTGCATATAGAGCAAACATTCTGGATTATGGAACCGTGAACAGAAGAATACAACACCAAAACGTGTCTGGCGAAGCGTGGGAATCGATATGTTGAAATTATATTGTATTATAAGGAATAGGTAAAAATTGTGAAGCTCGAATAAATAGTCTAAAACAAGATAAGATGGTGAGGTGCATTGCGTCGTACTTTAGTTTCAGCGCCAGCGACGTAGAGAAGCTGGGCTCGTGCCTGTCGGTAATGTGCCGCATCGAGCCGGGCGCGGCCGCCGGCCTCGACTCGCTCGGCGCGCAGCCCGCGCCGCTCACGCTGCATGCGCTGCACGCGCTGCACACAGTGCATAAGGTATACACACACTACACTACACCCACCTCACTACTCACACACTACGCATAAGGATTCACTTTCACACACATCCGTATATTCACAATCGGTTATCTTTATGAATCTGATAACTGAATAAAAAAATCATAAATAAATAATAGAGAGAACGTACACAAGAGTTTTGCAATAAAGGAACGACGATTTTTTTCTACCTTAGATATCTAACTTTTTGGTTTTCAAATTGTTTGTGTTTAGTATTTAATGCCAAGGGAGTTCTACACAGTGTAAAGTAGCTTGTTGCTGATTCTAACAAACATATATAAAAATATTTTTATTTAATTAAATTTAATATTTTTGAAAACACTTAACGAAATATATCTTTGACAATTTCGTCTAATTTCCTGCTAAGTCGACGTGACGTCACGCAGCCCAACCGGAAGAATTTTCTACGCGTTTCGTTTCTACACGAAGCGTCATCCAGTAGGTCTTAACTCTACCAGCAAATGGTCAAAAATGATATTGCTTCTCGATCGTACGCTCAAAAAAATTGTAAAATATTAATTTAATGTTTTCATTAAATGTATGTTACATATATATGTATATATACATATATGGATTTCCGCAAAGCAGGTAACGGCTGAATCTGTTAATTAGCTAGTTATTGTGTAGGAAGCGTTAGTTCGTCACGAGTTGCTGGGCGCCATGTTCTTGGCGCTGACGTCACTGGCGGCGGCGTGCGACGCGAGCGGCGCGGGTGGCGGCGCGCGTTGCCTCTCGGCTGCCGCTGCACTATACAAGGCGGCACCAGAACCCAGCGCCCCTCTGCTGCCGCATCTACTGCAGGTACTGTAAATCTTCCTCTTCCTGACCTTGTCCCAAGTAAAGGGGAGTTGGCGCAACATATTCCTGCTTTGCTCTGATTCTAGTAATATTTCTAACATACATATATCTTTCATGCAGTCCATCCTGACCTGCTTTGGCCTTCATTATACGCCTCTATCTCTCCCCATTTATACTCAACACAATTTTCGTTTTATGTTTTTCTATTAATCTTCAAGTTTTCTGTCAATGGTGCTACATTCAAGCTTCCTCTGATATAATAATTTCACATCTATACAGATAGAATAAATAAAAATATATATAATATGTGTAAGTTATGTCTATGATTTCACTATTACTGTACGGTTTTGATATACTCGTACCTTGTAATTTGTTGCAGTTTAATTATAGTGTACAGTTGTTGTATTTTAAGTTTTTTATGCTATTAATATAGTCATGTATATTTAGTTTATAAAATTAATTTCTCAAATTATCTTGAAAGAAAGAAAGAAAATACATTTATTTGGCACACAAAAACTTCAACTTATACATTTTAATATTTAAAAACAAATAGGTATATAAACAGTTCAGGTGCTGCCAAAAAGGTAATATCTCAGCAAAATGCCGAACGTCTGAGACATCCGCCGCTGGTTTTCAGATACACCCTTGCAGGTGGCTACCAAATAATAAATATATATATAAGTATATATTTATTTTGCTATATAATCTATATAATATCTAAATAATGAAAAGATTTATGTATATAAAAAGAGAAACAGATTTAAATAAAAAGGTTTATATATAAATAAATATCTATATATAAATATCTTCAACAACATTAAAACCTAAAAGTACATGCTTTTCAAACAATAACTCAACATACCACCTCTTATTATTACTTACGTATAGTAATTAATTTAATGGGCTAATTATTTAATAGGTAATTAAATAAATAGAATACTGAAAACTACCATAAACATACCTAATACAGGTATGTACGAGCACGATAGTATGCTATTTGGATTATTTATTATATGACCAATGGGCTTGTTTTTTGATATTAGATGAAGTGACCACAGTAATCGTCATGCTTGCCAAATACAGTTGTAGCATCACCATTCTATGTGACACTGTGTTATATAATCGAAATATTTCGAGGTTTATAAAAAAAAATAATCTAATGTCCTATTATTTATTAAATAACCAGTTGCTTTTATAATACTGTCTACTACTGTCAATATGTTGTCTCAAGTTCCCCTTTTATGTATTATGTGAACTTGCGTAGCATTACACACATAAAAAAATGTTTTTCTGGAATTTGGCACGGACAGCTTTAAAGTTTTGGGCAAATTATAAATCTTACAAAATATGTTATATCTCACATGATTGGGTGTAAAACTAAGTAGTAGAAAATTAAAAGCCACTACTTCGTTCACCAAGATTCCCAAAGGCGCTTGCCAAGCGTGGGCATTATGGCAAAACCCCCATAATGGAAGAGCAATTGTTAAACGGTGCAAGTGATGTATGTTGATGATGATGATGATGAATACATCGTCATTCTTCCGTGCGTAACTAATACATTCACAAAGTTTATGTCACTGACAGGTATGATATCTCTTTACAGGCGTTACATACTTCAGTAAAACAATGTGCACAAGACAAACGAAGAAGAAGTAGTGAAGTGAACGAAGACTGCGCACAGATCTCTGGGTTATTGTTGCAGGTGAGTAAATATCTATAAATTATGTAATATTTGTTGTTTTGTACGCAACGCGAGTTCGTACGAAATCGTTTAACAAAGCTCAGTGAATGCGAGGCACAGTACTAGGCATACTTTGTATGCGAAACTAGGACTAAGTAACGTGTAGAAAATGTCCCCTATACAACAGCAAACGCTAAAAATAAGACCTTTAATAGTTATTTGTTATACAAGAGTGCAAAGTTGCTTTTTAACCGCGTGTTCAATTTTGATGACCGAGCAAGCGAAGAATTTAAAAATTAGAATTATTAGCGAGGGAATCAAACGAGCACGTGGTGAAAAATCTTTGCACTCGAGTGCAATACGTAACTTTTCATTCCACCTCAGTGAGGAAATGACTAAATGCAAAAAAAAGTTGTATGATATATTCGGCACCATAGAGGTAGCAGTAAATAGGTTTAATGTTTTTTTTAATTCACACACTTAGTGCACACGATGTTCTAAATTCAATTTACTTTATCCTCTAGAGAATAAAAACGGCTTTACCACTCAGATATTGAAGATTAAAAATACTCTTTCCGAGATGGTGGGATGAAAATAAACATTAAAGTAACTACTAACACCACCGAATGTGATTAAAACTATAGTCTTAGCTATCTTGACTTATTCATGTTAGTTATCCCGTATTATTTACTAAAATGAGTGAAAACTATGTTAGTTTTTACAATTAAAATTAAAGTAACTATATAGTTATTGCTATTGCCCCGGGTGCCGGGTTAGAATTGTACCTCCCCATTTCTTCCCGTGGGTGTCGTAAGAGGCGACTAAGCAGCAGTTCTTTAGAAGGCAGCAGCGCCTTCTAAAGAACTGCCAACTTACACTGCGATCCCCAAGCCGCCTGCCAAGCGTGGGGATTATGGCAAATACCCCTTAATAGGGGAGCCTATGTTCAGCAGTGGACGATCCGGCTGATACAGTATATTATAGTTATTAAAACCAAGTCAGCTGTACCAGTAAGGTTTAGATTAAACTGTACTTGCATATTGAAGCGCTCGTAGCGAAGTTTGCTTAGCCATTCTGAATCGATCAGCAAAGTTAAGCAACGTCCGCCTCGGTCATGACTTGGATGGGTGACCGCTGGTTGGACATTATTACTACTGAGCGCTTCCGTGCTTCGAAGGGCACGTTAAGCCGTCGGTCCCGGTTGTTGTCTTAGGATGGCAGTCGTTACAGCATGGTGGTAGGGCATTTTGCGATGTTCCGGCAGCTGTCCTTGAGAGCCAGTAACTAGGTTAGCCTGAATAACATCTTCGACCACATCATCACTTACCATCAGGTGAGATAGTGGTCAAAGGCTAACCTATCAGGCATTAAAAAATATATATTTTTAACTCCAAATGCGAAGGGTTAATTCTATTTCCCGACCGGGAAGTAGGAAATCGCTCTAAGGAAGATGTCATGTCTATGGCAAAAAAACATGGGAGCTACCCATTTGGCGACTCGTAGCAATTACGTGACAATTTCCTACAATCAGTGCAATCTCGACGAGCGCCATCATAACTATATCTCTGTCGCCTCTATGCAAAATGTGAGAGAGATGAATATATAAATCTATGTACTCATTACACAATAAATTGGTTTTACTTTTAATCCACAAACATTTGCCACCACGACGATAACACCAAAAAATTTTTAAATCTTAAAAATAAATACTTTAGCGTTGAAAACAATGTTTAATATGTCGTTGAAATGTTGGTAGTTCTAGCTGTTTTCTCCCATTAGTGATGAAAACTAGAGTGTTCAACTACGGTGAGTTAATTATATACTCCTACAACTTACGTTTAAAAATCTTCAAGTGTAGTTGATAAGTTATCCTTGTATTTATTGTAAATAATGATACTGGTATAAATTAATTAATAGTAATCAAAATTTTCAGGTGTTGCAAACCGGTCTTCCTTTAGCGAGAGAGCAACCCGACGTTTATAAAGAGTTCTGGGAGACCTTACCCAAAATATTAGAAACATTCTTATTTGAACCACCGTAAGTATTCCATAATGTTAAGATGTGCTTAAAATATGTTTGCAGTAGTTAACCGATACAGAGAGGAGATGGAGAATAGAGATTTTATTTTATTTTTTATACTTGATAGGCTAGCCTTTGACTACTATCTCACCTGATATTCAGTGATGATGTGGTCGAATATGTTGTTAGGCTAACCTAGAATTACTGGCTCTTAAGGTTGCCGGAACACACGTTCCTTGTTGACAGATGTTCTACTTGAGGGTGGTAGCTAGCTAGGCGGGCATTTGCAAAAAGTCATACTACCATACAAAATTAAAAGAATAATATATAATTTTGGATACTTTAGAGAGGAGGTTGGTATACCTACCCTCACTGTTAAAAGGCAGATGCTTCCTCGTGCTTCTACCGAGTTCTTCTATTGCTCCAGGAGAACAAGGTAACTTTCTTCTAGATACTCCTACATAAATAAAGGAAACTTAACTGTATTTATAAGGTAAATACGGAAATTACAGTCTGCTTTTTTTGCTAGAAATGGCATCCAATTTAAAATAAGACTCCCTCTCTTATATTTTTTTTTTTATGCGAATTTAAAGATTCACGAGATCCAGGTCATACTTTAATTAGGCAGACTACATTTCCTGATTTTTGCAAAATGTTCTACCTTTATGTATATTGTTGCAATACGGAATCCTTAGAGAGCGAAGTCTCGCAGCGTGTCGTCTCAAAACGCACTTGGCCAATTTTTTATTTTGACTAGGACTTGATTATGTATCCGTATACTTACTAGTTTGTTGTATATTTATGTAAAATGAAGATGTATCTGAAAGCTAATGACGTATGTGTGTATATGTGTGCAGCGTGGGCGGCGGTCGCGCGGCCCTCGCGCTGGTGGTGGGCGTGCGGGAGGAGGCGCTGCGGGCCGGCGGGGCGGGGGGCTGCGGGCCGCGCGCGCCGGCGCCGCACCTGCGGGCCCTGCTGGCGCTCGTGCGGGCCGGCTCCACGCACGTGCAGCCGCCCATACACATACGTAAGGAAAATATTATTGGTTCCTGAAGTACTTTTAACTTTGGTATATCTATTCGCTAATGCTATTCATTCAGTGGCGATAATGGATACCTTACGGCGCCAATAGCGTGCGCAAAATGCGTTTTTGAATAAGTTAAACATAGACTAAAATCAGCTTAACTGACCAGCCGAATTACTAGAAGTTATTTGATGATTCATCTGATATCATCGGTTGATTGGGTTTTTATGAACATTTCTGGAAATATATATATAAACTGGAAAATGCTATCATGGATTGGATCAGTTCTTCGGAATCATTTATAATCAACAGATTCGGAAATTTAAGCGCGTAACATAGTTTGCTTAGCCGTTCTTAACCGTTCAGCTAAGTTAAGCAATAGCAAATGAGCAGTTAAATAGGAACCTCATCAGAAACCGGACACATAGTTAGATAATTGATACTGTTATTTGCTAGTTCACACACCACGGTAAAATACGTCCGCTCCTATTCGCTCTCGCCGATAGCTCATCTCCCAAACACAACATTATACATTCATAGGAAATTGATAATACAAACACGTGTACCACTCGTATTGGATCATTCTAATGTTAAAAGAAGTATACCAAAAGGGTTAATTTCTGTTATATATATGACAGTTGATAATAATTGTGTTAGAAATTAATTTTAATCTAACCTACGCGTTAGATTACCGAAGTGTAATCTTTAAACCTCCTCCCCTTGTTGTGCTTGTATGTCCTTCCCCTAGCTAGAGTGCATTTAAAAAGTAGTAGGCGCCAAGGGAGCGCCCGGCCCACAAAAGGCTTCCACATTGTAATGTTACTTTTTAGGAATCTTCAAGTCAGAAGCTAGGCTTTCATATCAATATTATTTTATCACACTAACACATTTCAAAATCTTATCAAAATCTGTATTGCGCACTTTCGAAGGTTGATCTTTACAATTTGTAAAAACACCCCAAACCGTCACGTCAGTGCAGGACATACCGCCCCCAAATAGAATAAGAAACTTTTTTTTTTATGTGGTCGTCCATGTTTTGCAAATTTCCACTGACCAATTAGCCATGTTAATAAAATATCTTAAAAACATAATGAACTCTACAACTAAATGTAGGCCATAGACGCCGCTCGTATATAAGGTCAGTTGACCGCATGATGGCGACTCGTGCAACGTTCCCTTTACATATCCCCTAAAATCCGTGGTCTGCGTCGTTAAAATATTGTCAACTCAATAAATAAATTGACAGTAAATATATCTGTTATATTGACGAACAATATTGAAAATATTCGAATCTTTCTCACAAAGCGGAATTTGGTTTTACAGAAAATGAGCAAGAGCTAAAGGAAAGAGAAGAGTTTGCGCGGACATGCTTCGAGACGCTTCTACAGTTCTCTATGTTAGAGGACATAGACTCGCTCGCCGGTGTTGAAAGTAAGTTATTTTTTTATTATTAATAAATTGAGATGTTATTCATCCTTCCTCAGTTTTGCAATCTATCGCCAAGCACCTAACGGTGTGTTTCACCAGCTGTCCTTAAAAGTTCAAATTTCTAGGTCAGTTTCAATCAACATCAGTTTTTTTTAAATGTTAAATGGAAGGCTAGCTAATTCGGCGTAAAAAAATCTTCACTTATTTACTGCGCTACGAGCGTGTTAGTTTAATAAAATAAAAGGTCAGAAGTCAAAGTCAAAACTATTTATTCAATTTAGGCGTCTGCGACGCTCTAATGCAATTTTAATATTGAAATATTGTAATTTTACTGCCACGTTTAGCAAACAAAATTGTATAGAGCCACTGCGAGAAGAACGGGCAAGAAACTCGGGGCCATTCTTTTAAAAATCTTTTAACAATGTGATACTTACTTTCTAAATACGTGTTATGTACACTTTTACTGGTTCATCAACTATTAATTAACATTATTATAATTATAATTCAATATAATTTATAACAACTGTCAAACCTTTTTAACAAACCATTTTAAGAACCATTACATATAAACAAGGTTAGTTCAGTAATATCATAAAAGAGAATAATAAATCACTTAACTTTCACACAATCTTGATCGGGCAGCACTTCGTCGTTAACTACTTTGAAAATATATTTCAACAACACTGTGAGATCTGAGTTGTTCACTCTGAGCTTGCTTAAAGACGACTGACTTGCTGGGCAAGAGCCCCTTTCAAATAACAACTTCGGCAGTCAATATCAATACTTTTAAATAATTACAATTTTGGTTTACTATTAAATTATTTGATTAGAATGTGCTTATAAATAACTATTTTTATCATAGGTATTATTACATTAATCTTATTATTGATTTTATACAATTATATGTATTGAACAAATATAATATATTTAATATGACTAACGTCAAATCAAGTACCCTTACTTTAAACCTTAAATAAATGTACAATGGTTCAACATGATACAAATACTTATTAATAGTTCCTTGTAAGTCCTATTTTATTCAACATGTTAAAATTAAAACAAAGGACATTGCCTAAAACGTAAATCTAACGACACAATATTTACCTATGCTATGGGCGACGTATGGATTTATCCAAGGCATCACTCTGCCTACTAGATTAATGACATCTCTTGACCACTTTATGGTGAAAACACCTAGCAATTGGCGAACTCTTGTTTATGATGAGGTAACTGACCACTCGCCAATTTTACTCTGCCTTGCCACAGAATCAACAAAAAAAACATGTGAACAAAACACTAAAGTCAAACCAAACATAAATTTAAACCTTATTAGAGAATCTTTAGCTGAACAATCGTGGCATGAGTATTATTCAATTCAAGACACTAACATCGCTGCTAACAAGTTAATTTCGATAATTAGACATACCATACAAAAAAACACTACAATTCAATGCAATTCTAATAAGTACAAACCCCTAAAGCCCTGGATCAATATCGGTGTTATCAAATGCATTCGGCGTAGGAACCAATTGCAAAAACAATGTAGAGGCTGTCCAGATAACTTAGAATTTAGAAACAAGTTCATTAAATATCGAAATATATGTAATAAAATCATTAAATCCTTAAAACGTACTTACTATAAAAACAAGCTAGAAGAATGTCGGGGTAATATAAAAGAAACTTGGAGAATTTTAAAAGAATTATGTAATTTTAATACTACTAAAAATGTTTCAAGTAATTTACTAAAAATAAAAAGTACACCGCTAGAGTCATTGAACGAAGTTAATAGTTTCTTCACTTCCGTTGGGAGAGATCTTGCAAACGTAACACTTTCAAAATTAAGAAAAAGTGACAAGGAGCTTGCCATTTCAATTAACTCAGAAAGGTGTGGACATACAGGCTCTTTGTCGCTATTTTTAACAGACGCGAAAGAGGTAGGTTCTATAATTTCCGGTCTTAAAGTAAAAAGCGCGCCAGGTTGGGATGAAATAACACCAAATTTACTAAAAACATGCATTATGTCTTTGGCAGAGCCGATTGCACACCTATGTAATTTAAGTTTCATTAATGGTACTTTCCCGTCAGTCTTAAAGAAAGCAATGGTTGTTCCGATTTTTAAAGCAGGCGAAAAACATCTACCTTCTAATTATAGGCCAATTTCATTGTTGCCAACTATTTCGAAAGTTATAGAAAAAATTGCTAACAAAAGGCTGATATCCTACCTAGAAAAATACTATATACTAGCTGAAAATCAGTTTGGCTTTCGAACAAAAAAATCAACCGATGATGCTGTTCTACAGGTAACGTCACATATTATGAAATACTTGGATGAAGGTGAGCAATGTGTGGGAGTCTTTTTGGACCTTCAAAAGGCCTTCGACACAGTGTCCATTCCCATTCTTTTGGCTCGTATGGAAAAGCTTGGTATTCGAGGAAGTGTTCTTTCGTGGTTCGAAGATTACCTAACTGAGCGGAAACAGCAAGTCAAAGTCGATTCCTATGAAAGTGACAGTGCCATCTGCGACTATGGTGTCCCACAAGGTAGTACGCTTGGCCCCACGCTATTTTTACTATATATTAATGAGCTCTGCCTAGCAACACTTAATAAAGGAGACATATTCATGTTTGCAGATGACACTGTTCTTTTGTTCCATGGCCCTGATTGGTCAAAAGTAAAACAGTTAGTAGATGATGGGCTATCTTATGTCATATCGTGGCTAGAAGATAATCTTTTATCGCTTAACACAACAAAAACCAAATATATCTGCTTTAAGAAAACTGAGGCAAATCGTATACCTGACGACTTCAAAATCCATGCACATACTTTCCCATGCAATCGGCTACCTACCAAATCTAATTGTAATTGCAATTCACTAATATCCGTTAATAGTATTAAATACCTCGGAGTGACTATTGATAATAAATTAACATGGATACCACACATCGAAATATTATCAAACCGTATTAGAAAACTGATATACGCATTCAAATCACTTCGTTCGGTGGCTGAACAAAAGCTTCTTATAGAAACATACAAAGCTTTAGGAGAATGCATAATCAACTACTGTATCTGTTCCTGGGGTGGCGCTGCAAAAAGTTACTTAGGTTGAGCGAGCACAACGTGCATTATTGAAAGTTATGCTGGCTTTACCTTTTAGACATCCTACGACGGAGCTCTATGTTCAATGCAATGTTCTATCTGTTAGAAAGCTTTTTATATATCAGTGTATTCGAAAATACCACGTAAAAACTGTTCCAACGCTACGTGACATTAAAAAAAGACGCTACATATGCCCAGTTCCTAAATATAAGTGCCTTATCGCCTGGAGACAATATAATCATTTAGCTCCTAAGCTATATAACAAATTCAGTAACAATAAAAATATTATTTGGAAAAATAATCTATATAAACTTAAACCATTATTAATAGAATGGCTGCAGAACAAAAACTATGAGGATATAGAAAACATGCTCGTAAAAAATAAATAACATTCTTTCATGAACATACTCTATAATAATAATATATAAAAATACACTAATGAACACACACTCAAACACACACATACACACACACACACACACACACACACACACACACACATACACACACACACACACATACACACCCTAAAAACTCACATTTAATGTATAATTTTGTGTGAGCGTATTAAATATTTAGTGCAAAATTTTTCGGGGAAGACACTGCCCTGCTGCAACACAGTAATTATACTAAAGCAGCAGGCAGGGCTTTAAAATTAGTAAGTAAACTTATTTGTATTGAACAAGAATAAACATTTGTATTTGTATTGTATCACGGCCATACTGACAAGTACTTCGCTCACGAAGTACCTCAACTTCATATTCAAAAGTAATTGATATCAAGTTAAAAAATTTTTTTTTTTTTTTTTATTCTTGTTTGAAAGTGTTTTGTTTTATTAGGTTATATATTTTATACTTTTATCAATTGCCTAGACATACTTGACTCCCTCCACCCGCCGCTAGTGGGAAAAGACAGTACCAAGCAATTAATCGACCAGCGGAAAGTATTTTTATTTCATTTTATACTTTTATCAATTGCCTAGACATACTTGACTCCCTCCACCCGCCGCTAGTGGGAAAAGCCAGTACCAAGCAATTAATCGACCAGCTGAAAGTATTTTATTTCATTTTATACTTTTATCAATTGCCTAGAAATACTTGACTCCCTCCACCCGCTGCTAGTGGGAAAAGCCAGTACCAAGCAATTAATCGACCAGCGGAAAGTATCTTATTTTTATTAAGTAATACATTTTATTTTATCAATCACTTTTAAACAAAAAGCTTCTCCAAATCATAAATATCAAATAATACAACAAATATAATATATAATACATACAAATGATTAAAATCTTAAGGCATAAGGACATTTCCAGCAACCACATTTTCTGCGATTAATTCACCTAGCCAATATCTTAACTTCTGTTTTGGCAATAGTTATTTTATGTTCCGTAGATTATCCGTACCTCTCAAAGCAAAATCCATTGTTTGTCAGAATAGATAAAATTTCATAAGGTTGTTGTATTAATCATTTGTTGGACTTTCTACTATTCGCTCGGCCAGTCTGACGACAGTCATGTGACATGCTTAACACAGGATGCAATATAACCTAACTTTCCACACGTAAAAACTTTTTCTTAATATAATAATATCTTCGTTGGGATGCCCTTGTATTTGAGAGGATCGGTGATATCTTTAGAAACGGTAATCTCAATAGGACGCTTTTTATTATATTTTTCGCTTAAATTCACGTTGATGTTGAAAGATGCCATTACGTTTACATCAGTAATACTACTACTACAGACTAGTACCATCAATTAGTTTACAGTTCATACTTGAAAAAAAATATTTGTTAAATCGTTTCGAAATTGTTTCCCAAGAACGTTAATAAAGCAGCCCTTTATAAGGCCTTACCAGTTTTAATAACAGTTTCAACGCTGCTCCGTCCAAATTCCTCAGAGAGCACCACAGTGTTGTTGCACCAACTTTCTGCACCATTGTCGCTTGTTGCCGATGCCACGTCGTCGGTTAAGACAGCATCGCGGATTGCCTTAAGAAGGCCCTCTAGGATGGCAGGATCCATTCTGAAACTGACAAGAATTGTATCAGGAAAAATTCTAAAAGGCCAATCCCACTTCTGATGTTAGTTTAATAAAATAAAAGGTCAGAAGTCAAAGTCAAAACTATTTATTCAATTTAGGCGTCTGCGACGCTCTAATGCAATTTTAATATTGAAATATTGTAATTTTACTGCCACGTTTAGCAAACAAAATTGTATAGAGCCACTGCGAGAAGAACGGGCAAGAAACTCGGGGCCATTCTTTTAAAAATCTTTTAACAATGTGATACTTACTTTCTAAATACGTGTTATGTACACTTTTACTGGTTCATCAACTATTAATTAACATTATTATAATTATAATTCAATATAATTTATAACAACTGTCAAACCTTTTTAACAAACCATTTTAAGAACCATTACATATAAACAAGGTTAGTTCAGTAATATCATAAAAGAGAATAATAAATCACTTAACTTTCACACAATCTTGATCGGGCAGCACTTCGTCGTTAACTACTTTGAAAATATATTTCAACAACACTGTGAGATCTGAGTTGTTCACTCTGAGCTTGCTTAAAGACGACTGACTTGCTGGGCAGAGCCCCTTTCAAATAACAACTTCGGCAGTCAATATCAATACTTTTAAATAATTACAATTTTGGTTTACTATTAAATTATTTGATTAGAATGTGCTTATAAATAACTATTTTTATCATAGGTATTATTACATTAATCTTATTATTGATTTTATACAATTATATGTATTGAACAAATATAATATATTTAATATGACTAACGTCAAATCAAGTACCCTTATTTTAAACCTTAAATAAATGTACAATGGTTCAACATGATACAAATACTTATTAATAGTTCCTTGTACGCCGAATTAGCTAGCATTCCATTTTTGCGAAGTTTGCTTAGTCGTTCTGAACCGATCAGCAAAGTTAAGCAATGTCCGCCGCGGTCATGAGTTGGATGGGTGACCGCTGGTGACATTACTACTGAGCGTGCACGTGCTTTGGAGGGCACGTTAAGTCGTCGGTCCCGGTTGTTGTCTTAGGATGGCAGTCGTTATTCCATGATGGTAGGGCTAGCAACCACCCTCAAGTAGAAATTCTGTCGCCAAGCACCTAACGGTGTGTTCCGGCAGCTGTCCTTGAGAGTCCGGAATTCTAGGTTAGCCTGAAGAAAAAAAAATGTCGTCTCTAACAACATAAAGGAAGACACAAGAACATATTAAAATATGTTTTCTATAACAATATGTACATAAAATAACTCTGGGACATAATTGTAATATGTTTTATAAGCTGTCTGACGACAATCCTCCTTGGACGCTTTGGTCCTTTTTATATCTGACACTCTTTTTTTTATGCCTGATAGGTTAGCCTTTGACCACTATCTCACCTGATGGTAAGTGATGATGTGGTCGAAGATGTTGTACAGGCTAACCTAGAATTAGTGGCTCTCAAGGACAGCTGCCGGAACACACCGTTAGGTGCTTGGCGACAGATTTTCTACTTGAGGGTGGTTGCTAAGCAAACTTCGCTACCAGCGCTTCAAGAACAGCTATGGGAACACACCGTTAGATGCTTGGTGATAGTTTTTCTACATGCGGGTGGTAGCTAGATCGCCGGGAGCATACGCAAAATGCCCTATGTAACTATGAAAGAATTTGATGGTTTTTTTTATGAACTTCATCGTCATTGTGTTGTGTTTGCTGGGTAAAAAAATTATGATGTAACGATTTGAACTTTTTCATTTCAGGTGAGACGGACCCGTTAGCAATAGTAGCGTTACTAGATAGGTTCCAAGAAGTTATCAGTAGGTATACCGAGGATGCGGACAGCATGGAGCCTTTGCCAAGGTAATCATTAATTTATAAAAGGGGGTTTTAGCATATCGTATAAAAATCCCTAAAAATATATACCCGTGAGTTTCTTGCCCATTATCCTTACGGTGGCACAGATATAGTAAGATTGTTGAACATAACAAAAAAAATACAAAAAAAGAAAAAAAAAAAATAAGAAAAAAACATACAGAAATATTTTTTAATAGGTTTAGTAGGAAAAAAAAGACGTGTGGCACTCGGAGACTGCCGCGGTAAAGCTATAACATCGCATTTTTATCAACTCATGCAATTATAAGTCTCGACACGTTAGTTGTCAAAACCTTTTTTCTGTCAAAATTTAGTTCCTTTTACGCACTATAGAGGCGCTGATCAAATATAGTATCACTGCTGTGCCGGTCGGAGTGGGGGTTGTTAGGTTATTTTCGTTACGGTATTTCTGGATTCGCTCTCCACGCTCAAGGCCCGCGATAGAAGCTATGCAATAGCTTAAAAAACAAATGAACACTTTAACGCGAGAAATTTGAAAAGTAATTGTTTCGACAAAATGAGTTTAAGTGAAGACAATGAGTGTGATGAACATAATTCAACGCCACCTGAAATTTTTCACCTCTTTTGAAATATCCCAAACCAACATAATCCCCTGAAAGTCCACTTTAAAATTCATAAATTGTACATTTAACAACTGTATCTTCAAATAAAAAAATCTGCCTAGGTACTTTGTTTTAATTTCCGCGCATTATTTGAGAAAAGCACTATACAAGCCTTGGCCACAACTAGGCATTGATGGACTTACATATGTGTGCCTCGGCTTCGCCTCGGCCCACATTTACACGTTCGTCCATCAATGCCTCCTTTGCTGGCCGCTGCAGTAATGTACTATAACGATCTTTTTTAACGATAGTTAATATTTGTTTGCAGGCATCAACTGTCAGAGATATCGTTCGTGTTGAAAGCGATAGCGACCTTAACGGAAAGTATGAAGAAAGCTCCTCCCGGGAAAGTAGACTCTGCAGCCTGGCAGAAGTTAATAGGTGAGTAAATGTCATCATTTGAAATATAGACAGACCTGTTCACTCACAAAGGCCCTCCACAGTACATTATTGATACGCTTTTGTACGGGTAGGTCTCGTTCGTTCACTATGTCGTAGTGTGGGATGACACATACATACAGTAAAACAATAAAAATTACAATATGATTGTTTGGGTAGTTAATAATAATAAGTTTATTCCACAAAAACATACAAACGTAACAAAACATTTCATCTTGGCTTAGATATTTTTGATGCCACAGTTGCTACTTCGCTCAAAAAATACAGTGTGTACTCAAAAAATTACTGAGTGAAACAATGTGTAGTTATTTTTACTATACAGGTCGCCCCGCGGATATGCCACATGGAGGGAAAGTACCTTGAATATTGTAGATAGAACATCTTACTGAAAGAAGACATTATTTGAATTAAAAAACAATTTAAACTGCATTCATAGATATTTAAATAATTACATGCTTGAACCGGGAATCGAAATCGTTACACGAGAAAAATTATCAACCTGTAGATATATTTTTAATATTGTTAAGTTTGCAATAACGCCTGCTAAGCGAATTACATTACAAAATTACAAATTTATGAGAGAAAAAATTATAGTCATGTGCGGGATTCGAACCCGCGTCCATCCACCCCTTTAGCCGGGGTATGCTCTAACCAATTGAGCTAACATGACACAATCCCATCCCATTACGATGGTTGAAGAATGAGAGCAAGAATTACAATTATGAGTCATTGTGTCATGTTAGCTCAATTGGTTAGAGCATACCCCGGCTAAAGGGGTGGATGGACGCGGGTTCGAATCCCGTATATTTGTAATTTTGTACTGTAGATTTATGTTTAATAACTGAAATAAATTATTATTATTATTTATCATACCGATCGAAAGGCATAAGATAATGACATCAGGATTATTTTTTGCTAAATAACATAGTGTCCGAAATAAAAGGAAGACCATGAATTTAACATTTGATGTGAAATTTTGAATTGTTACTTTATAATCAGCCAGCCGCATTTGTTGCATACAACTAGGTACCTACTAATTACGTATCTCTTTATCATTTTATCATGCACTAAAATTATAATAGGGAAATGATTTTGAAGTGGGTACATTTAAAAGTAATAAGTACTTATGATAATGTCAGATGTGTGTCCTTCGGCAATGTCAGCTTTTCATTTTACTGAACAATATTTCACATCAATTGTTAAAATTCCTGATCTTCCTTTTATTTCTGACATTACGTTATTTATGCAAACTTGCACAGTCACATCTTCACTCACAAACTTTCGCATTTATACTATTTGTGTTACGCAATGGTGTAAGGTGTGACTATTAACTGTTAACGGGCTGTAGTACTGCTTAATAGTTGTCAACAATTTTACCGAACTCTAAATCGAAAGATATAAAACAAGATCAGTGTTTTTCAAACTGCGGGGATCAGGCCCCTTATGGGGACGCGATCTAACTCATCATCGTATGTAGCCCAATTGAGAGAGGTTTATTGGTAATGGTGTTAATATTTTTTGAGCTTCTCTTATAAAACCACGATATATGTCTGTGTGTCTTGAACAAAAACGTTCCAGTTTGTTGTGACAATAAACCTCCTATTTCAGTATAGCTGTAAGCTCTAAACGTGTTATTTTGTCGTTACGTTTAGAGCTTGTTTTACGGATCTGTCTAAAAAATATTTATGGAACTTACTGTGCCGTGGGAAACAAACATACCTAAAGACCACACATTAAAAACCAATCAAATATTATGACCTAACAAATGAATTAACCAAAAACGTTTATGTAGTTAATTTATATGCTGTAGAAGTTGGAGCAAGGGGTATACCAGCGAAATCCCTATATAACCTACTTAAAGACCTTGGCCTGCCAAGAATGCAACCGTAACTTCCATCCTAGAACGTGTATCTAAGGCGGCATTAGTAGGATCTTACCAAATTTTGTTAGGTAGGGGAGGAGGCTCGAGCGAGAAGGGGAGCGTTGATGCATTGTAAAGAGGTCCCTAACCCTATTCCTGGGTTAAAAAATTCCTCCGTCCGAAGTGTCACTTCTGTCATTATCACTGTGGTTTCTAATATCCGGTAAATATTAAGCGAGTCCTAGCCGGTTACTAAATAATAATTATGGACAAAACTGGTGACAGTTTTTTAGCTCGAATATTTCTTCGTTAGCTAATTCTAACAACTTGTCTGGCCCTGTGATTGAAGTTGGGATCTTTTGGTTCCATAGCGGCGTTTTAACACAGATACCGGGCAGTCGGTTTTTTATTATTCGAATTGTTTTAGATTAGAATAATATACAGGGATACAGATGCATACCCCTATAGTCTGTTTTTTTAACAAACGAATACTGAAAATTTTACTACGTTGCTGTTGGCCCTCGTAATCAACATAAAGTCCATTCCACACGAACTCTGTAGTTACATGCAGTGACATTCACTTGAGTCTTTGACTACCTGCGCGTCCAAAAATATTGCTTGTAACGAATCAATACTAAAGTTGCAACTTTTGAATTAGGGTAAGCAAAACATAGATCGTTTGGAAAAAAATGTTGTAGCTTGAACTCTTTTGTTAGGAGGAGTAGCTGAAGTGGATATATAAAATGGTGGCCATATCTTAATTATGTGATAACCAAATAGAATAAAAATATGTACGAAGACAATGATGTGCAAAATATGTTAGAGCAATTTATAAATGACGTATCTGCAGAAAGTTCAGCAGAAGAACGACAATAATTCTTAAGATTACAAGAATTGTAGAGAATTATTTATGTGTTCTAGTGTATAATATATATAACTATTACAATATTCTTGCATATCATAAACGCGAAAAAAACAAATTTTGTTACGAATATACTAAGTAGGAAATTTAAATCATAAAATAATTACGTAAACTTTTTCTACAGTAAATTTCAGAAGTATTCAATATGAACGGCCCTTAATAATTTCAAAACAATAACAAAGGCAATGACCAATGACGGCAATGACCCATCTCAATCTGTCAATATTGGGAATGTGCGAGAGACATACTCAGTACTCGTTTGTTAAAAAAAACAGACTATAGTACTAGTGTTAATGGTTACAAGTTTTATGTTTTCTTCTCGGCATGTTATATAACTTTCGTAAAATGTCACAAAGTCGCAAGATATCTCGTTCGTAACATCGCTAACTCCTAATTTCAATATAAATAATAATTAATTATATTTTTTAAAAAGAAAGATAGAAAGCTTTAACCTTAAAATGGTTACGTAAATATGTTGGGTTGTGAATTATGTTTTTCTCGTAGGTGTATACCCCCTGCTGGTGACGTTGGCGAGTGGTGGGCGGGCGGGGGGCGGGGCGCGGTGCGGGGCGGCGCTGCGTGAGGCGCTTGTGCAGTTTGGGGCTCTCCTCGCCGCGCCCTCCTCCTCCACCCCCGCGCCTTCCTAGCGCCGCCGCCTCTACACCATACACATATAGAGCACGCATCTCTAGCGCAGGTCGGTATTAGTACTATACCAACATCTGACAAACTAAGTATACACAAGTAGAAAATCTGTCGCAAAGCAGTCAGCTGTCCTTGAGAGCCAGTAATTCTAGGTTAGTCTGGACAACATCTTCGGCGATGATGACATCATCTCGTACCATCAAGTGAGATGGTGGTCAAAGGTTAGCCCTATCAGCTATTAAAAAAACTGACAGCTAGACTTACCAGGCTGAGAGCCTTAGATGACCCGGTTCGACCCCATGGTGTGCTTTGGAAACTATTTTTATAAACCAGTTTAATAATAAGCAATAATAGCTATGTACCGAAACCAGATTTTCAAATATGAATATCAATTCACTTTGCTTGCGTTCAGCGTCTTAAAACTTCACCATCATCACCCGCTGGGATACGTTTTCTTATGAACATAATGGATAGTATAAGGATTATATAAAATGACATAATAAGCGTCCCCCTCAATGTCACTATATACGAATATGTCATACAAATGTATTTAAAAAATCCTCGTGAGCTTCAAATTCTTAGAGCTTACCAGCTTTTTTATTAAATATGAATGGTATTTTTGTTTCGTTCCAGTGACGTCTTCGGGCAATGGAGAGACGATCGCTGCGCGCGCGCCGCGCTGTAGGATTACTGAAGTTAATCATAGAACGAACGATTGCAATATTTGACATCTAGATATTAATGTTATTGAACTTATCAAATCATTCCTCTGCAGGCGAAGACTGAAGTTATTTGTTTTTGTGTATTGGTTCGTTTAAAAAAAGTTATATATATAATTGTTGAACCTGGGTGTATAGATACCTATTCGGGAATATGAAAGTGTGGTGTCATATTATATGTAGTGCTACGAGATTAATACCTTTGATCTATAACGACACTGATCCAATAAAGAATTTTGGTCAAATACTGCGTATCACCTATGTCCTTGCATTGTTTGGCATATTTGACAAAAATCCTTTAATCATAAGGATATAGATAGAAGGACGTTTTTGTAAATTGTCGAATACAATTTCTCTTCTAATTTCTTTCATCAAAAGAAATATAGCATATCATAATGGTCGTGTATCCCACAACAATCAAAATGTATCATAAACGCCTCCCCCTCACGCTTGGCAGGCTTGGGGATCGCAGTTTAAGAATGCAATACTTCAGAAGCCGCTGCTGCCCATCCTTTCCACAAGAAGAAATCTGAGCAATTTTTAGATCGGCAACCCGCGGGGATGTATAGTGAAAGAATAAATAAATGTTCTGTTATTAGATATTAAGTTTAAAAAAAATGCGTTTTTAGGAGTTATTTTTATTTTCTTCTTATAAGAAAATTTTACGAGATCGTAGTTATGTTGCTTTATAATAAAAGTGTCTAGACCCTTTAAGGGTCTCAGAAAAAAGTTTCAGTCCAGTGGCCGATTACGTTGGCTTTGACATTTTCTTATATTAAAAACATATCAAATAACTTCAGTCTTCACTTTTTGTACTGAAAATATATTTTCTTTATACCCACGTTGATTTATAATTGTGTAAATTATTTGCAATTATGAGAAATCTCACGACGGCTGTTGAATGTAGATTATGTATAAACATAATACATTACATAATATTGCTAGAGGTTTTTATTGTATTGTGATGAATTATAGGCTATTTATAAATATATAGGTTACACATTGAAACAGAGAGTTCTCGATGCGTAGATAGCATAGGATTAATTTTGTTAAAAAGTTTGATCCAAAATTTACAAGTTATGTAATTTATTTATATTATAATACTAGCTTTCTGGGCGCGGCTCCGCCCGCGCGTATGTCTGTTATCGCGCGAAAACATTAACCTCTTTTTGTGCGGTTTTCATTCAAATCGGTCCAGTAGTTTTGGCGTGAAAGCGTAACAGACAGACAGACAGAGTTACTTTCGCATTAATTATATTAGTACTGATTAGGAATATGCAGCTATCTGATACATTTAGGGTCCGTTTCAGAATGTCCTAATAAAGTTTCGGGTTGCTATGCAACACATAAAATAACTGAATGATAAAAATGACAGTTAACATGCAGCGCGTTTCAAGCTTTAACCGATGGATAGGCTAAATCGATGACTGTGAAATGCAATGATAATGTTTTGTTTAATAAATATGTTCTGGGTAGTAAAACCGGAACTTACTCGAACATTCTGAAACAGGCCCTTAGAATATTATTTGAACGATATAAATGGGTTTGTTGAGAGTTTATCAAGAAAGGGATGTAAAATTGGAATGTAAAAAGCCGGTCTAATGAAATAGAGTTTCTTAATAGGTGTAAGGTCCACGATCGGCCACTTTCGGATATCGATGGCTGATCAAAACATGAGTGAGATGAATGAGAAAAGCGTCGTCTATCCTCTTCACGCATCAGAGAATTCTTACGTAGCTCACAACTGTAACGACTTAAGTTGTTTAGCAGCTTCACAGTAAAATACACCATAAAAGGTTATATTTTAATAGTTTTGGAGAGAAAACGGGACTTATGTACCGATATCATAGATATAATGATTATTTCCGTTCGGTTCAAATATCTAAGCGGTTGTCATCCTCAAGGGGAGCGCGGAACTCGTTACATAACTGGCTCCAGTTTTCTATCTACGGTATATAAAATAAAAAATAGTTATATGATGATATATATGAAATGTAGTTTTGCTCATATAGGTGTACTGGTTACGAAAGGTGGCGCCACTTAACAAACTGTTTCTACCTGAGTTTCATTGTTTAACGCCAAGTAAACAATATAAATGGACTGGAAACGACATTACATTTACTGGTAATTTTATAAGTATGGATACTTTCAGATAACACTCGTTATGATACCTAAATACAGACCTTTTCACTCACGAACGCGTGCCCCTCCATATTTTTTTTGAGTGTAGTTGCAACTACTGCTGCCCACTAAAGTTAAATTATATAACAATATACAAATATATGTATACAATGGACAATATTTTTTTTTGGAGCTAAATAAAACTATTTAAGTATATACATTTAAACAAACCAAAAGAAAGTTTGTTTTTTGTCACAAACCAGCCCCAACTCAGCATGATGCTGGTCTAACCAGCGCTGATCTTCCGTCGGGCCTCAGGCCAGAGTAACATACACGATGCGCGTACAAGTAAAACTATACAAGGACAGAAAACCACAAAAAGTATATTTTCCAATACTAATACCTAATGTAACATGCATAACATAAATAAACTTTAATAATTTACCGAGAAACCTAACATAAATAAAAAAAATTACTAAAGTGTATAATAAAACCTTAAACTAACTTAATTATAGTTCTACAGGGCTAGTAGAAGTCAACCATAAGAGGTTGTTAGCATTTTACCAATAAAACCCTGTCTAAGTAAGAAAAAAAAAACAATTTACGTATCACTGTACAATGTACTTGTATATGCAACATGTATGCACCATTAGTATTCACACCCACTCGTCGACGATACAAACGATACACCAAAACTTTGTGTACAAACGAAGCCTACCGGCTGGAAACGGTTTGTTAGGAGCAGCCTTACACATGGTGTTATTTTATTCAGCATATAAACACTTGCCTAGATGTTAGACTAATTTGCTAAGGACAGTTACCGAATAGTTTTACACGTTTTTATACAAGATGCCACTGTTATGCCTTTGGTAGACTAGCGAAATAAGCTTCCTATTCAATACTATTAAATATATATCCATTTCAAATTTACTTATCGGCACTAAGAGAAAAAAAAATAGATTTAGTGATAATTCAGCCAAATTTTCCAGCTTAGGTTGTCGGTGTCGGGTTGAAAACTTTAAACATCATATTTTTTTAAGATGAAAACAACATTTTTAACAGTGACATCTATAGTTACTCATTGTAAAGAACTTGGTGTAAGGTTCAACCACTCCATAGCTACTTTTCACGTAAGTTCATAAAACATTTTTAACAGTGACATCTATATTTGCTGTTTGTAAAGAACTTGGTATAAGGTTCAGCCTCTCCATAACTCGGTTTAGTCGAGGCACGCAGGCGCTGCTGGCGAAGGTACCACCAAACCACTATAGTGTTGGAAACTCAGGTCTCTACGCCGCAGCAACCCTTTGATTCGGAAAGATTACGGTTCATTTTAGTTCTATGGCGGTGAGCCATCTCACAGTTGTATAGTATCCCGTCGGTAAATGTTTCAAAATTACATTTAAAGCAGTAACATATTATAGCAGTCTTTACACAAAAATATCACCACCGAAAATCGGTATGGTGTGGCATATAGCAGTTAATATTAATCTACAATGTCAATAGTATGATAGCCATAGTTAGCTTTACATAATGTGTTCGTCTTAGAAAGAATTCACCATATCTGTGTATAATCGTGAATAATATTGAACGTCTATCGGTCACAGTATCAGAATACGGACTGACAATTAAAATGGTTCTGACTTCTGCCAGGAAAACCCACTAAGTTTTTGAACCGGGAACTCAATATTACAAAGTAATACGACCCTTTACGCCACGACCAACGACGCAGCACTCGACATAAAAATAACTTACGAATATGTGTTTCCAACATTAAAAAATATATTAATACACAGGGTTATTAGAAAAATTCAAACTACTTCTTAGATTTGACTTTTGTTAGTCCTAACAAACATTTAAGGATGAATGTTTTTTTTTTTTATTGTATTTTTTTGTTTGTGACGGAATAAGCACCAAGACCACCTGATGTTAAGTCTCTTGTGCCTGTAATGTATTATGTCATATTTTTTATTACATAGCTCGATGTAAATATTCAAAACCCTATTCAAAGGGAGCGCGGCGAGGTCCAGTGTTGATCATTGTCTTTTACTTCGAGACTCAAAACCTAAAACAATAAGTTTTTCTATTACTGTCTGACACTTTTAAGTTCTGTGTCTCGCAGTAAAATACAATGCCTACTCCTAGCTAAGATCTCTAAATAGAATTTTGAATATTTACATCGAGCAAAGTAAAAAATATGAATTAATAAATTACAGGCACAAGAGACTCTTAACAGGTGGTCATCGTTCTTATTCCGACACAAAAATATAAAAATATCGGCCAAGTGCGAGTCGGACTCACGGATGGACGGGCAGCGAAGTCTCAGTCACAGGGTCCCGTTTTTACCCTTTGGGTACGGAACCCTAAAAAGAAGTCGACATTAAGAGGTTGCATTTTTCCAATAACCCTGTACGAGTATATGAGATCCAATCATCCTAACAGTCATAATTCCATGTATTTACCGAAAATTTTCCAAAACTTATTAAACTAATATCTCCCTTACATTGAAACTTTTAAATTAATATTGGGTAATTAGTGACGACTACTTACCCTTGTTGTTCTTTCTACGGCGAACGAAACGTTTCTAGCTCATAAGGTTCTATTAAGCTGTTTGCGTATAGATTATATTATTTGTTACGCAATTTACTTCCAAATGTTTTCCGATGTAATGAGATTACGTCACTAATTGCAGTATTTTAATATTTTTATATGGCTCTGAACACACGCGACGATACCCGAACGACAAAATGTCTGATGGCTTTAGTAGATTAGAAAAAAAAACCTAAAATATATGTTAGGTGTACGTCAAAAGAAATATAAGCAGCTGTACTGGTGTGCCAGCAAATATCGAACGTATCTACATTGAAATAGTCTGTATATTAGCACGTGCTGCAACGTTGCTGTTACGGCTGGCACTAAAATAAAAGAGAACTATTAATATCAAAAAACTACACAAGATATATAAATTACCTATATAGTAAAAATCATTGATAAAACCGCGGGCTATCCAGTTCGAGATAGAAATTAGTGAAATTTTATTTTGTTTTGTATCAAAAATGTTCATCGCTGGCGTTATTATATTTACCTGCTGAACCAAAGGAAATATGAATTTGTAAACCGTAATTATACGTAGACCTGACTATTAGCATAGTAACCAACCAAATTGACTTGACATGAAATGAATCATAATTAGCTGTTGACATTATTTACTGTTGTTTTAATTTTTAATTTTTTTTTTCTACGAATTTGACATAAATGAATACTAATTATATTTATTGACATTATGTAGGTACCCACTGTTTGTGTTTTTGTTTGTTTTGTATGGGTTTACTTTGCTAACAAATTTTAAAATACCCTGCTGAGCAGGATTAACCTATGTATTATTTTATTAACGTAAACTGAAATATTCTTTTGATATGAAATTTGTACGCCACACCAGGCAAGAACATGATTGAGGCCATCATTGTTGTAACTAATGACATAATATCTTGTATGCTTCTGTGAATGTATACGTACCATGTTCTGACAAATAAATGATTCTGATTCTATGTAAGTTTGGTTTTGGTAACCAAATATCATAGTACCTATATAAATAGGTTCATCTTAATAGCGCAGGTGATATTAGTTACATAAAAAAAGAAAAAACTGGCGGATTTTACACACGATATAATGAGAAGAAAATAGTTTTTTGTTATACAAGAGTGCAAAGTTGCTTTTTAACCGCGTGTTCAATTTTGATGACCGAGCAAGCGAATCATTTTAAAATTGAATCACGAGTGCAGCGAGTGAATCAAAATTAGAATCCTGAGCGTCAGCGAGGGAATCAAAAGAGCACGAGGTGAAAAATCTTTGCACTCGAGTGCAACACGTAACTTTTCATTCCACCTCAGCGAGGAAATGACTAAATGCCCGCGTAAAGAACCGCGTACAAAGCAAATTGAAAAAAGAACACCGAGAAGGTACCGAGTCTGAGTTTTTAACAAATTAAAAAAAGTTGTATGATATATTCGGCACCATAGAGGTAGCAGTAAATAGGTTTAATGTTTTTTTTAATTCACAAACTTAGTGCACACGATGTTCTAAATTCAATTTACTTTATCCTCTAGAGAATAAAAACGGCTTTTCCACTCAGATATTGAAGATTAAAAATACTCTTTCCGAGATGGTGGGATGAAAAAGTAATTTTTCTCCCAAACCCATCGAGTGGGATATCAAAATGAACGGTTTTTAGATACGATTCCATAAATATATATATAACTTGCAGAATTGCAATCGAAGGATAAAATGCTTAACGAAAATAAATTATTTGCAGTTTAGTTTTTTATTTTTTATTCATTTATACTTGTTTATAAATAAGCTTGTGTTTATGTGTCTTTATTGTATAGATTGCACAGGTTTAAAAATTGGTACGCGCGTAACGATTCCTTAGGTCAAATATTTCCTTAGGTAAAAATAAGGACAAATTGAATTACACTATAAATGTTAGGGGCGCGGCAAAATGAAAATTTAAGTAGGCGAAGCTGTATAGGCACTTTTCGGAACAAACTAAATTATACCTTGGAAAGGTTGCTTAACTATTGAGTTAAACAACATTTTCGACCATTGGGTTAATCATAATAAAGACAGCTAAAATAAAAGAAAATATACCAAAACTTATTTTTTTACAGTAGTAATTTATACGCTAATTTGCCTTATTAACTCACAGCTTCATATTAATTTATGAAGCATCCTACATAAAACATAACGTCATAATTTTGGTACCCAGTTAATTTTATGTATTTTGTCGCGTGGGTGTCGCCGGTGTGTAGACTGCCTAAAGAGGCCATAGCTGCGGCTCAGTGTTTAGCGTTTCGTATTTTATAATTTAAGCGTATTATTAAATTTACATTATTATATTCAGAGTTGCATTGTGTTGTTATTTTAATAAACGATATTGTAATATGAGAGTATCTTTCATTGTGTTTAATTAATAATAAAGCTAACATACCAGTCGTGTATCTAATTAAATAAAGTTTTGTGGTAGAGCATTTGGCGTGATTGGCTTGCTAGCTACCATTGTCGAGTAGAAAATCTGTCGACAAGCACCGATAGAAAATGTTTAAGTAGGTATTAATTGTTAACACCATAAGAACTAAATTGAAGCGGATCAGAATTTCTATAGTAAATATCTTCTTTTTAAAGTCGTTAAATGAGTCACTTTTGGGTACAAAATAACGGAGCACATTTTTTTTTGTTCCGGACGGAAATCGAACCCTCTTCCTCCTATTTCGCGACGGATGCCTATTCCTCTCGACCACCGCAACCTTACTCTTTCGAGCCGAAACTTTGTGCTACAATTGTTTTACTTTAACCAACTTAAACCGTGTGCGTTCGCCCAGCAAAATGTATCGCCTTTTCAAGAATTGAATGATGCAGATAATAAGATGCGGGGTCATCAACCAGACTACTAGACTAAGGGCCCGTTTCAGAATGTCCTAATAAAGTGTCGGGTTGCTATGCAACATATAAAATAACTGAATCATAAAAATGACAGTTAACATGCAGCGCGTTTCAAGCTTTAACCGATGGATAGGCTAAACCGATGACTGTGAAACGCAAAGATAGTGTTTTATTTAGTAATTATGTTCTGGGTAGTAAAACCGGAACATAGATATTGCTGCCTGTGTTTCTAAATATGATTTCAAGCACTATCGCGTGGTGAGCGAAAGTCACATTTACTTACAAATTATTGGAGAACAAATTTTTTTTTGTTGAAGACGGGAATCGCACCCGATGCCTATTCTTCTCTTTCAAGCCGAAAAAATGTTTTCTCTCAGCACGCGATCGTACCTACTTGTAATCACAATGTTTAGAAACTTAAAAAAAAAGTCTAGGTACCTAAGTATTAGAAAAACAAATTCCCATTATATTGTTTAATATGTATTGAAATCACCTTCCTATCGATCTTATACTTAGGTACCTACTCACAGTAAAAAAAACAGACGGAAATGTATAAGTCTGTCTTGTGAAACTTTGGCCTGGATGTCGTGAATCAATGAACTCGAATAAAAACCAAAAGTAACGGGAGTTATAAATTGGATGCCATTTTTAGCAAAAACAGCAGTCTGTTATTTTCGAATTTAACTTATTTCAGTATCAGTTTAATTTCCTTTATCTATGTAGGAGTATGTAAGAGGAACTTACCTCGTTCTCCTAGACCAGTAGGAGAACTCGGTAGAAGCACGAGGACTCTAGAGCAAGAGAAAGCACCTGATTTTTTGTTATTGATAATAGATAAGTCTTTGACCACAATCTCACCTGATGGTAAGTGATAATGTGTTCGAAGGTGTTATCAGGCTTAACCTAGAATTACTAGCTCTCAAAGTCAGCTGCCGGAACACACCGTTAGGTGCTTGGCGACAGATTTTCTACTTGACGGTGGTAGCTTTTCATAGGTACTGTTGGGCCAGTTTTCATCAGGTATTTACTGTCTTTTATTTACTTACAATTAACATCTTTAATCAACAAGAATACAAACCGAATTACCTAAAGAATGAAGAGTGGGCATGGTGAATGGATCCCGCACTTTTTAACAGATATATTCTAATCCCCTGCAATGGAGAGCGAGCCTGTCGCCATCCATCGAGAAAATATAGAGATCATAAAACCCCAATAATTGTTTGTCCTGTCGATTACAGTTGCAGTGACACCTTTCTCTCGTTTTACGTGAAACTGCACTGTGCTCGACACTCTGTAACAAACGTTAGTTCTAACGTCTCGTTCGCCCAGTACTTTTACTCGCTACAGTGCCATTTATGCCTAAACACACTATAGTGCTGATAAACTAAAATAAGGACATAAAAAAAATTTATACATCAAAATATTGAATGGTTACAAATTTTAAAGATCTTTGACTCACTGGCTTCTTGTAAACTGCTTTTGTAGTGTTAAAGACTTGTAAAATGTAATATTGATTGAATTCATACCTACATAAAAATTTGCACGTCTGCTTACAGACTAAATACCTAGGTACATATACGATTGATGTGACATGTTTTTTAGCAAATAAATTATATGATTAGAAACGATTGCAACGAGACAGAATATCAGTCACTGCGATGGCCCACCCACCAAGACTTGTTAAATAGACCACCGTGTAGAAAAAGTAAGTTATTAAGTAAATCAAAGTAAGTTAGTAATTGTGGCCAACAAGGCATTCAGTCTATCTATACCTAAATTGGCAGGTATCTCGATCTATCATGTCCATCATAATTTGAAAACTACATCTTTGCTGTAAAGTCGTACCTAATATCTGGAATTTGTATGGTTTCAGCTGATTCATAATGCAGACACGGCTGCAGGAAATTCAAAACTGAACGCGATCTACAAGGATGGGCCGGGTTAAAATAACCATAGGTTCGTCAACCCCGAACTCTTCCCGCGTCTTACAAAAATAGCTGCCAGTTACGTCGCGAACGCATCGATTTTTTTCTGTATTTATTAATTCATAGAGTAGCTTCAGCTCTGTTGTGATCAAACGCTTTGGTTTATAAGGAATCTAAAATAAAGGTACCTATTTACGCATCGGTGTAGGTGTAGACATCGGTCTAGACCCGTGGCCCATATCTTTCTGTGGCTACGCCTACAGATGTTCTGAAGCAATGATGGCTGAGTGGTAATAGATATGACTGCCGTGCAGCAGGTCAATGGTTCGATCCCCACCGACAGCTTGAGATTCACCGCATATTGGATATGGGCAATTTCGGCACTTTGCAAATGCTCGTCTGGCTGGCTACCACCCACACCTAACAGTGTGTCCACACAGCATTCCTTGAGAGCCAGTAAAATTGCAGGTACATGCGACTAAACAACTGTATGCGTCTCTGGGTGACGGGCGCAGTGCAATTCGTCGAACGAAACTTGTGACGAAATTCATAGGCAGAGGTTAGTCCGCTTAACATCAGGTTGACGTCTTGCTCCGTCAAAATCACATAAAAAAGATGTCCCACAGACGAAGGGGAAAATATCAGAAGGTGGGCAGCAGTGCTTTTTGATGAACTGTCATTTGACACTGGGATTCTCAAGACGCCTGACAAGCGTGGGGATTGGCAAAGACCCCCTGATGTAGTAAAACTGGGACGTCTATTCCAGTTGTTGAGGATGATGATGTGACCACGGATTTTCACTTGTTGGGATCTTTGGATACTTCTATGTTGCCTCATTCACTGTTCTCACTATGGTAAGTACTCACGTACCGTATTCAATGTTAATTACGTTATTAAAAAATACTAAACCTATCGAGAAGGGTATCAAAATAAAGGAAATTAAGGATTACAAAAATATATACAGTAGTTCGGGAACCTATGGATTCAAATTTACTCTGTACCTATGTAACTTAAGTCAATAAAAACTATTTGTATTTGTATTTATTCAAATTGTATTGAACTATAAATTTAATAAGTGTTCTGGGTCACTTAGTAGGTACACGTTTATAGCCCCCAAACTGGGCATATTTCTCTAAAACTGTGTTTATGTTTATACGGAACCTCTGATACCCTGATTGATTATGATTACCAAGTCACATAGTTGATAGTAGAGCATTAAAAAAGTGATCAGTTGAGGAAATTTTTCTCTCTCTATCTATTGATGTTTTTTTTAAATAAAGGTTTGTGTTGGCCGTCGCGTCGCTTCTACGCGTACAGAAATGCGTTTTTAACGTAGACTTTAAGAAAATTACAATTGCTTATTTAAATTCTACATTTTATTTGAATATTACAATAGACTAACAATATCAATATTGATGTAAGTGTGTAATCATATTTTAATATTTGTACACCAGTTGACTGGTAGACTGTGGATAACTAAAAAAAGAACCATATCTACCTACTTATTTTCAAGAAATAAATATTTGAATTAAATTAACAAAAACTTATTACTGCGCCCCCACATGGCTACTGTCTTTACTATACCCATAGGTAGATGTAGGTACCTAATTACTTAAAACAGTTAAATAGGTTATCAAGAATGTGTTCTCAGAACAAGGTAAAGCTCGTCAGTGCCGTTTACGGTACAAAAGGCACAAACAAGTACGACCATGGCCAAATGCGGCTCAATGGACTAAATGATGTCATATCCTCGGCGGACAAACGAGTATAATATCGTACCTACACGCAAATAAGTAATCAGGGTAACATAGTTCATATATCTGTCTTATGAAGTTATGTCATAGGTATTTTTACTTAGAATTCTGTGGATAATCGCTACCCTTGTGCCTAACTTACTACTTTTTAAAAATGTGTGTAATAAGTGGTTTTGCAAATGCTTCCATGGCGCGACATAGTTAGTTACATTTGATCGGGACTCTACAATGTGAAAATTCATTATAGTACCTAGAGGAGTTTCAAAAATTTATATGTACTGTATCAGCCAGATTGTCCACTGCTGAACACAGCCTCCCCACGCTTGGCAGGCGTCTTAGGGATCGCAGTGTGAGATAATAGTTCCTCAGAGAGCACATTAGTTTAAAATTATTTAAAAAAACCTTAAGCATGGATATGTTGCCTAAATGACCGTAACTAAATAGTCTATAGGTATTATTGCATGGTTTAGGGCATTTTGCTACCTCAAGTAAAAAATATGTCGCCAAGCACTTTACGGAGTGTTCCGCGGCAGCTGTCTTCAAGAGCCATTAATTCTATATAAGCCTGAACAACATCTTCAATAACATCATCACTTACCATAAGGTGAGATAGTGGTGAAAGGCTAACCTATTAGCCATAATTTTTTTTTCTGATTCCAAACTATGATCCTCTGTTGGGGGTTCACCTTCGAAGTGACCAAAGCCAGGGAAATTTTCTTATACAATTACAAATTACCTTGAGTGAGACTAATATCTTGGCGTGTGGTTGGTCAGATTTCCATAAATTTAATTAAGTATATTCAAAACTAAGCAAAATCGGCCAAGTGCGAGTCGGACTCGCGCACGAAGGGTTCAGCTATACAACATTAGACTCCGTATTTTAACCTTTTTTTGTTCTTAAGTGCGCGAGTCCAATTCGCACTTGGCCTTGAATTTGTTGTTATAGCGGCAACAGAAATACATCATCTGTTAAAATTTCAACTGTCTGGCTATCACCGTTCTTGAGATACAGCCTGGTGACAGACGGACGGACAGCGAAGTCTCAGTATAATAGGGTTCCGCTTTTACCCTTTGGGTCCGGAACCCTAAAAATCACCAGTATTGGAAAAACTGTTTACATTTCACATAATAAATAAGATAACGGAAAGCTGGCAAACCCGGAACACAGGCTCAGGCGGACATATACATACAAAATGTAACAGAGCATTTATTTACTTAGTATTAACACATTTACTTAGTATTATCATATGACAAAACTGCTTTTGTATGGAAATCAATACTCAAACAAAATCTAAATAAGCACAAGCAGGTTCTTACCATACTTCATTAAAATACGGTCCAAAAGGAGACACAAAACCATTTCTTGACAGACCAACTGAGCCGAATTCCACACGGGCACAGAACATATACGGGTGAGGTCAGGGGCAGTTAGCACCTATGTTTCAGAGATAGACTTTATATTAATATCTCATCTGTTGGAAAATGTATAATCTCGCAGATAATTGTCTATCAGGTTCAATCTAAGCTAGAATTAACATGCTCTTCATACATGGACAGCTAACGAATCACACCACTAAGTGCTTGGTAACAGATACTTAAGACACGACTTTTGTGAATTCTTCAATTAGTAGCTGTACTGTAGGTACTATTTCAGCTGGACTGTCTACTGCTGAACACTACCTTCCCCATTGAGGGGGGCTTTGCACCCACGCTTGGCAGGCGTCTTGGCGATCACAGTGTAAGATAGCAGTTCCTCAGGCGGTGCTGTTGCCCTGTGATTGTGATTGATGTTAAGCGGTAACCTATGCCTAACCTAAACACATGCATTTCGTCACAATAGACGAACTACACTGAGCCCATTCACCCTGAGTGTAATTCAAAATATCATGTGACTGTAATTCAAAGTCGAAGTGAGACTATCTGTCAAGTCAACCTTTTATTCAATTGCTTCTTCAAACCTATATTGTTAAACTTAATCTAGGCAACCTTTTATCTCGATTAAAAGAGAATCCCAGATTCAGTAGTTATTTATCAAAATCCTCTGCGGATGTATACGAGTAGTTGTTGGCAGGATGTAGAAACAGTTACAACGTGTAAGTATATCCACAGGTCTAATCACAGATGATCAAATACAGTGGAAGGATTACGTCATAGATGTAAATTGTCTCCGTAGGTCGTGCGTGTGGGTTGTTGTTGTCAGGGGCTGAATAATGGAGTGGTTCGTGTCGGTCGATATCGTCGGTTACCTTGGCGACCGCCTACCATATACCTACTTAATTCTACAACTGTTTCCAAAGGAAGTACCTTCTGATATATATAACCTACCTACTTGTACCTATGTCATAGAACATAATAATAATACTACGTACCTATGTCTATACCAAAGTACGACAATCGTCTGTTTATTCTATACTGTGATTCTATACGACCAAAAAGCTACTGTAGCTTTTTGATGAAAATTTAACGATCTTGCTTACTTCAATGTTTAGAGTACCGCAACTCAAACTGCAAAATGGAGCCCTGTCGTTACTTTCTGTCTGTCCGTCCGCCTGTATACCTATCACGAGTACGAATAACTCAAAAACGGCTTACCCGATTTTGATAAATTTAAATGGGACCAAACGACAAGCATCAGCTTTCAAATAAAAAGGAATTATCAAAATTGGTTGCCCAGTCAGAAGTTCTGATGTGTAAAATATTAAAAAAATAATAAACAAAAAATGGAACCGACTTCAACACTCAAAACGTGTGAAATAACTTTTTGAAGTCGGTACCATGGTAGTTCAAAAGTACCTACCTATTATCACAATATTGTGCTCATGGTACCAACTTCGAACAAGTTATTTCACACGTTTGAGTGTTGAAGTCGGTTCCATTTATAACCGACCTCAAAAAAAGAGGAAGGTTCTGAATCATCTGTATTTTTTTTGTTTCCTCAGAAATTTGATTGGGTAAATCGATTTTGACATTTGAATGGGATTTGAAATTTAAATGGGACCGAACGACAAGCATCAGCATTGAGAACTACATCCTTTTCTTGAAGTCGGTTAAACATAAAATAGGTTAAATCTTTTGTGGTAAGAATTAGCGGTGCCAGGTTTTAGATTAGCACAGACAAATAATAAGTATTTCTTAGGTAATTGTGTGCGAATTTATAATAAAATTTCTAGATTTAATCACGTGTAGCATCGAAGTTTATTTGGCACCTAAATTTTGAGTTGGTATTCATAATTGCACTAATGCTCTAAATATTGGCAAATTCTTCTCTAAATATTGGCAAATTATTCAGAATTAAGAAATTTCAATTGAGTAAGCTGGAGACATACACATATTTTAACTGCTTAAGTGTATAGTAAAATTGGTGATTATTAATAAAACAAAAATGTTTGAGATATCAAACCATAGAACATAATATGTAAGTGCCAAACCACCAATATATTGTAATAATTTTACTATATATTTTATTGCACACTACAGCTTCGAAGCAGAATATCTGACAATCCAATACTAGCTAGTATCCCAGACGGACTCTTAGTAAGAGACCAGTAGGTCTCTTGTGTGAGATAAGTATATCTCACAAGACTTTCGTTACTATGCTTTACAAAATAACGAAATTGAGAACCGGCATTAAATTTATTCAAATTTAATTTCCAAATCTATAAATATGATATACTACATAGGTAGTAGTACATTTTCATAACATATTGGAAGAAGTGTGGGACTACTGCGGGCGGCGCCTGGCAAAAGTTAGGAAGGTATAATATATACCCACATAATATGCAGTTCTCCGAGATTGATGATGACAGTTTCCTCAAATAGTAATAATAATATGCACAAGGTGGCTATGACTATGTACTGCTGCAGAGACCGCATATAATAATTGTATTATTACATACTAAATATTTTTATTTGGTCGCGCCCAGATTCTCCAATTCTGGGCAGGCGTGGTTACAAATATACGTAATACAACGATTGTAGTACATGATATGATATACCTACTACAGATATTCAGTGTCATATAATACTCATAATTCAAATTACTGAAAAGCTTAAAATTTTCATATTTACACATGAATTTCGTCATTAACTAGTCCTTTAAGCTTTTAATAATTAACACAATTACTGTGTCATAATTGTAGTAAATAGTAGCCCCGTCAGGGACAAATGTGTGCCTACTGTCTACATAAAATAACATAAAAATATATTGAGTTTGAGTATATATATATACATACCCTAGCTAACTTTCTATGAATATATTTTATTCTGTATCCTATAATATGAACCTATCAAAATATTATTGATTTGGGATAACTAGGATTGAAACGACATAGTTCATTATTACTGCATGATTTTATTTCAGTTCACACGGAATGTAGGTGCGAGTGAGCCATCAAACATATTTACTGGCTTAGTACTCTTCAGCACCTTCACCCTCGCCCTCGGCGGAGTCCATGCCGACCTCTTCGTAGTCCTTCTCGAGCGCGGCCAAGTCTTCGCGAGCCTCGGAGAACTCTCCCTCCTCCATACCCTCACCGACGTACCAGTGCACAAAGGCACGCTTGGCGTACATCAGGTCGAACTTGTGGTCCAGACGGGCCCACGCCTCAGCAATGGCGGTGGTGTTGGACAACATGCACACGGCGCGCTGTACCTTGGCCAAGTCGCCGCCGGGCACCACGGTGGGGGGCTGGTAGTTGATGCCCACCTTGAACCCAGTGGGACACCAGTCCACGAACTGGATGGTGCGCTTGGTCTTGATGGTGGCGATGGCAGCGTTCACGTCCTTCGGCACGACATCTCCTCTGTACAGCATGCAACACGCCATGTACTTGCCGTGGCGCGGGTCGCATTTCACCATCTGGTTAGCGGGTTCGAAGCATGCATTGGTGATCTCGGCAACCGACAATTGCTCGTGGTAAGCTTTCTCGGCGGAGATAACGGGCGCGTATGTCACCAGAGGGAAGTGGATACGTGGGTATGGCACCAAGTTGGTCTGGAACTCAGTTAGGTCCACGTTGAGGGCACCATCGAATCGGAGGGAGGCTGTGATGGATGACACGATCTGGCCAATCAGACGATTCAGGTTGGTGTAGGTTGGGCGCTCAATGTCCAAGTTGCGGCGGCAGATGTCGTAGATAGCTTCGTTGTCGACCATGAAAGCGCAGTCAGAGTGCTCCAAGGTGGTATGGGTGGTCAGGATGGAATTGTAGGGTTCAACGACGGCGGTGGATACCTGAGGGGCGGGGTAGATAGCGAACTCCAGTTTGGACTTCTTGCCGTAGTCAACGGAGAGTCGCTCCATGAGAAGGGAGGTGAAACCTGATCCAGTGCCTCCTCCAAAGGAATGGAAGATGAGGAATCCCTGGAGACCGGTGCACTGGTCAGCCAGCTTGCGGATGCGGTCCAGGACTAAGTCTACGATTTCCTTGCCAATTGTGTAGTGACCGCGGGCATAGTTGTTTGCCGCATCTTCCTTACCAGTGATAAGTTGTTCTGGATGAAATAACTGTCTGTATGTGCCTGTGCGGACCTCATCTGTTGGATGAATAAGACTCGTGTTAGTCTACTCCATACACAACCAATCAATAACACACCAAAAAGTTTATTTTAAATCTTCAAATATAATATGTACAAGTATGCATGTTAAATATGTTGCTTACCAACTACTGTAGGTTCAAGATCGACAAACACGGCACGGGGCACGTGCTTGCCTGCTCCAGTCTCACTGAAGAAGGTGTTGAAAGAGTCGTCGCCACCTCCAATGGTCTTGTCAGTGGGCATCTGGCCATCAGGCTGGATGCCATGCTCCAGGCAGTAGAGCTCCCAGCAGGCATTGCCGATCTGGACTCCCGCTTGGCCAACGTGTACTGAGATGCACTCACGCTGTGAATGGAAATATAATGTTAGTTATGGTCTAACATCTAATATCATGATGGTAAAGATTTATTGCCAACACAAGTAATATTTGGAAACTTGGAAATAATGCTACTGTAAAAGCATAGGTAATTATGTGCCTGCATAGATCGAGGAATGGATGATAAACTATCTTTCAATGTTATCAAATCATAAATCACTATGGTCACATGACCATAGCATCTATGAAGATGCCTTTTATCTTTAGAAAGCGGCCAGGTAAGGCGGATATGTGTATAACCGCTATGCCATTGTAAAAAGTGAAATGTTTCGATTCCAAGAGAAAGGTGAAAGTAGGCTCATTGAAGTTCCCATCTATCAGCAAACGCGGAGAAAATGCAATGGGCATCTTGGTTAAGTACCGGTACAGTACGACTAGTTACATGTTTAATAATTTTTAGTCGTCCTTTACATTAGCATGCAAATATTCTTAACATAGATGTTCGAAAATAAAATGAGATCATTTACTTAGTATAGTCAATCAACCTAGCTAGCATGAGGTCATCGACACGTCATCGCCTCGCGAATAAAATTAAGATGAACGTGACGGAACGAATTCCGGGAAATATCACGTTCTAGAAGCGAGCACTTCAATTCAATATAAAGCGTATAAAATACCTACATAAAGAACATATGTAAAATATTTCGATCGGTGGAAATGGAAATATCGATCGGGTCGGGCGTGGCGACCGGCGAAAGAACCTTGTGTTAATTTCAATAGCTAAGGTCAAAGTTAGAGAAACAATATCGCATCTTCTAGCAGCTATTTAAAGGGAATGCTTGAAGTTAATAAATGTCAATGATAAATAGAAAACTAACATCACGTCAAAGAGATATCGGGATCACTTGGCCGCGTAAAATGCCGACAAAATGGTGGCGTGGCCACACGGCAATTGTGCTCACGAAATAAATTTAAAATGGAACAAATGATAGTTTTAGGTGATCTAAGAAGCAATATTTCACTTACCATTTTGTATTGAGTTTGTTGAACTTATTTGTAGAAATAGAAATAAATTAAGTCAGTCGTTCGGCACGTCCGGTTAAGTGGCTTGCCAAACGAATGTGAATGCGAAAAATCCGTTACGATCGCTTTTATACCAGCGACATTCCGGGGGAACGACGCTATCGATTTTGCTCTGTGATTGGTAGATAGAACTACCGCATGGGCGTTCCGACCAATAAGGTCATAGCTGCATTGTATCACCATTGCGGGAATATGTGGGTTGGTGATTCATTTGAACTTAGTGATGTTAATTTTTATCACTTTATCGATAAATGAAATCAAGATAATATTTTATGGATAAGCATTTCCATGTAGATTTATAATTTCTTGCAATAACTATGCTAAGCTTTACTTACAAACATAAACATTTAAATTAATTTAGTACCGTTCATCATCATCTCCTACCTTAACGTAATGCAGCTAAGTGCACCAGTCGGGCACGTACAAAATACCAAACATATTAAGTATCAAAAATATGCTGACATCTTTCTTTTTCAGAATTTCTTTCATCAGATAATTTCTACTCACCACAAACTATGTTTTAGTAAAACATAGTTAATTGTGGTGAGCAGAGATGATCTGATAAAAGAAATCAGCATAAATCTCAATAAACTGTGAATGTAGGTAAAGCTAGTACTTACACGACTTCAATTCTGACTTACAAACTAGTAATATTAAGTATTTTAAAAATTTAAGAACCAAAAATATTATAAACTTAGATTAGGTAAGTGCACTATACTTATTATTCGTATGGAGTACTTCCACGTCCTGCAGATTAACGACTTATAATAACATTGCATCGCTGCCCTAAACAAGAAATTAATAAGTAATGTTTTCAAGTTTCTATTAGATGTGTATTTGTGTACGTTCCTTTCCTTAACTATAACTTCTATATTCTCGGACTGATTTAGAATTATGTGGTATTGTTGTGATGCTGATGTCATTCCAAATGTTATATTATAAAATACTTGAATGGCTACAGTGTCGGCATTCGTGTCATTAAATTATAATTGGTCACTTGTTACAAAACAATATCTGAGAGTACAAAATGGGTTCTCTATACCTCGCACTTGAAGGCATGTTATTTACACTCAGAGGAAGGTCTGTATATATCACTCTGGCACCGCCCGCTCGTATTGCTTGAGTTTGTCTACTAGAATTTTCCTCCTCCTCGAGTCGTAGCTCACTGCTGAGCGTCGTGATGTCCCCGACCATCTGTTTGTTCACTACATAGCTGTTTCCACCTCCCTCGATCGTTGGCGTGGCTCAGAGCATCTGTGATCGTAGTGTTCAGTATTTTAGATATTTGATCGGACCATCGTGTTGGACTACGTCCCCTGGGTCGTTTTCCTTCCATCTTCCCTGTGACTATTAGTTTCTCCAAGTTGTCGGAGGGTTTTCGTGCTATGTGGCCAAAGTATTGCAGCACTCTTTTGAGGCAGATGCTCGACAACCTTTGTTTTATGTTCAGCTCTTTGAGGATCGAGATGTTTGTCCTACGGGCCGTCCACGGTATGCGTAACATTCGCCGCCAGCACCACATTTCAAAGGCATCGATACGTCGTCGGTCTGCCATTTTTATGGTCCACGACTCTGCTCCATACAAAAAGATGGGAAAGACCAAAGTTCTGACAGTGTAGGTTTTAGTTCTCTTAAGTATATTTCGATCCCTCCACACCTTTTCGAGCTGGGTCATAGCCGATTTTGCCATTCCAATGCGTCGTCTGATTTCTCCTTCTGTACCACCTTTGTTGGATATGCTTGATCCCAAGTATACAAATTCGTCAACTATGTCGTACTGGGAAAGATGGTGGACGTCTTGAAGTGCTCTGGATCTATCAACGACCATTATCTTGGTTTTGGCTTGATTGATGTTAAGGCCCATTCCGCGACTGACTGACTCAAGGCGGTTTAGCATGTCAACCATTTCCGATCCAGTTTTAGCCACTAGGGTAGTGTCATCGGCATAGCGTAGATTTGAAATTTTAAGACCGCCTATAGTGAGACCACCTTCCCAATCTTCGAGCGCTTTACGCATAATGTACTCTCCGTAGATATTGAATAGTATTGGGGAGATGATGCAACCTTGCCTGACTCCTTTCTCAAATCTAAACTTGCTGGATCTTGCAGTGTTGACTTTGACCGTGCCATGACTTGTATCGTAGAGGTTTTTAATAAGTGAGATGAGGTGTAGTGGAACTCCCATTACTGCCAGTACATGCCATAGATGCTGCCAGCTTACACAGTCGAAGGCTTTTTGATAGTCGATAAAGCACAAAACAGCTGGGGTGTTAAATTCATAACATTTTTCGACTATGAGTCTGACATTGAGGATTTGCTCTCGAGTTCCTTTTCCTTTGACAAAACCCGCCTGTACTTGTGGTATTTGCCAATCTAGAAAGTGCCGCAGTCTACTATTAATAATATGTAGTAGAACCTTGCTTGTGTGTGAGATCAAAGCAATTGTCCTGTAGTTCTCGCATCTTTTTGTGGATCCTTTTTTATGTACAAGCACGATGGAAGAATGGGACCAATCTTTTGGCCAAGTCATAGATCTCCAAATGCAGTTACAAAGTTCTGTTAATCTTTGTGTTCCTCTCTCACCTAACGCTTTTAGGGATTCAGCTGTACAAAGATCTGTACCGGAAGCTTTGTTGCATTTTAGATGCCGTATTGCATTGATTACTTCGGATTGCAGTATATCTGGCTCAACATCTACGTCTCTACAATTGAGGTTGCCTAGGGTACTTCCTGCTCCTGTGTTATCTGCACGATAAAGCTTTTCACAGTACTTCCTCCATCGCTCTGCAACCTTTGTGACTTCATAGAGTAACTCACCATTTTCGTCTTCTAGCATCCAAGACTGGGTCTTAAATTGTCTAGTTATCTGTTTTATTTTCTTGAAGAAGTCCGCAGTTTGATACTTTTGCGCGTGTTTTTCTACTACAGCACAGATCTTATATAAATTGTGGTTTTTGTCCCATCTGCATAGTCTTTGTATCTCAGCATTGAGGCATCTGTACGCTTCTTTATCGGCATCGGTTAGCAAACCGCGCGCCTTGAGTTGTTGCCTGCATTCAATGACGTCCCATGTTTCCTCACTTATCCATTTCTTCCTCTTTTGGTGTGGTTTTCTCTGTTTGGCAATAGCTTCGACAGCATCTATCATTTCCACTTTAAAAGTCTGCCATTGGTGTTCTATATTGTTAAGTTGGCTTTGAGGTACGCAAGAGAATGCTTTTTCCGTAATGTCTTTAAATAATTCTGTTTCCCCGTTTCTGAGTCTCAACGTGGCTTTTTCCTGCTTTTTAGGGGTTTTAAAGCGCATTCTTATCTCTGCGATACTAGACTAGAATTTTAGGACATGACAATTTAGGTACCAAACTGATTGATTTTTTGTTAGAGATGGAGCTTTTCATATGACTAGTAACTCTCTGATCTGTGAGCTGAAGACCTCGTGACTGCAATAAGTTTATTTTTAAACATTTCAACATCCATTTCTTGTTTCGTATACCTATTGATTGCAAATAACTGACGTCAGTCAATTGCCATCAATTAGTTTTGTACCCTAAGATTCTACTTTAATTCAAAAAGTGCTTACAGTCCATTTTTTTTGTATGTGAGGATGGCGGAACAAGGACGAGCCCCACCTGATGTGAAGCAGTAACCTCTAGCACTAGCCTCTGACAAATGCATTTCATCATAAATGACGAATTACATTGAATGAATTAATATTCCATACAACTGTGTCAGCTGGAACGTCCAGTGCTAAACACAGCCTCCCCTGTTAAGGGGGGTATTTGCTGTAATCCTCACGCTTGGCAGACGGCTTGGGGATCGCAGTAGGAGATGGCAGTTCTTTAGAAGGCGCTGCTGCCCACCTTCCAGTATATTTCCTTTAGTCGCCTTTTACGACACCCACAAGACATGGGGAGGTGCAATTCTAACCTGGCACCCACGGGACAAATAACTGGCTCTGTTAATTGTTCACTAAAATAAAACCCAACCCAAAAAAACCATTACATGTGACTGAGACATAGTTAAGGAAAAGTCGACACTACTTTGTACCTTCGCCATACACGAACATCACTAAAATAAAATCGTTATTTCGGTAGTGTGTGTGTACACTGTCCGTTCTTCTGTGTTATACAGAATATATTCATGTGTGTGATTCGCAGTATGGATAATTTTTTTGTAATTGTTCTTCTATTAAGTAATACTTTAGGCTAATTTTGAATTGTCCATAACTCAAATGCAGTGTTATTCTAACTGCAAAGTATAAACAATAATCGGTAGTCTATTTTTATAAATATCTTCGAAAATATCTGCGGTATCAAGACTATCAAGGCACACACACATCGACACAACTCGTATATGTCCATAAATGGATAGATGGAGAGTTGTCAGAACGAGACAACCAGATATTGACATCACACCACTGTTGTATTCACACACAAATGAAATGAGCCACCGAATTTCAAACTTTCGTTGGCCGATATGCTATTTATTTCATACCTAGATGTTCTTAGTCGTTCTGAGACCTAGTTATTAAATTATGTCAAAGTGTAGGCGTTATAGTACCTCCACAAAACACAAAATAGGTAAGTAAGTACATACCTACCTACCTATATAACGATAAATAATATAGTACATGGAAAATGAATGAATGACTTACTGAGGTTTGTCTATATAATATATATTTGAGATGTGTTTCCTATTAAACATGTTAAAGGTCATTTAAAATAGTCTGGGCAAGTGCGCTATATATTTTTATGGTGATTACAATGCAAAATATAATTTTCAATGCTAGCTGATGTGTGTGAATTGATAAAGTTGAGAATTTTTTGTACCGTCGCGCGTCGGTGTGTAATACATTAATATTATTGCATAAATCTTCGAAAGTTTTTAATACATTTGTATAATATTTTATAATAATATTAGGTTAATAGTAGTTAATAGTAATAGTATTAATATAGGTACTAGGGTATAGTTTATGTTGAAAAATATGATGTGACAATTGTAGTGTGTAATATGATTCAGTTCAGTATAGAAAAGTCACAGAAAGATATTTAGACTAATTGTTGTAACCAGTTTAGTTTGGTTTAGTTAAGTTGTATATAAACTTATATTTTTTACGAAATATTAAGAATTTTCATACTACTTAATTTCAATAAAAATGTTGTTAAATTAAAATTACATCTAAAATCAACCAAAATGTATATCTCCTCAATAATTATTATTTAAATGCAAAAAATACTTATCCAAAACTATTATAAGAAATCTTCTTGAATTTCGTAAGAACGATGCAATTTTTACCTATTTTAATTTCCAAAAAGTTACTATATTTTTTTTACTACTGTATTTTGCACTTATATTATTTTATATATTATGGCATAATATATAATGTTGTGTTAATATATTAAATTTATTTAACTTGGAATATGCTGTATACGTGTATCAAGTTATCTTTTTAGTAACTCTGTCACGAAACTTACCAACAATTCCGTAAGTGAATCATAATATTATTTACTACTATGATATGTTATTTTTATCATTTGTATATCATTAAACATCGTTCTTATTAATTAAGTAAATATTATTTTTGCGGAGGATATAACCTGTTCGTGTTTTATTTGCATAATATCGTCTACATTTGGAGAGACATATTATATAACTCTAAAATCACTATGTTGTCACCAGTCTACTCTATCTAAGAAGTCATGAAGTATCATACATGAGCCATATTTTCATCAGAATAGTTAGTATCTGAATCTTCTGTGACCTTTCATATTTTCATTAGATTGTCCCGATAGCCTTGGCCAACAATTTGAACTGTATATACCAAAAGGATCGTCGTTTATAGTGTCAGTTGTGTGCAGAGGTAGTTGAAGTTTTGAGGCTTTGTTGCGATTCAAGGGACATATTTTCGGACACTGAAGTTATTGATAACAAAGCCTGCTTAGGGAGGCGAGAAAAAAAAAATTTTGTTATTCCTCTATATTTGCTCTTCTGCGTTATTTAAGTTACATTTTACTAGCACAGTAAACCTTACTCCTTCTTCAGATGATCAGCTGAACTAATATAAAGGAAAATTTACTAATATTAAAGTCACTAAGTTACTGCTAAAGTTTGACAGCCAATGGCCACGTTATTAGCTTTCATGCTTTCTAAGAACACTAGGATTTAAAAAAATAACAATACGTATTGTTGGGTGCGTATTCATTTTGTTGGATAAGTACTTAGGTAGGTACATTTGTTCTGAAAAATTGACGTTTTGTTGCTAATACATACTTTAGCGAAAAGAAAAATATATGTATTAGAATTTTGGTTTGCTATTATTAGCGCCATCTACCATATATCGAATGCAACGCGTTGCCATACATGTGGGAGCAATGTAAGCGACGCGCGACGACGCGACGTTGGAACATGTAAATCATGTAATATTTCCCTATCTTACCAGTAGTAGTGCCATCTATGGAAATGCTATGACATTAGTTTTATGCATCTCATGTAAATTTGATAGACGCGGCAGAATTAAAATAAAATAGGCAATTAAAATCTTGTAACAACAAATAACAATAGATAGAATTTATAAGTAACATACGAAAAATAATATTATCCTTATTAAACTGAACCTTTATATCTAACTGTTAGAGTTATCAATGAAACGGGACGTGGATCGATTTTCTTAACATCTCGTATGCCTACCTATGTGGTATTTTCGTAAGAACTTGCGCGCGCGATCATTCGGCGCGCGAACGTTTCAACACGCGCCGTTTTTCGATTCGAAATACGAAATCAAATCGTAAAAATCTAATATACTTAACTCGTTCTCTTGTGCTAAATAATGAATCAACAAGGTTACCTTTTGTAAATAGTGTTTGTGAGTGAGTAAAGTGTAGTGAATTTGCGATAATTTGGATATTTTAAGGGTAAGGAATAATTTATTTACATTTTTATACGTAATTTTTACGACCTTGGATACGTTATATTCGTGAAAAGAGTGACACTTCGTTTTTTTGTTGTAGTGTAGTTTTCTAAGAAATAACGCGTCTTGTCTTTTTATGGGCAGTGTTGCCGTTAGTTTCCTAGGCTTGGTGCGGATATAGGCTATATGCTTACCCTAGGACCTAGTCTAGGAAGTGATCTAGACTGGCTCGAGGCAAAGATGAAAGTACTGTAAAGTATTGTACGACTTTTGCTAAGCAGAGATTGACTTTCTATAGATGCTTATGAGCTTCGATCATAAATGATCGAATCTTAAGGGTTAGATAATTTAGTAGCATTGGTGTATCGGGGGTGGTTATATTTTAGGATAATAACACTGCTAGATGATAGGTATAATTCTTGGGGTTAGATCGAATTAGAAAATTTAAAACTCCATTATCTTTTGCCTCATGTAGCTAGCCTTATCAATTATCATTCATTTATACGATAATATATACTATTATACAATAATAGACATATTAAGTCTTCTTTAACTTAGTTACGATAACATATATAATAGTTCGCTAACTACACACAGGACAATACAAAGACACAGTAGAATGGATATTTGCCTTTTTTTTTTTATTTACGTGTGAAAAATGCATTTACGCATTCCCGTCAACCTTGGGGAAGGTGGCCGGGATATGTCGGGCTCGACACCAACTACTCCCACAGCAGCAAGTGCCCCTACCGACTAAATAACACACGGTGTTCCAACTCTACCGCTTCTAGGCGGGCCGCAGGGACGCTTTAGCTCTCAGGTGCGTCGTGAGGGGTAGCACCCCTCACGACGAAAGTCGACAGAACACATGGCACGTCGCTACCACCCGGGGACCAAGCCTGCAAATGGGCGTCAGACAACCCCGCATCTGACGCCCGAGGTCCCCCCGCGACGGGTCAGATAAGTAGCCCCGTCGCCTGCTACTTCGGCCGCAGAGGATAGGGAGAACGGCGCCTCGCTATACCGACACTCCTCTTCCCCTGCGGCCCCTCCGCGTCCGCCATCCACGGTGGCGACCCCGCCGTGGCCACGGAAGGCAGGGAGAGCGGCGCGCCGTAATACCGGCACTCCTCTCCCGCCGTGGCCCCTCACTGTCAGCTGTGGTGTCGCTCACACAAAACCACAGCCCGCCTCAGATGCGGTGCTGCCCATACAGCACCGCAGCCTACCCTTTGCCGCTCCATACTGGACTTAGAGGCAAAACCCAGTGGAGCGGCCCCTCTGGGGCCGGCCGACTGCCCAAGCCGACACGGCCCCTGGTTCCTCTTAGCTTCACCGTGGGTGACGAAGCCACGGCTACTAAGCCCCACCGCCACGACAAGGCGGGAACCGTCGGGGGGATGGATATTTGCCTGACGCAAGCCTCCTTGAGAATACTTTCGTTGGTGTAGATATACCTACCCTCTGCCTATCAGGGGACAAGGACATTGAGGCGTTACATAACAATTCGAAAAAATCATACATAACCATAATTATGTTTTCTCGCTCGACTTGTACATTTGTCAATTCGTCCAGATGTAATGGTAGGTACATAGCACAAAGGAAAGTTCCTTCGTGGTTACCTGGTACAGGTAGTCTAGAATCTAGGTAAATTAGTAATTATAGTCACATTCAAATCCCAGCCCAGTCACGTCAATCAGTGTTTTCCGAGTCATATATTTTGACATGGATACGGATTAATTATAAAAACGTGGCGCGCAAGAAAACAATCCGGAAATAATAAGAATTATATTATAAGGAATGAAAGGTTAATAATGAGTTTATTGGTTCTCAAAATATTGGCGTTATCTCTTACACTTTTCTATCCAAATAAAACAATATTCAAAACATATTAATGCAACTTCTCCGCGGTAACCTCGGAATCATGATTTTCTTCAGTGGAAGGGGACTTTGAAGGCCCTTCTGGTGATGAATATCATTGACCACGTAGTTGATTTTTAGAAACATAAGTCACGAGGTACCAGGTCAGTACTATGTAGCACGGTTCATACGTTTTAAGTGAAATTTTTGAAAATTTCTACTTTCAAATTTGTTTTTCTGTCTGGCCGTGTTCTGACAGCGTTCTCATGGTGCATGATGTACGGCGTTTCCAGTTGTTTTTACGGAGTTTGTTCATAACTTCCTGCATACAAATCCTCCTATAACAATCACTCTTCCAGGAAAAAGTAGCCAAGAGTCCGCTTTTATAAAAAAAAGCAATCATCCGCTTGTTTGGCGACACTGCACGCGCCGCGCTTCTTTGGTATTGCAGATTATTAGTTCATTTTCCTTGGGGTTGTAGCGTAGCTAATAAACCATGTTTCGACATCTGACGTTGAAGCGCTAATAGCGTAGTTTGCTTAGCCGTTCTTAACCGATCAGCTTGAAGCGCTCGTAGCCAAGTTTGCTTAGCCATTCTGAATCGATCAGCAAGCAACGTCCGCCGCGGTCATGACTTGGATGGGTGACCGCTGGTTGGGCATTACTACTGAGCGCTTCCGTGCTTCGGAGGGCACGTTAAGCCGTCGGTCCCGGTTGTTGTCTTAGGATGGCAGTCGTTACAGCATGGTGGTAGGGCACTTTGCAAATGCCCGCCTGGCTAGCTACCATCCTCAAGTTGAAAATCTGTCGCCAAGCACCTAATGGTGTGTTCCGGCAGCTGTCCTTGAGAGCCAGTAATTCTTGGTTAGCCTGATCAACACCTTCGACCACATCATCACTTACCATCAGGTGAGATAGTGGTCAAAGACTAACCTATCACGCATAAATAAAAGCTAAGTGAACAACGCAACGTCCGCTGCGGTCATGAGTTGGATACACGAACATTACTACTGAGCGCTTCCGTGCTTCGGAGGGCACGTTAAGCAGACTTCGGTCCCGGTTTTTGTCTTAGAACGGCAGTCGTTATAGCATGGTGGTATGGTTTCGAATGCGAATGGTTAGCTACCAGGTAGAAAATATGTCGACACCGCACGTAACGGTGTGTTCCAGCAGCTGCCCTTGAGAGGCATAAATCTAGGTAAGCCCGAACAACATCTTCGACCACATCATCACTTATCAGATAAGATAGTGGTTAAAGGTTAACATAACAGTTATGTAAGAAAATAAATCTGGTAGTATGTCCCACACCAAATTAGACGCGTCTTCGCTGCATCTGGTAAGCACACCAAGTGACGGGGTCTGCCAATCTGTGACTGACCCATAGCGCAGCTTTTTCACACTCAATGTTTGTGTAGAGTTGATTGTATCTGACTCATACCTATGCCTAAGAATGCCTGAATCTTTGGCTTATTCTTGGTAGGTCACATGCCTGTATGGCTCGTTAATTACGGCACTCAGTATCGATGTTTTAAACCGACTTCAAAAATAGGTGAAGGTTCTCAATTCGTCTGTTTTTTTTAAATAGTTGTTACCTCAGAAGTTTTTCTCAGAACCGAATTTAATAATTCTTTTTTTTTATTTGAAAGCTGATGCTGGTCGTTGGGTCCCATTTAAATTGCATCAAAATCAGTCATGCCGTTTTTGAGTTACACTCCAATAACTGAAAAATATTTTCTTATCTTGGTGATATTAGTCGGTGAAAGTGAATGACAATCGATCCCGTAAGTAGCAAAGGTCATTAAAAAGAGTGAAAAAACATTTTAAACCCAAAAATGGAACCGACTTCAACACTCAAAAGTGGTCAAATAACTTGTCGAAGTCGGTTCCACACGTACAATATTGTGATGACAGGTACTTTTGAACTGACATGGTTCCGACTTCAACAAGTTATTTCACACTTGAATGTTGAAGTTGGTTCTATTTTTTGGTTAAAATTTTACAGATACCTTTCGTATCTCCTTATCCTATCGTATTTTACACATACTTAATAAAATTATACAAAGAAGTAGGTAACTAAAAGTTATTCTTCGTAGCCACTTGATTTACAAATATGTGAGAATTTTACGAATTAAAAGTGACATAAGCCAGGTTAACATGAGACAATTTAAATAAAGGTCGATGGTGTGACTTTCGTGCTCGATAAACTTATTAAAAGCTATTTTAAGAATGAGTGTTTGCGATAGTTAGTACTTAAAACAATCTTCTGGGTCTAGTGTTTGGGTGGATCATATAAACTTAAATTACCCACTAAGTCGGAACAATCAATTTTGGATAGTGCAATTTTCATGAGCAACCGTATGTCAGAAATATTACGACGAGCGCAAGTGGTAACAGATGGAAACGAGCGCAGCGAACTACATATTTAGAGCGTGGAATTTTGAATTTATATCGTATGTAGTACTTAATAAAAATTCTTTTGTATTCGTTCCAGCCTTTGAGGACTTTTTTATGTTACTGTGGCGGAACAAGCTAGAGGCTCCACCTGATGTTAAGTGGACTAACCTCTGCCTATGACAGGTGCATTTCGTCACAAGTCACGAATTGCACTGCGCCCGTCACCTTGAGACATAGTTGTTAAGGACATATATACGCCACCCAAAGCGTGAACTTTTATATATAAACTCAACTTGTTATTAAAAAAAAACTCGCATGTAAATATAGTGTATTATTAGACCTATCGTTTCTGGCTTAACTCCTTTTTCTTTTGTACTAATAATTAAATTTTTATTATATGGCATTTAGTATATAGCACTCGTTTTTAGAAGTTTGAGCCAGTTATTCGTAGCTCCAGATTTATTTAAAAGTATAGTACACGTGTATAAATAACTTCCCATTATAGAAAGTTCATTATATTCCCCATGTTTGTGGTGCAATAGAAATATTAAAAACATGCTTATTTTTCTTGAAAGAGATGCTTAAAGTTGGGTCTTTCTTTTATCTAAAATTACGAGTTTTTGAGCTAGTGTTATTTCAAAACTGTATAATTTAATGAAAATCTGATGCACTACAAACCTAGATATTAGGGTAGTGATTACGTAGGTAAAAAATCATTGAGTTTTATTCGCTATTATTAAAATGAGATTGGAGCTTCGTTTGGCTTTCAAGGACTTCTGCCAGAACACACCGGTGCTTGGCCACAGATTTTCTACTTGAACGTGTATGTACGGCATAATTAGGATTCCAAACTTGTTATTTATTGGAATGTCTTTGCGAGGGGATCCGTCCGATCCTATTTATTATGTGCTAGAGTATAGATTAGAATGCATAACCACAGAATAAAAAGCCAAAGAGTTTGTAGTAAGTGTCGGTCAGTAAGACACCTTCACCGTTTGCCTCACCTCGTGCGCCCACGTGACAGCAAACAGCATCCGATGCGTGGGCGGAAGGCTGCACTGGGTTCTTGTCGTGGTGAACTCACTGTTAGCTAACACAACCAGTTTTCTTGCCATTTACTTTGTCTATCATCATAGCTTATACTACTATTATCATAGCTTTAGAGTTACTTGCTCGATGGTGAATATGTACTTTGAAATTACTTAGGTACAAGGATGTGCCTGTAATTTTTGGGCTCTCGAGGACTAGCGGAACACTCTGTCACGGTTATAGATAACATTACACACAACATTTACACTCATTAACACTCTGTTATTAGGTTGGAACAGATTTTCTACCTGAGGGTGGTAGCTAGGCAGGCGAGCATTCGCAAAATGCTCTTCCACCATGCTGTGAAGCTCAAGGAGGCGTGATCTACGGTAGTATATAGCTTTGGCCATCATTGTTTTATAAAACGAAGTGTTATCAAATCAGTAATTTATTTATTATCAAACTATATTTTACAATTGCGTCATCATCAGATAAATTCATAAATACTTACATATATAAATTCACTCATAAATAAGTTCACTCATAAATTCTTCGATACCAGGTGTCGATCTACTGGCAAAACATTCTTCCTTATCTGACGAATAATTATTTTAATATTTGTTATCTCTTAGAACTCGTAACCAAGGCGGCATTAGTACGATTTTATAATATTATTTACCTGGCCATGACATGATACTGTGACCGCACTAACCCTCGTGCAGTGCTGGGCGAGATTTACACCCCTTACCGAGTATTTTATATAATACTAGCTTTCCGGGCGCGGCTCCGCCCGCGCGTATGTCGGTTATCGCGCAAAAACATTAACCCCTTTTTGCGCAGTTGGATAAAAACTATCCTATGTTTTTTCCCGGGTCTCAAAGTATTTCCATACCAATTTCATTCAAACCGGTCCAGTTGTTTTGGCGTGAAACAGACAGACAGACAGTCACGAGTTACTTTCGCATTTATAATATTAGTACTGAATAGTACTGATTACAAATGTTTAAGAAAACATTAAATTAATATTTAAGAAAAACAATTAAAAAATATAAAATATATATAGTGATAATACCGCCTAATTTTGCTGTTAAGCTAACGTGAAGTCATAAACCCCACGTTACCAAATCAAGATTTTTTTTCTTGGTTCGAAGAGTCAAGACCTCCTGAGGATGCTTCGTTGAAGCGAACGCGACGAAAATTCTTCTGGTTTGGCTAAATCCGCAAAGTAACGCCTGAATCTATTCATTACCCTCTCACATCTTACTGTGAGAAGTCGTAAGAGGCGAGGAGAAATACCAAGACGTGGGCAGCAGCACATTCTGAAGAACCGCCGTCTTACAGTGCGATACTCAAACCACCTTCCAAGTGAGATTTAAGGCAAAACCGCCCTTAATTTAGAGAAGGCTATGTTCAGAAGTGTACGATGCAGCTGATTTAGTATATAGGTACATATATATATCTTCCCGGTGAAGTTTTTAGAGGCGACCAAAGAAAAAATTGGTATTTATAACAGTAGGTAGGCAGCATCGGCGTTAGAAGAACTTCTTCTACCTTGCACTGCGATCCCTAAGACGCCATGCGTGGGGATGATGGCAAACTCCACCATAATAGTGGAGGCATTTGATCAACTGTGAATGTTATGGCTGTTTATGATGATGAAGACTATGCTGCAGAGTCCTTTAAGTTTAAGCAGTAGGAAGACTTATACTGAAAGAGGCTGAACATCTGAAAAGGCCAGGCCTTGCGCACTCCACGTTTCAAGTACAAAGCTACAGGTACACTTTTTATGTTATTGTGACGGAACAAGCTCGAGGCCCACCTGATGTTAAGCGGACTAACCTCTGCCTATAACAGATGCATTTCGTCACAAGCCACGTATTGCACTGCGGCCGTCACGTTGAGACAGCTGTAAGTCTCATGTGCCTGTAATTTCGACATCGACGTAGCCGTCCGACGGTGCGTGTCGCGTCAGAAGAGATCAGAGCTATGCGTGGCTTTGCGATAGAAAGAGAGACGGCTTGTAGGTGAATATAAATACTAGGTACTCCATGCTTTGCGAGCTGAAGTGCACTTTATTGCGTCGTAGCTAGAGTCGCTTATTTATTGGAATGGCTTTGCGAAGTGATCCTTCTGATCCTTTTTATTCTGTGACAAGGCAGAGATTCTCAACAAGAAGGATGAATAGCTACTTGTAGAAATATATAGCTATATCGAATAAACATGTACCTAGGTACATAAAAATATATTTGTTTCATCATCAATTCATCAAATAACGATTCACATAATGGTGACTCAAAATAAGACGGTTTCCAGGATTCGAAGTCTGATAGGACCTTGTTCTCAATAACCACGGTTATTTCTGTGTTTGTGAAAACAAAGTTGAATTCTCACCCGCGAGATGCGTCAGTATCACATCATGCACTTAAAACATACGGTTATGGATTGTTTTGAGTACAGTAATGTTTGCAAATAAAATGGTATAGCTTACTAATGGGTCTTTGAGTGTGAGGTCATGATATGCTGGACGACTGTATTCGTGAAGATTTTATTTCAACAATAAAGTATTTTTATATTTGCAATGACGCATGTTTCCAGCATAACATTACATGAGGAAAAATTATAGTCAAGTGCGGGATTCGAACCGCGCGATCCACCCCTATTAATGGGGTATGGTCTTATCGCTAAGCCAACTTACGTGACATGACTTACATGACTATAGACTCTAAGTTGTTCTTTCGATGTTATCCATCGTAGGGGGGGAGGGGGTTGTAGTAATGTATTTAACCACCATTCGTTTGGATTTGGACGTGAAAACCGATGTTCCTTGCCGATTCACAATCTATATTTTGTAGTATTTACACCCAATCGTTACTTTTTCATTTAGTTTTCATTAAGTCAACAGTTCGATCTGCGCTTGGTCAGCTTTTATTATTTGTTTGATTTTTTAGAGCGTTTGTATCTTCTACAAAAATACCTAGTTCGACGCTATGTTTATATTTCTATAATGTAATCTATGGTTGGAAAATCAACACGTTTCTTGTATGAGGGGACCGTATTTTTATATTTTGTTTAATTATTATTTGTTGTGCAATACGCGATAATAGAACAGTTCTAAAAATTTCCTCTGTTTACTTTTCAACTCGTACTTCTTTCAAAGGATGCGGATAGCGAAGGCCTAGTAATATAACAGCCATTGTTTTGGGGTTTAGTACTAGAAAACACGATAAAATGCATATATATACATATATACTAATGCCTAGGCTGTCCGTCTGTCCGTCTAGGGTCATCGCTTTCCATACAAACGTAGTTCAGTCATATTTTGAATACCAAGTGTACATACTCGGTGAAATTCTGCATCCATGTCCTTTTTATAAGGGAATTTATGGATATTAACTAAATATACCGGCTAGCACTCACGGTGTTTAGTCGAAATCTCGACTAAACACCGTGAATGACTGACAACTCACGTTAGTTTTTATAAGGGAATTTATGGATTATTAGGGTTACAAAATTAAAAATTTACAAGAGGAAAAAAAATTACTTATGTGCGGTATTCTATCCCGCGTCCATCCACCCGGGGTGTGCTATGACCAATTGAGCTAACATGACAATGAATCATAACTCAAATTTTTCCCATCGTTTTTTAATCATCGTATTGGGATGGAGGCGATGTAGTGACATCTATAGCGTATTATTATATGTTCTATGTCTATAGTTCAACTTAGGTACGTTGTACTACAAACAAAACTAATTTTGCAATTAGCTTTATGCTTGTTAGTAATGACGCAACCCTATAATTTTTAATATTCTTATGTTTGCTATAACGAATGCTATGCGGATTACATTACAAATTTACGAGAGAGAGTCATGTGCGGGAAGCGAACCCGCGTCCATCCACCCCTTTAGCCGGGGAATGCTCTGACCAATTAAGCTAACACGACAATGAGTTCGCGAACGCGGGTTCGAATCCCGCACATGACATATTTTTTTCCTCTCGTAAACTTGCAATCGGACGTAAAAATATTAAACATTAGTTGAAAAATAATAAGTTCTATCTTAAAGAGGTTTTTAAGTTATATTTAGGAATGATGTAAAAATATGGTCGTATCAAGGATTTTTTACCTACTTGTTTATTCAACAAATATTAACTTAAATAAACAATACCTTTTATGCTCAAGAAACCGCAAACACCCTGACTCAACAAACACTGACGCCACTTAACAGATATGCCTAAATAAGTAATGATTTACACAAGGTTCCTATGGTTGGCCTAGGGCCTGTGTTGTTTAATAGATATGCATTGTATTATATACCTACCTGCGTTTGTTCCATTTGCATTGTAGCTATCGCCTATCGCTTTATCCGTGCTCTAAGCATTGTATAAGTAATTCAGAGCCTCGCCAAAACCTAAATATATGATTGAAGATGTCCTTAAAGTTATGATAGATACATTATTTTTAAACATCCTGTTGTCGAAAGAGCTGAAAGAGGCGACAAAAGGGAAAATACCAGAAGGAGACATCAGCGCCTTCTGAAGATCTGTCTCTCTGACAGAACTATATCTTACACTGCGATCACCAAAACACCTGCCAAGTCGAACCCCCTCTTATTGTGAGGCAGGCCTTTGTTCAACGATGGACGCGAAGGCTGTTGAAGAGTGAAATGAATAATTTAAAGCTCCTACTTCCTTCCTCTTGAGTTCTAACAATCGACAGTATCCCAGTCTGTAAAAATATTTTTATCATAACCCTCTTAATACTTAATAATAAGAAATACACAGAATTAAAACGCCCTTGGTGTGTTGTTAATTAGATTGAACTTGACTTAAGCCCGATCTATACTTTTTCATACTGGTTATATAGCAAAACATAATAAAAAAACAAGCCAAGTGCGAATGGGACTCGCGCACGAAGGGTACCGTACTATTATAGCAAATAAACGGCGAAAACCTCTTTCATTGTATGGGAAAGCTCTAAATTATTTATTTTATTTTTAGTATTTGTTGTTATAGTGGCAATAGAAATTAGAAATACATAATCTGTGAAAATTTCAACTGTCTAGCTATCACCGTCTGTCACCAGGTTGTATCTCAACAACCTGGTGACAGACGGACGGGCAGTGAAGTCTCAGTAATAGGGTCCCGTTTTTACCCTTTGGGTACGGAACCCTAAAAAGAAATAGTTAAGAATATTAAAAATTATCAGATGCTTGACTATACATTCAACATATATTTGTCTGTAGCCAAAAATGTATCACTAAATTAGTTTGTGAACTAAAGTTATTAAGGAACATAACGATTTTCAAATCATTGCTATTGTTAGATCAGCAATTCATGCGCCATTCCAAAACATCCCATATACCAAAATTCCAACAAAATCAGCACACGATTGCTAAACGCCGAAAAACAATACAGCTTTAGCGTTTGTAACGTAAACAGAGCGCATGACATCACCGGATCGGCCACGCTAATATTAATCCTGGCACGAAGCCACACTCCGTCGATATGGATCATAGGTATACTGGACCATGACACGGTACCACTCGAACTATCAAGAAAAAAATGTATACTTACTATAGAAAAAATTTTTTGAAAGTCTAGCCTGAGTCAGTGCTAATTTTAGCTCTGTTGAAATGTTTTTAGACGTGAAAGTGAATGTAAAGTCTAGCGTGTTTTAGTATGCAAGTGTTAGAATTTTAGAATCGTAACTTCAGTCAATAACTTTACAACTGAATGATGCAGTATGGTCCTTTCAAGCATTATTGAAAGTATTGGCACCTGCCAATACTTTCAATGACGCTTGAAAGGACCATCGACATACGATCAATATACCTATATTGATCGTTGAATTCTTACTTCTCGCCCATATTTACCCTTAAATTATTTGAATTCAGAATCTCATAAATGATAATACCACATTATCCTTATTTTAGAAGCAGTGATGCCACAGTGGCAATGTCTACAGAAGGTCCATGTATAAGACCAAATAAAAGATTAAGACGGAACTCTGCGAATAGCGAAGTGAGGCCGGGTAAAAGTAACATGCACAATTAAACGCACGCACGTGCAAGTACCTAATTCTGTATGTTGTGTTACTTTTAGCAGCAATGGCAGCAGTAGAACTCTGTGCTAGTTCGTCCCAGGACGTACTGCTATCATACCTATTTGTACCGCGGATCAGTAATGTTCACATTACTTTGTGCCTGTTTGAAGGATATGGGTTCCGGTGAAATAACAGGCACATGAGACTTAACTTGTTCGCCATAGCATAAAACACGTATGTTTAACAAAACTATGCCTTAGGGTGAAGCAAAACGTTATGTGAAAACATAAATGTCATTGAAAATTCCGAATTGTTTTTTGAATGAGTGTTCTTCAAAAGATAAGAAGCAGGATGGAATTTCACACGTAAGTAAACATAGTAACGTTGCACCACATGTTTAGAAAACTGGCCTCACTTCGGTGTTCGGTTCGCAGATTTCCGGAATAACTTTTTTATTTACACACACATGGATCGCTAGGGCTTGATCTTGGTATTAGGTCTCTTTTATTCTGTGGTATTAGAGCCTTTTCCGATTGCCCACTACCATCCAAATCCTAAGCACCTAGTTTGTTCTAGCAGCTGTACCATCTGTACAGCCAGTCTCCAGTTAGCCTGTTTACCATGCTGAGTATTACAAAGGCCGTAAATAAATAAAATCGAACTGATGTTTCAAGTGGTCGTTGGTCGCGATGGGGTTTGAGCGTTGTTGCTTTTGATTTTCCAATTCCTTGTTTCGATGCTCGGAGTATTATGTTTAGCTAATCAACAGAGATGGCGTTAATGTAGAAAGATGCCATATAAAAATATATAAGGTGGATATTAATTCATCAACAATACTGCGGGGGATGGTGTAGAATCGATAACGGAATGTGTTCCACTCATGTTTAATTTTCACGTACAAAAAATCAGTATAACTATTTTCTAAACGCGGCGCGTTGCCTTTTTAGTATGATAGCGAGAACCGCGGTTTACTCCATTCTCACACGTACGAACGCTACCCGATGTCAATTAGACGCTATCACTAGGGCAAAACAGCTGTTTTGCCCTAGTGATAGATGAAGCTGTTTCACGTACCTATTCTGACGAACGCGAAGGCTTTACCGGCCGATCTAGCTAGACTTCCGAATGCTTTGCATAATTGCCAATCGATTAAACACTTCTAAATGATAAAAATGTTACTTAACTACCTATATTCTTTTTCATTTCAAGTTTACGTAGGTACGTACTGTATTGTATTGTAGCTACTTAGGTATGCCGTATTGTGTTAAACCGCTACTGCGTCGCGCGTTCTTTTGTCGCAAGACGCCAAAGACCAACTAGGCAGTATAGGTACACAAAACAGCTGTCTGCTGTGTATTGTGCCTAGTATAGCAGTTCATTGACTTCGCGTAGCAATCGTGTGTGTGTGTGAATAGAGTAGATACACCGTGTTCGTAGACCGCGGTTGTCCTTGCTATTATTCCCAAAGCCAACGTGCCACAGCTTAAGCAATAGTACAGACTTTTTGTGTATGTGAAAATTAAACATGAGTAGAACACATTCCGTTATCGATTCTACACCATGCCCCGCAGTATTGTTGATGAATTAATATCCACCTTATATATTTCGTCAAGAGTAGGACGGTATACGGGATATATAGAATACTAATTAGATCAGACCTTGATCAGACCAAGAAAACGCTACAAGTGTTGAGATATTTGCATTATTTATTAGAAATAACGGAATTCGCAACCTAAATTAAACAGAGCCAGTTGAAGCTCACAACGGTGTTATTAGTAATAAATTAAATTCGGACAGGCAGGTCAGCAATTTTTACTCACTTTCCATCCTTAGCTAAATTACGTTCTAAGCTTCCATCATCTGGCTTTGGGTTTCTGAGTGCCGGCCCATAGCTTGAATTCTGCTCCAGGATTGAGCTTGACTACCACTGCAACTAGAAGACTACATAAGCAACTAATAGTGTGTTACAGCGGCAGTCCTTGATTGCCAGTCCGTCTACAGATTTAGCCCATCTAACACCTTGGAACACGCCAACATGAGAGGTAGTACCCAAATGACAACCTGAAAGACTATTGTTATTAACATTATCTACAAAAACATATTGGAGGCTTGGTAATAATTCAAATGCGTTAATAGTTATTATATTGATTCACGACGCACTAGTCAATGCTGCAGCGCAAGTACCGAACTTACCGATCGCTAAATTTGACGTTACAATCGTCTAAATTCGATAAAACGATGTCTGCAAACATCGATATAACCCGTTTTATCGTATTTAGACGATTGTAACGTCAAATTTAGCGATCGGTAAGTTCGGTACTTGCGCTGCTGTTTCTCGTAAAGCCTTCAAAAATTCAATGTACTGTTTTTGTGCTAAGCTATGTCTAGTCTATACCCAAGCAGCAAAATGTGGTCTAGTAATTATCCTGGAACCACCATTTTATTAGGACTATAACGGAATAGTAAGCAATTATAACCACGGAAAAGGGCCCAATTTATAGGCGTATTTTACCTTATTAAATATCTATAGTAGACTTGGTGAACACCACTTTGACCAATTACGACCTTATAGTTGGACTACGTGGAACTATTTCCTCTAGAACCAAACACGACAATAACATACACAGTGAATCCCTTACAAGCTCATACAAAGTGTTCTGTATTGGTGAATGTAGGTGCGCACATTTGTAAAAATTTAGATATTAAGATAATTAAGATAAGGCCCAACTAACTCCATTCTTGCTATTGCAAGCGTGGCAGCCAATACTAGAACCCTTAAAAGAACATTTTAAGTGCTGGAAGCCTGTAACATCTGCATTATAGGATAATTTTGTTGCTTGGGTATTATATACTTACCAACATACCTAAAGACCTTGCGTGGAGTTTAGTAAGCTTTTATTATTCCTCATTCATTTAAAAAGGTCATTTAGCGACTTTAGCTGTTATTCAATTGTTTCATGGAATATATTAGTCATTTCAGTTCGTGCATGACATGCCTAATATCCTTGCGACACGGAGTCAGGGTCTTCAAGATCAGAAACACGTAATGTGTATTCAAGGAAATTACTGCTTACCTACTTAACTACTCTATACTGTGATGGAAGGTGAAGACAGGGTGTTGCAACTTGTAACCTTCTTTTATTTTGTAGTAGGTGTCGTATATATTGTACCCCACTCAACTATTCATCACCAGCTTGTTTTTGCACTTTTGGTGAAGTCAAATTAAATGATTTATTTGTAAACATGTGTATGCATACTAAACGAGCATGCAAGGTCTTATTATTATAAAGTAGTCAGCGCATACATGTTTCGCTTTAGAGGCATACAAATCTTGAATTTAAAATTACATGGATTCCATTTAAAATACTTATTCAAATTTTAAGTACTAATAATGATGTCAATAAAAGATGTTCGATATAAGACAAACAATGTCAAATTAAAATAAAAATGTTCGTGATTCATAATATAATTACGATTTACAATAGTTACCATTTGTCAGTCAGGAACTCACCTACATTATAATAACATTTGTACGAATATATATTTTATCTTTATCAAATCTATATTTAAACATTTAATAGAATTCGGTATATGGTTATAAAGTAGTGGATGCAGAAGACGCTCATATGCGTAAGTGCAGTGTTAAGCAAGGAATGAATACCTACATCAGTTTGCATCTATTTCCTTGAGGACTTTTTTAAGTTTAAAATATATTTTAAGTGTCATACTTTTTACTCCACCTAATATAATTTTTTTTTTTTTTTTTTTTAGATTCTTGTCTTTATTAAACAAAATACTATGAACTATATACAACACTACAGCTACTACAATAAAAGCATTTAGACACCTATAAGTCATAGCAGACTCATAGGCAGTCCAAATGCTCCAGCCCACTCCCAGTTGGCAGCGTGCCCAGCATGCTGGCAGCATTGCCCCGTTGAATTGCAATGCTTATTCGTTGAGCCAAATATGTGCCAGCATTTTGATCACGCGTCGCATCGACCAAGCGCTCAGATAGGTTTTGGAAAATACGATGAGCTCCCGGTCCCCACGGACCCAACGTCTCCACACCAAACGGCTCAAAAATGTAACCCATACCGAGGTAAGCATATTTGCGCCGCTTGAGTTGCTCCGCCGAAGTAGCCGCAGCGCCAGCCCTAATATTATTAATGTGATTGTTTGTGTGTATGTCTGTGCGTTTGTTTTGACTCACGTCCGAAACGCCGAAGCGGGGCCTGTTAAATTAAGTACTTAGATATGTTTAAAGATATTGACATAGGATACTTTTTAATTCGACCTAGGTTGTACGACCTTCTTGATAAAGGTAACCAATTTATTTAAATATGTTACATTGTGATTCAACGGGGCGAAGCTGCCAGCTGGTAGTGGGCTGGAGCATTTGGACTCTCTATAAGTCTGCAATGACTTGTAGATTGTCTAAATGATTTCATTGTCGAAGCTGTAGTGTAGTATTTTGTTAATAAAGGCATACTGCCGGCAACGAAACTTTTATTCACGGAACTCCCACCAAGCTCCCATCTCCCAGAATGCCCGGGTAAAACCATGCCAGATACTATGGCAATGAAAGGAGCTAAAGAACAGTTAGAAATGTGATGACGTAAGAAACCTTTGCAAGCCATCAGCAATGGAAGTGCGGGAACTACTACGTCGTTACACCGAGAGAGTATAACAAAACATGTGGAGTAATACAGATGATTGTAATCAAACAAATTCCATATTCTCAACTCTAAACAATAAGCTGACCAATAACCTGCTGAAACTAAAGAGTGAGGAACTACACATTGTAGCAGGAATTATTACAGGTCACTGTAACCTGAAATACTTTCTCCAAAAAACTGAAACAACAGACAGGCCTCTATATAGTGGCTGTTTGCGTGAAGATGAGACCTGGAGCATGTACTATTGCACTGTGCAGCCATGGAACAAATGCGAATTACAACCGGACAAAAATAATCATTCTTATCGGAGCAGCTATACCAGCGATCCAAAGCCCTTCTCCGCTACATCAAAGAGTTGGGACGGCTTGGATAGAAGCTGGCGGGGAAAATGCACAAAAGACTTGTCAGTTCATCCATACCAACCCAGCTCGCTTACATACAAATTATACTAGATGACATGTAAGACGAAGTCGACTATATACGTGATTCTTTTAAAAGCACATGACAAATAGCTTCCCAGACAAACATAAAGAACACAAAACATCAAATGTCGTGTCGAAACCCCCATAGTTCTCCGAAATGTCTCGTGCAGTATAATTAGTGACTATAACCGTAGTATAGGCAATAGTTGCAACGTGACGTTATTTCGGTCACCTGGTCGGTGCCAACTGGGGTTCTATTGAGGAAGTTACATCATTCTACTAATTGAAAGGTGATGAAGATCTGATTGATGGAGAGATTAACTTGATACGGTTTATAGGGCTCAATTAAGGGCACTAGGTTATGTTGATAACAGAATACAAGGATCAGTTTCTCTGGTCCAGATGCAGATAATCCAACGTATTTTGTACACACTATATGTTTATTATGATCGGTTTGCATAACCTAATTACTTTTTGGGTTCTTTTTCATCCTGGATATGGGATCTCTCACAATTTGTACATTTGTAATGTGTAGTTAGGCCAAACATCTGTCTTAATATTAGATCTATGACACATAATTTACTTTCGACCGCCTCCTTTGTAGCCCAACATCCGTACGTATACGGCCGGTCCGAAGTTGCGTAGTATACGAGTATAGTGATTTATTGATAAATAATTTACATGTCATAAAGTCATTGCCGGATGCCTAAACCATGCTCTTCCCTCAAAAATGGTTGAGGAGGACGATGGCTGGCACGCGAGTCAACTCATGAACGAGTGCTGCTTGAGGACACTGGTCCGTTCGGAATGCCTGTGAAAATCTGTTTGATACTATTTAGTAGTAGTATATTCCTCAAAACTGTGTTCCCCCATTTAGTATGTAAGAATGCTCCCCATAGTAATGTAATTACTTAACAAATTTCTCGGTTAACTTAAAAAATGGCACGGACCCCGGAGTCTGTGGAAAATGAACAAAACCAAATAAAAACTGAGCTAGCTCAGGTGGCCGAGTGGATTAGGCATACGGCGCGAAATCGTTCCATTCCCGCCCGCGGCATAAAATTTTGTGCTCCAATAATTTGTAAAATATAACTTTTTTAAGTCCGTATTTTGTGTGTTCAGTAATTTCATAATAAATGTTAGTATCGTATTGTTTTGTGATTTCAGAAGAAAATTTTAACGTACATAATTGTCTTGTCTGGGCGCACGATGTAATAATCCTTATTTCAAAGGTAGTTTGTTTTATTTTCGTACTCGCTGGCAGAATAGCAGCTGTAGACCAGCCATATTATGTGGTCCCAGACATAACCTGGGCGTCGTTTCGTTGACAAACCAATGCTCAAGGAAAAACTTACTGTAGGCACCTACTTAAAAGTTATTATCAAAAATTATATATGCTTCTTGAAATTGTTATCGACATTACGTTTAAATATGTAGGTATTATTTCTGTGAAAACCCTGGAATCAACCGGCAACAAATTGTATTATACCTAATTAGTTATAATAATCTGTAGTTATAATAATATATATGTAGGTATAAGCTATAAGGGTTTACTTCGCCTACTTATTGACAGTTACTGATACTAATAGCGATAAGGCCGCCTATTGTTCACTATTATAAGCTAAATATTTTTAATTTTGGTATAGTTTAAGGTATTCAACAAAGAGTTTATCTATCTAATAACTGTTAAAAGTAGCAGCATGGAAATAGGGGCTTAGAGTGTTTTCTATCAGCTTGGTAATTTTTATATTGTTCTGTAAAAGTCAAGGAGTGATGCTTCCGTTTCAAATTACTATATCAAGGTATCATCAGCCTCACTCGACAGGACTTATAAGGCTATTAGAAATCCTTTGGTAAGCTCATATGAATATTTGATCAATTTCATAGGTACCCCGGAAGAAAGTTAATACCAACCGACATCGTCCAACTAAAGACAACACGGAAAAATATATTTTTTGTGCATGATAGGTTAGCCTTTTACAACCAGCCAGGCGGGCACTCGCAAAATGCCCTACCACCATGCTATAACGACTGCCATCCTAAGACAACAACCGGGAGAGGCCGAAGCACGGAAGCGCTCAGTAGTAATGTCACTAGCGGTCACCCATCCAACTCACGAACGCAGCCGTCGGTGCTTAACTTAGCTGATCAATTAAGAACGTCTAAGCAAACTTCGCTACGAGCGCTTCGAAAAATATTTTATTCTAAGTATTGTTTTAGGTTTTTTAACGATACCATCCCTTCATGTATCGCCAGTAAATTAGCAGCAACATTAAAAAAGGTATAGTCTCTCTGTCACACACACCCCACAAGCCATAGGTAAAGAAAGGATATATAATATTTAGCCCACTTTTCGGAAAAATGTTGATATTGATAAAATACCATAAAATAAAATATTTACTAGGCATTGCCAAAAAGTGTAAATTCTAGCTACTACGCGAAGATCGAAAAACTTCGGTAAGCATCGTGAACATAGTGAACAAATAAAAACTCCAATCCAGCTCAGAATATCTAATGAAGAACGATTCTCCGAAACAGCGTGTTTAGCGTCATAAATTCTACCCAAGGTCCAGAATATAAATATCCCAAAAGAACCGGTTAGTCTTGTTTTGCATCCACTTAAATTTTTCTGCGAAGCAAAACGGGTAACCTTGGGATCGCGAACTAAATTATCTTGGATTGCTCTATTTATGGTCGTTTTAATTATCACTAGTTGTGTAAGGTAGGTAATTAAAAACATAGGTATTTTTGAAGTAGATACTTCATGGATGTAACATGTTCGTGGCTAGCTGATTGTTATATTTAATCGACTTCCAAAAATAGAGGAATATATATTCTGAAGCGCTCGTAGCCAAGTTTGCTTAGCTGTTCTTAACCGATCACCAAGTTAAGCAACGTCCGCCGCGGTCATGAGTTGGATGGGTGACCGTTGGCGACATTACTACTGAACGCTTCCGTGCTTCGGAGGGCACGTTAAGCCGTCGGTACCGGTTGTCGCCTTAGGATGGCAATCGTTAATGCATGGTGGTAGGGCATTTTGCGAATGCCCGCCTGGCCAGCTAAGTACCACCCTCAAGTAGAAAATCTGTCGCCAAGCACCTAATGGTGTGTTCCGGCAGCTGTCCTTGAGAGCCAGTAATTCTAGGTTAGCCTGAACAACATCTACGACCACATCATCACTTACCATCAGGTGAGATAGTGGTCAAAGGCTGACCTATCAGGAGTAAAAAAAGAGGAGGTTCAATAATCGACTGTATGTAAAAATACGGAACCGACTAACCAACACTGAAAAGTATATAATAACTTGTAGAAGTCGGACCACGCTAATGTGAGGTCAGTGTTTTGAATCAGCATGGTACCGACTTCCATTGTTTTATTGTTGGAAGAGGGTTCTATTTATTTATTTTTTTTTGCATTGAAACTGTTATCTACGTTTACTTATGAGGTATATTTCGGGATGGCTCTATTTGCACATTAACATTTTCGTCTTTCGACCGAACAGAAAAATAAGAGTTACCCGGGGAACATCCTGGGAAGTAAGTAGTATCTCATCTGACTGTGGTGAAGTCCAAAAGGAGGGTTATGTGCGTCTTGTATGTATGTTATATCCGCTCGAAAATACTCAACGGCGAACGGCACAACCTATTTTGATAAATGATACCTATCTCATTATGGTAATCAAAATCCGCTATGTTATGCGCTTTAATGTGAAAATAACTTTTTTTAAGACCCTCGCGTATCGTATTAATCTTACAAATTTTAATATTAATTAATATTACAAATTATAATTACGTCTTATTCATTATAAAATACAATGCAATATGGAGACAATGTCAGCACATATATGAGTTTTAATCATCATCGTGTCATGATATTGTATAATACACATAATATTGTATAATACACATAATATTGTATAATACACATAATATTGTATAATACAATTTTGTTGATTAATGTTACTATTGGTTTTAATTACAGTTATGAGTTAGGATAGAAATAATTTATACCAATGTTATGTCAATGATTGTGTATGCGTGTAAGTATATTTTTATGTATATTCAAATGTATCTATAAATACGTTTACATTAGAATAAAATATTTGAATATATTGCTATTTATGTATTAAAGTATGCTGTAATTATTATTGCAATATTTTTTGGTAATTCTTATGTTATTGAAAAACGTATGTAAAATGACTTATCTAGTGTAACAAATATTGTTATTATCTTCAATAAATATTCTAATTCTGATTCATAGGTACCCGCCTAAGTATGGAGGCGGGTAACAACGAAATTATACTTAAAAGTTCTCTTTGACACTCGTATTGAGGTAAAGCAAGAATGTAGAGGTAAAGAGCGAAACCAAGAGGAGCTTTGACATTTATTGACCACGAAAATCGTAACAATAGAAAATAACGAGAAATATAATTAACATTAGATGCTGTGAGAGGTAAGCATGGCCATGGTCTAACAGATAACGTAAAAAACACTGATAGGCGTATACTCGTATTATAACTATATTCGACAATACTTAAAAAACCCGACTTCAGTTCTAAAAATACTTAACATTTGTCTCTCCTTTAACTATCGTAGATTGAATATATTTACGTACTTCATGCAAAAATGAAGCAGTATACCTATGTAGGGTTCGTGGCTTAGGCCCACAGTGGTCGACGCACCTGTGGCTGACGCCCCCGATTCTAATCAATTTAGTATAATTTTTTTGTGCTATTTTCACTAAGTACAGTAAACGACAAAAGTATTTCTTTACCAAATTATCATACGTACAAAGAAGATCATACGTACCATGCATACGTGACGCAGTTATTACTCGTAAAGGGGAAAAAAATTAATGGAAAATGGGAAAATAAAAGGTTTAAAAAAAACTGTAGTTTCCCGTGTTTAAGTTAGTAGTTACTTATTTGCAATGTAGCTTTAATCGGTAAAAAAAACTTTTAGACTTTACCCATTTAAACAAATACTTATACAAAATAACAATAATCAAAACTTTTCTATTTTAATAATTATTAGTTTTCATTTCGAAAAACGTTGGTAAATTTAGTTAGTTAATAATAAATTACCATGTGAAATCTTATCTTCCATCTTTACTAAACACGTTTACTAACTGGGCCAAAAGAACACCACATGAAAGAATGAAAATATGATTGCCAAGTTCACTGAACAATACGAAAAAATATATTGAATGGTCATGTTTTTACAACAAGTCCTTTTGTTATGTGGACATTCGACCAGAAAATAACATTTTATTATTTATTTACTAAATAGAGATGATTTTGCTTGTTAGTTTTTATTAAAGGTGATAGATGTGTCCTATAATATACATATATTAGTTTTTAAAGTTGATTATTTTTTAGTTACTAAATTTTTAAAGAAAACTACACATTTCAAATGTTATCTTTTTACTTTTGAGAGTGATTGTCATAATTAGGTAAAATAATTATCTCGATATAGAACAATACAGGTGAACAAAACTGTGATTAAGATTCCTATTTTTTTACAAATTTGTATTTGACATAAATAAATAATGAGAAAACACTAAGACTTTTATTTTTTTAAAGATACTTTGATATTAAAGCATATCTACTTTATAAGTATCATTATGATATAATATATTGCATAAATCTACTCTAGTTAGGTATATAGTTATTAGTTTTGTATAACATTTTTATGCCTGCCAATACATATGAATAAAAGTTGCTTTGATTTAAATTAAATTGACCGTGGGCTTCGACCACAGGTGCGTCGACCACTGTGGGCCTAAGCCACGAACCCCCTATGTAGTGCTCTTCTTAGTAACTCGTATTTGTTATGATTGGTACTGTACTTATACGACATAGTAATGTTTTATCTAGTTAGAGTCAGTTATATATACATAATATAATAATCTTTACTTTGCCGTGGCATTCACAGATTGCCTTGTACCAACAGCTGGTGTCTCTACTTATATTACGTAACTTCCAACAATTTTGTTATTCTGTATTCATTCATTCGTTTTACGAACTAAACCTCCTTGAAACCTATATGTAGGTGTCAAAAACAGAATCGGATTATACATATATCTACCTACCTACTCAACATAATTATACTACTCATAGAGTACCTAGTATAAGAGATATGTAGACTATTAATACTATAGTAAAACCATAAAAGCAGTTTGACTGCAGGTACGTAGGAGATTAAAATGCCTGCTCCAGTCTGGAGTCAGTGTTGGTCATATCTTTAGATTTTATTTATTTACTAGCGACATGCCCCGGCTTCGCACGGTTGCAATGCTGATACTAAATATACTACAGAATGTCGTTATAATGTGGGTGTCGTTAGATGCGACTAAGGAAAAACTGCGCCAAATGAGGAGCACGCCACTTCTCACGTGGATGTGAGTAGGGTATTGTGTGAATTAGACGCACAACAGGGCTATATACCATCTTAGTGCCCTGCCAGTGTAACATATTGTAATATATTCTTGTGTTCCGTCCAGTGTTGTAAAGAAAACATTTTGTATGACCCTGAAACTGTGCCCGGGAATGGAAATAGGCTCGCTATTGTCGAAACGAGGGTGTTTACACGCCACTGCCTATATGTATGTATGTATAACTCATAGAGTAGGACACAAAAAGAGAAGTCGATCAGATGAAGTTTAGTAGTCTGGTTGATGACCGCGCACCGTCCCTTATAATACAATTGGAGCTCGAAATTTCGGCTAGAAATAGCTTGCCCAGGTGGCCGAGTGGTTTAGGCATCCAGCGCGAAATCGGAGGACACGGGTTCGATTCCCGTCCGGGGCATAAAAAAATGTGCTATAATAATTTTTAAAACAAGAGAAGTGGTGTGTCTGCTGCGTAGGCGCATGGCAAGGGTTCGCCGTCGCACTTCGCATATCCGTTAAATCTATTTCTGATTCTCTCGAAAATAGCCCTAGAAACAGTTTATGAGTTCAGACGTGACACAAATGAATAGACGATTCATAACATTATTTTTGAAATTTTCATTCATGAATACGATCTTGCCTTTGAAATTCAACTGTTGGTTGCGCTTCGTTAATTCTAATTTGGGAACTAATGGGAAATTGATAGCCATGAGAAATGGGGAATTTGATTTAGTTTTGTGGGTGGTGATGTACAAGTGGATTATTTTTCTATTGTATATTTTATTTCGAAACACGACGAACGATTGTATAAGTTTTGTATACGTTACCTAGTTTTATAATAGATTGATATTTAGTTTACTATAAGTACTCATCATTCTATGAATAACTGTATGTAGGATAGAGAGAAAAAGGTTAAGGACGGGTGTTCCCATTTTTTTCCTTATTATGTTATTTTTTATAGACAAATTATTACATAAAAATCTCAGAATTCCTTACCGTGTAACCATTCAAAACACGAAAGAATAAGATTTCTCGATGCAAAAAATCGAACTAAGTTCGATTTGCAGTTTTTTTTTACCAACCAAATTTCATTTTAAAGAAGTATTAATACTCCATATCTTCTATTTAATTACTATAATATCATTTTGTAGATCATTTAATTTTGAATCAATTCTGACTGATCGATTGTTTTCGATGCATTATTCTTTTTAAATTTATTATTCAAGTGATTTTTTACCTTCACATCCCTCGCTAGTGTCCCACAGTACAAGTACGTCGTCAAAAGACAAACCTTATTATTAGGAAAAGCAGTGAGATTTCTGATTAGAGTAACACAGATAAAATTTAGGGAGTTTGTCACTAAGCGCGAAGATATTTAAAAAATATTATATATTGTTTTCTGCTTGCTGGATATTATACCCGGTTTGTTTTGTGTTTATTTTGGTACTTCCGGTGTCGATATCACAAAAAAAAAACTCTGACCAAACTGTGTGTGCATGAGTCTGCAATGACCTTTTTTTTTTTTATGTTATTGTGACGGAACAAGCTCGAGGTGCACCTGATGTTAAGCGGTTACCTCTGCCTATAACAGATGCAGTTCATTGTTCAAGTGACGAATAGCATATTAGGTTGAAGAAATGCTCTTATTGTTGTTTTATAGGCTACTAGCTAAAATTTGGGCTTCTATTCGTAGTATTTTGTTAATAAATAGATTTATATTGTTTTTTCGGTATTCTAAATATCTACATACGAGTATATTTTCAAAACAGGCAATGAAATATTTGAATGGGCTGGATATACTTTTATTTTCTATTCAACCTTCGCACCTACCGTACGAGGACAAACTTGCGTAGTTGACAAGATAATAACGAATATTAACAGCCTTTGATAGGGTATATTTTATCGATGATTACAGCATTCCACTTTTTTCGTCATAATCGACTAAAAGTACAGGGTTCATAATTCGGGTAATAGCACTTCAGTAGCTATAGTCTCATGACAGAACAAGTCAGGGTCATAAACCCTAGTTCTACCATCTTACCTACTGATGTGGACTGATGCAGGTTTTAAAAAAATGGGTTTAGTATGTACTTAATAGTTTTGCGGATTTCTGGGCGACCCGAAAGAGTTTGTGATCTCGCAAACTCCCAAACCCAGTAAGCTACTAGCCTACTCCTTGAACTATTATTCGACGCCCTCAATAACAATATCGTATCCTTTTGAAATTGAGAGTTCTGTGAATCTTTTCCTACTTAGAATACTAATTAATCCAACTGACTGGACTCTGCTGTGCTTGGCGAGGATCATTTTCTTTGAGCGGAGAAGGTGGGAGCCGAACTATATTTTATGTAGTTTTTTTTTAATGTTATTGTGACGGAACAAGCTCGAGACCTACCTGATGTTAAGCGGACTAACCTTTGCCTATAACAAATGCATTTCGTGCCCTTGAGACATAGTTGTTAAGTCTCATGTGCCTGTAATTTCACTGGCTCTCAAGGACCGCTGCTGGAACACACCGTTAGTTGCTCGGCGACAGATTTTCTACTTGAGTGTGGTCGCTAGTCAGGCGGGCATTCGCTAAATGCCCTTCCACCATGCGGTGAAGCTCAAGCTCGCGGCGGGATTCGCACTATGGACCTGCTGCGCGGCAGTCCATAGCCAATGCCACTGAGCCATCACTGCTTCTAAAGATGTTGTAATGAGTATGTGTATCCTGCGATTCATAATTCCTAGGAGTTAGTAATACAGTTAAAAACTAAAGTTGTCTGATATCATAAAATTCCAATTAGCATTCAATTTATTCCAATGAAGCTAATCGCATCGATCTATTGACCATTTGCCATTCATGACCTAGCTTGGCCATTCGTCATACTTTACCTAGCCAAAGAGGACAACCCACTCATACATGTCGGTCACGTTTTCACGAAAACATTATGCAGTAACACTGCATACTTTTGTTTTTACTTCGATTATCATATTATTAGGAACAATGATTAAGAACAATTTAAAAAAAGCTGGTCAAGGCGGGTCAGACCATGTACTTGTTGGGTACCGTATTGTAACGGCTTGCATGTTTGTTAGTTTTGACCATAGGTTTAAAACTATTTTGTATATCGGATTTTTCAGTATTTATTGATTAAATCGAGAATATGATACATTATATACCGAAATTTCAATTTCCTTACCAGTTTAATTTTTAATTATTGGTCTAAAATTGACAAATTTGACTGTCTATTAATCTAAAAAGTTAATTGATGGGAAATCAATTTTTTTTTTTAGATTATTAGATATAAAAAATTTATAAACATATCATTGACTTATACCTAAGGGACATTATTACATTTTGACATTTATTTTTATTCAATCATATTATGTCCTTTTTATGTACTTATCTTTATAATTTGTATGTTTTTATTATGTACTTATTTGTTTGCTAAATGTACCATATGTGATTTTTTGTTTGTTTTATATTTGTATATTAACTCTAATATGTGTGGTAGATGTAATTGTTTGTAAAGTCGTTTCTATTCACAATAAAGAAAGTTAATTTAATTAAATATGTGTACTCTACTTCAATGGGGTCTAGGCGGTTACACCCCCATTTTAGAATGCAAAAAAGTTTTTTAATGTCTATGTTTTCATGTATTAATATATAATATTAATATCATAAGCCCTTTAAAAATAATTCAATTGAATATCTAGTTAGAATTTAGAATATTCTATATATGTTTGTGACGTCACGTAGATGACAGGAAAATTAGGCGGAATTGTCACTAGATATATAATTTTATGCTTTTTTAAGTGTTTTATTTAAATATTATTTAATGTTTTTTAGGATACTTTTAAAAGTATTTATTATTAAATATGGATTTCCGCAAAGTAACGCCTGAATCTATTCAATAGAATATTCACCTTTACGTTAAAAAAAATAAACAATTCTACACAATATAGGTGTTCTACGGGCTAGAGATCCGTGATATGACTTGCTAAGCTTGAGAGTCCGTTCATTCGCTTTTGGGTACGGAACCCAATACCACAATAATTTTCCTTAAATAAGTTAAATTTTGACGTACTTAGTCTACTTGCCTATCTGTAATAACGCGAAACATATCTGTGCATATATTGATAGACCATAACTCGTGCTAAGCGAGACGTCAACGCGGGCGTCCCGAGCTCTCCTTGAAAAAGACCACCGAATGTGGTTGAAACTATAGTCGGAGCTATCTGACTGATTCACGTGAGTTATCCCGTATTATTTACTAAAATGAGTGAAAACCACGTTAGTTTTTATAATAAAATTGATAGACCGTTTTTTTTTCAGGGCACCTTTTCTATCTCATCCCGAAAATATCCGGAGTGGTAAGCTTTGTTTCCTTGATGAAATAGCCTTCAGGTCTATATGAGTTCTCCAGTAGTTTATGAATAAATCTAGTCACAGAATATGTGCAAGCCACTGGTAATTCTGAGTAGGTGGATGCCATCATCTCTCTGACGAACAATTGTTATTAATGTGGTTTGCACCTCATACAATATAACTATTGCTGATTCAGTGGTACAGAGAAGGATGTTCTCTATTTACTCATCTAAATGTAAAATAATATTATAAAAAGGAAAGATTTGTATTTTTGTATGTAACGAAAAGACTTAAAACCGGCCAAGTGCGAGTGGGTCTCGCGCACGAAGGGTTCCGTACCATTATCTGTAACCTAATCTTGCAAGTTATAGACACTTTTCGCAGTGGCGATTGAGCTGGGTAGGTATGTTCCTATCCTAGGTAGGTACGAACCCTAAATAGTGATCTCTCTAAATGTTTATTTTTTAAAGTAAATATTCGGTGAATATTGCAAGTTTCTTCCTGTTTTCTTTATTATTATTTTTAACAAATAAACGGCGAAAACCTCTTTTATTGTATCGGAGTCCCCTTAATTATTTAGTTTATTTTTATTACTTATATAAAAAGAGAACATAAAACTAAATATTCTGTGAATAGTTAAAGCGTCTACCTGTCACCGTTCTTAGTATCCAGCAAGAAACGGTAAAAAAATCAAGTTTGTTACACCCACAAATACTTATTTTATTTTATTTTTTGAATTTGTTGTTATAGTGGCAATAGAAATACATAACCTAGGAAATTTAAACTGTCTAGCTATCACCGTTCTTGAGATACAGCCTGGTGAAAGAGGGACGGACGGACAGTCTCAGTAATAGGGTCCCGTTTTACTTTTTGGGTACGGAACCCTAAAAACTACTGGGCCGATTTGAAAAATTATTTCACCATTAGAATCGTACGTTATCCCTGATGAGCATAGGCTATTGAATAATTTAAAAAAAGTTGAAATGTTTGTTAAATACCCGTTCAAAGCCGGGGCGAGCCGCTAGTGTGTTATATTATTATGATACCGTCCGCGTGATGGTGTGAAAGTTTGTGTATCGTTATAATATATTCTGTTTTTGTAACGACTTTATGTTTTTATATATGTTATAGATATGTAAGATAAATAACATAATACACATAAAATTCCGATTGCCAACTAAGTTATTTCGTTTTTGAATTAGACCCTGTAAAAATTGGTCTATACAACTTTGACGGTACCTTATAGACCTATGATACATTTTAGATTTCCATTTACCCGAACAAAAGCTATATATCGCCGCAGTATGGAATCCATATTCGAATCCTCAACCTGAGCTTCACCTCATGGTTGTAGAGCACAACAAATGCTCTCTTAGATAGCTGCCACCTTCAGGAAGAAATCTGCAGTCAAGCATCGTCGTATCGGCTATTCCGGCAGCTGATCTTGAGAGCCAGAACCTTCTAGTCCTGAATTTACCAGTCTCGACCACTAGTGAGATATAAATGCGAAACTATCATCTGCTGAAACAGAACAATATTGGCACTGGCTGTTCTCAATAAAAACAGACTTATGTTTCTGCTTTTACTAGTTTTCAGTATGGCAGAGTCCTATGGAATTGACCTCAATTTCCTTTGGAGCTCGTACTAATTCCTCAATGAACGGAACATTGTGATCCAGAATTCAACCTCTTTATCGTATGACTCTTTATCGTTTCAGGTATGACTTTTTACCTCAGCTATAACTTTGAATGTTTGACCTAGAAATAACCGCCTCAACTGATTGTCTTATTATATAAATTACAATACAGATAACAGTAAATAAAGCCAGTGTTCTTGACCCTCAGGGGACAGCTGCTAGCTGATATTTGCTTGGATGATGTCATTGTGGCAACCCGTTTTCTGTTTTGCTGTTGACTTTGTTGGAGTGGGGCTGTTTCGTTAAATTGATGTTAATTTAGTGATATTTTCGTCGGTGTTCGACACTCAGCATTAATTAACGTAGTTCATTGTTATGTATGTACACACGTAATTAAAGGTCCGCCACACTGGCGCGTGAAAACTCAAACTATTTAGAACAAAGCATTTTCATCATGGGAAAACGTATTCTTCTTCTTGTTCGTATAGATGATTACTGAAGGTCGTGTCCCTGATAGACCTTCAAGGCTCTATTTACAATACTTGTCCATTTCGTTCGGTTTTCGTCGTAACAGAGAGTCCAATGTGGGCGGATACTTGGTACGACCAACAGGTAGGAGATCGGCTGCGAGATGTTTTTCCCTCTAATTCCGACCACAACCAGCTTCTCTAGATTATCTGGTTGCCTACGGGCAACGTGGCCAAAATACCCTAAAATCCTTTCGTAGCAGTTAGTGGAAGGTCTAGTTGTTATGCGAAATTGCTCAAGGATAGATTTATTTATTCTCATGGCAGTCCATGGTATGCAAAGCATCTTTCCGCCAACACCACATCTCAAAGGCTTCTATATCTGCATTTTTGGGGGACTATACTGCTCGCGTCCGTAGGATTTAGCTCTCGATGTCCTACACGTGTCCCCTGGGTGGCGCCAAAAGAGCAGTACTTTTCAGGTGGTAGGCTTATGCCGCGGCGTGTTACCACCCACCAGACAAAGCCATGCCGTCAAGCGGCGTCGCGTGTGCCGTCGCGTTTCGGCATGATGTTTGGTGAAGCCATTATGGGGAACGGGTCGGAAACAGTTGCGCTTATTGCTATAGCTAGTCGTGATACATCGAAGGTCAATTTACCTGGCAGCCAATCTTGGAGAGCAGCGGGATCCGAGGCACGGTTTTCCGCTGGCCGACCGCAGATAGTTGGGGGCCCAAGTAGTGAGCCAGCCACTCATGAAAGGCTGCCCCGCCATCTCGCGAAAAATCCCGGAGGTGCGCCATCGTGCTGGTTGGCGACCAGATGAGAGGACCCGATGGACACCTCTGGGGGGGCTCGGGCGTCCCCGCGGTCTCCAGGATTGGTTCCCATAGGGTGAAAAGGCTTAATTTGTGTCACGGGTTGGTAGTATGCGCCTCGTTTCCACTTCCGTTTCCCTTTACCTATTTTCACTCCCCGAAAAAATGAAAGGAAAAAACAGAATTGAGGTTCAACAGCGGAAGCACGTCCTCTCCCTCCTAGTGCACCTCTCAAACATTCGAGGCTTGCACTCAAATATCAACTCGGTCCACCACCATCTCGAGACCGCTAAATCGAATATTCTGTTCCTCACGGAGACGCAGATCAAATGTCCAGCTGACGCGGCATACCTTGCCTACCCTGGTTATATGCTAGAACATAGCTTCAAAGCCAGGGCGGGAGTTTGTATGTATGCCCGCGATGACATTTGCTATCGGCGTCTCCGCAACCTTGAAGACCCCAAATTTTCAGTCATGTGGGTTCTGGTGGACATTGGCATGGAGAAAATTCTTTATGCTAGTGTCTACCGATCACACAGCGGAGATGAGGAGATGACCAGGCTCACAAATTACCTCAGTGAGGCGGCGGATGTGGCCCAACAGAGATATCCTTCTGCTCAATTAGTGCTTCTGGGGGATTTCAACGCCCACCATCAAGACTGGCTATACCCATACCAGAGCACAGACCACGCTGGTCGAGAGATGCGCAAGCTTGCCTTGACGCTAGACCTCACACAGCTGGTCCAAGGAGCTACAAGGATACCGGACGTTGATGGCCACACAGCCAATTGCTTGGACCTTCTGCTGACAACAGATCCAGACCGCTACTCAGTGTCGGTTTCATCACCTTTAGGTAGTTCCGACCACTGTCTGGTGAAGTCTGTATCAGTCTACTCCCCGCCCGATCCCAGCCCAAAAGGCCCGCGGCGAGTGTGGCGATACAGGTCAGCAGATTGGGATGAGATGCGTTGTTTTTTCGCGTCTTACCCTTGGAGCCGGGTTTGTTTTTCTTCTAGCGATCCCTCAATTTGCGCGGATGCTGTGACAGAAGTATTACGTCAAGGTATGGAATATTTCATACCATTTTCTGACGTCCCGCTGTCCAGCAAAGCTCGCCCATGGTTTAATGCTAAATGTGAAGATGCAGAAGCGTTAAAGCATGAGGCCTACTTAGCCTGGGCTGATGCTCGAACCCGCAAATCTAGAGATGTACGTGAAAAGAAGAAAGCATTTAACCTGGCTGCCAAGTCCTGCAAAAAAGCCCTTAAGAAGGCTCGCTTCGATCATATACGCCGAACAGGGAACAAACTTGCTTCTTACCCCTCGGGTAGCAAAGCGTTTTGGTCCCTGGCGAAATCGATCGAAGAGAACTTCTGCCGTCCCTCACTGCCTCCACTGCTGAAACCCAACGGCTCCCTAGCGCACACTGCTGAAGAGAAAGCAAATTTATTTGCCTCTCTGTTTGCAGAATCTTCACGTTTAGATGCTGGCAATGCTGTACCTTCAAGTCTGCCAAACTGCGGGACGTTAATGTCAGAAATCCGCATTCGACAATCTGAAGTACGCAAAGCGTTGCGCAATCTGGACGTGAACAAAGCTAGTGGTCCAGACGGTATACCAGCTGTAGTCTTGAGGATGTGTGCGCCTGAGTTGACTCCAACATTGACTCGCCTCTTTCGCTTGTCTATGACGACTGGTCAAGTGCCTAAGTCCTGGAAGCTTGCAAACGTGCAGCCCGTGCCCAAAAAGGGTAGTCGCGCAGACCCTGCCAATTACAGGCCTATTTCAGTCACTTCCATACTGTGTAAAACGATGGAACGTGTACTGAACCACAGGCTCCTGGCATACCTAGAAGTTAATGATCTCCTCAGTGACCGACAATACGGGTTTCGCCGAAACCGGTCTACTGGGGATCTTCTTGTGTATGCCACTCACATCTGGAGCGAAGCCATCGAGAACCACGGAGAGGCGCTTGCTGTTTCTCTCGATATCTCGAAGGCTTTTGACAGGGTTTGGCACGATAGCCTTATTAGCAAGCTTCCTTCATACGGCCTTCCCACTGGTTTATGTGTTTGGATTTCAGATTTCTTGAGGGATCGGTCGATTCGAGTAGTCATCGATGGCTGTTCTTCTGACCAATTGGCTATTAACGCCGGAGTCCCTCAAGGATCAGTACTCTCCGCAACGCTTTTTCTGCTGCATATTAATGATCTGCTTAAGCCCGGTATTTTTGGGTACGCAGACGACAGCACCGTTGTGGAGAGTTATACATCTAACGCACGAACCAGTGCATTACAAATCCAGTCTCATAGGGAAGCGATGGTCCAGCGCTTGAACTTTTCTCTGAAGGCAGTCTCCGATTGGGGCGATGCCAACCTGGTTAAGTTCAATGCTGCTAAAACCCAGGCGTGTCTTTTCTCCGCCAAACGGAGCCCTTTTCAGCTGGCTCCTACTTTCAGAGATGTGTCCGTGCCGATAAGTAACCATCTCGAGCTTCTTGGCATCTCATTAACACCGACTCTCAATTTCGGCTCCTATATTGAGTCTAAAGCCCAGCTAGCCTCAAAAAAGCTTGGTGTTTTGGCGAAGGTGAGACAATACTTCACACCGGGACAGCTGCTCAATCTTTATCAAGCGCAAGTCCGGTCGTGTATGGAGTACTGTTCTCACCTTTGGGATGGTTCTGCCAAATACCAGCTGGAGACACTGGAAGCTATTGAGAGGAGAGCCAAGAGACTCATAAACGACGACCAACTTGTAAGCAAGAGACTCCAAAGTCTCGAGCATCGCCGCAAAGTCGCTTGCTTATCGGTTTTTTATCGGATACATTTCGGGGAGTGTGCCACAGAACTACATGATCTGATTCCGCCATCCCCATTCTATAACCGGACATCCAGGGATACTCAGAAGCGCCACCGCTATATGGTGGATATTCCATTTACCCGAACGAAGCGATTTGCATCTTCTTTTATCATGCGAACCGCCAGGGTATGGAATACTCTGCCTGAGGCTGTGTTTCCGGTTAAGTACAATATGGGGGTCTTTAAGAAGCGAGTGAATAGGTATCTCCTGGGTAAGCGCGCTCCATCATCGATCGCATCGTCACTTAACATCAGGTGAGATAGTGGTCAAGAGCTACCCAGTTTGGAGTAAAAAAAAAAAAAAAAAATATTTTTCCGTTCTTTTGCTCGAATTGTCTACTACTCTGAACCAAACGAAATATCGAGATTACCAACGTTCGGACCGTAACGTATTAATCAAACTAAATAGCTAAGAGGATACCCGGGGCTTGATGTCATCGTGGGTCTTGTTGTGATTCAAGTCGAGACTCATCTTCAGAATATATACAAAAAGGTACTTAAATTAGTTAATGGGGATTATAAGTTAAATGATTTGCAGGAGGCGGCAAAATCACAGGTACCTAACACAAACATTGCTATTTTGTTGTAAGTTTACAGGTATCTAAAATTGCATACGACGAATAGCAAAACTACTATGTAATAAGCATATCAAATATATAAATCAATCGAGGCCTCTGCTTCTCCTTTAACATCTCGACAACCCACTGCTAGCACTGGTTGGCCATACGTTGCCTTCAGGCTAGTAGGTAGTGTGACTGTCATGACGCCGGCAGCATGGTTCCTTTGAGCCAAAAAGTGTCAGTATTTTTATAATACATTTTGAAAGAACTACGAGTTCCTGGTCCCCTCGAACCCTAAAGCAACTCGGTAGTCTGGTACAATGGACAATAAATTATACAAATCAAGATTTTACTGAACGTAATTAGGTACACTTTTTGGTACAATAAAAAGAAAAAATTTCACGCAGCTCCGCTGAAAAAAACACGTTATCACGGTTTATCTTGGTACCTATGTATAATGATTAGAGTAGTAGGTACATATACCTAGTATACTACATAGTATAGTACGTATATGTTCTAGCCTTGCCTCGCTTCTAACCGGTCCTCAGTTAAGTAGGAAATAGTTTATCACTGCTTATCTTTATAGTATTGGTCTAGCTATAGACTCTCATATGTTTTTCTTGCAAATAAGTGTTTATACTTTGGTGTTAACTATACTATAGATATGTATAGTATAAAATAATATTTATCTTCCTAATCTTGATATAAATGTTGCGGAACTGCATACATCGACGATTCATACAAAAACAATTAGGTAATTTCTAAATATGTTCTACCCACTAGTTGTCAAATTATTCATTGATAACTCCATAGTCCACAATACAATATCATCCATGATAACTTATGTAAGCCATGACATGAGAAATCATTAGGATAGTATACATGTAACTAACAAAACATCAATTAATGTGAAAGTTTGTGAGTCTGTGTTGTTGTTATATATCGCCTTAGTATACTTAGCCATGGATTTTGATTTATGGAATGTAAAGGTGAAGTCGCGGTCTAAAGCTGACACAAAATATATTATATTATCCAGCTAGCATTTGCACTCTTTCAAATCCATTCCTAAAAAGACATCCGTGAAGAACCTACATTTACGGGGGGATCAAGCAGACTTCAACCACACTCTAGCAAGACTTTTAACCTCTTCCTTTAGTGAGAAAGACACGTAGGGGCATCATGATACCATATTGTCCACTTATTTAGCAACCAAGTTAATTTCTGAGTCGTTAATTATCAGAGAAAGTTGTATTCAACGGAACAGTGCTAATTAATTCGCTTAGAACCACCTCCAATTCACAACTCGAAGTCAACTGAACCCATAAACGAGTACTACCCAACTCAACAACATTGGTCCGCGTTGTCCGCAATGAGAGATGCTGTAAAGATTTAGCTTTAGTGCTAGGTAAATCGTAGTTAATGTCATTTGAGCTGAGGCATATTGTGGTTAGGCGCGAGATTTACCAGGCACAGAATAAATAACTATAGGACGGGTATACTTCCCACAAAATAAGACTAAGCAAATTTTCTACTATGCCATGGTGGACATTGCACTTGTGTATTTGAACCAACAGGACCATCAGCGCTGCTGTTCTGATAATTGAGCATTTGCTTGTTCCGTGCAGATTCAAAGTTTTTCACAGTCATAGGACACGAATTATCTACGTACAGGTTACAAAAAAAATAATAAAATAGAAATAATATCTGTATCTGTAGCATCTTATTATCCAATAAGTTGTGTGTGGCTGCGAAGAAAAATAAATACAAAAGACTCGTCTTCTTTCTTTCTCTTACCCATCCAAGAACCAACAAAACAATCAAATTTGAAATTATCGACATCATCAGCAAATATTCGTCCCCAATTTGAGCACAGTTCATTCGTTTTGAAAGGCTTTTTTTTACCACAGACAAAGCAGGAGATGTAGACTACTATCCCTCGGTAGATTATCTACACTTCTACACTAATATTAGGGGTTAAAGTATGAAATTGCCGTTTTATTGTAATAGGTATTTCGAATTGACATAGAACCTTCATGGTATGAGATTTTTGAGTGAAACTTTTTTCAGACAGTACCTATGAGGTTCTTCTTTTAAAAAAATGTGCAACATTCGATTATCGACTTTCAGTTGTGAAGCAGTGATGGCTCAGTGGCATTGGCTATGGACGACAGTCCATGGTTTTAATTCCGCCGCGGGCTTGAGCTTCACCGCATGGTCGAAGGGCATTTTGCGCATGCCCGTCTAGTTAGCGACCACCCTTAAGTAGAAAATCTGTCGCCAAGCACCTAACGGTATGTTCCGGCAGCAGTCCTTGAGAGCCAGTATGAAATTACAGGCACATGAGACTTAACAGCTATGTCTCAAGGTGACGGGCGCAGTGCAATTCGTGACTTATGACGAAATGCATCTGTTATAGGTAGAGGCTAGCCGCAGGTGGGCCTCGAGCTTGTTCCGTCACAATAATATTTCAAAAAAAAGTGTTTTTTTTTGAACCCATCTGCTCTTCCCACGACTCTAATTTTGGAATGCCAAAACTAAAATAATATAATGTATACTCTTCTTTCACATAAGGTACTCTTTCATCTTACGTCGTCAGTGTAGTCACATCTTAATCTCCAAGCCGATTTTCCTCCAACACATAACACATCGTTCAACTTATCGCCTCGCAGATGCACCCTTGACCGCTATTCGTCTGCATGACATCATCTCAGCCGTTCTTGTTTTATACTTTTATTTCGCGAACCGCGCTCATAGCTGGCGCAGAATAAATAATAGTGTCTATAAAAAGACGGATTGTTACATTTCACTTTTGTATTTTGATTTTGCAGTCTCCTCGCTGTAATACCGGTTTCGATGATTATCTCATTTGCGGTCAAATGCATATCTATTCGGAATTTAAAAGATATACTTTTAGGGCCTGTTTTAGAATGTTCGAGTAAGTTCCGGTTATGCTACCCAGAACTTATTTAATAAATAAAACACTATCTTTGCGTTTCACAGTCATCGGTTTAGCCTATCCATCGGTTAAAGCTTGAAACGCGCTTCATGTTAACTGTTATTTTTATCATTCAGCTATTTTATGTGTTGGTTAGCAACCCGAAACTTTATTAGGACATTCTGAAACGGACTCTTAATGTATTATTAAAATTTATTTCTATATTCTATATCTATTGACTTATCATTACTGTTATTTATAATATAATAATAATTTTATTTTTCATAAGTACCTAATTTAAATATTGAACCTATATTTAATGCTTTTTTATATTTGGGTATAATGTCACAAGGAAACAATATAATGTACTAAATATATTTTATTGTACTTGCTTATGTTAATAACATTGTAAATTGACATTTAACAAAACTATTACCAACAATCTTATCTTATCCAAGCTTACAACATATAGATATATATACTTACAAGAAGTACTATATTTTATCGAAGAGTCCAAAGTAACCGGCCTTGACTACAATGTCCAAATTCTTACAGAGGAATTCTCTAGGCCTTGGGTTGAGACTCAGGAAGAACAGGTTCATGGTATGTTCCCCATGCACCGCGCCGGCTTGGATTTCACCGTGTGGTGGAAGGGCATTTTGCGAATGCTCGCCTGCCTCAAGTAGAAAATCTGCCGCCAAGGACCTAAGAGTGTTGCGGCATGTTACAACTAATATATTGCTGACCTAGGCTCGGATCCCTCACAAACCTATTTTCTCGTTATTAGCAGTATATTTCTCTTTATAAACGTCGGCTTCAAAAATTAAGTGCTCAGAATTATTGTGATAACTCCAGGAGTCACCAGACTCAGTACCAGTATACCCTTCAGGTGGAAACTCTGCCCAAATCAGTAGCAAAAGTGAGTTGTGACTTGTAAATCAACGTATAAATATTTATAATAATTTAATTTTTCAAATAAAATATATGTGTGGGTGTCCATAAGTTGTTTTATTTATGACAACTGAATAGGTCTTACATGGGAGAGCAGTCCTTTAGAAACAGTAAAATTAAACACAAAAGACTTAACAACTGTATGTCTCAGGGTAACGGGCGCAGTGCAGTTCGCCACTTCCGACGAAATTTCTAAGCAGTGATAGCTCAGTGGCATTGGCTATAGACTGCCGCGCAGCAAGTCCATGGTTCGAATCCCGCCGCGGGCTTGAGCTTCACCGCATGGTGGTAGGGCATTTTGTGAATGCCCGCCTGGCTAGCGACCACCCTCAAGTAGAAAATCTGTCGCCAAGCACCTAACGGTGTGTTCCGGCAGCTGTCCTTGAGAGCCAGTAATTCTAGGTTAAGCCTGTTTAACACCTTCGAGCACATCATCACTTACCATCAGGTGAGATTGTGGTCAAAGGCTAGCCTATCAGCAATAAAAAAAAAACATATGTTATAAGCAGAGATTACCGCTTTTAACATCAGGTGTGCCTCGTGCTTGATCACAAAAAAAAAATTATAACTTTATAAAACTTATGACGATATGTGGGTTTTAACTCTTCTCTCCTTCACTTTCCTCCCTCCTCGAAGATATACAGACGTGATTGCATGTTTATATATGTATGACATCATCTCGATCCTTTCACTTTTGATGTTTTATTTGATTCTGCGTTGATGATTGTATCCATATGGAGTTCTCGGAAGAATGATACCATGTTCAGTTAGTTAGTGAGTTCGTTGAAGGAAGCGGGCGTTTTATTCTGAGTATTTGAGATCAGATTTAATCTACATACTTAGTTAGTAATATAAATTAATAAACTCTATGCCTGGTTTACAAAATTACAACCAGAATTAGAAAAAAAATCAAGTTGAAAAGGGATTCGAATCCGCGCCATCCACCCGTATAGCCGGGGCCAACATGAACTCTGACCGCTAAGCCAACATGACATTATAACTCATAACTACTCTCGTTTTTAACCATCGTATGGGGATGGAGCGACATCTACAGTTTTATTATTTATTTTTTATTTAAGTACTAAGTCTATTGCACTACAGACTCTGGGCCAGTACTCTTTTTAGATTTTAATTTTTATTGTTATCAATTTAATACAATCTACAAATTAGCTGTCGTCTCCAATACATCGTCTTATCCAATGGAACAAGGGAATGGTGTTATTACGTAACAATCTTAACACAGTGTGTACACTTTTTTTGTATATGTTTTGTTATATATTTTTTTTTTTATATCTAGTTTGTTAGCAGGCGATTTTACATTAAAGTTAATATGTACAGTATCTTATTATGATAGGTTGAAGGGCCGGCCACTGGTTCCGGCGTTGCCCTTGATGTATGTATGTGTTTTTTTTTATGTTTATCACATTTATAGTTCAACTTACGTTGTACTACAAACAAGACTTTTATAATTAGGCTTTAACTTGTTAACAACAGCAAGAGGGAGCAACAGTCTCCCGTGGGGTGCCGAGCTACAATTGCATCCCCATACCTATGGGAGATTAAAGAGTTGACGAAGGGAAAAATACCAGATGACAGGCAGCAGCACCATCTGGATGAAAACCATGCCCAAGACGCTTGCCTTGCACGAGAATTATGGATCCTCTAATGATAGAGGCATTTGTTCAACAGTGGAGGTTATAGCTGTTGATGTATGGCATCATCGGTTACGTTCTGCGTAATAAAACCCAAGCCATTTATGGCAGATTATCATATTTGGGGAGAAACTGTAGGTAGTAATCAATATTACCAAGAACTCCTCCACACAGCGAGTGTAATTCCTAAACATAAAAATTATGAGCCATATTCTTCAAATAAAACTAAGCTGAGGACTGACTGAAATATGTTTTTTTTACGTTTTCAGCCCAAAAAATACGGAAATGACCAAAATAACCATATTTTTATCAAACTTGTTCACGAAATTTCATGAGAATTGCGAAGTGCGACTTATAGAGGAGAACAACCGGAAATCCAGAGTGCCACACGAAACCATTTTTGCCGAAATTGAAAGGGCTTCGCTTGCCCTTCGAGTTCCTTATTGCTGATAGTTAAGCCTTTGACCACAATCTCACATGATGGTAAGTGATGATGTAGTCGAAGGTGTTAACAGGCTTAACCTAGAATTGCACAGCTCGCTCGGTCTAGCGAGTTTTTATACAAAAAAATGGTAGGTTTGAACTTCTCAGCTTGGTTAATAGGATACAAGACAGATAATATTCCTCTCTACACCTCAGAATGTTACCCTAATATTTACCCATACCCTGTTCATCCCTTGAAGGTTGTTCAAACACTTCCCAATGGAAGAACCTTCATTCCTTCAACGTTCTTCCATTAGGATCAGAAGAGAACAATGTTAGGTAAGAAAATAGCCACAGAGAAAGAACATCCATTAGAAATTTCCATATGCATGCACATGGATTTGGGGTTCAGCAATGAAACTGTCTTCTCTTCTTATTCTCTCTTTTTGTTGTTTATTACCTACAAGAGCATTCCCAAAGAAGGCTGGAAAGATAGAAAAGACTACGTCGTCGTGAATAGTGGCATGATGCTCTTTCGGCGCACTTCCGCGACATCATAGTTGGATATTGTGTGGAACTCTACGGCATACTTAGGTATATATTATTATAGTTCATATTATGACCAGCAAAGTCATAATAACATTGAAAAATGAACATAAGTAGGCGGCATAACGTATTACGAATACCAAATTGTCATCGAACAAAAATGGCCAACCATAAGGCTCTGCCGGCGCAAGGTGCGTAGGCGCACGCATTGCGTCACCCATTCATGGAAGTCACTTTGTAACTGGTACTGCATCTGTGACACGGCCCACGTTATATTTTACTTTACAACTGGAAGTATTGGATTTGTTTATTAGGAAATAAGATTATTTCTCAACTAGCGGTCCGCCCCGTCTTCGCATGGGTATATAACAAAATTTTCGAAAATTATAAATATAAACTCAAAAAGTAGTTATTATGACATAACTGTAATAGTTTTAGGCTTAGTATTGCCGAATCTTTTATAGATATTGATGTCTTTTATAAAATTGTAGTACAACACTGCTCTAAATTCAATAATTTCCGCAGCGCACGCGATATTTTTTTGGTATTTTTTTCGCACTTTGGGTTACATTATTGAAGTTTTCTCTGTTATATTGCTATTTACCAGTGGTTACTAAGAAATAATCTATATGTACCACATAATTCGATAGCAACTTGCTGTATGACTTCCGAAGAAAGTCTGATTTAAGGAGCAGTGCCAGGCGGGAGTGGTGACAATTTCGGGGTATAGGTAATTCGTTTTCAATGGGGTTGTAATGGCTTATTCCAAGCATGCATTACAAGATGGATACAACGTTTTGGATAGGTTGGTCAGTAGCAGGTTTTTCTTGAGTCTTGCCACAAGTCAACATTTTTAAGAATGCATTGACGACGCGACGATTCGCTTTACTATATACAGTCGACTCATGTTAATTCGAAACTCGAGGGACTCTTAAAATGTTACGAATTATAGAGTGCTTTTAATATAAAATGGTTAGAACTTTTTAGGGACTGAGAATTCGCTGTCCGTCCGTCAGTCTGTCACCAGGCTGTATCTCAAGAACGGTGATAGCTAGACAGTTGAAATTTTCACAGATGATGTATTTCTATAGCCGCCATAACAACAAATACAAAAAAGTTGGTCAAGTGCGAGTCGGACTCGCGCACATTAAAACAAAAAAAGGCTAAAATATGAAGTCTTATGTTGTATAGCTAATGGTACGGAACCCTTCGTGCGCGAGTCCGACTCGCACATGGCCGATTTTTTAGGACTCGTAACTAACACAAACTTTTATTAAATCTGTATACAACGAACAAATGAGTAACAGTATCTGAAACTCAATTAAACAAACCAATTCGTGCGGAAGTGTATGTCAAACAAATCATTACCAAAACAAAGGTTCGTGTACAATGATTCAATTATGCACTTGTTCTGCAATGTACTTAGATGTCTCCGCGGCGGGATGGATTACTCGGACTTGTTTATAAGAGGATCACGTGACATATTCTTTACGAATTGTCGAATATTTCGAATAAGTTAGAATTAACGCGTCATTTTGTTGCGTAGCGTTGATTTTTTCGGTCGAATTACCAATTGCATAAAAATGTATTGATTTAGTCCGAAATATAAAGAGATTTTCTGGGAACTCGTGATAACTTTGAATTATAGATTGGTTTGAATTGTTGCATGTTTGAATTAACGAGAGTCGACTGTATTGTACTTTGAATGTGTTATTAATTACAGATATATTATTTTGTAAATAGTTTTGTGTTAGTAGGTAGGTTTAAACATGTATAAAACTGAATAATGAACGTTATATCCGAGTTAATGAATGGAACCAATTTACACGCGGTAGGTAATTTGCAAGTCAAAATTACGTAGTTATTATTATGCTTATAACTAAACGTCTAGGTTTTACAATAACAATGAATTACGTCATTCCTAAGCGGCCATTTTTATTGCGTTTGGTTTTAATTTACATCAATCTACCTACTTATTTCGAGAGCTAGCTAACAGGCGTTACTTTGCGGAAGTTCATATGTATCTTTTTGAATGTTTTTATAAATATATTTTTACCGACGTTCTGTTTTTATTTTTTATTTGCTTTTTTAACGTGACTGTTTAATAACTAAGAACTATATACAACAACAAAGCTACTACAATGATGGCAGTCCAAATACTCCAGCCCTACCAGTTGGCAGCGTGCCCAGCATGCTGGCAGCATTGCCCCGTTGAATTGCAATGCTTATGGCCAATAATTAAATAATCCCATATTATAAGTAAACTTCCCCTTATTACTGCAACCATTACCTTTGTAGAATCGATTATTATGTGCATAATTTTTACGACTGTCTTACTAATAATATTTAAACAGTGATTTTTATTGCTAGGTATTTAAGGTATTATTGATTTATTACCTAATACCATATACAAATTAGTATTTTTCTATGGCATTACAAAATACTGAATGATATTTAATGGAAGGCACAGTACCTTCTTTTCATGAAAATTGCCGGTAGGTACTTGCCCGTGGAACACCTCGTAGAACACCTTACCATTATTTATATAACTATGATCATATGATATGTAACATTATTTAATTATAGCTATGTTGCTTTTCTTTTTATACAACAAAACTATTTATTATCTACTGCAAATTTATTCTGATACCATGATTTCACATTTACACAAGCAAAATCATACCGAGAGTTAAGTGTTTGAAAAAAAAAAACGATCAGATTATGAGTCGCATTATACTTTCTATTATAGTTACTAAGCATTAATATTAATGCCCGTTATATGAAAACGGGCATGTGATGACGTGGGAGCAAACAAAGAACGCAGAATGCATGACCGTCTGGCAATCCTAAATTACATCCGTAAGATTGCACTGAATAGGTTCTCAGTGTCCACATCAAATCCTTGCGTTGCTCGTCAGGTTGGTGAACTACGTCTCTACCCGTTATTGGCTGACTAGCTAACTTGCTCGCGATTTAGTCAAGGCTAGCATTTTTTGTTTGCATTGTGGTAAGCTTTACGCCTGTCACCTTTCTTGTTTTCCTGGACACAGGGCCGCGTTCCGAGGGTCAGAGTGCGTTGTTTGGTTGCTTTAACTTACTCGAAGGTTCCGAACGATCGGTTGTTTTATAACCTCAAATATCGTTTTTGGCGGGGAATTTTGCAAAAATTATAAACTTTTTATGATGTTTAAAAAGCAATAACTACCGTTACCTGCAAAATATGTAAGAGCGCCTATAATTCTCTCATCAAGAAATGTCAAGATCGTGTCAGTTAAAGATTCAACATTTTAACGGCCCCCTTTGGTAGTTAAAAAGTTGCGCTCACCCGAAGGTTGTGACCGACGTTAGAGTGAAAAGTTGCACTCCGAGTGCACTCCGAGTGTGCTCTAACCGAGGTTCGGAACGCGCTCTTGCATTGCGAGATTTGCGACTCACTCCGAGACGTTAGTTCTTATCCTGCCCCCTACAGACCTATGGCTCACTCCGCACTTTAGGCACAAAGCTACAGGATCATCGACGTATTCGTCCAGATGGGACTAGTGTATGGTGCGTGCTGTGTCAGAAGAGATCAGACTATGCGTAGCAATGTGATAGAAAGAGAGACACCTTGTTGGTGAATATAAATATTAGATGCTCCGGCTTTGTGAGCTGAAATGCACTTTATTGCTTCGTATCTAGAGTCGCTTATTGAGGAATGGTTTTGTGGAGTGTTTTTGAAGTCAATTAAAAGGGACCAGAAGAAGGTTCTCAATTTGTCGGTTTTTTGGGTTTGTTACCTCGGTTAAGCCGTTTTTGAGTTACACTCCAATTACTGAAAATTATTTTCCTATCTTGATGATATAGTCTTTGGCAGTGAATGACAATCGAACCCATAAGTAGCAAGGGTCACTAAAAAGAGTGAATTTTTTTTTTACCATAAAATGGAACCGACTTACAACACGGAACTTGAAGAAGTCGGTACCATGCGCACAATATTGTGATAATAGGTGAGTACATTTAAACTATCATGGTACCGACTGCAACAAGTTGTTTCACCCTTTTGAGTGTTGAAGTCGGTTCCATTTTATGGTAAAAAAAATTATTATGTGTATTCTGTGTCTCCACTCCACACCTAAATGCAGTATTATTTGTCACAGTACCCACTACTTATGGCGGACTCTTGCTAAAGACTCCTTTTCTTTAACTTCCTATTTGGACTACGATTTATTAATGAAAATTAGGGCAATTAAACAACTCGTGCCGTGTCTATAAAAACCCTTTTGATGTGAGAGGCCTATATTTAAACACTCCGCACACGATACTTCAGGTGATTAAACAACCTTAGAACTTCAGTCAAAATACTGCACCATGACAATTAGTAACTTTTATTTCAAGAAGGATAGGGAGCATTTTTGTCTGCTAGGTGTTTTAGTAATGGTAAATGGTAGTGGTAGCATTGATAGGTGCAAATGAGAAGCTGGTGATTGCATCAATACACGTGTGATTTACTTCGTAGTATATTTTGATCTATTACAAACATTCTCGGTTTGTCTACTTTTTGAAACATCAGTATACTTATTATTTTAGTTTGCAATAACGCCTGCTAGGCGAATTACATTAAAAATTACAAATTTACAAGAGAAAAAATTATCCCGCATAAGACTACAATTTTTTCTCTCGTAAATTGGTAATTTTGTAATCAGTTTACTTACTTGCACCTTTATAATCGGTTTTATAGGCCCTCTCCACCCAAAGGATGCCTGGAAGAGATTGCTTTTAGTGATAAGGCCTAGTATTTTTCTCTTTGTCGCCTCTTACTGTCGTAAGTAAAAATACTGAAAGGTGGGCAGCAGCGCCTTCTAAAGAACTGCCAACTTACACTGTGATCCCCAACCCCCTTAATAGGGGAGGCTGTGTGGACGGGCACCAGTGGACGATTTGGCTGTTATAGTAGTACTTTTGTTTACTTACGACACGATACGGCGCGGGCGGAAGTACGTGTTGCTCTAATCCTAGCCTAGGTAGCGTTGGCTTATGTATAACTAGCAATCCGGGCGCGGCTCCGCCCGCGCGTATGTCGGTTATCGCCCAAAAACATTAAGAACCTCTTTTTGCGCAGTTGGATAAAAACTACCCTATGTTTTTTCGGGTCTCAAACTATTTCTATACCAAATTTCATTCAAATCGGTCCAGTAGTTTTGTAGTGAAAGCGTAACAGACAGAAAGACAGACAGAGTTACTTTCGCATTTATAATATTAGTACTGATAACGCATGCGTATGAAATTTATGAATTATTTTACTTTTGGATTTTTGGAAGTGTGGCTTATATTATACATTATGTACTAATTTTTAAATTTTCTCCACATTAAATTGTCGTGGTATTAAAGCGTACCCTTCCATCCTTTTTTATTTAAATCACAATTATAGCCAAGCAAAATTTTACTAACTATTTTTTGTAGGCAAACAACGAAAACAAAACGTCAACCTCGTGAAGGCGTTGGATGTCGTAAGAGACAACTAAGGGAAAAAATGACCTTTATAATGAACAGCAAACACCACTCGCATCGATGTCACTGGAATATAGCTGCAAATTGGGCGCACATCCTGACTTTTTACCACCTTTTAAGGCGCTCCTGGCCAGAAAACGCCATACAAGAATTAACTTTTCTCAAAGAAAAAACTCGGTTATTAAACTAAAAAAAATATATGTTATTTTTAAGCATATTCTTGAGTTAATTCATAAATCTGATACACATAATAAATAACTTCACTCGATAGAAAAAAATCCTAAAGTTACCTCTATTTCGAATTTAAAAACGATTTTTGTCTCCCTTTTTACCAATCTTTAATTTTAATTTATTTTTTAATGCATTACTAATCAATAAAAGAAATTAAATCATAAATAAAAATGTTAAAAAGTTATCATGTTAATTTTATATGATTTTTTATCATGAATTCATGGTATCAGAGCTCGCTCACTTGACCGCCAGTGCGCTCGCAGAGCTCGTCGACGTTGGACCTGTGTCAATTTTTGCGACCTACGCAGCGCCACACAGAAAAAGATCAAAATGAATATCAAACACAACAAAATAAAATATGCTCAGGGCTAACTTTTAGAAAATCGACTCGTTACGCTTATCTTGATGACTTCCTGATTGACGGTGAATGACAATAGATTTCGTAAGTAGTGAAAGTTAGTATGGTGAAAGTTATAGTATGTGTGTTAATATTAGGAAAATGGTGTTTTTTTTACAAATAAATGGAACCGAGTTCAACATTGAAATCTTTGAAATAACTTGTCGAACTCGATACCGTGATGGTTCCAAAGAACCTATTATCACAATATTGTGCGCATGGTAACAACTTCAACAAGTTATTTTGGACTTTTGGGTGTAGAAGTCGGTTCCATTTTTTGGTATTATTTTAATGTTTAAATTTTTTTTTAATTAATCTAGCTAAATGCCTATTATTTTGTACCCAGTGTCTAAGACAATGAAGTTAATAATCAAAGCCCAGTGTATAGGTACACACTGGGCTTTACTTATTAACTTATTATTACTATTTACTTTACTTATTACTATTATACATATTATCAAAACTATGCTAGGTATATTATTTTTATTATAGATTTACTCCACCCTTGTCTAGCTTTGATATGATAAAAATAATATAAATTATAAATTAGAAAGTTAGTATGTGTGTTATTAACCGATTAAAACAAAATACCTAAAAATGGAACCGACTTCAACACCCAAAAGTATAAAATAACTTGTTGAAGTCGGTACCATGATAGTTCCAAAGTACCTATTGTCACAATATTGTGCGTATGGTACCGAGTTCGACGAGTTATTTCGTACTTTTGGGTGTTGAAGTTGGTTCCATTTTTTGGTAAAAAAAAAATTTAATCTTTTTAGTGACCCTTGGTACTCACGGGATCGATTGTGATTCATTATCAACGACTATATTATCATGATAGGTCAATATGTTTCAGTTATTGGTGTGTAACTCAAAAACGACTTGACCGATTTTGATAAAATTTAAATGAGACTAGACGACAAGCATCAGCTTTCAAAAAAACATATTTTTTGAAATCGGTTCACCCAGTCAAGAGTTACGGAGGTAACAAACGTAAAAAGAAACAGACGAATCGAGAACCTCCTCCTTTCTTGGAAGTTGGTTAAAAAGGGAGAGGTTCTCAATTTGTCCGTTTTTTATGTTTGTTACCTCAGAACTTTTTACTGGTGAACCGATTTTGATGATTTATTTTATTTGAATGTTGATGCTTGTCATGTGATCCCATTTAAATTTCATCAAGATCGATCAAGCCGTTTTTTGAGTTACACTCCAATAACTGAAATGTTTTTTCTTATCTTGATGATATAGTCATTGCCAATGAATGACAATCGGTCCCGCAAGTAGCAAGGGACACTAAAACGTGTGAATATTTTTTTTTACCGAACCTACTTCAACACCCAAAAGTGTGAAATAACTTGTCGAAGTCGGGAACATGCGCACAATATTGTGATAATAGGTACTTTTGAACTATCACAGTACCGACTTCAACAAGTTATTTCGCACTTTTGAGTGTTGAAGTCAAGCCCATTTTTCGGAAAAAAAAAAATTTTGTGCGACATTACATGAGTATTGAATTTGTTAGTAAATTTGAGTAGTCTTTTTTTAGGATTATAGAAATAATAAGTGACATTAAGCGATTTTTTAAACTGGATGGATATAAATTAAATTATAAGTAAAAACATAAATCTGGCTGTATGGGAACTCATGTCACGTCACGACCATGGTACGCGATGTCACACCCGTGATGTGAACAAGTTTTTTTGATAACTTTCTAGGTTCAATAAGCTTGCTAAAGTGCAATGAAATTATTGTTTTTATATCTAGTTTTAGCCGAATGTCTAGTATTTCGTACCCAGGGTCTAAGATAATGAAGTTAATAATCAAATCTGTACTATATTATTTTTAGTATAGATTTACTCCACTACTCCACCCTTGTTTATTATATGATAATAATAATATATATTATAAATTTGAAAGTAAGTATGTGTGTTAGCTTCTTAACCGACTTCAAAAAAGGAGAAGGTTTTGAATTCGTCTATTTTTTTAAATGTTTGTTACCTCAGAACTTTTACTGATAAACCGATTTATATGTTTTTTTTTATTTGAATGTTTGTGGTGTGGTCCCATTTAAATTTCATCAAAATCGGTCACGCCGTTTTTGAGTTACACTCCAATAACTGAAAGGTATTTTCCTATCTTGATTTTAAACTTAAATTGTTATCACTATTGTTAGGTCCAATGCCAAAAAATATGAGTTTAATTTATTCTGTTGTATTTCTTTATATTTGTTATCTGGGTAATCCTCAACTCAACTGTAATAAAATATATATTTAGATTTTTTTATGTATATCATTATCACACATAAAAACCCTTTACATTTTTGCAAGCTCATTGAACCTAGGAAAATATTAAAATACTAGTTCAAAGTCTCAGGTGTGATATTGAGCAACATAGTCATGACGTGACATGAGTTTCCATACAGCCGGATTTACGTTTTTTACCCATAATTCAATTTATATCCATCCAGTATTAAAAATCACTTAATGTTACATATTATTTCTATAATAATAAAAAAATACTACACAAATTTACTAACAATTCCAATACTTATGCAATGTCTCAATATAAAAAAAAATGTTTACCGAAAAATGAAACCGACATCAACACTCAAAAGTGTGAAATAACTTGTTGAAGTCGGTACCATAATAGTTCAAAAGTACCTAGTATAACAATATTTTGCGCTTGGAACCGACTTTGACAAGTTATTTCACACTTTTGAGTGTTGAAGTTGGTTCCATTTTTTGGTTTACATTTATTAAAAAAATTTTCAGTGATTCTTGCTACTTACTGGATCGATTATCATTCACTGTCAAAGACTATATCATCAAAATAGGAAAATATTTTTCAGTTATTGGAGTGTACAACTGATTTTAAAGAAATTGATACTTTTCGTTCGAATTCATTTAGAAATCAAACGACAAGTATCAGCTTTTAAATAAAAAAAGTATTATAGAAATCGGTTCACCTTGTCAAAAGTTCTGAGGTAACACACATAATAAAAATATAGACGAATTGCGAACCCCCTACTTTTTGAAATCGGTTAATAAGCTTTGCTATTATGAACTGAATTTATTAGAAATTTGTTAAAAACCTTACCTTACAATTTTCATAAACTATTTTTTATATAGTAACTTAAAATTAATTTATCAATTTTTAATTCCAAATAACATTTTGATTTATTATAGTGCGCGTATAGACTCATTATATCTAAATATAGTATCTGTTGCCCTGTTTTATGACTTTTTTTTTTATTTTTACGGCATATGGTTCTACTGTATCTTCAATAATAGACACTATCTGGCAAATTTTATTTTTATTTCTGGCCAATTTCGCTAGAAGGCACATATCTGCCTGAAGAAGGTTGCCTTGATGAGCGATGATTATGAAGTAAGAATTTGTACTCATTGACAGAGTGCTCAATTCAAAGCACTCTGTAAAGGACAGCTTTATGAAATTTATTACAATGGGGCTCCTGTCACAACCAAGACAATTGATACATATTTTTAGTTTCAAAAATGCTCTCTATAAGCGCTCAACTTAACACGTATCGTTTTGGATAATATCTTTTTTATAAAACTTGCAAAACAGTACATTAGAATGAGCTAAAATGATATCCAAAAATATTGTGGAATTTGGTTTATTTTAAACGCACGACATAATTCTTTGAGATTTGTTATTATGTTGAATACATGGTCTGAAAATAATAATTTAAAAAACTTAACTAAAACTAAACGATTCTGTCTCGACCATGGGCCTTAGGCCATGAAAACCACGGTTGTGACGTCCATGGACGTGAAATGTTCGCATCATGCTATAACCACAAAGATTAAACAAAAATAGCCATCTTAAAACAATCACTAGATTCATTGTTATTAAACACACCATATTAATATTAATCTGCGTAGACATATTCATAAATACATATTTTAAGAGTCACGGTCTTGACAGCATAAGGGTACTCGTTTTACAAAATAACTAATATATAACTTATTCTTACGAAGCTATATCACTCGACGCCATTAGTTAATAGGACAACTGTGACAGACAGACTTGTTACTGAGTTCTGGGAATCTCACATGACATGGTTGTGACATTTAATGTTTTCTTTTGATGAAGTTTATATATATATATATTTGAAATATAATAATATTACCAAATTACCATTTGTGAATAGGTGCATTAAACGGCTTTCTCTATACTAAAAATTTAATAGAACCTTAATATATTAATTTAATGTAGTTCTCACAAATAAAAATGTTTTTCTTAAGAATGATAATTTACCCATCTAAAATAACCGTAGGTACACAATGACCCTAACATCCTGTATAGATATATAAAAACTACTGTACTGACTGAACCCCTACAGGACCCGATTATTTTTCCGGCGTATGTACCAATACACGACAAAAGTTAATTCCATTCTAAAATGTCATAGGTACTGACGTGATCTCCGTACGTAGGTAGGACTGTACTGTACCTTACCTGAAAAGCTAAAAGCGCGCGCGCGGCGAATCGCACACAACTTTGTGTCGCGTAAATGAATACGTCGCGCTCGAATAAAATACCTAAAGTCCGTGGAAAGCCTCTTACCCCACGCAATGATAGCATTCCCAAGGAGGTTGTCCTTAGGACACCCGCGGCCGGCCGTAAAACCATAGACTATTTTTAAAGCATTCTTTTGTGTACTATGTGTTGTTCGAGCGAAAATACTTTACCGACCTCACACGATTGGGTTAAGATAATTATTAATGAATGAGGAAAATCTCTACAATGTTTGTCTAGGTAATTGTATTCATTGATATTCTATGAATAAATAGTAAGATATTAAATTCTAAGTAATTAATACATACTTGGGGTACCTTATTCAAGGATTTATTCAACTCACCATAACACATAAACAAAATATTATTTTAAAATGTTTAAACAATTTAGTCATCAATATATTCATGACAAAACTATTAGTCATGAATACATGACTTGACTCCAAGTTACCAAATAACAACAAATTTAACCATTCATGTTTCAATCGTCATCGCGTCACCGACAGTGCAGTTATTTTATAATAATTATACTACATTTATAATTATTGAAAATAAAAAAAGTAACTTAGGTACCTTTTGTTAATTATAATATGTCAACAGTGATAAAGTACACCAAAAGTCTGTGGTAAATTGTGATTGGTGAAGTTTATAGGTATACAATAGTACATTTTGGTAAGTCTTTTCTAGATTGTAAATTCAAATTCATTGATTACACAGGTATAATAAGAGTTAGTGAAAAATATTGCTAAATTGCTAACTCTCCATGTTCTACCTTGGCATGCAAACATTACAATAAAAAAAAAATATAATACGTTAAAAAATTATCCAAATAATTATGCGGCGTAATAAATTTCGTGAGGTTTTTCTTATATATATGGACGCACTCTGAGTCCAATATGAATTTGGGTAAATGATTAAATAATCTGGGGGGCATACCAAAGACATTCTTATTAACAGTGCAGTTTTATGTTTTTGTACACAAATTTTATTTTTGCTTTTTAAAGTAGTAAATAGATTTAAATTTCCTGATATACTATATACACAATGATAGAAAACAGTTAATTAAATAATAAAAATAATACAGTCAAGTGTTTTCCAATTTTTTTTGTTTTTTTGGTAGTGGGTTGGAGCATTTAGACTGCCTATGAGTTTGCTATGACTTATAGGTTGTCTAAATGCTTTTATTGTAGTAGGTGTAGTGTTGTATATAGTTCATAGTATTTTGCTTACTAAAGGCATACCGCCGGTACAAAAAATTTGTTTTCCATATTGATATAGTCAACTGAAATTTGGTAACCTCAACAACAGATAAGTATTTCAAGGCCAAATGACATGTAAAAGCAACCCCGTTCGTATTTACAGCTATTTTCTGATTGATTACGAAAGTTATATAGTTAAGAGTATATCATACCTTTTGATAGCAATGGATTAGAGTAACTAAGCTAACTATGCATGCATGAATACATATAAATACCCTCTTTATTGGTGCATTCTGCGAATGCTCCCCTGGCTAGCTAGACCCTCAAGTAGAAAATCTGTTGCCAAGCTGCAAAATTAGTGTGTTCCGGCAGCAGTCCTTGAGACCTAGTAATTAATTGCTTAACAAGAGTTGTTAAATGTCATATGCCTGTGATTTCATAGTTGATGTACTGTAAGTCTTAGAATAAGGGTCGCTATAATCTCCACGCTTGGCAGGCGTCTTGCGAATCGAAGTGCGAGATATCGGTTTCTCAGAGAGTGCTGCTGCCCACCTGCTGGGTACGATACCCACGGGGGGTGGCATTCTATACATTAAAATCGGTTGAGCCGTTTAGAAGTTGGTGGTAATAAAGAAACTCACAAACATACATAGCAATTTTTTTGGCATTCGTGTAAAAACAAAGTATTAGGTACTTTAGACTTATGTAGACAAAGTAAAAACTATAAATTTGTTAAATTTGTTTGATAAAACATTCAAATAACAAATTGTACACAGTTTGTACGATTTAAACAGGTGCCGCCCTCGGCGCGCCAAATCTGGCTTTGTTCAGTGTGTCATGGTTACACATTCATTACAAATGCCAACTGGTTTGTAAACGTCACTATGTTACAGCTTACAAAATAAGGTGACTTACATCGGTCGTTCATAGGGATATGTATATGACGAACCAGCTGAAACGATGTGTTTCACATATCAATAGAGGGATAACGAGCTCTGTGGCTCTCCCTCGAGCAATAGGGTCTACTACAGAATCCCGATGTCTACTACATAACCTTGAGATTGAACTGGCCGCCCACGTTTCTATACAAAGGTCGAAGGGTGATTACTCCCTTATTTGAGGTTTTAGGTCCAGAAATAGGTATCGTATCGATTGATCTCTTTATTATCTAGGCTTGTATTGTTACGAATTTTTTAAAATATAATTCCATTGAAAGTTATGAGGCATAAAAATTATATGAAAATGTTTCGAGGAATGGCGATGATAGCTTTCGTAATTTCCGTCATATCCTATCACTATCAACCAATTTCGCAGCACTATACGTATAATACCAGCTGTAAGCCGTGATTTCGTCCGCATGATTATATAGTGCTCGCTCAGGAACTCCTGTCTGAATAAGAACTAATCTTTAGCGTATTATAACAAAGAAAAGGTGGTTAATTCCACGTGTATTCTTTTATGTGTACCTGGCGTCTCCGCAAGTTGATATTTTTCATTGTTTTATAAAATGTATACCTACGTCAGTCAATTGTGATCCCATACAAAAAATATTATCGAGACTCAACCCCCATACTTATTGGTGAAATGAAGGTTCAAATCTCTGAAATACTTAAAAATAAATTAAGCCAACCAAGATGGACATTGCATAACCATAATTATTAAATTTAATGAAGAAACTCGCCGTTGTATTTTTTTTTATTTACCTATTGTGTTGTATTATAATAAGAAGAATTATAACAAGAATTACTAAAGCGGATAGGGACAAAGCATCGCGGCTCTAACTAAAATGGGCGGAACATGCGTGAATTTGAGTATTTCCTTCGTATAATAAAAACAAATTATTTGAAAAATATAATGTGTATACGTTATAGAAAACATGTTGTTTTTTTATTGTTCAAATGACTCACAGATGACTCTCCGTTAAGTATTTACGCCGTACTAAGGGTTTATTTCGTTTTTTAGATGTAACTTTGGATTTTTTTTCTATAGAGAAAATTTTAAGTAATCGTCTTTCCAAAGTGTATGATTTATAGAATGAATCCTTAAATATAATATATATTAATTATATTACTCAAAATTAAGTAATAAAGATACAGCAAGGGATCAAATGAACCACAACTACGTATCGCTGCCTCGGTGCAGGCTTAAGTGTTTGAAAAAGCAGTTCTTTCCATCACATAGTCTAGTAGTCTAGTTAATGACCGGGCATCATCCCCTATGGCGATTAAAACAATTGTAGCACAAATGGCCGAAAGAGTAAGGTCCCGGTGGCCGGAAGGTAGGTGGAAGAGAGTAGAGGTGTATAGGTAAGTGGATAAGGCTACCGGCACGAAATTAAAAGATGCGGGTCCGATTCCAGTTCGGAACAAAAACAATCAGTACTTCAGTACTCATATTATAAATGCGAAAGTAACTCTGTCTGTCTGTCTGTTACGCTTTCACACCAAAACTACTGGACCGATTTGAATGAAATTTGGTATGGAAATAGTTTGAGACCCGGGATAAAACATAGGATAGTTTTTATCCAACTGCGCAAAAAGAGGTTAATGTTTTTGCGCGATAACCGACATACGCGCGGGCGGAGCCGCGCCCGAAAAGCTAGTACTCCAATAATTTGTAAATGCGATTTTTGCTAGTGCTTGTATTTCAAAATGTAGTAATTTCGTATTTACAAATGTAGGCTAAATATGTGCAACAAATGACGTTTCGTTTTATAGATATAAGTATCTATATTGAGTATGATATTATTGTATTATTATGCACATCGCAACTCTAACTGAAGTAACCATGTTGCTTGACTGCTTCCGATAGTTGAAGGGCACAACAATGACTGTCATGCAGGATTATTCCATATCAAACTAGCGACCTGGGCTGATACTACAATTCAACGATGTTTCGTTTTTCGTGTTACGAGTGACACTATAGACAAAGAAAATCGAATTTGCGGTACGAAGTTCGTTGTTTCATATAATCTATGGTCGGATCGCATCGTTCATCACAAATCGTGCCCTCTAGGGAATCTCCCATACTACTCTGAGAACGCTATTATGCCTCACCAATTTTAAGTCTTAATAGCGGTAAATTAAAGAACATTTTGACATGGTAAGAGTGAGGGTCCTATATAGTTATAGATCAGCGCGAGGTGTCGCTACTATTCTAGAAGTTAGATACTCGTATTTAAAATTTACGTAAATTTCTTTGTTTTCCATAGGTTTTTATATCCTCATTAATATTTGTGTTCTTTCTGCATATTTAGAACTCGACCTTGTCAATGAATAAATTATAATTTCATATTTTGAAAGTGTACAAACCATACGAATCCGATTTAAAAAATATCTGATGCAATACTGATCTTCGAAAATATTCATTTAAATAACATGCTCTGAAAGAAAATGTATTTAAGATACTTAATACGATAAGGATTATTGCTGTATTGCTTGCTTTGTAAATAAGACATTATTTCTCGTAAAAACTAAAGGATAAATAATGGTTATTGTGGGTTATCCTTAAGAGTTAGACATATGCTATTGAAGACTTTTTTTGTAGGCTTTTTTAAGGTGTACAATAGTGTAGAACATTATTTTGATCTATCTCGTAGGGTTCAGCCAGCGTTTGCAATGATTAGAGGTTTCCGTGTTGCTAGCACTTTTTAAATACTGAAATGTATTCCGGATTTTATTCCCTTGGAAATAAAATTTTGCGTTATTTTTGTTTAGGATATTTTACTTACTTTAATCTAATCTGTGTCGTTGTTCGTAGCATTAGTGATAGTAGTAATTATCTCATGGACGCCATTGCTCTAATTTATATTCGTGTATACGTATCGTATTAAAATACGTTTATCTTTTTTGATATGATTTTGAAGAACAGATAATGGCTAATCGATTTGTTGCATAACTTAGCATAAATTCTCAAACGAATGCTCGAGAATTCTAGGTACCTACTCACTACAGCCAGTCAAAATTTAAATAAAAAAATAAGATAGTCAAGTTTTATAACATATTTCCTACATATAATATCATAATAATTATCATAATAATCATAATATCATATATTTTATAACTAACATTAGGCTAACTTCCCTTCAGGAGGAATATTGATAAGCTGGAGAATGATGTAAAATTAAGAAATGTATTTAAGTGAAACAAAATCAAACAAGTGTACGGACCACGAGTCTGTAGTGTATAGAATGTGTTAATATAAAAAAAAAAAAACATATTTCCTACATTGTAAGTAGTTTTTGCATTATCGCCTGCTAAGCAAATAAGCTTACAAAACTACAACGAAAGGAAACATTTGAACGACAAGTGGGAGTCGAACCCCCGACCACCCGACCCTATAGCAGGGACATGCTCTGTCAACTGAACTAACGTAGTCATAGCTCCAATATGTTCCTTCGCTCCTGTCCTTTACTGATTTGAACTATAACTCGATAACATATTTTATTATACCATATGAATGTGAACTAGGTTGGTTTTAAAATCAGGTCCGATTAGTATAATGACTGTAAATAAGGGAATATAGTTCGTCATCACCTACGAGTACGTACTTTCTACAACTTAAAATGATCGTGCGCCTCATAAGCCGACTTGAACTGTGAATACTCAGTAACTGTTGAATATTATCGCTCTCCTTTACCGCTCCTGTAAAGTAGACTACTTACCTAAAATATCAAATTTTGTCCATAAAAAACAACCGCAAAGCACTCCTTGATGTACTGGAAAAATAAAATGGATTTCGACACAAAATGTTGTATATATTTTATTCGGAAAACAATACATAACATAATAGTTTTACTAAAGGGTTTTTCATCAAGAACTTTGTTTTCTAAAACAAAGAATTTAGATGAAGATGATTCAAATTTTATTGTATGACAAAGAGAAAAGTTTGCCAATTATGAATGAAAAATTATATCTGGCCAACGTCCGCCACGAGCACGCTGACTGATGTCGATTCTTTCATCAAAGTTTTTAATCACTTTTTGGATCACGCTATCGCGAGATGTTAACGACAAGGATAAAATACCTATACACCATTTAAACATGTTTTGTTGTCAGCAACATAACAAATGCTTGTAGGAACTAACATGGAGTCTTTCAAAATGAGAGAACGGTTTTTCCTCAGAAGTTATTAACAGAAGTGAAACTTTATTGTATCCACTATCCTCAGATCATAGAACCTTGTTTCTATGATCTAAAATTGTATCACAGTGTAAAAAACATGACGCAGGCTGCGGTAGTACATTCGATATAATATTCGATATAATATAATATATACAATTTACGGTAATAGCAGGCCGTAGGATAGTTTTCTGTTGCTATCTATGATACAAATAACTTCTTATTAGTAAGGTTAGAAGCAGTGATGGCTCAGCGGCACTGACTATGGACTGCCGCGCAGTAGGTCCATGGTTCGAATCCCGTCGCGGGCTTGAGCTTCACCGCATGGTGGAAGGGCATTTTTGCGAATGCCCGCCTGGCTAGCGACCGGGTGGTCGCGCGTCAAGTAGAAAATCTGTCGCCAAGCACCTAACGGTGTGATCCGGCAACTGTCCTTGAGAGCCAGTAATTCTAGCTTAGCCTGAACACCATCTTCGACGGCATCATTACTTACCATCAGGTGAGATAGTGGTCAAAGGCTTAAGTACGAGGCATTAAAAAAAAACTACTATTTAATTTTGAAGCCAATAATATTGTTACATACATAATATTGATATTCCAAAGTTTGCTGTAAATAACTTGTAGGTACTGTGGTACACAGCTGGTGTAGATATTTGAATAGCTTTGCATCTCAATAGTTGGTATAATATGTTCGTCCCACGCTGCCGACTGGATTAGGTTTCACGTCCAAATAAAGTGCGGCTTTACGGTCGATACATGCTGCCGATACTGGATATCAACTCGTTGTTATGTAATCATACGAACCACCATTTTATTTCGGATATAAATATCCTACGATCATATTAATTTAGCATCATGAAGGCTCCATTAAAAGTAATAATAAAATAACAATTTAGCCTACTTGATCTTGTAAGTATTCAATACAAGTAATAAGTTCATAATACCTTTATTTATTGATATCTATTTTTTTTTTCTGATGATGTGACGAGACGATCAAGTCGCCCACCTGATGGTAACATCAAGGCTGCCCATTACAGTTGCAGTGTCACCGTTCTCGTTATGCATGGCACTGCACTGCGCTTGCCACTCCGACACATTGGTATTTTCACTTGTTACAGTGCCCTTGACGCCTAAACATAGTAGTGTTTGCTCACTACTGCTCCAAGGTAGAATATCTGACTTGTGGTACCCACTTGGTACCCACCATACGGACTCTTGACCATCTCTGAAGTATGGTATCTGAAGGTATCCTTCTTCGGATACCTAAGAGTGCTTCGTGACGAATGTTCTACTTGAGTCTAGCCAAGCGGGCATTCACACAATGCACCACAATGCAATTTATATGATTGTTTAAATGTTTTATTCAAGACACTAAGACACCAAAATAGGCATAGTCCCAATTTGCCAGTACAACTGTAACTCTTTGTATTTCTTTTTGATACGAGCTTTCTAGCAGCTTCAGTGCCATATCAAAATATTTGGATATATTGTCATACGGCACACATTGACCGCTTCAGTAGACTGGGTTTTCAGTTGGTAAAATTAATTTGGATTTATATTTTTTTTCATTCAGCTTTAACCGCCATTTCTGTGTCAAGGATCGTCAAAGGCTGTTTGAACTTTTTCCATTGATTCCTCATGCGGTCTCCTGAATATATTATGTTTGTGTCATCTGCAAAGTTTGCAATGGTGTTGTTTTCCATTGCTCAAATATTACATATCACAGGTGTACAATAAGTACAGAATTGGTCCCAGGACTCTTCCCTGTGGTACATGGCTATTTTTATTGATTGTGGTCTGAATAAGCGTTTCCTACTTTACCTAAATATTTTGTGTACTTTACCTGAATCCAAGTAATTTACTATTTTTTGCGCGACACAAATGCCAGCACTAGGATTTGACAAAATTTTGTCTAATGCTTCTTCAAAATCGAATATTGTCTGCTGATTTAGGTACTTTATTTTCTTCCAATGCCTTTTCAATTATTGTGTAACTTGATCTATTGTGAAATATTTCTATTTAAATTATCTGATGGTCGCGTATTCATTCTAAAAGTTCTGGGCCTAATTCCTAGTGTAGTAGCCTATCTCATTCAATACGGTCAACTTATTGTTATCTTTCTTTGTCTGCAGGTAGCTAAGGACAAAAATGGCGACGAAGTCGTACAGCAAGCACAAGGAGTACCGGGAGTACTCAAGTTCAGGATCAGGGAGTGTGCCTGGTTACACGGATGAGCAATTTGGTGAGTTCAGTATACTTCGTTAAGTATATCTTGATACGATAATGGGGATTCTTCTTTTAGGCACACCCAATCACAAATTATAATATATATATTTCATTACATAAATGTTCTGCCTGAAAGCAGTGATGTTATTGTGTTCCGGGTTGAAGGGTATGGGTGCCGGTGAAATTACAGGCACATGAGACGTAACAACTTTATCTCTCAGGGTGATGAATAGAATAGAATAATTTACTATCAAAAACTACAGTGATAGCACACTATAAGTACACGCTTTAAATAAAATGAGCTGAGCGCAGGCAGAGGTTACTGCTTAACACCATGAGGTCTTTGTGCTTCACTGCAACAAGTTAAATTACTGGGCGAACAAGAAATAAGACCTAAGATTGACGATCACTGTGCATGATTAAGCAGACCGAGAACGGTGATACTGCAATTGTAATGGACAGGCATGACATGACACCATTACCATGAGGCGGGCAACTTTTACGTCATAACATTTAAAAATAAATGTTTCTCTTGATAAAGATACCCAGTCCTCCTGATCCAGTATTCTGCTTCTTCATTTTGTTCGCACTAGATTAAAGTTCAGAATACATTAGACATAGATTTCCGGGGGTGGCGCCGCCCGCGCGTATGTCGGTTATCGCACAAAAACATTTTTTTGCGTAGTTGGATAAAAACTATTCTATGTTTATTCCCGGGTCTCAAACTATTTCCATACCAAATTTCATTCAAATCGGTCCAGTACTTTTGGCGTGAAAGCGTAACAGACATACAGACAGAGTTACTTTCGCATTTATAATATTACTAGCTTTCCGGGCGCGGCTCCGCCCGCGCGTATGTCGGCTATCGCGCGAAAACATTAACCTCTTTTTGCGCAGTCGGATAAAAACTATCCTATGTTTTTTCCCGGTTCTCAAACTATCTCCATACCAAATTTCATTCAAATCGGTCCAGTAGTTTTGGCGTGAAAGCGTAACAGACAGACAGACAGACAGACAGAGTTACTTTCGCATTTATAATATTAGTACTGACTAGCATTCCGGGCGCGGCTCCGCCCGCACGTACGTCGGTTATCGCGCAAAAACATTAACCTCTTTTTGCGCAGTTGGATAAAAACTATCCTATGTTTTTTCCTGGGTCTCAAACTATTTCCATACCAAATTTCATTCAAATCGGTCCAGTAGTTTTGGCGTGAAAGCGTAACAGACAGACAGACAGAGTTACTTTCGCATTTATAATATTAAGTACGATTACTGATATGCTAAAATAGTGCCATTTAATAAGTAATTAATTTACATAATAGCTTCACCCCACAACTATGCATAAAATGAAATTGATTGAACAATGAAACTTGATTTTTTTATATTACCGATAGCGATAAACTTTCCTTACACCACAAACTCACCTTATGGTAAGTGATGATGTGATCAAAGATGGTTAACCTAATATAGGGACTTACTCTCAAGAACAGCTGCCAAAACACACTAGCAAGTAATTTGCGACAGATTTTCTACTTTTTGTGGTAGCTAGCCAGAAGGGCAATCGTAAAATGTCCTGCTGCCACCATACCAAGTGTTATAACTTTCAGGCCGCCTGATAGATTCCGACTGCCTTGCTAAGATAACAGCAGGGACAGGGATTAAAGTATATTCTGCGAAGCACTGACTGCACAAGTGATAAATGCGATCCACTAGTGGTCACACTTTTTTTCTTTTTTTTTTTTTTTTTTCACCCGGGAAAATCCTTTATGGATACCACCCGCCCCGGGGGGAGCGGAGTGGTTATGTGGGAGTCCTCGCCTGAAGGGCCTTACTACCCCCTCGGGGGGGTAGTAAGTGAGGTTACCCACTAAAAACCCGGGATGAGCAGTCTGCCGCCTAGTAGGGTGAAATGGGGTAGAGTTAGCAGTCACCATCTCGCCCCAGCGGCCGGCCCGTCACCGATGACGGGCCCCGGCCAATGGAGGGATGACCCGGCTCATTGGGGCCATCCCCCAGACGTGTGAGATCGTGCAAGCCAGTGGAGAATCCCCCGACTCTCCACCGATGATCCGCACAGCACTAGGAAAGAGCGAGAAGGCGCCCGAACCGCCTTCTCCTCCCCCCAGTTCGTCTACGCCGGAGCGGGTCCGCGAGGACGTCGTCCTCCCTCGCCCGCTCCGCGGCCTCTTTCTGCGCCATCACCGCTTCGCAGAAAGAGACCACCGCCTGCCACGATCCGTCGCTGCCGAGCATAGCGTTAACCACGCTCGGCAGCGACAGATCTGCGCCTAACTAGTGGTCACCCACCTTAACCTTAATGAACATTTCTTTAACTGGTGAAAGATCATGCAAGCCTATATATAATTATCACGCTTTCCCGGGAACTATTTTCAGTTTTGTATTATGCATTTTTTTGCCCCGTGGGATGTCAGGCTAGAATGTCAACCCCTTTGCTACCTGTGGGTGTCGCAAGAGGCGACTAAAGGCAAAATAGCGCCTTCTGAGGAACTGATATCCTGAAATGCGATTTCCAAGAATCCTGCCAAGCGCGGAAATTATGGCAAACCCCCCTTAATTGGGGAGGCTGTGTAGTGTGTACAATCCAGCTGATAAAAATAGTGGCAGAGAAGGGGACAGATATATTATTTTTGGACCTGGTAGGAATGGATACCTATGAATTTTATTTCCACGCCCATCATATACCCATCCTGCACAACACAGTCTCTTCATATTTTGCAATATGGAAATGTTTTCCAATTCTATGATGACATTTTCTTCCAATACTTACTCGTACTATGTAATGCATCCTTGACAACTTTTCTTTTTCCAATTTCCAGATATGATAAAGTCGGACCTGCTTCCTAAAGGCAGCAAGTTAAACTCTCTGGACCGCACCGGTGGAGCTGGCACCAGAGAGTACCACTACGAATACAAGGAGGAGAAGCATCCTTCAGGGAAATTCGACCGGAAAGACCTTCATACTGTCGAGGTAAGAATGTTTAATAGATTTTTGATTTAACTTACAATGTCGATTATGATTAAAGCAGTATCAGCAGTAAATATCAAATTTGTAGGTGCATAATCTCTTTAACAGTTCATCAAAACTCTTAGAGCATTTCTGACGAGGTTCTCTGAAAGTTTTGTCAGAAATAACATGTTCTTAGTGACAGTGACTCACCTAACAGATTTCACTATACAAATGTCACAGTTTCCTGTACATACGTTGCTGAGGTGATAAAAGATCTGAATAGAGTGCCGATGTTAATGTGGCTATTAACTTGGTGAATCGAGTGATTCTGCAGTTTGAGTACATAACTGCTAAAGTTCGTAAAAATGAGAGGAGTTGTGCCATGCCACGCCAAACATTAACATACATAATTAAATTTAATTCTCATTAAAATTTCACACGTTTTTTGCACAGACTTACTCGTATACTGACATACTAACTGATAATATGAATAATCACGTGTCTTCAGTATCAGATAATTCTAACAATGATAACATTCTAACATCATATAATAATAAAATTCTAGCTGATGCCCAAAGGCTGCAAACTTGAACGTACCAGCCCAGGGAGAAGGGAGTACTGCTATGATTATGAGGATAAAAGCCCAAGGAAGTACGATAGAAATGACCCGGACATGTTCGCTGTTGAGGTAAGGAAATTCTGGGTTTTGGGTCCTATCTGTTTTGATTTCTCCCTTCGTTTTCTGTCACAGGACTTTTCTTCTGGTGATTTGGAAAAAATATGAATTTCGGACGGTTTTAAACAGGTCCGAATAGTTTTAACCGACTTCAAAAAAATTACGAGGTTTCCAATACAACTGTATTATTTGTTTTTTTTTGTAATATTTATTACCTCAGGACTTCCGACCGGGTGGGGAAGGCGGTTCCATTTTGTGAAAACAAAAACACAATAAATATGTGCTTAAACTTAACGTAATATAGAGGAGTAATTCCGTTCACTCCATCTTTATCTTTGTACGTAAGGACACAATATTACATATTTCTTTTTAGTGAGCGTGTTGAAAACCCCTGTGTTGGTACAGTGTTATTTAACTTTTCTATTTCTACATGGTCCTTTTAGGGATTTGGTTTATATCTATTCCGCAACATTGAAATAAGAAACTTAAATGCGTTTATGAAACTTATTTGCTGGGATAGAGAAGTCTGACCGGATGATATACTTTCTACAGTAGTATTACTTTAGAGAGTATACAATGATAGAGTAGATAAGTCGTGTGACAAGTCGCACTCGTAAGGTATTGTAGTGTAAGCACCACCTCCCATTCAAAAAGTCCTTAGAGGTTGGAGTAGTCTGTAGATTAGATAATATCAAAAACACTTTCTCTTTGACGGTGAAAGTCCCCGATAGATGCATGGATATCACATGGTAGCACTTTGTAAAGGTGTAGATTGAAATGTAGATCTTCATTTTCTCTTCCTCTACTTTCTTTGGGTTCATAACATACTTAAAATAGTTGTGTATATAGCTTGTCCCAACTATTTTATTTCAAATGTCAAATGTTTTGATTTCAGGAGTTCACAGTACCGCCTCGCACCGTGCCTAAGTCTTCGGAGACCAGCTCGTATTACTACGAAAAAGAAGAACGGGAGCTTCCATCCATCGGCACTGGGACAAGGACCTACAATTACGAGAGCAGCACCAGTGCAACGCCAGGTTAGTTGTGCCTTCGGCTTGCTCCCATTTACTCATTTCTAGACCTGCAATATATTACTGTAGGGTTCAATAATCAGTACCATTATTAGAGACCCACCGATCGACCACTTACCATCAGATGAATACGAGGATTCTAATTTTATTTGGGGTAGAAATAGTTGTAATTTATGAACTTAATGAGGTGTTTTTAATGTTGCAGGATACTCAAAAGTAAAGACTTCGAAGGCAACAAAGGATCTGTCACAGAATGTTGAGGAGCTGGACTCACTGCTGGATGACCTTCAGAAAGATCAAGATAGGCAGCTGTACAAAAGTAAGTATAACATGCGGTTTAGAATTTAGAATACGTTGGTTGATATTTTACCAAATTTCTGTTAAAATGTGTTTTAAACTTAAAAAAGTGATTTATTTATTTAAACCCAAAGAAATCGTTAATAGCTCTGATAAAAGGTATTTTTCGTCTCAATAGCGAACTTTTTCAAAAGTACATCGCTTACGCATAATTTAACTACAAATTTTTACATGGTGGTAGGGCACTTTGCGAATGCCCGCCTGGCTAGCTACCACCCTCAAGTTGAAAATGTGTCGCCAAGCACCTAACGGTGTGTACCGGCAGCTGTCCTTGAGAGCCAGTAATTCTAGGTTAGCCTGAACAACATCTTCGACCACATTATCACTTACCATCAGGTGAGATAGTGGTCAAAAGGCTAACCTATCAGGCATAAAAAAAAATTAAGTAAAAACCTAAATGAAACCTACATGATAACATGTATGTTTCATTTAGGTTTTTAGTTGAGTACATACAAGCATGCAAAAAACAAAAGTACAAGCTCCCAACTTGGTGTGTCCTGACTCCTGGAGAAGAGACCCTGCTACAGAAGATCAACATGAGAGCCAGTAACTCTAGGTTAGTCTGAACAACATCCTCGACCACATCATCACTTACCATCAGGTGAGATAGTGGTCAAAGGCTAACCTATCAGGCATAAAAAAAAAAAAAAAAAAAAAAAAAAAAAACATACCATTCTAACCGTACCTAATAAGATCTGGCACTATTTAGCCGTTTTTCATTTCTGACGTTGGTGGTTTCCGTTTCCAGGTGGTTACACCTCAGATACAGCTGAGAGCACGTCATTCGACTACAGGAAAGGGTAAGTGTATTTTATATTTGATATTTTGCCCTTCTGCAGTACGAAAAGGACCGTTTTGGTGTAAAATAACACTAAAAAAACCATTTTGCTGCGATCATTACGAAAAGTGAGTGCTGTATAAAACTGTTACTTTTACTACTACTAGAAACTACCTTCAAGTAGAAAATCTGTTGCCAAGCACCTGACTTTGTGTTCCGGCAGCTGTCCTTGAGAGCCAGTAATTAGTAGCCTGAACAACATCTTCGACCAGATCATCAGGTGAGATACTGGTCAAAGACTATAGCCCATTAGCAGCCCCTAGCTATAAAAAAATGAGATTTTTTAAACTTAATAAGTGATATTAAGAGAATCTCCATCCCAATACGATAAGAAAATTGAGAATTGATTAAAGAACGATAGGAAAATTGAGTTATGACTCATTATCATGTTAGTTCAATTGGTTAGAGCATACCCCGGCTAGAGGGGTGGATGGACGCGGGTTCGAATACCGCGCATGACTTTGATTTTTCCTCTCGTAAACTTGTGGTTTTGTGATGATATTCAGAGAACTTCAGAGTACCGTGTAATTCCCAGGACGCCAGTAAGGCCGGCCCCCTCCAGCGGGTACTCGACCCTCAAGCGTGAGGAGCACGTGGAGAAGTCCTCCTGGAGCTCCAGCCCCCCTCCACCCCCCACCCTCACCCGCGCGGCTGAGGTTAGGCAGGAGGTCTACAGGGAGGAGAAGACAGGTGATATATTGCTTTCCTAAAGTTCTTTCTAAATATAATTACATACTTACAAAAAACGAATATAGGTAGGTACGTCGATTTGTGAACTTATCTCCTTTTTATAGAGGTTGGTTAAGGTTGACGCTTGTTAAGGCTGGCGGGAAATTCGGAATTCAAAATGTTTTCTTTGCCAACATAAAAAAAACACTGTACAGGCAATTTGACATTATATCAAGGTAAAAAACCAAGTGCGAGTCGGACTCGCGCATGAAGGGTACCGTACCATTAGCTATACAACATTAGACTTCATATTTTAACCTTTTTTTTTTAACGTGCGAGAGTCCGACTCGCACTTGGCCAGCTTTTTGTATTTGTTGTTATAGCGGCAACAGAAATACATCATCTGTGAAAATTTCAACTGTCTAGCTATCATCGTTCTTGAGATACAGCCTGGTGACAGATGGACGGACGGACGGACAGCGAAGTCTCAGTAATAGGGTTCCGTTTTTACCCTTTGGGTACGAAACCCTAAAAACAGCTCCAGGTTTCTAAACTATAAAAGACCCGTGTGATAGGTTCGGTTAAGACCACGGCAGGTATTAGACGACCCGAATGACCCCATCGCAGCCATTACATTGGCAGCTTTAGCGTTATCCTCAAGTCGTCGAGGTAAAATCCCCAGGTGTGAGGTAATTAGAGGTCACACAATCAAACACCGAGCCCGCCGGCGAGCTCGAGGCAAAAACAAGGTCACGATAAATTGCTCTCCAAATAGTCAAAGAGTATTATTCAGTAGGGCCCAATTGTGCAACACTGCAGTTGCACAGAGGCATTTTGCTCCGATCCCCCCCATGTCTCTCGACAGCGAGACAAGCCGAGGTCCGAACCACAGTGGTGCCCTTGAGCTCGCTGTCAACCCCTCCTATAATAGCGGTACGTTTTCGGCGTCCGCAGGAGACGGAGGTAGAAAGCGCTTTTCGCCTTCTACGCCCGTCTCGGGAGAAGTGCCTTCGGCACTTCTCCCTCCCGGGCTATTGTAGGGCCAGGCCCTCGCCCAAAACCCGGTGGAGCTGGACGACCGCACAGGCGGTAGCCAGCATCTATGTCCTCCCTAAAAAAAAAAAAAAAAAGTTCGGTTAAGCCGTCGGTCACGGTTGTTATCTTAGGATGGCAGTCGTTATAGCGTGGTGGTAGGGCATTTTGTGAATGACCGCCTGGCTAGCTACCACCCTCAAGTAAAAAATATCGTCAAGCATCTAACGGTGTGTTACGGCAGCTGTCCTTGAGAGCCAGTAATTCTAGGTTAGCCTGAACAACATCTTCGACCACTTCATCACTTACAATCAGGTGAGATAGTGGTCAAAAGGCCAAGAGACATAGGTTATTTTTTTTTCCAAAAGTTCCACTACCGTCGTCACCGCCGCCGTATGGAATCTCTTTTTCCCCTCTTTTCTTTATCGGTGTCGGGTCCCTTCAATTTATGCAGATTTTGTTAACTTTGTAAAAAGCTTATTCAATATTTGTTGTATAGTATACTAGCTATCCGGGCGCGGCTCCGCGGGCGCGTATGTCGGTTATCGCGCAAAAACATTAACCTCTTTTTGCGCAGTTGGCAAAAAACTATCCTATGTTTTTTCCCTGGTCTCAAACTATTTCCATACCAAATTTCATTCAAATCGGTCCAGTAGTTTTGGCGTGAAAGCGTAACAGACAGACAGAGTTACTTTTGGATGTATAATATTAGTACTGATAGTTAAAAATAATCCTGTAATAATTTGAATGTTTAAGCATAAATCTAACAAAGATCCAAAATTCCATTGATAAAAACTGATAAGACTATTCTGCTTTCTCATGGAAATTTATACAATATTTTTAAATATAACAATTTTTTTATGGTTTTTAAAATTGAGTTAATCCTTATTTATACTTTAGCGGCTGATAAAAGAAATTGTGTAAACTTGCAGAGTCCCGCGTGGTTCCGTCGCAGGTCTCTCCGGCATTGCCCATCGCAGTGCCGCAGCCAGTCTGCCACCATTGCCATCATGTCACCAACACTGGCACTGTAAGTACCGAACGATGTGAAGTTTCCGGGGGATGTTAGGTGTTTTTCTGAATAGCCGCCTGGCTAGCTACCACCTTAAATTGTTGTGAATAGCCGCCTGGCAAGTTACTACCACCAGCCACGTGCCCGTGGGGTGCGGGGCTAGAATGTCCTAACACCCCACGGGCAAATTTAATTGAATATAATAATTCTATTTGGAGTGTTACACAAATGTAGATTTTGGTGTGAACAAAATAAGACCTACCATTACTACTTGTTTTTTACCATAATTTGTTCTTCTGATGTGTTTCCTTCAACTAACAGCGTATATAAATGTAAAATGTGCTACCATTCCTGCGTAGACAAAGTTGAAAAGTATTGACGATGATGATGAAAAGTATCAAATCTGTCAATTCTGGACCTAAACTATCTACGTTCCAAGAATCATCCAAATCCGTTCAGTCGTTTCAGCTTGAAGGTGTAACAACAGACACAAAGACACTCACAAACTTTCACATGTACAATATCATTCACATAAGTGTGGTTTACTACCAGTGTGCTCTATTGTGAAAATATATTTATAAAATAATTATATTGTATTCCAGTTGTCCCGCAGCAGCACCCCCATGAACAAGGTGACGACGACAGTGAAGACGTACACATACGAGGTCCCCGCGGACCAGGACCCCGCGGCGGTACCCCTCCCCGCGCACCCCACGCACCAACGCACCTACCTCTCCACCGAGGAGGACATGCGCACGTCAGTATACCATACACACACTTACACACCCTACTGCATACCACACACACTTCTTTCTACACCTCCACACTCAAATATTCACAATCGCGTTACTGACCCTTCCTAGCTCTAGTTCGAGTTTACTTATTTGCGTTTATGAAGCAATGATGGCTGAGCGGTAATTGGTATGGACTGCCATGCCGCAGGTGAATGCTCGCCTGACTAGCTACCACCGTCAAGTAGAAAATATGTCGCTAAGCACCTATCAGTGTGTTCCAGCAGCAGTCCTTGAAAGCTAGAAAAATTACAGGCACATCAGACTTGACAACTGTATATCTCAGTGTGACGGGCGCAGTGCTATTCGCTCGGACGAAATGTATCTGTTATAGGCAGAGGATAGTCCGCTTAACATCAAGTTGGCGTCATGCTTGTTCCATCACATCGTATAAAAAAGTTACACCTCTAATAGCAACGAAATGAAAACCTCGTCATAGTCCCCATAGCATTCCACGCACTGACACACCTAAATTGCCATCTTATATATCCAAGACGATCAAAGATTCCCATGACTCCTACCAAGCATGGGGATTACGGCACACCCCCGTAATGGGGGAGGCTTTTGTTCGGTGGACGTTATGGCTGTTCATGTGACTGGAACTATCTTTGCAATTATATCATTGGGAAATTTTATGTATATATTTCCTTTAACTTCTGTTGGGGCTATGAACGATATCGAAGTTGACTTTGACGTAGAAAAAAAACAAGATTACTTGAGTACAGCCAGAAGAGTGGACATATAAGAATCAATTTCTGACCATTAATTTTTAACCCCACGGGAAAATATTCCTGACTGATTTTGCTTGTTCTATTGACAGAACGAGCACCCTGACGAAGTCGGGGTCCCCTCGGGCAGTGCCCGCGCCGGTGGCAGTGCCCGCGTCCCCGGCAGGCTGCCAGTACTGTTCGCATTGCAACTCGCATATCCGCGAGTACACCACACACCACACCACCTCTACTGACGGTAAGTGCTACTGACCAATGTGTCTAATGAATTTTGACATTAGACATTGACATTAGTATGACATTAGAATGACCTACTACGCATTAATAAAATCATTAATTAAAATTTCAACAAAAAAAAACCGTCTTCACACATAAAATAAAAATGAACTGCTTTAGAATTTACAGTTTTTTTTTAATAATAACAATTATTTTTAAAAGTATCTTAAGATAACACTAAATAATATTTAAATAAAACACTTAAAAAAAGTATAAAAATATATATCTAGTGACAATTCCGCCTAATTTTCCTGTTATCTACATGACGTCACAAACATCACGCAGCCTAACCGGAAGAATACCCGACTAGTTTCGCTTCTAAACGAAGCATCTTCAGGAGGTCTTGACTCACCGAGCGCTGTATTGTATCTATAGTTCACTATCTATCTGATTAGTAATATATTAATTTAAGTACATCTATTTAAGTACAACTTGTTTAGTATAAGATTTTACAACATCAAAATAACTAACGACAAAGGAAAGTTTAGATTTAACATTAAAATTACAACCGTAAGCCTCTCCTATACTAATTACTTAGATAGCAATAGTCTCGGCCCTATTTCATTAGTATAGGTTTTATTTTTCATCCCAGTGTACTTCCAGCCCACCGCTTGGGAAGTATATCTCAAGCGGTGGGCTGGAAGTACACTGGGTATATACAACAATATATATATATATTTGTGTGTGTTGTATGTCAGTGACAGACCGCAGCACTAACGAGCGCATGGTGTACCCGAGTCCCGCCAACGAGACCAAACTGTTGCCGCCGACCGAGCCGCTCAACGGGCACGGACCTTACGTGAGCACCCTTGTTTACCATCAACATCAACACTTATCACGATAAAAAAACTGGCTAAGTGCGCGCGGCGTTTAAAAGTAGCGAATTTTCCTTAGCCGTTCTTAATCATTCAGCTGAGTTAAGTATCTATGGTTAAGTAGACATTCTGTCGCCAAGCACCTAACTGTGTGTTCCGGCAGCAGTCCTTGAGAGCCAGTGAAATTACAGGCACATGAGACTTAACAACTATGTCTCAACGTGACGGGCGCAGTGCAACTCGTGACTTGTGGCGAAATGCATCTGTTATAGGCAGAGGTTAGTCCGCTTAACAACAGGTGGGCCTTGCGCTTCTTCCGTCACAATAACATAAAAAAAAGTTAAGCGACGTCCGCCGCGGTCAGGAGTTGGATGGGTGACCTCTGGTGACATTACTACTGAGCGCTTCCGTGCTTCGGAGGGCACGTTAAGCCGTCGGTCCCGGTTGTTGTCTTAGGATAGCAGTCGTTACAGCATGGTGGTAGGGCATTTTACGAATTGCGAAGGTATGATCAAACCATCTAATCATTATTTTTTATAGCTATTATGCTAGCCTTTGACTACTGTCTCACCTGATAGTAAGTCATGATGTGGTCGAAGATGTTGTTCAGGCTAACCTAGAATTACTGGCTCTCAAGGACAGCTGCCGGAACACACCGTTAGGTGCTCGGCGACCGATTTTTTACTTGAGGGTTGGTACCTAACCAGGCTAATATCCGTAAAATGTCCTCCCACCATGCAGTGAAGCTTAAGCCGTCGGTTGGTGTCAAAATTACAAATTTAGGAGGAAACATTCAAACAACAGTCATGTGCAGGATTCGAAGCCGCGTCATCCACCCCATTAGCCGGGGTATGCTCCGACAGATTGAGCTAAGATGACAATGAGTCAGAACTAAATTTTTTTCCTATCGTACTTTAACCATCGTATGGGGATGGAGCGACACCTATAGTTCAACTTACGTTGTAGGTACTACTCCAGCTAAAGGGGTGGATGACGGGAGTTCGAATTCGGCACATGACTTTAATTTTTCCTCTCGTAAATTTTGAATTTTGTAATGTAATCCGCAAAGCACGTGTGCAAAAATAAAAATATTAAAAACACTGTTAGATGCTTGGCGACAGATGTTCTAGTTGTAAGTGGTAGCTAGCCGCGCATTCGCCATATACCCTACCACCATGCACATAGTTCTACTATTGCATCTAGTTTTTTCGAAGACTCACAAACACAGAGAATCCTACCGTGAGAGCTAGAGTTATAAATTGTTATCTTGCTGAAAGTTTTAAATTGTAAACAATGTTTTAGTTTTAGAATAGTTTTTAAGATAATTAAGGTCAACATTTTTAGTAACAAAGAAATAATTAAATTTGAAAAATTTTAAATTTGAAGAAAACTTAACGTTGTTAAACTCCTCATTACTTATGTACACATTTCTCCCCCCAGGGTCCGACCACATACAAATACTCGGAGACGTCATACTCGTCCTCCAACACCCACGAGTACCCCCGCTCCCCCACCGGCCGCTCCCCCCACCCCCCCACGTCACTCTCCCCCTCGCCCGCTCCCTTCCCGCGCCCCTCCACGCCCTCGCCGGGGAACCAACAGCCGCCGAAGAGGTTGGACGATCTGATGGCTGACTTCCCTGAAGCTGCTGTGAGTTATTTCATTTTTCATAATATAATAATTCAAATGAAATATTTAATTATAGAGTAATTCTGCAAAGCTTCTTATATTTTCCTTCAATCAAAATACAGTGCAGATTGGGTCATTTGTCTAAAGGACTCGAGCTGATCATTGTTGAAGCGAACCAGGCGAGGTTTAGGTTGTTGGATGAACCAAAGGTTTCATCTTTCTTTCTTTCCTCTTTTTTACAGAAGCAGGAATAGCCCATTGGAAACAAATGTAACAATTGACTGTGCCAGTTTGACGTACATATCATCTAGTAATAATATTATAATATTATATTATTATGACTACATTAATATTATATATCTACACACATTAAGCCATTAAAGTGTCTATTAATTATAAAAAAAATTCAAAAATTCAGAGAACATTTCAGCCATTCATATATTACGGTTCAAAAGGTATAATAGACTTAAACGTATGATAGACAGACAGACTGACAGCGTGAGCTTAGTGTAGGCATAGGAATAAATAATAACACAGTAGAACGAAAACTTCCACTCCGAACGGGCTCACGGTATTAATCTAAACGGGACACTCAATCGGGCTGTCACGGCCGGCGTCCCGAATGCGCGTTTGTGCGTTCCATACCATCTTGGAAACAAATTATAATTATTTACATACATACATTCTAGTTGTGTTACCTACTGTTACATGTCTTAAAGCAAAAAATCTATTACCAGTCAGCATGTTTTTCAGACAAATATCGCCGTTTTCAATGCACTAGAATTTATTAGCCATGGTAATGCTTATATCATTTTATTCTACTTGTCTATGTATTATCCGCAACTTCATCCGCGGATACTATTTAATTTTCCTAGATATCCATTATGGTTTTTAGCTCTCAGACTACATTGTGGCGGTGACCCCTTAGTCCCCCAAGTGTTATTATGCTATTATCCCCAATGTGTTATTATTTATTCTAATGGTAAAGGCTCCTAATCCTTGTACAAAACCCTAATAAGTAAATAATAACAAATAAAACAAGATTTTAAACTTCAGGAATAATAACGTAGGAACGCTTCTAATTTTGCTTAGCAATCTTCCTATTTAAAAATTAACCGGAATTCATTTATCAAGTTTGCCTCAAATTAAGCCAATCATTGATTTCAGCGTTTCCCAACCCAGCCCGACGGCATCACGCGCCGCAAGGTGGAGATGACGCACGAGAGCCAACAGTCGCAGGCGCAGCGCGACCTGTCGCCCACGAAGCCGGCCCCCGCGGTGGGCAGCAAGAACGTGGCCGGCCCCGCTGTCTACTACCCCCCAGGACACACGCCTTTCGCGAAAAAAGATACCCCCGTCGGTGGTGGAGGGGGGTATGAAGCTAGTTCTGTAAGTATTAACCATGAAACTACTCGTATAAATACACTCCATATACAGGGTTATTGGTAAAATGCTAACGACCTCTTAGTTTGTTGACTTCTGCTAGTACTAACAAACATTTTGAGATGTATTTAATTTTTTTTTGTATTTTTTTATGTGATTTTGACTGAAGAAGCACAATGACCACTTGATCTTAAAAGTCTCTCTTAAATTTATTTTTTATTACTTTCCTCGATGTAAATATTAAAAACTCACAATAAGTTTCACAATAGGTTAAGCATCCGCCGCGCCATCACTGGACCGTGCCGCGCTGCCTTTAAATAAAGTTTGTAATATTTACATCGAGCAAAGTATTAAAAATAAATTTAAAATACACTATTAATATCAGGTGGTCCTCGTGCTTATTCCGATTCAAAAACATAAAAAAATTACAAAAAAATTATTCATTACTACTCAAAATGTTTGTAAGGACAAGCAGAAGTCAACCTTAAGAGGTTGTTAGCATTTTACCAATAACCCTGTATATCAAATTTTGTTCTTGATAAGTTTTCTCAAGACACGGCTTCTTATAGTACTTAATTATTTGTTGCAACATATGTAGTTCCATGCAGGTCTTATTTAACATGTTTGTGTAAATTGTCTATTTTACATGTTTGTCTACATATGACCCTATAAGGGTATGGGAATGGTCGGAACGGAACGATCTATTTCTCAGTCATTAAATATATTAAAAATAGGAAGCAGTGATAGCTCTGTGGCTTTGGCTATGGACTGCCGCGCAGCAGGTCCATGGTTCGAATCTCGCCGCGGGCTTGAGCTTCACCGCATGGTGGAAGGGCTTTTTGCGAATGCCCGCCTGGCTAACGACCACCCTCAATTGGAAAATCTGTCGCCAAGCACCTAACGGTGTGTTCCGGCAGCAGTCCTTGAGAGCCAGTGAAATTACAGGCACATGAGACTTAACAACTATGTCTCAAGGTGACGGGCGCAGTGCTATTCGTCACTTGAACGATGAACTGCATCTGTTATAGGCAGAGGTAACCGCTTAACATCAGGTGGACCTCGAGCTTGTTCCGTCACAATAACATAAAAAAAAAAAAATATCGTTGAAAAAATCATCTAAGGTATAATAACATTTAGATTCAAGTAAGGATTGAAGGTTTTTAATAAAACATTCTACCTATGTCTTTTAGCAGCTTATTATATATATATATATATATATATATATATATATAGCCATTGAGGCCGGATCTGTACATCTCTAGATTGGACTTTGGTTTTATAAGTTTATGTCTATGTTGTGATCTAATATCACGTGATTGATCGGCATATTTTTGGAATAAAGATGGGTATATTTTTACAAATTTGCAAATTAACAGTATATAAATAGATACTAAGGATAGAAATAAAAATTTATAAAATATGGTTTATGAAAATTTGGTATATTTATGTTAGGTTCTTTTATATTGGCAAGTATCCGAATGCATTTTTTTAGCGTTATTAAGAGTTTGTTGGGTTTTATTGAAAGGATATTTTCTTTTCCCAGGCGATGGCAGCTGGCGGCGGGCGGTACGCTTCCGGACGCGGTATGTACGAATACGAGTCCGGATCTCGCAGCAAGGAGAAGCACTCGGAGACCAAGACCGCCGTGCCCATCTGTCTGCCGCTCTGCTGCGCCATGCCCTGTGTCATCATGTAAACTAATACATTATAACATAATGAACCATTTTATATCCGTATAATCTCATCAGACAGCTGTTATAGTACCCTTTTAAGGACTTAACGATTTGACACACATGCCATTTGGATTCAATTGAGTCCCTGTGTTATAGTCAATGTCAATGAGAAAATAAAGCAAATTTAAAAGAATGGGCTAAGGCGAAACATCTCAAAATATATAAAATATACTATGATTTTCAGTCACACGCCCAGCAGAATAAGACACAACTTCCCATATAAATGCTTTAAACAGATCTTCATGCAGATATCTTTCTTAATTTATGAACGGAAACATATTAATACGCTAAGCGATTAATCGCTTAGCGTATTAATATGTTTCGTGTTTCACGCTTATGCGAGCGTCACATAAGCGTGTGCCGTTTGTCGATAAAAACATTTGATTTTTTTTATGACAATTAAAAGCACAGTTCTTGCAATAGACAACTTTTTAGCTCTTTTGTTTCGGCTTATGCATACGCGTTGCGCTAGTGCAAGATGCGAGTATTCACACCAACGCAAAGTTATAGCATAAATTATACAAGCTAAGGGTCCACGCGAGTTCTTCTATTTGCGTATTGATATAGCCACACATCTTGCATATATTAGACATCATACGCCAAAAACTTTATGGAGAGCCCGTTCAATACATTAGCCTTTTTTTTAGGAAAATCAATTTACCTACATAAATATTACTATATTGAAATGACCATTATATCTGTTAAAAAACGTGAAAATTGCATAAATCTAAATTATTTCAAGAATCTTGCTAGCTTACATTATTTTAAATACATTATGAAAGCAATAGGAATGGGTATCAAATATTCAGTTAACAGGATGGTTTGTTAACACGGGGCGTTTTTTCGACGCGTTTCAGTCATAAGCAAACGTAGCGTTAATAACGCGTGCACAGCACTTGAATGTTTTGTAAAGCACGAGTGAATGTTTTTATATTTAATATTTAAGATCGATATTACTAGCAAGTTCTAATTGGCATTTTTGTAATTCGTATTTTTAATTACATAACATCGAATCTCTACGTGTATTTTGAAATAATTGTTGTTAATTAGGGTTATTATATTTTAAAAGCTAAACTAACAAAAGTGCCATTAATGATATTTTAACTTTAAGTGGTTATTTATACTTTGCGTTTTTTCAACGCAAACGTGAAGTGACTTATGATAAAGTAGATATCTTATTTGTGTATAAAGAATTGATTTTTTATCTGATATTAATAAAAATATAATAACAGTAAATAATATGTTTTATTTACGATCCTATTTAGCTAGGATCATGTCTAGAAATTAGACATGTGTATGTTTTGATTTACAGCCCCCTATTGTAAATAAAATCAAAAAACATTTTCAAAACTTCCCATCTTGAGATCCTCCAGATAAGATAGGAACGAATATTTTTGTTAAATAAACCTCGAATGATACGTAATATGTAACATCATAAAATCAATTTCAAACTTATATCTACCAACTGATGATCAACATCAAGTGAAAGGGAAAATACAACGCGAAAGGGTAAATATAACGCGGGTCCTAGCCATCAAGTGACTCAACATTGGATGGACGATGCGTCATTCGAAGTAGTCAAATTCATATAAAACAATTGTTAATATTGCTTTTTTATATTTTTTCGCTATATTTCATTGCTGCAAATTAAAGAGCAGTATGGTTAAATGACTCACTTTGATAAAATAACAAAAGGATAAAATAAGAAAATATTAGCGCGCTTCGTGTTATGGTAATAACTGAGGCAAATTTTAAAGTCCGTGGTGCAATGAATGCTGCCCCCCTACATTAGCATCGTTGAATTCAAGACCTACATTCGACACCTAAGTATCAAGTTTTAAGGCACTTTCCACACAAACTTAGTTTCGTCATATTTTCATTACTAAGTGTCTAAACAGTATGAATTTTGTCATGCATATCCCTGAACTTGATATTTATGCTTCGGGTTTTCCACTTTTTCGATTTAACATTTACTTTATCCCTAAATATGAAAATAAGAATCCCAATTAGTCCCAATACATAACGATTTTTCTAAATAATTTTGATAAAACAAAATATGACGGAAAACTGGCAAACCACAACCATAGATACTCAAAGACATAAGTATAAAATTTCTGTTTGAACACTATAATTGAAATATATCGAAACTACGTTTGTATGGAAGGGCTACGTGCACTCTACCCTTAAGAGAGAGAGTCAAATGCTGAAATTATAGTACTTTCAGACTGCATAGAAGTGAAAGAGAGGCAGCAATGATGAAATCACGGTCAGTTTTAGTGAAAAACGAAAGAATGCTTATTAACACCAAAGTAACATGTCCCTCTTGATAATAATTTGCTATTTTAAATGATTTTTTATTACATGAATAATTCATAAGCGTAAATTAGAGTAAGGGCCTGTTTCAGAATGTCCTAATAAAGTTTCGGGTTGCAACACGTAAAATAACTGAAAGATAAAAATGACAGTTAACATGCACGCGTTTCAAGCTTTAACCAATGGATAGGCTAAATCGATGACTGTGAAACGCAAAAATAGTGTTTTGTTTAATAAATATGTTCTGGGTAGTATAACCGGAACTTACTCGAACATTCTGAACCAGGCCCTAAATTTAGCAATTTTATTCTATCGAGAAAATTTTACGGAAACGTGTTTCTGATAAAGATAACGTATAATTTTCTGACTGCTACAACCTAAATATATTGTACCTAAAATATGTTCATGTACACCTATTTAGCACTTCTGAGCACCTTAACCGGTAGCATACTCAGGCTAGTTGAATCCAATTATTCTCTAATGTATTGACAGGTGTTCTTCCATCCCCACTGCTCCGTGGGGGGCAGAATGATAGACGGAGTCTTCCGTCTCGGGGAGTGATCTTACTTTGCGGAGCTGGTACAGGATTCGTGGAGCTTCGCACGCCTGCCCGAAATCGAGCACTGTTGGCACGCGGCGCACGTATCATAGGAACTGCCCGACGACGAAGGTTGTTGGTGCCGTCTCATTACAGCCCCAGTTTAGATAGTAGATGGAATAATTTGTAAGAAACGGTGGCGCAACCCGGTGTCCGCTGTTTAGGTCTTCATAACCGCAAAGACCTTGGGTTGGTTGGTGGGGGGGGTTCGAGGATAGTATATAAGGTAGTTTTAAGATGCACTCAATTAACTGAAAATAATATTTGCTATTATGCCGATGGCATAGTTATAGATGGCTTAATAGTAGGTAATTCCAACTCTTGCCTAAGGTGACCAGTAATTATGGACGTAACAATCGTCGTCACAACACTACGTACTAGTTGGTCATTACGGCGGAAAAATGTAATACACCATATTAGTATGAAATATTACATTTTCATGGGGGACAACAGGTCAAATTACTTGTGACCCCTATGAGGCTCGCAGCGCTCGTAGCGAAGCTTGCTTAGCCGTTCCGAACCAATCAGCAAACTTAAGTAACGTCCGCCTCGGTCATCACTTGGATGGGTGACCGCTGGTTGGACATTATTACTACTGAGCGCTTCCATGCTTCGGAGGGCACGTTAAGCCGTCGGTCTCGGTTATTGTCTTAGGATGGCAGTCGTTATAAGCATGGTGGTAGGGTATTTTGTGAATGCCCGCCTGGCTAGCTACCACCCTCAAGTAGAAAATCTGTCGCCATGCACTTAACGGTGTGTTCCGGCAGCTGTCCTTGAGAGTCAGTAATTCTAGGTTAGCCTGAACAACATCTTCGCCCACATCATCACTTACCATCAGGTGAGATAGTGGTCAAAGGATAACCTATCAGACATAAACAGTCTTAAAAGGAAAAAAAAAACATTTTGTCCCCCACTTTTCGCCGGGGGACAAAATGTTTTTTTTTCCTTTTAAGACTGTTTATGTTAATTCCCGTTGTGTGCTTAACGGGAATAAACCGAAATGACTCCCACGAAATTAACTTCCATGCTCTTGGAATCTATTGAAAATACGTTATTTTCTTCGGTTCGGTACATACCAGATTCAATTTTGTGTATTCATTCTTTTACTTTGAGTTTACGTAGGTAATAATAACACACAAGTTTGACGCTTGCAGGTACGGGTGTTACGATCTCGTAATAGACCATTTTAGTAGGTCCAATAAGCGATACCTACCGGACCTAGACTGGATGCATGAAAAGAAACATGCAAGATAATACCTTGATGACATGGCAAATAAAACATTATGATCGTAATAAAAACACATATATTTTGCTTTTTATATTATTTTACCAAAAGTTTTTGGATCGAGTCCAACAAGGCAGTCTGCGGGTACTTTCATACGATTACAAGCTCTACGGCGCGGCCGGCTTCTCCCAAGCCCGCACTTAAGGCCTTTTGGTTCCGCGCCCTATCAGTGGATCTGTCTCATGTATATAATATGTAAGATGTCTCTATAATAGATCTTGCAATTCTTAATAAATAGCATGCACACACGCTAGCGCGAAATAGAGTTACATGAGATGTGGCAACATTATTTGTCATAATCTGGATGAGCTACATCAGTGTTACCAGTTTCAGGAAACACATCATTTTATGACCATTTAATTTTTGCTTGATTATACACGCACACTTATGATTTGCAAGAACTAAAAGAGGGAAATTGCACAGGCCAATAGGTCACCAATCCGACATAAAACTTATTTCTATGCAAGTGAACAAAATGCATCATCGGCCACGCGGCGGCGCCAATCGAAACTGGTCTCTATTCCTATAAAAATGTTTTATTTCTGGTTTAACAACACAGAGTTTGCACGCAATTGTAAGGCTTCTTTGATACACTCTTACAAAAAATAAACTGTGAATAATTTCAACAAAAATTGATTTAATTTTTAAAATTATAACATGAAATTTGTCTTACAAATACTAAAATGCTAATTGTGCGTTTTCACCCATAGTCCTCTATAGGTAGGTCCTAATGTATTTTTTTTCAATACTCGTATTCGACAGAGCAATGTTGCATGTATTTAGTGATATGATAATAAATTAACAATTAACATTTTATATAAGCGTACATAAACAATTGCTACAAAATTTCAAAATGGGTCTATCAAAAGTATGCAACTGCAAATTATGGCTGATTTATGTGTAAGTAATTTGCGAATTTTTGTTAGGTATGCCACGTTACTAGGAACCATAAATCCAGCCAAGAGCGAGGATTTTCACGCACTAGGAAAAATTTTCACGTGGAAATTTTTTAATCATCAATATTCAACATAAATAAAAAGATATAACGACAGATCCACTTATTAGGCGCCACGGCATGGATTCGAAAACAAAATTACATATATTTAAACCGTAATTTTGTTTCCAAAACACGCCCATCGCTTCTGAGGCCAACATTCTTTCCCCCGATAACTCAACACCATACAAATATGACCACTCAACAAAAACAAACAAAAAAATACAATAATAAAAAAATGACAGCCAACAGAAGCGATTATATAATTCAACATTTCGTTATTACCGTGCTTCGCTTCTTGATAATTTATATTTATAAATAACAGTTTTTTTTTTGTATTTTGAACTTGTATTTAATTTTGATTGGAGATTTATAAGCTAGACTGGACATGTTCAAATAACACAAAATATTTATGTAACCTATATATAAATTTGATTTACCACCCAAAATTGCTTTTGTAACGCAATTAAAGTAAAACCTTTTCAATGCCACAATATATTGCATAAGACAAAAACTTGCCTTTTTATATTAACTATGACCCCCCTCTCAACAAAACATGTTCCTTATGGTCTGTTTGGCAAGTAGCTGCCAATAAATTTGGTATAGTTTTCAATTGACGAGCGCACCTATCATGTAGCTTTGCCTATGATCAAATCTACACATCCAATATTGAGTCAAGTTTTCTTAGCAATTGTCTACTATGAGTTTCTAAGATTTAATGAAAATTTGGTGAAAATTTGGACGAATCTTGTTTCCAGCCTATATTACTATCATAACATTTTGATTGATCTTAATCATGGATATATAAATCAATTATTTATTTAATTTTATGAATTCTTTGTCTTCAATCAGGCCTTGTATGTCTTATGTATATTTTCAGCTCCTATTTCAATCAGCTATATTATTAACAATTTGCATAATTGAACCATTGATCAAAGTCAAAAAAAGTGCTTGACAGCCAGTTTTTAATAGCTAGCCAAGTGAGACAGCATTGAAAGGCTAGCCCATCAGTAGCAAAAAACAAATACGATTCACGCGCGCTCTTCAAACGCAAAAACCAGTCATGTTAGCAATGAAGCGTGGTATCACAACAGTGATATATTCAACTCACTTTTTATAGAGCTTACATGAGCTATCGTGACTAATTCAGTGCAATTTTAGAAGGTAAGTCTAGAAGTTATTAAAGAAGACGGGAAACATGCTAAACTGGTGCCTTATTGTTTCTTAGCAACTGTCACGACTACTTCCCGTAATGTAGTACCTAAAATACATTTGTTTATCTTGTGCATGAAAATAAGACATAGTCAAACCAAGAGGTCATTGACCGAAATTCTTCACAACTTGGGGCGACGAAACATTTCAACAAAAGAACTTATTATTCTAATAATAATAATTTTACGACTATTTCGTCAGTATTTTATGTCCAAGTTCAGTTTATAAATCTCCACCATTTTGGATATAGCTGAGCATGAGAATTGAATATATTCTATGTAACTTTGGCCCGCGAGTTCACACACACAAACACACACGCTGAAACATTTTATTTGAGAATTATTGTGTAGGATAAGGTTAATGCTATGCTTCACTTATGACTTAAAATGTACATACAAGTAATTGTGTGTTTATTAAATGTATTTATACCAGCCTGGTTTATATGGTACACTGATTATATTGTAAAATTAATGAGTGTGTTTAAATGCGTCAGCAGTTCATTGTAAAGTAACACATATAAAATATAATGTATACGCTGGACATGGCCTAAACCATTGAAATTCGTTTTATTGCTTCTAATGACAGGTTGCTACTTTGGATATCAAAGCGAAGATGTTATTCAGGCTCATCTAGAATTACTCGCTCTCAAGAACAGCCGCCGGAACACACCGTTACATGCTTAGCGATAGATTTTATATTTGAATGGTAGCGAGGCAGGCGGGTGTAGGGAGCCAGGCGGGTATTCGAACAATGACCTATCACCATGCATAGACTTGTGACCATGATGGAGTTTCAAACCATGATCGATATCCACTTTTGATGTATATATACACCACCTTACTAAAACATTACTGGGACTCATTAACGTGACTTCTACTTGACTGGGACATGACTCTACACTACTTAAATGCAAATTTACCTTGTTTACCATATTACTAGACAAATGGCAAACATTCATACAAACCGTATGAGTCCTAACGATGAACATACCTCCTCAGGTTCTCTAGTAGAAAATGCTTTGGTTTTGTGCTGATATATAAAAAAAATACAGTACAAATGTTATAAACCAGGCTTTTTTAAAGTGAAAGCTTTAGTTATCTATAGTGCGGCATGTTGAAGCATTCAAAAAAATATTGTTCTTAAAAGTTATACTCAATGCTCACAATCATCTATAGATACAGCAATTTGTATACTTTTTGGAAAACTGACTGTGTTGTTGAAGATATATAAACAGAAGAATTTACCGTAGTTATAATAAAATTTGATTAAATCTCTTATTGTCTCTATACCATATGCCTGTATAAGAAATTCAAACATTACACATTTTAAAGTCAAAAACAACAGGACCTAAGTTGTTTGTACCAAATGCACTAAGCTTTTCACTAGGATGTCCACTGTCGATCATATCCACTTTAAAGCCTTAATATCACGGAAAGCCATAATAAAAAAGATAATAAAAGCCATAATTGATCTTCACAAAGTTATGCGCCATGACTTTGTTGGTCCTTAATATGACTTATAGTGACAAGACTCTGGCAGATTATCAAATCTGCACTGCATACTAGTGGAGTTTTTTGCATATAATTATATTATCTTAACAAACGTTATATATTGTTATTATAGCAGTAATAACAAAAACAGGAAAGAAACTTACTTCAACAAAGTTTCAGACAGAAAATGTAAAAAAATCCTAGTCCAATTAGCATCAATAAATTTTCGATAATTATACTAATTTATAATAGAGTACTTCTTATAGACAATATGAAGTTGTCTATGCATATTTTTTGTATAATGGATTTGATACATTTATTAATATCTTTTTTTTACCAAGTTTATATTCTCAGCAATCACAATCAGTTTCCCATATACATTTATTTAATAATTTTGATATATTTGCATGTTACTATGTTATTAAATATCCAACACATCTTTATATTGATATTTCCTCATGATATACTGTTTTATAATATGTATAATACACAATTGGATCTCCTATTATTATTAATTTCCTAATTTTATTTCTTTTTCACGTTACTTAAAGATCACAATGGGTAACAAGACAACTCCGTAATGAAACAGTCTAGAGTTTTCTTTTCGTCTTATTTAGAAATTTTGATTTATAAAATAGCCAGTGGATCAAGATTGAGAATGTAGAATGAGTGTAAAACACGCAGATTAAGTTCATAGTTTCAAGAGGGTTTACAATCCAATGTTGCAGCAACAACTCATAGTACAAAACTATGAATGTTGCTTGATTACCTTTTAACACCGTTTCTTTAAATCGGGAACGATTGCGAGGTATGCAGTGAAAGTAGGACTTTGGTATATTCTTAGAAACTTACAATGAAAATCAGCATTGTGGCTATGAATCAATTTTATTGAGAACACAACCTCAGTTGAAATTTTAAACTATTATCAATCAGTCAGGTTAACTCTTGAAACATGAACAAATCATACAACCAACGAATATTTGGAATAGCATTAATATCACAACAATGTGAGATGATCCACCCCTTAAAAACAAATTTGTTAAACACCTAAAACGAATACAAAATAAATACGTGACTAAAACATGGACACATGACTATTTATATACTAAATAAACTTTCTTCAAACGGAAAAATAATCGAAAATTAGTCTGGAGCGGCCGCACGGTTTATTTGAGCGCGCGCGAGACTTAAACAATCATTATTTGTATCAACACATGTCTCTCAATCATTCGTTTACCTAACTACATTAGCTAACTTACAAACTGTATGTACATATTCGAGCACTCAAATACTCTATATACAACGGGATACGCTTACAACTAAAGTAAGGACACTTGGAACAACACGGTGACAACGGACACGTTTTGGCACTACACAGAACAGTCTGACTTACGGCCAGTTCCCACTCGGAGCAAACACAACTTCGCACAATTATACAAGTTCACAACGGAACATACTACAAACCGTACGTCAAAGTCTTGAATAGTTTGCTTGTCGCAGCGAGAATTGGTATAATATATCACAGGATCACATCAGTCAATCACCACATATGGTAAAGCTATGAGTTCTCCGAGACGAGCACATTCATGCCACTCGGTGAAGTTGGTTGGCCTCAATGGTCGACCGAGCTCGTCTCGCTCTGTCTCAACCTCTGTCCGGGTCAGGGCTTCCTCCAACACTTCGGTCGCGTTATACTCGTCTTCGGGCAGAGTGACGACAGGCGTGGAGAATACCTGGTCGTAGTCATATGGGATGTTATCTGCCGCTTCTTTGAACATATTGAACAGGGCCTGACCGTTCATCTCTTCTTTCGTCCTTTCGACCGTCCTGTGATCCTGGTTCTTGGTCTCAAACAAATCTTCAACCTCCATCTTGACAGTCTCCTCGGTTTTAGTTAGATTAGTCTCTTCATCGGGGGTCAATATGGGAGCTTTGAGCCGTTCACTAGGTTCTAGGTTAGGGACGCCGACCATTTCGGCTTCGATTTTCGCGCACTTAATTTCTACTTTTTCCTCTACCGAGTCCTCACTTTTTATTTCACACACAGTTTGACCTTCATCGACGGGCGCGGGCTCGTCATCGATCGGGTAAGGTCGGAGCGGCGGCGGCGAGGGCGGCGGGGGCAGTTCCGGCGGATCTGGCGCGAATTCCGTCCACGGCAGATGCGTACAGAGAGGCACTTTGAACATGTTTTTGGAGCAGTAATCGTCCGCATAATCGGAGTATTTGTAGAGGGGGACGACGCTGGTGAAGAGGCCGGGTTTGTCCGGATCCGTGGGCTTGCGGACGGCGAACTGGTGCGGGTGGGGAGGGGCGCGGGTCCCGTTGATCCCGGGGAGGTAGGCGTGGTGCAGAGCGACCACGTTCAGCGGGTGCACCTCGAGCCTCCTGGCGGCGGGACACTCGGGCTCCGCCTCCTCTCCGCACGTGCACTCGTGGTACTCCCGCGCGTCCTCCAGCGGGGGCAGCGGGGAGGGCGGCGCGGGGGTGGGGGGACGCGGTGAGGTGCCACCGTTGCGGAGAGGTGACTCCACTTTGATTGGTAGCGCTGGAAAATTGGTTAAAATGGTCTTATTTTCAACACCGTCAATAGTCAGTTCTAACATGCAACATGTTAATGCATCATGGCACATTAGAAGTGACGACCTCTATCGGGGTCGTTATGGATATAATCTAAAACAAAAAGGAGCTCACCAACATATACCACCACATTAACGTTGAGGCAATCCAAGGCCCTTCAGAACATAGACATAGAGAACACAAGAACATGTATTACGGAGTCAAAATTGTCACTTACTTATAGAACTTACTGTGCCGTGGGAAACATACATACCCAAAGACCACACAATAAAAACAAACAAATATTATGACCTAACAAATGAATTAACCAAAAACGGTTATGTGGTTGCAACGCTATGGACCCGGCACCCGCACGGTGAATCCATGGAATGCTAAGTTATTCGTCTCAGGAGTAAGAGACAATTTTCACTCCATTTAGATTATGTCAAACTAGAATTACTCAGTCAGTATGGTTGTAATAAGTTTTTATTTAATGGGATTATAAACTATTTTAGCCAGGTGAGATTGGTGGTGTTGATCACTACTGGATGATGGTCAAGTAATTTATGCAAGTATGTGATGGATTTACTTAGCTGGTATGCGGAATGATTGGTGAAAGAAATCAGAGCATAAGGTATAGTCCAAGTATAATCACAGTCACAACACACTAACAGTTAATGAAGAAGTATGACGAGCACAGCATATAGAAAGAACACAATAGACAAGAACAAATACCAGATACAACAAGCAGTAAACGAATGGTTACGAAGCGAGAGGCGCGAGCGTAATCAAAAGGCTATCTGATGTGCGTCCAAGCGGACTAACCTCTGCTTATAACAGATGCATTTCGTCACAAGTCACGAATTGCACTGCGCCTGTCACCTTGAGACATTGTTCTTAAGTCTCATGTGCCTGCAATTTGGCTCTCAAGGACTGCTGCCGGAACACACTGTTAGGTGCTTGGCGACAGATTTTCTACTTGAGGGTGGTCATCATGCCAAATCACTCATCCACATCCATCACTTACATAAATTACTTGGCCATCATCCATTGGTGATCAACACCACCAATCTCAACTGGCTTAATTGGTGACGTTATATAACGTAGTTATTTACATAGATGAAAATATACATATGTGAGAGTAGCCCACACTAGCGAGTGGCCCACCTGATTTTAAATACTGTAACCTCTATCTATAACAGATGCGTTTCGACACAATTGACGAATTGCACTGCACCCGTCTCCCTGAGACATACAGTTGTTAATTTTCATGTGCCTGTAATTTTAGTGGTTCATAAAAACTGCTGCCGGAACTGCTGCTTGGCGACAGATTTTCTACTTGATAGCATGCTAGGCGAGAATTCGGTACCATGATGGTTCAAAAGTACCTATTACCACAATACTATATGCATGTTACCAACTTCAACAAATTATTTCACACTTTTGAGTATTGAAGTTCGTTCCATTTTGTGGTAAAAAATATTTTTTTACCCTTTTTGATGACCCTTTTTTCTTACGGGATCAATTGTCATTCCCTTCAATGAATAATACATATATCATCATTATAGTAAAACACTTTTCAGTTATTGGAATGTCACTCAAAAGGGCTTGACCGTTTTCGATGATATTTAAACGGGACCACACGGGAAGCACCAGTCTTCAAATCAAAAAGAATCATCAAAATCGGTTCACCCAGTCGAAAGTTCTGAGGTAACAAACATAAAAATAAACAAAACGTAAGTTGAACTATAGATGTCGCTCTATCCCAAAACGATGGTTAAAGAACGATAGGAAAAAAATTAGTTATGACTTATTGCCATGTTAGCTCAATTGGATAGAGCATATCCCGGCTAAAGGGGTGGATGGAGGCGGGTTCGAATCCCGCACATGACTTACATTTTTTCGCTCGTAAATTTGTAATTTTGTAACAAATATGTCGAATTGAGAACCTCCTCCTTTTTTTGGAGTTGGTCAAAAACCAAAGCCAACATTTTTACAGTTAATTTTACTCACAGTCGGGTTCAATGAGCATGACGTCAGGCGAATGGGGGGAGGCGGGGGACGCGGGCCGGGCCCCACGTGACTGAATCTGTTCTAACAGCTCCTTTGTCGTCTTAACCTGTTAAACAAACAATACGTCAAACATCACGTTCAGGTAACATTTGTATGTAATGAAAATTTTTAAATGTATATAATTATAACTGAAAATTAGACATTTTTAATTAATTTTTCGTGTTGTCTCTTTATCTGATATTGACAAAGTTCTACTATAACAGTCTCCACATTACTCTACCCTGAAACTGGTCTGTGATATCTGTCTCTAAATGATTACTATAGTCTGTTTTTTTTAACAAACGCGTACTGAGTATTTCTCTCGCACATTTCCGATATTGACAGAGTGAGATGGGTCATTGCCGTCATTGGTCAATGCCTTTGTTCTTGTTTTGAAATTGTTAAGACCCATTCATATTGCATACTTCTAAAATTTACTGAAGAAAAAATCACGTTATTATTTTATGATTTAAACTTATGTACATAGTATATTCCTAACAAAATTTTCTGTTCGTGTTTATGATATAAAACAATATTGTAATATTATATTATGCACTAGAATGTATAAATCAAATAATTCTACTACAATTCTTGCAATCCTAAAAAATATCGTCATCTTTCTGATGAACTTTCTGCAGATACGTCAATAATAAATTGCTCTAACATATTTTGTAAATGATTGTCGACTACGTACATTTTGTTTTCTATCATGGTTATCACTGATTGAGACATGACCACCATTTTTATCCTTCCACTATAGCTACTCCTTGTAACAAAAGAGTTCAAACTTCATAAATTGTATAACTTTATTTCTTGCCATAGCCCTTCACTTGAGACCAAACGAGTTCAATTGGATTGAGCTCAAAGTGATACGTCGGCAAACGTATGACGAGACGATTTGTTAACTTAGCTACAAATATTTTCAAAACTATCTTTATTTTGATTTCCCTAATTCAACAGTTGCAACTTTAGTATTGATTCGCTACAAGAAATATTTATCTATGCGCAGGTAGTCGAAGACTCAACTAAATGTACCTACATGTAACTACAGAGTTCGTGTGCAACGGACTTTATGTTGATTACATTGGCCAATAGCAACGCAGTAAAATTTTCAGTACTCGTTTGTTAAAAAAAATAGACTATAGTTACAAATTAGGCACAGTTACTGCAACAGTTCTGATAGAGCGTGTCCTAGCCCCCAAGCGATGAACCATGTTGTAACCTGTCAAAGCCCACTCGCAGTTTTAATTTTACATTTTTATGTCATTTTATAAAATTGTCACAAATTCATATTATATAAGACAACATCAACAAACTTTGCTTGGTGGTAATGCCTTTTGCGAATGCCTTCCTGGCTAGCTACCACCCTCAAGTAGAAAATCTGTCACCAAGCACCCAACGCTGTGTTCCGGCAGTTGTCCTTGAGAGCCAGTAAGCGTCTTACCATCAGGTGAGATAGTGGTCAAAGGCTAACCTATCAGGCATATTAATAAAGCCAAGCATGAACATAAAAAGTTTTGGTAGTAGAATAGCAAAATTCAGGTCAGGAAGTATAATACTGAGAAGGTGCGATCAAGTCTTGCTGGAAAATTTCATGAATCCTTTTCTTTTGCCTTGATAGAGGCTCTTTTGGACTAGCGAAAGGTGAGATATACTAGTGCTTCGTATTTTGGGTCATCTGTAGGTTCAAACTATTCATCAGATCTAATTAACAGCTTACAAAGTACTTTTAATGGTCACTTCCGATTAACACCATCCTCAAATAGAACATTCCCAAGCATGGTCTATTCCGGCAGATGAACTTGACTTTACTCTGGTCTTAGAAATATTTCATAAACGGAATGACAGGACAAATTTATACCCCGTCTGTGGTTTTGTAAGCATATTTATGCAAGTTTTTCTATGTATGTTGTGATTTTGTAAGCATATTTATAAGCAGGAGTCAATGCTAATAGTTATAATATTAGCTATATATAATTAGGGTGAGGATCAGTTCCTTTTAGGTCTTAGTAACTGTAGCAAAATTTAATAAGCTTGCCTATTAATTTTACATTGTATTATACCCTTGGTCAGAAAGATATGGAGCAAAATTTAATATTAAGAGATTCCAAGTAAAAAAGTGTTTGTATTGATACCACCATTTTGTAATTTAATTAAACTTCAAAGCTTTAGTGTTTTTTGCCATGTAAAGTTTACTATATAAGCTCGGTATCAGCAGGCTTATTCTGTATTTCTGTTAATAACCACATTATGTGATTAACAAAAGTTATGAGCTTTTAAACCATCTTTGGAAAACTTACCTTTTTGTCACCGGCCTTTGGTATTCTATTGACGAGTGCCGTATAGGGATCGAGCGCACCCTTCCGGCAGCCGTTCCGCCGCCTGTCCGCTGTGCCGTTCCGGTTTGGCCATGCTGTGAGCGGCGCGGGGAGCGGAGCGGGCAGCGGGGCGGGGAGCGGAGCGGAGAGCGGGGCGGAGAGCGGAGCGGGCAGCGGCGGGGCTGGGGTGGTCGTCCCGCCCGGACCCGCTGACTCTGAGCCTGACCCGGCGCGGCTGTGGCCCCTGAACACAAAACGATTATTCAACTAAGTATGAGGATAGCTTAACATTGTAAACTATTTGATTTATTTTGACATCTGTATCATTAAATAGTAATTTATTTTCATTTTGAATAAATCTGAAACAGTGTCAAACGAAAGTGGAGAAATGAAAGGGACCGTCCATTATTCACCGTGAGGCTTGAAACGGGGGAGAGGGGGTTTAGCAAATATCACTAAACATCACAAGGGGGGGAGTGCAGTAAGATATCACGTATATTTATTTTTTCGTCAAACGCGTGATTTCTTAACCGAAAAGCGGCGTGTGGCGTGGTATTGTGATATCGATTACCGTTGTTAGGCAACGAACGAAGTCCCCGCAAATAATTCAGAATAAAATTAAATTATACCCTATGTTTAAAAAGATAATATTCTAAAAATGTTAAGATTCTTTGTAGGTACTAAAATACACGTGATTTTGGGTTGGGGCTAGTCTTAAGCCTCACCGCGTATCACCATGGGGTGGGGGGGAAGTTAAAATATGCTAAATGGATTAATGCACGTGATTAATGGACGGCCCCAAATACGATCTCTATCAGAAGTAAAACATTATACGTAGTTTGGTTCTTTCATATCAACTGTAAGTATTTCGGAACAGTTTCTGCATAACATACAATTCATTGCCCCATCATATAGTAAACCTCCTTTATAATCGATTAAGTTGAAGAACTAGCTGGTAGAGGAAAGTTTTTACACAATTGAAGAATTTATTGTGAAAATATCATGTCGTTTGTACTTGTACGTATATAGTACATTGTATTATTCGTAATACTTATTCAAATTTCATGGGATTTAGATATGATAAGTGTCAGCTTATAATATGAAAGATTTGCACATCAGGATTCTGATTCAATATAGAGAGACTTATTTTATAATATAAAACAATAATTTTACCTATTTCAGCATATGAGGAAATAAATAAATAAAATGAGAGGCAATAATTTCGGAAAACTCACCTTCTTTTCTTAGGTTTTTTGTCTCTTTTCGCTTTCTTCTCATCGTAGAGGGGCTCTGGAGAAGGCGGCCTTTTCACAGCTGAAAAACATATCATCATTGCAATAACAGTTTATCGGAAGGTATGAAGATAATAACGAGATATAAAGGCATCAATAAATATCTTGTAGAGTAGAATCAATTAAATACAATACCCCGTGGGGTGCCGGTTTAGAATTGCACCTCCCCATATAATCCCAACGAAGTAAGAGGCGACTAGGGGAAAAATAGTGAAAGGTGGGCAGCAGCGCCTTCTAAAGAACTGCCAACTTATACTGCGATCCCCAAGCCGCCTGCCAAGCGTGGGGATTATGGCAGGCTGTATTCAGCAGTGGACGATCCGACTGTTACAGTACAGAATCGAAATTCATGATCTGTGTAAAAAAAGGTACAAGAACTTTTCATGTCTATACATGTATGCGCAACTTGGTATTTTTATGTACGCTGAACAGCGATGAGTGCTTATCCATAATTTGATCCTTGGGGCATTAAGAAAACGTTAATAAAATATCTTCTAAGGGCCAATTTTACCAAACTACAGTATAACTAATACGAAGATAACTATAATCTCTGTAAACAAAAAATATTATAGACTATTGTTACCATAGACGTCTAACGATATATTGCAGTAATTTAAATTTGGCATAATATTGCCTTTTATGAAATTTGACATCAGTCATCTGGCTGTACCAAAGGAAATGATTTTATCCAAGATTTTAAAATATATACCTCACTGTATCATTTGGCGGTATAGTTCCATAAACTAATTTGGCCACTTTACTACAACTGATAATACTATTTATATATCCACGCTACTGCCACATGTCATAAAAGTCCAAACCGAGGATTTTCTTTTTTTTCTTCGACCGGAATCCAACAATTGACGTTCTATGATAGCAAATGCCTATAGTATAAAGTTATCCGTGAATTAAATTAAACCTTGGTTAGGTGAAATTGGGACTGAGTGTAAGATCGAAATATCTTTCTAAATATGATAACAAGCACTATTGCGTGCTGAGCGAAAATAACATTTACAAATTATTAGAGCACACATTTTTTAGTTCCGGAGTCGAGCCTGCTATGTTTTTGAACATTACTCTTTCGAGCTACTTTATGTACTATATTACTTTTTATTTTAGAAGTCATAGGGGACGGCGCGCGGTCGTCAACAAGACTACTAGACTTAGGTATTTGTAAACTTTATATTTTCTTACGACCTACAAACATAGCTAAGGTTTCTTAACTATCGTACATGATCAAGGAATTCTCGAATAAGATTCCTAATAATTTGTCCAAAATGTTCTCGTATTCTAGAGTAAATCATAAATAAAGTACAAAAGTTACCCGAATCTGGACCAAGCTAGATAATAAACCTTAATATCTAGGAGTCTAGAGGCTCCGAGGCTAAAACATATATTTCAGTGTAAGATCGAAACTTATGTGTAAAACCGATCTTATGATTATACTGAAGATGCAATCGCAAATCTATGTAAAGTGGGTAGGTATACATACGCGGCGTGGTCGGCTTGTGTGCGGAGAGCAGCGCGGAGGGTGGATGCGGGTGCGGGGCCGGGGGCGGGGGCGGGGGCGGGGGCGCGGGCGGCGGAGGGGGGTCGTCGTCCACGAGGATCACGTCCTGCGAGTCCGATTCGTATCCGCCCCACGCTATACAACACAACATAAAACAATCATTATATAGTTACAAACTCTACTTAATACTACTTTTATATACTTGAGATGTACAATATAGCTTTTATCTATCAAGTCTATGATAAGATTTTAATTTGTACTTCCCCATATATATCCACATAGGAACTAACCACAGACCTGCTACATAAACGATATTACTCTATAACAGGGATTAATAAGGTGTGCATTCAAGGCTATATAATACTTTTCTTTAAAATTTCGTGAACTAAACTCATATTTCTAAATCATTAACGCGTCTATTGACGGTCAATGCAACTTGATCGAAACGTCGAAGTTATTTAAAATATAATATTGATATTAATTTGTGCCTGAATAGACCCCCGTTAATGATTTAGGTATTTTATTATTAATTGCAAGGAATAACGAAAATAGTCTCAATGCCAATTCATATAACAAATTAGACTGGTTTATTAGGGTCCAAAATAATCTCCAGTCAGCAAAAATTTTTCATATAAGCATTCTGTTTAATGGAACCCGATAATACCCTTAATTTGGGGCAAATTTGGGAAATTTCTTTCTATGCGTCTATGCGTTGAATAAAGAAAGCTATGCGATATAGTAAGTCATTCTGAACATTATTGTTTGGTGACGATAATGGTCTCTGCATGAATAATTCATGTTTGGAATAACCACATTACTTTCATATTTTTAGGGCCAGATTCTTGAGCCCAAGCTTTACTGCATATTTAACTAAACCGTCGTACAGATAGCGTATAGGATTCTATACAAAGCCGGGTCAGTACAGAGAGATATCAAACTATCAATCATTTATTTATTTCGGAAATCATCCATATTATACATAATTTTCTACACCATTTCTAAACTATGTGTTAAGGAACAATATTATGGAAGTTTAAGATTCTTTAATAATCGTGTTCTCCTTACTGACCCTTCTTGATTATCCTGTATATGGTTTTAAACTTGTCGTTAGCAACATATATGTAACTTACCGGGGCGCGACGGTGGTCGAGGGCTCGGCACCGCCGGGCTCACGACTTGCTGCAAAATTATTGCAAAAATCAGACCACCGCATATTACTCGCATCGCACACCTTTTCTATGACTACCAATGGACCAATTATAATTTAAGATGTAATGTAAGTAAAATGGTCCACACTCAACAGCCTAGCCAGCCTCAACGAGAACAAGTCCACTCGCATCATATTTTAAAAATGTTAGGACCAATTGCAAAAAATATTTACCTAAAAATGGAACCGACTGCAACGCTCACAAAGTGTGAAAAACCTTGTTGAAGTCGGTACCATGATAGTCCAACTCCTTTGAAGTCGGTTCAAAATGAGTTGAACTGCAAAATATTAGACACAAAAATCTCTGGTAACGGTGGTCTTATTTCGTCTAGCAGTATACTAGTAGAATACATTTCATTTAATGATAAATCTTCAGCCATAACGCACTGTACGCTGCACTGTACACGTAGGGCGTACATTTAAAAGTGAGATTAAGGTGCTAAATGTTTGGAACAGGAAAACCTTTAATACTAACTGATAAAGCAGGATTTTAACAAAAATTACAAATAAAAGCCGATTTTAAACAGAAAATATTCTAAGACAAAATATGAACTAAATAGTAAAAAAGCCAAAAACCATCATAGAGTTTTTTTTCAAAAAGAGGAGGAGGTTTTCAATTCAAAATTCAATTTTTTTTGAGTCTGTTACCTTTGAACAGGGTTTACCTATTTCAATGTTTTTTTTTTTATATTCGAAAGCTATTGCTTGTCATGTTAATAATAATGTGTAATAAATTGGTTTCGATGATATTGATAATATTCTCATTTTCACTTGTCGATGTAAAATGAACAAAAAAAACTATAGGATGTTATGGTTTATTTACTTCTTAGTGCATTTTTTGTGCTAGTATACTTTCTGTTTGAAATAGATTTTTGTTAGTTTTTTGTAAGAATGATATCATAATCATCGTTGAAATATATATTATCTAAGGCGACTATATCGAAAATAAAATAACATTTAATAAAAGTGATATTCTCACTTTTTATTGAACGCCCTCCGTGTCTTAATAACCTATCAGGCATAAAAAAATACATTAGAATGCAAATCATTTCTTGTCGCTAATGCCGAAGAATGGCGTCGCTCGCAACGGTAACAATGTTCACAGATGTCGTTCTGCTGAACTATGCTAGATGGCGATAGAAAGGGTTTTACACTTTGTCCCTTTCTTACCGTCGTATCTCTTTCACTAGGCGAAGTACAGTGGTTTTCCAGTTTATCGCTTTCTTTACCGTTGACTGTATATGTAGTTCAGGTCATAATTCGCCAAGCAGAGCTAAGAGCCAGCAAGTTCAGGTAATATTACTTACTCGCGATAATGCAGGCGAAGTGAGCGGCGTGCCGCCCAGTCGACGCACAGTGCGCTCCGCTGACGAACGGTTCGATCCTGAAAACCAAATACATTGTATGGCTTTATTAAAAACAGTAGATAATAACATAGATAAAATAAACGAAATAATTATATTAATGTTTTAAAAATATATCTAGTGACAATTTCGTCTAATTTTCCTGCTCAACCGACTGGACCTAGGTATCCTTAAATTAGGGCGCGGACACATAACCACAATGCAGCACCGCAACGTAAAACGGCACGATGATGTTTTTGCGGTACGGCTCCGTGTATCGTCCCGCACAGTAAGACTCTGGTGTGCGGCACCGTGCCGCAAAAATATACGGCGAGACTCAGCCACGCCGGTACCGCCGCGCAAGCGAGTCTTGCACATATGCACTATATTAAAGGTATTATTAAACACCATTGACGCATGTCAAGCGATAACACATTTTTTTGTATTGAAATGTAAGATCCGAATCCGCGACACAGCCTTAATCACTACCTCATCTGATGGTAAATGATGATGTGGTCGAAGATGTTGTTTAGGCTAACCTAGAAGTACTCTAGGACAGCTGCCGGAACACACCGTTAGGTGCTTGACGACAGATTTTCTAGGTTGAGGGTCCGCATTCGCAAATTGCCCTACCACCATGCTATAACGAACTGCCATCCTCAGATAACCGGGACCAACGGCTTTCCGTGCCCTCCGAAGCACGTGCACGCTCAGTAGTGATATCACTAGCGGTCACCCATCCAACTCATGACACCAGCGGACATTGTTTAACTTAGCTGATCGGTTAAGAACGGCTGAGCAAACTAAGCTACGAGCGGTTCACAATTTGTAAAACCTCGTGGCATGTTTTAATAAATCTATCAAATATGCCTCAACCCAAGGCAGGTAGCAGTGCGTAAATCAATCTATCACGATGATTGGCCAACTCGTTCGTGACCCAGTTTGGCGACGCGGACGGCCCAGCGTCCATGTAATGGCCAATTATGGCTTTTTGTGATAATAACGGACTAAGAGTTTATAACAACGGGGAAAGTACACGATGCAGATTGCTTTTGTTGATTTAATATTTACCGACAAAACTTTAAAGGTGCATAGTGCTTTCCGTACAAACGTAATTTAAATACAAACTTCTCAAACTCGGTGTATTCCACAAGTATGAATATACAATAAAATAATGTGCCTTGTATTAATGTTATTTTATTTTTTTACTCCGAACTGGGTAGCACTTGACCACTATCTCACCTGATGTTAAGTGATGATGCGATCGATGATGAAGCGCGCTTACCCAGGAGATACCTATTCACTCGCTTCTTGAAGACCCACATATTTTACTCAGCCTCAGGCAGAGTATTCCATACCCTGGCGGTTTGCATGATGAAAGAAGATGCAAATCGCTTCGTTCGGGTAAACGAAATATCCACCATATAGCGGTGGCGCTTCGGAGTATCCCTGGATGTCCGGTTATAGAATGGGGATGGCGGAATCAGATCATGTAGTTCTGTGGCACACTCCCCGAAATGTATCCGAAAAATATATCAGTACTAAACTTGTAAATTTGTAATTGAGATTTTTTTTTTAATTATAATTTATTTATTATTATTATTTATTCACGTTTTTGTGCCTAATGTGGATTTGAAGTTCTACGTAAAATGAAGTAATTTATTAAAAAATATTATTCAGTGACTTCAAAAAAAAAAGGTAGATTGTCAAGTTGACCCATACTCGTATATTTAAAAATAATGAATTACACTGCCCCCATCACCCTGAGACATACAGTTGTTAAATCTCATATGCCTGTAATGTTACTGGCTCTCAAAGAATGCTGCGCAAACACACTGCTTTCTTCGACAGGTTTCCTACTTGAGGGTGATAGACGAGCATTCGCAAAATGCTCTTCAACAATGCAGTGAAAGACAAGCCAGCGGCGGGAATCGAACCATGGACCTTCTGCGTGGCAGTCCATGCCACTGAGCCATCACTGATTAATAAACACAGTTGTTAAGCAGTGCCTTGATTTTACTGGCTCTCAAGGACTGCTGCCGGAACACACTGTTAGGTGCTTCGACAGGTTTCCTACTTCAAGACGGTGGCGGGAATAGAACCATGGTTTTTTTTTTATGCCTGATTGGTTAGCCTTTGACCACTATCTCACCTGATGGTAAGTGATGATGTGGTCGAGGATGTTGTTCAGACTAACCTAGAGTTACTGGCTCTCAAGGACAGCTGCCGGAACACACCGTCAGGTGCTTGGTGACAGATTTTCTACTTGAGGGTGGTAGCTAGCCAGGCGGGCATTTGCAAAGTGCCCTACCACCATGCTGTAACGACTGCCATCCTAAGACAACAACCGGGACCGACGGCTTAACGTGCCCTCCGAAGCACGGAAGCGCTCAGTAGTAATGTCACCAGCGGTCACCCATCCAAGTCATGACCGTGGCGGACGTTGCTTAGCTTTGCTGATCGATTCAGAATGGCTAAGCAAACTTGGCTACGAGCGCTTCAAAAGCTCGAGCTTCGAGTCTCCGACTCGACAGTCCACAGCTATTGCCGCTCGGCCATCATTCAATTGGATCAAGATCAGAAAAGTAACGCGTGATCGATGAGTCAACTCAAAAACCTTCCAATCGGAAGTCAGTTAAAAAGTGAAAAGTATAATTTTCTCTTATTTTCGCTCATTTCGGACGTAGTGATTGTCGCTTACGTTGCAGCGCACACGGCTATGAACCTTATCTCAGTAGCTATACTTTTTATATTCGTACTACAAAGCAACATGCTGCTAATCTCGTTACCAAGTCAACCAAGAAGATGTGAATTTTGTTCCAAAACAATAAAATATTTTTTACCGATACGTTTGTAACTCGATACACTGCGTGCGTAAAGAGTATAAGGATATTGTCATATATTGTCACATCACTACGATTGTATCCCAACTCTTCGTCGCATATACTCTATCTTGTCTATGAGAGACGTCCACTCACGACACTGCTCGTTTTGTCATCTTATTGTAATCCATTTGAATCAAATTATACAATTTAATCAATTGTGCCTAAAACGCTATTTTATTACAGATATGATGATTTTGAAGGTCGTTTTTAGTCCCGTAGTCAAAGGGCACTACACAGCCCTATTAATGTGACTGCTTTACTGATTGAAGTGTATCCCGATACCAATTGACTCCCCTATTCTCCAAATAATGGAGCGTTTTGAAAATAATAAAACCTCAAATCAAATTAAACTAAAATGTTAAAATCAAAACATCCTTCATTCTAATATTTTTATTTTTGTAATAACGCATGCTCTTTGGATTACATTACATACAAATTTACAAAAGGAAAAATTATAGTCATGTGCAGGATTCGAAGCCGCGTCATCCACCCCTTTAGCCGGGGTATGCGCTGACAGACTAAGCTAACATGACAATAACTCTAATTTTTCCTCTTGTTCTTTAACCATCGTATGAGTATTGAGCGACACACAGGTGACATTTTGTCTAAAGCATTCCAAATATTTCCAATGTATTTTAATGTAATATATCGTATCATGTACGATATCTAAAAATTAATTATTAATTAAGTAAAATAAGTTTGATTATTACACTAATTCAATTAATAAAAAAAAAGGTTTATTTTAATAATTTTAACCCTATAATTAGCAGACATGGTTTAGGTTCCATGTAGTAGGAGCGGTACTATTGATCTGTAATTGTGTATGGAAAGATTTTACATAAAAGCAAGTGATAGCAGTCTACCCCTTGGGGAGCCCTCTTGATAGGGGGGGCTGTGTTCAGCAGTGGACATTCCGACTGATACAGTACAGTCCATAGTAATTATGATCACGTGTTAAATGTTAAAAGGATTGTTTACGATAAATTCATAATATATTATTAAAAATCATGATTTATTTGTTTATTTTATTTAAAAAATCAAAAAAATCTGTCAGAAATTTAAAAATCATGTTTTTAAAAAAATTACGTTTCTAGAAACGTCTGGCTACCCCCTTCGGGGAATACATGAGCGACAATTGAGTCTGTAAATTTCAAACTGCCAAATGTCCACCGACAGTACAATATGACTTTTTAATTAACCTCTCAAATGTATGTTTGGCGTCTCGATTCAAAATCTCGTAAGTACAGCCATTTATTTCAAAAATAACGGTTATATGTGTAAGTTTTTATCAAACTCAATTAAGCCCTCGCAGAGAATATTTCGAATTTTTACATGTCCATTACGACCAATCGTAGAACGTCAAATCACTCAACATGGCGTCAATCATGGTGAGACGTTCGAGGTTCCGTTTGCGCTCTTGCTGTTTTTTTTTATGTATAATGGACGGAAACGTTAATTAAATAGAGACTGTGGAGCCTGACAAAGCACGAAAAAGAAATAATCTAAGACTATAGAGAAAACCCCTGTGGGGTGCCGGTTTAGAATTGCACCTCCCCCTATCAGCCCGTGGGTGTCGTAAGAGGCGACTAAGGGAAAAATACAAGAAATTGGGCAGCAGCGCCTTCTAAAGAACTTTCATCTTATACTGCGATCACCAAGCCGCCTGAAAAGCGTGGGGATTATGGCAAATACCCCCTACATAGGGGAGGCTGTGTTCAGCAGTGGACGATCCGGCTGATACAGTATAGAGAAAAAAGCAAGAAGAAAGAGGTCAGAAAAGTAAAACCCTTTCGTTTGCATACCGGTGTCAAGCATGCGACATGAGACGTTAGATTTTGTAAATATGAGGCCCTATATTGTAATAAATATTACTACGGTGTCAGTAATGATTCGGTTATTATATTTACCTCTTTAGCCTGTAGGCTGAGTTCTGCCCTGAGTCTGCCACACAGTTAGTCTTTTTCAAAGAACCATACGATTTTTATGAAAGTATCATAAGTTTTGTATAGTCATATCAATATTTTATAAGTCCAAACAATTTTTCATCATTTTCATATTATAATGAAAATGTGTTATTATAAAACTGATAATTAAAGTATTTATAAGAGGTTGCTAATTGACACTATGTGAGTGCAATACCTCCTCAACATATATGTGAAACGAAATATGTCCCATTTCCTATGTAATAAGTTCTTTTTTTTTTCATGCTCGATAGGTTAGTCTTTGACCACTATCTCACCTGATGGTAAGTGACGATGTGGTCGAAGATGTTGTTCAGGCTAACCTAGAATTTCAGTCCACTGCATATTTCCATGCAGTGGACATACGGTAATTTGAAATTTACCTACTGAATGAATGTCTATGAATGTTTATTAGTAACATAGTGTGTTTAGTTTACCAGTGTGTCCGGGGGAGGCGACGGTGGGTATGACGAGGTCGCGCCATCGCTTCACGAGCACCTTGGCGCGTCGAGCCAACGTCGGGTCGGTGGTCTTTCGGCGAAGCTCATTTACGTGTTTGCCAAGTCTGGTGGTCTGTGCACAAACAAACAAACAAACATATCATTCATAATAATCATTTATTCATATTTAGTTTCATCATCAGCCGGAAGACGTTCACTGTTAAACAAAGGCCTCCCCCATAGAACGCCACAAAGAACCCTCATAGCCGGGGTATGCTATGACCGCTAAGCCAACATGACATCTCATAACTCTAATTTGTCCTCTCGCTCTTAACCATCGTATGGGGATGGAGATCCTCTAGAACAGACATGTCAAACATGCGGCCCTCTGGGCATTTGCCTGCGGCCCGATCCAATTTACTACTTAAGACAAAAGATGTCATATTCCTGGGTAAAGATTGTGATAATTGATTGTAAAAACATTTTCCTGCTATTATATTATTACCCTCTATTACCCCTCCTAATCTGGGTAAACTGGGTATGTCCTAAACCTGCATCCAGAACTACCGTAGGACGGACAGCTGTGTCCTCTGGATTAACGGTGGTGAGCATTCTGCGATCCCCAACTCGCCTGCCAAGCGTGGGGATTATAGCAAACCTTTCATTTGAAGGGGATTTCAAACAACGTCCAGCAGTAAGTATATGACGTATTCTGGTTGATGATGATGTTCGCTCTATCTATGAAACTTTTTTTTTATTATGGTTGTGTTTTGCGGCACACTGTCTTTAAGATCCTTATGCATTTGGCTGAGTTGAGTTTGACATGCCTGCTCCAGATGATATGATATATTTAATTCATAAATGTAAGGCATGCACTCTTTCTCAAAAACATTAAAATTATGCCTTTCTGAGACTCAGTTCTCATGTAATATTGTATTATCTTACCTCCAACAGCTCCTTTGTGATATTAAATTTCTCCAAAATGGATATGATTTCGTTAACGGTATGCATGTCGACAACCTGAAAAATACAATAATAGAAATTAATATATGATGTATTCTTTTTAAATGTTTCACGCATGTTGAGTACAGTGACACTGTTCTCTCGATAATAGTTCTTATGCATCATTCGTGGTAACTACAGTGTCCTTCACATCTAAACACAGAACTTGCACACTGTATCTTTGAGGCAGAACATCTGATACTGCGGTGGGTACCCAACAAGAACTTTTTTTTATGTCTGATGGAACACACCGTTAGGCGCTTGGCCACAGATTTTCTACTTGAGAGTGGTAGCCTGCCAGGTACATACTCTAGCTAAAGAAGCTTAATAAAAGATCATGTGGATGATTTCTTGTTTGTGCTTTGTAAAACTTGTACACTTCAATACAAAATTACAATGAGAGGAAAAATTATAGTCATGTGCGGGATTCGAACCCGCGCCACCCAACCCTATAGCCGAGGTATGCTCCGACTGCAACATGACCTATGACTCATAACTATATGGAACTGTATCATAACTACAGGGTATGGAACACACTTCACCTTCGTCAAAGAATATGTTACACAAGTTTAACACATAGTTTGAATAATTTAACAGAAATTCGAAGATTGTTTGTCACTTTGTTTCTTTTTTGGCGAAATTCAATTCCAGTCATTGTTTGCCAACAATGATTTTGGCCATCTATTTTCCATTCGTCATACTGTTAGATACTGGACATAATAATAATTAATAAATTAAAAGCTTAGTAGCCATTTTTAATGGATATGTTATCATTCACCTCCATATAGGCTGAATTAATTTTGATGAAATTTGGTATATATAGATAATTTAGGTGAACATGCGGGTAGAGCGCCGAAGTCATCGAATTCATTCAGAATGATTCGATGTCTTCGGCGCGTGCGGTTCCTGCAGCATTTCTAGGAACGCGTTCACCTTTTTGGTCCAAGAATAAGGCTGCACAGCTATATTAAATGATCATAAAAAATGTACCCACATATAAAACTATAACCATTTCAATAAATCTATAAAAATAAACACATTTACTCAAACAAAACATAATTCCGTAATCCTTAAAAGTATTTTTTATTTACCGTTGCACTACAACCGAAATAACTCTACAAAGCAACATTTCATTCACTTTAATATATTTATAGCTGTTTTACATTGTTTCGTAACAAATCGCAGGAAACACTAAAATGGGAAAAATAAAATTAAACGCAATCACCCATTGTGATAGCACTGAGGTGAGGTGCGGTATTGCAAAACGAATGAATGAATACTTTCATTCACACTGATAAACTTCGGAACGGTCCATTTGTGAAACATTTCTTAAACTCACTGAGGAAGTAATACTACGTTTTATACTAACTTGGTTGCCATGGTTACCTCCAACATCACAACATACCAGCAGACTAATTAAACATATACATAGATAATATATACATAAATATATTATAAATAATATATATGTAACCGTTGAAAGTTGTTTAATTACTATGTGTATAACCATCGCGAAAACCTCAGACGACATTATACCAGCAGAGTTTACCCCCTAGAGTATTGAACAGGCTAGTTAAACGAGTCCGTATCATGGTTTCGACAAACAGATACGCATAGAGACAAGTAATATACAGATACGCGACTATCGGTGGCTCGACAGCACACAATCTCGACAAACGACGCAACGGCACGACAAGTCTTTTGTTCGACGATCGACGTTGCGACACAACGTTGGATCGACAAAATATAATAACTTTGCTAAGTCTTTATATATATTGTATACCCACTCGAATGGATTGAGGTAAATTTAAATTAAACGGCGCGCGGCGATCACAACTATGGCACTAGGAATAAAAAAATGAGCGGTGCCAGTTTTAGATTAGCAAATACAAATAAAAAGTCCTTAGGTAGGCGTGTGCGATTTTAAAATAAAACTCCTAATGGTATTACAGGTACATGAGGAAAATTCAAGGTGAAAATTATAGCTGTTGAAAATAAACTTCATTGGAAATACGAGGAGTTTTACATACTCTATATGAATATCGCTCATACAGAGTTTATTATTTCTCAACTGGAGGATTTTAATACAAATGTGGTTGAGTAATTTACAAGAAATCAAATAAGTTTGTTTGATTAAGTTAAGTTTTTGTTGTGTAAAATTTATGTGACTATATTATATTTTCCATAAACATCGTTGTTGCTGTACAATACAATATACAAATATTGAATCCATAAAATTATATCGACATCATTGTCAATACAAGGTTTTTAAACTATTTCAATATGTTTTAATACTTTTAGATTTAACCGAAAACGAAGAAATATAAACTGTCCAAAACAAATCCAAAAGATGGCAAGAATTCTACAAAAAAAAATACGCATTAACAAAAAGGGTTACCCTTTGTATTGTGGGCCTTTTATATAAAATAAGTTGCGCAACAAGCCATGACGAAAGCTAGTAAGTACATGGATTTTCTTTGCACAATTAAACCCGAGACGAGGAAATTCGCCGAAGGAGTAAAGACATCCCGTGAAGTACCAAGGTAAAACGACATCTAGCTGACAGACCAAGGTAGCTGGAAAAACCTGGATGAGAGTTGCCAGAGAGAGAAAACAGTGGAAGAGGCTGGAGGAGTGGATAGTGATGAACAGTAGTAAATTTAATATTAAGATAATTTGTAAAATATGTTGCTGTCTGAAATAGAGGCAACAAATATTAAAATAATAAATAATAATCTTATGGCTGATGAACAGTTCGCGAGTAAGTGTACTGTATTGTGCCCGGAAGACTAATAAAAACTATCATGCCTGTCCCTTTCACGCTTCACGGGTTTCCCATACTGTTGACAGGGACAGTATGACAGGAGCATGCTTATTTTGACTTCACATGTATTGTGCGCCGTGCTTTATCTGAACTTCTTTATTTATCTGAGTCTGCAGATGGAAATTGGTGAAATTGGTGTCTGCGAAAAACATCTCTACGTTTCTAGGATATATACTGCCATATTAAATGTTGCAAAACATAATGTGACACTGAAGGAGCATCATATGCAACATTTGTTGCACAACCATGGCATCAGGATCGGCAATCGATCAATATGGGGTGTAGGTGTCATCTTATAAAATTGTGATGCAATAATAACATACTGTGAAGCTTAGTTTTTGTGCACACTAAAACATATCTGATAAAAAGAAAAAATCAAAGCATTGTGCTTGCATGCAAAGCAGTGATGGCTCAGTGGCATTGGCTATGGACTGCTACGCAGCAAGTCCATGGTTCGGATCCCGCCACGGGCTTGAGCTTCACCGCCTGGTGGAAGGGCATTTTGCGAATGCACGCCTGGCTAGTGACCACTCAGTAGAAAATATGTCGCCAAGCACCTAATGGCGTGTTCCGGCAGCAGTCCTTGAGAGCCAGTGAAATTACAGGCACATAAGACTTAACAACTATGTCTCAAAGTTACGCAGTGCAATTCGTGACTTGTGGCGAAATGCAAATGTACTCGTATAGGCAGAGGTTAGTCTGCTTAACATCAGGTGGGCCTTGAGCTTGTCCCGTAAAAATTATATAAAAAAAATAGCTGCAAACAGCGGCTGGTGTATATAGTTTAGTCGATCTGGTCCACAATTTACCATAGTTTTCAAGTTTTTCTACATTAACAGGTACTATTTAATAATCAGTAGCATCGCTTGTTTCAGTAACTAAGTTGCAAATTATGCAACATGCACATATTGTGAGCAAGTGATGAGTAATTTGTACTCAATTTAGAAAATTCCCTATACACCCCAACCCAAGCCAGACGCTGGTGTGGGGCTTTATATGTAGGACTTAGAAATGTTTTACAAACAAATAATTATATCTAGATAACTAAATACATTTATGGCAAACTTTAAAATCAATGCACCTTTAATAATTAATATATTTATATGTTAATGATGACGTGGATAAAGATATTATTAGGTAAGGCTTGAATTGTTCATGGACAGCAACACCTATGTGCTTGGCGACAGTATTTCTATTAAAGGATGGTAATTAGACAGGCCAACAATTCAAAATGTCCTATAAACATGCAAACTAAGATCATCATCAGATTTAAGCACCCAAATTACTATTACATGTTAAACTGAGTCAGGTAAAGGCATTCATCTTTTTACAAGTTCAATAACCCTACCAGCAGAATAACAATTGAGTTTAAAAACATTAATGACATTGCAGAATAATTATGATATAATCTTTTCCTATCCGTGTCCTACATGACTGTGTGGTTGGTGCAATATGTTATCTTGCGTGTGTGTGCTATGCGTATGTATACAAAGAACAGTAATACAGTATATTGTATAAAGTTTGATTTCCGTTCTGACTGACATTCTGGTTCAGATGCCAACAGTTTCTGATTCTGTTCTCTCTGGTTATTACATTAATAAGATAGAGGTCTCAATGACAGTTATGCAAATCTCAGATGTCTTGACCTGGTCAACTAAAGTCTGGCACAACTGTGACCCTCTATAAATGTATATGTTATATATTTATATAACATATAAAGCTTTGTAACAAAATAAATATTACATATTTACCAATAGGACACATTACACCAAAAATTCATAGCAGGTAGAAAGTAAAAATACTTTTAATACTTTAACCACTTAAAAAAGGTAATATGATAAATTACTTCATGTATTCAGACCGGACGCAAACATAACATCTATAAACGCTAAAAGTAATCACATAAGGTGTCTGATTAGGTTTGTTATATAGGTGATGGGATAGTCTTTGACCACTACCTCAGCAGATGGTAAGGGATGAAGTGGTCGAAGATGTTGTTTAAGCTTAAGCTAACACCTAGAATTACTGGCTCGCAAGGACAAAGGAACATATTGTTATGTGCTTGACAGATTCTCTATATGAGGGTGGTTGGCTAGCTGGGCGATAATTCGCAAAATGTCCTACCACCATGTTATAACCACTGTAATTCTAAGATTGCAACTGGGACCGAAGGTTTAATGTGCCCTCCAAAGCATGGAAATGCTCAGAAGAAATGCCACTAGCAGTCACCCATCCAAATCTTGACAGCAATGGATGTTAATTAACTTAGCTGATAGGTTAAGAACAACTAAGCATACTATACTATGAGTGCTTCATAAGGCAAAATTACGTTTCATATGTCAACTGAAAACACAGGCAAGTTTTTTCTTTTCGTCGACTCTAACTTTGACAGTTTAAAATGGTTCATAATCTCAGTTTGCATCCAAAACTACATAAGAACAAAACATTCAATCCAAACAAACACATATGCCAATTTTGATTATGTTACAAACGCTATTGTTTCAAACCTCACTACATATAGAACTACATTCCTTTAGTAACAGCATTATAGGCACCTTGTAATTGTTCAACATTTCAATTCAACCTATGTTCTTATGTTCAACTTAGCTTATATAAAAAGTAAAAAATGTCAATTTTGAATATGCTACAAACACAATTGACTCAAAGAAACACACTAAATGTAAAACTTTATGCCTACGGTAAAACCTTTGTAGGCATCATGTAATAAAACTTTGTTCCACGCTGATAAGACAAGGTATTATAAAAGTAATCTCTTGAACTAAGTAATAATAACTGGTTTCATATACCAAATTAGAACCTAGAAATATTGGCATTATCAGATCCAATTTAATTTTCTGAAATAAATTAATATCTTTTCTAACCTACATAGCGTCCTATGAGCATATATGGGCCATAAGATCGTATGAGCTTATGGCCCATATATGTGATAAGATTTTTCACTAATGATCCTGAAGAATCATAATTTCTCAATCTGTCATTTATTTTTAACTCTACCTATGTAACTATTGTGTGTAACATTCACTTCAATTGTGGCCATGCTGAAAATGCCATAAAGATAGGAGTTGATGTTCAGACATAACATAAAAATTGATTAAATTTTCTTCTATGTAAGGACATTACAATATTTAAGGAAACTTTCCATATTTCTGGGTAATTTTATCACATATTTAATTAAAAAACAATGACAAAATTTATATTAAGTTCACAATAATAATCAAAATTCTTAGAAGAGTTTAACAACAATGAAACCAAGGAAATTTAATCAAGCTATAAGAACTTTGGAATTAATCATTGAGATAAGAACCGTGGAGATAAGAGAGTATAAATGGCTTCAATCCTTCCGAGGACATACTCTTAGGGACAGGCTGAATCAATATCATGGCCAATTCTTTCTCTTAATTCTATGTTAAAGAGAAAAATACACCTGAACACCGTACAGGGAGGTGTTCGAAGAGCTTCATCAATAAAATGTGAAAACAGCCTTACTGATACAAGACAAGAGACAAAATTAGAATGATTTAAAAAAAAAAGCCATCTATATCACTGTAATATAGGTAATACTCAGCATTTACTAGAATCACTGGAGCAATAAACAGCCTTTTATACATATAGAAGCCGCCTGCAGGAGACACTGCCCTGTGAGCCTACAGATATAATGCATAATCATGATTGGATTATACTAACTTCACTTTTTAATATTGGCAAACATATCATAAACAACTTACTATTAATCAATATCACAAGAAACAATGTTTCTGCTTTTTATTATATGATAATAGCTTCATACTCTATCTTTACAATAATTCAAATTCTTGTGAAGAAGCCGAGTTCTACAATGCGATTATGGAATCTATACTAATATTATAAAGAGGAAAGATTTGTATTTTTGTATGTAACTAATAAACTTAAAAACTAGACCGATTTGAATAAATATTTTTCCATTAGAATCCTACATTATCCCTGATAAACATGGGCTATAGAATATTTTCAAAAACTTAGAGATTTGTGTGAAAACTTCAATAATGTAATCCAACATGTGAAAAATATACCAAAAAGTTCTCATATTGCACATACTATGGAAATTGAGCTAAGTAATGCACTACACTTTTAAAGAATACATCAATATCTACAAAAAAGTCCGTAATACCATTTATCTAACTTTTACTGTTTTGTCACAGTAACCACTTTATGTGTTTCAATTTATATTTTTGTAAAATACCCATGTGAAACCTGGGTAGGCCGCTAGTCAGTTATAAACTCATAAGGGGAAAATTCACTAAATCTCAAGTACTCCTTAAGCAATGTCAGTGTGGATGTACTAGTCCCAAATAGAATTTAGAGCAGAAATTAGTCGCAACTCAAACTTTTTACACAATTACTGTAGTATGTACAATAATCAATGGGTTATTGCACATACTACCCACAAGTTATACATTGTGCAATAATAATCAAAAGAAAATCAGTTTAAAACAGTATACCATCTGATCTACCTATTATGTCATCATAAAAATTTGCCAAGCATGACACAAACACTCATAAAAACAAAATTTTCGTTGGTTCTTGATCAAACCCAAGTTTTAGCTTCAAAACTACGTTATAAATTGCCTTTTTAATATTTTTTGGTTTGATTTGTTTCATACATGTGACTAAATTCCAGATTCCTAACTAGTGTAGTTTTTGAGATCGGACACAACATATATGGCCAAAAATTTACTAGTTTAACGGTTCCCAATATCTTAATATATATATATTTGAACTCTACTCAATGAGATCTAGTTGATGCAAGCCAAGCCACACAGAAAAATTATCTAATTTCCATTCCAATCTTTGCAACTTGTTCCATTAATGACCCAGACCAACGACATACTCGGCCAGATCTTTTAGACTTCCATGAAGACTTCAAAACTAGGAAATAATAAAAATAAATTGGTAACTCATTCTACAGTTCTATAAATAACTGAGACGGTCATAGTCAGAGGAGCCCTACAACATAGTTTCACAAGGTTTTGCATTGTATTTGTCAATAGATACAGGAACCATGAGCCGACTCTAGATAAAGAACAGATTAGAAAACATGCACAATAAGACAAAGACATGTTCACTCTAATATCATTGATGTATTTGCATATAGACGTAGATTGGTTGATATTAATCAGTGCAATAAGTACTTGAATCTTGAACGTATTGAATGCAGAAAAATAGCAAGGTAAAGAATTATATTATGTCAAAATGAAAGTAGCTGATTGGATGGTGGCTTAAATAGTATTAGGTCAAATTAGTAGCTGATCGGAAGATAATAAAATAGGCTGTTCACAAAATTATGTTAGGGCCCAACTAATAACAAGTAATATCACAAGCAAGATCAGTAAGTACTTACCATTTTAATGTAAGAAGTTTGTTCTTGTATATTAGTGGAAAATCAAGATATTCAATACAGCATTTAAGGGCTAATTACAATATACGGGAATACTGAACAGGCTGGTTCCCACATGGTCCCAGCCACAGCACATATATCCCATCCGGTACTCACGTAAGGTCATACGATATAACCAACCGCATTTTCGGTGCAACCTCGCATCGCAAACCATGAAATGTACGGGAAAGGTCACGCGTGGCACAATTCCATACTTTCACATTGCAAAATTTTTGGCACTAGGGACGGCGCGCGAGGGACGGGGAGCGAACTAGCGACGTCAGTGGCCTGCCGAGCTCGCGACGCTCACAACCGCACACTTCAGACGATTTCATTTCGTGATCCGCACTCTACTCCCACTTCCATGATGAAACTGATATCAACACTAATCGACAACACTTCAAGCACCAAAGGCTGTTCCTGATCCAACCTCCCAAGTGGCCAAATCGCAACATCGAATCGGGTGTCATGGGCTCGTGGACCGTTTTCGTATCTCGACTCATATTTTCAACTTACGAGCATAAAAACTCGAAAACTTACATTGTAATTGTTATCCAACGCATTCAGAAGTCGATTACTTAGTTCATGAGCGTTATTACTCATTTATAAACGAAAATATTGAACTAAATACGACGAACGTGTCTTCGGCTGCGTCGTAATGGCGGACCGACGACTACGTATGCCCGTGCCAGGGCATTTTAGCCGAATAATTCAGCTGATATCTACTGAGGCGACGCACGCTCGTGTTTTTCCGTTTCTTTTGACGGGTAATCTTTATTTTGCAACTTTTGCATACTAGATGTCAGCACTGCTTACTTAATCTCATCATTAAAATATTGTAGTATTATTTATAAATAAGCGTTAAATAGTTAAGGATTTTAGTGCGCGTATAGTGGATACGAAAAACTTAAGATACAACTAAATTTGGTTAAATATTTTGACTCTACATTTCATTGTAATGGCAATATAATAAAATAATAATTTATGCCTGGAAACCCTTATTTAATCATTTTGAACAAGAAAAGCATAGATGGCGCGATTAAAAAGAGCATTAGAGAGAGACATAAGTATGATATTTCTCCCTTTTTTTGTAAGTATTGCTAGTATAAAAACAAACTTACTAGAGTAGTATAAAACATAACAAACATTCGAAAAATCTGCTACCACACGAACTTAAAATATTCACCGGAAACGTATGAATTTGTTACAGCTAAGGAATATATATGCAGGATCTTCGATATTTTGCAATAGTCAGTTCAAAGGGAGCATTCATATCAAATGTAAAATTGATTTGATGGTACCGTGTATGTTAATAAAAATACATAATATTAATAATAATCCATATTTTTTACCTATATAATCGGAATTCCCTTAGATAGTGCAATCAGGGAATTCATCAAATCAAACACGGTAAAGGGACACTAACTTTGTGACATATCTACCCGCCACCATTATTGTTTTCAAAGTTTCCGTAAGTTGTATACAGAGGTAAGGTAACTTATACAAATTGATTATTTTATAATATAAAACAAACAGACTAACAATTTCGGAAACGTTACACCATAAAGCTAAGGCACCATATTTCAAAGTCCAAATCAAAACCACTTGTTCAATTTTGACGTCTACGTCACTCTTATAAACATTCGAAACATGTTTTGTTTGTATCACAGATTATCCCCTCTAAATACCACACTACAAGATTTTTATTCGTACCCGACCTTACAAAAGTTAGAGGCATGTGCGGGTTGCGGGGACTAAAACAAAAGCGCTCTCACTGACTATTTCATGGTCGCACTAGTCAGTACCGGCGTTAGGGTAGGGCGCGGTTGGGCGACCGCCCAGGGCGCCAGGTACATGCTCAGTGGAGCCGAAATGTTGTGCTCTCATTGTATAACTTCAATCGTCATAGGGGGCGGTGGGCAGTCATATCAACTTGAATTTTAAACTTCATCTGATCAAAAGTAGTGTTTGTTCAAGCACTTAACTAAACCACGCAATGATGTCACTACAATGCACCACCATCGCATGCTAAGCGAATTTTAAGATATCTACACATTTTTAGGCAACTGGCGTACATAAAATAATTTGGCTTGGGTTTGATTCCCGCCCTGTTTTACTGTTTTGTTACATTAATATAATAGGAAAACGGTCAGAGAATATATATAGTTTAAAGTAGTTTTAACTATATTTAACTCAGGTAAAATTGCAGAAAACTGCAGTGCGTTTGTGAGGTAGGTAGTAAGATGTTCGACTACATTTGAAATGAATTATTTTACAGTCTAATCAGTAAGTTATTTTTTCTGGTGATAAAGTATTTGTATATTAAATCGATTGAAACAACGCCCTTACTTATTTGCCGTACCCAAATAGATGGTTATTTTTTTTTTTTTTTTTTTTTCATTGCAATTCAACTGGGCAATGCTGCCAGCATGCTGGGCACGCTGCCAACTGGGAGTGGGCTGGAGCATTTGGACTGCCTATGAGTCTGCTATGACTTATAGGTTGTCTAAATGCTTTTATTGTAGTAGCTGTAGTGTTGTATATAGTTCATAGTATTTTGTTCAATAAAGGCATACAGCCGGTAAAAAAAAATGTTTTATCAGAAAAAATAAATGTATAAGTACTTAGGTAATTGTGTTTTCGAATGCAATATCTGCACTATGCGCACATTCACTAATTGTAGAATTTTTCAAGCAGAGGTTTAAATCCTAAAATTTCAAAGTATTATTTTCAAGACATAAGTTTAAATAAGTATTTAAGTATATTTCAGTCTGCCTTCGCTACATACTATAAAAATGGTAATTATCTGCGCCGTGGCACTCATTTGATTCGGAAATTCTAACGTGTAATATTGTGTGTTTGATATGATTGTCTAACTGTTAATCTCAAGTAAAAGTAAAAAGGTTTTAGGATATTCATCAGTTGCAGATTGAATTGAATTTGTACTAATTATTTGATTTATATAAAATGTCAAAGCACGTTGATCCTGTCAAAATATTCCTATGTGGCTCAAACATGGAAGTAAAAAGTATTACGTACAACAGGAATGAGTTCTATCTGTGCATCATGCAGCTAAAATAAAGAAAATAAAACCTTATGTTAAGGTCGTAAGAGTCTTGTTGCGTGCAAAATAAAAATGAAGCCGAGTGAGAAGGCTACCACTGAACCCTGTGTCCCGTTCTAACAGTGACTTAGAGTTGCCAGAGTTAAGTCGATTACAATCCTTTCGTTGTTTGTCGAAAAATATGCGATTGATGTAATGTAATGAAGTAAAAACATTTACTTCTAAAATGTTATTAAACATAAATGATAACTTAGTACCAATATGTTAAAGCAATATTATTAGTTGCTACGTGTAAAGCCTTACTAACGCAAAAAAATTGCGATTGGCGTATAGGTTTTCTTTTATTTGTATGAAATACGGACACCTGACTTGACAACTCCACATGAAATTACCGACTCGGACGTTAATAGCGGAGTGTTTTTTGATTTCGTGATATTTTTGAAGAAGTTTAGTAATAATGGAGAGAATTTGTGTCGTGGAGGCTTGTGGTAGCTAGTATTATCCATATATGATTGTGGTTTATCGTTTCACAGGTAATAATCATAATTTGTTAGTTACCAATTACGATGACCATGCATGACTATCCAATTAGGGATATTCAAACAAAAAAAGTATCGATATTTTTTTGATATATCGTAGTGTTGTATCGATACTTTGCGATATATCGGAGAAACATATCGATATTTTTGATATATCGTATAAAATTTTTCTTGTATTAAGCTAGTCTATAATGCTAAATATTTGTCAGGTTGATATAAGTAAAAACAGCTGAGGTAAAGAAACAAATCAACTTTTCTTTTTTAATTCCCAATATTTTTTTCTCTAGACCTAGCATAAAAAAAAATAGGCTTGCATAAAAAATGCCGCTACGAAGATTTTGTTTACATCAAAACCTTCGTAACTGCGAAGGCTATTTATTCACGATTCGTGGTCTTACGTTTTATTTTTACTCAAGTTGTCATCCATAAATCAGTATCTAATTATTTATTTATATTGATACACAAAACAGAATGCAATCACTAAAAGAAATCATAAGATATAGGTTAACATTTACGAGCCGGACTATATTCCTAAATATGTGTACACATTATGATCAGCATAATTAGCAGTATGCACTTATATTATACTGTTAAAAGTTAATGGAAAATGATAAAATTAAAATGGCGTTACCAACGTTTACGATAAATTTGCCATAAAAAACAACTTTGCCAACATCCCATTTGAACATGTTTTGGTAAAATATTTCAAGTGAGCTATGGTGTTGTATCGGTTGAATAATATCGATTGATTTATAGGTATATGTATATATCATTATCTATTTATGTATGTTGCTATGTATATGTTTATATATATATATATATATATATATATATATATATATATATATATATATTGTATATATGTTTATGATTGTATCTGTTTAATTATTATAAAAACCTATATGTATGCTATTTTTTTATATATTTGTTTAGAAATTACACTAAAATACGTTTTATTTTAAAATGTTTTTATGAAATTTGATTATGTATTTGGACTACACCCGCCTCTATTGTTTTATTCGTTCAACTCCATCCTAAGGTTGCCTGGTAGAGATCACTTTTGGTGTAAACTTTTATATTTCTAAAGTGGTGTAACAATAAAGAGTTTTCTATCTATCTATCTATCTATATATATATATATATATATATATATATATATATATATATATATATATATATCGATACTAGGTTATTCGATAATATCGGATGGAAGCGATATATCGTGTTCATATATCGATATTTTTTTGTATATCGTGCACTCCTATATCCAATCCAAGTTCAAGAACAAATAAATTAAATACCTATGTATTTTTATTCCTTTCTCTATTAAAATGACTTTGTTTCAATTTCAGATTTCCTTAAGATCCTAACGTTAGATTAACTCATAATGCAAAATTAGAAACGATGAAACATATAAGGAATAAGCTGGGTTTGCGGCAGAAACTTCACAAGACTGTTTTATTTAACAATATGTGATTTAGAATTAATTACGCTTAAGTGTAAACTTAACTGTCTTTTCTTACCTAATTATTGAAATATACCACAATAGGTAGTTTATCGTAATTTTATCTCAGTCCAAAAATCCATCTTAAGCAATGATCTGCTGACGTCAGATCACAAATAATTTTTTATATTAAAATTATTGTCCTTAAATCATATTTCAATATTGTCACCATTGTCAGAGAGGGATAAGAGGTACAATTACTGAGCTCTCGTTCGGCTTCAATTTTGCAACGACAGCACATTCCTGTTGTACGTAGTACATTACTTCCATGGGCTCAAAATATAGAAAACGGAGAGCCAAATAAAAGAAATTAAAAATTTATAACTTGTCTGGCTCATTGAGTAAGTAATATTGTAGTCTGGCCATAAATACTGTACATAAAAACTTTTTTTTAACATTTTAATTATTTTGAATTTTTAACGCGTTTATTATTTTAAAAACTTCGATTTCGCGCCACTACACATAATTTTTCGTGTTCATTAGCAAATAACAATATGGGATGAGGTGTTAAAAAAAATAGGATTGCAATGCTCTCCTTGCACGAAGTGGGTATGGAGCCGTCGTCGGTCATATTCCACGAACTTCAAAAGCTTGGTATCGGCCGAATGCTCGTATATCGTACTATCAATGATTTCGCAGACACTCGTCAAATCCTTGTTTGGTCATATGCTATAAAAGTCAAAAGCTTAATTTGTCAATTTCGCAATTCGTCAAATCCTTTATTAATCATATACTTTACAGGTCAAAAGCTTAATTTGTCGTTTCGCGATTCATCAATTCATTTATTGATCAAGACTTCTACTTGTCAAAAACGTGATTTATCTTGACATGGTGAGATCGAACACTAAAGTGCTTCATCTTTAATAAACCCTTTAGTGAAGCGTAATGCAACCTCTTTGTTTATAATATTCCAAATATTACCAATTAGTATTTCAATAATGACAATAATGGTTCTTTATAATTAAATAACAAAATGGACGGCACAATTAAAGAAGGAAAATATTTAAGCAACCCACATTTTTATTGAAACAAAATCTGCAAGAATATCTGCAAGAAAGGTGTGCAAAATAAATTTAAGCCAATCGGTAAAATTTACGATGAATGCATGAACGAAGATTGATGCCTTATAGGTATATATAACTGTCGCTTTTTTAGTTATTATTTTCATTTCGTTAGTTTTTATTAGTTTTTATTTTCAGTTCCCCCCTGTGGGGTGCCGGGTTATAATTGCACTTCCCCATATCATCCCGTGGGTGGCGTAAGAGGCTAAGGGAAAAATACTGATAGATGCGCCTTCTAAAGAACTGCCAACTTACACTGCGATCTCCAAGACGCCTGCCAAGCGTGGGGATTATGGCAAATACCCCCTTGATAGGGGAGGCTGTGCTCAGCAGATCTGGCTGTTACAGTACAGTACAGTACATATAAAGAAGGCATTGCAAGTTACAAGGGAATATTTTACATGAATCAATGAAGTGGTACTACTAAGTATACATACTGACGACTGAATTCTTGTTGTTTAGGGCTGATGATGAAAATAACTTTTCATTTTTGCTTCTTCCCCGTATAAGAATTATGAAGAAACAGACCTGTTTTTACCGTTTACTAAAAACCACTTTAAAATGTTGCTAGATCTGTCCACCCAACTGTTTTCAATACATGTTGATCTGTGTATTTTACTATATATATATCTATTACCTGATAAAAACTAGATCACTTATGAAAAAATATTTTAAATTTAGAAGATTAATTTCGGATAAAATAATAAAAAAGTAATGTGATTTTGAACTAACGATTATGAATGCAGTTAAAATTTTCTTTCTGGATGTGCGTGAAATGGTTGTTATTTTAATTTTTCGCAAGCCACTGGAATTCAATTTGACAGTGGTTTTCTAGGATAAAATCGGATAAACGGTTTAGTAGCAAAATTGAAAAGAGTAAATATATATTTCAATTCGTATATTATATACCTACTAAAATAGAAGCATCGCGATATGATCGTTTGGTAAAATAATTACATAAGTCGGAGCACGCAATCTAAAAAAAAGACGGTAATCTAAAGACATGATAATGACGCTTTAGTTAAAATAATAATAATCAATATTTTAAAGGGCAAAACATGACTATACAATGCTTAAAACAATTACGTTGGATAAAATTGGCCCATATTTATTTGTAATAAAATTTTAATAAGATTTGAGTTCTTGAAAAACTTCATGTTATTACTAGGTTTTAAGGAAGGTGTAAGTAAGGTTTTGAGTTATTGAAAAGCTATCAGTTTTACTTTTATTTTTTATTCCAATGACACATGTCTATGATTTTATTTTCATCTTGACTGTCCCAAAGCGTGCTTGACATTAAGCTTTCTTGACGAATAAAGAATTAGTACATTTAAGAACTTGACGAATCAATTATTTGACAAATCTAGGTTTAGTTCAGTTTCTGGTTTGACAAATCGAGGATTTGTCGTGTCTATAATTTGACAAATAAATATTTGACGATTATATAATTTGACGAATCAATGATTTGACAAGTGTCTGCGAAATCCTATCAATAGATACAATAACACTTCCTCTGACGAAGACCATAAAAGGTCGGGGCGGCCGTGTGCTGTAAGACTTAGTTAGACGTAGTTACTACAAAGGCTGCTAATGCTGTTAAAGCAATAATTCGTTGAAATTCTATTAGGAAGCAAAAAATCTTATCGCGAGAAATGAATATTCCCGCTAGTACTCTGTCGCGTATTGAAGCTCGGTGCTTATCGTCGATATACAGGACATGCCCTTAGTTTACAATTAAGGAGATTGGATCGATCAAAATGCCTTCCGTCGCGATACGCAGGTGAAGGGCATCCTCTTTATAGATGAAAAAATTTCACGATTGAAGAGCACTACAATATAGAAAATACTAAATTGTACGCACAGTTCTAAAGAAGCTGCTCAAGTGGTCGGAAAGGTACGTCGGTGATGGTCTGGTGGGCCGTGTCTTATCAAGGCGTCACAAAGCTAAATTTTTATGAAAAAAGGAGTGAAAACATCAGCCAAAGTGTATCAAGAGACAGTCTTGGAGCAATACACTTTAAAAAAAAATATCTTTGATTTTCTAGCAGGACTCTGTACCTGATCTTGTCACAAGGCACGAACTAACCAAGCCCTGCTTGAAACCAACCTTTCAGACTTTATAAGATCTATAGACTGGCCCTCATCTAGCCTAGACCTCAGTCAACACTTTAGACTACAAATTATGGTTAGTTTCAGGGGACATGCCTTGCTCTAAATGACACGGCACATTGAGTATCATAGAGAAGCGAGAATAAGCAGTGTTAAAGACTTCCGTTATCGAATTAGTGCCATTAATGACGCTTTAATTACTTTGGCTACTGAAACTCAAATTACTGAAGTTCATTCAATTCTCTCATGAGGCTACTATACTAGCCGAACACATAAAAGATTTCAGCTATATAGCCTCTTTGGTTCTTTGGTAGACACACGTTTCAAATTAATGTCGTCAGTAAATCTCTATAATCAGAAGACATGGATCTCTAATCTCTGTAAATGCACAGAAATGATGAAAAAGCTGCGCTTTCTTTGAAGGATATAGAAATACAGTAACGTCTCTAGAAAAGCAATTTAAAGTTGAATTTTCAATTGTCTTTTGGAGACTATCTTAATATCACTCAATAAAAAAAATTAAACAGTTAAGTAAATTATTATTCAATTTTTTTTACAATGTAAACAATAATGTATGAGTTATGTAATGTTTAAAAAAGATTCCAGAAAAAACAGACTTTCATAAACTCTGTAGTGATCTTCAATTGAAATAAATTGAAATTAGCTGTAGACTAAATCAGATTTAGTGATCAGAATGTCGTACTCTCGTTATTTTAACGACTTACAAGAACTGCAGGTATCCAAATGTATGGACACTTAGCAATTTTGTGGATCGAAAATTGAAACCGGCACTGGCACTAGTTATATACCAAGCGGACACTCACCGTAGGGATGGGCCGAGTCGTAGGAACATATTATACTTGCGATAATTGAGGAGCGTTTTCACAAAGTGAAATATTTACAATAACATTTTTTTCAGTACGCAGTTATTATCATTTATTTCTACTTCAGATGGGTCTACCATAAAATTAATTTACCAAATGTTTTAAAAATTCGGGCACCTACATATATAAAATAAAATGCATTCTTTTTATACCAGTTTTTTTAAATTAAATCGCATATCAAAATCACGAATTTTCACAAAAGCGAAATATCTGCATTTTATCCTTAATATATACTACCCGTAATTTGTAATTATTGTTTATTTAATTCACAAGCTTTACAGTAATGGTTCAAATTCAAGAAATTCACGTCTTATATCATCGTTTTCATTCACAGGAACTGAATTTACTAAAAGCATTTCGTCATAAAACTTCTTAGCATCATCGTCCAGGTCCCAAAAAGCTAGTAGTTTTTTTATATATTCTATTTTCTTGTCTGATACCATGTTCTTTTTTAGTATTATTAGTGATTTTTCGATCATAGCATCCATAGATTTAATCCCAGGCTTAAAAATTTCCACATTGATCGGACTTCGCAAATAGGTTTCGCTGTAATAATGTTTAACTTTATTCCGTTCTTTTTCATACTGCAGGATTCGAGCATGAGTCATTTTAAAAGGAAATCTCGATTTTAGCATCTTCTTTGTTGTTGATTTAAAATCGTAGCTATTCCAATCGTCACCCCACTTTTTTTTCTACTCCATGCTTCATCAAGATTTTACTTTAATCGTTAGGGCACAAATGAAAACCTGTTTTCAAAAATCCTTTTCTATACGGCCAAAGACGCGGTCTGGTGGCATGTAGGCCACAAATAGGAAAGTAATGAATCACTTTGCTAAACGCTTTGCTTTTCAGTAAAAAATATAACAAGACGCCAAGAACAATGAAATTTTTATTTTGACTGCTATACGAGTCCGAAAATAGCTTCAAAATCAAGTTATGTTCATTCTTTTCATTTTTATCCAGTTCCTGCAAGTAATTCAATAGGGCCGAAGATATCTCACTAACACCTCTGGCAGCTTGCGTCTCTAAATACGTATAACGTCTTCCTTTAGTTGTTTTTTATCATCTCTATGTTGAATAATACACAAGTTGTGCAGCCAAGCTTGTCGGACATAAAATACTTCGCCTACACTTAGGTAATGGCTGATTCTGTTGGCAATCGGAGCACATCTTTATGGTATCAGGTTCAGTTTCATTCATTGTTCGAAAGAAAGCCTTTGCTCTCATATTATGAAGTCGATATTGGGTCCGCAGCTCATTTCTTGCCACAAGATCTCTTTCGTTTTAATTTTTTTGTTTTTAAATAAGAACGTTGACACTTAAATCAAGAATAGTGGCTTTCAAGACAACGATACTGCAAAATATTCGCTTTGATATTTTGCAGTATCGTTGTCTTTCTCTGTTTTTTTTCGGCATCTTTCAGAACAGTTCGTCTACCCCCTCTTTTTTCTGATAGTTTTTTTACAAACCAGATTCCCATCATCGTTTGGTATGTTGTATGTTACAGTCCTTCAAACGTCTCATTTGAATAGGTACTGTTTTTCGAGAAATGCTCTTTATTTGTAGGTATTTGTATAAAAAGATATCCTGCTTTATCTTACCTTCATTTGCGTATAGTTTGCGCTTGAATCTTAACATTTCATGATATGTAAGAAGAGCGGCCTTACAATCTACTGTTGAAGATGTGACTCCCAGACCATGATTACAAAGGATCTCCAGTATTCCGATCCGTATAAACTGATGACGACGGGCGCACCATGTTCTCTTCATCTTTTTTTCTGCTTTTCCTTCCTCGACTCACTTCAATCACAGGTGAATTATATTCCATTTCAGCCATTATTCGAGATTAAAAGTTTTTAAGTACAGACCGTGCACACTGAATGATTGACAGGTAACAACTGTATAAACTATAAACAACTTAATTAAGCCGCGCAGATATTTCGCTTTGTAAAAACCATTTACTTGTAGATATTTCACTTTGTAAAAATTCCTTATATTCGAGTAAGAATAAAAGCAAAGATTTGTTAAAATCGGTTTTTGTGAACTAATAGATCCCACATAAAAGAACACGAAACCGTTAAATAATTTTTTTATGAACTTTTGGTAGATATTTCGCAATGTTAAAACGCTCCTCAATTACGTTTGAATCTTGTCGATAAAAATGCTATTTATATTTTTACCTAGACTTCTTTGAACAATCAAGGTAGTTATCGTTCTGCATATTTGAAAAATAATATAGTTAGTATTTTATTTTCTGCAAATACCTACTTGTTGACTTGATGCGTGTATACCTAGCTATACATATTTTTTTTATAAATAAATTAACCAAAAACTGGAACCTACTTCAAAAGTATGAAATAACTTGTTGAAGTCGGTATCATGACAGTTAAAAGTACCTATTATCACAATATTGTGCGCATGGTAACGACTTCAAATTCAAATTCAAAGTTTTTAGAAGCGGACAACAGAGATCCATTTTGTTAGTTTAGAATAAAATATGTTAGTAGTTACTTAATTAAAACAATTTAAAGATATAATTACATATGAAAACACATATTCAAAAGGTCATATACTTACGAGGCATCTCGTGTGCAATCATTTTTCGCACGAAATGCTTCAGTATAGGCGCCCCCATGTCATCTGCTACCACTTTCAGGATAGTGTTGTTACTTCCCCGTACCCTCCTCATCAATGAAGCTACTTTTTTCCTAATGACGGCATGAAAGTCGTCAGTATGGGCTAGAGCAAACATCCCGGAAGCACTGCAAAAACGGGGAAGTCTCAACATCATCCTGAAGATGTTATTATATTGAATACGTAAGGTGTTAAGCGCCTTTTGAGAACAGCTAGTCCACAGACTGCCCGCATACAGACCCTGACAATATGCCTTAAAAAGAGTAATCTTTACCTGATCTGAGCAGCGAGCAAATCTGCGAGCCAGCATGTTCCCGCGAACCGCCAAAGCCCTACGCTCCCTTTCAATGTCGGCATCGTCTTTAAGGTCCTCGACAAGTATATGTCCTAGATACTTAAATTGGAACACCCGATTTAAGTTCATTCCATTTAGGGTAATAGGTGGGATGGATTGCGGACACTTACCGGCGGCCTTAAAGACCATAAACTCACTTTTCTTTGTATTATAAACCAAACCATGTGACTCAGCGTAGGTCTCACAAACCTTTAACATCTTCCCGATCGCTCCCGCAGTCGGTCCCAGCAGCACCATGTCGTCCGCATAGCTAATGTTATTAACATTAACACCCCCTACCCGGCATCCGACACGCATGCTGCTGAGCGCGACTATGAGGTCATTAACATAGAGGTTGAAGAGCTTCGGAGACGACAACCCCCCCTGCCTCACTCCGCACTCCAACCTATACGACTCGGAGAAGCTGCTAGACCATTTCACATAGTTGTTCTGATTTGCATACCAATATTGAAACATTTTTTGTATCTCTAACGGTATACGTCTGTCTGCCATCTTTTTCCAAAGCACATCATATGATACTAGATCGAAGGCTTTGGAGAGGTCAAGGAAACAGGCGTATACCGGAGTTTGGCGGTTGGTATAGTATTGGACAGTATGCTTGAGGCTCAGAATTGCGCTTTCAGTTGATAATCCCGGCTGAAACCCGAATTGAGCGTCATGAATATTCATATACTTTTCCAAGCATGACTCAAGCATACTGTCCAACACCTTGGCCATTGTGGTCGCAAGTGAGATTGGTCGATAGTTAGTCCTATCGGAGATGTCTCCTGTCCTATTCTTCACTATGGGCACTACCGTAGTTTTCATTATATCATCAGGTAGGTAAGAATGGCTAAGACACATAGAGAAAAACATAGACAGGACCCTAGGCAAGTGAAATCCCGCGTATTTTAAATGTTCTATGCTTAACGCATCGTGCCCAGGGGATTTGCCTCTGTTCATATTCCTTATAACATCTCGCACTTGCCTAGAGGAAAACGCAAGCAAGGGCTCGTCCTTAAATTCAATATAATCAGACTCAATAGTCATCCTAGAGGGACCAAGCGGAGACTGTACTTTAAAATATTCCATAAACATCTTGGCTATCTCTCTTGGATCACTTGTACCCCCGACGCTTGCCGGGAGGCCAGGCTTAGCATCAAGCTTCCTCGTAGATTTCCAAAATTTGCTGAAATTATTTTCCGCCCGTTGCTTTGCTATGGCATCCATTTTTATCTGTTCTTGATGGTTTTGACACCATTTTAGCCTCCCTTTAAAAACTCTGCGAGACTCGCACATTTGAACATATATTGAGCCTGAAGTTGGACGCCCATGAAGGAGCCATATTTGAAATTTAAGCCTGGCATCCTGATGAGCTTCTCTCACATGTTCATTCCAACCACGCAAAATTTTTCTTCGCCTGTTTGAGTCACTCTCCGCTTGGTTTGAATCGCCGCATTACTTAAAATATAAACTATTCTATCATATAACTTATCTAACACAGCCTTATGTTCACCCAAGCTACATGACCCGTAACTGCAGCCCTCCAATGCAGAAGGAAGATGAATATCTCGCAAGGCCTCGTTACAAATATCACGGTATCTACTTATCTGAGACTCATCCCTTTCCCCCCATTTCACTGCATTGCAGGGTACATTTTGAGTCACAAGCTTAGGTATAACTTCAACTAAGTTACAATCTATATAAATAGGTAGATGATCAGACACAAAGACATCCTCTAGTATCCCTACATTTATCACAGTTTGTTTTGCTGACAGGGAGACAATACAATGATCTAGCCAGCTCCTGCTTTTATGATATAGATCTATGCACAGATAGATTAGTATTTTATATCTCTATGGATCTATGTATGTGTATCTATTTGAGTCCGCCCCCAATAATTCTACATCAGCACAGACCCAAAACCGATCTGTACAAAAATTGTTCAACTCTGTGTAAAAGAATTCGCTAGGATACGCGTTAAAATCACCCAACAAAAACACGGTTTCAACATTGCTACTCTCTTCAATCGCACTAACCTCACTCAGAACTTCTGTAAAGATTGGTAGGTTATCCCTTGATTTTATTGGCATATAAACACAGATTACTAAAATGGTGCGGCCACCCATGGATGCTTTGATAGCTACTAGTCTAGTGCTATGGCATTCTATAACAGAAACACTATCAAGAATACCCTTCCTCCATAGGATGGCTACCCCCCCATACGGTCTCCCTCTCAGCAAAACTCCGTCATCAACTGCGCTCTTTCCAACATACTCAAAATCACTAGAAACATTACCCAGTAGTGGAATATCGTGATTCAGAAGCCATGTCTCTTGTAAACACAACAAATTAGACATTTCACATAAATTTCTTACATCTTCCATTGACGTCTTAAGGTTTTTACAGTTAAAACTAATAAATTTACAGACTTCGACAAGTTATTTAATTTTTTTGGGTATTGAATTCGGTTTAATTTTTTGGTAAATTTTTTTTTTACTCTCTTTAGTGACCTTTGCTACTTACGGGATCGATTGTCTTTCATTGTCAACGACTATATCATCAAGTAAATATTGTTCAGTTATCGGACAGTAACTCAATAACGGCTTGACCAATTTTTATGAAATTTAAATGGGAGCAAATGACAAGCATCAGCTTTCAAACAAAAATCGGTTCACCCACACAAAAGTTATAAAAGTTTAAGAAAGACAAAAAAAACAGACGAATGAGAACCTCCTCCTTTTTTGGAAGTAAAACTTGTTATTCCCTGGTGGGTATTTATGTAGGAAACCTTACAAAAATAACAAGTGGCAAAGTTAAGCCGGGATAGCAAAAATCTTTATTGGTATAATTTGTTCAAAAATATAATTGGCAAAGGCCTATATATTATAATTTATATATATTATAATTGGCAAATATACTGACTGCTGTTTTAATGTTTCTATTATTTATGTAATTTAAGTTGTGTGATTTCGTTTGAAAACGTCGACACGGTCTTTAATTTAGTGAATTTCATAACACTAGCGTTGCAGGCGCTTTCACCAAAACGAGACAAAGCTTGCAACAGCTACCATGTGGAACAGAGACAAGTAACGATCTTTACCCAATTAGTACCAGTATATGCTGACCCCTCATATAACCCAAAACAAGATTATCTGACTTATTAATTAACTCTTATTCCTTCTTTTTGGTAATATGAACTCCAGGATAACTATTCATACCATTTCACTGTACATGTACAATTTATCTTCTTTTGTTAACTCAAAACAAATTTTCACTGGCGGTAGAACACGGGAGCGTATAGGCGCTTACGGGTCTGATACTTGGTTGAAACTGATTACTGAAGCTATGATTCAAGCCATTCAAGGCGTTCATTTATATCCGACCATTTGCACCGATGCGTAGCATGTGACCCCCGTCTTGTTTGCGGAATCTAGAGGGGGTAATCTGTTGTTTGTATTAAGCGACCTCTACCCATAAACACTAAATTCATCGTGTGCGAGAACTGAAATATTATTAAAATGGTAGTGCGTGGATAAAACAGCTTCCATACATAAATATCCAAACCTTTCATCAAAAAACACAAAATTATACAGATATAACATCCAGAGGTAGTAATGACGGACTTACTACCTCTTAATTCGTTACAAAGGGTTAGTAGAAAAATGCTAACAACCTCTTGGAGTTGACTTCTGGTGGTAGTCTTATACAAACATCCAAGTCTCTTGTGCCTGTAATTTATTATTATTTTCTTTTTATTGCTCTCCTCGATGTTTGTTGATTACTCGACTTGACAAAATATTAAAAACTAAACTAAAAAAAACTCTATTCAAAGGGAGCTTACGTACTGCCTCCATTAAACAAAACATACAACATTAGTTCTACGACTTTACTAAAATTTTTAAACATCTGTAAAAAAAATACATAATACTAGTACTGTCTGACACTTTCAAGTTCTGTTTATATACTGTGTATATTATTTAAATATCTATTTATTGTGGCGTGAAGACTGCCACAGCAATATTTTTTGCTTTTATTAAATTAGGCACTCACTTGGTGCGTCACATCAAAATTGAGTAAAAACTAAACAAAAAGAAAAAATCCGTGGCATGACATGAGCGGAACGTTGAATTAACTGAAACAAAGCATTTATTTTGTGCGAGTGGGGGGCGTGAGACGAGATGCGTGACGTCATCATGAAAGCGATGCACCGAGCTCGCGTTTCAAATAGCCGAAACGAAAACTTAAAAAACTTTATAATTTCTTGATGGATTTAAAATGATTTAAAAAAACTAAATGCTCAGAATGGCAATTTCTTGATGGATTTAAAATGATTGAAAAAAACTAAATGCTCAGAATGGCAAAGCACTTAAGTAGTAATCAAATATCGTGTTATGTGGACGTCCCTCATTAGGCTCCATTTTGTCTTTTGAGTACGGACATCTAAAAATATTACTCTAGCTCCAAGAAAAAAACTGCTTTTTCTTTCGACTTTTTACAATGCATATAGCAAAAATATCACAATATTGTAATATTTGTATTACACCCATTACTGAGTTTTCAGCTAAAGTCATAGTGCGCGCGTATCGAGCATAAAGCGATGAATTATTTTCTATCATATAATCTAGCTTTCGTTTGCACAGCTTCGAATCATAACGGTGAAAAAAGTTCAGAGCACTCTTAACGTAACGCTTATATTAAACTCCTGTTCAAACAGTCATAAGAAACGTAAAAAACGTGCGTAGATGAGTGAAAGAATAGTAATACGAACGAATTAGTGGTCATAAATTTTGTTCTTTTAAAGATAGAATCTTCGTCTTGGATGCCTCTACAATTTTGTTTAGTATTAATTATCATAAAGCACAAGATGTGCTATATAATAATTTAAAGTTGGTAACAGTGCTTTATACTTACTTGCAAATAAAAATAGTCTTGACGGGATAATAATGCTTCTTCTAATGGATAGATTCAGGCGTTACTTTGCGGAAATCCATATTTAATAATAACAAATACTTTTAAAAGTATCCTAAAAAATATTAAATAATATTTAAATAAAACACTTAAAAAAGCATAAAATTATATATCTAGTGACAATTCCGCCTAATTTTCCTGTTATCTACGTGACGTCACAAACATCACGCAGCCTAACCGGAAGAATACCCGACTAGTTTCGCTTCTAAACGAAGCATCTTCAGGAGGTCTTGACTTACCGAGCGCACGATCGAGACTGAATCAGTCTCGATCCAGTCTCGATCGTGCGCTCGGTAAGTCAATTTCGGCGAAACTAGTCGGGTATTCTTCCGGTTAGGCTGCGTGATGTTTGTGACGTCACGTAGATAACAGGAAAATTAGGCGGAATTGTCACTAGATATATAATTTTATGCTTTTTTAAGTGTTTTATTTAAATATTATTTAATATTTTTTAGGATACTTTTAAAAGTATTTGTTATTATTAATGCTTCTTCTAGCTTCAGACTAACACTCGTTACTGTGAAATTGCCTACCATATTTAAAAATTAAATATTTCAGCGTAGTATTGCATTGTTGTTAGTGTTACCAGTTCAGTCCCTTATGTAATGCTCTTAGCACTAGTAAAGTCGTTACAACTGTTAACTGTAACGCTGCAATGGGCGGATTCGATGGTGACTAAAAGTTGCTCAGGTGCTGTCCGTAACTTCAAAAGCAAGTAGAAATCCACTTCACAGTTGAATATTTTACCCGATGCGAAACAGGGTGAAGATTTTCACCTGTCAGTTATTACTCAAGGTATTCGTAAGCCTTGGAAAGTTTATGAAAATGAGTACGAGTGAAATAACTCTGGTGGATCTTCTTCTTAGCTTCCCACTCTCACACATAACACAAGACAAAATGAGATCTTTCACTTATATAATATTAGTACTACTTTCACTTCACTTTATATTTTAATTATCACTGTTCAAGCATTCTGTGTATTATTTGCTCTATAAACCCGTAGTTACAACTGTTAAGCAGTAAATCTATCGCCAAGCGTCTAATTCCTCACAATTTGGAACTCAATCCAGCATCTGTATTTGTGCACCACATTATCTGAATGCTAACATTTTATCGCAGTGGAAATTTATAATACATATCAGCTCGGCTATATAATAGATAATATGTTAAGGTTCCATAATATATTTTAATTTAACCGAAGAGGAATATGTTAATATACATACGAATATAAATAAAAACTTATCGTGAAACAACAGCAATGTAATAATTTATGAGCATACCACATCGAGAAACTAACGTCTCATACCACAACAACCAATTTGTTTATCAATCGTTCAGTTTCACCGGTCTTTCGGTCAGAAGAAATTAGGAATGGGCATGCATGTTCATCCCTAATTTTTTTCCTACTTGACATGTAAATATAGAGGAGAATTAAGGATTAGTATGAATAACGAAACTATAGTAAATTTTTTGTAGCAAATGAGTACCGAAAATTTTACTGCGGCCCGCGGAATTAACATAAAGTCCGTTCCACACGAACTCTGTAGTTACATGTAGGTAGGTACATTCAGTTGAGTCTGACTACCTGCGCGTCGAAAAATATTGCTTGTAACCTACGAATAAATAATAAATACATATTTATTCGTAGCTTGTAACGTATCAATACTAAAGTTGCAACTTTTGAATTAGGGTAAGCAAAACAAAGATCGTTTCGGAAAAAAATGTTGTTGCTAAGTCAACAAAGCGTCTCGTCATACGTTTGCCGACGTATCACTGTGAGATCAACCCAATTGAATTCGTTTGGTCTCAAGTGCTATGGCAGGATATAACAAAAGCAATTTTGGTGGTATTAATACAGAGTCTAAAATACGATGCCAGTAATTTGTACTGGCAAGGTGTTGTTAACACTGAAACAGTTGATGCAAAAGTCGCCATTTTTTATGAAATTATTACAAATACTGTACGATATAAATGGGTCCTTGTGAGTGTTACCAGTTAAAATGAAACATGTGCCAGCACCTTGGCTTACGCCCGACATAAGGTTACTTATAAATAAAAAAATAGCGGCTATAGCTAAGTACAACTGTAACCCTATCGATGAGAACAAATCTAAGTATGCGGCACGACGAAATCTCTGCAATAAAGAGTTTAGAAATGCGCAACGCCGACATATTCATAATTCCTTAGAAAATGATGATCCTTCAAAGGTATGGAAATTCCTTAGGTCACTGGGAGTAGGAAAGTCTCGTAACAGCAATATCTCCGATAATATAGATTCACTAAATCAGCATTTTTCCTCTTCTAAAAACTTTAATGGTACTATAAAAGCCGCAACACTTGCTAATCTTTCGACTATTCCAACTCCTGATCATCCTTCGTTTGAGTTCATGCAATTTATGATTCTGATGTTAAGAGTAACATTGAAGCCATTTCTTCTAACGCAGTTGGCAGTAACTGTATCACTAAGAAAATAGGATTTACTTTTAAGAATAAGATGCAGATCACAACTCAGGTGTGGAGAAAATTTAAAGAAACTCCAAAGCTGCAATTGCTTTCCAAGTGACAGAAAAAATGATAGAATCATCACCCGATTCATCTGACTGAAATTTAAGTTTTTTTTTTTATATTGTAGCAGAATAGGTGCTGAAAATTTCAACTTCAATTTATTTTGTATTACGATGTCAAAACTGACAATTGCAAACTTTTCTCCATTTTTACCCATCAACGTGGGATGGACAAAAGTGGCAAATTTTAGTGGCATTTTTAGCGTTCTTATCCGAAATCGAACAGAGGAGGAAACAGTTACAAACGATCACAGTGATCACAACCATTGCTAAAAGCCCTGGACTCGTAAGAAGAGCTTCGCTTCCACTTTTCTCGTGCGTACTGCGAAAGAGTGGAACTACTTACCATGGTCTGTTTTTCCCGATGAATACAACATGGGTGTCTTCATATCGAGAGTAAATATGTTTCTTCTGGGTAAGCGTGCTCCATCTTAGACCACATCAATACTTAACATCAGGCAAGGTAAGGACAAACGTGAACCTATTCTGAATAAAAAAAAAATTTGTGGACAAAATTTTCATAGTGGCATCAAGTGGAACACGGCATTTATAAACGAATGCTACCAAAAATTCGGAAGGGTCATAATAGTCATAACATAAGTCATAACATAATACACGCTCTCATTAAATTCTTTCAATGTACAGAGTTCAACTGTCAACTTTGCATATGTCAAAAAACGATTACAAATACCTATCTTCGGACATGGGTCAAAAATATAATTTCGTGATGTTATTTGAAGCTTTTGAATGATAAAACTAACGTATTTTTCACTCATTTTAGTAAATAATACGGGAAAACTTACGTGAACCAGTCAGATAGTTTCGATTATGGTAACTGCAACCCAGCCCTCGCACCTATGACGTCACGCGCGCTGCGAGCTGCCGCCCAGGCGCCCGCAGTGCTAAGAGAGACGTCAACGCGGGCGTCCTCTCCTTGAAAAAGACCACCGAATGTGGTTGAAACTAAAGCCGGAGCTATCTGACTGATTCACGTGACTTTTGTGTAAAGCTTGAGTGAAAGCTTTCCAAACGGTTTTAAGAAAATTTTCAAAATGTTTTTTTTCCTGGAACCTTTGCTAGAACGCCCAAAATCAAACGCCCAATGTAATCATAATATTTACTATAACTTGGTGTTATTTTTGCTAACAGTAAACTATTCGAACGTTTTACTAGTAATCTGTGGTCAGTCAGTCCTGCCTGCTAAGGTTGGATTCGTACCATAATTATAGTATTTGTACTATAATTCCATGCCTCGTACTATATTATCCATTTAATATAAAATAGTGACTGGCATGCATGACTGACACACAGGACTGACATCTGACTCAGACACTGACCTGACATTGATAATTTGACATTCACCACAGCCAGCGATGCTGAATTCAACTTCAACTTTATTAAACAAAATACTATGAACTATATAAAACACTAAAGCTACTACAATAAAAGCATTTAGACAACCTATTAGTCATAGCAGACTCACAGGCAGTCCAAATGCTCCAGCCCACTACCAGTTGGCAGCGTGCCCAGCATGCTGGCAGCATTGCCCCGTTGAATTGCAATGCTTATTCGTTGAGCCTAATATGTGCCAGCATTAAAATAGTTAATACAAGAAAATACTAGAATTTGTTTATCCAATATAAATTAACATCACTTAGTTTTACAGTTAGAATTAACACATTAATAATTAATTCACCTTCATGATCGGGATTATCGTAAACTTATAAAAAATAAAAATCACGGATACCACCCCATACGTGATTACTATTAGTATAAATACATTGCCAAACTAACTTAATCAAATAAATTACAAGAAAAAAATCTTTTTTTTTTAAATAAGCTTTTATATACGCTCTAAAAAGAAGAAAATATTTTTTTCCTTAAAAATTATAACTATCAACTTATTATAACCTCATTGTAGACAATTTATATGATCGCAATAGCTTGTCACGCGATTTGTAAATAAACAAGGGTACTAATAAATATTGATCTGCCAATTTTTTTATATTTTCAATTTCAATTTAATTGTATACTGATAGGTACAAGTAATTAAACCCCGCGACAAGCATTTATGATCATATAAATTGTATATAATGAGGTCATAAGTTGATAGTTATAATTTTTATGGAAAAAAAAATTTCTTCTTTTTAGAGCGTATATAAAAGCTTTTTTTAAAAAAAAAATTTTTCTTGTAATTTATTTTTTATTTTTATAGTTATCGCTGGCTATGTTTCTCAGTCTGATCATCTCATTCAACGCATCATTGTTGCAAGGTCCTCTGCTCTAATATGAGAGCTATGCATTCTTAAATTGTTCAAACGTGTGTCTCGCTGTTCAGGAGTTTCGTTTCTTCTAACTTGAGAGTTTTCGTAAATTACCTAAACCAACCTCTTGTTGATTCTTGAATTCGTCTGCTCTAATTAGTGATATATAATATTCTTGTATTAATCAATCGAACCTCTCTTTTTTCAACGGATTGGGTTTCTCTTATTGAGCCTTATCAAGCGTTAATTGTCGTTGAGTAGGTATTAAGCTTTTGTCTCGATCACGTCTTTTATTAAGTCCTTGGCATTTAGAGTCATCACCTTCGTTAACAAGCTTTTCCTGCCGTTTTTATGTTTTCTTTGCCAGTCTTCTATTCCTCTGTGTTGATGTTTCTTTTTTTCCCATTTTGTTCCCACAAGTACCGAAGAAATATTCGTCGACCCTCCCAGAGCTCCATTTAGAAGGGTAAAAGCTAATATACAACAGGGTTCGCCCAGGTGCCCTGAGGTAGTACGTTCACGACATCATATTACACCCCGATGCAGCTCAGTACTCGGCACGGCTTCACCTTGACTTGGGTGTTTGGGAGAACGCGCCACTTATTTCACCTTGGAGCTTACTTGTGCCTGACGAAATAAAGTTCCGAGTTAGATTTTGGAGTTGTCCTTCTCCTAGACAGATCGCAGACCAATGCTGATGACACCCATCTCGCTTTTTTTATGCTTGATAGGTTAGCCTTTGACCACTATCTCACCTGAAGATAAGTGATGATGTGGTCGAAGATGTTGTTCAGGCTAAATTATAATTACTGGCTCTCAAGGATAGCTGCCGGAACACACCATTAGTTGCTTGACGACAGATTTTCTACTTGAGGGTGGTAGCTAGCCAGGCGGGCATTCGCAAAATGCCCTACCACCATTGCTATAACGACTGCCATCCTAAGATAACAACTAGGACCGATGGCTTAACGTGCCCTTCGAAGCACGGAAGCGCTTAGTAGTAATGTCACCAGCGGTCACCCATCCAAGTCATGACCGGAAGTTGCTTAACTTTGCTGATCTATTCAGAACGGCTAAGCAAACTTCGCTACGAGCGCTTCGCTTAATCACACAAGTCAAACTTATTTCAGCTTGGAGCATACTTATGCCTCACGAAATACAGTTCCAAGTTACATTTTGGAGTTGTCCTTCTCCTAGACAGATTGCAGACCAACGCTGATGACGCCCATCTCGCCAAATTACACAAGTCAAACTTATTTCAGCTTGGAGCTTACTTGTGCATGACAAAACACAGTTCCGAGTTTGATTTTGAAGTTGTCCTCCTAGGCAGGTTGCAGACCAATGCTGATGACGCCCATCTCGCCAAATTACACAAGTCAAACTTATTTCGGCTTGTAGCTTACTTTTCAATTTACTTTTAATTAGTCTTTTTATACCCTTTACCAATAGAATTGCATTAAAAATAACCATTCCTCTATCTTGGATGATCCGCATCCCGTTATTGATTATTTAAAAACTTCCCATGCATAGTGCGTGTTTTTGTATTATGTTATACCAAGTTTAATTTTTATATGGGAAGTCTCTACAATGGGCTTGTAAATCACGATAGACCGTGAGTGTCCATGCAAAATAAGATACGTCTAAGTTTGGGCCATTTGTTAGACAAAAAAACTTAAGTAAAGCGTACTATAATTTTGTCTAAATACTATCTTTAATTATTTGGTACTAGCATTACAACATACCTAAACAACCCTGTGCCTGCTTGACTCATGTCAATTGTCAAGTCATGTCAGATTTCAAGTGTTTGGTTTCGTTCGATTTGGGTTTGTGCCGTGTCGTGTCGTGTCATGTCGTCTATCACGGTCTATTTACCTATCATATCATGGCATAGTACATAAAATTGTACCGAGAGAGCGAAATTGAAATCGTAATCATTATTGAATTTCGGTTGACTTCGGCGCTGTGATGTTTTCATGCCGTGGAACGGAGAAGTGTTAAGAGTGTAGTGATAAATGGGGGTTACAATTATTATTGTGGATTTGTGAGAGTGGCGATGGATCGTCGGTGCTCCCAGTCGGTGAGGACGCTAAATTTCGACGATTCGGACTCGGATCTGCCGAAGGCGGAGCAAAAGAAAGACCTGTCGGCGTCTGCTGCTCCACCGTCATTGAACCAAAGCGCCGAAGGTCGGTAACACTCGTAGCTAATATTTTGATTCCTCTGTAATGGCTCGTGCTTTAGTAGTTTTTCAAGGTTTAACTATCGTCGTTACATTGTGAAGGCGTGAATGGATGGTCCACGCTTATTGGCCGAGGCCTAATTGTGTATCGAGTGCATCTCATGCTACAAACTTCCAAATGCTTTCAAACTACTGGCCTACCCAAATAATTTTACTGCCTCATATTAATTAGTTTTCAGAGCAGAATAAGGGAATTAAATTTATTACACTCTAGATAATAAACTTATTTCCCGATATTCTGCTCTTTTAAAATCCTCATTGCTGAACTAAGAAACTGTTAGAAGACAGTGCAAAGAAAGTTTTATTTTGTAGAATAATGTATCTATTGTATGTCAAATAAGTCCCACACTACAGTAATTAGAGACTTCATCCAAAATTACTGTTAAAGCTGCCTACATAACACTTAAATTGTTATAATCAATATACATATAACAAACTAAGATATATCAACTAAAATAGTATAGATAATAGTAATTATATAATGAGACATTTTTTGCTCCCCAATGTCTGCATTATTTTTTTTTTTTATTTTTTATTTTTATTATAGGTTAGCCTTTGACCTCTATCTCACCTGATGGTAAATGATGATGTGGTCGAGGATGTTGTTCAGACTAACCTAGAGTTACTGGCTCTCAAGGACAGCTGCCGGAACACACCGTTAGGTGCTTGGCGACAGATTTTCAACTTGAGGGTGGTAGCTAGCCAGGCGGGCATTTGCAAAGTGCCCTACCACCATGCTGTAACGACTGCTATCCTAAGACAACAACCGGGACCGACGGCTTAACGTGCCCTCCGAAGCACGGAAGCGCTCAGTAGTAATGTCACCAGCGGTCACCCATCCAAGTCATGACCGCGGCGGACGTTGCTTAACTTTGCTGATCGATTCAGAATGGCTCAGCAAACTTGGCTACGAGCGCTTCAAAATTTTATTAGGAAATAAAGAGCTCCATTTTGAAGTGTTAGGAAAGATTGATTAGTTCTTTAACAATAATATTCTTTCTCCTGTTTAGCTACCCTCTAAGAAAAAATAGGTTTTGATTGCCGTGTATCCATGGCGGCAGAGGCATATTTATTATAAAATAAACACCTCTTACCATATTTTTCTGTCATATAATTTCTTTGTCTCTTGTACTGATGTAAAGCCAAAGACCTGATCATGAAGGAAAGTGGTGCATTTTATTCCCTCTGCCATCCTTGAAACCTTAGTAGGGGTTAGTAAAACTGTCTTAGTATATTATATAGTAAGTTTACAAATTATAATGTATATAAATATTATCTGCCTATATATTTGATAAATTATATTAACTCCAGCTTCAGTTTGTATCCGGGTGTCCATCCTGGACATAGGCATCCTCTAGTAAATCAATTGATATTTCATTTGTATGAATTCAGTAATACATTTATATGCTCATATATTAAAAATATTAATGAATAGATTCAGGCGTTACTTTGCGGAAATCCATATTTAATAATAACAAATACTTTTAAAAGTATCCTAAAAAACATTAAATAATATTTAAATAAAACACTTAAAAAAGCATAAAATTATATATCTAGTGACAATTCCGCCTAATTTTCCTGTTATCTACGTGACGTCATAAACATCACGCAGCCTAACCGGAAGAATACCCGACTAGTTTCGCTTCTAAACGAAGCATCTTCAGGAGGTCTTGACTTACCGAGCGCACGATCGAGACGCGCTCGGTAAGTCAAGACGAAATTAGGCGGAATTGTCACTAGATATATAATTTTATGCTTTTTTAAGTGTTTTATTTAAATATTATTTAATGTTTTTTAGGATACTTTTAAAAGTATTTGTTATTATTAAAAATATTGGTCAATGCATCCAGCCTGCATTCAGACATGTAAACATTCAGTGAATACACAATGTCTGATGTAATTAAAATTTATATAATTGCCCCTCAAACATAGGCTGTGAAAAGATTCATGGGATAACAATAAATGAATATTGTTTCAATTAAAAACCTATAGAAGAAGTTAACCAATATATTATACTGGAAATACTTATTTATAGTTTTGTTTTGAAGCATTGGCCAAAACCAACCAAATTTTTTATTTTACAAGCAGTTGAAATGCCGAGCCCTTCTTCCATTCGCACTTCGTCAATTCAGTCTATATTATGTTTTAATAACAAGAGTTGTATGTATGCAAACAAACATACTAATCTCTTAATTATTACTTTCTCCTTGTTCCAAAATTCCCTTAACTGCACATTTTCATTAAAAATTAGAACTCTCTTTAGATTAAATATTTGTATTTTGTACCTGGCCTACTTACTCACATTTTGCTGAAAGCAATGTTTACTGTGTAAATGTGTCTTGCACATGTACTGATGACTCTGAAGATATATAGAAGTAGGTATAAGTAATCACTATTAAAAGATACGCCATAAGTTGAGTACAGAAACAAACTATTTTATTCATTTTATAAGATACCTTACAGGAGTATCTACCCACATAACTAAAGTAAATCACTTGGTACAAATCATGCAATAGGTATATAAACAAACATAACATATCTTTCTCTCATATTTGACCCTGAACCAATTCCAATTAACTCTCTTCATATAAAACATTATAATTATATTGGAAATAACAATTATGATTCTGGGATGCCTATTATGTCTGGCCACAAGTTAACATCTGGTATTTCAATAGACAGATCGTCTGAAGTTGTCCGTCTTCTCAAATTATTGTCAGGACGATCCCATGACAGCCGACGCTGATTCATAACTTCTGGTCTGACTGTTCGTGCCAAAATCTGGTCCACATGTATGCGGTAAAGTTCTCCACCTTCTGTCCTCACCCGATACACACTTGGCCCTTCGATTGTATCTATTGTACCTCTCTTCCACTTTTCCCCTGGACCATACATGTGTATAAGTACTGTCTGACCAACTTCAAATGATCTGTTTGGTTGTTTCTGTGCCATCACCTCTAACTGTATGTCTTCCCTTGAAGGTAAATTTTCTGGGTGCAGTCTTGATATCGCTGTTCTATACTTACGACCATTAAGCATCTCAGCTGGTGTCTTATTGGTGGTACAGTTAGGTACAGTTCTAAGGTGGAACAGAACTTTTGCTAATTTCTCAGACCAGGGCATCTGCACGCTTTCTAACTTTTTTAGTTTATTTTTAAACGATTGAATTGCTCTCTCTACTTGCCCATTTGTAGCTGGGTGATAAGGTGGGGAATACAGATGCTTTATTCCATTTCTTTTTAAAAATGTATTGAACTCCTCAGAACTAAATGCCCTTCCATTGTCTGAAACCAGGACATCTGGCAGCCCTTGAGATGCAAAAATTTTCCTTAATATGGTGATGACAGTTCCACTACTCATTGTCGGTACAATTTCTGCTTCAAACCACTTGCTGTGACTGTCTATCAACACGAGAAATGTCTTTCCTTGAAAAGGGCCAGCAAAATCGACATGTACTCGGCTCCATGGTTTCTCATTACTTATCCATGACTGAGGATCTTTTGGTGGATTGTTTCTCACCAACTGACATTGTTCACACTGAGCCACAACTTGCTCTATGTGCTTATCCATATGAACCCACCATACATATCCCCGAGCATAAGCCTTTGTTTGTACTATCCCTGCATGAGGAATGTGTAGTAATTCTAGTACTTCATGTTGTAGTGACTCTGGTATAATGACCCTGTTGCTCCACAGTAAACAATCTTTACTATGGGAAAGAGCCTCTCTTCGAGTCCAATATGGCTGTAAGTCTTGATCAGTGTTGTGGCGTGGCCAGCCATGAAGAACATAGAACATGACCTTACGTAGAACTGAGTCCTTCTTTGTTTCGGCAGCTATCTTATTTGCATCTAGATTCCAACCATCTGGTCGATCTTCAAGCAACAACACCTCTCTCAGAGGCTCCTCTTGCAGTCCCGCGGCTGTTGGTGCAGTCCATCTGCTAAGAGCATCAGCATTGCCTATCAGTTTCCCTGGCCTGAATTTAATATCATAATTATAACATCCTAATTTCAAGGACCATCTCAGCATCCTTGGAGAAATTTGATCAGGGATCGGCTTGTTTGGGTTAAATAAACCCACCAGTGGTTTGTGGTCTGTGATTACACAGAACTTACGGCCCGTCAAAAACTCATGAAACTTAGTAAGCCCAAACATAATTGCCAAAGCTTCTTTATCAATTTGGCCATAACGCCTTTCATGCGGTTGCATTGTTCGGGAAGCCATCATTATTGGTCGCTCTACTCCATCATCCATAACATGAGCAATTATAGCTCCCACTCCATAATCTGAAGAGTCACAAATTAAGAGTAGCTCTCTGTTCAATTCATACCCTACCAATGTAAGGTCAGATGAAATTAAGTCTTTAGCCTTCTCAAATGCTAGCTGCTCCTTATCTGTCCAACTCCACTCTTTTTTAGATTCTAATAATCGGTATAGAGGTTCTAGTAAAGTTGCCTTATCAGGTAGAAATTTTTCATAGAAATTGTAGAGACCCAGAAAGGCACGCAGTGTTTCTTTATTAGTTGGAGCTGGTTTCTCTTTTATCTCTTTAACCTTTGTCGGAGACGGGTGAAGTCCTTCAGCATCAATCATATGTCCAAGAAAGGTGATGCTGTTTGAAGCAAATGTACACTTTTTTACATTCAGCCGGAAACCCATCTCATTAAGCTTTAACAAAACTTTTCTTAGCCTCTGGTTATGTTCCTGCATATGGTACCAGTGATCGCTATATCGTCCAACAGACAGGCTACTCCTTCCATATTTGCTAAAGCTGATGACATAAGCCGTTGAAAGATACCTGGAGCAGCACATACTCCAAAGGCTAAACGGTTCATTTTCATTAGCCCGAGCGAAGTATTGAGTGTCAGTAGCTCTGCTGTGTCCTTATCAACTTTTAGTTGGGTGTACGCTTGTCTGAGGTCTAACTTACTGAAAACCCGGCCACCACTTAACTTAACAAAAGCCTCCTGGGATGTTGGGAGTGGATATGTATCCGTATTGATGGCCACATTCACAGTAGCACGGTAATCGCCACAAATCCGGAGAGAACCATCATCTTTCTTGACAACCCTTATTGGTGTAGCCCATTTTGAATATTTAACTGGTGTCAGCACTCCAGTATCAATCATTCTTTGCAATTCTTCTTCGACTTGCTGCTTCATTGGAAATGCTACCGGTCGTGCTTTAAAATATTTAGGCATTGCATCAGCCCGTACATGCAATGACACTTCTGGACCTTTATATTCCCCAAGTCCTTCCTTAAACAAGTCAGGAAACTCTTTCATCCATGGTGTGATCATGTCCTCCGACCAACACAGTCCTGCTACAGCAATACTAAGAGGCTCAAACCAGTTCCTCCCTAGAAGGCTTGGGGTATTCCCTGAAACCACCAACAATTCACACTGTGCTTCCTTGTCACCGAGCACCACTCGCACATGCAATAGTCCTAAAACTTTGAGGGCTTCACGAGTAACTGTCATCAGCTTCACATATGTAGGACTTAGCTGAGGAGGGACTGGCCACATCTTCCTATATGTGATTTCAGAGATAATGGATCGTGATGCACCAGAATCTATTTCCATGGCTAACTCGGCTCCATTAATGTACACTTTTGAAACTATTGGAGGTTGATAGTCCCCCACCCCGCACATGTACAATCCCATCATGTCTTCCTCTCTTAGTACATTATTCTTGTTATTATTGCTGCCTTCTGGAACTTCTTCCATTTGGTGCACTTTTGCTGCCTTTTTCCAACATGCAGCAGCAATGTGTCCTGTCTTTTTGCAATAGAAACACTTTGCTCCAGTAAATCGACAACGTTCCCCAACTTTATGTTGTCGGGTACAGTGGTTGCATTCAGATGATTTGACCTTACCAATCTCCATTGGTTCAGGCACGCAAGAATGAGTTTGCTTAGACTCGCCAGCATCAGGGTACATATCGGGAAATGTCGCTTGATAATTCAAACATGTCTGTAAGGTTACCTCATAGGTTAACTTATTTGTTTTTAGCAAATCCCTTCTCAATCGCTCATCACGCACACCCAAAACCAGCCTGTCTCTCAATTGGCGTTTTAAATCCACAAAGTTACATTTGGCGTCGAGTAAACTAATTGCAGCGACGTAATCTTGCACGCTTTCATCTTGTAACTGTTGGCGTCTATGAAACTTTCCTGCTTGTAATATCTCATTGATTACTGGTTCGTAAAATTGGTCCAAAACAGCGAGAATTTGCATCAATTTAACCTTTGTCGGCCGATTAGGCACCAGCAGTGATGCAATTAGGGCGTATGTATCCTTGCCACATTGTGACAAAAACAAAGATCGCGCTTTCTCCTGATCGATGTCGGCGTATCCCGCCGCATCGAGAGCACACAACATCAATTCCTTGTAATCGCACCATTTATCAGTTTTTGGGTTAAACTGTCCAGGAAACACAATATTTGCCACATTAGACGCCATTTACACGCGAATTTCTAATAATTAACCGCAGTCGCCAATAAAAGATACGCCATAAGTTGAGTACAGAAACAAACTATTTTATTCATTTTATAAGATACCTTACAGGAGTATCTACCCACATAACTAAAGTAAATCACTTGGTACAAATCATGCAATAGGTATATAAACAAACATAACAACTATTATTGATTTTGCCTTGAATCAACCTTGAATTTTGCCTACTACTTCTGACTATTTTTCAGCATACGATTCCAACTCTGGAGTTATGAAGCAACATTAAAAAGAAAGTGACAGTCACTGTAGGTTGTATAGATGATAGCTAAACTATTGAATATTAAATGTTCTATATATTTTTATTATACTGTTAGAAAATAAAACTATGAAGCTCAAATTGATTTTATTACATTGAATACTTATGTTGTTGGTAAAAGAATCTCAAGTAAAATTAAGACGTTCTGGCTGTTGTTGTTCAAAGAACTTCTTATATGGTTGCCGTAACATATAATTTCACACATAAACAGCCATAACATCCACATACTCCACTGGTCGGGTGGAAGGGGATTTCTTATAAACCCTACACTTGACAGGCGTTGATGTCTTGCAGTGTAAGAAGGAAGAACTTAAGTAGGCACTACTGTCCACCATGTGGTATTTTTCCCTTTGTTGTCTCTTTCTTCACACTCAGGAACTTATGGGTAGGGTGTGCTATTCTAGGCACCCCAACTTGGGCAGATATATGTATCCGCTGTAAAAGCTACCATCTATGCTGTAGGTGGAATTGTGCCACACTTTGTTGAAGCTCTGGTTTTGTTTTCGAAGCTTGGTAAATATTAAATACAATATATTATTATCAAACTACTTACAAAATATATATGCAAACACATATAGGATACACACCATCGGGCAATTCATAGCTACAGGAAGAAAATAAGAGTATACATTAGTCAAAAGCCGCATACCCTCTTAATAGACCTACCATAGCTTGTCTGCTTGTACATTTTAAAACAATCCTCATTGGCTCAAAGTCGAACAAAATATTTATATTAATTTGTAGCATAAAGTATATAAAATTTAATATTTCCCATAAAAAAAATTAAATTGAAAAAGCTGTTAAAGGGTTCTTAAATGCTTGTGTCTGTGATTTCATGAATTTCTGCCAGAAAACAAACCGAATACGGCCCATTAACTAAGTTTAAGCACATGATTAAAAAAGCAGATTCACCTAACTTGAAATCTTCTTAATGGAGTGTTTCCTTTGTGAACCTATTAGAGTTAAGATGCAAGATAAGGGGTTGAATTTATGGGATCTAGACACATACAAAAAGTGTTTTAGCTGACACATTATCTGACAAAGCTACAACACTTTATTGATTATATTTGTGAAATACTATAATATATTTAATACAAATTTATAATTTCTGATAAATGTATGCAACAATAGGGCTGGCTTGGCTGCTACTAAAGCTGCTAAAAAACATAAACAATCTTGTAATTAAAAAAAATTATGACACCAATGAAGCAGTTAATTGCATCTACAGAAAATTTCTGTTTGTCAATAATTTTTATCTCACTCTAGACTCTCTTTTATCAATGTCGAGTTAGAATGATAAGTCATTATTGTGCACTAACAGATAAGAAAACAAGAACATATTGTTTTATAATAGGAGTTTGTACTAATGAGAAGCAATCTCGTAAAGACTGAGGCGCAGCGCCAAGCCCACAGAGCATTCTAGATCTGTGTTCTCTATAAAGTAAGCAATTTCATGCACATCATGGAGGTAATAATATACATTTTAATATTTCCATGGTGAATACTCAACAGCTGTCAGACCACTGCATTCAAAGAAAACGCATGTTCTAAAGTAGTTCTATTGTAGAATATTTTTAGTGAAAGGATCTAACCTTTGCAATCAATATAGTTACCTAACAACTTTGTGTTATTCATCACTTGTAATGTTAATGAAGAAGAAACTGATTGAACTCAAGAATTCGACAGCTCGCCGAGTGTAGGAGTGAATTCAGAACACAGAACTTAGAATTTGAGACCGCTGTGGGTTCGGTGTATACATCTTAAGCCTATGGTGGTGTCATGGCCGCATCTGGTAAATTAGCTTGTTCTGTTTCAACCGGATTGTCCACTGGTGAACACAGTTATTAAGGGTAGTTTGCCATAATCCCCACGCTTAGCAGGCATCTTGGGAAGACATTGTAATAGCAATACCTTTAACCTCTAATGGCACGGTAAGATATGGGGGATCCAATTCTGAAAATTCAGTAATAGAATATCTAACGTGCACCATCCCCTATAACGGTTAAAATAATAATACAATTAAGAGCACAAAATTTCGGCTCAAGCGAGCACCTTCCGGTGGCCGCGTGGATTAGGAACCCGGCGTGAAATCGGGGGACGCGGGTTTTTTTAATGTTATTGTGACAGAACAAGCTCGCGGCCCATCTGATGTTAAGCGGACTAACCTCTGCCTATTACAGATGCATTTCGTCACAAGTCACGAATTGCACTGCGCCCGTCACCTTGAGACATAGTTGTTAAGTCTCATGAGCCTGTAATTTCGCTGGCTCTCAAGGACTGCTGCCGGATCACACCTTTAGGTGCTTGGCGACAGATTTTCTACTTGAGGGTGGTCGCTGGCCAGGCGGGCATTCCAAAAATGCCCTTCCACCATGCGGTGAAGCTCAAGCCCGCGGCGGGATTTGAACCATGGATCTGCTGCGCAGCAGTCCAAAGCCAATGCCACCGATCCATCACTGGTTCCATTCCAAAAAAAATTGTGCTCTAATAATTTGTAAATGTGATTACTTAATAATTTGTAAACTATTACTTAAACTATGTAACAGTCTAGTAGCAATCATTCAAACATGTTTGTTTAGGCGTTAGACTGATAATAATGTCATTAAACTTATATTATCTTGAATTTGTAACAAAGATTTTATTTAAGTAGGTAACTTATTATTGTTTTTCCTGGTATAAACCAAACCTATTAACATTTGTTTTTACAATTCTACCCTCTTTCTAGGAATACCGCAGCAAGATTCAACCTCACCTCATGTTGGTCATTGTAGGGCATTTTAGGAATGCCTGCTAGGGTTTAGGGTCTTTCGGTCACAGATTATTGATATGACACTTTCAGTGAAATTTGTTCATAAAATTTAATCGCATGAAATAATACAAATGGTCACTACTGTAATTTAAAAATTCCCCGTGGGTTGCCAGGATAGGATTGCTCCCCTTTCATGTCTCCCTGTGGACGAGGCTGCGGAAAAAATACTCTCATTCGACTAGTTTTTTTAAGCAACTGAAATATGCAATCAACACGAAAACTTAAATATTTGATATTTCAAACCTTTTTCTATCAGTTGTACAGTCAGAAACACATTTGAAAGAAATTTACTCGATAGTTTTAATTTTTCAAAATGAAGCCTTTTCTTTAAATTATTGGAGTTTTCTTGGAAACTACATCAGTTACATATTAATAATAAACACACATAGAAAGGAAATGTAGTTTATTATCCGCTGTATAAGTAAAATTTACCTAGAGTAATTAGTATTGTCATAATAAATTAAATGGTGTTTTAGACTTACGACTTTTAGTTCTGTGCAGGATTACGGTCAATCGGAAGATTCGATATTCAACCTTATTAGCTTAGGATTACGAAATAAAATCAATGCGTAAGAGCTGTCCTTCAGTGCCGCGCTGTGCGCCGTTGGACGTGGACCTATCGCTCGCGCGCTATCACCTGTGCTCTGCAGTATAAATACGTATCTTGGTAGGTATATCAATCAATATGGGAAATAAAGATAACTAAAAAATAAAAAACGAAGCAGAAGAGTCGATACAAAGACTTTGCAAGAATTATGAGAGAGCGTATAATATTTCAGTTTATTTTTACCTATGCAAATTTAATATTCGTTTGTGTTTCGGTGTTTATTCTATTCATGAAACATATTATCTCTATCGAACTAAGAGATTCTATACCTACTAGGTTACTAGGTTCCTATAGTACTGTAATGGAGCTATAAAATAACTAAATGTCGTACTAATCTAAGTACGATTAGTTGGATACTATAATAATATCTGGTAATGTATAGTTATGGTCTCACCTGATGGTAAGTGATGTGGTAGAAGGTACCAAACAGGTGATAACTAAAATTATCTGGCTCTAAAGTACAGCTGACGTTCAACCGTAAATGGAGTTGAGTGTTGCTAAATAATAATAACACAAGCGTAGCAAATCAAAGCATTTGGTTTGGTGGGTATATCGCAATAAAACATCGAACATTGTTCATGTCCCTCAAGACTAAATGTAGATTTATATAAATGAAAGAATATTCAGAATCAGGCAAGTAGGTATATATTCAAGAGATTATCTACAAAGTCACCTGCATAGGTACTTTTAAATATACATTTTATCACTTAGACATGTACATATAAGTAACGATTTATACAAATATAATAGAGTGGAATAAATAGATTCTGTACATATATATAATAAAATAGACTGTGCTCATAAAATGCACCTTCTTTCTCAGGAAAAAAAAAATAAATCAGTCAAAGTCCGAGATCACTCGGAACAGGGAGAACTGTCGGAGTCGCCATCTCATATAATAAATTTAGACTGTGTTCTTCCACTATATGAAAATAAGTGAGTAATCTTTGAATAAAGTATTATTAAATTTGCACATTTTATTCACAGGAAATTTCGTAAACGAAATATATTAAATATTATTTCGTTTACGAAATAATATTAAATATATTATTTAAATATTATAATACCTATATTAGGCAAAAAAATATTTTGACCTATCCATAGCAGAGCAGCAGGTAAACTTAAATAACAAAAACGTATAAATGTGTATATACATTTTTTTTTTATTGCTGATAGGTAAGCCTTTAACCACAATCTCACCTGATGGTAAGTGATGATATGGTCGAAGGTGTTAACAGGCTTAACCTAGAATTACTGGCTCTCAAGGACAGCTGCCGGAACACACCGTTAGGTGCTTGGCGACAGATTTTCCACTTGAGGGTGGTCGCTAGCCAGGCGGGCATTCGCTAAAATGCCCTTCCACCATGCGGTGAAGCTCAAGCCAGCGGCGGGATTCGAACCATGGACCTGCTGCGCGGCAGTCCATAGCCAAAGCCACCGAGCATCATGCTTTTTACACTGAAAAAAAAAACTTTACATTATTATCGCCCTGCACTTGTCACACCTCTGTAGGGTCGGTATAAACAATATATTTTTTCTGAGTACCTTCACAAAAGACAACGCATTGACATAGTTGTGCGGAGTAAGACTTAAATTTTATGGCCGGCCTCCTATCTGAAGCAATATGCCTTTGCGTATGCCATCGTTGATATGTATTATACTCGCCTTTGCCCCCTTTTCGGTTATTAGTTAGGGTATTAGATAGATGGTAAAGAGCGATGTTTTACTCTTGACGTGCAAAAAATCTGACGTGAAATTATCTGAATTTATGTATTTAAATTCATTTATTCATATTCACTACACCCCCTTTCTGAAGGCCGAGCTTCAGCAGGGGCGGAGCAGTTTGTATGGTGGCCGTCTTGAAATCGCCATTTTGGATTTTTGACAGGTGTCATTCGACTGCTCTCCCGACATTTATCCTTACTTCTACCTTTTAACAAATTCTATCTACACATTCTAACAAATTGTGCGAAATTGATTGTCGGACAAACAGAAATGTACAGTTGCTTTTCTGAAGGCTTCAGGTAACGGATTGTCTGTAAAATGTATTTTGCAGGTATATATATCAATAAAAAATTTGATTGATATTATCAAACTGAAGGCTAAATGCACATTTGTAATATAACTAAATGCTTAGGCCTTGTAGGTGGCGATGGTAAAAGGCCGGACGGCATGACTTTGGTTCCGTGGAGGATGGGAAGGCCTCTGGTATGGGACGCTACCTGTGTCGATACCTTAGCACCTTCTCATATTCCTGCTACCCAAAAAGTGGCCGGTGCGGCGGCTGAACTAGCAGAAGGCCTCGAAAGGCGCAAATATAGTAATCTCAGTAGTTGTTACATGTTTGTGCCTTTTAGGGTCGAAACGCTGGGACCGTGGGGACCGAGCGCCAAACTATTATTCAAAGACGTCTCAAAACGTCTGGTCGACGCTACTTGTGACCAAAATGCTGGCATATACTTTGGACAAAGGATAAGCATTGCCATACAACGTGGCAATGCGGCACAAAAACACGTATTTTGCAATATCTCAGAAACTGTGCGTTTTATAAAAAAATTGTAAGAACATAATTTGTAGCAAATTGTGTTGCCCACAAACATATTTATATAACTTTTTGCCCTAAATTAAATATTAAAGAAGTTATAAGCAATAATAAATTTTTTTGCTCTAACTTTTTTATACATTTTACAAAAAAAAATACCCTAGAACAATGTCGTAGATGATCTGCTCAGGATTTTTTTATGAAACTCGCAGGTTAATTGATAAAACTGAAAATAATATCCACAATTTTCAATACGTTTACACGTTGCAAAAAATGTAGCACAACTAAGAGAATAAAATGAGATAGAAGAAACAGCTAAGCCTACGTATAATAATAATAGTCGTAGCAGGCAGATGTTCCTTTGAACCCAAACGGTTACTCAGACCTTTTCTACCTGCTTATCCTTCCGTAAGTTAAATTTAGTAAGTTCTATGGTAAGGAAAACAGGAATGAAGAAGTAAAGTTGTACGAATTCAACAATTTTTTTTAAGAATATATTTACAATAAAAAATATAATAAGTTAAACATTTCTTTTTGACCGGATTCTCATGAGCATTGACGAACCTGGTCAACTTTGGAGCGCTGTAACAGTGTGTTAAATGAATTAAAATAAAATAAAAAAATCGTCAAAAGATAATCAAAAATGTTGGTCTGAAGTATTATTTTGTAAAGTAAGAAAAAAAAGTTATAGAGCAAGAAAAAAATATGAAAATTTTCTCACTTTTTTGCTTATAACTTCTGAAATTTTTAATTTAGGGCAAAAAGTTATAATAACATATTTGTAGGAAAAATAATTTGCTAAAAATTATGTGCAGTGGAATTTTTTGTAGGACACATCGTTTCCGAGATATCGCGAAATAAGTGTTTTCACCCTTTTTATCAAGATGGTGGCCGGGGCACAAGGGTGGCGACCCCACAAACTTAGATTTGTCTCAAAAGTAAAATTGCGCCCTCTAGGAATTGCAATATTCGGTCCTTAAATTGTAACATTTAAATGGACTACTATGTAGGTATCTATATTTGATTATGTCCTTCTAACCATAATTGTATACGAGTACATATAGGCAAATAACTTAGTTTTGTAGTTTGTATACCTGCTTTGTGCATGCATACCTTGGTTCATTATATTTGTATAACTGCCCTGTTGGCGGAACGGCTTTAGATAGATAGATACATATCAAACAAATTATTGGAGTACAAAATTTTATGCCCAAGGCGGGAATCGAACCCGCGTCCTCCGATATCGCGTCGGATGCTTAACACCATCTCAGCCACCTGGACATTGGCATTTCTGCCGAAACTTTGTGCTCCAATTGTATTACTTTAACCATCATAGGGGACGGTGCGCGGCCATCAACCAGACTACAAGACTTCATCTGATCGAAAGAAGTGTTTTTTCAAACACTTAACTCTCGGTATGATGATGCTACCCTTCTATATTTCTAAATATGATTACAAGCACTATCGCGTGCTAAGCGAAATCATATCAAACAAATTATTGGAGTACAAAATTTTATGTCCAAGGCGGAAATCGAACGCGATATCGGAGGACGCGGGTTCGATTCCCGCCTTGGGCATATAATTTTGTACTCCAATAATTTGTTTGATATGATTTCGCTTAGCACGCGATAGTGCTTGTAATCATATTTAGAAATATAGAAGGGTAGCGATATCATACCGAGAGATTGTTTTGGCTAATGCACTCAATTACAAAAACAATAAACTTTCTTCCTGCATCATTTAAAAAACAAAAACTTTTATACTTTAGCCGCACCAGCCTTGAGAAAAGGGCTGTAAAATGGCTTTGCTGGAATAAGGGCTCTTAACTTAATGTTGTCTTAGGTTTTCGCGATTGTTACACATAGTAATTAAACAACATTAAACGGTTTAAATCTCGTATATTTATCATTATTTTTGTCCTGACGTTTCAAACACTTTGCAGTGATCGTGGTCACGGGGACTGCAAACTTGAAAAAAAACTTGACTTTCCGTTTCCGATACTCGTTATTTCTCACGCACACTTTTGCATATCATTAAAACTGTATAAATTGAAAACAATATATTTTTTATTTTATAAATGATTTTTTGTTAATTTATATACATCTTAACTTAATTTGTCGATAACCTCTGTAGACTATACCACTTACTAACAATCTAAGAATCCACTATTTTTATTTTAAAGTCTAATTTAGTCACCTGTTCCAGTACCTCTCACTTGTCTGCCATGTTTCATTAAAAAAGCCTGTATAACATGTTCCCTACAATGTTTCTGCAGCTGTGTGTTTTTTTCATAAAATATCCCAAAGTTTAAGGCCCTTACAATTGCGTATGTAGACTCTTCTGCAAGTTTGGTAAAAAAAATTTTATCCTGCTGTTTAGAAGTGGCTAGATATATATCTGGTTGGTCTAATTTTTACCATAGTTGGTATATGAAAGCAGAGTGGTAGTAAAATAACACCTTTCTGTTAACCACTGTAACTGAAAAATTAAACGAAATAGGATGTATACGAATTACGAACATATTTTCAACATAAGTAATTAATAGTCAAAAATTATATGATAGCAATAAAAAAAACAACCTGCATTATATTATTATGGGAACGTGTACAGTAGCACAGTTATGAAAAACTATAATTCATATTTGTATGACGAGTCGTGGTAAAATATATTGCCCACAACTAACATTTAATGAAATCAAATCCATTTATTTCAGGTCAATTGTACCCATATTCACCGAATATAATATAATATTTTGCTCATTCAATTTGATGGTATTTTACTTTATTCTAATGATGTGTAACATGTAATCTGATTAATCACATTCCAAGGTACTGAGAACAATGTTGATTCATTCATAAATTATCGTCCACGCGGATGCCAAGTAACATTACTTTCGTTACTACGGAGAATTTAAAAACACCCCATTTATCAATATATATCGTGCCGTTTGGGCTGTTATGTACCACCATCATATTCCGACCCTTGTCTCACTTATGTTGGTTTAGTGCAGTATGTTTTTTTTTATAAACACGGAGACTGCGACGCAACAACATAGCAAAGAAACTTTAAAAAAAAAAGACATGAAAACAATTTTTTAAATTATACAGTCTGAAATAACTGGTTGATATCGGTTCAATATGATCTCAAATTTGTGTTTTTATCAATATTGAACAATAACTTTCATCTATATTCATAGTTGCCACTTACATTAGTTGCTAGAAGCACTGCGATCGTCAAGGCATTTTGGCAAATTACTTTTAGTAAGTTGACTGTAACTGGCAAACCGTTCGCCGGTGTTGATGAAATTAAAATGAAACCAATAAAGAGTTAAACTGTACTAGCAAACAAATAATCTTCTATATTGTAAGGTTCAGTAAAAAAGTTATGTGTGGTCAAACATAAAATAAATAATAGACAAGTCAATTTAAGAACCCTCTTTCTATTGGGAAGTCAGTTAAATATGTATAATATGATATACCAATAATATATACCAATAAGGTCGAGCAGACATGAACATATGGTAATAAGTAATAAGTCTGTCGACCGTAAGAATAATTTTGAAAAGTAAATCAAATAATCAATTTCTTACTAAGAAATATTAGTAATGTTGAAAAAAATAAAAACGCGACATCAATTGCAGTATATACAAAGTTACTTTATATATCTTTTTTTTTTTTTTTTTTTTTATTCTAAATTTTTTTTTTTTTCGACTTTTGGTCGCTTAGCGACTACTTTATATATCGAAATTCGTCACGTGAATAAGATTATAAAAAAAGTTGAAATCGTCTCAATGGTATCTGTGTTCTCGAATCTAATATCAAGTATACAAATATGTTTATAAGCGAGACGCGTGCGCCGCTGCTGCACATCGCCTCGTTCGGTGCAGCGGGGATCGTTGCGCCGCATGGGCGGAGCTAGCGTGGGAATTATTTTTGACTGCCCCCACTTAATATATTTGATTAAAAAACATAAAAGGTTTAATATATTGATATGGTCACTGTAAGATGTTGATAGGTTAGCTAATTACGCAATAAGTTAGACAAAATGTCTCGTAAGCAGGGACTGAATAAATTAACCGACTTGATATTACATGGATCTAACAACTTTTTACGGTAAAAGAACTGTTTTGTTTACAAGTATTGTTTTTGATGGCATTAGTAATATTTTTTGTGCAATAAAGCTATTATGTAAATAAATAATATTATAAATACAAAAATTTGTGAGTGTGTATGTTTGTTACTCTGTCACGCTGAAACGGAAGCTGAATCAATTCGTGTTAAGAACGTGCGTTCGTTTTACCGCAAGTCAAATTCTGCGCGATCTATATTACGCGGCGAACGGCTCAGCTCTGACGCACACTACGATAGTATCTCTGTGTGCAGGAGCGATATGATGCGAAAAAAATTGATACTTTTATTTATTTATTTGAATTTTGAATCGGTTTCATGTTGTGAATATAATTATTTACTATAATAAAACTGTTTACAGGCCAAATCTGTAGGTACATTGCATATTTTTTAAAATAATGGTTGCGTTATATTTTATCTATAGAAGCCAAATCATTTTGTTTTCGTATGTCTGTCTATCCCTTCAAACGCTGGCAGTACTTTAATAAAACTTGGCATGTCTATAGCTTAAAGTGTGAGATGATATTAAGGATATTTTTTTAAATAACGGTCAAGTGCGGGATGCACCAAACAATAAGGAAGTCTTATTTAGGTTTCCGTAGTAAAACAAGGAAACTTTATCATGAAAACTTACGTTGTTTTGACACATTTTTTGTCATAAATAAGGAAACCTTAGTTTAGTTTTGCCATATGCGTTTCGCCGTCTGTCTGTATGTTACAGCCATTTTATTGAGACACTATTAGCACTAGAAAATTGAAATTTGGCACATGTAGGTAAAAATATTACGAGTTGCTCTCATACCTAAAAAGATACCCCATAAATTGGGGTATAAAATGAGGTTTCTTGTTTGGTTTGCGTTTACGAAATATTCAGCAATAAGCTAACATTTTTTTTTAGAGTTGCATGTCCCTTCTAACTCACGAAGCCCAAAATTTTAAAAACTCAAGGTCCTATTTGTACCTAAATGTACGAAATTACAAACAAGATTATAATCCATAGTAAGAGACAGAATCTTACCATAGAAAACTTTGATGGCGATTAACGTAAAAACTAGTTAAAAGTTAGTGCTGTTATTGCTTATATTCTAGAATAACATATAATTATTATTATTACTTTTAAGTTTTTAAGGCGCGTGTTAACTCGCGGGGCGTATCAGGTATATGTAATAAAACACAAAGTTTTAGCAAAAACATTAAAAACTGGAGTCTCTTATTGACATGGAGTGACTTTTCCTGGGGTCAATGAGCTCTGGCAAAAGACAAGTTTCATAAAAACTCAATAATCTCGGCTCCATTTTTGTTTACCAGAGTACGTCGTCTCTTGTGATTCGGGTTGATTTCAGACGGTATTCTGGTCCTGTCCACACCGCAAACAAGCAAATGTCTCTTTAGCTGAAATAAATCGTAAATATGTACATAATTACTTTTTTTTATAAAATTAGAAATAAAAACTATTAAATTATAAATTATTGGTGTTATCACCTAATGTGGAGTTCATGTTTCTAAATTACTGACGGGTCTATCCACGCACAAATTAACATCAAAATAATATTTTGACTAACCTCGACGTTTCGATGTAGTTGCATTGACCGTGGTCACGAGTAGACTGAATAAGCGGGTGTCATCGTCTTGAGGAACGGCGGAAGCGATTTAAATCTACCCCCGCTTGGTTTTCGTTAGTGTCTTTATCACTAGCACGCGACGGCAAATTACGACTCGAGCACTTTCTTATTCCAGGATTCCACGATGTAGACAATTTAAATCCATCTTCCCGATTGAAATTTTTGTACTTCTTAATTTCAACCGCTTCACGTACAATTCTAGAATAATAATGGAGTTCAGTGGAGAGAATTTTTGGGTCGTGTAGCTCGAGCTGGTTAGGTCCTGACTCCAGTAAGTGCTCAGCTATTGCAGATTTATGCACACAGCTCAAAGGGTCAAAGAGCATATCACAGCTGCGATATGCTCTTTGACCCTTTCTGCAATAGTGCGTTTAGTCTGTCCTATATATGAGCTACCACAGCTGCAGTCAATCTTGTAGACACCAGGTGGTTGATATGGAATAACATCTTTTGCTGTTCTCACATGGCGTGCTAATTGAGATAACGGTTTATATACAGCCTTTATAGAGTAGTTTTTGAGTGCCGTTCCAACTTTGTCCGTTATCCCTTTGATGTACGGCAAAAACGCTGGTTGTCTTTTGACAAAAGATGGTTCAGTGGTTCAAAAGACAACCAGCGTTTTTGCCGTACATCAAAGGCATAACGGACAAAGTTGGAACGGCACTCAAAAACTACTCTACGGATCTGGCGCATATTATGCAGTACTTATTTTTTACCATCATACATAAAATTTTACCTGTTTTTAGCCCAATAATCGCAGCAGCACCTGATGCGGTGGCATAATTAGTTCTATATGATCTTTTAGACCGACACGCGTCAGCCACAACTGTGATCGCAGGAATCCCATCTATAATATCTCCGTTTTCAATTGCTAGTTCAGTTTCTTCCTTAGCCGCCTCTCTCGTACTAGTTTCCGCAGCAGCTGCCCACCAGTTGGAGACGTCACTGTGGCACTTCTTGTACGTTTTAGGCTTTAAATTGGGTAGGTCCATTGCACTAAACAACTCATTTAAGTTAGTCTGTCCACAGCCAATTAACATTGCACCAGTCAAAGCAGCATGAGTTAAACTTATATCGGCCGGTATATTGTCACATGAATTAATTTCAAATTTTTCGTTGCACATATTATTACATTGGAAGTAGATGACTGACTCTAGACCAATAAGCTTCTCTTTTATAACTTATATATAACTTAGTGTACACCCTAAACCTGGGTTGTGATCAGATAAGGCTTTCAAGTTATCAAAAAAGTGATTAAAATCAACAATCCATCGGCCTACAATCCGGAATGGTAAGCTGGTTGATGCATTTGATTCTACACTCTGAAAAAAATAATTGAAATCACACACACATATTGGTAACTTTAATACTTTTAACTCGAGAGTGCTTACAAAGTTGGGCTTTTTTTGTTTTGATTGGATAATAATAATAAAAATGCTACTCATACTTCCGATCTGTATTAATTTATGTTTCATGTTTTTTGTTTCATTCAGGTAGATTCAGACATTCTAATTATTATCAGAGTTTGAGTACTTACAATTTGATATTCCTCTGTCACACTTTGCATTTGAGTTTTTTCCTGTATCTCTTGCAGACCTTATGTAAACGTCGAAAATATTTCCTAGAATCATAACGAATACAAGTTTAATTTTAAAATCCATTCTGTTTCATTATATCACTAAGATATATTTTTAATATAATATGTACTAACACTACCATCATTGGGCTCATTTAACTTTACTTCATTTGAATCATTACATTTTGGTGCATCATTAGAATAACTTGATTGTTTAACTTCTGGCTGACTAACTTCCGTCAAACAATGACTTCTTTTTAGTCTGAAAAATGGGCATATCTTCTGGTAAATATAAGTAGATATCCAAATAAATTACGCGCTAAGATAACTGAAAATCTGTCAAAATAATTAAATATTGTGAAATAATATTAAACATAATATCCATCCAAACCACACTAGTCTAGTGCAAAGTGATATTTAGGTACGACGACGACTGAAGCGAGGAGGAGTGTTTTTTTGACCAAAATGCGCGCGCTCGATTGCGACGCTGCCGTGTTACGCGAAGCGAGCGTAACACGGCAGCGGACGGCGATGCGCCAGAAGAATTTTAGAGCATTTAACTTGTCATCAAAAATTTTCATACTTAACCTCAAAAGTTATATCTTTTTGTCCTTCGTTTTTGATTATGTCTTTGCAATGACTCATTACCCTGTTTCGGGAGGGGTATCATGGGGGAGGGGAACAACCCCCCCCCCTTTTCGCGTGGCACGATACTAGACCCTTACCATCATAACATATCATGATATCATCATATAACTGATAAGCTGGCGCACTCTACGTAACTAACCTTTTTGCTTTCCTAGCTGCAAGCCAAAGATTTATTGTTCTTACTAGATGAGAACATTTTGCGTTTATTACCCATATCTGAAAGAAAATAAATTAAGACAGTAAGTGACACCAACACGTAATAATCATTAAATGGATTAATAATATACATACGAAATTTAACATTATCAAAACTACCTCAGCTTAATAATAACAAATACTTTTAAAAGTATCTTAAAAAAAACATTAAATAATATTTAAATAAAACACTTAAAAAAGCATAAAATTATATATCTAGTGACAATTCCGACAGATATATAATTTTATGCTTTTTTAATTAAATATTATTTAATGTTTTTTTAAGATACTTTTAAAAGTATTTGTTATTATTAAATATGGATTTCCGCAAAATAACACCTGAATCTATTCATTACTACCTCAGCTATTCACACAAAACAAATTCATCACCAATATTACTTACCAAGTATCAATTTCAGCTAGACACGCTTGCGGCTAAGGTCATTGAACCGTATCGCCTGCAGACACAAAACGGTACGCGCGGGATGCGGGGGAGGGGAAGCGAGCAAGCGACGCGTCCTCACGCTGGGAAGGCCCGGCGCGTACTAATCGAACAATGGATGCGCGCAAGATTATATAGGTTTATTTGAAAAAATCGGCTTAAATTACAAAGTCCCTAAAACGTGCAGGAAAAAATATTGAAATATTAAGCAATATCTGTTGTTCTATGAAATCAGACTGCCAGTTACAAATACTTTCGGGAACTAGGTAAAAAAAATTGTTAAAGTGGACCGATGAACTCGTTTTTATGCCACGACAGTATTTTATTTTCGACACATAATAAATAATATATTTGTAATATAGCTCTGTAGTGCACTTTGAGGCTTCATACTCTTCATAATAAAGGTATCATATAAAATACTATGTCACGTTAAAATAGTTTTATTTGACCTGAAAAACAGCTCTGCGACAGATTTCCGGAAAACAGCTTGCATAAATTGCTTTCGGTTAGAAAAACTGTTTACAAATTATTATTTTTATCACTGATGTGCACTAATATCGAATTAGACCTTTCCAAAATCGTATTTTTCATAGAATTTACTGCTTGCACTGTCACGATATTGACTCTGAAAAAACGCAGATATACGAACTTTTAGCCGTGAATCGAATCCTCGCTCTTAAATTTTAAATGTAGATAGTTTAGGTCCTTGATTAACAAAGGATACTTTCATCATCATAATCATCACTTTTCATTATTGTCCACGCGAGTGAAACCGCGGGGCGCGCAACTAGTATCTTTCAAAAAGTATATTTCAAGTATAGTACATATTAAGTTTTGTTATGATGTGAATGGAACCTACCAATCATGATTAATATGAATTCTTTGACGATGACTTTCCGGGTATTTAAACATTTAAGTTTCCCATAATAACTGCAAATGCGATATAGGTACCATGTGTTCCACATTTCAATGCTATTTGATTTCCCATGACACATTCGTGTGAATCATTCCTTAGTCTGTTTCACTTTTAATTAGGTATTCCATTTAGGCTCACTTATACCTATATATATATACTTTAATTGATACTCGAATAACTAATAAGCATACTATAAACTATTTAAATATAATAGGCCTTTAATATCATAGAACATCAAAGAGACGAGCCCTGAGGTTTATAGGCAACGACTTTCTGGGTACGTCGGTTGCAAAGCCTCGAGCACCGTCCAAAATTCGCTTGTCTATCGGTCTTTTACCAGATACATTTCGGTGAATGTGCACAAGAACTACACGTAACACGACTTAGTTCCGCCCTCGTTGTTCTTCCATCGCACGGCCAGACAAACGGAGAGGCGCCATCCGCACATGGTTGATATTCCCAAGTTCTTACGAAGCGCTCGCCCAGCAAATCTAGAGTATTTCCAAAGTTGAAGCTGTCGTTATGATTGACTGGGATTTAGTATCCATATTAGCAGGCCTGGCTCACTCCGCACTGGAGGTACGAAGCTACCAGGTTCATTGGCGTATCTGTCCGAACGGGATTATTCTACGGTGGGTGCCGCGTCAGAAGAGATCAGAGCTATGCGTATGGCTATACGATAGAAAGAGTACGCCTGGTAGGTGAATATAAATATTAGGTACCTACTCCGTACTTTGCAAGCTGATGTGCACTTTATATCTTCGTTTCTAGAGTTGCATATTTATTGGAATGGCTTCGCGGATCTTTCTGGTGCTTTTTTATTCTTAGTTCTTGCTGAAGATGAAAAGAGACAAATACGAATAAGTTGCAGAAAATATATACAACACTTTTCGTGTCATGCATGACAAGTTTTTTTTTTATGGCTGATAGGTTAGCCTTTGACCACTATCTCACCTGATGGTAAGTGATGATGTGGTCGAAGATGTTGTTCAGACTAACCTAGAATTACTGGCTCTCAAGGACAGCTGACGGAACACACCGTTAGGTGCTTGGCGACAGATTTACTACTTGAGGGTGGTAGCTAGCCAGGCGGGCATTCGCAAAATGCCCTTCCACCATGCTATAACGACTGCCATCCGAAGACAACAACCGGGACCGACGGCTTAACGTGCCTTCCGAAGCACGGAAGCGCTCAGTAGTAATGTCAACTGCGGTCGCCCATCCAAGTCATGACCGAGGCGGACGTTGCTTAGCTTTGCCGATCGGTTAAGGACAGCTTAGCAAACTTCGCTACGAGCGCTTCAAAGTGTAGGTTTTTTCTATGATTTCAATCAGATTTATATACTAACAAATTGCATAAATGGCCAGGAGATCTATTTCTGCCGCCTGTGTTCAGGTTGAAGGGCATGGTTGCGGTTAAATTACAGGCACATGAGACTTAACAACTTTAGGTCTCAAGGTGATGGGTGCAGTTTAGTGCATCACTTGTGTATAGGGAAATGCATCTATGATAGACAAAGATTACCACTGACTGACTACCAGGTGGGTCTCGTGTTGTTCCGTCACAATCGCAAAAAAAAACCCAAGTTTTGATTTATTCCAGCACAAAAATTACTATATCAACCAGATCCTCCACTACTGAATACACAGTTTGCTACTTTTACGGGGGTGCCATAAACCACACGCTTGGCAGGCGGCTTGGGCATCGGGAGAAACACAAAAACTTTTAATAACTGCAAAGTCTGAATACCGTGTGCTCCACATTTCGATGCCATTATATGATTTCCCATGACACTCGTGTGAATCATGCCTCAGTGTGTTGAACTTTTAATTAGGTAGTTATTCCATATACAGTTAACGTGATATACTATAGCACAAATGGATGCCAATTCTTTTAAAGCGCTCGTAGCGGAGGCGGAGCTTGCCTTTTCGTTCAGTTGCTGCGGACGACACTTAGATGGGTGACCGCTAGTGGTGTTTTATTACGGAGGGTTGTCGTTCTTCGTATGTAAAGCTTGTTTTTTTAGAGCCTTTTTTGATGAGATTGTGACGAAACAAGCATGAAGTGCACCTGATGTTACGCGGTAACCTCTGCCTATAACAGATATATTTCGTTTCGAACTGCACTTAACAACGATCGACACCCCGAGACATACAGTTGTGAAGTCTCATGTGACTTTAATTTTATTGGCTCTCAAGGAAATGTAACACATTGTTAGGTGTTTGGCGACAGATTTTCTACTCGAAGCATTTGAAAAGTACCCTTCCACGACATGCAATTACAATAATACCAAAATACAACGGGTTGCCAGATTCCTGTCCATCAATTGCGAGTGTTTTTTGTGAAACTACACAAAAACATCAATGAGCTGTGGACAATGTGTATGTTTCCGCAACAAAGTTGAGTGTATGAGTTTTGCTTAATATTTCTAAAAACATGGGCAAATACACTCATATATTGCACAGAAGGTTATTGCATGGTGGCGCAAAATGCCCTATTTTGCGAATGCCCGCATGTCATAGATTTATATGTACGCATTAGGCATTCTCCGCGTGGCTCAGTCTCACACCCAGCTGACATCATACAATGCGGTTGCGTAAAATATATCATTGTTTAGGTACCCGGCTAGTCTAGGAGTCTAGACAAGTCTAACGGGTTGCCAGATGCCAGAAAGTACCCAATGCCTGAACAAAATGATAGGATTAAAAGTGGCAAATCATGGGGCGGACAGTGTTGTAATCCCGATACTCCCAAAATTAAAGGGTTTGGATTAAACGTCGATGGTGATATTCGTGTAGATAAGAATATTACACAATAATAGATATTATTTCGGTTTTTGTTGTATACTCGTACAAAACTGGAATACTTCTTAAATAGAGGGTACTTCATTCATAATTTAGGTTTAAATTTCATTTCATTTAATACCTCCTGTGAAAGCAGTTGAGCGTATGCATGTAGCTCTAAAAGCTGTTTCCGACTGGGGTGGCCAAAACGTTGTCAAATTCATCGCCAATAATACAATAGCTTGCGTTTTCTCTACCTAAAAAGAGTCAGTTCTCTCTGTCGCCTACGTACTGTGATGTATCCCAATCTTTGTCAGACCTACAGCTACATGCACTGTCCTTAACCTCTGTGTAAAAATTTGGAGCCTAACTTGAGTCTAAGGGTTAAATAGCAGCAAGAAACTTGGCATCCTCAATTACATTATTTGGCATTATATGGCGGTATGCTTCACACCGGGACAGTTGCTGCATCCCGCACAAGTCGGAACGTGTATGGAGTACTGCTGCCGTCTTTATAACAGAGTGGCCAAGTACCAATAAGGATAATTGACGATACCAAACTTGTCGCCAAAAAACTTCTAAGCCTCGGGAACCGCCCCGTGGAATAGCATGTCGGGCGATCTTCTACCGGATACATTACGGTTAATGTGCGTAAGAGCTTCACGACGTTATCCCCCACCCCGCCCGTTCTAGTCATGCAAAAGGACGGCGCAATACCACCCGTACTTGTATCATAGAAGTTCCTAAAATTTGAACGCAATGATTTCTTTCCCCGTTTCTAATGCCCAAGTATGGAACACCCTGCCGCCCTTTGTTTTTCCAGAGAAATATAATCTAAATATCTTCAAGGCTGAGTAATTAGATTTCTTCTAGACCGACGTACTCCATCCTCGGCCACACAGTCGCTTACGAACAAGCAAGTTGGTGGCCAAACAAAGATACATAAAGTATTTAAAAATAACCTTTCAATAGTTTTTTTAATTGTATATAATTCGAGGTATTGGATAGTTGTACAAGTATATTATTGATTTTATAATTGGTTTATTACATTAATTGAATAATGATGTGGTAGTATGATTTCTCAAAGGCAATCAAAACCTGTTAAAGCAATTCGTATACGTTTCCATACGCGTCATAATATGAAGCAAAATGAAATTCATTATGTAACATTAAGTTTTTCCGGTCTACAAATTTTGTTAAGCGGACAACTTTTTTTTCTATACAAAGCTGATAGGCTAGTCTTTGACGACTATCCTCACCTGATGGTAAGTAAGATGTAGGTTAGGCTAACCTAGAATTACTGGCTCTCAAGGACAGCTGCCGGAACACACCGTAAGGTTCTTTGCGATAGATTTTCCACCTGAGGGTGGTAGCTACCCAGGCGGGCATTAAAACTCTGAAGAAGTTTGCAAAATGGCCTACCACCATGCTATAACTGACAACAAACGCGACCGACGGCTTAAGGCCGAAGCAGGTGCATGTTCAATAGTAATGTCACTAGCGGTCACCCATCCAAGTCATTGACGGCGGCGTACGTTGCTTAACTTTGCTGATCGGTTAAGAACGGGTAAGCAAACTACGCTACGAGCGCTTCGCTAAACTTATCCAAATTAAACTGTATGTTGAAGGTACGAAAAACCCGTTCAAATGTAGGCAAACTTGGATAATCTGGAAACACTAAGTGTCTTACTACTCTAGGTATCTAATAGATGGTTGGATAGGTTTATCAGAGCGGAGGCGGCTACGCCCCGCGGTCACATTGTCTTGTGAAATTTAACATGCTTGTTTACAAGTTTACGAACGCCCACGGGTATATTTGAGACTTGAGAGTTGATCTTTTAACCGTTTCAGACGTACTGAACTAACAGCTCGAGTGGGGTCGAGTAACTTTCATCTACTAGTATCTAAGCATAAGCTACAGTAAACGTAACAGCCTCTGAAAGTTAATAGATATATTACCTAGGTATATGATCTATAAATTTGCGTGAACAGTAACATCAGTACTATCAGTACTAATATTATAAATGTGAAAGTAACTCTGTCTGTCTGTTACGCTTTCACGCCAAAACTACTGGACCGATTTGAATGAAATTTGGTATGGAAATAGTTTGAGACCCGGGAAAAAACATAGGATAGTTTTTACCCAACTGCGCAAAGAGACGTTAATGTTTTTGCGCGATAACCCACATACGCGCGGTCGGAGCCGCGCCCGGAAAGCTAGTATTGTATAATGCGAACATTAAAGCTTGGATGTAGAAATGGTGGCACTGGGTGTACTTCCCCGGACGAACACACAAAGAGTTCTACTGTTATTGGAAATTCTTAGAAAACTATTATAGAAAGGCTTGTTTTTTTTTTCAAAATGTATTTTCTTGACGTGATTAGGTTTTAAGGGCAAAAGGATTAAAGCGTCGTTACTAGTGTTCGTGGTGACATAATATATATTACCAAGGAGGGTGAGTTTCAGTGTTCCGTACAAGAAAACGGGACCCTAATGCAAAGCCGCGCTGTCCGTCCGTGCATCCGTCCGTCCAGGCGGTAATAGGTAGCCGGTTGGAATCTTCACACAATATATGTGTTAGTATGGCGGATTATCTTACAAATAATGATAAATATAAAAATTTAAAAAAATAGATATCCCCATACCATAAACGTGTTTATTTAACGTTTTTGTTTTTTTTAATTTATAGAAGGCGTAACTTTGCGGAAATCCATATTTAATAATAACAAATATTTTAAGAAAATATTAAATTAATATTTTAGAAAAGTTCTTAAAAAGTCCGCGTGGTGTTCCGGGTTAGAATAGCACCTCCCCATATCATCCCGTGGGTGTCGTAAAATGCGACTAAGGGAATAATTGTACTGGGAGGTGGGCAGCAGCGCCTTCTAAAGAACTACTATCTTACACTGCGATCCGCAAGCCGCCTGCCAAGCGTGGGGATTATAGCAAATACCCTCTAAATAGGGGAGGCTGTGTTCAGCAATGGACGATCCGGCTGATACAGTACTTAAAAAGTATAAAAAAAAAAATACAATATTTCTCGATTGTGTGCTAAAAGCTTGAAGGAAAAACGTCAAATTTGGTACAATTATAGTCCAATATCTAACGTACAACAACAAATACTAAAAACCGGCAAAATGGAACCGGATCTCCATTTTCAATAATATAATAGATGTGTTGATGTTGTGGATCGATGTGGTTAATTAAAACAAAAAAAATCGGCTAAGTGCGAGTCGGACTCGCGCACGAAGGGTTCCGTACCATTGTATATAGACTATGATGTCCAAATTACCAACATGTCAAACAAATTAAGATCAAACACAAAACATTATTACTTAATATACATAGCGGTAATTATATAATTCCACAAAATTATTATTATTAATATTGACAAAACATCCGATGTCATATTAAATTAAAATTAAATCACAATAATTTAATATAAAGGAAAGAAAACACTCAATGTCAATATAATCAATATATCAAATTAAAATACAATAATACTATTTGAATTTAACGAAGATTAAATTAAATTTCATGATAAATCAACTCTTCATACATAAAAATTACGTGTCACGTTGTTTGTCCGCGATAGACTCCTAAACTACTAAATGCACACCATGTGCAATTTGATCCAGATTGAGAGATAGGATAGCTTACATCTCAATTTAAAGTCGCAATTACCCATGCGAAGCCGGGGCGGGCCGCTAGTTCAAGTATAAATTTGCATGTTTTATAAGGGTTCCCATGTTGTCAGCTATTTAGATGAACATTCTCGTGATAAAGAAGCGTCACCGAGCACAGCTTTGATTTGATCATGATATTGAGATTGATAAGACAAGTTTGAATCAGTTTTTGAAGCAATGATGGCAGTCTAACGCATAAACAAACATGTTTTAATGATTGCTACTAGACTAGTTACACAGTTTAAGAAATAGTTACTGAGTCTGAGTAATACGAGTTTTGAAGCAAAGATGGCTTAGTGGCATGGACGGCCGTGCCGCAGGTCCCTAGTTCGTACCCCAGCTTTCTACTTTTGAGCTTCACCGCATGGTGAAAGGGCGAATGCCCGTTAGGCTAGCTACCACCCTCTGTCGCGAAGCACTTAACGGTGTGTTCCGGCAGCAGTTCTTGATAGCCAGAACAACTACAGGCACAGTAAGACTGAACAACTGTTGTCAATGTGACGGGCGCAGTGCAATTCGTCAGATGACTGAATGCATCAGTTATAGGCAGAGGTTAATTTGCTTAACATCAGGTCGGCCCCGTGCTTGTTCCGTCACAATCCTACAGAAAAAAATACGTGTGGCACTCGGAGACTGCCGCGGTAAAGTAATGTAAAGTAGTAGTTAGCATTTTTTATCAATTTATGCAATTATAAATCTCGACACGTTAGTTATCACCGCTGTGCCGGTCGGAGTGGGGGGTGTTAGGTTATTTTCGTTACGGAATTTCTGGATTCGGTCTCCATGCTCAAGGCCCGCGATAGAAGCTATGCAATAGCTTAAAAGTTATAATTTTGTGAATCTTCGGTTTGGTTTCGTAAACTCTGGTCTGATTCGACTCGTCATGTGTCTTTAACCGGGACAGTTGTCACTCGGTGAGACATCAATCTACTAAATAAGGCCTCTATCGACGCAATATCAATAAATCTGGCTGCCAAGTTTCATTTGACGAGGGAATTGATATGTTCGAGGACAAATCTCTTTGACATAGTTCGACCTATTCTTGTTGCCGATATATATATATTTTATTCTGCTTATCCTGTACGATATTGGAGGGCCTTTGCAGATGGTCCGCTGAGGGATATATGTATTGTAATATATTTTTCTTACGGCCTGATATGTAAAGGTTTGGCTTTTGTCACAGCTTTTGATCGTTTTCGTGTGTTCTGTACCTTGAGTGATAGGTCGGGGAAAGGCATATAAAATACCTAATTTGGCAAAGGGGAAAAACAACCCTTTTTCAAAGTTATTGTGACCCAAAATATTGCGCGGTTATGACAAGTATGCTTACGGTTATTTTCGTGGGAATATTTTTAAGTTTTGTTTATTTTATTTTATTAAAGCTGATAGGCTAGCCTTTGAGCACTATTTCACCTGATGATAAGTGATATTGTGGTCGAAGATGTTGTTCAGGTTAACCTAGAATTACTGGTTCTCAAGGACAGCTGCCGGAACCCATCGTTAGGTGCTTGGTGACAGATTTTCTACTTGAGGATGGTAGCTAGCCACACGGGCATTCGAGAAATGCACTACTACCATTTTTTTTTTTTTTTTTTTTTTTCACCCGGGAAAATCCTTTATGGATACCACCCGCCCCGGGGGGAGCGGAGTGGTTATGTGGGAGTCCTCGCCTGAAGGGCCTTACTACCCCCTCGGGGGGGTAGTAAGTGAGGTTACCCACTAAAAACCCGGGATGAGCAGTCTGCCGCCTAGTAGGGCGAAATGGGGTAGCGTTAGCAGTCACCATCTCGCCCCAGCGGCCGGCCCGTCACCGATGACGGGCCCCGGCCAATGGAGGAATGACCCGGCTCATTGGGGCCATCCCCCAGACGTGTGGGATCGTGCAAGCCAGTGGAGAATCCCCCGACTCTCCACCGATGATCCGCACAGCACTAGGAAAGAGCGAGAAGGCGCCCGAACCGCCTTCTCCTCCCCCCAGTTCGTCTACGCCGGAGCGGGTCCGCGAGGACGTCGTCCTCCCTCACCCGCTCCGCAGCCTCTTTCTGCGCCATCACCGCTTCGCAGAAAGAGACCACCGCCTGCCACGATCCGTCGCTGCCGAGCATAGCGTTAACCACGCTCGGCAGCGACAGATCTGCGCCTATGACCGCTGTGAGGGCGTGCCGCATGGGACTCCATGCGGCGCACTCCTCCAGCGTGTGGAGCGCCGTATCTTCTGGCGCTCCACACTCGTGACAGGCGGGGGTCGCCTCCCGTCTCGCGATGTGATGCAGATACCTTCCGAAACATCCGTGTCCGGAAAGCACCTGCACCAATCGGAAGGTCAGCGACCCGAATCGCCGCCCTACCCACCTCCGGAGGACCGGGCGAATGGCATCCACCGTCCTCTGTCCAGGGACCGGTGGAGCCAGGTCCTCCGTCCACCGCCTCAACAGGGCGGCCCGCGCCCGCCGTCGCATGCGCGTGACCTCCTCAAATGCACTACTACCATGCTGTAACCACTGCCATCCTAAGACAAAACCGGGCCGGACGGCTTAACGTGTCCTCCGACGCAGGAAGCGCTCAGTAGTAATGTTACTTGCGTGCACCTATCTAAGTTATGACCGCGGCGGACGTTGCTTAACTTAGCTGATCAGTTAAGAACGGCTAATCAAACTTCGCTACGAGCGCTTCCTTTTTTCTAAAATGCAATCGGATGTGTTTTTTAAAGTATTTGCTATATAAGTATCACGGTTCTAATAAAGTAACGAATCTAAAGTGGCACCGAAAATCATCACCTCTCACTTGCACACTAGTGCTGTCTAAATTGTGCAAGTGAGAGGACTTTGTCCGCCATTTTATATTCGTTTCTTTGTGAATCCGGGATGAACAAACATTAGTTCTGCAAGTGTTACTGATATTGTGACTTTTGGACTCGTCAATCGCATTGATAACATATTGATGCAAAAATATTTACCAAAATAAATAAATTTTGTTTTTATAAAACAATATCTAGACGACGCTGTTATCACGTCTTACACTTCGACATTACTTATATCTGCTAAACATTATCTATCTACCGTTATTTTGCTATAAAAAACAATGAAAAGCATAAAACTCTGATTTACAAAAATTTTGAGTACAAAATATCTCACTTTGATAAGGAAATAGAACATCGGGATCGCTCGACTGAGCCGAAATTTTTACTCTAATTGATTTACTTTCAACCGTCATAGGGAACGGTGCGCGGTCATCAACTAGACTACCAAACTTCATCTGATCCAAAGAGTTCTTTTCAAACACTTAATTACAGAAGTGCTAAATAGCTTCAATTGAACAGATTTTTGGCAAAATGTATTTAGTTTGCAGAAGTAGGAAAATTAAATGTTGGTCTTGATCGTATTATCTAAGGCCCAGAAAAGTCCGAAACACGATACCTTATTATTTCCTCGATGGCATAAAATTGCAATGTTGACTCTAAATTACGCTTATGACGTAAATATCTTTCTTATTCATGTATATGTGTATAAAAATCCTACTAATATTATAAATGCGAATGTTTGTGAGTGTGTATGGATGTTTGTTACTCTTTCACGCAAAAACTACTGAATGGATTTTAATGAAACTTTGCAGTAATATAGCTTAGAAATCAGAATAACACATATAGGCTATAATTTGTAAAGATATTGTGTGAATTGTCGAAAATATAACGAAAAGTGTCAAGTAAGTAAGTAAAAAATCAGCCACATGCGAGACATTCTGGCGTGCGCTGCAAATACCTTAAGTGTCACACTCACATAATGTATAACGGAAATGTTTATCTCAATTTTTCCTACAAAAAAGTCAGCGACGGCATATATCTATCTTTTATGTGTAAGCGATTATCGCCAATATAGTGAATCATATATATATACTATAAAAAAATATAATTTATTTCTTATGTAGGTAGTAACAAATTGATCCTCTTCAAACTAATTTTATTAAAGCAAACGTTTGTGAGTGTGTTTGTATGTTCATTACTTTTTCACCCTCAAACGACTGGACCGATTTTGATGAAATTGGGTATGATAGATAGCGAGATAAACAACTCTTTATTGAAAACACCATAATAAAAACAATAAACTTTTTTTTTAATATAAATTAAAACCGAGTGTATCAATGGGTGGTTTTACCGCTCAGAGCGATCTCTTCCAGACAATCCATCAACAATTGATATGGTCAAAATATTGGGCGGGATTTCTTATGGTTTTAATAATTGTACATATAAATAACTGCTGTATAGCTTTACGTTTTCTAATGACATAGAATGGGTAGATTGAGAAATTTAAATTGTTCCTTGAGGTAGCGCGGGGATAAAGGATTGAACAGAATACTGTAAAGGAGAGATAATATATGAGCATTCCGGCGACGACGAATAGAGCCACTTGAGCTTATTACGAAAATTGCGTCGAAAATGATCATATTTGCGTAAGCCATAGGACAAGTTAAGTTATATTTTCGGCTTAAGTTACTAGTTTTGTGTTAATAATAAACTTTCTTTAATTTTTCAACCAACGCACGGGTCTTGAGTTCACCGTCGCTGAAAAAATCAGATAGGACGGTATTTCCAGTTCACAGTAGATTTGTCAGCGTCCTAACTCTCGGAATGATCTCGCTACCCTTCAATATTTCTAAACATGATTACCACTATAGCGTGCTGAGCAAAAATCACATTTACAAACTTTCGGAATGAAACACTTTATCCTTAAATTACATTTCAGCACTCCCCGTATTTTGACTATTGACTGAAATCAAGAACATTAGGTTATGTTTAAAAACATATATAGAAATGTGCTTATGGTAAAATTGAATTTAACATTGTTGTTAAACAGGTACATAGAAAGATGACTAATGAAAATTTGTTTTTCCGCTAATCACGTTTATTTATAAAAGTCATTAAATATTTACATAAACATGTTCGAAAAGTATAAAAACATGCGAGTAACGTTCACTACATAATCATAAAATTTTCATTGACCCAACCCACCCATTGTATAATGAAAAAAGTGGAACGAGTAATTATATAATTAATTATTTAATTACCTGTACGTTGAAACCCAGTTTATATTATAATTTATGAAACTTCGTCACTAAGGAACCTTGTCATATTAGAAACTGTCACATTTTTCTTTGGCATTACACGTTTTCGATATATTTGCATGTTAAACTTTTATATCAGCATGGTGGAAATGTAAGACATTTTGTTAATTCCAGCCTTGCTAGAAAATCTGTCGCCAAGCGCCTAAGCACAGCAGCTTTCTTGATTCGTTTCTAATGCTTGCTTACCATCTTCGAACACATCGTCACTTATCGTCAGATGAGTTTTGAGGCTATCCTATTATTAATAAGCAATACGTGCTATTTCCCGGTGGCGAGTGCACCTGTCTCTTCGGTGTGTCTCTTTCTGAGAATATCTACAGAGAAATTCCCGGGTGGGCGGGCCTTGATAAAAAGGCGTGGTAAACAAAATACCGTACATTCTCCCAAAGTCTACTTTTACTCCCCAAAAGTGTTATTTACTCCCCTGCCTGTTAGAATTCCATAATTGGGCTACTTTTGCGCTCTTTAGGTAACCCGTTAAAGAGAATCTTCAAGTTAATGTGACAAAGTACTAAATAGTACATACTGTAATTTCATTTCATTTCATAGCTGTTTCTACCGATGCGGTCATAAATAATTTGTGATAAATTAATGCAGATTGCGAGGTGGCTATAAGTAGTGCTATTTTTTTTAGTTCATGGTCTATTTGGGCAAATAATTATCTTTTATAGTGTAGAGTTACAAAGTAGTTCCATTTTTTATGTAGCCCCGACAGTAAGAACGATTGTAATAAAACACAACGATACGAAAAAAATAATATCGACATACGGAACGGATATTGTTCCAATCTGAGCTACCGTGATAATGAGTCACAGTTTGAATTTGTCTTTTCGTTCTTATTTTAAACCATCTTAAGAGGATGCAGTAATATGTATAGTACTAGCTTTCCGGCCGCGGCACCGCCCGCGCGTTGTATGTCGGTGATCGCGCAAAATCATTAACCTCTTGCGCAATTGTATAAAAACTAAAATCCTATATCCATCCCCGGGTTTCAAACTATTTCCATACCACATTTCATCCAAATCGGTCCAGTAGTTTTTAAGTTTATCAGTTGCATACAAAAATACAAACCTTTTCTCTTTATAATCATATATAAATTAGTATACAATGTAGATGTAGATAAGTACTCCTATTCGAACTACGGAGATTTTTAATGAAAATAAATTCTAGAACAGCGACTGGCTCTTAAGTTAAGCACCTGGGCATTATGTAAATGCTTACCTGATTATCTACCAACCCTAACTGGAAAAATCTGTCGATAACCACATAACGGCCAGACCAGCATTTTCGACCACGTCATCACTTACCAAAAGTTGAGGTGTCGGTCAAAACTCCTATGAGCTATAAAAATCATCGTGACTGTCTGACAAGGCCTTTAACCATGCCCTTGTCAGACTTTAGTTTATATTAAACTCTCAAGGAAATATCTCCATCTGCCGCTTATCGCTCCGTCGAAGAAGAGAACCTTGGTCCGTTTCCTTTGTCAAAAAAGTTGCGACATGCAGTTTAAACATCCGCCTGAAATTCTCCAAGGAAATTACCTACCTAGTACCTACTATGAGTTGAAAATACAATACAAAAAAAAATAACCAAAAAATGGAACCGACTTCAACACTCCAAATTGTGAAATAACTTTTTGAAGTCGGTACCACGATAGTGAAAGGTCAAATGTTAAAAAAATGTTTTTCACTGCTTTTAGTGACCCTTGCTACTTAAGGAGTGTAACTCAAAAACGGCTTGACCGATTTTGATGGAATTTAAAAGGGACCAAACGACAAGCGTCAGCTTTCACATAAAAATAATTATCTAAATTGGTTCACCTATCCAAAAATCTGAGGTAACAAACAAATAAAAAATACAGACGAATTGAGAATCTCCTCATTTTGTTGAAGTCGGTTAAGAAAATTGTCCTTTACGTACACACAAATCTTCAAATCTGGCAAAAGTATTACATCGACGTCTCCAGTTCTAATACGTTATTAGGTCTTTGATTTTGTTCTTTGATAAAACGTGGGGTATATATGTATTTTGTTGCCCCTATAATTCTTAATGTGACTACAATTTACTTTTATATATTTCTATGGCCTTACTTATTCGTAGATTTAACCTTTATCAGGAGGGTGGATAAAAACAGTTCCTTCTGCTTTTTCCAATCTAACATTATTTTCACGAGCGCGCTGCTCACCAACGACGGGATATTCGCCCCCGCTACCTTGAGCTTATGCGCTCGACTATTCAGACTGTTCAGGTTTATACCGCGTACCATAAAGATTTGTAGGGAACTTCCCTCCGAGGTCTTTCCTCTGCGTTACGATATGGGGTTGTTTAAAAAGGACGTCATAAAATTCCTGTGACTACTTTCTATCTAATGAACCGCCTGTCCTCGCTACATATACCTGAAATGCAATGTGCCTAGTCGCGTTGTGCCTGAATATCATTTCTATATTTATTTATTTATAAACCTTTGGACTGAGCAGATATACGCCCTTGTCGCTATTGCTCTATTTTTTTTTTTTTTTTTTTTTATGCCTGATAGGTTAGCCTTTGACCACTATCTCACCTGATGGTAAGTGATGATGTGGTCGAGGATGTTGTTCAGACTAACCTAGAGTTTTATTTCTCAGTGTTCATTTCGCGATATCACTATTTCGTTAATGGTCTATTTCTTACCCGTGGTTTTAGCTTGATGCGCGTTATGTCTTGCTTATTCAATACAGTCCTTTTTATATCATACCATCATACTAGCTTTCCGGCCGCGTATATCGGTTATCGCGCAATCTGTGTCCTTTCCCGGGTCTCAAACTATTTCCATACCAAATTTAATCCAAATCGGTAAAGTAGTTTTGGCGTGAAAGCGAGACAGACCGACAGATACACTGAGTTACTTTCGCATTTATAATGTTGGCATGGATTCATTTTTGTCTTTGGTTTTCATCATTCAGGTGAAACCGTTTGAATCGGGATGCTGCTTATGAACACTTAAGTTTAAAAAAAGTGGAAAGAGTAAGTAATACATTAATTACCTGTGCGTTTAATCGATTGACACTTAAGTTGTATCCTCCCTCTAAAACTAAATCGTGATGGACTTAGGCTAAGATTCCGAGACAAGTCTAAGCGTGAACTAATGCTTTAATCCGTCAAAATGTAGTGCTTAGCCTCATAATTGTATTCAGAGATGTCTGGTACAGCGCTTAGCGCGTGCCATGCTAAGCCAAGTAGTGGAAATCGACTACTTTAGCCTGTCTCAAAGCAGGAGTGGCGCCGCCTAGTGAGACACTGAGGCGTATGGTGCAAAAAGTTCTTCAGGAACTTTTTTTCGTAAATTGAAAAAGGCACTTATTTTGTTTCACTCACTCCAATCCAGAGAGTTGAAATACTTAGAGATGTTATATCCGAACACCACTGCTCTAAAAGCTTACTAGAATTTACCTATATACATACCTACGCACATGTATAAGCAGTTTGTAATCACAAGGAAAGAACGTTCAAATATTATGCGTCATATCTGTTGTAAGAAAGAGATAAATAAGCAATTCGTGTTACCACCGAACCGCCACGAGACGTTCCGATCACCATTATGCTGCGATCTCTTTCACTCTCTCACACCAAACGATACACATATCTCGCTCATCCATTTCATTGATTTAGTTCCTAAGATAAAACAAATTTACGATATTTTCTATTTCAACAATAAAAGCAATAATTACGCGTGAAATGAACAGTTTTCTTATCTCTCGCAGTGCCTGTATAATTGGTGCAGAGTCTAAAGACACAAGGAAGGCATATTGTCCACAGATTATTCCTAAAAACACGATTAGCGGCGATGTATTCACCGGACGCTCGGAAGTGCAAGACTGGTAGTGACTCAGGTAATTACCCTGAATTCGTCTAGTAAATATGGAGGGCATACAACACATCTAAAGGTAAAAAAATCTTAGCTCCAATCACATTTTATATACTGTTGTTCTTGTCCTTTTCTTTTTATATCAGGATGCACAGATAAACAAGAACCGGTAAACGTTCCATAAGTGAAAAATGTGCCATAGATAACAGAGTGTGATCTAAACAAAGAACAAGGTAAGTAGGATATCTCTGAATATGAAATTTAAAGATTGGCTTAGCCGACGCTAGGCTAAGACTGGTCTTTGACCGTCTTACACAAATGTCTCTGAATCTCAGCCTTAGTCACACTGGATCTATCTCGCTCTTCAACTACATATCACTAAATATACTTTTTATTTGATTAAAAACCTAATGTACCTAAATCTTGATATGCCTACCTCAGTCCTCTCGTTTAGTTTTAGGCGAATTCGTTTTAGATACGCAGCAAGCAAACGGATATTACGCAATTGGGACACCTTTCCCGTTCAAAACGAACCCACAGTCCACCTGTGTCCACATAGTGCCGGTCGATGGCTGTAGTAATATAGGTTATGAAATAACTCCCGATTATAATTAGGGTTGCAACGATTATCAATTTGCCGATTACGATTATCTAAATCAATAATCGACAATTCCGATACCGATTCTGATTATCACTGTGTGAAAAATAAAAATGTATTAACCAGGCTGTTATGCAATAGTATAATTTTAATCGTCTTTTCTTTCTTTGTCCAACTAACTAACACATATGACTTGTTTCGTAGTAAACTAAAGAACCCTGTATGCAATTCAAAAGTATGAAAAAATAATTGTAATTTAATAAAAATGTTTTTTTTTTATAGATTTTGAGGGATTCCAATAACCGAATAAAACGTTTCCGTATTACCTTGCTGCATTATCTATCCTTTTAAAAAGCAATCTCTTAATTTTCGGTATACAAGGCTGCATAGATTTCAAACAAAATAACGACGAAAGTCGCCACATTGGTATATGTACGGTTAGGTAGGGGTACACTACAGCAGTGAAATCCCTTTTTTTCAACACATAAAGCTAATTTTCCGCGTTTATTGTCATAACTAACGAATTTTAGAGTGCTATAGGTAGATATATTAATCGGTAATCGGAAAATAATCGCATCATTAATTGGGTTTTCCGATTAATCGTAATCGGACTAATAATCGTCGATTAATCGTATCGTAACCGTAATCGGTTGCATCCCTAATTATAATGCAGGTTCATTTCGTTCTGGGCGCATAGCCAAGGTTTATCTATGAAAAATACATAAGTATTTCTATTACTTATGTATCTAATAACGTAATCTATTGAACGTTATGTTTTTTGACTGAACATGTGCTCAAGATAAGTGTTTTCGATAATGTTCTCATGTTATGTGGAAAGGAGATAGGAGGAGAAAGATAGAGAGGGAAGAATAATGGGGGACGTACTTAATTTGTAAATTAAGAACTCTTCTAGTGTAAAAACTCTAAACTTTTATAAAAACAGACCCTTTGCTGCTATGGCCCAATAACTCAGTTGAAATCCGAAGTATATACTCGTAATCGTAACTCTAGCTGTCATATTCATCAAGATTTGCGCTACATGGGTTATGCTTTAAACCTGAGTATATTGGAAAAGGCTGTTCAGATTTTTGACAACATATGAACCACCGCGCATCGCTTGATTTCGAATAAAGAAACAGCATTGAAATCGATTCATCTATTTGGTTAGTCGAGTTACGATAGATACCGCTAGGCGGAATGACGAAAGCTTTAAAATTATAATTTTCTGATTTTTCAAATATTAAGTTCTCTAATTAGTTGTTTGAACTTCGTGAGCGTTGCACCTTAGTTTTTTAAAAAAAACGTAAGTCGCTATCAGAGAAGTTTTCTCCATCACCATGCCTTAATTTCCTTTGACTTAGAAAACGGAACAGTCAAATATGCGACGTGGCATAATAGATATTTTAATAAATTATCCGTTTGGTTTATTTACCGCTTTTCTTTCAGATTCAAACGCAACAGTCAGTCTATCAAAGTCTGTCATTAGTTTTACACTGTGCATTGGGCGAGCATAATCGACCTCCAGTTAAGATATACTTGTCAGAACTGTGGTGAGAGGTACAAGGCCCGATTATATCTCTGAAAGTTTTGTGTCGACTGCCCAATGTAAACTATGCCGACATTGCAAGCTAATACCATTGTTGCTACCTTGTTTAGAAAGGTCGGTCACATTAAGTCACATACCAGAGACATGACGAAGTTATTACGGTGATTTTTGAGCTGTATCAAAGTGCGGTGAGACGTAAAGGGATTTCGGGACCCTTACTGTGTCCTTAAGTTAGAATTAGACTAGACTTCGAAACCGATGTACTTCTACATAAAAAGTATAAAACAATAGCTCCTACTAACTTTAGGTAATGTTAGTATATCCATGCTATATGATAGTCAAAACCTAAATAAAAAAAAGAAATAATTTAAACATTAAAAAACACGCCTGCCGTGCCAAAAAGTGAACTAAAAAATTACAAACAAGTTACATGATTTTAATGTTGAATGGCTACAATGTAGGTACTAAATAGATTATATTTACTGTGTAATTAAAACACCATTGAACCCAAAAATGGAAAACAGATAACCATTATTTTCATCGAAGTCGGGGGACCTGTAAAGAACTATTCTAAGGAACTGTCCCCCGACTGCAATGAAAAGAATGGTTATCTGTTTTCCATTTTTGGGTTCAATGGTGTTTTAATTACACAGTAAATATAATCTATTTAGTACCTACATTGTAGCCATTCAACATTAAAATCATGTAACTTGTTTGTAATTTTTTAGTTCACTTTTTGGCACGGCAGGCGTGTTTTTTAATGTTTAAATTATTTCTTTTTATTTCGTACCTTTTAGTGATAAAACAATATTTTTGCAAACGCACAATGTGCCACGAAACATAACTAATTTTTTTTGGAAATTTATATCATGCAAAATATAAGCGAAATATATTTTTTATGATTTATTAATTGTAAATGATAACTTTGAGGTTTTTCAGTTCTTGCAGATACTTTTTGTCATGGGGCTCGTTGATAAGCTTTCGTGGATCTAAAACACCAATTCTTCTAGCTGTCGGACGCGACTAAGAGCGACATAAACTTTCATCATCATCATCAGCCGCAAGACTTCCACTGTTGAACAAAGGCTTCCCCCATAGAACGGCACAAAGAATGGCTATTAGTCGCTTGTAACCATTGGCTACCCGCGACTTTAATGATATCGTCAGTCCATCTTGTGGGGGGGCTACCAACTCTTCGTTTTCCGGTATACCATGGTACCCCCTGGAGAACCTTTCTTCCCCATCGGTTATCAGTTCGTCGAGCAATGTGGCCCGCCCATTGCCACTTCAACTTGCAAATTCTGAAAGCTATGTCGGTGACTTTGGTTCTTTGGCGAATATCCACGTTCCGGATTTTATCGCGCAAAGAAACTCCGAGCATAGCTCTCTCCATGGCTCGTTCAGTGACTCTGAGCTTGTCCATAAGGACCACAGTTAAGGACCACGTCGTCCACGTCTCGGTGCCATATGTCATCACTAGGCATACACACTGGTTGACGACTTCTGTCTTCAGGCTCTGCGGGATCTTTGACGAGAAAATGTCGCGTAACTTTCCGAACGCTGCCCATCCGAGTTAGGTTCTTCGGGCGTCCTCTTTTTCGAAGTTGGACCTACCTAACTGGACAGTCTGTCCCAGGAAAAATAACATAAACTTTGCCCCTTGGCAAAAATTTTAGCGCCTAGATCCACGACGGCTCTGTCCAGTGTCGTTGCTTGCAGTTTGTGCACTGTCACAACCCAACATAATATCAGTGGTAGCATGAACCGCTCGACTTTACCTTGACCCCGTAACGCGTCAAATTCGACAGTGCTAGGCTCAATTTTGACACCCAAACTGACTGTGTTTCCACGTATCGTTTTGTCATAGAACTCAACGAAAACGGCTTACGGTAACTCTCCCGGTTACGACGTAGCGCTGGCCATACGAATTTTCGGATGACCCCCATAGCGCCATTTACCAAGTCGTGTCCAAATTTAATATTTTTCCACAACATTACCCTAGAACCAATAGTAACTTTTAAGAATGGAACAATACCTCCTCTTTTATTGGGATCAGAAAGTATAAATTCGGGTTTTGGCCGCTGCTGACCTTTGATTTTAGCTTCTACGGATGTATCTGATGCTACCTCGTCAAACATCCGGCAAATTTTGGCAAAGTTCGATGGTCATCGTTTTATTTTGATTTGGTGGTTCGAGTCATCCACCTGTCTTGTTGTGGGAAATTTTCGCACACACTCGCCATCTGGTCCAGTAAGTGATACTCTACGATGATTCAGGATTCCAACCCGTTAACTATTCAAAATATCGACAAATGTGGTGTCGTCTGCTTGCCTCACATTCTGTGGCAGTTCGCAGAAGCTATATAACGCCCATAAATCTATTTCAGCAATTAAATGTGGCGGTTGTTTAAAGCAGTAGTATGCAATAAATGATTCTGAGTCTGATTCAGTATGTCCCGCTGACGGATTTAGCTACTAGTGAAAGCTGCATCAAGTCACTTAACAGTAAAATGTTAACACTGCCAAAATAATCATTTCTTGTAGTTGTGTATGAAATGCCTTTCGCTCTGAAGGCGTTCTCCGGTCAAAAAACGCATGGTCTCTGTCCTGCCGCATGCCGGTGATTAATTTATTTGTATTACTTGTGTCTACAAGAAGCAAGTGTAGAAACGGTAAAGACAATATTTATTACTTTTGATATTAGTGAACCAATGTATATTGAATACTACTATTATATATTTTTGTTATGTACTAAGCAAGCTCTAGACGGTGATAGTAAAATTTGAAAAAATTTCAAGATTTTTTTTTTAAATTTATTTTAATTTCATAAACTATGGCCCCCTCTTTAATTTTTTTTTGATTTTCACTAGCCTATGTTACCCGGAATAACTCAATGCTTCTAATGATACCACAAACATCAAAATCGGTTAAGCCGTTACGAAGTTATGGTGGAATAAAGAAACTCACAAACATACATACATACATGAACCCTAAAAACATAACTCTCCTTTGGGCAGTCGTGTAATAACAACTTCCTTCTTTATAAATTAGTTGCGGTCCGCCCGATAGCTTCAAACGGATATTTAATAAAAATTTCAATAATTATAATATTAAACGCATAAAAGTAGTTATTGCGACATAACTGTAATAGTTAGACTTATAGTATTGCAGACTATTGTGTAGATATTGATGTCCTCTATACAATAGTAGTACGAAACTTTGCTCCTTTATCAATAATTTCCGCAGCGTACGCGATATAACGATTTTATTGGTATTTTTTTTCGCATTTTGGATGACATTATTGAGTTTTTCATACGGATCCCTAAGTTTTTGAAAATCTTCTATAGCCTATGTTCATCCGGCATAGTGTAGGATTCTAATGGTGAAAGAATTTTTAAATATACATAACGTGATGTTAGAATACCTATACTAGTTTATAGTCAAAATGAACAAATCAAAAATAGTATTGGTTTTGGTACCGTGTAATAGAAGGGGAGCTTACTGCCACCCACCGGGCCCAGACTCCAGACTCCTATTGTAAATTTCTTTGCCAGAAAAACCTAATAAGTAACTGGTCCAAAAGAAAAAGAATAAATAAGTATTACTTATGTAGAAATCTCTAGGCTCCATAACTCCTTATTTCAATCAGATACTAGGTAAAGTTCAATCAATTCCGATTGATAGAGACAGTTCAATCAGAACACCCGTGGGCCGCGGCCTACATTTCATGGCAGATACGATACTCGCTGTTGCCGATGGAAAATCTATTTCGATACTGGATCAAGTTCTGTGACTTTACTTTTGTCTATGTTAAAGATCAACTTGGTTGTACGGTGTATCTTGTAATTGATGTTAAGAAATTGACTTGAATAGAATCAATTGACGATTTTCACTCTGTAAATCTGAAAGAGTCTTGTATATATAAGGTTTTTCTAATATATCAATCATACTGCGGGGGGTTGTGTGGAATCGATAACTGAATGTGTTTCACTCATCTTTAATATTCACGTAGGCACACAACTTAAATACTATTACATATTATATTAAGCTGCTGCTCATAAATCTAAGGGCGGATCATTCGTAAAACGTATGAAGCTATTCCAGTAGCTAGGCTGAATGACAGTCGTGGACTCCGCAGTGTAGTGGTAGGTCGTTTTACAAGCTCTTTGTGCTAGTACCCTCAAGTGAAAACTTTGGCACCAAGCACCCAAGACAACAACAATCCAACCAAGCTGATTAGAAGGACAGTAGCCGGAGTGGTCTCAATCAGATTACCTACAAACGGGAAAACGGGTTGCTCGTAAATAATAATGATTGAAAATAACCTAGTAGCAAAACGGCTCGATCTAAAACTGACACAGTTACTATATAGAAATAAATAATAAATGCTTAATTCACCAGAAGCATAAAATCTATGGCATTCAAATTCATTTATTTCAGGTAAACTAACCCATAAATTCATTTAACATGCATCAAAATAAATAATTAAATAGTAAAATAAGAAGTGGTTAGTTACAAAATCATGTCAAAGTAATAATGTGGAGAGATTTAAATATGAACTTATTATAGTCAAATTATTGATGGTTACTAAATGGACCTAAGTGCTTAATTCCGTAGGGCAGAAGATTGTATGGGTTTTTCTAGGCATAGGCTTTTTTATGTTATTGTGACGTGACAAGCTCGAGGCCCACCTGATGTTAAGCGGATAACCTCTGCCTATAACGGATGAAATGCATCACAAGTCACGAATTGCACTGCGCCCGTCACCTTGAGACATAGTAGTTAAGTCTCATGTGCCTGTAATTTCACTGGCTATCAAGGACTGCTGCCGGAACACACCGTTAGGTGCTTGACGACAGATTTTCTACTTGAGGGTGGTCGCTAGCCAGGCGGGCATTCGCAAAATGTTCTTCCACCATGCGGTGAAGCTCAAGCCCGCGGGATTCGAACCATGGAACTGCTGCGCGGCAGTCCATAGCCAATGCCACAGAGTCATCATTGCTTCATAAAGGCTGTTAGTATCATCTAACAAGTGAAGTAGGTCTAATGTTAGCCAGACAGAAAGTTAAATAACAATTAAATAGGACAGCGGGCTATTATGATTCAAGATTCAAGATTCAAGATTATTTATTGCAGTATGGGTTACAATATGTTCTTAAACGAGGTTTTATGTCCTCCATATCTTGCCAGATGCGGCGTACAATATTATATAAAAGGTTTATTACATACTAGAATTCAAACATAATATAGAATAAATTTGCTCAGATTAAATCATTCATTTATATTATAAATTTTATTATTAAATATTATTGGAAATTATGTCAAGTGTTTTATCATTCAAAAAGTCATCAATATTATAATAGCATTTGTTCATTAATATATTAAATAAATTCTTTTTAAATTGTTTAAGAGTCATGTTTTTAATTTTATCTGGCAAATGGTTATACAATTTAGTGCACATTACATATATACTATTTCTATAGAAAACGGTCTTAGGGTCATTTAAGGGTAGAACAAGATATGCTTTTTTCACCTTACGCGGTATTCTAGCAGTTTTATTATAAAAACTAACGTGGTTTTCACTCATTTTTAGTAAATAATACGGGATAACTCACGTGAAACAGTCAGATAGCTCCGACTATAGTTTCAACCACATTCGGTGGTCTTTTTCAAGGAGAGCTGGGGACGCCCGCGTTGACGTCTCGCTTAGCACTGCGGGCGGCAGCTCGTAGCCCGCGTGACGTCATCGGTTGGTCGGGGGGGTACCCCCCGCACCAACCGATCAGATTACCTACAAACTTTACGCGGTATTCTAGCAGTTTTATTATAAAAACTAACGTGGTTTTCAATCATTTTTAGTAAAGGTTGACGTCATCGGTTGGTGCGGGGGGTACCCCCCGCACCAACCGATGACGTCACGCGGGCTACGAGCTGCCGCCCGCAGTGCTAAGCGAGACGTCAACGCGGGCGTCCCCAGCTCTCCTTGAAAAAGACCACCGAATGTGGTTGAAACTATAGTCGGAGCTATCTGACTGTTTCACGTGAGTTATCCCGTATTATTTACTAAAAATATTCTAGCAGTCTTAACGTCAAAATTATTAATATTTGATTTTACAAATATACATGCTTCAAGTATATACATGGAAGGCAAGGAGAGTAAATTTAATTTTTTGAACATTGGCTTACAACTGTCAGTTCTTTTCGCTCCTGTTATAGCCCTAACACATTTTTTTTGTGTCCTAAATACTGCTGGAGCATTGACGGAATTTTCCCACAGTAATAGACCGTAGCTCAAATTGGAAGCCACATTTCCGTGATATGCACAGACTGCTGTTTTTTGTGATGATGTTTTAACTAATTTTCTTAGAGCAAACGCAAATCTTCCAACTTTTTTGCAAACGTGGATTGTGTGACTCTTCCAATTCCCGTGGCAGTCCAATAACATACCCAAAAAATTTATCTCTTTTACCTGTTGTATAATGTCATTTTTATATTTTATTGTTAAGTTTCTCGGTTTGGATTGTGGTAGAAAAAAATGCATACATTTTGTATATGATTTGATATGACTCAATTCAACATGAGTTCCATTATTCTTCATACAAGACAAGCATACGTTATGGAAAGCAAAGAAAAAAATCCTACGAAGAAAAAAACAATACATTTTGCGACTCCGAAATTGTTTGAAAAACATAATTGTGTTTTTTCGTTGCCTGCTATTGTAGCTGACCTACTTATTGCGACTAAAATGTCAACATTCTTTCGCTTTGGTATTTCTTAATTCTGTTTAGAGCCTACATTAGTGGAAATTATCAGATTGCTGCGTTAGATACAAGTAAGTAAATCATATACTTATCTATGAATGAAATCTGTGATAAGTTTCCCGCTATGATGCTTGTTTGTAACTATACGAGCATATGATATGATAAGAGATAACTGAAAATATATATAGCATAAGAAATTACTAAGTGGTTAATTTTGTAATGATGCCTTCTATCTACATCTACACTAATATTATAAAGAGGAAAGATTTGTATTTTTAACCGACTTCCAAAAAGGAGGAGTTTTTTTTTATGTTTGTTACCTCAGAACTCTGGACTGGGTGAAACGATTTTGAAAATTGATCTTTTTTGTTTGAAAGGTGATGCTTGTCGTTTGGTCCCATTTTAAATTTCATCAAAATCGGTCAAGCCGTTTTTGAATTACACTAAAATACCTGAAAAATATTTACCTATCTTGATGATATAGTCGTTAACAATGAATCATAATCGATCCCGTAAGTAGCAAAAAGTCCCGTAAGGTCACTAAAAAGAGAGATTTTTTTTGCCAAAAATGGATGCGCACAGTAATGTGATAATAGTTACTTTTGAGCTATCATGGTACCGACTTCAACAAGTTATTTCACACTTTTGGGTGTTGAAGTCGGTTCCATTTTTTGCAAAAACTTTTTTTGTATGTTACGAATAAACTTAAAAACTATTGAACCAATTTGAAAAAAATCTTGCACCTTTACAAGCGCTCGTAGTGAAGTTTGCTAAGCCGTTCTTAAGACGAGGCTGCGGAAAAAATACTCTCATTCGACTAGTTTTTTTAAGCAACTGAAATATGCAATCAACACGAAAACTTAAATATTTGATATTTCAAACCTTTTTCTATCAGTTGTACAGTCAGAAACACATTTGAAAGAAATTTACTCGATAGTTTTAATTTTTCAAAATGAAGCCTTTTCTTTAAATTATTGGAGTTTTCTTGGAAACTACATCAGTTACATATTAATAATAAACACACATAGAAAGGAAATGTAGTTTATTATCCGCTGTATAAGTAAAATTTACCTAGAGTAATTAGTATTGTCATAATAAATTAAATAGTGTTTTAGACTTACGACCTTTAGTTCTGTGCAGGATTACGGTCAATCGGAAGATTCGATATTCAACCTTATTAGCTTAGGATTACGAAATAAAATCAATGCGTAAGAGCTGTCCTTCAGTGCCGCGCTGTGCGCCGTTGGACGTGGACCTATCGCTCGCGCGCTATCACCTGTGCTGTGCAGTATAAATACGTATCTTGGTAGGTATATCAATCAATATGGGAAATAAAGATAACTAAAAAATAAAAAACGAAGCAGAAGAGTCGATACAAAGACTTTGCAAGAATTATGAGAGAGCGTATAATATTTCAGTTTATTTTTACCTATGCAAATTTAATATTCGTTTGTGTTTCGGTGTTTATTCTATTCATGAAACATATTATCTCTATCGAACTAAGAGATTCTATACCTACTAGGTTCCTATAGTACTGTAATGGAGCTATAAAATAACTTAATGTCGTACTAATCTAAGTACGATTAGTTGGATACTATAATAATATCTGGTAATGTATAGTTATGGTCTCACCTGATGGTAAGTGATGTGGTAGAAGGTACCAAACAGGTGATAACTAAAATTATCTGGCTCTAAAGTACAGCTGCCGTTCAACCGTAAATGGAGTTGAGTGTTGCTAAATAATAATAACACAAGCGTAGCAAATCAAAGCATTTGGTTTGGTGGATATATCGCAATAAAACATCGAACATTGTTCATGTCCCTCAAGACTAAATGTAGATTTATATCAATGAAAGAATATTCAGAATCAGGCAAGTAGGTATATATTCAAGAGATTATCTACAAAGTCACCTGCTTAGGTACTTTTAAATATACATTTTATCACTTAGACATGTACATATAAGTAACGATTTATACAAATATAATAGAGTGGAATAAATAGATTCTGTACATATATATAATAAAATAGATGCACCTTCTTTCTCAGGAAAAAAATAATAAATCAGTCAAAGTCCGAGATCACTCGGAACAGGGAGAACTGTCGGAGTCGCCATCTCATATAATAAATTTAGACTGTGTTCTTCCACTATATGAAAATAAGTGAGTAATCTTTGAATAAAGTATTACTAAATTTGCACATTTTATTCAAAGGAAATTTCGTAAACGAAAAAATATTATTTCGTAAACGAAATAATATTTAATATATTATTTAAATATTATAATACTTATATTAGGCAAAAAAATATTTTGACCTATCCATAGCAGAGCAGCAGGTAAACTTAAATAACAAAAACGTATAAATGTATATATACATTTTTTTTTTATTGCTGATAGGTAAGCCTTTAACCACAATCTCACCTGATGGTAAGTGATGATGTGGTCGAAGGTGTTAACAGGCTTAACCTAGAATTACTGGCTCTCAAGGACAGCTGCCGGAACACACCGTTAGGTGCTTGGCGACAGATTTTCCACTTGAGGGTGGTCGCTAGCCAGGCGGGCATTCGCTAAAATGCCCTTCCACCATGCGGTGAAGCTCAAGCCAGCGGCGGGATTCGAACCATGGACCTGCTGCGCGGCAGTCCATAGCCAAAGCCACCGAGCTATCATGCTTTTTACACTGAAAAAAAAAACTTTACATTATTATCGCCCTGCACTTGTCACACCTCTGTAGGGTCGGTATAAACAATATATTTTTTCTGAGTACCTTCACAAAAGACAACGCATTGACATAATTGTGCGGAGTAAGACTTAAATTTTATGGCCGGCCTCCTATCTGAAGCAATATGCCTTTGCGTATGCCATCGTTGATATGTATTATACTCGCCTTTGCCCCCTTTTCGGTTATTAGTTAGGGTATTAGATAGATGGTAAAGAGCAATGTTTTACTCTTGACGTGCAAAAAATCTGACGTGAAAATTATCTGAATTTATGTATTTAAATTCATTTATTCATATTCACTACACCCCCTTTCTGAAGGCCGAGCTTCAGCAGGGGCGGAGCAGTTTGTATGGTGGTCGTCTTGAAATCGCCATTTTGGATTTTTGACAGGTGTCATTCGACTGCTCTCCCGACATTTATCCTTACTTCTACCTTTTAACAAATTCTATCTACACATTCTAACAAATTGTGCGAAATTGATTGTCGGACAAACAGAAATGTACAGTTGCTTTTCTGAAGGCTTCAGGTAACGGATTGTCAGTAAAATGTATTTTGCAGGTATATATATCAATCAAAAATTTGATTGATATTATCAAACTGAAGGCTAAATGCACATTTGTAATATAACTAAATGCTTAGGCCTTGGCGATGGTAAAAGGCCGGACGGCATGACTTTGGTTCCGTGGAGGATGGGAAGGCCTCTGGTATGGGACGCTACCTGTGTCGATACCTTAGCACCTTCTAATATTCCTGCTACCCAAAAAGTGGCCGGTGCGAAGGCCTCAAAAGGCGCAAATATAGTAATCTCAGTAGTTGTTACATGTTTGTGCCTTTTGGGGTCGAAACGCTGGGACCGTGGGGACCGAGCGCCAAACTATTATTCAAAGACGTCTCAAAACGTCTGGTCGACGCTACTTGTGACCAAAATGCTGGCATATACTTTGGACAAAGGATAAGCATTGCCATACAACGTGGCAATGCGGCCAGCATTTTGGGAACACTGCCTAATGGTAGCGGAATATTGGATTAGTTTGTAGTAATTTTATTTTTTTTATTTAAATATGTTAATTTTAGTCATAAATATCTGTTACCACATATTATAAATAAAATCGAGCAAAACTAAATGCTTATTTACCGTGTAGTATGGAGACAAAAAATTAAAAATAGAAATTCTACAAAAAGATGAAGAATTTTGGAGGGAAAAAAATGGAGACAAAACTAGTCACATTCTATATGGACTGCCTTCTTCCTGAGCTGGTCGATCCCCGCCACCCAAAGAAAAGAATAATCGGGATCAAGAATTTGCGGATACTACTAGAAAAAAAAATCAAGAGGAGGCTGTCGAGGGTGACTTGCAACATCAAAGTGCAAATCCTTCAGTACTTCCTCCCGCCATAAAAAGAAAACTTAAGAGCCTTTACGCTTTGCGCGATCGGTCAAGTTTAGGCATTTATTGAAGCACGGCGCAAACGGGCACACCGTTAGCAAGGATCGAGCGGTCGACGACGATGTCGCATGGAATAAAACATTTTGATCCTTTTTTCAGTGTTATTTATTTTTGATAAATAATGTGGAATGTTATGTAACTTTGTAAATTCATTTCTCATCTTTACTGTTTACAAACAAAGTAGACTTAAATGAACCTAATAATAAACCTTGAGGTATCTACTCATTGACTAACTATAACTATAGTCCATTAAAAAGTTACATGAGCTTTGCATTTTTAGAGCACGCAATTTATTTTTGGGACATCTTTTTATATGTGGGGGTCTGAAGAAGCTTAACCTCAAGTTTGTGGGGTCGCCACCCTTGTCCCCCGGCCGCCATCTTGGAAAAAGGGGTGAAAACACGTATTTTGCCATATCTCAGAAACTATGCGTTTTATAAAAAAATTGTAAGGACATAATTTGTAGCAAATTGTGTGCCCACAAACATATTTATATAACTTTTTGCCCTAAATTAAATATTAAAGAAGTTATAAGCAATAATAATTTTTTTTGCTCTATAACTTTTTTATACATTTTACAAAAAAAAATACCCTAGAACCATCTCGTAGATGATCTGCTCAGGATTTTTTTACGAAACTCGCAGGTTAATTGATAAAACTGAAAATAATATCCACAATTTTTCAATACGTTTACACGTTGCAAAAAATGTAGCACAACTAAGAGAATAAAATGAGATAGAAGAAACAGCTAAGCCTACGTATAATAATAATAGTCGTAGCAGGCAGATGTTCCTTTGAACCCAAACGGTTACTCAGACCTTTTCTACCTGCTTATCCTTCCGTAAGTTAAATTTAGTAAGTTCTATGGTAAGGAAAACAGGAATGAAGAAGTAAAGTTGTACGAATTCAACATTTTTTTTTAAGAATATATTTACAATAAAAAATATAATAAGTTAAACATTTCTTTTTGACCGGATTCTCATGAGCATTGACGAACCTGGTCAACTTTGGAGCGCTGTAACAGTGTGTTAAATGAATTAAAATAAAATAAAAAAAACCTCAAAAGATAATCAAAAATGTTGGTCTGAGGTATTATTTTGTAAAATAAGAAAAAAAAGTTATAGAGCAAGAAAAAAATATGAAAATTTTCTCACTTTTTAGCTTATAACTTCTTAAATTTTTAATTTAGGGCAAAAAGTTAAAATGACATATTTGTAGGAAAAATAATTTGCTACAAATTATGTGCAGTGGAATTTTTTGTAGGACACATCGTTTCCGAGATATCGCGAAATAATTGTTTTCACCCCTTTTATCAAGATGGTGGCCGGGGCACAAGGGTGGCGACCCCACAAGCTTAGATTTGTCTCAAAAGTAAAATTGCGCCCTCTAGGAATTGCAATATTCGGTCCTTAAATTGTAACATTTAAATGGACTACTATGTAGGTATCTATATTTGATTATGTCCTTCTAACCATAATTGTATACATATAGGCAAATAACTTAGTTTTGTAGTTTGTATACCTGCTTTGTGCATGCATACCTTGGTTCATTATATTTGTATAACTGCCCTGTTGGCGGAATGGCTTTAGATAGATAGATACATATCAAACAAATTATTGGAGTACAAAATTTTATGCCCAAGGCGGGAATCGATCCCGCGTCCTCCGATATCGCGTCGGATGCTTAACACCATCTCAGCCACCTGGACATTGGCATTTCTGCCGAAACTGTGCTCCAATTGTATTACTTTAACCATCATAGGGGACGGTGCGCGGCCATCAACCAGACTACAAGACTTCATCTGATCGAAAGAAGTGTTTTTTCAAACACTTAACTCTCGATGATGTTGCTACCCTTCTATATTTCTAAATATGATTACAAGCACTATCGCGTGCTAAGCGAAATCATATCAAACAAATTATTGGAGTACAAAATTTTATGTCCAAGGCGGGAATCGAACGCGATATCGGAGGACGCGGGTTCGATTCCCGCCTTGGGCATAAAATTTTGTACTCCAATAATGGCTAATGCACTCAATTACAAAAACAATAAACTTTCTTCCTGCATCATTTAAAAAACAAAAACTTTTATACTTTAGCCACACCAGCCTTGAGAAAAGAGCTGTAAAATGGCTTTGCTGGAATAAGGGCTCTTAACTTAATGTTGTCTTAGGTTTTCGCGATTGTTACACATAGTAATTAAACAACATTAAACGGTTTAAATCTCGTATATTTATCATTATTTTTGTCCTGACGTTTCAAACACTTTGCAGTGATCGTGGTCACGGGGACTGCAAACTTGAAAAAAAACTTGACTTTCCGTTTCCGATACTCGTTATTTCTCACGCACACTTTTGCATATCATTAAAACTGTATAAATTGAAAACAATATATTTTTTATTTTATAAATGATTTTTTGTTAATTTATATACATCTTAACTTAATTTGTCGATAACCTCTGTAGACTATACCACTTACTAACAATCTAAGAATCCACTATTTTTATTTTAAAGTCTAATTTAGTCACCTGTTCCAGTACCTCTCTCTTGTCTGCCATGTTTCATTAAAAAAGCCTGTATAACATGTTCCCTACAATGTTTCTGCAGCTGTGTGTTTTTTTCATAAAATATCCCAAAGTTTAAGGCCCTTACAATTGCGTATGTAGACTCTTCTGCAAGTTTGGTAAAAAAAAATCTTATCCTGGTGTTTAGAAGTGGCTAGATATATATCTGGTTGGTCTAATTTTTACCATAATTGGTATATGAAAGCAGAGTGGTAGTAAAATAACACCTTTCTGTTAACCACAGTAACTGAAAAATTAAACGAAATAGGATGTATACGAATTACGAACATATTTTCAACATAAGTAATTAATAATCAAAAATTTTATGATAGCAATAAAAAAAACAACCTTCATTATATTATTATGGGAACGTGTACAGTAGCACAGTTATGAAAAACTATAATTCATATTTGTATGACGAGTCGTGGTAAAATATATTGCCCACAACTAACATTTAATGAAATCAAATCAAATCCATTTATTTCAGGTCAATTGTACCCATATTCACCGAATATAATATAATATTTTGCTCATTCAATTTGATGGTATTTTACTTTATTCTAATGATGTGTAACATGTAATCTGATTAATCACATTCCAAGATACTGAGAACAATGTTGATTCATTCATAAATTATCGTCCACGCGGATGCCAAGTAACATTACTTTCGTTACTACGGAGAATTTAAAAACACCACATTTATCAATATATATCGTGCCGTTTGGGCTGTTATGTACCACCATCATATTCCGACCCTTGTCTCACTTATGTTGGTTTGGTGCAGTATGTTTTTTTCTATAAACACGGAGACTGCGACGCAACAACATAGCAAAGAAACTTAAAAAAAAAAGACTTGAAAACAATTTTTTAAATTAAACAGTCTGAAATAACTGGTTGATATCGGTTCAATATGATCTCAAATTTGTGTTTTTATCACTATTGAACAATAACTTTCATCTATATTCATAGTTGCCACTTACATTAGTTGCTAGAAGCACTGCGATCGTCAAGGCATTTTGGCAAATTACTTTTTAGTAAGTTGACTGTAACTGGCAAACCGTTCGCCGGTGTTGATGAAATTAAAATGAAACCAATAAAGAGTTAAACTGTACTAGCAAAAAAATAATCTTCTATATTGTAAGGTTCAGTAAAAAAGTTATGTGTGGTCAAACATAAAATAAATAATAGACAAGTCAATTTAAGAACCCTCTTTCTATTGGGAAGTCAGTTAAATATGTATAATATGATATACCAATAATATATACCAATAAAGTCGAGCAGACATGAACATATGGTAATAAGTAATAAGTCTGTCGACCGTAAGAATAATTTTGAAAAGTAAATCAAATAATCAATTTCTTACTAAGAAATATTAGTAATGTTGATAAAAATAAAAACGTGACATCAATTTCAGTATATACAAAGTTACTTTATATATCGAAATTCGTCACGTGAATAAGATTATAAAAAAAGTTGAAATCGTCTCAATGGTATCTGTGTTCGCGAATCTAATATCAAGTATACAAATATGTTTATAAGCGAGACGCGTGCGCCGCTGCTGCACATCGCCTCGTTCGGTGCAGCGGGGATCGTTGCGCCGCATGGGCGGAGCTAGCGTGGGAATTATTTTTGACTGCCTGGACTTAACCGATTAGCAAAGTAAAGCAACGTACGCCGCGGCCATGAGTTGGATGGGTGACCGCTAGTGACATCACTACTAAGCGCGGACGTGCTTCGGAGGGCACGGTCCCGATTGTTGTCTTAGGATTGCAGTCGTTATAGCTTGGTGATAGGTAGGACACGGTGTGTTCCGGCAGCTGTCCTTGAGAGCGAGTAATTCTATAGGTTGGCCTAAACGATATCTTCGACCACAATCATCACTTACCATCAGGTGAGATAGTGATCAAAGGCTAACCTATTAAGGATTACCTACCAATTAAGACCTAATGGAAAATAAAACCAAACATTAATTAAATAAAGTTCAATCTCGATGCTCGCTGCACGTGGCAGTTACGACATTTTGTTTTGTACGAAAATTAGAAAAACTGATATTATGCTTATCACAAGGATGCGATTGTCTGATCAAAAAAAAAAATAACATTGATTTGTTAAGAATATATTTGGTCGCATTTTAGCAAAAGTAAGATGCGAAATTTCGTTAACTATCGTTTAAGTAATAATAATAAAAATCCAAAAACGCCTTTTTAACCTATTTTTACCTGATTTTGCTAAACGTTCATAATTTACATTGTTTGAGTCCAAACAACTTTTTGAGTCCAAGATGAAAAAATAACTCGCAGGTAACATTAATGAAATCAATAAAAAAACTTGTAATATAAAGTAATACTTAGACATCATAAAAATGTATCGCTTATTACCGATCTATTAATTTCCAGTAGTAAGATAAATAATAATTATGTTTTTGGCCAAAACAATAATTCAATTAAATTATGTATGTTTATTTAGAACTCTTACATAAAAGCTCGTAATAACATGACACTTGAGCTGTCTGCATCGAAGTGCACTTAAAATCTCGCCAACAAGTTGCTCAGTCACATAAAAAGTGTAATCATAACAGCAATACAAAAAACTGTATTCTCCGTTCGCGGCCGGGGTACTCTGGGGCGGTACTCTAATTCGTCGAAGTTTCGAACTTCGGATCCGAAAGAAACGTATCCGCAAAACATGTATTGGCTTACTTTTGTTTATCTTCGTTCGAAGCAAAGACTAGCAAGCATTTGTCTGTTTAGGGGTGCGTTCTTACCTATATGTCGTCCGACGATGGATGATCGCTCCAAGCAGAGCGACGCTCGTCGTCCGCCTTTTAAGAACGGCTCTGTATCATATCTGTATCAAGAACACTACTTAAAATGTTTCACTGACTCGGAAGAAATTTATTTACAATTATGTACTTTTCCACGACACACAACTAAAACAAACATACAAAATATAACAATAATAATAATACAATTTTGTAAACGGAAGTCTACGTAAACAAAAAGTAACCTATACTAAAACAAAGAAAAATCAAGTCCCGACTGTCAAATGAAACGTCAGGGCGATATTTATCCACCGATTTCGTGGGGCGACCGGTGCGTCGTCGAGCGATATATAAGAACGCTCCGGAAGATCATCGGACGATCGCTCCGGGCATATAAAAACGCTCGGGGCGTCGTCGGACGTCGTCGGACGACAAATAAGAACGCACCCTAGATTCTGAATAACATATTTTTAAATTGGATTCGTATGGTTTGTACATTTTCCAAATATGAAATGATAATTTATTCGTTTGCATAAATGTAGTTAAAGGCGAGTTCTAAATATGCAGAAAGAACACAAATACTAATGAGGATATAAATACCTATGGAGAACAAAGATATTAACGTAAATTTTAAATATCTACCCTGTATTTTCTAGAACAGCAGCGACACCTCTCGCCATAACTGGGACTGTCAGACTCTTACCATGTGAAAACGTTCTTTAATTTCTCTATTAAGACTTCAATTTGATTGAAGCATAATAGCGTTCTCAGAGTAGTATGGGAGCGTATCCATAGCGGGGCAATATTTGTGATGAACGACGCGGTCCGACCATAGACTATATGAAACAACGAACATCGTACCGCCAATTAAATTTTCGTTGTCTAAAGTGTCGCTCGAAACACGAAAAACGAAACTTCGTTGAATTGTAGTAGCGGCCCAGTATCTCTATTCCTTTGGCAACGTTTTCAATGTCGTGACGTGCAGTTGCGTAATCGAGAAACGAAATTTGTTTTGATCAGTCACAGAATAAATAGTAGTGTTCTAGATGTAGATCAGTGTCGGATTATACATTGGGTTAGGCCTGTTTGCGAACACGTCTTAATTAATTCTGTTTAGAAACGAGCGTGACTTTTGATAGGATTGGCTTAGTTTTGTCTCTTATATAATACTAGCTTTATATTATTCATGACAGGTTTACCATTATTATATTTTGCATACACAACAAATATCTACTTATTTAATGGCAAGTAAAATTTTGTGCTGTAAGAAAACATTGGGGTGTTCGGGTATTCTCTACAATCTACACATGAAGGTAAAAACCAGACACGTTAAAAAAATTTAGTTTTTGTCTTTTTGACCACCATTGATGACTGATAAATCATAACCAAATAATACTGAATAATATAACAAAAAATGTATCCGATTATTTTACTATAAAATTGTATGAAATGGAAGGAAGTCAGTTGGATATAGAACAGTGATATATAACAAGTTATATTAGAACTAGCTTTCCGGGCGCGGCTCCGCCCGCGCGCATGACGGTTATCGCGCAAAAACATTGACCTCTCTTTGCGCAGTTGGATAAAAACTATCCTATGTTTTTTCCCGGGTCTCAAACTATTTTCATACCAAATTTCATTCAAATCGGTCCAGTAGTTTTGGTGTGAAAGCGTAACAGACTGACAGAGTTACTTTCGCATTTATAATATTAGTACTGATGCTGGTTTGTTTTTTTTTTTTTTTTTAAATAACGTAGATGAGGTATTATGAAGGGAAGATGCGAATAAAGTTAGTAAAGCCTGCCCGTAATAATTCTTTGTCACTCTCATATATTATTTCTTATAGCTCGTTCATCCTGTAATTACACTTGCATCAGTATTCACGCCTTAAGCATAAAATAAAAAGGACCAGGAGAAACACTCCGCAAAGCCATTCCAATAAATAAGCGACTCTAGCTATGAAGCAATAAAGTGCACTTCAGCTCACAAAGCACCTAATATTTACATTCACCTACAAGCCGTCTCATTCTCTTCTTCTACGTAGCATAGCTCTGATCTCGTCTGACGCGACACGCACCGTAGATTAGTCCCGTCCATACGGCTACGTCGATGTGCCTGTAGCTTTGCACCTAAAGGGCGGAGTGAGCCAGGGCCGCCTAAAGACAGTACCTACTGTTTGCATATTACAGTATACTATACACTCCGGTGCTCCTTCTACTCACCAAGATGAACTTCTTTCATTCTTATGTCTGTTTATGTGTTTATTTTGAAGCGCTCATAGCGACGTTTGCTTAACCATCCTGAATCGATCAGCAAAGTTAAGCAACGTCCGCCGCGGTTAAGACTTGGATGGGTGACTGCTGGTGACATTACTACTTGCGCTTCCGTGCTTCGGAGGGCACAGATGTTGTCTTAGGATGGCAGTCGTTACAGCATGGTGGTAGGGCACTTTACGAATGCCCGCCTGGCTAGCTACCACCCTCAAGTAGAAAATCTGTTGTCAAGCACTTAACGGTGTGTTGCGGCAGCTGTCCTCGAGAGCGAGTAATTCTAGGCTAGCCTGAACAACATCTTCGACCACATCATCACTTACCATCAGGTGAGATAGTGGTCAAAGGCTAACCTATCAGGGAAAAAAAAATTCAGTGCTTCTGCTGAAGCAGACTCGCAACTGCGGCTCTGCGCTCTTTGCGTTTTGATTGCTTTCTATTGTATAGCAGTTGAGAAAAAATACACTAAAAATGAGTTAAATACTCGTACGAGTGCGATATTTGACGATATTTTATTATTTTATATGAATATAAGTTTTAGTAGATCGTGCAATCATATAGTAATATAACCGAGCTTTTTAGGCGCGCCGCGTACGTTTGCGTAAGTAAGGCACGCGAACAGCATCCGTCCCCGTCCTACGGCCGAAGAATTACTAAAGCGGATAGGGACAAAGCATCGCGGCTCTGACTAAAATGGCCGGAACATGCGTGAATTTGAGTATTTCTTTCGTATAATAAAAACAAATAACTATTTGAAAAATGTGATGTGTATACGTTATACAAAACACGTTGTTTTTTTATTATTCAAATACTGTTGACTCTCCGTTAAGTATTTACGCCGTACTAAGGGTTTATTCAGTTTTTTAGATGTATTTTTGGATTTATTTTCTATAGAGAAAATTTCTTGTAATCATGTTTCTAAAGTGTATGATTTATAGAATGAAACCTTAAATATAATATATATTAATTACATAACTCAAAATTAGAAATAAAGATACAGCAAGGGATCAAACGAACCAGAATTACGTATCGCTGCCTCGGTGCAGGCGCAGCTGGACGTGCCACGAATAAAAGTAAACCTCAAAAACAGCTATTAAAATAATTATTTTTCTACGCTACAGCAACGAGCTTTTACCTAGAGAACAATAACAGTTTCACGCGACATTGTTTAGTGTCGTCTAACCATTATTCTTCGTTAGTCACTCTGCAGAACAATCTTGGCCGTCCACCAATGGCGAGCCAGCGCCCGACCCCAACCTAATCAAGTCTGGCAATAAAATATGCGCTAAATAATTCCTATTGTTTACGTTCGCAATACAGTTATAGACAGTACTCAATCTCAAGTGGTTTAATGGTTTCTTATTTATTTTATTTTTTTAAGGTCATTTTGAAGAAAATTCCCCTTCAGAGATTCATTATTTGGATGAAAAAATATTAAATTATGTTATGATTGGAAGTTTTAGTAACAAATCCGTGTTGATTGTTTTTTCAAAACTTTTTGATTAACAGATGAAATACAAATTAAGTCCATAGCTGTTTTAAAGATATATTTTGAAACTCCTAAATGATAACGAATTTCCACAGCTAACTTGAAAAAGTGTCCCTTAATAAATCCGTGTTGAACATTTTTAAATTAGAAAAATCGCTTTTTGTTTCTCCAAAATTAGCGAAAATTTGTGAAAATATGTAATACTTTTCACATGTCCCTGTGTGAAAAGTATTACTTTAGAAGCCTCCACGTGCTATTGAGATTAAACTTCATTTAATTTATATTTTAGGCTCCTAATTGATCTGAATCGCCCCCTTAATTTCCATTTTTGAATTTGGAATACAGCAATGTGTTCTATCGGTGCAGATCGGTAGTTAATTTAATTACTTGTTATTCTGTGTTCGCATTCGCTGATATTTAGCGACCTATCTTTATGCGAACAATGATTTCTGATTCTCTAATTACAAATTGGAAATTTTAGCTGAATATTTGACCAAAAACTTTAGATATTGTATTGATTATATTGATGTTAAATTTGCGAATGTACACTTTAAAATGTCACAGAACACCCAGCGCAGAGATAAATAAGAATTGGTACCCTTACTGTTTCGTGTCTATATCGAGTCCAACGCAGTACAAACTACATATCAAATATGCGAGGTCTCTCACTGGCTTTTACGTTGTTATGCGAAACATGACGAATTTGGGTGCCTGTGAATTGTCTCTTTATTCATCGTTATAGAAATATGTCTGGCACGTCTTATGGCTCATTTACACTCGCCTCGCTTCGTACCTCGCTTCGTAGGCCGCGTGATCGGATAGAAAATGAGTGTCCTTTTAACAATATCGCGATGCGTTCATGTCTTTGATCCCATCGGTGATCTAGATAGTAAGTAACGATCACGTCGAATCATAAGTGCATGGCGTGGGCATCAATTCCTGTTTATTGGATTCATGTTACTTATGTATGTATTGAAGAAGGTTGTTGCTTTTAGATTTGTTTTATCAGGGATGTCAGGGGTCTAAAATACCGCTTTTCGCTAGTTTTTTTCTTGTCCCATGCAATATACGGGCACCGGGTGTTGGGCTAAAATTGTACCCCATATTTTTGAGGCAATGATACCAGAGCGGTAATAGCCAGATGGACTGCCGTAAGTCCCACCACTGGCTTGAGCTTCACCACATGGTTGTAGGGCATTTTGCCTGCACGCTTACCTGGCTAGCTACCACCCTCAAGAGAAAATCTTTCACCCAGCACCTAACAGGCATATAAGACTTAATAACTGTATGTATTAGGTTGTTATGTGGTATGTCGTGCGTGTTCTGCCACAATACTTTAAAAAAACTATTGGGAGTAGTAAGATGTGATGGAAAAACCAGAAGGTGTGCAGCAGTGCCTTCTGAAGAACTGCTATCTTATACTGCGATGCCCAAGACGCCTGCTAATAGTGAGGGTTATGGCAAATCCCCCCTTAACAGGGGAGGTTTGTGTTCAACAGTGGACGATACAGCTGATACAGTTATGTAATAGCGGGCGGTTACAGTAACACACTCTATACTGATACTTAGATATTTTTTAGAATAAACGAATAACACTGGCATTGAAGCCAGTGCCTCGGTTTAACATAACGTCGCCTTAGACCAATGGTGCCTTTAGTAGATTTACTAAGGGTAATTAGTATTAGTGAATTACTGTTACCGCGCCATAAAACAGCTGGTTTTCAGCTCTGACCTTAGTGACACACGGACAAAAAATATATATCTTAATTAGTTATATTATTAAGTAAGAATTTAGAAAAATGGCAAAAGATTGGAATTTATATGAAGGAAAAAACATCTAAGGTTAAAAAATAAAAAAAGGATATCGTCACCTACAAACTTTTCAATAATATCAACAAATTACAACTGACAACATTGAGAAGACGGCGCGGCAGCACCATTTGGTATTTGTGATGCAAGATAATGCATAATTTATAGATAATATAAACACATATAATACTAATACGGGATAACTCACGTGAATCAGTCAGATAACTACGACCGATTCACGTGAGTTATCCAGTATTATTTACTAAAATGAGTGAAAACCACGTTAGTTTTTATAATAAAAACCATACCCAATAAAGATAAAATCTAAGTACTTAGTTCTAAACATACGATCCTATCTTAGTTACGCACTTTCCGAACCAATTTCTACAATCAAAACACGTATGCTTTCAACACAAGCATCGCATACGGGCCTTACATAACACACATACATAACAAAAACACATTATACAATTTGAACGCACACATTCGAAACACTCGAAAGCTGGAAATGTGTCCACAAAGGACGGCGTATCAAAGATTGAAAATAAAAGTGCGAGTCGGACTCGCGCACGAAGGGTTCCGTGCTTTAATTAGCTATACAACATTAGACTTCATATTTTTACCTTTTTTTTAACGTGTGTGAGTCCGACTCGCACTTGGCCAACTCTTTGTATTTGTTGTTATAGCGGCAACAGAAATACATCATCTGTGAAAATTTGAACTGTCTCGCTATCACAGGACGGACGGACAGCGAAGTTTTAGTAAAGGGTCCCGTTTTTGCCCGTTGGGTACGGAACCCTAAAAAGACTTTTGGACGTGGGCCAGTTTGTGCGGCTTCACCCACGTGTCGTTATTTTGATATTGCTTCGCGAATGCTGGAATGCACGTTGATAGCGTCAGCAGAAAACTCGCCACTCGACCCCGACGCAGACATCTCGATATACTAACTTTTATTTTTGATTGACTTATATAAGAAAAGACGGAAGACACATACACATTCTTTCACAGAATCTTCAGCGATTTTATTATATATTTTTAACTGACATCAAAAAAGGAGGATTCTCATTTCGACCGTATTTTTTCTATGAGTCCTCATACTTTTTACAGATTTTTGTTTAAGAAAGCTGTTCTAGTCATGTGTGGTCCTATTTTAATTTGAGTGAGATCTGACTATGGTGCTCTGACGGAACAAGCACGAGGCCCACCTAATGTTAAGCAATAACTTCTGCCTCTAACAGATGCATATCGTCACAAGGGACGAACTGAATTGCGCCTGTCGCCCTGAGACATATATGTAGTTGTTAACTCTCATGTGCCTATAATTTGACTATCTTTCAAGGACTGCTGCAGGAACATACTGCTAGTTGCTTGGTGACAGATTTTCTACTCGAAGATGGCAATACAGGTGATATTTCGTGAAATGCCCTTCAACCATGTGGTGAAGCTCTAGCCGGCGGTGGGTGTCGCATCAGGGACTTGCGGCACGGCATTCCATAGCAATGACCCTCGGTTATCACAGCCTCAATAATCCATTGTACATATGTACGTCGAAGACTTAATAATAACAACTTTTGCCCACAAAGTGACCATTATAGTGATTTTATGCAAGTCTCTCAAGCGATAGTATGCCTTATTGGGTAAAGACAAAGTCAAAAATGCTTTGACAGTTAAACTGCCAGCCGCTGCCACTTCGGTGGGGATCGAGCTGTGTCGATATCACGATCGACAACTGTTTCGGCTTCTACCGGAAAAGCCTTTTTCGGGATAAATGAAGTACATACGTTCCATTTGTATTAAATAGTTGAGTCACGTTTCAAACTATTTAATACCAATGGAACGTGACGCGAGCGAGTCAAAGTTTTTTCTTAGTTTCTGTGCTAGAAGTCAAGCCCCGTATTGCTTGTATTTCGATCGAGACGGACCTCGATCTCACGGAGTTAAATAAAATCCAAATAACAACATATAAATCAAATATTGTGTACAGGTATGTCCAAAATTCTAGTGGCACTTCCGTAAAATCTTAGAACGATATACAACTCGACTTCCCGTCGAGAAGCGCGGATTAATTTGGAGCGTTTTATGTAATCACCTGTTCACACCACTTGTGAATGCCCTCAGTACTTACCTAAATCTTGGACTTGGCCCAAGTGTTAGATCAATTTCAAGTACACATTTACGTCCTGCTTGTACTACGTTGTGTTTTTTGTCGTCCGAATAGAGGACCGTAGGGTTAAATTAATGCTGCGTGTGAGAATAATTTTTCCTATGTCTCAGAATTTGGGGAATTACACAACCGCGTTATATCACTTTGGGGGTGAATCGCAGTACTATGGACAGTTGCTTAACCTAGGAGGTTGAGGAGTTTACGCACTAATTATCCGTATACTATAGCCGGTATACTACCAGCGAAAGTATTTCCAAGGGTGGTTGGACTTCGTAAACAAAACCCAAATTTGAAACGCTAGTAGAGAAGGTTGCTTAGCCGTTCTTAACCGGTCAGCTTAGTTAAGCAACGTCCGCTGCGGTCATCACTTGGATGGGTCACCGCTACTGAGCGTGCACGTGCTTCGGAGGGCACGTTAAGCCTACGGTCCTGGTTGTTGTCTGGATGGCAGTCGTTACAGTAACGTGATAGGACATTTTGGGAATGCCCGCCTGGCTAGCCACCAACCTTTAAGTGGAAAATCAATAAAAAAAAAGTCGCCAAACACCTAACAATTCCGGCAGCTGTTTTTGAGAGCCAGTAATTCTAGATTAGCCTGAACAACATCTTCGACTTTTCGAATATTAAATTAAGTAAGAAATTAACTTCAGGTGAGATAGTGGCCAATGGCTAGCCCATCAGCTATAAAAAACAAACCTCGAGAAGCGAAAGATTGTATATTTTGTATAGAAATATACATATTTAATTCCTATATTAGTAGCGAAGGTTTCAAAGGTAATTTTAAAGACGCAAAATAACTTTTTTGCCAAGAAAAACACAATTTTACACCTTACTCCATTGAGGAAAACGCTAGTGTTTTTTTTATTGCTGATAGATAAGTAAGTAAGGCTTTTGTCCACAATCTCACCTGATGGTAAGTGATGATGTGGTCGAAGGTGTTAACAGATTTAACCTATAATTACTGGTTCTGAAGTACAGCTGCCGGAACACACCGTTTGGTGCTTGGCGACAGATTTTCTACTTGAGGGTGTTTGTAAGCGGGGAGGGCATTCGTGAAATGCCCTTCCACCATGCGGTGAAGCTCAAACCCGTGGCGGGATTCGAACCATGGTCCTGCTGCGCGGCAGTCCATAGCTAATACTACTGAGCCATCACTGCTTCAAAAGATGCATAAATAACAGCTTAAATAATACAGTAAATTTGCGTAAATGTATGGTAAAATTATAAGTAATATTACTAAAATTATTGGTAATATTTGAAGTAAATTATTTTTTACAAGTTCGATTTTCTAAAATCTTTTACACCCCAGCGGATAAAAAGCACTTTTCCACGCATATTTCGAATGATAAACAACACATTTCCGAGCTTGTGAGGTGAAATATATTTTTACAGACTGCTTGTTTCGAGTATGTTGATACTATGATAGTGACGTAAGTCCGCGTTGGTATCACGGAGGTATAAATATAAACACTTGTGTGACTTGTGACACACCCATGCCGCGCCTACGATCACCGTTGTTTTGGGCCGTGGTATGACACGTATGTCGGTCAAAGGTCATCAATATAATAATTGTTGTGCGTTTAATTAAAACAAAATATAAGTCCTTTTGTTCCTAACCATCGTATTGGAATGGAGCGACATCTATAATTCAAATTACGTTATACAAACAAGACAGATTTTTGTGATTATCTTGTTATGGAGACGCAAACCGATAATTTGAATAGTTTTAAAGTTCCTTACCCAAAGGTTAAGAACGGGATCCTATTACTTACTGGGACTTCGCTGTCCGTCCGTCCGTCTGTCACCAGGGTGTATCTTAAGAACGGTGATAGCTAAACAGTTGAAATTTTCACAGATGATGTAGGAGTATTTTTTATAACGTTTCTTGCTCGATACTAATAACAGTGACAGGTAGACGCTTTAACTATTCACAGAATATTGAGTTTTATGTTTTCCTTAGATATAATTAATTAAAATAAAATAAATAATTATCCCATACAATAAAAGAGATTTTCACCGTTTATTTTAAAGTGTCTGTAGCTTGCGACATTAGGTTACAGATAATGATACGGAACCCTTCGTGCGCGAGTCCCACTCGCACTTGGCCGGTTTTTCTATATAGAGTAAAAACGGTATTATATAAAACGTTAAACTTGGTATGATTATATTCCAATATCTAACGTACAACGACAGATACTAAACAAGTATTTAAATTAATTATAAAAGAAAAAACCCGACTTGTATCGTTCCCTTAATTTTTTTACCCTGCTCAATGGGTTTGGAAGAAATGCTTTTTTTTTGTTACAATCTCCAAAATCCGTCACTTTGTATTTTTTTTTGTATATATCAAGTGTCACTTGCGCTTTCAAGACGAATCTAACGATATCTCATACATCAGAATCAGTTAAGCTGTTGAGAAGTTATGGTGGAATAAAGAAACTCACAAACATGCATACATATCTACATGAACCCTGGAAACATAAACGTCCTTTTTGTTCAGTCAGACCTGCACTTGGCTGTTTTCTACAGGTCTTACTCCCGCTGAGGATCGCGGAACTGTATGTTAAAGATTTCGTGGTACATTCTGAGTTCATACGGAACACTTGGTGTTTGAGTCCAACTCGCACTAGACCTTTTTATGTTTACCACTAGAGTTTTTATTTTAATTGCTGACATAGTCCAGTCTTTGAAAGTGATGTTCTGAACTGCTGCTCTCCTGGTACTTTGAGTTTCATAAATAAATAAATTTTATAACAATCACAATTCTTCATAATATATTTTGTTAATGTGGTTTTCCTAGAACGAGATCTGAAGTATGTAACTCCCATGAACTTCTGCTTTCCTGGTAGGTTGAGAATTCTAATATTGGTATTTATTTATGCCCATGTGTTGTTAATACGTACTTAAGCAGTAACTATTATTAAATCAAGGTCATAAGACAATAGGGATCAGACCGGAACGGAAAATAATGTCGGGATCAGACCGGAATACACCGAATGAAACTGTTTAGCAATCGAGAGGTAAGTAATAAGTGTATTCTGTGCTCATTAATAACATGTTATGTATCGTTATTTAACTTATTATGTAACGTTATATCACGACTTCTTATTAATTGTAATGTGAATAATATATATTATTACTGTGCTGATAGATGTTATATGGGAAAACCGTTATTTGCATGTTGTTTACTAGTGATTATATTTTTTATAACGTAATGAATGTTTAAACGATGACTCGTAATGACAGATGTTATTTTTAAATGAGCTGATTGTCCGCAGAGCCGTAATGTCATTATTTTTATGACAATAATATAAAGCCCATATTTATACAATTATCTTTCGGTAAATGATAACGGTTTCATTAAATTGTACATATATCAATTACCTATTTATGTTGGTATTTTAACATTTTATAGGTATTAAGAAATATCACAAGTAACGAAATACACTGGCCAACTGCAATTCGGACCAACACAGAATGTTTAAACAAAAACTTTTTTTTTTTAATCAGTTTGACATCGAGTTTATCCGTTTTCATGCCACATTTACATGCCATCCTCAAAGATTAATAATATATTTTTACGTTTTCATACCACATAATTGTTTCATTTTGTTTTATAACCACAAAGTGGTTATTTGGTGTCCCTAACAGGATTCCAGCCCGCCCCTGGCTGGTTTTATTTTTGTAATAATATGTTAGATATCAATTTATATATAAAAATATTATATAAAAATCTATTGCTGTTCGTTTGTCTCGCTCAAACTCGAGCACGACTGAGCCGATTTAGCTGACTGTGGTTTTGAAATGTTTGTCGTAATCCAGGGAAGGTTTATACGATGAGAAAATATAGAAAAATCGTGAGGAAAATAATACAAACAACAATTTAATTTTCTCAGACATGCTTGGAAATGTGAGCATTATTTTGACAACCTTCTTCGAGATAAATCGAAATTGCTGTACTGGCCAAATACATGCGCGCAGCGGCCGGCAATAAATGTATGAAAATCTACATTTATTACAATAAAATCTACATTAATTATCAAAGGTTTTATTTAAATTTCGATCTGGCTTGCAAATAGAACGCTGTTTATTGAAAATTGTACATTTAACAACTGTATCTTCAAATAAAAAAATCTGCCTAGGTACTACTTTGTTTTAATTTCCGCGCATTATTTGAGAAAAGCACTATACAAGCCTTGGCCACAACTAGGCATTGATGGACTTACGTATATACACGTTTACATTTATTTACGCGTTCGTCCATCAATGCCTCCTTTGCTGGCCGCTGCAGTAATGTACTATTTCCATATAGACTGTTCTACCTATACTTACCTGTGGTACATTTGACGTTCGTCCGTTAGGATAAGTGATACGAAGTACACCGGGTCATCTAGACGGTTATAAATAGTTTTTATTACCAATCTTAATTTCGTTCGTATCAAAATTTTATTAGTGTGCATTGAGCATCCTGTTTCATTTACAAAACCACTGGTGAACACTTAACGGTGATGTAACCGTTTGGTAAATATTTATTTTGTGTGAGTATTTATATTTAGTAAATTCGCTCCAGACACATGTTAACCAGTGGAAAAGAATAGAGTCGAATTCATACGCCAAGAATTGGAATTGTTTATTAAGCCTCGTATTCATGGTAAACATTTGTTTAGCAACATGGTTGCATAAACATGTTGCCGAGTAGCTGTCAACATATTGCAGGCAACACTTGTGTTGCCTGCCTGAGCGACCGGTCCGCACGATTGCGGACTGCGAGCGAACACCGCGGGAAGGGGCACCAAACGCCCGAAACCGCAGCCGCCACATCCGCGCTGGATGGAGCGAAGAACAACCTCAACTTGTGTTGCGAAGTTGATCACGCCATGTTGTAGAGTTGACGCCCGGCCAGCGAAAACATCAGTTTATAAACAAATGTTGACTCGTGTAGACGTGTTTGCAACTGTTTATAAACATGGGGGTAGTGTGGAGCAACGTTAAAATTATGCAATTCATAGAATTATTTCAATCAAATGCGTTACGATGGGATTCTTCTATCAAAGAATACAAGGATAGAAACAAAAATAAAGATGCATGATCCATCTGTCATTCTGAGGTGACACATAACATTTTCTCTTTGCAGAAGATAGTTTAGCACCCATCATCTTTTTATCTTTTTTTATTAGAAATCTTATACATAAAATACAGAGAACACATCAACACTATTTCCTCGGACAATATTTTAACGCAGACTGACGTGTGTGGACAACCCATATTGATATAAACAAAGTTTCCAGCAGCATTCTCGCCGTTCATCAACAACGTTGATCAACTGTTGCTAAACGAATGTTTACCATGAATACGAGGCTTTAGCCTTATAACATTAGTAGCTATACTCTTGCTGATTCTAATATATAAATACAACTATATATACGGGGTGGAAACTTTCAGCGGGGCAGTAAGGGGAAGTACCTTATCCGTTGCAGCTACTCGGAAATGATCTTAGGAGACTATCCATTGAATTATTGAATTTTGATCCCCATTCACAGATTTACAAAAAAAAAATACAGTTAGCAAGAAAATAGCCATTTTACACAAAAACAGTTTTGATGCCAATCGATCCTGTTTCTAATATGATATGATCATAAACTTCTTTTGGACCAACCATCGTTGAAGTACTCAAGAAGTCACAAATAGCAATAAATTTTTCATATGTACAACATAAAATTTGTAGACTATAAAAAAATTAAAATGAAAATTAAAATAAAGATATTAAATGATAACAATAAAACAATTTTAGTACGATTTTTAATAATAAAATAAATGATATAATGGATGACAACCTTAGAAATGAGATTAAAAATATTAATTAATTAGAATGAAATTACAAATAATAATATTAGAATGATTTTTTATAGAGAGGTAGACAAAAAATAATAATAACTTAATTAATTGCATAAAAATAATATCAATTAAATTTAAAATTCAATTAATGGTATGTTATTATTAATATCAGATATCCTACACATCACACAGCTAATTGATCATGTCACATATTTGCTATGAGAATGTATATTTTATAAGTCCGTTTAATGAATCTAACAGAGTCCTTGTTTTATTATGACCATTTAAGATAAAATAATGATTGATTGGTAAATAATATTCAATTGTTAAAGACAGAAGATTGGAAATAATAGTATAGATTCCTTCAAAAACGGTGTTAAAAGAGTCTCACAGGGTCGGCAACGCATTGGTAGCGCCCACAGATCACAGAAACTAAAGGCTCTATGGTAGCGCCCCTGGTGTTGCAAATGTCCATAGGCGACGGTAACCCATACCATCAGGTGGGCCGTCTGCTTCTTTGCCACTATATTACATAAAAAACGACTACACTATATTACATAATTACGACCTCATCATTTCTAATGTTTTTATTTTATATAGGTAGTTTAAGGGCGAAGAATTAATGTAACTTGCATATTCATAGTATATATTCATAGTTAATTAGTAGTTGTTTACATGTATAACCTTAATAATGTAATTGGTCTTCTCTTGTATAATATTCAAACTTACAAATGAATGAATATTTCTATTCTATAATTTTTACTAATAAAACTAAATCATATAGCTCTATATTCTTAGCGGGATTTTCTGTTTTACGTAAAAGTTTGCATTGTCGTTTTTACGTTATAGCAAAATAACACAACTATTGAACAATTGTATGTTTATATATGGCGTACACCCCATTTATGTTTGGGCAATCCACCATATAAGTATATACATTCTATGAAAATTCCAATGGGCTACATATTACAGTTCAAACTATACAGCCGTCTAAAGGTAGAATGGATGCGCAAAAAAACAAAACCATTTTACTCAGCCTTTGAGATTAAGTAATGTAACCTCAAAAAATGTACCAATAACAATTCAAGCGTCATTATAATTCTGGCATTGAAGCCTACGAATAAATATGTAAAAAAATGTATGTCAAGCTCAAAAACAGCAAAACCCATAATTTACAGGGGCGAACGTGCTTTAAAAAGTGTACCGTATATTATAAAAAAAATCTTACCAAAAATGAAACCGACTTGAAACACCCAAAAGTGTGAAATAACTTGTTGAAGTCATGATAGTTAAAAAGTCCCTAATATCACAATATTGTGCGCATGGTACCGACAAGTTAATTCACGCTTTTGGGTGTTGAAATCGGTTCAATTTTTGGTAAAAAAAAATTGTTCACTCTTTTTAGTGAAATTATTCTTATTCCTGCTACTTACGGGAGCGATCGTCATTCATTGTCAACGACTATATTTCAGTTATTAGAATGTAACTCAAAAACGGCTTGACCGATTTTGATGAAATTTAAAATCACGACAAGCAAGCATCAGCTTTGAAACAAAAAAAGAATTTTTAAAATCGGTTCACCCAGTCCAGAGTTTTGAGGTAACAAATATAAAAAAAAATACAGACGAATTGAGAACCTCCTCCTTTTTTACAAGTCGGTTAAAAAGAGCGTAATCGTGATGTATTTGTTATAATATAGTTGTTCATGTTGTAGTCTCTCTCAGAATTTACTGGCAACAATTTCCCTATTCCCGAAGGACTTACATTATGTATAGCGTGTAGTAACTACTATATAAACTGCTGTTACGGAGAAGCTTCCAGAACTTTCTCGAATAACTTCTAGATACGGGGAAAGATTTAGTTACGATACTTGGTAAACTACTTAAAGCTACATACAACTTTCCTTGCCGTTTCCACTTTACCTTGGGCATACCTTCTCGTAACTTGTTATTAGGTGTCTTATAGAAGTTAGTTTCAAGGGAAAACAACTCTAAGGTTACAATATACTTAATGTGCAGTGTCAGATATTCTGCCTTAAAAGTCGTACTAACTGAAGTTACGAACAAGACTATAGAATTCTTATAATTAACGTATCGGAATGAGAAGCGCAGTTCTTTTATAATGCTATCGTTATGGAACAAGCACGAGGGCCACCTATTGTTAAGGCCAGGTTATTCAAAATCAACTAATTTTTAATGTACCCGAAAGCAATTAACTTTTGCATGATTATTTTATACGTCATCATTCTATAATAATTTTATTATGTCATTAGACCATAGATCATAATATAATAATACATTAGACTGAACATTTGCGATATAAACCAGTCGAGCTGTGTCTACATTCCTCAACTGCCTTATCTTACAAACGGCGTATGCAGCAAAATTAAACCTCCAAGAGATATCAATTATAATATGAGGACCCCACTGTAGTTTTTCCGGTGTTTTTCCCTTCGTTGGCCTAAGTACTTCCATGGGATTGATGGATGATGCAATTCTAGCCCGACACCTCAAGGGGTATTATATATGTAGGTACTTATTATAAATAATAATTAAACTATTTATTCTATTGTCCACAGATGCGGGAAAAACACCGAGATCCAATCTGGTGCGCATGCGCAGATCTGCGCTCGGAAAATCAGCGCCGACACTCTCCGTCCACATAGTAAGTACAGTACACCGACTTGGATATTCTTGAATGACAACATAACAACTTTTAGTAGCTTCTTTCTACGAACGCGGTTTCGCAGTTTTATTATCTGATTATTTTTCATTCACGAAACGTGTATTTTAATCGGATTCAAAAAATGGAGGAGGTTCTCATTTCGTCTGGTTTTTTTTATTTATTTATTATTATTTTTTTTGTTGTTTTTTTTTAACTATTGACTGGGTGAAACGATTTTGATAATTATTTTTTTATTTGAAATATGATGCCCAAAAGTGTGAAATAACTTGTTGAAGTCGTTAACATGCGCACAATATTGTGACAATAGGTACTTTTGAACTATCATGGTACCGATTTCAACAAAGTTATTTCACACTTTTGGGTGTCGAAGTCGTTTCTATTTGTTGGTAAGCATTTTTTTAACGTTATTTATTTTTGAAAAGTAAGTACAAAAGTAAGAATATCGTGTAACACTATCAAATATTACCAACCATTTTTACGTACTGTAAACTTACTAAAGGTAGACTAATTTGGTTGAATGACATATGTAAAGGAAAACAATACAATAATTATAGTTCAAAGACGGGCAGTCGCAAAATACCGTACTACAATGCTGCAACGACTGCCATCCTACAACAACTGGGACCGACGGCTTAACGTGCCCTCCGAACACAGAGGGCTGTGCCTCCGAAGCACGTGCACGCTCAGTAGTAATGTCACTAGCGGTCTTATAAGAACTTTGAAGCTCTCGTAGCATAGTATGCTTAGCCGTTCTTAACTCATCAGCTAAGTTAAGCAAAGTCAGCCTCGGTCATGACTTGGATGGGCATCCAAGTCAATACCGCGGCAAACGTTGATGAGTTAAGAACGGCTATGCAAACATTGCTACGAGCGCTTTAAAATTCTCATAAGACACTGTCTGTCAACGTTATTGATAGTTTGTATACACCATTAATTTTAAAAATAAATGCACTTGACAATTATATAGGTACTGGTCGCACGCTGGACGCTGGAATGCTGTTTGGCTTTCTTCCAAACGTATCATAATTTTAGTAAACAATCTCGTCCTATAGGTACTTACTTACGTTACGTTCTAGGTATTTATGTCTGAATACTGCGCTGTTTCTTTTTTTTTTTTTTTAATGGGCTTTGTCTCTAAGCGACCACATCGGCTAGTGATGCCAGAATACACACTTACCAACTAATTATTATAACGCTAAATCTGCTAATTTATTCATTTGAATTGCTTGGTCTGACATAGGACTTGAGCAGTGATAGCTCAGTGGCTTTGACTATGGACTGCCGCGCAGCAGGTCCATGGTTCGAATCCCGCCGCTGCCTTGAGCTTCACCGCATGGTGGAAGGGCATTTTTGCGAATGCCCGCCTGGCTAGCGACCACCCTCAAGTCGAAAATTTGTCGCCAAGCACCTAACGGTGTGTTCCGGCAGCTGTCCTTGAGAGCCAGTAATTCTAAGTTAAGCCTGTTAACACCTTCGACCACATCATCACTTACCATCAGGTGAGATTGTGGTCAAGGCTTACCTATCAGCAATAAGAAAAAAGACTCGCTACTATACAATTACAATATCCAACATCTATACTGTATTTACCTGATGTTGGATTTTTTTTCACATCCTTTTTATGGTTCCTCGAGCTGTTCACGTAGATTATAAATTCATACATATACATACTTGGAAGAAACTACCTACATCATACATACATACATACATATTAACAACCACAGAAGTATATAAATACCAACTTCCCACCAGATCTAACATTTTGGTTATAGGGAGTATGTTTAGGGAGCGCCACAACTGGGCACAGTTCCTGATTCCTACAAAAAAGTGTTTATTAAAATAAATAAAAATAATTTAATTGCTATTAAAAACAACATTTTTGCATATTACATAGATTGCAGTTAATAATTGTATAAAGGTAATTTTAGAGTAAAGTCTAAAGTCATTTATGAAATATTGGCGTCTACGACGCTCTTATGAACGTCAATAGCAAAATATTACAAGCTAGCCAGGCGGCTATACGCAAAATGCCCTACTACCATGCTATGACGACTACCATCATGAGATAAACCGGGACCGACGGCTGAACATGGCCTCCGAAGGGACATATACCCGCCAGCCTATGCGTGAATCTATTTATAAACTCAACTTGTTATTTTAAAAAAAACTAGCAAGTAAATATAGTATTATTAGACGTAGCGTTTCCGGCTTCAATCCTTCATTTTTGGACAAATAATTACAAATTTTAATATATAGCACTCGTTTTTAGGAGTTTGAGCGAGCTATTCGTAGCTCCAGATTTATTAAAAAAATATTGTACACATGTATAATTAACTTCCCATTATACAAAGTTCATTATATTCCCTATGTTTGTGGTGCAATAGAAATATTAAAATCATGCTTATTTTTCTTGAAATAGGTGCTTAAATTTGGGTCTTTCTTTTATCTAAAATTACGAGTTTTTGAGCTAGTGTAATTTTAAAACTGTATAATTTAATGAAAATCTGATGCACTACAAACCTAGATAAGTAATTACGTAGTTAAAAAATTTATTTAGTTTTATTCACGATTATTAAAATGAGATTGGAGCTGCGTTTTGTATGGGGGCGATCGTCTAAAATATACCCTTAAGCCACTAGCGGTCACCCATTTAAGTTATGGTCGCAGCGAACGCTGTTTCACTTAGCTGATCGGTTAATAACGACTAAGAAAGCGAAGCAATAAGCGTTTAAAAAATTGTAGAGACAGTAGATAACCTTGGATAACTTCAAATGTCATTAAACTGGTGACTTTGTCGTTATCACACTTCGTACTGTTATAATGAGCTAGCTGCGCCCCACGTTTGCACCAGCATAGACATTGATGAAAAGTACTGCTTTAATCCACCTAAACTATCCATATACTAAGTTTCATCCAAATCTGTTCAGCCGTTTCAATGTGAAGGAGTAACAAACATGCACACTCACATAGATTTCACATTATGACTTTTTTTGACATGTATAATAAAAGTGTGAAGCTGCACCTATATGTTAATACTAGGGAATGCAATCCCGAACCCTCGGGATCCCGATCCCGCGAGATCTCGTGTATTTTTTCGGGATCAATCCGGACGAATCATATGACGAGATCCCGGTCGATATGGACGGGATTGGGCGGCAGTGGTCAGCGACGCTACACACTTCCGCCCGGGGCGCAATCGCTTCAAGAGGAATTAGAAGAAACTCTGCGAGCGTCTAAAAGTCCTTTTGCACGTATATCCACGTCCACGAGCTTAGACAAATTAGAGTCTACCATAAAAAAAGAGATGGATTTATTTGAGTGTGGAGGAACAAGGGGCGATTTTAGCAGTTTGCATATAATTGCTTCGCCACGCTGTTGCCAACCAGTGTTGAGTCGGAGAAGGCATTCTCAGCAGCGGGCATTTCAATGTACGCAACGGACATTAGATGCCGTTTAGCAGATGACACTATTAATACCATTTGTTTTTTAAGGAGTCATTTTCAAAATCACTCGTAGGTAACTACTTCCTAATTTTCTTGAAATATGCTTATTGTTTTGATTACCTAATTTACCTATGTTAATTTCTTTAAAACCTGATAATGCTTTAGTTGGTAAGATTAAAGAATAAAGGTTTTTATTTTCTTTCGAGATTTTAGTTAACCTCACTATCACAAACAAGCAGTTATTAGCTTTTTCAGTCATCCGAATTTAACTTCTTTTTTAAACTAGACGGGATCCCGAAAATTCCGGGATCCTCGAATCGGGATTGCATTCCCTAGTTAATACAGGCACTAAACTATATTCAAAGTTTCATCAAAATTCGTTCTGCCGTTTTGACAGCGTGAAGGAGAGCTAATATTACAAACGTTTGCATTTGTAATATTAGCGTGGAAGGAAGGGCCTTGTGAAAATGCTCGCCTGGCCAGCTACCACCTATAAGTAGAAAATCTGCCGTCAAGCACCTAACGGTGTGTTCCGGCAGCAGTCCTTGAGAGCCAGTAAAATTACAGTTACATGAGACATAACAACTGTTTGTATCAGGGTGACGGGCGCAGTCAAATGCATCTGTTAAAGGCTGAGGATATCGCTAAACATCAGGTGGGTCTCGTGGCTTGTTTCGTCACAATAAGATTAGTAAATAAATTTTGCTTTACATATTTCTAGTAAGGAACACGCATTTCGGACTAACATAGTCGTAACCGCCACGTGCAGGGCGTATTGAGATTGAACCTTATTTAATTCACTTTTAGTTTTATTTTCCGTGACAAGCTCCTCATTGATTTGAATCGCCCCTTAAAAGATTTTTTCGTGTTACAGAAAGAACCATGTGCCGCGTCAAGGCGACCATCGAGGCTGCCCCCGCCGCCCCCGCATCACAGACTTTCACTTGTGGTAAGTATCACATTCACTAACTATCTATTTATATCACCTTGTATCCAGTTTCCACCCACATTTTAGGGTTCCCGAACTCAAAAGGAAAAAAACGGAACCGTTATAGGATTACTTTGTCGTCCGTCTGTCTTATTGTCAAGGCCATTTTCCTAAGGAGCGCACGGAGGTACTGTAGTAACACAGCCTCCCCTGTTAAGAGGGTATTTGCCATAGTCCCCACGCTTGACAGGCGGCTTGGGGATCGCAGTGTAAGTTGGCAGTACTTTAGAAGGCGCTGCTGCCCAGCTTCCAGTATTTTTCTCTTAGTCGCCTCTTACGACACCCACGGGATGATACGGGGAGGTGCAATTCTAACCCGGCATCCCACGGGGGTATCAAGGTGAAATTCATATCAAATACGCAGGTCTACTGCCCCTTAAAGCTGTCAAAAACTTAAACTTTTCAGTTAACGCAATCATAAGATACAGCCGATACAGATTCACAATGTAGGTGCAAAAGTTGAAATTTTCAAAATACCCATTGAACACCAATTAATCTTTGACCTTTTTACGTCCGTGACCTCAAAATGTGTTATCTTCGTTCCAATAAAACTATTATACCTATATTGATATATCAACCATGTCACTTTTACATCTTATCTGTCAGTAACACTTATATTGAAGCGCTCGTAGCGAAGTTGGCTTAGCCATTCTGAAACGATTAGCAAAGTTAAGCAACGTCCGCCTCGGTCAGGAGTTGGATGGGTGACCGCTGGTGACATTACTACTGAGCGCTTCCGTGCTTCGGAGGCCACGTTAAGCCGTCGGTCCTGGTTATTGTCTTAGGATGGCAGTCGTTATAGCATGGTGACAGGGCATTTTGCGAATGCCCGCCTGGCTAGCTACCACCCTCAAGTAGAAAATCTGTCGTCAAGCACCTAACCGTGTGTTCCGACAGCTGTCCTTGAGAGCCAGTAATTCTGGCTCCCAATGCTTCTAGGTTAGCCTGAACAACATCTTCGACCACATCATCACTTACCATCAGGCAAGATAGTGGTCAAAGGCTAACCTATCACGCATTAAAAATAAAAATAAAACTCATTTTTTTCTCATTCTTATGTGTGATGCCGAGATCGTAACATTCATACCGATAGATTAGTTAAGATCTCCTGCGTAATACCACAGTAATGTATCCTGCACTACTGTGATAGGTATTAAGTACACAATACTAAGGTACACTTAAAGTATTGTGTAACGCGACTCAGTCTGCGGTCTGGGTAAAGGGTATATACGCTTTATTGCAGTTAGCTAATATACATGTAAATTCTAGCATTACTATGATCAGTATGATGATATAATGACACTATAATAATATAACGTATGTTTTGAATATTTTACGGATGTTACACACGTATAGGAATTAGGAATTGAATCGTCCCAAGTACCCCGTCGGGTGCCGGCTTAGAATTGCACCTCCCCGTATCATCCCGTAATGGGTGTCGTAAGAGGCGACTAAGGGAAAAATACTGGAAGGTGGGCAGCAGCGGCTTCTAAAGAACTGTCAACTTACTGCGATCCCCAAGACGCCTGCCAAGCGTGGGGATTACGGCAAATACCCCCTTAATAGGGGAGGCTGTGTTCAGCGTGGACGATCCGGCTGTTACAGTACAGTACAAGTTCCAGCGTGGTATTGAAGTGCGACCCGAAGAACACTTAAAAAAGACCACCTATTTCTGGAACTTCGGCTATAGGTGGATAGACGCGGGTTCGACCCCCGCACATGACTATATTTATTTCTCTCGTAAATTGAGCAGGCGTTATTGCAAACATAACAATATTAAAAACAAGTAATATGTTGTACCTACCATCTGATTTCGTGCAGCATTTCACACACTCTACAATCATTGGACTGGAAGAAACGTTTGTTAAAGCAAGTTGAAATTGCGGTGAAACCAAGGTTACCTATGATAAAGAGCCAATTTATAATATTACTGTCATTCGTCAGATAAATGTTGGCATTTCCTAAAGAAAAACATAATGCAAACAAAACGAAAATGTATAGATGTCGACTGTGGGGATTAAATTGTTATTTTCCCTTACTGTACTGTATCATCCGGATTGTCCACAGCTGAATACAACACGCCGGGAGTTTGCCATAAACCTCACGCTTGGCAGGCGCCTTGTCGATCTCAGTTTAAGATATCGGGTACTCAGAAGGCATTCTTTCGGTATTTTAGTCGCCTCTTATGATATCCACAGTTAGCAGTAGTGGAGGTGACATTCTAGCCCGGCACCCCACGAGGTGTATATGAATTCAAAAATGAAATGAAATCTTTATCTTCACCTTGGAAAGTAGCAATTTCGTAGATTTTTAGACATCCGTACTAGAAAATGGATGGACCAAAGCTTCGGAAGTCCTTCTGTCGGACTCGCACTAAGGATCTGGAACTGTGTGAAAAAATGACGATCTTTTTCACCTACAATCTGTGTTGGTACAGATCCCTCGCAGTATAGTACAACTCGTTCTTTTTAGATACAGAATAAAAGAAACAGAAGGCTCACTTCGCAAAACCATTCCAATAAATAAGTTACTCTAGCTACCACGCAATAAAGTGCACTTCAGCTCGCAAAGCACGGAGTACCTAATATTTATATTCACGTACAAGGCATCTCTCTTTCTATCGCATAACTCTGATCTCTTCTGACGCGATACGCACTACGTATATGCCGATGTTTCTATAGCTTTGTACCTAAAGTGCGAGCCAGGCCTAATTCTGGTGAAATCTGAATTTTCCACGTTGATGAGAGCCATAACCGCAGCAAATCACATACACGGTTACACACGGTTAAAAAAAGATGCATAATAACATAGCCAATGAATTAGTCTTACGTAATTCGCATAATCAACGATTACGGTCGAGGTCAAGGCGTGTGTATCCTTGTAAGTACATACATAGGTTTGTTTACTGTAAAAATGGTAATCTAAAATACTGTTAGTAATAATATTGGTAATTTGTTGCCGCGAGATTGTGAATTAGTTTATTTTTGTTTTATCAGTCTGTTTTTTCTTCGCCCAATACGTATGTTACAAATGCATCGTTGCGTTGGTGTGTGTGCGAGGGTTTGAGTGTGTATGAATGCGTCGCTATGGAATTTCGTGAGCCTGGGATCAATCCCCGGGTGGACAGTAATTTTGTTAATCTGTCCAATGGCTAGAGTTCTCGTGGAGCCCTCCATACAAACATAGTTTCGTTAATTTTCAAAAATAATTCGAAAATCGTTTTGTTTGGGAATTGGGACACACGCACACATACACACATGAACACACCCTCACACCCTCACACACACACACGCATTCGCATGTACACAACATTATATCAGTACTTTAAGGGTGCACCGAACATTTTAGGCGCGCCGCGTATGTGTGCGTAAATAAGGCACGCCAACAGCATCCGTCCCGTCCGAGACGGCCGAAGAATTACGAAAGCGGATAGGGACAAAGCATCGCGGCTCTGAATAAAATGGGCGGAACATGCGTGAATTTGAGTATTTCCTTCCTATAATAAATCTCACGTGATGGTAAAGTGATGATGTGGTCGAAGGTGTTAACAGGCTTAACCTAGAATGACTGGCTCTCAAGGACAACTGCCGGAACACACCGTTAGGTGCTTGGCGACAGATTTTCTACTTGAGGGTGGTCGCTAGCCAGGCGGGCATTCGCAAAAATGCCCTTCCACCATGCGGTGAAGCTCAAGCCCGCGGCGGGATTCGAACCATGGACCTGCTGCGCGGCAGTCCATAGCCAAAGCCACTGAGCTATCACTACTTCATCTAGAAAGGATGTAACAGTAACCTACAGCACAAGTGTTCAACTTAGTGTACGTTCTGTTTACGTAATTTTAAGTGTTAATGTTATATGTTGTAAATGAATAGTTACTTTTGAATAAATTGAAATTGAATTGAATTGTTATTTTGATATTTATGAATAAAATAAATCATAAATAGAAAAACTGGCAAACCAGAAGCATAGATTAGTCTCAAGCAAGGACATACATGCAAAGTTTACCTGAGTTTGAACTCATAGTAGTTAAAATATGACGAAACTACTTATGGAAAGTATGGACAGCGCTCCGTGAGCTATACTCTTAAGTAGCAGCCCGGAGCCTGGAAGTGTACAGTAGGTGGCAATATGCTCGCCCCCTAACATATTGAACTAAAACATGTTTCAGACACACCTGCATACCTATTCGATTATTTCTGGACCTAAAACCTTAAATAAGGGATCACCCTTCGACGTTTTATGGAAAACTAGCTTTCCGGGCGCGGCTCCGCCCGCGCGTATGTCGGTTATCGCGCGAAAACATTAACCTCTTTTTGCGCAGTCGGATAAAAACTATCCTATGTTTTTTCCCGGGTCTCAAACTATCTCCATACCAAATTTCATTCAAATCGGTCCAGTAGTTTTGGCGTGAAAGCGTAACTTTCGCATTTATAATATTGGTACTGATTGACCGGCCAGTTCACCTTTAAAATAAAGAATTTTTAATCTTGCAGCAAATGCAACAATCAGTAGTACTACTAACTACAAAAATTAGTAAACACGACATTTACAAATACAAATATTTTGATTGTTAAAAAAAGTGAATATTAAACATACTTAATACTAAACATAATTCGTATTGTTTTGCTCAGTAAATGTAATTCAATAATTTCCTTAATCCTTGAAGGAAAATTTGAACAAAGCTGCCTCATAGCGGGAAATTGTTGGGTCTCGATTAATTTAAATTCAAAGTTGTAATAGGTTGTTAGATTTGGTACAGAACAAACCTCAAATCAATTAAAATTCAATCAAAACCAATTTTCCGCAATATCAATGTTATAACAGCCGTCAATTTAGCTCGTTTGTTATGTCATCTGGAAGCACACCGTACAACGTGAAACAGTATGGGTTTGTGTGATTTGTTGTGTTTGTTATACGTAGTAATATGTACCTACTTTGATAGCGATAATAAAACTTATTTACCTCGACCTTTTGACCAAATTACATTGATGATGATTATTGGCGATCGTATTTCCTTTTTTGATAAGGCCTTACTACTGTACGTTTTTGGACTTACTGGAAGTTTTAAATCTTAGAAAGTATTTTGTTTAAACGTCATTTTGCTTTTATATTTTATATTTGTAGTGTGTGTTCAGCCTGTTGTTATTTTCCTAGTTTTCTTGAGGCCTTGGGAAAGCAGTAATTGTAGCTCTGATTGATCACGAGTGGACTATTTATGCTAATCATTGTACCGCTTATTTCTTTTTATAGAGCTATTTATTTTATACATCCGCTCGGGTATTGTTTGACCACTATCTCACCTGTTGTAAGTGTGTTCTAAGATGTTGTATAAGCTAACTAGAATTTGGAACGGGCTCTTAAGGACTGTTGCCGAATGCATCGTTTGGTACTTGGCGACAGATTTTATAATTGTATCTGTACCTAGTCAGGGGAGCGTTTACAAAGTACCCTACCATCATACGCTCCTACCACATAACCACCACAGTTAAATGTCATTATACTAAGCTTCAGCATGCCCGTGGGGTGACGCGCCATATCTTTCTGTTTGAAGCGACGAAGCCAAAATACCTAATAATTCTAGGTTAAGCCTGTTAACACCTTCGACCACATCATCACTTACCATCACGTGTGATTGTGGTCAAGGCTTACCTATCAGCAATAAAGATAAAAATACCTCAATGGTATTGCATATTGCAAGTATGGAATACTAAAACTACATTTGATCAGTCAATCCATACTGTTTGTATTGTAGTGCTTAATGGCCCAGTTAATATGTTTATCTTTGAAACACGCCTTTAACGAGCCACGGTTGGCGTGTTGACGTTACATTTAATGTTGCCACTGTCTCATTAAATGTTCCGTAGGCACTCGCTACTACTGTGGAAGGGGTGCTCAATGTGTAATTATTGGTTATTATTTATTCGCGTTGCCGAGATGTTTTGTAGTGCTCTCTAATTCAATCCAAGCTACTAAGAATATTTTATTTTGTTTTTATATTAAGAAGAGGTAAAGATTATATATATTTATATTGAAAAGAAGAAGAAAAAAATGATATATTAAGAAGTGATAAGACATATTGCCAGCCTGATGGTAAGAGCCACGCCTGTCCGTTACAGTTGCAGTGTGATCGTTCTTATCCTGTTTGACTCTGCACAGCGCTACTAGACGCCTTAACTCAGTAGTGTTTGCACACTACAGTTTCGATATTAAGCAACGTGCGCTGCAGTAATTACTTAGATAGGTGACCGCTAGTGATAATTACTACTGAGCCGTCGGTCCCGGTTGTTGTCGTGGGATAGCAGTCGTTATAGCAAGGTGGTAAGGCATTTGCGGGCTTGCTAAAACCTGGCAAGCTAAAACCATTAAATAGATAATCTGTCGCTAAGCACTTAACGGTGTGTTCCGGCAGCTGTCCTTATGAGCCAGTTCCTATTCTAGGAAAGCCTGGTTTATACAGGGTAATTGGTAAAATGCTAACAACATCTTAGGGTTGACTTCTACTAGTCCTAACAAATATCTTGAGTTTATTATAAAAAATATTTTAATTTTTTATCTGTTTTTGACGGAATAAGTACGAGGACCACCTGATGTTAAACGTCTCTTGTGACTGTAATATATTATTTCATATATTTTAATTATTAAAAAATATAACATGATAAATTTCAGGCACAAGAGAATTTTAAGATCAGAAGGTCATTGTGCTTATTCCTTCAAAACACAAACAAAACTTAATATTTTGTTAGGACTAGCAGAAGTCAACCCTAAAGGGGTTGTTAACATTTTTCCAACTACCCTGTATACCTTCTATGACGTCATCATCGCTTATCATCAAGCGGGATTATGGTCTTACGTATCAGCACTAAAAAAACTCAATGATCGCCGACGAGCGTCATCAGACATGCAAATGCGCACCCATTAGAGTCCCCGTATATAAAAGATGGGCAGAACGCAATCCAAAACAAACATTTCAAGTTCAAACAAAACAATGGCACAATAACATCTGTTGCCATGTCGGTAAACTGATAATCTCATAAACACACCAACTCACGGCCCAATTCAGTTAACTGAACGACAATGGCAAGATAAATAACTTCACCGTGTTAGAAAACTGTACGTAAAAACCAGATCAAATGTGTTCCCATAAAAACAGTAACAGATGAGATTGGGTTCATGGTATGGGGATAAGCGCGGCGATTAGCGGGTATAGGTTTTCGTTGCAAAAAAGGGAGCTTACAAATTAAATGACCTTACTGACTGTAGGTACACATTTCTTTATGTGGGTACTCTACGGTCGGACTCTTGTAAAATTCAGTTGAACATCAGAATAAAACTTTTGAGGCTAACTGTTTTCGGGCCAAATTTTTTTAGGCTACAGTTTAAATAGAATAGAATAAGAAGAATAAGCTTTATTTATGGCAAAAAACATACAAAAAACATTTCTTACAACAAGACACAAAAATACAAACAATAAATACAAGATGTAATAAAAATGATTCTTGTAGCCCTCTGCCACAAATCGGCCCCAACTCAACATAGTGCTGATCGTTAACAACCAGCGTTGGTCTTCCGTTAAGGTCGGTAGGTGACGTTACGCATGGTTACATATAATTAGAAACTACAATATTTACAACAAACAATTAGCAATATATTACATAGAAGAAACGAATCTATCATTAAACAGCTTTCGTGTAGACGGTAAACAATTTCATAATTTTTTAAAATAATATTTTTAAATAATTTTTAAATAACGCTTGTGTCATTTGTTTGAGTTTCCTGACTTTTTTGATGAATGTAGATAATTTTTTTAAATTTATATTTAAAACTATGTAAACATGTCAGGTTTCTAATTGGAGGTGGGATATTATTCCAACACTTGGATGCGGCGTAGCGGAAACTCCCTCTGAAAGCGGCTGAGCTATGCCGTTCTGTTACGAGCTGTATCGCACATTGACGAGATTGGGATCCATAAGGATTCCGGCTCGACATCCAGGATAGTTTGTTATACAAATAAGCCGGTGCTTGGTATTTTATCACGCCAAATAGAAGACATGCTAAATGAAGCTTACGACGGTGTCTTAATTTCAAAATTGAGTGCTTATTTAAATATGGTGTCACGTGTGCCCTTAACGGAATATTAAAGCAGAAACGAGCGCACGCATTCTGGACACGTTGTAGAAGTTTTTGCGTTTTAGCAAATAACCTAGGGCCAAAGACGGTATCCATATAATTTAAATTCGATAATATTAGCGATTCTACCAATTGAATGCGTAGCTCTATCTTTAGGTATGGTCTCATTTTATAAAGGACCTTAAGTTTATAAAAACAACTTTTGATAGCGTTGGCAATATGTTTTTCATAGCGTAGTTCACTATCCATTAACAACCCCAGATTGCGTGCTTCATATACCCGTTCGATGGGTTCACCCATGAGTGTAACATTGATCGTCGGGTTTAGCTTCTGAAACTCTAACCCTGTGCAGGCTACAGTGTAAATAAACGATCACTGAAGACCTATCTTCGCACATGGGTCAATAACTAGTATTTTACGATGTCGTTTGTAGCTGTTTTTAAAGCACTCGGAACGGTGTAAGAAAAGCTTTAAAACGCAATGTCTCTATAGAAAGTCCTAAAACGAACGCCTTGATGATATAGTGGTAATTTCAACTCTTGTCGATAGTGAACTGTGTATTTTAGGGGAGTTAATTATCTTGTACGCAAAAGAGAGAAAAAAAACCGGAATCGACTTCCAACACTAAAAATTATGAAATAACTTGGGAAAATCGGATAATGTGATATCATTTAATCAGTATGATACTGAATTCAACATGTTAGGTATTTCATACTTTTTAGGATTCCGTACCCAAAGGGTAAAAACGGGACCCTATTGCTGAGACTTCGCTGTCCGTCCGTCTGTAACCAGGCTGTATCTCAAGAACGGAGATAGCTAGACAGTTGAAATTTTCACAGGAGATGTATTTCTGTTGCCGCTATAACAAAAAATACAAAAAGTTGGCCAAGTGCGAGTCGGACTCTAGTTGTTGAACGCTAGTGACATTACAACTAAGCGTGCACGTACTTCGGAGGGCACGTTAAGCTGTCGGTCCCAGTTGTTGTCTTCGGATGGCAGTCGTTATAGCGTGGCTGTAGGGCATTTTGCGAAATTTGCGGTGTAGGGCTAGCTACCACCCCCAAGTAGAAAATCTGTCGTAAAGCACCTATCGGTGTGTTCCGATGCAGCTGTTCTTGAGAGCCGGTAATTCTAGCTTAGGAACAATATCGTCGACCACATCGTCACTTACCATCAGGTTAGAAAAGGTCAAGGCTTACCTATCACATATATATAAATAAAAAAAAAACTAGATATGATTTTGATGAAAGTGAAATTTCACTATCATGTAGGTAGACTGTCAAATACACGCTAGTTTTTTTTAACTATGTGAAATGTGACATCTTCCTAACGGTTGTTGAATTGCCTAAATGGGCTATAAAGCGCCTGGGAACAAAATATCGCGTCACTTTCTCACTAAACCACAGTCTAAGTGGCATTACTGCGGTATAGTATGTAGGCAAGAATAATACAGCATTGCTTATACCTCAGCATGTATCTTTGCGCCGGTGACTCACTCTGCTGTACCCATAATGTCAAAGATCTACGCCAAGGTGAAACTACAACGCAAAAAGTGTACCTGATTTTCCTAACACGGCTTCGATTGATGTAGAGCTGCTTTAGAAAAACTAAGTTTTTTATGATCGCTTGTGTCTCAAAGTAAATTGTAGGTATCGAAGTTAAACACGCGCAATCGTCCGATTCCAATATTTTTTTTTTCAAAGCATTGCTAGAGTAATAAACATACCGTCAGGTGTAATAGTATCATTGAAAGTGATTCGAATTTGTAGAATCATTTAAAGATGATTGGGATAATCTGTTCATTACACTTATTGAACTACCAAGTTTGAATAATGAACCAGATTCATTATTTCCATAAATTCATGGAAACTGTTATTAATTAAAAAAAGGACTTCCCATTCTGAAAAGTAACGCAATTTGGTTTTATTGGATGACAGGTAATTTTAACCCACTTCCAAAAAAAAAAGAGGAGGTTTTCAATTCGACTGCTATTTTTTGTGTGTTTTTTACGTGATTAGTCTGCTAATTATGAAGTGATTTAAATAAGTCTTTATTTGTTGATTACAATATACCTTCAAGTTACCCCATTGAAATATCATCAAAATCGGTCGCTGCAACTTCGATGTGAAATGAATCTTGGTGCGATTAGTGCGATGTTCAAGTGCGATGTCCTTTGTGTTGATAAAGAAACCATACTTTCGATAAGGATATGAATATGATGGCCACCTTGGAAATACAAAAAAGACAAAACACACCGCTTCAATAAATTTGAACCGGTGTCTAGTCATTGCTCTCGCACGACCAAACAAATATATAGTCACAAAAAGTCTAATCGATAGCATTCGATGATTCGCAACAAATCGTGATCGCTAGTCTCGTTTAGATAGGTTGTATCCGACTTGTACGGAAACATGTTTTTGTGGACATAGAGACAGTCAGTTGATGAGCTGGAACTTACAACTGATAAACAAACAATTGAATCAGAATCAGAATCAATTGTACCAACCAACGAAATTTCGAAGCAATGATGGCCGGGCGGTTATAACTATGGACTCGTAGCCGCAAGTCCATGGTTCGATATCCACCGCCGGCTTGAGCTACACCGCATTTTACGTATACTCGCTTTGCTAGCTATCACCATCAAGTAGAAAATCTGTCGAAAAGCACCTAGCAGTGTGTTCCGGCAGCAGTCCTTGAGAGGCAGAAAAATTACAGGCACATGAGACTTAACAAAAAGCGACTTCCGACATTAAATACGCATTATAGTAATTACTCAAGTGTTACGTCAGATCTCACTGAAATTTAAATGGGAAAACAAAAAGCTTTCGAATATAAGAAAAAATCATCAAAATAGGTACACCCTGTAAAGAATTATGGGGATGAAAAATTACACATAAAAAGTGAAATTGAGAAACTCCTCCTTTTTTTGGAGTTGTTAAAATTAGGATGAAGTATAAGGAAACCTTCAAAATTGATTCGAAGTTAATATAAGTTGTACCTAAATACCACATTAACTCGACAGCAATAACGTTCATCGTTACAAGACGACATTTTGGTGTGATTTTTGTGTCTTGCCAGAGCCAAGGTTTTTTTCATGGCTGATACGCTAGCCTTAGTCCACTATCTCACGTGATGTTAAGGGATGATGTGGTCGAAGAGGTTGTTCAGGCTAACCTAGAATTACTGGCTCTCAAAAACTGCTGCCGGAACACACTGTTAGGTGCTTGGCGACTTTCTACTTTAAGGTGGTAGCTAGCAAGACGAGCACAACAAAAACTCCCTTCCAGCATGAGGTGAAGCTCAAGCCGGTGCGGTGGGGATCCTTGGATAACCTTGGACCTGTGGCACAGGATTTCATAGCTATAACCCATAGCATATTAATGTATGATGTAACATTTGATGTATTTTCCAGGTGGGGTCAGGCAGGTGCAGCTCCCCCGGCACGGGTCCCCTGTCCCCCGCGGATGGCCCGCGCTGGCCCCACGCGCATCACGCACATCCCCTACATCACGCGCTGCTGTCCTCCAGTGTCAAGCGTGGGAAGGAACTGTTAGTAAGCTGTGTATACGTTTTTATTTGTTTGCTAAAGTTCCGTACGTGACTACGGGACCCTATTCTTAAGTTTTAGAAACGTAATAGGTGATCAGTAGTTTTTTTTTACTATGGTGGATCTAGCCACCTTCAGAAAATTTTGCGTTCAAAACGGAGGGAAAAGAATAGACTGTCCGGCACCCGCTTCTATATCATATTGTGTATTGAGACGTATCTTCTTTATCTGGGGTTGCGGGTTCAAGTCTCTCTGGAAGTTATTTGAAAAAAATAACGTAAGTTTTTGCTGAGCATGCGTCAATGTTATTTAAATAATACTTTTATTAATTGCTGATAGACTAGCCTTTGACCACTATCTCACCTGATGGTAAGTGATGATGTGGTCGAAGATTTTGTACGGACAAAACTAGAATTACTGGCTCTCAAGGATAGTTTTTGGAACACACCGTTAGGTGCATTACGATTGATTTTCTGCTTGATTGTGGTAACTACTAAGTAGCCAGGCGAGCATTCGCAAAATGCCCTACCACCATGCAAATTTACTTCCGTATGTATTGTTTCGCAGGCATCATATTGTTCCGTATGTACAAACAGAGTAGACAGATAGTTGCGTAAAGTATTTTATAACGTTTATGTATTGTTTACATGTCTAACCGCATTAGAACTAAGGATATGTAAGTATATTATATATTACAATATCGTGTATAGCGTTAGCATCTACTGTTGTAAGGCCGGTAGGTTGGAATGATAGTAAAACCTAATTTTTTTTTCCGGCAGTATGCCTTTATTAAACAAAATACTACGAACTATATACAACACTGCAGCTACAACAATAAAAGCACTTGGACAACCTATAAGTCATAGCTGACTCACAGGCAATCCAAATGCTCCAGCCCACTACTAGTTTGCAGCGTACCCAGCATGCTGGCAGCATTGCCCCGTTGAATTGCAATGCTTATTCGTTGAGCCAAATATGTGCCAGCATTATGATCAAGCGTCGCATCGACCAATCGCTCAGATAAGTTTAGGATAATACGATGAGCTCCCGGTCCCCACGGAACTAACTTCTCTAAACCAAACGGCTCAAATATGTCACCCATATCGAGGTTAGCATACTTGCGCCGCTTGAGTTGCTCCGCGGAAGTAAGTAAAACGTAAAAGTAAAACCTACAATAATAATAACTATAATAGATGATTTAGGAGCCTTCAAGAAGAGAGCATATTCCCACCTTAAAGACCGGCAACGCATCCTCGAGACCTCTGGTACTGCGGTACGTGGGCGACGGTGATCATTTACTACCAAGTGAGACGACAGCTCGTTTGCCCTCCTATTCCATAAAAAAAAAACACAAATTTTGAATAAATACTCTTTTTAATATAGCTTGTTTCACAAGTGCTTGTAAACATTGTAAGGTTTTATGAATATTATCAGCAATCTTTGCGCTCGTCACATATATCAAGGTTTATATTCTTTCTTCCATTTGCGTGTTCTTGACTGTCTACAGGGAAGGGTAAATAAAAGTTGTAAATTACCGTTAATTATTAATCCGTCAGCATTACATATTTAGGTAAATAAATGGCTACACTATTGAGGTGAGGTTTTGAAGCGCTCGTAGCGAAGTTTGCTTAGCCATTCTGAATCGATCAGCAAAGTTAAGCAACGTCCGCCGCGGTCAGGAGTTGGATGGGTGACCGCTGGTGACATTACTACTGAGCGCTTCCGTGCTTCGGAGGGCACGTTAAGCCGTCGGTCCCGGTTGTTGTCTTAGGATGGCAGTCGTTACAGCATGGTGGTAGGGCACTTTGCAAATGCCCGCCTGGCTAGCTACCACCCTCAAGTTGAAAATCGGTCGCCAAGCACCTAACGGTGTGTTCCGGCAGCTGTCCTTGAGAGCCAGTAATTCTAGGTTAACCTGTACAACATCTTCTACCACATCATTACTTAACATCAGGTGAGATAGTGGTCAAAGGATAAACTATCATGCATAAAAAAAAAATAAGGTGGGCTGAAGTTTGAACGCTCGGCACAAACGCGGGGAGGCAACTGAGCGCATGACACGACTTTTGCAATATTAGCAAAAATGTTTTTGTTTATATTATTGTGACGGCACAATCGCTAGGCCCACCTGATGTTAAGTGGACTAACCTCTGCCTATAACAGATGCATTTCGTCACAAGTCACGAATTGCACTGCGCCCGTCACCTTGAGACAAAGTTGTTTTCTTCAGGTCTACATTCTGAACCGCTTCAAAAGTGGCTTGAATAGAGTCTTTTCTCATAATGGTAAGCAACGCACCAGTAATGCTGCGGGTATTACACGTGTTCATGTGCGGCCGTGATCACTTACCATCAGGTGAACCGGCGGCTTCTTTGAGTACCTTTCAAATAAAAAAAGATTTTCAATTCAATTTTATATTTTTGTTTACGGGCACCTTCTAATTCATATTCAAATCCTCTGACTGAGTTACTTACCCCAGTTTTTGAAACATTTGTCAGAGCCTTGATTAATTGCCAGAGTACATACTGTACGCCGATTGGTCAATTGTATTCTATGACGTGATAGGTGGCCAATGACCGTTCAGTATTCAGTCTGTTAATTGATAAACTACGACAAACGGTCCAGAAAGGTTAGCCCGTTTAAAATAAATTAAACTATTTCATACAATATTACATTGAAGCGCTCGTAGCGAAGTTTGCTTAGCCATCCTGAACAGATCAGCAAAGTTAAGCAACGTCCGCCTCGGTCATGAGTTGTATGGGTGACCGCTGGTGACATTACTACTGAGCGCTTCCGTGCTTCGGAGGGCACGTTTAGCCGCCTGTCCCGGTTGTTGTCTTAGGATAGCAGTTGTTATAGCATGGTGGTAGGGCATTTTGTGAATACCCGCCTGGGTAGCTACCACCCTCAAGTAGAAAATCAGTCGCCAAGCACCTAACGGTGTGTTCCGGCAGCTGTCAGAGCCAGTAATTCTAGGTTAGCCTGAACAACGTCTTCGACCACATCATCACTTACCGTCAGGTGAGATAGTGGTCAAAGGCTAACCTGGTCGAAGGCATAAAAAAAAAATATTGTACTCAAGGCAAGTCAGTGGCAGTATGGTGTAGTAGGTAATGTGTGGTATAGTTCCTTGGTTGAAGTCAGAGCAGCGTTAAAAACATCTTTAGAAGAAGAAGAAGAAGAAATATTTTACAGTAATAACTGTATTATGAAGGTAGCAAGTATGTTTTTTTTTTAATGTTATTGTGACGAAACAGTCTAGAGGACGATCTGATGTTAAGCGAACTAACCTATAACAGATACATTTCGTCACAAGTCACGAATTTCACTGCGCCCGTCACCTTAAGACGTAGTTCTCAAGTCTCATGTGCCTGTAATTTCACTGGCTCTCAAGGACTGCTGCCGAAACACACCGTTAGGTGCTTGGCGACAGATTTTCTACTTGAGATTGAGGCGGGCATTCGCAAAATGCCCTTCCACTATGCGGTGAACCTCAAGCCCACGGGATGCGAACCATGGACCTGGTGCGCGGCCATAGCATACACCATAGCCAATGCCACTGAGCTATCACTGCTTTAAATATAGCAAGATAGTCGTTACTAGGGATACTCGGTTCCGTTATTATATCACTATATATATATATATTATATATTATTATATATATTACTACCAAAGGATCAAATTATGACACCTTTTCATATTGATAACCATTTTGTTCATACATATAGTTAGGTGGGTACCTTACTTGAACTATTTTATGGTTCATAATCCGCGTTTATTGCACATACTCGTCATCCGACAATCTAGTATTAGTAAGAGCTTCAATTACTGTAAGTTAATCAGTAAGGGCAGAACAGCTAAGACGCCCATTAATTATTTTGTTGTTTAAACGCATTTTTGCATGGCGGTAGGGCATTTCGCGAAGCTAGCCCGTCTGGCTAGCTCGCCCTCAAGTACAAAATCTGTCGCCAAGCACCTTACGTGTGTTTTGGCATGGAGAAAAAAAAACCCCACCCGTGGAAAAATAAACATTTTTTTGTGACTTTGTAAGCAAAAAACGCTAAGCTGATAAATTTTATGTTTCCTTATCTGATTTCAAGACTTGTTCGCTTAACTGTATGTCTCAGAGTGATGGGCGCAGTGCGCTTCGTCACTTGTGACGAAATGCATTTGTTATAGGCAGAGGTTACCGCATAACGTCAGGCTGGTCGCTTTTGTGGTCCGACACAATCGCATAAAAAAAGCAAAATTCAATATCAGTTTTGTATACATTTCAATTTAATCAACTTAACCTCAACCTATTAGAATATAAATTTACTTAAATCTGATTTATTTTAAATAATCTATAAACAAAGTCTTCGAGTCTGTAGGTATACACGTTGTTGTTAAACGAAATACAATCCAAAGAATAGATTCAGGCGTTACTTTGCGGAAATCCATATTAAATAATAACAAATATATTTAAAAGTATCTTAAAAAAACATTGAATAATATTTGAATAAAACACTTAAAAAAATATAAAAATATATATCTAGTTACAATTCCGCCTAATTTGTCACCGAGTCCGATCGTGCGCTCGGTGAGTCAAGACCTCTTGAAGATGCGAAACTAGTCGGATATTATATCCGGTTAGGCTGCGTGATGTTTGTGACGTCACGTAGATAACAGGAAAATTAGGCGGAATTGTAACTAGATATATATTTTTATATATTTTTAAGTGTTTAATTTAAATATGTTTTTTTAAGATACTTTTAAAAATATTTGTTATTAGAAATACAATCCATTTCACTTTGTCGATGGTACCCACCTTTTTGTCAGGCATGTTTCTTATTACAAATCTTTATAGCTAGTGCTACTGTATACTTGTCGAAGTCTTGATAATTTAAAAAGATGACATATAGTAGTCGAGTTCCCATACTGCGTGTACTGTTGATGGTAGAGCTATGTAAACGCTTTATCGGAATTTAGAGCTAATGCCTTAAGTTTTAGGACTTTCGAGATAATCCTACAGCAATGTAAGGTAATCCCCGACGACTTGCATCGTATGACACAAATCATATCTTACGATATGATACAAGTCATAAGTATTTGACGTCACCTTATTGTATACTACTAATCATGTATTGTACATAGACCTCTATATACTGGACTCGACATCTCAAACGAGCAAAGTCGAATAGGTAGGACAAGCTAGCCGGCATGTACTTACCCACACGCAGCTGGGCACTCATAGAAATCACACGCGAAAATTGTGTATTCAAAACGCCATCCTGCGTACTTAGATACTGCATAAACCAGTCGGGAAAAACAAATGTAAGCCATGGAATCACTTTTCACATGTAAGTTCAGATTTTGGAATGAAACACGCCCGACTACATTATTATTTTGTCGATTTGTAATCGCGAAAGACAATGCTTCACGACACAGCATAGGCAGCTATGTTGACGTAGTGAAATTCATAGATTAAGTGGACAGATATGACAACTAGCAATATTGAGTAAATTACCTATTTTTTACTCACGATGAATAAAGTTTTACATGTCTGTTTATCAACATAACTCCCAAATGGCTGGAACGATATGGATTAAATATTTGAAAAGTGACTTAATTATAGTATGTATTAATTATTATAATATGTATTATATTTTAATATTATTTACTTAAATGTATGTATGCAAAATACGATTAACGTTTTTGAATCTTGATTTTATATTATCATAATATAAAATCTAGATTTAAAAAAGTTAGTAACGTTTCTAGTAAAAAGCCAATTGTACCTTTACTTTCAAAAACTGAATAACGTAGTTCGTGACCGTCAGAAATACTTATTTTTTTTAACTTTATTTTACTATTTTTTAACTAATATTCTCTTCACAATGTTACGTAGGTACAAAAGCCATGTCCTTTCTGTGTGCTGATAGTCTTTGATTTTGAGAAACCATACCTCAAAAGTAGTCTAGCGCTGCATGTTTGAATAGTTTGGTTAGATGATGCAATTAGTTATTAAGCGCTGTAAGCGGACTTTTGTAGAAAACATTAACCTAGAATTAGTTCTAGACTGCAGTCCGATCTCGTAAAGCGCTGAAGCGCACTTAAGTTTAAAATAAGCAAAAATGGCAGAGAGACTTTTGTCTCAAATGTCTTCTCTAGTGTAACTTATATCTCGATGGTATTGTATTGAATTATTGTCATGATTTTCAATGGATTTATAGATAACCTTATCTTAACCAATATTTTATTCAATATTTCGGTATTTTAAATAGTGGCAACGCTCGATCGCCCATTCAGAAAGGGTTTACCACTATCGCATTTTGGAGGGAAAAATAAAACAAGAAGAAACCAGTTAGTCCGTCCAACAGAAATACGTCTCTTGACTTCGAGGCGAAAAGTACAAGTTTGGAATAAATTGTATTTGGAAGTATTATCTACAATGGTTTGGAATTCTTAAAACTATATTCTTACCTCGATATTTAAATGTCATATAATATATTCATATTGTGCTTTAGTACTGTCATAGAAAAAAACGGCCAAGTGCGAGTCAGACTCGCGCACGAAGGGTTCCGTACCATTAGCAACATTAGACAACATTAGACTTCTTATTTTAACCTTTTTTTGTTTCAACGTGCGCGAGTCCGACTCGCACTTGGGCAACTTTTTGTATTTGTTGTTATAGAGACAACAGAAATACATCATCTATGAAAATTCTACTGTCTAGCTATTACCGTTCTTGAGATACAGCCTGGTGACAGACGGACAGACGGACGGACGGACAGTGAAGTCTCAGTGACAACAGTATTTTTCTCTATATATACGCTGGCCAAAATTAAATGCTCAGATTTATTGTGATAACTCCAGGAGTCACCAGACTTAGTACTAGTATACCCTTCAGGTGGAACCTCTGCCCAAATTAGTAGCAAAAGTGAGTTGCGGGTACTTGTATGTCAACGTGTAAATTAATAATTTTATTTATTGTAATAAAATAAATGTGTGTGTGTCCATAAGTTGTTTTTTTTAAGACAACTGAATAGTTCCACACATCAGAACGCACGATCGAAAAATCTGAGTTGTCACTTAGATGTGTTTTTCTATAATATTTATTTAATGTTGTCTTAAAATATTTTTAAAATGTTTGTTATTATTGAACCCAGGGGAAATTTATACCGTTTTGATGGGAAAAACGTGTATTTTTTTAATAACTGATAGGATCACTATGTCATCTGATGGTAAGTGATGATCTAGTGGAACGTGTCGAGGCTAACTTATAATCACGGGCTCTCAAGGACAGCTGCCGGAACACACCGTTTGGAGCTTGGCGACCGATATTCTACTTGAGGGTGGTATACCACTCTCAAATAAAATATCTGTAACGACTGCCACGTACTACGAACGTAACGACTGCCATCCTAAGACAACAGCAGGAACCGACAGCTTAACGTGTCCTCCAAATCACGTACACGCTCAGTAGTAATGCCACTAGCGGTCACCCATCAAAATCATGACTGCGGCGGACGTTGCTTAACTTAGCTTATCGGTTAAGTACGGCTAAAGAAACTTCGTTACGGGCGCTTAAAAAAATTAAATAAGTATGCGTAGTCGACTTTAAAACGTCGTTTTTTAAGGTTACGTACCCAAAAAGCTACAAATCTCAAATTTGAATGTTACAATAGTGTAGTAGAATATTGACCCAAGTCCAAACCGAATAGGTATATAATAAGAAATTCAGTTATATTTACAATAAATGAATTTCTAATTCAATAGCAATAAGTGAAAATTTTTCAATGTCAGATGAATAAAGAACGCCAGAATAATTTTTAATGTTTATTTATATATTGATACACAAAACAGAATACAATCACTAAAAGAACACATGATATAGGTTAACATTTACGAGTCAGGCTATATTCCTAAATATGTGTACTATCAGCATAATTAGCAGTATGTACGAAATATATACGTACTTAAAAACAATTAAAAGTTATGAAAATGATAAAATTCAAGTGGTGTTAGCAATGTTTAAAACTTGTTCTGTTTGAATACTCACACGTATGCTATTCTAAAACATTATTGAACAGTCATTGACAGTGTGACGGATGTTTCAATAAATTTCCGTCATACGTGAGCCCTTTGAACGTGTCCGGGGAATGTCATGTGATAAAACGAGTTATGTGGCTTTGTCGCATGGGTCCGATCCCCAGCCGTGACAGTTATTGGCTTTTTAGTTTTTATTGGAGTTTAGAATTGTGCCCGGTAAATGGGCAACGGAATCAGTAGGCCTAGAGGACTGAGGCCTGAGGACTTCATGGAAAGGAAGGGATTCTTTGCGATGAACTCCTTCGAGAAGCGACTATTCAGGAGGTGGACGTAGATAAGCACCATTGGTTCAACAAAAAATGACTTCGAGTTTATCATGAAGACCAAAAGGCGCATATTTGATGATATCTCTGTGATCCATAACGTGAAAACCGGTAGCGATCACCGTATTGTTAGAGGCACATTGAATATCACTGTTAAGTTTGACATGTCGTTGTCTGATAAACTCCACGCTTAGTTCTAGCGTTGCCCAATTCTAAAACCCCAAAAGCTTTCAACTCGAACTACATAACCGCTTCTAGACATCCGGAGCGACATCGGAGGACGCGTGATCGAAAATTTTTATAACCTTATAATTCGTAAATGCGATTATCGCTCAACACGCGATAGTGCTTGTAAATATTTAGAGATAAACTTTTATTATTCATAAGTTGCACTTACTTGTGTTCTCATAGAGGGCGATAAAAAGTAGAGTGTCCACCTCGGAAGCCAACAACTATTTTAAGCTGTTCGTACTATATTCGATTCATCGGTCAACAGATTTAAGATTACAAATAAAGTTACGTTACGTTAAGATTACAGTAAATTAAATAAAGTTACAAATTATAATTTGTAACTTTATTTAATTTTATTTTATTTATTGTACAAGTTTGTCAGATTATTGTTCCAAATATTTATTTTAACTTTATATTGAGTGTAAATTATTCGTATGCAGGCTGTGTTCGCTCATAGAAGGCCGTTCGACTTGCTATATTCGTGTTTATGTTATGTTTATGCTTTTTCGTAGTACGTCCAGTTTGCGAACCTAAATTAAAAAAAAAAGCTCGAGTAATTTGGAATCCCTCGCTGCACCTAGGATTCTATTTTAGAATCTTTCGCTACGCTCGCGTTTCTAATCTAAAATCCTTCGTTCCGCTCTGATTTCAATGAAACACTATTGCCTTTACAATAGTTGTTTGCTCCCTTGGTAAACAATGTCATATTTTATTCACCACTATTATATCCAGAGTTAAGAATAATTAGATACTTTACAAAGTCAGAATTTAAATCAATATTACCAAGCATATTCTGATACTCGAGTAGTCGAAGTTCCTTATTTCTCAGCTACTCCTCTAAATTTATTGGACAGTTATTGACAGTTTGATGGATATTCCAATATTTCTTCTTACGTGTGCCCTTTGAAATGCGACCGGGGAATACCCTGTGATGAAACGGGTTTCTTAACTTCGATGAGCTTTGTTTGAAGTGTAGGTTGAGAATGTTATTTGTTCAGATATTTTGCGCAGATGTTCTCTTCACGGTAGGTTAGAAAAATTTCAAGGTATTATTAGATTTAGGGCCCGTTTCAGAATGTCATAATAAAATTTCGGGTTGCTATGCAACACATAAAATAACTGAATGATAAAAATGACAGTTAACATGCAGCCCGTTTCAAGCTTTAACCGAGGGATAGGCTAAATCGATGACTGTGAAACGCAAAGATAGTGTTTTGTTTAATAAATATGTTGTGGGTAGTAAAACCGGAATTTACTCGAGCATTCTGAAACAGGCCCTTTAACTGATTATCTTAGATTTATAATAACAAAAACGTATAAACAAAAATGTTCTGAAGTCTTTGCAATTATTACGCATAAAATGTAAGCAACTTTAACGATAGTAGTGAACTACTTTAACTTCCATCTGTGACCACGATCACCGCAAAGTGTTTGAAGTGTCGTCGGGCAAAGATTCAAAATATAAGCGACTCAAACCTTCTAAGTTGTTGAACTGTTTTAAGAAAGTTAACTTAATTCAAATTTAAGTTAAACGAAGTATAAAATAGATCCACAGTTGGTTGCAAAAGCCAAGTAAAAAAACACTTTTTTTTTTACTGGGTTGGATTCTGTTTGGGAAGGAAGGAAGAAAAGTTAACGTTATTTGACATTTCACCTACATGACCTCAGCTCTGCCTTTTTTCCTCTATGTCTAGTTTTCAATTTTAATCGCACATTCAAGCAATCAAAGTGAAAGTCAAAATCATTTATTTAATTTTGGCATCTACGACGCTCCTATGAACGTCAATTCCATAATTTAGTATTAAAATATTCTACTGCAGCGTTCAGCAAAAAATAAGACTAAGAAGAAGCCACTTTTTTAGTCCCAGGAAAACTCGGTAAAGGGCTGAAGATGCCCTAAAATCAATAGATGTCAGTATACGTTGCGGAGGAACACGACGCTATTGACGACACTTTACTTACTTTGCGGAAGTTAAGAGAAAATATGATAAAAAAAAAATACCTTAGCAAGAAAAATTGTTTTTGTAGTTGAACATAAATGATATTAAGACAATGTATTTTCACTATTGATTAATTTAACAGTTTCGCCACTTTTAAATAAAAATACCTAACCATATATAGTGTTTTATTGTAGATCTATGATATGTAGAATTTATTTTACATTTTATGTATAAAGTTTTTACTTCCCATCCTATCCGATAATCCGGCAACGGCGAAAAATTACGAGTACCGGATTGCCAAGCGCCTACTTGATATAGCGTTTTGTGAATAAAAGAATAACGCCGTCCAAAATAAAAAAAATATAATAATTAAAAGGCATTGTCACACCTCCATTGTTGTTTTGTCGACACATTGTTGTCGTGTACTAATGTAATATCGTTATGTTGTCGACAGCGATGGTCGCCTATCCGATAATCCGGCATCGGCGAAAAAATATGAGTACCGCATTGCCAAGCGCCTACTTTATATAGCGTTTTGAGAATAAAAGAATAAAGCCGTTCAAAATAAAAAAATATAATAATTAAAAGGCATTGTCACACCTCCATTGTTGTTTTGTCGACACATTGTTGTTGTGTACTAATGTAATATCGTTATGTTGTCGACAGCGATGGTCGCCTATCCGATAATCCGGCATCGGCGAAAAAATATGAGTACCGCATTGCCAAGCGCCTACTTTATATAGCGTTTTGAGAATAAAAGAATAAAGCCGTTCAAAATAAACAAATATAATAATTAAAAGGCATTGTCACACCTCCATTGTTGTTTTGTCGACACATTGTTGTCGTGTACTAATGTAATATCGTTATGTTGTCGACAGCGATGGTCGCCTATCCGATAATCCGGCATCGGCGAAAAAATATGAGTACCGCATTGCCAAGCGCCTACTTTATATAGCGTTTTGAGAATAAAAGAATAACGCCGTTCAAAATAAAAAAGTATAATAATTAAAAGGCATTGTCACACCTCCATTGTTGTTTTGTCGACACATTGTTGTTGTGTACTAATGTAATATCGTTATGTTGTCGACAGCGATGGTCGCAGGTGGTCGGTCGCGTCGCTGCCCTCCTCCGGCTACGGAACCACGCCCGGCAGCTCCAGTTTATCAGTAAGTACCACATTATAATAATTACTTTTTATTTATTATCTGCCCGTGGGTTGCCGGGCTAGAATGTCACCCCCATCTCTTCTTGTAGGTGTCGTAAGAGGCGATTAAGGCAAAAAATCCTGACTGTGGACAGCAGCGTCTTCTGTGGAATCGCTATCTTATACTGCGATCAAGACGCCTGCCAAGCGTGGGGATTATGGCAAAACCTCCTTGACGGGGAGGCTGTGTTCAGCAGTGGACAATCCGGCTAATACAGTATATATAATCTACCTAAAGAGACGAATTACTTACTCAGGTGGTAGGTCTCTTCATCGAGAAGCTGTCTTGGTGTGTATCAGTTCACGTCGTAGTAGTCACTATGTACTAGTGTCAGATATTCTGCCTCAAAGCAGTAGTGCGCGAACAATGCGTTTAGTCGTGAAGGGAACGTAGCAATTAAAATTAATGGGCTATAGAAGAACCTCTCATAGTGATGGGCGCAGTGCAGAGTCAAGTAAAACGTGGATGGTGACACTGCATCTGTCACTGCTTACAATCAGGCGGAGGACTTGCCCGTCTCATCACTTCATTACAATAAAAAGCATTACTTAGATTCCGCGTGGGGTGCCGGGCTAGAACGTCACCCCCATTGTTACCTGTGGTTGTCGTAAGAGGCGACTAAAGGTAAAATACCGGTTATGACAGACAGACAGATATATCTATGTCGGTTATCGTGCAAAAACATTAACCTCTTTTTGCGTAGTTGGATAAAAACTATCCTATGTACCCCGTATCACAAACAATTTTTATATCAAATTTCATTCAGTCAGATCTGTCTGTCTGAATGAAGTTTGGTATGGAAATTGTTATTTCGATAACTGAAATACGTGCGGGCGGAGCCGCGGCCGGAAAACTAGTCCTTATATACATATATATATAAGGACTAGTTTTCCGGCCGCTTTTATATACAAATAAATCACGTGTCACGTTGTTTGTCCGCGATGGACTGCTAAACTACTAAACCAATTTTAAATATGATATACACGACGTTGCAATTTGTTCCAAATTGAAAGATAGGATAGCTTACATCTCAATTTATAGTCGCAGTTACCCGTGCAAAGCCGGGGCGGGCCGCTAGTCTACTATATAAAATTAGTATTGATATGATTTACTTCATAGATACAAAACTTGATAATGCGCAATTAAAGAGCTATATTCATATATTTTTGCTATCAAAAACAATACATACATGGAACCGTATTTTCGGATCGGAAATCTTATTTGTCATAAATACTGACATTTTCAAGCGCTCGTAGCGAAGTTTGCTTAGTCATTCTAAACCGATCAGCAAAGCTATGCAACGTCCGCCGCGGTCATGAGTTGGATGGGTGACCGCTGGTGACATTACTACTGAGCGTGTACGTGCTTCGGAGGGCATGTTAAGCCGTCGGTCCCTGTTGTTGTCTTAGGATGGCAGTCGTTATAGCATGGTGGTAGGGCATTTTGCAAATGACCGCCTAGCTAGCTACCACCCTCAAGGAGAAAATCTGTCGCCAAGCGCCTAACGGTGTTTTCCGGCAGCTGTCCTTGAGAGCCAGTAATTCTAGGTTAGCCTGAACAACATCTTCGACCACATCATCACTTACCATCAGGTGAGATAGTGGTCAAAGGCTAATGTATCAGGCATAAAAAAACACTCAAGATTATTATATATTTTGCTGATATATGGGAAGACATTCTAAAAAACATGTTAAAAATTTACCATTTTGAGACTCACTTCTTCACCCTAAAGACTAACTTTTCATATAGGTGTTCGCCACTCCGTTGTAACTTGTTAGTGGCGTGCTAAGGAGTACCCATACAACTACAAAATTATACATTTTACGAGGGTAAAATTTAAGTCATTTGCGGGATTCGAACCCGCGTCCATCCACCCCTTTAGCCGAGGTATGCTCTATCCAATTGAGCTAACATGACAAATGACAATGAGTCATAAACTCATAACTATATTTTTCCTATCGTTCTTTAAGCATCGTATTGGGATGGAACAACAAAAATACATTAAAAAAAAATTTGATAGGCTAGTATGGGTGCTTTTTTTTCCTATCGTAAAATTTGTAATTTAATACGCAGAGCATGCGTTATTGCTAACATAAAAATATTTTAAAAGTACCCATACAACCACATTTTTTGTTTATGTATTTTTGTGGTTAGAGCCGGCAAACACACTTATGTGGAAAGAAAGATGATGTTGACTAGGTACATTAGTTCGAGACGCGTTATGTTTCATATGTCACGTACGTACACCGTATTTTCGTACGTCTCATATAATACCGAGAAGTGTCAACAAAACACTTATAATTTTAACGGAAGTGCATAAATTAACGACTCATATACTCGGAACTAGTGCATTAGTCAACTAAGTATAGGTACGTAGTTATGAATTTTGTTTCAAGATAACCTTAGCTTAGCTATTGGTTGTTAGTTCGGTAACGAAAAGCTTCTTGGTACATTGCACGGAGTATGCGTTGCATTTCGTATTATTACGGTGTTCCTCATTACACTATAATAAAAATTAACCAAAAAATTTAACCGACTCCAACACCCAAAAGTGTGAAATAACTTTGTTGAAATCGGTACCATGATAGTTCAAAAGTACCTATTGTCACAATATTGTGCGCGTGGTACCGACTTGTTGACAAGTTATTTCACACTTTTGGGTGTTGGAGTCGGTTACATTTTTTGGTTTAAATTTTTTTCACTCTTTTTAGTGATGCTACTTACGGGATGGATTGTCATTCATTCTCAACGACTATATTATCAAGATAGGAAAATATTTTTAGTTTGAGTGTAACTCAAAAACGGCTTGACCGATTAAGATGAAATCTGAATGGGACCAAATGACAAGCATCAGCTTTCAAACAAAAAAAAAACAAAATCGGTTCACATAGTCAAGATTTCTAAGATAACAAACATTCAAAAAAAAGTGCAGACGAATTGAGGACCTCCATCTGTTTCGGTAGTCGGCTAAAAATATATAGGATCACAGCTACGAATAAATATGTAAATAAATGTACGCCACCCACAAAAATAGCAGAAAGTGAACTTTACCTCGACGGGCGTGGTTTAAAAAGTGTACCTTGCGACGCAACAGTATTACCCGTACGCGACCAATCGGATGCGATGATTTCTAAGCGCCAAATCAACCCATCCAAATGAATTATATACATCACCATTATAACGCAAGTAAGTTTTTGGAATTTCGGAAACCACAATAAAAACCTGACTAAAAGGGTTTTCCGAATTGAAAAAGTAGATATACCTACATATAAAGGTACTCGTATTACCTCATTAATTCTATGAATAGTATATGCAATTTGATAATATAGAAATCGAAATGCAATCTTAATTTTATTACATTAAAGGTATATTTTAGTTTGGCATAAATCTTATCATATCTTATGAATATCGTCAAAGAATCGCAGGTTTACAGCTTATCATGAGTGCATCGATCATGAATAACAATCGTTTGGAAGATTACATGTTGTATTGTACTTTGTTGATGTCGTAAGTAGTCTAAAAATAGTATTTTCACTTCACAAGGTCGGAAAGGTGTTGTTTTTTGTTTGTCATTAGAAATCAGCGCGGAAATGTGCTTTTTTATCCGCTAGCGTGGAAAACTTTTTGAAATTCGAACCTCTTATAAAAGTTCGAGAAAAATTAAATAAGTATAATTTTACCACTGCTTGTAATTTCGTAATGAAATTACATTTCATTCAATTCATCAAATTCATGTGCGGGATTCGAACCCTTGCCGTTAAACGCGGAGCATGCGTTATTACAAAAATAAAAATTTGAAAATTTGCCTCATCGTTAACAATTTTAAAGCTAATTGCAAAATTAGCCTTGTTTGTAGTACTCGTACAACGTAAGTTGAAGTATAGGTGTTGCTCCATCCCCATACGATGAGTAAGAAGGAAAGAACATGTTGCCTTAGCGGTCAGAGCATACCTTGGCTATGGAGATGGATGCCGCGGGCTCGAATACCGCACATGTCTATAATTTTTCCTCTGGTTGTAATTTTGTAATGTAATCCGCGGATCATTCATCATTGCAAAAATAAAAATATTAACAATGAAGCCTACACGGTTAAAGGTCATTTTAGGAACGCTTGCCTGGCTAGTTGCCATTTTCAAGTTCAGTCTGTTGTCGAAAGTAATTCTAGGTAAGCCTGAACAAAATTATCCACCGTATCGTCACTTACCATCAGATGAGATATTGTTCAAAGATTAGCCTATCAGTTATAAAAAAGTTGAAGTCGTACAAGTATAAAGAAATAAAAATATTTTATTGTTACAAAAAATAATACAATATCTACATTTTACATATAAATTTAAACATAATTGGCAATAGGGGAATGCTCAGAACTGGACTGCATAGACACTAGTCTATGCAAGGCTAATATTCAGCATACTTACTCCTTTCCTCGTATGAAGGTGTTCTTCGAGTAGTATTGGAGTAGCGGGCTATTTATTTACATTTGGTCTTAAATATAGCTGTTGTACATATATCATCATAGTTTATAAACTACATATACAATACATTTATATATCATAGTTTATAAATAATACAATAAAAAGTACAATATTATTTATAACATCTGTCAAGAACAAGGTTACTTTAGCGAACTAGTATAAGTGGAGTGTAGGTTAATTTGCTACATTTTGTCTTTATTGTGATACACAAAGAGATCCATTTCATATATCATATTAATTTTCCGAGGTCAATAAATGTTAATTGAATTAATATCAGTCGTTAATAGTTCATCGACGTTGATATAATTGACTTATAATTGCTTTTGTGTTTATTAACTCATTGTGGTTTATAATTAGATATGCAGGATGTGTTACAGATTAGACAAAATGGAGGTTGGGAAAGGAACAAACACAATAAAATTGTCCCAAGCTGCACATTAGAACTAACCATATTAAATATTTCAAAAAGGAGGTTAATATTTAATAATAAGAAATATTTTATGAAAACGTTAAATTAATATTTTTGAAAAACACTGTATGTACCATTAGCATTTACGTCCATACTAGTATGTAATAGTACATTACTGCAGAATGCATTAAGTAAGCCTTCCTGGCTAAGTATGAGTTATTTGGACCGAGCTGCAGGTGAGGTCCGGTTATATACGAGGTGTGCCAGGGTGGCTTTCTTACTGGTTGAGGTTGTATAATGCTTTTCTCAAATTTATAACAAAGTCGTTTAATTATTGAATATTCCGTTCATGTTAGGGCAATTACTGATAAATATTGTGATCGATTTAGAAGAAGACTATTTAACAAACTTCATGTTAATGTTAGAATGGAAAGTTTTAATCCAACATGGTTTATAAACACAAACATAAAATCCCACACTATACTTTTACAACACTAATAAGTACAAAATGCAACGTGCATACTTTTTCCGCTTCGCGTTAAGTGTCACAGATTATAAAATGGCTGTTTAAGGCTCCAAAAATATATCTATCTCTTGCGCGCACAGCGCTGGCGGTTTTAAAAGCTGTTTTTGTGAGAATCGGGTGCTTCTTATTTAGGTTTCAAGTATTCCCATGTATGTTCGAAGAGTGTATGATAATGTGCGACGTCCTCCCTCTGTTGCAGTCACAATGCTCGTCGCAGGAGCGGCTGCTGGCCGTGCAGGCGGCGTGCGAGCCGCAGCCGAGGGCTCCGTGTCCGCACTGCCACCAGCATCAGAACTCTCTCAAGTAGGTGTCCTTATTGTCATGTGATACACGCGCCTTACCTATATGGGGGACCTCTGCGTACTTAGCATGGACTGTAGTTTATCCCCTTGAATTTATCCACTATCGAGAGACAAAATTATCTACGGAAGCAAGTAAAACTATCGCCCTTGACATTTTCGTGGAAATGTGTCTCTATAAATACTTGATATATATTCTCAGTCTAAGAAAAGAAACGGAGAAGTTATCCTTGTTCATAAGAAGTGGGTATATAATTACTAATTTGTTGAGCTATAAGTATATCCTGTGTAATATCACTTACTATTAGGTGATATAGCGACCTACAGTGAGCTCCATGAGCAAAAAAGCACAATATTAATTAATGCTAGGAAGTGTTTATTTAACATTCGTATGACAGTAACAGAGAAAAAGGATTTATCAACCCTTGGATACATATTCACCGGCGCACCCGTGCTCGGAGAGTAGGAAAAGAATTCAAAGATGAGAAGATTTTTATCCCCTTTCAGGGGAGATATGTCTCTAATCCGTGCAAGGGCCGCTGATGCAGTGTTCGAAGTGGGTTTAATTTTTCCGCCAACATCTGTCTCGACAAGAAACAGTCGCAATCGATCTTGGCTTACTATAAGTACACTAAACCATCAGTGTAGATGTTTTATAACATCAAGTTTATGATCTCGACTCATGTACACTCAAAACTCATGCGAAAGTTTCTGATGATCATATTTAGAAATTAACATAATATATATATGTTGTGTAAAATTGTAGCAGTTCGCAAGGCAGCGGCATGAACAACTGGGCGTCGCTGTCGGACAGTGGCGGCAGCGGGCACGCCGCCGCGCCGCAGAGCCCCGCGCGCCGCGTGCGCAGCCGCAGCCTCAGGTGAATACACACTCTACTACACACTCACACACACTTACGCACTCACTCATTTACACATTCTCATTTACCTTATCGAGTAAGCCATGTCAAGTAGATCGTAAACAGATTGAGTTGCACACTTTAAAAGTTGATATTTTTGTTGTAAATTGACATTATATATTGTTAGTCTCTCATGATGATATTCTGCCATCGTTTTGAATTAATTGAGAAGAATTTAATTGTTTTTAAATTTCATCTTAGATAATAAAAAATGGTGGACCTTCAAAGTTGTCATTTAAGTACACAGGTGCAAAAATCCCCAAATCCCTCCCCAACACTTTATTCCTGGTTCACACCCAGGAAGAAAAGGAGACCCTAATAAGCCAGGGCTACGGAGAGGGAAGTGGATCACGCACCCTTACCATCCACGAAGCGCAGGGACTGACATACGAGTCGGTCATCGCCATCAAGACCAAGAGCAGCATGAAGTTGCACGAGAGCGTCCCGCATGCCGTCGTTGCAATTTCACGGCATATACAATAGGACGGTTCCTTAGGAAGGCGATGGTTGCGACACCAAAAGCCATCCATGATTACAACCTCAAAATGGCGATCAAAGATCGAAATAGCGCGGTAATGGAGGCCCTGTTAAAATGTGACGTGGGAGAATAACAAAATATGTAAATTTCTGTAGGTATATTATTTTATTGTAGTCCCAAATTATTTTTGTAATTGTAATCGTTGTGTCGGGTCGCCATCTTCCCTCAAAAATGGTTGAGGAAGGCGATGGCTGGCACATGGGTCAACTCGTGAACGGGTGCTGCTAGAGGATACTGGTCTGCTCTGGATGCTGGTGCTAATGACATTAACGGAAAAAAAAGAAATAAAAAAAAACTTTTAACACTGTTCCCCCTTGGAATGTTGCATGTTTTCTATTTCATATTTCTTGCTTACTAATAAATTATGTCATAGTTAAAAAAAGTCACGGACCCTGGAGTCTGTGGAGTGTAGATTTAAAATTAAAAAAAGAAAAAAGTTGTCATTTATAGACCATTTTTGTTACTTTGCCGGGCTATAATTGCACCCACGCCTATAGCTTCCTGTGTGAGTCTTAATAGGCCAAGAAGAGATAATATCACAAGGTGGGCAGCAGCGTCTTCTGAAGAATTGCCATCTTACAACACACCTGCCAATTGTGGAATTATGGCAAACCAAAAAGGGCCTCCCCCTTTTTTGTCATACATTTTTATTTTCCACTAGCTTTCCAGGCACGGTTACGCCCGCGCGTAAACGGTTATCGCGCAAAAACATTAATCTCTTTTTGCAGTTGGATAAAAACTATCCTATATTTTTTCCCGGGTCTCAAACTATTTCCATACCAAATTTCATTCAAATCGGTCCAGTAGTTTTGGCGTGAAAGCGTAACAGACAGACAGATAGACAGACAGAGTTACTTTCGTATTTATAATATTAGTACTGATGATGGACTTTGTAACTGTTGTTGATAATGAATAAAAATAGACCAAATAAGACTCGCGTTCTCTCCACCATGCGTGTTCCCAACTGTGGATACAAACTTCTGCGGTAGGGAGGTAAATTATGTAGGGTTGTGTGGTGGTGCAGTGGAGTGCAGTGCAGTGCAGTACAGTACACATATAGTCTGTAGTACGTTCTCGTTCTTCTCCAGCTCCCCTAGCCGCAGCGGCGCGGGGTCGAGCGGCGGGTCGGGCTCGCGGGACGACGCCGTCTCCGCGATGTCCTCGCTCTTCGCCGCCAGGTTCCCGGCCGCGCAGCGGGCGATGGACGACAAGTGGGTATTCTTTATTCTACTTGTTCTATTAATAGAACAGCTAGGAGTTCTTTATTGGCTTTTTAGTAGAAGAGCTAGTAACTACTAAATGCGACTTTTAGCGCTACTAGCTTAACACTTTCGAAGAAACCTAGGTTATCTCATTTATGCAGTCTTTCAGTTTATTCAGTTTTTGGCTACTACGATGTCATATGAAGGCCAATCGCAAAATTATATTAAAGGTTTCTACGGTACACTGCCGCCAGACGGCAGTATTTGGTCTATACCGAATTGAAGACCGAGGAAGCCAATGAAATGTCAATCACATGAGATGTGGCGAAGGCAGGCAGTGCCGTACAAAATAGTCACGTGTACTGAATGGAAAAATATTAATTCTGAAATTTAATTTAATAAGAATTATATACATAATCTAAACGAATACATACATACATAATTTAACGTAGTGCCATGGAAGAGCGAGACGCTCTAACATACGTATCTACATACTCAAAAGAGTGTCCTAAATCCATAGAATGTATTATAGATTATGTTTACTGAAATAGAAATAGTTGTATTTGAATGGAAACATTACGGAAACTTCGTGACCGGTTCACATTAACAGAAAAACTTAACTTTAGAAACTTGATTCCCTTATAAATTTACAAATTATTGAAGTACAAAATGTTTTGCCCCGGGCGGGAACTTTAAAAACTTGATCCTTCATTATACAGTGACCTCTTCTGTGTTACAGATTGCGGGCTTTGATCGACGAACTGACTGAACTCGATAAGAAGCCTGATCGACCTCCCATTGAACGATTTGTGCAAAGACAGGTATATATTCTTTGTAATTTTAACTACATATAATATTTGTATGTCCTTTCTACATTGAGATTGAATCGCTTCACTTGCTCGATGGATTTGTGGAATGGAAAGTAATTACCACTCTAAATAGCTGTATGTTCTTTATAGGTATTAGAGATGGCGCGCGATTGCCTCCACAAGTCAGAGTCGAAGCAGGTGACGAGTAGCTACTTCTACGACATGGCGGACAGCTTGGATCGGCTACTTGCAGAGGTAAACTGTCAACTGTCGCTAGTCTATCTGCACATTATGCGTTGTTAATATTTTAAATAGGATTGCGTATGCATATGTATCAAATTCATACCACAGGTTAAAAAGGACCAGAAGGATCACTGCAAGGCCATTCCAATTAATAAGCGACTCTAGCTGCGAAGCAATAAAGTACACTTTAGCTCGCAAAGCATGCAGTACCAAATTTATATATTCACCTACAAAGCGTCTGGGGGCCGACTCCCATCTCTTAATTCAGTCTTATTTTAACCTCATATTTACAATTTTAATTCGCAGTACCACATATCACTATAGTAAACTTACATTAGAACTTCAACGTGAGAGCGAGCTGCATGCATTGAATCAAGTCATCTGTGCGATAGAGATAGCGCTATATGAACATTATTGTTTCGTGATGGCCACGGTACGAATGTCAATATCAATATTTTAAGCTTAAAATAATGACGTTGGTTTTCTATAATAGTTTTTAAAAGGTGGGAGTTTGGCCCCTGATCTCTTCTTGCGTGGAACGTACCGTACAATAATCCCGTCCGGATACGGCGTCCGGATACGACGATGTACCTGTAGCTCTCTACTTAAAGTGCGCAGTGAGCCAGGCCTTGGGGAGATAGGGAGAAAATCGATTGCTACGGGACGTACTCAAGAACGCGGTGGGTTTCATTAGGAAATCGAATCCTGCTATAGGATAGGTACTTTGTCCGTGTTTGTTTTTTTATCAATAAGTTCAGCGCGCATCTTGGCGCACTGTTGGAGCCGCACGCCCTTGTAAACATAAATTTTCAGTAATGCGGGTAGCTAGGCGATGTTTGTATGCGTCACCTTTTGAATTAATTTGAAGCAGTGATAGCTCAGTGGCTTTGGTAATGGACTGCCGCGCAGCAGGTCCATGGTTCGAATCCCGCCACGGGCTTGAGCTTCACCGCATGGTGGAAGGGCGTTTTTGCGAATGCCCGCCTGGCTAGCGACCACCCTCAAGTTGAAAATCTGTCGCCAAACACCTAACGGTGTGTTCCGGCGGCTGTCCTTGAGAGCCAGTCATTCTAGGTTAAGCCTGTTAACACCTTCGACCACATCATCACTTACCATCACGTGAGATTGTGGTCAAAGGCTTACCTATCAACAATAAAAAAAAAAAAAAAAACTTTTACGTCCGAGTTAAGTAACAGGTAGGTAGTTGTTTGAGATTTTTAGAGAATATATGATATTATGTCGGTTTGCCTAAATATAATAATAAGTACAAAAATAATACTTACGGTGTCTTCATACAAGAAGCAAATTTTTTTCAACGTTTTCGGTTTATTCCCTTACGTAATAGCAGTAATATACAATGTATTACGTATTATATGTCACATATTCAAGCGCTAACTTGTCATGATTATTGTTATATTGTTCAAACTAAGGTAAAACAGCAAATAATAAAAACCGGCTGTTCAGATTCCAGATTGCTTTTGCAGGCATGGTATAGCAGAGATCTTCTACTTGATGTGAATGACAACCTGTTGATGTGAATCCTAACTGCCCGCGATACGTGGGGCTAAAATTAAACAACACAAACAACTTACTAAATTCTCCTTGTGTCCCTTCGATGCCCACACCCTTACGCTTATTTAATAATAATACTATTTGGCCAAAAGGTATTAATTTAGTACTCACGCAAGGGGGGTGCTGCAAAATATTCTCATGAATTTTCGAAGTTTCACTTCACCAATGTCCACAATAATATGTTTATCACCATGCACAACAACACTTAAATTCACCAAGTCTATAACGTCTGTATGCAACAACTACACTAATTCAAATACAAACAACAATAAACCAATAAATAAAACAAATTCAAAGTTGAAAATTCATAATTCAATCATAATTATTTTCACAACAAGTATGACCACAGACAAAAGTTTCGCTCCAAAAAAGATGAGCGTCAAAGTCAAAGAAGTAGATTGCGCAACCGCAAGTTGTGTTCGGAACACCGGCTATTTGCGGGTCGGACACTCGCTCAGGAATCCAAAATGTATTTATGAAAAAAAAAACTCTGGTAAGGTTGTTGGTTGCAATTCCGAATCTCAACTTATTTAGATAGTGAAGATAAATTGGAATACGGGCTTTTGAAAATAGGCGTGACTTTATCCTTATGTGTATATGAAATAATTATTTAATGTGTATTTGTTGCAGACACGCGAGAAGTCAGCTGATGCGGGTGCTCAAGTGGCGCCGCTAGTAACGCGGCTGACCCTGGCGATGGCCCGGCCGGCTCGCCTGCTCGAGTGTCTCGAGTTCGATCCTGAACGATTCTACCGTCTACTGGAGGCCGCCGAGGGACACGCCAGGCATCTACAGGTAAATACAGAGATGACATTACTAGTATACGCGTGAAGAGCTTTGAACTAGTCTCATAATTTTTATCATAGTTTTATTATTTACAAATAAAATATTATGGGTTTTATACACTATTTCATGATCAGCGAATGTGTCTAGTAGAAGTATCAATACTTTTTTAGAGCTAAATATTATGTCTTGGATGTAGAATAGAAATCATTCGGCTATACGCGCCATTCGCGAGACTGATATGAGTGGCGCGAATTTTGTTCTCTATTAAATTTTTAATGCGTGTTGCAGTCAGCTACCAGAATACCATTCTGCGTCTGAATGACAGATGTGTGAATCTGAATGAGCAAACAGTTTAATTTTCGTATCAACGTCGGTAACTGACCTTACAATTTTGCTCATGTTTTATGTGATTTGTGGCGCAGTCGGTAGGATTGCAAAATTTTTTTGTAGTATGTATACTAAAGTATATGCATTTAGTAACAAAATTGTAAAGGCGGACGTTGACTGCACATTTCTGTCAAATGTTTTACAATCTTACATGAGAAATTTATTAAAAAATAACAATTAAACCTTGGCCAGAACGAGCCATTTTTACACCATATACTTAAAGGGATAATAAATATTAATAAAATTAGAAACAACTAATCGCGATGACTTTCGATTATCGACTTCCTGGTTAGCAAGCTAAAGTGAACTTTATTCCTCAGGGAATAACGACAGACATACCGCAGTACATCATCCACAAACTGGGACTCTCGCGTGACCCGTTAGCGGAAATGAACGTCCCCCCCGCGCCACCGCCGCCGCCACCGCAAAACTCTTCTCCTTCCAAGTAAGTAGACCAAGTTCCATATAATCAGTGCCTTGAAATTACAGTATTTAATTCTAATGAAGTGTTTTTATTTTTTTATACTAACCTTGTATATTATTATTATATTAGGTAGGCTATGTTAGGCTAGAACTTTCAATTTGAAATCTATCGCGGGTTGTATCAGTAATGACTAGCAAGCGCATAGGCCAGTTTTCGTCGCTTCGCGCTATTGTGATTTCCGAAAGACCGCACAAAATTCTAAAATGGGTCAGAATCATTTCGGTAAATAAGTCGTGAGTCACAGCCCGTCCCTTTGAGACCTTTTGAAGCAAACTAGTAATTTTCGAACTCGTCTTGTCTTGTACGGTGATTAAGATGCTAACAAGTTCTAAATAGCTTTACTTGAACAGATTTTTAGCAAAATGTATTCAGTTTGTAGAAGTAAGAAAATAATATGTTAATTTTGATCACATTATCTAAGGCCAATGATAGTCCGAAACACGTTTCCTTAAAATTTTCTCTATAGAATAAACTTACAAAATTGACTCTAAATTACGCTTGTAACGTAAATATATTAATTATTTACGTATGAATGTGGATGGTAATATATTAATAAAATAGAAAAACCTTATCAAGCGATTTTCGATTTACGTTTCTAGTTTTGTGTCATTAAGCCTACTTTCGAATTTAACCTAAATTATATTTTACCTTTGATCGCGATTTCACCATCGCTGCGTCTCTCTCACTCCAACACAGTCCGATAGTGGCAAAATTTCAGCATTTGACGGCGCCTTTAGCTTTTTAGATCGTTGCAGATATTGTAACAAATAGTATTTGTTCAGAATCCGAGGGCGGCAGTCTCCGCCCGGCGCGCCCGGTAACAAGGACGGGGCGCCGCCGTCGGAGGGCGATTACCAAGTCATCAAACTGATCTCAAACGGAGCGTACGGAGCCGTCTATTTAGTCAAACATAAGCAGACGCGACAGAGGTAACCAGTTTTCACCATTTTACTTAACTTCGTAGAACGCCATCTAGCTTACTATTTGGAACTAAATCGATAATTTACGACCGTGGTGACTCTTTGAACTTTGTTTATTTTTTATCTCCAATTCCGAATACAAATGTAGCGCATGACACCCAAGTATTAACAAGAGCAAGCATGATTGTGTTCAATGATACTCTTTTTTATGGGATGGTGATAGAACAAGAACGCGGAGCACGTGGCCACCTGATGTTAAGCCGTAACATCTGCCAGTATAACAGATGCATTTCGACATAAGTGACGAACTGTACTGCGGCCATCACCTTAAGACTTACAGTTCTTAAGTCTCATTTGCCTGAAATTTTACTGGCTCTCAAGGACTGCAGCCATAACACACTGCTTGATGCTTGGCGGCAGATTTTCTAGTTGATGGTGGTAGCCAATCGAACATTTTCAAAATGCCCTTGCACAATGAACTTCGTAGCTCAAATCGGCGGTGGGGATCGAACCTAGGCTATCACTGTGTCAAACAAATCAGTACTATCAGTACTATTTCAGTACTAATATTATAAATATGAAAGTAACTCTGTCTGTCTGTCTGTCTGTTACGCTTTCACGCCAGAACTACTGGACCGATTTGAATGAAATTTGGTATGGAAATAGTTTGAGACCCGGGAAAAACATAGGATAGTTTTTATCCAACTGCGCAAAAAGAGGTTAATGTTTTTGCGCGATAACCGACATACGCTCGGGCGGATCCGCGCCCGGAAAGCTAGTAATATATAACCGTGTCATTACTTTATTCAATATAGAACGCCAACTATGTAAGTATAACCTATATGTGAAATTTAAGCAATAACTAAAACTGTTTTTAATCTAAATTGTTACTTTCGTTGCGAATATGAAAATGAAAATGTTTATTCACATATAAGGCATAGTACAGTTTCAATGGCATGGTTAAGCACCTGTTTCCCACACTAGGCTCAAATATCACCTCGAAGACGAGAATTTATAGCGATCTTTGTAAACTTTGGAACTGAGCCCATAACCAATAGTTAAATTTCTATTATTTTTTATTGACAATAAACTTATCTGTTAGGTACTATTAAGTAATTTAAGATATTTATATTTGTATCCTATTTTGGCTATATTGTAGAAAATAGTAAATTAAGTAATATTATTTGAACTATATAAATCAAAAATAAAATAAAAAAACTTCTGTGTATTCTTTTTTTTTTTATTACAAGCTGATACGCTAGCTTTTAACTATTATCTCACCTAGTGGTAAGTGGTGATGTGCTCGAAGATGTTGTTCAGGCTAACCTAGAATTACTGGCTCTCAAGGACAGCTGCCGGAACACACCGTTAGATTATTAGCGACAGATTTTCTACGTGAAGATGTAAGCTGGCCAGGCGGGCACTCGCAAAATGCCCTACCACCATGCTATATCGACTGCCATCCTAAATCAACAACCGGAAACGACGACTTAACGTGCACGCTCAGTAGTAATGCCACTAGCGTTCACCCATCCAAGTCATGACCACGGCGGACGTTGATTGACTTAGCTGATTAATTAAAAACAGCTAAGCTAACTTAGCTACGTGTGCAAGTTATTTTGCCTTTTGTACCTTTGAAACAAATGTTACGCTCAGGATATTTTGAATCACATTCTTGGATCATGTTTCAACCCTAGAATCCTTCACCTCCACATGATTCAATACGAATGTCTTGCATGACTAACTATTTCTTCTCATCCAGGTACGCAATGAAAAAAATTAGCAAAAATAATTTAATACTGAGGAATCAAGTGGAGCAAGCGTTCGCAGAGAGGGACATTCTCAGTTTCGCGGACAATCCTTTTGTGGTAAGATATCAATCTGCTTAAGGTAATTGTAAGGGTTATATGCACACATAAAAATTGATAGTGTGTATTTAGATTGGTCCTTCTTTAACAGGAGCAACGAAGCGACGTTGCCGTTTGAAAAAATATTTTAGATATATAAATTTCAGTAGAATATTTTTACATCTCATGGAGTGCCTGGTTTTAATTTCACCTTCCTAACTTCCTGTGATAGTTGTAAAAGCTTATAATTCGAGCCATATATGAAATGGATCCCAGGGAATCTCTGAGGGATCTTTTTAAAGACATTGGTATCTTAACTTTACCGAGTCTGTATATATTTGAAAATAATATGTATGTTAAAATTTGAGTAAATTTAAATTAAACAATGACAATCACAATTATAACACTAGGAATAAAGATAAAATAGCGGTGCCAGGTTTTAGATTAGTAAAGACAAATAAAGCGACCTTCTTAGGTAATTGTGTACGGTTTTATAATAATGTTTCTAAATATGTTATAACGCTCTCGAATGGGAAATTCAAGTTGCATGTGAAAAACATATTGATTAAGAAATCCTATTACACAGTTTGTGATTACTTAAACGACAAAATGCTTGGACAATTCCGCCTCTGCCAAGCTATCGCCTGGCCTATGTGATTAAACAAATATTGTTATATTTTTAATATGTAGGAAGTATGTAACACATTGTTAAATTAAAAGTCGTTTAAAAGAATCGCCCCGAGTTTCTTGTCCGTTGTTCTAGCAGTGCCTATAGACATTTTCTTTGCTGAACGTGGCAGTACAATATTTCTATATTAGATTTGCAATTGATCTTCATGAGAGCGTCGTGGATGCCTAAACTGAATAAATGAGTTAGACTTTGAGTTTGACTTTACACTGTACAGGTGACGATGTACTGTTCGTTCGAGACGAAGCGGCACCTGTGCCTGATCCTGGAGTTCGTGGAGGGCGGCGACTGCGCCACGCTGCTGCGCGCGGGCCCGCTGCCGCACGACATGGCGCGGCATTACTTCGCGGAGGCGGTGCTGGCCGTCGAGTATCTGCACTCCTACGGGATCGTGCACAGGGACCTCAAGCCGGACAAGTATGTGTTTTATTGTTTTACATTGGACTCGTGTGGTTTGCACTTTTGCTGTTCGTTAAAATATTTATTTCCAATGTTACATAAGTTAAAATTTAGGTCTATATACCCGTTCTTGGGCAGCAATCAGGTGACAGAAAACATGAATAATGCATATTAGAGTCTTTCTTCTATACTAATATTATAAAGAGGAAAGATTTGTATTTTTGTATGCAACGAATAAACTTAAAAACTACTGGACCAATTTGGATGAAATTTGGCATGGGAATAGTTTGAGACCGGGAAAGGACATAGAATAGATTTTATCCAACTGCGCAAAAAGAGGTTAATGTTTTTGCGTGATAACTGAAATACGCGCGGGCGGCGCCGTGGCTGGAAAGCTAGTTTGTTATAAAGTGATGAGACAGACCAGTCGCACGCCTGATGGTAAGCGTCACGCCTGTCTATTACAGTTGCAGTGTCACCATCCTCGTTCTGCTTAACACTGCACTGCTCTCGTCACTCCGAGAAGTTAGTTCTCTCTTCTTATTTGCAACAGTGCCCTTCTCGCCTAAACATAGTGTTTTGCAATCTTCTCCTTTGAGGATGAATATCTTAACATCTTGCCCACCAAGACGGACTCTTGCTAAAGAGACCTACCACCTGGAACATGAAGTATATTTATGACCTATTCTACTAAGCCAATTGTAATTCTATTGAAAGAGCATCGTATCTTCTATGAATAAGATGGATTGTCTTTCTTTCCAGTTTACTCATCACGGCTACGGGCCATATAAAGCTGACTGATTTTGGTCTCAGCAAAATGGGCTTAATGTCATGTAAGTATTTTATGACCAGCAAGCTACGAATAAATATGTAAAGAAATGTAAGCGAAGCTCGAAAACAGCAGAACGCAAATCTTACCGCGGCGGGCGTGATTTAAAAAGTGTACCGTGCGGCGGACCAAATTATCTTGACGCGACCAATCGGATGCGATCATTTCTAAGCGCAAAATTAAATAAACAATCTAATTGAATTTGGAAGATGGTGTGTGTTTTGTTGATTGCGAACTTGATGAGTCCGAAATCAAAGCGGTAACTGAATGAGAGTTGCACTTTACATATTTATTTGCAGCCAACAACTTTGTGTACAATCATATTGCATGGCTGATTTTTTGTTCATTGTCTACCATTCAAAAGAGGTCAAAAGAATTTAAAAGGAACATAGTAAGTAATAAAGATGACCCCCCATCAGGTGAGCCGGTTTCTGACACCACAAATGAAAACGAGATTACGGTCGTGAAAAACGAAAAAGTTCACACCTCCACAAATTCATATTAATAAACAAGCGCGAATCCATATTGTAAAGACTTTATGAAACTTTGTGGTAAAAATCCTAACAGTGTTTTCAATCACATCGTCACCGGAGACGAAATCCGGGTTAGTCACTACCCCTGCGAGCAAACACGAGTCAATGCAGTGGGCCAAAATATGTGCAGCTCCTCCGACTTTCCACTTCCAAGACTTCACAGACTTTATTAAAAGAGTCATCACTACCGCCATGCGTTACTTATCATAATTATCTATACCGTTTATGTAACTACCCACTGTTATATTATATTTTTTATATAATCTCATTCGGTAATATTCTAATTATGAAATGAAATACAGACCTTTATTGGCATATTTTATATACATACTTCTTTAAGAAAATTAAAAAATTAAATTAAAGCATTATTCTCCTAACAAAACAATGCTTTAAAACATTTTTTTAATTATTAAAGTACAATGTGTCCTGATCAAGGAGGTTTCAATTTAATTTAAGTACACATTAATTTTTATTATTATTTACGGTTAATAAAGAGCTTTAAAAGGAAAACAAACGAACTTCCGAGACTGTTAAAAGAGTGATAGGGTTCACTTTAAAACGTTTTTATATGTGTAGTGGCGACTAACCTGTACGAAGAGTACGCGGATCGCGAGGCGCGACAGTTCTCGGACAAACAAGTGTGCGGCACGCCGGAGTACATCGCGCCGGAGGTCATACTGAGGCAGGTTTGTATTCACGATCTTCTTCTTTCTCTCTCTCTCTCTCTACTAAACACTTAGCTCTGAGGTGGGGGTGTGTGTGCTTCCTAAGTAATCAAAGTGAGGCATTTTTCAACATTTGGTTTTCATATCGCTTACCTAACATATGAAACTGTTTTCTTTACCTTTTAGCCTTATATAAGAAGTTTATGTACACATAGCTAAGAGTTGTGTTTATACATGGGGGTATCTCTTAGCCATGTGTTTCTTTCTACGGTCGTTTCTTCATTGCTGAAGGGCTTGGTTGATCACTTTTGTTGATGTGAGTAACTGTCTCCATTTATTTCGGTTTGAAGATGTTTTGGTGAAGATGGAATTAAGAAGCGATGATCATTGTGCAGCCGTAAGCTACGATCATCGCCGTCACTGTGATGACCGAGAGATGGTTTTTAACGCCACGCTTCAAAGACATCAAGGGTTATAGCTGCAAGAAAAAACTGCAACTGGTTTCTTGCAAAGTTTACGACACGTCGAATAACATTTTATATTTATATCAACAACCAAAATCTTATTTTAATTAATTTCATTTTTATTTTTGCTAGACTTTGCTTTATGCCCGCGGAATACATGATTACAACCAGAGGAAAAAAATATAGTCCTACACATCAACATAATAATAATTTCTCTCGTTATAATTCTGTAACCAAATCTTATGTTTAAATTAAATTTTTCGTGTTATTGTGACGGAGCAAGCACGAAACCCATCTAATGTTAAGCGGTAATCTCTGCCTGTGACAGATGTAATAAGAACTGCTCTGCGCCCGTCACCTTGAGACATACAGTCGTTGTGTGTCTGTAATTTTACTGGTTCTCAAAGTCTGCTGCCGGAATACACTGTTAAGTGCTAGGCGTTAGATTTTCTCGCTAGCCAGGCGAGCATTCGCAAAATGCCATTCCACCATGCGGTGAAGCTCAATCCGGCGATGGGGATCAAAACATGGATCGATGGCACCGCAGTCCATAACTATAACCACTCGGCTATAATTGCTTTCAAATTAATTAATTAATTTATTTTGTTGTCCTTTGCAGGGTTACGGCAAGCCGGTGGACTGGTGGTCGATGGGCATCATTCTGTACGAGTTTCTGGTCGGATGCGTGCCGTTCTTCGGCGACACTCCCGAGGAGTTGTTCGCGCATACTGTCAATGGTAACATTTCGTTTACTAGCGGAAATTGTCTTTTGAAAAATCTTTAATCAAGGCGTTCACCGCATCTTCACCATTCTATCTTGGCCTCTATATTCGTCGTAAGGCCTCTGATCCTTACTACCAAAAGCGCAAATTTAACTTAGGGCCAGTTTTGCTAATCTTAGGGTTTAATTAGTATGGGGATAACTGTATATTATTAACCATTAACACGTGACAGGCCTTTGTTATCGTAGAACGTATATACGTAACGTTTAGATTTGTTGGATTCCTTAAGATTTTATTATCAGATTTATCGGGCGATGCCTCGTCGTGGACTTTCCCACTGGTGGGTGGACGGGAATTCAAGTTTCCCCCTTCACCTACTGCACTAGAGTTGGAACCAAATCAACTGGTTCATCGATACTAATAAATATAATTTAAATTATGCAAAGAAATAATTGACAAGAAATGCATGAATATTACTTTTGCCATCGGATTAACTCTAAAGACTGGACTAAGATGTGACAGCTGTCAAAGCGACAGTTAATGTATGTGTCACTTGATTTAATATTATATCTATAATATCTATAACTGATATCAAAAAACACAATATACAGTCAGAACCTCCTTCTTTTTGTAAGTCGGTTAAAATATCATAAAATTAAATCGAACGTACATAGGTATGACAGCTGACAAAGTGACAGTTGATGTGTGGGTGGACGGGGTATCGCCCGATTTATCAGCTGTTGCAAAGTGGCCATATTTGTTTTTAGATTATGGAGGTATAATTAGACCAAATTAGACTGTATATTTTTTTGTCTTGAATAAGATTTTTTCCGTTGCAGCTGTCACACTGATGTCAGATTTTATATAAGTCAATATCATTGTAAATATAGAATACTGCAACATTATTGGACGTTTATAGTGAAAAAAGCCTTTCATATTTTGTTGGATTCAGATATTAAAGTTATCCTCTAATATGTTGTGATATACCTATTTTAGTAAATTTCACTTTTTTAGGGTTCCGTACCCAAAGGGTATAAACGGGACCCTATTATAAGACTCCACTGTCCGTCTGTAAGTCTGTCAATAGGCTGTATCTCATGAACCGTGGTAGCTAGATGGTTTAAATTTTCACAAATGATGTATTCCTGTTGCCGCTATTACAAAAAATATTAAAACTCTGCCAATTGCAAGTCGAACACGTGAAAACTAAAAAAAGGTTATAATGTAGTGTCTAATTTTGTATAGATAATGGTAAGGAGACTTTCATGCGCGAGTCCGACTCGCACTTGTTTTTGTATACATCTCGTAATATGTATTGTTTCGTACTTTATTAATAGTCCTTATTATACTTCGTAATTGGCAAGTAGTCAGCCCAGTATTACAAAGAAATCTAAAAATTTGTATCCGTTCATACACCTTTGCCTAATCATTCGGGTATGCACAAGCGTGATGATGTGTTTGAGATTCATGGAAATGGTAATCAATATATATTTATTCTTGTGACAGATGACATAGAATGGCCATCAGAAGAGGATTTCCCGATAGCGGTGGAAGCGCGGGCGATAATCACAGAGTTGTTGTCGAGGAACCCGCGGGATCGACTGGGCACTGGCGGTACACATCAAGTCAAAGTACGTTCTTACACACATTATACATAATAATAACAAAAAACATAAAATTAAACGTTATGTTAATCGCGCCAATTTTGTGTCAAGTACTTAACCATAACGATTTTATGCCTTTTTAATAGTTTATAAGGCCTTTGTCCACTATCTCACACTAATGTAAGCGATGATGCAATCCCCCCCACACCCCCCATCCCACCTCGTGGCGACTAGGGGTAAATTTCACGAAGTAAGTTGGTAGCAACCTAAATAGCTGTGTGGTCTTCAAATAATTGTTTGTCGCTCAATCCCGTAAAATTAAAATACCTTATTTACGGTAACCAGCATTAGCTAGGTAGTCTTTGTTCTTTCCACAAGAGTCACTCTCATGGTCGAGCCTATCAAGCGTGTGTATTAAGCCCGTAACCTAGGCCTCAATGACTGCGAATTACGCTTTGAGAAATATGTAGGTAACTGTGTCAGAGACTGTTTCTATAGACTGAAGAACCTATATAGCACACGATACCATTTTTTGAAGAAGGGCTGAAACATTAGTTTTGTCTAAATTAAACTACATGGACGCGGTCTTTGGTCCAAGACTAAAAGCCAGGACAAAGGGTACAAAATGCCTGTGCTCGTTACTGCTTTAATATCTCGTTGAGATCACATGTTACTCCATTTGTTAATAAGCACGGACTCTTAAAAATGATGCACAGCCGTAAATTCCACACAATCGCCTTCTATTCTACGTTATTAAATACAAAGAACCGTCTTATTTATACATCAAATTGTCATGGAGGTGGAGTAACAGGCCTAGTGTGTCGCGCGCTTGTTCGACCCAACTCGAAACTGAGCGGCATAGTTCTGCTGCTTTTAGAGGTAGATTTCGCTATGCTGCGTCTAGGTGTTGGAACAATATCCCGCCGCTTTACCAATATTTTTATTTTTTAACGTTTTTCTGTAATAAATTGTGAATTTTAGAGTTAAGATACTTACCTTGTTTTTCCTGTAAATTTTTCTCTACTTGGCTTAGTATGTTGTTATTCCGTTATTTATTTCTTTTTTTTTTTGTAATGTGTTTATATATATTGTGAAAGTACACTGCAGATTGTGACTTGCGTGACGTCACCACCGGATCCAACTGAAGATCAGCGCTAGTTGATTACAACTAGCATTATGCTGAGTTGGAACCGATTTGTGGCAGGAAATTGGACCATTTAGGCAAATGTATGATGTATTTAGATATTGTACCTGTAATAGGTCAGGCTAAATATTGTATGTGTTATTTTTTTTCTGTAACCTACAAATAAACTTTATTCTATTCTATTCAACCCTTCTGAGGAACTGCAATTTTACACCGCGATCCCGAACACGCCTGCCAAGCGTGGGGATTATGGCGAACCCACTGAGAGGGGGAGGCTGTATCAGCAGTGGAATATAAAGTTATTGTTTAAATTACACTAACTGACTTCAAAAGTAAAAAAAAATACTAATAATTTATCCGACTTAAGAAATGGTTTTGTTCTTAAATATTTTTTTTACTAAATGTATCTGGGGAAATATTAGGGTCTGTCGCATGGGGATATATTATTTGTCATTTTTTCCTCAGGAACATGTTTACTTCTACGGCTTAGACTGGAACAACCTACTGAGGCGGAAAGCTGAGTTCATACCACAACTAGAAAACGACGAAGACACAAGCTACTTTGATAGTGAGTTTTCTATCTATCCCCTTATATGCAATATATGTGTTTTTTCTATTTAAATTGTACCTCATTTTCTGTCCATTTGGCAATTGAAAAACATTATCTAAATGAAATAATATATTTTACTTGTCTTATAGTTTTTAAAAAATATTTAAGTGATCATCATATAATCATAGTTAAAGCTGTCTCTTACCAACAAAGTTACTACAAAGTTTCTGTAAAGTCGGAAACTGACAAGAATTTATCCAAGTAAAAGTACTGCTATTTTTATGTTTTCTACACGTGTTGGTGACAAAGAATGCCAAACAGTGTTTGGTGGACATTTTGGAAATGGCATACTTTTGTTTGTTGGAGACATAGCTTACTCTGATCGTTTATACATGAGATAGTGGAATACCGATCTTAGTAACATCTCTAAGTTAAATACAATAGTATCATAACTACATAGGTTGAGACAGTAAGTTTATAGCTAATTGCTTGTTTGAAGTTGGATCATGTACAGTTTCCAAACTTAGCGAGAAAAACCTGATTCAATTTTAAATATTCCACCACTAACGTCCACCTTAACGTGGCTTACGCTTTATTAGTTACTTAGCAGTACTTCATTCTGATTGATATTGTCCAGTGTTCTTAATCATATCAATCGCGTCGCAGCTAAGCTTGCGATCGGACGTGTACAGTGCCTGCGACTTATTTCTAAAGCCGCTATGGCTACAAACGTAATTAAATGTTCAACCTGTAACATAGTGATCTGTGAACTGTTGGCTTATGTTCAAAATAAAATAGACGTGATGGACGAGGAAACTCTAGTGAGATTGTGTACTTCTGTACTCCGGAGGAAATACAAAGTGCCAAAAACCTTCTCTTCGGTTCTATTCTATATCTACCCACTTGCGTAATATATCGAGGAAAAAATGTGGTAAATCTGAGAGAAACCTGTACGACATGATTTCTCTTTTTAAACAAACAGAACCTCAGTCAGTGCCCTTATTCGTAGCAAAAGACCTGGAGAAGCTCCCAAGTCTTGGGATAGACCATTTCGATATCTCAAGGATAACAAAGGATATTTCTCGTATGCAATATGAAATAAGAAACATAAAAGACAATTATGCAACTGTTGAACATCTGTCAACATTTAAAACAGAGGTGTGTAAACAGAATCACGAAAAGCAGCAAACTATGAACGACAACTTTCATGCTAATGTCAACCAAAAAAGAGGCGGCGGTGGGCTAGTTAATAGTTTTTGCTTCGATAGTACACCAACGGAAATTCCCAACAGCCTGGAAAAGTCAAATCATAACTGCAGTTCACCCTATCCTGACTCAGTTAACAACAACAAAACAGCTGTGGCGGTTATGACTCATCCGGTGTTATCGCATGTCCCGCAACCTGCGCAGGTAACGTCTTCAGCCAAACCGGTCTCCCCTCAAACCGGCTGCATCGCTAGTGCATCGAAAGAGATAGCAAATTTAGCTGCTCCATGCGAAAAAGAAATAGAGCTACTAGGTAACCGTGCGTGTGGCGGTTGGCTAAGCGTCAAACGCTAGCGGAAATTGTAAATACCGATGGAGTGTGGAATAAAGAAGAACTCTCAGAAAAATGGATTACAGTACAAAAAAGACGTTTAAGAAATAGACTTGTAGGCTCGAAAGGGAAGGCCATAATAAACCCTGAAATTAAATTTAAAGCAGCTGACATAAAAGTACCGCTTTTCATAAACAATGTGGATAAGGGTACGAGTGCCAATGATATTATAGAGTACATTAAACAGAAGACACAGGTGACAGTATCAATTAAGAAAATTGATATGAAAAAACCTAAAAGTTATTACTCGTACAAAATATTTGTACCAAACAGCCAGTTGGCATTATTTCTAGAAGATGACTTATGGCCGGAGGGTATTCAGTTTCGGAAGTTTATTTACTTCAATAGAAATACTTATAATACAAACAAAGCACTTTATGACGGGAATGTACAGAACAATAACAATGGATGCACAAACAAGTAAAAACTGCTACAGTACACATAAACAACGCACAAAATTTGTGAGTTTTAATTGTAAATCCATCTTTCGCTCTGTTAATTGCGTGAGAAACTTATGTCATTCAGCTGACATAATAGCACTGCAAGAGTTATGGATTCAACCGCATGAAATATCATTCTTGGGTACTATCGATCATAGTTTTGAGTACACAGGTAAATCTGCGATAGATGCCGGAGCAGGTTTGCTACGTGGAAGACCGTATGGAGGCGTCGCACTGCTGTGGAGGAAAGGCGTTTTTAATTCTGTCACAGTGGTTCAGTGTAAAAGTGTGCGTATTACTGCAATTAAGGTCACATTGTCACAACAGTCAATCCTAGTGTTTTCTGTTTACCTACCAACTGACTCTGAGGATAATTTAAGTGAGTTTACCGAGTGTTTGGGTGAAATAACAGCAATTGTAGAAGAAAGCAGTATAGACTCAGTGTTTATATAAGGTGACTTTAATGCGCATCCCGGTGCTCGTTTCGGTAAGGAGCTTAAAAATTTTGTTGCAGAGCAACGATGGCGTTGCGCTGACATTGAGCTACTGGGATTGTCGGAGGACACATACACTTTTGTGAGCGATGCACATGGTACTACTAGTTGGTTGGACCACTGTGTAGTTTCGGAGGCGGCATGGACTACGGTAACTGATGCTGAGATACTGTTTGGTAGTTACTGGTCCGATCACTTTCCGTTACAGATTACCTGTGACCTAAGTACATTAAGGAAAAAAAAAATCAGTGTGTGATAAAATTAAACATAATACTGTCCATTGGGGTATAAGAGATTCCCAACAAACCTCAATGTATACAGAGTGTTGTAACAGTAAGTTGAAAAATATAGAATTTCCATTAGTTTTTCAAAAATGTTCTGACAAAATGTGTAATGATGACATAGAACACAAAAGAACTATAGATAGTATGTATGACAGCGTTATTGACATATTGAGAAGTGCGGCTACTTTTAGTTATAAGAATATTAAAGTTGTAAAAAAGAAAAAAAATGTTATAGGCTGGAATAAGTACGTGAGGCATGCACATGCGCAGGCTCGACTTGGGTTTCAGAATTGGGTTATATACGGTAAACCAAAAAATGGACCTATTTACAATAATATGATATTTACTAGAAAAAAATTCAAACAAAATCTAAAATGGTGTCAAGATCACGAACAACAAATTAAAATGGACATTTTAGCATATCATCAATCAAATAAAAGTTTTAGTAATTTCTGGAAGGAAACAAAGAAACTGAATCCCAAGTAGAGTCTTCCAGGTAGCGTTGAAGGGGTAAGTGGGTCTGCAGAAATATCTACACTTTTTAAAAACAATTTTGAGGTACAGCCAATGTTAAACACTTCTTGTGAGGTACCTCGGTTTAGAGAACCCACGGAGGTGCTGCACATGTTCAAGGCTAAAGAAATAGCAGCAGTACTGCGGGCCATGACAAGAGGAAAATCACCTGGTTATGACTCTCTTAGCATTGAACATCTGCAGCATGCTTGGCCTCACCTTCCTCGAGTGGTAACCTTACTTTTTAACCTCAGTATAAGTCATTCATACTTACCGAAGAATATGACAAAGACTGTGGTGGTGCCCTTAGTTAAGAATAAGACTGGAGATGCGTCTGATATAAATAATTATAGGCCTATTTCACTGGCAACTATTGTGGCAAAAGTGTTGGACAGTTTGCTTGACAAAGAACTTGAGAAACATATCACACTGCACGATGCTCAGTTCGGCTTCAAATCCGGACTCTACTGAAGCAGCAATTCTTTATCTCAAGCATACTGTCCGATACTACACTGATAGAAAAACACCAGTTTATGCGTGCTTTCTGGATTTATCGAAAGCTTTCGATTTGGTTTCGTACAAAGAACTCTGGAAAAAATTGTATCAGGACACGGAACTGCCTGCGGAACTAATCGATTTGTTTAGATATTGGTATGGGCACCAGAGCAACGTAGTGAAGTGGGCCGACTCGCTATCGGATCCGTATGGGTTGAAGTGTGGGGTGAGGCAGGGGGGCTTAACGTCACCGAAGCTGTTTAACCTATACGTGGATCGACTGATTGGTGAGCTCAGCAACGCCAGAGTGGGCTGCTCAGTAGGTGGCAAGTTTATAAACAACATTAGCTACGCCGATGACATGGTGTTGCTGAGCCCCTCAATCAATGGTCTTCGGAAACTGGTTGGCATTTGTGAGCGTTTTGTTGAGACTCATGGACTCCGGTATAACGCTACGAAAAGCGAATTAATGGCGTTTAAGGCGGGCGCAAAATATTATCCATGCGTTCCAGTGGTTAAGCTATCTGGCGTCCCGCTTAAAATGGTTTCGCAATTTAAATACCTGGGGCACTGGGTCACCGATTCGCTCAACGATGACTTGGACATCGAGAGGGAACGTAGGGCGCTTGCAGTTAGAAGTAATATGTTGATTCGCCGGTTTGCCAGGTGTTCAACAGAGGTAAAACTGACGCTTTTCAGAGCCTAATGTCAAACATTTTACACCTGCAGCCTGTAGATCAACTTTACTCAAAAGGCTTTAAGCGCCCTACGTGTCCAATATAACAACGCTTTTAGGATGCTGTTGGGGCTGCCGCGCTTCTGCAGCGCATCAGGTATGTTCGCTGAGGCACGCATCGATGATTTCGCAGCAATCATGCGTAAGAGAGTGGCCTCACTGATGCGGCGGACGCGCGACAGTGGCAACAGCTATCTGCAAGAAGTAGCTGATAGGGTAGATGGTCCTCTTGTTAGACACTTCATTAAGATGCATGTGCTGCCACTGCGTCGTAACGCAAAATAATTTGATATATTTTTAATCTGATAACTGTAATAATAATAGACTCAATAAATGTAATAATATATAAATGTAATGTAAAAACTAATGTAATTTTTTCTTTTCTTGACTAATGCAATTGTAATTTGAATAATGAATAATAGTGATTTTATTTATGCCATTAATACATGTACTTGCGATAATTTAATAGACATAACATATATTTAATCTGTGACATCTTACGTAGTGATTTTTAATGATAATATAATTTTAATTTAAGCATTTATTAATGATTGAATGTAATATATATCTATGGATTGTGAATTATCTGTAATAAATTGATTGATTGATTGATTGATAACTGACTTGATAAAAAAAATATTGGTTCTCCACGCACGAGTTAAGGATCTTTTGAATCTTTTAGTCGATCGATATGTTATTTAAATATTTAACATAATTTTGCAATATATATAATATGTTACATAAGGCTGCTTCAATACCTAATTATTTTACTTTAATGGAAAACAAAAGTGATGTTTGCAGAATTCATTTTATTGGAATATAATTAACTTTTCTATTCATGTAGGTCGTTGCGATCGCTACAACCATAGCGAGGTGGACACAGACGAGGCGGCTGAGACCGCCACCGACCCGACAGACGAGGGCGGAGTGTTCGCCGCCTTCTCTAGCACCTCGCCGCAGTGGCGCCGCCACACGCAGCACTCCTGTCACGAACATGATTCTAGGGTAAGTGTTTGTACAGTTAAAGGCACCTGTCCCACAGCCGGAGAAGAGCTAGAAACGAGTAGGAGATCAGCAAGTAGCGATTGGGTTTTGTAGCTGGCCTATAAGTGATTGAGCGAGTGCGACGCTCGGGGCGGCCCACTGGTATGTGTATCTACCAAGCGAGAGTCTCTCGGCGAGTAAGCGAGGGTCTCTTGACGAGTGCTTTGACCACCTAGCAGGAATCGGTGAGCGAGTATAGCTCTTGTCTCTGCGATAAGTTAGTGATGAGATAGTTCAACTAATATATTAGCACCTTTATTCTTGACACAGTATCTTTTGTAAGTTTCTTGAGCGATGAAATGTTCGATAGCTACTCGCTTTCTCGCCGGAGCGCGGAGTGACTGACATCTACCTAAGGTTCCTAAGTCGATATAAAACTACGGAAACAGTGAAAGAACTGAAAAATGCGGAGTGTTGCTTGCGTTTGGTACTACTTAGCTTCAATGCGGCGCTATAAGCAGCATTCTTGTTACAAACATAATGTACGCGACGCGGCGGAAGAATTCACTAACGGTCCAACGGACGAAGGACTACTATACATGATGCATGATCTCCAGCACATCGGCAATGTTTGCAACATTCTTTGCAAGAGCACGATGCTAGGGCAAGTGTCTGTAGAATTTCAGCGAGGGCGACGCAGCCGAGGATACTGATGCGACAAACGAAAGCGGAGTATTGGTTGAAATTTTATCAATACTTCGTCACAATAGTGACTACTATAAAAAAAGCCATCTTACGATATAGGTTTCTGTACATTACGACTTAAATTCTGTACTTACGATATCTATATTATCTATAAATCACTTATCTTTACCTTTTGAACCGAAATCTTTAAAAAGGTAAAGGTTTTTATGTTGACAATAGAAACATCGATAGCTGAACGATGTATTTTATTATTGCAATCGAATAATAAATGTAAATCGGATTCAAAGTTATTTTTTGGTCTCATCATTTTCAAGCTTTTATTTATTTGCAATCATTGATACGCTTTATGTTGTTACGCTGGCAAGTATAAACGTTATTATAACACGGATTTATAAAGAAGCGAATCGAATATGGCGCAAATAATACCATCTTACTTGCACACCATAGACAGTCTATTGTGTGCAACTGAGACGTAATTATATGCAGCGCCATATTCCATTCGTTTCTTTATGAAATCAGGTCATAAAGTGAAAATTAAATCAGAAAATATTTTATAACAGAGTGTACGAAAGTATATTGAAAAGGAGAGACAATTTCTGTTTGATCCTAAACCGAGTCTTCACACCAAATAAAAGTTGATGTTGCCAACTCTTATTTGGTGGCGACCCGGTTTAAGGTTGAAGAGTACTTTCGTTTCAATATCAATAAAACGAAAGTGTTTATTGTTACACAAAAATGCTTTGCTTCACGTTGTATTGTGCAAGCAAATGTGAACCTTATGTTTTATAGCGAAAGTATAAAATATAACGTTGCGTTGCAGAGTACAGACAGCTGGCCCGGCACGCCGGATAGCGCCGGTCCCCCCACCACGCCTACCGCACCATTGCATCACCACCCTAAATGTCCTGTAAGTTCACCCTTTATACAAACTTGTGTTGATACCGCGGAACTTGAAACGCATCTACTTTTTTTGTTTCATATCTTCACTCATACACATCTTCGTCACTGTTAATCATGCTTACTGCATTTCACATTTACAATCCTAGAGACAGATGTTCTGCACGTCATCTGGAAAATTGTTGCTGCGCGCCGATTGCAAGCATGTTTCGATGCATTTATGTCAACTGCACTCAAACTATAATTTGTAACATGCAAGCCGTCTCGTCTAGACCTTCTGGTTCTCATTAGTCGAAAGGTACTAGGGCCACACTTCTAAGAAGGATGGTCAAGTAGGCGGCTGGTGTACGATTAATATGTAAAGAAGTGTTACTCTCATACAGTTACCTCTTTGATTTCGGACTCATGAAGTTCACAATAACAAACACGCACAATCTTCCAAATTCAACTGGATTGGTTAATTGATTTAGCGCTTAGAAATGATCGCTTCCGATTGGTCGCGTCAAGATAATGTTGTGCCACACTTGTTAAACCACGCCCGGCGCGTAAGGTAACAGTACGCAAGTACTGTTATTTTTGTGCTAGACTTCTTATTATACACATATTTATTCGTAGCGGCTGGAAATACAACCGCAGCTAAAGACAGCGGGAGGTTTGCCATAATCCCCTCGCTTGGCAGGCCTCTTGGGGATAGCAGTGTAAGATAGTAGTTCCTCAGTAGGCGCTGCTGCTTTCCCTGTATTTTTCCACCGGTCACCTTTTACGACTTACGACACGCATGGGAAGAGATGTGGGGGCTAACATAGCTTGGCACTCCACGGGCTAAACATAAATATGTGATTTTTGATAATGAAGACATATATAGTAACGACCACTTTAGAGTGCGATAAATGTAAGAAAATAATGCTATACCCATACGATAAAAATATATTTACAGACATCAAAAACCGTGCATATTTTTTGTCGGAAGCGTAGGCCGACAGAGCGCGGTACTTTGAAAGTCAATATCTTAGCGGTTTGTAATGATAGTTTTGTTTTCTAGAAATCTGATGGAGCATACAAATACAAATAAACCACAGGCATAAAAAATATATGCTAAAAGCTTTTCTGTTGCATGTACCTCAGTCAGAAAAAAAAAGTTTTCTTTACCAAATGTTCCTTATGTTGAACCAAACATTAAGCTTGGCTTAGATAAACTCTATATTGACAAAGCGACAGTCTTTCTGGGAATCAAAGTGGACTCAACTTTACAGTGGGATCCACATATACATGATCTAGCCGGAAGACTTAGTTCTGCTGCATATGCAGTTTGTAAGATAAGACAGTTAACAGACGTAGCTACTGCACGGCTAGTTTATTTCGCGTACTTCCACAGTATTATGTCGTATGGTGTATTGCTGTGGGGAGCTGCTGCTGAGATGGAATCTCTAAGGGATCTTTTTAAAGAAATTGATATATTAACTTTACCGAGTCTGTATATATTTGAAAATATTATGTATGTTCGGAAAAAATTGAGTAAATTTAAATTAAACAGTGACAACCACAATTACAACACTAGGAACAAATATAAATTAACGGTACCGTGTTTTAGATTAGTAAAGACAAATAAAAGGTCCTTTTTAGGTAATTGTGTGCGGTTTTATAATAAAATTCCCGAACATAGTACAACGCTCACAGAAGGAAAATTCAAATTACACGTGAAAAACATTTTGATTAAGAAATCCTACTACACAGTTTGTGATTACTTACACGACAAAAATGCTTGGAAAATTCCACCTCTGCCAAGCCATCACCTGTCTCCTACGTAATTTAAACAAATATTGTAATAATTGTATTATATTGTATATAACAAATTGTAAACAAACGTTGAAAAGAATGGCCCCGAGTTTCTTGCCCGTTCTTCTCGCAGTGGCTCTATAAATTTTTTTGCTGAACGTGGCAGTACAATGTAGTATATTTCCATATTAAAGTTTGTAATTGACCTTCATAAGAGCGTCGTAGACGCCTAAATTGAATAAATGATTTTGAATTTGAATTTGAAGTATTTTGATTAAGATTTTAATTTTATTATTCCTTTTTTATTATTTAAGGTTTAAACGGAAAGCACACATTTTCTTTATTAAATTTTCTTGATGGAATAAATCTCAAAAGAAATATACGTTAACATACAGTTTTTCGATAGATCTCTGAAAATCTTTTTCATAGCCTAGTAATTGTTACCTAAATAGTAAGGTAATAATAGTTCTTAAGGTCTCGAAAACATGATTTCTATTGCTAGTACGGTTTCTGTGGAATAATTTTATTTGTTGACTAACGGACGCTATTTCCATCTCTCATGCACGCAGGAGTCGACTCGGCCTCAACAGTTGAATGAATAGTGGTTGTTTTGTTGTCAGATATTGGGCGGCAGCGGGTCGACGGCGGAGTCCTCCCAGACGGACAGCGACGACGTGTCTCCTGCCGCGCGCCGCCGGCCCCGCCCTCTGCACGCACACACGCACGCACACCCGCACACACATACACATACACACACGCACACTCACACACACCCACACCCACTGCAGCCCAGCCAGCTGGCGCACCATCCGCCGCCCGCGCCCAAACTGTACGTATATACTTGCCCTTTTGTGTACTGGGACAGTCGTTTGAACCATAAAATGCATAAGGCGAAAACTATGCTTGTATCATTTGGATAGTTTTTTGGTAAATGTCTGCCAGGCATGAATATACGGCCCACAAGTAGAAATCTGCCGCCAAGTACTTTAAGGATTTCTGCGGCTGCTTTACTTGAGAGTCGTAAGTTGGGCATGTTTACCATCTTCATCAACATAATGGTGAGATTCGTTAAATAAATTTTGGTATTTCAGAATGTTACGACGTCGTTTGAGATTCGCTTCTTTTCTTCAAACGAAGTCTAGAAGTCTGACAGGCTAACTGTTATATTATGTATATATAGAATTAGAATATATCAACAAAAAAAGCAAAACCTTATCCAAAGGGACAAGTTATACCACATTGTTTATTTTAGTTACTAGCTGTGTCCGAATAAGCTTTCGTATTTCAGCCAAACTGATCGCGATTTCACCGTCGCTGCCTCTCTTTTACTCCTAGGCAATCCGATAGTGTTGGAGTTACAGCTCATATTAGCATCTTAACAAATATTTATATTACACCTTGAGCTATAACTTGTAAATTTTTTGCAACAATGAATATATCTCCAGATCGGATCTCCCTCGGAAAGAAGAGCGAAGCTTCGACAGACCGGACAAGGCTGATAAGAAACCAACCAGCATCGTCGCCAAGTCTATGCGTCGCTCGGCCAGCACGTCTGGACTATCGCTGGTCATTCATCCAGGTACGTCTCCTAGACCAACATAAGTTGGATGCCTTTTGTGCTAGAATGTGTTTCATATGCCACAAGTTTTACGCCACAAGTTTTCATATGCCACAAGTTTTACGCCACAAGTTTTCATATGCCACAAGTTTTACGCCACAAGTTTTCATATGCCACAAGTTTTACGCAACCATGAACGTATTCCTTTATATATATTTGAATTTTTATGCTGTAGGTACTACAAATGTAATCACGGTTTTATGGCATATGGCGATATACATAAAAAAATATAACTTAATGGATTTCAATTCTAGAATATTGCAGCTAAGTGTTATGCTGCTATATGACATTTGGCACAATCGCTATAATTGCCTTGAGTTGGTGGATAGAATTTGTTACACAGTTCCAATAAGAACGAATTCAAGAACATATGAGAAAACATTTGCTACCAAAACCTGTGTAGCACCATTTTAATATTGTTAAGTTTGCAATGACGCCTGCTAAGCGAATTACATTACAAAATTACAAATTTACGAATTTGTAGTTTTGTAACTGTGTAGCACCAATTCTGGCAAGCGATCAACGATGTTTCGATTACTAAACTTTGTCACGATAATTTAAAATATGTTGATATATGTCTTCTTTTTATTTTTGTACCCTCAAATAATGTTTGCTCCGTCACTCTCCTCCATTATCGTTCGACTGACTTTGTAACGCACGTATACTTTGATGCTTATGAAGCAGTTGTTTGATTTATCTAGTTTCATTGCAGTTATCTATATCACAGATTCGAACCACATATATCTAATATTGGATAATACTGAAACATATGATCTCTACGTAGACACTATTAGCTGAACTGTGGTAGAGGTTTGGAAAGGTGTGGAATGATAAAAGGATTACTAAAAATACAAAGGTGCGACTGATGAACTGTCTAGTCGTTCCAATCTTCCTCTACGCTCCTGAAACCTGGTCCTTAAGACTACTAGACCGCCATAAAATCGACGCTTTGGAAGTATGGTAATAAGAGCCTACGGGCTCTTATTGAAGATCCCGTGGACTGCCTTCCGCACAAAAGTGTCTTACCCTTAATGAACTTAAAATCAAGATCAGGCTATTAAACAACTTTAAACGGTTTAAATCGCCTATATTTGCCATTATTTTTTGCAGTGATGGTGGTCACCCCGTGACCACGATGTGTTTGAAACCTCGAGACAAAAATAATGACAAATATACGCGATTTAAACCGTTTAAAGTTGTTTAATTACTATGTATAAAAATCGCGAAAACCTAAGACAACATCAAGATCAGGCTTTCGTCGATTGTTCAACTACGAATTTTAAAGTTCTTCGGGCACATATCCAGAAACGAAGACTCGATGGAACGATTAGTGACGGAAGATGTTGTTCCGATAGTGTAACGGTCCAGGGTCAGGTAGCAGGAAAAAGAGCTAGAGGTAGATCTCCCACTCGCTGGACTGAACTGATCAAAACGGCAACACAGTCATCCATATCAGATTACACGCGCAACGCTACCAACCGGCATAAATGGAGAAGCTTTGCCAGATCAGTGATCATCGACAAGAAGACTTATGATGTTGAAGATCACCATGTACAGCCATACTACTAACCACGACCACTATGTCAAGAGTGCCCGACTGGGAAGATGTAGTGTTTCGTGAAATCTCACATTAAGGGATCCATCTTATTTAATGATGATGCTCTTTAGACTTGTATACAAGGCTCTTTTATATTTCTGCACTCACGTCATCGGTCTCATATTTAGATAGTACGTTTGAAGTTACCTGAACAAAAGGATGAAAATAGTACTTTTCGTTGCAGGGAAATGATACTCCCTACAGTCTAAAAATTAAAAAGTATGCAAGCCATGTCCTAATGTTTTCTCTGTTCAATTGTAATTAAAAATATTATGAACAGTTTTTTGACATGCCTTTCTACAGAAATATTGTGAAGAGAAAAGATTTGCATTTATGTATGTAACGAATAACCTTAAAACTACGGGACCGATTTGAAAAATTCTTTCACCATTAGAATAGTACTTTAATCATATACCAGATGAAAAAACGAATGAAAATATGTTTTTTTATATACCCAAGCGAAATCGATGCTAAACCGCTAATATGCTTATAATTCCTTTTCACAAAATTATTTTACTTATTTAATTTATGAAATAATGTTTGTGGAACTTGATAGGTTTTTATTGACGTTACACATATTCAAAAAGCAGAGTGTTTACCTCGGTTGAAAAAAAACCCTCTCTTGCCCTAATAGTCCTTTGATCGCCCCCTTTCATCCCTTATATAACAATCTACTATTAATATATATATTTTCGTTTGACAGCAGATGACAGCACACTAAGCGCAGGCGCTGGGTCCCCGTGCGCCGGCAACACTTCCTCTACCAACTCGTCGCGCGACTCGTCGCCTTGTCGCGATCCGCCCTCGCCATTCGCCTTGCCGAACCACTCGTGAGTTTACGCAACCTTTTTTTTCATTAATTCATTCAAAATCAAATTAAAGGGAATCCATTTCTATGTATTTATTGCTGTTTGGCTAGCCTTTGACTTGTCTTTCCTGATGGCAAATGATGAGGTAGTCGAAGATGTTGTGCAGGATAACCTAGAATAAGTCATTGCTGGCAACACACGCTGGTTAAAGATTGGTCTTCAGGGCCTGGGGGATGTTTGACGTTATGATGTTACGAAATTTTCCGAACACTGCCCATTTACATACTCTGATTCGTTATTTATTATCATGATCATTACTCATACCTGATATTGTCCATTCTAGTGGCACCACATATCCATGTCTACTTTCTCATCTTTGCCACATTTCTTTCATCCACCTATTTCGTTGCCCAAAATTCAGTTCCTTGCATTACGACATATGTCATAACTTAGCTTCATGACCATTCGTCTATCACATGTAGTCCCAGAGACTTGTCAACACACGATTCAGCATATACCCTGTTTGGTCCTGGCGGCCAATGAAGCTTCGGTGTTTTAAAATATGTCCTTATGTATTACGAACTTACCTTTCAGGTTGATCCAAGCGTCCAAACCCCCGATCGTGGTTCGGCGCGGCCCCGGCGGGTTCGGGTTCACGATACACACGGTGCGGGTCTACTACGGGGATACTGATTACTACACCATGCACCATTTGGTCTCGGTGAGTCTACAGTTTCATTTATTGTTTTAATATTGTTAGTTTTGCTCGTTTATGGGCGCAATAACTTGTTATGTTAGAATATAATATAGATATATAATATATGCTAGTCTTCAAAGCCTTCATCTTTTTATGATCAAATATATTTTTTTTCAATGTACAGTTTTATTTAAAATTAATGTATTAAAATTTAACTCAGTTGTTAATGCAAGGACAATAAATATAAGGAATAACAATAATAAGTACGAACAAACCTTAAATAAAATAAATTTATGACTTGTAATGTTTGTAGAAATTTACATACAGGATAGCCGTTGTAACTATGTCATTTATTAATTTGATCGAACAGCTTATTTATAATTATCGTACATAAGGCGGCGTCCGGCAATACACACCTGCCGACAATTTTACGTTCAAACCATTTTTATCGTATTTTTTATCACTAAGTATAGGATAGGATCAAATAGAGACGATAATATATAGGATCAAATACTTGACGATGTTGGGCCCATTGTGGCGACACGGGCGGCCGCTCGGCTTATGCAAGTCTTTTAACCTTTTGATATCATGCATGGTAGTAATAGAGACAAATTCGAAAATAGTTTGACTGCTAGCCAATGCTCTGCCACTTCGGCACGAATTGCCATAAGGGAAGCTCTTTTTTCTCATTTTCTATAGATTAACCATAGTCGTTTATAATTGTGTAGGCTGTAAGCGAGCAAGGCGCGGCGTGGGCGGCGGGGCTGCGCGCCGGAGACTTGATAACGCAACTCAACGGGGAGTCCGTGCAGGGGCTGCTGCATACTCAGGTATGTTATATTATTACTGATATTGGATGATACTTCTTATTTATATATGGTTCCCTGGTACTATCGTGTTCTTGGTCTATTGAAAACATTGTGCTCTTTGGAGCAGTACTGTTTTAGCTAACTCTTGCCCACTATGCCACCTGTTGATAAGTAATGTTTTGGTCGAGGATAGTAAACGGGCTATATTTTATGTACATGTACATCCACAAAATAAATCACAATTTTAGCCACATCTTCTTAACTTATTTGAACGACCTGTACGTTAAATTGCTTTAAACAAACCTTTAAGGCCTCGCCCATTGGCTACCTGCGACTTTAACGATGTCGTCAGTCCTCCTATAGTCTATTTTTTTTAATAGACGATTACCGAAAAATTTACTGCGTTGCTATTGGCCCACGTAATCAACATAAAGTCCGTTCCACACGAACTCTGCAGTTATATGTAGGTAGATTCAGTTGAGTCTTCGACTACCTGCGTGTCGAAAAATATTGCTTGTAACGAATCAATACTAAAGTTGCAACTATTGAATTAGGGTACAAAATAACAAAGATCGTTTTGAAAAAAAAATTTAGCTTAATCAGCAAATCGTCTCGTCATATGTTTGCCGACGTTTCACAGTGAGCTCAACCCAATTGAACTCGTTTGGTTTCAAGTGAAGGGCTATGGCAGGATATAACAAAAGTTATAAAATTTATGAAGTCTCAAAACTTTTGTTACAAAAAATGTACGGAGTCGACAATCATGTACAAATTTACAAGAATTGTAGTAGAATTATTTGATTCATATGTTCTAGTGCATAATATATATATATATATATATATATACTATTACAAAATTGTTTTATATCTAAACGCGAACAGAAATTTTTGTAACCAATATACTAAGTATACAAATTTAAATCATAAAATAATAACGTACTTTTTTCTACAGTAAATTTTAGAAGTATTTTTCAATATGAACGGGGCTTAACAATTTCAAAACAAGAACAAAGGCGTTGACCAATGACGGCAATGACCCATCTCGCTCTGTCAATATCAAAAATGTGCGAGAGACATACTTAGTACTCGTTTGTTAAAAAAACAGACTATAGTAAGGGCCTACGAATTCTACATCTTCAGTATTTCTAGAATATATTTTATGTGAACAGGTGCTGAGGTTATTGTTAGCTGCCCCACACGCCACGCTTCGTGCCACCCCGTTGGATCAGACTACTATACAGGTGATTATCTACTATACTACTAAGCTGTGACGTCCACATTTGAACAAGCGTTATTAATAAAAATATTAAAATATGCCTCTCCCTTTTGGCGGGAAGGGTAGTTAGGCCATTGCATTTCGCCTTGGTCGAGATCCAGTCCCTCATGTGGCGATGTTTGTACTGTTTGTATGTGCAACCTGCCATTCCCAACGTAAGACCAGCGCTGGTTGTTCGCAGCCAGCACTATGCTGAGTTGGGGTCTGGTTGTAGCAAAAAAATAACTATGATGTAGGTATTGTACCTACATACAGTGTAAACTCTATATAACGACACTAAAGGGACTTTCCATTTAGTGGCGTTATAGAGAGTTGCAGTAAAAAGGAGAATAGGAAAAAGTTTGTGATCAACTAAGAGTATGAAAACGTATAGATAATTCATGACTCCTACTTGGCAATACATGACTGTCATGACCAACAACAAGCAATCACAATTTGTAAACAAAAGAACGAATTTCTTAGAAAGTTCGGTATGCATGATGCCGACAGTCAAGTTTATTATGGGATAGGATAGTAAAGGGGCAAAAAAACGTATATAGCTGCGCAGTTTTTACTAATTTTGGCATAAAAGGTACTTTTTATTACTTAATTGTTGCCGTTATTGAGAGTGGGTGTAATGCTATGTAATGTGTATCATTGTATGGAAAACAAGCTAAACCAACCAAAGCCAAGTGATTTCGACGCTTTAGGGAGTTTGTCGTTAAATCGAGTGATGTTAAATGGAGTTTACACAGTAATATGTTGAAATGTTGTATGTTTATTTTGTCTGTTTTTTTTGTCACAAATAAATATGTGTATGTGTATGTAATGTGTGTGTGCAGGCGGGCGGCCGGCGGCGCGCGGGGTGCGGGCGGCGCGCGTCGGCCCCGCCCCCGCCGCCGAGGCCTCGCCGCCGGTGCTCGCTGTTCCGCAGGATATCTACTAAACGTGCCTCGCAGGAAATGCATCAGGTAACATGCTTTTACAACTACCCACTGTATTATCACTGTCTCGTTGGTGCTATGGCGAAAGCTTCGCTGTGGAATTTGGTGGTTCTAGGTTCGATTCCCGGGACAGAGAGTTTTTCTTGCAAGAACATTCTTAATATCAGTCTGAACTGTGCTTTATAGATGGCAATAGACACGCTCTCTGTACCAAAAACATGTCTGGTGAAACATGGGTGTCACTTACAAGGTCTCGCTAGTGGACAGCCCCGTATAATATTCACATACCTTGAGCACAAATTACCATTTTCACTAGCAACGATTGACACGCAATATGTTGTCCTTCATGTATAGCAACGATTACTAGTTTTAGCTGATAGGCTAGCCTTTGACCACTATCTCACCTGATGGTATGTGATGATGCGGTCAAAGATGTTGTTCAGGACATCTTTGACCGCATCATACCTAGAATTACTAGATCTCAAGGATAACTAAGGGAACACACGAGATACGCGTCATGTTGTTTGCAACAATTAGATACGTCTCACTTTGTCCTTCTTTACCCAGTATTGTGTGAGACGTTGCGAAGCATGTTGGAGCTCAAATGTTACTTTGTGAAACCTTTTAAGAAACATTAAAAAACGTAAGTCATTTGTTTCATGTAAGCCAATACAAAATTCTACGCTAAGGTGTTCTTTTAAAATTTGACAAGTAAATTACTTAAGAATTTTCTTAACAAATTCATCAAAAATGGGATCCAAACTAAAGCTTCGAGCATAACTAATGTGGAACATGTGCTTTTCGGCAGAGGTTTTGCTGTCAATATAATGTAAGACGTGGTTAAACACGACAAAGTACCCCCGATTGGCACCGCACGGCCATTAGGTGTCTTTTTCTATGCATAAAGACCATGTTCCGCGTTATATGTATTTAAAATCGAGGATCCTTAAAAATGGGATGATTGAGAAGTTTTCGGCCTCAGCAACAAATAAGGGTTGTAAGAAAATAAATGTTTATTGGCATGATGTAACAAGAGGCCTGTGTTGATGTACATAACTGTATGCCAAATTTCAATGTGTTATATAATTTCAACAAATTTTCGAATGCACTAACAAATTACCAGTCTGGTACGTTTGAATGAAAAAATTGTTTGTAATGGAAGTTTAACTAAAAAAGAATTGAAGCAATGATGGCCGAGCAGTTATAGCTATGGACTGCCGTGCCGTAGGTCTCTGGTTCGATCCCCACCGCAGGCTTGGGTTTCACCGCATGGTGGAAGGGCATTTAACGAATACCCGCTTAGCTTACTACCACCTTCAAGTAGAATATCTATCGCCAAGCACATAACAGTGTATTCCGGCAGCAAACCTTGAGAGCCAGAAAAATTACAGACACATATAAGACTTAACAAGTATGTCTCAGTTTGACGGGCTTTCGTCACATGACGAAATGCATCTGTCATAGGCCGAGGTTAATCCGCTTAACATCAGGTGGGCCTCGTGTTAGCTCCGTCGCAATCACATAAAAAAAAATAACAATGGAGAAAACGAAGATAAAAGCAGATTAATAACTTTGATAATTAATAATCAACGTAACATATTAAAATTATACGCAATCTTCAAACACATCATAACCAATCGACCAGGGATGCGTATACCTGCATATACATTTTGAAACGCTCGTAGCGAAGTTTGCTTAGCCGCTCTGAACCAATCAGCAAAGTTAAGCAACGTCCGCCGCGGTCAGGAGTAGGATGGGTGAACGCTGGTGACATTACTACTGAGCGTGCACGTGCTTCGGAGGACACGTTAAGCTGTCGGTCCGGTTGTTGTCTTTGGATGGCAGTCGTTATACCATGGTGGTAGGGTATTTTGCGAATGCCCGCCTGGCTAGCTACCACCCTCAAGTAGAAAATCTGTCGCCAAGCACCTAACAATGTGTCCCGGCAGCTGTCCTTGAGAGCCAGTAATTCTAGGTTAGCCTGAACAACATCTTCGATCACATCATCACTTACCATCAGGTGAGATAGTGGTCGAAGGATAACCTATGATGCATAAAAAAAATCTATACGAAAACATGTTCTATTATAAGTATGTATTGAAATAGGTAACTTACCTTACTATAGCACTTACATTTATTTTATATACTATACCCTTTTTATGAGTGAGGGCGAGAACTTTTCAACCATTCGTCGTATTTCACAATATTAATATGATAGTGTTGTGTGAAGACCCTGGACAGAATAGGACGCGAATATAGCACCGTTGCGTGTGAACAGATGGTATCGATGGCGGACTGCGCTTCTTCGCCCTCGCCCGCACCTTCGCCTGCGGCTGACAGCCCCGCACATTCCGCTGCTACCATCTACCAACGGTTAGTGACAATCACACTTATTTATTTTAAGATAGTCATTTGTTTATTCGGTTAATGTAATAAAAAATAACACAAAGGCACACGTCTTAAATTATAAATGTCTTAATAAAAGATTACCTTCAGGAGTACACTCAATTACTCAAAACATTCCTCAAAAGAAGGGAGCACACAAAATAAAGCATTGTTACCCCACTAAAGTGAGCACACAAAACAAGAAGTGAACACACCAAATAAAGCATTCCTACCCCTCTAAAGTGAGCACACAAAACAAGAAGTGAGCATACCAAATAAAGCATTCCTACCCCACTAAAGTGAGCACACAAAACAAGAAGTGAGCATACCAAATAAAGCATTCCTACCCCACTAAAGCGAGCACACAAAACAAGAAGTGAGCATACCAAATAAAGCATTCCTACCCCACTAAAGTGAGCACACAAAACTAGAAGTGAGCACACAAAATAAAACATTCCTACCCCACTAAAGTAAGCACACAAAACAAGAAGTGAGCACACTCAATTAAGCATTGCTTCCCCACTAAAGTGAGCATACAAAACAAGAAGTGAGCACACAAAATAAAGCAATGCTACCCCACTAAAGTGAGCCCACAAAACACAAATTGAGTACACAAAATAACGCATTACGACCCTACTGAAGTAAGCACGCAAAACACAAATTGCTAAGGCTTGCGACTGCTCAAGTACTGAAACGCGTGGTACCGACTTTATCAGGTTATTTAAATATACACTCGAGAGCAATGAATCCGGGTCACTTAAAGAATGTTAAAAATCTCGGAAACTAAAAATGATAGGTTAATGCAATAAATTGTATTTAATAGACAATGTAATACTCCTTAAATGAAAGTAAAAAAAATATGAGTCACTATACATTTTATTAACACAAAATTACATAAAGAAAAAAACTGCTGATCTCTCCTTAAAACAAAAATAGGAAACATGAAATTTTTGAATTTTATTACGATTTTCTTGAATTTTAATACTTCGTATTGCCTCCTCGTGCTTCCATTACTGCGTTTACGCGGTTTGGCATGCTGTACACCAAGTTCCTTATACGATTTTGGGGAATATTCTCCCATTCCTCTGTGAGAGCAATTTTGAGCTCACGAAGCGTGATTGGGCGAGGGTTTCGTTGTTTTACGCATCTGCCTAGCTCGTCCCAAGCATGCTCGATCGGGTTGATATCCGGGCTGCGCGCTGGCCACTCCATACGAGTAATGTTCATCTCTTGAAGGTAGTCATTCACAATCCTACCTGTATGAGGTCGGGCATTGTCATGCATAAATATAGCATCCTCACCTAAATTGACCATAAATGGACCAACGTGATCATTGAGGATTTCTTCCACATATCTTACGCTAGTTAAAGAGCCGTTTTCTATGATCACCAGCTCTGTGCGACTTTCAGAAGAAATTCCGGCCCACACAAGTACAGACCCACCACCGTAGGCTACTTTTTCTTCGATGCATGCTTGCTTGAATCTTTCCCCTGGTCTTCGATACACTCTGTGTCTTCCATCGTGCTTGTAGAGCATAAATTTTGATTCGTCGGAGAACATAACTTTTGACCAATCTTCAATACTCCAATTTACGTGGCTCTGGGCATATCTTAGTCTCGAAATACGATGCCCACGCTCCAGTTTAGGGCCGTTTGCAGGTCTAAGGGGTTTTAAGTTAGATTCAACAAGCCGACGTCTTACTGTCCATGCACTTGGGTTACTTCCTCCGAGGCGTCGAAACTGATTGGTGAGTTCAGTTCCTGTGAGAAAGCGATTTCGAAGCATGGTGTTCACCAAGTATCGGTCTTCTCGTGCTGTGGTACACCTGGTTCTGCCCGTTCCTGGTCTGCGTAGGTTAGAACCAGTTTCTTCGTAACGTCGGAGAACTCTTTGTACTGTTGACAGCGACACACCGACAGTCCTGGCTGTATCGCGCTGACTCCGGCCGGTTTCCAGCATTGTAAGTATTCTGGTGCATTCTTCAGGCGTAAGCGACATAATTTCAGCTTGAATAATGAATATAGAGCACTATCAACATGGTTTATGTACCCACATAAATGACAGATTACAAACAAAAGCAAAACCAAATGCTGTCATTTCGTAGTTCCATCTTCGAAAGTGGCCCTTTTTCAAATTTGATTTTTTTATGATATAACTTTACAATAACTAAGAAGTTTTAATACCTTCATTTAAGGAGTATTACATTGTCTATTAAATACAATTTATTGCATTAACCTAGCATTTTTAGTTTCCGAGATTTTTAGGATTCTTTAAGTGACCCGGATTCATTGCTCTCGAGTGTATTTCGGTGTTATAAAGTTGGTATTTATTTTACATTTGTAAAACATAGAAGCGAGATCATTTGTTTGATATGATTTTCGCTTAGCACGCGATAGTGCTTGTAATCATATTTAGAAATATAGAAGGGTAGCGACATCATACCGAGAGTTAAGTGTTTAAAAAAACACTCAACTTCGATCAAATGAAGTCTAGTAGTCTGGTTGATGGCCGCGCACCGTTGTATAGAGTATAGGGGTATGACGGTTAAAGTAATACAATTGGAGCACAAAATTTCGGCAGAAATGCCAAGACCCAGGTGGCCGAGATGGTATTAGACATCCGACGCGATATTGGAGGACGCGGGTTTGATTCCCGCCTTGGGTATAACATTTTGTACTCCAAACATTTGTTTCATAGAAGCGAGTTTTATTATTATTTTAGTGATGAAAAGAAGTGATGATATAAACAACCCACCCGTCTGCTGGTGAGCGTCACGCCTGACCGCTAAAGTTGCAGTGTCACCGTCCTCATCCTGCATGTTACTGCACTGGCCTCGTCGCTCCGAGACGATAGTTCTTATATCTCGTGCGCCTAGTCAATTAACGAGCTACAGTGCCCTTCATGCCTAAACACATTAGTGTTTGGACACCTCTGCTTTGGGGCAGAAAAATCAGGCACTATGGTGATAGATGGTGGTCCATCTATCACCGTAGTGTCTGATTTTTCTGCTATCAGATTTTCAACAGAAGAGACCAACCATCTGGTAGAATGTAGGTTAAGTTACTTCGCCCAATCTCTAAGTAGTTTTATTAATTACTAGCTTTCCGGGCGCGGCTCCGCCGGCGCGTATGTCGGTTATCACGCAAAAACATTAACCTCTTTTTGCGTAGTTGGATAAAAACTATCCTATGTTTTTTCCCGGATCTCAAACTATTACCATACCATTTTTCATTCAAATCGGTTCAGTAGTTTTGGACTTTGAAAGCGTAACAGACAGAGATACAGAGTTACTTTCGCATTTATATATTAATACTGAATACTGATAATACCCCATAGCAAAAAAAAATTATGAATTGTATACGTCTGTGGCTTATTAACGGTATTTATACGTGACTGGGACTTGAATCTGATTAATTTTGTGCCACGTTAACATGTGTAGTAACATAATTACTTCAACAATTATATACGGATACGTTTGTGACATATTGACGGTATTTATATATATTTACTTAAAAAATGGCAAATGTACGTAATGTAGTTGTTAAAGAAGCCTGTCACCTGGTAAAATGTTGATGATGACGTTACGATTGATATACAGACCGTCGTCTCTGCACGGACTGAAGCACAAGCTGGTGGCGGGCGGAGCTGAAGTACGTCGTGCGTCTCTGCAACACATGCCGCTCTCTCCTCTCGCTCGCACGCCCAGCCCCTCGCCGCAGCCGCAGCCGATGGAAAACAACAGGTACTACTTACGTACTGAAGCATGATCATGTACGGCATCTCTTCGGCACTGTATCAACGTCTACATTCCACCACACATACCACCACATATTGGAACTTGCCTTATAATCGTTCTTATCCGATTTGTTAAGTAAACGTCATTTTGCCTTTTGTTGGTCTCATAAAAAGGGTTTTTTTTACCTAACATCGACATATATATTATATCCAGAAAGTCGAATCAACCAAGCATAGTGTGCACGATATTCTCACAAAATATAATTTGTAAAATGTCGCTTCCCATTTCACCTGTGACCGTCGTAAGCTCATCGCTGCTAGACAGATAAGTTGATGAAGAGCTATAGATCAACCTCAATTGATTTTTTCCGGGCAAAATGTATTTCATTATTTTGTTATTATTTTGTATCGAACAACAAGGAACATCCTAACATAGTTTATTTACCCGCAATACGTGCTCAAGGTATATAAAAAATACACAACGATTTTAGTAGGAGAAAAATAAAAAGCGTTTTATTTTATATGGGGCCCATTAACCCTCCTGGGCTGCAAGTCCCAGGCCCCTCTGGCCTTTTCTTCTGCAACGCTATGGACCAAGCACCCGCACGGTGAATCCATGGAATGCTAAGTAATTCGTCTCATTGTGTTTGATAGCAGAGTTAGGACCTATGTATCGTTATATCATATCATTTGTGTTGTTGCTTGCCATTGCATACTGTGACTAACGTCGACTCCCCCGTTGCCACGCCCGCCAGCCGCGTGGAGGCGCGCAGCCCCTCCCCCCTCGCGTCCCGCGAGTGCGGCACGCGGCGCGCGTGGCCCCGCCGGGACCCCGCCTCGCCGCTGCTCAGGAGGGCCTTGTCGCCGGACAGGTTAGTTACAGATACACTGCCTATATGTTGCCCACTAACATTGCATTCTTATGTTGGAACTATTCATTTGTGTTGCACTAGATAGACTTAAGAGTCAGCTCGGATCTATATGCGACAGACTTAATCTCGATGCCTAGGGCATGCAGTATCCAATTTGATTACACGGTCTCACTTAAGAGTTTGTTTCCAAGGGTCAATTTTTTTATTTTTTATTTATTGCAATATGTACTTACATAATAAGACGAGTACATACCCTGTTAGGGTGTAGCAAATACATAATATTAAGGCTATACAATAATAATAGTTAATCCATAGGTATTACAGTAATTTGATACATAGCTTAATTATGTCAATAGAGTGATTCAAATAGTTTAAGAATAATTTTCGTATTATGTTAGCTACATATATAGCCAATGTATTAAGATTAACATTATCGTGGTTAGCTAGATCGGGATCGGGAGTTCGTTACGTTTTTATCTTCAATATATTCATTAATAGTGTAATAATATTTTTTTGCTAATAAATCCTTAAGTTTTATTCTAAATTTATTGTCATTTGTTTCGTTTCTTATATCTAAAGGTAATTTATTAAATATTTTTATTATTGTATACTGAAATATTGTATTTCACTAATCTAGGGTTTAATTAATACGCTGATAACTTTATACTGAGTATATGCTATTAAAATGTGATAGGCCTTTGCTATTATAAAACGTCGAACCTAGTAGCAGACTTTTTCATGTGACTTTTTATGACATTTGACTGCAGCGTGGATATAGAAATAATATGTATATCAGCTGTAGTAAAGTGGACGTATAATTTCCCTAAATTCATCGGTATAATTTTTTAATATTGGATAAGATGTGTTGCCATTGTATATGTAGAAGTCAATACCATGGTAATTATTAAAATACAGCAATATCACTGGACGTATGTGTTGACAAAGGTGTATCATATTTTGTTGATTACATAGAATAAAGTTATCTTCGTATAGTCATACCCTGGTTTGTTGAAATCGTCCTATTAGCTTAGAGTAGTAAATATTTTTTAGTATAGCTATCTTAAAAGTACGCGCGACATCGATGGTGTGACCTGACTCTTAAATCTTTGTAACTGCTTTTCATTCACAGTCGATACGACAGCCTTTTCCCCTTTTTCTTAACTGTTTATTTTAGCTATATATTATAAGACATTGGTTTGGACAGGCCTGGCTCACTCCGCACTACAGGTACAAATATATATAGGTAGATCAGCGTAGTCCGGACGACAAGATTATTTTACGGTACGTGCCGCGTCAGAAGAGATCAGAGCTATGCTACGTAGAAGAAGAGAATGAGACGGTGAATGTAAATATTAGGTGCTTTGCGAGCTGAAGTGCACTTTATTGCTTCATAACTAGAGTCGCTTATTTATTGGAATGGCTTTGCGGAGTGTTTTTCCTGGTCCTTTTTATTGTGTAGTTTGGCTAACCATTAGAAACTAACGGAACTTTTACTAAAATACTTATTAGATTAGTACGAATTTAGACATTATCAAAATACAATATTTCATATATCACCGAAGCTCAATACTTTGCGAACAGTATATTTCTGTTATCGTCCTCAAAGACCAACGCTCGTGCAAGTCTGAATCACATATATGTTAATAAGACGAATGCGCAATCAAATATAACTTATCGCACCATTTATTGATCGAGTGGCTTACGCACTTTGCCCACCTACATTAAGTTTTGACCTCTAAGTTCATACTATAGTGAGGCCGCGTTCTGAAACGAGTGGTTTCTGATCAGTGTAACACTTGTCAGTTATTCAAGGTCAAAGGTCATGTAATATGTTAATTTAGTTGTTTACGAACGAGCATCGAGTAACACCTACGAAAGGTGGATTTGAAACAGTACATGACTTTTTATTCAGGTACGTCATATAATTTTAATTGCACTCATTTAATATATTTTTCTAATTATGGGATTTGAGCTAAATACCTACCTATCATGATACTAATATTTAATAAGACACTTCAAGTCAATTATCACATTTCACATCATTTTCATAGACGAAAATTGGCCGTTTAATATCTTGAACAGAGCATCTTGTATGGCCATCCTAAGAAAGAGATAGAAAAGATACGTAACGTCACTCAAGGTCACATTTCTTTGCTTCAAGACATATTTTGCGCTACAAACTCCAGCATTGTCTCCCAGCTTCCTGGAGTAACTAGTAGTCATAATTATTGCCCTTCATATATATTTTTTGTTTGCCAATAATTTATTTGTAGTCAAGCTTAAGTTCCGACGCAGGCATGCCACGCCAGTGAGGTTGTTGAACAGCTTTCGTTGTAGTGGCTGTATTCTTGGGAATGACAGTGTACATTTTGTGAAACAGCCGTGGCTAGATCCAAATCTGCAATGAATAGCGAATAAGCTCAAAGAAGACTCGACTACGAATTTTTTAAAAAACAGCATCATTAGATTTTTGCAAAATATATTAACTTTGCTGGAATCCCAATAATAGAAATCAAATCCTGAATATGTTCTTCATAGATAATATTTTCGAAAATTGTCCTTCCTCTATCTTTCAATCAGTATTCTTCGTAGTTTTGTTGCCCATTAGTAGTCAGTCTTTGTTTGTACCAGTGCAGTGTCAGATATTCTGCCTCAAAGCAGTTTTGTTCTAAAATTACTGAATTAAGGCGTGAAAGGCACTGTAGCAAGAGGAGTTAACGGGAAAACTATACATAGAAACTTGTCTCGGAGTGACTAGTGCAGTGTCATGCAGAACGAAAATTATGACACTACAACTGTAATGGACAGGTATGACTCTTACGATCGCGTTATTTTATAACAAAAACTCTCCGATATAGCCATGAAAGTCTTTTGTAAAATTCACCCGATAGTTTGTAGTGTTTTAAACCGACTTCAAAAAAAGGAGGAGGTTCTCAATTCGTCTGTATTTTTTTGTAATGTTTGTTACCCCAGAACTCCGATTTGGGTGAACCGATTTTGATAATTCTTTTTTTATTTGAAAGCTGATGCTTGTCGTTTGGTCCCATTTAAATGTCATCAAAATCGGTCAACCCGTTTTTGAGTTACACTCCAATAACTGACAAAATATTTACCTATCTTGATAATATAGACGTTGACAATGAATGACAATCGATCCCGTAAGTAGCAAGGGTCACTAAAAATAGTGAAAATACTTGTCGAAGTCGGTACTATGTTGTGTACAATATTGCAATAATAGGTACTTTTGAACTATCATGGTACCGACTTCAACAAGTTATTTCACACTTTTGAGTATTGAAGTCGGTTTTTGGTTAAAAAAAAATTATTTACTGATTTAGTAATTTACCTCTCGGCTCTCTGCTGTATTCGTAAACACTGTAGTGAAGACAAAACAGAGTTTACTTGAATTCACGCATGTATAGCACGCGTAAGCATAGAGGTTACATTATAAAATTGCTTCCAGAATTATGGTAGTAGGTTTGTTCCCTATTTAATGGGACCAAAACGTGTCTAGCGAAACTATTCTGTCCAACCAAAGGTGAAAAAATCAAAGGTGAATACATTTGTGATGAATGTTTTTGTGTTTCAGACTGCATCCTCGTTCTGCGGAGTCGAAGTGCTCGATATCCCCGCTGTGCTGCGGCGGCGTGTCCGGCGTGGGCGTGAGCAGCGTGGGCGGCGTGTCGGTGGGCGGGGTGGGTGTGGGCGTGGGCGGTGGGCGGCGCGGCGTGCTGTGGCGCGCGCCCGCCCCCGCGCCGCCCACGCCTCCCCCGCAAGACAAGCAGGACGAGCCGCCCTTACCGCGCATCGCTGAAGAGAAGGACTCGCCCACACACCACGCCAGGAACCTGCCCAACAGGTTAGACAAAGTTATTGTCTTTTATTATACAAAAGGTGACTAACAAGCCGCCGCCGGTCCAACTGATGGTTAGTGGTCACAGTCGCCTATGAACACCTGTAATATCCGCAACATTACTGGTACGTTGCCTACCATTAAGAGAAAGGACTGTATTCACGCCTCTTTTGAAGCGGCTTAGATTGTAGACCTGAAGAAAAACTCCAGGTAGAAGAGCCTGTAAGTTGTGTAATAACTTACAGGTTCGTGGCAGAAACAGACAATTAAATCGACTAGTACAAGTATTCCACGTATCTATAATGTGTGGGTGGCCCTTCTGACGGTAGCGGCCAGTTCGGTAATAAAAAAGTGAGGGAGGAATTAAGTTAAAAACTCATCAGAGCATTCCCCGTTATAGTACCTGTGGAACAGGCATAGCGAGCCAAAGTCACGACGTACGCTCAGCGATTCCAACAAGTTGGTCAATTTCGGGTCATCGACAAGTCTGACGGCTCTTCTCTGTAAGGAGTCAAGTGGGTCTAACTGATACTTCGGTGCACCGGACCAAAGATGAGAGCAGTACTCCATATTTCATCTTCATTGCGTGCACTGCAATCTTCTTTACTTCACTAATAACGCATCTCTTTGCATCATGTTTTGAAGCAATGATAGTGGAGCAGTTATAGCTATGGACCGCCGTGTCTCAAGTTCTTGTTTCAATTCCCACCGCCAGCTTGAGCTTCACCGTATTGTGGGAGGCTTTTTGCGAATGTTTGCCTGGCTAGCAGAAAATCTCACGCCAAGCACCTAACAGTGTGTTCCAGCAGCAGTCCTTGAGAGCCAGTAAAATTATAGGCACATGAGACTCAACAACTGTATGTCTCAGGTGACGGGTGCAGTGCAGTCCGTCACTTGTGACGAAATGCATCTTTTATATGGACAGGTTACCATTTAACATCAGGGGCCACGTGCATGTTCCATCACAACAACATAAGAAAACCTCTAGAAAGACATCTTTCACATTCATTTTTTTAACAAAATTTTCAAACATGCTGTCCGCACGATGTAAGAATCGCGTTATTGTACTCTGACCACCATTATATTTCACCCAGGACGCCAGCCAAACAACAAACGCCGAGCATCTTCACCTCGTCCCCTAAAACAAGCCTGGATAAGTCGACATTCGACGCGACAGCCTCGTCGTTCGCCTCGCTGTCGCTGTCGGACGACTCGTTCGTCGACACATCCGTCGACACCTCCATGTTGGATACGTCACGGGAGATATACTTGGGTAAGTTACTTTTTTGCCGTGAATACGTATTTAAAATAGCATTTATAGAGACGCAATTAAAAAACTAAGTAAGGAATGTTACACCTTGCTCGGCGGGGTCTTCTATTTGGGAAATGCTAGGGGAATGGTGAGAGGAGAGATATCTCGAGTAGTAAACACATGAATGGGTGATATCTTCATCGATTTTATCGTCCCTTTATCCGAAGAAGAAGCGCGTATATCTTGAACGCGCTATGGATTTCATACCTAAGTATTGTGAAACTGTTTGACGCTATATACTTGGAGCCCTCGTAGCGTTGCTTTCTTCGTAGTTCTTAACCGATCAGCGACGTCCACCGCGGTCATTGCTTGGATGGGTGACCGTTAGTGCCATTACTACTGTGTGTGCACGTGCTTCGGAGGGCACGTTAAGCCGTCGGGCCCGGTTGTTGTCTTTGGATGGTCGTAGGGCATTCTGTGCATGCCGAATACCACCCTCAAATAGAAAATGAATCGCTAAGCACCTAACTGAGTGTTCCAACAGCTGTCCTTCAGATCCAATAATTATATGTTAGCTTTATCTTCGACCACATCATCACTTTCCAGTCAGATAGGCCATAAAATTAATAAACAAAAAAAACGGATTTAGAAAAACTGTTAAAATGTCAAATCAAATAATTTATTTGTAAGAATACATTCAATATAAGGTCTACAAATAATTTCCGTCCGTGTATTCAGCCTGCAGGCAGGCGTATTTTCCACAAGCAGTGACCTGCGTTTGTATAAAGCCGCATAGAAATCGAGGTAGATAGATGCTATTCACGATGTAATTTATTTACAGGTGACAGCCATACGAGCCTGGACACCAGTCTACAGCCGGTCGACGACAAAGCAAAGCCCTCAAAACAAGAACCACCGATTGAAACACAGCCCAAAGCCCGCAAAAAGTCAGACTCCAGCCTCAAGGAGGAAGATGTCAAGAAGAAAAGAGAAAGCGTCAAAGAGGAAGAGAAGAAAGTCAAAAAGCCTGAGTTGAAGAAGCAAGACCCAATAAAGAAACAGGATTCGGTGAAGAGAGAGAAAGACAAAGTTGAAGATGTCAAAGTTGCTGAGGTCAAAGTGGAAGAAAAATCCAAGGTAAGACTTTATTTTTATCATAATGTTTACAAAATTATAACGAAAGAAAAAGAAATATCCACGTGCGGGATTCGAACCTGCAGCCATCCGACTCTCGGACCGGGACATTACCTTTAATTTTGTAAGCTTATTCATTTAGACGCTCAAAAAGAACTATTGATGCTTGTTAGAATTATGATAATGTAATTTTAGCTAATGTCTAGTTATAGTCTGTTTTTTTTAACATACGAGTACTGAGTATATCTCTCGCTCATTTCCGATATTGACAGAGTGAGATGGGTCATTGCCGTCATTGGTCAATGCCTTTGTTCTTGTTTTGAAATTCGTCGAAGACTCAAATGAATGTACCTACATGTAACTACAGAGTTCGTGTGGAACGGACTCTATGTTGATTACGTTGGCCAATAGCAACACAGTAAAATGTTCAGTACTCGTTTATTAAAAAAAATAGACTATAGTCACTAGTGGCTTTAAATCCTTTGGCATCCGAGATAACGAGAACAATTCCTAAATAAGCGATATCATCCACGCGGATGCCAATGGACACCTTTATGAGGCAGAAGTAATCAGTAGCACTAAGAAAATTAAATTTTAGTATGTTCATGTTCATACAAATAAGATTTAAGATTTGAAAGTTTTTTTATACTTCGGGAAAATCGTTGGTAAAGTTTACGAAAATGCTTAATTTGACACTTGAATGACAACTGACTACCATTCACCTGACAGGTGAAAATCTTCACCTGTTTTGTGTTGGTGAATGTTATAATTCACCGAGGTGATTTCCCGACAGCACTCGGGTAACTTTTACACTCACCCAGTGATTTCCTACGCACCACTAATTCTGTATTACCAAATAAAATTATGGGATGTATAGATATTATGCATATAACAATTGCTATAAATAATCGTATTCGTTTGAGAGGTCACGTAAACAGGTCGTGGCATAAATGTGGTCACCAAATATATTAGAGATCAGCGGCATGAATACTGACAAAAATATAAATGAAATATTTCCAACCCTCTTAAATGCAATAATCATGCATAAAATTTAAGCCATAATCAGAACACACTCGAAATAATTTACATTCTACTTAATTCACTCAGCTGGAAATGTCTCGAAAAACACCACTTTAGCGAGGTCATGGCTGATTTCAGATTGACAGTTTTCAAATACTTGAAGATGTCACACTAATTTTGGACCTAGGTGGATTCTCCCTTGTAAACACCAACCATTCTGATAATATTAAGCACTTCCCACATGATTTATGACACTAGCATGTACGGACATTGGCATAATTGTGACAATACGCCATAGAAGCCATAAATATAAGAAGTCAAGTAAATTTTGGACCAAAAAATATCAATGTCACAAAACAATACTGAAAATTTCTATAACTGTCAAAGATTTAAAAAAAAAATGTGTTGTATACACACTGCCTCTACTATAAGGTTATTTTAAGTTCCAGTAGTGAGTAGAGTAGTGAAAATATTTTGTATTTATGGCATATGTCGCTCGATTCCTTATGACAGCGCTGTTAAAATACGCCCTACCTATCTTTTACCTCTTTCGAGATGCGCCATCTAATTTCACTGATAAAAGCTAATATTATTTTACTTCTAATAAGGTACAAGTTAATAAAATTTGTACCCCCGTGGAGTGCTGGGTTAGAATTGCACCTCCCCATATCATCCCGTGGGTGTCGTAAGAGGCGACTAAGGGGTAAAAAATACTGGTAGGTGGGCAGCAGCGCCTTCTAGAGACTGCCAACTTACACTGCGATCCCCAAGCCGCCTGCTAAGCGTATGGATTATGGCAAATACCCCCATAATAGGGAGGCTGTGGTCAGCAGTGGGGAATGGACGATCCGGCTGATACAGTACAGTACAATAATAAAATTTACAGGAATTATTTTACTCAAATTACTAACATCTTAAAAAAATAAACATTAACTATTCTAAACTAAATACACGTCAACCAAATGCTTTCTAAAATTCCCCCACTGACTCTACAGACTAAGTAACAACTACAAACGTACCATGTAACCTTTATAGAGCTTGGCATATCCCAGTACTTTTTTGATGGAACAAGCAGGATGCCCACCTGATGTTAAGCGGCAACATCTGTCTAAAACAGTTGCAGTTCGTCACAAGGGATGTATTGCACTGCGCCCATCACCCTGAGACATGAAGTTGTTAAGTCTCATGAAATCTGAAGTAAATAATGACTTATATATGAAAGTCATACGGAATTATGTTTATTATTTTGAATATTGTTAAGTTTGCAATAACGCCTGCTAGGAGAATTACATTACAAAATTACAAATTTACGAGAGAAAAAATTATAGTCATTCGAACCCGCGTCCATCCACCCCTTTAGCCGGGGTATGCTCTAACCAATTGAGCTAACAGACACAATGACTCATAACTTTTATTCTTGCTCTCGTTCTTCAACCATCGTATCGGGATGGAGCGACACCTATAGTTCAACTTCCGGGGTTCGAATCCCGCACATGACTATAATTTTTTCCCTCGTAAATTTGTAATTTTGTAATTATGTTTATTATTTATATGGTTAACAGAAACAATTAATTTTCATGTTACGATATTGTTAACTTCTATACGATACCGTATAACTACTTAGTAGTTTCATTACGATAACGTATAAGTACTTTGCTGTTTCTAATCCCAGTAGAAGTCACTTATTTTTCCATATATCATAATTTTGGTACTCTCCTTTAGTATACATAATATAAAGCTTATAAAAATATAACCTTTGTATTCTCATATAATATAATTTTTGTATATTCTCATATTTGTGTTTTTATCCAGATTGAAAAAGTAATGGAGCGCACTGGTTCCGTGAAGAAATCCGACAAGCAGCAAGACAAAGAAGCCAAGAAACAGGAGAAAGCGGAGAAGAAACAAGAAAAAGAAGCGAAGAGAAGTGAGTCCGTGAAGAAATTGGAAGGGCTGAAGAGACAAGAGTCGGTAGATACTATGAAAGTGAGTACAACAGATTTTACCTAATTTGTATTTGCATAAAATGTAATTGGAAATATCTCTCTTTTTAAACATTTTAAGTGATGAGATAGACAAGTTGCCCGCATGATCATAAGCGTCACGCATGTTCACAATCATTTTGATTTCTAATTCGCGCAGTAATTTTACTTGTCCTTCAAGCCCAGACACAGTGGTGTGGACACTCTTAAACAAAAATTTGTTTTGCAAAAAATGGAACCGACTTCAACACCCAAAAGTGTGAAATAACTTGTTGAAGTCGGTATCATGATAGTTCAAAGTACCTATTATCACAATAATGTGCGCATGGTACCGAATTCGACAAGTTATTTCACACTTTTGGGTGTTGAAGTCGGTTCTATTTTATGCAAAAAAGAAATTTTCACACTTTTTAGTGACCTTACGGGACTTTTTTCTTTAAATCTGAGGTAACTTTCAAGTTCTGAGGTAACAAACATAAAAAAAAAATACAGACGAATTAAGAACCTCCTCCTTTTTTGGAAGTCGGTTAAATAAAACTAGCTAGGTGGCAGAGTACCTGTCATTGCAGTGGTATTCACCAAGACGACTTTTGCTCAAATTAACCGAGACCTCGAAATTTTGTTGATCCGAGACCTCGAAGGCGTTGTATTGGTTTTGCCATCTATTTCTAGATCAACCTAGCTTACGAACGAGTTATGAACAATAGGGCCGTAATGAACAGCCGGAAGATGTGAACCGTTGACCAAATAATGCCTTCCCTTTATTGAGGGGTTAATAAAAACGGTAATTTAAAACGAAATCTACGCGACAGCCTTAAAAAGTTGATAATATCATCATTCAATTTAGGCGTCTACGACGCTCTTATGGAGATCAATTTTTAGTATTGAAATATTTAACATTCTACTACCACGTTCCGCAAAATAAATGTATAATATAGAGCCACTGCGAGAACCGCGGGCCAGAAACTCGGGGCCATTATTTTAAACGTCTTAACAATGTGTTACATACAATATTATTAAATTATTCAATATTTGTTTAAATATTGAATAATTTAATAATATTGTATTTTTGCATGGTGGTAGGGCACTTTGCGAATGCCCGCCTGGCTACCTACCACCCTCAAGTTGAAAATCTGTCGCCAAGCACCTAACGGTGTGTTCCAGCAGATGTCCTTGAGAGCCAGTAACTCTAGGTTAGTCTGAACAACATTCTGGACCACATCATCACTTACCATCAAGTGAGATAGTGGTCAAAGGTTAACCTATCAGGCATAATAAAAAAAAAAAAATTTAATTACGTAGGTGACAGGTGATAGCTTGGCAGAGGCGGAATTGTCCAAGTATTTTTGTCGTTTAAGTAATCACAAACTGTGTAGTACGATTTCTTAATGTTTTTCACTTGCAACTTGAATTTCCCTTCTGTGAGCGTTGTAAATGTTGTAATATGTTTGAGATTTTTATTATTAAAGCGCACTCAATTACCTAAGAAGGACTTTTTATTTGTCTTTGCTGATTTAAAACCTGGCACCGTTATTTAATTTTTATCTTTATACCTAGTGTAATCGTGATTGTCACTGTTTTGTTTAAATATACTGATGTTTTTACGAATATACATAACATTTTGAAATATATACAGAGTAGATAATTTAAAAATATTAATTTCTTAAAAAAGATCCCTCGAGGATTCCATTTCATATATGTACGCCATTGATAGATAAAGATTGTCTCTATCTCAGCAGCAGCTCCCCATAGCAATACACAATAGTACATAATACTGTGGAGTACACAATATAACTTCATCCTGCAATGATCTTCACATGTTATGTTCCATTTTCCAGTCTCCAGAGACGGAGTCGTGCAGCATCGAGAAGAGTAAAAGCAGCAGCAGCAGCATGGTCAGCAAGCTGCTCGGAGTTATGGGGAGGAAGCGGGACGAGGACGAACGCACCACGAGGCGGCAAGACAAGCAGAAAAAGAAGGTACAATGAAGATAATTTATTAAGCACACAGTTTCGTGTTCATTATTGCTTTGTGGCAAGGGTACGCACAGCATGAAGTTTCACATCATCTGTGAAAATTTCAACTGTCTAGCTATCACCGTTCTTGAGATACAGCCTGGTGACAGACGGACGGAAGGACAGATGGACATCGAAGTCTCATTAATAGGGTCCTGTTTTTACCCTTTGGGTACGGAACCCTAAAAAGGACTTGAGAAAACGAAGTGCTTTCCTTTAAGAACAAAAAACTTAGGCATAGTAACTATCAGATTATTTGAAAAGCTTGGCTGTAATCACTCAAATTCAAAATCAATTAAATAAGTAGTGAGCTGGAGCGTTTGGACTGCTTGTGAGTCTGCAATGACTTGTAGGTTGTCGAAATCCTTTCATTGTAGTATCTGTAGTGTTGTATATAATTTGTAGTTTTTTGTTAATAAAGGCATAAGGCTTCAAACAAAATGTACTGGCCACCTATTACAGTTAAAACAATAGATATACACAACTTTAAAGGTAGAACGGAAGGCGCAGGCTTAGTAAAATACTCCCATTTTCTTGCACAGAACTCTACAAATCACCTATCCTTCTGCATCTGCTCATCTAAAATGACAATAAAGTCATTATGTAATTTTCACAGAGCGGCAATCAACCGCCTTCGCAGCAACCGCAGAAACCCGAGCCACTTCCTGAGAAGACCTTAGACAAAGAAGACGAAAAGAAGGCTAAGAAGGGCCGCGGCAGAGTCTCTAGCTCGTCTTCTGGTGAAAAGTGAACAAATGTTACACACGTGACTAAATCTCTAATGGAATATATCTAATGTGAGTGTTACGGAAATGTTTCTTAATCAATCGTGGTAAATATGTGTATAACATACGTGAACTTTAGTTATTAAACCACCTTAATGATAGATACAGGCAACACCTCGAGAAAATACATAATAAAATTATAATACCAGTAGAAATTCTTACTTAGGGATCTATCAGACAGAAAGCGGTCACGTATTCACGCGTTCTGCGTTCCTTGCATTGCAGTGCGGTTTTTTTTCATACAACAGACATTCTGAGCTTTGAACTAAAACGAACATGTATCGCAAACGGCGTACACTTGAATGCGTGACCTCTTTCTGTCTGAACGTAGCTATTGTACATCGAGACGACGTGAGTAACACAGCGTAACACAGCTGGAGTTTTTTAAACCTGTTTTGGTTGTTGCTGATAAAAAACACGAAGCAGCGTTACGTATTGACTTCTATCGAACGAGATGTTTCTCACGTCATGTCATGATATCTTGCAATTTTTAGAGGAATTATTTAAAAAAAACCTGTCGTTTTAGTTGGTAATATAACGTATCAACTGCCGTCTGAAGTTCCAAAGTCTATCAGAGAATTAGTAAAGTATTTTCAGAAAAGGCGGATTACCGAATAATTAAGCGCCTAATGAACCTTGAGCTCAAGTACAAACCGTAACACACATCAATGCCATACAAATAGTTTACACAAATTTGCCTACGGCGGGCGCCTCTTCTATAGCACTTATATAGCTATAGCTAACTATCCTTATGAATACGATAAGATAGTAAATATTTTCCTATATGAAGTATTTCAAGTTCTATTTATAGTTTTTTTGTGAACAAAACCTTGTGAAATGACATGGAGATGTTATGTATGTGTGAAATGTACTCCATTAATATTGTCTGTATTTGAAACAGCATTAATGCATGCCAAGAGAAATCGTAGAATTGCTTTTATTTACCAATCATTGTAAGGGCGATTCGTTGGATAAACGTTTTGGCTTACTTTTTGAAACATGGATAAAATAATCAATATGTATTGTGGCTATGTGTGTGTATTAAGTTTACGAGTAGTTCAATGTTCAATATTGGACTATAAATGTCTTATAAAAAAACATTAATAAATACATCATTTTTACATTTAAACGTTAAGTCACGTCTTTTCCCTTGAAAGGTAAGTAATGGTAGGAGAGGTAGGCAATGATTGTGAATTACTACTTTACATTCATTATTTGCAAAAACAAAACTGGAATGGGTGGAAGTAATTGAATAAGTTAGGATAAGAATGAGAGATTGCAGAAGACAATGCGTAAAGAAGCTATTTTTCATTAAGTATATACATTATCTACCATCAAGAACAAAATGTACAATATTCAACTTTACTATGAGCAAAATGTACAAAACGCAAAATGTTCAAGAGGCAAAATGAATAAATCGCAAATTAAAACCAAATACAACTATGTGATTCAACGGTAAAAAGATTGTGCTAATGTACTTACAACTGAAAAGGGACTGAACTCCTGTCCACGACACAATTTAAGAATTTTATTACTGTAATATGAAAAAAAAATTAAATTTTATAGGTATTTTGGATTTACTCGAACAGCAAATAAATAAATTGAGCAATAGAAATTGTTCGTAGTAAGTTTGATACGCAAATTTTATCAGTAAAATGTTTTAGATAAAATGTTTAGCTAGCTGAAACGTGTAAAAGAGATAGATAGTGCGCGCGCGCTTGTGTGGGTGAAATAGCAGAGAGAATAGAGAGAAAAAGGACGACTAGAGATGTGGCTTAGCTAATGTGAATTTCTTTAAATGAAAGTCGCTTTGAAGCCTGATTGTAATTGATTGCCAGAATTGGTCCCTTTGTTATTAGATTGATGTAGTATCTATGCTCTATGGTTATGTTGTATGGAACTGTAGGCATGCGGCGTGGTAAATAAAAACTGAATAATTCATAATTTACCAAATTATGAATAAGAAAATATTAATATAATAAAAACACATTGTAACATGTATATAACTTAAAAAAACATCTCTTACATTCTAAAGAAAAGTCATGATATAGTTTAAATCAATTGAGCAATTTATATTAGTTATTATACAAAATAAAGGGGGCTAGATGCTAGAAAGAGATGTGTGTTCTCTAGAGAAAAGCGTAAAAATAACAAATAAGATGTATTTTTGTCGATTCGTCTTTTTATCGTATTCTCTATGATCGTGTTTTATCATAAGGTTTGATTGTGAATTAAAACTCATTGATAAGTAGTTGTTGTTGGATTTTCGAAATATTTATAAAACAAAGTAATATTTACAGCATCTATGCTTGATTTTCAATGGACTGAAAATATTGAATTCTTAGCATTAAAAAAAAGCTGGTTGTCATGTTCAGGAATTTAAAAATCTATTTTGCGAACAATGTTGAAACTAAGTACGAAATAACTATTCGAAAATTATTACTTACTCTGTTTTAAAATAATACATTGAAAGTCCGTATTGAATGCACTCTTTACCATGAGTTTTTATTCTCTGTCAAATCTGAATTTAAACTTTGTCACATTAATTCTGTACAAAACATAATTTTTGTATTTTAATATCTTCTATAAAATTTGCAAATATTTTTGAAACATTGCAAAACTTAAAACTGTTTTTAGGTTTTGAATATACGCAATTTTACAAACATATCTGTAGATATTTTAGAAAGTTCATAATTCATAACTAAATCAGTGTTAGTTAGGTATTGTGTGTGATTAAATATAAATAATAATAAATATTGTTTAATAATTAAAACAAAATCTGTATGAAATCGTCGCTGTAAGCTTTATTTAGACTGTCCTTAGCTTAGGTAAAAAAAAGTTTCATATGATTTCAAAATCGCTTTTTCAGTATTAGAATGTTGAGGCGTCTTTAACTAAAACTTTAGTATTTGTTAATGTTATGTTTAATGGAATTGTTATACACATTTAAGTTAAATACTTGGGAACAAATCTGATACATTGGAAATACGAAGTTTTTAATATAATTTAAGTCCACGACATCTGTATTTAGTGGATTTCAATAGTGATTTAGAGCAATAAAACTATTTTTTAATTTGAAGTTGTGCAAGTAGGTTTTAATAAAAAGTTATACACACAGAACCTATTTCAACTTTGCATTATTTCCACCTGTGCAGGTCTTCGAGAAAAGTTTGATAAAAAATAAATAACTTTTTAGGTTATACTGTACTAGCTTTCCGGGTGCGGCTCCGCCCGCGCGTATGACGGTTATCGTAAAAACATTAACCTCTTTTTGCGCAGTGGGATAAAAACTATCCTATGTTTTTTCCCGGGTCTCAAACTATAACCAAACCATATTTCATTCAAATCGGTCCAGTAGTTTTGGCGTCAAAGCGTAACAGACAGACAGAGTTGCTTTCGCATTTATAATATTAGTACTGATAATATAACGGAAATAACGTTAAAACGAGATCACGTTTGAGAGACAAACATTTGAGTTTAACCGTCCGTACGTAGTCGCCGCTCATATAAGATTTAAAATTATCCTAGTACCATATTATTTTTTCATCTTTTCAATGTGTTTATTTCTTCACAAGTGTTTATAATACTTATAAATATTATTTTTGTAACTTAATCTCATTTTTAGTTTAGTATTTTAGTTTGTAGAATGAATTTTGTTAACGTTTCGATTAGTCTTTAGCAATGGTATAATTGTGATATATTTGAATATGGAAGCTTTTTCTGCACCTATATTTTTATCATTAACTGTTTTATTGATTATTTTGTATATGGCTTTACTTATTAAAATTAGTCATAAACTCCTTATGTATATGTACCGTTGGATTGAGTTCTTTGCACTTCAAAAACATACTGCGTACTGCAATAATATGCTGTTTCAATTGAAGTCACATCTATAAGTGAAGCCAGCAAGCTTATTTTTTACAATCCTTGAATATTGATAAGGTTTTCTGAAGTAAAGAATTTTTGTTGTACAAGGATGAGTTTTTGTAATTACTATTTTTTTTTCTATTGGCAGTTATTATACACCTTAGTTTTTTATGTGTTTTTATCCTGAATCGAATGATGTTACGCCAATGTACGAAATAACGAATTTATGATGTATTTTTCTTTTTATTAACAACGAAGTCACACGACATTCCATTTCATCATCCGTGCCATAACGCTACATGTTACTCGAAAACTGTATGAATTAACAGAAAACTTTAAACATATATTAGTATCACATCATTTCATTTCAAGTAACTTATTGAGGCTTAAATTAGTGGTAACCTACCCTAGTTTCAAACTTTTTGTCCCAATTTCAATTGAACGAAAAATGACAGATCTACGTGAACCATTTTTTAAAGTATTGTGTAACTCTGTAATGCAATTTTCCCAAGTAAAATTTGTCAGATTTTATTTTATTATTTTTAATTTACAATATTTTTACTTTTTCCATAACATTGCTCAACATATTCACCACTTTGTATCATTAGTTTGGTTTAACACACCTAAAAAAAGATACATTCCATGCGGTCACGGTAATTATTCAACAATTGTAATACTATGTTATTAGTTGATAATTTTACTTAACGTAAAATTATATCGTATTTTTCACAATAGATCACTTACCTATTCTTGTATGTTTGTAAGAATGAACAAAGAGGTCTATCTCATTCTATAGGGTGTTTGTGTTTCACCGCTTTCTGATACATAATATTCTGTTGAATAAATTCAAAATTAGTTATACTAATTATAAATGTAACTTAAAATGTCATTGAATATATTTCCTGTTTCATAAAAAAAAATTTAGATTCATTCTATTTGCTCGTAGTGAATATTTTTTTATAAAGTAATTTATGTGATGGATAAGATTTAACAGAAAATTGTGAAACATCTTCAAACTGTCGCTTTTTTCAATCGCAAAACTTGTTAACTATTATTTGGATTGATTTGTGTGTCTTATGTATAATTATAATTATTATATTGGGATTTAAGGGTAACCCTTAACAATACTCATTGTTTAATTACTTTTAGTGTAAATTTATTGTATTTTTGTGCATGGTAATACAGGGTAAAACAGTTAATTACCCTTCATTTTGAATTCTACAAAAAGCGCCATCTGCACGACAAGACCAAAACATGAAACAATGAATTTTGTGTAGAACTTTTCAAGCCTTCAGCTTATAAGTCTAATTGTTTTGGGACCATGTTTATAAAGTTACTTTGCTAATTATCGCAATAAATGTTTTAGTATAGTTAGGTCTTTGATTAAATGGTATTAGTAATACCTATTTTAACATTTTACGAGATGTTTTGCCTTAATTCAGATAAGCGTCATCTAGTGTAAACTCTAAAGACCTCAGCAAAAAGGAATATCTTTGTTTCCAGTAAAACGTCGTACTAAAAGTCGTAAAAATCGTGCGTATGATTTATGCCATGCGTCGTTTTTTTGAAGACCAAGATGTTTTTTATGTATATTACAACATGGTTAAATATTTTGTATCTGAATATAATACGACCATGTTTGCTTACTCGTCGCTACTTTAGTAATCATTAAACCTATCCACATTTTAAAATCTCGATGTATTTGTGTAGTCTGCCATAAGATGTATTGCGGTTTGTAAAATTATTATAATGTCAAATTTAGCGCTTAGAATATTAAATGTGATTTAAAAATAAAATTTGTGTAATAGTGTGCGAGGGAATTATTTTCTCTAGAATTAATGATGTGTACGAATTGATGTCGATAAATAAAGTCATGAATTAACTGTTCCTACATCTTGTTTCATTGTTGTCGTAATATACTTTAAAGAGTAAAACTTATTGGTGAACTGGTGACGAATATGCATCGCTATGGACTTTCGAGGTCCTTCGTATGATTCCAAGTCCGTGTAGTTCTTTTTTTCCGAAGCTGTCCGGCTCTGGATTCTGCACGGTCTCCTTAGATGACAATAGGCTCACTCCCTATTACATGGTTACATATATTCTATAAAAAGTGTATGGATGTACAGGCGTAATGATATATTTTCTCATAGCTTTCTGATAGGCTAGCCTTTGACCACTATCTCACTCGAAGGTAAGTGATGATTTGGTCGAAGATGTTGTTGCCGCCAAAACCATATAACATGATTCAATTTTCGCGCGCATTAGCATCCTACCACAATTCTCTTTCTTTTGGTTTATCGCGTTGGCAGTCATATCCCAAGATCCCTCACTTCTATATTTGATCCCTTTCCCACGCGCGCCTACAGCATATTTACCTCTCGCTTATCACGCGATGCATCCATTGCATCAGTACGTTGTCAAATCTCGTCGAGGCAACTGCTAACCGCAGAAAAGTACGGCAGAGAATATGTTAACCAAACAGTTTACATTTTAACGTTTATATAGACAGAAATATAGTGAAATAGGACTAAAGGTGAACACAAACGCGAGTGACGTGAGGTTTTTGCTGTGAAAGCGCCGCGCCCAGGCTAGCACATTGCTGGCGTGCGCATTTGGCCATACAAGGAGTAGCACAACTAAACCAGATCTTCACAAGCAGCGGAGGAGCACGCGAAAGGAGACAAGGTAGGCGTGCATGTCCTATTTTCCTGTAACCCTGTGTTCTTTATCCTTTAGCTGCCAACCGGTCTACCCTCTATCTATATATCTGTCGCCGCACCGCGAACCAGCCCTATAGAAAGGCATTTCAAATACAGTCCACACCCGCCGGAGTCTCATGATTTCTTATCTTGACTCCACGCTCCAGATTCTTAGGAACCTGGACCATTGAGAAACCTTCTCAATTTCCCATAACCGCCCCGCAAGTAGGCGTCATAACATCGTGGCGCCTACATTTGGCCTTCGAGCCGTATTTCTCATATTCTTATCCGCCCTGCCGAACGATTCTAGTAGCCACAGATTCGTCTGGGTCACCCCGCATTCCAATCTAGATTCATCTAGATATCTACCGCATAAAATATACTAGGTTTCAAATAACTGCCTAGGCACGTTCTTACCGCATCTCAACCGCCCCTTATAGGAGTTACCTTTAGTTGTCATTATTTAATTTAACCGCATAATACATAATTAATGTCAAAGTATACCTAATCTATCTATTATATACAAATTGTCTCCCTATATTATATATCTAATAATATTTCTCCATACATTCTGTTCAATAACGCCTTTAAAGATAAGCAGATATAAAACTCGTACCTTCGCCCGCTTGCTATTTCTAACTTACGGTAGGTAGGTATCTATATTGTTTCCTTATCTGCTCGACGCGTCTGCGCTTGCAGCTGTGACTGTAGTTATATATATTGATTCCTATCTTACAAAGTATTCGAGTAATTGTCGTTATAACGTTATTAGCTAATAATGGCGCCGCCAAAGAAGGTCGAGTCAGAGTCTGAGTCCAAATCTAATAACGATGTAATTGTTTTAGAAACTAAACGAGATACGCTTTTCGAGTTTATTCAAATTGTATATGAAAACTCGAAACAGGCACATATTAGTGAAGAATGCAAGGAGAATTTTCTGAGTTCAGTCGAAACGATTGAAGATATTCGATCTGAGTTTAGACAACTTGTTGACGAGCATAATCGCGCACAGCTTAAATTAGATCGCTAAACGCGTTTGAAGAGTTATATTGTCGTATCAAGCGTGTATTGAAACGTGTTGAACCCAAACCGTCGAGCGTGGACTTTGATCACGATCTGAAAGGTTCCACTGATCGAATAGGAATTAAATGTAGGATGCCGTCATTGCCATCCATCGAACTGATGTTTTTTGATGGTGATGTCAGAAACTGGCCCTTATTTTATGCTGGATTTAAGTCCATGGTACATGACAATACAATGTTGACAAACGCGGAGAGGTTATATTATTTGATAGGGAAGCTCTCAACTAAGGCCCAAACAGTGTTCTCGGGAATAACACCGTGCGCTGATAATTACGATACAATATTAAAATGTCTCGTTGATAGGTACCAAGACACCCGCATGCTTGCATCTACGTATTTAGATCAGATGTTAAATCTCAAACTGAGCGGGCCCGCGTCTTCGGCTAAATTCCAAACGTTTATGGATCAGTTTGTTACCGCCGCTAATGCGCTAAAAAACTTAAAGCTCGATAATTTGACAGATTACATATTGTTACATATAGCATTGAAAAAATTAGATGAAGAGACAATCCGCGCATTTGAATCTCATTATCGCACTGAAAGTTTACCTACGTTTGTTCAGCTGTCAGATTTTATTAGAGGACAATTTAAAATATATCATAACACGCAAACTAGTATAAGTACGTCAAGTAGTACTTCAAGAAATTTAAACAAACCGCGAAGTCATGTACCTAACCCGCAGGCTCACGTAGCCGTGTCCGCTGCGCATCGGAAATGTCTTTGTGATAATTTCACACATGACCATTTCTTCAAGTGTCCTAAATTTAATGATTTAACGCCTTCCGCTCGATTGCAATGTGTAAAAGAACATAACGCGTGCATTAATTGCCTTAGTTTGAAACATAAAACCCGCGAATGTAATTCAACCTTTAAGTGTCGCAATTGCAACTAAATTTTAACAAGGCAAACAACAAAAATACGTCTGGAATCGAACCCGTGCCAGAAACCAACTCCGCTCCGCCGCGAGCGCCATCGCCTACGTCAACACGTAATGCGAACGTAGCATCGCTGCATACATCCATTGCCGCGCGAGTTCCGGACACCGCGAGTAGCGATGCTTACACCGCGCAATGTATGCCACCCGTAACGGTATTATTATCGACCGCTCAAATCGTTATCTATAATAAAGCAGGTAAGGCACATTTAGTTAAATGTTTACTCGATTCTGCTTCAACGAGCAGCTTTATAACTTACGAGTGTTGTACGCGCTTGGGTTTGAATTATAATACAGATACGCAGATGATTGTGCGAGGTTTTGGGGGTTCTGAAAAGCCTATAAAGGGATGTACAGACTTTAAATTTTATTCACGATTTTCAGATAAGGTTCATTTTCAAGTATCGGCACTTGTTGTAGACCGCATCACGGATAACTTGCCTTCGCTACCCGTGAATGCATCTGCGTTCACGCATATTCAATCGCTTCCACTCGCTGACAGCACCTTTGCTACGCCTAGCGAGGTTCACGTGCTTCTCGGTGCAGATATTTTTCCGCACCTGTTGATACCGGGTTCGGTACATAGCAGTGTGGACGGAATGTTGCCCGCTATGGAAACTGTTCTGGGTTACATAATTATGGGTTCTGCTCCCATATTGATACCTAAACATACTTCCGCTTGTTGTGCCGTTGTGCAGCATTCATTGGATCACCTACTGAAAATGTTTTAGGAACTCGAAGAAGTAACCGCTCCGCCCGCCCACAGTCAAGAAGATCTTGAATGTGAGAACCATTTTCTCGCCACTACTACGCGTGATGCTAATGGCAGATATACCGTCGCTTTGCCGTTTAGTGACGATGTGTTTAAATTAGGAAATTCGTACTCAACCGCATACAGACGCTTTCTGTGCTTGGAACGGAAGTTGTCTTCGTCAAATACGCTGCGCGCTGCCTACAACGATATCATTCGTGAATACGTTGATAAAGGTTATATCACTGAAATAGGCCCAATTGATAATGTCGCTTCTTTCGCATCCTATTCCTCGTTCCGCATCACTGCGTGCAGCGTGAAGATAAGAAGACCACAAAAATTCGCATGGTTTTAGACTCCAGTAGTAAGACCAGCACAGGGCTGTCACTTAATGAAGTACTGCACGCAGGCCCTAATCTACAGGGTGATTTAAATAATATACTTCTTAATTTTCGTCTTTTTAAAATTGCGATTTCAGCTGACTGTCGTCAAATGTTTTTACAAATTGGAATGCACGAAAATGATCGCAAATATCAGCGAATTCTTTTCAGGTTTCATCCACGCGACCCGATATTGGTCTTCCAATTCAATAGGGTTTGTTTTGGAATGAAGTCGAGTGTATTTCACGCCATCCGCGTCATTCATCAGCTCATTGCCGATGAAGGGCACCGGTTTCCCATAGCTGCCGCAATAGCATCAAGCTCCACGTACATGGACGATGTATGCTTCAGTATAATGGCGGATGATTCATCACAGAACGATGAAGCCGTCGCTGTTGCCGCATGTACGCAACTTATCGCCTTATTCAAGTGTGGTCAATTTGACCTCGTTAAGTGGACCAGTAATGCTCCTAATGTTTTACGTGCTATTCCTGCCTCTCATCGTGCATCCGCAGATCTTGAGATCGACAGGGGTGCCACTCCTCATAAAATATTGGGCACGCATTGGGATAGGTCTGACGATGTTTTTAATTTCAGGGTTGCCACACCAGAACCAGGGTGCACCAAACGGATAATTTTATCTGTCGTCGCACGTTTATGGGATAACTTAGGTCTAGTGGCTCCCGTCATATTGTATGCCAAGCTCCTCATTCAGGAACTTTGGCTTTTGAAATGTGACTGGGACGACACGCCTCCTCGACGCATCGTGACATTGTGGTCGCAGTTTTGCAGTGAACTACCTGCACTGAACCGTATACGTATACCACGTCATTTAGGGGTAGTCCAGGGTTGCACGGCTAACCTTTTGGGATTTTCGGACGCAAGTGAGCGCGCCTACGGTGGAGTTATTTTCCTTCAGGTTGTGATCGGTGAATATAGGAGCGTTAGGCTCGTATGTTCTAAGTCCAAAGTCGCACCGCTTAAAACTTTATCTATCGCAAGATTGGAACCATGCGCCGCTGTTTTGCTGTCAAAGTTGATGCGTAAGGTGCTAGACAATTTCGAACCACGCTACAAAATCTCAAATATCTACGCCTTTACAGACTCGAAGGTTGTTCTGTGTTGGATCAACTCTTCCCCGCATAGATGGCAAACGTTTGTCGCAAATCGCGTCGTCATGATTATTGATAATATACCTGCTGTTTGTTTCCATCATACTGCAGGCATTGATAACCCTGCGGATTGCCTATCGCGAGGCCTTTCTCCCGCAATGTTAGTTGACCATCCTCTATGGTACTCGGGACCGCCATGGCCATCAAAAGACGTCTCTGAGTGGCCAATCGTGGAGTTCAAACACGATGACATGACCGAAGTGCCAGATCTGAAGTCGCTTGCCCGTACTACAGCTGTAGTTGCAATTGAATCGCTAATTTACGCTCTCGCACATCGTATATCTTCTTGGTCAAGGTTATTAAGAATTGTAGTATACGTCTTCCGCTTTTTGAAGATATTACCGCGCAGACCTGTAAATGGTTCTGATTTAGATTTCGCACAAACTAAGGTTGTGCTGGCGCTACGACAAGTTCACTTTAGTGACGACATAATTAAATTGAATAATGGTCAAAACTGTTCCCCCGCACTACAAAAATTAAATCCGTTTTTGGATAACGATGGAACAACACGTGTAGTATATAATTATTATTTCATGAATATTTATATAATTTCGTGCGTCCTGTTGTTCGATTATGCCCATTGCCAAGTCAGTAGTTTAGATATGTAGGTTCAGGATCTACACATAATATTTATAAGGTTAGGTATACGGATTTAATGTAACATATTTATAATTATTTATCGCATTTTATATATTTTTTAAAGGTAACCCTTTAAGGCCGGGGGTATGTTGCCGCCAAAACCATATAACATGATTCAATTTTCGCGCGCATTAGCATCCTACCACAATTCTCTTTCTTTTGGTTTATCGCGTTGGCAGTCATATCCCAAGATCCCTCACTTCTATATTTGATCCCTTTCCCACGCGCGCCTACAGCATATTTACCTCTCGCTTATCACGCGATGCATCCATTGCATCAGTACGTTGTCAAATCTCGTCGAGGCAACTGCTAACCGCAGAAAAGTACGGCAGAGAATATGTTAACCAAACAGTTTACATTTTAACGTTTATATAGACAGAAATATAGTGAAATAGGACTAAAGGTGAACACAAACGCGAGTGACGTGAGGTTTTTGCTGTGAAAGCGCCGCGCCCAGGCTAGCACATTGCTGGCGTGCGCATTTGGCCATACAAGGAGTAGCACAACTAAACCAGATCTTCACAAGCAGCGGAGGAGCACGCGAAAGGAGACAAGGTAGGCGTGCATGTCCTATTTTCCTGTAACCCTGTGTATAGGATAAAGATCCTTTAGCTGCCAACCGGTCTACCCTCTATCTATATATCTGTCGCCGCACCGCGAACCAGCCCTATAGAAAGGCATTTCAAATACAGTCCACACCCGCCGGAGTCTCATGATTTCTTATCTTGACTCCACGCTCCAGATTCTTAGGAACCTGGACCATTGAGAAACCTTCTCAATTTCCCATAACCGCCCCGCAAGTAGGCGTCATAACATCGTGGCGCCTACAGATGTTGTTCAGGCTAACCCAGATGTATATTATTATGATATATGTAATAAAATAACTAATAAGGATCATAAAGTAAATCTGTAAAAGAAGAACCTTCTTTGGCGTTAACTTCATCGAAAGATTCGCAAGCAAAGCTTAGCCTAAGTTAAGCCAAAGAGGGTGCTCTATTCTTACAGATTACCAGGTTATGTTAATCTGTGGACAAATCCGTGATCGCCCACACCACAGTGATTTCTTAAATCTATTTTGCCAACACACTACTCGACGGGTGGTGCCGGTCGTGTACTTTTGCGCTCACGTCTTCCGATGGGTGCACACCCTGGATTTATCTGTGAACTGCATGCCTTATTCTTCTTAGTCCCTACACTCTTGACAGAGTGGTCGTGGTCGTCACATGAGTGATGATACGCTTCACAATCCGTCGCCATTCCTCCCGCACCGCTGCCTCCCTGGTACTCTCGTGGACGTGGACGATCTAGAACAGCCTTCACTTGGTCCGTCCAACGCAAGGGTGATCTGCCGATGCATGCCTAATAGCAAACCATAACATTCGCACGCAAAAAGGGCATTCTTTTTTGGTAGGTATAGGTACGTTAGGTTAGAAACAGCAGGGTAACTCTCCACACACAGGGTAGCTCTCTATTTATTTCCAATTAAGATTCAGATGAATAGCTTAATCTAACTAGAAGGAGGGATTGTAACATCTGGAAAGGTTGTATTGGTACTACTACTGGCTTTCAAGGACAGCTGCTGGAAGTGCCAGAACACACCGTTAGGTGCTTGGTGACATATATTTTCAACTTGAAAGCGAGCATTAGAAATAAACATGTATTATCTCAACATAGATTTCAAACCATGGATCTCCTGTACAGAAATCCATAGTTATCGCGTGCCGCTGAGCCATTACGGCTTGTGATAAGAAATTACATCAGTTAATTAATTAAATTAATCGCATCATCACTTACCATCAGGTGAGATAGTGGTCAAAGACTAACCTATCATAAAATATAATATAGGCATAAAAAAAAGTCACAATCCTCCTCCATGACATCATTGTCTATTTACGATCAGTCAAAATAAGGGCAGCAGTTTAGCTTATCTTTACTACTTAAGTTCTCTTATTTCTATTTCTATAATTAAGGTATAAAATAAGAATCCAGTAACTTTTTCAAATTTTATTTAGGTGTCCATTTTGATGTTACAACTGAAAATTAACACACGCTATTATAAACCCGTAGCAAAGCTAAACATTTCGTAATTATCAGCTATTGAGAATAACTATTTCTATCAATTTTATCGTGAAGGGCTTACATCCAAAACAACTGTAATATTGTGCGCAGTGAAATAAATGACGAACGTAAAACTGATGCTAACAAATTTCCAGATTTTACTATGATATATTTTAAGATTTTGAAGATATAGGCCCCTTACAAATACAAGTTACATTTACGGATTATGTATCCAGACATATACCACTCCTAACATACAATAAATACTCGGTAAAATTCTAAATTACAGATAGTGCCCGTATAATTAGTACACCAAGAATACTTTAATTATTGCCTATGTTCAATTGAGGGTAGGATGGAATTTGGTAATATCACGTGTAATCTGCGGTGTAATTTTAAGTAAATTATCAAATTTGGTTAGTATATTTTACTTTTATTTACTGTCTACAGAAATATTTTTAGATGACCTTACCAAACATGACAATCGTCTTTTTTTATCTTTGTCTACAGCAATTTGTAAAAAATCTACTCCTAGGCTACCGATAGATAGGTACCAAAATTTAGACGGATTTCTCAGGTGTATCACTTTTACTTGGTGTATTAAAGGTACGGGTCAAAAAGCTTAAAAAATAACATCAAATGTCTTAATCAAATGAACATACTCGTTAACATTATGGAAGGATGTAAGATGGACTTCGATAGGAACTAAACAAAAATTGCGTTTAAAATACACTACACATCAATTTCGCTATGAGTTTTTATAAAAAGATGTAGAGAGAATTTCCTTTACAATGTTCTACTAATCTTTTTTCCACGCAAATTTAAATGAAAAATCAATAATTTTCTTAAAATGACGTGGCAGAGGCTTGGCAAATAAAGAAGGCACTTGGCTTGCCACGCCTCGACTTTTGTCATTATTATTCCAAAAAATATTACGCTAATTTTGCATTAAATAAGATAATTAAGGTTATTTCAGGGTCTTACCACCACCTATCCATTGCTCTCTTGGTCTCAGAAAACCCAAAGCAATTTAAAAGCGACTACATTTTCATCGTTTGTAAGGTAAACCCCATTTTACATTAATAAAATTATAAACTCCGTATTGTGTTCATATGTATTACAAAATCATTTTCTAATTTACCCTGTCTACGGATATATTAAAATCATCATAGTTTAACAATTTAATAAATTAATCTAAAAAAAACTTAACAATGGAAAAATAAATATAATAACATATTCATATTACACAAGCCGTTATTATAGGTATGTATCTAATCCAGGTATTGACAAGTCAAGAACATTTTTGTACAAAAACTGATTTGACAGTCCTAAACTATGAATTCGCAGTTAAAATTCAACGTACTGGATTAAAGACTGCATCTACGAGTAATTAGAAATAAGAATAGAAGCATTTTCGTAATCAGCACTAGAAATCTGACCGTCCAAAACATCGGTCTCTCACTCGCTTTAGGATATTATCATCTGGAGTGAGCTTCCAGTCCAGAGAATTCGGCTCGCCATCATCTACATCCTGAGATTGAGATTCGAAAATATCTCTGGAGTGATGTCTAGGCCTCTCGCTTTGCCTTGAAAACTTTTCGTCGCGCCTCGTCTCCTGTTTATCGACACCTCTGGGCGTCTTCCACAAAGGCTCGCACTTTTTAAGCACTTTGGGTGGTGAGAAGTAAGAAAAAAATGGACTAGAAGCCTTTGGCTCCTTTTTCTCTTCGGGAGTTTCGAGGAATGAAAACGTGTAGTCTGCGTCGAACACCTGTTCGCGAACATATGATGTTACGTGACGCCGACTGACCGATGCTTCCACAAGCCGCGGGTCGGCCAATTTCATCTGAGACTTCTTCACAAACATAATAAAATTGTAATACCTTTCAATGGTCTCAGCACATTTGTAGCAGATTGTATCTAACGGGTCAGTTTCTTCGATAACTAACTTTAGACAAACCAGGATCTTTTCGATCATGTTGGTTCTTCTACAGTAACTCCCGTATAGAGAAACATTGAATTCGGCTTCCGTAAGGCAAATGCGACAAGATTTACGGGATAACTCCATTATTAGTAAGTTTTTCCTACTTAAATTTTAGATAACGTGCTGTCTGCAAAAAGTTTTGTCACTTTTCCCGCCAATATAAAAAGTTGCAACGTGCGTTCAAAAACCCATTGGGAATTTAGTGAGTGTAAGGTATTTTTTGCCAATATATATTACATTGGACTTGGACGGTTTACAGTGTGTCATGTATACGCAGCTTATTTTATTGGATTGTATATATGTATGTACATAACTAAACTTGATTGTAACTCAAGTCTCAAAAGACGCAGCTGTTAAAATTAAACAGTAATTTATCATAATTACATATGTAGCTTGTGGGTACTTCGGAACGCATCTGATGATTCTGACAATTTGAAACGTAGAACGTAAACTACTTCGGTTCACCATTTAAAACAATTAGTATCGGAACACGTACAACCTCTTTTCTTCTAAAATGACCAACAAACAAATTCCGTGTTGTGTCAAAACTTCAACGTCAATTGATAGGTAACACTATTCATATTTATTTATACGTTTAACGATAATAACACTTAAAGTATTAATAATTTAAGGAAAAAATGGTTACATAAATTCATTGTGTAATTTGAAAATGTCAAGGTTAATTTTCATGCGCATTCTTAAACATATTTTTCAATTGTAATAATGTAAATAATTTAAGTAACTTATTTTTCAACAAGCAATTATTTTCTAACCTTTCTCCATACTAGTATCACAAGCCGTCATTCCTATTCAAATACATATAAGTGATCGTACTTTTTGGTTTGTAAATCATTAGATTGTAAAATAAATGAATACAATACAGTCGTCATCGTTATAAAGCGAAGCTTTTTCCCGTTTTTTTCATTAGTTAACACCGCTTTTAATTTTTCCTATGTAATTCAATTTTGTTTCATGAACTTTTAACCGTAAATTGCGACTGTCAACCAGTGTAAAGATAAAATTTTGTTATAAATTTCTTAACTTGATGCCATTGCAGTTTTTTCTACAGTCAATTACGAGATCTTAATTTCAACCACAATTTAGATTAAAAGCCATTTTACAGACGTTCTACTACACGTTATCTTCCTCTTTTTTGCCCCAGAACTTGTCGAACCTCGTACGAGCTCTATCCAGGACTTCAGAGGCAGTCAGACCTCCTGTAGCAGAGTCGTTAACTACACTGGTATCAACCACTCCCGGTGCTATCTGTGTAGCTTCAGTCGACTTCTTGATTACTTCTTTTTCTTTGATAGGTTCCTGAGTGGGAGTTTCAGGAGTCAGCTCATTGCTGTTAACACCATTAACTCCGTTTACTCCGTTGATTCCGTTTAATTTGTTCATGTCTAATGCCTTGGTCTCATCAATGGGAGTGAGGCTGATCGGCGTGGTGGGGGTCTTGTCAGTCCGCTTGCTCAAGCTAGTCGGAGACTCGCTCTTTTTCAGCGAACGTATTGGTGACATTTGCTGGTGATGGATTGGAGCAATTTCTGGAACAGTATTAGGTATTTTGAAATGTATTACCGAGATCTTATCTAATTTTGGAAGTTTCAACTTCTTTAGTTCATAAACCTCACATAATAATATTAATACCTTAAATAACTGCAAATAGATAAACTTTAAGAGATGAATTGTGTTGAAACTTCCAAAATGTTATTTCTCCAATAAAAGCACATATACATTTTATATTTATCTTCTCATAAGTTATAACTGCTATGGTAGAAAAGTTGTTCTAGGTATAGAAATGAAAGTAGAGGATATTGCAAAGCTCAGAAAAATCTATTTCATTTTTAGATACTTACGCTATCAAAGAAGATCGGTTTAGTCAATGAAGTGAAAGGAAACACTAAAATTTAGCTACGTCATCTTTAATTGCCAATTCTGTGTCTCAGGTGCACGACTTTATACACCTCGATTCACTTAAACATGCTATCGTTTGATTCAAAATACTTTCAAGAACATTCTTAATAACCAGTCATGCTTATTTTTCCATTAACGATTTTTCGGGAAGGTATCATGCAAACTATGGACCATTTAAATATTATGGATTGTCGTAATGATATGAGGAGCTTAATTTATGTTCAAAATGTCTAGCCCGCTATTCCTTATAACTATATAAATAGCTTCAATAAGAATTCAACCTTGGAAAGATGCCATTATTTTCTAAAGAGAATAGAAGCAAACATCGAACAGCATCTTCCCGAAGAAGGACAGGCAGCATGCAGAAATGGATGATTATGAGATGGGGAAAACAACAGATATTCAAGTGCCAAACAGTGACAGTGTACGCAAACATCGATACAGACACACACAGACAAGTGTAATACATACGTGTTAGACGCCTCAGCGGAGTACGGTCAAAATAAATAAAAGCATTTCAGTTATTGGAATAACACAATTTAATCATGTACTATTTAAATATAATTAAATATAAAACAGGTTATATATTTTTTTCTGGTGTCGATCGTGTGTCGTGCTATAGTGTCAGTGAGCTCTGTACGGTACGGTTAGATACAGTTACAGGGGTCACTGTCGCATGGCTGTCTGTCACACTGGTGGAGGTGTGTATGGTCGATGGTCTAGGCGGTGGCAGTGTTGGTCGTACCTGCCGGCTTCACGATGCCGGTGGCGCCCTCTTCGGCCACGGAGCCACCCTTAAACTCTGAGCTAGGGCGCTTAATGCTCTCATCTGAAAATGAGCGATCGTATGGTCGGATGACGTGAAAGTTACGTTCTATGTCCACAGTGATATTTATGTATTCTTATTTTAAAATTTAAATCGCTAGGCGGTTCTAACATTCATTCATAAAAATTTCATTAATGTTAATATTAAGTTACAAACTAATCTGTAGACATAGACCGATTTTCAAAAGAAATTTTAATGATCACAAACACAAGATGTGAAATGTACGAAAGTAGGTATGAGATTTCCTATATCTGAATAACATAATTTCATCTTTTATGCCTAAATGATTGGTGTGTTTCAGTGTAGCACAAGCACTACATTTGTATTACTTGTAGGGTGGTCAGACAAAAAAAAATGAATGAATGTTCCTAATTCTACTGTGTAATGTATGGACCATGAGTGTGATGGTATCGTTTCAGCTTTGTTAATACTTCTATCACTTAATTTTACTTATTACAATTAAATTACACGAAGTTTTTTTCAGTACCTATTACCAAATTTTAAAGAGTATCTTAATCGTAAGCGAAGTTTTGCCAATCTGAATAAATTTAACATTATTATATAAATTTAACGTATCATATCAAGCACGAGAACTGTTTAAAATTGTGCATAGAACAAAGATTACGAGTAGGTATATCTAAGGAAAGAAAAAGATACTCCTTTGTACAAAAATAATTATAATCGTGGGACTGATTGTGCGACTTGATAGTTCCTTGTCGATACCTTGAGTCATAAAAATGGGCATAAAGCTGCATACATTTTCAAATGAAATACTGCAGTAAAAGGCGATCTTAGACGTATCTAGTTAGGGGCGGATTAAGGATTTATGTCTTAAGGGGCACAAAACACAGTTAAGAAGTTTCTCCCATAATATTGGAATAAGTTTTTGGTAAAAATGACTTTAACTTCGAACATATATACTACTTTTTTAACACGGTTATTCAGGTTTACTAATGCAGTTTTACGTTTCCTGCTGAAAGTGTCTAGTTACTTCTTCAGCGTACATCGTTACAGCAATGATTTGATGGATATGTAGGTATTGAGGCTAGTCCATTGAGACGATCGTCTCTCATACTGCTAAATATATTACTTTGACTCCCGAAGGTTATATAATTTGTAAGGTGAAGATAGCTTGGCAATACCCGTTATCTTAGGGAATGCGCACAATAATTCTTATATTTGGCATAGACATCTCTTTAAAATGCATCTGACCCCGTTACTTACGGATATATTCTCTTGTTAGTTGTAACTTTCCTTTGAAGGTAGAAAACAAGTTTTTATATACTTTAGCACCTTGCAAAATATTTATGCCCCTGTGCCCTCCCTCTGGATCCGCCCCTGAACCTAGTTATTTACCAGTATATTTGTTTTGCTTTATAATGAAAATATTAGTATTGAGCGAGTCTGACTCACACCCGTTTTATTTTAATATCTTATCCCACGGGATTAGTTTCAAGGTTCACAGTGAAAAACTCATTTTTGTTAAATATAACCTTAAAATGCTATCAAATTCCTCCGTACGTCTGAAAATGTGTATTTTTGCTACAAGCGCGGTATGTTGTTGTTTGCAAATCAAATGCAAATCTTTAAAATAACATTAACATCAAAATGCGAGGCAACAAAAGTGACATCCCATTTCGACTCAAAATGCTTAGCATGTGGTATCACTTGGCCCGTGTTGATAAAATACATCGGCCTCAAAGGAAATCGTACAACCAGCCCCTAGCCCGTCCTAGCTACATATACCCAGCTTGCTCAGCGTCCGGCACTCACCGCTTTTCACGTTCTGGGTGACAGTGAACGTCTTGCCGGTGTCAAGTGGGACGGTCCAGTTGACGGGGTCGGGCGAACGCATGTTCAGTTGTTCGGGCGACTTGACGCGTGTTGGCTCCGGAGGAGACTTCACCACGGGAGAGTCGTCAAAGAAATGATCTTTGGCGACAGATGCGCTGCGGTGCGACGGAATCTCGTCGTCTGGAAGTTCGTTTAGATGTTTTTTAAATAATTAATATTCGGTTTGAAGATTATATTTGTAAGTAAAAATCGACTAAGTGCCTTACATAATACGTAACACTTAAACAACTTATTTCGCAAATATATTCATTATGATGTCGCGGAATAAGTACTTAGTCGATATTTAGCTGACAAATGCAACTACTTGTTGTGTTTTTTTTTTTGCTAGATTTACTAAGTTCTTGGTGTTATAAGTATATAAAGTTAAAACAACAGATGAACTAACATCACCATCCTCAAAACACCAAAAGCTCCTTCATTCGCACCTTATCTGCAAAGTATCTCTTAAACGATGGCATAAGTAACAGAGCTGTACGGTAGGGGATTTTGTAGTTTATTTTGTGCCACCAGCACAAATAATAATTTGGAAAGGATTATGATTCGGGAGTGCACCGCATATTTTCCAATAGTAGTTACTTATCTATTTGAATTTATAATGTTATATTTTCTAGATCGGTTTACCTAAAATAAAAGTTATCTATACTGTTTGGGATACTGCCAATACTATTATCTACACACATTTAAGAAAAAAGAAGTTTCGCAAAAAAGGAAAACACATCAACTAATTTTACTAAATCTAGACAAACACAATGAGAAAGTTTTCATTCTAGTAAACGACGCACATTGCATGCAAACATTTTGCCTTTAATTGTCTAACATATATAACATACTCACCATGTAGTTAAATCTAAAACATGTAGTTGTGCCCTTAGTTGCAAATATTTAAAAACATCTTGGATATATCAAACCTGAATTCCTAATATTTTTCATCTTATTAGGGTAGCATGTACAAGAATTCAGCATTTTTGGTTGGTTCAATTCCAGAGAGCGAAAATTTACCATACTATGCTATGCTCCAGCTGAAATCAGATTTCCTATTTCAGATATTCCTTGCTCTTCTTTTCAAGATAAATTCCTTAACAAAAACGTGGAAAATGTTTATTTAAATTCATTCCCTATGTTTTCTTTATATAGGTATAATTCTTTTTTGCTTTTAAAGCTTTCTGATTTCAGTACGGGTCTGTTGTTCCGACTAGGTAAGTGGTTGTTTTCAACGACTGTTACATGTAATTCTTTTTGAAATGAAAATGCTCCGAACTGTTTTCGGTGCAGGGTAAACTGAAATATTTGATTTGACATTGACCCTTTAATATCTCTATCATTAAGTGGCAGAATTTTTCGCCCTATTTTTGTTGTTGCCCCAAATTGACATCTGACCGAATTCTGCAGAACGTTCACAACTACAGTGGTCTAAGTGCAGAGTGTAGGTAGACGTACAATCACACCACGTGACCAGTGAAAGCCATTCCCGTCGGTGCCAATGCATTGTGACCGATCGTTGCGTAGACGCACTGGAGGATTCAATTTTTGTAATAAAAAAAGCCACGACACGAAAAGCTAACGAAATTAAGCTGTATGGTAAATAAAAATAATTATTTTTGTTATTTATATATATATTTTATATAGTACTTGTATATATACCTATAAATTATTCATGTTCATTATTGTTAACACGTTGAACAACATGGGGCACATCACAGCATAAGGACCATTGGGGCCAATTGAAAATCACATATGCGTACTTTTTTGATATTAGCGTTGCTTTGTTCTAATCGCTTGAAAATATAGTGTTGAGCATTAAGGATGAAGATTAAGAACTATATATTTATTTTTATGAAATGTTTTCTCGCCAATGGTGACCGCGGAAGAAAAAGAGAAACATCCTACAGCGAAAAATTTCCGCGCGTAATCTTTGTAAATTTTGATTTTATAGTTTTTCAACTGCTCTGAGCCAAGTCATTAATTATTTGCGTTTTTTTAATCAAAAATATTCCGATTATCCATGTTGAATAAACGCAATACAATGTTGTCTTAGGTTCTCGCGATTATTACACATAGTATTTAAAAAACTTTAGACGGATTAAATCGCGTATATTTATCATTATTTTTGTCCCGACGTTTCAAACCCTTTGCAAAACGCAATATTTTTGATATAATACTGCTTGGTTTGTAATATGTAAAATCTTAGTAGGTATAGGTAAACATTTCAAAGATACGAGTAAAATCGTTAATACTTTTATCCGTTACGCAGGCAGGATACGGCTAGTTATTAAAATAACTAAAAACTCACTAAATAACACTTATTATGATAAATCTGTTATAGTTTCCAATTAGAATGGATTTTAATCCAAGTCGCTTGTTCCAAGCATCGTAACATATTTAATAAAAGTTTGACCTGAACGCGTTGTTCTACAGGTTGTTCTTCAGATTTACCTTCCAAACGATTTTTATATTGACTGTTCACTGCTTCCTGGCTTGTAAAATATGCACTGGTATCTTTACAAAATTACAAATTTACGAGAGAAAAAATTATAGTCATGTGCGGGATTCGAACTCGCGTCCATCCACCCCTTTAGCCGGGGTATGCTCTAACCAATTGAGCTAACATGACACAATGACTCATAACTGTAATTCTTGCTCTCGTTCTTCATGCAACCATCGTATTGGGATGGAATCCCCGCACATGACTATAATTTTTTCTCTCGTAAATTTGTAATTTTGTAATGTAATTCGCCTAGCAGGCGCCATTGCAAACTTTTCAATATTGAAAAAAAAATGCACTGGTATCCCCAATGGCCCAAAGTTTTCGTAACCTATTGGCCCAATGTTACCCCACGGCTCCCACGAACGAAAAAATAACGCATTTTGCTTGGCAGTCAATGTGTTAACAATAATATGATAGGTACGAGCTATCACTTTGATTCGAGAGAAATAATAAAAGGGGTTAAGGTATTAAGTTATTGTATTAAATTAATGGCGACTTTGATTTAAAGTGCGTGCTCCTAAATTCGTTGTTAAAAGTTTATTTACACATGAGCTATAACATTCTTTATTTATAAAATGTTTTACATTCTATTGTTTTACTTTCAATTACAATACGATCACTCTCTGTACCTCGCTGGAGTGTGTTTGCCCATCTGGTTTCTACATTCAAATCCCCACGTTATCCTATGATTAACATAAATGAGCACGCTTTTAAACTTACTTTTTTACAAATACAGGATTTTGACGTTTGACGAAAAGTGGATTACGATAATGTCAAATAAAAATCGAAATGATTGAATCCAGGTCCGATACCGGAATAATGGTGATCACTTCACGGTGTAAATCACAATAGGTTGTCGAAATTCAATATCAATACATTTTGAAGCGCTCGTAGCCAAGTTTGCTTAGCCATTCTGAATCGATCAGCAAAGTTAAGCAACGTCCGCCGCGGTCATGACTTGGATGGGTGACCGCTGGTTGGGCATTACTACTGAGCGCTTCCGTGCTTCGGAGGGCACGTTAAGCCGTCGGTCCCGGTTGTTGACTTAGGATAGCAGTCGTTACAGCATGGTGGTAGGGCACTTTGCAAATGCCCGCCTGGCTAGCTACCACCCTCAAGTTGAAAATCTGTCGCCAAGCACCTAACGGTGTGTTCCGGCAGCTGTCCTTGAGAGCCAGTAACTCTAGGTTAGTCTGAACAACATCCTCGACCACATCATCACTTACCATCAGGTGAGATAGTGGTCAAAGGTTAACCTATAAGCAATAAAAAAAAAAAAAAAAAAACATTACATGTTTTTAATATTGTTAAGACACCTATAGTTCAACTTGCGTTGTACTACAAACAAGACCAATTTTGCAATTGGTTTTAAACTTGTAAATGATGACGCAACCTTATAATTTTAATATTATTAAGTTTGCAATGACGCCTGCTAGGCGAATTACATTACAAAAAAAATTTTTTCTCGTAAATTTGTAAGTTTGTGTGTCGCCCCATCCCAATACGATGGTTGCATGAAGAACGAGCAAGAATTACAGTTATGAGTCATTGTGTCATGTTAGCTCAATTGGTTAGAGCATACCCCGGTTAAAGGGGTGGATGGACGCGGGTTCGAATCCCGCACATGACTATATTTTTTTCTCTCGTAAATTTGTAATTTTGTAATGTAATTCGCCTAGCAGGCGTCATTGCAAACTTAACAATATTAAAATTATAAGGTTGCGTCATCATTTACAAGTTTAAAACCAATTGCAAAATTGGTCTTGTTTGTAGTAAAACGCAAGTTGAACTATAGGTGTCGCCCCATCCCAATACGATGGTTGCATGAAGAACGAGAGCAAGAATTACAGTTATGAGTCATTGTGTCATGTTAGCTCAATTAGTTAGAGCATACCCCGGCTAAAGGGGTGGATGGACGCGGGTTCGAATCCCGCACATGACTATATTTTTTTCTCTCGTAAATTTGTAACATTAGATGTTTATTGAGAAGAACATTAAACAGTGATGGCAAAACTCTCCAAGAAAGAACGCTGATACAACAGATTAATCAATCTTTATGACAACACAAGACCTTATCCTGCTTAAAAAACCATTTTAAGTCTGCAGTTACTGCAAATTTTTCCTGATATAAAAATGTGTATTTTTAAGATGCTATATTATGTTTTCATAGACCTTTTCTCTCGAGTTGGAAAATGAGCGTTAGTAGATAAAATATATGTTTCTGTTTTTTTTTAAATATTGTCTAAAATATAAAATAGCAACTTTATACCTTAACCCCTAATGACACTGAAGAAATAGGTATGTGATGTAATACTTCTTTTTAACAAAAAATATCAACAGAGAGGGACACGTTTCCAAAGCCAAACAGGCTGTAAGAACAAAATGCACATTGCCAAATTTGTAATGAAAAAGAAAGTCACTCAAAAGCGTCACAGACTAAAAGCGCGCCAATTTTAACAATGCACAGAGCGTCGACGCAACTGTCACCTTTTTACGCACCCAATTTTATTCCGACTTTTGACACGCTCCGGCTGCGGCGGCCTCGCGCTGGTGTTTCAATCGCCCCATTTGTCAGGGGTGCCCCAGTCGCCCCTGTTGTCCCAGTTGCCCCAGTCGCCCCTGTTGTCACAGTTGCCCCAGTCACCCCAACCCCACTTTTGGCCGGCGCTGATGGCGATCGACCTCCCCTTGACGTAGACCTAACTCTATGACTAGTTCCTCTACTCAACGGCAAACCTACAAGAAATTGTTTCTACTAAACTTTTGGACTGCTGAGAATGGGCTCTTGATAATGAAAATATATTTCAGAATCCAGAAGTAGTCATGGCTGTCATCTCATAAACAATAACAAAATAACAATAACCAATATTTTAAAAAGTATTTTAAGAAAACATATACTTTATTAAAACACTTAAAAAGTATAAATTCCGCCTAAGTAATTAGGCGGAATTGTCACTAGGTATATATTTTTGTATTTATTATAAAGTGTTGTATTAAAGTATTAATTTAATGTTCTCATAAAATAATTTTAAAATATATTGGTGTTATTTAATATTGATTTCCGCAAAGTAACGCCTGAATCTGTTCATTAATAACAAAATAAATCAAAAGCAAACCACTGGGTTTATACCTTGTTGGCTAATTTTATTGGACGTAATGTAAGTTAAAAATAAAATAGAATATCAAATATTCAATAAATTTTATTCTAGAGCCATATTCTCAAAAACAGTAACAAGGTAAGGGGCAAGCAATCAGGCAGGATACACAACAGTCATAAATAATCAGAATATTAATCTAAACATCAAACATTTAGCAGTAAAGAGTAGTAGATATTGAATTCTAATACAACAATCATCTATAAATATATTTATTATGTATAACGATTCTTGTATCATATGGTTGGTACTAATACTACTAATTCAAATATAGGTAAGTTTAATGTGAATACAGTTGAACTTTTAGAGTCCACATAAAGTGAAAGAAGTTGAGTTATTTGGAAATTAAAGATAGAACTGTTTTTTCTAAGTTACTTGTCAGTTTGGAAATTCATTAGGTATTAATGTGTGATTATCAAAACAGCTGTCCAAGAACTTCAGTAGGTGAAGCAGTTGTCCATGTGGAAGTCTCAGAAAAAGAATCTAGAGTCTAGGACTGTTTCCAATTTGGCTAGGTTTTATAATACATAATCTGATTATGTCTCATTGTAAATTCATCCATATAGTATGCTTACGATATAATCACTTTCCTCGACTGATCGCTTGTTTAACACAGTTCTGGCTTAAGACTGCAGCAATAATTTGTACAATTGCATTGTCGTCTTCTATTCGTATATTGTTGATTTAAATTATTGAATGTACAATATATTATACATTTATCAAAAATTAGCCAACGGTTTATGTTTTGGAGTTTCTTTTGTATGCTTTCCTTTGGCCACAAACCATGTCTGTCACGCAACCAACATCTTTACCGTCATTATAAGTTGAAATGGTTTTCGTGGTACACGTCAAAGTTAGGCCAAACCAACCGAATATATTATATCAGATTGCTTTTAGTCAAATAATGAACTAATGACTCACTTTGAGTCATAACAAAATTGACCGACGGCACGAGTGATAATGTTTATACATTTTAAGTCCAATAATTGTTCTTATGTAAGTGACATTGTCCTTATGAGAATGAACTCTTTCAACAGATTGCTTTCAACATTGTGTTAGAAAATTCTAATTGAGTTTGGAAGGTTATGAAAGGCAAAATAAATATAGTGCACTAAGCTGGAGTGTATGTACCCACCAGTAGGCTTGGCTGGGCGCGGCATCGGCTCATGGCCGTTGGGGAGATGCTTCGCGTGCGCCGGCGCTGGGTCCGCTGAGCGCGGCCGTCGGCGCGGCGAGCGAAACGCTGCGTTCTCGCCCACTTTACCTCCTGGAATTTATGATTGTGGGTTTTTTTTATCTTTTCAAATCTTTTAACAAGCATATTGAACCTAGTATGACAGTTAGATGGTTAGCATTACTTTAAAAAAAAAACTATTTGAAAAGTTTTCGATACATACCTATTCTACTAAATTGCCGGTATAATACGTATCGAAATATCGATAAATTGTTGTTTTACAGCTAGGAAGTTCTTTATGAGACTCTCATACCTTCTCGCCTCGATTCATATAGTCCTATAGTTTTCAGTTCAATACCCACCGAAGTGGCAACGGTTAACAATTCTACTGTCAAACAATTTTCGGCCCTGTTCTAATCGCTATAAAGCATAGTATCGATTGAAATACTTGCATAAATCGCGCGATCGCGCAGCACGTGCTGCGACTCCGGGCTCATCACCATTAATTACTTCATCCTATAAAATACATTATAGCGACAAAGTCAAAAATACTGGTGGAACGAAGTAGTCCCTGCCAGTTCGATTTGAATTGAACCTAAGTGTTGTTTGAAAAGTAATTTTCTTTATTTTAGTAACTCCGCATCAAATAACAAATGATCGAGAACTGCAACAGCTGATGATATATCTCTTTGTAAGCTTTTTATGATATCTTACCATCTTGTGCAGCTCCATCGTCAAAGCTGTGGCCCTGCAGCTTCTTCCTTTGCTTCTGAGGTGAGGTCTTATTCGGGGACCGCTCCAACGCCTTCTGCTCCTGCAGCTTGGCGTGGATGGATTGGTGCGGAGCGGAACGGAAAGAACGGAACTTCTTGGGCGAAGTGCCTTTGGAGTCTTTGCCGTCTTTCTCATCCCGAGGTATAGCCCTGCAGAGAATGGAGACCAGAAAGATTTACTTTCACGCAGTCAATGGTACCGTAGACCTGTATTTTTAATGTTTTTTGATGTTTATTTAGTTGGTAAAACTTATAAATAATTAATTGGTTAAGCAAACATAAAATGTGAGTAACATCCCAACAATCCTTTTCACTTTCATTGCCCCAAAATCTATTTACTCGTAACAATATAGGTTGAATTGCTCATGATAATATTATGTAGTATGACCACGCTACTCGAATACGCATTTAAGATGGCTCGTGTAGCCATTCAAGCCATTCTTTGCATCAGCCTTACTGCTTCTATTACTTATGATAGTACTAGCTAATCGGAATGATTCAGTTTGAAGGATCCTCACGAATTTAATAATTCTAAATACTTTTATTTTAGTGTACAAACACTGAGGTTTTTGAAAACACAGTACCGGAATCAAAATATTTTGTTGTTATAAAATGATTTGTTAAAGACCGGTTATGCTTACTGCTATATTATTAGAGGTAGGCATTTTTACAAGTGAATGATCCAAGAGGTCTCAAATGATTGAATCAGGCAAAGTGCGTTAGATATATGTGATAATGTAAATGGAATAAAACAACACCGATCCTTCAAGCCGAACTTAACTCCGCCATTCAAGTGCATCACTTACTTGTGATTTGTGGAAGCGAGTGATAAGGCCGACAGCGAGGACCGGCGGGATACCTGGTACCAGAGCTCGATTTGCTTATTGTAAAGCTGCGTGATGTGTTCTGGAGCTAGTTCTGTGCCCCAACCGCGGTACTGTCAAATTAATGCCAAGTTTGAATATGGAAGCATGATTATGGAAGCATTGGCTGGTGACTTTTGGAGCTTTATATTCATGATTGGGTGTGATTAAAAATCATTAGAAAACATCGTTATTTTTTTGTGACAAAGTTGTTTGTACTTTTATGTCGGATAATTTAACAAATTATTTAATTTTTACATTCATAAGATTAAAATTTTAAAAGATTATTTGCTGACAAACGGCGTTTGTAAATTGTTGATATAAAATCTATATTATAACAAAATACTAACATATTGTAAAAAACGCAGAACAAAGAAATGTTATAAGACGAAAATTTTACTTCAGCGGCTTTAGTTAAGTTTGAAATAAAAGGCCTTATCAGATTAATTCTAAATAATTATTAGGTATTTATTCCACGAAGTCGAATAATATGCTTTACGAATTTTGACCTAGCTCTCCACTTCAAGCAACTATCATTAACTCTTTTGATTTTTGGAAACAATACCATCAAGAATGGTTTACTAACGCGTTTTCACCCGAATTTTAAAGTGTTCACGGTTCGTCCATTGTTATCATTAAAATAAAAATGTATCATTACGTGCATGTTCCTAACCCTGAGCAGTTTAAAATTTCGCGTATTTTGATGATATTTCACTAACTCTGGTAACGTCGACATGCACTGATGACATTATATTTTAGGGAATAGAATTTCTACCACGAATTTCATCAAACTATTATTTCAATCCAGCACACGATTATATCTTTTCCCCTCATCGTCATTTTATAATTAATATTCAATTAATGCGTGGAAGGTTATTATTTTACTTTGTTCTGTGTTTTTATTTGGTAAACTATAATGTTGGTTATCTATCTTCTAAACAGGCGTTGCTTATATTTTAGTTTATAAAACTCAACTCATTCATATATCAAAACTCTATTTTATTCGTTACGTCAGTAATCCAGCAGCAGTTTATTATGAAGAAAGAGTTGAGTTATTGTTTAGATAGACTTGGGATATGTATCCATCGTATCGCAGTAAGAATGGTGCCGACCTTGTATTCTCCGGCACGCTTCCTCAGGTCCAGCACCTCGCGGTACCAGGAGTCCCCTTGTGCTAGGCCCAGCGGCTGCAGCCCTGCCGCCCGCAGCGTGGTTGCACTGTCTTCCCCCACTCCTGTCACGCCTGCCCCGTCTGTCGCACCCGCCCCGCCTGTCGTGACACTCCCGCCCGCCCCAGAGTTCCCATCACCCAGCATCCTCTCGCTCGCCTCCTCATTAGACTTCCCTTTACCCCTGTATTTCGTAAATGTCCCTTTAGACGCCTCGTACACGTATTGAGAGAACGGTCTAAATTTCTTTTTGTACTCGCTTTTGTAACGTTTCCTATTATCTTTGTTACGATCCTCCCCGTTGGATATGAGGGCCGATAGCGCGTTACGGAACGTCGATTTTCTGGAAAATTCCATTTTATGTCTTAGAACTGGCAGTTCTCTCGTGTACTGCGATGATGATGCGGCAACAGAAACGGCTCGCGCCGAGCCGGGTTAGTAGAACAGACATGCTTGAAATAATTGGTAAGCTCGCAATGGTGAGGGATGTTCAACGGAGAAGACTAAGGTCCGACAGAGGTGAACAGGGGGCGCGCGCCCCGTGACGCTAGAATTCAGTGTTGGAAGTGTGGTGATACATCGACATACAAATCTAATCAAAACAGTATCAATGAACGTTCACATCGACAAAAGTGCAGGACACATTGAAATATCAAAAAAACTATTTCAGCTTACATTCCGTACTAAATGTTAGTTTTGGACTAAACTACTCGGCCTAGACACCGCCACCGTGAGGACAGTTGAGATGTTAAAGCAAATATCAAAAACGAAATTTAGACTTTGTTCTGCTTAAATAGTAGTTGTTTGAGTAAGGAGATAGGGGCAGAACAGAATCTTGAAGGAACCCTTCACCTTGCGTATTTCAACCAAACATTTATTTCTACGAATAAAGAATGAGCTTTCCATTGTATACACAAAATAAACTATTGCACAGTGCAGTCTTGCTATTCATTATTTTAAAATACTACAGAGAGAAACTCATAATATAAAACAGTACACAACAAGAAAAACAAAACGAAGATAACGAGTGAAACTATGCAGAGCATATTTCGAGTAGATTGCTGAATGTAAATAAGTTCCAACATTTACTACTGCAGTATTATTTGTTATTAGTTCTACCAAGTCTGTAAGTTTATTTTTGTAGCAAGAAGGAAAAAAAATACTTTCATTTACATAGGTAGCTTTATGAGTAGATGTAGTATATTATTGGCAGCTGATTGTACAAAACTTGATTAAAATGTTGAATTTGCTTAGTGAAGAATAGATAAGATCAATAATATCATCTTTGAAAAGCTCTTTATTATTTCGTTAAGGTTTCCTTCAAGATCAGGTTAATACACAAAGCTAAGACACAAAAATATTGAAAGCTATTAGCAGTTTAGTAATAACAGAACAGAGAATACTTCACCTGAAAGAGTCTAGGGGTTAGTTTTTACATTTCATATTATAGTCACATACATATTGAGTAATATTTACAGATTCTATACATGTTATCTGTCTACAATAATATTTGAAGATGAAACTCCGGATTTGCACGGATTTTCATTATTAAATGTTACAAAAGTGTCAGGTATGTGTGAGTATTGTGTTTGAGATTTCAGTCCGATGACTGGGGTTGATTATATCTTCTAACCCCAGTTGAAATGATATTTTCAATGATGTCAGTTGCAGAAAAGCAGCTGCATAGCTGAAGCAGAAGCTTAGTGATTCAATATATGCTGCTCGTGAATCAATTGCGCTTTTGTGATTTGCATTTTATAGACTGTTTCGAATTAAATCCAGATTTATGTAAAACTGGAATTTGCCAGTATTGTGGAAGATACAAATACTAAACATGCTAATAGAAATACATAAAATGAAGAAAATGAAACAATCTATAAGTTTGAAAAACTAGAAGTAAGTAGTAAGCTTTTTATGAATTAAGTAAGTGAAAAAGCAGAAGCTAATTTTAATTCCAGAATGTTTTTACACCCAATCATAAGATATGTAATATTGTACATTATTAAAGAAGCATATGTAAAAATATTCTGAAAACACATGTAGATATATCTTTAATTATTTATTAACCACACTTATTATTAAGATTCCTACTTCATGATTTGTGCAACGATAAACATTTATTTGAACCTTTGATTCTAGAAGCACTTTTCTCTACGTTGATGTTATATAGTTGGAACAATATATCTTCTACGTCGAACGCCACATATGAAGGCCTAATGATAATATAAGCGCAACGGGTTAATAATTGTCAAACATAATCTTTTTTTTCTGAAATTGAGCCTCATACACAAGTAATAACACAATTTAAGTACCATATGTTTGTCTGGATTTTCTTCTCTCTCTTGGATTTCATATAGTTTGGACGGACAGATTGACGTTATTTTTTTCACAAATTAAATAATTAAGTAAAGGGCCTGTGAGTGGCATATAGAAAACTTTCTGTCGTTTTGTATCTACGTAAAATAATCAAAATAGCAATCGCAATTAAAATTTGTCTTAAAAATACATAATTCCAGTACTAAAGTCAAAGAGATATTTGTTTACAAATCATGAAGTAGCCAATATAAAATGTTAATTAAGTCTTCTTCTAGAGTGTAACGACTCACCGTTGCACGCCGGGTTTCTGTCCATTCCAGAGGTAATCCTCGATGTAGCGCTTTTGACCGTCGTCATGGTCACCGTCCACATGGTTCATCAGTGGCTCAGCCTCCACTGATCCTGGAAACGTTACGGGTTCTTCCTTAGAAGAGTTGCGGTAGAAGGTCCTATTGGTATGTAGGTTAAGATAATTTGTTGTGGGAAATCAAGTCTCGATGTCGTTCATACAATACCCGAGAGACAGTAGGTACACGTTGGTATTTATAAGTACCGCCAACCCTAACACTAAGCTGTAGTAAAATACATCCAACTTAGTCTAATAGAAACACAAAGGCCATTACAAAATTACAAAGAGAAGAAAAATTTTGTAATGTAATCCGCGAAGCATACATCATTGCGAAAAATAAAAATATTATAACAAAAAGGTCAGCTGGCCGAAAATTTTGATATTTTACGATATGGCCCGATTCTTGCGGCCACAACGTAAACAGAAAATAAAACTTTTCCGTTTATATTATTATTCGAGCCATTTTTTTTCAGGCCATAATGTAAAAACCCTTGGTTTTAAGCACAGAAAAGAGATATAGTATTTGTATCTCTATGGTTTTAAGTATGTGACGAATAAAAAAAAAAAACAGATTTAAAAAAAATGCGTGAACATTGAAATGCATATGTATCGAGTGCCAGATACAAATACCCCTCTCAAAGGTGGAACAAGAGTAGGCAAGTTGAGTGACATATAGATAAGTATAACCGTCATTACCCAATTATTTTTAGATTATTGTTGGAAGTTTTTGTCGTTTTATTTTTATCTCCAGGAATTTCATGACATTAATTTAGATTTTGAAGCAGTGATAGCTCAGTGGCTTTGGCTATGGACTGCCGCGCAGCAGGTCCATGGTTCGAATCCCGCCGCGGGCTTGAGCTTCACCGCATGGTGGAAGGGCATTTTTGCGAATGCCCGCCTGGCTAGCGACCACCCTCAAGTGGAAAATCTGTCGCCAAGCACCTAACGGTGTGTTCCGGCAGCTTTCCTTGAGAGCCAGTAATTCTAGGTTAAGCCTGTTAACACCTTCGACCACATCGACCACGTACATATTAAGATAAACTGATCTTGACCTTTGTAAAGTTACATTATGAGTCTAAAAATTTCATTGTCTGTCGCAATCGGCACAAAATAACCACGTTATCAGTGTCCTATTACTAATCAATCGTGGTTGATTCATTTCGTATCAATGGTTAATTGGGTCTTAGATATTTTTGCCCAATAGGATGCCATCTCGACGGCCCTGTCGGATGCGTTCTTGAGGTTTTCGGATGCATTTTTTTTATGGGATAGGAGGGCAAACGTTCAGGCGGCTCACCTGGTGGTAAGTGATCAACGTCGCTTACGAGCATCCGCAAAACCACAGGTCTCGAGGATGCGCGCGGTCTTTGAGGAGGGAATATGCTCTCCTACATAATAGGTCCTTTTGAGTGCAAGTGGTCAGGCTCAGCGGACATGATACTATAAGTGTGCCATATTTTGCTCAGGAGCTCACCACACTTACATTTATATAATTTATCTTTTATAACCCATTTGGCCAGGGTACTTTTACAACGACCACCTTGGGTACGGAGTCTGTAGAGCGACTTCCATATTGGCCACTGCAGTTCGTTACCAGGAGGCAGGTGTTTCGCTGGGGTAATATAGTTTGTGGGTGTGGGGTATTTTTTGTACTAATCGTGTATGAAATTACAAAATTACAAATTTACGAGATGAAAAATTATGGTCATGTGCGGGATTCGAACCCGCGTCCATATACCTCTTTAGCCGGAGTTTAGTTGAACTATAGGTGTCGCTCCATCCCAATACGATGGTTAAAGAACGATAGGAAAAAAAATTGTTATGACTCATTGTCATTTTAGCTCATAATAATATGGCTATAATTTATCCTCTCGTATATTTGTAATTTTGTAACGTAATCCGCAGAGTATGCATTTTTGCAAACATAAAATTATTAAACGGGACTATATTGCTTTACTAGGTGATAGGTATGTTTAGAAAGACTCCGTCTTGATTGGTACCACCACAGCGTCTGACTCGAATTATTGTTAAAGGGTACAAACCCTAAATCAGAATATTGGAATGCCAATACTTGTAGACTCTATTAAAAGTATCGGAACAATAAACAAGAAGCAATAAGTAATTGAAATTTACTAATAAATATATATACAGTAACAGTCCGGTGCCTCCAACTGTACTAGGTAAATAGCAACGGACTCGCCCCATATTACAGAAGATCAAAGACATGTCTAGTTGTTGGGTAGTAGGTGTTTAGGTACCTCTGATACCTTAGGTAGATGTTTTTTCTTAATAGAAACGATTCTAAAATAGTAAGAACGCAAACCTCTTTTTAGTTGAGTGGTATAAACTCGACACTTAAACTTTAACCATCTCTTTCGCACATATCGTTGTTTAATAGAGGCTCGCTGAGACAGCAATCATAGCAAATAACTTTGCTTTTGATACTGAACGGAATAGCTCGTAGATATCGTTATGATATTTTTCACTTTCATTTTGTTTTAATTTGGGTACAGTAGTATCAAGCAGTCTTAAACTATCTGCCATAAAGATTTTTGCCCCAGTTTTTCACGAAGTTACATCCGTTTTAAGGCTCCCATTATATGTATACAAACGAGTAAGACCTCTCCTTGATGTGGGAGGCTTTTATTTAACGGTAGATGGCTGGGGATGATGATTTATTTGTACGTGAATAGACCGGAAAATCTTCTTTTATTCATGATGTTTTCGCTTCAAAAGCTGTTTACTTAACTCTTATCGCTCTTTCAGTGAGTCATAGTCGGATAAGTGTTTTGAGTTTTATCTTCTAAAACGTAAATTCCCTAATTATTCTAATGTAAAATAATACGTAAAGCAGCTGTCAAACTGTTATAATACGAGTTATCTAGGCAGGTCAAAGTTATCCAACAAAGAGATCATATTCATAATGGTATAAAATGCTCGCCGAATAATATTGTATATCAGTATATGTTAACTTAAAATCGTGAGACCATGTCGTATTTAAATTTTGTAGTGTTGTTTCTTATTTCTATAAATTTGCGATTTTTGGAGAGTGCTGTAATAAAAGACAATGGGGTAGAAGAAGAAAGCAACGATCTACTTAACAAGGACCTAATGCAAGAATTACTAAGCAGTTTCAACAGTTTGAACCAGAAGATGGACCGAAAATTAGGTAACATAGAGAGAAATATTCACAAAATTGAAGATGAATTTAAAGAAAGCAAGCGTGCTACTTCTTATTCGTTACCCGAGGAAAAGATCGTTGAAACTACAGAAAATGATACGTTACATGAAGGTCAATCAGTGATAGAAGAAGATCCCAAAACTGAGGCAGATAATCCACAACAAGCAACAACAGAAATGTATGACAATAATAACACTCAGATTGAATTATTTGAAGACAGATCAGTTGAAACGGTGGATAAATCAGTCGAAACGGAAGATGGACCAACTCAAACGGAAGATGGGCCAAACAAAACGGAAAATGGGCCAGACGATACGGTTGATCAGTCAGTTTTGTTTGTTGATACGAAACAAAAGAGAGTGCCAGTGGCAAATGGTTGCAAAGTTTTTCAATTTGGTGATGAAGACTTATATATAGTCGATATAGGAAAAGATTTACAGCACGCGAGTTTGGAGAATAGCACCGGCCATTATACATACTTTGAGACGCACTTTGCTCTACCTAGGGAAAGTGTGAAGCTTGTGCAAATAAATCTGGGTACATTTTACTCGCACTACTCAATAACATGGCCGAGTACAGATTATGCAGACATGGTACAAGTAGTTGATTTTAAGAATGTTCAATCGATCCGGTTTTCATCTTACACCAACGACGGCACTGATGACTACACGCGTTTCTATGTCAAAATAACATATGAAACATTTGAATTTGGCATATATGACTATAATGTACAGCCGGTAACCTTAATGACACGTGGCATTATTCTTCCGATGGATTTCTTGTACTTCACCTTATTGCCTAGCAATCAAGAGTCATGGAAGGCATCTGATTTGCCAATTTATTACGACTGTCCTATTCAACAGAAATGGTCATAATTATAAGTAAAGTTTGGATAATTGGCTCGAATCGAAATAATTTTGAAAGAAAAAGATCTGCCTCGGTCGCCTAAATTCAAGTCGTCATTTCCGACCCCTACAATGTCATGTTTTTTGGCGGTTCTACAACATTTAATATATCAGTTTTGGTACATTATACAAAAAATAAAGGTGTAAAGGCTGATTTACTTTTTCAATTTCGCACTTGTTTCTACTCGTATCTTTTCGTCCTTGTGGAAATATGTTATTCTAGCTTCCAGCCGCGCGCAGCGCGTATTTCGGTTAACGCGCAAAAAAATTAACCTCTTTTTGCGCAGTTGGATAAAAACTATCCTATATCTTTTCCCGTGTCTCAAATTATTTCTATGCTAGTTTTCATTCAAATCGGTCTAGTAGTTTTTAAGTTTATTCGTTGCATACAAAAATACAAATCTTTCCTCTTTATAATATAAGTATAGAAGAACAGATTGCGATTTAAACTGGCAGTGGAGCGACTAATGCAAATACTATAAACGGCGCAAATATGCCGATATTGATGGCGAATACATGTTTTTGCCTTTGGGTCCTTTTCATTCTGTGCTTTGGGGTTCAAACTTTAGGTCCGTGGGGGTCAAGAGCGCGCTCACGAAATTTATAGATTTTTGGCTAAGCGTTTTTTTAATGGACTGACGGTACACGATTGAGGCCCACATGATGTTAAGTGGTAACCTTTGCCTATACCAGATACATCTCGTCACAAGTTACGAATTGCACTAAGCCCATCACTCTGAGACATATCCTAGTCTGTAATTTTACTGGACTGCTGCCAGAACTGCCCGTGGGGTGCCGGGTTAGAATTGCACCTCCCCATATCATCCCGTGGGTGTCGTAAGAGGCGACTAATGGAATAATACTGGAAGGTGGGCAGCAGCGCCTTCTAAAGACCTGCAACTTACACTGCGATCCCCAAGACGCCTGCCAAGCGTGAGGATTATGGCAAATACCCCCTTAATAAGGGAGTCTGTGTTCAGCAGTGGACGATCCGGCTGTTACAGTACAGTACAGCTGCCAGTACAATTTGTTAAGTGCTTGGTGGACTTTCTACTTGAGGGTGGTAGCTAGCCAGGGGAGCATTCGCTAAAACACCACCATGCGATGAAGCTCAAGCCGGTGGCGCAGCGGTGTGGTTCGAACCATAGACTTGCAGCACCGCAGTCCATAGAATACCGCTCTATTTAAAATGTACTATCGTAATACTTATTTTTACTCAAAATAGTAGTATAGTATAGTTTTATTCAAAATAGGGCATATTCTTTGACTTTTATTGCTTTTATTTATGAACTACAAAATTGCCTGTAATACACTTTGTTAAAAGGCGATAAAAATTAATGGCCTCGAGTTACATACCCGTTCTTCTCGCAGTGGCGCTATGCATTTTTTTGCTGAACGTTTTTACGTAGAATATGAATTATTCAGTACTCAAATTGGTAATTATCTTTCATAAGAGCTTATAGACGCCTAATTTTAATCACCGATATTTTAACTTTATTTCTACAACCTAACAACAATATTATGGATGGTTTTGGGGTTTTCGTTAACCATTCGCTTTCATCGCGGCGGTGTATTGTAGTGTGTTGGTGGCAGTGTATTGTAGCAAATTTTTATACGAGTACATAAAAATTACGTGTCACGTTGTTTGTCCGCGATGGACTCCTAAACTACTGCTAAACCAATCCTAAACTAATCCTAAACCAATTTTAAATTCTATTTGCACACCGTGTGCAATTTAATCCAACTTGAAAGATAGGATAGCTTGCATCTTAATTTGTAGTAATACGGAAAAAAATTACCCGTTCGAAGCCGGGGCGGGCCGCTCTCAATTTTATATGTTAAATGTATTTTTTTCCGTATTTAATAAATAACACTTTTTTCAGTGATGCATGGCGTACAGGATCGACTATGTTACTATATCAGCCAGATCGTCCACTGCTGAACACAGCCTCCCCCATTTAGGGGTGGGTTTGCCATAACACCCACGCTTGATAGGCGTCTTGGGGATTGCAGTTTAAGATATTAGTTTTAGAAGGCGCTGCTGCTCACCTCCTGGTATTTTACCTTTAGTCGCCTCTTACGACACCATAGGTAGCAAATTTTACCTTTAGTCGCCTCTTACGACACCCATAGCTAGCAATGGGGAGGCGACATTCTAGCTCAGCACCCCACGGGCTAAAATTGTTTTGATAGCCCACAATTTTTGGTCACCCTTGGCAATAGCTGCAATGAAGTCATCAGAGTATATTGGCAAAGACAGAAGTTTCCTATCACAAATTTCCTATACAAAAAATATGCTGCCTGAATGATCATATTATGAACTTTATTGTTTTACTGTATGTACCATTAGCACTCACATTAGAACGTAATGTACAAACGACGCCTAAGCCCATAAATGCACTACAATAAATTTACTGTGGTGTCTTTTCTGATCTAATTGAAAAACAACCTGATCAATTGAGATGAAATGGGACTACAATAACTCTATACCCAGTGAAAAAGAGTTAAGATAAGATAATCTGTAAAAAAAATACGCATCGTCGTATAAAAAATACGCGTCGACTGGGCCATACTCCATCTTTTCTTGGAAGTGAAGCAGTACAAGTAGTTAATTAGTTAAGATAATCAATAGATTTGAGTGGAATAACAAGTAGAAACAAATTTATTTAATAAATACAGGATATGGATATGAGTAGAATAGAAATAAACACTGGATTCTGAAAGGAACGCGAGTGAATAGGTATCTTCTAGGTAAGCGCGCTCCATCATCAATCGCATCATCACTTAACATCAGGTGTGATAGTGGTCAAGTGCTACCCAGCTAGGTATAAAAAAAAGGATTAGTATGGAATATAAAAAGTGTAATCTGATCCATCTCGGTAATAGTTTAGACTTGATTTAAAAGGCAATTAAATCCATGAATGGTTTGGTGAATGGATGAGAGTTGAACAGGTCAAAAAATACTCACTTGAAAGTTTAATCTAGCAACGAAACTAGGTAACACAACTTTTAAGAATACCTCTAATTGCCGCACTTTATGAATACTCAAAAGCAGTACAAAAGATTTAAAGTTAGTTAAGTTAAAAGTTGATTGGTGACTCTACGCCAGTAAGTTATCATCTTCTATATGAAATATTAAAAGTTGTCAATCTATATTTATCGCTTATGGCTCGATGCGTTATCATCATAACAATAACACATAATTATGATTGGAATTTACGCTTTACATTATCTTACTCTAATTTCCGAGTCCATTCCACTCCAAATATAAGAAAATGAAATAAAACCTTATCGTTTAAAAACAACGTGAGCGCAGGTCAAAAGTTAAAAAGACAAACAAATATATAAGAAGAAACAAAAGTATTTTTCTAACATTAATTAACTAAAATCCGTGACAATATGTCGCTTACAAATATTGTTTTGGTATTTCTTATTGCCGTGAATCTACGAAGGTGCTGTAAAATAAGAATATGTCAAATGGATAAAAGAAAAAGCAAGTGACAACATTCTTATTGAAGAGTTAAACTGTTAGAACAATCCAAACCGAGGAGTTTATATGTCAAACACATTGAAGCGAGAGATGTACCAGAAATTGGAAAACATTTCCTGAACATTGAAAACAAGTTCATAAAAATCATTTATGGGTAATTGAAGATTTAAGGATAAGTAACTGACAACATTTTTAATGAAGAGTTAGCACATGAACTTTTAGAACAGTCCAAACCAAGGAGTTTATATGTCAAACACATTGAAGCGAGAGATGGACCAGAAGTTGATAAACATTTCCTGAACATTGAAGACAAGTTCATGAAAATCAAATTGTGGGTTATTGAAGAAGCTACGTAGATACACAATTTAATACATTAAATGGTGGTAAATCACAAACAAGAACAAAAGAAGTCATCAATATATAGATTATAAGAAATACAAGAGAAATAGAAGAATGAGCAATGAAAGCATTCGATTGTACAATCATGTGTTATGTCCAAGGCGGCTGTGTAATTATTTGAAGATCAATCGAAACGGTTGGCAAGTCCGTTCGTTGAAACAACAAAACAAACAAAGGATAGTAAATAAATTTTTCAATTTGAAGACACATGGTACAGTAGAACTGTCGACCTCCATCGAGACCTGAAAATGGATGTCGTTGTGGATATAATATAAAAACATGCAGAAGCTCACGAACATAGACTTCACCACCACGTGAATGTTGAGGCAATCCAGCTCCTTGACAACACAGACATCGTGTGAAGGCTAAAAAGGACAAAACCTCTTGAGTTAGTGTAGTTGAGTGACAGTGATAAGTAGTGAAGTGAGTGCTACATATAAAGAACACAAGAACACATAGTGTCTTTCCTTTAATAGAGACAATAAGATAAGATAGGTGTTAATAGACACATTCAACACTTGAAGCGCTCGTAGCGAAGTTTGCTTGGCCATTCTGAATCGATCAGCAAAGTTAAGCAACGTCCGCCGCGGTCAGGAGTTGGATGGGTGACCGCTGCATGGTGATATTACTACTAAGCGCTTCCGTGCTTCGGAGGGCACGTTAAGCCGTCGGTCCCGGTTGTTGTCTTAGGATGGCAGTCGTTACAGCATGGTGGTAGGGCACTTTGCGAATGCCCGCCTGGCTAGCTACCACCCTCAAGTTGAAAATCTGTCGCCAAGCACTTAACGTTGTGTTCCGGCAGCTGTCCTTGAGAGCCAGTAATTCTAGGTTAGCCTGTACAACATCTTCGACCACATCATCACTTACTATCAGGTGAGATAGTGGTCAAAGGCTAACCTATCAAGCATAAAAAAAAAAAAAAAAATGTGACTGGTCCAAAGGTTTCTTGAAATGTTTATAATATAGGTTGCAGATACATTAACCAAGAAATTTTGGGAGGTAAGGGTGTGTGAGGTTGTTTGCCTGCGTCCTGAATTAACACATGCCACATATTTTATATTGATATTATAACTTTACGAAGTCTGTATATATTTGAAAATATTATGTGTGCTCATAAAAAAATAAGTAAATTTAAATTAAACAGTGACAATCACGATTATAACATAAGGATTATAAATAAAATAGCGGCACCAGGTTGTAGATCAGCAAAGACAACAGTTTGTAATTAAAAATGCTTGGACTAGTACGCCTCTGCCAAGCTTTGTAATCATTTTACTGTATAGTATGTATTTAAATTTTAAAAGACGTTTAAAAGAATGGACCCGAGTTTCTTGCCCGTTCTTCTCGCAGTGGCTCTATATTTTGTTTTTGCTGAACTTGGCAGTACATTGTAGAATATTTCAATATTAAAACATATAATTGACCTTCATAAAAGCGTCGTAGACGCCTAAATTGAATAAATGATTTTAACTTTGAGTAAAAGAAAAACAAAAAATATAATATATAATAATAGAGTAAATATAAATAAAAACGTAACCGTGTTTCACGACTAAAACGTATGAAATAACATGCTGAAGTCGGTATCATATTGTTTCAAAACTCAACTAAAGTTATTTCATAGATTCCATTACATACCATTCTAGGTTAAGCCTGTTAACACCTTCCACCACATCATCACTTACCATCACGTGAGATTGTGGTCAAAAGCTTACCTATCAGCAATAAAAAAAAAAGATTTTCGTGTTGGAAGGCGGTTAGGTTTTTTAAAAATATTATGTTAGTGTAGTACTTTTTAGTGATGTATAAATAATAGTTTATGCAACTGTCATATAATAAAGGGTATTAAAATATGAGTGTAGTTTTTTGAAACGAGCCGCAGGCGAGTTTCAAAATAAGACTATACGAGTGTTTTAATACCTAATTATATACTTTAAAAAATTGTTTTAAACTTTAAAACAATTTTTTAATTATTAAAGTACAATGTGTCCCGACAAAGGAGGTTTCAATTCAATTTAAGTACACATTATCTGTGGTGAGTGCGCTGCGCTAGTTTATATATTGCATTTTATTTAATGTAGCTACCTATAACCATGAGATTAAATAAAGTAGTGTATGCAACTGCATATAATTAGGTATTAAAACACTCGTATAGTCTTATTTTGAAACTCGCCTGCGGCTCGTTTCAAAAAACTGCACTAAACAATGCTTTAAAATTTAAAATTTAAAGCATTGTTTTGTTAGGAGAATAATGCTTTAATTTATTTTTTTAATTTTCTTAAAGAAGTATGTATATAAAATATGCCAATAAAGGTCTGTATTTCATTTCATAATTAGAATATTACCGAATGAGATTATAAATATAAAGATTATTTATTCACCCAAAATACTGTCTACCAACAACTTATATTGTTCATAGACAGTGTTTTAGGTGAGTTTATAACAACTACTATATCAGCCAGTTGTGCAAATAAAATTTTCAGTAAATAAACTATAACATAAGAAATTCTCAATCGATTTTCATGAAATTGAAATAGGACTAATGTTGAGTTATACTTTATATACCAAACGAAATAAGAAACATGAATTCATTTCATAATTGGCGGAGTAATAGTGTAATAAACATACAATAAAAAAACCTAAAGAACACCTGTAGATATCTTCTTTTTTTCGAAATCGAATAACAAAATGTTACATATGATTGCTTGGGTAGGCAGTACAAATATGTCAGTAGTAGTTGCACATATTACTCAAAATATATCGAGGAACTTCGTGAGTGGAAATGTTTATAGTGCCGCGATGCTCATTCAGCGTATTTTTACACGACTGCCCAAAAAAGGAGTGTTATGTTCTCAGGGTCACGTATGTATGTTTATGAGTTATATTCATTCCACCATAACTTCTTAACGCCTTAATCGATTTTAATCTATGATATATCATTAGATTCGTCTTTATAGCGTGGGTGACAATCGTTTTTTTTATGTTATTGTGACGGATCAAGCTCGAGGCCCACCTGATGTTAAGCGGGCTAACCTCTGCCTATAACAGATGCATTTCGTCATATGACGAATTGCACTACGCCCGTCACCTTGAGACGAAATTTCACTGGCTCTCAAGGACTGCTGCCGGAACACACCGTTAGGTGCTTGGCGACAGATTTTCTACTTGAGGTTGGTCGCTAGCCAGGTGGGCATTCGCAAAATGCCCTTCCATCATGCAGGTACAATGAAAGAGTAAAATAAAACAAACGGATTGATTTTAGACGTCATACTAAATGAAAAAAAAAAACTCCTAAACATTTCAAGTGTGGTATGAACATGAAGAAAAAATCCATTAATAATAACTAGTTTCACTTTCAATGAGACGATATAATGTTTAACGAAAATAAATAATTTGCTTTTTGTAAATTTTTCGATTATCCTATAAGAGAATATGGAGCTGTTTTGGATAAAGGCATGAAGATCATAATAGCTGACCTAGAAGGCTATAAATTCCAACCAACCAGCCAGCCAATTTTGAGCCGCGATATTTATAATATTTTATGCAGCAAGCGAACAACTATATAAGCTCTGAGACTGGCCACGGTTATGCATTCTCAATGAAGTTTTAAAAGCATACCACTTTACGAAAATTGTAGTTATTTTTCTGTATAAAATTATAGTTATTTTGCATTCAGTAGTGTCATTAAATATTCTTTTAATGGTTTATTAACATAAGTATTCATTCCGGACCGGTTTTAAAATCTGCAGCTCAGCACTATGAATGGTAGAGTACCAGATGAATACGAGTAGAGGAAAGGAAGGTAACTTGGAATACTGCATGTAATTTGGAATAGGAGGGTTTCACGGAAACTAGTAGTGCCTTCTAGTTTTAATGGCCGTATAATATTAAAGATAGACACCATCTGTCGATATGTTTACAATGTTAGTTCGCAAAATTCTCATGATGGCGATCAGAGACTAAAGTGTGAAGAAGTGTGATTGAAATATTTGAGGTTCGTATATAACCCATTCCCATTGTCACAATTTGTTATGTTTAAGCTTTATGTATACTGTATAATGGATCATACATTATGCATATTGACTTTGATTATAGCAGTAGGTATATAAATTGATAAATAAATGACACGTCGACGGAATAAGTAGGTACGTCTATTCCAAAATACCTACACGACATGTGAAAATCGGAATTCTGTCATTTTGTTGTTCAAACTTAAATTTTACTACATTGTGTAGTTTGGTTAGTATTCGTAGCTAGCGGATTGATAGTTAATGAATTTTGCTTGAACTTAATGAAGGTATTATTTGTTTAAACCCAATTGAAAAAAATATACAGGCCTAAAACTATTGCAAATTACCTTCCTTTCCTCTACCCATTTTTAGTAAATAACCGCGCACCGAGTAGTTGTGTTGAGTTGACTACCGACCCACATGAAAAAGTTTCGAAAACGTCTTTTTATAATATTTTTTAGGATTCCGTACATCAAAAGGAAAAAACGGAACCCTTAAAGGATCACTTTGTTGTCAGTCTGTCAAGACCCTTTTTCTCAAGAACGCATGGAGGTATCAAGCTGAAATTCATACCACATACTCAGGTTATAACTCAGGCTATTGTCCCCGCCTGATTGTAAGCGTCACACCCAGCGCCTGTCCATTATAGTTACAGTATCTAGGGAGCGCAGTAGACCAATTTTCCCAGAAGCAATTCCACGGGCATATGAAGCCATCTAGTATTACATTATTTACACTTTTTTAAAGTTTGGCTGGTAAAAGCAACGGTATAGCTTGCAGGGGTATAGAAATTAGTACGAGTTTCCAACATCATTCCATAGTTGGAAACTCCTAAATATTTCCACAACTCTCGGAGCAACATTGCAACTTTGACCGGCCAAACTGTAAAGTGACGCCATTGAATAGTTTATGCGCTTTAGAGCTGTTTTGCATATTCAAAGAAGTTGCTCTACTCATTTGTGTACTGTATAGTACCTCTATTTTATGAGGAAGTACATTGGCTAAGTCATAAGTAATTTCTAAATATGATTAAAAGCGCTATCGCGTGCTGAGCGAAAATCATGTTTTACAAATTTTTGGAGCACAAAATGTTATGCCCCCGGGCAGGAATCGAACCCGCTTCCTCCGATTTCGCGCCGGATGCCTAAACCACTCGCCCATCTGGGCACGCTATTTCTAGCCGAAATTCCGGTTTAGGGATCCGGCATTAGGAATTTATTTAAGTTTACATATTTCAATTAAAAAAATAAGATTTATTTATTTATTGCTGATAGGCTAGCGTTTAACTACTATCTCGCCTGATGGTAAATGATGATGTGGTCGAAGATGTTCCGGATTAGCTCACAAGGACTGTGGCCGGAATTCACCGATAGTTGGTGACAAATTTTATACTTGATAGTGGTAGTTAGCCAGGCGGGTATTCGTAAAATGCCCTACCACCATGCTATAACCACTGCCATCCTACCGACAAACGATACCTAACGTGCCCTTCGAAGCACGTGCTCAGTGGTAATGCCTCTAGTGGTCACCCATCCAAGCCATGAATGCAGCAGACGTTGCAATACCTAGTTCATCGGAACAAGTAAGCAAGCTACGCTACGAGCGCATCAAAGTTATATTTGTATTTATCGGTGGAAGAAACTCCGAGCACCGTTAGTTAGTTTTATGATGTAACAGCTCTGCTAGCCTTCTTATATTTCATGCCAATACACTCGTAATAGGTGTATAATGACTAATAAAAGAAAGTGCTAATGACATCCTCGATGTGCGTGCGGGGTTCCGTACTAAGACAGATGGAACGACAAAATAGTTTGTAATTTCACAGTTTTATATACCTTTCTGGGTCTGACCCTTACAATGCAGTTTTTGTTTTAAGTTTTTGTTATTATACGTTAGGATTTGGAAGTTCGCCGCGTGTGTGTGTTACTTGTTTAAAAAAGTTTCATGTTTGGGGACTCCATTTATTTTTTATTAGACAATGTCATACTAATGCATATTCTGTAAAAATTTTAATCGGCTACCTATAGATGGATGGCGATTTACCTATATAGATGGGAGGGTTAGTAATAGGGTCCCGTTTTATAGTATAACTATATAATGACGTGTTTTAGATACTTTATTAAAATGCCAACTATTCAGTGGAAGTCTGCAAAATAAGGATGACCTCAACAAACCTTAAAACAAGAGTTTTTTTGTGGTGTGAGCAAATTCCGTGGCGAAAAAGTGGCGACACTGGGACGCGGAAATCACTTAGTATATAATTGGGGGCAGCATATCTCGGATATCTGTGGTCACAAGGTTTTCAAATCGGGCCACTATGTCGCTACAAAAATTCATGCAAAACATTTCCTGGCCACAACATAGACTATTGGGGGATGATATAATGAGCGTCTGCACTTATATACTTATTTGGACACACGTGATTGTCTTGTTCTTTATTAACTAAAATTTGAGGTACAAAATAGTATATATTTAGCTTATTACCGGCACCGAGATTCAGCAGACTTGATGAGTATCCTCTATAGAACTTTTCCTTGCAATTTGGAAAAAAAACATTGATTAAGAAATCCTACGACACAGTTTGTGATTACTTAGATGACAAAAATGCTTGGACAATTCCGCCTCTGCCAAGCTAGCTAGCCTGTCACCTATGTAATTTAAACAAATATTGTAACATTTTTTATACATAGTAAGTATGTAACATATGGTTAAAAGACGTTTAAAAGTATGACTCAGAGTTTCTTGGTCGTTCTTCTGGTAGTGGCTCTATACAATTTTTGTCTGCTGAACGTGGAAGTACAATGTAGAATATTTCAATATTAAAATTTGTATGTGACCTTCATAAGAGCGTCGTAGACGCCTAAATTGAATAATTGATTTTGACTCTGACTTCACGTGATACGATTGCTCTATTAAATTGCTATAGTATTCACTTACCTTCAGCGACGGCGGCCTTCTTCAGTGCACCCATGGAGATGCTCTTCCTCGGCACGGGGTCAGCGTTGTCCTTGGGCCAGGCAAACTGGTTCCGGTACTCAGTACTTGCCAACACTACCACCTCTGGCTCCTTGGTGGCCATCACTTCCCCCATCGCTGTGGTGGCCTGGACAGAATATGTCACAGTTAGAATCTTAGAGAGTCATAAGTTTACCGAAGTATCACCGCGAGCTCAACCCAGTTGAACTCGTTTGGTCTCAGGTGGCAGGTGGATCATATCCCTGATAAACGGCAGGAAAAAATATGGCATAAAATAACAAAAGTTATAAAATTTATGAAGTCTGAACTCTTTTGTTACGAGGAGTAGTAAAAATGGTGGTCATGTCTCAACCATGTGATAACCAAGATAGAAACAAAAATGTACGGGGTCGACAATCATGTACAAAATATGTTAGAGCAAATTATTATTGACGTATCTGCAGAAAGTTCAGCAAAAGAATGACGATAATGTTTAAGATTACAAGAATTGAAGTGGAATTATTTGATTTATATATGTTCTAGTACATAATACATATAACTATTACTTTATATTTGTTTTATATCATAAACGCGAACAGAAACTTTTGTTACGAATATACTAAGTATGCAAATTTAAATCATAAAATAATTACCTCATTCTTTACAGTGAATTACAGAAGTATTCAATATGAAAGGCCCTTAACAATTTCAAAACAAGAACGAAGGCCAATGACGGCAATGACCCATCTCACTCTGTCAATATCGGAAATGTGCGAGAGACATACTCAGTACTCGTTTGTTAAAAAACGAGACTATAGTAAAGTTTATTTCTTTAAGGTGAAAACTCACGTCAAGCTAGGTTTCGTGCGATCGTGTTGAATGGTTATTCAACATGATCACAATCAAAAATAATATTTCTCGTATTATCCTGGAAAGTTATTGGACACCAATGCATGTGATTCCATAAATTACCCCTCAAGACTATTTCGTTTACCCATCACATATGCTAGTAAATTCAATAAGTATCGCAGAAATGTATTGGATATTGTAAAATCACTTCTCTGAATCTAATGTTTTACGTGAACAAGTACAATAGATTAAAGATTTAGCAAAGATGCAAAAAAATCTTAGAACATATAAAACAATAAAACGGCACCCTCACTTCAATCATGGCAGGCGACGTCTCCTGATTGAGTCTCGGTAAAAAGCGTATGTGCGTCTACTGCCTGATAGTCTTCTTGTCTTTGTCATACATTAAAACATATCATATACAATGGATATGTACATAGCAGTGTGCACTATGTGCTTGTGTTAAATTTTATGCACATTATGTTAACGTGATATTACAGCGTACCCTATCCCTTATGTTATATACCTATATACCTTTTTGTTATTTAAATCGATGAAAAAATATTAATACATTGGATTTCCCGCAAATGACTTCAGCTTCCGCCTTAAGTTAACGTGTACATTTTATATTAATTGAAGGAATATAAATAACTAGCTTTCCGGGCGCGGCTCCGCCCGCGCGTATGTCGGTTATCGCGCAAAAACATTAACCTCTTTTTGCGCAGTCGGATAAAAACTATCCTATGTTTTTTCCCGGGTCTCAAACTATCTCCATACCAAATTTCATTCAAATCGGTCCAGTAGTTTTGCCGTGAAAGCGTAACAGACAGACAGACAGACAGACAGACAGAGTTACTTTCGCATTTATAATATTAGTATAAAAGTATAAAAGTATAAATAGTATAAATAGTATAAATAGTATAAATAGTATAAATAAATAGTATAAAAAATTCCTTCTACAGTAGTAAACTAGTAAGTTCTGGAATAAGGTCTATGTTCATTTTAAAGCTAGTGGGTATGAGTTCAATGTCATTCTTTCAGGAACCAGTTACTGAAGACCACAATCTACGCAGTCAATAAGAGATCTTTAGGGCCAGATGGCACTAAAGATCGGTTATGCTCGGCTTCTCTTCCAACGGGTGTCGTAAGAGGTGACTAAGGGAAAATACTGGAATGCGGGCAGTGCCTTCCAAATAACTGCCATCATATTCTGCAAACCCTGAGCTGCATGCTGAGCATAGGTATTTGGTAAACCCCCTTTAATGGGGGAGGGTACGTGTTCAGCAGTAGACGATACAGTATCGGTGGTTGATAGATTTGGGACGTTTTGAAGCAATGATGGCCGAGCGGCTATAGACAGCCGTGCCGCAGATCCCTGGTTCGATCTTCACCCGGCTTGAGCTGCACCGCAAGGTGGAAGGGCATTTTGCGAATGCCTGCCTGGCTAGCTACCACCCTCAAGCAGAAAATCTGTCGCCAAGTACTTAACAGTGTGTCCCGGCAGCAATTCTTGTACCCATAAAAATTACAGGCACATAAATTTAACAACTGTTTGTTTCCGTATGACGGGCGCAGTGCAATTCGTCACATGACGAAATGCATCTGTTATAAGTAGAGGTAAATACGCTTTACATCAGGTGGGCCTCGTGTTGTTAGGTCACAAAGTCACAATCACATTAAAAAGAAAAAAAAAACAAGGTTTCAAATGTCACCTTGGGCTCGACGGTGTCAGTCCATCGTGGTTGTCGAGGACCTTCGGACTTGCTGCGTCTCCCTGCACGCTCTGGATCATTTCTCTGCGCACTCTGTAACCAAACATTAAGGTTATTTTATAATTTTAAATAGACAAGCATTTGGTCACCATCTGACCTCATTGAAAAAATTCTTCGCAGCTAGTTTTATATAGCTTTTTGACAGGTTATCTCGTATAGGTACGTGGCCTGTGGGGTGCCAGGCTAGAATTGCGGGCTATTCCTGTAGTCCTTCAACTCTCCTTGAATTATCACTCCTCCTCAGAAACTATAATTAAATACTAAGTATGTAGTAACAGTTGTTAGTTGTGTGTTTGTATTTTTAGCTAAAACATTCAGGCGATACTTTTCGGGAAAACATTTTCCTTTGCAAGAAAATAAGGAGGATGTCATCAGTAGACATAAGTATTTCTATATACTTATTTTAAATGTTTTATTAAGTACGTAATAAATGTTTTATTAAGTAGTTTGTATTTTGTTTTGCCACAAATTAAGTTATTTCTTAATAAATACCGTCCGTCTTATATATTTATTCTTGTATGCACAAGTTACTCGAATAAAAAGTTTTACCCCTCTTCTTATATGACTTTACTTGGCACTGGGAACCTATTCTAACAGGAATTTTAAAGCATTGATGGTCCAGTGGCTAAGACTATGAACTCGTTCGTTCTGAACGTGAACTGAACTGAACCAGAACTGCCAATGATTTTGAGAGTGTGGTGAGATATATTAGCGTTGAATTTTAGGTAAAATTACTGCATGAATTAGCACCGCGATAGCAAGTCATAAGAGATTGTCTAATCTTGACCATGATAATAATCTTCTATCATGATTTCTTTTTATTGCCTTGTTGTGTTGTTAATACTACGAGGTGTTCCACAGATAAATACAGGATTATTAGACGTAGGCACTGAGAACACCAATTAAACTTATCTCTAGACTGCGTATCGATTAGTTTAGTAAAGAATGGGCTTGGATGTAATTTGCCGATACGTAGTACAACTCCAACGAGCTTTGGGCGGCGGACTACCCTCTATTAAAATATAATTTTATAATATTTTGAAAATGTAGTTTTTACCTTTTTTATGCCTGATAGGTTAAGCCTTTGACCTGATGGTAAGTGATGATGTGGTCAAAATGTTTTTCAGGGTAACCTAGAATTACTGGCTCTCAAGGAAAGCCGTCGGAACATACCGTTAACCGACGTCGACCTTGCCGACAGATTTTCTAATTGAGGGTGGTAGCTAGCCAGGCGGGCAAACGCAAAATATCCTACTACAGAGCTGTATCGACTGCCATCGTAAGACAACAACCGGGACCGACGGATTAACGTGCCCTCCGAAGTACGTGCATGCTCAGTAGTAAGGTCACTAACGGTCACTCATCCAAGTCATGACCGCGGAGGACGTTGCTTAACTTAGCTGATGGGCTGAGATCGGCCAAGCAAACATCGCTACGAGCGCTACGATCTGATAAATTTTGGAAAACACGATGAGTTAGCGGTCCCCACGGACTTGGACTGATGGATAGACAAGGCATAATAGTAATAGGGTCCCCTTTGGCTGTAAACTAGTAAGAAACCCTAATAAAGAAACCTAAAATATGCCCAAGAGTTCGTGGATAATTAATATTCTCGCTGTAACACGAAATGAGGCTCTATGACCATTACGTTGACGTCCCAGAATGTTGTATGCTCCAAATTAGTGTTTGTAAAAATTTCAAATAACGAGCACTGTAAAAATTAGAAGGGGCTGTTAGTAATTACGAGGTTTGCCATCTCATCCTGTTTGCGCAGTTTTTTATCGCTTTCAACCAGATGCGAGTGAGTTCTGTTATAGTTAATATTACTGTACACACATGTAATTCTTTATGTATGTACTTGAATATTATAAAGATGAACAATAAAGAGTTTTTGTATAGTACATTGTATTTATAACCGACTTCAGAAAAAGGAGGAGGTTCTCAATTCGTCTGTTTTTTTAAATATATGTTTGTTAACTCAGAACTTTTTACTGGGTGAACTGAATTAGATGTTTCTTTTTTTATTTGAAATTTGTTTTTGATGCTTGTCGTGTCCCATGTTTTTGAGTTGCACTCCAAAAACTAAAAAGATTTTTCCTATCTGGATGTTATAGTCATTGCCACTGAATGAGAATCGATCCCTTAAGCACAGAATAAAAGACGTAAGTAGCAAGGGTAACTAGAAAAGTGAAAAAAAATTAATTTAAAAAAACTTTAACACTCAAAAGTGTGAAATAACTTGTCGAAGTCGGTTCCATGCGCACAAAATTGTGATAATGGGTACTTTTGAACTATCATGGTATCGAATTCAACAATTTATTTCACTCTTTTGAGTTTAAAGACGTTTCCATTTAGAGGTAAAAAAAGAAATTTGACTCGATGGACTGTGATAGTTTAAATCGCATTCAATTTCATAAAGCGTTTAGCAGGTTAGGTTTTTCGTAATACTGACCCTAGCTCTGTCAAATGCAGAGTTATGATGTGGTCGGATATCATCGGCCGGCGCTGGGTCAAACAGCTCGTTCGTCTTGTACGCTACTCCGGGATACTTCTTGCGACGAGGTATCGCTGGCTCCATAGGACCTAAGGACAAGAGAATAACAGTTATATGTTACAGGCTTCATCATTATTGGAAGTGATATGATGACGGTGAGATAGAGACAGGTTTTTTGAGCATATTAATTTCTTTTTTGCTTATAGGATGGCCTTTAATGATACAGGTAAAGATGTTAAAGTTATAATAGGACTTGGAGTTTTAATATCAGCCTACGGTCAATAATCTTCATTGATTTGCTGTGAGCATTTTGCGGTGAGCAACTCGGGATAGTTGGTACGTTCTGAAGTTTTATTTATAAACAAAACAGTTTTCGAAGCAGTGATGGCTCAGTGGCATTGGCTATGGACTGCCACAGCAGGTCCATGGTTCAAATCTCGCCACGGGCTTGAGCTTCACCGCATGGTGAAAGGGCATTCTGCGAATGCACGCCTGGCTAGCGAACACCCTCAAGTAGAAAATCTGTCGCCGAGCATCTAACGGTGTGTTCCAGCAGCTAAACCTGAGAGCCAGTAATTCTAGGTTAAGCCTCTTCACACTTTCGACCACATCATCACTTACGACCAGGTGTGATTGTGGTCAAAGGCTAGCCTATTAGAAAAAGAAAACCTATAAGTTTTAATATTCAATTTTCTTTTTTTATACATATCACACTTCATGTATCATTTACTTAATTACAACGAAGGTGTTAATTGTTGTGAACTTATGTTCTATCTTAAACAATAAGTGAGTCCAGTTTTGTTTTTCTTCTGGAGGTTAAAATGGTTAAACTTTTTTTATTGCTGACTGGCTAAAGCTAAAGTTAGAGCAATAGCTGACCTGTTGCGGTACGTGATAATGTGGTCTTCTTCGACCTTTGATAAAAAGAAAGCCTAGAGTGGCTTTCAAGGACAATTGCTAGAGCACCCCCTGCGCTCAGTAGTAATGTCACTAGCGGTCACCCATCCAACTCCTGACCGCGGCGGACGTTGCTTAACTTAGTTGATCGATTAAGAACGGCCAAGCAAACTTCGCTACGAGCACTTCAAAAAATCTAAAATGAGTATGGACCATGTGTCTGTACGGCGTATTTTATAATGTAAGTAAAAATAACCTCCAGCAGAAAAATACCCTTTCGTTAAGATTTTGTAAAATAATTCACTTCATCATCATCATCATCAGCCGGAAGACATCCACGTTTGAACAAAGGCCTCCATACAATGGCCGCCATATATTTGGTAACAAACGTCTCCCACATAATTCCTTTAGCTAAATAAACTAAATAGCATGAATGTAGTAAATACGCTTGACGGTACGTACCCTTCGATAGAGGCAGAACAGAGGGCGGAGTGGGCGCAGGGGCGGGTTGCTTCACCACCCCCTGCTGCTGTTCCTTGTACTCGTGCCATTTGTACGTGCTGCGGTATTCAGAGTGCAGCTGAAACAAACGAAAACACTGTTAAAAAGATTTGGTCTGATAAAGCGTTAAGGCAAACATCACGTACAGAAAAAGTTTGTCCAAAAGATGTCTCGTATTTCCGGTTTGATTATAAACATAGACAAAATGCGGTAGAGAATGAATCGTGATATGCACGAAATGTCTGCGACCTCTTTTTGCGCAGTGGGATAAAAACTATCCTATGACCGTCTCCGGGTCTTAAGCTATTTCCATACCATACTTCATCCAAATCGGTCCAGTAGATTTAACGTGAAAGCGAGACAGACAGATAGACAGCAGATTTTTCACATTTATGATATTAGTATGGATCATGATTGAAAAAAAATAGCTTTTTTTATTCTGTGTATTGAAAATAAAAATTGTGAAACATTCTACAAAAATATGTGTAGTCACTTAATAAATGAATTTTTTAGAGCATAATTTATGAGAAAACTGTAGAACTGCAATTAAAAAGAAAATTGCCTCTCCTATCGAAACTCTTAATATATATCTAGTAGGTATCTTGGGAGTAATTAAATACAGCAGTGGAGCGTGGTTGATACGCGCAATCTATTTGTAGACTACCCTCCAGCTAGCACAACCACATAACCTACGTATCTAGCGCAACCCTGTGGGAGTGTAATCAAGGTTCAATCTTGGGGGACTATTGTTTTGAACTGACTTCGAAAAAAGTATATAAGGTTCTCAATTAACTTATTTTTTATGTGTTACCTTATACCTCCCTTACAGAGTTTAGCTTGTAACGATATAGGTACCTTGTCATATGGTCCCATTTAAATTTGTGTGATATCTAACGAGTAGTATTTGAGTTACCCCTAATAATGCGTATTTTATGTTTGAAGTCTTTTTTGTTATAGGATAGCTTTTGACAGCCTTTGACCACTATCTCACGTGATGGTAAGTGATGATGTGGTCAAAGATGTTGTTTAGGCTAACTTAGAGTTAGTGGCTCTCAAGGACAGGAACCAATCTCGACTTAGAACTTGGAATTGACATGTGGGGCACTGTATTACTTTCAATCTTATGAAAGCTTAGACACCAGGTTCATATGTAAAAGATTAATTCAATATTTTATTTGACTATAGCGGTGAGATGTCTTTATTAATAAAAAAACTGTAAAAGTTTCAACATAATAGTTTTCACGGTTCATGAGATACAGCCTAGTGACAGACTAACAGACGGACAGTGTTACTTAGTAATAGGGTCACGTTTTCTCACGTTGGTTACGGAACTCTTAAAATAAAGCCATGCTGTACTGAGTTTGTTCAATGGAACGTTACATACAATTTATATGTATCGTCAGCCTTCAGAGGACCCCCTTTCCCCCCACCCTTGTTACGTGCCTGAGTGCCTTCAAGATAGCTAATAGATGTCCTAGCTTGCTAGTTTTCCGTCTGACATCACATCCAGCTGGTTACGTATATCGATGTAGCTTGTAAGATTAAAGTTCGTTGCCCTTTAGTTATGTGCAATCAGAGCAATATAGAAAGAAATTTGCTAGAAGAATATCTTTTTTTAACAGTTTTAAAACAATATTTATAACATTTTGTAGTAATGACAGACGAGCGGCAATATCTATGAGGCTTGAGCTTCGCATGATGGGAGAGCATACTGCTAATACTCGCTTGCCTAGCTACCACCTTCAAGTAGAAAATCTGTCGCCAAGCGCCTAACGAAAGCTGGACCGTTCTAGATACGTTGCAATGGGAGAGCATACTGCTAATACTCGCTTGCCTAGCTACCACCTTCAAGTAGAAAATCTGTCGCCAAGCGCCTAACGAAAGCTGGACCGTTCTAGATACGTTGCAACGTTGCATCGAATATAGGTATGTGTCAGCCTTAAACGATGAAGGGTTCGTATTTCTTGCATAATTTGCTCGAATGCCTTGAAGATATTAGATTTCCAATTCGGGTAGTTTTCCATTTGACAGCCCACCCACGCCAGTGGGAGTGATGGTAATGCGTATCATCGCAAAACAGAACATTGATGAATTGCATTTCAGGATATTTGTTGCGCGTTTGACTTGCTCTTGGCTAGTTTACATTATTTGTTACCACAGAATAAAAAGAACCAGAAGGATCACTCCGCAAAGCCATTACATTATAAGCGACTCTAGCTACGAAGCAATAAAGTGCACTTCAGCTCGCAAAGCACGGAGTACCTAATATTTATATTCACCTACAAGGCATCTCTCTTTCTATCGCAAAGCCACACATAGCTCTGATCTCTTCTGACGCGGCACGTACCGTACAATAACCTCGTCCGGACGGATAAGGCGATGTATCTGTAGCTTTGTAGCTAAAGTGCGGAGTGAGCCAGGCCTGGTTTCTATTTAGAATATGCACTATTATAATCATGAATAACACAATGTTTGATGTTTGTACTGACATTGGCAAACAACTTATAAAAAAATAATTGAATTTAATGCGGTCTCTTTGGCGACCCCAAAACTAGTGCAATAAATCCAATTCTTAGTTTTAGCTGTTTGACAATATCTAAGGGGCCGTTTCAGAATGTCCTAATAAAATTTCGGGTTTCTATGCAACACAAAAAATAACTGAATTATAAAAATGACAGTTAACATGCGGCGCGTTGCTATCTTGAACCGATGGATAGGCTAAATCGATGACTGTGAAACGCAAAGATAGTGTTTTGTTTAATACATATGTTCCCTTACTCGAAAATTCTGAAACAGGCCATAAAACTATTAAAACCGTTACGTTAAAGCAAAAATAAAACACGTTAAAAAGCAATGATTTTATGAATAGCAATTCAATTTAAATTTATGCTTCTTTATTTATTATTATTAATACACAAAAACACTTTTTCTGTGACAATTTCAACCGGATATCACCAAAAAAATAAGGAAAACCTTTTTCATAGCGATTAAACAGCTAAAAATCCATTCCATCTCGACAGGCGAGCAATCACGCATGAAAGCCTGATAAAACAATGTCGATCCTTTTTCACGAGAACGTTGTTTCCTTTTTTTCCCGGAGGAATTGAGAAAGCTAATCATGCGAAAACTTCTGACCTTTATACGAAGTAGCTATAATCTAATCTGTGTCTTTACCGCGTATAACTATGGTAGTGATTGATGCGAGTAACCTATTTGGAATAGAAGTTACCCGCAAAGTAACAGGAAATTACGTTAGTCAAGTTTTTCAATATCAAGTAATTGAGACTTTGGAACGCTGGTAACGTTGTTTGCTTAGAAGCAACGTCCGCTGCGTTCATGACTTAGATGAATGATCGCTAGTGGCATTACTACTGAACGTGCATGTGCTTCGGAGGTTGTTGTCTTAGGTTGGTAGTCGTTATAGCATGGTGGTAGGGCATTTCGAAGCGGTAATGGCGCAGGAGGCCGCGGGGCGGGTCAGGGAGGACAATGTCCATGCTGCCCCGCTCCGGCGCAGACGAACGGGAGCGAGGAGGCGGCAGTTCGCCCGCCTCCTCTTTCTCCGTAGTGGGGTCACTGGTGGAGAGTTGGGCGATTCCCTACCAGGTAGCACGGCCCCACACGTTTGGGGGGTGGCCTTGGTGAGCCGGGTCGCCCCTCCACAGCCGCAGAGGCCCGATCGAGTTCGGGCCTACCGCTGGGGCAAGATAGTGACTGCTAACGCGACCCTATCTTGCCCCACCTCGGCGGAGGATTGCTCACGGGGGGGTTTTAGTGGGTTCAAGTCCCACACATCCCCTTCCACCGCCCCCATGTGGAGGGGTAGTGAGAAGGCATTTCCCCCCTCAAAAAATGCGATTTTGCGAATGTCATCTGGCTAGCTCGCCCTCAAGTAGAAAATCTGTTGCCAAACACCAAACGGTGTGTTCCAGCAGCGGTCCTTGAGAGCCTATAATTCTAGATTAGCCTGAACAACATCTTCGCCCACATCTTCACTTGATATCAAAAGACAGCTTACTAGATGTAAATAAAAAAAACATGATACGTCCTCTTAAGTAGTTATACACTACGTATAATTGTTAATAACAAGGTAAGAACTGCAACGCATCCTCGAGACCTCTGATGTTGCGGATGTTCGTGGACCAAGGTGAACTCTTACCACCAGGTCAGCCATTTGATCGTTTGCTCTCCTATACAATAAAATATACTTAGGTACGGAATAGTGCCCAGTACATGCCCAAAGGCTAGCCCCTTACTACACGGCCAAAAAATTACTGGCGATGCGAGCTTGCACTCTGCCCACCCCTTCGGTGGTATACAGAATTGACGACGTCTCGTTAGGTATCTGAATTTCTCGAAGAACGTTCGGCCTTTATATCTAAAGTATAAACAAACACAGAAGGGAAAGTTCAGACGTTAATGAAAACAACTTTACGAGCGGTATTAAACCCATATAATGCAAACAGTATTCAGAGCACGCGCGTCAAAAGTGTCATCGCATAAATATTGCGAGCACGACAAATCGGACAGTAGGGTGACCATTTCTGTGCATAATACTTATTGTTATTTCTCTACCACTATAAATTAAAGATGTTGTCCTCGGACCGTTGTCCTGTCTGACCTTCAAAATGTGGGGTATTTAAAATAAAAAACAAGTTACATGCAAAACAACTTTACTTCTATATTACTTTATATAATCTCATTCGATAATATTCTCATTATGAAATGAAATACAGACTTTTAGTGGCATATTTTATTTACATACTTCTTTAAGAATATTAAAAAGTTAAATTTAAGCATTATTCTCCTAATAAAACAATACTTTAAAACATTTTTTTAATTATTGCAGTACAATGTGTCTCGGCCAAAGAGGTTTCAATTCAATTTTAGTACACATTATCTGTGGTGAGCGCGCTGCGCGCGCAACGCAAAAAACTACACTCATATTATTTTAATACCCTCTATTATCTGACAGTTGCATAAACAACTATTATTAAACCTAAACCTGGGAAAATGCTAACGATTATTGTCTAAGATTCATAGAAAAGACCGAGCACTCAGGGTTACCGACGACTATGCTGTAGGCCCATAAGGGATGCGCATATAACATACTTTGGCGACCGACATCGATAATATTCTAATTATGAAATGAAATACAGACTTTTAGTGGCATATTTATTTTACATACTTCTTTAAGAATATTAAAAAGTTAAATTTAAGCATTATTCTCCTAACAAAACAATACTTTAAAACATTTTTTTAATTATTGCAGTACAATGTGTCTCGGCTAAAGAGGTTTCAATTCAATTTTAGTACACATTATCTGTGGTGAGCGCGCTGCGCGCGCAACGCAAAAAACTACACTCATACTCTATTATATGACAGTTGCATAAACAACTATTATTAAACCTAAACCTGGGAAAATGCTAACGATTATTGTCTAAGATTCATAGAAAAGACCGAGCACTCAGGGTTACCGACGACTATGCTGTAGGCCCATAAGGGATGCGCATATAACATACTTTGGCGACCGACATCGAACATGTTTTTGATAATGTACTTAGACTCTAGTAACTTTTTGTACTACACGAGATGTGAAGACTATTATGTACAATATTCAAAGAAGATCCAAAGCTGATAATAATTGTGCAATTTATTATTTTTTAAGGTTCATCGTAATTTTCAATATATTATATGGCTACACTAAAGTAACATACATGTTATTCGGTGTTTATTAACTTTCCAATATAATAATTATTAACAAGTACTCATTTCACCCGTGGGGTGCAGAGCTAGAATGTTACCCCCACATCTCTAACCGTGGATGTCGTAAGAGACGACTAATGGTAACACACCAGAAGGTGGGCAGCAGCGCTTTCTGCAGAACTGATATCTTACACTGAGATCCCAAAGACGCCTGCCAAGCGTGGGGATTATTGCAAATCCCACCATATTGTGGAAGGCTTTATTAAGCAGTGGACAATCTGGCTGATACAGTACAATGCTCATTTAATGTTGCCAATTCAGTGATCATAAATATATAATAGTTACCACCTAACTACATAACCTATTTCATTAAATGTATATATTAAATATTGTAACAACACACAACAAAATATCACGTTTAATATCCCCTAAAGTACGAGTATAAGCAGAGATGTATAGTTTAAGCAGCCATGTTTGGCCAGATGTCTATGGTCCCATGTGGTAGGACTATTGTCATCTATTGGGAACAGACATCGAACTGTTACTGAAAATGTACTGATTAGTAAAATCTAATAAGTGCCCGATTTGGGATTGAAGCGAGGATCTGGAGATTGTGTCGATACATTGCACCACCCAACCAACAAGTCAGTTACATAAGCACACAAGAATATGTGTGTACTTGTAGGTATGTTCGTTACTTCTGCACGCTGAAACGGCAGAACATATTTAGTTGAAATATCGAATATATGTAGTTTAAGATCTGCATCAGCACATAGGATATTATCATCATTTTTAATGATTAACCAAGCGGGTGCAATCGTCGCAAGCAACTAGTATAAATACTTACCTATCACTATTCTACAACTTGAACATTTTGTGGCACACTTTACTGAAAAACTATCACGCGCATAGATTTGTGCTTTAACATAGTAATTTAACTTCAAACGTAGATGTGTTAAATATAAAAAAAAAATATTAACATTAATAATTTTGTATTAAGTGTTTATATTTATATTTTTTGTATTAATAATTTTGAATAATATTGTACTATTAACCCCATCTGTTAGAAAACCAAAGTGTTAACATCGCTCCAACAGAACTAAACTGAATGCTCAAATAGGTCGTAGTTAATCTACTTACTCGTAATACTAGATGACTCCACTAGAATCGTAGGTTTTGTAAATAATAAACGCGAGCCCTCACAAAGCTCAGCTTTTAATTATTAAGTTCTTTATGTAAAATAAAGAAAAGATGGTCCCCCCCATTATTGTACAGCACATTCAATTAAAACACGTGGGTAGCGCCTCGCTGCGCTGCTTTGGACCAGTGGCCTGGTTTACAAAAATTGCCTACTATACACTTTATTGCACTATGGTTCCTAGTGTCACGTTCACAATTTAATCAAATTCGTTAATATGGGTACATTCTCTATTCCACAACACACACATTGGAGTGACAATAATTAGAGCTCCTTTTTGCCCTTTGAATACGGAATCCTATAAAATGTGACAGTTAGTTTTTTTATGTTATTGTGACGGAACAAGCTCGAGGCCCATCTGATTTTAAGCGGACTAACCTCTGCCTATAACAAATGCATTTCGTCACATGTCACGAATTGCACTGCGCCCGTCATTTTGAGACATAGTTATTAAGTCTCATGTGCCTGTAATTTCACTGGGTCTCAAGGACTGCTGCCGGAACACACCGTTGGGTAACAGAGTTTCTACTTGGGAATGGTCACTCGCAAAATCTAGGCGGGCATTCGCAAAATACCCTTCCACCATGCGGTGAAGCTCAAGCCCGCGGCGGGATTCGAACCATGGACCTGAGCCATCACTGCTACAAGTACAAAGCCTGACTGCCAAAATATCCTATATTCATTTCAGATATATTGCCAGTCTATCTGAGAGACCTGCCTAAAATCGACTAGAATGTTTTATTTGCTGGCCATTTGCCAAACAATACCATGAAGCGTTGACCGGCCATGGAACGAACGAATCAAACTATAAAACAAAATATCCAAAAACAAGCCAATCGAGAATACTCTCTTACTCAGGATTATCTCTCTAATATATAAAATTCTCGTATCACAGTGTTTGTAATACTCCTCCGGCTTGACCGATTCCTATGAAATTTTGTGTGTATATTCAGTAGGTGTGTATGTATAATCTGAGAATAGGACGTAAACTATTTTTCAAATATTATATATTATACTTTTTTTTGCCTATACGGTAAAAACAACGTTTGTCGGGTACCTAGTAGAAATAGAAACCTTCTGAAAGTACGACCTTTCCAGTCACGATGTGCGACTCCATTTTATTAACTCCGACTTTCTAAAAGGAGAACTTCCTAGAAGTTCTCCTTTTAGTATGACCATAAAACAAACATTACAGAGTAGACCGATTTTGATAATTCTTTTCTTATTAGAAAAAGATATACCTTCGAGGTAGTTCCATAAAAAATTCATCAAAATCGGTCGAGTAACTTATAAGTTAGTTTACCTGGATGATTTCATTTTCGCTGTTGTCAACGATGAACACTATTTTAATAATATTGTAAGCAGTTTATATCACTAAAAAGAGAAAAAGAAGGTTTTTTTTTGTTTAGTCGTCACCACCTCACATTAGCAGGGTCCAACTTCAACAAGTGATTTCATACTTTTCAATGTCAGAAGTCGGTTCAGTTTTTTTTATTTTTTTTATCTATACTGCTTACCAAAGCGATCATATTTTATTGTTTTATTAATTGAACGGTACCCGTACTTCGAACATGCCAATGTCAAATCAGGCGACGTCTCCTGATTCAGTCTCAGTAGTGTGCGTATATGCGACTGTACGCTTGTCTAATTGCCTTTTGTCAGTCATCATCGTATCGTATACAATGGAAGTGTAGCTGTGTGCACGTTATGCTTGTTTTTTTTTTCACATTGTATTATAACATAAGAGCCTACCGTATCTCCCTTTTTTATTTAAATCAAAGGTTTATGTACATACGCACTTTGTTACATAAACTCGAATGTTATTGATTTACAGAAACGTTTTAGATTTCGTAGTCGTAGCTTTTATTTGTACTTATTTCACGTAAGTAAATTCTGAAAATAGCTGCTGTTTTGGTCTTTCTTCGTCGAGGGCATAAAATATCTTTGGAATGTTGAAATCTCTATGTTCAATACCCGGCCCAAAATCAGATATTGAGTTTCCTGTCAAAAATGTCAAGAGCAGTCTATAGTCTGGATCTGTTCCCGGTAGATGGCAGTAGGCTTCCATCCCCCCTTATACATAATACCAAAACATAGTTTACTAGCAAAGGGTTTTTTTTATCTGATAGGCTACCCTTTGACCACTATCTCATATAGTTCGTTAATAAGTGTGATGTGGTCGAAGATGTTGTTCAAGCTAACCAAGAATTACTGGCTCTCAATGACAGCTGCTGGAACACACTGTTGCGTGCTTGGCGGCAGACTACTAGAGCGCACAAGCGGGAATTTTCAAAATGCCCTACCACCATGATATAACGACTGCCATCCTAAGATGACCGACGACTTAACATGCCCTCCGAAGCACGTGCATGCTCTGATTTTTTTATTCAAAATATGTTCGCGTTTGTCCACACTTTGCCTTAATTTAAGCATTGATGTGGTCTAAGATGGAGCACGCTTACCTAGAAGAAACCTATTTACTCTCGATTTGATGACACTCAGTTGTATCAATCGGGAAAACATAGTAATGTCACCCATCCAAGTCATGACCGCGGCAGACGTTGCTTAACTTAGCTGATCGGTTAAGAACGGCTAAGCAAACTACGCTACGAGCGCTTCAAAATTACGTGTGTGTTCAGACACCTCTGTACTTACTTTTCGGGGATATAAAAGCTTTGCTGTTTTTTTCAAGAACACTTCCGGTTATTCTCTCCTACATCAATCATAGTAATCGGAGCTCTCTTTATATGTATAAGTATATCTAGTATGGTATATATATAGACCTGATACATTATCTACTTCGGGATTGTAAACAGAAATGCTCAATCGTGTTTGTGCTAAGCTAATATTGACAGAGAAATTGAGAATATCTTGCGGTCTGTTTGTCTTGATTAACTACGTAAGCATCTGGCGGTCTGGTTGGATTGCTAATATATATACGTACTCTTTTGAAAAAAAGGGTTGTTTTTTCTTTACTTCAATGAATATTACAAGAAAGAGGTTTTATTCATTTGCCGATGTATTGATTGGCATGTTATTTGAAGCATCGTGGCATGATTCTTTGCGTTTCTCTATATATTTTGAATTTTGAAATTTACAAAAGAAAAATGATGATTATTATAAAATTGATTTACCAATGGCCCGAATTTTTATACAAATTTATATTGCTGTTAGGTATGCCTTTGACCACAATCTCACCTGATGGTAAGTGGTGATGTGGTCAAAGGTGCTAACAGGCTTAACCTAGAAATAGTGGCTCTCAAGGACAGCTGCCGGAACACACCGTTAGGTGCTTGGCGACAGATTTGAGTACTTGAGGATGGTCGCTATCCAGACTGACATCCGTAAAATGCCCTTCCACCATGCGGTGAAGCTCAAGCCCGCGGCAAGATTCGAACCATGGACCTGCTGCGTGGCAGTCCATAGCCATTGCCACTGATCCATCACGGCTTCAACAAATACAAGAAGATTTTTTTACATTTTGAAAATACTATAACATTTTTGTGTCGTGATTGATTTTCTTGCTATTATTCCATGCTGTGCTTGCTATTATGCAATGTGCTAGCGTCTATACAATGTTTATTCTACTTCCACTATATCTGTCATGCTATTGTAAAATTATTCAAATTGGAATTGGCGCCATCTGTGTTTCTTATACCTACTTATTTTTATCCGTTACAATTATTGGGATGCGTAAACATGTTTATAGCTCCAAAATAAGACTTATCTAATTACATTGTGCATCGGAGCAGCTTCGCTATGATTGTAACGAAACGATAAATTTTAACTATGAATCATTACCACGGTAGCTTAGATTTCTAGAGCATATTCCGGTTCCGACGACAAAAGTTCACGGGTTCGAATTTCGCTTGTGTAACGGGAACACAAGCCGAATTCGATTCCTGCCGTTTTATACTAATATGAAATCAAATAGAATAATGGTATTTCTATGCGATTTTTATATACTTATTAATAAAAACTAGCCATGTGCGAGAAAGACTCGCCGTAAAAAAACTTCCGTATTGTTATTTATTTAATATTGTTCGTGACGTGATCCTTAGCGAGATTCCGACTAGCACTTGGTTTTTATAATATGTTCAGAAATAGAGTCATCTTGAGATTTTTAATGAAAATTTAACTAAACTATACGATAGCTAATTTCGCTATTTCACCTAGGTATACCTTTGTGGAAAAGGGTAAGATTCAGTGATTAGTACTTACTACTAGTTTTAGTTGGTGCTTACGCATATAATACACACACGTATTGCTTCTGTGCTAGTTACGCACACTTGTTTGCGCGATATATAATTAATGAAAGCAAAAAAAAAATTGGTATTAATTATCATTACTATAGATGTAGCACAGTTTCAAAATATTAATCTCAGTCCACTCTCTTTCTGAACACACTCTGTACGTTACATTTTGGACTATAATTACAAGCTTGACGCTTACTTGTATGTATTTCCATTCTCCCAATCATTTCCAAGATTATTTATTTTATTTTTTTCGGGGGGCATAAATAGCAGGTAAATTATCCAGTACCTATTATTATTATATTTATTAGTACTTTCTCTATGGTATTACCGTTATTTCAAAATAGAACAATACAACAAAAGTAGTTCCTATGTGAGGTGGATGTTAATGCTTATACAGTATAATCTCACGAATACGGCATTTCAATAGACCGATACGTCCATAATCCGGTACCCTTAAAGTTGTTGTAATTGTTTCAATACGTGCATAAAATGGGCAGAAGAAAACGGCATATCTGACAAAGATATTATAATTCTTCGAAACATGCGAGAAAAGGTTTTTAAGCAAGGACTACAAGTTGAAAATTATATAAATAAAATGGCATAAATATACAGTAGTCCATTGCATCCAAAACTAGTGGGTAATTTAGTTTAGAGCAATGTAACCCCAGAATACGTAATAGTAGCTACTGCGTAGGTAATTAGGTCCTTAATTAAAGCAGTCACGACTCGGAACAAGACCCTTCCTTTAGTTAGAACACGGCAAATTAGGATCTATACTTTGTTGTTTGGCATGAGCTGTGACATCAGAGTAAATTTAGTTATTTTAGCATGGTGGTAAGGCATTTTTCTAAACCAAGTTTCAAGTAGAAATCCTATTTTATATTTTTCTAGGTTAGCCTGGACAACAACTTCGACCACATATTCACTTGCCATCAGGTGAGATAGTGGTCAAAGGCTATTTATTATATATAGCCTATCGTCAATAATCATCATCATCAGCTGGAAGACGTCTACTGTCGAGCAAACGCCTCCCCCATAGAACGCCACAAGGCACGGCTATAAGCCGCTTATAACCATTGCCTAACCGCGACTTTTAGATGCCTGTCTACCTAGTGAGAGGCCTACCAGCTCTACGTCTTCCGGTCTAATGCGGTTACCGCTCGAGAACCTTTCTTCCCCATCAGTTGTTAGTTCGTCGAGGAATGTGGCCCGCCCATTGCCACTTCAACTTGCAAATTCTGAAAGCTATGTCGGTGACTTTGGTTCTTTAGCGAATATCCACGTTTCAGATTTTATGGCGCAAAGAAACTCCGAACATAGCTCTCTCCATAGCTCATTGAGCGACTCTGAGCTTGTCCATAAGGGCCACAGTTAAGGACCACGTCTCAGTGCATATGTCATCACTAGCAACACCAGCAATAATAAAAGCTTTGTACTCCCCAACTTAGCAGTTATTTGTCGGCCAGTACCGAAATCAAACAAATCAACGTTGATTTAAGGTTTAAAGCAAAGCACGTGCAACGTTACGGCTACGAAAATTACTCCATCTAAATTGTGAAAAAATTATACTTTCACTTGGACGCCATAGCGCCGTACCCGTTCAAAATCGTATGTAACCGATGTAATTATCTATCCCTGCGGTTCAAGTCATGTAAACATTGCTTACGTTGAATATAGTGCATACTTTCGGTACGTTTTTAAATATGAGAATGTGCACCATAGATCAGAGAAATATTCACTGTTTGCACGCAAACAATGATAGTCGAATGGTAATAGCTATAGACTGACGTGCTGCAGGTCCATGGTTCGATGCCCACCGCCACCACCTGGAGCTTTTACCGCAGAGTAGAAGGGCATACAAGCGACATAAGTTATATGCAGTTATTAGATTACTCTCTTGCATTTCAAGAAAGTATGAGGGAGTCAATGGAGTGAGTTGCAATTTCATTACTAAATTTGGTGTTGCCAAGTTAACTTTGCTGAAAACTCTTACTCAATCAGCTGTTGCGTGTGATTAAACTGGCCAATGAAGAGCAAATATTTTTTTTTTTTTGAAAAGGATAATAATTTTAGGTCGTTTCACATCGAGTGTTTATTTTTGCCTTTCCCGATATTTTCTGGTAGGTAATAGGGCTCAGAAATAATACAAATCGGTCGACCTAAACTAAAAATTATAGTATCTTCGCGTAGTAGCATTACGATACTACATGCTACAATATGAAATAATAGTACAAATAGTATAATTATTATATGTTATCCAACACTGGCCACGGGTGCATAAAATGCACTCGTAGCAGAACGCAGAGTTCAATGTACAGCTTACACTTGCTGGTACATGCTCCCGGGTCGAATGGGATAAGATGTGGATGTTGAGGTAAGCAGATGAAGTAATAAAGCGTCATACAAGAAGATCATAGTTTTAAATATCTGGCCTATCTAGGTAATATCTATCTAGTCTTACTTAACCAATTATATTAGAACAGTGATCTTACAGTATTTAACTAAATGTATTGTTTGTGTAAAAGTACACTGTATAACAGATATCACGATATCAATATGACATCAAGTAGTGAAGTCTTTTAGCACATTGAATGTATGCGCGAATACAGTGCAAATGGCGTACCTATATTTGGTGATTTGTACCGTTTGGTTTCTGAAGACAGGTTTGAACAAAATAGTCAATGTTATTGAAAAAAGTGAAAAACAAAGAATAAAGACAAAGATGTAGTGGGGTCTGTGTTCAGCAGTGGACAATCTGGCTGAAGCAGTACAGTACAGATATTGGACTATAATTTTAGCAATTTTAACGCTTATTATCAATTTAACGATAGAGCAAAGAAAACGTCAAAAATATACGTTTTTTGTATGGATACCCTACTAAAATACTAAATTTTAGGGAAAACTGGCTAACCAGAAGCATCTACGAGTATACTATGCTATTGAAGAAAACACTGACATTGACAGAAATAACTTGTTTAGTGAAGAGAAGTCAAGAATCTGACTTATGAAATGAAAACAACAAGATATGGCTTAAGGACAAGTATCCAATCCATTAAAAAAAGTTACATTTTTTTATTTATTTATTGATTACAAGAAAATAGAATGCTGACAGTCAAAACCAAAGCGCAAACTACTTAAATATTAACTATTTTAACTAGTGAATGATATAGAAATGTTATTAAATATGTAACAATGGTACTTATATTATCATTAAATATGTCAACACGATGATATGATATATATATATATATATATATATATATATATATATATATAGTCCTCTCATGGTAATATTTTGCTCCAGTAACAAACGTTAACTAAAGTTGCTCCACCTTCTGGGCCTATATACTTTGCTCCCTTTTATTATTTTTCGATGAATGTGGCATACATCAAATCCGACCGTGACGACGGAGGATCGTATACGATCGAGAAATCGAATACTCGCCATGTGATATTTACCATTACTTTGATCTGTAACGGACTGAATTATTACACTCATATTAACTTTCCTGATCCATTTTGTATTTGATATGACCATAGAATAGTTGATCAGAGCTAAAGCGGAGCCAAGCTTTACGAGAATATCGGCGATCTATCATAATAACCGCTAGAAAGAGATAAAGTGCTACGTCAAAAAGAGATAAATGCATAGATGAGACGAGACTCTTTACTCTGTCTGCCACAGTTTAAAATTAAGAATTTGTTTTTCGGTATTTTCAGTCATAACTTTAACGTGGGTGTGTTACTACAGCGTCATCGTAATAACGTCATCTACATAAAATATTTACTGTGTAGTTTAGTTACAAACTCACCTGCTCTAATACGTGTGGACACATAAAATGGCTGAAAGAACAGAATTAGATGATGATGATAGGTACCTATTTTTGTTATTTTATGGTAACTATGTAATTGTAAAATTATGAACAATATTTCAGCTCTTTCTACATAAAAAAATCTAGGGCTTATTGTTGTCAATAGATATTATGTTTGGATTTTGCTACAGTATACTTATGTACTCTTTAATATTCATTTATTGTAGATGCCATGACCGGCTTACAAATTTCCTACAACGATCCTAGTTACAACTACTGAACAAAGAGAAAATATGCTGTAGGTATACCTACCTAGAATATCTACATAAAAGAACTCGTAACATAAGTAGACCTTGGTGAATTAGTGTCAAAAGTTGCAAGTGGACTGAGTTGTCCATATAAAAATTAGCCTGCATTTTGTATACCTACCTGCCTGCATAGGTAGGTACTTACCTATAATAAGTAGGTTTTTATGACAATGTTATATAATAGTGAGAGATCTGATCTGATGATGGAAACAATATGAAGCCGGACGATTGTTACAAAAATCGAGTTCTCCTTAACTAATACCTACCTACTATACTGCGCTAATTTCGTAATGATTAGAATTCATTATCATCAACATCCAGAAGACATTCAACATTAAACAGACGCCTCTCGGATCTCAGTAAAGATGGCAGTTTTTTACTAACTCTCTGATTTTTTTTCGTCCACCTCTTACGATTCTGACAGAAAGACGTTTAAGGAGGGTGCAATTATAGCCCGACATCCCAACGGGTCATTATATTCATTAGAATGACGTAATCATTCTTATAAACTATAATAACCTGCTAGCATAAATCTATATATAAGGCCTTAGATAGGTTCATTTCAAGGCATGATGGTCAATAACCATAGGACCAAAGCTGCCCGGCCAGGTTGGTCTGATGTATGATCACGACACGACACGATAACTAACAAATTGTTTCACGACGGTATTTTACCCTTATTTGCTTCTAAAGACACCCGTAGAGATGAGGGGTTGACATGCTAGCCCAGAACCCCACGAGTTCTTAACTAGTCTGGCACCCCACGGTTAAGCCCGGCACTCCACGGGTAAGCCGGGCACTCCAAGAGTAGCTACATTAAAAAATTGGTACTATCGAGAGTATAATATTTAATTTGCCGGAACTATAGATGTTCTGATTTCTAAAACCTTTTTCATATTACCAGATTATAATATCACGTTATTAGATATACAGAGATGTCAGTTTAAAAATCACTTTTCACGCAGATTTCGAATGATAAAGTACCCGGGCGAGACGTCGTAACATAACAGAGATAATTATGATGTCTCGCCCAGGTGCGGACTCTATCGGCTGTAGGTATACGTCATAGTATAGGAAAATACGTATGTACCCACCTACCAAGGCACCCAACCACTAGTTCCTACATGATATTTTATAATGCAGTATTAATAACTAATTAGGTTTGATAATGTCAATGACCATACCGTTTGGTCATTATCAAACCTAATTATTATCACGGTTAGCAATTTATATAATAGTACGTACCTACTAACTTTTGACGTAATATTCATATCACATACTAGTATAAGTAGTACCTATGTAACATCGGTAATCATACTTATAGGGTAATGATCCCTACCCGAATTTTTCGATTATTATGTTATAACGTATACCTAACGTGACTACTTAGGTTTTTTTTTTTATTCATCTACACTGGACTCACTCTCCTGCCTTTTATAACAAACTTTTTGAGGTTTATAGTAGACCTGCATGTTATACTTAGGTACTTGCGTTAGGCAGTGATGGCTTAGTGACATTAGCTATAGACTGCCGTGTAGCAGGTCCATGGTTCGAATCCCGCCGTTTCGGCAGCAGTCCTTGCGAGCCAGTGAAATTACAGGCACATGAGACTTAACTACAATGTCTTAAGGTTACGGGCGCAAACCAATACGTAACGTGTGACGAAATGCATCTGTTATAGGCAGAGGTTAGTCCGCTTAACATGGGGGCGTCGAGCTTGTTCCCTCACAATAACATAAAAAAGGTACTACAACTAGACATATTATGCTTTATGTCTGTAGAACAAATCAGTTACATATTAACGGGCTCTGGTTTCAAGATAGTTTATTTCCTAAAATTGTTTATTCCTACCTAATGGTGGAAACCATTAGATAGGTATAAACAATGAACATGAATGATAGAGTGTATACTTGAGGATAGCCCACGCGGAGTATTCGCAAAATGGCCTACCACCTTACAACATAATATACCTCTACTTTAGTAAACTGTTATACAGCACCTAAAATTTTGTCCTCTAATAATTAAATAAAAAACGGCTATGTGCGAGTCGGACTCACACACGAAGGGTTCCGTTCCGTACATTACAGTTCCAATATCTATACAACAAGAACTTTTTAAGGTTCCGTACCCAAATGGTAAAAATAGGACCCAATTAGGTCTTTAGACTCCACTGTCCATTTGTAAGTATATGTCACCTGTATCTCATAAACTATCAGCCTGTATCTCATAAACTGTGTAACAGCACGACAGTTTGAAATTTTCACAGATGATGTATTTCTGTCGTCTCTATAACAATTAACAACAAATACTAAAACGTGGCCAAGTGCGAGTCGGACAAAAAAAATAGGAACGAAATCTTACACCACGACAATCCATAGTTTTTACTACTGGGCTATCACTGATTTATAATCCGTTATAACTGCTACCGAGGTTAACTTACTTTCATAACCTTTATTTAAATTTACTGGGCAATCTTACAAATCTATGATTATCTTTTGAAATAAGTTAGGTAGTACTACATAATAGTACTGACCTGATATTGTGATTGGATTTCTGGAATACCTACGCTAGTAATGGTATATTTTGTTCAATACCTTTGGGTTTCAATTTTAAGGCAAATTAGAACCCAGCTAACAATACTGTCTTTCCATCCAAATGTCACGGATCCCTAGTCCGAAACGGAATGAGTTACATAACCTCAACTTTAGTGTATTTGGTGTTAAACGTGAACTAAAGATGAATATTTGACTAGAAATTTAACTAGGTAGGTACATGATACCTATTTCACGATAATAACAAATATATTAAAAATACCTTAAGAAAACATTAAATTAACATTTTAGATAAATATTTAATTAATATACCTAGTGAAAATTCCAATCCATAGATGAATATTTGACAAAAAATTTAACTAGGTAGGTATATGATACCTATTTCACGATAATAACAATATTTTAAAAATATCTTAAGGAAACATTAAATTAGATTCATATTTAATAAATATATCAGTCAAAATTCCACCTAATATTTCTGCTAAGCCGAGGTGACGTCATATATGCCACAAAGACTAACCGGAAGATTTTTGCGTCGTTTCTCGCTTCTACACGAATCTTCATCAGGAGGTCTTGAATTAAGACCTTCTGATGATGCAGGATTAGGCGGTTTTTCTAATATGTAAATTCAAAGTTTTCTTAAGATATTTTTCAAATAATTTTTATTATTTGAATATGGATCAAAATCAATAGATTCAGGCAGCAAAGTAAAGCCTAATCTATTGATTAACCTATTTCAATAGGCTCCAAAAATAAATCTTATCAGAAACAAAGAGTATAAGTATAAATGTATTTTATTTATGCTAAAGTGGAATTTCCTCTATGGAGTAGAGTCTAACCTGAAATATCGGCCATGGAGAGATATTCAAATTTTTTGGTTTTTCGTACTTCGACTTTGGTACCCATTCAACATTATCGTGGTATCCGCGAATTTAAAACTTGTGGCTCTCGGAGCTGTTAACTTCGCGAGTCTGAATCCAAATATCATAAATACCTATATTTCGAAAACTGATGTAAACACAGGTAATTTGCCTTACTTCACCAATTCAACTGATCGTAAGTCAGCTGAACTTCATTTATTCACATACCATCAATACTGATGGTAAGTGATGATGTGTTCGAAGATGTTTTTCACTATAACCTAGAATTATTGGCACTCAAGACAGGTGTTTGGCATCAGATTTAACACTTGAGTTGAGGGTGGCAGCTAGCCAAGTAAGCGTCCACAAAATACCCTACTATCTTATAACGACTGCCATCCTAAGACATCAACCGGGGCCGACGTGGACGGCTTAAGGCTAGAGAGCTCTAGGCTCCATACAAATACTAAGTGTTGAAACTCGGTGAAACTTGGCAAGTATGTCCTTGAGCCCAATATGTACTGGTTTGCCAGATTTCCCTATATTTAAGTATTTTTTTAAATAATCCAAAAAATCATTTTGTATGGCAATGGTTATTTTGACATTTAGGGGTAAAATAAATAATAAATCGAAAAACTGGCAAATTAGAAGCATAGATATTGGGTTCAGAAATATGCATACAAAATTTCGCCGAGTTTGAACACTTGGTATTTAAAAAAATAATAAAAAAAAATATCTAAAAAATGGAACCAACTTCAACACTCAAAACTATGAAATAACTTGTAAAAGTCCGTACCATGATAGTTCAAAAGTACCTATTGTCACTTTTTTTTAGTGGTCCTTGCTACTTACGGGATCGAATGTAATCTTGAGATTGATGATATTCCTATCTTGAGGTAGGAAAATATTTTTCAGTTATTGGAGTGTAACTCAAAAACGGCTTGACCGATTTTGATTAAATTTAAATGACACTAAACGACAAGCATCAACTTTGCTTTGCAAACAAAAAAATAATTACTAAAATCGGTACACCCAGACAAAAGTTCTGAGGTAACAAACAATAAAAATAAAAAATACAGACGAATTGAGACCTCATCCCTTGTTTAAAGTCGATTAAATATGACGAAACTACGTTTGTGCTCCATGCACTCTACTCTTAACATGCCCTTCGAAGCAAGGAAGCGATCTGTAATAATACACTAACAACGGTCACCAATCCTAGTCATGACCGCAGCGGATGTTTGTTAACTTGGTTCTTCGATTAAGAACGCAAAGAGAGCAATTATAATATAGTCTGTGATTACGCCACAAGCGCTTCAAAAATTATAAAATATTAAGTATAAAATATTACATACTTACCCTGCCGATATAATTTCATTTAGAATACACGGCCATATCATAATATAGAATATAGTTGCCTACCTAATTTGTGTGTGAATAGACCTGTAAGTGATTAATAATTACAAATATGACTATTAGTTCTCGAATATTTGAACAGTACTTGCCCGAAAATAGGTACTTCAGTACTTACCTATTATAAATAAGTATTATAACTTCCCTATTTAATGACCCTGAAACTTGATGTTTTTCGTAACAGGTGTTTTTTTATAGCCGATAGGATAGTGTTTAACCACTATCTCACAAGATGTTAAGTGATGATGTGGTCGAAGATGTCGTTCACCGTAACCTTGAATTACTGGCTCCTCAAGAACAGCTGCTGGAAGACACCGTTAGGTGATTAGCGAGAGATTTTCTACTTGAGGGTGGTAGCTAGCTAGCTAGGCGGGCATTCGTCAAATGCCTTTGCACCATGCTATAGTGACTGTCAGCACACATCCGTCACACATCCAACTCATGAGCGCAGCGGACGCTGCTTAACTTAGTTGATTGGATGAGAACTTGAGTACGGCTAAGTTAACTACGCTACGAACGCTTCAAAATTAGGTAATGTAAGCAGGTATTCTCGTATTTAATAAGAAGGAAGATACATATATAATAGCTTTCCAGGCGCGGCTCCGCCCACGCGTATGTCGGTTACCGCGCAAAAACATTAACCTCATTTTGCGCAATTGGATTAAAACTATCCTATGTTTTTTCCCGGGTCTCAACTATTTCCATGCAAAATTTCATTCAAATCGGTCCAGTAGTTTTGGCGTGAAAGCGTAACAGACAGACAGACAGAGTTACTTTTGCATTTATAATATTAAGTACTGATTTAAGTACTTAATGATAGAGTTATTGTTTGACTTACATGGGTAATTACATAAATATCTGTAAGTAGGTACTTAGGTTAGGATATAAAAATATTATTTTAGTATCTGGAGGTGTTCGGATCCTGGATCCTCTTTTACCTACTTACTAATTTAGGATAGCCCGTCCAGAAAAAAACAAAATTATTTCAAAACTATGGGTTACTATTTTTAAATAATTCGGAAAAGTAAGTGCCGTAAGGAATACAATATACTTATCAGGTTTTTATAGATCTTCATCAAAGCATCTTAGGTAAGTATTTTCGGTGGTAGGGCATTTTGTGAATGCCCAACTAGGTAGCCACCGCCTTCAAGTAAATAATCTGTCGCCAAGCACCTAACGGTGTGTTCCAGCAGCTGTCCTTTAGAACAAGTAATTCTAGGTTACCCTAATCAATATCTTCGACCACATCATCGCTTACCTTTAGTAGAGAGTTCAAAAGCTAACCTATACGGTATACAAAAGAAGAAGAAGTGATTTGTAATCAAACCTAAAACTATGTTGATATGAAAGAATCATTCCTATACAAACGTAACTAGGCTAATATTTTAAACACTTTTTTTAAATATAGCTTCTAAATTAACATTAAAACAACTTTTTATTTCAAACATAAGATGTCAAACATGTATCGCACCTTTGAAATACACATTAGGTACCTACCTAAAAGAAAAATCTTATTGTTAATTAAAAATGATGGCAGTGCTGCGAATAAAATGCATCCATAATCCACATTCGCATGCAACGCCGCCACGCGCCGCGATAAATCTGGCAACGCCGCCGAATGTAACGCTCGCCAATCAGCAGCAAAAAGCCTGTGATTGGTCAGTTTGAATTTGTAAATTGCATGAACAAACGCACTCCGGTGGATTTGTATATCGGATCTTAAGAGTGTTATTGATTGTTAACGTACTTAACCGTATTATGTAGCTCCTGGAAAAATGACCCTGGAGCCATTTTAGTACGCCACATGTTACATTTGGATCAAAAAAAGAGGTATGGATCAACAAAAGCCAACGGATCAAATAAGTGCTCGTGGGACACCGCGTTTGATTAACATTTTACGAGAAGAGATCTCTATATATATATATATATATATGATACATATATTTATGCCTGATAGGTTAGCCTTTGACCACTATCTCACCTGACGGTAAGTGATGATGTGGTCGAAGATCTTGTTCAGGCTAACCTAGAATTATTGGCTCTCAAGGACAGCTGCCGTAACACACCGTTAGTTGCTTCGCGACAGATTTTCTACTTGAGGGTGGTAGCGAATGCCCGCCTGGCTAGGCGGGCATTCGCAAAATGCCCTACCACATGCTATAACGACTGCTATCCTAGGATAACAACTGGGACCGACGGCATAACGTGCCCTCCGAAGCACGGAAGCGCTCAATAGAAATGTCACCAGCGGTCACCCATCCAACTCATGACCAAGGCGGACGTTGCTTAACTTTGCTGATCGGTTCAGAACGGCTAAGCAAACTTCGCTACGTGCGTTTAAAAAAATTTCATCGAGCTTAAACACATGAAATTTAAAATATAACTAAAGTACGTTTGGGTAAAAAGCGCTTCTTGCGAACTTCCCATAAATTAATGATACATCCACTGTTTGTGTCGGGGGCTAAAAACAACGGCCCTCATATGGCAACATCACACAGTGCCTGTGAAATTGGGTCAGGCAAGTGGTTGTGTCACATTACCAACGCTGTCAAGAGCGCCCTCAGTGCTCTTAGTGTCGCTGGAGCGCTCTAACGGATGGTCTTTGTGCTTTTTTAAGCGGCGTCGTGGGCTCGTGGATGTTTCTATAATTTGCATGTTTTTACTCTGGCTGGCTGTCTGACACTACGGTTTAAATCATGCAAACCTACTTTCGTTGAATATATTGCAAACGTTTGGTGCATAATTGAAATACGGGAATATGCACCATAGATAAGAGAAATATTCACTGTGAACCGATTACCGGCCGCGCTTATGACATCTGTCAACTGTCTGCCTTTCTTCACAATTAACCCAAAATAAGTAAGTTAGTTGACCTTGCGCTATGTATTTAGATACCTTTGATAGCGATTTTACTATTTTAATGACCAATATAATGTTATTCTTTGATTTTAGGGTATTTTGATGTTTTGAATGATTATTGAATTTACATTTTATGGTTTAATAACTGAAATAAATTATTATTATTATTATGCACGCTATTGCAACTGAAATCGGTTGTACACATACAACGGGCCAAACTAAACTTTAAGTAAATTAATTGGGGATTTAAGCTCTTAAATAGCTGCATTACCTGTACTGTATCTGCTGTATCAGCCGGATTGTCCACTGCTGAACATAGTCCCTCCCATCCCCATGCTGTGTGTCATTCTAGCCCGGCACCCCACGGGGCATTTGTGCAGCACAAGTGAAAAAACTGATCAAGAGCTTCAACGGGAAAGTGAAATAACCCATTCGCGTAACCATATAAGTAATCTTAATATTCAATACCTATGTTTAGTTCGCACACATCCAATATAGGAGCTGCTAAAATGTGATAGCAACATCAAAACCTGAGCACGCACGATGCTCGAAAGCCTCAATTGAGTTTCAACGGGTGGGTCTTAAGATTACCATGGACAAGACAAAGGCAATGTCGATAGTCTATGTTGTACCTGTCCCGGTGTCAGTTGGGAACTCGGTCCACGAACTTGTTGACAAATATGTTTACTTAGGACAAACAGTCCAGCTGGGCAAGCTACGAGAAAGTGGTGAATCGACGAATTCGGCTGGGCAGCGTTCGGGAAGCTTCAAGTAGTTTTTTCATCCGGAATACCTCAATGCCTAAAGACAAAAGTATCAGCATATGTTGCCAGTGATATATGGAACCGAAACGTGGCCTTTAAATATGAGCCTTATAAGTATAAGTAAGCTCAAAGGCGCACAATGAACTATACAGAGGGCCATGCTCGGTGTTTCTCTACGATATCCCGGAGAAAGCCCGGGGGATTAGCGAGTTGAAGTGGCAGTGGTCAGGGCACATAGCACGCAGAACTGATGGTCGATGGGGCCGAAAGGTTCACGAATGGGGGCCACAAGCAAGCAAGCGCAGCATCGGAAGACCACCCACAGGGTGGATGGACGACATTATTAAGGTCTCTAGAAGACGCTGGATTCTTGTACCTACTAAACTGTCTGAGTTAAAAGACATATATTGACTTCTACACCATCATCCTACTTATAAATATTGTGATCAACAATATTAGTCTCTCAATTATTTTTTATAAGAGAATACTTATTACGAGAATTTGTGAAACTTTTTGATGGTCTATAGAAAAAAGGTATCTATTACAAACACGTTAAGTAATGAATTCGACGTTAAGATACCACTGTTTCATGCCGAAGCGAAAGTCGTGGGAATGAAAAACAATAGACTATTGAATAGTACCTACTCGTATAGTTAACGCTTTGGGCCACAGATTACATTAATAGTCATTACTTTATTAGTATTCAATGCTAAGATTGCATGGGAAATTTTGTTAGACGCTGACAATTGCTAAATAGCTTTACTTGAACATATTTTAGCCTGCACTGCTACCGGTGAAAGTTCCAGCATGTAAGGACATCCGGAACACACCATTAGGTGCTTCGCGACAGATTTTCGACTTGAAGATGGTAAATGATGAGCGAACATTCATAAAATACACTACCACCAAGCTTAAACAAATGTTATCCTACAACAACAGGACAACAAGGACAATAAGGACAACAACCGGGACTGACGTCGTTGTTGTCCTTAAAAGAACATACAAGTTCAGAGTATGCGCGGTCACCCATCCAAGTCCTGACCACAGAGAACGTTAAGAACTTAGTTGATCGATTTGAGAAGGAGAAGATAAGTTCCGCTACATCCAAATCTGAACAGTCTAGAGAGACGATCTCAATTAGGCCAAAGCCTTTTCTGGATCTCTACAGTTGATATACAATAAAACTAAGATTTTTTACTTATAGATGAGTTGTGTGCCCTCTATATTTATTAGACGAATGCAGGGTAATTACCTTAGTCACTACCAGTCTTGCACTTCCGAGCGTCCGGTGAATACATCGCCGCTAATCGTGTTTTTTAGGAATAATCTGTGGACAATATGACTTCCTTGTGTCTTTAGACTACACCAATTATTCAGCACCAATTATGCACCAATTATACAGGCACTGTGAGAGATAAGAAAACTGTTTCATTTCACGCGTAATTATTGCTTTTATTGTTGAAATAGAAAATATCGTAATTTTGTTTTATCTTAGGAACTAAACTCAATGAAATGAATGAGCGAGATATGTGTATCGTTTGGTGTGAGAGAGTGAAAGAGATCGCAGCATAATGGTGAACGGAACGTCTCGTGGCGGTTCGGTGGTAACACGAATTGCTTATATATCTCTTTCTAACAACAGATATGACGCATAATATTTGAACGTTCTTTCCCTGTCATTACAAACTGCATATACATGTGCGTAGGTATGTAAATAGGTAAATTCCAGTAAGCTTTTAGAGCAGTGGTGTTCGGATATAACATCTCTATGTATTTCAACTCTCTGCAATAAAACTAAGATTTTTTACTTATAGATGAGTTGTGTGCCCTCTATATTTACTAGACGAATGCAGGGTAATTACCTTAGTCACTACTAGTCTTGCACTTCCGAGCGTCCGGTGAATACATCGCCGCTAATCGTATTTTTTAGGAATAATCTGTGGACTCTATTTATTTCAACTCTTAAAGAGTGCAACTATAGTACAAGGAACTATAAAGAAAAAAGACTTGCATTAAAGAGAAAGTTCTAGAGTTTCAATATTTTTATTTTAGCAATGACGCATGCTCCGTGGGTTACGATATAAAATCACAATGAGCGGCATCCCGCTCATTACAATATATTTTCCTCTCGGTGTAATTTTGTAAAGTACTAGAGTTTCTTCAGCCACCAGAAGAAAATCTATTGCCAATTGACTAATGCCAGCTAAGCTAGCTAATCTTAGACTTCATCATCACTTACCAATAGCTAAAACAGACTTTCATTAAAAAACCGGGCAAGTGCGAGAAGGACGCGCACGAAAGGTTCCGTACCATTATCTGCAACCTAATCTTGCAAGTTACAGATGCTTTTTATTGTATGGGAGCCCCCTTAATTATTTATTTTATTTTAATTAATAATATTTAAAGACAACATAAAACTAAATATTTTGTGAATAGTTAAAGCGCCTACCTGTCACCGTTATTAGTATCGAGCAAGAAAGGATAAAAAAACAAGTTTGTTGTACATATGGGAGCCCCCCTTAAATATTGATTTTATTTAATTTTTAGTATTTGTTGTTATAGCGGCAATAAAAATACATCATCTATGAAAATTTCAACTGTCTATTCTTCTTGAGATACAGCCTGGTGACAGACGGACAGCGAAGTCTCAGTAGTAGGGTCCCGTTTTTACCCTGTGGGTACGGAACCCTAACAATAGGCAGGTACTATCGGTTCTATAAAACAATTACAGAAACAGTGGCAATACTATTATGAAAGTGAAGTGTTTCTTTGTTTCTCGATCAGTGACGCTTCAATGAATTTTTGTTACAAAATGGCGGACAAAAAACAAATGAATAAACGTGAGCGGTGAGACAGAGATATCGTAATACTATGGCCACACTTCAAGGCGAAAATTCACGGTCGTTTTGTCGCGATAAAACTTCGTGCTCGATCTAAAACGAAGTCTAAGGACACAGTGAAAAAAAATGCTCAACGTCTGAAGAGTGTTGTTTCACAACTAGGTTCTTTACTATCTGAACCAAAAGCTACTAGTAGTACCAAGAATGGTATTCAAGGCTTGGCGTCAAATATGCGGCCGGCCATAAAATCGTAGCTATAACTTTTAATAGGTAATACACAAATCATCTTGTTATGTTGTCCATGAGATAGCATATACAGGGTTATTGGTAAATGGCTAACAACCTCTTAGGGTTGACTTCAGCTAGTGTCCTAACAAACATTTAGAAAGGATTTTTTTGGTTATAAAAAAAAATAAAATTATAATTTTGAAGCGCTCGTAGCCAAGTTTGCTAAGCCATTCTGAATCGATCAGCAAAGTTAAGCAACGTCCGCCGCGGTCATGACTTGGATGGGTGACCGCTGGTGACATTACTACTGAGCACTTCCGTGCTTCGGAGGGCACGTTAAGCCGTCGGTCCCGGTTGTTGTCTTAGGATAGCAGTCGTTACAGCATGGTGGTAGGGCACTTTGCAAATGCCCGCCTGGCTAGCTACAACCCTCAAGTTGAAAATCTGTCGCCAAACACCTAACGGTGTGTTTCGGCAGCTGTCCTTGAGAGCCAGTAACTCTAGGTTAGTCTGAACAACATCCTCGACCACATCATCACTTACCATCAGGTGAGATAGTGGTCAAAGGCTAACCTATCAGGCATAAAAAAAAAAATATGAGTTTTTGACGGAATAGCTAGGTGGACCACCTGATATTAGAAGTCTCTTGTGCCGTAATGTAATATTTCATATTTTTTTATTACTTTGCTAGATGTAAATATTCAAAATTCTATTCAAAGGGAGCACGGCACACATCAGTGTTGCCACGGCGCGCGGCGGGCGCTCTTGGCTAGGAATAGGCGTTAAAACACAAAAAAAAAACCACATTTGAATCAATAAACTGTTGTATGTGCAATCTATACGGGAAAGTATATTTATTTGTTCCTACATTTAAAAATAGGTCAATTTAGACATTTGAAGCTACATAAGTTCCCACCAAGCTGAAAATCAGTAAGATTGTTTAAAATATGATTTAAAATAAAATTTGAAAGTTCACCAACTTTCCCCTGTATGGAAAAAAATATCAAAGCGTCAAGCGTCAAAACAATGAGTATTTTGCGAGTGTTATCATAAAATATTTCAGACAAAAATTGTAGATCATAAAATTATCTACAAAAATGTTTCAATACTTTTTTTCTACGAGCCTCCGTTTTTGAGATAGATATAACGATTATAAAAAGTTGTAATCGTCATAACATGCACACGTTTCCACGCCACCTATGAGGTAGTGTACTTAAGTACTGTAGGTAGTTAATGTTATCAAACACTGCGGTTTAAATATCTTCGCTAATGAAATCTATAGCTGCATCTAGGACTCTGGAGTAAATAGTGTGACATGATGTTAACGCTTCTCGGAATGAGAGGGCGTATGTGACATTTTGTAAACAGGCTCAGTACGCATTAACTGTGCTTTTTATGGATAAAAATAATCAATGAAATTTATTGTACTTAAAAAATCAATATTTTAGAAAAAATAACAAATTTTAATACACTAAAATCTGGCGGAAAAAGTAGGAATCCTCTATTTTCAGAGGTGTTTTTGACATTTTTTTCTATCGAGCCAATTATTAGGAAACATGTTTTGAAATCGATGAAAGTATTACTTATATCCTTGAGTATCGTGTATTTAAATTGCAGTACCATCCGGTACCTGGTTTATGAGATTTTCCATATCATGTTGGCACTATTTCGTAATTTCCGGGCCTTAATCGTTCTTATTTTTTATTCAATTTCTATTTTCGTCCAAGCTTGTCTCATAATGTCATGATGATAATCTACTAAGCATATGAATGTTGATGCTCCCGATTTCTCAGTGATAACAAGCTTATCACTGAGAAATGTATTATGTAGTGAATGATTTAATGGTAATTGCGAATCTTGTCGAAGGTAAACAGTATTTTAGGCTTGTAAGCAGTATGTATCACTAAAAAGAGTGAAAAAAATTCTTCAAACACCGAAAAGTATGAAGTAACTTGTGGAAGTCAGGCTATGTTAATGTGAGGTCACTGTTTTGAATACGTATGACCGACTTCAATAGTTATATTTAGCCCAGAACATTCAGTGCTCGAGAACATGTACATATTTTTACAAACAAATTAAAATTTCCCAACGTAGGTAATTCAAAGTTAACTTTGTAATTCGAGCCTAATCCACGTCTTTCTTCATTAGTCACCGATGCTCAAACAAATTAGACTCGCAGATTTCATTAATTAACTAACGCAAGCAATCTCAATATTGACTTAAGTGATTGTCAGTCTATTGTTGGTTAATAGCTTATTTATTATAAAGCTAACACAAAACAATAATACAGTGTTGGTATAAACTACGATAATGTTACAGAACTTAATTAATAGTATAAAGAACTACGAACGGGAAAAGGAATAAAAATAGGCAGTCAGCTGAGTCAAGACTTGCAAAAAAAATCGTATCTTATATTCGTAATGTAGTCGAAGCCAATTCAATACGCATTATTAGGGATAACTCAAATACTACTCGTCAGATCGCACTGAAATATAGATGGGATCACATGCACCAGCTTTCGAATACAAAAAATCTTCAAAAATCGGTAGACCCTGTAAAAAATATAATTTAACACACATAAATAAAATACAGTCGAACTGAGAACCTCCTCCTTTATTAAAGTCGGTTAAAAAGTCACCTCAAACTCAATTGCGCATTTCATAACAGACCTTGTTCTACACTAAGTTTATTTTAAATTATGACCACATTGTTTTAATACGTGACGGAACTGACGTGCTTTTTGACGTGATGACTCGGGTTCGAATCCCGCACATGACTATAATTTTTCCACTTGTTAATTTTGTAAAGTTAGTACCAATTTCGTAAAATTCCCCAATTTATTGAAAAAGTAAAATCACTCCAATTTTTAAGTCTGGGAATGTGACCTCATCAAAATTATAGACCGATTTTCATCTTTCCTGTTCAGAGTAAAGTATTTGAAAATAGTTTGCTTAGACAACTTCCATCCCATTCTAATGAGCATAATATATTAATTGAGAATCAGTTTGGTTTCACAAAGAGCAGATGCAGGTGTTCAATTGATGTCACATATACTTGATAATTGATTCACATGATGCTATTGACGTAGTTTGTGATCTTTCCAAGGCATTCGAAAGTATAGAGCACTGCACTCTGATTTCTACACTTTCACACTATGGTATTCGTGGAAAAGCTATGAATTTTATAGAGTCGTATCTGTCAGACAGGCTACAGAAGGTTGCAATAAATGGCAATACTTCTTCCGAGTCTTTAAGGCCTATTATAGTATTACCTCAAGGATCAAATTTAGGACCTTTTCTGTTTTTAACGTACATTAATCTGCCTTACGTAGTCAAAGATTTCTGCGATTTTGAGATTCACTTAAGATATCAACGCTTCACAACAAAAACAGTTTAGACCAGTTATTCAGTTCGGAATAAGTCTCAAGTAGGTAGGTATAAGTTATAAATAACCACACCACCAATATCGATTCTGGGACAGAGACGACCCAGTGGCAATGACTATTCAGAACTGCTAGGTCCAAGATTCGATACTCGCCGCGGGTTTATTTTTATAGCTTGACCTTTACTTCATGTTGTAGGAAATTTTGCGAAGAAGCGTCTACCACATCTAGAATCTAGCTACCACACTCGAGAAGAAAATCTGATGCCAAGCATCAAATGGTGTGTTCGAGTAGCTGTTGAACTTCGACCACAACATTACTCGTACATATAATCAAGTGAGAGAATCACTAGCTTATTATCAAAAAAAAAAACACAAAGCTACTACTAACCCTACTTAATTTTAATAGCACAATAGCGTCCATAATTATTATAATTTAAACTAGCTTCATTGATTAATTTAATTGTATTGCACTTATTAAGCCTATATAATAAATTAAGCCTACCATAGTCCATAGCATAGTAAAAGTTGCGTATGGTTTTTATAGTGCTATACTTAGTTGTTTTTTTTCATTTATTTTTCTTTCTTAATGTAACAATACATTTATGTAACATTGTATCGAAAAACCATGCGCTTAACATTAATTAATACGGTACAATATGGGGGTCTTCAAAACGCGAATGAATACCTTGATACATTCTGGGTAAGCGCGCTCCATCATCGACCGCATCATCACGGTGAGATAGTGGTCAAGTGCTATCCAGTTCAGTATAAAAAATTAAATAAAAAATGTATTTCGTTTACAATAAAACGTTTTTTTTTGTCTATACAAATGTCCGTATATTTGGCAAGTGTGAGTGACCTTATTCGTTTGCAAAGCCGAGCAGTTTCATGTAATGACCCTGTACTGGAAACGTGACAAACGTAAGTACCATTACACCAAGCTCTGGCGTTTGAAAATAACAATTTATATAGCTACCAGTTCGATGCGTGTTAAATTAGAGTTTGCATTGAAGGATATTTCGGACGGAATCGTGATATTAGTTTTGTTTGACAGGGAAAGGTATTGGATGTATCGGATACATACTAGGGAAGCTGTTGGTTGAGTGGTGTATAACGTTGTTTTGGAATCATCAGGTTCTGGATTTACCATACCATCATAAAATAGGAGCGTTTTGTTTCATGCTTAAAATAATCATTCGTAGACACGAACTATCACCGAGCCACAATCGCTTCAAGCAATATTGGTTTAAATCTACTTAAAGAACGAATGAAAGCGAGCAATGAAGAATAATATAAATAAAAACATTGTACTTGATTTACACTTTAGTTAACCTATTTTAATCGTGCATTTTTTTTATTTAGTGTACCTACCTAGATTTTTGTACTGCGCTCGATTCGCCTCGTCATCTCATGAGTGATAGCTGAAAATCAGTGTTTGCCATTATTCACTGAGCTATGACCTATTTATTGGTCATGCTGCAACACACACGTACTTTTATTTCCTTTGTAGTGATCCCTAGATCATCTTGTTGATTGCAGGCAACCATTAAGTGCTATTAAACTTAGTAAAAAACAATTTATATAGCTCAAAACCTGTAGATTACAATAGGAGCAAGTTAAGAGCACCGTTGTCTGTAAGCTTTATTTGAATGTACGTGTGTATCTATCTAAAATAACTAAAACAAGTTTAAATCAGCTGCTAATAGTAACTTTTCAAGATGGATAGATATGACGGATTTGTCATTGGAACAGGAATTACTCGTATCAAATGTCACGTCAGAGTACGCGAAAAGAGAGAACAATTAGTTGTGACGCTGTAGACACGGGAGTGCCGGAGGTGCGGATAAATTAAGAGTGTTGATTCCTCGACGAGAGTTTATTGGTTTATTCCTAAAAGCTAAGTTTTACTACTAGTAACTTATACTTATACTAGATCAGCACAACGTAATCTAGGGTGCGCGTGTAACACAGATAAATACCGAATTATTGCGACATTAAAGTTAGCGCGCACGCCTCAACGTCATCAAAACGCCGAACAATTCCATTAGCGTTTGTAACCTTGCTTATTTGACGTGGAGGTATAAATTTAGCAATAAGATTAAGCTATCATTACTTTGAGGTGAGAGTGGGCTCCTTGGGTTTGATCCTCGGTCGGATGGTGATTCAGATTTTTAATAAGAGTCCTGAATATTTCTGCCATTCTTTGGTATGGAAGAGTGCACCTATACATAAATTATTAATTGCTTATTTGTTCTCAAGGGCTTGTACTGTACACTCGCCTGCAACAATATGTATATACTTCGTAATTACCAATATTAAAAAAAACATTAAAAAAACATGATATAAAAAAATCTAAGCTAGCCTATCAGCTATATATTGAAAAAAATTACCTGATACGAGATTTATTCGTATCAGGCGCCATAAGTCCGTCTGAAGAGTGCTCCATGAGCGGCATCACATTTTTACTGGCCAGCCTATCATAGTACGTATGTACTTATTGAGGGGTTAATGTCCCAGTAGACAAGTGCCTGTGTGGTCGATAAACTAATTTCACCCACCACCCTCCAGCTTAGTCAGTTTGGCAATTTTCTTGCATGGAATTAATAACGACTTTTTCTCAGAAGTAGTAGGTACTACTTCACCATTTTGTATTTTTATACGACTGCACAAAAAAAAGGAGTGTTATGTTTAGAGATTTTATGAATGTATGTTTGAGAGTTTTTTATTCCACCATAACTTCTACACGGCTGAACAGATTTTCATATATGAGATATTGTTAGATTTGTCTCGATAGAGCAAATTACACTAGATACATAAAAATATATCTACCTACATAAACAAACTGGCGAATTTTAGAAGCCATATATGAGATAATTTTTCTTCCAAACCCATCGATTCTGAACCTTAGACTTTAAAAACGATTTCATAAATATATATAACGTTTTAATTTCAATGGAACGAAAAAACGTTAAACAAAATTAAATAACTTGCAGTCGGGATTTTTACTTTTTTAACTAACTTATTCTTGTTGTAATTTTTTTTCCATTAACAGTTCTTTGCCGGCGAGTATAATGTATAATAATTAAACAAACAACGGTGCTTACTACCTAAGTTTTCTCTAAGATGCGTGAAATTAGAAGAAAATATAATTTTCATTTCGATGCTTTGAAAAACCACAGTCACACAATACATACATACAACACATACACAGACACCCCAAGAGAAGCGGGCTAATTCTAAAAAAGGATGTTTTCAAATCGACTGTATTAGAGCCCATGTTCGACCGGTGGTATTACCACCCGAGTGACACATCAATCTGACCACTTTTCTACTAAACTTATCTATCATTCAAATTCACTAATGGCAAATGTACAAATCATACGAATCCAATTTTAAATAATAAAAAGTTTCAACTGAAACCTTGTATTACTAAAATATACGTACCACGACATACGTACCTAGTGGAAAAACCACACACGTGCGTGTAGGTACATGCAAATAGGGAGGTTTATGGTAAGCTAAGGACTATTTTACAGTCGTGTGACCGTGTGGTCGATAAACAGCCCCACCCTGTTAAACAAACGTCATTTCCATGTCAACACCGTAAAGGTACATTAAAGTTTGACAGCTGTCATATCTGTTCGATATTATTTTAAAGTTGCTTATTCAATTTTTGACTTTTTCGCCCGTGTCGGGTCATGGAATATTTATTCGACTTTGAAAAGTAGTTCAAATTCTATTCATCTTTGGATATTAATTTCTCTTTTTCAGGTTATGGATTTTAACCGTCGTTTGAAGTTTCTCTAGCTATGTCGAAGTAAGACCTATGCTATAGAGAAAAATATATAGATAATGCTCCCAACCTCCCTAGGGAGTTCTAATTATTCATCTGTGAGTGAGACTTTGAATAGCTAAACTCGTTTTATACACTTATATAATGGCACCACTTTTAGTCTATTGGATAAACTTTTTTGATCTCCTTTAAGTTAATTGTTAATCATATTTATCTTCTACCTACGCTACCAATTTACCCATTATGAAAAAAAATAACAGTCAATTAAAAACAGTATTTTTTAATTAGGACCCTTGTAATTGGATTCAAAAGTCAATAACAAATCGGCGGTATATCATTGTATCTATTAAAAACATCTTTGTAATGCAGAGTTGGGTAGATTCATAACTAATCTAAGTAAAATGGTACCTAGGTAGTGAAATTTTTAATAAAGTACTATATTTATTATATTTTACTATATATATTTTGCTAAGAAAAATAGAAATCTCAGGGAAATCTTAAACACTATAATAATCAATGTAAGACGATCACCTTGTATCTCGCGTTATGATGTCATACTTTATTAGAACTCGAGTGTTTTCATGATAAGCCTGAATTTCAGGAAATATAGGTTAGACAAAGATACATCAATGAAAACTATGAACCATAAGGCTGTTACTTAAGATCTAAAATTGCAAGAACATTTGTTTATAAACGCAAAAAGATATCTATGTAGACACATGAATAAGCAAAAGCGGAATAAAATTTGAGTTTTAAAATCAGAGATCGTGGCTATTGTCATAGAGATAAGCTAGAACAGAGCATAGACAACTACTTAAAGGTCATTGCTTTAAAAGAGTTCGGTACATTCACTTCATATTTCCGTATGCAAACCGTAAAACAGCACCCTGGGTATAATAGCTAGACGACGTAGAAAGAAATTACTATTTTCTTTCTACGCTAGACGACGTCGTTGCGCCATGTTTTTTAAATTCAAAAAGAAGGTCATAGGTTGAGGTAAACATACAGCAAAAGCTTGTTTATTTTTTTCAGTGTAGGTTTGGTCGTTTTGCTTATTCAGCCAGCGTTAACATAATGATCAGCAAGTAATGTAGCTCAATGTGGAATATTTAATTGAAGTAGGTCTACTACCTATGGTTTTATGAACTTAGATATTAGGTACTTACATTTGAAGCCCAGTGTACGTTCCTCGTCCCCGCCAAAACACTTCTTTCCATTATAACACGAAACAGAAAAAGTAATAATCACACCATTTCACAACACTGGCCGCACAGAGTCGTTAACACCATAAAAAACAATATTCGAAAATAGAACTCGGATGGGAAAAAATCGTATCGTTTCGTTTTCTAGACAGAAGCGCGACTCTTCTCGTTTGAATTTAGAAAATTGTTAACGCAAAAAGTTTAATTGGTCGCGTCCGCGCTTGCGCTGTCCGCTAGTCTGACTCACTGTAACAATGTTTCGCTATTCGCCGGCTATGACGTGATACTATGCAAATTTACATGCATTTATCTCGCGTTATCTCAAAAAAATCACCACAATCAATCTGACGCGGCTAGCGGCTATCAGCTGATAGATAGGTAAGAAAAATCTTACGCTCGATCGGGTTAGTGGAACGGACGAGAGGGGAATATCATCATTCTCGCTCTGCCTGGAGGGGCTTAGATAAGTGGCACGATAATAATTTGCATCTGATAGCTGGCTGATAATAATTTCCTTTCTGCAACCTATTGTTAAAACGGAACGTTACGGTGAAAGCATTTCGAAATGCAGTTATAAAAATTAGCGCGCGTCTTAACTCGAGCACGAAAGCCGATGCTGTTTTGTTTAAGTACTTATAAACAGTAAAAAAAGAAAGTTTAAAAACGCCACAGTGTTGCAGCCAGTTAAAAATTCAAATTTGGAACAGCGCATGTCAGCCGCGCAATTATGAAATTTAACCCGTAAATTGAGATAATGTCCATCGGGACCGCGTGAATCACCTCTTTGCTAACAATTAGGAACACTGCACAAAAACTTCTCACGCAGCACTTGCAAAAAACTGTTTATTGCGAAACACGTGGTCGAATTTGCAATGTCTCGCTTTGGCACGCAATATTCGAATTAGACCGCGTTCGATGGTCAAATTACGCGGCAATTTCGATTTTGACAGTTCACTTTTTCATTTTCCTTGTTGCTTTTTAAAATATTTTTTTTATTCGTTTGTTTTAAATGCGAACTTTTTGTAATGTGGTTGATCGTGTCGCGGGGCGATGGCCGACTAGAGTAAGAATTGGAGCGAGTGGGAGTGGTGGTCGGTAGACGGCAGGTGGTGGGATCGATAGTCTGGGGCGCACGCACTGACCTCTCGCGTGTTCACAGAAACTATATTTGGAATATAAGGGTGGTTTTTATTATCCGATGATAAACATGGAAGTATCTATGATAGTTGTCAATAGGCGAATAAGATTTTATTAGGCTATATATTTCTAGCCTGCAGCTCCGCCTTTTATTTCCATTTTCTATGTTGTTTTCTGTTAAAGATGGCAAAGAATTCTGTAACTGTTTTTTTTTGAGAAAAGGGGATTATCCGCTTAGCTTGTCTAATTGACAAACAGAAAGCGTGGCGTGGTTTTTATAATGATGGATAGGTACTTACATAAAGGCTCTAATGTCTACCTATTTATATATTTTTGCGTGTTGCTAATGCCTCTTTTCGTACCCATACCTGTATGTCTCTTAAAAGTGAATCAATTATTGTAATAGTCCATGAATTCAAAGTCATTATCTTTTTTACTAAGCGAAGCCTGTACGTGTTCCAATTTGAATTTCCGTAAAAAACAACATTAATGTTGTTTTTGGTACATAGTGGAGAGAAAATAAAAAAAATCCAAAGATAATATTAATGTTAAAAAAAAAAATATTAATGTTGTCTTTGGTACACAATGGAATAAAAAATGTGGTAATGTGGCAATATTGCCAGTATGCTGGGCACGGTTCCAGATGGTTGTGGGCTGGAGCATTTGGACTGCCTGTGAGTCTGCAATGACTTGTAGGTTGTCTAAACGCTTTTATTGTAGTAGCTACGTGGCCAAACCTCGCTCTAATGCGAAAACTTTCATATAAACTTTATTTTTTATGTTTTTTAACAAAATACTACGAACTATAACAACGTGCAGAGCAACAATAACAACGTGTAACGTGTAGAGTAGAGTTGTTATAGTTCGTAGTATTTTGTTAAAAGACATAAAAAATAAAGTTAATATGAAAGTTTTCGCATTAGAGCGAGGTTTGTCCACGTAGTTCTTTTAAGTCCAGGCAGTCAAAAATAATTCCCACGCTAGCTCCGCCCATGCGGCGCAACGATCCCCGCTGCACCGAACGAGGCGATGTGCAGCAGCGGCGCACGCGTCTCGCTTATAAACATATTTGTATACTTGATATTAGATTCGCGAACACAGATACCATTGAGACGATTTCAACTTTTTTTGTAATCTTATTCACGTGACGAATTTCGATATATAAAGTAACTTTGTATATACTGCAATTGATGTCACGTTTTTATTTATATCAACATTACTAATATTTCTTAGTAAGAAATTGATTATTTGATTTACTTTTCAAAATTATTCTTACGGTCGACAGACTTATTACTTATTACCATATGTTCATGTCTACTCGACTTTATTGGTATATATTATTGGTATATCATATTATACATATTTAACTGACTTCCCAATAGAAAGAGGGTTCTTAAATTGACTTGTCTATTATTTATTTTATGTTTGACCACACATAACTTTTTTACTGAACCTTACAATATAGAAGATTATTTTTTTGCTAGTACAGTTTAACTCTTTATTGGTTTCATTTTAATTTCATCAACACCGGCGAACGGTTTGCCAGTTACAGTCAACTTACTAAAAAGTAATTTGCCAAAATGCCTTGACGATCGCAGTGCTTCTAGCAACTAATGTAAGTGGCAACTATGAATATAGATGAAAGTTATTGTTCAATAGTGATAAAAACACAAATTTTGAGATCATATTGAACCGATATCAACCAGTTATTTCAGACTGTTTAATTTAAAAAATTGTTTTCAAGTCTTTTTTTTTTAAAGTTTCTTTGCTATGTTGTTGCGTCGCAGTCTCCGTGTTTATAGAAAAAAACATACTGCACCAAACCAACATAAGTGAGACAAGGGTCGGAATATGATGGTGGTACATAACAGCCCAAACGGCACGATATATATTGATAAATGGGGTGTTTTTAAATTCTCCGTAGTAACGAAAGTAATGTTACTTGGCATCCGCGTGGACGATAATTTATGAATGAATCAACATTGTTCTCAGTATCTTGGAATGTGATTAATCAGATTACATGTTACACATCATTAGAATAAAGTAAAATACCATCAAATTGAATGAGCAAAATATTATATTATATTCGGTGAATATGGGTACAATTGACCTGAAATAAATGGATTTGATTTGATTTCATTAAATGTTAGTAGTGGGCAATATATTTTACCACGACTCGTCGTACAAATATGAATTATAGTTTTTCATAACTGTGCTACTGTACACGTTCCCATAATAATATAATGCAGGTTGTTTTTTTTATTGCTATCGTATAATTTTTGACTATTAATTACTTATGTTGAAAATATGTTCGTAATTCGTATACATCCTATTTCGTTTAATTTTTCAGTTACAGTGGTTAACAGAAAGGTGTTATTTTACTACCACTCTGCTTTCATATACCAACTATGGTAAAAATTAGACCAACCAGATATATATCTAGCCACTTCTAAACAGCAGGATAAGATTTTTTTTTACCAAACTGGCAGAAGAGTCTACATACGCAATTGTAAGGGCCTTAAACTTTGGGATATTTTATGAAAAAAACACACAGCTGCAGAAACATTGTAGGGAACATGTTATACAGGCTTTTTTAATGAAACATGGCAGACAAGTGAGAGGTACTGGAACAGGTGACTAAATTAGACTTTAAAATAAAAATAGTGGATTCTTAGATTGTTAGTAAGTGGTATAGTCACAGAAAAGAGAAAATAGTATTTTATATCTCTATGGGTATAGTCTACAGAGGTTATCGACAAATTAAGTTAAGATGTATATAAATTAACAAAAAATCATTTATAAAATAAAAAATATATTGTTTTCAATTTATACAGTTTTAATGATATGCAAAAGTGTGCGTGAGAAATAACGAGTATCGGAAACGGAAAGTCAAGTTTTTTTTCAAGTTTGCAGTCCCCGTGACCACGATCACTGCAAAGTGTTTGAAACGTCAGGACAAAAATAATGATAAATATACGAGATTTAAACCGTTTAATGTTGTTTAATTACTATGTGTAACAATTGCGAAAACCTAAGACAACATTAAGTTAAGAGCCCTTATTCCAGCAAAGCCATTTTACAGCCCTTTTCTCAAGGCTGGTGTGGCTAAAGTATAAAAGTTTTTGTTTTTTAAATGATGCAGGAAGAAAGTTTATTGTTTTTGTAATTGAGTGCATTAGCCATTATTGGAGTACAAAATTTTATGCCCAAGGCGGGAATCGAACCCGCGTCCTCCGATATCGCGTTCGATTCCCGCCTTGGACATAACATTTTGTACTCCAATAATTTGTTTGATATGATTTCGCTTAGCACGCGATAGTGCTTGTAATCATATTTAGAAATATAGAAGGGTAGCAACATCATACCGAGAGTTAAGTGTTTGAAAAAACACTTCTTTCGATCAGATGAAGTCTTGTAGTCTGGTTGATGGCCGCGCACCGTCCCCTATGATGGTTAAAGTAATACAATTGGAGCACAAAGTTTCGGCAGAAATGCCAATGTCCAGGTGGCTGAGATGGTGTTAAGCATCCGACGCGATATCGGAGGACGCGGGTTCGATTCCCGCCTTGGGCATAAAATTTTGTACTCCAATAATTTGTTTGATATGTATCTATCTATCTAAAGCCGTTCCGCCAACAGGGCAGTTATACAAATATAATGAACCAAGGTATGCATGCACAAAGCAGGTATACAAACTACAAAACTAAGTTATTTGCCTATATGTATACAATTATGGTTAGAAGGACATAATCAAATATAGATACCTACATAGTAGTCCATTTAAATGTTACAATTTAAGGACCGAATATTGTAATTCCTAGAGGGCGCAATTTTACTTTTGAGACAAATCTAAGTTTGTGGGGTCGCCACCCTTGTGCCCCGGCCACCATCTTGATAAAAGGGGTGAAAACACTTATTTCGCGATATCTCGGAAACGATATGTCCTACAAAAAATTCCACTGCACATAATTTGTAGCAAATTATTTTTCCTACAAATATGTTATTTTAACTTTTTGCCCTAAATTAAAAATTTAAGAAGTTATAAGCAAAAAAGTGAGAAAATTTTCATATTTTTTTCTTGCTCTATAACTTTTTTTTCTTATTTTACAAAATAATACCTCAGACCAACATTTTTGATTATCTTTTGAGGATTTTTTTATTTTATTTTAATTCATTTAACACACTGTTACAGCGCTCCAAAGTTGACCAGGTTCGTCAATGCTCATGAGAATCCGGTCAAAAAGAAATGTTTAACTTATTATATGTTTTATTGTAAATATATTCTTAAAAAAAAATTGTTGAATTCGTACAACTTTACTTCTTCATTCCTGTTTTCCTTACCATAGAACTTACTAAATTTAACTTACGGAAGGATAAGCAGGTAGTAAAGGTCTGAGTAACCGTTTGGGTTCAAAGGAACATCTGCCTGCTACGACTATTATTATTATACGTAGGCTTAGCTGTTTCTTCTATCTCATTTTATTCTCTTAGTTGTGCTACATTTTTTGCAACGTGTAAACGTATGGAAAATTGTGGATATTATTTTCAGTTTTATCAATTAACCTGCGAGTTTCGTAAAAAAATCCTGAGCAGATCATCTACGAGATTGTTCTAGGGTATTTTTTTTGTAAAATGTATAAAAAAGTTATAGAGCAAAAAAAATTATTATTGCTTATAACTTCTTTAATATTTAATTTAGGGCAAAAAGTTATATAAATATGTTTGTGGGCAACACAATTTGCTACAAATTATGTTCTTACAATTTTTTTATAAAACGCATAGTTTCTGAGATATTGCAAAATACGTGTTTTCACCCCTTTTTCCAAGATGGCGGCCGGGGGACAAGGGTGGCGACCCCACAAACTTGAGGTTAAGCTTCTTCAGACCCCCACATATAAAAAGATGTCCCAAAAATAAATTGCGTGCTCTAAAAATGCAAAGCTCATGTAACTTTTTAATGGACTATAGTTATAGTTAGTCAATGAGTAGATACCTCAAGGTTTATTATTAGGTTCATTTAAGTCTACTTTGTTTGTAAACAGTAAAGATGAGAAATGAATTTACAAAGTTACATAACATTCCACATTATTTATCAAATATAAATAACACTGCAAAAAGGATCAAAATGTTTTATTCCATGCGACATCGTCGTTGACCGCTCGATCCTTGCTAACGGTGTGCCCGTTTGCGCCGTGCTTCAATAAATGCCTAAACTTGACCGATCGCGCAAAGCGTAAAGGCTCTTAAGTCTTCTTTTTATGGCGGGAGGAAGTACTGAAGGATTTGCACTTTGATGTTGCAAGTCACGCCCGACAGCCTCCTCTTGATTTTTTTTTTCTAGAAGTATCCGCAAATTCTTGATCCCGATCATTCTTTTCTTTGGGTGGCGGGGATCGACCAGCTCAGGAAGAAGGCAGTCCATATAGAATGTGACTAGTTTTGTCTCAATTTTTTTCCCTCCAAAATTCTTCATCTTTTTGTAGAATTTCTATTTTTAATTTTTTGTCTCCATACTGCACGGCAAATAAGAATTTAGTTTTGTTCGATTTTATTTATAATATGTGGTAACAGATATTTATGACTAAAATTAAAATGCTTATCCTTTGTCCAAAGTATATGCCAGCATTTTGGTCACAAGTAGCGTCGACCAGACGTTTTGAGACGTCTTTGAATAATAGTTTGGCGCTCGGTCCCCACGGTCCCAGCGTTTCGACCCCAAAAGGCACAAACATGTAACAACTACTGAGATTACTATATTTGCGCCTTTTGAGGCCTTCTGCTAGTTCAGCCGCCGCACCGGCCACTTTTTGGGTAGCAGGAATATGAGAAGGTGCTAAGGTATCGACACAGGTAGCGTCCCATACCAGAGGCCTTCCCATCCTCCACGGAACCAAAGTCATGCCGACCGGCCTTTTACCATCGCCACGTACAAGGCCTAAGCATTTAGTTATATTACAAATGTGCATTTAGCCTTCAGTTTGATAATATCAATCAAATTTTTATTTATTTTATTTTATTTTATTTATTGATTTTTGACAAATTTTTGATTGATATATATATACCTGCAAAATACATTTTACAGACAATCCGTTACCTGAAGCCTTCAGAAAAGCAACTGTACATTTCTGTTTGTCCGACAATCAATTTCGCACAATTTGTTAGAATGTGTAGATAGAATTTGTTAAAAGGTAGAAGTAAGGATAAATGTCGGGAGAGCAGTCGAATGACACCTGTCAAAAATCCAAAATGGCGATTTCAAGACGGCCACCATACAAACTGCTCTGCCCCTGCTGAAGCTCGGCCTTCAGAAAGGGGGTGTTGTGAATATGAATAAATGAATTTAAATACATAAATTCAGATAATTTTCACGTCAGATTTTTTGCACGTCAAGAGTAAAACATCGCTCTTTACCATCTATCTAATACCCTAACTAATAACCGAAAAGGGGGCAAAGGCGAGTATAATACATATCAACGATGGCATACGCAAAGGCATATTGCTTCAGATAGGAGGCCGGCCATAAAATTTAAGTCTTACTCCGCACAATTATGTCAATGCGTTGTCTTTTGTGAAGGTACTCAGAAAAAATATATTGTTTATACCGACCCTACAGAGGTGTGACAAGTGCAGGGCGATAATAATGTAAAGTTTTTTTTTCAGTGTAAAAAGCATGATAGCTCGGTGGCTTTGGCTATGGACTGCCGCGCAGCAGGTCCATGGTTCGAATCCCGCCGCTGGCTTGAGCTTCACCGCATGGTGGAAGGGCATTTTAGCGAATGCCCGCCTGGCTAGCGACCACCCTCAAGTGGAAAATCTGTCGCCAAGCACCTAACGGTGTGTTCCGGCAGCTGTCCTTGAGAGCCAGTAATTCTAGGTTAAGCCTGTTAACACCTTCGACCACATCATCACTTACCATCAGGTGAGATTGTGGTTAAAGGCTTACCTATCAGCAATAAAAAAAAATGTATATATACATTTATACGTTTTTGTTATTTAAGTTTACCTGCTGCTCTGCTATGGATAGGTCAAAATATTTTTTTGCCTAATATAGGTATTATAATATTTAAATAATATATTTCGTTTACGAAATTTCCTGTGAATAAAATGTGCAAATTTAGTAATACTTTATTCAAAGATTACTCACTTATTTTCATATAGTGGATGAACACAGTCTAAATTTATTATATGAGATGGCGACTCCGACAGTTCTCCCTGTTCCGAGTGATCTCGGACTTTGACTGATTTATTATTTTTTTTCCTGAGAAAGAAGGTGCATTTTATGAGCACAGTCTATTTTATTATATATATGTACAGAATCTATTTATTCCACTCTATTATATTTGTATAAATCTTTACTTATATGTACATGTCTAAGTGATAAAATGTATATTTAAAAGTATCTATGCAGGTGACTTTGTAGATAATCTCTTGAATATATACCTACTTGCCTGATTCTGAATATTCTTTCATTGATATAAATCTACATTTAGTCTTGAGGGACATGAACAATGTTCGATGTTTTATTGCGATATACCCACCAAACCAAATGCTTTGATTTGCTACGCTTGTGTTATTATTATTTAGCAACACTCAACTCCATTTACGGTTGAACGGCAGCTGTACTTTAGAGCCAGATAATTTTAGTTATCACCTGTTTGGTACCTTCTACCACATCACTTACCATCAGGTGAGACCATAACTATACATTACCAGATATTATTATAGTATCCAACTAATCGTACTTAGATTAGTACGACATTTAGTTATTTTATAGCTCCATTACAGTACTATAGGAACCTAGTAGGTATAGAATCTCTTAGTTCGATAGAGATAATATGTTTCATGAATAGAATAAACACCGAAACACAAACGAATATTAAATTTGCATAGGTAAAAATAAACTGAAATATTATACGCTCTCTCATAATTCTTGCAAAGTCTTTGTATCGACTCTTCTGCTTCGTTTTTTATTTTTTAGTTATCTTTATTTCCCATATTGATTGATATACCTACCAAGATACGTATTTATACTGCACAGCACAGGTGATAGCGCGCGAGCGATAGGTCCACGTCCAACGGCGCACAGCGCGGCACTGAAGGACAGCTCTTACGCATTGATTTTATTTCGTAATCCTAAGCTAATAAGGTTGAATATCGAATCTTCCGATTGACCGTAATCCTGCACAGAACTAAAGGTCGTAAGTCTAAAACACTATTTAATTTATTATGACAATACTAATTACTCTAGGTAAATTTTACTTATACAGCGGATAATAAACTACATTTCCTTTCTATGTGTGTTTATTATTAATATGTAACTGATGTAGTTTCCAAGAAAACTCCAATAATTTAAAGAAAAGGCTTCATTTTGAAAAATTAAAACTATCGAGTAAATTTCTTTCAAATGTGTTTCTGACTGTACAACTGATAGAAAAAGGTTTGAAATATCAAATATTTAAGTTTTCGTGTTGATTGCATATTTCAGTTGCTTAAAAAAACTAGTCGAATGAGAGTATTTTTTCCGCAGCCTCGTCTTAAGCAGGAATCCGCCTTGGTGTGTACCACTGCAGTTTGAGATATTCAGCCAATATCATATCAATAGAAGTAGTGTTTAAAAAGGGCATTGTTAGCAAGTAAAATAATAGGGTAGATGAGACGTAAGTACTAAAGTGGCGGAGTAGCTAAATCCATTGTCATGCAGAACACACAGGCATTGAAAAGTAATGGGCGGTTTTGACTTAAAAAAATTGCATGGAATTTTCGAATGTCTCGAATGATCATGGTATTTTCGGCGCCGTACTGTCGCCCGATACTCCAGCCAATATCGACATAGCTAATTCCGAGGCGTCAACGCCCAGAAACACGGCTGCAAATTCCTCGAATTTTCCGTTTTTATCGTCTGATGTAAAAACTTTGCATCCCTGGAACCCGTTTTTTCTTATCTTTTCGTAGTGCACTATCGGAGTCGTTAGTAGTCATAACGTTCTATGGGTAAGCTATACAATAAAGACGTTAACTCTTAAATTAGAAATTTTAAGTTTTTTAAATTATTTGCTTGTTTTTGTTTTTTTTTTGCTAGATCTGCCACTCCGTTCTCCGGCAAAAACGCACAAGAAATAGGTGGATGATGCTTACCAACAGGCGTTTGCCTTGTATTTTACTAACCGACTTAAAAAAAAGAGGAGGTTCTTAATTCGTCTGTTTTTTATTTGGAATATTTTGTAGTTTACCTCAGAACTTTTTACTGGGTGAACCGATTTTGATGTTTTTCTTTTATTTGAAAGCTGACGCTTACCTTGTGGTGTTAAATTTCATTAAAATTGGTCAAGCCCTTTCTGAGTCCAATAACTTAAAAGTTTTTTTCCTATCTAGTGAAAGCCAATCGATCCCGAGTAGCAAGGGACACTGGAACGAGAGCATTTTTTTACCTAAAATGGGACAGACTTCAACACTCAAAAGTGTGAAATGACTTGTTGAAGTCGGTACCATGCGCACAATAATTGTGCGATAATGGATGGTAACAACTTCAACAAGTCATTTCACACTTTTGATTGTTGAAGTCGGTTCAATTTTTTTGCCGTGGAGTAATTTTCTTTTGTTTGCCAATATCAGCGAAGCTGTGCTGTTTTTAGAAACTTTCAAGCGAACGAAATCACAGCCATGTCTCGCTAATAATTTATATCGTATATGAAAACACATTGGAAATCAATTAATAATTTGATTAGCCAATCATAATAGATTGGAAATTGCAACCTACCAATTCCACGAAACTAATTTGGTAGATCGATTTGCTAGAAAATTAATTAACGGGGTCTCTGCGCCATACCATGGATTACGTAATAGTCACTAAGTGGCATATCTAAAACTGTTGTAAGCATTCTTTGAAATTAATATTTTTATAGTGGTTTTTGTTTGGTAGAAAAAGTCAGTACTAATATTATAAATGCGAAAGTAACTCTGTCTGTCTGTCTGTTACGCTTTCACGCCAAATCTACTGGACCGATTTGAATGAAATTTGGCATGGAAATAGTTTGAGACCCGGGAAAACACATAGCATAGTTTTTATCCAACTGCGCAAAAAGAGGTTAATGTTTTTGCGCGATAACCCACATACTTGCGGGCGGAGCCGCGCCTGGATAGCTAGTAGTCTAATAAGGTATAGAAAAATAATGGCCAAATGCGATTCGGACCTCGGCCTTTTATGGTTAGTGGCAACAGAACGTAAAATAAAAGTATATTACTTGGTTTTTGATCACACACAACATTATAATTACATGTTGTCTTAGGTATTCGCGATTATTACACACAGTAATTAAACAACTTTAAACGGTTTAAATCGCGTATATTTATATACAAAAATAAAAAACTGGAAATGATACTTGTATCACTGACATACTTGCATACTTGCTGACATATTACTGACTGAAGTTTGCTAATTTACGGTTCGCAGTATCATCCTACTGCCTGTACTGTCTGCCTGTTTTATAATATAGGTAAACAAACAACCATGTTTCCTACCAAGCCATGTTTACAAGGAAGATACTGAACCTCACGACACAGGACATCCTAGTGTGAGGTTTCAGGGAACAATGTGTATACTCGTAAATTCTCATATTATGCTTATACCTGCAAACAAATATTTGTATCTATACATTAGCTCATGTTTTGGAGACAAATAAAGATTATTATTATTATTATTATATTTGTCATTATTTTGTCCCGACGGTTTCAAACACTTTGCAGTGATCGTGGTCACGTGGTGACACGGGATTCACTCACACTCGCAAAATTGAATTAAGGTATGTATATTTTCAAGCCAATTTCTCGAAAAAAATATTATTGACACGTGAAAACTCGGTCTAAGTTTTTATGGTCACCCCGTGACCACAATCACTGCAAATTGTTTGAAACGTCGGGACAAAATAATGACAAATATACGCGATTTATACCGTTTAAAGTTGTTTATTTACTATATTATAATCAGTACTAATATTATAAATGCTAAAGTAACTCTGTCTGTCTGTTACGCTTTCACGCCAAAACTACTGCACCGATTTGAATGAAATTTGGTATAGAAATAGTTTAAGACCCGAGAAAAAACATAGGATAGTTTTTATCCAACTGCGCAAAAGAGGTTAGGGCCGCGCCCGGAAAGCTAGTTACATTATAAATGGGCTTTTTTAGTATTTGTTGGTTAATTTTATTTAAAGCTACCCTTTGACCACTTTCTCACCTGATGTTACCTTCGAAGCACGTCCACGCTTAGTAGTAGGTAATGTCACCAGCGGTCACCCATCCAACTCATGACCGCGGCGGACGTTGCTTAACTTTGCTGATCGGTTAAGAACGGCAAAACAAACTACGTTACGAGCGTTTTAAAATTGTATTGTTTTCTTACTATAATTAAATTAATTCTGACACTTTTATGAAACTAAAAGCTGCTGGAACACACCGTTAGGTGCTTGGCGACAGATTTTTCTACTTGAGGGTGGTAGCTCTGTCTGATTATAGCATTTTGTTCTATATTATATATAATATAGAACAAAATGCTATAATCAGACAAGTTTGCCGTTTTAATGCATTACCGTGTACGATAGACCAAAATACTAAAACTTTACTAAAACACGTTTCTTGCTTGATCAAGTATAACACATCAGTCACCATTGAAGCGCTCGTAGCGAAGTTTGCGTAGCCAATCTGAACCGAACAGCAAAGTTAAGCAACGTCCGCCGCAGTCATGAGTTGGATGGGTGACCGCTGGTGACATTACTACTGAGCGCTTCCGTGCTTCGGAGAGCACGCTAAGCCGTCGGTCCCGGTTGTTGTCTTCGGATGGCAGACGTTATAGCATGGTGGTATGGCATTTTGCGAATGCTCGCCTGGCTAGCTGCCACCCACAAGTAGAAAAATCTGTCGCCAAGCACCTAACGGTGTGTTCCAGCAGCTGTCCTTGAGAGCCAGTAATTCTCTAGGTTAGCCTGAACAATAACTTCGACCACATCATCACTTACCATCAGGTGAGATAGTGGTCAAAGGCTAACCTATCATGCAAGAAAAAAAAATTACTATTACTCTTCTTATTGTTTTTATTATAATTTGATCAACACATGCTCTGTGACATATTGTGACCTCGTTAGTAACATTTTAGACAGTTTTGAAATGTCAGGTACGATTTTTTTGTCGAAAATATAATTCTTCTGATATAACTTTTGCGAGTATAAAGAACACAAGAATAGTAGTGTCTTCCCCTTAATAGAGACAATAAGATAGGTGTAAATAGACACATTCTTAACTTTACTCTATTTAGCAGTTTAAGTCAAGCTAAAACTCATTAGTCCGTATTGTTGGCTAGATTGTAATCCAATGAGGTACTAAGTATATCATTAGAAAAAAAAAATTTGCGAGTACAAGTGCATTGTTTTTACACGATTGACCAAAAAAAGAAGTGTTTTATTTCCAGGGTTCCTGTATTTATGTACGTTTGAGTTTATTTATTCCACCATGACTTCTAAACGGCAACCGATTTTAATGTAGAAGATATCGTTAGATTCATCTTGATAGCGCAAGGGACACTAGGTACATAAAAAGCAAATAAAAAACAAAGTGATGGATTTTAGAGGACATATCTTGAGATAAAAAAATTGTTTCTTCCAATCCAATCGAGTAGGGTATTAAAATGAAGGGGTATAAAAACGATACCATTAATATATACAAATTGCAGTTTTAATTTCAGTGAAATACGATAGTAAATAAATTTTCATGGAAATAAATATATTGCAGTCGTATTGTACCTTTTTCTTTTTAATTAATTTATGATAATAACAAATATTTTTAAAAGTATCTTAAGGAAACTTTAAATAATATTAAAATAAAACACTTAAAAAAAAAAAAAAACTAGTGACAATTCATTCGATCTCTCGCTGAGATCGTGCGCTCAGTGAGTCAAGACCTCCTGAAGATGCTTCGTTTAGAAGCGAAACTAGTCGAATAATCTTCCGGTTAGGCTGCGTGATGTTTGTGACGTCACGTAGATAACAGGAAAATTAGGCGGAATTGTCACTAGATATATATTTAATATTTTTTTAAGTGTTTTATTTTAATATTATTTAATGTTTTCTTAAGATACTTAAAAATATTTTTGTTATTATTAAATATGGATTTCCGCAAAGTGACGCCTGAATCTATTTATTAATTAATTTATACTTGTTTATGATAGAAAGGTTAGCCTGTGACGATAATCTCATCTGATGGTAAGTGATGATGTGTCTGAAGATGTAAGTTAGATAAGACTAGACTGCTCGTAGCGCTTTCAATATGAGTTTCGTTATATTTTAATTAGTAAGTATTCAAACTTTGTGAATTTGCATGCGTTAAGCCTCTTTTCTCATATATACTTCTGTTTTACCAGTTTTTCGATTTAACCTAAAAATTTGTTATATCCCAAAATGTGATAATAATATTTTCTACTAGCTTTCCGGGCGCGGCTCCGCCCGCGCGTATGTCGGTTATCGCGCAAAAACATTAACCTCTTTTTGCGCAGTCGGATAAAAACTATCCTATGTTTTTTCCCGGGTCTCAAACTATTTCCATACCAAATTTCATTCAAATCGGTCCAGTAGGTTTGGCGTGAAAGCGTAACAGACAGACAGACAGACAGAGTTACTTTCGCATTTATAATATTAGTACTGAAGTACTGATAGTACTGATACTAAACGATTTTTAAACGACTTAAAAGAGGGTGGAAGTTCTCGATTTCACTGTGTTTATTTTTATGTACTCGAAAGGTGCCATATAAATTCGAGTGCGATCTCACGTTTTGGTACTATTTGAGTTATCCTTAATAATGCGTATTTTATGTTTGCAGTCGCTTTTTTTGGTTAAAATTATAATTCTAAATAATTTTACAAATAATTTTAAGTAATACATTAAATATATTTAATTTTAATAATTTTAAAAATAATTTTAACTAAACAATTTTAAAAATAATTATGTTAATATTACGGAAAACTGGCAAAAAGCATAGATCTTGAAAATTTCACGGAGTTAGAGTACTTGATAATCAAAATATGTCAAAACTAAATTTGTACGGTAAGCGTAACCTCAACAGGCCTAACCTAGAATTACTGTCTCTCCAGGAAAAGATAAAGTTATATAAAAGAAATGTAATAAACACCAAAACTTCTATTTCTCTCATATGTCCTTAACTTGTCAGTCCCATATTTCACCTCACAATACGTGGTTACTGTCAGTGTACGCAATTCACGGACAATTTCGGGACAATAGATCTTTTGTCACCACAGTTTTGATAAATCGTTGTTAGGAAATATGTCGCGATTGGAATCAATTGGTTCGGCACTTGCTTGGCGTCTTCGTTTGTTAGATAAGTATTGTTGACAGCTTTATTTGTCAACGAATTCGTTGATATATTTTCAAACAATTATTTAGACCACTTAATGTATTTTTTTTTGGTTTTACGACGAAACATGCTCACCTGATATTAAGCGTACACCTCTGCCTATAAGAGAATGCATTTGAAGGCATACGCCCGTCACCTTGAGTGAACATGTTAAGTTTCATGTGCCTGTAATTTTGCTAGCTCTCAAGAACTGCTGAAAGAACACACTGTTGGGTGCTTGGAGACTGATTTTCTACTTGAAGGTGTTAGCTAGCCAGGTGAGTATTCGGAAAAACTTTTCTCATCATCACCCAAAGATCCATCCGGTTGTATAAGTGGAAGTAGATTAGGACATCTAATTTTATTAAGGTACCTACAAAGCTGTTAACACGCAGCCAAACCGGAAGAATTGTTTCTCGATCGTGCGCTTGCAGAGTCTAGATCTTCTGAGGATGCTTCGTGTAGAAGCGAAACGCGTCGAAAAGATCCGGTTTGGCTGCGTGGTGTTTGTGACGTCACGTCGGTTTTGCAGGAAAATAATGCGGAACTGTCACTAGATATATTTTTTAAGTGTCTTATTAAAATATTAAATTAATATTTTTGAAATATTTGTTATTGTTCAACATGGATTTCCGCAATGTAACGCCAGAATTTACTAATTATGTCATGAAGGTCTAAAGTTGGATAAGATCGATTCAAAATCCTTTGTTGAAGCAATGATAGCTGAGTGGTCATAGATTGCCGTGCTGAAGTTCCATGGTTCAGTCCCCAACGCCGTTGGCTTGATTTTCACCGCATGGTGGAAGGGCATTTTGCGAATGCTCGTCTGACAAGCTAACACCCTCGAGTACAAAATCTGCCAAGCACCTAACAGTGTGTTCCAGTAGCACTCCTCGAGATCCATTAGGTAATTATGAAATTTACTTAATAGCTCACAAGGATTATTTTCTCGAAGATGATTTAGTATTGAATTAGTAAGTTTTATGTACAAGTTACTTCACACTTTTGGGTGTTGAAGTCGGTTCCATTTTTAGTTAAAACAATTTTTTTCTCCGTTTTTAGTGTCCCTTGCTACCTCAAGGGATCGATTCATTCACTGGCAATAATTCAATAAATACTAAACGAGGGAATAGCGTAGTTGGTATGCGGCACTTCACAAATAGGGGTAAAAAACTGCATTGCTTCACGCAGTACATCTGTATATATATATATAGTACATATGGCATGCACCCATGTTTCTTGAGATATTTAATTTAATGTAACCAGTAAAAAAACTGATATATTAGGTACTAGCTTTCCGGTCGCGGCTCTGCCCGCGCGTATGTCGGTTATCACGCAAAAACATTATCCTTCTTTTGCGCAGTTGGATAAAAACTATCCTATGTTTTTTCCCGGGTCTCAAACTATTTCCATACCAAATTTCATCCAAATCGGTCCAGTAGTTTTGGCGTGAAAGTGTAACAGACAGACAGACAGACAGACACTGTCTGTCTGTTACGCTTTCACGTCAGACACTGTCTGTCTGTCTGTCTAAGTCTGTCTGTGAGAAGAGTTACTTTCGCATTTATAATATTAGTACTATTGTACTCATTATTTGGCTTTCTGTAACACAGTATCAATACTAAAGCAGAAAGCGGGTCTTCAACTATAGACATAAGAGCACCTATATGGTGAACAAGTAATAAATATTTTGTATTATTTTGTCTCTGCCCGTATTATCTACTACTGCATAGTAGTATCTCTTTTATTAAAATGTATGCATAGCGATCACGACCGCTCTGTCAAGAGCGTACCGGATAAGAAGAGTTCCCACTTCACACCCGCTGTGACATTCGAACCCTAGTACCCCTGCGAAGCAGTCCATAGTCATTGCCACAAGGCCACCATAGCTTAACAACATCTGCTGAATTATATTTAGGCATTCTATTTCGTAATCAACCTATGTCAACAAAGTGATGTCAATGTCATTTTCTTCTAATTAAAACCAAGCATTTTCATGGATCGTAAAACGCGGAGAATTAATTCCTTCAAATATTAATGGCGAGGTTATCAATCATATTAACACAAAAATTCAGCCCTTAAAACGTCGAATCATAGGGATGTGACGGTATCCGGCAAAAAATTAAGATCGCTATGCCCGGGCAGTTTAAGTTTCTCCGGTCAGTACATAACATAAATATAACCTCAATTTTGTATTCGCGAAGGCGATATAGATGTTGTGGTGTTCACAATACCCACATTTTGTCAGGTTTGGCCATATAATAGGCTGTCTCTCACATATATATCGTCAAGAGCAATAACAATGTAATGCAGACTATCAGACTATCTAGATGGGATGGCGAAGCTTACCATTCGCGTTCTAAACCGTTCAGCTGGTTTAAGCAACTTTCGCTGCGGTTATGACTTGGATGGGTGACCGTTAGTAGCAATTACTACTGAGCGCTTCAGTGCTTTGAAGAGCACGTTGAGCCGTCAGTACCAGAGATGGCAGTCATTTAAGCATGGTGATATGGCATTTTTGCGAATGCCCTCCTGGCTAGCTACAACCCTCAATTAGAAAACCTATCGTCAAACACCTAACGGTGTGATCCAGCAGCTGTCCTTGAGAGCCAGTAATTCTAGGTTAGCGTGAACAACATCTTCGTTCACATCATAACTTAATATCATGTGTGATAGACGTCAAAGGCTAGCTTATTTGATATAACATAACTCCATAGTTCTGCTGCATTGCATTTTGCAAACGCTAGATCAGTTACCTACCATATTTAGGTACACCATCAATCATCGACTACTACACGAAATGTTCAGGCATTTGTTCTTGACGGATGTTAATTTAATGTTCCAGAATAAGCCTTAGCCTGATCTGCCACCACATTAACACATATCAACAAGTGAGCTGGTGGCCATTTTAAGCTTGGCAAAGCTACAGGCGGAAGCAAAAATTTTCATAGATATTTGAGAAATAGGCGAGATGCTTCTCGTTAATTTTGAATAAGATTAATGATGAACAGAGTCAGAAAAGGCCTATCTCTAATTTATGACTGTAGTACGGATTATATCAAATTACTCAAAAACTCATAGAAGTAACGAATTAATTAGGACACGCGTCATCCACTCGTATATTATAGGAAAACGTATCCGACTTCTATTACCTCGTTTATAATTCTGTACCATCGACAAGAGTTACGATTACCATTATATCATCCAGGTATTCAAATACATTTTTAATAGACCATAACTTAAAAACTCCAGAACAGATTTTGATCTACATTAAATGAGTTCCATTAGTAGTGTACACTACCCAACAAAAAAATAATCATCAAAATCAGTTCATTATTTGCAAAGTAATGAATAACAAACATTAAATAAGATATAGCGTTAAAATAAAAGCGTCCTACTTCTTTGGAATTCGGTTTAAATGGAAGAAGTGTATTCGCTCTATCCGGCTAAAAACATATCGGTAACTACCCTAAAACCTCTGACACGAGCCTTTCAAAGTTCAAGGTAATTTCCCGGGCAAGGTCTTTGCCCTTGCAGTGGACCAATAGGAACGCGGCGCGACCTTCAATAGAGATAAATCGACCAATCACAGCGGGTGAAGTTGCGGCTTTATTGGACGATATATTCGTTGGTGTCGTGTGGAATGCTCTTTGTTATGTTAAGCCGTATTGAATTTTCTTCGAAGAGTAAAAGCTTTCATTGGTTTTATGCTGTACAGTTCTCGGCTTTTTATGTTGTGAATTGAGGAGCCGAATAAGTGTCCTGCCTGACGGTAATCATCATGCCTGTCTATTACAGTGTAACCATATCTCTTCTGCATGACACTGCACTGCACTTGCCACTCCAAACGTTAATTCTTAAGTCCAGTTGGCCTAGTAATTTCACTTGCTACAGTCCCTTCACTCTTAAAATCAGTGTTAGCACGTTAAAGCTTGAAGGCAAAATAACTGAACTACTAAATTTGACCCACTCCCCGGTTACCGATTGAGCAGAGATTTTGTATACATGTGTAAATCGCATGACAATGCAATATTATGATGATATGGTGCTGATGTGATGATAGAGCTGGAAGGTGGCCAAAGGCACTTCGCAATGAAACCTCATCAAGTGTGGCGCTGTGGGCTCATTTGAATCGTCTTGACGAGTAGCTTTGAAATGTTTAGTGAATATCATTATCATTCTTGATAAGAAAAAACTAAAAAAAATAAATCTACTCCTCAAGACATACATAATGAAAAGCTTGTTTTTAAAATATTTTTTTTAAATAGAGAAAAGCTTGTTATCTTAAATAATTTTTCAAAGACATTTATTATCATAATAGGAACCCCATCAACCCTTCACGGCCGTTAGTCGACGATAAAAGGGTTGTGTTCGCAAATTGTCGGAGACAACGTCACTATGAATATTTAGGGGCCTATGCCTTTGTTTTTATTTGAGTAAAGAATTATTATAATAGACATCAGATATCAGTAATATTTAAAAACCCAGTTTAGTCTAGAAAATTACGAGCATATTATTTTACCGGCATAATATAAGACGTTACATCAACTACAAACAAAGCATTTAGGCAAGCCCTGGCAGGTCCACAGGCAGTCCAAATGCTCTAGCACACTTCCAGTTCGCAGTGTGCCTGGCTTGCTGGCAGCATTGCTCCGTTGGATTGCAATGCTTGTTGAGCTATTAAGTGCCAGCATTTTGTTATTGATAAGTATCCGGACGAAGCTCTTGACGAGAATACAACTATACCAATAAGTTACACAAAGTGGGTAAATCCTAAACTACAAGTAGGGTTAAACTTATATGGTATTCAACAAGAAGAAGAGAAAGCAATTGTTTAATTTTAATAAAGTCCTATAGTACCCAAATAACAGCTTCCGATTTCTACCGCCAAGCAGTAGTGTTCGCATTACTATGTTCCGACTTGAAGGGTCCGATGAAATAACAGCCATATGAGACTTGACACATGAAGATGTGACTGATTGACGTAGGGCGCAACAGATCTTACAGAGAGCTTCTTTTAGGATGACAGCTGTCAAACTTAAAAGGACTTTATATCGGAAACGTTTGACGTTAGACCAATATTTTCTTCACTAAGTGATAAATCTTATACTGATTCTATTTCTGGATGACAGCTGTTGTATTAAAAAGGGCTTTACCTCGGAAACTATAGATCCTAGACTACTACTGTCTTCTCAAAAGTGGAAATCTCATAGTGACCTTATTTTTGCATGACAGCTGTAATTTTGTAATGACAGCTGTCAAACTTGAAAAGGGTTTATCTCGGAAAGTATTGATCCTAAACCAGTCTACTAACAAGAGTAATACATCTTATGGAGATATATCTAATGACAGCTGTCTAAATATAAAGGGCTTTATTTTCGAAACTATTGATCCTAGACCAGCTGTATCATTACAAAAGTGATAGATTGTATAGTGATCTTCTTTTCGGATGAAAACTGTTATGATCTTGCAACGTGTTAAGGTTGTTGTTTAATAATTGTTACTGTAGCGAAGTTTTGTTTGTTATGTCTTTGACCACAATCTCACCTGATGGTAAGTGATGATGTGGTCAGGCTTAACCTAGAATTACTGGCACTCAAGGACAGCTGCCAGAACACACATTTTAGGTGCTTGGCGACAGATTTTCTACTTGAGGGTGGACGCTAGCCATGCGGTGAAGCTGAAGCCCGCGGCGGGATTCAAACCATGGACCTGCTACGCGGCAGTCCATAGCCAATGCCACTGAGCCATCACTGCTACAAGTGTAGTGTATATAATGTATGTAGCTCGGTGCGTTGGGTAGTTGTTGTAGTCGATTCTCAAACCTCTCATCTGGGTAGTGTTCCGATTCCACAAGGTACATATAAATAGGTAACGTAACACTTTCAGAATTTTTATACCTTAAATGCCACAGTGTGCTCGGTCGTTAGCCCTTAATAAAGGGAGGGGCTGTATTATTCAGGAACAGAGGGTGACAACCCAGAATTTCAGGCCAAGGAAAGTTACGGGAAAATGGGAAGTATTTATTAAAATTTGACATAATAACACGAAACATATCTTAAATAAATATTCATATTATAATATAATATATATTAAAATCTGGGCAAGTGCGAGTTTTGTAGTGGCCTTTTTAACTGACTTTATAAAAAGGAGGAGTTTCATCAGTATTCTTTTTATGTTTGTTACCTCAGAACTTTTGACTGGGTGAACCGATTTTGATAAATCTTTTTCATTTGTAAGCTGATGCTTGTCGTTTGGTCCCATTTAATCTAAATCGGTCAAGCCGTTCTTTAGTTACAGTCCAATCACTTAAAAAAATTTCCCTATCTTGATGATATAGTCGTTGGCAGTGAATGATCTTTTCCGATAGTAGCAAGGGTCACTAAAAAGAGTAAAAATAGAACCAAAAAGAATGAAATAACTTGTCGAAGTCGGTACCATGCGCACAATATTGTGACAACAGGTACTTTTGACCTGTCATAATACCGACTTCAACAAGTTATTTCACACTTTTGAGTGTTGAAGTCGGTTCCATTTTTTAGTAATCTATTTTAATGTTCTGAATTGCAACAGGCTGTAAAAGAAATGTTTTTGGTTCTGATCTTAGTTCAACAACTACATTATACATTGAAGTTTTCATTACTTGGTGGTTAAATACCGGATATGGCAAGTATAATGTATCGTAATTGCAGACTCCTAACTATTTTAGTTTTTGAGATGCACCCCGCAACAGTCGAAGCACTCGAAGCCTAGTTTACTTTGCCGTTCGTAACCGATCACGTCCGTTGCAGCAATGAGTTGGATGGGTGACCGCTAGTGATGTTACTACTGAGCGTTCACGTGCGTCTTACAATGGCAATCGTTACAGCGTGGTGGTAGGACATTTAGCAAATGCCTGCCTTGCTAGCTTACACCCTCAAGTGTTAAATCTGTCGCCAAGCTCATACTTAACGGTGTGTTCTGTTGCTGCCTGTCCTTGAGAGCCAGTAATTCTTGGTTAGCCTGAACAATATCTTCGACCACAACATCACTTACCATCAGGTGAGATATTTGTCAAAACCTAGCCTATCTTGAAATGTTTACTATAAGCATATTTCTCTCGTTATACATTCTTCTACAGCCTAACTGAGCTTTGATATTATTCAATATGATCTGCATAAAATAAATTACCCCTTTTGTGTGGCGTTCTAGATTGAATATCGTAATTAGTTCAGGCACCCGATTTAACCTAGGATTTGTGTTATAGACGGAAGCCCTATGACCTCTGTCAGCCATTTAAAATTAGTGCTCGTTTTGGAACGATCAATACCTATATTATGGTTACGCCTACAGCTGTGAACGTATTCAGAATTTGAAGGGGTGGGGCGTCAAAGTTGGCGAGTAATGCAGAAGGTAACCATATTAATGACGATATGAGTTTAGTGTGAGCATTCTTACGCAATGATATTGATATAAAAACTTATTGGAGCGAGGGCATGGCTGCGTCTGCAAGCTCTTGGTTGGCACTGAAACCCGGGTCGACGTACTCGATTCCTAACGTGAGTGTTTTGCCGGTTAACTTCACGTCAAAATATTCTGATGTTACATTTGGAATAATTACGAAAACAAGCGTAATATTTGTGGAATCCTTAAATTTATCAAACTGCTGATGTGCCATATTCAATTGATATTATTATTTAAAGGCTGAAAGCCAAGGCCTAGCTAAGGTTTACTTTTTCTTTTGACACATTTTATTCTACTTTCGTAATCGATGTAGAATAAAATACCTACCCTCTGTTAATTTTACAACTCTTCAAGCATTAATGTAATGTTCAGAATGACTAGTGAAGTAAGCAAAATAAATCAAATCAATAGTAAGGCAACACAAATAAAATTTTATTTAAATAGGTATCATATAAAATTGAACATAATATGTGTTTGCATTATGAAGTTGAGCATTATGAATTAAATTATAGATAATAGTTCATTCTGAAAAAAAAAACATGCTAAAATATTGAGAATTTATCCCCCGTCTCTCGACACATCCCTCAGTACGTCCACGCCTACTTTACTGCTTACATTTCAGACGAAAGTAACGCATGTGCGGCAGAGAGAATGGATTTTATTAGATTTTGGAGAGCTATCGCTTACAGGGCTTTGTTCCCTCCTTACATATTACTGGGAAATTTGTTTACGAGAGTAAAAAATTGTCCTGAACGTAGCGACAAAAATCCCTGTAATGTAGTAAATCGTTCACGACACATATTACTTTAGGCCCGTTTGCACTTTGATTTTTGTTTAGTGATAAATACGTTTGGACATTATACAACTGATTAGTGTTTAGTTATTAGCGAAGTAGGGTGAGCGTGTTCTATTTTTTGCGAGTAGGCACTTCCCGCTCGTCAAAGTTTTGCTCCATTGTCGGTTATGGTCGAATCCTCCGTCGTCAAGTTAATTATTCGGTTGATTTACAAATTTTCTAACGGTTTTGACAAATTTAACAGATCAAATTCGGTGCAATCCAGCCACTTTATACACTTTATTGGGCAAGACATAAATAAAAATGCTTTTGATCCATAGGTGGCCCATTAGTTTTACAAACTTATTGGTCTTCTCCGTAAATGTTCTCAATGTCTTCCAAGGTCATAATGTCAGCAAATTTGTACCTATCCTGAAAACTGAATACGTTGAAAGTTTGTTTTTTGTTTTGTTCGCCGATATTCAAATCAATATTTTATTTGCATGAATACAGTACAATATTATTACATTAACAAGATTTTACAATTTGTCAAGTATGTATAGCATTCAGCCTGCAAACTGACATGCAAATATTAAAATTAATTTCAGATTTTATAATTTAATTATTCCTTAATATTATAAACACAATTGGAGATTAACTTAATACTATAAAGGATTGGAGTCAAGAGGCAATCACATAATTGTTTTTTTAAACTATTGCCTTCTAACATTTTGATTGTATTTGGTAAATGATTGAAAATTGATATAAACATAATGTGGTCTTGGGTTTTCGCGATTGTTACACATAGTAATTAAACAACTTTAAACGGTTTAAATCGCATATATTTTTCACTATTTTATCCCGAAGTTTCAAACACTTTGCAGTGATCGTGGTCACGGGGTGACTGATTGATTTTATTTGTCACATGTGTTATTCATTATTTGATCTACCGTCAGATTTTTTTTTATATTAATCATAACGTTCCCTATTCACGCAGTATTCGCTCACAGTGTCCAGAGGTCTTGCAGATTTGTGAATGTTTGTTTTCAATTTGTGTGACAGCTCACTGCAAAGTGTTTGAAACGTCGGGATAAAATAATGAAAAATATATGCGATTTAAACCGTTTAAAGTTGTTTAATTACTATTGATATAAACATATTGTTATTTTTTAATAAATAATTCTGTGGCTGTTCAGGGGTGGTTTAGGTTAAAAAAGACACCCAAACCCAAAAGAACAACCCACGATTCAAAAAACTATTTTTTGTATGAGGCTTGCTCGGATTACTTAATATGCCTTTTCATCCAACCTATCACATACACAAATAAAATAAAAATCCAAATACAATACTTTTCAGTGTTAGAACTCGGTTCTGTTTTTTATTATGTTTCTTTAAGTAATACTGCTTACATTATCGCTTTTCAATCAACCACACACAAACTAGTCACCTTTGACAATCACCATGTCATCGAGGTACAGGCATATTGGCAAATACTTTTTTCAATTATTCAACTGAAAACCTACTCAACCAATATTGATGAAAATTCAATGGTACCATCTCTGAAGCATGACCTGCCAAAAAATTAAAGACTCATCAAAATCAATATAACAATTCGCAGAGTAATTGCGTAACAAACATGCAGTCGTATTATGAACCTCTCCTATTTTTAAGTTGTTCAACAACACCTATTTTTCCTCTTGTCCCCAAATTATCCCAAAATCGCTCAATCTAAAAGCAAGTCAGTCCCCCGACCAAGTAAGCATACGAATTTATATTCATCTTAAGTCTCTATTAAGGAATGTAGGCCAGGGTATTGTTTTGGGAATACCGTGTATTTACGATTGGCCTTTGTGGTATACGATAACTTTTCTCTTCCCTTAGGTTACATACATACAGGTTATGTACAAATTATGGCCGATTTCGATACAACTATAACTATTCATTTTTAACCGACTTCAAAAAAGAAGGAGGTTCACCTGTATACCTATATATGTATTATGTTTTTTACCTCAGAACTTTTGGACTGGGTGAACCGATTTTGATAATTATTTTTTATTTGAAAGCTTGTCGTTTGTTCCCATTTAAATTTCATCAGATTCAGTTGAGCACTTTTTAAGTTATAATGAGTTAAGCGTAAATATTTTCCTAACTTGATGATATAGACGTTGACAGTGAATGACAATCAATCCCGTAAGTAACAAGGGTCACTAAAATGAGTGAAAATTTTTTTTTACTAAAAAATGGAACCGACTTCAGAACTCAAAAGTGTGAAATAACTTGTCGAAGTCGGTACCATGCGCACCAAATTGTGATAATAGGTACTTTTGAACTATCATGAGACCGACTTCAACAAGTTATTTCACACGTTTAAGTGTTGAAGTCGGTCCCCTTTCATGGTTAAATTGTTTTTTTTAGGTTCTAAGATTTTTGGACAGATATTGATGAGAAAACTGGCCATGTGTCAGGTTTTTCTTTTTTGGGGTCCTCCGTTGGAACAGCCTGTAAAAGTAAAAAAATAGTTTGTTGTTTTGTGTCATATGCAAAACCACATTTTTAATAGGTGTTTTAAGTATTTGTTCTGAAAATAGAGGATATAGCACACAATATATCTAAATTACAGATTCATAACTAGTTAAGTTTTTGAGATAGACCCTTTAACAAAAATGGTCTTGGATTAAAAACTTTGACAGCCCCATGCAAAAATGGTTATTTTCCGCTTACTTCTCTAGTATTGGATTTCACCTGAAAAATAATTTAATTAAATTACCAGCTCAATATTCATTGACTCAACTATCTGCAAAGGAGGAAGTTCTCATGTCGTCAAAATCTTTTTTATGTAGGTAACTTATATTCCCCAGTTACTCGAAGACACCTGGGGGCCAACTCTCACCTCTTATAGTAATAATAAATTAATCTTACTGCTGATTTTTTTACTTCCACGTCAATTAAGCAAGCTTACAGACGATAATGAAATCGATCGTCGTTTTGATGACGTCACAACAAATAGTTCACTCTTTTCGCGGACTCTGACGTGAATTTTAAGAATGAAACAAAACGCTCCTATTTTATGATGGTTTCGTAAAAGGTGGATCCGCAAAACACTCGTTATTGCAAAAATAAAAATATTAAATAAGTTATTTCATATTTTTCAGTGTTGGAATTCAGTTCCTTTTTTTTAATATTTTAAATAAAACAAAGGCAAAGGTTACGATGACATTGATATCAAACAAAGGAACGGTTCAGCGTTCGCCTCATAATCCTTAGTTGGACCACATCGTACATAACGAAGATTGCAGCAGTCCCACGGGATTAGTGGTCTCATTATGTGGTAGCCAGTCTTTGTTCATTTCAGGGCGTTAGACCTAAGGGAAGCGTATTCACAGTTCTTTATATATTCATTCATATATTCATAACTGAACGTTAAAATATCAAACTGTGACCAAGTAGTTAATGTATGTAAGATTTAGCATGCATGTCTTTTGACCTTGAGTATAATATCTATGCTTTTGGATTGCCAGTTCTATTATTTTTTTATCTTTTAGCGTGAAAAAATAATAACGACTTTAAGAAATAATTAATTTAAGGAAAACTGCCAAATCATCAGCATAGAAATGTTGAAGTCGGTACCATGATAGTTCAAAGTACTAATTATCACATTATTGTGCGCACGGTATCGACTTCGATAGGGTCACTAGACCCTTGATATTTACGGGATTGATTGTCATTCATTGTCGACGACTATATCATCAAGATAGGCAAATATTTTTCAGTTATTGGAGTGTAACTCAAAAACGGCTTGACTGATTTTGATGAAATTTAAATGGGACCAAACGACAAGCATCAACTTTCAAACAAAAAAGAATTTCGAAATCGGTTCACCCAGTCAAAAGTTCTGATGTAACAAACATAAAAAAAACATACAGACGAATTGAGAATCTCCACCTTTTTGATAGTTGGTCAATTACTTAAATTATAATATTTCAAGTAAATTTTTTTTTCTGGAACAATCATAGAGGTTTGAATTTCAAAAACCTTTTCCACGCTAGCGGATAAAAAGCCCTTTTCCACGCAGATTTCGAAAGATAAACCACACATTTCCGAGCTTGTGAGGTGAAAACATTTTATCAAACGCTGTTGCAACGGATCCATATATGAGTTTGCCAGTTTTTTTACTTTGGTCAAACTTCACTATATTCCTTATTTACTAAAGAAAATAACCTATATGTATCCACCCAACACGAGATGCCTGTCCACCTCGAAAAGATATTAATGATTCAGTGCACAGATAATAATAATGTTGCCAGGAGCGGAGCCCGATAAGTGATACCTTTTACCCCGTAATTACGTTATACCCAAGATAACTCACGTGAAGTTATGGCTACAATATACCTTTCAAGGTACTAATGTTATTCACAAGTTGATCGCTTGTGATTTGAACCAATGCGCAATGGAACTACGCTACGATCTAGATCAGGTCAAAATGTGCCACAAAAATAAAATATAGGTAAAATATCCTATATCAATATGCAGGCCAAGAATGTTCCTACCAAATTTAATTGAAATCATTTAAGCGTTTCGGTATAGGCATCCGGCGCGAAATCGGAGGACGTGGGTTTGATTCCCGCCTTGGGTATAGAAATAATCACGTGTAAAATCTAAACCACAACTAATCATACTACTTACTCGATTTATGCGTGAATTGACCCGTATGTGACTCATAAACACGAGTTTAGTTCACTAATGTTTATAGAACAGTAGCCCAAGCACGAACATTTCAATAGTCCGTAACGTAAACGTATCGAGTTTACAGTACGTTTACGCAGGAGGCGATGGTTGACAGAACAACGCATCGTTTGTTGGCTAACGTGAACTCGGTAGGATTACAAAAGTGACGTCTTCCGGCGTAAATCAAATTTACTGTACCATCTTTCTAAGAGCTAATGTATCATTCCAAAAGAGGTTTTAATTATTTTTCAGCCTATACAAAGTCCGCTTTGATATTTGTCAATTTTGGCGTTTTATTTCTTCGAAACTTCTTACGTGACGAAACGTTCTCGTTAAAATCTCGACACGTTACGTGTCAAAACCTTTCAATCTGCCAAAATTTTATTAATTTTACGCTCTGTAGGGGCGCTGATCCAATCCTATACAAAATGGTGACATTTGGATACGTTAACGAAACGGTTATGTTTTCGCAAGTTATTCGTGCTAGGGCTACAGTATAGAGTATAGAATAAAAAATAGCCTCGTTTCATTGAAATCAATGAAGTTTGTATGGCGGCCGTCTTGAATTCACCATTTTGGATTTTTGACAGATGTTATTCGATTGCTCTCCTGATTCCCTATGACATTTGGTCAAATACCCATCTCTTGGCTTTTCGAGATACGCCGTCAAATTTCACTTCACTTCATATTTTCCATACTCAGGCGACTTCGTAGAAGACGACGGTAAAATATTCCCAATTAAATTTTGGAAGTGTTTCTTTATCTCTTATTATTTTTTTTCACTTACTATTGAACATACCTTCTTACTTTTTATTTTTTTATTATATTTATCTAAGAGTCGGCAAAAAAACTAAATCAATAGTTATTTGTTATTCAAGACTGCAGAGTTGTTATTTGCCGTGAGTCAGTTTTTCATTGATTTTATTGAAACCAAATGAAGCCTGGGAAGCTAGGGTTGAACCACGAGTAAAGAGAGTGGTCAACTCATAGATTACCCCTAAGGTAATGGGGTAATCTGTGGACCAACTTTGAAAATGTGGGATACCAACGTCGTCTGAAAAGTTACAAATTTTGATTCTAATATCTGAAACAAATAAGGTCTAAAAATGCTGAAATGAGGAAAGTTTGACAAAGACTAAATAAACGGTCTATCCTGATAATAAATTATTCATTTTAGCCATCAGGTACAGGTAGTGACAAAAGTTGTTTGGATGTTATATTTCTTTTGTTCGTCGCCTAAACACCAGCGTTTGAGCCCACAAGTGACTACCAGCTATATACAGAATACAGGAGCAAATATTGGCGCACGAAATAGCGAAGCAACATTCCTGATTTTGTTAAGACAGAAGGTACATATTTATTTTTCAGGACATAAACTTTATTGCAGTATGTGTGGTAGGTTTTTAAGTAAATGTCGCCGAAATCGAAATCGATGAAGAGGACATCATCATCGCATAATTATTTATTTCCAATAGTCAAGCCTTAATTATGAAAACGTAGGTGGCATCTGCACCAGAAAGAACAGGAGTTGTCTTTCGAAAACAGCGACCAGAACACAGGTGTATAACTATACAGTTTCAAATGGTAGCTGGCCCCGAGAGTACGTACAATACCCTAGCAACACAACTTTTTTTTTGAGCTGATAGCTGATTTGTCTTCTATCTGACCAGTGACAACGCGGTCGATGATGTTGTTCAGGCTAACCTAAAACTACTCGCTCTCAATCGAAGCTGCCGGAACACATCGTTAAGCGCGTGGCGTCAGACTTTCTATAGTGATAGGTGTAGCCAGGAGGGCATTTGCAAAATTGCCTACCACCATGCTATAAAAATATTGCCATCCTAAAACAGGACCTGAGACCGATGGTTTAAGCCCACTGAAGCACGGGAACCCTCAGTAGTAAATGTTACTAGCGGTCACCCATCCAATTAATGACTTCAATCTCTTTAATGTGTTTTTTTTGTGCTGACGTGGTGGAACTACCACGAGGCTCACCTTTTATTAATTGGTAACCTCTGCCTATAACAGATACAGTTTGTCACAAGTGGCGATACTTACCGGAAAGTCATCAGCATTTGAATAATACAAAAAAAACAACGTGTTTTCTATAACGTATACACATTACATTTTTCAAATAGGTATTTGTTTTTATTATACGACGGAAATACTTAAATTCACGAACGTTTCGCCCATTTTAGCCAGAGCAGCGATGCTTTGTCCCTATCCGCTTTAGTAATTCTTCGGCCGTCGGACGGGGACGGATGCTGTTGGCGTGCCTTACTCACGCACACATACGCGGCCCGTCTAAAAAGCTCGGTGCGCTCTTAAGTTATAATAATAATAATTAAGTGTTCAAAAAAACTATGGTTGAAATATGTTTATATGTCTTCCTTTAAAAAATATTTTAACATTATTAAAAAAATACTTTTACAACGTGGTGTACATTGTATACGAAATATATGTAAAAGCATGTTAATGTTCAAGAACTTCTGTCGCTTACTGTACTTTTGAAGTGGGATTTGTTTTCGTTTACAAATAAAGCACTTACGCTATGTTTTTCCCGATAGAAAGAGAATATGGACGTCTGAGAGGCTTTGTCTACGCCCACTCGCCCATTATGGAGTTATGTTACAGGATAATAGACCTTGGAATGTCCTATTGTCTGTGTGATAACAATAGAGGAAGGAATATTGTAATTTGAGGTGTTATTCGTATGTTGGGACAACTTGGACGCTGGGGCATTAAAACCGGGGGTATCGAAGGGAGTCGAATAAAAGTGGGTCATTTGACATACTGTACTGTATCAGCCGGATCGTCCACTGCTGAACACAGCCTCCCCTATTAAGGGGGTATTTGCCATAATCCCCATGCTTGGCAGGCGTCTTGGGGATCGCAGTGTAAGATGGCAGTACTTTAGAAGACGCTGCTGCCGACCTTCTAGTATATTCCCTTAGTCGCCTTTTACGACACCCACGGGATGACATGGGGAGGTGCAATTCTGACCCGACACCCCACGGGGAGACCCTTTGACATATCTGTTGACCAATTCGGGGATAAAATTACAAAAAAGTTTGATCTATATGATTTTTCAGGAATAAAAATCCTTTTAATTATGACAGTACTTTTATTATGAAAGTACTTTTAAAATGTTTTTTTTTGTTTCGATCACAGCTTAATAATTACACTTATAGCATCGTTTTCAGTATTTTTTGATACAATAAAGTATATCGTATTGCAAAAAAGTTCAGATTCCTCTGCACATTGGTTTTTAAGATGGTAGTGACAAAAATGGTCTAAAATATCGATTAAAATAACAAAAGGAAGATAGAATACGCTTTAATATCACGGCAATATCAAATGGTTAATATATAACACAAGCATTATAATGCGCACTTTCCACTGTATATTACTGGTGGGAGATGCCGTGTCGACCAGGGACATGGTAAATTATCTATACAGTATTTTAACTCGGCTTTGTCTTTGAAATAACTGCCTACAGCCGCGCTGTACGTAAACATGCGGTAGGGCTGCCCGCCTTCAGCATTTTAATTACATTTGCCTACTTTGTGTTTCAATTTAGTTTTTTTTTTTTATGCCTGATAGGTTAGCCTTTGACCACTATCTCAGGCTAGCCAGGCGGGCATTCGCAAAATGCCTTACCACCATGCTATAACGACTGCCATCGTAAGACAACAACCGGGACCGACGGCTTAACGTGCCCTCCGAAGCACGGAAGTGCTTCAGTAGTATATCACCAACGGTCACCCATCCAACTCCTGACCGCGGCGGACGTTGCTTAACTTTGCTGATCGTTTCAGAATGGCTAAGAAAATTTCGGTACGAGCGCTTCAAATTGTGATTGTAAATATACTTATTTTTTTATATAAACAAATAAAATACTTTTTGAATTGAACAGGAAGTTTTCACTTAAAATGCGTGTTGTTTTTTTGACTAGTAGGTAGATATAATCAAAAAACCATGTTTATGTTTGAATAAGAAATCGTTCTTAAAAATATTTGCGACCGAAAAATATTTGTGAGACGTAAGAAATGTTTTATTATTAAATTTTTAAGTATTAAAAATCGGAATTCTAATAACTTATAATGAATATTTCATACTTTCAATGAATATTTTGCCACAATTGGAACTATATTAGCTAATGAAATGCCCAAAACATCACAGAAAAATCTCAGTTATACCTTTATCGAAACGCCTATAGAAAATTCCGAGCTGTCCGTTCTCAATCCATGTACGGTTAACGAAATCATACAAATAATTGACAATCTTGATTCTAACTGCAGTACAGGGTTGGATGGGATTAGCACCAAGGTAATTAAATGCATAAAATATTTTATTGCAGATAATCTGTGTAGATGCTTTAATAAATTATTACTAGATGGTGAATTTCCTAACAGTCTCAAAATTGCAAAGGTTACTCCCATCTATAAGATAGGTTCAACCATGGACGTCGGCAACTATCGACCTATTTCTGTCCTTCCTGTATTATCTAAAATACTAGAAAAAGTCTTATACAGGTGACTAGAAGCGTATTTGGATTCAATAAACTTCCTTACGGAACGGCAATATGGGTTTAGACCTAAAAGAAATACTCTTGCGGCAACAGCTGACATTATAACTAAAATAAGACATAATATAGACTCGAAAAATATAGTCCTTGGCATATTTATAGACTTAAAAAAAGCATTTGACACAGTTAGTCACAAATTGCTCATAAAAAAACTGGAAGCAATAAACGTCACTGGTACTTCACTAAAAATATTTGAATCCTATCTAAAAAATAGAACTCAAGTAGTTAAAATGGATGGCATAGATAACCAAAGTGACCCATTACCTATAACGTGTGGAGTTCCACAAGGATCTATCTTGGGTCCTTTGTTTTTCCTAATATATATTAATCAGATTGACAAAATTGGACTGCATGGTTACCTAACCCTTTACGCGGACGATACTTGCTGGTTTTATTTTGGGTCTTCTATACACGATATAATCCAAAAAGCTCAGCACGACCTGAATTTGCTTTATTTATGGTTTCAACAAAACCTTCTTACAATCAACATATCCAAAACTTGTTATATATTATTTAAATCCAAAAATAAAATTGTGCCTAGTCACCAACCCTTAACAATTAACAATGTAATTTTACAGCAAAAATCTTGTGAATAATATCTTGGTCTGAGAGTAGATAGCGCTCTTACATGGAATACACACATAGAACACCTCAAAAGTAAGCTTTTATCGTTTCTCGGCTCATTACGTAATATTTCAAGATGTAGCCCACATAAGCTGAGATACACTATCTACAATGCTTTAGTAAGGCCACATCTTCTACATCTGATAGAAATTTGGGGCAGTGCCACTAAAACAAAACTAGCAGAACTTCAAATTTCACAAAATAAAATTATTAAAATGCTATTCAAATACCCATATCTTACTAAAACCACAAAAATTTACAAAGACACAAAAATAATGAACATCAGACAGCTCTATGTGTTTCATGTCTGCATTTTTATCCGGAAATGTCTTAACAAAACTGTTCGCTCAAATTTGAAGTTCACTTTAATTAAACAATTAATAAGTAAGCGTAGTAACCGATGTGCTGGTTACTTAGTCCTACCAAAGTACCGAACAAATTATGGCAAAAAAATGCTCACATTTGAAGGAGTGCAACTTTACAACAAGATAACCTCAAGAATTAAAAGTGTCAACTCATTTAATTCCCAACTAGCTCAACATGTCATCAATGATCATTCACTTTTACGTAAATAATGCATTGGATGGGTTGCTACTACCTACTTATGATAGACGGCATGGCGAATGTATAGTTTTAATTTATGTTTAAGCACTGTTCTCAAGTAAGTGACTGTATTGTCTTATTGGGAATAAATATCTTTAAACCTAAACCTATAACTACCTATAATATTATTATAACTTGCTTATAACTACCTATTTCACTCGTGTCAATCACTTTCCTTTACTCTATTCACTTTTTATTATTAATTGAGACATTCTTTTCGGGGGATAAAAGGAAATACTTGTCCATTAAAAAGACACATTATGTAACGTCAACTATATGTCGACTATAAAATAAATTTACTTACTACTAAGTAAAATTATTTCATATATTACCTTTCAGTTTCCAGGTAATCTAAAAAGTTTTCTCTGGATGCGTTTTTGACGTATTCATGTAACCAAAAACAGCACAATATATCTTACTCGTCATATTTAATATGTAAATATACTTGAACTTGTTTTTGGTGAAAAAATCGCGCGGTTATTGTTAATAAAACAACAAACCATTCGCTCGTCTCTGCGGCACAGTCGCGTGCGACACTCGAGACTGTCTGCGGTGCCGAACGCATGCCGAGATTGAGGCGTAACTGTATCAGATAACATTACCGTGCCAGGGATCTGCGCGCAGGTCCCTTGTTCAATCCCCGCCGCCGGCTTTAGCTTCACCGCATGGTGGAAGGGCATTTTTACTGTCTCTCAAGGACTGCTGTCGTAAAAAACAGTTCCTCCAAAAACAATGCCCATTCTAGAGTTGTGTCAAATGAACTTCAATTCGGGTACCTACCATACTAGTTACGTAACGAGACTGTTTTGTGCTGGATGCAGGATGCTGTTTGTTTATGAAAATCTTTACTATATTACTATAATTATTTGTTGTATATTTATCTAAAAAAAATATATTTATTAAATATATATTATCTTGTCTATTTATTGCTTATATGCATATCATTTATGTTTATGTTTATCGTTTTGTATGTAGGTATATTTGTATACATTGAGTTACTCATGTGTTATATTACAATCAATAATTAGTTGCTTGTTTTCTTTTTTATTTATTAGCTATATACTAATAGTAATGCTATATACACCCCTTTTATAATCGGTTTATAGATCCTCTCCATTCAAAGGTTGCCTGGAAGAGATTGCTTTAGTCATAAGGCCACCCATTGTAACACTATTATTGTAAATCTCTGTTTCATGTATTATGTGGTGAAACAATAAAGTATTATCTATTTATCTATCTGTTCTAGAAGGTTCCACATACCTTATCGACGGGCATGGAAGGGCACGCTCGGCACAGGTTCCAGAATGAGCCGATCATCTGGCGTTTGCCTCCGGGCCGGCTCGGTGATTGGGGAACAGTTCACGCCCCGTCGCTGCAGGGCTGGCGCATCCGATGCTGAAAAAATAATGTTGTTAATTATAGTGCTTCAGCAAGATTTCTAGACAGCCAAGCCAAGGGATCTTACACCGTGGATTGTCGGGTTAGAATGTCACCCTCCATTTCCTAACTGTGGGTGACGTAAGAGGCTACTAAAGGTAAAATACCGGAAGGTGGGAGCAGCGCCTTCTCAGCAACTATGATATCACGCCTGCCAAACTTGGGGATAATGGTAAACCACCCCTAAGCCTCCCCCGGGCTATGTTCAGCAGTGGACAATCTGGCTGATACAGTAGAGTACAAATAAAATAAAGATGGTGCATGGGTTTTGAATATGAATGACATAGCTGCTAAAGTAAACAAAGATACAGAACCAGTCAATGGACACATTTTAGGATCTTTTTTCTTTGTAGAGGCATGCTGTTCATTTGGTGCATTTTCCCATTAGTATGCGTTTAATAATACCTACCCAGTGGGAAGATATAGATCATTCCTGAATAATTTGGCTAGGGTCTGTACGGCTTGTAATACTGTCTGTACCTAAGATACACACATATATACATATATATATATATATATATATATATATATATATATATATATAAGATACTATAGCTATGTGCTATCTTACAAAAGTTGATATTGAAGGAATTATGATGAGTTCTGCAATGCTAAAATAAATTATAGTCCAATGACAGACACACATAATGGTAATAAATATAAGTTTAATGTAAGCTGCACAGTTATTTTTTTTGTAATTGTGACGGAACAAACGCGAGGCGCACTTGATGTTAAGCGGACTAACCTCTGCCTATAACAGATGGATTTCTTCACAACTCACGAATTGAACTGCGCCCGTCACATTGAGACATAGTTTTTAAATCTTATGTGCCTGTAATTTCAGTGGCTCTCAAGGACTGCTGCCGGAACATGTCGTTAGGTGCTTGGCGACATATTTTCTACTTGAGGGTGGTCGCAAGCCAGGTGGGCATTCGCAAAATGCTCTTCCACCATGCGGTGAACCTCAAGCTCGCGGCGGGATTTGAACCATGGACCTGCTGCGCGGCAGTCCATAGCCAATGCCACTGAGCTATCACTGCTTCAATTTCAAGATCAGCATAATATAAGTTGGACGCAATGCTTTTAAATTCTTAGGAGTATATTTAGATAATCACCTTAATTGGAAAATACACGTAAATACTGTCTGTCAGAGGCTGAGTCGCTTTGTTTTCGCACTAAAAAGGGTGAGGCAAACTGTTTCTGCGGAAGCTGCATTAACTGCATATCACGGCTACGTGTCATCTGTTCTGAGTTACGGACTAATAATGTGGGGAAACTCTGTAGACTCCGAGAGAGCATTCAAAGTTCAAAAAAGGTTGTAACCTCCCAGGATCCTATACAATTTTTTTATACATAATATTTAAAATTCCAAATATAATCATTTTAAATTAAATAATAAAAAATAAAGATAACATTAATAATAATAAAATAACTAAAACAACCTAACTTAAAATGCCTAACTGAAACTGAATTGATCCCAAAAACTGATCCCAATTTTGCTTTAACTCAACGATCGCGCTTGACTAAAAATTCTGATCCCAAATTTACAAATTACTAAAGAAGCCTAAAATAACATATTAAATATTTTTCTTTAATCTAAAATTATTGTGATTTGAAATATGGCATGTGAATCGTCTAGTATAGTGGTAGGACCTTAAGAAGTGACCTATTGTAGTAATCCATTTTCTTTTAAGGTAATTAAGAAAGAACTTGTCTAACCTAACAGATAATACTCCTGAATAATATCTACTTAACCTATCATTTAAATCTATCAAATTAAAATTTATAATTAAAATAAGAATCATAAAGATTACAAGAAAACAATACGATTACAATAAGGACCTATTATACTATAGTATTCTTATAATAAAATAATTGTTAAACATTCAATATAATTTTGGAATATTATTTGTTCATTTGATGTTGTAAAGGAATAGAATTTGAATGTATTATTAGAATAACGTAGACATTCTGAATAAGAGAACAGAGAATATTAAAAATCTCATAAAAATTGGAATTAGGTATCTAAGACCAATTGTAAATTATTAAGACAACTGAAGTCTAAAACTAGGTAAATCATTGTAAGAGATGTTACATGAAACATATATTATGTTTCTAGACCATAATTCAAGGCAAAGCATAACTGAAATACCATTAGAGTATTAAATCATTAGAATTTAATTAAATAGTTAGAGTATTGATTCATTAAACGGCTAAATAATTTTTGTTAGGGAGTAAATAATTGTTTCTAAGAACAAAATAGAAATTACGGGAAATTGAAATGAAAACAAATAATATATTTTACAATTAGATAAAAGCAGATATATGAATCCTAAAGTAATTAGTACAGAACCCAAATCTAATACCATGTGTATAAATTATTATTGTAGATAGTTTCAAATTTAAAATAATTACCGGGAAAACCTGCTATGAAATCTAGATAAAATAAGTAATATGGAATTTGGCTTAAAATAGCGTAAGTATAAATAACTATAAATTAGGTATGTATTGGCTATTGTAAGGAAAACAATATGAAACTAGAATTTACTTGAATTTGTGTACTCATAATAATATATGGTCATGACTACTAAGACTTCCTAAGATTTCCTCAAAAATTGCAAAACATATTAAAGCTTAACAATAAGAACCTAAAATCCATAACTGCTTATCTAGTATAGTAAGTGAATTATATTAGAAGATATTTTCTCTAAAGTACCTAACATAGTAACCTAGACCTCTAGGAAACTAAGACTAAACTATATTTTATTATGTTTTGTGAGAGACTGATAAAGGAAATGTACTAAAAATGGATAATCAATGAATTTCGTAATCACATTATATTTTAGGCGACTTCAATCATTTTGAAGATCTAAATAGGAAAGGAGAGACTAAAATTAATTTAAATTATATACTACAAAATCCGTATTATGTATTTCTAAACGAACTTAAATCTATCGGAAATATAAAGGAAACTATGAGATATTGAATATTGTATTCTAAAATACAAATTGACCATTTACTTCCTCAACTTATATTCAATAAGATAAAGTATTGCACAAAATTGTTTGATGAAATTTGATTAAGTTAATTGAATTATTCTAAAATTGGTCTAATTAAAAGAGTAGGAGAATGGACTAGACTGATAGTTCATAGTTTATTTTGACTCTGACTTCGACACTATTAAATTTTGTAAGTATAACGTTTATTGGAAGTAAACTAGCAAATAGGTATTTTATAACATTTTGTTATTGTAAGATTTTATTATTTAATAAGTTGCAACTTTGATAATTAGATGGCTCCATCGTATTTTAGTTAGCAGTTTTAAGGAAAAGTTCAAATTCTGAAGTGCCAGGGACTTGCAACCCCTGGAGTACGTTTCAGAAGGCCTTCTTTACGGCGCACGACGCCAATGCTCATCGGTTCACTTAGGTAAAGCCTTCTCCTTAAATCAAATACTGCTTAACTTCCTAATTTGAATACATTATTGGATAATTCGTAATATCCATATAATGAGTGTCATTGATTGATTATTTCTCAATTTACTTTTACATATTTCGTACTCGACATCATGTCTAATTAGTTAATATCATTGATATGATATCTTTCGGTTTGAAATAGAATGTTATTTAAAGTATTATGGTACAATCCATATTATTATTTAATTTCAATGAAAAATTTGGTTATATATTTTAGGACTTACTTTGCCTAAGTTTTGTACAATCACGTGTTTGTGATATCAAAAGTGAATTATATTTATACTCTGACTCAAGTACTCAAATATGAATATATAAAGTTTAGAGGAGTTATTTATATTCCCTCTGATTTTCTCATGTCGAATATAACATCTTTCATCCTTACAGCAGAAAGACTTATTGAAGTTGTGGTCGCATTTGCACCAATATTCAACAATGTATCATCATGGTTGAATATAATTTATATTTCATATTGTTGTTTACATATATACGAGGACTTACATGCCTCATTCTTGTCGTAAAGGTGTCAATCCATATTGGTTGAACAAATTTAAAGCATTCGTTATATCAACTTAAATACTTGAGTAGAATAACCGTACACGTTTATAATACATGAATACTTAGACAAAATAAATTTTCTAGAACAATATTCAGAAAACATTGGGGTAGGATTAGGACACAAAATCAATTTAATTTACTATTGCAGTAGATTAGAACTGATAGACCCAAGAATAATAGTGTATACTAGTTGAATAGTGTCCCGTAAATTTTATAATACTCAAATAATTCAATATAAACTTACGTACATAAATTTTCTCCACATAATTTTTATGCTCTCCATAAATCGTTTTTTTAGTATGATTTCTTTCTAGTATCTTCTCATAGTAGGCAAATCATAACTATTTCTTATATTTTAGATTTAAGCGAAAATTACTTAAAAAATACTATGAGGGTTTTGATTTTTCATGTCATTTTGTATTCTTGACAGATCCTCTCAACATTTTCAAACTATTCTATGCCTCTTTCTTTTTAAACATAAAATGAGGTCACAATCTCATCCCAGATTTAAGACATCAAAAAGGTTAGCATACACAAATATTGACTATAAAAATTTCTTACTTAGGATGAATAATTTATTTCTGATCTTTAGGTTCTGTACCACATTCAATTATATTATTAGTATTTAGTGACGGAACTTCCTACTCAAGGTATGTTCCGTTACAAGGTGTGTCAGAGTTTTGAACAAGCCGTGGTTTTAGATAGTTGCAAGCCATTATTTAAGGAATGTAATATACTTCCACTTCCTTGTATGTACATTAGAGACGCATGTGTTTTTGTCAGAACTCATCCAAAATATTATCAAAATTATAATGAGGTTTATGTAAGGCAAAAAAGAGCTAAGTTTAGTAATCTACTGTACCAGCCAACTTGCCATAGAGATATATATAAAAAAAAAATTATATATCATAATTATTTATAATAAATTACCACAAAGTATCAAATTATTAAAAAACTATAAGTTTAAGTTAAAATTGAAAGATTGGTTACTGGACAATTGTTTGTATAGTGTAGAAATTTATATATTCATTAAGAATATATGATTTTTTAAATTATTGTAATGTATAATGTATTTAATTGCAATGAAATTTGATGTAGGATCACATCACACAAACACTTAAACTATTTCTTAAAAGATTTTTTTAATTATTTGTATAATATTTGCACGCCTGCCTGCAGACTGAATACATGGACGGAAGTAATTTTAAGACCTTATATATATTGAATTGTATTCTAGCAAATAAAAGATTTGATTTGACTTGATTTGATTTGATAAGTAAACTCTGGCCGCCGAGAGAATGCGTTTGACAGATCGTTTTGTGAATATTTTTTCCCCAGTTCAAAGTAACATAGACAGTTTGACTGCATAATATTGTATTAGTCAGGCACCGAGGTATATAAAAATAGGGTAAATATTTTATTTTACTCCATTAACAAGCCACAACGTCAATAAAAACACGCACTGTCAAACGCATTCTCTCGGCGGCCGGAGTATAATGGTTGTCAAAAGTAATATAATAAAGAGGAAAGATTTGATTGTTTGTTCTAGAAGTGTTAAATCTAGTGGACTGGATTTGAAAAATTCTTTCACCATTAGAATCCTACACTATCCCTGTTGAACATAGGCTATAGAAGTTTTTCAAAACGTTCGTGATCCTTAGGAAAACTTCAATAATGTAACCCAAAGTGCGAAAAAAATACCAAACAAATCGTTATATTATGTACGCTGTGGAAATCGTTGATAATAAAGTGGTGTACTACAATTTTATAGAGGACATCAATATCTACAAAATAGTCTGCAATACTATAAGTCTAACTATTACAGTTATGTCGCAATAACTTCTTTTTATGGTTCTGTACCCAAAGGGTAAAAATGGGACCCTATTACTGAGGCTTCGCTGTCCGTCCGCCCATCCGTCTGTCACCAGGCTGTATCTCAAGAACGGTTAGAGCTAGGCAGTTGACATTTTCACAGATGATGTATTTCTATTGCCGCTATAACAAAGTCAAAGTCAAAATCATTTATTCAATTTAGGCATCTACGACGCTCTTATGAAGGTCAATTACAAATTTTAATATTGAAATATACTACATTGTACTGCCACGTTCAGCAAACAAAAATATAGAGCCACTGCGAGAAGAACGGGCAAGAAACTCGGGGCCATTCTTTTAAACGTTTTTTAAAAATGTATTAAGTACATACTATATAGTAAAATTATTTCAATACTTAATTTACATTACGTAGGTGTTAGGCGCTAGCTTGGCAGAGGCGAACCAGTCCAAGCATTTTTGTCGTTTAAGTAATCACAAACTGTGTAGTAAGATTTCTTTATCAAAATATTCTTCACATGCAACTTGAATTTTCTTTCTGTGAGCGTTGTAATATGTTTGGGCGATTTATTATAAAACCGCACACAATTTCCTAAGAAGGACCTTTTATTTGTCTTTGCTAATCTAAAACCTGGCACCGCTATTTTATCTTTATTCCTAGTGTTATAATCATGGGTGTCACTGTTTGATTTAAATTTGCTCAAATTTTTACGAACATACATAATATTTTCAAATATATACAGACTTGGTAAAGTTAAAATATCAATTTCTTTAAAAATATCTCTCAGGGATTCCCTAGGATCCATTTCATATATGGCTCAAATTGCACGCTTTTGTAAGATAAAGATTGTCTCTATCTCAGCAGCAGCTCCCCACAGCAATATACCATAAGACATAATACTGTGGAAGTACGCGACAAGATTAGGTTACAGATAATGGTGCGGAACCATTCGTGCCCGAGTCCCACTCGCACTTGCTTTTTATGTGTTATATTTTTTTTTAATACCCGTACAAAGCCGGAGCACTAGTGTTTTTATAAAATGTACAGTGGCGATAAAACAGTTCTTCGTTAATTCTTGCACGATTCTCCATTCTATTGTAACGATATTATCGTCAGAAAGATGAAAAAAGTGTCAACGAAGTTACTTAACACGTTTTCTCGAACTGAAGAATAATGCTGCCATAAATTACGCATAATCTTTTAAGCAAAATTTTAAGGTAAATTCAAAGGCAACTGCTGGAACACAGCGTTATGTGCTTGGCAACAGATTTTACTGGCTCTTCTTGAGGGTGGGTGCTATCCAGGAAGGCATCCAGTAGAGCTAGAAAGCAGAGGTTAGACCTCACGACTTAGACTTTACCAGGTGGTAGGTTTCTTTAACAAGAGTCCCGTTTATTTACGGGTCCACCGCACTGTCAGATATTCTGCCTCGAAGCAGTAATGTGCAGACACTATAGCATTTAGGTGTGAAGGGCACTGTAGCAAGTGAAATTACAGGTCAAACGAGACAAGAATTCGGAGTGACGCGTGCAGTGCAGTGTCAAGCAGGACGAGAACGGTGAATCTGCTAATAGATTACATAATAATATAATAAATAAAAATCGGCCAAGTGCGAGTCGGACTCGCACTAGTTAGCCAACTTTTTGTATTTGTTATTATAGCGGCAACAGAAATACATCATCGGTGAAAATTTCAACTGTCTGGCTATCACCGTTCTTGAGATACAGCCTGGTGACAGACGGACGGACGGACATCGAAGTCTCGGTATTAGGGTCCCGTTTTTACCCTTCGGGTACGGAACCCTAAAAACCAAGTATAGTATAAATATTGAAAATACAATATACGCGCAAAAAACATAACCCTACCTTGACAGAGGGGTAAAAATATATGAAATGCTTAAATAAAAAGTATAGTTATTGTTCATGCAAACATTTCGCTTAACATCTTGACAGCTAAGATTTTTTTACCAAATCACTGCTTGACAGATATTGATACAACAAGTATAAATATACTTGAGGTTTAAATTAACGAGTACTAAAGAATTTGTCATTAGGTAAACGTTTTAACTTGTTATTATGTAATTAAACGTTTACTTAATGACAAAATAAAACGTTATTTATTTAAATAAATTATAAATTAATTAATGTCATTTACCTAGCTGTAAGTTTTCTATATAGGTTTATAAAATAATGTAAATAAAATATACCACTATTCCTCTGCACCAAGAAAAATCCTGTTAACATTCTTTACGAGAATGTCCATAAGAGTAAATATAATAAACGAAACAACCCTTGCAGACTTTCAGTGGCGCACAACTGCAATAGTTTTGTGGACTTCAGCCAACTTTGCTATCGATTTGTAGGCATTGCTGTAAAAGTCGGTACAGGACGTAGGAGGCAAGTTTTGATTTTGCCTAGCCTTTGACTTTTATCCTTGAGTATACCACCTGGGCCTCTACTTCTAATTCGTCGATTTTTCAAACTTCGGGTCCGAAAGAAAGGTATCCGCAAAACACGTATTGATATTTTGAAAATTCTTCCGGTTTGGGTGCGTGGCGATTGCGACGTCACGTCGGCTTAACAGGAAAATGAGGCGGAATTGTCACTAGATATATTTTTTTATATTTTAAGTGTTTTATTAGAATATAAATTTAATGTTTTCTTAAATTTTTTTAAAATATTTGTTATAAACTAATGTGGCTTTCCGCAAAGTAACGCCGGAATCTATTCATTATCTTACCTATTGGCTTACTTTTGTTTAACTTCGTTCGTAGCATCAGGGTTGCCATTTCAAAATTTTAAGATGCCGTGTTCTGGAATCTAGATTGCCGTGTTTTGGAATAAAAACTACAAAATAGCAATTTTTATTTTATTTTAAATCGTCTCGTTAAATTAAACATGACATAAAAACATTATTCTCCACAGTCATCATGCAAATTTCTTATCGTAACCAAAATGGATTCTTCCTCTTTGTTCAGTTTATATTTATATTTCTCCTTCATATTGTCTATTATTTGTCTATGATGTGGAAAGGATAATACGTTAAGGACAAAACCGGCTCAATTTACGCAATTGAATTCAGATTGCGTTAAAACTTTTGACCAAAAGTTAACCTTATTCATTTGCGATACTTCTAATTTGGAATAACTTAATTACAGAGATTATGCATATCTCGTATTTGACTATAGCCATTAATGCGGGAAATGCATCCCGGATTTGCTCACTGATTGCTTTTTCTGGCATTAGATATTTTAATATAGGTATATAATAAGGAGTAGGATTTCCCCGCTCATTGACTAGCCAGGCGGACATTCGCAAAATGCCCTACCACTGTGCCATAACGACTGCCATCCTAAGACAACAACCGGGACCGACGGCTTCACGTGCCCTCCGAAGCGCGGAAGTGCTCCGTAGTAATGTCACCAGCGGTCACCCATCCAAGTCATGGCCGAGGCGGACGTTGCTTAATTTTGCTGATTAGTTCAGAAGTTCAGAACGGCTAAGCAAACCTCGCTACGAGCGCTTCGAATTTCGCTTTATTATTTAATCAGAGAAGCATGTGCCATTTCAAAAATATAAATATTAAAATTAGGGTTGCGTCATAGTTTAACAAGTTTCAAGCTAATCGCAAAATTATTTTTTGTAGTACAACGTAAGTTGAACTATAGATGTCGCTCCATCCCAATACGATGGTTAAGATCGAGAAGACAAAATTTGCTTAATATCATAATATCATGTGTCATGGTGGACCTCATGATATATTCCGTCACAATCATATGAAAAAATCATGAGTCATAGGTCATGTTAGCTTAGCGGTTAGAGTATACCCCGGCTACAGGGGTTGATGGCGTGGATCCCGAAAATGACTTTAATTTTCCTCTCATTGTAATTTTTTTAACGGTGGTATGCCCCGTGGGGTACCTGGTTACAATTGCACCTCTCCATATCATGCCGTGGGTGTCGTAAGAGGCGACTAAGGGAAACATACTGGAAGGTGGGCAGCAGCACCTTCTAAAGAACTGCCAACTTACACTGCGATCCCCAAGACACCTGCCAAGCGTGGGGATTATGGCAAATACCCCCTTAATAGGGGAGGCTGTGTTCAGCAGTGGACGATCCGACTGATACAGTATGCCTTTATTAAACAAATACTACGAACTATATACAACACTACAGCTACTACAATAAAAGCATTTGGACAACCTATAAGTCATAGCAGACAACAGGGCAGCATTGCCCTGTTGAATTACAATGCATATTCGTTGAGCCAAATATGTGCCACCATTTTGATCACGCGTTGCATTGACCAAACGCTCAGATAAGTTTTGGAAAATACGATGAGCTCCCGGTCCCCACGGAACCAACGTCTCTACACCAAACGGCTCAAATATGTAACCCATACCGAGGTTAGCATATTTACGCTGCTTGAGTTGCTCCGCCGAAGTATTCGCAGCGCAAGCCCTCACGTTGGGTTCGGAAAAAAAATAAAGTAATCATGCTTTAATTTATAATATTAAAAATTTAAGGGGAGATACAGATCAATTAGGAGCTTACTACTAGGTTTTGAAAATAAAATGAAATATTAATACAACAAAATTCAATCTCTATGCGCGCTGCGGATGGCGGCTACTAATTTCTATGTTCAAAGAGCGCAAATATTATAGAAATTAATACTTTTCACATGTGCATAAAGCGCTTCAAAATGCTTTACTCGTATTACATTAATTGTACATGGGTTTACTTTGTAATTGCATCATGCATATATACAGGGTTGTTTGTAAAATGCTAACAACCTCGTAGGTTGACTTCTACTAGTCCTAACAAAAATTTTGAGATTAATTTTTAGTTTAAACCGCGGCAGCGGCCGGGCGATACGCCGGAATAAATATAGCAAGTTAAATTTTAGTGATAATTTACTACTCTTGGTGATTATTTACTACTTTTGGGTTAACAATGATTTATTTGGAGTCATTTTGCTTAAACAGGATAGCGAGATGTTAAAAATTTGGTTATAAGCGCGCGCGATTCCCTGATCCTATGACGCAATACCCTCCCCTCGCTCCGCTATCCCCGCTATACTTACAAACAGCAAGAATGTAATACATTTCCGATTGCTATTTAGAAAATGTATAGATTTCCTTGGAAAAGTGCATATACAAAATAAATCATTTATTTCATATCTATTTTAGGTATTGCACACATTTCCTATATATAGGAATTGCGTATACAATGACGAATCACAAACTGTTCCGTTAACATAAATATATACTCGTATCTACCATCAACTTCACGATTTTTATATTGCTGACTGCACCTTACGCATCACATCCCGAACCAGACAGCGGAATTGTAAAACCAAGAGTAGATTGCATCGGTTGCTGGCAATAAGCCAAATTCGCAAACTATGTGATTTACTGAGAATTTTTCCATAAATTCCACACCATACGTCCCGACGAGATTGGCCATCAAAGTGCCTCGAATATCGTAGGTAAAGCCAATTACTTGAAAATCGTGACTGTATGTGCAGTTAAGGAATTTTGAAGGGTGAGATTAGCATACTTTGAAGTTTCTTTGAAACATGTTTATAAGCTTTTTGCTACGAATAAGTATGTAGCTTTTAGGCTGAAATAATTTCAATCTTTTTGACGGTTGCCCGTGTAGCAGTGATGCCTCCGTAGCATTTGCTACGGCCTGCTGCGCAGCAGGTCCATGGTTTGAATCCCACTGCGTGCTTGAGCTTCATCGCATGGAGGTAGGGCATTTTACGAATGCCCGCCTGGCTAGCGACCACCCTCAAGTAGAAAATCTGTCGCCAAGCACTTAATGGTGTGTACCGGCAGCTGACCTTGAGAGCCAGTATTTCTAGATTAAGCTTGTTAAGTATTCATAACCCTAGTGTTCCCACACTAGGGTGGCCCTGTGTCGCCTTCAGGGATAATTGTTTACACAATACATGTTATTTGTACCTAGCTATATTTAAATGACTTATACTCATAACTTACATGTAAGTGTAGCCTAGGTTTCGGTATGAATAAAGTTTATTGTTTATTGTTATTATATATAAATTATGCTAAATTGTAGCATTTATCTAGGTAATTGATGTGACATGTTGATTGGAAGGCGATATTTCAAAATTAGTTTGTTATCTATTTTATAATAGTTGATTAAGAAATTGTGGTGATAACATAATAGAAACAACAGTTTTAATTGTTAAGAAATATAATTTATCTAATTGTTACATTAATTTGACTGTGGGCACGAGCTAGAATGCAACTGCCCATTTTTTCCCGTGGGTGTCGTGATGGGCGACTAAGGGAAAAATAACGGAAGATGCAGCAGCGCTTTCTGAGTAATTTAGACCTATAACTGCGATCCCAAAGACGCCTGCCAAGCGGGATCATGGCAGAACACCTTTCACGGTAAGCATAAAAATAACGCAACATCTCTCATCGAACATCCTGCAGAGCCTGAAGACCATACATTTCAACCGGTGTGTGTTGCCAGTTATAATTTATGGCACTGAGACGTGGTCTTTAACTGTGGCATTTATGGACAAGATCACGAGTCGCTTAACGAGCTTTGGAGGGGTTTCTTTGCGCGATAAAATCCTGAAAGATGATATTCACCGAAGAACGAAAGTCCCCGATATTCAAAATTTGAAAGTTGAAGTGGCAATAGGTGGGCAATGGTTACCACATTACACTTGAAGATGTAGAGTTGTTAGACCCTCCACAGGTGGACATCGTAAAAGTTGTGGGTCAAATGGTAACCATTACAAGCTATTTAGCCGTTCTTTGTGGCGTTCTATTGGGGAGGCATTTGTTCAACAGTAGATGTCTTCCGGTTGATGATGATGACTTTAATTTGATATTTTTAGACGTTCATACTTACTTAGGTACTTGTCTGAAAGTTTATAAATTGTCTATATTATTATTAATTTTAGAATAAGGGTAACTATAAAATTAGAGCAAATAATTCGCATGTCACTGACCAATCTCGATTGCCAATAATTGGTAATGCAGGCGGTTAGTATACACAGATACGGGTTTGATTCACGTTGGAGAAAAAAAAATTGTGTTCCAAAAATATATTAATGCGACTTTTTCACTAGCATTTTGCTTGAAATCATATTTATCCACAAAACAAGTACTATGTCACTGCTAAGCTGCTAGGGCTCGATCTAGCGTGCGCATCGTTACGGCTTAGTCTGGGCGTGAAAGGGGAAGCTTAGTGCAATATCGTCTAGGGAGGTAATATAAAGCTCTGAGAGTTATTTGAAATTAAAAATATACCAACTAGCACAGTAGCGGGAAGTGTAGTCTATTTTCTAACTTTAAGTTGCCCAATAGCTGTTTAAGTGGTCCAAAATAGGTCTTGAGTTGCATAATTGCTTCCACAAATGTGTGAGGCTACAATATAAGGTGTATGTAGAGGATTCAAATTACTTCATAAACGTCTATTTTAGAACCCATTTAGAACATACGCCTATTATAAAGAGCAACAAAAACAAAATTGTCACTTGTACCTGTATAAAAGCTTTGACTACAGATTTTATGTTGCCGCTTAATGCTAATAATATAAGAATCAACAGTGGACCATTTTAAGATGTTGTGTGTATTTACCTATGCTGCTCCTAAAATTGTATAATAGTATTATAATAGGTTTATAATATAAGTATGTATATTTTATATACCACGCCTGTATTCTTTGGAGGAGAAGGGGAAACTGCTCGGTTTATTATAATAAGGAGGGGTTGTATTCCATACTTTGGGCTTATATTTAAAATTATTTTTTGTTAGATTTATTATTTAAACTAGCTGTACCCGCGACTTCGTTCGCGATTTCCGTACCTGCAGACTAATTATTCACATTTGTGCACTGTTTATCCCATATTAAGCAACACTGGTCTGCGGTGAAGTACTCTTATAGTAAACCATAGCTCAGAATGGAGCTTTTTACTTTGGATTTCAAAACTCCCGGGTTGTATTTTCCAGAAGACAGTAGTTAAGTAACTCAGAGAGTTCTTTCCCGGTTCGCATAATAAATGTTGAAGCAAAGTACATTGTGCGTTTCTTTAGAATTTCGATTTTAAAGCGGTGGTTTGTTTGACGGTAGATCAAACATATTTTTTTTATTTCTCATTCTCGGAAAGTAGTGTTTGTTTGATCTGAGTAGCGGGTAGGAGAGGCTCCTTCCCACCTAAGGCCGGGAAAAACTCATAGTAAATGCTTCCTTCTCTTGGACCGGAATGACTTGTAACAATTGTAACCATTGGTGTAAACAAAGTTATATGTCTAAGATTTTTCGTTGTAAAATACTCTGTTGTTATAAAAAAAATAATAATAACAACTATGTTTGGCAGTGTAGTAACTAAATATAAGGTAAAAAGTGTAGGTTAAAAAAACAAACTAAAAATTTCCCTAAATTTCATTGTTCTAACTCCTAGTGTATCTTTGTATCATCTACTCATGTTTATTATTTTTAGTAAATATTTAGAAAAACTATTTTTTTTTACCGTGCTCATATTTTAAATGAAAAGTAGAGTGCTTAACACGTATGTAAGTCATCGATTCCTACTTGGACTATAGCTGCATTAATTTTAAATAGGTTCTGCTCATGTTATTAAAATCAAAATAAATAATACAAAAAACATACTATTTTTATATCGTTATTCCTTATATTAGTAGTGAAAAGCAGAGAGATTCCTCTTCGGGCAATAGCCGCCCGTAAATATTCCAAACAAAATTTAACGTAAAATTTCACAAATAGTTCTATCCTCTCAATAATTTTTTAGTAAGTAAGTTATTTTTTCAATGAATAATTTTTAGAAAAGCTACTTTTTTTACTTTTTTAAAATTCAAAATGAAAAGTAGAGAGCTGAACGCGGGTGAAACTTATCAATCCCTTTCGACCATTGTATTACAATCTACTAAACTTGTTCACTTCCAACTTTAAACGGATTAAATCACGTATATTTGTCCCGACAGTCACCCCGTGACCAAGATCACTACAAAGTGTTTGAAATGTCCGGACAAAAATAATGATAAATATACTCGATTTAAACCGTTTAAAGTTGTTTAATTACAAAGTGTAACAATCGCGAAAACCTAAGACAATATTGTGCACTTCCATTGCGCAGTCTCCGAAATGTATCCGGCAAAAGAAAGATATGTAGTTATAAAAACTGATTGTGGTGAATGTACCACATTTTACAGTTTTATCGTAGCAAGCTTGCAAAACTAAATAATTGTGTGATGCCGGTCTGTCCGTGGGGTGTCCGGCTTCCCGTGGGGTTCCGGGCTTCCTATGGGCTTATGATGAACCGTACGTTCAAGGGTTTCTCAACATTCCGCGGTTCAAGTTATTTAAAACGAAATATTTAGTTTGTGATATCTGTAATTTCTTAACTGCAAAACTGAGGACTTTGAAATATTTACGGGAAAATAATTAAATGACCACTATTGTAACAAAATAAGAATGTTTGAAATCGGACTACGCGTTAATAAATTACAACTAAGTGTACATTTTAACTTTCATCCCCTTTCCCAAGAGAACCGTACTGAATTTCGGGATAAAAGTATCCTATGTCCTTCTGCGTAGTATGAACACGAATCGTGCTAAGTTTCATTCAAATCCATTCAGTAGTTTTGGAGTGATGCGCGGCCGGGATACAGACAGACAGCCAGAAAAAAGAAACAGTTTTTGCATCAGTATCAGCAAAGTCAAAGTCATACCTATACGATAAAGTGCGACCGCCTGCTTAAGATGAGCCGTACGTTCAAAGATTTCTGTACATTTTGGGTGTCAAGTTATTTGGAACGTAATATTTAGGTTGTGATGTCTGTAATTTCTGAACTACAAACCCGATGACTTTTCATTAAATATTTACGTGATAATTTTTAAAGCACCACTATTGTAATTAAAAAAAACGGCCAAGTGCGAGTCGGACTCGCGCACGAAGGGTTCCGTACCATTAGCTATACAACATTAGACTTCATATTTTAACCTTTTAAGGGTTCCGTATCCATGGGGTAATAACGGGACCCTATTACTAAGACTTCGCTGTCCGTCCGTCCGTCCATCCGCCTGTCACCAGGCTGTATCTCAAGAACGGTGATAGCTAGACAGTTGAAATATTCACAGATGATGTATTTCTATAGCCGCTATAACAACAAATACTAAAAATAAAATAAATATTTAAGGGGCCCCCCATATAACAATTGATTTTTTTACCGTTTCTTGCTCGATACTAATGACGGTGACTGGTAGACGCTTTAACAACTATTCACAGAATATTTAGTTTAATGTTTTCTTTAAATATAATAAATTAAATTAGAATAAATAATTAAGGGGGCACCCATACAATAAAATTTCAGATGATCTGGTACGGAACCCTTCGTGCGCGAGTCCCATTCGCATTTGGCCGGATTTTTTGTTTTAACGTGCCCGAGTCCAACTCGCACTTGGTCAAATTTTTGTATTTGTTGTTACAGCAACATAAATACATCATCTGTGAAAATTTCAATTGTCTAGCTATCACCTTTCTCGAGATACAGCCTGGTGACAGACGGACGGACGGATGGACAGACGGAGAGTGAAATCTCAGTAATAGCATTCCATGTTATGAAAAATATACATAGGGAAATTGTGCTTATCGTAATAAAAAAAACTGTGTTTTATTGTTTGAAATATCAGAATCTTTTGGAGTGGTCCGACTACAGACCTATCTATTATACCCATACGATAAAGTGCAAACGCCAGCTTAAGATGAGCCGTACGTTCAAAGGTTCCTGTACATTCTGGATGTCAAGTTATTTGGAACGTAATATTTAGGTTGTGATGTTTGTTATTTCTGAACTTCAAACCCGATGACTTTGAAATATTTACGGGATAAATTTTAAAGTACCACTATTCTAACAAAAAAATCGGCCAAGTGCGAGTCAGACTCGCGCACGAAGGGTTCCGTACCATTAGCTATACAACATTAGACTTTGTATTTTAACCTTTTTTTTGTTTTAACGTGCGCGAGTCCAACTCGCACTTGGCCAATTTTTTGTATTTGTTGTTATGGCGGCAACAGAAATACATCATCTGTGAAAATTTCAACTGTCTAGCTATCACCGTTCTTGAGATACAGCCTGGTGACAGACGGACGGACGGACTGATGGACGGACAGACGGACAGACAGCCGGACAGACCATTTTTACCCTTTGGGTACGGAACCCTAAAAAGAACGTAAGAAATCGGACTACGCGTTAATAAATTACTACTAAGTGTATATTTTGACTTTCATCCCCTCTCCCAAGGGAACCATGGTGAATTTCGGGATAAAAAGCTAAATTATCCTACCTTGTAGTATGAACTCAAACCATGCTAAGTTTCATTGAAATCCATCCAGTAGTTTTGGAGTGATGCGCGGCCGGGATACAGACAGACAGACAGACATACAGACAGACAGACAGACAAAAATAAAAAAAAAAACAGTTTCGGCATCAGTATCAGCTACAGAGTACTGTGCATTTTTTTTTTTCAAAATATCTGCCATGTACAGAATTGGTCCTGTTACAGTTTTATTATAAGTATAGATTATGTTTGTCAGAAAAACCAAACAGCTGTTTTAATCTGAGATCAAGCTAGCTAGGGCTTTAGAGAATCCAAAACGCGTTGTACGATGAGAATTTAAAGAGAGGATATTACTCGTATATTGATAACAGATAGTATGTCCTTGTTTATAATAGTTACTATAGTCAAGGATACGTTGGTTTATGACATTACTTGAGCATGTCTTCATTTTAACATTTGCAAGTTTATGATGCGAATTTAAACCATTTTGGAATAGAAAATCTGAAGACATCAGATTCAGTTAATCATCACGCATATATATTTGTTAGGCTGAGTTACTTACTTGATAAAGTGATTCCTGATATTTGAAGAATATTTTCACACTGCCTATGAAGTACACTGTGATGATTTTAATTTCCTTATGCAACTGTACTAAAGCATTTGTTTTCATTTAATAGACAGTTTGAGATTTTTTAACTTAAACAAATCCTTCCACTGTACCTACTTAAAAAATTAAATAAAACTACGACCCTTTAAGTCCATTTCTTGAATGCTTCGGTCTGATCGATTCAACAGCTCCAATCATGTTCTGTATCGTCGAAAAAGAGGGCATCATTGTCGGAGGTCACAAGAGCACTAATCTTATATACAGAAGTGGTACTGAGACCTGCGGCGGAAAAACCGTCGTCCCGAATCTCGAAGGTTTCCGTATCGTCGTATATGTTGAAGAGGAATAAAAAGATCATGGAGCCCTAGAAGCAAATAATATCCTCAGCATCTGTTTGTACAGGTTTCATCGACTTGGGACTTTGGGACCTTACTTTGTATACAACATCTGGAGCGAGGTCTTGGATAAGTATGGAAAAAGGCTCGCCTTCTTCTTTGACATTTCCAAGGTTTTGGAACCTGACAAAACGAGAGCCAGGAGAGCCGGAGTTAGAAAGGCCAGTAAAAACAGCGAGGGCCATAAACTGTATAGCATAGTATACAATTTTTATTGCTTTGAATGATAGGACGATTCCACCTGTTTCACTACATGTCAAGTTATTATGTAATACCACATTTACTGATAAGTACGAGTGGCTCGACGCTCCATTTTCCGGAACTTTCAATGAAATCTTAAGATTTTGCAGGTAGGAATGCCTGCTTACACAATCCTGTTAGATAATTTCCACTTCTATGGATGACGTTTACGTCCAAGCGGTGTCTGTGTTGCATTTTTGTTATAAAATGTTCATTAATTTCGGTAATTATTATTAGTTAAGCAAAAATATTAATCTACATACAAATCAGTAACAATGCGCAATATCAGAAATAAGTCCCGTCACAAAACCTATATTATGCTAAGACCAGAGATGATCAAATACACTTACTAATGCTACACTCGCAAGTACCTACTAATTATTTTAGTGCTAGTGTTTACCCAACAAACATTTGCACGAGAGCTGCGTATGCGTATAAACGTATTTTTTGGGGCTTTTACGGATGTTACAGTCATAAGACTGTAACATCCAAGTCCACGGCTTACTATGGAGCTTTTATGCAACGCTTATGCGTATAAGCGTTGCTCAGGCCAGGAGAGCCAGAGTTATTGGAAACCTCCAGTTCTAATGAGGCCGTTTAATAGTAATTCTGAAGTGCTTGAATAGTGACAATTACTTGTAAAAAGCTTCATGAGGAGTCTAATAGCGCTTAAGCAACAGAAGTGCACAAATTAACGAATTTATAAATTATTCGAAATCATTCACTCATTCTGACAACGCATTTAGTTTTTGTACGTGCGCAATGCAGTCTATATACTAGAGTGATGGTGGAGAGTCACGGTGAGAGTTAAAAAATATTATCAACATTTTTTTGGCTTAGCAATGATGACGGCAAAGAAAGTATCAGGATTGAACAATAAGCATTTTCTGTAGAAATGTCGTGTTTATGCTTATGAAAATCTGTTGTGGATTAATTTTCTATCCATTTATGAAAGCCAAATTCAGAATTTTTTACACGAAGAATTAAAAGTTCAGAATCTCTTTTGTCGTTGGATCCCTTACGTATATTTCAGAAAATGGCACCTAGTTACTGCAGTCCCTGGTTCTAATTTTCACAATAGACAATAGACAATAGATCTTTATTGGAACTACGGGTAGTAAAATATCTAGGTTTGTGATGCATCAGACTTTCATTAAATTATACAGTTTTGAAATTACACTAGCTCAAAATCTCGTAATTTTAGATAAAAGATAGACCCAACTTTAAGCATCTCTTTCAAGAAAAATAAGCATGTTTTTAATATTTCTATTGCATCACAAACATGGGGAATATAATGAACTTTCTATAATGGGAAGTTATTTACACATGTGTACTATATTTTTTGAATAAATCTGGAACTACGAGTACGAATAACTTGCTCAAATTCCTAAAAACAAGTGCTATATACTAAAATTTGTAATTATTAGTCCAAAAAAAAGGATTTAAGCCGGAAACGATAGGTCTAATATATATAACTGAAATACGAGAATATGCACTGTTTGCGCGCAAACGATGTGAACCGATATGTAGCCGCGCTAATTACATCTGCTAACTGTCAATTTGCTTTTTCACAATTGACCCAAAATCACCTTCACGTCAATTATTGATAATAGAAGTTTTTTTTTTATGCCTGATAGGTTAGCCTTTGACCACTATCTCACCTGATGGTAAGTGATGATGTGGTCGAGGATGTTGTTCAGACTAACCTAGAGTTATTGGCTCTCAAGGACAGTTGCCGGAACACACCGTTAGGTGCTTGGCGACAGATTTTTATATTGAAGGAGGTCACTAGCCAGACTGGCATTCGCAAAATGCCCTTCCACCATGCGTAGAAGCTCAAGCCCGCGGCGGGATTCGAACCATGGACCTGCTGCGCGGCAGTCCATAGCCAATGCCACTGAGCCATCACTGCTGCAAATAGAGTACCTACTTATACAATTTTAATATTGTTATGTTTGCAATAACGCCTGCTCTGCGGAATAAATTACAAATTTACTAGAGAACAAAATATTATATAAGTACCATACGATGGTTCAACAACGAGAACAAAAATTTGATTTATGAGTCATAATATCATGTTAGCTCAGTCTAGTCGGTCAGAGCATACCCCGGACATAAGGGTGGATGGATGCGGGTTCGAATCCCGCACATGACTATAATTTATTCTCTCATAAATTTGTGATTTTGTAAAGTATAGTATACAATTCGTATCATACCTACAATAATGTTGAAAAATCTTTATCAAATATTTTTTTATGCCTATAGAGATAGTGGTTATAGGTTAACCTTTAACCACTATCTCACCTGATGGTAAGTGATGATGTGGTCGAAGATGTTGAAGATGTTGTTCAGGCTCACCTAGAATAACTGGCTCTCAAGGACAGCTGCAGGAACACACTTTCTACTTGAGGGTGGTAGCTAGCCAGGCGTGCATTCGCAAAATGCCCTACCACCATGCTATAACGACTGCCATCCTAAGACAACAACCGGGACCGACGGCTTAACGTGCCCTCCGAAGCACGTAGTAATGCCACTACCGGTCACCCATCCAACTCATAACCGCGGCGGACGTTGCTTAGCTTTGCTCATCGATAACATTTAACAAATATTTATCATTCACGTTTTAATTCTATTCATACCATTCTGTCAGACAGTTTATTGTCGTCCAGCTAGTCATGGCTTTTTTGTCGGATGATCGAATCGTGCCGAATCGAGGAAGTCACGCTTCGCTGCAGAATTCGGGTTATTTTCGGCAATTACAGCACATCTGGACTTTGGTTGAATTATCTTATACAGCTTCTATATCGTCTACTTTAATTGTATATTGAAATAGCTTTTTCTTATTAGAAACTAGCTTTCCGAGCGCGAATCCGCCCGCGCGGATGTCGGTTATCGCGCAAAAACATTAACCTCTTTTTGCGCAGTCGGATAAAAAATATACTATGTTTTTTCCCGGGTCTTAAACTATTTCCATACCAAATTTCATTCAAATCGGTCCAGTAGTTTTGGCGTGAACGCGTAACAGACAGACAGACAGGCAGACAGACAGAGTTACTTTCGCATTAATAATATTAGTACTGATTAGAGTAATAATATATCTAGATATTGTTGTACTATAGGTATTATAAAAGTTCTAAAAAATTGTTTAACCTAAAAATGGAACCGACTTCAACACTCAAAAGTGTGAAATATCTTGTCGTTACCAGTTGATAGCGTGCACAGCACGCTGTCATATTGCCCCGTAGCCAAACCGGAAGAGGTTTCGACTAGTTTCGATTCTACACAAAGCATGCTCAGGAGGTCTTGACTTTCTCGATCGTATGACATTACGTCGGATTAATAGGAAAATTAGGTGGAATCGTCACTTAAAATATTTGATAATATCGGGTTTGTACCTACTTGAAAATGGAACACTAATTGAACTATAGCACCAATGTCCGTCCGTCTGCCAATCACAGCTTTGAAGGGCTGTATGTTTGGAACCAAAATAGGAGGTTAAAATTCAGAGAAGTTAGAAAGTTCTACTGTTACTAAAAATGAAATAACACCTAGTTTTTTTTTTCCTTATGCCTGATAGGTTAGCTTTTGACCACTATCACGACTGATGGTAAGTGATGTGGTCGAACAACGTGTAATGGTGCAGTTCTTAAACAACAACCGTGTAATAAAGGATGGTATACATATAAACACATCGCGGGAAAGAGCTATTGTGTATTATAATATGTTCTATACTAAAATCTTTTGTATGGGCTCTTTTAGTGAACCAATTAGGCTCAGTTACGTAATGGTTAAGCTGCATTTTGAAATCTGATCCCACATAAATTGATATAAGCGTATAAGCAGTGATCACCAAGTGGGAATAGCTATAGACTGCCAAGCAGAAGGTCCAAGGTTCATATCGCCCTGTTAGTATTTTGTAGTGTTTTGCGTAGAAACGTTATTTTAATTATCAAGTTTTTAAACTCGGTGAAATTTGTATGCAGTTCTATGAGCCTAATATCTATGCTTTTGACAAAAAAATAATTAAAAACAGCTGTTTTCAAATATTTTTTTTGTTATTCCTCCTCAATGTTAAATAATATTCACATCTTACTCGTGCTAAAATGTGACCCATTATATTCTTAACAAATTCGTCTGCTTTATTTTTAAATCTGACAAACCGTATCCATTTTAAAAGTATTAATGTACTGTACTGTAGCAGCCAGATTGTCCACTGCTGAACACTGTCTCCGCAACTATAGGGGGTATTTCCCATAATCCCCACGTTTGGCAGGCGTCTTGGAGATCGCAGTGTGAGATATCAGTTCCTCAGAAAGCGCCGAACTTTCTTGTGTGTTTTAACTTATTTACATGTATTTTAAGTACTTTAAATATACTTGCAGAATTTTAACGTTCAACATTTTATTTTGTGTAATATAATTAATTAGTTTGTAATGTTCGTGTATCAAAATATCTGAATTTGAATAATGAAACAATGAAACAAGTAAAAAAAATGACGCCAAGGACCTAAGCGTGTTTTAGCAGCTGTCCTTGAGAGTTAATTTTCATTCTAGGCTTGTTTATCATATTCGACCGCATCATCACTTACCACCAGATGAGATTATATTCTAAGGCTAAAAACTATATTGGTATTATCTGGTAAATCCTACAAGCATAATCACCGACCGCGAAAGAGATTACAAAACCTAAAAGCAACAATTTGAAATACGACGGGGACTCTACCTAAAGAGACGATCGGTCCCCCGGGCTGTTACATCTACCCAAAAAGTTGTCTATGTGAAAATGGTCTGGGAATATCAAAGTGTGTTATTTTTGTTGAGTGAGTTCACAAAAGTGAAGTTAAAACTTTTGCGAAGTCCCCATGGGGTCTCTCAGGACCCTGACAATAATGATTATGAGGCACTTCAATTGCAATATATGTAACCTATAATTGACAGACATGTTCTCATGGAACTAACGTAGGTAACTTTGCCTTGAATGAGATTTTTTTATTGCCTTTGAGCACTATCTTACTTGATGGTAAGATGTTGTTCAAGATAACCTAGAATTATTGGTTCTTAAAGACGGAACACCTTTAGGTGCTTGGCGGCAGATTTTCAACTTGATCTAGCTAGCCAGGCGGGCAATTATTGCAAAATACCCATCTCCATACTAAAACGACTGCCATCCTAAGACAACAACCGGAACCGACAGTTTAACGTGCCCTCTGAAGCACGTGCACGCTCAGTAATGACAGTCATGGTTACCCCTCCAAGTAGTGGCCGCGACGGACGTTTACTAAATTAGCCGTTCGATTATGAAAGTAAATTTCGCTACGAGCGCCTAAAACATGTGGTAAAATTATATGATAACCGACATACGCCCATGCGTATGTCGATTATCGCGCAAAAACATTAACATTAACCGGGTCTTAAACTATTTCCATGCCAAATTTCATTCAAATCGGTCCAGTAGTTTTGGCGTGAAAGCGTAACAGACAGACAGACAAAGTTACTTTCGCATTTATAACATTAGTACCTACTGAAGTACTGATGTACTAGCTTATAACATATGAACATGCATTTTGTCGTTTGGATTCTCTGGAATATAATTCCTTACAAGTCAGGACTTTAAGCAGTTAATAATAAAGACTAAAAGCAATTAGTAATAATGTGTGAGCTTCGAGAAGCAGTAGATGCCCCTCATTTCAGTGGTCAGCTGGTTTTATTTTAACACTGTGCTGGGTAGCACTTGAACACTATCTCACCTGATGTTAAGTAATGATGCGATCGATGATAAAGCGCGTTTACCCAGAAGATACCTATTCACTCGCGTTTTGAAGACCCCATGTGTTGTTTGTCAGCGCCTGTAAACTACTGTTTTTTTTTTTGCCGGCGGCGGTATGTAACCAAAATATTACGAACTATATACAACACTAGACCTACTACAGTAAAAGCATTTAGACAACCTATAAGTCATAACTCATAGTTTTCTGTACCTTTACTTTGCCCTTGTAAGAAGCACTTTAGAGTATGGAAGCACGATTTGGTCTCCGCACTATAAAATTCATTCCAATAACATAGAGCGTGTTCAGAGAAAATGTCTGAGAGTACTCTGCTATCGTCAGCATGTAGGACGATCGGATTTAAATTACGAACGAAGGTTGTTAAAATTTAATTTGCAGTCCCTTGAAACGCGTAGGAAATATTTCGACTTTTTATATCTGTATAAAATTATACATTCTGTAGTTGATTCCCCCGATCTGTTATATAATATATCCTTTAATATTAAATATAGAGCACGTACAGCCAAAGTCACTAATCTCTTTGCTCTTCAAGTCCATAAAAATAATACTTCCTACTTTAATCCTATTGTAAGAATGGCTCGTCAATATAATGACTTGTTAAAAAAGAACCCAGAATTAGATGTATTTAATCCTAGTCTAAGCAGATATGTTATAACTATAAAAGATCTTCTCCAACCTAAACCAATCAATTCAGACACAACAGCCATGTTGTGTCTGGATGATCCGTCTTATTATTAGTTCTAATTGTATATTGTGCCAGTTTAAGATTGCCAATCTGCAAATGTTAGTTTGTTTTGTGGATTGGTACTTTCTTTTACATCGTCTCGGAATTTATCTTACCTTTCTGTATACACATATGTTGAATTACAATCCAGTTCATAATTTGTATAACATTTGTATTTTAGATAAGAAAATTGATTGTAATTTGTTTGGTGTATCTAAAATAAATAAATAGCAGACTCATAGACAGTCTAAATGCTCTAGCCCATTTTCAGTTGGCAGCATTGCCCCTTGAATATGGGTAAGCGCGCTCCATCGTCGATCGCATCATCAATTAACATCAGGTGAGGTAGTGGTCAAGTGCTATTCAGTTCGGTATAAAAAAAAAATGAATTGCAATGCTTAGACTGGACAGGGAGAAGACTCAAGCGGTCAGGGGAGCATTGATGCCATCGTAAAGGCGCCCTGTTAGCCTAGTCGGTTGCAAGTCCCAGGCACGATACGATACGATAACTCTTTATTGACACCAACAACAGGACATCACAAAGAAATAATAACAATATATAGGCACAAAGGGCGGTCTTGGCGCAAAAAGCGATCTCTGCCAGACAACATTTGGATGGATAGAGAATACATTTTTTGAACAGGTAGGGTGGTGCAAATCTCTAGTAATATAAACAAGTACGTAATATAAATTGCCGTATTGCAATATAAATAAACTACTTATATAACTTACATAATTATCAAATTAATAAGATAATATATAGTATAATGATATATACTTACATACACAATAAACATATACAAATATAACTAAACAAAAAAAATTATATAAAAAAAATGGGAAAATTAATATGTTAGAGAGCATTATTAAGGGTAGAGAGGTAGTAATTATTGACCTGCGTTCTAAAAACATTGAGTGATTGAGCACTTCTGATTGTAATAGGGAGTGTGTTCCATAGGCGCACAGCTTGTGCAGCAAAGGACGATTTATAAAATACTGTATTATGCACCGTTGATTGAAGAAGAAGGTTATGTGATGACCTAAGGGAAAGAGAATGGGTACAGTGTACAAACTTAAAACATGCCTTTAAATAAAGAGGGGTAGTATGATTAAACAATATATTATAAAGAAGAGTAAGTATACGAGTATTCCGACGGAGACGTATGGGGAGCGACTTGAGTTTAGATTGAAATTGGGAAACGTGGTCATATTTTTGTAGGCCGAAAATAAAACGAAAACAATAGTTTTGAAGTCACTCAAGTTTATTAAGCTAGTCCTCGGAGAGATCAGGATAGCTGGCGTCAGCGTAGTCAAGTATTGGAAGAAGGAAAGATTGTGCAAGAGTAGTTTAGGTAGCAGTGGGCAGGAAGTTACGTATTCGGTTAAGGGATGATCCTGAAGCAAATATTCTTTGCCTCAACGAATGTAGCTGAGGTTCCCACGATAGACAACTGTCTTTTATTATTCCAAGGTTTTTCACTTGTGAGCTATATGGAATAGAAACGTTAAAAAACGTAAAAAAAATATTTTAGCCAAAGTTGAGAAGCCTACTCGTGAAACCATCCTGGAATTGCCTATTACTATTGCCTGAGTCTTAGAAAGATTAACTTTTAGACCATCGTTGTCGCAGTAGTTGTCGCATTGACAACTGGAGTAGTTGAGCAAGTTGATGTAAGTTAGCATTAACTATATAAACGGTCAGGTGGAGCCTACGAGTAAATTTGGAGATCGTCTGCATAGATATGGTAGGAGGAAGTAAGAGATAATGAAATCGAATTAATAAATACTGAAAAGAGAAGAGGAGAGAGAACGCCGCCTTGTGGGACTCCGGCATTCGTATCAATGAACACGCTGCCGACGCCCAAACAAGTAACTGTGAAACCAGTCAATTGCCGAGTAGATATGTTAATAGAGCGAAGTAATGCAAGGAGGATTTCAAAATCAACATTATTAAAAGCATTGCTGAAATCTAACAGGGTTAGGATCGGTTAGCTCTTGGTTGTCCATTCCAAGTCTTATATCATCAGTAATTTTAATAAGAGCAGTGACAGTACTATGGACGGAAACCAGACTGCTGCGGACTTAAAAGATTATTTAAATTAATTAAAGAGTTCAGCTGGCTAGGTATCAACGCTCGAGAACTTTGGATAACAAGTATAAATTAATTAAAAAAGTTAAAAACCCGACTGCAAATTATTTATTTTCGTTAAGCAGTTTATCGTACAATTGGAAATAAAACTGCAAGTTATATATATTTATGGAATCCTTTTTCAAAGTTCTTCATTTTGATACCCCACTCGATGGGTTTGGAAGCAAATATTTTTTTTACCTCACAATATGGGGTCTAAAATCCGCCAGTTAGTTTTTATATTTTTTCATGTACCCAGTGTTACTTCGGTTATCAAGACAAATCTAAGTATATATCTTACATCAAAGTCAGTTAAGCCGTTTAGAAGTTATGGTGGAATAAACAAACTCACAAACATACATACATACATGAACCCTTAAGACATAACTCTCCTTTTTTTGGGCAGTCGTGTAAAAAGGGAAAGATCGAGATAGGACGATGTTTAGAGAAGGTTTTAGGGTTAAGTTTTTTAGGCAACGGGATGATTTAAGCTTCTATCCGGCAGATGGGTACGGCACTCTTCGAAACAGAACTGTTCAATATATGGAATATTATGGGGAGGATTTCATCCAATATAGGAACAATCATATTACGACTAATACCGTCGCCACCCACTGCTATATTATACCCACTATATTATACTCTTATTAACATCACATGCGGCAAATTGACTTACGACAAATTGAGAATAGTCAGGTGTTGGCAGACCAGAAAGATAGTTTACAGTGGTTAGCTTATCATTCGAATCTATGGAAGACGACGATGAGAAATGGCAAAGGAATTTACTTTTCAGGCACTTCAGACTTAAGCCTCTTCATCTGCACTGCGATGGTGAATCCATTGAATGCTAAGTAATTCATCTCTCTAGTCTTTATATTTGTATGGTGGAAACTCCAGGTCTCCTATTTATAATAGTAATTTATTACTAGGTAAGCCTTTGCTATACTTGCATAGCTAACTTATTGCAATTGAAGAAAATCTGGTACTGCACTGCAGTGGTCTTCCTTACTTCATTTTTGGAAGCTACTGATGAGCTTAGTTCTTTAATAATCTGCGTATAAAACTTTGTGAAAACGTCTGAGTCGATAAAAATCAAATGTATTTCGGCCAGAAGAGCCAAGAGAAAAAGTAGACCTTTATTTTGGGCTTATTTTGTACAAGAATGTTAGTAAATTATTTCATTGATGCTTATCATTAGAAGACAATTTGTTTCTTGAACACAAAATGACATAATGTTGTCTTAGGTTTTCGCGATTATTAAACCTTGTTATTAAACAACTTAAAACGGTTCAAAGTTGTTTAATTACTACAAAATGAAATAACATATTAATAAATATCAAACATTATGCTACAATAATGGTCGGTTAATCTCTGGCTAAATTATCTATAAGTAGTACCTAGGTGCCTATGGCTATCGCTGGAAGGTGAACGGGTTTGCCAGACCACGCCTTACTTGGAGAGAATATTGTCTACTCGTTGGTAGCCCTCCAGGCTAGCATTCGCTAAATGATTTTGCACCATGAAGAGCAGTGACGAAATAGGTGCTGCTGAAGCCCATGGTAGAGTACGAATTGGTATAAGTTTGACCTGCATCTGACATCTATTACCACGGAGTTCGCATTTTTAGGTCTTTGTACGAGAAAATTGAATTTTTACTAAGTCCCACGATATTGAGCCATCTCACATTTAAAAAGCTGTATCTTTTAAACCATTAAAAGTAACCAGTTGAAAATTTCGCAAAGTATTTGTTTCAGATTGCCTTACAAAAACAAAGAATGAAAAACTATGGGGATTCCCATTCAACAGACCCAATTTTTTAGAACAGTTTTGCTCATCATTTTGAACATCTTAATAATGGTAATTCTTACAAATTGTACACACATTCGTAAAATTTGGTGGGTATTACTTATAGCATAAACTCTTAGAGTACCTATAATTAGAAATATTATAATTAAAAATAACATGTTACAATTAACGGAAAAGTGCTGGTTGGGCTTTTAAGGGTCCCAAATGGAATGATTTTTTCTTAATACTGCGTATGTTAGGACAAAACTCTATCGCGAGTCCGACTCACACTAGACCGGTTTTTTACCTACCTTATCAAAATCTTTAATCTTGGAAGGTCTCTTCTGAAAGACCACACATAGTAGATGATTTATATACAATGTTGCAATTTCTAAATAAAACACTGTAGTTATGACAAAGGAAACCGCTTCCCAGCCATCTGTTTTATAAAACTTAACGACCCACGAAACGACTAACCCGTTTAATCACTCAATCTCCATGCGGCGTAACGACCAAACGTGACAGATCCACACTTCTTAATTGCATACCATGATGCCATCCCCCAGGATTAGCAAGGACGGTGACGTCAAAACCTGACGTCACCAAGACGGCTCCGGATCCTTCGGCATAGAATGCCCAATCGATTCGTGGTGGCAAACACATCGTCACCCTTAACCAGCATTGTATATGCATTAGAAGATAAAATCAGTGACGGACAGACTCTGGTGTGATTTGAACGTGTGATAAGAAATAAATTATAAGAAAAGTGACAATGAATGTGCATCATACGGTTAATAGAAATAGGTATCTGAAGCCGAATCTGCCCATCCCTATGGAAAGATTGGTAAGTCTTTAAATAAATATTTATAACTTAATTTAAAATAGGTACATAGATAATAAATGGTTGATGAGATAAAAAATAACAAGTTCCAATTTCAATTTTGACGTTTAATTGACCGGGCGTGATCAGCTGACACTGGCCGAGCAATTAAAAACAAAATTGCGCAGACTGAAAAACTAGATTCTATTTCTTTGTTGAGTACACAAAAGAGAACCGCAGATACGCAATAAAAAGCCTCAATGACACATAAAACTGATTAAAATGGAGCCTTCAAGTGGAAAAAATGTGACAGATGTTTTAACACTTACGAAATTGGCCTCCCAGCACACAACTGCACACTTTTCTTACGTATTTCAAAACAAATGTCCTTATTATATTGAAACAGCGGTGTTACAATTTGAATTTTGAATGTGGAATTGTGTTTTTCGGTAACGCGAGCGCGATTCAGATGTGTTTTTCGCGCTGGACACCGGCGTGCAAGGAGACTGCCGCAAACTTGACGAAAAATCAATAACTACCCCCCCGACTTACCCGCATGCGGAACTCGGCACAAAACGTAACAACTGCTTACCCGTTTCCGTATTATGTAACCGAGTGTGAGCGAGACGGTTACACATCCGTCCGCTCTACCATGAACAACCCTTGAGTCGGCCAATCAGCGAAATCAAGATGGCGACTGACGTTTGACGTTTACGCGCCAAATGTGACATCTATGCGTGTTAATTCCAGGTCCAATAGTCGAATTTATTGATTCAAACGTCTTCATTTCGGTCATAAAATTGAGAAATAATGATTTCCGTGTACGATTCCAATTGGCTCTGCCGCAGCTTTAATTCAATTGCGTCGGAAAAACGTCGCAAATGCGTTCGCATTATTAAAAAATCATGCAGAGATGTCAATGTTGGTAGATGTAGTTGACAGGTTTTAGGTAAATCAGCAAGTCATTTGTATACGGGATCCTAATTGGTGCGATAACGGTGAATGACTTTACTGTATTGTTTGTTTTTTTAAGTTTCATAAAGGAGTATTTGCGACTGGTTGACGCACTGCAGAGGTTACTATAACGAAGGCTGCATTGGTTCATTCTAGGTCAGGCGAAACTTTAGAACATAAATCAAGAGCTTAAAGATATTAATAACATTATAAATTCGAAGCTTTTGAATGAAACATATCTGCCAGGTTTATAATTTACTGTTCCTTAAGGTTTATCGTTAAGTTTTGGCAAACCTCGTTTATGAAGATATTGAAATAGATACATAGAAGATATATAAGTATTTATAAATACATCTGAATGAATTGTTTCTTTTGAATAAATTGAAAATTGAAAAATTGAATTGAAATTGAAATCTACCTGCACACTAATTATATTTCTTGACATATAAAATAGATATTTGATGTTTATGATTTTTAGGGTTCCGTACCCAAAGGGTAAAAACGGGACCCTATTACTGAGACTTCGCTGTCCGTCCGTCCGTCTGTCACTAGGCTGTATCTCAAGAACGGTGATAGCTAGACAGTTGTATCATGTATTTCTATTGCCGCTATAATAACAAATACTAAAAATAAAATAAAATAAATAATTAAGGGGGGCTCCCATACCACAAACTTGATTTTTTACTGTTTCTTACTCGATACTAATAATTGTAACAGGTAGACGCTTTAACTATCCACAGAATTTTTAGTTTTATGTTTATAATTATAATTCGTTAAAATAATATTAAATAAATAATTAAGGGTATAATAATTAAATAATTAAAATAATATTATATAAACCCATACAATAAAAGAGGTTTTCGCCATTTATTTGCCAAAAATAATAATAATGAAAACAGGTAGAAACTTTAAAAATTCACCGAATATTTAGTTTTATATTTACTTTTAAAATAAACAATTAGTGAGATCACTGTTTAGGGTTCGTACCTACCTAGGATAGGAACGTACCTACCCAGGTCAATCGGACATTGCGATAAGTGTCTGTAACTTGCAAGATTAGGTTACATATAATGGCACGGAATCCTTCGTGCACGAGTCCCACTCGCATTTGGCCGGTTATTTTTTATTCTTTATTTATCACTATACAGTAAAAGTAACTTCTTCCAAACCTACAACTTTTAAAAATAAGTATGTAAATAACCTACATTACATAGCTATACGTCAATCTCAAGAAGGCTTCAGAGGATCAAAAAAAATTTATTTAATATAACCATAAAGAAATATAAAAAGCTCAAAAAGTACTCAGAGAAGAAAAGTTCAAAGCAAAAAAATATCGCATTGTAATAAAATGTAGGTACACACACAAATACCTAAAATGTATTAATTCAAAAATTTTAACCAAAATATGCAGACTAAAGACCAACTAAAATAAAAGCTTTAAAAAAATGATGTCTGATATACTTATATTTATAAATTATGATATTACCATTGCCTTTGGCCTATATCACATTTAGAATTTATTTTTGAGCATATCTTTTTCTTTTCGACCGGTAATCGATTCTAGCTTGAAAATTTTGTGCTCCCAACTAATTAATAAAAAACTCTGTGTTCGAGTATTTAGATGATATGGCTTCTCCCATCTCGATTATTAACTTAATTATCATGCCTTAGAAGAACTGAAAATAAGCTAAGTTTATATGACAAGGTATTCAGCATCAGTACTTCAGTACTAATATTATAAATGCGAAAGTAACTCTGTCTGTCTGTCTGTTACGCTTTCACGCCAAAACTACTGGACCTTTTTGAATGAAATTTGGTATGGAAATAGTTTGAGACCCGGGAAAAAACATAGGATAGTTTTTATCCAACTGCGCAAAAAGAGGTTTTTTTTTATGCATGATAGGTTAGCCTTTGACCACTATCTCACCTGATGTTAAGTGATGATGTGGTCGAAGATGTTGTACAGGCTAACCTGGAATTACTGGCTCTCAAGGACAGCTGCCGGAAGACACTGTTAGGTGCTTGGCGACAGATTTTCAACTTGAGGGTGGTAGCTAGCCAGGCGGGCATTTGCAAAATGCCCTACTGGTGGTATAACAACTGCCGTCCTAAGACAACGACTTGAACCGACGATGCAGCTATTATCTACAGAAATTGTTTCTAGAAATGTATAATACTCTATCCTAAGACAACAACCGGGACCGACGGCTTTACGTGCCCACCGAAGCACGGAAGCGCTCAATAGTAATGTCACCAGCGGTCACCCATCCAACTCCTGACCGCGGCGGACGTTGCTTAACTTTGCTGATTGGTTCAGAATGGCTAAGCAAACTTCGCTACGAGCGCTTCAAACGAACGGTTAACGGTTAATGTTTTTGCGCGATAACCGACATACGCGCGGGCGGAGCCGCGCCCGGACAGCTAGTACTATATAAATAGCAATTGTTTGAGTTGCTAAAATTATTTTATACCTTTTAAATAGTATATTAATAGCTACTTAGATAAACCTTACTAGAGGAGAAATCCTTATAGTCATGTGCGGGATTCGAACCTGCGCCATCCGCCCCTATAGCCTGGGCATGCTCTGACCGCTAAGCCAATATGACTATCGAACTCATAACTCTAATTTTTTATCTCGTACATCGTATATGGATGTAGCGACATCTATATTTCAAATTATATTGTAGGTACCTAATAAAACATGACTAATTTTTGGTATTAGCTTTAAACTTGTGAACAATGACGCAACTCTATAGTATTAATATTTTTTTATTGCAATAAAGCCTGCTCCGCGGATTACATTACATAATGACAAAATTATTATGAGTGGAAAAATTAAAGTGTGGGATTCGAACCGGCGCCATCGACCACCATACCGACCGGGGTGTATGCTCTGTCTGACCGCCAAGCCAACGTGACTAAATCAGAGTACCCTTTCATTAACTATTAAATAAGTATTTATAAAAATGTATGTTCAGAAACCTAGACAAATACCATACATTATGTATTAGTATTATTTATTAAACATATTAGTATTATAGGCTAAAGGGGTGGATGGACGCGGGTTCGAATCCCGCACATGCCTTAAATGTTCCTCTCGAAAATTTGTAATTTTGTAACGCAGAGCATGCAAACAATATATTAAAATAATAGGGTTGCATCATCATTAACAATTTAAAGCTAATTGCAAAATTAGTCTTGTTGTAGTACAACGTAAGTTGAACTATAGATGTCGCTCCATCCCAATACGATGACTAAATAGAACGATAGGAAAAAATTGAGTTATGGACTAATTGTCATATCAGTTCAATTGGATTAGAGCATACCCCGGCTAAAGGGGTGGATGGACGCGGGTTCGAATCCCGCACATGACTTATATTTTTCCTCTCGTAAATTTTTAATTTTGTAATAGTATTATCTATGTTTCCGGTCATACATTACTTAAGTAAATGAACCAGAATTATAAATAGCATAGCACGGCGCGGTATGAACATGCTCGATTTACAAATGATTTTGGGATTAGTACGTTTGTTTGGAAATCAGGCCTTTGCCGTCCTCTTTTCTGAAATAAGCGGTACTTTTACAATACTTTATGCTAACGGCACACATGCAACGCATCCTACTCCTTCTTCTTAACCTTACCCATTTCATGTAGGGTCGGTACTTACAATACGTCTTTTATAACAACACAGGAACATAAACAATATGTTTTAACTAACAAAACTGGACAAAATAAAAGTGATTGGCTTCGGTGCGACCTCCTGTCTGACTACAATATTTGAGGCGTGTTCTCGTTGGTGGTATACTACCAATATATACCAATATATATATATATATATACGACGAAACCTTTATGGTGGTAGGGAATTTTCGATAGCTCAATTGGCTAGTTAACACGCTTAAGTAGAAAAACAATATCATCCATCCTTTTTATAATGTTTTATTTGATTGTGACGGGATAAGCTCAAGCATGAGGCCCACCTGATGTTAAGCGGACTAACCTCTGCCTATAACAGATGCATTTCGTTACAAGTCACGAATTGCATTGCGCCCGTGACCTTGAGACTTAGTTGTTAAGTCTCATGTGCCTGTAATTTCACTGGCTCTCAAGGACTGCTGCCGGAACACAGATAAAGGCGCTATATAGGTGACCATTCTCGAAATGCTTTGAAAAATAAATATATTACTTATACTCTAAACCAATATTTTTGGGTCAATATTATCCAATAAAAATCTTAACTTCAGTGTTACCAACTGAGAGACCCGTGAATGCGATATCATAAAAAAACAGTGTCATTAATAGCTCTCCTTTTAGCAATCTGGCTCCGGAACCTTAAAACACTCTACCACCTGACGACGGCTCTAGGTTTTATAGAATTCGTACCTACCTAGCTTAGGTAGACCTAGTCTATGGCAAGCCAATGCGACACAAGTAGCCTAAATAGACAATGAGGTTATCTAATTACCCAGTTAGAGGTCAAAGTCCCCGGTTTCGTCGGCTAGGTCTTTAGCACCATAAAACGTATATTTTGTACAAGGATGCCATCAAATAAAAATCAAAGATAAATAGTCTAGTACATATTGATTACGTAATTGGGTATATACCATTGTGAATAAAGAAAATATTTGGAACATAAAGTTTAATTGTTTATTTTATTTAGCGCCATCTGGAAGTTCTGATATACAGCATTTGGAATCATAAAGAATCCAGGGGTAACAAAATTTGGCAATTTTTTACCGCTGGATTCCTCACGGGCTCAGACCAAAAATGGGCTCGAGTTGATTGGTGTAGAATAATGTTGTTACAGTACAATCACGGACGTTCAAAATCTGTGTATGACATTGTAACCGGAGATGACACATGGATATATTGTTAAATGCCGGAAAGCAACAGACTTCTGTATTAGTGTTTCAATGCGACAGCGATCTAAAAATTTAGGCAGGCCAAATAATAAAGACTTACGTCTTTTTTCTACCAAGTGGGTTCTGTTTATGCGATCTTACTTGAAGAAGAAAAGGCAGTTAATGCTGAGCGGTCCACCATCATTTGTTTGCCCCCTGTATTCGATAAGATAAGGGAAAAACGACCAAGAAAGTCGCATCCTGTCGTACCATAACAACGTACGACAGAATGAGACTTCTGGGTCGCATCCTGTCATAAAAAAACCATACGATGGTTTGGTTTGGTTATTTACTAAAGCTTTTACATTTGATATGTCTGTTAACTGTTTTTTTTAAATTGGATTTCAAATGAGCCAGTATAAATACGTAAACCTTCTATACAACGTACGATGAAAATTATATTTCCGTAATACGTATGATTTATTTTACACTTAGACCCTCCTGGATGATGCTAATCCTATCAAGACATATTTCAAGACGGATTACAAGGTACTACATACGTATCAGAAACGAGGCTAGTTTCATTTAGGTCAGTCAAACCGTAAAGCTAGTTAAATATGTACATACATTACGTTACGAACCTAAATCTGTACGTAACCAACCAAAATAAAATATAAAAAGAATGGGGGCAATCAATCAACCTTCAATCACTTTTAGTTCAACGTACTTTCGAGATGCAGAAATTTAATTTGGGTATAAGTTACGCCATCTATGTTTGCTATGAGGCAACGTTTTATTATTTATACCTTAGCAAATTTTTGTAACATCAGCTGGTAGAATACCATGTAACTTAGATAGTTCATGAAATAAGACATAGATGGCACTGATTTATATTTTGAATGAGAAGTACACTTACTCTACCACAGTACTACAGTGAAAAATACTGCCGATTTTAACTCATAAAATTTGCATGAAAATGCTAAAAGAGCATGTTGATAAATAAATTGGTCGCTATAACTTCTCAAGTAAAAAATGTTTCTAGGCAGGTTTTTTTTTGTGGTAAATTGGCACAACTCTCTACTTCCTTTTTTGCCGTTTTTTCTATTCATAAGTTGCAATAAATAGAAAAAAAACTATTAATTTCATTAATATTTTAGAAAAAGAATAATATATACATCTCTCTAGTAGAATTCCCGCTTAATTTTTCCGCCAAGCCAAAGTGCCGCTATAAATGCCTCGTAGTCAATCCGGCGAAAAAATTTTCAACGCGTTTCGAATCTATACTATTCGATCACAGGAATGAAAAAAAAAAATTATTAAAATCAAGTGAAATTAAGACGGAAATATAAATGTGATCAAATCAAATATAATTTTGTGTATAAATATTGTGGATAGTGATTGTTATTATTCAAAATTTCTGACTTAATTGAATCTCTTGTCCAACAGCACTTGTCCAGATTACATTTTTTTTTTGTTACTGAAGGCATAGGTCTATAATCTACGAGTCTGACTAGCATATGTCTGGTCCATTTGGATTGATAAAGGAAACATATTTAATATAATATTATATTATAGTTTAGAAGCATTCGTAGTTTGCTTAGCCAGTTGGTCCCGGTTCTTGTGTTAGAATGGCAGTCGTTATAACATGACGTAGGTAGGGTATAACATTTTGCGAATGTCCGCTTGGTTAGCTACTATCAAGTAGAATATCTCCCAAGCACCTAACGGTATGTTCCGGCAGCTGTCCTTGAGAGTTATTAACTCTAGGTTAGCCTGAACAACATCCTCGACCAAATCATCACTTACCAGCAGGTGAGATAGTGGTCAAGGGCTAACCTATAAAAAAAATATTCTTGAGTTGTCTTTTGAGTTGCTAGAGAAACCTTAATTGCACTGACTCCCCTAAATAGATAAAAATTGGCAAATGATGAAAGGTACATACACTTGTTTATGGAGGATCGAGTGACCTTGCTAGTTGACATTGATGAATGATGCCCTCGACCTTGACCTTGATGTTAAGCCTGCCAACAGGAAAAACTTACATAATAATAATTCCTTGCTTTTCTTTATATATTCTATTTCTTCATTTTATTTTACGTAGGCTTTTACGAGAAATTACTAACAGGTCAGTAATTAGGTATGAAATGGTCGTGGAGTTTGTCCTCTGCACCTTGGATGGGTGTGGATGACCTCTATCAGAACGTGAATGGGTGACTGCTAGTGATATTCAAACCTTAACCTTCTAGCTTCAGTGTCAGTTGATATAATAGAAGTATTAGTACTGCACAACCTAGAGGCGCCACCCGTACATGGTTGATATTCCCAGTACTCGTACGAAGCGCTTCGCTTCCACTTTTCTCGTGCGTACTGTAAAAGAGTGGAACTACTTACCATTGTCAGTTTTTCCCGATGAATACAAAATGGGTGTCTTCAAATCGAGAGTAAATAGGTTTCTTCTAAGTAAGCGTGCTCCATCTTAGACCACATCAACGCTTAACATTAGGTAAGGTGTGATCAAACGCGAAACTATTTTGAAAAAAAAAAGTATTGAAATATATCTGAACTTGGTGAGAGCACAAACCGTGGCATGAGGAAGATGAGTCTTTCGGTACCAATCTACGGGCGCTGGTTATTTAAAAAAAACACCTAAACTGATTAGTGAAAAACTCTTTAATAAACTCAGATTTCTAAATGTTAACGGGTTTATTCCCGCGCGAATTAACATCAGCATAATGATATTTTGACTAGTCTACCCGATGTCAATGCAATATGATCGAAAAGTCGTGGCTAGTCAAAATTTATTTATTTATTTATTTATTATTAAAACAATACATCTATCCTTACAGGTTATGTCCTAATACAATAGAGTAGTTATCAATATACGATTTCATCAATATATAATTACAGGTTTAGACAGAGGACTTAGAATAACAAAAATAGTACATTGTAGCCCTTACGAACTCGCTCTGTGAACAGTTAAATATATCAATGTTTTCCGCCACCCGATTAAGGGCTCGTATAGTGGTAGTCAGTGGTGCTTTGTTGAGCAGGTTAGTTTTTCCGCAAAAAAAAAATATTATATTTATATTAATTCGTGCGTGAATAGACTCGTTCATGATTTAGAAATATGAGTTTAGTTCACGAAAGTTAAAAGAAAAGTGTATAGAGCTCTTTTTGTCTTTATTTTTGCCATTTTTTTGTCCGTATACACTGTTCAGAAGTATTTAACGTATATTATGATTATCGAAGTTCTAAATTTCAGCCTGTTTTTAAAGGTACTTACTTTATGCTAAAAAAATGTCACTAACAACACTCAGGTGTAAAACTTACCGATTATAATGTATCAGCAATGAAATTTTTTTGATTAACTTTAATTTATTGCTAATTTATGACGAAGCTCCTTTACAGCTAATTTTAAAGGATATCAAAGTATTATTAGCACAATTTAATACTACTCGCAAAATGATCAGAAGTTGCGAAGACAAGTTCAACACAGCAGTTGTACCGGGGCAATTAGTTCCCAGCAATGTCTATTAGCAACGACTCGTAACAACGTACCTACGTGTTTGGTCTCCGCAGGAGACGAAGCTAGAAGTAGAGATGTAAAAAAAGTATAGAATTTTTTTTCGATATAATATATCGTAAGGTAAATGACGTTGAGTAAGTAGTGTTCTATCGATACATCGCGATATATCGTAGAAATAAATCGATATCCTCGATATATCGTAAAATATGAATTTGTAGGGTAAAGAAACAAATCAACTGTATTTATTTTTAATTCCCAATATTTATTTTCTAGACCTTGCATAAAAAATGCAGTTACGAAGGTTTTGTATTTAATAATAAAATCACTAAAAAAGCACACATGATGATGAGCATGATTAGCAGTATGTACTTATATCATACAATTAAAAGTTAAATGAAAGTGATAAAATTAAAGTGGTGTTAGCAATGTTTACGATCAATTTGCAGTAAAATCAACTTTTCCCATATCCCATTGAAATATTACATTGAAAATGTAAAGGTTGTGGTCAAATATGTCAATTGAGCTAAGGCGTTATATCGGTTGAATAATATCGATTGATGTATCGATACTAACTCGATAATAACGTAGTATCGATATTTAAATCGATACTTATTCGATAAAATCGGGTGGAAACGATATATCGTGTCCATACATCAATATTTTATGAAATATCGATTTATATCGTGCACTCCTAGCTAGAAGGCGCTTTTAGTATTCTACGCCCGTCTCGATTGAAGTACCTTCGGTACTTCCCCCTCTATAGGGCTATAAGAGGCCCTTCCCTCGCTCAAAGTCCTGTAGAGTTGAACAGTCTGTCGGCAGTCAACATCTATGTCCTCACTAAAAAAAACCGTCAATTCTTTCATCCAATACTATACATTGTAACGATAGACACAAAGCCGATAATGGTTTGACAGTAAAACTTTCAGTGACGATGCCACTTCGTAGTGAAATGAAGCGTCATTTCACTACGAAGTAGAATAATAAACAAACACATACTAAAAACAAAAAATAACGTGACAAAAACTAGGTTAGACATGACAAATTGACCGTGACATGGCCACAATGCCGCGAAATGTCAAAGGGACACGGGAAGTTTGGTTAAACAGTGTTTATTTATGTTGTTTCTACACGTAATCATGTTACCACAGTATGAAAACAGTGGGTAAACTCAGAAATTTAAAGTTCTGTTTATAAAAATTTAGGTACCTTTACGTATTTTGAACAAATTATAGCCAAACGGTAATATCAGCTATGGACTGCCGAGCCGCCGGGCCATGGTTCGATTCCCACCGCCCCGGCTTGAGCTTCACCACATGGTGACGCCTGCTAGCTACCACCCTGAAGTAGAAAATCTGTCGCCAAGCACCTAACCGTATGTTCCGGCAGCTGCCAAAGGCTATCAGCTTTGAATAAAATAAAAATAACTATTTACTAAACTAATAGTGTTAACTAATAGATAAACTACACATATAATATAGTACCTCAAAATCCTGCCAATCGAACAACGGCAACGGTTTCTGGCAACGGTCATACATTTTTGTGATGTAGATAGTTGTGATAAGCTACATCTAGTACCAGCTTATTGAACTACTAAACGGACAGACAAGTAACGAACCTTTTAAAATGTTGAGAAACGAATGAATAGATTTATATACTATTATGTATTATACTAGAACTTAGTTTATTGCAGAGATATATGTAGTCGATGAATCAATATGAGTTATTAACAATTGTAGTCGATGAATCAATATGAGTTATTAACTAGGAATCTCAGAAACCGGGCATAAGTCACTATTTATTCAAATTCATTAAGTTTTCGTCATTTTTAGGGTTCCGTACCCAAAGGGTAAAATCGGTACCCTATTACTGAGACTTCGCTGTCCGCCCGTCCCCAGCCACCAGGCTGTATCTCAAGCACGGTGGTAGCTAGACAGTTGAAATTTTCACAGATGATGTATTTCTGTTGGCGCTATAACAACAAATACAAAAAGTTGGCCAAGTGCGAGTCGGACTCGCGCACGTTAAAACAATAAAAGGTTAAAATATGAAGTCTAATGTTGTATAGCTAATGGTACGGAACCCTTCGCGCGTTAGCCCGACTCGCACTTGGCCGTTTTTTTTTAGTTTCCATACAGTCTGATCCTTATTTATTCAATACTAGATCCACTCAGTGGATTCAGCCGCACAGACAATGATGATAAAAAGTATAATACTCGTATGTATTAATTTAGGTCTTAAACTATCTACGTTCTAACTTCCAACTGAATCGAAGCAGCCGTTTCAGCGTAAAGAACTGACAAACTTACACAATCACATCCTGACACAAAGTTTCGCATATCGTACTATAAGTATGATATGATATGATATATTATGTATATATATGATGTGTATGTCTTATAGGTTGTCTAAACGCTTTTATTTTAGTAGCAGTAGTGTTGTATTATATTTCGTTGTATTTTGTTAATAAAGGCAAACCATCGTTATAAAAAAGTGTGGTGTTGGCGCATTCATCATCGTAGCAATCAGGCTGCCCCCTTGACGTTTCTGATTGTAACTTGCTTGATGGATCTGAGCTCCGACAAATATAATTGTCGTCAAACGCTATATTGCTGGCCGTTTAATAATATATTTGATGCCAACTTTAATTAAGAAGGCATTTGACTGTGTAGAGCACCGCACTCTGATTCGAAAACTTTCACATTATGGTATTCGTGGAAAAGCTCTGGATCTTATAAAGTCATATCTGTCAGACAGGCTACAGAAGGTTAGAATAAATGGCAATACTTCTTCCGGGTCTTTGATAAGAATAGGAGTACCGCAAGGATCAATTTTAGGACCTTTTCTGTTTCTAGCATATATAAATGATCTGCCTTGCATGGTTAAAAATTTCTGCGATATAGTTTTATTCGCAGATGATACCTCCCTGATTTTTAAAGTAGATAGGAGGGATAGTGAACTTATTCAAGTAAATAATGTGTTATCTATGATCTCTAAGTGGTTCGCGGCTAATAATCTTCTCTTAAATTCAAAAAAGACCAAATGTTTAAAGTTTTCTTTACCAAATGTTACTTATGTTGAACCAAACATTAAGCTTGGCCTAGAAAAACTCTCTTATGACGACAGTCTTCCTGGGAATTAAAATGGATTCAAATTTACAGTGGAATCCACATATATACATGATCTATCCGGGAGACTTAGTTCTGCTGCATATGCAGTTCGTAAGATAAGACAGCTAACAGACGTAGCTACTGCTAGGCTCGTTTATTTCGCGTACTTCCACAGTATTATGTCTTATGGTGTATTGCTGTGGGGAGCTGCTGCTGAGATAGAGACAATCTTTATCTTACAAAAGCGTGCAATTCGAGCCATATATGAAATGGATCCTAGGGAATCCCTGAGAGATCTTTTTAAAGAAATTGATATTTTAACTTTACCAAGTCTGTATATATTTGAAAATATTATGTATGTTCGTAAAAATCTGAGCAAATTTAAATCAAACAGTGACAATCACGATTATAACACTAGGAATAAAGATAAAATAGCGGTGCCAGGTTTTAGATTAGCAAAGACAAATAAAAGGTCCTTCTTAGGCAATTGTGTGCGGTTTTATAATAAATTGCCCAAACATATAACAATGCTCACAGAAAGAAAATTCAAGTTGCATGTGAAGAATATTTTGATAAAGAAATCTTGCTACACAGTTTGTGATTACTTAAACGACAAAACAAGTTCTTTAATCTCGAATAACGGCGGATGCATCGACGAGGTAAAACGACGTATGGCAATCACCAGGACCTCAATGGACAAAATGAGGAAAATATGGAAGAACAGAAATATCACCAAAGCCACAAAGATCCGACTAGTGCGAACTCTTATTTTCCCCATATTTCTTTACGCCGCAGAGACGTGGACCCTGCGAGAGATCGAAAAGAAAAAAATAGATGCTCTTGAGATGTGGTGCTGGAGAAGAATGCTTGGGGTGTCGTGGACCGAGTTTCGCACAAACGTCTCGATACTCCAAGAACTCGGCATTAAGCAGCGTCTTTCAGCTATAGTGCAATCCCGGATCCTCGCATTCTTCGGACATGTTTTGAGGCGAGGTAGCCAGTCCATTGAGCGTCTTGTCGTTCAGGGCAAAGTGGAGGGCACGAGGCCGCGCGGGAGGTCACCCATGCGATGGACTGACCAAATTAAATCTGCGGTGGGCGGTCCCTTGCATGAGTGTACCAGGATGACCATAAATAGAGGGCGATGGCGTGACATTGTGAGGCGCATTACATCTGCCCCCACTACAACTACATGACGACCACGACCGCTCTGTCAAGAGCGTAACGACTGAGAAGAAACGACAAAAATGCTTGGACTGGTTCGCCTGTGCCAAGTTAGCGCCTGTCACCTACGTAATGTAAATTAAGTATTGTAATAATTTTACTATATAGAATGTGCTTAACACATTGTTAAAAAAAGTTTAAAAGAATGACCCCGAGTTTCTTGCCCGTTCTTCTCGCAGTGGCTCTATAATTTTTGTTTGCTGAACGTGGCAGTACAATGTAGTATATTTCAATATTAAAATTTGTAATTGACCTTCATAAGAGCGTCGTAGACGCCTAAATTGAATAAATGATTTTGACTTTGACTTTGACTTTAATTAAACGTTTGATTTATTTATAAGTCGCTCGGACCATTCAACACGTTTGATTGTTATGCTTAACACGCTGTTAAATTATGAAATTCACTATCGAACTGTGTAGGGCTGAAAGAGAGGCTTACTTGGTATTTGGTGTGCGGGCTCTTTTCCGCAATTTTGCCGCTATTGTGTAGCCCATTTTTTTAATGTTAATGTGACGGAACAAGCTCTAGGCCCACCGGGATGTTAAGTGGACTAACCTCCGCCTATAACAGTCACAAGTCACGAATTGCCCTGCGCCCGTCACCTTGAGACATAGATGTTAAGGGTATATTTTAGACGAACGCGCCCCATACAAACGCAGCTTCAATCTCATTTTAAGAATAGAGAATAAAACTCAATGATTTTTTGCCTACGTCATCACGATCCAAATATCTAGGTTTGTGGTGCATCAGATTTTCATTAAATTATACAATTTTGAAATTACACTGGCTCAAAAACTCGTAATTTTAGATAAAAGAAGGACTCAATTTTAAGCACCTCTTTCAAGAAAAATAATCATATTTTAAAGATTTCTATTGCACCATAAACATGGGAAATATAATGAACTTTCTATAATGGGAAGTTATTTATATATGTGTACCATAATTTTTGAATAAATCTGGAGTTACGAAATACAAAAATTACGCTTAAATTACGCGTTCAAACTCCTAAAAATGAATGCTGTCTCAACTATCAATCGCGGGGCATGGTGAGGCGCGAAAGGCGGGGGACACGCGAGGCCAGTCTGTGCCTGGGCGGGAATCACGCGCCGAAAATTAGTTAAAAAGTATATGCACCTACCTAAGTATTTCATAAACTGTACGTGTATATAAATAAAACAAATTACTTGTCTGAAGTTTTATTTTGTCTAATGTTTCTATACTCTTTATAACTTCTTATGGAAGCTAAAAATATACCAATAAAATAGACATGTCTATTATTATAATAACATAATAAATGCAACATAATAATATAATACAAGTAATATATTTAGGTCAGTGATATTGTAATTGCACAAGTCATATTGAAGCAATAATGATGGCCGAGCGGTAATAGTTATGGTCTGCCGTGCCGCAAGTCCCTGGTTCATCGCCATCGCCGTTTGAGCTTGACCGTATGGTGGAAGGGCATTTTGCGATGGCCCATCTGGCTAGCTCCACCCTCAAATAGAAAAGCACCTAAACGGTCTGTTCCGGCAGCAGTCTTTGAGAGACAAGGAAATAACAGGCCCATGTGCACAACAACTTGTCTCAAGGTGTTTTGAAGCAGTGATAGCTCAGTGGCTTTGGCCATGGACTGCCACGCAGCAGGTCCATGGTTCGAATCCCGCCGCGTCCTTGAGCTTCACCGCATGGTGGAAGGGCATTTTTGCGAATGCCCGCCTGGTTAGCGACCACCCTCAAGTAGAAAATCTGTCGCCAAGCACCTAGCGGTGTGTTCCGGCAGCTGTCCTTGAGAGCCAGTTATTCTAGGTTAAGCTTGTTAACACCTTCGACCACATCATCACTTACCAGCAGGTGAGATTGTGGTCAAACGCTTACCTATCAGTAATAAAAAAAAAAAAAAGTGTGTCGTGTGTAATGCAATTCGTCACTTGTGATGAAATGCAACAGTGTCTGTTATTGTGAGGTCACAATAACATTAAAACAAATCTGTTTGGTAAATAGTCAACCAATTTCTAAAGTTTTTATCTATGAAATTACAATGTAACCAAGTGAAATTAAATTTTAGTGTGATATGTTTTTGAATTGTTACAATACCGGTAAAGTGTTTTCCTGCGGCATAATTACTTGCTTTACTACTTTTCTATCTATAGTTCATACCAATTCAAGCAGGGGGTATGCTGACAACAAGCCCTGCATGGACTACAAGGTCTGTACAGTACAGTGCTGAGCTTACCTCTAGTCATCTAATTCCATTATCCTGTTTAACCCTTACAAATAGGTATCTAATTCAACAATATAAATTTATTGCCATCTTGTGAATATATTCACAGCTGATCCTCAACGGTTAATACCATGTTTGTGACTAAAATATGTTTGTAATTTTCAGTGACAATAAATATTATTTTATTCTAATATATATAAAAAATTATGTAACAGTCAGAAATATCGAACAAAATGTAGTATGTAAAATCCGGATAAAAAAGTGACAACCCTAGCAAAAATAGTTAATTTGAAATAACTTTAAAATTCCATTGAATTGGGATGTATAATTTATGTGGCGTGAAGTAAACAGCATAATTTCAGTATAAATAACTTTTCCCAATACGGCGGAACTGTCGAGAAAAATAAGAAAAACAAAAAAAAATGCGTATAAATGTGAATCTAATTAAGCTACGAGATTTATTTATGCTCTCAAAGATGCAGCATAGAAGACACTATTTATGTTTCTAACATTCTTACTGCGTATCATGCTTAGATTAAGAGAAATATTTTTCTTTCAGTATATCCGGACGCAAAATGATCGATTTTCAAAAATACATTATTCAAAAACTAGGCGAGCTGGTTAAATGGGGATTAGAAAAATAGCATTTCTATGATTAAATATATCAGGTTTTACAATAAAAATGCGATGTCTGAAAAATAGACTTTATAAAACACTGTGCGCCGCGCCATGTTAAATGGTTATCAAAAATAACAAATACTAGGTATATTATCAACGTTCATTATATTAATTTAAAAAACTGATTGAAAATAGTTAATTGTTTTTTTTTGTGCACTAGCATAGATGATACCTTATAAATCCAGCAAATTATATAAAAATAACTCGCATGTGGATTTAGAATATTAATAGATCTAACGTTTGCAGTTTGAATCCTTTTTTTTTGGACTAATTATCACAAAGTTTAGTATACTTTGCGTTTACCATCGCAAATTTAGGGAACTAAACTTTGTAATTATTAGTCCCAAAAAACGATTCAAACTGGAAACGATAGGTTTAATAATACGCTATATTTACATGCTAGTTTTTTATTTAATAAGTTGAGATCCTAATAGGTGCGTTTACGCACCATAATTGGATAAAAATATACAAATCAAATATCTATCTTAAATACGTTGTTTTAGTAATTATACAATAGTTCATATGATCAGTGCAAAGTATCAAAATTGAAATCCGGATATGTAGTGAATACTCGACCAATTTTATTACACGAACATTTCCAGTGCAACGAAATGAAATTAAACCTATTTATTTATTGGGTTATAAACGATGTCTATTTTTACATCACACACAATGCTTAGATTAGAGATTTATAATTATAATTAATAATAGTCAATAAAAATAAACATTAAAGTATTTAATCACAAACATTAGATATTCTAATATATTAATGGCGTATCAATAATTAAGCAAGAGTTTCAAAATACAAAGACACAATTTAAAATAGGATCAATGGAAGTTACAGTAATATAATGTTGATATTTTTAATAATAATTTAAAATACTGTAGTTATAAATCTAAGAACGCTACGTATCACATTCAGCTACTATTAGGATCCCCCTAGGCCCTTCATCTATATCTATACTAATATTACGCAGGCAGCCACCGAAAACCCCCGAAAATATCCGAATCGTACCGACACGTACCGAGTCGCGTCGTTCGTCGTCGTCGCTTCGTGGCCGGGAGGACAGGCGGATAGAGACGGCTATAGTACTGTGAAATACCTACCGCGCTTGGGCTGGCTAGCGTGTATATCTTCTTAAGTCTCATGTGCCTGTAATTTCGTTGGCTCTCAAGGACTGCAGCCGGAACACACCGTTAGGTGCTTGGCGACAGATTTTCTACTTGTGGGTGGTCGCTAGCCAGACGGGCATTTGTAAAATGCCCTTCCACCATGCGGTGACGCTCAAGCCCGCGGCGGGATTCGAACCATGGACCTGCTGCGCGGCAGTCCATAGCCAATGCTACTGAGCCATTACTGCTTTATTGGCGTGGAGTTTGGTGCTGTCGTTAGTCCAGCTCGCTGACGCCGGCGCAGGCCTCTCGGACGGTCCCTGGCGTTCCAAGGTGCTCTGCTCTTTGGGACGCCACACTGCGAGCACATATGCGGCTTAAATGAAAATCAAAAATGAAAGATGCAATGCGGCTTCTTTTACAACCACAGAAATTAGAGAAAGGTGTCGTGCATGCATAAGGTGTGGAGACGGTTAAATTTTGTAATTTAAATTCAATAAAAACAGAAAAATAGTTTTTTCTTAATCTTGACCCTAGCAACCAAGTATCTCTTATATCGGACCCCTGATGTATGATTTCTGTCTTGTAGCGTATCGTTGGAAAGGGTAATAACTAAATAACTTTTAAATTTTAATATAAAGCTAAAGTCAAAATAACTTTTAGTTTTTCTGTAATTAATTTAAAAGTTGTCACTTTTTACACACAGATAACATAAAGAACAAAGATCAGCTTTAAAAAAAAATAACCAAAATATGGAACCGAGTGTAAATCAAAACGGCTTGACCGATTTTGATGAAATTTAAATGAGATCAAACGACAAGCATCAGCTTTCAAATATAAACAGAATTATCAGAATCGGTTCAACCAGTCAAAAGTTCGGGGGTAATAAACATTAAAAAAAAACAGGTGAATTGAGAACCTCCTCCTTTATAATAAATTAAGGTAATTTGTAGTAACATATATTATAAAAATATTTTTATACTCTCAAATTCTAATTATAAAATAACGTAATAACAAATACTTTTAAAAGTATCCTAAAAAAATTAAATAATATTTAAATAAAACACTGAAAAAAGTGTTTTATTTAAATAATAAAATAACATATCTAAACTAAGTACTGTGACACTTAGGACATAGGATCTATCGGTAAAAACCAGCGCATTGCCCCCCCCCCCCCCCCCCCCCGTTTTAGTTACAGGAAAACGTTTTTAAGAGACTGTCCATATTTTTTTAAGATTTTCTGAACTGAATCTACAGATTTTGAAAAAAAATTACAGTCAGAAAAATATTGACATTTTGAACAAAAGCTTTTTTTAATGCCAATCGATCTTGTTTCTTATAAGGATTAAAAGCACGGTAATGTTATCTTTACAGTATTTCAACTTCATATAAACGGACGAATCGCGAGCTAACCTACGCGCATCGATCTCGGCCTGCGCTCGGTACGCAGACAGACTAAGATATTCGCGACTGTGCCGCAGTGACGAATTGACGGTGTGTTATTTTTTTAACAATAACCGCGCGATATTTCCTCTAACAATAAGCTTATGTACATTTTACATATTTAATATGACGAGTAGGATATATTGTGCTGTTTTGGTTGCATGAATTCGTCAAAAACGCATCCAGAGGTAACTTTTTTTAGATAACCTTGAAACTGACTAAATAGTTGACGGTAAGTACATAATGTGTGTCTTTTTAATGGACAAGTATTTCCTTTAATCCCCCGAAAAAAAAGTCTCGATTAATAAAAAAAGTGAATAGACTAAAGGAAAGTTATTGACACGAGTGAAATAGGTAGTTTATAACTATATATTAGAATGCGGATTTTGTATTCTTTATAATTTAATAATAAAGCAATTCGTACGTCTCACAAATATTTTTCGGTCCCAAATTTTTAAGAATATTTTTTTATTCAAATCTAAACATGGTTTTTTAATTAAATCTACCTACTAGTCAAAAAACAACACGCATTTTTAGTGAACTCTTCCTGTTAATTTCACAAAGAATTTTAATTGTTTACATAAAAAAAGTATATTTACAATCACAAAACTAAATGGAAACACAAAGTAGGCAAATGTAATTAAAATGCTGGAGGCGGGTAGCCCTATCGCATTTTTACGTACAGCGCGGCTGTAGGTAGTTATTTCAACGACAGAGCCGAGTTAATATACTGTATAGATAACATTACCGTGTCAAAAGTCTCTACTGTATCGACTGAGGTTTGAGTACTAGAAACGCCAGAAATCGCAATAAACTTTTTCCATACATTTCGGTACTTATAAAAGAGCCAAACGTCATTTCGGTTTAAAAAAGTCGTCTGGACAGTAAGGTACCTGCCCTTACTGTCCCGTCTCAAAAATTGACCCCGTATAGCACTTTTCGGCGCCTTAAGTAAGTACCTAAAAGTTATGCGACAGCACAAAGTAATGGAAAATCGATGGTGTCAATTTCGTTTGATGACATTATTATTTTACGACTAGTAAAAGCGGAAGTGATTACGAAAATGATAAGCGAAGTAATAAGTGATAAATCTAACGACAGGAGGGCGGGGTTCATGGACTCTTTATTGCGAAAACAAACTGTGGAAAACAAGACAAACAATATTGTTAAATATATCTGTTCTCTGATACAGAAACACAGAGATAACATCAACAACAAAGATCATCTTAAAAAAAATAACCAAAAAATTGAACCGATTTCCAACACTCAAAAGTGTGAAATAACTTGTTGAAGTCAGTACCACGATAGTTCAAAAGTACCTATTATCACAATATTGTGCGTATGGACTTCGACAAGTTATTTCACACTTTTGAGTGTTGAAGTCGGTTCCATTTTTTAGTAAAAAATGTTTTTTCGATCTTTTTGTTACCCTTGCTACTTACGGAATCGATAGTCATTCACTGTCAACGACTATATCATCGATATAGGAAAATATTTTTCAGTTATTGAAGTGTAACTCAAAACGGCTTGACTTAAAAGAATTATCAAAATCGGTTCAAGCAGTCAAAAGTTCTGAGGTAACAAACATTTAAAAAAAACAGATGAATTGAGAACCTCCTCCTTTTTTGAAGTCAGTTAATAATTTGTTATAAATTAAGCTAATTTGAAGTAAAAAATATTTTAAAAATATTTTCTTAAATTCTAATTATAAAGTAACTGAATATGATTACAAGCACAGCAGCAAGCAGGCTTAGTAACTTTATAATTAGAATTATAGAATTTTATTTAAATATACAAATATAGAAGAGTAGCGGCACTAGCGACATCATTGCGAGAGTTAAGTGTTTGAAAAAGCACTTTTTTCGAGCAGATGAAGTCTAATAGACTGGTTGGTGGCTGCGCAGCGTCCTTTATAAAGATTCTACTTGAGTCACTTTCAAATATATTAGGTATGTATATGTCATTGTCACATGAACCGTTGAACGAGATCTACCCCATATGCCATAATCCACCTTGCTTGGCAGGCATCTTTGGGATTGCAGTAGAAGTTGTCAGTTTCTCAAAAGGCGCTGCTGCCCACCTTCCAGTATTTTTCCCTTAGTCGCCTCTTACGACACCCACGGGATGATTTGCACGAGGTGCAATTCTGACCCGGCACCCCACGGAGCAATATGTTCGTATTTGGTATTATCTTAGTCACAATTTTTGTGAAATACCTACAAAAAGTAATAAAATACAAATACGTTACAGCAGCGGTAGGGCATTTTGCGAATGCCCGCCTGGCTAGCTAACCCACTCAAGTAGAAAATCTGTCGCCAGGCACCTAACAGTGTGTTCCGACAGCTGTCCTTGAGAGCCAGTCATTCTAGGTGTCCTGAACAACATTTTCGACCACATCATCACTTATTATTAGGTACGTGAGATAGTGGTCAAAGCTAGCCTAACAGCAATTAAATATATACAATGGCTAAGATTATGTTACACTGAATAAAATATATAGGTACCTGTATAAATAGTATTACATATAAATCATCCCCTTTCTGATAGAAAACGAGCGAGTGTTTATTCCAAACACATTCATCTATCCATCGTCGTGTTCACGTGCGGTTCGCACTGAATCACTGCTCTATTGTACCTACACGACGAGGAGTGCTACTCTTGGTACTATTGATAATACTCGAATCGAACATAATGGTATTGCAATCGAGTTGGTGTAACTGGAAACCATCGAACTTATTCGAATGGCAAATGGGGATGGTACAACTATAATCTGTCGAGATAAAACATAATATTAAAAACTTAATTTGACACGAAAAATATATTGCATTTTAAACCTTACGTACTGATGAGTTCTCGTAGGTTGGTCAAGTAAAAATAATAATTATTATTTTTATTTGACAAAATTAGAATTAACAAAAGATTCTTATGAAATTACAACTAAAATTAAACTAATTACCTACTTTATCTAAGAAACAGCGGTTCCACACTAGTTTCTAGCCCCGTATCGTGGATACCTAAATAATATCGATGTATTTAATGTATCTAATAATAGTCATGACATCGGAGGCATTTTTATTTATTTATTTAATTCACAAAATCCACAGATCATAATTTAAAATTAACATAATCATATAGTGATATTTCTTACATCCAATGACGGATTTATTTTATATTAATGAGCTTAATTCATAGAGAGCAAAAACAAAGGTATTTATATAATAAGGTAGGTAGGTAATGTTGAAACTAAATCAACATTTGTTAAAAATAATTGAATTAAATTGTTTCTAATTAGGTACATATGCATATTTTAAAAATAATAAAGAAACAAACTTTTATTATAAGTTAGTTTAGCTATTTACAAATTATTTGTTTTCAATAGAGGTTTGTTTTGCAGTCTATGATTTTATAACTTTCCACTTATGTTACAAAAAAATTATACTTCAACAAGATCAGAGAGGTGGTATTTTACAGTATGGCCTTAGCGATACAGTAAAGTCTCTCTAAGACTTAAAAGGAAAATGATTATAGGAAAAGGAAAACAACATGGTTCAATTTGATTTCAACGTGGTGATTATGACTTCCATAGCGTCATTTGTTCTGTTTCGACTAGCCTTTGACCAACATTTCAATTAATAGTAAGTGATACTACTAGTGTATTGGAAATCATCGAGCATGTTGATATGTGCATTAATGTTTATGTAGTTATACTTGCCAGCATCCTTGTGTCAGGTTACGATGCGATATGTTATCGTTGACCACTCAAATGGAAACATGCAGAAAATATAAACATACTACATAAATACAAGTAAATACATATATATTATGAATACTTACGGCGTTTTCGGTAAGACAGTGAGTTAGAGTAGTGAAGAGCTTTGTTTTGCGGCTTATGCGTTGGAATACCTTACTCACGTCGACGTCATTGGTATTTTACTCAAGCGATGCATTTTAAGCCTTAGTAGCCTATTCAAACATTTAATATTTGGAATTGTTCTCAAATATCTAAGCCAGAAACTGCCAATGAAAAAATAATTTCACTATTCGTGATTGACGGGAAATACTAACAAGGGTACTACTACTGAAAAAAACTGGAGTGTCTCAGTGAGTTCACTATGAATTGTATTTTTTTATAAAAACTTTTATTTGATCTGTTAATTTATCAAAAATTTTGTTTGCTTTAGAAATATTTTGTCTTTTAGTTTATGTTGAAACTTACGACTAAACACATTTTCAACTTATTGTCCTTTTAATATCTTATAGTATAACTGCAATAAATGTCGAAGTGGACATATTTTTAAACATAAGTACTTAGCAGTAAGCAAAGATTATCAAAAGGTTGTGAGTAGTTGTTGTAAATGTTTTTGTCAGTTTGCCACTAACACCAGGCTTAGCAAGCTTCTTGGAGATCGGAGTGTAAATTCATAGTAAAAACAGAAGATTAGTTATAATGCGGTACCAAACGCATATTGTACTCGTAAGTATGCGCTGTTTTTTTATATGTGATTGTGATGGAACAAGCAAGAGACCCATCTGATGTTAAACGGTAACCTCTGCCTATAATAGATGCATTTCACCACATGTGGCGAATTGCCCTACGCACACTGAGACAAACAGTTGTTAAGTCTAATAAACCTTTAATTTTGCCGGCTCTCAATAAGTTTGTTAGGTGCTTGGTGACAGATTTTCTACTTAAGAGTGGTAGCTAATCAGTTGAACATTCGCAAAATACTCTCCCACCACCGCAAGCTCAAGCCGGTGAATTTAAAATTATTGCTTATTACACGATTTGATATCAGTAGGTACGTAACTAGTACAATAAATTAGTATATAAATAATAATTACACAAATATTTAAAAAAAAACAGCAATAATATTGTACAAAATAAAATGGCCATTAGATGTAATTGTATAAACTATATATTTTTTTAGCCTGAACAACATCTTCGACCACATCATCAGTTAACATCAGGTGAGATAGTGGTCGAAGGCTAACCTATCAGGTATAAAAAACAAAAAAAATGCCGACATATTCCAATGTATCGTTCTGATCACTATGATACGAATGCAAGTAGACTTTGTGTTTTGTATTATCCATATTTATTAGTGCTTAGAGTTATCCGTTCAAATTCTACTGAGATTAGTAATTTCAAAAAACTCATTAGTAAAAAAAATATTTTTTTATATATAAAAATCCTTGTGTGTTTCTGTAGTAGCACCCCGGATCAGCCGAGTATTTTCAGTAATATGGCGAGTGCTGCGAAATACGTAAACGCCGTCGAGTCTGCCATAAGAACAGCGCTTGTATGTGCGAGTGGCAAAGAATAAAGAAAACAGAATAGTTTAACGATCCATACGACATTTTTGTAGATAAGCATTAGATGTTATAAATTATTAAGTATTCCACGGATTAATTGGAATTAATTTCACTTCAAAACATAATAAAATATAATTATTTTGTAAAAAAAAAATATTCCAAACACAACGTATATTTATTATCTTATAATTAGTAGTATTTATTCTATTTTGATTGTTCTTTGACAATGCAAAAGGTTAACCGATCTTCACATTGAAAAAGCAGATTCCTTTAAATCCATAATTCAAGTTCTATCACATCTACATATATATTAGCTGTAAGCCACTACTTGAAAGATAAGTTTTATTAAGTTAGTAACCCAGGCAGCATTCACAAAATGCTCTTCAACATCATTATACAATTACATTTTGGTATATATTAGACCTTACAAAAGTTTTTACAGGATTGAAAATCCGACCGCGTTCAGGTAATTGGCAACGACCCACACTGATTGTACTGAAATTTTATTCCCGAAACAAAACAAAATACCACTTTATTTAAATTAAATGTAGTGATGTGATAGTAATGACATCACAAAATAATTAAGGTGTTATGTATATTGATATAAATATCACAGCGCCCCGTGGGGTGCCGGGTTAGAATTGCACCTCCCCGTATCGTCCCATGGCCGCATGGGTGTCATAAGAGGCGACTAAGGAAAAAATACTGGAAGGTGGGCAGCAGCGCCTTCTAAAGAACTGCCAACTAACACTGCGATCCCCAAGACGCCTGCCAACCGTGGGAATTATGGCAAATACCCCCTTAATAGGGGAGGTTGTGTCCAATAGTGGACGATACGGCTGTTACAGATATATATTCATATATTACCTATATATAAAACGTAAGATATTTATCATGGAACATGGAACATTGCTTGCGCATTCAATCATTGAAGTCATTGTGTAAATACTCAAGCCTACTGTCCTTTGGAGCTGAAAAAATTAAACTTCTAAGCCAATGCAATCAAAAGATACAGCCGTTGATGCCGCTAAATTTCGAAACCCGCAAGGGAATCAAAACCTACATGTTACTTTCCGTGCACTCACTTGAGATTTGGTACGAAGCAACATCTCATAGCACAGATAAAGGAAAAAATGCGAAGAGCATACATTTTTAGTTACAGCATATAATTTTTTTTTTTATGTTATGGATTTCATATTTTTTTACATGCGTATCGTCACAACACTAAATATTGCAAATTTATGTATATGTGCGTATTAGATATACTTAGTATCAAATATATCAGAGTAGGAGTATATAGACGTACCTTATGATAATTAACATAATAACATTCCAGTTAAGCTATTATGCTCTGATTTAGTGCCGCTTTATACATATTATAGCACATTTTCTACGTTCATAGATTAATTGGCTACAATACTATTAGAAATGTTCCTTAATCCTCTCAACATTCCACATACAGTTCAATTTTTACGTTATACAAATAATCATAACAATCTGTCCTTCAAAAAGTCCTTCATATAACATTCTCTCACGTACGGCCATTCCCCGATCGTGATATGCATTCCACCCGCCCGTATGAAAACATCTAAAAGCTTTATTACTCTTTGTCATTTTCCCTCGTCTACAGTCCTTCTGCGCATGTGTGCGTTGCCCGCGGATTCTAACCTAAATTCGAATTTCGAGCTTCGGTAAACGCGGACGCGCGCGCCCGGCCGACAAACAATTTAAAAATAAAACATTTTTATCTCGCACCAGCCAACGTTTTACCTTAGTCAATGTAAAAATATATTTTTGTGTCAAAAAGTGCGTTTTTCATGGAAAAATCGTGTTGCAGGATGGAATAATGGTTATAAATAGTGCGTTCGCGAGACCTAGTGCAGACAAGCTCGACGTATTTCGGTGACAAATCTTTCGACCTCGGGTCGCGGGTTTTATGGCCTATTTTTTTAATAGCACATTTTAAGTGGTGTTTTTTTTGTGATGAAACGAAGGAAGTGTCTTCATTTTTGGATTTATTGGTGAAAACTGAAAGGTATTTTTTATATTATTACTTACATTATTAGTACCTACTAACAATACTGAGCTTTTAGGGATCCGCACGGACTACGACGAATTAAGACATAAGTTTTAGGACTTCGTAACATTTTATTAGAATAAAATAATTTAGGAACTCATACGTATCCAATACTTTTTAAATATTAGTCTAAATCACATTAAAACAGGAATAGCAATCGCTTAAAATACCTGCTATAAAAAGCGTATTTTTATACATACGAGTAAAAACATCTATAACAGATCCACCATGACTCTCCCGGATAAAGGTGAAATGAATGAATGAGTAAGAACGTTTGTATACATCAACACGACTGGAATTTTGCAGACTACAGCGAAGTATAATAATGTATACATATAATATATATACCTTTTATATAATCTTACTTTCCCTATGACTAGAACTTAGTAAAAAATTAAAACAACTATGAATGTCATGGATTTATTAGTGATAGTGTCAACTAATATTCATTATAATATCAAATAAATATTTTCGATTTCTAAATTTAAAATTTTATTCTAGGTAGCTATATGCACGTAAATATTTATTTTTTTAATGAAAAACATAAGATCACAAGGCACGAAACTTCTTTCGATCATTTAATCAATTTCATGCCTACAGGTACCTATACTGTATACCTACTATAAAGGTTATATATCAATCAACTAGAAAATGCCAAAGGTTTTCACAAAACTTTCTGAAAATTTATATAAAACGAGGTATTTTCTCAGTGATTTATCCCAACAATTATTATTATTTGTTGATTTATGATTTATTTATATATTTGGATTAACAAACAGCTACATTATACATAATATTTGGATATTAGTTACATTTACAGAATTTTTAATAATGCTGCCAACGGCGCTATTCACATATTGATTAAACGTATTGTGTAAAAAGATGCAGCCAAAGAGCTTTGTTAGTGCTATAAATAAACACAAAAATGGTTAATAAAGACAATATTTCCTCAGTCAGAAGACGGAATACAAGTTACGAAATAACATTTTGTAAGTGAAGAACGAAGAAAAAACAATAGTATATAAACGTTAATTCTATTTACAGGTATTCTATATTTGAATAATCGGTCTCAAAAAGTGAAAGAAATATATTTGTTAAGTGCCTGTAATTTTTCTGGCTCTCAAGAACTGCTGCCGGAAGACACTGATAGGTGCTTGGCGACAGATTTTCTGCTTGAGGGTGCGAGAATTCGCAAAATGCCCTTCCACCATGCGGTGAAGCTCAAGCCGGCGCGGTGGGCATCGAACCAGGGACCTGCGGCACGGCAGCCCATAGCCATTACCTACCGCTCGGCCATCATTACTTATATACGAAGTTCGTTGTTTCATATAATCTATGTCGGATCGCATTCATTACAAATCGTGCCCTCTAGGGAATCTCTCAAACTACCTTTAGAATGCTATTATGCCTCAATCAATTTTAAGTCTTGATTGCGGAAAAATAAAGAACATTTTCACATGGTAAGAGTGAGAGTCCTATGCAGTTATGGATCAGCGAGAGGTGTCGCTACTGTCCTAGAAGTTAGATACTCGTATTTAAAATTTACGATAATTTCTTTGTTCTCCATAGGTATTTATATCTTCATTAGTATTTGTGTTCTTTCAGCATATTTAGAACTCGACTTTGACTATGAATAAATTATAATTTCATATTTTGAAAATGTACAAACCATACGAATCCGATTCAAAAAATATCTTATTCAGAATCTTCACAGGCAAATGCTTGTTAGTCCATGCTACGAACGAAGTTAAACAAAAGTGAGGCGATACCTAAGATTTTTTTATTTCAAATCACTGGCCGATACGTGTTTTGCGGATACCTTTGTTTCGGACCCGAAGTTCGAAACTTCGACGAATTAGAATACGAGTAGGAGCCCAGAATCAAACAGTGCGTATGGATGAACAAACCGAGGTTCGGTGGCGCAGCGGTCAGCGGTGCGATGGCGTCGCGAGGAGTGTCGCGCCACACGTAGTACCTACCTTCATAACATTATGTTCACATCGAATGGATAGAAATTGTTGAAAATTGTCCAATTTTAACTTTTTCATTAAATAAAGTTTTAGTTTCCGTGAATAGGTTACCTACTTAACCTGTTTTTATAATTTGACCATGCCATTTTTCCATTTATAAAGTTCCGGCAATAGTTATTTTATCATCATGACCGGTAGTCTACCGTAATTTTGTACTTCTTGATTCTATACTAATAGTATCCATCAACGCATGCATTCGTAGTTGTCCTGAAGCGCTCGTTACGAAGTTTGCTTAGCTGTTCTTAATCGATCCGCAAAGTTAAGCAATGTCCACAGTGGTCATTAGTTTGGATGGGTGACCGCTGGTGACATTACTACTGAGCGCTTCCGTGCTTCGGAGGGCACGTTAAGCAGTCAGTCCCGGTTGTTGTCTTACGATGGCAGTCGTTACAGCATGGTGGTAGGGCATTTGCCCGCCTAGCTAGCTACCACCCTCAAGTAGAAAATCTGTCGCCAAGCACCTAACGGTGTGTTCCGGAAGTTGTCCTTGAGAGCCAGTAATTCTAGGCTAGCCTGAACAACATCTTCGACCACATCGTCACTTACCACCAGGTGAGATAGTGGTCAAAGGCTGGCCTACCAGTTAAGAAAGTTGTTGAAGCAAAAACGCTGCCTCTTTCTTAAACACAGTTTTGAATCGCCTTCCCTTTCCCTTTCTTTAAAATACTCTCTTCTTCATCGGCTACACTTATATTATGGTCTCTGATCGAGTTCAAAATAGACACCAGAAGAGAGGCAGTTCAACATCCACTTTCTTGAACTGAAACAAAAAGAGTATAGGTATATTAATTTAGGTGAAATTAGAATTTCTAGATCTATATGTCAAAATTGTGCAATATACTCAGTTACTGGTATTCCACTAAGTATATATTATTGCTTGTTTAAATCGCTCGCGGCGTTAGGTTCCTACTATATCAGCCGGATCGTCCACTGCTGAACACAGCCTCCCCTATGTAGAGTATTTGCCATAATCCCCACGCTTTTCAGGCGGCTTGGGGATCGCAGTGCAAGATAGCATAGTTCTTAAGAAGGCGCTGCTGCCCACCTTCTAATAGTATTTTTCCCTGTGATTTTTACGATACCCACACGGGAAGAAATGGGGAGATGTAATTCTTACCCGGCACCACACGGGTTCCTACTAATCGTTAAATATACAGACAAAAAATTTAACGAATGATAGCTGAGCGTTATATAGCTATGGACTGCCGTGCCGCAGTACCATGGTTCGATACCCACCGTCGACTTGATCTTCACCGCATGGTGGAAGGGCATTTTGCGAATGCTCGTCTGGCTAGCTACCACCCTCAAGTAGAAAATTTGTCGCCAAGCACCTAACGGTGTGTTCCGCCAGTTATCCTTGAAATCCAGTAATTCTAGGTTGCCCGGAACAACATCTTCGATCATATCATCACTTACCATAAGGTGAGATAATGATCAAAAGCTACCCGATCAGCTATAAGTAAATAAAAAGCTAAGCTATCGAACCAAGTGGGAAAGAAAGCGTATCCCAGATTCTCAGCTTTTTTTTTTATACCTGATAGGTTAGCTTTTGACCACTATCTCACCTGATGGTAAGTGATGATGTGGTCGAAGATGTTGTACAGGCTAACCTAGAATTACTGGCTCTCAAGGACAGCTGCCGGAACACACCGATAGGTGCTTGGCGACAGATTTTCAACTTGAGGGTGGTAGCTAGCCAGGCGGGCATCAGCTAATGTATACAAGATATTTTGACCGTAATATACATAAATATTCATTCAACCAAAGGGCTGGCCCTTTCCTCCGCCAGAGAATTAGTATTGCCATGCAACGGGGTAATGCTGCCAGCCTTTTAGGTACTCTACCCGTGGACAGTGACCTGCTGAGCTCTGTTTTCTACTTATGATTGCCTCCTGCTAGAAAATAGAGCTCTCAATTTTTATGTATAACATTTTTAGATCATAGTTATAAATTATTTATTTATTTTTGTGTTTCTTTTCTTTTATTTAATGTGAATGTTTATGTTAATCAAGTAAATTTGGTATTATTTTCATTCAAACAATTTCAAAACAGAAAAAATAACCGTTTTCATTATGAATGATTCATCCCTGCTCTTGAACGTGTAAAAGCTTATCCGGAATCAAACAGATCCACTCGATTCACTAGTTAATGAAACAACCAACTTCAAACGTTTAAGATAACTTTTCATATAAATCAAATTAAAAATAGGTCGAGTCCTTATGACTGTTCATGCATTGAGTCATACATAACTTAGAAGACTACGAAATAGCGTTGGGCGGGCTGGTCCTAAAACCGACACCAAAACAATTTTTAAATGTGTTCTCGTCTCTTTCTTATTTTGATATTGTAGTTTAAAAAAAACTATATTAGGAATATTAGGAATATTCCAGAAAACCAGTAAAAAGTTCTACCTTATAATCTGCGTAATAATGATAAAAAATAATGAAATTCGGGTTGAACCGAAAATCAGATAAGCTAAAGTCCAGAAACAAGGTCATTATTAGAAAATACTTAATTATAAAACATTACTAAAAAGCTTGACCACCTTAAAATACAGTTTTTTCAAACTAAAACTCAAATTTTTTTTGAAAACAATCCCTTCTACACATTAAAAGAATATATGTCAATGCAGCTTTTAGAATCTTTGTTCTTACGACAAGTGCAAACGTGATAACTGCAAATTGTATTTAACTGTATTAAGTGTAAAATATTATAATTTCTAAATTTTAATCAATTATTTACATAGACGTAATTAGAATCTAATTTAATATATTTAAGTAGTATACATATGTTTAAATGAACCTTGGACTTGCCTGTAAAAAAAAATACAAAAGGGCTAGTAAAACTGTTTATATCTGTATATCCTAATATCTTTATGAATTACTAGCTTTCCGGGCGCGGCTCCGCCCGCGCGTATGTCGGTTATCGCGCGAAAACATTAACCTCTTTTTGCGCAGTCGGATAAAAACTAACCTATGTTTTTTCCCGGGTCTCAAACTATCTCCATACCAAATTTCATTCAAATCGGTCCAGTAGTTTTGGCGTGAAAGCGTAACAGACAGATAGATAGACAGACAGACAGACAGACGGACAGACAGACAGAGTTACTTTCGCATTTATAATATTAGTACTGATTTCAAAATTACTTTGGTACTTTGACGATTCAATACAAGTGGGCGGTAATCCCCAACCACAAATATTAATAATATAATATAAATTTTAGAATATACGTATTTATATACGTATTTATTAATAATATAATATAAATTGTATAATATACGTATTTATATGAAAAATTGGTATTATTGTATGTAACGAATAAACTGAAAAAACGAATGGACCGATTTGAATATCTAGAATACTTTTTTTTTTGAGGGGGGGATATGCCTTCGCGCTACCCTTCCACCATGGGGGTGGTGAAAGGGGATGTGTGGGGCTTTTACCCACTAAAACCCCACTGTGAGCAGTCCTCCGCCGATTTAGGGCAAGATAGGGTCGCGTTAGCAGTCACTATCTTGCGCCGGTGGTAGGCCCAAAATTCAATCGGGCCTCTGCGCCTGTGGAGGAGCGACCTGGCTCACCAAGCCCACCACCCAAACGTGTGGGGCCGTGCAAGCTAGTGGATAATCCACCAATGACTCCACTACGGAGAAGGGAGGAGGCGGAAGGGGGCTAGAATCTTAGGTTATCCCTATGACTTATAGGTTGTCTAAATTCTTTTATTGTAGTAGTACACTACAGAGTGTACTATATACATAGTTCGTAGTATTTAGTTAAATAAAGGCATACCGCCAGTAAAAAAAATCTAATAATATTAATGTTCTTGTTTTTGTATAAATTTGGAGTAAAACTTAGGAAATAAGAATAATTTACATTGAGACATATTTTATATACAGATATAAAATTTTATTATAGATATATATTATTGTTGTTATATATAATAATCCATATTTGTTTATTTGTATTTTATAATTATTTATTGGTATTAACTTATCTTGTCATGTTTGATATTGATTTTGAAGATAGTTTTTTTTCATGCTCTTCTTCTTGTTCATCTGATGCTGATTTTGGAAGTGCATTCAGTGATGACGCTATGCACTTGCACGATCAACTTGCAGCTAAATTCAAGAATTATCATAAATATCTTAATATTATCCATATTAATGCTCAAAGCATTCATGCACATTATGCCGATATGCTAACTTCATTTGATTGTAATTTCATTGATGCTATACTCGTGTCAGAAACGTTTCTTAAACCTTCTATACCGTCCTTTCAGTATCCTCTTCCAGGTTTTGTGCTTATACGCAATGATAGGGTCGGCAAAGGTTGTGGTGGGGTAGCTATTTACTTAAGAGCTGACATCCCATATAAGATAATCGATCAGTCTCCAAGTGCACAGTCCAATATCGCTGAACACCTTTTTATTGAAATTACCATTCATCATTCAAAGATCCTTCTTGGGGTGTATTACCCTCCTTCTCTTAACATTGATTATTTTTTATCGCTGGAGTTAAAACTTGAAAGTCTGACCCCAATATATGATCACACTCTTATTCTAGGTGATTTTAATACGTGCCTTCTGAAAAAGGATGCACGTAGTGCTAAACTTCTATCTCTTGTTTCTTCACTAAATATGAATATTCTTCCACTTAATGCTACTCACCACTCTCCTCATTGTGTTCCTTCGCTTCTGGACCTTATCCTTGTTTCTGATCCTGATTGCGTTGGTACTCATGGGCAACTCTCAGCATCGTTCTCTTACCACGATCTTATATTTCTTTCGTACAAAATTCAGCGTCCTAAACGCAAGCCTAAATTTGTCTTTTATCGTAGTTTCAAAAACATTGATATTGAGCGTTTAAATCTGGATGCAGGTAAAATCAACTGGTCCTCTGTTTTAAGTGCAATAGATTTGGATTTAAAAATTTCTAATTTCAATAATATACTTATCAATTTATTTGATGTACATGCTCCATTACGACGTATCAAAGTAAAACACTTTCCAGCCCCGTGGCTCACCAATTCTATAAAACTTCTTATGTCTAAGCGAGATAAGGCTAAAAGACGATATAAAAAGTGCCCGACAGAAGAAAACCTATCCGTGTATAAAAAGCTACGTAATCGGTGCAGTAAAGTGTGTCGCGATGCAAAACGAGTCCACATACACAATTCTATTGAAAATTCTGATTCGGCTGATATTTGGAGATTTCTAAGAACACTTGGCATTGGTAAATCTACATCTAATTCTCACACATCCTTTGATTTAAATGCTCTCAATAATCATTTTTCCCAACCTCCTATTTCTATTAATGAATCCGTAAAAACTGCTACTCTTAACTTCCTCTCTTCCTCAACCAAACCACAGTGTGCGTCTTTTGTCTTTAAGGAGGTCACTGAAGTAGATATTAAGAAATTGTTGCTTTCAATATCCACAAAAGCTGTAGGTTCTGACAATATCTGCATCCAAATGATAAAACTCACACTAGAAGTCCTAGTTCCGATTATAACTCACCTTATTAACTATTCATTGGTCACTAGCCGTTTCCCCACAGACTGGAAAAAAACTTATATCATTCCCCTCCCCAAAACATCCAATCCCTCATCTCTATCCCAATTTCGACCAATTTCTATCCTGCCAATTCTATCTAAAATTTTGGAGAATGTAGTTCAAAGGCAACTATCAAATTTTTTACTTTCTCATAACCTGCTAAGTCCATTTCAGTCTGGTTTTCGTCCCAGCCACAGTACGGTCAGTGCTTTGATTAAAGTATCCGATGACATCCGCTGTGCCATGAATAATAAGCTTCTTACTATTTTAACTCTTTTGGATTTCAGCAGCGCTTTTAATTCCGTCGATTATGATATTCTCCTTGGTATCCTATCATCTCTTAATATTTCTGATTCAGTAGTTACCTGGTTTGACTCTTATCTGAGAGGACGATCGCAATGCATCCGGCTTAATGAGTGCTCCTCGGACTGGTGTGATGTAGTGATGGGCGTACCTCAAGGTGGTGTTCTCTCTCCCCTCCTTTTTTCTGTCTTTATTAATTGCATTACGCATGTTCTTTCTTGCAATTTTCATCTTTATGCTGATGATTTGCAATTGTATCGTCATTTTAAAGCTGAGAGTGTAGTGGAAGCTATTTCCTTGCTTAATACAGATTTATATAATATAAACAATTGGGCGAAATCCTTCGGTCTTCTTGTAAATCCTTCTAAATCGCAGGTTTTGATAATTGGCAGTTCATACATGCTGAATCTCATAGACTGTTTATCTCTTCCTGCAGTAATGTTTAATGACATTCCTATTCCTTACTCTGCTACTGCCAAAAACCTGGGAGTCATTTTTGACAACTTATCCTGGAAGTCTCATGTCAACGCTGTCAGTAAGAAAGTAAACTTTACATTCCAATCACTTAAGCGTCTCCAGAGGTTTTTACCTCATCATACCAAAATAACTCTTGCTCAAGCTCTCTTGTTACCTTTACTAGACTATGCTGATATTTGCTTTCTTGATGCCAATGAAGAACTGTTAAACAAATTGGAACGCCTACAAAACTTATGTATTCGTTTCATATACGGTCTACGTAAGTATGATCACGTGTCCACCTATCGGTCTCAGCTTAAATGGCTTCCCATCCGTAAGCGTCGCTATACTCACATTCTCTCTTATCTATATACTATTCTCAATAATCCTCTTGCCCCATCTTATCTTCGAGAACGTTTTGACTACCTGGTGCCCCGTGGAGTACAAACCAGAACGATGAAGTCACTTCTGCTAAAAGTGCCACCTTGCGAATCCAGTAGCTATGCCGGGTCTTTCACTGTTAAATCAGTAAAACTTTGGAATTCACTTCCCCATAGGATTCGTGCTAGCCTCTCTTTAGATGTTTTCAAAACTAAATTGAAAGAGTAACTAAATCTTTGTATATAATTTGTATAATATAAATATATTTTATATGTGTAATTATATTACTTGGTATTTATTTTGTTATAAAGTATGTATTTTGTGTAAGTTTATTTTGTATTTATTATATGTATTGTTAGTATAGTTGATATTTTAGTTAATTATTATATACAATAATATATATGTTAAATTTTATTATATAAAAATTACAATTCATAATATTTAAATGAAAATATATATGCCTATTGATTATTAATTTTATGTACACAGTGGAAACCTACAATTAACATTTCTCTCTACGCTAAGGTTTGCTGGAAGAAAACTCTTTTAGGGTTAAGCTCGCATTTGTACACATTTTATAATTATAATTATTTTCTGTCTGTACTGTTTGTGTGCAATAAAGAATCTAAGAATGTTGTGATTTACCATAATGTGAGTGTATTATTGATACAACAGCTAAATGGCTTCTATTAATAACAATACTACATGTCTACGTTATTAGGCTAGCACTATTAATTTTGGAACTTAAATCGGGTGCCGGGCTAGAATGTCGTCACCTCCCCGTTTCTTCCCGTCGTCGGTGTCGTAGAAGGCGTCTAAGGAAAAAGTGCGCCCAATGAGCAGCATGCCACTTCCTACATGGATGAAACATTTTGTTACCCTGAAACTGTGCCCGATGAATGGCAATAGGCTAGCCCCCTATTACATGGGACCAAAACCCAATTGCAAAACGTGGGTGTTGACACACCTCTGTATGTATGTTAAAAAGCCTAATATTCAGAAAGTCTGAGAACTATTTTCCTAATTTTACCGTCTTGTTACACGACATTCTACTAATAAACATATTTCAATTTGAATTTTAGAATATTTTCTATGTTTTCTATGTTTGGGTTGTCGAGACAATGGAAACTGAAGGAAATCGTAAGATATTCTTTATTATAAGGGCTGACAGCCAGCACAAGACAGGACAGCTCAAGCAATTCCTACATCAAACATATGTTTCTAATGACACCCTTGACTTGGTAGACGGCGAAATCTCCCATGGGACACTGCTTGGAAAACTAAACTAAAAATAGCTCGTTCAAATCTGTACTAATATTATAAATGCGAAAGTAACTATGTGTGTCTGGCTGTCTGTCTGTCTGTCTGTTACGCTTTCACGCCAAAACTACTGGACCGATTTGAATGAAATTTGGTATGGAAATGGTTTGAGACCCGGGAAAAAACATAGGATAGTTTTTATCCAACTGCGCAAAAAGAGGTTAATGTATTTGCGCGATAACCGACATACGCGCGGGTGGAGCCGCGCCCGGAAAGCTAGTAAAAATATATATGAAACTTGTGATAACAAATAACAGAAAAATAAAAAAATAGAACAAATATAACAATTATAAAAATATTATATTTGTCGCACTGGTATACTTGTATAGGTACCTATAATAAAAAAATAGTTTTATGAAAATATTCTATAGCCTATGTTTATCAGGGATAAACATAGGCTATAGAATATAGTCACAGGCAGACTCACAGGTAGTCTAAATGCTCCAGCCCACTCCCAGTTGGCAGCGTGCCCAGCATGCTGGCAGCATTGCCCCGTTGAAGTGCAATGCTAATTCGATGTGCCAGCATTTTGATCACGCGTCGCATCGACCAAGTGCTCAGATAAGTTTTGGAAAATACGATGAGCTCCCGGTCCCCACGGACCCAACATCTCTACACCAAATTGCTCAAATGTGTAACCCATACCGAGGTTAGCATACTTGCGCCTCTTGAATTAGATAAATTATAATTCATCAATATTACTATTGTTGTTTTATATTCACAATTATTACAAAATATTTTATCTACAAAATTTTCATTCACAAATTTCCTCTCTAGAAATTGAGAATAAAATATCAAAAGTACTTTAAAAAATAGGAAGATTTATGTAGTTCTGTGACACATGAACAAAGTTAGAATAGGTGGCATTGAAATAACGACATAGATTAGCGACAGGTGCAGAGTCGGGATTAAAATAGCTCTTTGTTATATCACATTGAAGAAAATCTGTGAAAAAATATATATCTAACATTGAAAAATGTTAATATTTTCATCTCTACAGCACGGAAAGGACTGTATTGATTCATAATCTCGCAGCCAAATCGGTTTTTCCGAATTGGCCGTGTCCCTAGAAAAACTTTTACAGCACCTTTACTTTTGGCTTTTAATCATATTGTTTACTAGCTGTACCCGCGACTTCGTTCGCAATTGCCGTACCTGCAGACTAATTATTCACATTTGTGCGCTGTTTATCTCATATTAAGCAACACTGTGGTCTGCGGTGAAGCACTCTTATAGTAAACCATAGCTCGGAATGGAGCTTTCTACTTTGGATTTCAAAACTCCCGGGTTGTATTTTCCAGAAGACAGTAGTTAAGTAACTCAGAGAGTTCTTTCCCGGTTCGCACAATAAATGTTGCAGCAAAGTACCTTGTGCGTTTCTTTAGAATTTCGATTTTAAAACGGCGGTTTTAAAATCTAAAAAAAAATTTAAAATTGATTTAAAGTAGTGTTTGTTTGATCTGAGTAGCGGGTGGGAGACGCTCCTTCCCACCTAAGGCCGGGAAAAACATTGGTGTAAACAAAGTTATATGTCTAAGATTTTTCGTTGTAAATTAATATTCTGTTGGTGTAAAAAAATTAATAACAACTATGTTTGGCAGGGTAGTAACTAAACATAAGGTAGAAAGTGTGGGTAAAAAAACTTTTTAACTTTCCCTAAATTTCATTGTTCTAACTCTGTGTATCTTTGTATCTTCTACTCATGTTTATTATTTTTAGTAAATATTTAGAAAAACTACTATTTTTTTACCCTCCTCATATTTTAAATGAAAAGTAGAGTGTTTAACACGGATGTAAGTCATCGATTCCTACTTGGACTATAGCCGCATTAATTTTAAAAATATACTGCTCATTTTATTAAAATCAAAATAAATAATATAAAAAAACATACTATATTTATATCTTTATTCCTTATATTAGTAGTGAAAAGCAGAGAGATTCCTATTCGGGCTATAGCCGCCCGTAAATATTCCAAACAAAATTTTACGTTTAGTAAGTATGTTATTTTATCAATGAATAATTTTTAGAAAGCTACTTTCTTTAAATTCGAAATGAAAAGTAGAGAGCTGAACACGGGTGAAAGTTACCAATTCCTTTCGACCCTTGTATAACAATCTACTAAATTTGTGCACTTCCAACTTTTAAACGGATTAAATCACGTATATTTATCATTATTTTTGTCCCGACAGTCACCCCGTGACCACGATCACTACAAAGTGTTTGAAACGTCGGGACAAAAATAATGCGCGATTAATATACGCGATTTATACCGTTTAAAGTTGTTTAATTACTAAGTGTAACAATCGCGAAAACCTAAGACACATTGTGCACTTTCATTTCGCAGTCTCCGAAATGTATCCGTCAATAGAAAGATAATTATGTAGTTTAAAAAACTGATTGTGGTGAATGTTTTGTTTTTTTTTTATTGCTGATAGGTACGCCTTTGACCACAATCTCACCTGATGGTAAGTGACGATGTGGTTGTAGGTGTTAACAGGCTTAACCTAGAATTACTGGCTCTCAAGGACAGCTGCCGGAACACACCGTTAGGTGCTTGGTGACAGATTTTCCACTGGAGGGTGGTCGCTAGCCAGGCGGACATTCGCAAAAATGCCCTTCCACCATGCGGTGAAGCTCAAGCCAGCGGCGGGATTCGAACCATGGACCTGCTGCGCGGCAGTCCATAGCCAAAGCCACTGAGCTATCACTGCTTCAAATGTACCACATTTTAGAGTTTTATCGTAGCAAGCTTGCAAAACTAAATAAGGGTGCCGTGCTGCCCGTGGGGCGCCAGGCTGCCCGTGGGATGCCGGTCTGTCCGTGGGGTGTCGGGCTTCCCGTGGGGTTCCGGGCTGCCTGTGGGCTTAAGATGAGCCGTACGTTAAAGGGTTTCTCAACATTCCGCGGTCCAAGTTATTTAAAACGAAATATTTAGTTTGTGATATCTGTAATTTCTGAACTGCAAAACTGAGGACTTTGAAATATTTACGGGAAAATAATTAAATAACCACTATTGTAACAAAAAAAGAATGATTGAAATCGGACTACGCGTTAATAAATTACAACTAAATGTACATTTTGACTTTCATCCCCTTTCCCAAGAGAACCGTACTGAATTTCGGGATAAAAGTATCGTATGTCCTTCTTCGTAGTATGAACTCGAATCGTGCTAAGTTTCATTCAAATCCATTCAGTAGTTTTGGAGTGATGCGAGGCCGGGATACAGACAGACAGCCAGAAAAAAAACACTTTTTGGCTCAGTATCAGCTACAGATTGCTCTCAAAACATATTTTCAAAATATCTGCAATGTATAGAATTGGACCTGTTACAGTTTTATTATAAGTATAAATATATAAATTTAAGCGTCTTCCCTCGCGCTTACCTATTCGCCTTCTGCAACCTGTTATAGGTATAGATTAGACTGATTAGAACATTGCATGTTATGAAAAATATACGTAGGGAAGTTGTGTTTTATCGTTTGAAAAATCAGTCTTTTGGAGAGGTCCGACTACAGACCTATCTATTATACCTATACGATAAAGTGCAATCGCCAGCTTAAGATGAGCCGTACGTTGAAAGGTTCCTGTACATTCGGGGTGTCAAGTTATTTGGAACGTAATATTTAGGTTGTGATGTCTGTAATTTCTGAACTGCAAATCCGATGACTTTGAAATATTTCCGTGATAGTTTTTAAAGCACCACTATTCTAATTAAAAAATCGGCCAAGTGCGAGTCGGACTCGCGCACGAAGGGTTCCGTACCATTAGCTATACAACATTAGACTTCATATTTTAACCTTTTTTTGTTTTAACGTGAGCGAGTCCAACTCGCACTTGGCCAACTTTTTGTATTTGTTGTTATAGCGGCAACAGAAATACATCATCTGTGAAAATTTCAACTGTCTAGCTATCACCGTTCTTGAGATACAGCCTGGTGACAGACGGACGGACGGATGGACGGACAGACGGACGGACGGACAGCGGGACAGACCGTTTTTACCCTTTGGGTACGGAACCCTAAAAAGAACGTCTGAAATCGGACTACGCGTTAATAAATTACAACTAAGTGTATATTTTGACTTTCATCCCCTCTCCCAAGGGAACCATGCTGAATTTCGGGATAAAAAGCTAAATTATCCTACCTTGTAGTATGAACTCCAATCATGCTAAGTTTCATTGAAATCCATCCAGTAGTTTTGGAGTGATACGCGGCCGGGATACAGACAGACAGACAGACAGACAGACAGACAGACAGACAGACAGACAAAAATAAAAAAAAATATAGTTTCGGCATCAGTATCAGCTACAGAGTACTGTACATTTTTTTTTTTCAAAATATCTGCCATGTACAGAATTGGACCTGTTACAGTTTTATTATAAGTATAGATTTGCGCTCGTAACGTAGTTCGCTTAACCGATCAGCTAACTTAAGCAACGTCGGCTGCGGTCAGGAGTTGGATGGGTGACCGCTAGTGACATTACTACGGAGCGTGCACATGCTTCGGAGGACACGTTAAGCCTTTGTCGGTCACGGATGTTCTCTCAGTATGGCAGCCGTTACAGCATGGTGGTAGGCTATTTTACAAATGCTCGATTGGCTAGCTACCACCTTCAAGTAGAAAATCTGTCGACAAGCACCTCACGGCGTCCTCCGGCAGCTGAGCTTGGGAGCTAGCAATTCTCGGTTAGCCTGAACACCATCTTCGACCACATCATCACTCACCAACAGGTGTGATAGTGGTCAAAGGCTAGCCTATCAGAAATAAATAAAATAATAATATAGGTATTCATCCTCATTCACTATACACCTATGTCAGCGAAAACCAGCCCGAGCATAGGGATGCACTGAAAAACAGCGTCGCGATCGCATGAAAATGGCACGCGGATTATTCTGAGTGCAACCCCATTGACGGCAATATTTACGAATCCTTTTATTTTTAGTTTAGTCTTATTCTGTATAGTTATACGTTATTTGTGTAGCAATAAATAGATATTTCATAAATTCAATAGGTATGTACTATTTGTAAATTATAAATATTTGCTTTTTAATCTCTCACTGTGTTCTATATTAGAATCACAGTAGTCTATATTAGAATCATGTGCTTCTCTCGTAATTTTACTTCAAACTAGCCCGGGATTCAGGTGGCCCGCGCACTAAAAACAACTTTGCTGAACCAACAACCATTAAGACAATAATGTTGAACAAACAAGTATTTTTTAGTTATAGACGGAAGTCAATGAATATTAAATTTGACCAATTTGTAGTTAGGTGTACTCTACCCAACTAAAAATAATCATCTAAATCTATCTAATAATCCAGTATAAGTTTGCGTCCAATATACTTACGTATGAAAAAAAATACTTGAGAATCGTCTTCAAGCCATAAAGTCAATATATACGAAAGTTAAATAGGACACAAACTTTTGAAAACTTTCCAAGACTTCCAAAAAGATACCTTTTTAAGAAGTGAGTTAAAATATGATGGCAGTCTGCACTCTCGCTGGTTGTATACCGGTTCAAGCCTGCTATTGAATTGATAGTGTAGTGTAGCATCAACTTTTAAAACAGTCATAACACAGTTTACCACAATTTCAATATTTTAGTCTTACAATGTCTACTAGCTGATTTTGTCCATAAGAAATGAACATTAAAATCTACCATGAGCACATAATAAAAACGATCAGAAGGACAATGTCTACTAGCTGATTTTGTCCATAAGAAATGAACATTAAAATCTACCATGAGCATAGAATAAAAAGGATCAGAAGGACAATGTCTACTAGCTGATTTTGTCATGACAATAACTTATTTTCTTTAGTAAATATTGAGTTTCAAAAAGTTTGTCCAAAAATAAAGAAACAAATAAATGGAAAATTGAAGTTTGGTGATTGGGCAACTAGAGGTATTCGAAAAAGTAGAGATTATTTGTTTGATCTTTATCGCAGGAAAAATTTAACATCTTGCAAGCAGTTTCATGATTATGTTAGGAACTATTCAAAAACTTTTAAGTCTGTTTGCTTGTGTGCTAAATCTCTTTTTATTAGAGATAAAATTAGCAAGTCTAAAAATAAAATAAAAACCATTTGGAAGACTATAAATATTGAGACTGGTAAAAATAAACCTAGAGATTCAAGATATGTCTTAACTATTAATAAAAATCAAATCTCTGATCCAATACAAGTGGCGAATATATTTGAAATTTTTTTTTCTAACTTACCCCTAGAAGTCACTAAATCATTGGATTCTTGTCCCAATGTAGCAGAAGCCCTATTAAAACATAATTTTCCCTGCAAAACACCGGACTTTTCTTTTAGATACACGACAAATTTTGAAATTATAAAGACATTCAAAAGTTCAAAAAACAACTTGACAATCAACGTGACAGGTCAGTAAATTTCAGATTTATTTTCAAAAAATAATTAATTTTATTTTCAGATAGTAGATAGGCATTTTCTGCCCATCACCCGCATTCTTCCTAGTGGAATTTTGCGAGGTATTGTTTGTAGGGCTCGTTTGGGCCTCTGTAGTTAGTTTCATTAGCTTATTTATTCAATAGCTTTTTGACATTTCTTGTCGAGCTAATTTCTAATCAGTTATTTTTGTTTCCATGGCAACGCTGCCTGCGACACCGGCGCGCGCACTACGACGACGGTGTTGACGCGAGCCTTCATCCGGGTTGAGACGTCACACTAGAGATTCTAAGATAAGCTTTGCTTTATTTTGTAAACAATGCTTTGTGCCCCAACTATGAATGCTGGAACGGGGATCTTTGTATCGCAAGATAGCCAGATGTTGTGTCCGCAGTGCCCTCAGGCTCGTTATTTCAAAGGTCATAAAGGCCTCAAAATTCACCAAACAAGGTGTCATAAACAAATAGAAATTCCCCTTTCGGCACCAATTAATAATCAAAACGTAAGTAGTAGCAGTATTGCGAGCCCTGCTACGCCTTCCAAACCGTTTTGGGAGGTTTTAAGCTCGTACAAAAATAACATTCCTTTATTAAAACGCATACCTCGGGGTGCAAGAATTTCTGTTGCCCAATCTTTATCCTGTTCCATTAAAAACGTCTTGGCTACTAATACTACGCAAGCCTGAGAGCATCTTCTAGCATTCCCGTACCACGTATTTCACGTGAATTTTGATCCGTCTAACAAAAAATCACTTACTACTAGAGTAAAGGAAAACTGCGTGAAATACAGGGCACGGGAAGAGCAATCTTTTGGCACAACTATAATCATTCCGCCTCTGCGGCGGAATACAAAAACAAATAATTTCGATTCAGCTACTATTAAAATAGTAGAAAACAAAATTACTGATGGTGATATTAAAAACGCGGCACGCATCTTGTTTTCGAGTGATACAATCGCTCCTTTTACATCTGATACGTTGAATTCCCTAATTGAAAAGCATCCGCCTGCAACTGCAGGTCTCCACCTTCCCGAATCTCCTATACAAGACATTGTTGAGGTGACCCCACAGGATGTTTCTGCAGCCGTGGCATCTTTTGTAAGTGGCTCAGCCGGTGGCATTGATGGCCTCACGCCTCAGCACTTAAAAGATATTTTATCTTTTAGTTCTGGTGAGGTAGGCGAGACACTTTTAAGGGATGTGACGGCTTTGGTTAATTTGATGTTGTCGGGTCAGGTCAACAATGAAATTACCGAAATTCTGTACGGTGCGAATTTATGTGCCCTAAATAAAAAAGATGGTGGTATTAGGCCTATAGCAGTAGGCACCACTTATCGTCGCCTCACAGCCAAATGCGGTTGTAGGAAAAAGGTTGCTTTTTTAAGTAATCTTTTTCAACCACTGCAACTCGGTTTTGGTTCACAGGGTGGCTGTGAGGCTGCTGTACATTCACTTCGCACATTTCTTGATCAAAATTGTGGAGATGTGCTTTTGAAGGTGGATGTTAAAAATGCATTCAACTCTTTAGATAGAGGCACTCTTTTGACTGAAGTGAAAGATAAAATTCCGGAATTATACCCTTTTCTTTGGCAATGCTACGGCAAACCGTCAAAATTAACATACCAAAATAACGTTATTTTATCTTCCGTAGGATGTCAACAGGGTGATCCTCTGGGACCAGCCATTTTTAGCCTTGCGATCCACTCAATAATTCAACGTCTCCAATCAAAACTTAACGTTTGGTGTTTGGATGACGGAACCTTAGGAGGCGATGCGAACACGGTTTTGGATGACTTGCGATTACTTATAGACGATTTTCGTGTTATTGGCCTTGAACTAAATTTTTCTAAATGTGAACTTTTTGTTTGTGATACTTGTCCGGATAAAGTTTCGATTATTGAAAAATTCAACTTACTTGCGCCTAATATAAAATTAGTAGAAAAAAGTTCGCTTCGTCTTTTGGGTTCACCGATTCTTAACGAATCTTTATCACCATTTGTCGAAGAACAAATTCAAAAGTTTAGAAATGCTTCTAGCAGATTATCCAAAATTAACGCCCATATGGCTTTTACAATTATAAGATTTTGCCTTTTCGTTCCTAAATTTACATACTATTTAAGATGTTGTCAGCTGTGGCAACACAGTGAGCTTTTGTTAAGCTTAGACAACTTAGTAAAAGATACGTTAGTGTCGGTTTTGAATGTTGAGATGGATGATAGGGCTTGGGTGCAAGCTTCCCTCCCTGTGAGGTTGGGGGGCATAGGGATACGCAAAATTTCTAGTGTGGCATTACCAGCTTTTTTGTCTTCTGTACACAGTACACACAAATTAGTAGAAAAAATTCTTGCACGATCTTTAGGCTCTTTCGATGTAGCATATCTGGCTGAGGCCAAAAACACATGGAGACTGGCTTGTCCAAATACTGAATTCCCAAAAATGTTGTCATCTCAGAAACAGTGGGATCGGCCCCTATGCGAGCTAACACGGAAAGATCTTTTAAATACGTGTTCTAGCATCGCAGATCGTGCTCGTATTCTCGCTGTTTCTGTGTGGGAATCCGGTCTTTGGTTACAGGCCATTCCTTCTTACAAAACTGGTAGCCTTATAGATCCATCCGCCTTTCGTCTAGCTATTAGCTTACGCTTGGGTGCAAGGTGTTGTGTTGCACATCACTGCCAGTGTGGTACTGCAGTTGATCAACTCGGTCACCATGGCCTCTCCTGCTCTCGAAATGCTGGTCGAATTTCCCGCCACGCCAGCCTTAACGATATCATTCGCCGGGCTTTTACCAGCGCCAATGTTCCAGCTATTCTCGAACCAAATGGTCTGATGCGTGACGATGGTAAAAGACCTGACGGCATGACTCTGGTTCCGTGGAAGTTAGGACGGCCCTTAGTGTGGGACGCTACGTGCGTGGACACTTTAGCGCCGTCACATCTTTCTGAAACCAACGTGAGGGCTGGCGCTGCGGCTACTTCGGCGGAGCAACTCAAGCGGCGCAAATATGCTAACCTCGGTATGGGTTACATATTTGAGCCGTTTGGTGTAGAGACGTTGGGTCCGTGGGGACCGGGAGCTCATCGTATTTTCCAAAACCTATCTGAGCGCTTGGTCGATGCGACGCGTGATCAAAATGCTGGCACATATTTGGCTCAACGAATAAGCATTGCAATTCAACGGGGCAATGCTGCCAGCATGCTGGGCACGCTGCCAACTGGGAGTGGGCTGGAGCATTTGGACTGCCTATGAGTCTGCTATGACTTATAGGTGTCTAAATGCTTTTATTGTAGTAGCTGTAGTGTTGTATATAGTTCATAGTATTTGTTTTTCAAAAGTTTAAACATAAAGAGTACTGAAGACTTGTGGGGTATGTCAGTTAAAGTGGCAGAGTCTATAATTTGCATTATCGCACCATTCTTAGTAACAATATTCAATATTTCTGTCGATAGAGGAAATTTCCCCGACTTAATGAAACTATGTAAAATCACTCCAATTTTGAAGTCGGGGGCTGCATCTGACCCTTGCAATTATAGACCTATTTCCATCTTACCTGTTCTGAGTAAAGTATTCGGAAAAATTATGCTCAAACAACTTTTATCTCATTTTAATGAGCATAATATATTGAATGAGAATCAGTTTGGTTTTACTAAGAGCAGATCCACTACAGATGCAGGTGTTCAATTGATGTCACATATACTTGAAGCCTGGGAGAGTTCACATGGTGCTATTGGCGTATTTTGTGATCTTTCCAAGGCATTCGACTGTGTAGAACACTGCACTCTGATTCGTAAGCTTTTACACTATGGTATTCGTGGAAAAACTTTGAATCTAATAGAGTCTTATCTGTCAAACAGGCTACAGATGGTTGGAATAAATGGCAATACTTCTTCCGGGTCTTTGGTAAAAATAGGTGTACCGCAGGGATCAATTTTGGGACCTTTTCTGTTCCTAGCGTATATTAATGATCTGCCTTGCATGGTCAAAGATTTCTGCAATATTGTTTTATTCGCCGATGATACCTCTCTGATTTTTAAAGTAGATAGGAAAGATAGTGAACTCATTCATGTAAATAATGTGTTATCTATGATCTCTGAATGGTTCGCCGCTAATAATCTTCTCTTAAATTCAAAAAAGACCAAACGTTTAAAGTTTTCTTGACCAAATGTTCCTTATGTTGAACCAAACATTAAGCTTGGCTTAGATAAACTCTCTATTGACAAAGCGACAGTCTTTCTGGGAATCAAAGTGGACTCAACTTTACCGTGGGATCCACATATACATGATCTAGCCGGAAGACTTAGTTCTGCTGCATATGCAGTTTGTAAGATAAGACAGTTAACAGACGTAGCTACTGCACGGCTAGTTTATTTCGAGTACTTCCACAGTATTATGTCGTATGGTGTTTTACTGTGGGGAGCTGCTGCTGAGATGGAAACAATCTTTATCTTACAAAAGCGTGCAATTCGAGCCATATATGAAATGGATCCTATGGAATCTCTTAGGGATCTTTTTAAAGAATTTGATATATTAACTTTACCGAGTCTGTATATATTTGAAAATATTATGTATGTTCGGAAAAAATTTAGTAAATTTAAATTAAACAGTGACAACCACGATTACAACACTAGGAACAAATATAAATTAACGGTACCGTGTTTTAGATTAGCAAAGACAAATAAAAGGTCCTTTTTAGGTAATTGTGTGCGGTTTTATAATAAAATTCCCGAACATATTACAATGCTTACAGAAGGAAAATTCAAATTACACGTGAAAAACATTTTGATTAAGAAATCCTACTACACAGTTTGTGATTACTTAAACGACAAAAATGCTTGGAAAATTCCACCTCTGCCAAGCCATCACCTGTCTCCTACGTAATTTAAACAAATATTGTAATAATTGTATTATATTGTTTATAACAAATTGTAAACAGACGTTCAAAAGAATGGCCCCGAGTTTCTTGCCCGTTCTTCTCGCAGTGGCTCTATAAATTTTTGTGCTGAACGTGGCAGTACAATGTAGAATATTTCAATATTAAAGTTTGTAATTGACCTTCATAAGAGCGTCGTGGACGCCTAAATTGAATAAATGATTTTGAATTTGAATTTGAATTTGAGAAATGAACATTAAAATCTACCATGAGCACAGAATAAAAAGGATCAGAAGGACCACTGCAAGGCCATTCCAATATATAAGCGACTCTAGCAACGAAGCAATAAAGTGCACCTCAGCTCGCAAAGCACGGCGTACTTAATGTTTATATTGACCTACAAGGCGTCTCTCTTTCTATCGCATAGCCACGCATAGCTCTGATCTCTTCTGACGCGACACGCACCGTACAATAATCCCGTGTGGACCGATACACTGATGTACTTACCTGCATTGACCACGTCATTGATAAATGAATTTCTCTATGACCACGTATATCTCGATGCTTACCTGTAGCTTTGTGCCTAAAGCATAGAACATACCTATAATTGTTTTTTTGACGGTCATGGTCGTAATCTATATTAATTGAAGCAATAATTACGATTGTCATTCATAGGGATTGTTATTAAATATGGATAGACTGCCTTCAGATGTACATCTAAATCGAATCAAGAAAACGTGCGTATGTTTCCATCATTAATCCTAGTTTGGTATAAACAGCTCGATATAGATTTATAAGAACAACGTTATGCAGGATGTTACGGGACTGTTTGTTTATTGAAGAATGGAATCTGAGATACAGCGATTCAGAGATAATAAATCTACTTAGTATATACTTCTGGTGTTTTAGTTTATCAGTACCAACCGTACGACGTCACACGGTTGAACTCGGTTGTGGCACAGAATAAAAAAGGACCAGAAGGGTCACTCTGTAAAGCACTTCCAATAAATAAGGGACTCTAGCTACGAAGCAATAAAGTACAGTTCAGCTCGCAAAGCACGAAGTACCTAATATGTATATTCACCAGGTGGTGGGCCTCGAGCTTGTTCCAGCACAGTAGAATAACTAGCAAAAAGCTGAGCTTTGTTAGGGCTCGCGTTTATTTTACAACCTGATTCTAGTGTCATCTAGTATTAAGTAGATTAACTACGGTGTATTTGAGTATTGACTTCAGTTCAGTTGCAGCGGTGTTAACTCTTTGGTTTTCTAACAGATGGCGTAGGTAGTACAATACCATTATATCCATTCAATACAAAATTGTTAATTTTAATTTTTATGGTTATATAATTACCTATATGTTTTTTTGACAGTGAACACATCTAGATTGAAAGTTAAATTGCCACGTTAAAGCACAAATCTATAAGCGTGATAGTTTTTCAGTAAAATGTACCACAAAATACTCAAGTTGTGGAATATTGTAAGGGTGAGCGAATATGACTGATATATGATTGAATAAACGGAGGCGAGTGGTAACATAAGTAATATAAGCCTATCAACACTGACCACTTTCTCAACTACTGATTAGCGATGTGCGCATATCATAAACGTGCTTAAACCTACTATTAACTTATTTTTGTTTCACAGAAGGATTTTTAGTGAAGACAAAACGAATTATGTTATACCCGAAAATTATTATAGAGCTGTTGAAACCTCCGAACTGTGATTACTATACTCGGCGTGCATTCCGCCATAAAACAGCTCTATAAATACGTTATTGATAGTGCTTCTGACCCCGTTCCGATAGCTATTTCGGCTACGGGAATGGAAAACACCGTGCCCGTTATGGGCAACGTAATTTATACGTAGGAAAATTGTTGCCCTATAATTACGATAGTTTTGATCATAGATAGACAGACAGAACTCATTGAAACACTATAATGTATTGTTACAACCGAATGATAAAATGAGTGTTACCTACTATGTGCAGTCTCACCGCTCAAAGCTTATTAAACACTAGCTTTCCGGGCGCGGCTCCACCCGCGCGTATGTCGGTTATCGCGTAAAAACCTTAACCTTTTTTTGCGCAGTTGGATAAAAACTATCCTATGTTTTTTCCCGGGTCTCAAAATATTTCCATACCAAATTTCATTCAAATCGGTCCAGTAGTTTTGACGTGAAAGCGTAACAGAAAGACAGACAGACAGACAGAGTTACTTTCGCATTTATAATATTAGTACTGATAGAAAACATGTTAATAATCTATTGCATGTTAGGTTAGGACTGATGTGCAGTAATGTTCTCAAACTTGCTACAAACAGCAGTTTTATTTTATAGTGAAAGTGACATATACCTACTGGGTTTTAAGTTGGTCTTTAAAAGATTACAAAGATGGGGCATTTATCAATTTTAACGTAGTAATTTAGTATGTTTTTATATGACTATATTCGTAAATTTGTATTCGATTTAACCGATATAGAAAGTTTAGGTATGTACTATGCACAGATATTTCAAAATTTAAAAGATTTTATTTCTGATGATGATGTGAGACACTGAAGAAAAGATTTTTATTTTATCAACTTATCAACTTTGACCACTAACTCACCTGATGGTAAGCGATGACGTGGTCGAAGATGTTGTTCAGCCTAACCTAGAATTATTGGCTCCCAAGGACAGCTACTGGAACACGCCGTTAGGTGCTTGTCGACAGATTTTCTACTAGAGTATGTTAGCTAGCCAGACGGGTATTCACAAAATGCCCTACAACCATGCTGTAACAACTGCCATCTTAAAACAAAACTGGGACCTACGGTTTAACGTGCCCTCCGAAGCACGTGCACGCTAAGTAGTAAACCCACTATCGGTCACCCATCCAAGTCATGACCGCGGCGGACGTAGCTTAATTTAGTTGATCGGTAGCAAACTACGCTACGACCGCTTTAAAATGTATGCCTTCCATGAAACATTTCTTGATTTAGTGATGAAATAATTAACCTGGGCTCCAATTGTTTTAGCTATTGACCAAACGCCACAATACTGCGATGCTTCTGCGATCGAACTGCTGTTAATGTCAAATTCGGTAGTCTGATAATTCTAGCTCCTAATCGCAGTTGTATAGCAGTCGCGTCGCTATCGTATGGTTGTGCTATGGCTTGCAAATGCTGCCACTGAAATAATAAGGAAAACTTCTACTCGTATCAATCAAGAATCAGTCAAAACATCAATACATTGCTTTTCTAGCAAACGATACATTAATTTAATTAAATCATTTAGCTACTTTTCTATCTGAAATCCTCCATAATATTATATGCCACTGAAGCAACGCAATCGCAACAAAATAGCTTGCAGCATAACAAATATGTCAAAAACTTGATAGCAAGCCACTGACTTGCGATCGAGCCTAAATAGCGGGCAGACTACGGATACTGTCAAAAACTACAATTTTCATGCAATTGAGTTGCATTAACGCCGTTCAATAGCTAAGAGAATCGGGCCCTAGGTCTCTTCAACAAAAGTACCGCTGCCGCCGTGCCAAATATTCTATAACACACACAGAGAAAAACAAAGGTTCTGTTAATTAGTCGGCTGATCGATAATATATCACAATATATATAAGAAATCATAAATTATTTATTATATATATTTACTTCCCAACACTTTTTTTTACAATCCAACAATTATCATGACATACGCCAGCCAAAGCTATTGCGCCAGCGTTTTTCAGTTTCCCAATGGTTGGTACTTATTACAAGCTTCATTTAATATCAAAGAGGATTGAGTCCATCGCTCCCAAAATTATCTCTAGAACCATTACATCAAACCTCATTCAAATAAACTATCAATATATCAATTTACATACACATACTCCACACGCACACATCCATGAATATTTGTAGTTATTAATTATACTGCTTCGTAATATTTTGAACTAGCTTTCCGGGCGCGGCTCCGCCCGCGCGTATGTCGGTTATCGCGCAAAACATTAACCTCTTTTTGCGCAGATGGATAAAACTATCCTATATTTTTTCCCGGGTCTCAAACTATTTCCATACCAAATTTCAGCACGAGCAGCACGAGGCCTACCTGATGTTAAGCGGATTAACCTCTGCCTATAACAGATGCTTTTCGTTATGTGATGAATTGCACTGCGCCCGTCATACAGATGTTAAGTCTTATGTAGGTATATATATATCTCTAGGTTAAGCCTGTTAACACCTTCGACCACATCATCACTTACCATCACGTGAGATTGTGGTCAAAGGCTTACCTATCAGCAATAAAAAAAAAAAATGTGCCTGTAATTTTTCTGGCTCTCAAGGACTGCTGCTTGAACACACTGTAAGTTGTTTGGCGGCAGATTTTCTACCTGAGGCTGGTAGAAGCCATGCGGGCATTCGCAAAATGCCTTCAACCTTGCGGTGAAGCTCAAGCCGGTGTTGGGGTTCGAACCAGGGACCTATAGCACGGCAGTCCATAGCTATAACCTATTGAGTGTGACTTAAAAACTACCTAAACTATTTAAAAAAATAAAATGGAATTCGGATAAGGAATCATAGACATGACCACAGAAAAGAATAGTATTTTATATCTCTATGGACATGACATAGAATTTACTTCTAATTTAATTGATATAATATGCTATCTTAGATTTTTTTCTTTGTAAGTATGTTATTGATGACGGATCTAGCTCGAGGCCCACCTGATGTTAAGCGGACTAACCTCTGCCTATAACAGATGCAATTCGTCACAAGTCACAAATTGCAATAGGCCCTTCACCTTGATACGTTGTTGTTAAGTCTCATTTGCCTGTAATTTTAATGGCAACTGATTTTTCTACTTGAGGGTGATCACTAACCAGGCGGGCATTCGCAAAATGCCAGCCATCATGCGGTGAAGCTCAAGCCTGCCGTGGGATTCGAACCATAAACCAGCTGCGCGACAGTCCATAGACAATGCCACTGAGCCATCACTGCTTCAAAGATGTCTCATATTTGAGCCATTTGGTGTAGAGCACATTGGGTCCGTGGGGATTCAATGGAAATTTCATCACGACAATGTATAGCATTGTGGGCACCCTGCCAACTGGTAGTGGGCTGGAACGCACGGGCAACTGAACATTTCGTCAGAAACGATCAACAGGAAAAATATTTTTATAAGCATTTATACATACAGAACGGTAATTGGCTACTAGCAAGATTCAGTGATAGCCTATTGGTAATAGATTCGATCCCCACGGCCGTCTTCAGCTTCACCGCATGGTGGAAGGGCGTTTTTACAAAATCTGGTGGAGCTGGACGACTAAACAGTTAGTAGCCAGCATCTATGTCCTCCCTAAAAAAAGGGCGTTTTGCGAATTGACGCCTGGCTAGCCATCTCCCTTAAGTCCCAAAAACTACCGTAACTTCTAAGGATTCAAAGCGACATTACAACCTCATCATATTTGGTTAGGTTAGCTAACATATAAAAATCACCATCAAGGGAAAATCGGTATATAAGAAATAGTTAAACATTTCAAAAATCGGTATTACTGTATGGTGTTTCAGAATAGATTTGATTTAACCTGGGATTAACTTATTGTAACTAAACTTAATTAATACTACAAGTCGTATATATTTTATGTATTTCCGGCAGACCTCACTCAAGATCCTGAAGAAGACTTCCGGTAGAAGCCAAAACAAATGATCGATCGTCATATTGACGCTTAGTAAACAATACCCGTTTTTACAATCATAACATTTTGGTTAATTTAGTATTCACACCAAAAGTAAGATGGCGCTATTCGTTATTCTACTAAGAAGATACTGAAGGAAGTTTCCGGTAGAATGTGATACAATTATCAATTGTCTTATCGAGGCTTGTAGCGTACTAGCTTTTACCCGCGGCTTCGCCTGCGTGGATTATTCCTCAGGAACCTTAACTGGATAAAATTAACTTAACCTTTCTTTAATGGGAGCCGTGTAAAAAGTATAATATATGAATTGGCTACTTTTTTTTTTAATTGGTCCTGTTAATCGTATTTGTTTTATAAATCGACGTCAGTACCAAATTTTGACCATAATGTTTTCCATTCTAGTACATTAGGAAAACATAGTTATATACTTGCCCCGCGGCCACAAGTTCACATGTTGTGCCCCATGTCGAGTTATCTTTAAACTTTCCTCCCCATTTTACTCCTCCTAATCTACTCTAACAAAAAATATTAATGCATTTCATTTTAAAAAGTTCATCCATAATACAATTGTATTATCGATGAACTTTTTACACTCACACTATCACTCCAAAAACAATGGCTTTTTCATACAATGTTTCATTCCCAATCTCATCCACTTAATTCATCCCTGTCAAAAAAATGTTGAACATCATTTTTTGTTTTGAATTATCTATCCGAATACTAATTTTCAGAACTGTAAGTTAAAAAACAAAGGACTTCCATACAAACGTTTCCACCCATTTTTACCCCCTTAGGGATCCCCTTTAGGTGTAATTCAACAAATTCTTTCTTAGTCCCGTACGCATCAAGATGAATACACCCTCCAAATTTTAAGTTTCAAATTGCTCGACGAACTGGTAATCGTTGGGGAAGAAAGGTTCTCGAGTGGTTACCACACTACACCGGAAGACGTAGAGTTGGTAGGCCCCCCACTAGGTGGACTGACGACATCGTGAAAGTCGCTGATAGCCATTGGCCAAACAAGCGGCTAATAGCCGTTCTTTGTGGCGCTCTGTGGGTGAGGCATTTGTTCAACAGTGGACGTCTTCCGGCTGATGATGATGATGATATATAGATGCAATCCCATTTTACAATCATAACATTTTAGCAGGTGATTTAGTTTTCACACCAGACGTAAAACAGCACTATTGGTTATAGTACTTACTACGGGCCAAACTATATAAATTCAATTAGAAGTTCTAGTCTACGACGATGACTCTACAGCTCAATTAGTCTGAGTACTTTACTATCTTCCATCGCAAACTCTACTCGTTTATTAGAATGACTAAGACATATAATCCACTAACGAAATTAAAAAATTAACTATAGTGCCATTGAATTTTTTTTTATTTTTGTGTTTTGGTTAAAAGCTTTTTAAACCCCCAATGCAAAATGAGGGATGTTATTAGTTTGACGTGTCCGTGAAATTTAAGCCCCTTAACGAATAGGCCGTTTTGGATGTGTTTTTTTAAGGTTGACGTGATCGAGATATTCATTAGGTGTACGTTTTTTTAAGCTTTTTTTATAACTTGTTTGTCCTGAAATCTTAAAAATGTGAGGTATGGAACAGTCCCTGTTATTATTTAGCCGGGTTTTAATATATAATAAACCATGTAATTCCTGTATTTCCTCCATCAAAAGGTTGCCTGGAAGAGATCACTAATAGTGACAAGGCCGCCCATTGTGACACTTTATTGTAAGCTCTTTGTTACTATCATGTTATTTTTGTATACTAGTGGTGTAACAATAAAGAATTAGGTATCTATATATCTAAATGCTGATGAAAACTGTGCGCCGAATGAGAAGCATGCCGCTACTACTTAATATAGGTCACTAGGCAGATGATATCCACTTTAGACGATCATGATGCTCCAGAAAAAATATATGTATTATGAAGTGAGTTCAATTGACTCACTCATTTGCGTATAGTGTCGTCATGAAGAAAATCGAAAATTTTAGGTATTATTGCATATTTTTTCTGTAGTGAAAATTTCATTCAATCGTGTTTTGACAAATTATAACAATACTAGAAAACAGTATTGAAAAACATCTCATGATAAAATCCTTAATCTTCATATTGACTTAACTATGAAAAAACCTCGTGTTTTTTTTCAATATAGACCCTTAAGTACAGCTTGTACTGTTATCGTACTCACTAATATTTTATGTGATATGCCTAGACTACCATACATAACTGGGACGCCCTATATAGTGTCTAGACGACTGACATTACACAGGGTGTTCCAAGTTATTATAGAGCATGTTAAGTAGAGTGGGTACCGTTGTTAAGCTATCGTGTTACTTAACTGATCGTTACATAGCGTTAACGTATACTTATGTGTAATAAGTAGGCTATCTATGTCGTAACTTTACCTCGTATTAGCTTATTGTATGGTTTAAATATACTGATCATTTTAGAGTCCCGTATCAAAGTGAAAAACGGATCTCTATTATTGGCCCCACTGACTACTTGTCTGTCTTATTTTTACAAATTATTGGAGTACAAAATTATATGCCCAAGGCGGGATTCGAACCCGCGTCCTCCGATTTCGCGCCGGATGCCTAAACCACTCGGCCACTTGGACTTGGCATTTTTTGACGAAATTTTGTGCTCGCATTGTATTACTTAAACCGTCATAGGGGACGGTGCGAAATCGGAGGACGCGGGTTCGATTCCCGCCTTGGGCATAAAATTTTGTACTTCAATAATTTGTTAAAATATAATTTCCGCTAAGCACGCGTTACTGCTTGTTATCATAACATTAAGAAATACTTGTCTGTCTGTTCATTCGTCAGTGCGTATATCATAGATCTCTAATATCTTGTTAGAATACTCACTACGTTTCTGTTAGATGTGCAAAGATGATCAAGAGTGTCATGTGCAGCAACAGCCTACATGCACACGGTTTTATCTACTTTTTTATGTTATTGTGACGGAACAAGCTCAAGGCCCACCTGATGTTAAGCGGACTATCTTCTGCCTATAACAGATGGATTTATTTATTTATTAAATAGGTATGCTAACACTAGTTACGTGGGTTCAAGATATTTTATACTAGCAATATGGTTTTATACTACGTGCAATACCAATAAAAAACAAACACATTACAAACTAAAAAGTGAGATTTAGCACATTTCTAATTATTACTTATTACCAAAGCATAATGTCCCCGTGGGGTGCCGGGTTAGAATTGCACCTCCCCATATCATCCCGTGGGTGTCGTAAGAGACGACTAAGGGAAAAATACTGGAAGGTGGGCAGCACCGCCTCATAAAGAACTGCCAACTTACACTGCGATCCCCAAGCCAGCATTTCTCTGGCTCTCAAGGACTGCAGCCGGAATACACCGTCAGGTGCTTGGCGACAGAAACTCTACTTGAGGGTGGTCGCTAGCCAGGTGGCATTCGCAAAATGCCTTCCACCATGTAGTGAAGCTCAAGTCCGTGGCGGGATTCAACCATGGACCTGCTGCGCGGCAGTCCATAGCCAATGCTGAGCCATCACTGCTTCAAAAACTTACTAGGTGAACTTGAAAGGTGTCAAATGACCCATGTGCATGCTCTCAGAGGGCATTCGAGGTTAAGGATGCTGTGCAGGTCTCGCTGTGCAGAATATGCCACTAAGTAGTGATGAGCTGGAATTTTAAATGGTAGCCATTACTATCTTTGCATATCAAGAGCCGGCTGGCTATCTCCTTATTTTAACTACCCCTGCCAATAGCAGTACAGATCTATAATAATATATTTTTCAACACACTTGCTCATAAAGTGGCTCTAATTTCACTTCAATTAGGCATATAATGTCACCGGTAATCAAACTGTGGCTATTTCTATACTATACCTACTACTTGTGAATAATTCACAAGTAGTAGGTATAGTATAGACTTTTTCAATAGTACAAATAAATACAACTTCGTATTTAAATAGTTAATTTCAACTAGTATGTGTTTAATAAATAAAACTTTTATTCAAATATAACTTCTATTTTCTCTGTAATAACGAAAACTTTAAATTCGCCATTTTGTACGTGGCTAAAACGCTATCCGCGAAAAACCAGAAAAAATAAACCTCATTCTTTAGTCTATGGCCAATCGCCATGCGCGCACATAGGAAAACTGATAATTTTTCGCGCCATAGCGAAACAAAATTTCCAAATCTTTTTCACTGTTAAAATTACAGTTATTTATAAGAAGAATTTATTTAATAGAAGATGTCTATAAGTTTTAAAAAATGATTGTACACCGGTCGATATAAGATGTGAAGCCCTTAACGTTATGGAAAGTTTACTACCTGAAAACTCGACGAAAAATATGTCATTATTAGCGTACCAACATTTCATACGATATGAAAACAACAAGAATACGCAGTTGTTTTCAGAAAATATGTTCATAGATTATCTTTTTGTGATGTATATACTTAATGTTATAAAGTACAGTCCGAACAAAGAATGGAGTGGACTTAAAAACATACTCTAATTTGTCAGCTTATCTAAAAAGATTATCCGATGGATTTAGAAGCAAGAAATCAAAGGTTTTTTCGTCTGACGATATTGTAAAATTTATAAAAGATGCTTCAGATAACCAATATCTGGCTAATAAGGTTAGTGAAATTAATTTTATCTACTATATAAAATTATTTTTTACTATTATTTTCTTCACTAGTTTTAAAAATGTCGTATAATACACGTGTGTATTGATGATTACCGTCCTGTTAAGGACATATAACCGCCAGCCAAAGCGTAAACCTATTTGTTTATAAATAGGTATACGCTTTGGCTGGCGGTCAACTTGTTATTTTTAAAAAACTCGCATGTAAATATAGCGTATTATTAGACCTCTCGTTCCCGGTTTGAATATTGTTTTTGGACTAGTAATTACATAGTTTAGGATATAGCGTTTAGTATATAGCACTCGTTTTTAGGAGTTTGAGCGCGTTATTCGAGAGAATTTCGTAGTTCTAGATTTGTTAAAAAAAATATCGTCCACATGTATAAATAACTTCCCACTATACAAAGTTCATTATATTCCCCATGTTTGTGGTGCAATGGACATATTAAAAACAATCTTATTTTTCTTGCAAGAGGTGCTTAAAGTTGGGTCTTTCTTTTATCTAAAAGAACGAGTTTTTTTTTTTTTGTGTAATTTCAAAACTGTATAATATAATGAAAATCTGATGCACCACAAACCTAGATATTAGGATAATGAAACCTAGATATTAGTGCAGGCAAGGCATCGGCAGCGCAGCTAGTGTTGTAGATGTCCATAGGCGGCGGTTACGTTTACCATCAGGCGGGCCGCCTGCTTGTTTGTCACCGATAATATAAAAAAAAAGTGATTACGTAGGTAAAAATCATAAGGTCTTATTCGCTATTATTAAAATGAGATTGGAACAGCGTTTGTATGGGGGCGTTCGTCTAAAATATACCCTTAAGACTCTCACCTGACGATGACGGCTCGGGCCTCAATGGTGCCTCAGCGATAATCACCAACACACTTGTACCATAATGTATCTTAATCTTGTATCCTAATAATTTTGAAAATACTTACACATTATTTTCAAAATTATTTGGAATAATATTTTTTAATGGGAATACAAATTTTCACATTTATAGATAGTAGAAGTGTGTAATGTTGGTGATTGCCGCTGAGGCACCATTGAGGCCCTAGTTATTTTATATATTTATTTGCTATCACACATTTCCAAGACTTAATTGCTGCTCATGAACTATTGATGAAGGCGATCCCAACTCAATATAAATGTTAATATTGTATTATTAAACGAGTGAATATCGTATTCAACTACGTAGTTTTGGCGAGACACGCAGCTATGCTGGAATTACTGAATATCTAAACTAGAACAAACATTCTAGTCTGGGAATAGTCTGGGTGAGAGCTGACATCGGTGTATTGCAGATAGTTTATTCAAAAAAATAGTTTCTGGAATGATGTCATCCATTGATAGAACACGATCCACGTACAAAACAAGCTTGTCTCAATAAAAATCTTTTTATAAACATGCTTTTATTATGTTCATGTACGTAAAAAGAACTAAAAATTAAAAAAAAAATCGTCAAGACAATTCAAATGAGCCCAAACTCGATGAGTTAGTGTCGATTCATTGCGAAGTTCCTTTGGCTACCTTCCAGCTCCATCATCAGATCAGCACCATGTCATCATAATATTGCATTGTAACGGAATTTACACATATATGCAAAATTTCAGGTCAATCGATAACCGGGAGCTGGATCAAATTTAATTTGCAAGATTTGATGACAAGCATCGGGACAGGTTACGTGCGAGTTAAGTTGATAGATAGATAGAAACACTTCATTTGCATACCATAAAAAAATTACAGAAAATTATCACATAATATTATGTATACAAAGGGCGGTTTTATTGCTTAAAGCAATTTCTTCCAGTCAACCGAACAGAAAGGATTTACAAAAAATTGCCAGGTTGGCAGTTTACTAGGTACACATAACAATTACTCACTATGTACTATTTAAATTAAAACCCTATATTAAACATTAAATTTAAAAAAAACTTATATACATTATAATAGAAATCTCTGAGGCCCAAGATACAAGCTTATGCTTAGTTTGGGTCTCAATGTCACCTTGTGTCCAGACAATTTCGTAGCATCTTATCGATCAACTAATATGTACCCCGAAATTGTAAACCTTTTTTTGGAAATAAATTTTATTTATTATCAAAAAAAAACTTATATACTATATACACTTATATACATATAAATATATACCCATAAACATATACATAGATATGTGTATCCAGACCTCAGTTTTAGAGCCAAGCACCACCCGTTATTGCTGTCACCTAAGTAATACGCAAATATTGTAATAGTTTTACAATATATTTAACATAATGATAAAAAAGTACCAAAAATTGCCCCAGTTTCTTGCACTTCTCGCAATAGCTTTTTATCACTTCTTTTCTGAAAAAATTTAGTCCTCATTTTTTCACTTTTGAAATGTAGAATACTTCAACTATAAAATTTGTAATTGACCTTCATAAAAGCGTCGTAGTTACCTAAATTGAATAAATAATTTTGACTTTGCCTCGACAATTTCGTTATTATGACTCCACTTTGTCCTTTGGGCACGGAACCCAAGAACAAAGTTTTATATGATATGCAGTGACGAAACTGATAAGTCACCCAACTGTTGGTATGAGTCATGCCTGCTTATTATACTTTCAGTGATATCATTCTGCGTAATACTGTAGGTACTGCACTCCTCTATCTCAAACATTAGATTTGTGCCTCGTAAGCCCAGTAGATTTACTGCGTGTCAACTATAGCACAGGAAACATTTTTGTGTCTATGGTAGGACATGGTAGTGATTTTAGAAGGGAACGTTGAAGTCTTTGTCTATGACAGATACTAAAAAAAATGCTGTTGCTGTCTTGGATCCTCTTTATCTGGTACTCTTACAATAGCTTTACATACAATCGCCTCGTCTATACTGTGCGTGTATTTTTTGTATGCTGAGCCGTTCTATCTTGTTAACTATTCCATGGACGACCCTAAAAACAAAAGTATTGATCCTGCCATATCGCATTTTGAGTGCTTACCACACTATTGAACCATGAGATAGCTTTGTACGTTATCCGCTAATACTTGTCATCACTAATTAGATCGTATCTTTGACATCCCTATCTACTTACTACCTAGGGTTTTGCCTGGAATGAAAAATAAAAAAATATTTCTGGTTCTGATCAATCATAATGATATAAATTAATTTAAAACGTAAATAACCCGAATGCAAATAATTTATTTTCATTAAACTTTTAATTGTTCAATTGAAATTGCAAGTTATAGGTAAGTAGTATATATAAATATGGAATCGTTTTTAAAACCTTTCATTTTAATATCCCACTCGTTAACGCCCCTAGCGGGGCGTCAAGGCAGGACATATCGCCCCCAATTAGAATAAGAATAAGAAGAATCACAATCGTAGGGTCTAGACGAAGAAAAAAAAAATATCTCATAATATAGCGTCTAAAATCCGCCAGTTTATTTATATTATTATTTTATGTATCTAGTATTACTTGCGCTATTAAGACAAATTTAACGATATCTTATAAATTAAAATCGGTTGAACCATTTCGAAGTTATAATCAAATGAAGACACTCACAAACATAGGTTAATGAACCCTGAAAACATAACACTCCTTTTTTCGACTGTCGTGTAATAAAATAATCTGATTCCCCAGAGGAATAGTATAAAATGGCTTGGTAATTGATAGAGTAGCCTGCCTCTTCAGTATTATTAAAAATATTTAATCCTTTGGTGCGACTTATTTTTTTTTACGCGGGAATTAGATATATCATTTGAAAAAAAATATGTCATCAAGAATCAACACTCGAATGCAAAAGTTATTATATACCATTTATTACCCGATGGTAAAAATTTACTTCCTAGCGATACGTAATTTTAAAAACATTTGAGAATCAAGATATTGTCTAAGACGAAATTTTGAATTTCGGCATGACTTATTGATATGACACATGTCAAAATTGACTCATTGAAATGTATAATATCGCGTGCTAAGCAAACATCACATTTATAAATTATTGGAGCTATCGGCCGAGTGGAATAGGCATCCGGAAAGAAATTGAAGGACGCGGGTTCGATACTCACCTGGGCGTAAAACTTTTTTAACCAATCATTTCTAATTATTGGATGTGTCATATTTAGAAAAATATAATTGTCATCCTTATCTGCCCATGAAGCCGTTCCATTTATTATGGTATTAAATGAATGACCCTTATAGATAAACAATAGTAACTATTGATCGCGCCATATCTCATCCTGACAGAGTTACCGGTAACCACCCTGTCGAGCGATAAGATAGAATTGTTAGTAATCCACTTACGTATGCTGACACTAATTAGGTCTAGGATATTTGACAGCGCTAATAAATTTAAACACGAAGTTTTCGATTTCTGCACATATACCTTACTGATATGACAGACGTCAAAATTGACAGATATAAATTTTAAGACATCCTTATTAGCCCACGAAGCCGTTCCATTTAATATCCTATTCATTGGATGACCCTTATAGGCAAACAATACTATTGATCGCGCCATATCTCATCCTGACAGGCTTACCGGTAACCACCCTGTCGAGCGATAAGATAGCATTGTTAGTAATCCGCTTACACATGCCGACACTAATTAGATCTAGTATATTTGGCAGCCCTACTTGAGTTTTGGATAAATTTACTACGTCATTCGTTACTGACGTCATTTTGCTTTGGAGAGCACTTTAGCCACTGACAGGTAGTAATTACAGACAATTTGGGCGCGTACGGAAAATAGTTATCTATTATATATGCCTGTGCTATTGTAGTGCTTTATTCTTGGAATAACTAGTCAGAGTTGCGGGTCTTTTTGTAGCGGTTTCCATGTGTCCTTAGGCTTGTCATATATTTTTCATCATACGTAAACAGTATCTAAACATACCGGCTAACTTGGCCGTAATGCCCCATATAAAACCCTCGAGCTTTCTTTTTGTCATGAAACCTAAAGTCGGTAAGTTTTTTTTTATTTATACCACAGACCACAGGTCATGCAAGGAGTTTACACGTATACTCCGGCCGCCGAGAGAATGCGTTTGACAGTGCGTGTTTTTATTGGCGTTGTGGCTTGTAAATGGAGTAAAATAAAATATTTACCCTATTTTTATATACTTCGGTGCCTGACTAATACAATACTATGCAGTCAAACTATGTTACTTTGAATTGAGGAAAAAATATTCACAAAACGAACTGTCAAACGCATTCTCTCGGCGGCCGGAGTTTAATGAAAAATTGTCTTAAAATGTTACCTAACAAGAATTTCATTACATTCTCGCTACATGTTACTGTACTCAACTAATGTTCTTAGTAATCGATTTAATATATTTTTTTTACTCTCCGTCATGGCTATATACCTACGTAAGTATTTGACCTGAACGTTTCTGAACGAAACATTTGTATGATCTGTGGTGTGGGTAAAAGCCCGCCATCCGCTTAAAAAAAGTTAACGTTATTTCGTAATAATAGTTGTGCTGACTGATGTCTTAAAGTTATAATTCATAATTATTTACTCGCAAATGTGATGAAAAACATAGTATGTTTCACGGGCGGTACGGGATTTACGAACCTCTCAGAATGCCCTCAGTCTTTACTTCGGGCTTCTACTAGAGTCTCGATTGTGATTCCTTAATTACCGCCCTTAATACACAATGTACTAAAATACCAAATATTGAAACTTAGTGAAATTTTGCATGCATTTCATTGAGCCTAATATGCTTTTGGTATGCCTTTTTTATTTTGTAAAAGTATGTATTTTCTTAATAATAAGAAAAATCGTTTTGTATGGGAATTCTGATCTTCACTAAGTAGTAAAACGAAAAACTGGACACCAGAAACATAGATACTACTTATCTAATAATATAAACATAGATACTACTTATCTATGTTTATCTTTGCTCAAGGAATAGAATGAATAATTTCACTGTATTTTTATGAGAAGAAACGATGGGATGAATAAGTCGTCTGCCGTATGGTAAGCGCCACGATTGCCCTTTATAGATTCAGTATCACCATCTTTGTGCTGCCTGACAATGAACTGCACTCGTCACCCAGAGACGTTAGTTTTTCAGTGTCGTTAACACAATAATTTCACTTGTAACAGTACCCTTCACTCCTAAACACAGTAGTATTTGCACATTACTGCTTTGTGGCAGAATATCTGATACTGCAGAGGTACCCATCAAGTCGGATTCTTGTCCTATCACCTAGCTTCAACACTTTGAACCCTTTGTATTTAAAATGTATAAAAAACTGCGATTATACAATATGGAAAGGGCTACCATGTAACAAAATTACAACGGGGATAAATTATAGTCTAGTGCGGTATTCGAACCCGCACCATCCACCCCAATAGCCGGTGTATGTCTAACCGCTAAGCTAACATGAAATATGACTCATGATTCCCATTTCCAATGGTTAACCTCTACGCTCAGGTCAATTTTCGCTCAACTTAATTTTTAAAAATATAAAAATTAATTTTTTATGGTTATTATTATTTTTATATACAATTTTTACATAATGCAATCCGCGGAGCAAAAATAAAAATATTTAACTTACGTAGACATGTTTTGGTTCTAAGTAATAGGGTGAGAACCTATTGCCGTCAAACAGGAATATTTTCTTACTCAAGTTTTTATACTACACAACATTATTACAAGCTTTTATTTAGTTTCACCTGTCTCGATGTTTGTCATCAAATATAGCAACAAATACATGATCATCAATCCTATGCAACATCATAGTCATCAATATACAACATTAGACTTCATATTTTAACCTTTTTTGTTTTCACGTGCGCGTGTCCAACTCGCACTTGGCCAACTTTTTGTATTTGTTGTTGTAGCGGTAACAGAAATACTCATCAGTGAAAATTTCAACTGTCTAGCTTGATAGCTAGCCGTTCTTGAGATACAGCCTGGTGATGCCTACGGATGGAGAGCGAAGTCTCAGTAATAGGGTCCCGTTTTTACCATTTGGGTACGGAACCCTAAAAAACTGGTTTCTTAGATAATTTACAGATAGTTAGGTAATATGCGGCAGTCTTGAATAGAAGTCTCAGGTATATTCTCCTTTGTTACGTATACTAGTAAACGTGCCAGCCAGACGGTAAAAGCGATTAAAAATGAAGAAGTTTGTTCAAGCGATAATGTAGCTGAAGATAGAAAAGCAGCGTATACATTTGTTTGAATGGCTTTGGACAACAGTCAAACGCAGAGATAATCGCTTATATTTTTTATTTCTCTAACAGACTTCGGTGAGGTTAATGCGATAGTTCTGTTTTCATCTTTGATGTAATCAAACAAAACAAGCGGCTGAAATGTTTCAGGAATTATTACATGAAGTGGTTCCTTGAAATTTGTTTTTGGAACTTTAAAATCTTTCTTACGCTTTCTATATCATGTGTTTTTCACACTTTTGAATTCTAGAATGTCCTCTATACGACAATTATCTTTTAATTTTGAGACGTGTCTTTCAAAAATGTTTTGCACTGATATACAGTTTTTGCAAACTTCTTTTTTTTTACATCTATACTTTTTTCGTTTTTGGAAAAGTCAGGCACACACTCTTTATTAGGGGTGCTTTGTATTTGCACACTGATTATTTCAGTGTGCAAATAACAGTTTTTTCTAATTTAAAAAAATATATATCTCAAAATGTTTGTTAGGGCTAGCAGATGTCAACCCTAAGAGGTTGTTAGCATATTACCAATAACCCTGTATAGTACACTCTATATCACTGACAACACTGTTGGGTGTGTAGGGTGTGAACGTGAACAAAACTTTGTTTATTATTTTTTTGTTACAAAAATACAATTGGTTAAATTGTAGTACCATTCAAATGTCGAATTATGAATTATTATGAATGTAAAATAATAAAAACATTAAGATTTTAAATGCTTTATTCCATATGCCATCGATGTGATGCCATGACATCGATGTTATGATAATAGGTATGTTGCTTTCAAAAAAAAAACTTTAATTTTCTATACTTTCATACATTTTTGTACAGTACTCTTGTGACGTCGCGTCGGTGTCCCACTTTGACATCGATGCTACTGTATTACATATGTTATTATAATGGAAAATTTTAAAACAACTCCAGATATTTATTACTTTCACAAAAAAATTGACATCGATATCATGCTGTGACCCCGATGCTACGATATTAGGTTTGTTATAACATCAATGTCAGAACATCGATGTTGTGCCTCATAACATCAATCAGTACTCAGTACTAATATTATAAATGCGAAAGTAACTCTGTCTGTCTATCTGTCTGTTACGCTTTCACGCCAAAACTACTGGACCGATTTGAATGAAATTTGGTATGGAAATAGTTTGAGACCCGAGAAAAAACAGGATAGTTTTTATCCAACTGCGCAAAAAGAGGTTGATGTTTTTGCGCGATAACCGACATACGCGCTGGCGGAGCCGCGCCCGGAAAGCTAGTGTACAATAAAAATCGATGATAATCGATCATCCCTACATCGAACACTGGCAAAATAATTTTAATTTGATAAAATTATTAACAAATCTCTGTTCAAAACTGATTTCATAATAAAACTCAATCCTTTAGAAATTTATTTGCAGAAAGCATGATATAGATTATATAACATTTGCAAACTATTACCTACTATTTTTACACTTCTTGAAAGCACACTGAGGCACTTCAGCACCTCTTGGCTGTGTTTCGATCAACGTAATAATTTGATATAAGAGCTCACTATTATTTGTGTTCTTATATCTCTGACACGTCACGAAGGATGGCCCTGAGTCTGTAGTAAATGTATATATATTTTATTGCTGATGGGTAAGTCTTTAACCAGAATCCCACGTGATGGTAAGTGATGATGTGGTCTATGGTGTTAACCTATGATTACTGGCTGTCAAGTACAGCTGCCGGAACACACTGTTAGGTGCTTGGCGACAGATTTTCTACTTGAGGGTGCTCGCTAGCCAGGCGGGAATTCGCAAAATGCCCTTTCACTATGCGGTGAAGCTCAAGCCCGTGGTGGTACGAACCATGGACCTGCTGCGTGGTAGTCCATAGCCAATGCCGCTGAGCCATCACTGCTTCAATTATTATCAGATAATTAAGTAATTAATTTATATTTAATAATGCTATTTTATCGATGATGGAGGTCACAACACTATCACACTCAATCTATATTTTTACCTGCAACCCACTCGCGAATAAACGATATTTAATATATATTTATTTTAAACTTTTATGAGCTGAAGTTTAGTTTACGACGGTCTGGCAATCGTAAAGTTGGTGTACCAGTGTTGTCTTGTCAATATAAACGTATTATTGTTTTAGTGTTATGATTTCTTATTGAAATACTTGGCCCTGTTCCACGATTTGCTGCGAGGGCTCGGGTTTGATTCCCGTATTCCGATATCCCGACTATAGAAAACCACACAGTACCTACTTTACCTACAAAAGTAACTAGGAAAATAAATTAAAAATTCCAGTAATGAGTGTATTCCACGTAAAAATATATTGAAGAAAACAATGACATTTTCAAAATGCTACGTTCTAAAATTAAAATATTTGGTAATAACGGCCAGTAAACATAATGCTACGTTCTAAAATTAAACTATTTGGTAATAACGCCCAGTAAACATAGTAAAAAGGATATTCTCTTGTCAACACCGACTTTTAAAAAAAACAGACGAATTGAGAACCTCCTCCTTTTTTGGAAGTCGTTTAAAAACGGTACACCCCGTAAAAAGTTTTGATAACACAAAAATACAAATGTATTGAGAACTTCCGTTTTTTGAAGTCGGTTTTGACAAACTACGTTTTTAAATTCGGTTAAAAATTTACAAAAGTTTCAAGAAATTACCTACAAAACAGAATAGACAAATCAGCATAATTAATTAATTATGGCTACGCAAACATTTTCAAACTTTTGCCATATTTTTTCAAATTTTACCACACTCATTTGACTCCGACAGATCATAAACCCATCATGGCAGGGTTTATTTTTGACATTTACGATGAAAGAAACCTATTTCGAAACAAATGAACAAATAAATATGGTATAAACAGTGATGTCAATAGAAATATTAAAATTCAAAGATAATTTAATATTCTTCCATAACATACGAACAAGTATTTAAAGTAATAATTTTTTACATACGAACAGTTTAAATCGCGTATATTTATCATTATTTTGTCCCGACGTTTCAAACACTTTGCAGTGATCGTGTTGACGGGGTGACTAATAGGGCTCATATACGAGGTTTAAACCACTAGAACTATGTGTAACAATCACAAAAACCTAAGATAACATTAAGTATTTTTTTTTTTTTATTAAGTAGTAATGCGTTAACACGTTTCACAAAATCAAATTTATAGAGCGACTGCGAGAAAAACGGGCATGAAACTCGGGGCCGTTTTTTTAACGTCTTTGAACAATGTGTTACATATATAATAAAATTATTACAATATTTTTTAAATTACTTAGTTGACAGGCGATAGCTTATCAGAGGCGAAGTTGTCCAAGCATTTTTCCGAAATCTCATATTGTGGAGTATAACAAAATGTTTTTCACGTGCAACTTGAATTTTCCTCTTTTTTTCTCATTTCCAACTTAAGTGAAGATAAGCCAGATGGTGGCCTCGTTCTTCGGAAGAACAGTTCATTACGTGACAATTGTTTTATAAGATCGAAAAACAGTTACTGCAGCTGTACACTAACGATTGTTTGCCACTGGTATTGTTGACGCTGCACTAGTTTGACTCCGACAGATCATAAACCCTGCCATGATCCATTTACGATCAACAAAACCTATTTCGAAACAAATGATCAAATAAATATGAGATTTGGGCCCACTCTGAGTGCGTAATGCATTCATTAAACACGAATCGCATCGTAAATTGTTTAGTAATCGTAAATCATTGATGAAACATCAAACGGTGATGTCGAATAACAGAAATATGAATATGCAAAGATATTTTTATGGGCTTCCTCTGAACCGAAGCCCATAAAAATACCGACATATATTATAATTCTTTTTTACTTAGCTGATAGCTTTGAGCACTATCCGGCATTCTAAGATAAATGATTGTCCTTGAGAGCCAGTAATTCTAGGTTAAGCCTGTTAACCCCTTTGACCACATCATCACTTACAATCAGGTGAGATTATGGTCAAAGGTCTAACCTATCAGCAATAAAGAAACTCATCATCTCACCTGATGGTAAGTGATGATGTGGTCGAAGATGTTGTTCAGGCTAGCATAGAATTACTGGCTCCAAAGGAGAGCTGCTCGAGCATACCGTTAGGTGCTTTGCGACAGATTTCTACTTGAGGATGGTAGCTAGCCCTACTGGTGGTATAACAACTGCCATCCTAAGACAATGACTTGGACTGACGATGCAGCTATTATCTACAGAAATTGCTTCTAGAAATTTAATACTCTAAAAGCCTCAACGCTCTGGTAGATGCCAATCAAGAGCGTGACGTATTTAATGACACATGGAAGGAGATCCTCACTACGCCCGTCTCGGGAGAAGACGACTCTCCCGAGACGGGCTATTGTAGGGCCTTCCCTCGCCCAAAATCCGGTGGGGCTGGACGACCGAACAGTCGGTAGCCAGCATCTATGTCCTCCCTAAAAAAAGATCCTCACTGAATGCTTATAAAGCTCTGTGAATGGTATGATTATTAAAATGATTATAAATTGTGTTTATTATTTTAAATTGTTATTCCTATTACTTCGAATCACCATTCGAAAATTCACTTAGTTGACATTGTATTATTAAATTGACATTGATTTTAATTTTTGACATTTTATTGAATATTTAATGTTTTATATTTTTTTTATCGTTAATGTAAGTGGTGTTTCTAACCGTTCTAATTGAATAAATAAATAAATAAATACGACCGATTTGCAATTTTTTTACAACTTGAGGTATAGAAGTATACAGGGTTTAGTAAACATACGCCCCGTTGAGAGTCTGAGAGTATTCAGTGATCTAATCATGCTGGGACTCCACAGCTATCGAGTTTTTTTATGTTTCGTCAATCTACCACATGTTGCGAACGTCCGTTACGTCGTTATCTGAGTGGTATAGGACATTTTGGTCACTGAAATTCGGTCGCTGTTACTTGTGCCAAATTTTTATAGTTGAATTGATCTCTATTTGTATGTTTTTTAGGGTTCCGTGCCCAAAGGGTAAAAACAGGACCCTATTACTGAGACTTCGCTGTCCGTCCGTCTGTCACAAGGCTGTATCTCAAGAACGGTGATAGCTAGACAGTTGAAATTTTCACAGATGATGTATTTGTGTTGCCGCTATAACAACAAATACTAAAAAATAAATGTTTAAGGGGGGCTCCCATACGACACACTTGATTTTTTTACCGTTTCTTGCTCGATACTAATAACGGTGACAGGTAGACGCTTTAACAATTCACATAATATTTAGTTTTATGTTATCTTTAAATATAATTAATTAAAATAAAATAAATAATTAAGGGGGCTCCTATTTTTATTTTCACGATGAGTAAGGAACCCTTCATGCGCGAGTCCGGCTCGCACTTGCCCGATGTTACGTTTTTATCTCCAATCAGTGGTTTACTTTCAGAAGATTGCCTTTTGGGTACGCTTGTCATGCACCGAAGTCTTCCACCGAAAACATCTTCTCATTTGACTCTCTGGTCAGAGGGAAGCACTTGCTTTCTTCGCAGACGGGGTGTATAACTGTGAGTGATTAGATGGGCTAACTAGCCTATTCGGATGATTACTCAATCGTTGTTGGTATTTAGGGGTTGACCTGCTGATTTCCTCCTTAACAGTCTGTATCTTCAGGTTTACGTGTATTTCAGAATTAGTTTGTACCAGGGTCCATTATTGATTGTTCTTAAAATAGTGTTCTGCATTCTTTGCAGCACTGATTTCTTAGAGTTCCTACATTTCTATGTGAATAAATATTTGTCACAAATCACTCATCACACTAGAAGTATGACTATATCGTATGAAGTATGATTTAGACGGAAGCATTAGAAATGTCACTTTTTAGGGTTCCGTACCCAAAGGGTAAAAACGGAACCCTGTTACTGAGACTTCGCTGTCCGTCCGTCCGTATGTCACCAGGCTGTTTCTCAAGAACGGTGATAGCTAGACAGTTGAAATTTTCACAGATGATGTATTTCTGTTGCCGCTATAACAACAAATACAAAAAGTTCGCCAAGTGCGGGTCGGACTCGCGCACGTGAAAACAAAAAAAGTTTAAAATATGAAGTCTCGTATAGCTAATGGTACGGAACCCTTCGTGCGCGAGTCCAACTCGCACTTGGCCAATTTTTTATATTGATTTTTTGAGGTTGTGACGGAACAAACATGAGGCCTAGTAACCTCTGCCTATAGCCTTCGACGAAGCCTATAACAGATGCATTTCGTCACAATTTACGAACTGCACTGCGTCCATCACCATGAGAAAATAAGTTGTACTCGCTTACTTTATATTTTAATAATTTCGAAGGTAGTTTTATTGCTGATATGTAAGCCGTCTATTGTATATAGATACAATATCGTACATATTGTATATACCTATATAATATCAGTTCTGGATAAAGAGAAACATATATATTATACCTAAGAAATGTATGAACCAGATTTCATCAAAACTTGTTCAGGCATTTTGGAGGAGATACACATACATACACACAACACACACAAATCATTCATTTTTAAAATTATAGTTCAGAAGTATGATAATCAAAGCATACAGTGACTTACAGATTCTCAACGGGATGTCTGTTTACTGAACTCTGCATGACTCTTCGTACTTGGATAGCAGGGTTGTCAAATCCAATTTTGTCAAGTTAAAAAAAAGTTCGATGTTCTATACAAAATATGTACTTACATATACCATGCCCATGAATACAGGATAACATACTGGTACATTTTTTAACAAGTAGCGGTAGTATTTTCATTTTGATTGTGATCTGAGTTCAGAATATTTTTGTTATACAGTGTAATGCAAAAAGCCTGGTTGATGTCAAACTATTGTTCCAGTAAGAATAAACAACATGTAACTTTCGTAAGGTTTATTTTCTGAACTATGTCAAAGTTAATCATATGTCATTTAAACACAGAAATGTGACTAATTTCTTGGCAACTGTTTCATGGATCTACAAGACTTGTTCTACTGATACTCTCAAATTATATCATGATATGTTACTATGATGAAAACTCCGGAAAATATCTGAAATAAGGTATTTGCATATACTATAAAATATTACAACGATATGGTATAGACGAATACTTATTACCCTTTTTACAATTATGTAAGTGATTCTATAACAAGGCTCTAAATTTATTTTTCTCTGATCTGTGGTAGCTCTAATTAGTATGTTCATAGCAAGACTCAAATTTGTGTACCACTTAGCCGACGATTCAAAATTGAGGATTATTGAAAAACAATCCTAATTTTGTAATCGTACGCTTATCACTCTATATAATGGTAGTTCTTATTATGTTTTTTCTAAAATCTAAATTTGTGTAACGCTTGCGAATAACAATCCTTAAATTTGTAATTTTTCTTAAATTCTGGGTATAATGAATAGATTCAGGTTGTTTGCGGAATTATGTCTCGATCGTAGAGTCAAGACCTCCTAAAGATGTTTCGTGTAGCATCGAAACGCATCGAACATTCTTCCGGAATTCTGCGTGGCGTTTGTGACGTCACGTTGGCTTAGCAGGCTGATTAGGCAGAATTGCCACTTGATATATTTTTATATTTTTTAAGTGTTTTATTAAATAATTGATTTGACGTTTTCTTAAAATACTTTAATAATACATGTTATTATTAATTCTGTAGAATTATCCATAATTGAATAGTCAAATCTATCTAAAACATACCGATAATTGAAAAAAAAATACAACTTTATGGTCTGTTATTCGGAAACGTTATAAAAATTCAGATTTTAGTCTGAACAGAATAAAAAGTAGGCCATATTTTACAGAATGTTACATTTAGATAATTCTAATACATCCAACTCAATGATCATTCTTGATAGATTATACTGTGGTTATTTTTTTTTCAACTAGCTGTCCATCCCAGCTTCGGTCGGGTATTTAATAAACACATAAACATTTAAAAGTAGTTTTTGGACATAACTGTAATAGTTAAACTCATAGTATTGCAGAATATTTTGTAGATATTGATGTCCTCTATAAAATTGTAGTACATCTTTGCTCTATTTATAATAATATCCGCAGCGTACGCGATATAAAGTTTTTATACGGATATACTAATTTATTGAAAATCCTTTATATAGCCTTTGTTCATCAGGGATAATGTTGGACTGTCATGGTGACAGAATTTTTCAAATCGGTCCAGTAGTTTCAGAGCCTATTCAACAAACAGACAATCAAATCTTTCCTTATTATTACATTAGTTTAAAAGAATAGAGCAACGTGTGGCAACCCTATCGACTCTACGTAGTTTGCATGTTTACACAGAGAACGCCGGATTCTTTTAGATTATGTTTATATAATGTCGTCGTGTAGAGTGGGAGTGATTATATCAGTACATACTCTTCGTCTATTTAATACTAATTATTTATTAACTCATATTTCACGTCCACATCAGGACTGAGGAGCTTCCGGGTCGATTGACTGACTAGTATGGGCTGTATGGGTTTGTCTGTGACTTTTAATGGAATATGCCTGTTAAACTTACGCTCGATTCAACATCACAGGTGAAAATAATACCCCGATAAGTTCATACTATAAACCATTCAAATGTAATGTTATTTTTCCCCCCGGGTATCTATTAAGCTACCGGTTTAAAGCATCCGGCGCGAAATCGGAAGGACGCGGGTTCAATTCCCGCCCGGGGCAAAACATTTTGTATTCCAATAATTTGTAAATTTATGATTTTCGCTTAGTACGCGGTAGTGCTTGTAATCATAATATATAGAAATTTTAGAAATCAATTGCCATATTCAACGAACAGGCATTGTAATCCACAGAAAAGAGAAAGAAATGTATATCTTTATATTACAATCCAACAGGGCAACGCTGTCAGCAACTGGTACTGGGCTGGAGTATTTGGACTGCCTGTAGGCCGGTATACGTCTCTGGGCTGCCAAAATGATTTCGTTAATGTCGCTATAGTGTTGTAAAGTATTTGTTGTGTTTTGTTAATAAAGGCATACCGTCGGTAAAACATAAAATAGTTACATGTATAACGGATCACGGAGAGATTTTTTTTTTTAAATAAAAATAAAATTATTATAAATCGTTTCGATTTCATATTTAATCTTATTACGTTCATTGAGATATAACATGAGTATCCTACTATCCCATGTTAAAGAAGTTTTTTTTTATGCCCGATAGGTTAGCCTTTGACCACTATCTCACCTATGGTAAGTGATGATGCGGTCGAAGATGTTGTTCAGGCTAACCTAGAATCGACTGTCACAAAAAAGATGTAGTAATTTATTATTGAAGTCGGTGTCATTTCTTACTTAGGTAAATCATTTGAGAACAATGTCGTATTTGTCGAAGTTATCCCTTATTCAAATGCGAGATTTCAAAAATCTATAAAAAAGGGGGCAAAATATGGGGGAAATTTCCTTTTTTGTGGGAAATATAGCGCCCGTTATCTGTTCTTGCGCTCACATAAATTGTGTAAATGGGAATTATAGCTCCCGTTGTCTTGTTTTACATCAATACATTTGTTTACAATATATTAGCCCTGGGGCCCAACTCCCACCTTTTAAAAACTATTATAGAAAACCAACGTCATTATTTTAAGCTTAAAATATTGATATTGACATTCGTACCGTGGCCATCACGAAATAATAATGTTCATATAGCGCTATCTCTATCGCCCAGATGACTCGATTCAATGCATGCAGCTCGCTCTCACGTTGAAGTTCTAATGTAAGTTTACTATAGTGATAAGTGGTAGTGCGAATTAAAATTGTAAATATAAGGTAAAAATAAGACTGAATTAAGACATGGGAGTCGGCCCCCTGGTTTTACGTGACAAGGTTTGTACTAAAATTTCTAAATAAATATAACAACTGTTTAGGAAACTAGTTATTTTTAATCATTTTAATTACTTATTTGTGACATAACTACAAAATCAGATATCTTCCCAATTAGACGACCCAACTTTATACATACAAATTATTCTGTGTAACTTTCTGGTCAAAACAACTAGTATAAAGTCAACTTTCTATTTTGGGACTCAAATTTACGTACCTGATATTTCCAGCATAACTAAATAAAAAAATTGAAACAACGACTTTTCATTGTAAATTACATTTGAAAAAACCTAAACCCTAAAACCATTTTATAGATGTGTTTGCATTCAGAAATGACTGGAATAATTTGGTGTGACTATATGAAGATAAACGACGATTTATGAGAAGGGAAACATGGCTACCAATGTTTTAATAAGAGTTTATACTTTAGTAATATTTTATAATTTATATTTGTCATTCGGTGTATGTTTTATTTTTGTAAAATATTGACGAAAGTTTTGCTATTTTCATGTTTAAAAAATTAGGAAACAATGTTATTCATAATCACCAAAAAATATTGCAATTTAACGCGACGAAAGAGCCCTGGGTCCTATTCCACGGGTCAAGAGCCTAGCTTGGGAACCAAGAGCTCCATAACTATCTTGTATGCAAATTTTCACTCAATGAACATTTTTTTTAGTAAATATACCTGTTTTGGCGGTCTATCGGCCTTTATTTTATTAGAATTGCAGTGGTACAAAAGCCACAGATTTTATAAATGTCTCTTGTCATCATCCGCTCTCCTTGGTGGGATAGATATTAGTCTACCCGGTCTTCTGGTCAGGACAGACAAGAGTCAGAGCAGTTTTACAGCTATAATTTCACTGCGGCCATATACCTAAATGCAGCGTCAAGGTACATTACTCCGGGAAGTATCTGATCATAACCACTATCGCTATCGAGTGCTAAGCGAAAGTCAAACTTAAAAATTATTAGAGCACAATATTGTTTTTTTTCGCGGTCGTGCTTGTTTGTAATCATAAAATAATGTAAATAAAAATAATAATATTTAGCAGTATAGAAGCGTAGCGACATCATTCCTAGAGTTAATTGTTTAAAAAACACTTCTTTGCATCAGATGAAGTCATCTAATCTGGTTGATGACCGAGCACCGTTCCCTACGATAGTCAAAGTAATACTATTAGAGCATAGAGCATATAATTTCGGCTTAAACGAGCATGTTCCCGTGGCCGAGTGGTTTAGGTACCCGGCAAGAAAACTGGAGTCGAGGATTCCGATCCCGCCTAGGATAAAAAATGTGCCATAATAATTTCTAAATATATCTGGAACAGATTGAAACCTTCGGTTTTCATGATTTACGCTACAACTCCAGTATAAATCTGCGTCTCAACATGCCGAATAAGATAGTTGTATAGAGAAAATACTACAATGCAGATTTATTGGGTAATAAAGATCGTTTTGTTAGAAATGCGATTGAAAATATCTGGCAGACTTCAAGTCTGGTGTAAATAGGTCTAGGCTGGAAGCTTTTACGAGTATTACAGACGTCACACAAGAGTTTTATAGCAAACAATATCATAAGTTGTATAGCTCCCGGTTTAGGTGTCGAGATATCATCTCAATTTAATGTCGTAGCACCCCTGGCTCGCTGTAGGTACCAATCTACATGTATCCGTCCAAACCTACGAAGAAGTAAGTCCAAACGAAATAATTCTGTGTGCTGCGCCAGGGCCCGCAAAACACGTTTGGGCTTACTTTAGTCATAGAACATAATAATACTACCTACGTCTAAGATTTTTTTACCTGTAGATGAGTTTTATGCCCTCCATATTTACTAGACGAATTCAGGGTAATTATCAAAGTCACTACCAGACTTGAACTTCCGAGCGTCCGGTGAATACATCGCCGCTAATCGTGTTTGTTTAGGAATAATCTGTGGACAATATGCCTTCCTTGTGTCTTTAGACTCTGCACCAAATATACAAGCATTGTGAGAGATAAGAAAACTGTTTCATTTCACGCGTAATTATTGCTTTTATTGATGAAATAGAAAATATCGACATTTTATCTTAGCAACTAATCACAATGAAATAGATGAGCGAGATATGTGTATCGTTTGGTGAAAGAGATAGCAATGTAATGGTGGTCGGAACGTCTCGTGGCGGTTCGGTGGTTACACGAATTGCTTATTTATCTCTTTCTTACAACAGATATGACGCATAATATTTGAACGTTCTTTCCTTGTCATTACAAACTGCATATACATGTACGTAGGTATATAGATAGGTAAATTCTAGTAAGCTTTTAGAGCAGTGGTGTTCGGATATAACTACTCTAATATTTCAACTCTCTGACCTACGTACTTTTGTTTAACTTCGTTCGTAGCATAGACTAGCAAGCATTTGCCTGTATAGATTCTGAATACATTTTTTAAGCGTATTTGTATGATTTGTACATTTCCCAAATATGAAATAACTAGCTTTCCGGACGCGGCTTCGCCCCCGCGTATTTCGTTTATCGCGCAAAACATTAACCTCTTTTTGCGCAGTTGGATAAAAACTACCCTATGTTTTTTCTCGGGTCTCAAACTATTTCCATACCAAATTTCATTCAAATCGATCCAGTAGTTTTGGCGTGAAAGCGAGAAAGACAGAGTTACCTTCGCATTTATAATATTAGTATGGATAGACACAGACCATATTATACCTTATCCCTGCTTGTGCGAGCGTTCGTGATATTGGTGATGGGTTTCGTCCGAAAATTTGTGCTGGGTTTCTTCCTTTAAACTTTCATAATGCTGAGACGGGACTCTCTCACATCAAGCAACATTACAAATATTTATTTTTACGCTGTACATGAATATGTATATACTTTTTTTTTTTTTTTTTACCGGCGGTATGCCTTTATTAAACAAAATACTATGAACTATATACAACACTACAGCTACTACAATAAAAGCATTTAGACACCTATAATAAGTCATAGCAGACTCATAGGCAGTCCAAATGCTCCAGCCCACTCCCAGTTGGCAGCGTGCCCAGCATGCTGGCAGCATTGCCCCGTTGAATTGCAATGCTTATTCGTTGAGCCAAATATGTGCCAGCATTTTGATCACGCGTCGCATCGACCAAGCGCTCAGATAGGTTTTGGAAAATACGATGAGCTCCCGGTCCCCACGGACCCAACGTCTCTACACCAAACGGCTCAAATATGTAACCCATACCGAGGTTAGCATATTTGCGCCGCTTGAGTTGCTCCGCCGAAGTAGCCGCAGCGCCAGCCCTCACGTTGGTTTCAGAAAGATGTGACGGCGCTAAAGTGTCCACGCACGTAGCGTCCCACACTAAGGGCCGTCCTAACTTCCACGGAACCAGAGTCATGCCGTCAGGTCTTTTACCATCGTCACGCATCAGACCATTCGGTTCGAGAATAGCTGGAACATTGGCGCTGGTAAAAGCCCGGCGAATGATATCGTTAAGGCTGGCGTGGCGGGAAATTCGACCAGCACTTCGAGAACAGGAGAGGCCATGGTGACCGAGTTGATCAACTGCAGTACCACACTGGCAGTGATGTGCAACACAACACCTTGCACCCAAGCGTAAGCTAATAGCTAGACGAAAAGCGGATGGATCTATAAGGCTACCAGTTTTGTAAGAAGGAATGGCCTGTAACCAAAGACCGGATTCCCACACAGAAACAGCGAGAATACGAGCACGATCTGCGATGCTAGAACACGTATTTAAAAGATCTTTCCGTGTTAGCTCGCATAGGGGCCGATCCCACTGTTTCTGAGATGACAACATTTTTGGGAATTCAGTATTTGGACAAGCCAGTCTCCATGTGTTTTTGGCCTCAGCCAGATATGCTACATCGAAAGAGCCTAAAGATCGTGCAAGAATTTTTTCTACTAATTTGTGTGTACTGTGTACAGAAGACAAAAAAGCTGGTAATGCCACACTAGAAATTTTGTGTATCCCTATGCCCCCCAACCTCACAGGGAGGGAAGCTTGCACCCAAGCCCTATCATCCATCTCAACATTCAAAACCGACACTAACGTATCTTTTACTAAGTTGTCTAAGCTTAACAAAAGCTCACTGTGTTGCCACAGCTGACAACATCTTAAATAGTATGTAAATTTAGGAACGAAAAGGCAAAATCTTATAATTGTAAAAGCCATATGGGCGTTAATTTTGGATAATCTGCTAGAAGCATTTCTAAACTTTTGAATTTGTTCTTCGACAAATGGTGATAAAGATTCGTTAAGAATCGGTGAACCCAAAAGACGAAGCGAACTTTTTTCTACTAATTTTATATTAGGCGCAAGTAAGTTGAATTTTTCAATAATCGAAACTTTATCCGGACAAGTATCACAAACAAAAAGATCACATTTAGAAAAATTTAGTTCAAGGCCAATAACACGAAAATCGTCTATAAGTACTCGCAAGTCATCCAAAACCGTGTTCGCATCGCCTCCTAAGGTTCCGTCATCCAAATACCAAACGTTAAGTTTTGATTGGAGACGTTGAATTATTGAGTGGATCGCAAGGCTAAAAATGGCTGGTCCCAGAGGATCACCCTGTTGACATCCTACGGAAGATAAAATAACGTTATTTTGGTATGTTAATTTTGACGGTTTGCCGTAGCATTGCCAAAGAAAAGGGTATAATTCCGGGTTTAATAAATTTTATCTTTCACTTCAGTCAAAAGAGTGCCTCTATCTAAAGAGTTGAATGCATTTTTAACATCCACCTTCAAAAGCACATCTCCACAATTTTGATCAAGAAATGTGCGAAGTGAATGTACAGCAGCCTCACAGCCACCCTGTGAACCAAAACCGAGTTGCAGTGGTTGAAAAAGATTACTTAAAAAAGCAACCTTTTTCCTACAACCGCATTTGGCTGTGAGGCGACGATAAGTGGTGCCTACTGCTATAGGCCTAATACCACCATCTTTTTTATTTAGGGCACATAAATTCGCACCGTACAGAATTTCGGTAATTTCATTGTTGACCTGACCCGACAACATCAAATTAACCAAAGCCGTCACATCCCTTAAAAGTGTCTCGCCTACCTCACCAGAACTAAAAGATAAAATATCTTTTAAGTGCTGAGGCGTGAGGCCATCAAGGCCACCGGCTGAGCCACTTAAAAAAGATGCCACGGCTGCAGAAACATCCTGTGGGGTCACCTCAACAATGTCTTGTATAGGAGATTCGGGAAGGTGGAGACCTGCAGTTGCAGGCGGATGCTTTTCAATTAGGGAATTCAACGTATCAGATGTAAAAGGAGCGATTGTATCACTCGAAAACAAGATGCGTGCCGCGTTTTTAATATCACCATCAGTAATTTTGTTTTCTACTATTTTAATAGTAGAAAAATATATGTTTATACTTGTTTAGGTTGTAATGTTTTGTGTTATCCTGAATAAAACTTTTTCATTTCATAGAAATTATTTCGGTTGGGATAAATAACTTCCAGCAGGACTTGACCTCGCAACCCTTAAATACCGTTCGGGAACATTTTCATGTTATAGAAGCGGGTGCTGAAGAGTTAAATATTTCATTTTAAATGTAATTTAATTTCGATTAGAATTGTATTGTAAATAAACAAACACAACATAAATTGTCATGTATAAGTTTGGAAGTCCACAACCTTGCGATCTTGCCACAGCTGCCTACTCTTCGGGGATTATATAGACGTGCTGATTAGTTAAATTTCTATTTCTCGAAGTGAAAATGACGATGTTGTGTGAATGAGGATGAAGTGTCAAAAATCGAGAAAGGTATGTTAAGATGGTTTGGACATGTGGAGATAATGAATGTAATAATAATGACTAAACAAGTGTACATGAGACAACTAAACAGAAGTGTTGGAAGGGGAAGACCTAGGCGAACGTTTCGAAATTAGACTGAAAACGTTCTGAAAAAAGGGCAGGTCCGGTGTACCTACCCTAAACCAACGCTTATGTATGAAAGGATTGATGAGTGTAGATGAAGCGAAAGAGATATGTAAGGATCGTAGTAAGTGGGCATCTGTGGTCTCTACCTATCCCTACGGGAAAGAGGCGTGATGTTATGCATGTATGTATGAATTCAAAATATTATTTTCTTTTTTCAGATCAGAATGGCGACTGTAGAGGCAGGCGCCACCACCCCTGGCGCGGAATCAGTTGGCGACACCCCCGCCCCGCCTCCCCGCAAACAGGCCCGTCCAAGGGGTAAACCACAGCCAGAGAAACCTAAAAGAAGTTTACTGTGCCTGGGGCTGAAGAACCCCCTGAGGAAGCTATGCTATGACATCGTAGAGTGGAAGTATCCTTTTCACCAAAAAAATATAATTTCATACATTTAGAATTATTGGAGCACGAGTTTTTTCATCTGGGGCGGGAATCGAACCCACGTCCACTCGGCCACCGCAACATGATGGTTTGAGCTGAAACTTTGAGCTCCAATTGTATGATTTTAACCGTAATAGGGGAAGGTGCGCGGCATACTTTTATTTATTTATTTATTGAATTCACAAAATCCACAGATCTTAACTTAATTTACAATAGTTTCAACAAATATTATTTCTTACATCCAATGACGGATTTACTTTCTAATTATAAAATTTTATAACAAAGAGAGCAGAAGTACAAAATGAACATTAGGTATTGTTAAAAGTTACACAAAAATAAGAAACCGGTAAATAAATTCGTGTATAATTAAAGATGAGCAAATGTGTGTAGTGGGTTAGTAACACATAAAAACATACTTTATTTATCACTAGACTACTAGACTTCATCTAATCGAAGTTTAGGCTGGAACGAGTATGTCCCGTTGGCCGAGTAGAATTGGCAACCGGCGTGAATTCGGAGGACGTGGGTCCGATTCCACCCGGGAAAATACAAATTGTGCTTCAATAATTCATAAATGTGATTTTCACTAAGCAAGCTATAGTGCTTGTAATCAATTTTATATAATGTACTCGTATATAATTTCACATTCTATTTTGAGAAAGGGTCTACTTTTTTTTTGGTTGTTTGCCCAATGATAAGCTTCATGATGTAATATGTTTAATTCGCCCATGTCTAATTGCAACATGTAATGAATTCATAGAATCAAGAAATATTTTGCTAATAAATGACCATGTCTTTACTCTTGGGAAAACACCCTCTGTGGCTTGAAATACGATATTTTAACAGTTTTATCTTATCACAGCAAGGTTTAGTTGCAATAATTCATGATAGTCGTCTTTGAAATAATATTGCTCGTCTTATTTTGAAAAGTTATTTGACACCAATGTAAGTATTTTCATAAATTAACCTTAGGAGAAGACGGTTTTAAAATTGTCAAAAAAAAAACTTTTATCCGCAACTCACGTAAATGTATCAGCCAGATTATTCACTGTTGAACACAGCACGTTGGCAGGCGTCTTGGAGATAGCATTGCAAGGTGGCAGTTCCTCAGTAGACACTGCTGCCCATCTTCTGGTATTTACCCTTATTCGCTTCTTCCAACAGCCACGAGACAAGATGGTAGGAAGAACGGGAAAAGAATAGGAAGAAAGTACCCTACGGGCACCAGGCCACTGTAATAAATACATTTAGTAGTGGACTGGAGTATTTGGACCATCTGCAATGGCCTTTTGCTTGCCGAAATGTTTTTGTTGTAGTAGCTGTAGTGTTGTATATACTTTGTAGTATTTTCTTATAAAAAGCATACAGACGGTACAAAAGAACAATAAATATTAACAATATATATTAGCTATCGTAACAAATATTCTTCGAACCCTGCCTATTTCGAGAAGCTAGAAGGGCATTTTACGAATGTTTTCCTGGTCAGCTACCACCCTCATAGACAATCTGTTACCAAACACCTAAACGAGTGTTTGCAGCAGTCCTTGAGAGAATTGTATGTTACAGGGTGATAGGCGCAGTTCGTCATTTGTGTCGAAATTCATCTGTTATAGGCAGATATGACCACTCTTATCAGGTGAGAATCGTGCGTGTGTCATATATAAAAAATAACCTGTAGACCAAAGTTCAAACAAGAAAAATGTATCAAGGGCAAAGGTGAACGACTAGGCGTAAAAACATCCTATATATCACCTAAACCGATCCATCAACAAACATCTGTTTATCTCAAGAGAAAAACCCGAAAGATCGACAAGTCGGTGACGTCACACGCCTACAGAAACACAGACCGGTAAACAGTATCATACGTAAACCTGATCGTAAAATACAAATACCATTTGCTGCAATGCTTCAGCCGTGATTCATATGATTGTGTGGTCTATAAAAAGAAATGTTTGTTTTACTTTAGATGTCTATATCTATGACCACCTGGTAACATAGATATTTCTGTTATATTTATGATTCCACAGTCAAAGTTGCTGGCTTATAAATATTTGAACTATTCTTTATTCTCATGATACAATGATAGCCGAGCGGTAATATCTATGGATCTTTTTATTTTTTATTTTATGCCTGATAGGTTAGCCTTTGACCACTATTTCTCCTGATGGTAAGTTATCATGTGGTCGAAGATGTTGTTCAGGCTAACCTAGAATTACTGGCTCTCAAAGACAGCTGTCGGAACACACCGTTAGGTGCTTGGTGACTGATTTTCTATTTGAGGGTGGTAGCTAGCCAGGTAAGCGTACGCAATATACCTTACCATCATGAATATATATATATATATATATATATATATATATATACATTATTTTAATATACAATATGGATAAACAAGCAGACTGTCCACCTGTAATATCCGCAGCATTACTGGAGCAATACCATATCTATTTATTGCTTTCAAAAGTTACCTCATTACTAAATTATCATAAATTTTAAATTAATTTAGGCAATAGGGTTATACTCAGCTCGTGCAGCAATGTTCTCTTTTTAGAGGAGTATCACTGCGCTGTTTTTCAGCATATCCCTTTTCAGCTGTTCTCGGGCGGTTGTTTGTCGAGACCTATATCTCGACACCGAACCGCCCGAGTTTTATTATGATAGAATAAGTACAAGTAGTCATAATAAAACAGTTTACCAAAGCTTAGAACATCAAGTCAGAAACAGCTTGTGCAAAGATTTTGATTACAATATAAATATTTTGAATATTGTTTATTCTCATGAAGCAATATTATCGATAGCCTAGCAGTAATAGCTATGGATTGCCATGCAGCAGGTCCATGGTTCGATCCCCAGCCGGTTTAGGCTTCACCAGGTAGAAGTACATTTTGCAAATGTGCCTGGGTAGATATCAACTTATTATTAAACGGCTAGGACCCGCGTTATATTTACCGGAAAGATTCCGTGCTCGTCGCTTCGCGCAATCGTAAGTCCAGACGAAAGACTTCAAAACAGTCCGAAACTCGCGATAGTTTTCAAAGTGGGTAGATATCACCCTCAAATATAAATCTGTAAATTCTAGGTCAGCCTAAACAACATCTTCGACCACATCACTACCTATCTCTGACTACGTCAGATGAGATAGTGGTCAGAGGCGAACCTATCAGGCATAAAAAATGTTTTAATATTCCATACTGCTATGGAATAATAAAACATTTTTTTTAATAAAACATTTCAAATAGAGCACAGCTTGATTGCTTAAAATCGAATCAACTAGGTAGTAGAATCTGTATTCTAATCAATGTAATCTAATCGAATAGTTGATTCGATTTTAAGCAATCAAGCTGTGCCCCTTTAAGAGGCAAGCATTAAAACTTTCAGTCCCTTAATATTCCCTATTCCCTATCAACGTCTTGAAAACTAAAATCTACGACAGTACTATCACATACTTTAATAACTTGGACCAGCATAAACCATTTAATACACTGTCAAACGCTAAAATATTGTCCCAATCGGACTACATAAGTGAGCCGTAGATAGTGAAATCGCGATCAGTATAGGCAATCTCCGAAAGAAAACTAAACAACTCAAAACTAGTAACGTAAAACTAAAATGTATCTTTTCTTGTCCCTTTTGAGAAGGTTTTGCTTATAAATATATTTTCATACACATTCATACGTAAATAATAAAGACATTTACGTTACAAGCGTAATTTATAGTCAACTTTGCAATTTTATTCTATCGAGAAAATTTTAAGGAAATATGTTTCGGACTTACCTTGGCCTTAGATAATGTGATCAAGATTAACATAAAATTTTCTTACTAAGTTATTTAGCACTTGTCAGCGTCTCAAGTAGAAATTTCCTTAGCAACATGTTTCCAGACCATTTGAATACATGATATTGACGACGATCTTCGCAAATTGTATAGCATTGGCAATATCCACACCATATCCATCTGGAGACACGAACAATACGAATCAGATATTGGTGAGTACGAAATCATCATTTACATTTTGCATGGTATGGTGGCCACCTCGTTAGTACCACGCTAGCTACAGGAACTGAATCTATTCTGTTCTTTTTAGGGTTGCGTACCTATAGTGTAAAAACGGGACCCTATTACTGAGACTTCGCTGTCCATCCGTCTGTCACCAGGCTGCATCTCAAGAACGTTGATAGCTAGACAGTTGAAATTTTCACAGATGATGTATTTCTGTTGTCGCTATAACAACAAATACTAAAAATAAAATATAATAAATATCATCATCAGTCGGAAGACGTCCACTGCTGAACAAATGCCTCCCCCATAGATCGGCTATTAGCCACTTGTAGCCATTGGCTACCCGCGACTTTCACAATATCGTCAGTCCACCTAGTAACGTTCCGGGTTTTATCGCGCAAAGAAACTCCGAGCATAGCTGTCTCCATAGCTCGTTGAGAAAATAAATATGGGGGGCTCCAATACAACAAACTTGATTTTTTACCGTTTCTTGCTCGATACTAATAACGGTGACAGGTAGACGCTTTAACTATTCGCAGGATATTTAATTTTATGTTCTCTTTAAATATAATTAATTAAAATAATATAAATAATTAAGGGGGCTCCCATACAATAAAATAGATTTTCACCGTTGATTTGTTAAACATAATAAAAACAGGTAGAAACTTGAAATATTCACCGAATATTTAGTTGTACATTTACTTTAAAAATAAACTATTAGTGAGATCACTATTTAGGGTTAATCTAATAACTACCTAGGATAGGATCATACCTACCCAGGTCAATCGAACACTGCAAAAAGTGTCTGTAACTTGCAAGATTGGGTTACAAATAATGGTACGGAACAATTCGTGCGCGAGTCCCACTCGCACTTGGCCGCTACCCACGATTTCTACCGGGCGCCTGACCTAACCCTCGATAAATAATTCCTATTCGATAAAAAAAATATGTTCTAATAATTTATAAATACAATACAAAAACTTTTTATTGTTTACCACGCTAATTTACATTTAAAAGTAACTGAGATATATTTCTAAGGTAGAACAATGGGTGGTCTTATCGCTGTGTAGCGATTTCTTCCAGACAACCTTTGGATGGACAGAAACAAAACAAGAGATAGTCGGCGGTGAACAATAAATATAGTTTACATATGAAAAAACTATATTATAAATCATATACTAATCATTTCATATTATATGCAATTTTTGCTGAGCACGTGATAGCTTTTGTAATTGTATTTAGAAATATAGCAAAATAGCAACTTCACTGCGAGAGATAAATGTTAGAAAAAGCATTTCTTTTGATCAGATGAAGTCTATTAGTCTTTCAAAATGACGAGAGAAAAAGTTATAGTCATGTGCGGGATTCGATTCCGAGCCATCCACCCCTATAGCTGGGGTATGCTCTGACATCACATATGACTAATAACTTTAATACATTCAGCAGTGTGAAACTGCTCAACCCAAAGATTCAACACCATCTAGTTGAGATTTAAGTGGACTAATTTTTTGAAAAGTAGACTCTGTTATGTTATGGAGCTCTTACTAAAATGCCTCAAACCTTATTGTGTAAGTATAAAATAACTTGTTGAAGTCGGTACCATGCTAATTCAATGTTTTTTCACATTTTCATGATCCGAGTTCCACTATTAGTTATTTTATATTTTCATTAAAGGAAGTCGGAACAGTTTAAAAAAATATATTTTTTAATTATTTTTCTTACAATATTCTATATTATATTCAGGACCCCATTGAACGATTATAATAAAAGTTTAATAAATTTAAAATAAGTAAACCGATTAAAATATATTGGGTGTCACATTTCCATACCTTTTCCACGAAATGCAGGCTAGATACACAAAAAAATTTACTTCTTTCAGGAAAAAGTTGAATGGATTTTCATGGCCATTTTCACATGCGAATGTGTGATGAAGATCATAGCATACGGGTTCTACTTCCATCCAGGAGCGTACCTGAGAAACGCATGGAACAGCCTTGACTTCACCATCGTCACTGTTGGGTAAGTTAATAATTTCCTTATTCTTCACCTGTGGGCTAAGTTTTTTTTCCACATAGCTGATAGACTAGTCTTTGACCGATATTTCCCTTAATGGTGGTGATGTGATCGAAGATGTTGTTCAGACTAACCTAGAATTAGTACTGGCTGTCAAGGACAGCTGCCGGAACACACTGTAAGGGCTTGGTGACAGATTTTCTACTTGAGGATGGTAGCTAGCCAGGCGGGAATTAACAAAATTCTCTACAACCATGTTATAACAACATGTTTTGAAGCAGTGATGGCTTAGTGGCTGAGGGAGAGAGCTTCACCGCATGGTTATAATAGGGAATTTTTGCGAATGCCCGCCTGGCTAGCGACCACCCTCAAGTGGATAATCTGTCGCCAAGCACCTAACGGTGTGTTCCGGCAGCTGTCCTTGAGAGCCAGTAATTCTAGGTTAAGCCTGTTAACACCTTCGACCACATCATCACTCACCATCAGGTGAGATTGTGGTCAAAGGCTTACCTATCAGCAATAAAAAAAAAATAATAATAACGACTGCCATCCTAAGACAACAACCGAGACCGAAGGGTTAACGTGCCCTCCGAAGCACGGAAGCGCTCAGTAGTAATGTCACTATCGTTACCCATCCAAGTCATGATCGAGGCGGACGTGGCTTAATTTTACTGATCGGTAAAGAACGGCTAAGCAAACTTCGCTACGAGCGCTTTAAAACATTAGGTAGGTTCTTAACCGCCACGCGCAACGCGCATAATTGAGAGAGATAGCACTTTGTTTGATTCTTGTTTTCTTATATTTTCCGCAATTGAGCTGCATCGCCCCCTTAAGTCCCATTCAATTTTTTTTTATTCCTTAAAGTTTGTTAGCCTTTGACCACTATCCCACCTGATGGTAAATGATGATGTGGTCGAAGATGTTGTACAGGCTAACCTAGAATTACTGGCCCCCAAGGACAGTTGCCGGATGACATCGTTAGGTGCTTGACGACAGATTTTCTACTTGAGAGTGGTAGCTAGCCAAGCTATCAAGGACTGTAAGGACTGCCATCCTGACAACAACTGGAACCGATGGCTTAACGTGCCCTCCGAAGCATGGCAACGCTTAGTAGTAATGTCACTAACGGTCACCCATCTCTTATGACCGTCGCCAACATTGTTTAACTTAGCTATGGTCGGTTAAAAACGGCGTAGCAAACTACGCTACGAGCGCTTAAAAAAAGCATTAATAAAACAACAATCAAACCTCACAATCAAACAATCAAAAAAAAAAAAAAATTTTTTTTTTTATTTTTAAAAAAATAAAAATTTTTTTTTTTTGTTTTTATGCTTGTTAGGTTAGCCTTTGACCACTATCTCACCTGATGGTAAGTGATGATGTGGTCGAAGATGTTGTACAGGCTAACCTAAAAATATTGTAATTTTGTTTCAGTATAGTCACAATGATACTCCAATTGCTAAAGACTGAACTCTTCGATGTCAAAGCATTGAGAGCGTTCAGGGTGCTACGACCTTTGAGGCTGGTTTCTGGAGTTCCAAGTAAGTAGCTTTCTTTTATTGCTGATAGGCTATCGTAAACCACAACTACATCTCACCTGTTGGTAGATGATAATTAAAAAAGCAAAAATCGCAAATTGTCGAAGTCGGTACCATGATAGTTCAAAAGTACCTATTATCACAATATTGTGCGCATGGTACCGACTTTGATAAGTTATTTCAAATTTTTGAGTGTTAAAGTCGGTTCTATTTTTAGGTAAAAAAGTTTTTCTCACCCTTTTTAGAGACCCTTGCTACTTACGGGATCGATTGTCATTCACTGTCAATGACCATATTATCATCAAGGAAAACACTTTTCAGTTATTGGAGTGTAACTCAGAAACCGATTTTCATGAAATTTAAATGGCACTACACGGGAAGCATCAGTTTTAACATAAAAAAGAATCATCAAAATCGGTTCACCCAGTCAAAAGTTCTGAGGTAACAAACATAAAAAAACATACAAATTGGAAACTCCCTTTTTTTTAAGTCGGTCAAAAAGTTTCACTGCTTAAGGCATAATATAAGGCCAGTTGATTTTGTGCATTTAGCGGTCCCTCCAGCGTTATCTGTTCAACAAGATGTGCGATGTTCGAATCAATAGAGGGCACGCAGCCTTACCATTATTGCCTGATCATATTTGCAAGCAAACGATGTTGGTTTTCGACTCGACATTATGTTTCAGTAGGCGCAAATAGCTTATACTCTTATAATCCTTATTTTTAATTACTGTTCGAAGAAATGGAACTTGAAAACATTTGTACAATCTTAAAGAATAACTGACCCAAGTGTGGTCCTAAACGAAAGTGATACGCAATACACCTTTAAAAAAATCACTAAAATCTAGGTTTTCTTGGAATATTTTCTTGGAAATTCAGTGTCTTGCACTCGTCCGTACAACAATAATATTTTTCATGAAGTAGACATACAGTATACCTATTCAATTCATCGGTCAACAGTTTTGAGAGAATTCTTGATTGTGATTTGTAACTTTGTTTAATTTTATTTATTTTACAGGTTTGCCCGATTTTAGTTCTAAATATTAGCTTTAACTTTACATTAAGTGTAAACTATTCGAACGCAGGCTGTGTTCCCTCATAGAAGGCCGTTCGGCTAACTGTATTCATGTGAATTTTATGTTTAAGCTTTTTTGTTGTACCACTTTGCGAACCTTATAAAAAAAACTTAGCCCATGTTTTGTAAGGGGATTGTAATGAAATTTTTGATGGTAGCAAAAGTATCTTGGAATCATTCCTGTCATACTGCTCTCTATACTTTTGCGAAGTAAATTCATGTTTATTGATCGGAAAGTAATATCCAAGTAATTATTTAAGTTTAATTGTGTATGAATTTGTGCACCTCCTGGGGTGCCGGGTTAGAATTTCACCTCCCAATATCATCCCATGGTTGTCGTAAGAGGCGACTAAGGGAAAAATACTGGTAGGTGGGCAGCAGCGCCTTCTAAAGAACTGCCAACTTACACTGCGATCCCCAAGATACCTGCCAAGCATAGGGATTATAGCAAATACCCCCTTAATTAGGGGAGGCTTTGTTCAGCAGTGAACGATCTGGCTGTTACAGTACTGTACTGTACCAGTGTATGAATTAAGCAGTTAGTGATTTGTAAAACATATTTTTTTAATTTTTCAGGTCTCCAGATTGTGCTGAACTCAATCCTGAAAGCGATGGTACCCTTGTTTCACATCGCTTTCCTGGTGCTGTTCGTCATCATCATCTACGCCATCATTGGGCTGGAGCTCTTCTCGGGAGTCCTGCATGAGACTTGTTTCAACAATCTAACTGGTAACACGATGTATTTTTTAATTGGCTTCTAAATAAAACCCTGTGGGGTACCGAGCTAGAATAGCATCCTACCATATCTTCCTGTGTAAAATGTAATAGAAAAAATAGAAAGGCAACGAAGGGAATATACCAGAAGGTGGGCAGCAGCGGCCTTTGAAGAATTTCATCTGTCACAGCAATCCCCAAGACGTACCCACGACCCCTCGACGACAAGATTCAAGCGTGGGATTATGACAACCTCTCAGCCCATTTCAGAAAAGCCTAGTTTCAGCTTCAGGCTGTTGATGAACTCATGCAGATTTAAAGCTTCACTCATGAAGTCAATCAACAAAATAACTAAATTTGTATTAATAAAGATGGTTACGATTTATTTCACCATTATTTTCTAAAGGCAAAACTTGGGATTGTTGCCTAAACATCTTGTGTCACGATAGTGTTCCCAATAAAAAAATTGGAGGCAACATCCTAGTTAGATGATTTAGGAACCACATACATTTTTCATGGCAAACTGCGAATTATTCCATTTAACTTGATAAAATGTGACCCTTGAACTTGATAATTTTATCGTTAGCAAATCCAGGATGAAAATTGTAAAATTGGATAATTGCATCCATATAAAAAGCCCATTTTGATGAACTTTTTTGTTTTCTAATATTGTATCATTTGCATTAACGCAACGAGATTTAAACCCCCGAGAGGGGAATTGATGGTTCCGATCATGCAACTGGTGTGTGATTTCTAACACATTTAAGTCATAGTATGAGCGCACATAAACAGTACGCGACCAGAAGCTTGATCCGTACGTACGTGTTTGAAAATATTTTTATTTTTGACGATTGTAGGCACTCAGTGCAATAAAAATGACTAACTGCTCCATTAAATGGTGCAGGAAAAGTAGCAAAACATCCAATTATAAAACAGATGGAATTACCTTCCACAAGTAAGTAAAATTATTCAATTTACGTAATTTATCTACTTCATTTTAATAGGTCAAGTTAAACTGGACAATCTAATAGACCCGTATGAATGCATTTCACTCCCACTTACTACATTCACCTATTGTCATCCTTGTCTTTCTGTTAACCGCGCCCTCTCCTAGTGTTGTGCTTATACAGTACGGTAATTTATCGTTATAGTGGAACTAAAATCGATATCGTCATACTCTGGCCCATAAATATATTTAGCCTTGGATGTAAAGAGGGTTTTATATGTTTGATATGAGTTTATAATAATAATAATTTATTTCACAATATACAGTTACATGTTGTTATTCTTAACTTTTTTACAATCGGTACACTAAATTGTATTGATTTTTTGACAGTAAAATGACATGCAGATCTCACACTAAGAAAAAAATCTTGTGTCATGGGAGTCTGCTTCATTCAATAATACGTTAAGATATTCCTAAAAATGATTACAAGCACTATTGCGTGCTGAGCAAAAATCACATTTACAAATGTTTTGTGCCGGATGGGAATCGAACCCTCGTCTTCTGATTTCGCGCCGGATGCCTTAACTATTCGGCCACCGGAACCTTATTCTTACGAGCCGGAAATTTGTACTTCAAATATAAGAAATATACTCCAATAGTAATTTGTTAGGGAGATATATAAATTGCTAAATTACAATTATACGAGAGGAAAAATTTAAGTCATGTGCGGGATAAAATTTTTCCTCTCGTATATTAATTGTAATTTTGTAATGTAAGTCGCAGAGCATGCGTTATTGAAAACATAAAAATATTAAAAGAGGTATTTAAATGTTTATCATTTTAGTAAAGATATTTAAAGCAGAATTGTGGAATCACACAACATATCACTGTGAGAAAATATCACTTTTATCTAAATAGGTCGTCACGGAGGAATAAATTATACGATCAGCTTATATATGTTGTACGACGTATTGATAGCGATTATATTTGCATCATCATGTCCCATCACAATGGGACTCGGGTGTTTACCGCATGGAGGTGGCTTAGCCAATTAGAGCGCGATTAGGTTATACAGAGTTTGGCATCAATTTATCTCGAACAAACCAAATCTTATTGCATCTCTAAGTGTTATTTTCTCGATGCATTAACGCCTGCTACGTGAATAAGCTTACGAAATGACAGTGAAAGAAAACGTTCTTCTCCATAAGACCATATAACATATTCTAGGTTAGCCTGAACAACATCTTCGACCACATCATCGCTTACCATCAGGTGAGATAGTGGTCAAGGGCTAACCTATAAAGCATAAAAAAAAAATACAATGGTTACTAAAGGATAAATTTGACTCACTCACCACGCTCAAATGGCAGAGCATGTCCCGGCTATAGGGACGGATGGTCGCGGGTTTAAATCCCGCTCGTAGTGAAAATTTTCTTTTCGTTCTGATTATCTGATTTATGTTTTACAAAATTACTAGAGGAAAAATCGTAAGCGTGCGGGATTCGAACCCGTTTATGTACCACCATCCACTCCTATAGCCATGTTAGCTTAGCAGTCAGTGCATACCCCAGCTATAGGGGTGGATAACACGGGTGCGAATCCCGCACATGAGTATAATATTTCCTTTCATAATTTACTAATGTAATACAAGAAGCATATGAATATTACTATGTTTTGTTTTAAATTAATAAATGAGCTCCTAATTCAAAGAAAACGAATGCTGAATTACCATTTGTTCGAATTGACGCTAATGAAAATTAGATGCCTTATTGTGGATATAGTTCACTCTCACGTATATCAAAAAAAATCTGCCACAGTGATAAAACTAAAGTTCTATATTTTTTTTCTTTGCCGACATTAGTAAACTAGTGCCCGACCCGGTTTTGCACGGGTATTGAACAAAAATTTACAAATATTAAATGTTTAATTGACATTTGCATACCGTATGAGGTTGTTTATTAACTATTGCACTTCCTACATATTTTATATCTTTTGTACCCGTATTTAAATTCAAATTCAAAATCATTTATTCAATTTAGGCGTCTACGACGCTCTTATGAAGGTCAATTACAAATTTGAATATTGAAATATTCTACATTGTACTGCCACGTTCAGCACAAAAATTTATAGAGCCACTGCGAGAAGAACGTGCAAGAAACTCGGGGCCATTCTTTAAACGTCTTTTTACAATGTGTTATATACAATATAATACAATTATTACAATATTTTTGTTTAAATTACATAGGCGACAGGTGATAGCTTGGCAGAGGCGGAATTTTCCAAGCAGTTTTGTCGTTTAAGTAATCACAAACTTGGTAGTATGATTTCTTAATCAAATTTTTTTTCACATGCAACTTGAATTTTCCTTCTGTGAGCATTGTAATATGTTTGGGAATTTTATTATAAAACCGCACACAATTACCTAAAAAGGACCTTTTATTTGTCTTTGCTAGTCTAAAACCTGGTACCGCTATTTTATCTTTATTCCTAGTGTCATAATCGTGATTGTCATTGTTTGATTTAAATTTACTATTTTTTTTCCGAACATACATAACATTTTTAAATATATACAGACTCGGTAAAGTTAATATATCAATTTCTTTAAAAAGATCCCATAGGATCCATTTCATATATGGCTCGAATTGCAGCCTTGCATTTAAGCAAATAAATGAATTGAATTGAATTGAATATGATTTTCAGAAGAGATGATGGACGATCCTTCACCGTGCAATAGTGAACCAGACATCGGTGAAAAATGTCAAGACGGTTTCATCTGCAGGAAAGAATGGGAAGGTCCCAACTTTGGCATCACGAACTTTGACAACATTGGATATTCTATGCTAACAGTCTTCCAGTGTATCACGCTTGAGGGTTGGACTGATATTTGGTATGCAGTAAGTATTTCATATCAATGACTTTAAGTATGAATGAAGCAATGACTTTAAGTATGAATAAAAGCTTTTGAAGCAAAGATGGCCGAGCGGTTATAGCTATGGACTGCCATGCGGCAGGACCCTAGTTCGATTCCCACCGCCGCGCCGGCTTGAGCTTCACCGCATGGTGTAAGGGCATTTTGCGAATGCCCGCATGGCTACCAGCTTGCTACCTACTTAAAACCGGTTGAACCGCGCGAAATATACAACATAATTAAAAAGATGAAAGACAAATACAGTCACGGTGTTGACGAATTTCCACAAATTCTTATAAAGCACTGTGCTGAACAATTAACTTTACCTTATTATCTGCTGATAAATAAATCATTCGCCGAAGGAACGTTCCCGGACCTGTTAAAGACGGCCTTAATCAAGCCAATACATAAGAAATCGTCAAAACTGGAACCTAGTAATTACAGGCCAATAGCACTATTGCCTACCTCATCAAAAATTTTTGAAAAAGCAATGCAAACACGAGTGAATTCATTTTGTGAAAAGTTTCATATATTTGATGACACTCAAAATGGGTTTCGAAAAAACCGTTCAATTATTTCAGCCGTACTTAATTATATTCACAAAATCTTGACAATGCTAGATGATAAAAAATACGCAATAGGCATTTTATTAGATATGACGAAAGCATACGATAAAGTTAGATATGACATACTATTAAATAAATTATATGACAAAGGAATACGGGGCATTGCATACAAATGGTTTTGCTCATACTTAAAAAACCGCAACCAATATGTAGAAATAGAAAATTTTGACTTTAACACCGGTGAGATAAGTACAGTCAGATCTACTTCTATACAAATAAATCATTCAATTCCCCAAGGATCAGTGATCGGATGTATTCTTTTTTTATTATATATTAATGACCTTCCCAAAACAATTGACGAATCGTGCGTACTTTTCGCAGATGATATCTCTATTTTGACATCTTGCAAGAATAATTCAAATCTCAATTGTAACCTTACTGACATTTTTAATAATATAACTAACTGGATGACAAATCATAATTTAGAATTGAATTTTAAAAAGACCGCGTTAATGCAATATAGACCCCATCAAAAAGCACCCCTTGACATAAATTTCTTTTATAATAATAAATATATTGAATGTGTTGACGTATCGACTTTATTAGGCATAGATATTGACACACATTTAAATTGGAAAAGCCACGTACAGAAAATAAAATCAAATTTGTCAAGCTTTACTTATGCGCTTAGAGAATTACGAAGAGTAACAAACCTAGGTACAGCTCTAACGGCTTATTACGCATATGCTTTCTCATGGATCAGCTACGGTATTATACTTTGGGGAAATAGCGTAGATGCTACAGATATATTTATCATCCAAAAAAAGTGCATTCGTATTCTAGGAAATATAAAGCTTCCCGACAAAACTGTAGAAAAGTTCCATAGGCCCTACTTTATCAGTTTCAAAATATTAACACTGACATCCCTATACATATTTGAAAATTGTAAGTTTGTAAAAAAATATCCTCAACATTTTACAAAGATATCACATCAGAGAAACTACCCAATACGGGCTAATTATCAACATAATCTGATTGTGTCTACCTCTAGACTAAAAATGCACAGTACAGGACCAAACGCAATGGCAGCTAAAATATATAATAAATTACCGGTTAAAATAAAAAGTATAGATAACGTTCACAAATTTCTCAAAGTTCTAAAAAATATACTTCTCCAAAAGTGCTACTATACTCTTGAAGAATTTTTTCAGGATCCTTCGATTATAGAATAGATCGTCCCACTCCTCTATATGTTGCCATACCCTATCAGGGTCATTATGTATAATTCCACCTAATTTTGGTTTGTATAAAGTAACTCATGTAAACTGCATATTAATGTACATAATGATTGCAATAAATGATTGAGTATTGAATGATTGAGTATTGAGTACCATCCTCAAGTAGAAAATCGAATGCCAAGCACTTAACAGTGTATTCCAACAGCATTCCTTGAGAGCCAGAAAAAATACAGACACATGCGACTTAAGAACTGTGTCTCAATGTCACGGGCGCAGCAGCAGGGCAATTCGTCACATGACAAAAATCATCTGTTATAGGCAGAGATTAATCCGCTTAACATCAGGTGGGCCTCGTGCTTGTTCCGTCATAATAACATAAAAAAAGAACTTCTGTAAAGGCTGTGGTGAATCTGGCTATGGCACAACGAAATCAAACAACATGCGCTACATTATGCTTAAGAGTTCGTCCAGATACTGCGTTCTACGCTCGAGTATAGGCGTACCGGTTTTATCTTCATCGTTATGCGGCCCGATATGCAAAAATAACACGTGTCCTCGACTTCTTTTTTCTAATATTCCCTACAGTGCCATGAAGACTTTGTGATAGTGCTAGTGAGTAACCCGTCTTAATCTATATAACAAGATAGGCAATAGTTCACGTATTTGACGTTAAAATGTTTCGTGATTACCAAAATTTGTCCCTGCTTTTATACTGAGATAAGTAGGGTCTACAAAACATCTTTCTTCGACTATACTTCAAGTAACTCTGCTATCTCAGCTGTAGCACAAAATGTATCGAAGCAGTGATGGCTCAGTGGTATTGGCTATGGACTGCCGCGCAGCAGGTCCATGGTTGGAATCCCGCCGCGGGCTTGAGCTTTATGGCATGGTGGAAGGGCATTTTGCGAATGCTCGTCTGCCTAGCGACCACCCTCAAGTAGAAAATCGCCAAGTACCTAATGGTGTGTTCCGGCAGCTGTCCTTGAGAGCCATCAATTCTAGGCTAAGCCTTTTAACACCTTCATCGCTTACCATCAGGTGAGATTGTGGTCAAACTTAATTTTCTTTTGATAAAATTTAAATTGAACCAAACGGCAAGCATATGCTTTCGAATAAAATAAGAATCATGAAAATCGGTTCAACCTGTCAAAAGTTCTGAGGTAACAAATAAAAAAAACAGATGAATTGAGATGCACCATAGCATGCGTAGTGTTGTCATCTAGAGCTCTCAACGAGCTACTTCATAAAATATCAAAATTTCGGGTATAGTAAGTAGTCACCCTTTTTTTTGTAGAAACAAATGCAGTCTGGAAAAGTTACTTTACTTAACCTTACGATTCTACTGTGTCACAATAACCCGTCCTAATATATTTTAAAGTACTAATCATTGTAACCGCAGCATCTACCGTGCATGTATTGGGCGCAGGTATTACTAATATCTCACTATCACAAAGATTAGCTACACGCGACTGTCTCGCTTCATTTGGACAGGCTCCAAGTAATTACAGTACATACAATTAAAAGCTCGACTGGTACAATAAATTATATATAATTGTCTTCTATATAGCTCAATTCCGTTTGGCTGCAGATGCCACTCCGCCTCCTTAAGATGGAAACTAAGAAAGAAAGTATAAATTTGAGCTTTGACTCACTCACTACGATAGCTCAATTGGTCCTAAATCTAGGAAGGATGATCGCGGGTTCGAACCCCATTTGTTCAAGCTTTTCATTGAACACGTCCTGTTTCTAGGCAAGATGATTGTTCCATTTGTTGTTATTTTGTAACTTAATTTTATTTATTCAGATTGTTTAACGTATCCCACATTATTATAAGTAACCATTCCTTAATTCTTGGACTCATAACAATAAAGAATCAGATGAGTTAGTAATGAGTTTATGTTATATTAGTATGAGTTTAATTTGCATGGTGGTAGGGCACTTTGCGAATGCCCGCCTGGCTAGCTACCACCCTCAAGTTGAAAATCTGTCGCCAAGCACCTAACGGTGTGTTCCGGCAGCTGTCCTTGAGAGCCAGTAGGTTTTTGCGAGCCAGTAGGTTTCTAGGTTAGCCTGAACAACATCCTCGACCACATCACCACTTACCATCAGGTGAGATAGTGGTCAAAGGCTAACCTATCAGGCATAAAAAAAAAAGAGTGTCTAATTGAGTAACCTCGAGTAACTCCGGAGATCTTCCGTAGTCATGTCATGTATCTTTGGAGTAAGGGAAGGCGTGTATTCAGAGGTATATAGATAATGTATCTTCAGCAGATATTTTGAATATACCGATACCTGGAGATTGACAGTGCAATTATAATAATAGGTTCTGTTTTTACTATTTCCAGATAGCGGATGTAAAAGGCAACACATGGGTGTGGATATACTTCGTGACTTTGGTCATATTTGGCAATTTTTTCGTCATGAACCTCATTCTCGGTGTGTTGTCTGGGTGAGATAAACTTGATCTTCATAAAACATACACTAGTCATTGTACATACTGGTATTTTACTGGCTTTCCTCCTGATTGGTCTGGCCTTCAACCTGAAACAGGAAGTTAGTGGCTGAATGCATAAGTCATTTATACTCATGCTTACGATTTTTAACCTTTGAGCAACGGTTTAGCTGTCATCTTTCTGTCACAATTGTCAAAAAATCATGCTTTACTGTTCACGGACCAAATTATGCTTCTTTTGGTTATCGAACGCGTGATACAACATACATATATTTATTCATGCCTCTGTTCTGTTGTCAATACTTACACCGTCCTACACATATGTGTACATATATGTGTAGGAAAGAGTATTGTAAGTTAGCGTAAGTACCTTCTTTACGCAGTCCCTCCAAACCTTCTTCAGCCATTCTTTTTCCCTACGTTCATCCACAGAAATACTTAACATTCTCTCTTGTATGCTTTTTATCTCTTCTCTTGACCTGCCCATACCAATACTCTTCATCATTTTTATCACGATTGCTCCTTTTAAGCTTCTTCTCATATAAGTTTCAATTCTTTATCTTCTACATTCTTAATACACTTAAATTCACAGCTCTGCCACATGCAATCCTCTTCCATGTCATACACAATAATGATACGTTTAATTTACTTTCCAGTGAGTTTTCTAAAGAAAGAGAAAAGGCAAAGAACAGAGGTGACTTCCAAAAATCACGTGAAAGACAACAGATAGAAGAAGACCTAAAAGGATATCTTGACTGGATCACAGTAGCTGAAGAACTGGACTTGGAGAATGATCAGGGTCATAGAGAAAATGATCAGGATTCACAGGGTTAGCCTTATATTTTTTCTGGAAATTTTGGTATACAATAAAAAAAAACTCTAAGAACTATTAACGTTTCTTCGTATTGAAAATGCGCTAGCACTATCCAGAATTGTCGTTGTTCAGCTTTGGACTATTTATCTAACAAAAACTAAATAAAACATCAAAGATTTTCCTCTGCCTATAGTTAAATCCATGAATCCAAGAATGGCAATCCTAATTTTTTTTCACTAATTAAACAGGTTATGTCAACTTATTTTATAAAACAATTGAACATCCTAAGGACCATTTCAAGTCTTTATAGTCCAATCTTTATAAGGTTAAGCCTAATTTTTTTACCAAGGATGAACCAATTTTCAAATTTCTTAGTTACCAACCAATGACTCATTTGATGCTGAATGGAGACGTAGCCAGTAGTTAAGCAGTGGACAGTCCTATCAGTCATTCAGGATGCTGCTGCAGCTGGTACAAACGCGGTTTAACAATGATGCACTTTTTTTGCGAATGATCGAGTTTAAATCTTCGACTCCTGCCTCTGCAAAGATACCAAAGCCCTGCAAAAGCGAGGCAATCTCACCAAAACCTTTAACATCTTATTGTACTCTTAAAGCATTGTATGCCTTCCGCGTGTAGTTGGTCCAGAGGCTGCATTTGTAATAAGATATGCTTTGAATTGCGTTAATTTTACTTCATCTGTATATCCTGCTAACCTCAGACTGCTCACCTCGACCAGTATTGTCGTGAACACTTAAAGCCCTTCTTTTTCTATCCAAATCACTGTCATCATTCATGTCATCAGAAATCCAACGATCCAGATACTTAAATGCGAAATGTTTTCAGGTAACAAGAAAGACAAAAGAAGTAACGAAGGATCTCAGAGCAACATGAACTTTAACGGTGATCAAACACAAACTACTTCTTGCAAATTGTATTGCAGACGGTTTGACAAGGTACTGTTGTTTAGTGGACCACATCATTTTAAAATTGTATTAACATAACAAATAAGCGTGCTCCATCTTAGACCACATCAATGCTTAACATCAGGCAGGGTGTGGTCAAACGCGACCCTATCTTGAATTAAAAAAAAAGAGGAAAAATGTCAGTCAAGTGCGGGATTCGTACCCGCGTCCATCCGCCCCTTTAGCCGGGTTATGCTATGAAAGCTGCTAGAACCCACCTTATAATGAACGTTTATTACCACTTTCCTTTCCCATCCTTGTTTGTCTCCGGTATGGTAGGGCTTGTTACTCTAGAGCGCAGATGCAAGCTTCTACTGATTATGCATTATGGTATGCTGTTGCGCAATTTTCAGATAATCCCTCAGCACTATCTCGAGTAAGCTATTATATTCCGCAAAACTACACTAGCGTAGGTGAGCGTCGTCGGCACCATCTGTTGGCATTTTCTAGCAAGTTAAGTACCCGGTATGCCAATAATGCGCTCACAGCAAAGGCAGTAAATCTTATAAGTTGTTTCGATACCGAGGTCCAAAATGACAACATTTATGTCGATCCCCTTGGAACTATTTACAAGCAAATAAGGTTTTGTCTAAAATTGTAAACATTTAGCTCTTAGGCTGTAAGTTTACCTTTTGTAATATATAAATAATATATTTTTAACATAATGACCGTTTGCCCCACATTGTGCTCAAAAAATCATTGATTGAGAAAACTTATACCGGAATCACTTTCAGAAAATCAATGGTAAACTGCAAATAATTTGTACACATATTATATATATTATTTTTTTTATACCTAAAAATGGAACTGACTTCAAAACTCAAAAGTGTGAAATAACTTGTTGAATTCGGTACCATGACAGTTTAAGAGTACCTTATAGGTGTCACAATATTGTGCGCATGGTACCAACTTCGACAAGTTATTTCTCAGTTTTGGGTTTTGAAGTCGGTTCGAGTTTTTGGTAAAAAAAAATTATCTCTTATTAGTGTCCCTTGCTACTTACGGGATTGATTGTCATTCACGTTCAAGGACTATGTCATAAAGATAGGAAATATTTTCCAGTTATTGGAGTGTAATTCAAAAACGGCTTGACTGATTTTTAAGAAATTTAAATGGTACACGACAAGCATCAGCTTTCAAATAAAAAGTAAATAAACACGAGAGCAATGAATCCGGGTCACTTAAAGAATCCTAAAAATCTCGGAAACTAAAAATGCTAGGTTAATGCAATAAATTGTATTTAATAGACAATGTAATACTCCTTAAATGAAGGTATTAAAACTTCTTAGTTATTGTAAAGTTATATCATAAAAAAATCAAATTTGAAAAAGGGCCACTTTCGAAGATGGAACTACGAAATTACAGCATTTGGTTTTGCTTTTGTTTGTAATCTGTCATTTATGTGGGTACATAAACCATGTTGATAGTGCTCTATATTCATTATTCAAGCTGAAATTATGTCGCTTACGCCTGAAGAATGCACCAGAATACTTACAATGCTGGAAACCGGCCGGAGTCAGCGCGATACAGCCAGGACTGTCGGTGTGTCGCTGTCAACAGTACAAAGAGTTCTCCGACGTTACGAAGAAACTGGTTCTGACCTACGCAGACCAGGAACGGGCAGAACCAGGTGTACCACAGCACGAGAAGACCGATACTTGGTGAACACCATGCTTCGAAATCGCTTTCTCACAGGAACTGAACTCACCAATCAGTTTCGACGCCTCGGAGGAAGTAACCCAAGTGCATGGACAGTAAGACGTCGGCTTGCTGAATCTAACTTAAAACCCCTTAGACCTGCAAACGGCCCTAAACTGGAGCGTGGGCATCGTATTTCGAGACTAAGATATGCCCAGAGCCACGTAAATTGGAGTATTGAAGATTGGTCAAAAGTTATGTTCTCCGACGAATCAAAATTTATGCTCTACAAGCACGATGGAAGACACAGAGTGTATCGAAGACCAGGGGAAAGATTCAAGCAAGCATGCATCGAAGAAAAAGTAGCCTACGGTGGTGGGTCTGTACTTGTGTGGGCCGGAATTTCTTCTGAAAGTCAATTTAGGTGAGGATGCTATATTTATGCATGACAATGCCCGACCTCATACAGGTAGGATTGTGAATGACTACCTTCAAGAGATGAACATTACTCGTATGGAGTGGCCAGCGCGCAGCCCGGATATCAACCCGATCGAGCATGCTTGGGACGAGCTAGGCAGATGCGTAAAACAACGAAACCCTCCCCCAATCACGCTTCGTGAGCTCAAAATTGCTCTCACAGAGGAATGGGAGAATATTCCCCAAAATCGTATAAGGAACTTGGTGTACAGCATGCCAAACCGCGTAAACGCAGTAATGGAAGCACGAGGAGGCAATACGAAGTATTAAAATTCAAGAAAATCGTTTCGTCAAATCAAGTCAATCGTCAAATTTCATGTTTCCTATTTTTGTTTTAAGGAGAGATCAGCAGTTTTTTTCTTTATGTAATTTTGTGTTAATAAAATGTATGGTGACTCATATTTTTTTTACTTTCATTTAAGGAGTATTACATTGTCTATTAAATACAATTTATTGCATTAAGCTATCATTTTTAGTTTCCGAGATTTTTAACATTCTTTAAGTGACCCGGATTCATTGCTCTCGAGTGTAGAATTATCAAAATCGGTTCACCCAGTCATGCGTTCTAAGCTAACAAACATAAAAAACATGGAATTGAGAACCTGTTTTTTTTTGAAGTCAGATAAAATTACGTCTATATTTATATAATCACGATACATCAATCATTATGCGTTCTTTTGCAGGTAAATCGAAGAATGCGACGAGCGTGTCGAAAAGCGGTAAAGTCACAGACGTGCTATTGGGCTATTATTTTACTGGTGTTCCTGAATACTATGGTGTTGGCAACAGAACATTATAAGTGAGTTATCATCACATCAACTAACACTTCCATAACAAAGGTCTCTTTTGAGGGTGATTTTCCATAATCCCCATGCTTAGCAGGCTAAGAAGCCTGCTATATAAGGTGGATATTAATTCAATACTGCGGGGATGGTGTAGAATCGATAACGGAATGTGTTCCACTCATGTTTAATTTTTACATACAAAAAAAGTCTGTACTATTGCTTAAGCTGTGGCACGTTGGCTTGGGGAATAATAGCAAGGACAACCGCGGTCTACGAACACGGTGTATCTACTCTATTCACATACACACACGATTGCTACGCGAAGTCAATGAACTGCTATACTAGGCACAATAGACAGCTGTTTTGGGTACCTATTCTGCCTAGTCGGTCTTTGGCGGCTTGCGACAAAAGAACGCGCGACGCGGTAGCGATTTAACACAATAGGGCATACCTAAGTAGCTGCAATACAATACAGTACGTACCTACATAAAATTGAAATTAAAAAGAATGTAGGTAAGTAAAATTTTTTATCATTTAGAAGAGTTTAATCGATTGGCCATTATGCAAAGCATTCGGCAGTCTAACTAGATTGGCCGGTAAGGCCGTCACGTTCGTCAGAATAGGTACGTGAAACAGCTTAATCTATCACTAGGGCAAAACAGCTATTTTGCCCTAGTGATAGATAATTCTGTCGTCTAATTGACATCGGGTAGCGTTCGTACGTGTGAGAATGGAGTAAACCGCGGTTCTCGTAATCATACTAAAATACAACGCGTCGCTTAGAAAATAGTTATACTGATCTTTTGTATGTGAAAATTAAACATGAGTGGAACACATTCCGTTATCGATTCTACATCATCCCCCACACTATCGTTGATGAATTAATATCCACCGTATATATGCTATAGATACTGTATTCCCAAGAGGGGATACAGAATAAGATGGTATTGTACTCCAGAAGTCTTTACTGCCCTCCTCCTAGTATTTTACATCCCGTCACCTCTTATGAATCCCAGAGAAAGTGGAGGGAAAGGAGGGGTCACCCTAGGGAAGAAAGTACACTTGAAACATCCAATTATTTTAATCCATTGGATAGTTGCAATAATGACGAAAAAGTTGACAAGTGTGGGCATGTATTCATAATCGTTTCGTAACTTTATGCTATGATAGGTTTATTATTGCATTGTGGTAGGGCATTTTGCGAATGCCCGCCTGGCTAGCTATCACCCTCAATTAGAAAATCTGCCGCCAAGCACCTAACGGTGTGTTCCGGTCCGGCAGCTATCCTTGAGAGCCAGTAATTCTAGGTAAGCCTGAACAACATCTTCGACCACATCATCGCTTACCATCAGGTGAAATAGTTGTCAAAGGCCAGCCTATCGGCAAAATAAAGATAATTAACCGTTATTTTTATGCGCAACGCAAAGGATAATTCTTTTCCTCAGTACTCATGCCGAGTGATAATTTTTTCATACTTATGGAATCATTATATTTAAGACAAAACTTTAGCGTGATATGGAAAAATATATACAACAAAAATATTTTTGGGCTTGACTAAAATAAACTGACATAGGCGATGGAAAGCCAAAGAAAGATTAGATGAACTGCGTGAGCTATATTATGCATAAGAGGTTAAGATATGAATGATGTGGAGCCACTGATTGGGCATACAAAAATAATAATGTCACCAATTGCACCTTCGAGCCAAAATAGTAGTTTATGTCATATAATAGAGGGCATTAAAACATGAGTGCAATTGTTTGAAACGAGCCGCAGGCGAGTTTTAAAATAAGATTACACGAGTGTTTTAATACCTAATTATATGCAGTTGCATACACTACTTTATTTAATCTCATGCCTATACGCTTTTCTTGATTTTTCTGGCAAAAGACTATTCGTCAGTTTCGTAGCTGTTTCTAGAATGTCAGGTGGAGGTAAATTTTCATCAGTATTGTCGGTGTTGCTTGACATTGTTGCTACTAAAGTTTTATCCAACAAAATATTACTCAAATTTGTATGTACGAAATAGCTCCAAAATGGAAAAAGTCTGTTATTGTTCTATTGGCTCGGAACCAGCGCGCTCACCATAGATAATGTGTACTTAAATTGAATTGAAACCTCCTTACAATATTAATTCTTGCGCATTTTACATATTCTTGAGGAAATTTGGGCAATCACATGTTGATCTTATTAATTTTTCTGTTTGAGCTAAAATTAATCTTTGTTGAACTATATGGTGACATTGAAGATATCATTTGTTTAAAATTTCAGGCAGCCGATGTGGTTAGATTACTTCCAAGAATACGCTAACTATCTATTCGTAGTACTGTTCACAATGGAAATGTTAGTCAAGATGTACGCGTTAGGATTTCAAGTAAGTGCTCATATTTTTTTTTAAACAAAACCTCTTTGGGGGTTCTCAATTCGGGCGATGAAATCCCCGTCCACCCACTAGTGGGAAAGTCCAGTGGGTGGACGGGGATTTCAAGTTTCCCCCTTCACTCACTGCACTAGAGCTGGAACCAAATCAACTACTTCATCGATATTACAAATAATACTTTTGCTATTGGATTAACTCTGAAGAAAGGCCTTAGATGTGATAGCTATCAAAGTGACAGTCGATGTTACAGTTTTCAGTTTCGTTTCTTGTTTGTTCACCTTATTTTAAGATATACTATTTCAGTCTATAATTGAAGCTTTAACACTTACACGACTTGGACACATAGTTATAAGTATTTAACGGGACTTAATCGCGATAAAAACATGTATATTATTAACTCGACGCTTCGACTAAGTTGTACCTATTGGAATAAGCATATATGATAGTTTCAAACGAGATGATTGTTTTATGTAAGCTGCATCCCAGTGCTAAGAAAATGCATCAAACGCTTTATATATTCATTAAGACCTGCGGATGTTGTCAGTGTTGTGTGTCGAGACGATAGATTTCTAAATCAAATGCGGGTGGTTGGAGAAAATAACCTCCCTTCAAGACGTTGACACCCGCCTCTTCAGTCCGCTCGTGACCTCGACCAATGCAACTTGGTTGAAACGTCGAGGTAAGTAATATACATGTTTTTTCGAGAAGTCCCGTTGAAATCTTCAGTTTATAATTCAAATAATAATTTGTTCCAGGGTTACTTCGTCTCATTATTCAACCGGTTTGACTGCTTCGTGATGATCTGTTCCATTGTGGAACTGACCCTCACGTGCACTAATATAATACCGCAGCTCGGCATATCTGTGTTGAGATGTGTCAGGTTGCTCAGGGTCTTCAAGGTTACCAAGTAAGTTTAGGTTCAGTTATTATGCGTTTTTATTTTATTTTTTACTAGCTTTCCGGGCGCGGCTCCGCCCGCACGTATGTCGGTTATCGCGCGAAAACATGAACCTCTTTTTGCACAGTCGGATAAAAACTATCCTATGTTTTTTCCCGGGTCTCAAACTATCTCCATACCAAATTTCATTCAAATCGGTCCATTAGTTTTGGCGTGAAAGCGTAACAGACAGACAGACAGACAGACAGACAGACAGACAGAGTTACTTTCGCATTTATAATATTAGTACTGATGTTATTGTGATGGAGCAAACTCGAAGCCCACATGATGTTAAGTGGACTAACCTCTGCTTATATACAGATGCATTTCGTCACAAGTCATGAATTGCACTGCGCACGTCACCTTAAGAAATAGTTGTTAAGTCTCATGTGCCTGTAATTTCACTGGCTCTCAAGGACTGCTTCCGGAACACACCATTAGGTGCTTGGCGACAGGTTTTCTACTTGAGGGTGGGCGCTAGCCAGGCGGGCTTTCGCAGAATGCCTTTCCACCATGCGGTGAAGCTCAAGCCCGCGTCGGAATTTGAACCATGGACCTGCTGCGCGGTAGTCCATAGCCCATGCCACTAAGCCATAACTGCTTCAATTATGTAACTAATAGACCAGTTTTTTGACCACCATCTCACCTGATAGTGATAGATAGATAGATAGAAAACTCTTTATTGTTACACCACTTTGAAATATAAAAGTTTACAAATTAAATAATAATAACATAGTGTTACAATGGGCGGCCTTATTACTAAAAGTGCTCTCTACCAGGCAACCTTAGGGTGGAGTTAAACGAGCAAAACAATTGGGGCGGGTGTAGTCCAAAAATTTATAATGAAAAAAGTACATACTCAAATGTCATAAAATATTTTAAAATAAAAACAAATTTTAATGTTATTTCTTATACAAGAGTACTAAAATAAATTACTTATAGGTTTTTAAAATAATTAAATATATACAATAATTATAAATACATATCTGTATAGATAGATACTAACATACATAAATAGATACATACATAAATTATATAAAAATATATACAAATTATAATATTAAGTGTGTATTATAGTATATAGTGATGATGTGGCAGAAGCAAGCTAACCTAGAACTACTAGTTCTCAAGGACAGCTGCCGGAACACATCGCTTAGGTTGTGTGGGAACCTGTTAACAAATTAATTGAATCCCATTGTCGACACAAACCTGCAAGACCTCTGAACACTAAGAGCGAATACTGCGTAAATAGGGAGCGTTAATTAAAATAAATTTTCTGACGGCAGTACAAAGTAATTTCTTAATAACTCAAGTAACATATAAAACCGATTAGTCAGACTAGTCAGCTAGTTTCAAACACTTTGCAGCGACCACGATCACAGCAAAGATGAGATTAAACAACTTTATGTCTTTGGGAGATGGGTGAACTGTTATAGACAGAGGTCACCTCTGACACGGTAATATTATCTATATAGTATTTCAACTTCATAGACGAAGAGAAACGCACGAAACGCAAGTTAAACCTACGCGCCTCGATCTCGGCCAGCGCTCAGCACGCAGACAGTCTCGAGTGTCGCGACTGTGCCGCAGTAACGAGCGAATAGTTTGTTGTTTTTCTAAAAATAGCAGCACGATTTTTTCACCACAAATAAGTTCAAGTACGTAGGTATTAACTATGACGAGTAAGATATATTGTGCTGTTTTTGGTTATATGAATTCGTCAAAAACGCATCCAGAGATAACTTTTTTTAGATTACCTGGAAACTGTAAGGTAAAACTATAAAATAATTTTACTAGTAAGTAGTAAGTATAATTATTTTATAGTCTACATATAGTGGACGGAACATAATGTGTGTCTTTTAATGGACAAGTATTTCCTTTTATCCCCCGAAAAAGAATGTTACGATTAACAAAAATATGCTCCTCAAAAAAACATGCATGCTAAATGACACCAAAAGGGGTTAATCTACGCTCCGTTGAGCATGCATGTTTTATTCACAAAATGGCCGCATTGAACCTTACTTAGCATAACTCTTCGTTTTATCTTTTAGGTATTGGCGGTCTCTCTCAAACCTAGTAGGCTCTCTCCTCAACTCAATCCAGTCAATCTTTTCCCTTCTTCTGTTGCTGTTTCTGTTCATCATGATCTTCGCGCTCCTGGGGATGCAGGTCTTCGGAGGAAAGTTCGACTACGCACCAGAAGAAGAAAAAGAGAAGCATAACTTTGACTCATTCTGGCAAGCTGTGCTAACAATGTTTCAGGTACTGAATTTGCTTGTTCAGGTATTGGTATACGGAAAAAATAGTCATAGTTGCCGTACAGTTGCTGAATTTAGAATCTGAGAATTGTACCATATCCTTCCATTGGAGGATTGTAAAAGCTGACTTAGAGAAAACTGCGTTGAATGCGCAGCATGCCACTACCCAACCGTGAGTGAACATCAGTAGGAGTTAGCGTATCACATGGCTCTTTAATATTTTAAGGACCATAATAACTAAAATAAAGTGGAGATACTAAAAATGTGAGCTTTCATAAAGTTCGTTGGTTGTATACAGCTGAATTGTGCGAGGCTGTGTTCAGTGGTGGAGGATTAAGGGATGGATGGAGAGGATTAAGGGCGATTTTCCATTATCCTCACGCTTTGCAGGCGTCCTAGGGATCCCAGAGTAAGATAACAACTCCTTAAGCTTTCAGTATTTTACCCTTAGTCGCCTCTTACGACACCCTTGGGAAAAGACGGGACATTCCCATTCGGGGGATGCAAAATTTTTGCACAATTTTATATTGCAACCACCCAACGGGGTGGTTGCAATATAAAATTGTGCAGAGCTCAGTTCAGAAGTGGAATAAGAGCAGAAAAGGTGCAGATGAAACATTTTATGGCAAATGGTGGAATATGGTGAGTGAAAGTGGCATGTCTAAAGTTAATCTCCTGGCCATAATGTTGCATGTTTGTAGTAAATTTACTGAATATTGGCCTGAATGGATACCACCATAATATAGACAATCTGTGGCCAATGCGTCAAACGGTGTGTCCGAAAATTGTCTTTGAGAATCCCCATCATTATTTTACCAACACGAGAGATAGAAGTGATAAAAAAGTATATATTTTCACCGGCTCTTAGGCGAAAGGCATGTGATTGTCCTATTTAAACTTCTTTCTCAGTTGATAGTTTTATGTTTGACCACTTGCATAGTTTCACTTAAACTAGAATGGAAATAGACTTTCAATTACAACAGCCAGAGCACACTGTTACTTTGAAGCAATGATGGCCGAGAGGTTATAGCTATGGACTGCCGAGCGGCAGGACCCTGGTTCGATCCCCACCGCCGGCTTGAGCTTCACCGCATGGTGAAAAGACATTTTTTTTTCTTATGTTGTTCTGACGGAACAAGCTCGAGGTCCACCTGATGTTAAGCGGTTACCACTGCCTATAACAGATACATTTCGTCACAAGTAACGAATTGCACTGCGCCCGTCACCTTTAGACATAGTTGTTAAGTCTCATGTGCTTGTAATTTCATTGGCTCTCAAGGACGCTGCCGGAACACACCGTTAGGTTCTTGGCGACAGATTTTCAACTTGAGGGTGGTCGCTAGCCAGGCGGGCAGTCACAAAAAGCCCTTCCACCATGCGGTGAAGCTCAAGCCTGCGGCGGAATTCGAACCATGGACCTGCTGCGCGGCAGTCCATAGTCAATGCCATTGAGCCATCACTGCTTCGGAAATGCTGCAAATGTTCACATGGCTAGCTACCACCCTCAAATAGAAAATCTGTCGCCAAGTGTGTTGCGGCACTCTTTGAGAGCCAGAATAATAACAATTACTGTATGTTAACAACTCAGTTTGGCGGGCGCAATGCAATTCGCTTGTGACGAAATGCATCTGTTATAGGCAGAGGTTCTGCCACAATCCTAAAAAAATATAGTTGTTTGGTAAAAGATTTTTTATATGTATACTTAGGCCAGCATTCCTTAATTGATCTGACCAAACGATGAATCTCAAGGAAATACACCCTTAAGTCATGGTGTATTAAAGGCCATCCTCCTATATTCACCAGTCTATCTGCTACTGTTGCTTAAAAGGTAATACTATCGCCTTTATGTTTCAGATCCTAACAGGCGAGGATTGGAACGTGGTGATGTACCACGGTATCAACGCTTACGGAGGAGCCGGTACTCCAGGGATGCTTGCGTCTATCTACTTCATCGTTATCTTCATTTGCGGCAATTGTATCCTTTTGTACCATCTGCCCTGTGTTAGAGTTGCACTTCAGGAGCTGCTGTACACCATCTGGTGTTTTCCCTTCGCCACCTCTTACTCCTGGAGGAAGTTATGGAGAGACAAAGAATTTGAAAAAAAAATACCTTAAAAATGGTACCGATTTCAACACAACAAAGTGTGCAATAACTTGGTGTCTTGATAGTTCAAAAGTACGTATGATCACAATATTTTGCGAAAAAACTTGTCGAAGTCGGTACCTTCAATGGTACCGACTTCGACAAGTTTTTTCACACTTGAATGTTGGATTCGGTTCCATATTTTTGGGTATTCATTTTTTTTCGGCCTTTTTCGTGTCCGTTGCTACTTACGGGATCGATTGGCATTCACTGGCAATGGCTATATAGCCATTGCCAGTGAATGCCAATCCAATTTTCCTATCTTGATCATATGATCAAGATAGGAAAAAACTTTTCAGTTATTGGAATGTCACTCAAAAATGGCTTGACCGATTGTGATGAAATTTAAATGGGACCAAACGATGAGCATCAGCATTCAAGAAGGGAAAAATAATTATCAAAACCAGTTCACCGTGTCAAAAGTTCAGGGGTAACAAACATAAAAAAAAACAGACGAATTGAGAACCTCCTCCTTTTTTTAAAGTCGGTTAAAAATGGTTAAAACTTTACCACGTTCACATTAAGCCATCGTTGCAATCTAAAAGTGCAGGATTAATTTCCGTTCGAGGTCAATACATTTTATTATAAAAACTAACGTGGTTTTCACTCATTTTAGTAAATAATACGGGATAACTCACGTGAATCAGTCAGATAGCTCCGACTAGAGTTAGTTAGACTACAGTGCTAAGCGAGACGTCAACGCGGGCGTCCCGAGCTCTCCTTGAAAAAGACCACCGAATGTGGTTGAAACTAAAGTCGGAGCTATCTGACTGATTCACGCGAGTTATCCCGTATTATTTACTAAAATGAGGTCAATAAATATTTTGCGAAGTAAAAATTTTATTATTTGGATTATTTGTGTAAATTTTTTGTTGTCTAAATTATATCAACTATTAATTTCCTAACAAATATACCAGATATTTTACTAAACGTGTTCTTGGCTATCGCTGTCGACAACTTGGGAGACGCTGAGGAAATGGATGAAATACAAAAAGAAGCCGACGTGAGTATTTTAGGGTTCTGTACATCAAAAGGAAAAACGGAACCTTTATAGGATCACTTTGTTGACCGTCTGTCTGTCAAGACCCTTTTTCTCAGGAACGCGTGGAGGTATCAACCTGAAATTCATATCAAAAATTCAGGTCTACTGTTCCCTAAAGTTGTGAAAACATCAAGTTTTTAAGCCAACATCCGTTTATGCCGCAAATTTTTGACATTCCCAAGGGAATCAAAACCAGGGTACTACTAATACTATAACAGCCGGATGTCCACTGTTGAAGACAGCTTCCCCTATTATTATAGGTATTTGCCATAATCCCCACGCTTGGCAGGCGTCTTGGGGATCGCAGTGCAAATTGGCTGTTTTATAGAAGGTTGCTTACCTTCCAGTATTTTTCCCTTAGTCGCCTCTTACGACACCCACGGGATGATATGCGGAGGTGCAATTCTAACCCGTCACCCCACGGGGCTCTTCTACTAACCAGGGTACTTCCCGTGAAATTGGAATCTTGAAATTTGTGTGTTCTGCGGGTTACATAACAAAATTACTAGCTTAGTCGGTCAGATCATACCACGGCATAGGGGTGGATGTCGTAGGTTCGAATTCGATTTTTTTCTGTTGTAAATTTGTAACGAACTATTTGTCTTAGATATTTTGAGTATAGAAATATATCAGGTCTGGATAACGAAACATCAACATTTAGTTAATACTGTTAGATGATAAGTTTTTTTTTTTTTTTTTTTTTTATGCCTGATAGGTTAGCCTTTGACCACTATCTCACCTGATCGTAAGTGATGATGTGGTCGAGGATGTTACTCAGACTAAACTAGAGTTACTGGCTCTCAAGGACAGCTGATATTTATTTATTTATTTATTTTTTTACATAACTAATACGGTATAACCAATTACATTAGCTAGTGCATAGAAGTCTTAAATATAGATATACAAATAAAAAAAATGAAAAATACTAACAGAAACCAAAATTACATACAAAAAATAATAATAATAACACATTTGAAGATAAAGTCACGTCAGAATACAATATCAATAAAATATATATAGTACAACAAATTATATCATGTCACCAATTGAAAATACAGTTAACGATTTAAAATATAGAAATAAAATATTTAACCTAAAATTACAATACAAATTAAAAAGTTAAAATTGAATATTAAAATATAATGTCAATTAAATATAAATCAAATAAATGTAATATGTCAACAATTGAAAAAGATGGTAATTATGGCAAAAAAAAATAAAAAAATATTATAACATTACCAGAAGTCAAAGTCACACTGACACAAGTATTCCCATTCATCATCGTCACTCATTTCTTTTTTCTTACATGCTATCGTCTCACTGTATTCTAGACACTTTGTCTGCACACTCTTCCATTCGTCAGCAAATAAGTCACAATCAGGTGCCCAAGCCATGAGGCCATTGAACGCACTCAGAGAGCGTGAGATAGGGGAGTATGAGTGCTTGCACCGTGCGAGCTTGTGGCACCGCGAACAGCTGCTGGACGCGGCCGCCGCGCCGGTGGGTCCTGTCATCAGGGACATGGAGCCGAGACAGCTCTTTTATCTTCCATATACTTTCAAATAATACTGATTTCTCAAGTACGGGAACTAATGATGCTTGCTCATTTTGTATAGAATGCAGCAGAGAGCGCAGAAGCTGGTAATCCAGTTCTTGATGAGAAGGGAGAAACAGATGATGAATACGTCAACGAAGAAGAGGGATATACGAGTGAAGGGTAAGTACAAAGCATTGCATAAATAACAAAATATCAAATAAAACATAGGTAAAGCTGTGTAAAAGAAAATAGGTGAAAGTGGAGTGAGTTTTTAAAGGAAAATTATAACCATGTTGTTTTAGAAAGAGTGTATAAATATGCAGAGGATATATATTTTTTTACCCCGTGGGGTGCCGGGTTATAATTACACCTCCCCATATCATCCCGTGGGTGTCGTAAGAGGCGACTAAGGGAAAATACTGGAAGGTGGGCAGCAGCGCCTTCTAAGAACTGCCAACTTACACTGCGATCCCCAAGACGCCTGCCAAGCGTGAGGATTATGGCAAATACCCCCTTAATAGGGGAGGCGGTGTTCAGCAGTGGACCATCTGGCTGTTACAGAGTACAGAATATATTTTTTTACGTCTGATTGGTTAGATAGATAGATAGATAACACTTTATTGAGACACTATGAGGTTAGTCTTTGAACACTATCTCACCTATGATCACCTGATGGTAAGTGATGACATTGTGGTCGAAGATGTTGTTCAGGCTAACCTAGAATTACTGGCTTTCAAGGACAGTTGCCGGAACACACCGTTAGGTGCTTTACGACAGATTTTCTACTTGAGGGTGGTAGCTGACCAGGCGGGCATTCGCAAAATGCCCTACCACCATGCTATAACGACTGCCATCCTAACACAACAACCAGGACCGACGCGGATGGCTTAACGTGCCCTCCGAAGCACGGATGCGTTCAGTATAATGTCACCAGCGGTTACCCATCCAACTCATGACCGAGGCAGACGTTGCTTAACTTTGCTGATCGTTTTAGAATGGCTATGCAAACCTCGCTACGGGCGATTCGGTATCTTATGAAAAAATACTGTGCCTGATCCGAAAATACGATTCCATATATTTCTCCAAATAAATCATGAATACAGCTTTAATATTTCGCTTAATTAAGCTTTGTGTTTTATAGTCAATCGTATTGCAATACATATTTTATTTCTATTTACTACTAGTTTTACCCGCAGCTCCACCTCCGTGGATTATCCCTCAGGAGCCGTTAAGCCCGCCTTTTCTTGGAGCGTTGTAAATAGGTTACTTTCTAATCTTTTTTTTCTTAATATTTTTTTTTGCAATAGCACATGATCTGCAGTTTACATTGCAAAATTTGAATATACTTTTTAATCGTTTTAAATTGACATTGTTTTAAAAAGTTACCAATTTTTATCACTTCACAAACAATGACCTTTCCATACAAAGTTTCATCCCAAATTTCACACCCTTAAATCATCCTGTCAAAAAAATATCGAACACATCATTTTTTATTTTGAAAAATCTATCCGAATCCTAATTTTCAACAATGTAATTTAAAAAACAAAGGACTTCCATACAAATGTTTTCACCCATTTTACCCCCTTAGGGGTTGAATTTCAAAAAAATCCTTAGTACACCCCTACGTATCAAGACAAATACATACCCCAAATTTCAAGCCTTTGCGACCAGCGGTTTAGGCAGTGCGTTGTCTGTCAGTCAGTGAATCAGGACTTATATTCTTATACATATAGAGGTAGCAAGCAACCTCGTAAAGCTTACGAGTGAGCGAAATAGAACTAGCGGAAACGGAAATCTTTATGGTAGTGTACAACATGGTAGCTAAACAATAATTATAAATAAAATTTGTATATGCTTTATGTTAGCGCTGTATTCATGTTTTTTTTTTATCGAGAGAAATACATGGCGTCGTTTTAGGATCAAGCAAAGTATTTGAAGCGCTCGTAGCGAAGTTTGCTTAGCCGTTCTTAATCGATCAGCTAAGTACAGCAACGTCCGCCGCGGTCAGGAGTTGGATGGGTGACCGCCAGCGACATTACTACAGAGCGCTTCCGTGCTTCGGAGGGCACGTTAAGCCGTCGGTCCCGGTTGTTGTCTTACGATGGCAATCGTTACAGCATGGTGGTAGGGCATTTTGCGAATGCCCGCCTGGCTAGCTACCACCCTCAACTGGAAAATCTGTCGCCAAGAACCTAACGGTGTGTTCCGGCAGCTGTCCTTGAGAGCCAGTAATTCTAGGCTAACCTGAACAACATCTTCGACCACATCATCACATACCAGCTGGTGAGATAGTGGTCAAGGGCTAGACTATTAGAAAAAAAAGGTATATCCTCTAGAATTGTATATTTTATTCATATTTGTACTGTGTACACTTTTTCTAAACAAGCATGATCAAAATTTGCCCTTTTGAGACTCATTTTACCTTAACTCCTGCTATGCGAATAAACTTACAAATTTACAAAGAAAGGATGGTCCCGAGTTGCGAAATTATTTATTTCTTTGCAATTTTGTATATAGGAATATTTAAATTTCCCACTAAACACTGATCTTTCAAGGCTGGATTTTTTACTAACTTAAAAATGCTTACAACTAACATTTATTTTCTTTTGATATAGCAAGCCTTACGAACAATATAAGAGAGTGCCAAGGTAACTTAAAATTTTTAGATTATTAGTAGAGTATACAAGTAATTTAGAAGTTTACATTTTTAGCTATGCCCTGAATTCGGTTATTGTGCACCCCGGTTAATCGGTAATATGATAAGAAGTATCTTAAATGTTCTTGTATCCGCCGGGTACGTGCTGGGTTAAGGGTATTAAATGAAAGGTAGGACTCACGTTAACCACTCAATGGCTTGGTGGTACTCCCGAAGGGGCTCGGGCTTTGTGGCAGAGTTTTTCACTTTTTTTTATAACAGGTTTTAGGCACTGCCACACTATACACAGGATCCTGTACAAGCACTGCACTTTGTAGGCTTTAATCTAGGTCAATCTTTCACTATGCCGCGCCGACGATAGGAAGTAGGGAGCGACTTGCCACACTGCGTGTCGGGAGAGGCTGGGGTGAGGACCGCGGAGGGGAGTAGGAGATGGGTGAGGAATGTCAAGATGAGGTCATTTAAGAATGGGGTACATCGCACAGCGTAGGTACACATATGATAACAATTTTGGTGGCTTCATTTTTAATCCAGGACTTATGAAATATAATCTATATTCATACCAAGTTTCGTGGAAATCCATGCAGCTGGTTCGGAATTCAGCATTTAGTTTTTGCATGGTCGTAGGTCATTCTGCGTATTTCCGCCTGGCTAGCTACTACCCTCAAGTAGAAATTCTGTTGCCAAGCACCTAAGGGTGTGTTCTGGCAGGTGTACTTGAGAGCCAGTAATTCAATGTTAGCCTGAAAAACATCGTCGACCTCATCATCACCTACCATCAGGTGATATAGTGGCCAAAGGCTAGCGTATCAGCAATAAAATAATAATAATAATTTATAAACTTATTCGCTTTGCAAGAAATTACAATTTTAACACACTTAATTTGTTCTAAATTTAGTTGGTTTACATTTTGACTTTGACTTTGATATTTCCTAACCGATGATTTAAAAACTGAGATCTTGACGCGTTACATGGGTGCATACTTATATAGTTTTTAATAAATAAAAATAAACTTCTACAGGTCCGAAAATGAATATGAAGAAACAGGCTCAGAAGAAGAGATAGAAGAACACGACGAACAAGAAGAAGAAAGAGACGATGCTAATGAAGTCCTCGTCACGACCACAGATATGAAACAAAACGGTGAGAACCTAAAGGTTTATGCATTATACTTCATAGTGTACTTATTAATTTTGTAAAAAAAATATCAGTTATAAATCAAAATTCAAATCAATTGTTACCAAATTAACTTTTTTAGAAGCGCTCGTAGTTTAGTTTTCTCAGCCGTTCTTAACTTATTACTCAAGTTAAGCAACGTCCGCCGCGGTCATGACTTGGATGGGTGACCACAAGTGACATTACTACTGAGCGTGCACGTGCTTCGGAGGCATTGATACTATATTGATACTTAGACTATATATACTAGAAGACGCGACATTTCAAACGAGGATAGTCGACCAGTGCAAGTATGCTGGCCGGCATACTTTCCCCCACATGCAATTAGGCACTCGTAGAAATTAGGTACACGCGCTTTACGTTCTAAAATTGTGTATTCAAAATACACAATTGATAATACACAACATTCGTACGTAAAGCGCGTGTAATTATAACGAGTGCCTAGCTACGTGTGGGGGAGAGTATGCCGGCCAGCATTATTGCACCGGTCGACTATCCTTGTTTGAGATGTCGTGTCTTGTATATATAGGTCAATGTTCGGAGGGCACGTTAAGCCATCTGTCCCGGTTGTTGTTTTACAACTGCAGTGTTTATAAAACTCTCAAGTATAAAAACTTTTACCAAGCACCTAACGGTGTGTTCCGGCAGCTGTTCTTGAGAGCTAGTAATTCTACGACAGCCTGAACATCTTCGACCACATCATCTCATACTATCAGGTGAGATAGTGTTCAAATGCTAGACTATCAGCTATACCTGAGATAAAATACAATGTCGAGCTGCAGCAGAAACATATCGTTCGATATCGGAGTCACCCCGTGACCACGATCACTGCAAAGTGTTTGAAACGTCGGGACAAAATAATGTAAAATATACGCGATGTAAACCGTTTAAAGTTGTTTAATTGCCATGTGTAACAATCGCGAAAACCTAAGACAACATTATATCGTTCGATGTTCAGCGATTCGTTTTCTACTGGAAGGTAATAGTTGAGCATCCAGGTATGCATTGTGAAAATTCCCTTCTGCTATACTGCATACTAATGACCCTCCAGCCCACGGTAGGATTTCAACCTGCAATCGCTCTTCTAATAATATTTGCAGTCAACCGCAAAGCCACTAAGCCTCCGTGGCTTCAGATAATGTATTATTTTGAATATAATGTAGGTAATTACATTATTTTTTGATGTTATTGTGACGGATCAAACTCGAGGTCCACTTGATGTTGAGCGGACTAACCTCTGCCTATAACCGATGCATTTCGTCACAAGTTACGAATTGCACTGCGCCCGTCACCTTGAGACGTAGTTGTTAAGTCTCATGTGCCTGTAATTGCACTGGCTCTCAAGGACTGCTGCCGTAACACACCGTTAGGTGCTTGGAGACAGATTTTCTACTTGAGTGTGGTCGCTAGCAAAATGCCCTTCAACCATGCGATGCAGCTGGCAGGATTCGACCCACGGATCTGCTACGCGGCAGTCCATAGACAATGCCACTGAGCCATCATTGTTTCAATACTAGTTAAAGGTATTCATTAAGTGATTATTATCATCAGGAGACGTGATAAAGGATGATTCGCCAAATAAGAAGCCAGTGGGTATATCTGCCAGACCGCGGAGACTGTCCGATGTGGAGATCAAGGACCAAGAGAAACCGATACCTGACGGCAGCAGCTTTTTCATATTCTCAAAGACAAACTGGTAAGCAACAATTTCAATAAGTTTTGTATACCTTTATTATTTTTCATATATCAATTCTTTCTAAGATTTGAGAAATGTAAAGAAGAAAGATATTGAAGAGAAGGACATTTAAAAAAAAAATATATCTTCGTCGTGTCAATAGTCTGAAAATTTAAAAGAGACAGTGCTTGCCGATAGATTTGCATGGTTGAAGGGCATTTTGCGAATACCCGCCTGGCTAGAGACCACCCTTAAGTAGAAAATCTGTCAACAAGCACCTAACAGTGTGTTCCGGCAGCGTCCTTGAAAGCCAGTAATTCTAGATTAAGCCAGTTAACACCTTTGACCACATCATCACTTGTCACCATTAAAATATACCAAAACTTTATTTTTTATTGCGATTATAATACTAGAATGATATTCAAATTTACAAATTATGTTATCGATTTTCGTATATATTCGATTATGTATTCGATATTATGACGTTAATGGACATGTTTAATTTAATATTTATTATAAGCAATTAAGAACAAAAAAAATTGCAAATATTTTTTGTCAGATTGATGAATGTCAATCTTATTACAAACTAAGAACTTTATTGTACCATATTTTTTACAAATAAATTATCATTATCATGACCATTAGTTGACATTATGGTCAAAGAAGGCTTATCAGTAATAAAAAGATAAAAAATATATTATAATCAGGGTGGGTAGCTAGCCAGGCAAGTATTTGAAAAATGAAGTTACACTGTTTGAAGCTTTATCACGTAGCAGGATTCAAACTATAGACCCCCGCGTGGCAGACTAAAGTTGATTCCTATTTTATATATATAGCTAATAGGTCAGCCTTTGACCTCTGTCTCACCTGATGGTAAGTGATTATGTGGTCGAAGAGGTTAACAGGCATAACCTAGAATTACTGGCTCTCAAGTACAGCTGCCGGAGTACACCGTTAGGTTCTTGGCGACAGATTTTCTACTTGAGGGCGGTAGCTAGCCAGGCGGACATACGCAATATTCCCTACCACCATGCTGTAACGACTGCCATCCTTAGACAACAACCGGGAGGTAGGGTTAACGTGCCCTCCGAAGCACGTTCACGCGCAATAGTAAATGTCACCAGTGGTCATCCCACGGTCATGACCACGGCGGACGTTGCTTAACTTAGCTGATCGGTTAAGAATGTCTAAGCAAATTTCGCTTTTATATACAAGTGACACGTTTTGTTTGCAGGTTCCGAGTAACCTGCTACAAGGTCCAAAACAACTCCTGGTTCAAGAACTTGATTCTAGTAAGCATTTTGGCGTCTTCCTTAATGTTGGCAATGGAGGATCCTGTAGGCACTGAAAGTAGAAAGAGTGAGGTAAGAAATTTCCTTGTACATGATACGGCTTTGGAGAAGTTCCCTTAGCATGTTTAAATTACGCTTATGCTGTATCATCTGCTGAACATAGCCTCACTTAATAAGGCGGATGTTGACTTCCATGGCGGGAATCCAACATTTGCTATCCCCCCTTTTGCTACCTATGGGTGTCGTAAGAGGCGACTGAAGGTGGAATACCGAAAGGTGGGCAGCAGGGCCTTCTGAGGACCTGATATCTTAAACTGCGATCTCCAACCTGCCTGCCAAGCGTGGGAATTATGGCAAACACAGCCTCCCCTGTGGTAGTAGACAATCCGGCTAAGTGCAGTATCTTTTTAAAGGTTTTTTGTAATATGTTGTCTTAAAATATTTTGTTTAATATTACACATCATTAAATATCTTTTTCTGTACTTCCAGGTACTTCGCAAGATAGACTATTTCTTCACGGCTGTGTTTACGATGGAGCTGGTGCTAAAACTGATCACATACGGGTTCATCCTCCACAAGGACGCCTTCTGTAGATCTGCTTTTAACCTCCTCGATCTCTTAGTCGTGATTGTGTCGCTCGTCTCTTTGACTGGGTGAGTTACTATTAAAAAAAATGCCAAAAAAATAAATATCAATATTAAATATTTCATATATTTAGGTACTCCGTAACAATTCAAATGTAATTAAGCAATCGGCCAAGTGTGAGTCGGAATCGCGCAAGAAGGGTTCCGTACCATTAGCTATACAACATTAGACTTCATATTTTAATTTTTTTGTTTTAACGTGCGAGAGTTCGACTTGTACTTGGCCAACTTTTTGTATTTGTTGTTATAGTGGCAACAGAAATACATCATCTGTGAAAATTTCAACTGTCTAGCTATCACCGTTCTTGAAATACAGCCTGGTGACAGACGGACGGACAGCGAAGTCTCAGTAATAAGGTCCCGTTTTTACCCTATGGGTACGGAACCCTAAAAAGAATCACACAGATATTTTTTTTTTACATAAAATGGAACTGACTTCTTACACTAAAAAGTATAAAATAACTTGTCGATCCCATGCTTATTTCATTCTTTTCAGTATTAGAAGTTTCTTCGATTTTATATAAAATAAGTTCATATTATTACGATAAGTTCATATTTAAAAAAAATCAAATTAATACCTTAATAAAACACTTAAAAAGTTTTAAAAAAATCTAGTGACAATTCCACCTAACATACCTGGGCGGAATTGAAATTAGGCGGAATCGTCGCTTTTTATATTTTTTTGTTAAACTATTAAATAAGTGTTTTCTTAAAATAGTTTTAAAACATTTGTTATAATTATGTTAAACTAGTTTTTTGTCTGGTTATTGCAGGTCTAGCATGTCTTTTATAAAGATTTTGAGAGTGTTTCGAGTGTTGAGGCCCTTGAGGGCTATCAATAGAGCAAAAGGATTGAAGGTCAGTATTCATTTCCTAATAGTTTTAGCACTTAAGTTTATTGAAATTATGGAAATATCATTAAAGCTTTATTATTGCCATTGAATCATCAAAAATGGATTCCTGAAAAAGAACTAAAGTATTCTAATAAACTATAAGTGATCCAGATATTAGCTTCCACTATTATATACTAGAAATCAGTTCTAATAGTACAGATCTGGATGTGCTAAAATATTTTTCAATTAAATAAGACGAAGAGAATGAAGTGTGTTGTGAACTTTGTAATATTGTTAATATTAACAATACTTCACTTGTTATAAATAGGGCATTGATTTTGAATTAAAAGTAGAATTTTATCAAATTGTAGTAAAAATATGTTTTCCAATTTTAGCATGTAGTACAGTGCGTGATCGTAGCTATAAAGACCATCGGAAACATATTGTTGGTGACAAACCTTCTGCAATTCATGTTTGCCGTCATGGGAGTGCAAATGTTCAAGGTATGGGACATAATATTGATAAAAAAAACGATTTTCAACCCACCTACCGACACCTTTGGGTAAATAAATAATATTTATAGTAAGTATGCTATTCATGAGATTGTGCACTTATCAAAAATCATCTGATTTTGTTTCTATGTGTGAGGCTTCTGCATTTTTTTTTGGATTTTTTCAGTTACTAACTGTTTTCTGCTTCTTGTTCGTGGGTCCAAAAAATTCTAACTAGGAGTTTGCACGTTTGTTTTTCTCCATTGAAAAGCCCAAAGGTGTTGTGTGATTTTTTGGATCCAAATTTAAAGAGCTTTGGTGTGTTTTTTTGCACAACCCTACCTACCTGGACATTTCACTCGGCACTAGAAGTGAGGTACTTGGTTTATTTCTTGTGTTTTTCTCGTTTTTGTTTTACCGTTCCACAGTCAGCTCAGGACACTGACATTTTTGAAAGTAATGTTTTTTTTTGTTTTAAATAAAACCAAGGACTAACGATGTAAGTAGGCACTGTTTTTTTCTGATTTTGTTTAACATATATTTTTGCATTTTTTGCACAAAACATCGTGCTACATGTAAACACCCACACAAACGCATTTGGGATGAAATGGGTAAAATAAAACGGCAAATGGGTAATGTTTTTTTGGAAATGTTGCTTTAAATAATGTTTGCGCTTATAGTATGTTGTGAAGTGTGTGTTTGCTTCTATAAAGTCAATAGGAAATATATTTGTGATAAACCATATGCTTCAATTTATGTTCTCGGTTGTCGGCGTACAATTGTTTAAGGTATTTCATCTTTATTATTATACTAAATTAAGGTCTAGAATTCTCAACACTGGCTTTACAAACGATATTGTTGCTTTGGTATTATTGGTAAGTTAACATAATTGTATCTGCTGTGTATATCTGTGTCGTAAATTGCAATGTTGTAACCAACATTATAATCTTTGTGCTTATAGATAGAAACAGAAGCAGGTGATTATTGTTCTTGAAGGGCTACTAATATTGTGACGATAACATTATGGTATGACTATTACCGTCTCGTTCTTGTATCTAAGAAAGACTAGGATTTTTTATTCTATCGTTTGAGATTGCAAGAAATTGTTGAGTTGTACAACGGCATCAATATAATTGTCACATTGAAATGATCTTAGGTTAAAGACCTAAATCATTTTATTTGACTAATAATTGTAAATAGATATGAGCTAAAATCACTTTCAAGCATGATCATCAAACTGGTCGATCAACCATAAACAATCTCAATTGTATTAGAATTTATTAGAACCGCATCCTTGTATATTGGTGGTTGAAATGATCTCGGAATAATGACATTCATGCAGTGATACAAACAAAGAAGTAATGTTAACCATATTTTGATCGAAGCTTATATCGCTTTGCTCCTCAACAATAATAAACAATTTTTATCTCAGGTAACTTAAAATAACATTTAACTAAACAAAGTAAATAAAGTTATTTTGACCAACATTGATATATACATTATAGAATAACATACTAATAAATAAAGTTATAAAAATAAACCATTGAACAGTTAACACGGGCTAGAAATTGCTTAGTATCCTTCAGAATTAACAATTTTTTTTTTGCTGAGAATTTGCTCTCATGAGAATAGAATTGAAATTTACATTCTATCGAGATTTCAAGTGTTTAATATTGATGGCTAAAATGCTATAATAGTATATTTTGATACTAGTGAGAAAGTTGCTCACGAGTTTCATACGCACATTTTCAACACCCTTGCGACGAAAAAATAATATTGCACAAATGCGATACAAACAACATACCAAAATTATGGAAAATAGCGCGAGGGTTTTGTTTTTTGCGCGCGGCAAATGTATGGTGGTTGATTACATATACTTAGCCTTAAACCTCTTTGTTGTTGCAATTCTGTATTACCCGATTAAATTGAAAATGCTCTGTTTACTCGCATATAATTTGCACTTAGGTACTAACTTAACTTTGTAGAGATAATTCTATTAAGCACTAGGGTATAATATTATTATGTACGAGGGTGTTATAGTTCGGTTTATAGCCCTAAGAACGATATAATAAAGCTCACTTTACGAGCAAGGGTGTTGAAAATTTTTATTATGTTGGTACTTGCAATACTCAAAGGTAGGTCAATGATTTGTTGAATCAATTTCATATTATTATATATTACCTAACCTGACATAGAGGTTCCAGACATGTTAGAAATGATGGGATTATTTTGCTATTTATATTCAATTACACAGTAAAGTTATGTTTTCTGCATGATAATACTTTATAACTCCATATGAAGAACTTTTTATATTTTGAACCGATCAAATACTACCCAGCGTTAAGTTTTACTCCTTCGAATAAGATAAATCTTATCTTATATATTAATTAAATCTTATATAATATAAGGTAATATTTGATCGGTTCAAAATATAAAAAGTTCTTAGTCATTTTATGATTTATTTTACAAAGCGTTATAATCGGGGATGATCCGATCTTGTCCGCAACAAACTTTGATGTAATGGATCGTAAACATCATTATATAACATTTTACTCACGTATGAGTAGATAGATATATATTGGTAATATACTAACAACCTTTTAGGATTGACATCGTCCTAACAAACATTTTGAGATACTTTTTTTTGTTTTGAAACATTTTTTTAAATATTTTTTTTGTATTTTACTACCTACTCCGAACCAAAAGCGTGCACCGCGGCATCACTGGACCGCGCCGTGCTCCCTTTGAATAGAATGTGAATATTTACGTCAAGCAAAGTAATCTAAAATATGAAATAATACATTACAGGCACAAGATACTTTTAACATTAAATGGGCCTCGTACTTTTCGCATCAAAAATACATAAAAACTCCGAAAAAAAATATATCAAAATGTTTCTTAGGACTAGCAGATGTCAACCCTAAGAGGTTGTTAGCATATTACCAATAATCCTGTACTATCGATAAAAATATCTTCATTTGTTTTACGAAAGATAATCTGATTTTATTAGAATTATTATTTAGACTCTTACGAAGATTGTGCTCTCAGAATATTGCCACCTGCATCTTAGATATTCTATAAACGTATATGTGTTACCTTTTATAATGATTTCAGGGTAAATTTTTCAAATGTACAGACATCACGAAAGTTACAGAGGGTGAATGCCAGTAAGTATAGAAAACATTTTTATACAGAAGTAAGAGATACTTAGTTTCAAACTAATCTTGATCCTTGTTTGGAGAATTTAAAATTGAGTTAATTGGATTAAATATAATTTTGCCAAATAAATTGGATGTAATTTGATAAAAGCTAAAAGCTTGCAAAGTGTCTTTTTTATGTTGGCAGATTAGCCTTTGGCCACTATCTCACCTGAAAGTAAGTGATTATGTGGTCGAAGATGTTGTTCAGGCTAACCTAGAATTACTGGCTCTCAAGAACAGCTGCCGGAACACACCGTTAGGTGCTTGGCGACAGATTTTCTACATGAGGGTGGTAATTAGCCAGGCGAGCATTCGCAAAATGCCCTACCACCTATAACGACTGCCATCCTAAGACAACAACCGGGACCGACGGCCTCCGAAGCACGGAAGCGCTCAGTAGTAATGTCACCAGCGGTCTGGTGACCGCTGGTGACATTACTGCGTTGTATTAGTGAGTTGGATGGGTATCCAACTCATGACTGAGGCAGACGTTGCTTAGCTTTGCTGATCGGTTTAGAACAGCTAAGCAAACTTCACAAAGAGCACTACGAGAGTTTACTTTTTACTGATACCTTTGATTTCACCTGTTGGTAACTTGGAATGGTTTTTCAATACTGCCAGAACACACTGCAACACAATCATGCTTATAATATATTATGAGATTTACGAGTAGTGATTTTTCTACATTATGTAAGCATCTTGAAGCAGTTAAGCGATAATAGCTATAATGGACTGCCGTATCGCATGTCCATGATTCAATCCCCACTGCCAGCTTGAACTTCACCGCATGGTGGTACGGCATTTTGTGAATGCTCGCCTGGCTACCTATCAACCTCAAATAGAAAATCTATCGTCAACTCATTCCACATGATATTCTATTTCGGCCCCCAAGTGCCTGTTAGACATATGTGATTATTTCTTATTATGAATACAAACACTACAGTGTGCGAAAATCATATTTTACAAATTATTGAAGCACAAAATTGTATGCCCCCGGCGGGAATTGAACTGATTGATGTCGTAACCCTACTAGGTAGCTCATTCCGAGAGTTAAGTGTTTGAAAAACACTTCTTTCGATCAGATGAAGTCTAGTAGTCTGGTTGATGGCCGCTCACCGTCGCCTATGACTGTTAAAGAAATACGAGAATTTGGCAGAAATAGCCGTACCCAGGTGGCCAAGCGGCTTAGGCATACAGAGCGAAATCAAAGGACGCGTAATCCCTGCCCGGGGCATAAAAAATTGTGCTTCAATAATTTGTAACATATGTAATTAGCTGAAATTTTATTGGTTTTCCGATTTTTAGCTGAAATTTTATTGGTTAAGTATGTTTTATTATTTTCAGGGGATCATACCTAGTGTTCGAAAAAGAGAAAGCTTCGGTGGAAGATCGGATTTGGAAGAAGAATAAGTTCAACTTTGACGACGTGCTCAGTGGAATGCTTACACTGTTTACTGTTTCCACATTTGAAGGCTGGCCTGGGTAAAAAAAAAACTGTTATTTATGTATAAGTTAACATATATAAGTTAACTCTTTATTAACACTAAAAAAAATACATAAAAATACTAAGGGCTAATTTCTCGAAACTGGATTAAAATTATTCGACGATAACTTTAATCTCTATAACCAATAAAATGTGATACACCTTTGTCACCATAGCCATAATATATAAATATGCCAGACAAACAAAAAAAAACAAATATTTATTTCATTAAAATCACATACTTAGTACATATTTACATAAAATCACGCCTCTTTCCCGTAGGGGTAGGCAGAGACCACAGATTTCCACTTGCTACGATCCTTACATATCTCTTTCGCTTCATCTATACTCATCAATCCTTTCATACATAACCGTCGGTTTAGGGTACTCCTGACCTGGCCTTTTTTCAGAACATCTTCAATCTGATTTCGGAACGTTCGCCTAGGTCTTCCCCTTCAAACACTTCCGTTCACTTGTCCTACGTATACCTGTTTAGTCAATCTCATTTTATTCATTCTCTCTACATGTCCAAACCATTTTAACATACCTTTCTCGATTTTTGTCACTACATCCTCATTCACACCACATCGTTCATAATAATAATAATAATAAAAAAAAAACAATATAATAAATAAAAATAAATTCATAATCGTTCATACTTAGTACATTTGCAACTAAACGTTCATAATAACATTATTTTAATACTGATCTTATATTGCAGTACAGTTATTTACTTTGACAAACTATGCTAGGTCGTACCTTTTTTTTTTTTAATCTTATTTTTTTTAGGGACTTTTTACAAAATTGCATGCCAGTCCCTGTGCTACAGTTGTCAATGTATCTGGTATTGACTTTTGTGAAATTTGACATCAAACAAGCTAGAAGCTAAAAGAACAAATCCACAAACTAAAATCAAATATGGCCATCTTTGATGCAGCTCTTAGTACGTACTATTTCTATGTCCACGCTGCTGTCACATGTCCTAAAAGTTAATTCTATGCAGTTTTTACCCAAAAAGACTTCTTGTCTTTTTTCACTACATTAAGCCAACAAATTCAAAAACTGCATCTAGGTTCGGCGTTCTATGCAATAGCCTATACACCTTCAGCCTATCACATTTTAATGGTCTATAGTATAAAGTTATCTGTAACTTATTAATTAAATCCTAGTTTGGTGAAATTGGCCCAACGACTAATACACTAAAAAATAACTATGATACTTATGATGATAGCGTCACAATATACGGCCTTATTACTACAAGCGATCTCTTCCAAGTTGACTACTCGTAGTAGCACCCGGCGATTTCACGCAATTAGAATAAAAAGTGATAATGACGATGAAAAGTATCAAAATACATGTTAAGCCGATTTAACTTACGGCTTTTACGTCGAGAAGGCTTCTCGCATCCGTGACGTCACAAAGCCGGCTCCAACGGAAGACCAGCGCTGGTTTTACACTAGCATATGCTGAGTTGGAGACCGGTTTTACGTACTTATTAATATTCCATTTATACAATACTTTATGTATGTTTATTTCTACTGTTGTAAATAAATAAAAAAAAAACATATTTCATTTCTTTTAGTATGTATCAAACTTACGTTGGTTTTGATGAAAAGTATGTTGTCATCCAAGACTAAATTTTCTGTATTCCAAGTTTCATTCACATCAGTTCAGCCTTCTCAGCGTGGATGAGAAACAAACACACACACACGCATATCTGCACATCTTCACTCATACATATTCACATTTGTGATATTAAAACTCCGCTATTATTCAGATTATTGTCAACCTCTATGGACTCGAACGAAGAGGATCATGGACCTATCGAGAACTCGAGACCAATGGTGGCATTCTTTTACATTAGCTACATTATCGTAATAGCATTCTTCATGGTGAGTCAATCAACCTTACTAGTTTTCAATATTGGTCAAATTTTAATATATGCACTAAGAATATGAGTGGCTCTGGATTGACTTGCATCAATTCAAACCGTAGTGACAGTGGCTGGCAGCTCAGCAGCTGGAAATTTAGCTGTCAAACCATTTTCGACTTTATTGCTTTCAATACAATGTACAATATAGGATGAAAGAATAGACGGTAAGAGTCTGCTCGCGGGGCCGCGGGCAAACATGCGACTTATGCCAGACCTTCAAGCAATACTATGCATTGATGTGCTAAAGATAAAGTTGAAAATGGTTTGACAGTAAAACTGCCGGTAATATCCACTTCGATGGGAATCGAGCCTAAATCACTCTGCAACCAGTAACTGATGTGGATGTAATTTTTCTAATGGTGATCACGAATAAAAAGACTAGAATTGGTAGACGCCCCACTACGTAGACTAATATCAATTTGAGAGTAGGTGTCATTAGATGTATTAAGTACTTATTTGTTTTGGTATTAAAAAAGACCCGGTGTTCAACAGAAGACGGTCACGATAATCATCAATATAAATATATATATATGTATGAAAGCAATACTACGGCATCCTCATAATACAACTCCACTCAAACGCACACTTCTTACGAAACACCATGGCCCTTTACTGGCGCCATTTTTAAAAACATTTATTTCTTTTCGTCTATGGCCATGGTATTAACATATTTGTCGTTATATATTAAATTGTACATACATTTATAAATCACGTGAGACCATGGATTCCTGGGGGCACTAGGCATTTTTTTTTTATTCTTACACGACTATGAGTATCTCCTAGAGTGTAGAGTACCTACCTGTTTTTTTATAAACGTGGTAAGCAAATTTTGTCAAAACATTTTGGCTTCTCTATCCAAATGCCCAAATTGCACTTGCGGTTTCTACTGGTATTGCCAATGTTATTTTTTTTCTTATTCAAGTAACATAAGTTAATTAGCTGTTGTGTTGTTATGATAAAGACAAAATAGCGGTGCCAGGTTTTAGGTTAGCAAAGACAAATAAAAGGTCCTTCTTAGGCAACTGTGTGCGGTTTTATAATAAATTGCCCAAACATATTACAACGCTCACAGAAAGAAAATTCAAGTTGCATGTGAAGAATATATTGATAAAGAAATCTTACTACACAGTTTGTGTTTACGCGATAAAATGCTTGGACTGGTTCGCCTCTGCCAAGCGCCTGTCACCTACGTAATGTAAATAAATATTGTAATAATTTTACTACATAGTATGTAACACATTGTTAAAAAACGTTTAAAAGAATGTCCCCGAGTTTCTTGCCTGTTCTTCTCGCAGTGGCTCTATAATTTTTGTCTGCTGAACGTGGCAGCACAATGTAGTATATTTTGATATTAAAATTTGTAATTGATCTTCATAAGAGCGTCGTAGACGCCTAAAATTAATAAATGGTTTTGACTTTGACTTCGTAGTATTTTGTTAAATAAAGGCATACCGCCGGTAAAAAAAAATAACACTACTACATATATCCTTACATATTTTATTTATTGTTGAACTGTGCCATTACTACGCATAACTGAATATAAAATTTTCAGGTGAACATCTTCGTAGGTTTCGTCATAGTAACATTCCAAAAAGAGGGCGAACAAGAGTTCAAAGACTGCGAGCTCGATAAGAATCAAAGGAATTGCATCGAGTTCGCTTTGAAAGCCAAGCCTATTAGAAGGTATACACAATACTTGTTATTTAATATTTTGTCTTATTTTAATTTGTTGTATGGTTGTAGGAAATTACGCTAATGCTCGTTAACTACCACTCTCATATACAAGGATATTGGTAAAATGCTAACAACCTCTTAGGGTTGACTTCTGCTAGTACTAACAAATATTTTGAGTTATTTTTTTTTGTTTAAAAAAAAAAATTATGCCTACTCTGAGCCAAGAGCGCCCGCTTGGCAACACTGGACGGCACCGTGCTCCTTTTGAATAGAGTATTGAATATTTACATCGAGCAAAGTAATAAAATATATGAAATAATGTATTACAGGCACAAGAGCCTTTTAAAATCAGGTGGTCATAGGACTTATTCAGTCAAAAAACCATAAAAAAAAAACACAAAAAAATTATAGGTAGATACAAAAAAAAACATCTCAAAATGTTTGTTAGGACTAGCAGAAGTCAACCCTAAGAGGTTGTTAGCATTTTACCAATATCCCTGTATAAAAACTAGTCACCAAGCATCTAACGGTGCGTTCCGATAGATGTCCTTATAAGAGCCAGTCATTCAAGGTTAGCGTGAACAACATCTTCGACCACATTATCACATACAGTGAAATAATGCTCAAAATCTAGCCAATAATATGTAATAAAAAACCTTTAGACTGTATATGACAACACTCGAAATAGAAATGAACTACAGTGCTAAGCGAGACGTCAACGCGGGCGTCCCGAGCTCTCCTTGAAAAATACCACCGAATGTGGTTGAAACTATAGTCGGAGCTATCTGACTGATTCACGTGAGTTATCCCGTATTATTTACTAAAAATGAGTGAAAACCACGTTAGTTTTTATAATAAAAAAAAAAAAAAAAAAAGAAATGAACTATGTAGTGGTGCCAGGTTCTAGATTAGCAAAAACAAAATTTATATTCTTTCACACAAAGAGGGATAATTCTAGCTGCATTATCTACATTTACACTTATAATAATATACACTAATATTATAAAGAGGAAAGATATGTATTTTGTATGTAACGAATAAACATCAAAACTACTGGACCGATTTGAAATAGTTATTTGTTATACAAGAGTGCAAAGTTGCTTTTTAACCGCGTGTTCAATTTTGATGACCGAGCAAGCGAAGGAATCAAAAGAGCACGAGGTGAAAAATCGTTGCACTCGAGTGCAACACGTAACTTTTCATTCCACCTCAGCGAGGAAATGAGTAAATGCAAAAAAAAAACAAATTAAAAAAAAGTTGTATGATATATTCGGCACCATAGAGGTAGCAGTAAATAGGTTTAATGTTTTTTTTAATTCACAAACTTAGTGCACACGATGTTCTAAATTCAATTTATTTTATCCTCTAGAGAATAAAAACGGCTTTTCCACTCAGATATTGAAGATTAAAAATACTCTTTCCGAGATGGTGGGATGAAAAATTCTTTCACCATTAGAATGCTACATTATCCCTGATGAACAATAGGCCCGAGTTTCTCGTCAGTTATTGTCAAGGTGATGCTATACCCTTTTAAACGACTTCACAAAAGGAAGAGCTCAATTTGTTTGGTTTTATTATTTTTGTTACCTCAGAATTTTAGACCGGGTGTACCGACTATGACATTTTTTTTATTTGAAAGCTGTTGCTTGTCTTTTGGCCCCATTTAAATTTCAACAAATTCGGTCAACCCGTTTTTGAATTACACTCCAATAACTGAAATATATTTTCTTGATGATATAGTCGTTCAGTGAATGACAATCATCCCGTTAGAAGCAAGGTCACTAAAAAGAGCCAAAAAAATTTTTTTCCCATAAAATGGAACCTACTTCAACTCTCAGAATTGTGAAATAACTTGTCAAAGTCGGTACCATGCGCACAATATTGTGATAATAGGTACTTTTGAACTATCATGGTACCGACTTCGACAAATTATTTCACACTTTTGAGGCTTGAAGTCGGTTCCATCTTTTGGTTAAAAAGTTTTTGCTGTAAAGAGGCAGAGAATCTTTAGTTAAAATTTTAATGATTTTTATTTCAGATACATTCCAAAGCATCGCATTCAATACAAGACTTGGTGGTTCGTGACGTCAGAGAGATTTGAATTTGTCATATTTTTTTTCATTGTACTAAATACTATAGCACTCATGATGAAATTTCACAGAGCTTCCGATGAATATAAAGAGGTGAGTATATTTTAATCAAATTTTCTACATATAGGTGGTAAGTAGGCTTAACTACTCCGTGGGGTGCCGAGCTGGAGTTGCACCCGACATATCTTCCTGTGGAAGTCGTAAGAGGCGACGAAGGGAGCAATACCAGAAGGTAGGCAGCAGCGCCTTCTGAAGAACTACTATCTTACACTGCGACCCCAAGACGCCTGCCAAGCGTCATAGTAAACCCGACCAACTGGCAACCCGATTGGGGAAGCCTGGCAACCCGGTTGTTCAACGGTGGATATTAAGGCTGCAGATGACTGGGTACATGTAACAAAAAAATATTTATTTTTTATGTCACTAAATAAAATCCAATTTAGACCAAACTAGCAGCGGCTCGAAGCATTACTGTCAAACCATTTTCAACTTTATCCCTATTTTTATAATATATAGTATAGAATGAAAGACTTGACAGTAATGGGGCGTTTGATGTCGTGCCATATGATATTATGCATTGTTTTGATAGAGACAATTGAATGTAAAACTATCAGTCTGGAGTCTTGTCGGTAGATCGCAATAGAAGGAAAGCTTGCTTGAAAGGTTCGCGTGTGACACAGAACAAAAAGGACTAGAAGGATCACTCCGCAAAGCCATTCCAATAAATAAACAACTTTAGTCACAAAGCAATAAAGTGCAATTCAGCTTGCGAGTCTCGGAGTATCTAACCTAACCTATATTCACCTACAAGGCGTCTCTCTTTCTATCGCATAACTCTGCTCTCTTCTGACGCGACACGCATCAATAACCTCGTCCGGAAGGATACGACGATGTACCTAGCTTTTTACTTAAAGGTTGGAGTATGCCATGTCAGCCTATGATCACTAATACATGTGTCGTGTTTTTTTTATTGCAGGGCCTCGATTATGTGAACCTGATGTTAACAACTGTGTTCATGCTAGAGTTTGTATTCAAACTGGCAGCATTTAGATTTAAGGTAAGAACAACAAATATAATAATTTGATAATATTAATAAAATTTATTTATTAGCAAGCCATACATGAAACTTAAGAAAACTTAACATTAATCGAATAACATTTAAAAATGTTTCCAATTATGTACAAAATTCGCAATATTGAGCAACACCAAAACTTTAGGCTAGAATTAGGAACGGAACTCAGTCGGTCAGAGCATACCCCGCCTATAGGGGTGGATGATCGGTCAGAACATGATGTTCGAATCCCGCACATGACTTTAATTTTTCCTATTATGAATTAGTAATTTTGTAGTCTTTCTGAAAACCGTGCGGGGGCGATAAAGGTAGCCTACCTTTATCGCCCCCGCTTTTTAATAACTTTACCAAATAGGTTACCGAACAATCTAAATCAGCGTTCGGGAAATTAAATTTGACACTTTCTATATTTTATTTTCTGTAGATGAAACTTAATTTTATTTTGCATTCTGATCTATTATCATTGAGCTAATACGTTACTCAGGTTCATGTCTATTATATTCCTTGTTTCCCCAGGTGTGCGGTAATCAAAGATTACATGATAAAACACCGAGCTCGCCGGCGAGCTCTAGGCTAAAATAAAGTCCTGATTAGTGTCTCTCCAAATATCACAGAGTAATTTATAAAAAAAAATTTCCTTGTTTTACAGAACTATTTTGGCGACGCGTGGAATACGACGGATTTTATTCTAGTAGTGGGAAGTATTATCGACATAGTAATAACGCAAGTTAACGGAAAATTGCCTAAAATTGTGAGTATATACATACACATTATATAAGTACCATAGAGGGAATCACACAGACTCAGTACCCCTCGCGGGTACTGAGACTTGTCACTTTTATCGTATAATACGTATTGTAGGTAATAATCTAACGAGTTTGTTAATGCATTTATTATTTTCTTTTCAGGAAGGAGCTGTAAAACAGCAGCTGAAAGTGGTGAGTTTGTTGTACCTACAATATATATTTAAATGTTTTTAACTTAATATTAGGAACCGACTAGGACCTGCGTTATATTTACCGGAAAGATTCCGACCAGTTTCGGACTCCTTCGTCTGGGAGTCACGATTGCGCGAAGCAACGATCACGGACCTTAGCAAGTAACTAAAAATAAGTGAAGTTGAGTGTTTTTTGTTGTAATAAGCCTTTGTTGTAATAAGCTTTTGATCACTACCTTGCCTATTGGTAGAACAATTGATGATGCGAAACATGTTAAACCTAGATTGTGGACTATTCTCAAGGAGAGCTGCTGGAACACTACATTAGGGTGTTTGTAGACAGTGTCAGATACTGAGGTGAGCATTTCCTAAATGCTCTACCACCATGCAGTGTAACTTAAGAAGAAACGAACCATGAACCCACAACGCAGCTGTCCATAGTCATTACCACTGGCTCATCAGTTTACAAAAAAATCTTTGAATAAATGTTTAGTCAGTGAGCAACAAGCTACTACTCGTACAGACGTGAATGCGGTGTTGATGAATATCAGTATCATAACTGGACTCTTTTCCATGTCAACGCTGTAATTTAAAAGCGTAAAGTCGCGAGTACAATACCAAGGAGAACATTTTCAAGGACGGCTGCTTAGGTTAGGCAGTTATTTAAGCAGATATGTTGGTTGGAAGCAGGGTGAGGACAGGTTATTGATAAGTGAACAATCTCCATTTCTCTTCTTTCAGAGTCTTTCATTGAAATACATCACATTCTTCCGTCTCTTTCGAGCCATGCGACTGATCAAACTGCTGTCCCGTGGGGAACGAATACGGACTCTTCTGTGGACTTTCATCAAGTCGTTCCAAGCCCTGCCATACGTAGCTCTTCTCATAGTCCTGCTGTTCTTCATCTATGCTGTAGTTGGGATGCAGGTAAATATTTTAAACATTATTCTTCAATATTATCACACGTTTTTAATATCCTTTGTAATGGTTACAATATGGTAGAGATCTACATGAGTGAGATAACATTTGGAAGATGTTGCCATCACACTGGCTTAGGTTAACTTGGTTTAGTGCATTCTATTATATATAGTTTTAACATGTTCGTGAGTATTGTAGTAACTGTGTGTAACTTGAACCGTTCGTGTTCAGTATATGGAAAAAGTAGTGGTTCTTAACTTTTTGGTATTAAATTTTTGCAGTGTTTCATTTGATCCGGGTAAGCCACCGAAGTGATGACTGTCACAAACAATTTGTGTCGCTGATAACAGTTATGTTATTTTATTTGTTCTTTACCTCTAACATTTCTAATTGTATTTTCTCGCAGGCTAGGCATTACTTGCTTTCAAGTGGTTTTAATCAGTAGTTATAAACCTTCTTAGATATTTCTGTTGTATCAGTGATATTGAAATCTTGGATCGATAAACATTTATCTTCAAAAATGCCAAACAGAATTTAAAGTAACGGCAGAAACATTTTTAGAACTAGAAGTAAAATAACTGTTAATGGTCTGTAACATTAAATATTAATACATAAAGTACTAAATAAGGATACAAGAGAACCGCTTAAATGTCACAGCCAGTCGTGACGGCAATTCATGACAGGAAACTTATGTAAATCCAAGATGGCGAATTCAAGATGGCCGCCATAAATATCTTCTTAAATGTGTTTTTGTTTATTTTACAGTTGTTCGGCAAAGTGTACAACGACGACGATGTAATAACTAGTAACAACAACTTTCAAACGTTTGGCGGTGCCTTGATGGTTTTATTCCGATCTGCTACAGGTGAACTTCTTTTCATTCAAAAGTGAACTAGAATTTAATTTTGTATTGACGAGTAAAGGATACATTTATAGATCTATAAAGTCCTGAATTCGATGATGGGTTCTAAAAATGTTATTGGTTGTACATCAAAGAAATTTTTAATGACAGATAGATACGTTGTAGTGTCGTAATCGTTTGATGCTAACAGGCTACCCTCTTACTGCATGAGACTTTAAAATAATTAGTAATATGTTGGTGTTTATACATATCTGTCTTTCTCTACAATGTTTTCCCTTTGATAAGAACAGGTGAAGCATGGCAAGACATAATGATGGCATTGTCCAAAAATGACTTCGAAAGGCCAGAAGAACCAATAAGGTGTATCAACGGGACTGACATAAATGGCGTTCCCATCAAGGATGAGAACTCGGAATGCGGTAACTGGTTCGCGTTCCCATATTTCATATCCTTCTCACTGCTGTGCACTTTTTTGGTAAGTTGCTGTTGCTGCAATAAATAATTAGGTAAAAGACTACAAATGTTTAATCTATGTGTCGACAAGTTATGAAACAGTAAAATTGCTGCAATTCACCCGTCGTGTCGTAAGAGGTGACTAAGGGTTAACACACCAGAAAGTGAGCAGCAGCGCTTTCTGAGGAACTGATATCTCACACTGCGATCCCCATGCTTGGGGATTTTGGCAAACCCTCCTATAATGAGGAGGCTGTGTTCAGCAGTGGACAATCCGGCTGAAACAGTACTTTTTAATACAATGAATAGATTCAGGCGTTACTTTGCGGAAATCCATATTTAATAATAACAAATACTTTTAAAAGTATCCTAAAAAACATTAAATAATATTTAAATAAAACACTTAAAAAAGCATAAAATTATATATCTAGTGACAATTCCGCCTAATTTTCCTGTTATCTACGTGACGTCATAAACATCACGCAGCCTAACCGGAAGAATACCCGACTAGTTTCGCTTCTAAACGAAGCATCTTCAGGAGGTCTTGACTTACCGAGCGCACGATCGGGACTAAACGGCCAGCGGCTAAACACGCCTTTATATAGGCCCGATCGTGACTCACTGTTCTTTGTTGTAGCTTACAATTGGTAAAGATATACGTGTTTATAGTGATAATTATATAACAATGTTATTGAATTTGCTAACAGAATATTTTTAAATTATATATGGTATGTTTAGTGTTTACAAATATGAGAAATATTGAATAATATAGTAAACAATATTAGGAAACTAGTTTTAACTTAAAATTATGAAAGGGTCGCAGAGTGACGTCAACACTGGTTCGGCGGGTAGCTCGGTTCGGCCAGCAGGCGGCTTCCACGATGAAACAGTCACAGGACCTGCTTGTAGCTGCTCGGGACACGTGGGGATGACACGGTGGGTGGCGTGACTCGTAGCGTGACGTCATCACTGGTAGCTGGTTCGACGGGTGGCTTGGCTCGGCACGTTATGAAAAAATAATAAACAAATATTACAAATAATGTTTAAATTATTAGGTTTCAATTTGATTTAATCTGTACTTAATTAAATGCTTTACATTTTTCTTGTAATTATTCAATTTGACTCCTTTAATGGCTTATTTGATAATTGCGTAGTCCATTAGACATTGATTTGACTCGTTACGTAATACTTGGAGGGGAGAGCAAACATGGCCAGTTGTAGGGAGAATTCGAGTCAGTCTTCAAAAGATTCTTGAAGTGGCCGGACGTTACAGTACTTAATACGCAAAGTGCCGTGTATAATATACGACAGTAATATAGGTATACAGTGTTTGATAGTGAGTTTACCCTAATTGTGGAAGATAAGTGTGAAATATAGCAGTTGTGACATGGTAAGCCGGAACTTTATCACAAAATAGTTTGTGGCGGCAGATTATCACTAAAAATACGTAACAGTGGGGATGAAACCAATTGAGTCTGTTCATTCAGCAGCGCGAAGCCTACACTATGTTTCGATATTTCTAACTGTTCTAATACACATAACCTAAACCCCTTGTCACAACAGTGTAAGATTTCAAACGTATTACAATCGAGGAGTTGATGACCGCTTTCAATTAAATGTTTGGCAAAATGAGACTGTTCGGGATGGTCGTTTCTAAACGCGGATTTATGTTCTTTATATCGGATATCAAAATTACGGCCAGTTTGACCAATATAAACGCTGTTACATTCGTCACAGGTAAGTTTGTACACACCGGATTTTTTACCGTTTTCCAGTCGATCTTTACCGTTACATAAATGACGTAGATTTTGATTTGTACGAAAAGCTACATGGACGTTATTTTTCTTTAATATATTGGAAATTTTTTGAGATATTGGCCCCATATACGTTAAGCTGCCTACGTACTTGATATTTCTATCAGAAGGGCAAGAATAAAGAAGTGACCTAGCCCTATTACGTTGTTTGGTCTGAATTAATCGATCAACTAACTGTTTATTGTAGCCGTTGGAAATAGCAATTTGGTATATTATATTAAGCTCTTTATTATAGTTGTCTTGGGTCAGAGGAACCGATAACAATCTATGGACATAACTTCGAAAAGCGGCTAATTTGTGTTGAATAGGATGACAAGAACTGGAGGGAATAGCAACATCTGTGTGTGTTGGTTTTCGATATATTTGGAATTGCAATTTACTGTCAACTCTTGTAAGCGTTAGATCCAAAAAGTTGATAGATTGGTTTGATTCTAATTCCAGTTTAAATTTAATTTTTGGGTGTATATTGTTAAGTTTCTTCACAAAGATATCAATTTGGCGGGAAGTACCAGTCCAACAAATGATTATATCATCAACGTATCTATAATAAAATAAAATTCTAGGTTCTTTTACTATGTGTTTGCACTCAAAGTCGTCCATAAAAAGTTCGGCCATAAGTGGACTTAAAGGTGACCCCATAGCTAATCCCTCTTTTTGAAAATAATACTCATCATTAAACCTAAAATAATTTTGCTTCATACAGACAGTAGTCAAATTTATAAGGTCATTTACTTCCCCAGGATGTAATCGTTGTTTCTCAAAATGATTCTCTAAGACGCGTAAGCAATTTTCGTAAGGAACGTTGGTAAATAGACTGTCGACATCAAGAGATAATAATTTGGCACCGGAAGGGATGTCAATATCTTTAACTTTGTTAATCAGATCTAGGCTATTCTTTAAACTATATTTAGGTTGAAAAGATGATTTGGTACACAACAAAATATTGAGATGTTTTGCTAGGTTGTACGCAGGGGCGCCAACATAAGAGACAACGGGTCGAATAGGAATGTTCACTTTGTGTGTTTTAGGTAAACCGTATAGACAGGGAGATCTAGGATTCATTGGTACTATATTATTGAGTGAATGTGTAGGTATAAATGAAGTAGACTTAATTGCATTTTTGACATCTAAAGTGAAATGTTTAGTTGGGTCGGAATTCAACTGTTCAAATTCTTCACCTTGAATAATATCGTTAACTTTTTGATTGTAATCATTTTTGTCTAATATAACCACACTGTTGCCTTTATCTGATTTGGAAACCACTAGATTGTTTTGGCTTAATTTATTCTGTAAAGAATGAAACTGCCCAATCTCAGAGCTATGGTGATTACTAGAGGAGTAAGCTTTTTTAATTTGAACAGCTATTTGGTGTTTCACTGCAGTCTCAACTTTACCTTTAACACAAGAGATTTCAGAATCTACTAACAATGTTTCGAGAGTTTTCTGTGATAAATTAGGGGTCAAATTATATTTTAAACCTTTTTCTAAAAGAGAAAGTTCTGACGCTTGAAATTGTGTATTACTTAAGTTTTCAACACGTGGGTGAAACGTATGAGCCTGGCTCTGGTCAATTGAGGTAACATTGCTATTATTAGGTCGTGAATTACGTGATAATCTCTCCAACTTCCTAGATTGTGATATGTATTTTTCATGTGTAACTTTAGAAGCTAAATCCCTAGCTTTATTATCTAAAATATCAAATTCAATATTATGTAAATTAAAACTAATTTCCGAATATAGCACCTTTAGGTGAAGTTTGAGGTTGTCCCTAATAGAAAACCAACGTCTACTTTCTTCGTTTAACCAAATTTTTTTGGCTTTATCTAACGCGATATTACTAGCCCGAGTGTGTGACTTGGTACGTAAATTAATATAATTTGGAATGACACCTAACTGTTTACACTGCTGATTGAACCAGACATTTTGGGAAGCTAACCGATGGAGTTTAGTCAATTTTATATACAATTTCGCCTGCTCAGCTATACTTGCCGACTTAAGGTAATGAATAGATTCAGGCGTTACTTTGCGGAAATCCATATTTAATAATAACAAATACTTTTAAAAGTATCCTAAAAAACATTAAATAATATTTAAATAAAACACTTAAAAAAGCATAAAATTATATATCTAGTGACAATTCCGCCTAATTTTCCTGTTATCTACGTGACGTCATAAACATCACGCAGCCTAACCGGAAGAATACCCGACTAGTTTCGCTTCTAAACGAAGCATCTTCAGGAGGTCTTGACTTACCGAGCGCACGATCGAGACTAAACGGCCAGCGGCTAAACACGCCTTTATATAGGCCCGATCGTGACTCACTGTTCTTTGTTGTAGCTTACAATTGGTAAAGATATACGTGTTTATAGTGATAATTATATAACAATGTTATTGAATTTGCTAACAGAATATTTTTAAATTATATATGGTATGTTTAGTGTTTACAAATATGAGAAATATTGAATAATATAGTAAACAATATTAGGAAACTAGTTTTAACTTAAAATTATGAAAGGGTCGCAGAGTGACGTCAACACTGGTTCGGCGGGTAGCTCGGTTCGGCCAGCAGGCGGCTTCCACGATGAAACAGTCACAGGACCTGCTTGTAGCTGCTCGGGACACGTGGGGATGACACGGTGGGTGGCGTGACTCGTAGCGTGACGTCATCACTGGTAGCTGGTTCGACGGGTGGCTTGGCTCGGCACGTTATGAAAAAATAATAAACAAATATTACAAATAATGTTTAAATTATTAGGTTTCAATTTGATTTAATCTGTACTTAATTAAATGCTTTACATTTTTCTTGTAATTATTCAATTTGACTCCTTTAATGGCTTATTTGATAATTGCGTAGTCCATTAGACATTGATTTGACTCGTTACGTAATACTTGGAGGGGAGAGCAAACATGGCCAGTTGTAGGGAGAATTCGAGTCAGTCTTCAAAAGATTCTTGAAGTGGCCGGACGTTACAGTACTTAATACGCAAAGTGCCGTGTATAATATACGACAGTAATATAGGTATACAGTGTTTGATAGTGAGTTTACCCTAATTGTGGAAGATAAGTGTGAAATATAGCAGTTGTGACATGGTAAGCCGGAACTTTATCACAAAATAGTTTGTGGCGGCAGATTATCACTAAAAATACGTAACAGTGGGGATGAAACCAATTGAGTCTGTTCATTCAGCAGCGCGAAGCCTACACTATGTTTCGATATTTCTAACTGTTCTAATACACATAACCTAAACCCCTTGTCACAACAGTGTAAGATTTCAAACGTATTACAATCGAGGAGTTGATGACCGCTTTCAATTAAATGTTTGGCAAAATGAGACTGTTCGGGATGGTCGTTTCTAAACGCGGATTTATGTTCTTTATATCGGATATCAAAATTACGGCCAGTTTGACCAATATAAACGCTGTTACATTCGTCACAGGTAAGTTTGTACACACCGGATTTTTTACCGTTTTCCAGTCGATCTTTACCGTTACATAAATGACGTAGATTTTGATTTGTACGAAAAGCTACATGGACGTTATTTTTCTTTAATATATTGGAAATTTTTTGAGATATTGGCCCCATATACGTTAAGCTGCCTACGTACTTGATATTTCTATCAGAAGGGCAAGAATAAAGAAGTGACCTAGCCCTATTACGTTGTTTGGTCTGAATTAATCGATCAACTAACTGTTTATTGTAGCCGTTGGAAATAGCAATTTGGTATATTATATTAAGCTCTTTATTATAGTTGTCTTGGGTCAGAGGAACCGATAACAATCTATGGACATAACTTCGAAAAGCGGCTAATTTGTGTTGAATAGGATGACAAGAACTGGAGGGAATAGCAACATCTGTGTGTGTTGGTTTTCGATATATTTGGAATTGCAATTTACTGTCAACTCTTGTAAGCGTTAGATCCAAAAAGTTGATAGATTGGTTTGATTCTAATTCCAGTTTAAATTTAATTTTTGGGTGTATATTGTTAAGTTTCTTCACAAAGATATCAATTTGGCGGGAAGTACCAGTCCAACAAATGATTATATCATCAACGTATCTATAATAAAATAAAATTCTAGGTTCTTTTACTATGTGTTTGCACTCAAAGTCGTCCATAAAAAGTTCGGCCATAAGTGGACTTAAAGGTGACCCCATAGCTAATCCCTCTTTTTGAAAATAATACTCATCATTAAACCTAAAATAATTTTGCTTCATACAGACAGTAGTCAAATTTATAAGGTCATTTACTTCCCCAGGATGTAATCGTTGTTTCTCAAAATGATTCTCTAAGACGCGTAAGCAATTTTCGTAAGGAACGTTGGTAAATAGACTGTCGACATCAAGAGATAATAATTTGGCACCGGAAGGGATGTCAATATCTTTAACTTTGTTAATCAGATCTAGGCTATTCTTTAAACTATATTTAGGTTGAAAAGATGATTTGGTACACAACAAAATATTGAGATGTTTTGCTAGGTTGTACGCAGGGGCGCCAACATAAGAGACAACGGGTCGAATAGGAATGTTCACTTTGTGTGTTTTAGGTAAACCGTATAGACAGGGAGATCTAGGATTCATTGGTACTATATTATTGAGTGAATGTGTAGGTATAAATGAAGTAGACTTAATTGCATTTTTGACATCTAAAGTGAAATGTTTAGTTGGGTCGGAATTCAACTGTTCAAATTCTTCACCTTGAATAATATCGTTAACTTTTTGATTGTAATCATTTTTGTCTAATATAACCACACTGTTGCCTTTATCTGATTTGGAAACCACTAGATTGTTTTGGCTTAATTTATTCTGTAAAGAATGAAACTGCCCAATCTCAGAGCTATGGTGATTACTAGAGGAGTAAGCTTTTTTAATTTGAACAGCTATTTGGTGTTTCACTGCAGTCTCAACTTTACCTTTAACACAAGAGATTTCAGAATCTACTAACAATGTTTCGAGAGTTTTCTGTGATAAATTAGGGGTCAAATTATATTTTAAACCTTTTTCTAAAAGAGAAAGTTCTGACGCTTGAAATTGTGTATTACTTAAGTTTTCAACACGTGGGTGAAACGTATGAGCCTGGCTCTGGTCAATTGAGGTAACATTGCTATTATTAGGTCGTGAATTACGTGATAATCTCTCCAACTTCCTAGATTGTGATATGTATTTTTCATGTGTAACTTTAGAAGCTAAATCCCTAGCTTTATTATCTAAAATATCAAATTCAATATTAGGTAAATTAAAACTAATTTCCGAATATAGCACCTTTAGGTGAAGTTTGAGGTTGTCCCTAATAGAAAACCAACGTCTACTTTCTTCGTTTAACCAAATTTTTTTGGCTTTATCTAACGCGATATTACTAGCCCGAGTGTGTGACTTGGTACGTAAATTAATATAATTTGGAATGACACCTAACTGTTTACACTGCTGATTGAACCAGACATTTTGGGAAGCTAACCGATGGAGTTTAGTCAATTTTATATACAATTTCGCCTGCTCAGCTATACTTGCCGACTTAAGGTAATGAATAGATTCAGGCGTTACTTTGCGGAAATCCATATTTAATAATAACAAATACTTTTAAAAGTATCCTAAAAAACATTAAATAATATTTAAATAAAACACTTAAAAAAGCATAAAATTATATATCTAGTGACAATTCCGCCTAATTTTCCTGTTATCTACGTGACGTCATAAACATCACGCAGCCTAACCGGAAGAATACCCGACTAGTTTCGCTTCTAAACGAAGCATCTTCAGGAGGTCTTGACTTACCGAGCGCACGATCGAGACTAAACGGCCAGCGGCTAAACACGCCTTTATATAGGCCCGATCGTGACTCACTGTTCTTTGTTGTAGCTTACAATTGGTAAAGATATACGTGTTTATAGTGATAATTATATAACAATGTTATTGAATTTGCTAACAGAATATTTTTAAATTATATATGGTATGTTTAGTGTTTACAAATATGAGAAATATTGAATAATATAGTAAACAATATTAGGAAACTAGTTTTAACTTAAAATTATGAAAGGGTCGCAGAGTGACGTCAACACTGGTTCGGCGGGTAGCTCGGTTCGGCCAGCAGGCGGCTTCCACGATGAAACAGTCACAGGACCTGCTTGTAGCTGCTCGGGACACGTGGGGATGACACGGTGGGTGGCGTGACTCGTAGCGTGACGTCATCACTGGTAGCTGGTTCGACGGGTGGCTTGGCTCGGCACGTTATGAAAAAATAATAAACAAATATTACAAATAATGTTTAAATTATTAGGTTTCAATTTGATTTAATCTGTACTTAATTAAATGCTTTACATTTTTCTTGTAATTATTCAATTTGACTCCTTTAATGGCTTATTTGATAATTGCGTAGTCCATTAGACATTGATTTGACTCGTTACGTAATACTTGGAGGGGAGAGCAAACATGGCCAGTTGTAGGGAGAATTCGAGTCAGTCTTCAAAAGATTCTTGAAGTGGCCGGACGTTACAGTACTTAATACGCAAAGTGCCGTGTATAATATACGACAGTAATATAGGTATACAGTGTTTGATAGTGAGTTTACCCTAATTGTGGAAGATAAGTGTGAAATATAGCAGTTGTGACATGGTAAGCCGGAACTTTATCACAAAATAGTTTGTGGCGGCAGATTATCACTAAAAATACGTAACAGTGGGGATGAAACCAATTGAGTCTGTTCATTCAGCAGCGCGAAGCCTACACTATGTTTCGATATTTCTAACTGTTCTAATACACATAACCTAAACCCCTTGTCACAACAGTGTAAGATTTCAAACGTATTACAATCGAGGAGTTGATGACCGCTTTCAATTAAATGTTTGGCAAAATGAGACTGTTCGGGATGGTCGTTTCTAAACGCGGATTTATGTTCTTTATATCGGATATCAAAATTACGGCCAGTTTGACCAATATAAACGCTGTTACATTCGTCACAGGTAAGTTTGTACACACCGGATTTTTTACCGTTTTCCAGTCGATCTTTACCGTTACATAAATGACGTAGATTTTGATTTGTACGAAAAGCTACATGGACGTTATTTTTCTTTAATATATTGGAAATTTTTTGAGATATTGGCCCCATATACGTTAAGCTGCCTACGTACTTGATATTTCTATCAGAAGGGCAAGAATAAAGAAGTGACCTAGCCCTATTACGTTGTTTGGTCTGAATTAATCGATCAACTAACTGTTTATTGTAGCCGTTGGAAATAGCAATTTGGTATATTATATTAAGCTCTTTATTATAGTTGTCTTGGGTCAGAGGAACCGATAACAATCTATGGACATAACTTCGAAAAGCGGCTAATTTGTGTTGAATAGGATGACAAGAACTGGAGGGAATAGCAACATCTGTGTGTGTTGGTTTTCGATATATTTGGAATTGCAATTTACTGTCAACTCTTGTAAGCGTTAGATCCAAAAAGTTGATAGATTGGTTTGATTCTAATTCCAGTTTAAATTTAATTTTTGGGTGTATATTGTTAAGTTTCTTCACAAAGATATCAATTTGGCGGGAAGTACCAGTCCAACAAATGATTATATCATCAACGTATCTATAATAAAATAAAATTCTAGGTTCTTTTACTATGTGTTTGCACTCAAAGTCGTCCATAAAAAGTTCGGCCATAAGTGGACTTAAAGGTGACCCCATAGCTAATCCCTCTTTTTGAAAATAATACTCATCATTAAACCTAAAATAATTTTGCTTCATACAGACAGTAGTCAAATTTATAAGGTCATTTACTTCCCCAGGATGTAATCGTTGTTTCTCAAAATGATTCTCTAAGACGCGTAAGCAATTTTCGTAAGGAACGTTGGTAAATAGACTGTCGACATCAAGAGATAATAATTTGGCACCGGAAGGGATGTCAATATCTTTAACTTTGTTAATCAGATCTAGGCTATTCTTTAAACTATATTTAGGTTGAAAAGATGATTTGGTACACAACAAAATATTGAGATGTTTTGCTAGGTTGTACGCAGGGGCGCCAACATAAGAGACAACGGGTCGAATAGGAATGTTCACTTTGTGTGTTTTAGGTAAACCGTATAGACAGGGAGATCTAGGATTCATTGGTACTATATTATTGAGTGAATGTGTAGGTATAAATGAAGTAGACTTAATTGCATTTTTGACATCTAAAGTGAAATGTTTAGTTGGGTCGGAATTCAACTGTTCAAATTCTTCACCTTGAATAATATCGTTAACTTTTTGATTGTAATCATTTTTGTCTAATATAACCACACTGTTGCCTTTATCTGATTTGGAAACCACTAGATTGTTTTGGCTTAATTTATTCTGTAAAGAATGAAACTGCCCAATCTCAGAGCTATGGTGATTACTAGAGGAGTAAGCTTTTTTAATTTGAACAGCTATTTGGTGTTTCACTGCAGTCTCAACTTTACCTTTAACACAAGAGATTTCAGAATCTACTAACAATGTTTCGAGAGTTTTCTGTGATAAATTAGGGGTCAAATTATATTTTAAACCTTTTTCTAAAAGAGAAAGTTCTGACGCTTGAAATTGTGTATTACTTAAGTTTTCAACACGTGGGTGAAACGTATGAGCCTGGCTCTGGTCAATTGAGGTAACATTGCTATTATTAGGTCGTGAATTACGTGATAATCTCTCCAACTTCCTAGATTGTGATATGTATTTTTCATGTGTAACTTTAGAAGCTAAATCCCTAGCTTTATTATCTAAAATATCAAATTCAATATTATGTAAATTAAAACTAATTTCCGAATATAGCACCTTTAGGTGAAGTTTGAGGTTGTCCCTAATAGAAAACCAACGTCTACTTTCTTCGTTTAACCAAATTTTTTTGGCTTTATCTAACGCGATATTACTAGCCCGAGTGTGTGACTTGGTACGTAAATTAATATAATTTGGAATGACACCTAACTGTTTACACTGCTGATTGAACCAGACATTTTGGGAAGCTAACCGATGGAGTTTAGTCAATTTTATATACAATTTCGCCTGCTCAGCTATACTTGCCGACTTAAGGTAATGAATAGATTCAGGCGTTACTTTGCGGAAATCCATATTTAATAATAACAAATACTTTTAAAAGTATCCTAAAAAACATTAAATAATATTTAAATAAAACACTTAAAAAAGCATAAAATTATATATCTAGTGACAATTCCGCCTAATTTTCCTGTTATCTACGTGACGTCATAAACATCACGCAGCCTAACCGGAAGAATACCCGACTAGTTTCGCTTCTAAACGAAGCATCTTCAGGAGGTCTTGACTTACCGAGCGCACGATCGAGACTAAACGGCCAGCGGCTAAACACGCCTTTATATAGGCCCGATCGTGACTCACTGTTCTTTGTTGTAGCTTACAATTGGTAAAGATATACGTGTTTATAGTGATAATTATATAACAATGTTATTGAATTTGCTAACAGAATATTTTTAAATTATATATGGTATGTTTAGTGTTTACAAATATGAGAAATATTGAATAATATAGTAAACAATATTAGGAAACTAGTTTTAACTTAAAATTATGAAAGGGTCGCAGAGTGACGATGTCGACAGTCTATTTACCAACGTTCCTTACGAAAATTGCTTACGCGTCTTAGAGAATCATTTTGAGAAACAACGATTACATCCTGGGGAAGTAAATGACCTTATAAATTTGACTACTGTCTGTATGAAGCAAAATTATTTTAGGTTTAATGATGAGTATTATTTTCAAAAAGAGGGATTAGCTATGGGGTCACCTTTAAGTCCACTTATGGCCGAACTTTTTATGGACGACTTTGAGTGCAAACACATAGTAAAAGAACCTAGAATTTTATTTTATTATAGATACGTTGATGATATAATCATTTGTTGGACTGGTACTTCCCGCCAAATTGATATCTTTGTGAAGAAACTTAACAATATACACCCAAAAATTAAATTTAAACTGGAATTAGAATCAAACCAATCTATCAACTTTTTGGATCTAACGCTTACAAGAGTTGACAGTAAATTGCAATTCCAAATATATCGAAAACCAACACACACAGATGTTGCTATTCCCTCCAGTTCTTGTCATCCTATTCAACACAAATTAGCCGCTTTTCGAAGTTATGTCCATAGATTGTTATCGGTTCCTCTGACCCAAGACAACTATAATAAAGAGCTTAATATAATATACCAAATTGCTATTTCCAACGGCTACAATAAACAGTTAGTTGATCGATTAATTCAGACCAAACAACGTAATAGGGCTAGGTCACTTCTTTATTCTTGCCCTTCTGATAGAAATATCAAGTACGTAGGCAGCTTAACGTATATGGGGCCAATATCTCAAAAAATTTCCAATATATTAAAGAAAAATAACGTCCATGTAGCTTTTCGTACAAATCAAAATCTACGTCATTTATGTAACGGTAAAGATCGACTGGAAAACGGTAAAAAATCCGGTGTGTACAAACTTACCTGTGACGAATGTAACAGCGTTTATATTGGTCAAACTGGCCGTAATTTTGATATCCGATATAAAGAACATAAATCCGCGTTTAGAAACGACCATCCCGAACAGTCTCATTTTGCCAAACATTTAATTGAAAGCGGTCATCAACTCCTCGATTGTAATACGTTTGAAATCTTACACTGTTGTGACAAGGGGTTTAGGTTATGTGTATTAGAACAGTTAGAAATATCGAAACATAGTGTAGGCTTCGCGCTGCTGAATGAACAGACTCAATTGGTTTCATCCCCACTGTTACGTATTTTTAGTGATAATCTGCCGCCACAAACTATTTTGTGATAAAGTTCCGGCTTACCATGTCACAACTGCTATATTTCACACTTATCTTCCACAATTAGGGTAAACTCACTATCAAACACTGTATACCTATATTACTGTCGTATATTATACACGGCACTTTGCGTATTAAGTACTGTAACGTCCGGCCACTTCAAGAATCTTTTGAAGACTGACTCGAATTCTCCCTACAACTGGCCATGTTTGCTCTCCCCTCCAAGTATTACGTAACGAGTCAAATCAATGTCTAATGGACTACGCAATTATCAAATAAGCCATTAAAGGAGTCAAATTGAATAATTACAAGAAAAATGTAAAGCATTTAATTAAGTACAGATTAAATCAAATTGAAACCTAATAATTTAAACATTATTTGTAATATTTGTTTATTATTTTTTCATAACGTGCCGAGCCAAGCCACCCGTCGAACCAGCTACCAGTGATGACGTCACGCTACGAGTCACGCCACCCACCGTGTCATCCCCACGTGTCCCGAGCAGCTACAAGCAGGTCCTGTGACTGTTTCATCGTGGAAGCCGCCTGCTGGCCGAACCGAGCTACCCGCCGAACCAGTGTTGACGTCACTCTGCGACCCTTTCATAATTTTAAGTTAAAACTAGTTTCCTAATATTGTTTACTATATTATTCAATATTTCTCATATTTGTAAACACTAAACATACCATATATAATTTAAAAATATTCTGTTAGCAAATTCAATAACATTGTTATATAATTATCACTATAAACACGTATATCTTTACCAATTGTAAGCTACAACAAAGAACAGTGAGTCACGATCGGGCCTATATAAAGGCGTGTTTAGCCGCTGGCCGTTTAGTCTCGATCGTGCGCTCGGTAAGTCAAGACCTCCTGAAGATGCTTCGTTTAGAAGCGAAACTAGTCGGGTATTCTTCCGGTTAGGCTGCGTGATGTTTATGACGTCACGTAGATAACAGGAAAATTAGGCGGAATTGTCACTAGATATATAATTTTATGCTTTTTTAAGTGTTTTATTTAAATATTATTTAATGTTTTTTAGGATACTTTTAAAAGTATTTGTTATTATTAAATATGGATTTCCGCAAAGTAACGCCTGAATCTATTCATTACCTTAAGTCGGCAAGTATAGCTGAGCAGGCGAAATTGTATATAAAATTGACTAAACTCCATCGGTTAGCTTCCCAAAATGTCTGGTTCAATCAGCAGTGTAAACAGTTAGGTGTCATTCCAAATTATATTAATTTACGTACCAAGTCACACACTCGGGCTAGTAATATCGCGTTAGATAAAGCCAAAAAAATTTGGTTAAACGAAGAAAGTAGACGTTGGTTTTCTATTAGGGACAACCTCAAACTTCACCTAAAGGTGCTATATTCGGAAATTAGTTTTAATTTACATAATATTGAATTTGATATTTTAGATAATAAAGCTAGGGATTTAGCTTCTAAAGTTACACATGAAAAATACATATCACAATCTAGGAAGTTGGAGAGATTATCACGTAATTCACGACCTAATAATAGCAATGTTACCTCAATTGACCAGAGCCAGGCTCATACGTTTCACCCACGTGTTGAAAACTTAAGTAATACACAATTTCAAGCGTCAGAACTTTCTCTTTTAGAAAAAGGTTTAAAATATAATTTGACCCCTAATTTATCACAGAAAACTCTCGAAACATTGTTAGTAGATTCTGAAATCTCTTGTGTTAAAGGTAAAGTTGAGACTGCAGTGAAACACCAAATAGCTGTTCAAATTAAAAAAGCTTACTCCTCTAGTAATCACCATAGCTCTGAGATTGGGCAGTTTCATTCTTTACAGAATAAATTAAGCCAAAACAATCTAGTGGTTTCCAAATCAGATAAAGGCAACAGTGTGGTTATATTAGACAAAAATGATTACAATCAAAAAGTTAACGATATTATTCAAGGTGAAGAATTTGAACAGTTGAATTCCGACCCAACTAAACATTTCACTTTAGATGTCAAAAATGCAATTAAGTCTACTTCATTTATACCTACACATTCACTCAATAATATAGTACCAATGAATCCTAGATCTCCCTGTCTATACGGTTTACCTAAAACACACAAAGTGAACATTCCTATTCGACCCGTTGTCTCTTATGTTGGCGCCCCTGCGTACAACCTAGCAAAACATCTCAATATTTTGTTGTGTACCAAATCATCTTTTCAACCTAAATATAGTTTAAAGAATAGCCTAGATCTGATTAACAAAGTTAAAGATATTGACATCCCTTCCGGTGCCAAATTATTATCTCTTGATGTCGACAGTCTATTTACCAACGTTCCTTACGAAAATTGCTTACGCGTCTTAGAGAATCATTTTGAGAAACAACGATTACATCCTGGGGAAGTAAATGACCTTATAAATTTGACTACTGTCTGTATGAAGCAAAATTATTTTAGGTTTAATGATGAGTATTATTTTCAAAAAGAGGGATTAGCTATGGGGTCACCTTTAAGTCCACTTATGGCCGAACTTTTTATGGACGACTTTGAGTGCAAACACATAGTAAAAGAACCTAGAATTTTATTTTATTATAGATACGTTGATGATATAATCATTTGTTGGACTGGTACTTCCCGCCAAATTGATATCTTTGTGAAGAAACTTAACAATATACACCCAAAAATTAAATTTAAACTGGAATTAGAATCAAACCAATCTATCAACTTTTTGGATCTAACGCTTACAAGAGTTGACAGTAAATTGCAATTCCAAATATATCGAAAACCAACACACACAGATGTTGCTATTCCCTCCAGTTCTTGTCATCCTATTCAACACAAATTAGCCGCTTTTCGAAGTTATGTCCATAGATTGTTATCGGTTCCTCTGACCCAAGACAACTATAATAAAGAGCTTAATATAATATACCAAATTGCTATTTCCAACGGCTACAATAAACAGTTAGTTGATCGATTAATTCAGACCAAACAACGTAATAGGGCTAGGTCACTTCTTTATTCTTGCCCTTCTGATAGAAATATCAAGTACGTAGGCAGCTTAACGTATATGGGGCCAATATCTCAAAAAATTTCCAATATATTAAAGAAAAATAACGTCCATGTAGCTTTTCGTACAAATCAAAATCTACGTCATTTATGTAACGGTAAAGATCGACTGGAAAACGGTAAAAAATCCGGTGTGTACAAACTTACCTGTGACGAATGTAACAGCGTTTATATTGGTCAAACTGGCCGTAATTTTGATATCCGATATAAAGAACATAAATCCGCGTTTAGAAACGACCATCCCGAACAGTCTCATTTTGCCAAACATTTAATTGAAAGCGGTCATCAACTCCTCGATTGTAATACGTTTGAAATCTTACACTGTTGTGACAAGGGGTTTAGGTTATGTGTATTAGAACAGTTAGAAATATCGAAACATAGTGTAGGCTTCGCGCTGCTGAATGAACAGACTCAATTGGTTTCATCCCCACTGTTACGTATTTTTAGTGATAATCTGCCGCCACAAACTATTTTGTGATAAAGTTCCGGCTTACCATGTCACAACTGCTATATTTCACACTTATCTTCCACAATTAGGGTAAACTCACTATCAAACACTGTATACCTATATTACTGTCGTATATTATACACGGCACTTTGCGTATTAAGTACTGTAACGTCCGGCCACTTCAAGAATCTTTTGAAGACTGACTCGAATTCTCCCTACAACTGGCCATGTTTGCTCTCCCCTCCAAGTATTACGTAACGAGTCAAATCAATGTCTAATGGACTACGCAATTATCAAATAAGCCATTAAAGGAGTCAAATTGAATAATTACAAGAAAAATGTAAAGCATTTAATTAAGTACAGATTAAATCAAATTGAAACCTAATAATTTAAACATTATTTGTAATATTTGTTTATTATTTTTTCATAACGTGCCGAGCCAAGCCACCCGTCGAACCAGCTACCAGTGATGACGTCACGCTACGAGTCACGCCACCCACCGTGTCATCCCCACGTGTCCCGAGCAGCTACAAGCAGGTCCTGTGACTGTTTCATCGTGGAAGCCGCCTGCTGGCCGAACCGAGCTACCCGCCGAACCAGTGTTGACGTCACTCTGCGACCCTTTCATAATTTTAAGTTAAAACTAGTTTCCTAATATTGTTTACTATATTATTCAATATTTCTCATATTTGTAAACACTAAACATACCATATATAATTTAAAAATATTCTGTTAGCAAATTCAATAACATTGTTATATAATTATCACTATAAACACGTATATCTTTACCAATTGTAAGCTACAACAAAGAACAGTGAGTCACGATCGGGCCTATATAAAGGCGTGTTTAGCCGCTGGCCGTTTAGTCTCGATCGTGCGCTCGGTAAGTCAAGACCTCCTGAAGATGCTTCGTTTAGAAGCGAAACTAGTCGGGTATTCTTCCGGTTAGGCTGCGTGATGTTTATGACGTCACGTAGATAACAGGAAAATTAGGCGGAATTGTCACTAGATATATAATTTTATGCTTTTTTAAGTGTTTTATTTAAATATTATTTAATGTTTTTTAGGATACTTTTAAAAGTATTTGTTATTATTAAATATGGATTTCCGCAAAGTAACGCCTGAATCTATTCATTACCTTAAGTCGGCAAGTATAGCTGAGCAGGCGAAATTGTATATAAAATTGACTAAACTCCATCGGTTAGCTTCCCAAAATGTCTGGTTCAATCAGCAGTGTAAACAGTTAGGTGTCATTCCAAATTATATTAATTTACGTACCAAGTCACACACTCGGGCTAGTAATATCGCGTTAGATAAAGCCAAAAAAATTTGGTTAAACGAAGAAAGTAGACGTTGGTTTTCTATTAGGGACAACCTCAAACTTCACCTAAAGGTGCTATATTCGGAAATTAGTTTTAATTTACATAATATTGAATTTGATATTTTAGATAATAAAGCTAGGGATTTAGCTTCTAAAGTTACACATGAAAAATACATATCACAATCTAGGAAGTTGGAGAGATTATCACGTAATTCACGACCTAATAATAGCAATGTTACCTCAATTGACCAGAGCCAGGCTCATACGTTTCACCCACGTGTTGAAAACTTAAGTAATACACAATTTCAAGCGTCAGAACTTTCTCTTTTAGAAAAAGGTTTAAAATATAATTTGACCCCTAATTTATCACAGAAAACTCTCGAAACATTGTTAGTAGATTCTGAAATCTCTTGTGTTAAAGGTAAAGTTGAGACTGCAGTGAAACACCAAATAGCTGTTCAAATTAAAAAAGCTTACTCCTCTAGTAATCACCATAGCTCTGAGATTGGGCAGTTTCATTCTTTACAGAATAAATTAAGCCAAAACAATCTAGTGGTTTCCAAATCAGATAAAGGCAACAGTGTGGTTATATTAGACAAAAATGATTACAATCAAAAAGTTAACGATATTATTCAAGGTGAAGAATTTGAACAGTTGAATTCCGACCCAACTAAACATTTCACTTTAGATGTCAAAAATGCAATTAAGTCTACTTCATTTATACCTACACATTCACTCAATAATATAGTACCAATGAATCCTAGATCTCCCTGTCTATACGGTTTACCTAAAACACACAAAGTGAACATTCCTATTCGACCCGTTGTCTCTTATGTTGGCGCCCCTGCGTACAACCTAGCAAAACATCTCAATATTTTGTTGTGTACCAAATCATCTTTTCAACCTAAATATAGTTTAAAGAATAGCCTAGATCTGATTAACAAAGTTAAAGATATTGACATCCCTTCCGGTGCCAAATTATTATCTCTTGATGTCGACAGTCTATTTACCAACGTTCCTTACGAAAATTGCTTACGCGTCTTAGAGAATCATTTTGAGAAACAACGATTACATCCTGGGGAAGTAAATGACCTTATAAATTTGACTACTGTCTGTATGAAGCAAAATTATTTTAGGTTTAATGATGAGTATTATTTTCAAAAAGAGGGATTAGCTATGGGGTCACCTTTAAGTCCACTTATGGCCGAACTTTTTATGGACGACTTTGAGTGCAAACACATAGTAAAAGAACCTAGAATTTTATTTTATTATAGATACGTTGATGATATAATCATTTGTTGGACTGGTACTTCCCGCCAAATTGATATCTTTGTGAAGAAACTTAACAATATACACCCAAAAATTAAATTTAAACTGGAATTAGAATCAAACCAATCTATCAACTTTTTGGATCTAACGCTTACAAGAGTTGACAGTAAATTGCCATTCCAAATATATCGAAAACCAACACACACAGATGTTGCTATTCCCTCCAGTTCTTGTCATCCTATTCAACACAAATTAGCCGCTTTTCGAAGTTATGTCCATAGATTGTTATCGGTTCCTCTGACCCAAGACAACTATAATAAAGAGCTTAATATAATATACCAAATTGCTATTTCCAACGGCTACAATAAACAGTTAGTTGATCGATTAATTCAGACCAAACAACGTAATAGGGCTAGGTCACTTCTTTATTCTTGCCCTTCTGATAGAAATATCAAGTACGTAGGCAGCTTAACGTATATGGGGCCAATATCTCAAAAAATTTCCAATATATTAAAGAAAAATAACGTCCATGTAGCTTTTCGTACAAATCAAAATCTACGTCATTTATGTAACGGTAAAGATCGACTGGAAAACGGTAAAAAATCCGGTGTGTACAAACTTACCTGTGACGAATGTAACAGCGTTTATATTGGTCAAACTGGCCGTAATTTTGATATCCGATATAAAGAACATAAATCCGCGTTTAGAAACGACCATCCCGAACAGTCTCATTTTGCCAAACATTTAATTGAAAGCGGTCATCAACTCCTCGATTGTAATACGTTTGAAATCTTACACTGTTGTGACAAGGGGTTTAGGTTATGTGTATTAGAACAGTTAGAAATATCGAAACATAGTGTAGGCTTCGCGCTGCTGAATGAACAGACTCAATTGGTTTCATCCCCACTGTTACGTATTTTTAGTGATAATCTGCCGCCACAAACTATTTTGTGATAAAGTTCCGGCTTACCATGTCACAACTGCTATATTTCACACTTATCTTCCACAATTAGGGTAAACTCACTATCAAACACTGTATACCTATATTACTGTCGTATATTATACACGGCACTTTGCGTATTAAGTACTGTAACGTCCGGCCACTTCAAGAATCTTTTGAAGACTGACTCGAATTCTCCCTACAACTGGCCATGTTTGCTCTCCCCTCCAAGTATTACGTAACGAGTCAAATCAATGTCTAATGGACTACGCAATTATCAAATAAGCCATTAAAGGAGTCAAAATGAATAATTACAAGAAAAATGTAAAGCATTTAATTAAGTACAGATTAAATCAAATTGAAACCTAATAATTTAAACATTATTTGTAATATTTGTTTATTATTTTTTCATAACGTGCCGAGCCAAGCCACCCGTCGAACCAGCTACCAGTGATGACGTCACGCTACGAGTCACGCCACCCACCGTGTCATCCCCACGTGTCCCGAGCAGCTACAAGCAGGTCCTGTGACTGTTTCATCGTGGAAGCCGCCTGCTGGCCGAACCGAGCTACCCGCCGAACCAGTGTTGACGTCACTCTGCGACCCTTTCATAATTTTAAGTTAAAACTAGTTTCCTAATATTGTTTACTATATTATTCAATATTTCTCATATTTGTAAACACTAAACATACCATATATAATTTAAAAATATTCTGTTAGCAAATTCAATAACATTGTTATATAATTATCACTATAAACACGTATATCTTTACCAATTGTAAGCTACAACAAAGAACAGTGAGTCACGATCGGGCCTATATAAAGGCGTGTTTAGCCGCTGGCCGTTTAGTCTCGATCGTGCGCTCGGTAAGTCAAGACCTCCTGAAGATGCTTCGTTTAGAAGCGAAACTAGTCGGGTATTCTTCCGGTTAGGCTGCGTGATGTTTATGACGTCACGTAGATAACAGGAAAATTAGGCGGAATTGTCACTAGATATATAATTTTATGCTTTTTTAAGTGTTTTATTTAAATATTATTTAATGTTTTTTAGGATACTTTTAAAAGTATTTGTTATTACTTTTTAATACCTTATATATGTTTGTGACACATTGTTAAAAGACATTTATAAAGAGTGGCCGTTAGACACGTGTTCTTCGCAAAGTGGCACTATACCTTCTTTGCTAACGCGAAAGTATAATATAGAGTATGTATATTTAAAATTGTATAATTAAGGTAGGGCTGTTTCTTTTTCTATGGTAATTAACCTTCGAGTCCCTTAAAGAGTCGAATAAATTATTTTCAATTTAACGTAACACATAGCTAGCTGGCGAATTGAAAGTTTAGCAATACAGGAAAGCGAGAAAGTAGAAGTGCCAAACAGGACCAAATTTCATTATATAGCTCATCAATGTCAGTTCCGGCTGCGTTAAGCCGAAGCTTAAACCAAAATTGCTGCTGCAACCAGTATTTTTGTTTAAAATATTTGCTTCAGTCGCTCATTGTTTACTTTCTTTAAAATCTTCGATAATATCTATTATCTATCGATAATATAATATCTATAAACTGGTGAGATACTAATAATCAGCTTCTTTCTCACAACTGAAAAAGTACTACGCTGTACCTACATATTTCAACATAATAACATGTATGATTCATTATATAAAACTTTTGTTTCAGATTATCAACTTGTTTGTAGCTGTTATTATGGATAACTTTGATTATCTTACAAGAGATTGGTCTATTCTTGGACCACATCATTTAGATGAATTCATCAGGTAATGTTTTTATATATACATAGTTTTTATGTTGATGTTGTTTGACCAATAGTTTAAAGGAGGGATCAAAAACCTTTAAATATAATAAATAATATTATATTTCAAAGCGATTAGTGATTGAAAACAAATCACAATGAATCTAAAGAAAAGTCTTTGAGGATCTCATGAATTTTCGGTTATTTTCTAGACTATGGAGTGAATACGATCCAGATGCCAAAGGCCGCATTAAACATCTAGACGTGGTTACATTGCTCAGGAAGATCAGTCCACCTTTAGGTAAGTATACCAAAAAGAAGCTACGTTAGATTCGAAAATCAGATTAAATTATTTACGTTTTTATAGTATACCTAAAGTGACAAGACGCTTGATTTGTCACCCGCTTGATGATAAGTTTTGCGCTTGCCCATTACAGTTGTAGTGTCTCATTTTAGCATAACACTTCAAAACGATCTTCTTACGTTCCTAATAAGGTTCTTGTTTACCTTGTTTCAACTTCGACGGTACTTCTGTCAATTCCTACGAGAATGTATGTGAAGTTATGTTTTTTACTTATGCATGAAATATTTTCCTCAGGTTTCGGTAAACTATGTCCCCATCGGACGGCGTGCAAGAAATTGGTTTCAATGAACATGCCATTAAACTCTGATGGTACAGTCAACTTCAACGCAACTTTGTTTGCAGTTGTTAGAACGCAGCTTCAGATCAAGACTGAAGGTATGTGTGATGGATAGAAATGCATTGTAATAACTACCCACATAAATTTATTCAGATTACGAACAATCAAAAATATTTAGGGATGTGTCTGAAAGTTTTACAAAAATATTTTTATGGTTTTAAGGAAAATTTAATATATGAATTATCTAGAAATATTCATAACTAAAGTTTTATAATAACAGAAAAAAGATTATTGGGTCTTTTTATTTTTTTTTACCCTATAAAATGATTCCATGTCTAAGCCATGCGTAGACATAGATTTATGTAGTATGAAACATTTATTTTTTTAGTAATTCCTATAATTTTAACTTGTGTAATTTATGTTTCAAGGTAAAATATGCGTAATGTGATTTGGTAGTGGTGTTCTTATTAGAATAAGAAACCAAAACACATTATAAGCTGTTTAACCATATAAAATCTTCAAATACTTTACCACTTACGTATTAAAGTTGTAAATTTATGTTGATAAGATCAGTTTCAGATCTTATCAGTAATAAAAAAAAGTAATGATGTGGCATACCTAATTTTTATGACTTTTCCCTAAGGTGTGATCGACGATTGTAATACGGAACTTAGAGCTATTATAAAAAAGATCTGGAAACGAACGTCTCCTAAACTCTTGGATCAGGTGGTACCGCCTCCAGGAGATCCCAATGAGATTACAGTTGGAAAGTTCTATGCTACTTTCCTTATTCAGGATTACTTCAGAAGGTAAGCTGTTTTAGACATGTGCGTTGAACTTTCTTGTAAACATATAATGTCATCTACATACACGTTTACAAAAAAAAATCGCTAATTATATAATAAAGTGTTTAAAAACTGCGATTGCATACTGTTAGCAAATTTATCAATAAAGGTTTAATAGAATATTCGTACCTGCAATAAACAATGAATTTTCGATAAATAACTTGTTAAGCTTGATTTGAAAATATCTTTTCAATTAATCTATTCTAGAACATTTTGCTTCGTTTTTTCTGTATTTAGTCAAAGTATATAATAATAGTACCGTTGGTAGTGAGCATCATTTTAATACTATTTATTGTATCTAGTTAGTGTATAACAAGTTTATTTTGTTATTTATTTACTATAATGAATCATACATTTTGATATTTATATGTATTCATATTTTTTACATTATTATTATATTAACACATAATTTCTATTTTTTTAGGAACCATGCGTAAGTCATTCAAGTTTTAAGCAACATTCGAAGATTTCAATACGCTGTATTTTTGCTTGTTCTTTTTTTGGCAAAGATACAAGTTTTTATGAGCCTAGAATGACGCTTGAACGATTTTTTATGAGCATTTTTGATTGTGAATAATGCTCTTTGACTGATGCTAGATTCATACAATCATCAAATTCCTTTATGAGAACATGCAAGACGATGTAAATAATGATTATTGTATGATTCTTGTCATTTTTGTTTTCAGCTTTCCTGCATTTTAATTTTTTATCACCAATAAAATTGTTTTCGTCCAAATTTTTCTGAGCATGTATTTTTGAGATTCAGTTTTGAACATTCCAAAGCATGTGTCCACCGTGTATAACCTTCATTGGTGTTTTACAATCACTTGCTTTCAAACGCACAAACTTTTTTACATATTTTTCTTACTCTCTTTTTTTGTGTTTCATTACAATATTTTTGTTTATGTTTGTAAGTTTATGCATGAGCGGAGGAAGCAAAGTTTTATACCAAATTGCTTTGGGTTAAACAAATTAGTTTTGCCTGTGTTTAGGCAAATGATTGTAAAGTTCTACCGGGAAGACATGAGTTGGAACTATTTTTAAAATATAAAAATTATAGCAAATTTTTGAGTTCATCAATAACACATTGCACATCGAGTGTAGTTCATACCATTTTATAAGAAAATAATTCAGAATATTTTTTTTTCACAAAATGAGTATAAGCACTTGTAGTACTTACATCATAAATTACTTGATCTTGACTTATTGTTACTTTAATAGGTACTACTATATATTTTTTATAATTTTAATTTTACATTTATGAGTTATATTTATGTGGAGTGTAGAACACTACACATAAATATAACTGGCAAATTTGTCAGATTTTTCAAATATTTAAAAAATTCAATTTTTTTTTCAAATTTGTATAGTTTTTCATTGATCTTGATGGTTCTCATCTCTTTTCTTATGAGGACAAAAATACTATAAAACCAAGGTATTTTTTTAATGATACATAAATTAATATTTATATTAGCCCAAGACCCAACCATTAATGATGAAAATATATATATAGCACATTGACTGGTGGTGAAGCGTCAATACCTTATTAATCTTATCATTTTCTCATATATATTATGTCTTATATATAGAAAACACATAATTTAAACCTTATGAAACAAAAATATAATAATCCAAGACGGGGATACTATGTAGTACATACACAAAAAGTAACCGTCATTTTATGCAATCAAGCCAAGAATCGTGAGGGGATCATTATAGGTTAAAAACCAAGTAGCTGTTAATGAAGTGCCAATGATCCAGAATTCATTTTAATAATAGATAAAAACTAATTTATTTGTTAAATTAACTGTTTTGTGGTATCTCATACATATAAAGAATTTGGGTGATATATTGTTAAGTTGTTTACATTTCACTTTTGTGCAATTTTGTTTTCTAGCCTTTTAAGATATTAATGAGAACCCTTAAATTTATAATTATTACACTTATGATTGTATTATAACAAGTGAAAGCTTATCATAATACAATTATAAGTGTAGGATCTAACAACAACTCAACAAAACTACCAGGTTCAGAAAGCGAAAGGAACAGGCGGCGGCTGCATCACTCCAGAATAACCAAATGACGCTGCAGGCTGGTCTCCGAACTCTTCATGAAGCTGGACCTGAACTGAAAAGAGCTATATCTGGAAATCTTGATGAGCTGGTTGGAGAGATTGTAGAACCAATGCATAGGGTATGTTTTTACAGTAATTCTAAAGTTTTTGCTGTTACAAAATAAATTAATTTAACATCTTTATCAGATTAAATTGCGTTTATTTCACTATATTTGAATCACAAGGTTAGAAAAAATATTTTGACTGTAATTAAATAATTTGAAAAACAATCACCTAAGATTTCAAATAATGCTTGGGACCACACCAATAACCTTGAGGTACTGATTATATGGATCGATCAGATTTTTAGAATCAGTTGCATTACTAATTTTTCAAACGTTAAAATCATTAGTTCTATAAAATAAGCAACAATTCCATATCATGGTATTTTCTGCTTTCTTGAGATGTAAATATTTTTTTTGCTTCCAAATATGTAATTTTTTTATCATTTTGTTGTTTGGAAATTAGACGAAATGAAAATTTTGGTCTTCAAAAAAAATTTAACCGTGATATACTCTTAGTGTGGGATACTTAGTGCTTGAAATTTGGAAATAAAGAAGGGTATCGAGATCATTGCTAGAGTTAATTGTTTGAAAAATAACATCTCTTGGTCAGATGAAGCCTGGTTGATTACTGCACCATACCCTATGACTATTAAGATAATAAAACTAAAGCAAAAAATTCAGCCCCATCCTGTAATCTAGATGGCAGAAAAGGTATAGATAGCAACAGGTGCGTGAAAACGGGGAAACTGGATAGCGCGCGCTGTTAAAATTTGTATATTCTTTACATAACTTCCCTGTGGGGTGCCGGGCTACAATAATTGCACCATTGTAGATCTTTCTGTGGGAGTTGTAAAAGGCGAATTAGGGTAAATTACCGGAAGGTGGGGTATGCAGTACTAATTAGTTGCTGAAAAAGAAAAAAAATGCCAGGGGTGTGCCAATAGAAGACCTAGATTATACACAAAAAAATTGCTCTAGAGGCCAAGGAAGAAAACATGGGATTACATTTGTATGGAGAATGGCTCATCTACTTCCTTCTACTCCTGATTTCTCACCCGTGGTGTACACACACAAAATACGAATAAAAATCATTGAACTTATATGCGGGAGAAGCGGAAACCCGTACCTCGAACATGCCAAATCAGGTGACGTCTCCTGATTGAGTCTCAGTAGTGTGCGTATGTGCGTCTACTGTATGCTTGTATTCCTGTCTTTGTCATTCATTCAAATGTATCTTATACAGTGGAACTGTTACTGTATCAGCTGTATTGTCCGGTGCTGAACACAGCCATAAAGGGAGGTTTTGCCATAACCCCCACGCTTGGCAGGCGTCTTGGGGATCGCAGCAAACGATGCCATTTCTTCAGCAGGCGCCGCTTCTCACTTTTCGATTTATTTCCCTTAGTTGCCTCTTACGACACCTAAGGGAAGAGATCGGGGGGTGACATTTTAGCCAGACACTCCACGGACAGTGGAACTGTAGATGTGTGGATTATATGCTTGTTCTAAATTTTCACCACATTGTATAGTCGTGATATTAGAGAAGGGAAGCTCCTATTTTAAAAAAAATTAAATCGATCATGAAAACTGTTTAAGTATAACTCTTAAATTTTTAATTTCAGCGTAACCATAGTCTATTTGGTTCTGTGTGGACAAGTATCAAGCAGAAGAGTAAAGGTGGTTTTTACGGACGTGACAACAACAATAAAGGAAATCTCCCGAGCCCGCCCTCAGTGAAGACCAATGGTATATACTGTTTTTTTTAGGTATTGTGTCGGAACAAGCTTGGGTAGAGTGCTAGTAGCGCTTTTAATATACCAAGTGTTGAAACTGGAAATTTTGCATGTTTATTTTAATACTTTTATGTTTGCAATAACGCATGCTCTGCGGATTACATAACAACGTAAGTTGAACTATAGGTGTCGCTCCATACTACCATACCATCTCAATACGACGATTTAAGAACGTAGGAAAAAATGGAGTTATGACTCATTGTCATGATAGCTCAGTCGGTCAGAGCTTACCCCGGCTAAAGGGGTGGCCGAATGGGCTCGAATGATCACGTGCACATGACTTTTTCCTCTCGTAAATTTGTAATTTACATCATTGCTAATGTATAAGTCTTGTCTGCCAGTTTTTGGTTTTAAGATTTAGTCTATCCCTAAATGTAAATTAGAATCCCCATACGAACCATTTGAGAGCCAGTAATTCTAAGTTAAGCCTGTTGAACACCTTCGACCAAATCATCACTTACCAACAGGTGAGATAGTGGTCAAAGGCTTACCTATCAGAAATTTAAAAAAAAGCTCCTGGTCCTCAGACCTGGACTCAAAAATCGGAACCTCAAGTAAAAAATCTGTCGCCAAGCACTTAAAGGTGTTTTCGGGCAACTGTCCTTGAGAGCCAATAATTCGAGGTAAGCCTTGTACAACATCTTCGACAACATCTTAACTTACTATCAAGTGATATAGTGTTCAAAGGCTGGTCTACCAGTTAAAAAGTATATTTATGACAAATTTGTGGTTGATTTTCAGGTGAAAGGGGCCAATCTTTAAGCATAATGATGAGACGAGAACTTGGCATGGATGGAGAGATACCAGAAGAAGAAACGTAAGTATACCCTATTCATACCTTGTATTAAGCTCCTTTTCCTGTAACGCGGATAGCCACCCGCGTGCGGGCTGCCGGCATCCTATAATTTCATACAAGTTTTTCCTATAGCGCGGGCAGCACGCGCGCGGCCAGGAGCATGCTATCACCCGCATGCGGACTGGATTCGCGCGCCGGCGAAAATACGCATGACATGAGTCAAAGTGTCATGATGACAAAGAGCCCTTAATGAAGGGTAAATATAGGATTAATACGGTCCTTACGACAGACCTTGTGTGGCGATTAAAGTGTAGTAGTATTTTAGTGTGACAAGTTATTCAACGAACTTATCATTATAAAACTCAATTAAAGACCGTGTCAAATAATGTTTATATATCATCCCCGTGGGGTGCCGGTCTTTATTTTTTTTTTATTGGTGATAGGTTAGCCTTTGACCACAATCTCAAGTGATGGTAAGTGATGATGTGGTTGAAGGTGTTAACAAGGTGGTTAAAGGTTAAGGTCTAAAACTGTACCTCCCCATATCTGCATTTTTATGATATCGTGATTCGAACATGAGGCCCACCCGTTAATCGGTAATCCCTGCCTATAACAGGTGCAGTTCGTCACAATTGGCGAACACGGAAAGGCGAATATTACCTGGCGGTAGAAATAAGTATGGTTTTACTTCCCCGAACATTAACGCGACGAAGTGAAAAGAGGAGGCATTTGTTCAAGACTGGACGTTTATGACTGTTGATGTGATGTGGTTATGCCTTGAAGGGATTATAAAGATGCTGGTTACTGATAAGCTAATAAATTTCAAAACGATTTGTAATATAGCAAATGTCAGCGCCATCTCTTGTAATTTTATCATATTATGTCTGGATAACTACATTGTATTGTAGAAGATCCCTTTAGTTACATGATGTCAAACGGTATGTATTAAATTCATCACATCGACCGGAAGGTCTACTGTTGAACAAGGTCTCCCCCATTTGGGGGTTTGTCATAATCCCCACACTTGGCAGACGTCTTGGGGAGGTGTCATACTGAATTTCGACATTTCAATACTTAGACATAGTTCTCTTCACACATTCGCAGCAGAAGGTGTAAGTTCGCAGAAGGGGTTGCTTCCCACTTTCTGGTATATTTCCCTTAGTTGCCTCTTACGACACCCGCTGGAAGAAAGGGGGGGGGGTGACATACTCCCGCCAGACCCGCCATCCCTCGGGGTATTAAATAAACCAATCATATTTGTTTGACATTATAGTAAAGAAGACGACGGCAACCACAGTGATGAAGAAATCGCAATGCAGCCTTTACTACACGGAAAGGACTCTGAAAGGATATTCAAAGCCATCGAGTAAGAACTTATTATTAAATATCACTCTATTATGTCATTAGTTAGTGTAAGGTGCCGGGCACACAGCGAGCGGTCTACAGTTCTGACTTCAGAGTTCTTGGTTCCGCGTTCACAGCAATTTACACAGCGTGCGGTCAAGTTCTATAATTAGTAGTCCTAATGTGGGTTTCACTCGTAAAACGCCGCGAGCGAGTAAATACGATTTTGTATAGCAAAAGCACAGCGCCCCTTGTGAATCGTCTGGGATCCAATCATATTGTCATACTCAAAAAATCGCGTTTACTCCATTGAACTTACATATACAAAATGGAAGAAGCGTACCCGTACCTCGAACATGGCCGTGTCAAATTAGGTGACGTCTTCTGATTGAGTCAGTAGTATGCTTATGTACGTCTAATAGATATAAATTTTCCTGTCGTTATTATTCATTGAAACGTATCATAGACAATGGAAGTGTAGCTGTGTCCATTATATGCTAGTGTTAAATTTGTCCACATTTTGTTGCCGTGATATTAGAGCGTACCTACGACAGCTGTAGTGTGTCCCTAGACATTAGATTTCTATTCATCCAAGAGATGGCATGTTTTAGAATGAACACTGACAGCAGAACTCTGAAGTCAGAACTTAACGCTCGCTGTGGGTCTGGCGCCTTATGGTCGTCTGCACTAAACATTTTCAATATCACCAATAGATTAATATTCTTCAGCTATATTGTACAAAACGTAAGTTGAACTGTAGGTGTCGCTCCATCCCCACACGATGGTGAAGAACGAGAGGGCACTTTAGAGTTGAGTCTGATGTCATGTTAGCTTAGCGGTCAGAGCATACCCCGGCTATAGGGATGGATGGCGCGGGTTCGAATCCCGCACAGGACTATAATTTTTGCTCTCGTTGTAATTTTGTAATGTAATACGCAGAGACAAAATAAATACCTATATCAAAAATAAGATTATTAATTATCTGAAAAAAGATCAATAGTTATATGAATATAAAATGCTTGGCAGAACGTCGGATGTCAAACCTTATATATTATATATACACTGTATCCGATACGATCAGATTGCGGATTCACCAGAGCTGTGCGAGGGAAATGAGCAGTGTGCGAGAAAAAAATCCTCCATAGGAGGCCTACATTTTCCTCGCCTCGCTAAGTGCAGCGAAGCAGCGATCCTATTAGAGGATTTTTTTACTCGCTCACCGTTCATCTTCCTTGCAAATCTCTGGTAGATACGTAGTCTACGGATGCAAACCTTTCCACGCACAATGGCGATTTGACTGCCAGTCGTCGCATAGTGTCAAATACTTACGTTTTACGTCCAATACGCATGTTGTCCAAACTTCACATTATATCCAATAGGCACAAACACGAAATAGCCTCTTTGTCCAATACGATTTACGTATATAAGAGAAAAAAAACTTTCATTATACAATTGCAACGAACTCTGGTGGGTCTTCGCCGGCATGTTCAGATATTGGATCCGATGGGTACCAAAACCACAACAACTGAGGATATATTATTATAAATATTACTGGCAGATATACCTAATATTAATTTTATTTTTATCCTGTTTGTTTTTACTGGAAATAAACAATTTGTATTTGTATTTATAAATTTGTATAATATTTATAATAACTATACTTCAAAAAGTTCTTATTTTTTGTTTAGTTTTTGTAAAAAAAATAGCAACGTAGAATCCGTTATTGTCAAGCTTTCTTGTTTTTATGCCTGATAGGTAAGCCTTTGACCACAATCTCACCTGATCGTAAGTGATGATTTGGTCGAAGATGTTGTTCAGACTAACCTAGAATTACTGGCTCTCAAGGACAGATGTCGGAACACACCGTTAGGTGCTTGGCGACAGATTTTCTACTTGAGGGTGGTAGCTACCCAGGCGGGCATTCGCAAAATGCCCTAACACCATGCTATAACGACTGCCATCCTAAGACAACAACCGGGACCGACGGCTTAACGTGCCCTCCGAAGCACGGAAGCGCTCAGTAGTAATGTCACCAGAGGTCACCCATCCAACTCATGAACGCGGCGGACGTTGCTTAGCTTTGCTGATCGGTTCAGAATGGCTAAGCACACTTCGCTACGAGCGCTTCAAAAGCTTTTTTTTTTTTATGCCTGATAGGTTAGCCTTTGACCACAATCTCATCTGATGGTAAGTGATGATGTGGTCGAGGATGTTGTTCAGACTAAACTAGAGTTACTGGCTCTCAAGGACAGCTGCCGGAACACACCGTTAGGTGCTTGGCGACAGATTTTCAACTTGAGGGTGGTAGCTAGCCAGGCGGGCATTTGCAAAGTGCCCTACCACCATGCTAAAAGCTTTTGAAAAAACGCGTATTCGACTTAAATCGTATTGGACTTGACGCGTATTTGACTTAAAGCGTAATGGACAATATTAATGCTATGGTTATAATTAGGACAACACGCGTCTTGGACGTAAAACGTATTGAACACTATGCGACGTAGGGAATACACACCCACCCACAATAATACGAAGTGTACAAATGAGGTCTACCCGTACAGAAATAAAAAATTTAGGGTCGCGCTTTTGTCTATGGTAAGGTTTGTATGTCGCTAAGAACCTAATGGTTTGTTCTGGCAGCTGTCCTTGAGAATCAGTGATTATCTGATATGCCTATGTAGGTACCACATCATCACTCACCAACGGGTGAGATACCGGTCAAAAGCTACCTTTTCAGTTATATAAAAGGATTTTATGCACTAACCGGTAAAAGCACTCACGTTGGGGATCGAATACGTATCGCGGGTTTCGAATTGTCAGATGCTCATTATCTCATTGCTCAGTACTCATTATCTCATTGCTCAGATGCTCATTATCTCATTGCTCAGATGCTTATTATCTCATTGCTCAGATGCTCATTATCTCATTGCTCAGATGCTCATTATCTCATTGCTCAGATGCTCATTATCTCATTGCTCAGATGCTCATTATTATATCAGAGCGAGTGCGCAGCTGCAGTGTATATCATTTAATAATATGTGTGAAAGTCACGAGAATTTCATTTCAATGATATATAAATGGAGTTTTTATTTGACTTTTGTCTAATATATGTTAGTGCAGGTGGCCAATTATTATTCTCTCATTTATTTTAATATACTTTTGTTTAAATATGTTTAAACAACATGCTTTATATGGTATATTTTAAATTCTGTGTCGTGATATACTTTTATTTTTATTATTAAATCATGGCACATTAAAATTGTTTTGTTGACATTATACAGATGCAAAAGGTAGATTTGTATGTAAAGTACTCATTGAAATAACATACTTACGTAAGTAAATAATATATTTCTTATTTAAAGACATTAATAATCAATTTAATAAATATATTTTATTCATATATTATTTATTTCTACATAATTAATTTTTACATGTGTAAAAATGTTTCAATCCTGGCAGACTTTGGCAAACAGCGCCATCTGTCAGTTACTTATCTCACTTTGCTCCGTAAAACCTAAAGCTTCGTCATCACCCTACAACACTACTTAAATAATGGCAAAGGGAAAGTTAAACTTACTACGGGTTCAGTTTCAACATACCACCACAGCAAAAAGTGTTCAAGCTTTTAATATTGATATAGATGGCGTTATTATAGATTAACGGGATTCTCAGCTAACAGCGGATGTTATTACGGATTAAACAACATTGTAACATTGCATTATGCTAAATATCATATTAGTTGAGGTAATGACGACTGATTTAACTTTTGTCATGTAATAAGTATATCTAGGTAGTCCGGTTATTATTTGTTTCTTGGGCCCAATTTTACCAATCTAAGGTTACATTAATACGCAGATATTTTATAATATAAACCATTAAAATGTGCTAGGCCTTTGTTATCATAGAAGGTGAAACTCAGTATCAGATTTTATATTTAGTAGGATTCCTGTCGTTGAAAAAAGGGAACTACATTTATGAGGTGTTACATCAGCGTGGCCATTGAAATATTTAGCTGTACCTAGTAGAGTTGCCATATGTGGGGTATAGAATTAAATACAGGTACATGCTCAAAATAATAACAATTAAGGAAAAGTGTAATTTTTTTTTATTCTTGTATTATGAGAAATTATTTTATCATTTTAGTTCAAATTAAGTCAATTGAAAAACAGTAACTTAATACTATAATTTTACCAATCAAGAAAGCTAGAATCGTAGAAAATCTAAATCACTTAGCTGCATTTGACACTGAACTCCACGCTGTGGTATTTTTTTTGGTACAGCTGTACCTGATGAAAGGTCATGAAAGGTCATGCCAAATTGAAAATACTGCACGTCACTGAACAATAAAGATAAAGGCTATCAAATTTAAATGGTAAAGTAATCAGCGTATTCAATCCAAGCATCATCAAATTGGAGCTTAAAGAAATAAACCTACGATATGACACGTGACGATTAAAAAATACCGTAGTACCTACATGATTCTTCTTCATGGTTCTTCCTTATAAGATATCACGTAGAAAGTTTCAAAGAGTTTATAGTGTATTTTTGCATCTGTATAATGAATACTTAATGGTGAACAAAATTGACCTTTACAGACAAACTTCCAACGACTTAATGCAGAGTATGAGAAATAACTGTGAGTCGGGTTTTAGTGTGTTGTGATTATGCTTTTATATTTTATTATATATACTTTATGTTTTACTGCATTATAAATTAATTTCATTTCATAGTTCAAGACCTGCATTTAAAGAAGAAGGTTCTTAATTATGTTGGTTCCACTAATACTTATATATTATCTATACTCTTACCGGTTACCATACAAGCGTTTTTTTAATATAATAAGTGCTCACATTCAATGTCATTTCGCTTACTCTACCTTGAGATTAGATTTCTGAGTTTTATACAAAACTATTAACTAAAAATATATCAAGAAAACATAAGTTTTACACTTTCATTTAGAGATAAAATAAATAGTGTACCTTATAGAAAACCAGGAATACAATACTTAATTAGTTTTATGAAAAATTTTACAGAAAAACTTTTACAAATACTTTCCATTTGAACGCAATTAAAACAACAGTACAAATTCTTAATTGAGGTCAGAATAAGTTTTCTTACGAAGTTTCGAGTATTTTTATTCTATAAAAACAGTATTACTCCTATATCCTAGAAGTTAGGACCACCAGTCTTGCGGGCCTAGCACGGACCTACATATTTTCCCGGAGAGAGGATAAAAATCATCCCACATTTTAATTTCCTTTCCACTCTCGGAGCATTGGCACGCCGATGAATATGTACTTATACAAGGTTGATAAATCCTTTCTCTTTATTACTGTCGCTATATAAAACAATTTATAACTAAATAGCAATTATCAATATTGACAATCTTGTAATGCGCTAGTCTTTCACCACTTTATCGCCTAATAGTAAGAAATTAAGTTATCTACTAATGAAGACGCCTAAGAAATTAAGTTATCCAAGATGTTGCACATGTAAGCGCAAATTAAAATACTTTATTTTATTCAATTTATATACCCACGTCTTGAAACAAGGATAACTTCTCCATTTTCTTATTTAATACGGATACAATTTTATCCACATTCATTTGTCAATTCTTTAAAACAGAGATATTTCTATACCGAAATACCTATCTCTATATATAAGAGATTATTATAGTATCCTCTATATGTAATTTGACTCTTGAATTTGGATAAAACCAGGAGATAAAGGAAAAACAATTATATGTCCAGTCCAAGCTAGGCCTGCTGGAGTAAGTGAAGCTTTATTTATAGGTAATTGTGAAATAGAGGTGTAGATACCAACACTGTTCTAAAATTTCTTGCCTTCTAATGATAGTTCACGTTTTGAATCTGTTTCTTTAATACGGTCTTTACATGATAAATTTATATTGTCATAATGTTCTAGCATTTTCCTGTAAGTATATCTACTTATTTGTTGCCTTATATTATTTATATTTTGTTTTACGACGCATGATGCTGTTTTGTTTTGTTACGAAATCATATGTGCCAATGAAAGAAGAGCTTGTGATTTTTATTGCATGTTGTTATTAGGTTTGTTTATTTTTCTTTCTTATGTTTTTTCTTCAATATACTAACAACTAAGATATAAATAGTCCTAGAGTTTTGTTTTGATATGATAATTAAGTGATGTACGATTTTTTTTATAACTTTAATGCAATCTTTACCTGCAGCAGTCTCAGCTGGAATGACGACTTAGTCAAAGAAAAAAAAATCATGAATAAATCATACTTGCCTATAGGAGATACCCATTCTCACTGTACTTTTAAATTCCTTAGTAGATTATCTATACCTTTCCTAAGTAGATTTTCGTACCACTCTGCTGCTCCGGTTGTTGTCTTAGGATTGCAGTCGTTACAGGTGGTAAGGAATTTTGCAAATGACTACGCTAGATACCAGTAGACAATCTGCCGTCAAAACACCTTACGGTACGTTCACACGGAGACACGATTTGCCGAATCTTATTTTCATCGGATCTGGAAAAACCGAATGTTGTATTCACACAGCACATCTTGCTTGGCCGTATCCGACGGCCTCGTATCGGGATCTCGTGTGAACTCACCATCCGGCTTTTATTAGCAAGAGCGCGCACAGTTCCTCACGTTGATTTGGAAGCGATGGACGTGAACAGTCTTGCTATACTATACTGGTATTATCGCCGTCAGCGTCGTAGAAAAAGATTGTGGTTAAACCCAATAGTACAAAGAAGATCAACAGTTGGTGCCTTTACAACTCTAATGCAGCAGTTAAGAAATGATCCACAAAAATTTTTTAACTACTTTAGAATGACTATACCTACATTTGATAATCTTTTGAAAAAAGTGGAAAAAGATTTGAAAAAGCGTGATACAAATATGAGGAAAAGCATTAGACCAGAAGAAAAATTAGCGATATGTATAAGGTAAGATTGAAATACTGTATTTTATTATAATTAAATTATTTATTAAAAATATGATTAAGAAATTATAGAAAATCGCTTGGTAGGTACACAGTTTGAAGTTTCCCAACTACATATTATGAAAGTCTGGTAAATCAGAAGCATTCGATTGAATACTTTGAGACTCTGGTGATGCTTGGTACTGCGATGTAAAATAGCCTTGTGATTGTGCCACATTTGGTTGATAGTTGTATGTTGATGAGTGTGCAGGAGACCATTCATTTCGGTTCTTTATATTTTGCAATAAATTTAAGACGCCTGATTGAAATTCTAATGTTTGATTATCGTTTAGCGTTGCCAATGATGGAAGTAGACTTTTAAAGAAAAACAAATTACGGTCTTCTTTCATTTCTTCTTTCTTCTTGCATTCCATTTGATAATCTATAAACTCACTCATTTTCTTATCAAACACGTTTAAATTCTGCCTCGATGGTCTGCTTTTTTTTCTTTTCGAACCACCTACTAAATTTTCATTATTAGTTTCTTGTTGACTTTCATCCGTAGCATCTTGATTATTTGCGACATCTTCACCAAATAAATTGTCCTGAGCCATCGCACTGTCATGGGTAACATCTGATGTAACTGTAGCGGCTGTACTATCGTCTGCTGGGTTTGGTGTAGCAATAGTTGCACTATCATGTGTGTCAGCTGGCGTCACAATTTTTTTTAAGAACAACATTTGACGATGATAAACGTAGGCTCTCGGACATGTCGCAGACGATCCTGATTTTTTTGATTTCTTTTTCTCATTAATACTCCTCATCCAGCTGTCTCTAATATTAGTCCACTTCTTTACGATCGATTTAGCTGAAAAATATAATTAAATTTACTTGCAGATATATGGCTTCTGGGTGTTCATACAAGGATTTACATTACGCCTACCGAGTCGGAGTGTCTACGATCAGTAACATTATTAAGGAAGTAACGAATGCTATTTGGAACAATTTGCATGGGGAGTTTATGACATTACCCAACACAATATCTGACTGGGAATATATCGCCAATGGATTTAATACTAGAGCAAACTTTCCCCATTGCATTGGTGCAGTGGACGGTAAACATATTAGGATAAAAAAGCCAAACAACAGTGGTTCCATGTTTATGAATTACAAAGATTTCTTTTCCATCGTATTATTAGCAGTGGTTGATTCATATTATAAATTTACATATATCTGTGTGGGCTCGTATGGAAAAGAATGCGATTCGACAATATTCAAGGAGTGTACTTTTTGGAAAAAACTAATAGATGGTGATTTGCAATTACCGGCAGCATGTCCACTGACAAACGATTCCGATTTATCGGTTCCGTTTGTAGTAATAGGCGATGAAGGTTTTGGCTTGCATCAACATTTGATGAGACCTTACGGCGGAAACCATTTGGATAGAAACAAAAGAATATATAACTACAGATTAACCAGAGCTCGACGCTATGTTGAGTGCGCCTTTGGGATATTAGCTAACAAGTGGCGAATATTTCATCGTCCACTGGATGTTGATACCAGCACAGCAATATCGATTGTAAAGGCTTGCACTGTACTTCATAATTTTATAATAGATATGGAAGGTGTACAGTCGAACATAGAAACAACAAGCAATGTATCATCAGTGGTTAACGTGTTCACAGATGCACCCAATGAACAAAATAGTACACGAGGTGGACGATGTGCTAATGTTATACGATCTGAATTCACAAATTATTTTATTTCTACAGCAGGAGCTGTGCCTTGGCAAGACGAATCAATCTAACGTTAATTTTGTAACACACTGCTAATGTACAAATACTTAACCTGTTTACTTTAAAAAATTACAAACTTACCATAATCCTGCCTGTTTTTCTCCTCCATTTCTTCAAAATCTTCATTCAAAATTATACATATTTCTCGCCAGCCAGCAGTTCTCAAGTTTTTATCCTTGTATATTTCGAGAGTTTTGTCCCATAAAACTGGCCGATTTTGGACAAGAGAAATTAAATTTTCAACGTTTATATTTTTCGTCGTCATAGCGAGCGGTCAGTCAAAGCGATCGAAAAGAACTGGCGACTGGCAAGCGCACGTGCAGTGTGTCCCTCCCGCCCACCCCTCCTTCCCAGCTTGTGCGACGCATTCGGTTTCAAGATCCGACAAAAAACCGAATCTACCCCTGCGTGTATCGTATGAACGCATGTATTGAATGCCCTATACCACTGAATCGGATCTGCATTTTGCAGTATCGCCGGATCGGTTTGTAGTCGCAAAATCGGATGTCAACTTCAGCAAGATTCGGTTTTTTTGTCGTGTCTTGAAACCGAATACATGTGTGAACTCCTTCATTGAAATACTTATGCCACTAAACCGAATCCTGCAAAAAACCGATTCGGTAGAGAAACACTCGACGCCGTGTGAACGTACCGTTACGTTGTGTTGCCTGGCTAGCTACCACCCTCAAGTTGAAAATCTGTCGCCAAGCACCTAACGGTGTGTTCCGGCAGCTGTCCTTGAGAGCCAGTAACTTTAGGTTAGTCTGAACAACATCCTCGACCACATCATCACTTACCATCAGGTGAGATAGTGGTCAAAGGCTAACCTATCAGGCATAAAAAAAAAAGAAAAAAAAAGGATGTTGTTCAGGCTAACCTAGAATTACTGGCTCTCAACGACAGCTGCCGGAACACACCGTTAGATGCTTGGCGACAGGTTTTCTACTTGAGGGTGGTAGCTAGCCAGGCGGGCATTTGCAAAGTGCCCTACCACCATGCTGTAACGACTGCTATCCTAAGACAACAACCGGGACCGACGGCTTAACGTGCCCTCCGAAGCACGGAAACGCTCAGTAGTAATGCCCAACCAGCGGTCACCCATCCAAGTCATGACCGCGGCGGACGTTGCTTAACTTTGCTGATCGATTCAGAATGGTTAAGCAAACTTGGCTACGAGCGCTTCAAAAACAACATCCTCGACCACATCATCACTTACCATCAGGTGAGTTACGGTCAAAGGCTAGCCTATCAGGCATAAAAAATATATGAACCCCGCACAACTTCCAAGCTAGATCTAATAACAACAAGCATAACATTCAAGGGACAGTATATGTGGGAGATAGATGGTGTATTAACAGCCACGGCTGTAGTTGGAGCCCAAAAACAAAATTAAAAATACGTGCAACGCCTTGCTCGATGACGCGGCGACTGAACTCAGGTTAGCTAATTGACAAGGTTTTGATGTGCCACTTGCAGTGCGCGTATAACCTATCTACCTACCTCTTTTTTCTAAAATCATTGAATGCTACCATATTTTCAAATATTGGAATTTCATAATGTTTCAGTTATGAAATTCAGTTATGGTTTAGTTATAATGTAATATACAATCTAGAATAGATAAATGGGTAATTGGTAACATATATCGTATTATAAATTAATATTATAGCTCAAAATTTTGGGCCCCGTATTTTTACCCACTACATTTTCAAATTTACGTCGAATCATACATTTTTTATTATAGGTACATTATTATTTTTACTACATTTTTTTTCTATTCTGACTCCGCACTACTACTGGAATAGATGAATCCGATACATCTATTCCGGTTCTGAGGTGAACGGTTCATAAGTCATTCTAATTTAAATTCCGCTCTAGAATACATTGTTTTTTTCCAGCTCGTGACAAATTACCAAAACAGAACAACAACGTGCCTTATTGTGTAGAAAATCCAGCCGAGAACCTTATCACTCGAGTAAGTAGAACACAAACTGATCTTTACTTCTATTACCCACCTTAATCAAAACCAAAATATTAAGACGCCGACAAGTGCTCAATAGTTTTACTTGAACAGATTTTTAGCAAAATGTATTTAGTTTGTAGCAGTAAGAAAATTGTATGTTCATTTTGATCATATTATCTAAGGCCAAGAGAAGTCTGAAACACGTTTCCTTAAAATTTTCTGTATAGAATAAAATTGCAAAGTTTACTCTAAATTACGCTTGTAACGTAAATAACTTAATTATATACGTATGAATATTTATGAAAATATATTTATAAAATAGCAAAACCTTATCAAGAGGGACAAGAAAAGTAACATTTTCGATTTACGTTATTAGTTTTGTGTTATTAAGCTTTGATTCCGATTTTACCTAAACCGATCGCGATTTCACCATCGCTGCCTCTCTTTCACTCCTACGCAGTCCGATAGATATCAGCATTTCACAGCGTCTTAACATCTGCATAATTAATATTATAGAATATAATACTATCTACATCTGAAAAACGATTATAGAAACTTTTATATTCGAATATATTCGTCCCAACTGAGTCATTTCCCCTCGCTTCGCTCACACTCGTTTCTCTCGCTTTGCTCACCAATGATCTTTCTTTGACCTCGTCTGTGATACAACAGTGTCAGCGACCGCGAGTTTGTGCAAAGTGCGGTGCGTGAGAAAGGATGTACTGGGATAAAATAAGTATTGGTAATGGGATAATAGTCGAAGCCTGAAAATCGACAGACTTTTCCATCAATTTAAATAATAACATCTAGAAACTAATTAGAAAATAACTATATGCACTACAATAACAAAATATTATAAAATGTTTCTAGAACAATTCTCCTGATTAGCCAGTTTGACGTCATAAACGCCACGCTAATCAGAAGATTTTTTGCCGCGTTCGAATCTACCCAATGCATCATTAGGAAGGCTTGACTTTTCGAGCAAAACATCAAAAATCTTGATATTTTAAGAATACTTTTATAGTATTTGGTACTATTTATCATGGATTCCTGCAAAATAACGCCTGAATTTATTAAATATTTTACTCAGTTCTTAAGTAACGTTAGCTTATGTATAATAATTGTGATGTTGAATAAACATTAATTATTTTCCAATTGAATTTGTACTTGATACCTATATCTCGCTTTGCTCAGAGCATCCCGCTCGCTTCGCTCATCACTGACAAGTCATTGACCTCTACAGGTACTGACACAGCAGGGTCTCGGCAAGTACTGCGACCGCGAGTTCGTGCAAAGCACGGCGCGTGAGATGCAGGACGCACTCGACCTCTCGCAGGAGGAGATGGACACGTGAGATCTTATTTTGTCTCTTTCGTGAGATAGTGGTTTTATTTTCAGGAACGAATCACAGGTGACGCCTATTAATACTGATCGATAATTACTTACCAATAATCCAATTGAGCTTCGTGGGATGCTGATTTAGATTTGCCTCTCCTTTCCCATATCTTCTTGTGAGATTCGCTAGAGACGATGAAAGTGAAAATAAATGAAGTTGAGCGCCTTCTGAAGAACTGCTATCTTGCATGCGATCACCGGACGCCTGCTAAGCAGGGGGACTATGACACACCTCCTGGTGGGGGAGTGTTCAAAGGTGAACCTTGTGAATGTTTTGGAGTGAACTTTAGAATGACGCGGTCAAGAGAAGAACGTGAGTGCGGCGAGCCGTTAAGTATTTGATCTTGTCATACTAGAATTTACTTTTAAAGGGAACGATGCGTGCGAGGAATAGAATTCATGATCGACGTTTTGCATTATCACAAATGACCTACGTCTTACCTTGTTTTCTTCTCCAGAACTTTGCTGAATGAATTATTTTTTGGCTGCAGTGATAATCGAGCGGTTATAGCTATGGACTGCTTTGCTTTGCTTTTCTGCTGTTCGTCACTTGTGACGAAATGCATCTGTTACAGACAGAGATTACCACTAGGCTTAACATCAGGTAGGCCTCGAGAGTGTTCCATCACAATTATATTTAAAAAACATAAGAAAGAAAATACATAAGCTGTTGTAATTTTCCTTAATTTTAAAAAAGTTTTCAATTTGTCTGGTGGCCAGCATCATCATTATCATCATGGTCATGGCGGTAAAACGGGAGGTTTTTTTACGATTTTTAGCTATATTTTCTTTCGGAATGATTAATCGTGATGGAACAAGCACGGCAACACCTGATGTTAAGCGGATTAACCTCTGCCTATAACAGATGCATTTCGTCATGTGACGAATTGCACTGCGCCCGTCATTGAGACATACAGTTGTCTCGTGCCAGTAATTTTTCTGGCTCTCAAGGACTGCTGGATAAAAAGAAATGACACGGGCGTATACTACACCGAAGGAAGTTATGGGGGTTGCAATTCTAGCCCCACGGGTTTCTTTTTTCATTGTACATATATGCTAACTAATAAATACGATACATGGTTTTTACATTTATATGTTACAGCGCTGCCAACCAAATTATTTTGCAAGAAAGAACAATGAGCTTACGAGCCCGAAACAGGCCGACTGATGTGGTAAGCTGTGAAAACCTGTTAATCTAGTTTTAAACTAAGTTTGTGTTCCGGTGCAATCTAACTTCTAACTAGCAAGTATCTTATATTAAATCGAAACTTGAAAGTTGTTCCTATCTACATGGATGCGAAAATAGATGGCTTATTGGTGAAAGGTTTCACAATTTTCTCCAACTACTAAAATCATCGTATACCGCGATCAATAGTTTCTGAGATAAACCTCAATAAGTCTGACAGCTGCCATAAAGATTAAAATTGAAATGGTAGAAATTGACAGCTGTCAAAGTGACAGTAATGAACTATCGTTTTGTCAGCTGTTATATTAAGAACCGGAATCAATATATTATTTTAGTTAAGAGTTGATCATGATTGTCTTAAGCCTTGTGGATGAGGAGACTGAAGATTTGTCAATGATTGCAGCCTTAAATAGATGCTGCTCAAATTTAAAAATTTATTATTATGATTAATAGAAAATTTAGAAAAAGCTAATTCAGATTTTAAGGAGAGATTAGTTAATCCATTGACGGAAAATTCATGTTTCAAAAAGGAAAATGTGGTGGATCTACACTTTTTACCGGCTTATTGTCTACCTAGACGGGTAACGTCAGTTTTAACTTACAACTAAAAAATTACGACCGAGGCAATTAAAAGTCGCACTCTAATTACGCCGATCCGTTTGTGCCTTATATTTTTAAATTGCCTTATTTACATTTAACCAGGCTGCGGACCGAAATCAATGCAAACAAATTGTCCGATTTCACTTAGCCAAGTGTACCAACCACTCTTGGCTAAATCGGAAACGGCTTGGCTAAATGCTAACCGCTTTCCTTCTACACCGAAAGCGACAAGCGTACTCGATAGTTTTATTTCTGCTATTTGCTTGAATGTTTATACGCGAAAATTTATATGGGCCGGATCAGTGACAACGCTTTTTTTTAAAGTATTTATGACAAAACTGAAAAGAAAATATTAAAAGTAAGAAACCCTAAAAGTGACGACTTGCCGATTATGTGATCATAATATATGCACCTTTGTTGATGTAGTCAAAGATAGTCAGAGGATTAGACCGGGAATCAGAAATAAAGCTGTTAGATTTTTATATAATAAAACAATTTCCTTGTTTCAGGAAAGTATATTCGCAAGACAGTATCATCCCTTCCACCAACCCCCAATGCAGCCCCCTATGCAACCCCTATTGCAGCCACCGGTACCAGGGAGACAGATTAAGAAATAATATTTACTACATTATATATTTGGCCTATCTTTTTAACCCCTACGGTTGACACCCTTAGGGGTTTGATTTACCCGGTATTGGGTTTTTGTATCAGGCCTCGCGGAGAGGCGATTTTTTGACGATTTGTATATACTTATTTATTTAGTTATAGAGTTAGAGAGCTTTTTGCTTTGAAATGAATATTGTTGAAGAGTGCTATTTCTTGTCATATTTAAATAAACTATATTAAAAGTTAAGTACTCAGTTACTGTACCCAAATTTGATATAAATATGCTTTTGAATGTCCCACAAGAATTTAAAAATCTGGTGCCCCAAGATGAAATGCCTTAATTAAGAATAAACTGTCTTCTTCGCTGTTAATTTTATATAGATATAAATATTTTTTTACACTGCAGTATCGATAAGCGTTAATTACAGAATATTCTAATCATATTTAATTTTCAAAAGTTTGAGAATTAATTGAGGGCTTTCCCAAGTTTTCCCCCTTTTGTTCACCTTGATGGACTATTTATCTATATAAGACAACATTTTACCAGAATGTAGAGGGCGATAAGGTTTTGATATGGATTTGAAAGTTTGTAATTTTGTAACGGGAATGAAATGAAATTTTTATATCTATAGATTTTAAGATAAAAAAATATAAATATATGAAAAGTATTAGTGTGGCAACGTGCCTTATTTATTCAAAAATAATAGGAAAACATTAAAATATTGTGCCAAAGCATCTTATTGCCTTATTCAAAATATACTTATTCTGCTTTTAAAATGTTTTATTCTAAATATAAATTTATTAATATAAATTTTAAATATAGTACTTATACATTATTTGATTGTATTTGAGAATCATCATAATTTGAGTATCTTCTAGTCAAGTATGTAAAAGTTGCTTGCTTATATATTAATAATTTATTGAGAATGTAGAATGAGATGATATATTTTACCAAAGAAATGTATTTTGTATGTATTATTATTGTTATTGTGAATAAATTGTTTAAATATCTTTGATGTTTTTGTTTTACTGGTCACTAAATCGTATTTCACTTCTTCTGTATCATCTGCACAATTGACTTGCTATTTATATGCTTTTTATTACCATTGATGGTAATGGTGCAAATGAAATCAATTACTTTTGTTTGCTCCGTTAAAAACGCTAGTTGCGTTTGCACCATTGATTGGGAAAACAAAAAATAAAACAGAATAAAACAGACCGAATAAAAACATTATAAGAAGAACATTGTAAGAACTCCTTCAGATAGCAACGACTTTATAACCTTAAAATATTTCCTTTTAGCACGTTTTATCGTCATTTTCCTACCCTGCCCCACCAGGAAGTTGGAGTCAGTGTAAAGTCTTCCACTTATCTATCATCATCAGCTGGAAGACATCCACCATTGATCAAAGGCTGCTAAGCCTAAACGCACGTAATATCACCGATATGGCAGCATTTTTTTTATGTTCGAAAGCTATGAGAGACGGACATGACATCTTCTCCGCCTGATGGCAAGAATAATACGTCCTGTAATAACAGTTGCTATGTCACCGATCGTGTTCTGCTTAACACTGCACTGCGCTTGTCTCTCCAAGTTAGTTCTTATATCTCGTTCACTTAGTAATTTCACTTGCTTCAGTGCCCTTGAGGCCTAATCACAGTAGTTATTGCATATCTCTGCTTGTAGGCAGAATATCTGACACCACAAAGGTACACGCCAATACGAATTCTTGCTTAAGCTACCGCCCAAACCTACCACCTAGTAAAATACTTATTGGGAATACTGTTGTTGGTAGTAAAACTACTTATGTAACTACTAATAAGCGTTAGTAGAGATATGCTCAATTTTGGCATTCATGTCGCATTCGTTGCCATTGAACTTCAAAGATTTTTTTTTTGTTAATGTGACGGAACAAGCTCGAGGCCCATCTGATGTATCCTCTGCCTATGACAGATGCATTTTGTCACAAGTCACGAATTGCACTGCGCCCGTCACCTTAAGACGAAGTTGTTATACATGTCTCATATGCCTGTAATTTCAGTGGCTCTCAAGGACTGCTGCCGGAACACACCGTTAGGTGCTTGGCGAGAGATTTTCTACTTGAGGGTGGTCGCTAGCCAGGCGGGCATTCGCAAATAGCCCTTCCACCATGCCATGTTACGAGTATTAGTTGTAATTAAAGACAAAATGTTTGTTTTCAATTTATTCGATATAAAATTTTAGGTTTCTTCTTCTGAATTGTTCAAAACCTGACCATCATCGATATCCTCAACTTTAAGCCTTTTTATAATATCCATCTTTAGTTCATTAATCATTTTTTCAACACAATCGTCGTGCCTCTCTTTCTTCCTACCTTTCAAAGTAGGATTCTCATCGTAATCGTCACCCCAGAGAATGTTAAAATTTCTTCTTATATCAGAAAATGTGCTTTTGAATTCTTTAGTGGGTACCGAATCATATAACGTTGGTATTTTTTCAGTAAATTTCTTCGATTGTTCTGACAAGTTAGGCATACCAGCGTCTCTGAGAATTATCGGATATATGTGACTGGTATTGCCTGAGAAATTAACATCATTTTGTTCATTACATTCTTCATCAGAGTTCTTTTTTGCTGTAAGTTCTGCATGATTATAATTATCAGAACCGTAAGACTTGTTACTCATTGCAACAATTTCATTCTGTAATCTTCTTATCATATTTTCTAAATCAGATATTTGCATATCTATATTCTTTGCTGGTATATCAGGTTCTACAGTAGACTCTACTGTCAATTTTCGTGTATTTACAAACTCTCCATCTGAAGCCTTTGATATTTCCACCTTGGCCTTATCCAATAGCGACTCTTTATTAGATTCCCGCGAATTGCCTATAGAAATCATTCCACGAGCAATATTCTTCTTAAATTTATCCATTACTCTAGATACCTTTTCATTCTTTCTTCACATTCTCGTTTTTTAGCTTTTCTTCGTAGTTCTTCGCAGAGATCGTGAACTGGAGGTGGTGGTGGTAGAGGTGGTGCTGGACAACCAGGCCAGGGTATGTGAGGACCACCAGTAGTAGCTTCCAAAATTGCGTCACAACGATTTTGTGTCGTTATTTCTCTTTCCACTACACAAACTATAGGTTCATTTGAGTTACTACCTACTTCTGGATTTTTTATTTTCTCAATGCATATGCCATGACAATATGACGCGTTTGCGAGATTCTGTTCTCCAGTTAGTTCAGAGGATCGTTCATCAACAGCTTCTTGTGGGCATATTTTGATACCAGCTTTGATTTTTTGTTTGATTCTTTGTTCCTTGCAAATATCACGAGGTGGTTCTTCTGGTTTTGGTTCAACTGTACACTTTTTTGTATTCATGTTACAGTAAATTTAGTGTAATTTTAATGGCTACAGCCATGTAATGTTTTATTATGTATTCATGATTAAATTTTTAATTATTTGGCTCTTCGTAATTTTGTTAGTGAGGATCATTGGATTTATTTGAAAGATGTTGTCTTTCCGGTGTATTACTTATCTCTATGATATTGTCAAAGAATTAGAAAGTCAAATCAAAAATTGTGTTTATCCAGAGAAGGTTGTATTGTAAAATATATTGTTTTTTTAGCGATCTGAGGATAGGTTGAGTTTTAATTGTAAAGTGGCCTCCAGACTTTCGCTGAGAATTCACGAGACACCCGAGAAACGTGATTATAAAAATGTATATAGTTTATCGCTTTCTTGTTCTTGCGCGATCCTGTCCTCCGTTCGTTGACGAATTTATTTGTTTCTCAAAAAAATAACCAACCCGATTTTAGGCACCAAGGCTATCCAAGATAGCTCGACTGACCTGACATTTTGTGCTCTAATTGTATTAGTTTAACTGTCGTAGGGGATTTAGAATATCAATTTTAGGTAAAATTTATTGATCATTTTCAATCACAACCCTGTTCATACCAGATGGGAACGAGAACACAAATATGAATATTTGTGGGTGTAGTTTTGTTCACGTGCTCACTGAAAAGTCTGGAGTGTGTGTACAGTATTATGGTGTATGAATGGATCAGAAAAAAGTTATTAAATATTATTATTATTATGGGATAGGATAGTCAACGAGCAGGCGGCTCACCTGGTGGTACGATCAGCGTTACCCACGAAGACCCACAATGCCAGAGGTCTCGAAGATGCGTTGCCTGCCTTTGAGGAGGGAAAATGTTTTTTTTTATATATAATACACTAAGGTTACTTATTTTATATTCTTGCCCGCCGTCCATTTAAACTATAGGATTATCCCTGGTCAACAACCAGTGATAACTCGTTCCCTCGTTCTTTATTTTCCCCAATGAGTATACAATCCCTACTTTTTAGAAACTAAGATTTTGAAATTTTCATAAAATGACAGATTATAGGAGACAGCAGTAGGCAGGTGCAAAATAAAAGGTGTTAGAGTAGGATAGATATTGCCGCCATGGGATTCCAGCTCAACACTCACCACACACACATATTTCTTTTCTCACATTATTTTTACTTTGTGAAGGGTTTTTCAATTAGGGCAACACCAACAGCATGACAGTTTTGACATTTAGTTTTTTGACGTATTCGTAGTAGATGCTGTGGTAATTGTTACAATGAATTCAACAATTACCAAAATCGCATTAAAATAATTAAAATCCACTATGAAAATGGTGGTTCTGTGAAAGTTACTCAATTTTAGTCCACGGATCACGCTATCGCGAGATGTTAACATCTCAATTTTGGCCTATTATTTTTGACGTGGATATCACTGACATGTGGTTTCAACAGGACGGTGCCACATGCCAATGAAACGATCAATTTATTGCAAACGAAATTTCCCGATCGCATAATTTCACGAACCTGATGGACGGATGACCTGGCTGGTCACTGAACACCACTGGATTAATATAGCGATAGTCCTTGTAATTAAATTAAGACTAATCTATAATTAATGAAACTCCTTCTGAGGGTAATAGTTAGCCAGGTGGGCATTTGCAAGTCCTTACCACTATTCTTTAACGACTGCCATCTGGTATTGTATTAACCAAGTTGATTGACTGGCTTTTGGGTAACATTTCATCCTTTGAAAGTAATGATGTTGTACGATAGGATAATCGTCATACTTTTCTTTTCAGTCAACGATGTATACAAAGAATATATTGTTTGTAGCATTAGACAAAGATAAAAGGTGGCTAAAAAAAAATGCCAGCATGCTACTACTCACATCGAGTGTGGTTGAAGGTGCTCAGCAGTCAGAACACAGAATTGAATCTGGCTCTCAAGGACATCTGCTAGAACACACCTCTATGACCTTGGCGACAGATTTTCTACTTGAGGTAGCTAGCCAGGAAGACAAATGCTCTACCAGTATGTTATAAGGATTGGTTCGAAAACACGTACCCTCTGCTGCCCTAAGCAGGATTGACCAGCTGGCATTAGATAGTGGTAGCCTATACAGTAACGTACTAATTTATTAATTGAGCTGAAGTTGTGTAGGATTCCGGAATTCCCCCACGAAATAGGTATGATTTGATGGGCGATGCCCCGTCCACCCACTGGACTTTCCCACTGGTGGGTGGATGGGGAATTCAAGTTTCCCCGTGCACCCATTGCACTAGAGTTGGAACCAAATCAACTGCTTCATCGATATTACAAAATTAATATAAAGGAATAATTTCCATGAAAAGCATAAATATTACTTTTGCTATTGGATTTGGGGGATTTTAGAAAAAACCGATTATTCACCATACAGGGGTTGGCCATGGCCGAATTCCGCAATTATCCGATCCACGAGCCACGTGATGTATTTTGTACCGTGTCACTAAGAGGTTCAAAATAGCAGTTGATCTTAATTTAATAAATTCAAATAAATCAACCAAACCTGACAAATTGAGAAATTAAAAAGAAAAAACTTTGCTCCGATCATACATAATATTTATTTGCTTTCATCGCAACTGGGATCAGGTTTCTTTCTATTTTCTGGATTTTTGATTCTCTCATAGCATAGGGGAGGTTCTATACAAGGAAGCTTTCTCTTTCTCTCGTAGATGCTTTTTAAGCTGCAGGGTGGCAATATGTCACAAGGATGAGGTGGTTCTACCTTAGCACAGGCTTTGACGTGCAAAAATGCACCAGTCATGCATCTTGCTGGAACAATACAAAAAGAAAAATAAAACAAAACCTGATGTCATGGCAATTAAGGTGGTTTTAAAAAGAAATGCTTAATTTTTATTTCATTCCATGTTCAGATGGCTTAGCTGGAATGACATAGAACATTCACCTCCTAACTTTATTCAACATGTTGTTGATTGAAGATGTCGTCATCATCATTATAATTTTAGCCGAACGACGCGCGACGTATACACTCTTGACCTCTCCCATCGAACGCAACATAGAACGGCTTTATATATTAGCCGCTTCTAACCATTGGCTACCCGCAACTTTTACGCTGTCATCAGTCCACCAACTTTACGTCTTCCGGTGTAATGTGTTAACCACTCCAGAACCTTTCTTCCCCATCGGTTATCAGTTCGTCTAGCAATGTAGCCTGACCATTGCCACTTTAACTTGCTAATTTTGCAAGCAGCTATCATAAATTCTAATAAATTATTAGTCGTATTCTGAATTATTGTAATTTACCTATGAAAATAAAGATATGTAAGTGAAGCTCAAAAACAGCACGCGGCAAATATTACCGCACCGGGTGTGTTTTTAAAAAGTGTAAGGACCGTGCGTGCGACATGACGCGACCAATCGGATGCGATCATATCTAAGCGCCAAATTAATTAACCCATCCAATTGAATTGGGAAATTTGAGCGTGTTTTATTAATTGTGAACTTGACGAGTCCTAAAGCAAAGGGGTAACTTTATGAGAGTTACACTTCTTTATATATAATTATTTGTAGTACTTTATAAAATCATCGGATATATATATAAAATAAAATGAGCAGTTCTTCCTCACTAATACTATTGTTCGTAGGTATATATGTATCGATCAACCTATTCATGACATGAATAGGTTGATCGAACATGAATTTCATGTTCAACAGTGTATGTATAAATTTATATTACCTACTTCATATATAATTAAATGGTCCTGCTTCAGCATTTTAATTAACATAAAACTTACTTTTATAGTACAAAATGATAAGCGGGATTCAAATCAAAGAAAAATTTATTACTAACTTGCGAGAAAACATAAGCAAGGTATGTGTAAGTTATGTAAGTATACTGTATTATGTACAATTATCAAGCCTGTTCGTAAAAAAACTGACTGGTTACCAAACTACATTTCTAAATTTCTTGAGATCACTCTGGATTTTTCAGTTTATTCTCACACAAATACGGAACTGTGATTCTGCAGTGAGACTCGGCTTCCTGAAAGAACGGGGATTAAGAAAATGTCTACTCTTTAAATATATTTATACATTTTTAATATAAGGCTGTGTTCACTATTCGTTCTTCTTATATTTAAATTAGCGCGTTCTGTTTGTTGGTTCGGTGGTCAACCAATAACAAGGCTCTGTAACCCAGAGCATACGTACCTTGCCTCGTCTCTGATTGGCTCCGGCAGTCAGTGCATGAGCGTCGTCTTGAGGTGAAGCAACTCGTGTGCATCTTAATCAACATCAAGAAGAAAACCGTCGGTATTACTTCCCAAAACGACAGTGAAGTGTGGTGAAAAACTTTCTTAAATAAACTTAGCTGTGTACCACCAAAAGGCAATCTCACGGGCGCGCGGGACGCACGCGCAGAAGGAACCTACCCTACGCCATCGAGATAGTTTTTCCTAAAGTTCAAGAGGCATGTTTGGAGGCTGGATTGCTAAAGTAAGGCACTGTATGTACTTGTTATATAGGGATCTAGACCACTGAACCACACTCAATCATCTATTAACGGCGGAGACTTCAGTGTTACTTGTCCTCCGACCCAGAGTCAAGGACCCCAATCGGCAGGGTCGTTTCGTTACAGGCTGTATTTAAACAATAGTTATTTGAGTAATGGTACGAGGTTTTCTCTATAAAAAAAAAACTTTTTAGAAACAAGCTTTTATTATATTATTGTTAATAAAAAGAACTAAAAATAAAAAAAACTCGTCAAGACGAATAAAATGAACCCAAAATCGATGAGGTCATGTCGCTTCATTGTAAAGTTCCTTTAGCCATCTTCCAGCTCCATATTCAGATCAGTACCATGTCTGTCATCACAACATTGCATCGTCACGCTATTTACACATTTTTGCAAAATTTCAGCTCAATCGGTAACCGAGAAGTGGATCAAATTTAATTTGCAAGATTTGATGACAAACTTCGGGACAGGTGAAACTAAATAAAAGCTTGAAAACACATTAAATTCAAACCTGATTAAGTTCGGAGCTCTAATAATATGAGTCATGCCAGTAATAAAGAGTCTCAGTGAAAGTTCCTGGTACCATCTTTCATTTAGTTGCAGTTTTAAACAATCAATTGAAGCTACTCGTATCAACATAGTGGTGTAATCCACCATTTGCGCGTTTGTTAGTAAATTGGTGGAAAATAGGTTACCTTATTGTAGTGGTCGTGGTATATAGCTTTAAGTTTAGTCAGTTTAAGTTTGTTATATATTTATTAATGTGAAACCACTACACACCACTATTCTATGTAGAACGATAGGAAAAATTAGAGTTATGAGTCACATTGTCATGTTAGCTCAGTCGGTCACAGTATACACAGGCTATAGGGGTGGATGACGCGCGTTCGAATCCCGCACATGACTATAAACTTCCTCTAGTAAATATGTAATTTTGAAAGATATACCAATTGTCAACAACATTAGAAAATATTTATAATAAAATATAGAAACAAAATATTTTAAATAATTAATAACAGCCATATTAAATCAGGAAAAAACTTGATCAGAAATGAATAACAAAATAATTACGATTGCAACACCATTGAGTATTGAGCCAAAATAATTCTGATAGTTTTAACATGTAAAGCATTGAAATAACAAAAAAAATTACGTAGACTGAGTTCTACTCAGATCTCCGACTCACTTCTGCCTTCAACATCGGAACAAACATATGCGTATGCGGAACAAGAGGAAGGATAATTTGAAACCAATGGAACAATGTCCCCACTCCCAACTTATATGATCCATGATAGATTTAGGTGTAGATGGGATGTCCTCAACAACTCAAACAAACAATACCGCCAACACAGGAGTTCAAGAAAAAGGGTAAGAAAAACATTTGTATTAGAACCGGGATATTTACCGTGTTTTGATAGTTTATGAGCTCTCGATATTTCGGCACTGTTGCAAGCGCCATGATCACTAGTAAACTGAAGTCTATGCGAGTGGATGGTCGGCACTAAGAGCAGACAAACTGGGCTACCCTCATTTTTGTACGTTTTTAGGCAAGCAATTAAATATTCCAGTTCTAATAATAACTATAGTTTATGTATAGTTTAAGTGACAGTTTACAAACTCACATTTGATAATTAATGACCCCACTAAGAATTTATATAGTTTGGGAGTATATATTATATATAAATTATAAAACAAAAAATCAGTTGCCCAAAAATATAAAATAAACCGGCTAAGTGCGAGTGAGACTCGCGCAGGAAGGGTTCCGGTATGTATAAATGTAACCTAATCTTGCCAGAAAGCGCCTACCTGCCACCGTTATTAGGTATCGAGCAAGAAACGGTAAAAAAATCAAGTTTGTTGTATGGGAGCCCCACTTAAATATTTATTTTATTTTAAGTATTTGTTGTTATAGCACCAATAGAAATATATCATCTGTGAAAATTTCAACTGTCTAGCTATCACCTTTCTTGAGATACAGCCTGGTGACAGACGGACGGGCGGACCGAGAGCGAAGGCTCAATAATTGAGTCCCGTTTTTACCCTTTGGGTACGGAACCTTAAAAAGAAACAATTTTCTTTCCTGTCTGTCAGGTGCTCGCTCAGCACTTCAGATACTAAGCTACAAGTAAATCGGCGTATCCAAACGGGATTATTGTACGATGCGTGCTGCGTCAGAAGAGATCAGAGCTATGCCATAGAAAGAGAGACGCCTTATAGGTAAATATAAATATTAGTTACTCAGTGCTTTGCGAGCTAAAGTGTACTTTATTGCTTCGTAACTAGAGTCGCTTATTTATTGGAACGGCTTCGCGAAGTGATTCTTCTGGTCCTTTTTATTCTGTGGTATACACTGTTGTAGGGCTACACCGCTGATAGTCTTAATTTGTGTTTAATAAATTAACAATATCTCACCATCTTAAATGATAATAAGCTACGGTACAAATCTTTGACGACGGGTCACTATCCAATAAGGTGATATATATTTTTCAAGATTTTCTTACCTCTTTTGCAGATACCTCTGGGTTTTTCAACTTCTCTAACCAAAGGTAAGGCAAAGGCCTTGCATAATCTTGAGATTGACAGCCTGTGTCCATTTCGTAACCGTTTGGCTCGTAACAGCTCTCCCGGTTGTCACCTTAGTAATTATTTTTTGTTAAAAGTGGATCGAAATTAGCAGTTTTCAACTATGTTAAGGTTATATCTAGATAATTATATATTTATAAAATCTTACTACTTGGCACCATGCTTTGCTTATAGCCAGAATTAGTCCCAAAGTTTTCAGACCATCTGAATTCTAAGATGACAACCGGGATCTATAAGGAATATATTGGTGTGTGATTTTGCGTATCGCCAATACTGATAAGCTAAAAGTATTTACATTTTGATCGTCCATTACAGTAGTGCCTGTCGAATATCCGTGGTAACGGACAGTAAGTGCTAGCATAAAAGCTAAACGTGTCTTAAAGTTGCCAAAGCTTTAGTCGTAAATGCCACTTGCGGTGTGCGCTAGCAGGCACACATCCAATCAGACTCTGAAACACGATGTGTGACGGACAGTAAAAAGCTAGCATTAGAGCTGAACGTATCTTAAAGTTGCCAAAGCTTATAGCTGTATATACCACTAGTAGTGTGCGCTAGCAGTTACACGTCCAATCAGGTTCCAAAACACTTTGTGTCATATATTTAGCTTTGAAACTACACATAGCACCCAATTACAACTACTTTAGAGCAACTAAATATTTAGTCCAACAACAGACCTGGTGGAGTGTTTTAGCTGAGCGTGTAGGTGTTTAAATACAAATTTCATACTTATTTCTCCATCCCAGGCTGGATTTTTCAGTCTCTCCCTGCAGATGTATGGGAAGGGGCACTCAGTTTCGATAAGGTTCGGGTCGCAAGGTGGCGGTGGGTCACAGGGATGTGGTGGCTCAACTTTGGTACAAGGCTTGACGTCTATTTTGTCTCCCATGACAAATCAATCTGTAAAAAAAACACTGTATAGAAATTATTTTTACTTCTCAAAGCTTTTGATTTCATAATTTAAAAGTACTATCACTAGAGAGGCGTGCGTTTTCAGACTGAAAAATCTCTACTTATTCATTATACCTGTATCTACTCTAGCCATTATCGCATAATGATAGATAATTTTCGGATGCCTGCCTAGCTAAATACTGCTCTCAAGCAAAAAATCTGTCGGTAAGCTCCTATTTGTTATGGCATCTAACCTTGAGAGGTAGATCCCATCCTAGTTTAAGTATGGTAAAACACCTTCGAATACGTTTTTCATTTTGAAAATTACTTAACATCAGGTGATGCGGTAATTAAAAGCAATAAATAAGAGCATTAAAAAAATACCTGGTTGTGGTAATATACTCGTAATATAGCTGTCACTTTATCTAGAGCCAATCCAACGCTAGTTGCTTCTTTAATCTACACAGGCATCAGTAAATGAAGAACTGCCTACTGAAGAATCTGAACATCTACAAACTTTTATAAAGGACTTGCTACGATCAGAAAGAGCACGACTCCAGCCTGCTAGTCTGGCTAACCATGTAATACAATATATAATGCCATCAGAATATGAGACTTATAGAGAAAATTGACAAACTTATACAGTTAAGGACTCCTTGGATTGTCATCGAATGCCATGTTATAAAGGATAAATGGATTGTGCTATGGTTTGTGCATTTTTCATTGCCTTGCAAAGTTTTGTGAAATATAGCCTAAAATATGTAATCCCCGTGATTGTACATTCTTTACTATACTGGTTCCAAATTTTTATACCTTAAGCCGATAAGAAACTGACCATATAAAACTGCGGTGATAATAACCAAGAGCAAGTCTTCTGTAGAGGCATATATCACCTTGGTTTAATACAGCATGTGACGCTTCTCGCCTGACTATCTACCACCCTCAATCAGAAAATTTGTTGCCAAGCTTCTTACGTTTTTATTTTTATTTATAGCTGATAGGCTCACCGTTGACCACTAACTCACTGATGATATAGGATCTAAGATGTTGTAATATGTTTTATATGGTTTTAGATGGCTAAAATAAAATTATTGGCTTTCAAAAATAGCTGCCGGAACACCGGGTGTTAGCTAGGCAGCTAGCTATTTCTGCAGTTTTCATTGAGAGTCACTAAATCTTGAGGTGGGATTCTGCACAGCTGACCATTGTCATTGCTATCTACTGGGCTGATATTGCTTGAACTGGTTGGTATTTTTGTTTTTTTTTGAGTTATCCCTCCGTCTGCCTATTAAAAAGAAAAACTTTGATAACCAGTCTACATTTACCAGCTGAAGAATACGAGAATATTTATTCCATATCTTCATGTTAGACGTTGTAAAGTACATACATCGTATTCACTTCGACGTGAGGAATTTTGAGACACATTGGGCGCCTCTCAATGGGACTTTTTATAACCTTAGCGCCTTAATAGCTGAAAAGTAGTTCCAAGTTTGGTAGCACAAAGTAAGCATTCTCATGTAGAATTGGCGATAGAAAGGCAGAGGACCATAAGCCCGAAGCAAAAACTTATATTGACATCTCTGTATTGTCATGTGTATTTAGAACACAAACTTTTTAATTAAGTTCTCATAAAATACTTCAACCCCACACAGTACAGTAAGATTCAGACAGTAAACAAACGGTTATATAATAAAGACAGAAGAGAAGATACCTGATAACTTTTTATTGCAGAATTAATTAATGGTGATGATGTTCCTCAGAGTTGCAACAAGGATTTTCCTCGGAGCATTTGCATTTCTCGTCATGCTCACGAGGTTTCTTCTCATTCTGGATGTTCTCCAAGTCTTCAGCGTTCGGTGCAAGACAGGGTTTGCATTTATTAGGCTTTTGCTTACAACTCTTACCACAGGCTTCGTTTTTATCACACATTTTGTTTTACTACTTGAACGATTTTATCATGGTTTAATATCTTAGTTTTTAGATTTTTTCAACTAATAATTTTGGATTGAATGAGACGTTTTTAATGTCATTCAAATGTCTAGAGGGTGACTAATGGCCAGTTGTAACGTGAAAAAATAGGTTTTCTTACCAAACATTTAGAGGATTCTCTTAAGACAGAGCCAGACCACGAAATGGAACAAAACAAAGACAGATGCTGAAGAATTATTAATACTTTTCTTTGCCCGAGTCATGGATTCGAAGTTTTTTTTTGGATATTTTACTCAGTTTTCTATTGAATTGTGTAATTGATTGCATCAAAACCCGCTTTTTAGCTTCAATTCACACCAAAGGGACTGGCTGGCAGCGAAACAGCTGGAAGTTTTACTGTCAAAATGATTTTCGAACTTGTCTCTATCTCTATAATGCATGATACAGAATGAAAGAATTGGTGGTGAAGGTGACAGTCGCGTGATTTATTCATAAGTTTTTCATGTGGTTATATGTATTGTAGTTAATATCACTTAGTAAACATTGATTACTAAGTGATGTGATTGAATGAAGCCTTCCTGGTGTTAAGTGGTAGCCTCTGCCAGTAACAGTTGCAGCTCGTCACAAGTGGCAACCTGCACTGTACCCATCATACATGCCCTAATACAATGTATTAGGTTACAATGTATTAGGGCATGTATGATTTAATGCATGTATGATACAATTACAGGCTCAAGAGACTATGTCATAGTCTCTTGAGCCTGTAATTTTTATTCAAATCCGCCCTCAAGGTGTTTAATTATTGGGATCCAGTATATAAACGGCTTTAATTCATTCACACATTTTTTAATTTCTTAATACCTTTGAACACTCTACATCTTTATAAAAAATTACATCGACTACAAACTTATAAGTTGCTCCAAACAATTCTCAAAAACTAGTACAATGAAAATTTTCTTCAAGACATTTGTCAAAACACTAATCGCTCCAAGTTTGAAAATAACTTGCTTTTAAAAAACATAGACTATAATCACAGACAATAAGAATTCATCTCTACAACATCCCCTCTGAATTTTATATTGTCTCAAATAAAATTAAATCCAACCTGTATTTAACTTTAACATATTTTCCTAGAACACCCCATATACAACTTCAACATTGAACACATAATTAAAACAAAAATAAAAACCCATACTAGTATTCCCTACCTATCATTACATTCTACATACTATATTAAACCACCCCCTTAAATATAAATTTCAAATTAACAATCAAGACAATCTTAATACTATAACTAATACCTAAATTTCAAATCAATTCCAAAACATTATCTCTACAAAATATAACATCTAACACCTATCATAATTAACTAACTATACCACTAAACTCACTTCATTAAAGTTCACATCAAACTCACTGATCACTCACAATATGCTTTCTTAAACGTAAAAACTTGGTTCTGTCCAATCCTTTTGTCAAAATATCCGCAATATTAGAATTGGTTGGACAATAGAAAATTTCAATTAAATTTTGATCTATCTTTTCTTTAATAAAATGATATTTCACATCAATATGTTTGCTTCTGCGATTTAAAATTCCGTTTTTAATTAAAACAATAGCCGACTGATTATCAACAAATAATTGTGTTTTTGGAGTATGACCTGTAATTTCTTTAATCAGACTTTGAACATAAAGTAAATCTTTGATACATTCTGCGGCAGAGATGTATTCTGCTTCCGTACTGGAGAGAGCGGTGACGGACTGTTTACGCGAGCACCAATGTATGGGACCACCACTGTACAACACTACAAAGCCAGTCGTACTTTTCCTAGTATCAGGATCACCAGCGAAGTCTGCATCACAATATGCAGTCAAAACTAAACTATTTCCACGTAAATATTGAATACCAGAAGATATAGAGCTCTTAAGGTATCTGAAGAGATTTTTAATATTGGCAAAATCATTTAAATTAGGACACTCTTGATGTCTACTGCAATAACTAACATGAAATGAAGCATCTGGTCTAGTTTTGTTTACTAAGTATAGTAAAGACCCTATCAACTGCCTATAACGATGCACATCACTACTATTACCCTTCCCCTCTTGATGTGTATCAACTAAAATATTCGGAAAAATAATTTCTTAATTAAATCCAAATTTATTTAACATTTGACCAATATAAGATTCCTGATAAATTTTCAAATAATTTTCTCCAACCTGTATATCAATACCGATAAACTTCTCAACTTTATCAAATTTTCTAATTTCAAATTCTTTTTGCATTCCTTTCATGATATTATTCAATTCATTTTCACAATTTCCTATCAAAATTCCATCATCAACATATATAGCCAAGTAAATTTCCTTTTCTTTACATAAAAACAAACATGGATCTAATTTCAGCTGTTCGAAACCCAATTTCTTTAAATATTCAGTTAGCCGCTTATTCCACATGAGCGGTGCTTGCTTAAGACCATATATACTCTTCTTTAATTTACAAATTTTATTTTCACCATAATCATAACCTAAAGGAATTTCCATAAAGATATCCTCATTTAATTCTCCATACAAAAACGCTGTCTTTACATCAAACTGTTTTAATTTTAGACCTTTCTGTGCAGCAATTGAAAGCAATAATCGTACACTAGTAGTATTTACCACTGGACTATAAGTCTCTTTGTAGTCTACATTATATTTTTGTAAAAATCCCTTAGCAACAAGTTGTGCTTTGTATCTTCCTTCCGACTTCACAGTAAAAATCCACTTACTAGTTATCAATCTTCTATTACCTGCTTCTATTTTATCAACTACTTCCCAAGTTTTATTTTTCTCCAAAGAATCCATCTCTTTTTTAATAGCTTTTTCCCATAAACTTCTCTCATCACTCTTCAACACCTCACTGTAAGTTAAAAATGATGTTTCTAAATCATAATCTTTCAACCTTATTGGTAATTTTCTATCTCTTTTTGACAAAATCCTTTTACTACTAATTTCTTCAACGGACTCCTCCGCATCCACAAACAACTCGTTTCCATCCACCGTCAATCTACTATTATCTTCAATCTCATTTCCATTATTCACTTCTTGACTACTATCTTCCAAATTAACTTCTCTTCTACTATTATTATCTAATAATTCTTCAGCAATACTATCTTCAAAAACATCAATTCCCTCATTTTCTATAACATCATTCCGTTCCTCCTCCAAAACATCTTCTACGACATCATATCGCTCTTCAAAAATATTTTCTATGACATCATTTCGTTCTTCTTCTAAAATATTATCTATGACATCATTTCTCTCTTCTTCTAAAATAGAAAATTCCTCCTCCTTCGTTGCTTCAACATCTGTCTTCTTCTTCTTACTTTCTCCATACAAACTTCCCCTCTCAACTTGACAACCATCATCAGCTGTGATGACATTTCTTTTCTCGTTTTGTTCTTCCAACTCCTCTTCTTCTTTAAATAATTTATATAAATCTGTAACTTTCGCAATCCTATTACATTGCTTTAAAAATTCCAAAACATCCTTCGCATTATTATTAAAAGTCACATCTCTTGAATAAAATACCTTCAAACCCACCGGATCCCATATCTTATATCCATTGTTCGTAAATCCTACTAGCAAACCCTTACCACATCTGGAATCTAATTTATTGAGTTTTGTATTTATTTTGTAATAAGCCAAAGAACCGAAAATATTTAAATGTTTCAAATTTGGAATTCTATTAAACCACATTTCTGCTGGCGTTCTGTCATTAATAGTATTAGAACACCTATTGGTTATGTAAGTTGCTGTTAACACCGCCTCGCCCCATAACTCTTGTGGTAACTTCATGTCAAACAAAAGAGCACGTGTTCGCTCCAAAATTGTTCTATTTAATCGTTCTGCCTTACCATTATGTTGTGGAGTATACGGTATTGTATAATCTATTGAAATTCCTTTACCTAAACAATATTTTTTAAAATTATTTGAACTATATTCACCGCCATTATCGCACCTAAATGTTTTTACTTTTAAGTTAAAGTGATTTTCAGATAAATTTATGTAATTAGTAATTTTTGAAAAGGCTTCACTCTTAGTTCTGATCAGATAAATTTTAGCAAAATGTGTATAGTCATCTAGAAAAGTGATAATATATTTATAACCATCATACGTGTCTGAACCTATTGGACCACAGATGTCACTATGAACTATTTCTAATGGCCTAGTAGCTCTATTCCTTTCGGTATTGAATGGTTTTCTGCATAGTTTTGCTTGTGTGCAGACTTCGCAGGTGTCAATATAATTATCACTATGTTTTGAATTTATTCCATTAACTATCTGTTTTGTTTTTGAAATTGATGTATGTGCCAAAGCTCGATGCCAAAAATTTATGTTTTGAATTAAGTTTACTGACTTTGTGCTTGACCGAGTTGCTGACAACTCTGCATAGTACAGTCCGTCACCCCTTAACTCACCAGTCAGTAAGCAGCTGCCATCTCTTTCGTATACTTTACATTCTTTTCTGAAAAACACAATTTTATAATTATTTTCTGCTATTTTTGAAATTGAAATTAAGTTTTTCTTCAATTTCGGGACTAGTAACACATCATTGAAGGTAATGTTATGTGAATTTGTGTTAGACTTGCATAGCACTTTACCCACAGTGTCTATAATGTGTGTATTACCATCAGCTGTTGAGATTCTATAATTGCACTTTTCTTTCAAATGTAAATATACTTCAGAATTAATTATGTGACTGCTAGCTCCGGAATCTAGTATGAACTCAATAGTTTCCTCCTCATCTCTGTCTAATTTTGTAAAATTACTCACCGAAAATTGTGGTTTCTCTAAACAAAATTTTGAAAAATGTGTGTTTGTCTTGCAAAACACACAATTGTATTTTTCTTTGCAATCATTATTTTTGTGTCCATTTTTCAGACATTTGAAGCATGTTATTATGCTGTTATTCTTCACGCTCTTGGATCCTTTATTATTTCTGCAGAATTTTGCTATGTGTCCTTTCTTACCACAATTATAACAAACATTTATTAAAAATGTATCACAATTTTCTTTATTTTTAGTATCCCGTTCTGTAATTTTTAGTTCTAATTGTATTCGGGAAATAAGATTCACAAAAGTTTTCTCTTCTTTAGCAGTTGATTCCCAAGCTGTCCTAAAGCTCGATAATTCTTTAGGTAAAATGCACAATATTTTCGACACAACCTCAGTATCAGTTAGATTCATCCCAGTACTTTTGATTGAGGTAACTATGTTCATTAGGTCGCCGATATCTTCTAGTAAATCTGTTTTTTCGAATTTATAGTTATAAAAATCTTGGAGTAAATGACACCTCTGTGTGTCAATTTGGCCCAAAAATATCTTATCCAATGTGTCTAAAATTTCTTTTGCGGTTTCACAGTCAATTATACGTCCAATATATGAAGTATCTACAGAATTAATTATTGTAAATCTGGCTTTTGCATCTTTACTAATAAAATCTTCCTTTATTTTTTGTTCATCATTTAACCCTTGTATAACTGAATTTAGTCCTTTTGATAATAGTAATAAATGTAATTTCTTTTTCCAAATAATATAGTTCGTATTTTTATCTAGTTTTGACAGTTCCTCTGTCATGTTTCTATATAATTATTTCCAGTAAATAAAATAATAATTTCATCACCATATGGTTTCCAGGGTAGGTAGCTCAGCTCATCTTCATCTTATCCTTGAGGGCAAAGGGCCCATGACCTTTTATTCAAATCCGCCCTCAAGGTGTTTAATTATTGGGATCCAGTATATAAACGGCTTTAATTCATTCACACATTTTTTAATTTCTTAATACCTTTGAACACTCTACATCTTTATAAAAAATTACATCGACTACAAACTTATAAGTTGCTCCAAACAATTCTCAAAAACTAGTACAATGAAAATTTTCTTCAAGACATTTGTCAAAACACTAATCGCTCCAAGTTTGAAAATAACTTGCTTTTAAAAAACATAGACTATAATCATAGACAATAAGAATTCATCTCTACAACAGTAATTTCACCAGCACATGTGCCCTACAAACCCGAACACTTGCTTGGCGGTAGAAATAATTACATGGCAACTAAATGATCAGTGATCAGTGTCAGTACATGCCAACTCGCACAAAGAGTTCGACTGCTACCGAAAATACTCAATATGACGTACATGTAGCCCATGTACTTGTATTAGATAATTAGCTTAGGACTACTATATTTTCTTCTAAGCATCGCAGTAACGTCAACAATCGGTAATGATAAGACTGGTTTGTTCCCAACGTGTCTCCATCAACTGGCTCACATTTCTCGATGGGATTTTTTTATACACATAAGTGATGCGGTAGGGCTAGTTCAACATTTACTAAGTAGGAGTAGCTAGTCTTTCTAGGGAGTGCCTTGTGGAGCAATTAGTATGCAAAACTAGTTGTGTGATATTATAACGAATATCTGATTAGTGACAACGAGCAAGTTCACAAACGGTGGCAACCCATAGTCATAAATAATTTGCCATGGTACCATTACAGAAACCAGATAATGGTACCACGACTAATGAATGGTTAGTTTTCGTGGTTCTCTGACGTTCGTCTATAGTTTTGAGTTATCACCTAGCGTCCTCTGACATTTTTCTTAGTTGTTCTACTTTTGTTGTAAGATAAAAAGTTTAATGATGTGCTTTATATATTGATTAAAAAACAGCTTTAGTTTTAATAGTTAATAGTGGATTTATTCTATAAACTTTTCAATAAAATTTTCATCTTCTTCCTGTTCACTTGCTGATATACTAATTGAGGATTGAACCGATAGTGGTTTTTCTAGCAACTTGGGTTCCGGCTCGCAAAATATGGACATTATCTTACTTTTGATTGCAGAGAAAACGCTATTAGAAGTAGGTTCAGGCTCAGGTGTAAACAGATGAGTGACGTCAGTTGGAGTTTTAGGTTTATCATAAGGTGAACTTTTGTCGTTGTATTTGGCTGCTTTAGGAAAGTTTTCAAAACTTTTGGATATATGTTCACCTAAGACTGTAAAAGCAGAGTCAACTTTTGTTAGTATGCTTTTAATTACTTCTGCTCCTGAGGCAGGTGGTTCGTTTGTTAACTTTTCCGATTCTTCAGTATCGGCTTTACGAAAAGAATTTAACGTCTGTACTGTTTCAGGATTTTTACCAATATCTTCCCTCTTATGAATATTTGTGTTGACCGCTTCTGATAGTTTAGCTTTTACCAATTGTTTGGCACTTTCTGAAGCTATTAAAGTAACTGCATCTTGCGTTGTCGTATAAAGTTTTCCAATAAAATCTTCCATGGCCACTTTTATTATTGCCATTGTCTCATTGTGAGCTTCTACAAAAGATTTTGGAGCAGTTAAGTTTTCAAGTGATGAGATGTTTTCTATATCTTCATCATCTGTTTCGTATAACTGAGGTTCTTGATCAGGTCTAGCTACCAAAATTTCATCACCTGTTGTAATTATAACTTCATTACAATTACTTAATGCATTTTCATCTGCTTCTTTATTACATTTACTAGCACCATCTTTAGAACAAACTTTTTTTAGTTTAGGCTTACATTTTACTTTCTTTTCGCATTGAGATTCAGGTTTGGATGTATTTGTACCACACAAATCTTCTTTAGACGGAGTTTTAGCAGGCCGACTGCCAGTTTGTTCTGGAGGTGCTGGGCACGTTGATGGCTCATCTGACTTATTATTAGGACATTGGTTTAGTTTATTTTCATCCATATTGATGTAAGAAGAGTTCACGTCAACTTTGGCGAAATTGCTTTTGGAAGATTCTTCAAATGAAATTTTTTTCTATCAGTATTGCTTTCAAAACTAAAATCACTGGATGTGAAAGATTTACTTACTGAATCTAGGGTTTTCAAAATGACCTCGTCGAAGTCAAAGCTGTCAAGTCTGCTCTCTAGATGGGGTTTGATGACTTCTTGGCAATATTTGTATCTTTTTGCTGTGTTCTTATCATCTGAGGAAATATTAGAAGTACCTTGTGCAGCAGAAAGGTTTCTTACTGCGTCCTTTTCAATATGAACAGTTTTTGCGCACTTACGATCTTGTATGATTTGGCAGAATTTTAATACATTCTCGGAATCATTCTCTAATTTAGCAATGTCTCTAGGTAATGGTAGTTTACTGGATAAGTTTACTGATGCACTGCTGGTTTGAGTCGATGTATCTATTAAGCTTATATTTGATTCACTGCTATTTGGTTCGGACTTCTCACAATTCATATTATGAATAGATGTTTTGAGGAATATTTGCTGGAATTCTGTTTAGCTTATCCATTTTAATTATTTAACATGACTGTGGTGGGAAGAGCGTGAAGATAACAGTTTTTAAATTTTTATCCATTATAATTATTTTAAATCTCAAAAACAAATGCCATTTTTGGCAATAATCTTCAAATTTTTGACAGACGTAGCGAGTGTTATACTCTTTAATTTGATCATCAATACATAGATACTTCCCTCTAGTCAATACAGAATAGAATTATTAAACGTGAAAAGGGTTTGAACAAGAGTTTCAACCTAGGAGGAAGTATATCTATGATGGAGAAGACATTTATATTCTGTTGGTTGTGAGAAAAGAATGGTAATATATACGCTTGCATTAGTTTTAAAGAGACAGAATCAGTTTTTTTTGTCTTGCTCGGCGTATGCGATTTCTTTGTTTGCCACAAAGCAGTTTTGTGGCAGACAAATTTATTCGGTGCCTGAAAGTGTCCTTTTTTCGTGTTAAACAATGATTTTGAAGTGTGTATTGTAAATTGTAAGTTAAATTCAACGCTGCTGCTTCCACCAAACATGTTGAAATCCAGCACCATCCAAACACCTTACGTTTCACATGTAAGTGCTATTTTTTATATGTCTTATGAATTTCTGATCATAACATGAATGTCTGCGTGTTAAATTATTTGATAATCTTACATTTTACTACAAAATAATTTCTTTATTTTGAGATTATAATCCATAAAAATTAAGTAGTGTTCCTTTGTCTATCTGTCTCGCTCTACTATGATGAAATTTGTTTAGGGAGAAAAGAGAGTGTGAACATAGATCAAAAATTATACTTTTTCGAATTATAGCAATTTTCGGAATACCAGCTCATGACCGAAGATTTTTCCCATAAAAGTGGGTAATTTTGTATTTTTTTTTAATGTAATTGAGTGGCAAACAAGAAGACGGCCCACCTGGTGGTTAGCGGTTACCGTCACCTATGGACATTTGCATCACTTGGGGCGTTACCAATGCGTATGTACCACTTTTGACCAATTATGCAGTAAAATTAACGCAATTAAATTTTGATTTGCAGTTTTCATAAGGATGCTCTCCTTCATCGAGTATGGATTCATGCAACTGGACGACAAAATTAATTAATTTAAAAATTGCATAATTGATTAATTAAATTGTAAGTGGTGCCAAAACGTTGAATCTCAATGTTATTCACACATATGTTTTATATACCATAGCTTTCCGGGCGCGGCTCCGCCCGCGCGTATGTCGGTTATCGCGCAAAAACATTAACCTCTTTTTGCACAGTTGGATTAAAACTATCCTATGTTTTTTCTCGGGTATCAAACTATTTCCATACCAAATTTCATTCAAATCGGTCCAGTTGTTTTGGCGTGAAAGCGTAACAGACAGACAGACAGAGTTACTTTCGCATTTATAATATTACTAGTACTGATAAAGCTATAAATACATTATTACTTTGTTTTATATTAAGTGCATACTATGAAATATAGGTACGAAGGTTTGTATGAGTTTGTTACTCATACAAACCTTCAAGTCACTCAACGCCGAAGTTTTCAACGAAATTTCGCATATAGATTCCGTAGGACCTGGATTAATACATTGTCTACCTTTATTCCGAGATATTGAGTATTATCGGGGGAGTAAGATAAAACTATTCCACGCAGTTGAGTCCACTGCCGCAAGCTAGTTATCCAATAGTACCATGGATTAAGTTATATATTTATTATGCCATAGTTTTAAACTCTACCAAAAAAATATTCGGTACATTTTCAGTTAGTTTTAGAATCATGGTAATTTTCTAAAACTAGCTGACCTGGTTTCTCTGCCGGCGGACTGTTCAATCTGTAGCGAGAAATTCAAAATTTAATAGTCTGTCTATTTGTTGCGAGATCGAATAACACTTGTAGATATATGATTATTTAGATTACTCAAATCAGATATCTTTTTTAGAGTATTTTGTTATTGTATCTTACATACATGTATCTGATTTCATATATTTCTCTACTAATCTGCAAAAACAGTTAAGAAACAATTATATATATATAAATATATATATTTTATGCCTGATAGGTTAGGCCTTTGACCACTATCTCACCTGATGGTAAGTGATGATGTGGTCGAAGATGTTGTACAGGCTTACCTAGAATTACTGGCTCTCAAGGACAGCTGCCGGAACACACCGTTAGGTGCTTGGCGACAGATTTTGAACTTGAGGGTGGTAGCTAGCCAGGCGGACATTCGCAAAGTGCCCTACCACCATGCTGTAACGACTGCCATCCTAAGACAACAACCGGGACCGACGGCTTAACGTGCCCTCCGAAGCACGGAAGCGCTCAGTAGTAATGTCACCAGCGTTCACCCAACCAACTCCTGACCGCGGCGGACGTTGCTTAACTTTGCTGATCGATTCAGAATGGCCAAGCAAACTTCAAAAAGATATTTGTAAGTTATGATGCCAAAATACTTTAGGGTATAATTTCCGATTTGCCTCAGTTTTAAGCATGACTCACGCTAGACCGTGTCGGGTCCGAGCCGAGTATCGGCCGGAGCACGGTCAAATAATATTACCTTTATTACGTATGGACACACTCACGCTATACCGAGCGGCAACCGAGTGACGGCCGAGTAACGGACAACGCTCGGAAACAACTCGATCCCGCCTCGGCTCGGCCACGGCCCGTTACATGTATACAGTGCCGCCGAACTGCACCCGAGCAGTCGTAGTGGTGCTATGCAAGTGCACTGTCGTTTTTGTTCGACATTGGAAAATGAACAACGAACGTTTGATTGAAGCTGTGAGGAAATATCCAGCATTATATGATATGAGCGATGGGAAATGTATGGACTCCAATTATAAGTCTTCATTATGGGTCCAAATAAGCAAAGTTTACGTAATAATAAGCAAAGTATATTTTATACTTCGTATTAAATATCACGTCAGGGTTCGCGAAAAGAGTGAACTATTTGTTGTGACGTCATCAGAGCGCCGAGTGATTCCTTTACCGCTTGTAAGACTGCTTGATTGACGTGGAGGTATAAAGTTTAGCAGTAAGATCAAGTTATTATTACTATAAGAGGTGAGACTTGGCCCCCTGGTCTGTCGACTGTCCAGCTGTATGTTTCGGGTCTTCAGCTCGTTAATGGAATGTAGATGACAAAGCGCTGTCATCGCTGACAAAGTTGATCTTAATTGATCAAATAAGTAAAACAACCTCCACTGCGTTCATGACTGGGATGAGTGACAGCTAGTGGCATTATTACTCAGTGTTTCCGTGCCTTGGAGGGCACGTTAAGTCGTCGGTCCTGATATATATCTTAGAATGGCAGTCATTATAATAGGGCATTTTGCAAATACCTGCCTGGCTAGCTAATCTTATGCCAAGTAGCTAACGTGTGTTCGCTTAGCTATTCTTAAGAGCAATTTTTTTTATTTTTTTTTCCATTGTGGATGCACACTCCATTTCCTTGGAGTAGAAATGTTTTCAGATTCTTCAACGTCCAGTGCAATCGCAATAGCTAATTCCAGATCGTCAAAATTCAACATGATTGTAGTCTAGTTACATCACTATTTTTGCTCGGGCGAGTATACTGCATCACGGCGCATCGGTCATTGCTCGGTCGAGACCCGTCTTTGTAATTACAGGTATGGGACCAGCTCGGTGACCGTGCTACGGCCTTCACTCGGCTCGGACCCGACACGGTCTAGCGTGAGTCATCCTTTATGCGTAGGTATTCGTATACAAAATTCTCGGCTTCACAAAAAACTTTCGGAGATAATATTAATAAGCCCACGATACTAATCAATCGGTAGACCACGGTCTTAGAAGTTTTGAAAAACTGAAGCTTCTATCTATCGGAACCACTATTTGCTTTTTATCTAGATAAATGTGTGGATGAACTATTACTAATTTAAAATTCCTACTCTTGCCCTACCCCGTGGGGTGTCGTGTTTTAATCACCTCTCTTTTTCTTACCGTGGGTCTCGTAAGAAAAAACTAAAGGAAAAATACTGCAAAATGGGAAGCAGCGCCTTCTGAAGTACAACTCTACAGCGATCCCCAAGACGCCTGTTAAGCGTGGGATTATGGCAAATCCCTCCAATGCAGGAAACCTTGTTCAACAGTGGACGTTCCGGTTTTCTACCTACAATTACGAGTATGTATCGAGTAGGCAAAATTCCTAGTCCTTTCTCAATGGTTACACTGATGTAACATGCGGTGTAACCGCAATGAACGAGGACTCAGCATTCGTGGCTCCTAGAGTACCGATCCCTCAAAGAAAATGAACTATAAACTATTATGCTGAATAAATAAATACGTGCATGATCACCAAGTCCCTAGTGGTACTAATAATGCTTGTACTGTCTTTTACAATTATTTAGATACCATCTTCACAATACAATGACGTCTTACAATTATTTACATACCATCTTCACAATACAATGACGTCTGATTTTATGCTATAAATTTACAAATTATTGGAGCACAAAATGTTTTGCCCCGGGCGGGAATTGAACCCGCGACCTTCCGATTTCGCGCCGGATGCTTTATCTTTAAGCTACCGGGGGGTCAGCTGTGTCGCCGAAATTTCATGCTCCAATCGTATTTCTTAAACCGTCATAGGGGACGGTGCGCGGCCATCAACCAGACTACTAGACTTCATCTGATCGAAAGAAGTGTTTTTTCAAACACTTAACTCTCGGGATGATGTCGCTACCCTTCTATATTTCTAAATATTATGATTACAAGCACTACCGCGTACTAAGCGAAAATCATAAATTTACAAATTATTGGAGCACAAAATGTTTTGCCCCGGGCGGGAATTGAACCCGCGACCTTCCGATTTCGCGCCGGATGCTTTATCTTTAAGCTAACGGGGGGTCGGCTGTGTCGCCGAAATTTGCTTTTATGCTATTAATTTAAATGTAGTTTTTGTGACATCTGCCTTGGGGTGCTAGGCTAAAATTGTGGAATTACCTGTGTATTTTCCTTTTCCTGTATCTTAATAGGCCACAAAGAGAAAAAATAGCATAAGTGGGCAGTAGCGCTTTCTTTTCTCAGAATAATTGGCATATTAGGCATTTGTCCCACCGCCGGCCCGACGAGAAAACGAGTAACTATCGATTATTTTCTCGCTCAAGAAACGTACATTAGATATACATTCCGTGTAAATAAAAGAGATGCATTTACTAACAGTTGATCGCTGACTGTTCACACTGGCGGAGAGCACTCGCTTCACTAATTTGTCGCTGGGCGACAAGAGCTATGAAAGATACTCGCTCAGCGATACTCGCTAAGCGATTAGAACACGCCGAGAGAGCAACCAGAAGAGAAAATATTAATTATTTCAGAAAAAAATACAGCGTGTGATGCGATTAATCGCTCGCCTCACTCGCACACTCTCTTATAGCCGAGCCACACAACTATCGGAACTAGGCACTCACTCTACGCGGTTCGCCAACTCGTTTCTAATTCTAACTCTACTCGTTACTCGTTCATCGTTGCCGGTGAGATAACTGCCTTACATTGGGATACTCGATATGCTTACAAAGCGTGAGGATTATGGGGGAGGCATATTATTATTTTAAACGGTGGGGCTTTATGGCTGTTGATGATGATAATAGTTTAAAACATCATTATATCATTGAATTTAAATATGAACCTGGAAAATGTTGGTTTTTACGACTCATGACTGTCCATTCAAAGATTAACAGGCGTAGTATGTATAATTATATACTTTCCTCAAAATTCATCAATGAAATTTCATGGTTTATTATGTTAAATAATAAATGTTTAATGTTCATTAAATTTGTAAGCCTGAACTGAATTCTATGTCGCACAAGGGTCTTCTTTATCCTTATCAGAGCCTTTGTCGGCGCAATTCCTTTTTACTTCATATGCCTTAGACGGTACTATAGCTTTGGGACCACAAGGATTTTTTTCATCAGGACATCTTGGTGGTTTGGGTCTTGGTTGGATATCTCTTTTTTTTGATGCACATCGAGGTTCTTCTGATGCAGAGTCTAGGCAAACGTCTATTGGTGGAGGACAAACTTCTTCTAATTGTTTTTTGTTCTCTTTTAATTTCTTTTCCTTGCATTTTCTCTTTCTTTCTTCTTCATCGATGGAAGTAACGCTTGCTGCTAAAGTATTATTTTCTTTATTTTCCATTGCTATAAATTCAATCGACTATGGTATGTGGATTGGGGCTTTAGTATCTATTTATAAGAACACTAGTTTAATTACATGTTTTTTTTTACCTTTAATGTATTGTTTTATTCATTATATCATTTCATTTTAGATTAATTGACGAAAAACTATCACGAATGTATTATGTATTCAACAAAATTATTTTTCCGGTATATTACTTTTCTCTATGATTATTGATGAAATTTATTTACACTGTCACATTGACAAAATTACCAGAGATAACCAAATTGGCCAAGTGCAAGTCAGTCTTGCACACGTTGAGTTCCATACCAACCTACATACTAACACAATATTTACCGCGTATGTATAGTTTTTTGTAACACGTAGTTTTTAATACAGTTCCTTAGCAGGAATCCGTATCACATTGGGCCAGTTTTGATTGTGGATTCTATAATCCCGTAAAGATAGATATTTTCATATCCTTTCCCTTATCGACGATAGAACAAAAACTAAAAAACATGTATGTGACCATGATACAATAATTGTTTTCTTGGATCATGTCTATGACGACGTTTCTTGACAAATGGAGATTCGTAAAAATATTTTATTTAGAAATCCAGCATATTTTTTTTTTGTACAAAAGGTGACAAACAAGCAGACGGTCCACCTGATGGTAAGTGGTCACCGCCGCCTATGAACACCGGTAATATCCGCAGCATTACTGGTGCGTTGCCTACCATTGAGAGAAAGGACTCTATTCACGCCTCTTTTGAAGTGTTTTAGGTTGTAGACCTGAGGAAAAACCTCAGGGGGAAGAGCATTCCACAACTTACAGGTACGTGGCAGAAACAGACGATTAAATCGGGTAGTGCGAGACTTCCACGTATTTATAATGTGTGGATGGCCCTTCTGACGATAGCGACCAGTTAGGTAATAAAAGCGTGAAGGAGGAATGATATCTCTTCAGAGCATTCCCCGTTATAGTACCTGTAGAACAGGCATAGCGAGCCAACGTCACGACGTACGCCCAGCGATTCCAACCTGTTGGTCAATTTTGGGTTATCGACAAGTCTGACGGCTCTTCTCTGTAAGGAGTCAAGTGGGTCTCACTGATACTTCGCTGCACCGCTCCGGAGATGAGAGCAGTACTCCATGTGCGGCCTAACCTGCGCTTTGTATAACAAGAGGCGTTGGTTAGGCGTGAAGTACTGCTTGGCTCTATTGAGTACACCGAGTTTTTTAGCAGTAAGTCCTGCTTTGCTCTCCAAATGACTCCTAAACTGGACCTCGCTAGATATGTCGACTCCCAAAATGCCAATGTTGTTCGTCTAAAAATCCAGATTTGTAAACCAAACCTATTAAAATAACCTTTAAAAGTTGTATGGAAGGTTTTTCACAGCTTACCAGTACCCAGTCGGACAACTCGTTCCACTAAGATTCTCTATTTCAGTCCCCCAGGGGACTGTACAGCACTCAATATTCCACTACAGTACATTATTTGGGAGACTCAACTAGTACTAACAAATGCAATTCCACTTCTACCCCTATGCTCAGGACTCAACTAGTACCAGAAAACGGAATTCCTTCACAGTAAAATGGCAGGCCTAATCTCACTAGTATTTACTATCTTCTAAATCCGAACCGTTTTTTCTAAAAATAACATTTTGATCGACTGACATGACATTAGCGGATTTTTTTTTTTTTTTTTTTTTTTTTATGCCTGATAGGTTAGCCTTTGACCACTATCTCACCTGATGGTAAGTGATGATGTGGTCGAAGATGTTGTTCAGGCTAACCTAGAATTATAATGTGATTGTAACGGAACACACACGAGATCCACCTGATGTTAAGCGGTAACCTCTGCATATACCATATATAAGTGTTACAGTACTCATCACCTTGAGACATACAGTAATTGTTAAGTCTCATGTTCCTGTAATTTCTTACTGGCTTTCAAGGGCTGCTGCCGAAACACACTATTAATTGCTTGGCGACAGATTTCCCTGTTCAGCAATGCTAGCCAGGCGAAGTTTTGAAGCGCTCGTAGCGAAGTGTGCTTAGCCATTCTGAACCGATCAGCAAAGCTAAGCAACGTCGGCCTCGGTCATGAGTTGGATGGGTGACCGCTGGTGACATTACTACTGAGCGCTTCCGTGCTTCGGAGGGCACGTTAAGCCGTCAGTCCCGGTTGTTGTGTTCGGACGGCAGTCGTTATAGCATGGTGGTAGGGCATTTTGCGAATGCCCGCCTGGCTAGCTACCACCCTCAAGTAGAAAATCTGCCGCCAAGTACCTAGCGGTGCGTTCCGGCAGCTGTCCTTGAGAGCCAGTAATTCTCTAGGTAAGACTGAACAACACCTTCGATCACATCATCACTTACCGTCAGGTGAGATAGTAGTCAAGGGATAATCTATCAAGCAAAAAAAAAGGCGAGACTGCTGCCGAAACACACTATTAATTGCTTGGCGACAGATTTCCCTGTTCAGCAATGCTAGCCAGGCGAAGTTTTGAAGCGCTCGTAGCGAAGTGTGCTTAGCCATTCTGAACCGATCAGCAAAGCTAAGCAACGTCGGCCTCGGTCATGAGTTGGATGGGTGACTGCTGGTGACATTACTACTGAGCGCTTCCGTGCTTCGGAGGGCACGTTAAGCCGTCAGTCCCGGTTGTTGTGTTCGGACGGCAGTCGTTATAGCATGGTGGTAGGGCATTTTGCGAATGCCCGCCTGGCTAGCTACCACCCTCAAGTAGAAAATCTGCCGCCAAGTACCTAGCGGTGCGTTCCGGCAGCTGTCCTTGAGAGCCAGTAATTCTCTAGGTAAGACTGAACAACACCTTTGATCACATCATCACTTACCGTCAGGTGAGATAGTAGTCAAGGGATAATCTATCAAGCAAAAAAAAAAGGCGAGCATTTGCAAAATACCCTTACACCCTGCGGTAAAGCTCAACCCAGACGTGGGGATTGAATCATGCACTGAGGAGAGACCATTGCTTCAAGAATTACAACATCGCGGAACGTGGACCATAATTGGAATACGGGAACATGCACCATATACCCATATTTCATTGTTGAGCATTACCGCCCCGTGGTGTGCCGGGTTAGGATTGCACTTCCCCATATCATCCTGTGGGTGTCGTAAAAGGAGAAAAAAAATTACAAATATACGAGAGGAAAAATTTAAGTCATGTGCGGGATGTGACTTAAATTATTAATTTGTAATTTTTTAACGGTTGTTCTAAGTATAATATTATATCTGTGTTCCCGACAGCTGTCCTCGAGAGCCATTAATTCTAGGTTAGGTGTCAGATATCGAAAATATGAGCTCATGTTTTAAATCACCATGGACCCACTTAGATACTCCATACTACTCCAAGACTACTTACAAGATACTCCATACTACTCAGTGTTGGAATCAGTGTCTTTTGTTCCTTGGTCGCCTTTTCGATATCCAGTAGGAGTATATGGACCAGTTTTTATATTCTCCTTTGATTTTTAAGGCTATGAATAAATCGTCAAGGAATAATTATATTGATTCGGAAAATTTAAGAGAAAATACTATACTGGGTGCTTTTGCCTATTTAGAGTTCACATTTTTAATCTTTGGCAATACCGAATGCCATTATCGAAATTTGTAATTTTGAAATTCCAAGCCCTATGAATATATAGAAACAGCTAAGTACAAAAACCACCTTCATATACCTTTACATTATTTTATTTAGCATTGACTTTTATAAATTTGTCTCGCAGATTTATTAGGCGCAATCCCGACCGCAAGGATACTTATCGGCATCGGGGTCCCTGTTGCACTTGTACTTCCGTTTCTTCTTCCCTGTTGTTTCGACTGTACTGATAGTGCAGGGATTTGTTCTGTCTTCACAATCTGGTGGTTCGGGAGTTGTCCCTTGACCCCTTTTATTAGCAGGCACTATAGTTTGGCAGGGTTTCTCGTTTTCATCACATCTGTCATTCATTTTATTTCTTGTAATTTTAAGTTGTAGTCTTTTTTAAGTGTACGGACTTTGACAGAAGGTTTATTATCTCTATATATCAAAGCTAACTTATCTTGTATTTTTGAGCTTACGATTATTTATCTGGATATTGTCGAGAAGGACTTCACGTTGAAAGGTGCGTTGAGGTGGTTGTTGTTTATTATTTGATTAATTTAAATTAATATAATTCACATTTTAACTGTGAGCACTTACATTATTGGTTGGTATAACAATATAATTATATAATTATATTTTTTCCATGTTCCGAGGAATTTATTTTGAGGTTGTAAATAAAATTCGCCTAGTGACGTCAGTTTTCAGTGTAAATAAAATGTGTTTGTTCCATAGAGTAAAGAATACCTTTCTTTGTCTAAGGCGTAGAAAGAAAATAGTAATAGAAGCGCTATGAGCGTATATCTAAGGGATAGCAATAGTTTATGACGTTGTTTATGGAAATGCCAGGTGAAAGATTTAACCTTATTGATGGGGTAAAAAGCAGCACCAGATTTAATTTAATTATATTATGATAAACATGAATACCTATCATCACATACTCAAGTTGTTGCCAATCTCATTATAAAACCTAAGGTATTGGTTTTGGATTTTTATGATTGTTTATAGAATTTAAACTAAAGTTGTAAAAACAATTTTACACCCGAAGATATGTTTTCCTTTTGGCTTTCCTATTATAGTCTAAATATGGGAAATTATTACAATCACGTCATCTAAACAACACCCAGTAAACTGGAAGTATAGAACTAATAGGAATAAATAGTGTTGGAATTGAGTCCGTTTTAAAATAAGTTACATTATGTGTTGTCTTGCGAAAGCAATGAGATTCAAAATGTTCAGAGCATATTCAAGCATTCCGTACTTTGTACGTTATGTTTACGTTTTTTTTTGCCTCCGGTAAGCAAAATCCATATAATTATCTGGTATTATTTTTTTTTAACTGGCAACATAGAAATAACATAAATCTTATGTACATAATATATTAAGGTAAGTACGAAAGTTTTGACGGAAATTTTTATGGCATGCACCATAAAAATTTCCGTCGTATACTAAAATTTGCGTATTCTCGAATAAATTTCTAGACAACATGCGAGTGAGAAATACAGTTAATCTTTACTTACCTTGTTGCCTAAGCTTCTAGTAATGATGATGATTTTGACTGTGACAGATTTTGACTGTTTCAGCACAGTCATGAATTAATTTACTATAGTAAATAATATACTTCAACACTTTTCATACTTGTTCTAAATAGACAAAATGTATGGAGTCAAAACATTAAAAATGTAAACCATTGTTAGTAAACTAAACAACGGTTTAAATGTATTTTTAATGCTACAATAAACTTGGACTGACAATTAAAATGAATTTAAATCCGTTATTTTCCGTAGGGTAAGCTAAGTATAAACTTGTTGAATATATTATGGGCTGTGGTTTTCGTGAGATAAATAAAAAAAAAATAGTCTTTTTATGGGAAAACTACTTTCTGGGTAATAGTATCCCAAACTCAATGGAAACCCTAATAATTAATGAAGATGCATGAAAATATTGGGGTCACGTGTAAGCCAAGACTATCTTCTCTAGTCTACATAGATTTTGCATAGATTAAGTAGGGTAGGGGAACCGGTCCACCGGCCGGCACCTATCCATCGGCCATTCCTGATCCTCTTGCAGTATTATTTAGATATTAGCTACTTAATATTGCAATATAGGAACGAAAGTCTTGTAAATACTCTTTGATTGAATCGCCTGATACCCTAAAACATTATTCGGTTGGGTTACTATAACAAACAATTTTTAAAGAATTGTTTAATTTCACGTTGGCAGATGAGAAAGAGTTACGCACGCAAATACAAAAAAAAAAAAATTGACTCGCCTCTCGTTCAACCGTAAGTTTTTTACTGTTATACTAAGTAAATGTTGATTGTTAATAGTTTTATAGCTGAAGAGAGAAGCTATAGTTATTCTTTCATAATTATTTTAATAGTATTTGATTTTAAATAACGATTTTTAAAATTAATGTATAGTGAATTATAGCTGATAGGCTAGCCTTTGACCTCCATATCACCTGATAGTAAATTATGATGTGGGCGAAGATGTTGTTCAGGCCACCCTAGAATTACTAGTATTACTATTAAAGTGTAACAAATTAAATCAAACATCAAAGTATAGTTTTAAGTATGTACTGCCAAAACTATGAGGATGTTGGAATAAATGCGTGTTGGGCTAGTAGGATATTTTAAATAGATACATACATACATATTACACATAAAAATGTTTTTTTTTTAGTTAATTGTATGGATACATTAATTTTAAATCAATTTTAAATGTTCCGACCGAAAACTGGGTAGTGCTGACCGAAAACTAAAAAAAATGGCCGAAATCCGGCGATTTCTCTATATTTGGATTTATATATTTTTCTATAACGAAGGAAGCACTTGACGTTCCATTAAATCTTAAATACGTAAACTACATTATATAGGGTACATATATCAATAAACAACGCAGGGCTCAATCAATTGTAGATTTTTTTCTAGCGTCTTAAAATTGAATGTGCCATTAAATGGCCGTAAACTGAGTATTCCACCCTAGTCATCTTGCATCTGTTGGGAGCCAGTTACCACTGGCTCCCAACAGATAAAAGGGTATACGCGAAAAGGATAAAAAATATTTATATCTGTCTCGCTCATTATTATTGCAGTTATGGTATGTGCATCCTTCTCTAATAATTAGTACAATTCATTACGCCGATTCTATTACTATTTTCTTTCTACGGTCTAAGGTATGTTCTCTGGTGGTACCAATGACAATCTCCAGTTGATCAGCAAGAAGATTATATATCGATCTATGATTATACAACACCCATTTACCAAACTTCTTGTTGAGAGGTGAATCCAAAAAGAAAAAAACACTGCATAGAACGTGCGTATAGCACATGAATTTTTTATGTAGAGAGGATCAGAATGAAATCTATGAAACTCTTGCTTGTTTACAGAGCTGGTTCAAACCGGTCCCGCACAATAGCGGGCGATGCGCCCGCGCCACTGTCTCCACTGCAACCTCTGTCAGTGACTAGTTACGCACACATAGCCATGCGTGTATTGGTGATGCTTTCATTCTGTACTGTTCTACAATCATGTGCGTATAGTAACTTCTGACGCGTTCCATTTTGCGGTCACAATGTATACGTATTAATAATAATAATAATAAACTTTATTTCGGATTCATGATCCATTGTACAAAAAAGAGAATAAAATAGAATACAAATAAATCAGGTGGCAATGGCCAACCAACGTATTCGTAAGTAAGGATTGCGGCCAACTTTTTTTTATTTATAGCTTAAACAGGCTAGCTTTTGACCACTAACTCAATCTATGGTAAGTATGATGCAGTCGAAGATGTTCTTCAGGCTAAACTAGAATTACTGGCTCGTGAATATCTGATCTTGAATACTAGGAGGGCAATTGTCCTAATATTCAACACACTGTATCGTGCCTAACGACAAATTTTCTACTGGAGGGAGATAGCTAACCAGGCAACCATTCTTAAATCGCCCTAATGATTATACCACCATGCTATAAGACAATGTCGGGACCGATGGCTTAACCCGTCCTAATCATCTTCGGAGGGCACATTAAGCCATCGTTCCCACTTGTTTTCTTAGGATGACAGTCGTTATAAACAAGGCTGTAAGGCATTTTGCGAATGTCAATTAGCTACCACCTTCAAGTATAAAATCTGTCGCCAACAACGATGTAATTCAGCAGTTCTAAATCGTATCTTACGTTTTAGATTAGTCACCTGTTACTGCGCCAAGTTTTATTTCTATAAATTTTTGAAATGGAATATTTTACCTGCAATAAAAGTAAATGCTTTTTATAAACTCATATGCCTTTATTTCGTACTGGTGCGTTTTTCTTACAAATATGTTTACTTATTAAAAATTAAACAAAATTCATTATTTCATCTATTATTACGAGTACAATGACAAATATTATCACTTAAATCGATATGCTTTCTGAAATTAAAAGCGAAATGCTCAATAAATAATGTAAAATAATATTACTAAATGAGGAATAGCTATGATTTATACAGATAAGCCCTTTTCTGATAAAAACATTTTCTTTATAATAAATAAATTTAATCAATTAATAATGTTTAATTATGCTTGTATGATTTTACACATAGTAAATAACAAACTTTAATAGTACAGTGTAATTTCTCAATGACTTATGTGACACATAAAATCAGTCATCCCGCCGCCCCTTGACACAATCACTGCAAAATCAAATCAAATCAAAAATATATTTATTTCCGCCTTAAAATGTTTAAAACATGCGGATAAAATTGTGTTAATACGCCATTCAGCCAATTAAACAGTTGTTTAATTAAAGTAAATTAATCGATGTTGCATCATCGCCCCTAAAGATTGGCAGTCAATATATTTACAGGAATGTATTTTTTAAAAATTATTTTTTTTGTAGTGGGATTGTGACGGGTCTTGCACGATGCCTGCCTGATGTTAATCGGTAACCTCTGCCACACAGTGCAGTTCGCCACCAGTGGCCAACTGCACTGTGCCCTGCACCCGACATACAGGTGTTTAGTCTTATGTGCCTGTAATGTTACTGGCTCTCAAGGACTGCTGCCAGAACACACTGTTAGATGCTTGGCCAGAGATTTTTCTATTTGAGGGACCACCACAGAAAAATCTCAATAGCAACCATGCTAGCTAGGTGACCCTTCCACCATGCGGTGAAGATCAAGCCGGTGGTGAGAATCGAACTATGGACCTACTGAATGAGTTCATAGCTGTTACCACTCGGCTATCACTGCCTCAAAATTAATTACTGATCTTTAGGTGATGCTTAGTGAATATATTTCTCAACAAATAGGTCCTAGGAAATAGGTCCCCCACTTAATTTTGCCTGTTAATAACGTTTAACCTCACATGATCTGATATTATATTGCAAATCTTAAATATTGTATTGTAAATTAGAAAATAACACATATTTATAATTCTTATTTTTAACAGAAAAGGCCTGAAACTACGTCTTTGGTGACAAATTATTGCTTCATTTATACATACAAAGGTAGATACTTTTTTTTACTGGGATGTTAGTTCAAAGTCTTTGGCGTCCCTCTAAACTGTATGACTTTTTTTATATAAATTATATTATATTTTTATCATTGGATCTATTGTAAATAACACATCAAGTACTAAGGCCATATTTACATTAACATCTCAATTCAAATCGACTGAGTAAATTATAATAATTAAAAAATGGACGGAAATGATAAGAATTGCAACTAATAACTTCGATATAAAAATAATAGTTTAATCTAACGTATTTTTGAACATGTCAAATCATATTATATATTAATGTCATAAAGTATGATTCAACTAGCCGTACAAATTTATTACTATATTTTTATATAAAAAGTAAAAAACACAAATAATCTCATGTAATTTCAAAATAATCTAATAATAAGCAGTTGACTTGCATTTGTCTAAGCTTCGATACGAGAAGCATTCATAACAATTAAAAAAATAAATTATGTGTAAAACTTATATAAACATAATAATAATATATGAGAGAAATATATTGTGCATTTTGGACAGCTCATAGAATATCAACTCGAAAATAAAGTTAAAAAATTCTATTCAAAAAAATGAGGTAAAAATAACAAGAGAATTAATCTTAACCCTAAAATGACATGATTTACTTACATTAGCGTACATTATTTACATTACTTTACATTACACAAAGAATTTTGTAAAGACTTTGGCTCTCTCATAAAAACACATAAATAATAATGAGTATAAATGAATGCTAAATGAAAATTAAGTCGAGAAAGCAAAGCAATTACTGACCTTATACATAAAACTTAATATTAACCGAATTGTACAAATATTATTTATTCTATCTACACAGTATGAGATTTTCTAAAGGAATGAACGATAGGAATTAACTTAAATTCTCACAATTCTATTGGTATTAACGTAAAAAGTGTCCATAATCACTCTAATTTTGTTCGTTGTTGGTCGCCGACAGCTACTGCTCGCACGGCGTCCGCTGATATCTGAAAAAAAAAAAATATTAACTTCATACGATTAACTGATAAAACACTTCTAAAAAAACACTTGCTATATGAAAGCCTAATGAGCGGAATATTTAATGAAATTGAAGCTTTTCCGATATAAAGGTTAAATTGCACCCACATTTTGCATGGTGGTAGGGCACTTTGCGAATGCCCGCCTGGCTAGCGACCACCCTCAAGTTGAAAATCTGTCGCCACCAAGCACCTAACGGTGTGTTCCAATTGTTTGGTTATCAAGCCAATGTTTAGCACTTATAGAAAAATTTCACGATATTTTAATGTGCACGCCTTATCTGCTGCAAAGGTATCGATCTAAGCGCTGTCTGTCTTTACAATTTATATCCCTAAAGAAACAATTCAGTGCCCCTATCCCTTTCATTAGACAACTTTTAAAGTGTTCGCAGTGGAATCACTTAAATTTAATGCCCCTTGTAACTTATTCCTTGGCCCTTTGGGACGTACCCGGCCTTTTGTCGGCACCCCTTTGGGACCAATACTGCACAGGTCGACAAATGTGCGAAAGAATGTATTGTGCTCCTGATTTTTTCTTTAGATTAATTCATTTGTTATTATTTTGATATAGGGTGTCGTGATTGAAATGTCAGCATGTTGATTAGCTTTTTTATGGAGTGTAGTCATTGAATAATTAGGTTCACATTTAGAGCAGATTGTGTTAGGAAATAGCCAGTCATCATACAAACTAAATAAAATCTACCTACCACTGCAGTGTATATAGTTAACTGTGGTAAGGATTCATAAAAATATTCAGTAAAGTTTAATATTAGGAACATATATTATGAAATTGATGAGAAAGTAGTAATTGTGAACGCTCACCCTTATTTACGAGTACCATAATTAATCCTTATTATATTACTTATAACAAGTCCATGGATGGTAAGAAAGCGATGAAATTTTTTATACGTATGTATCTTCGAAAATCTCAAAAGATTGTATACATAAATTGTCTGTTCTGAATGTATTTTACGTTTACAAAGATGATATTTTTATCAATAAATAAATAAACTTGTACGTTATTCTGATCTGTTTCTTATTTAATCCGTACACACTTCATTCACCTTTATTCCAAAATAAACAAGATTCCAATTCCTTCACACTTCTGTGCTATTTTTTCCATGGTGTTTTCCTATAGCTTTGATGTATCACCCATGGGAAAGGGAATTCACATTTAATTTGATGGTGGAATCAAAACAGAGCACTGTGAGAGTGATTCTTTATCCGTAAAGTAGTTTGTATCAATTCTTGATGCTGAATTTGCTACTCGATGGAATTTTGTACTTTTACTCCATACAGACTTATTGATTTTCGTAGTCTTTGATATGGCAACTTATCTATCTATACTTTTATTTTGTACTCGATATCAATTTAGCAGCTAGTTCAATTTAAAAGGATTAATTTTATGATTCTAGCATATCGTGATACAAACAATATAGTTTGAAAAGGTCAAGAATTGCTTTACGAAATTGTTAATCTTCTATATTAAAGAAGGCTTGAATACAAATTTGAAAATTTTAGGGAATCTAACATGATCTATTAAAAAATAAAGAGCGAAAGGAAATCCTGTTCAGCTGAAATAAATCTATCGATAACATACAGTACAGGTGCTAACAATCGTCCCTGAGGTACACCTGTGCACCGTCCGTTGTACCAAGTGATAAACGATTTCAGATTTATTCTACACACAAAGCCATTTGTTTTTCAGCGGTTGTTAAACGACCCAGCAGTTAAAAGGCTGTAAGTCTCTGAAAACTTAATGGCGTTGTGGTCAAACGCTTTTGTATTTGCAGGTAAAATATGGTTTCGGGAGAAACTATGATGTTTTGATGTATGTATAATTTTGTTTAATTTTATTGTCAATTATTTTTGCGGCATTCAAAGAGAAAGTAAAATATTTTCTTTGCTGAGTATACTAAGCAATTTACAAAGCTGTTGAGTTTTTTGAAATTATCATTCACTTTTTAAACAATTTGAGTTTATACAAGTATTAAATTATTTACACAGTGCACAGTGCTTTATATGAAACCAGACATGATTGTATCCATTTAATATATATTTTAATAAAGTTGTTTCGCTTTTTAATTATGTTGAATTTTACTTACTTATGTATCTACCCAGATATTGATAAACAATATATACAATGTTTTGTCTCATTTAAAACAGCAGTTTATACATTAAGGCGAATTTAATCAAGTTATAAATTAATAAACATAGTTCAAATACCAATTATGTAAAGTTAATTATTATGTGATACAATACCTACCATTTTTATTTTATGACACTAAACCTGGGTCTATGGTAAGTGTGTGAAGTGTGAAGATGTAGTTCCATTGACTTGATAGAATTACCTTAGGGTAAAATAGTTGACCATTAACATGAGTAACTCTATGAATAAGTAGTTGTGTCAAAAGAATCCCGTTTTTCAATGCATAAAATAACCAAATTAATTGATTTTATTTTATAGAATTTAAGTATGACAATGGATTTAGAAATATGAAATGGTGGCGTTAGATAATAATTTCCCGAGGAATAGAATTTGAATCTCAGAAGCCGAATATAAAGTACTAGGAGAATATAAACTTCTGGATATTTATTTTTATTTGCTCCAAGAATATAATACTTAGAACTGTAACTATGAACCGATAGCATATCTTTAACTTACCACTTGGACAGCAAGCCCGTGGCTGCAGAATGAGAGTATGGGCCACCGTATGGTGAATACTGCGAATATGGTGCTGCGTAGGCGTATTCACTCGCTAAGGTTGTTGTACCTGAAAAATTAACAAAATAGATTATAACAAAAATATGTAAATAATAAATTTGAGTGAGTCATTAAACGTATATTTCTATAACGTCAGTATTATTTATTATGAGATCAAATTTTTATTGATAGCGAGAAAGAAGTTTCTACTTGTTTAAAATAATTATTATAATATATTATCTCAACACCGAGAAGTTTCCTACTTCTTTTTTTTATAGAGAGTTTTAATATCAAATTCAAATCGTAAATCGCAACATTATAATATAAGTAACATATTGTACTAAATGACCCAGTTTTGTGTTTGGCAAACTTTATGGAGTGTTTTGACTGGTTTTCCATTAAGTTCTATAACGCAATAAACATTTAACAATACATAAGGGCATCCGTTTCTATGTGAATGTTTTCTTATAATATAAATTTTATTTACAATATTGTATCTAATAACATAGGAAGTTTCAGGTACATACATGGGCAACACATATGTATGAGTGCATATTATGCGTTAGTTGAAGCTTTTATTCTTCAATTTTAATTCATATAACAATAATAATAAAAACGCGAAATACCGTTTTCTATAACTTCTCCATATTAAACAAAAGTTAGTATCGAGTGTGGAGTTTATATTTATACCAGTATTTCAGGTATTTGACCTGAATTCTTCTCTATTGATATAGAATAATGCCTGTATAATTTTGATTTGATATTGTATTTAAAAAAGCGTCATAGGAATAATATCATCGAATAAATCAAATTATACGAACCTGGCCTACGAAACAGTCCTAAACAAAATAAACATACTATTATGAAAACAAACAAATCAACAATCTATATATAGATATGATATCTTGCTTAAATTATTTCTATTTAGGCAGCGCGTATGTAATATGCCGTGTGTTGCTCAAATTGCTTTACCAGCGGATCATATTATCTACAACCATGTACTCATAATCGCCACGCCCGCAACAAATATGTCATCATCCCCTGCGTAACGAGCTTTATACGCGTAACCACTCTCACCCACCACCCCCAAAAGTGACAGTTTAATATTTATAACCGAAGCCTACACCCAACGTACTTGCAACTCTCAGAACCACTTCTGTCGCATCGCAAACTCGTGACAAGGTTCGTTAACCGCTCCAGACAAAGCCATACGATTCCCCCCTCTAAAATTATTTGCATAGAACCCCGAATGAGCTATTAAAGATGTCTACCTCCCCACCCGCCGCCCTCTACTCGGGATAAGCAGATTGCGGTAGATTAAAGACCAAAAGCATAAAGAGAAGTGCGGTCCCCAGGCGGGCGCCCTGTGGCACTCCATTTTGAAACCTCCCTTTAATATGCATAAGTGCTAAAACTCAGCGGTTCTCTATGATATTTTATGATGTTATAACAGAGAGAGAGTCGGGCGGTCCAACGAGAAAATTAGATTTTCCTTAGAGTGGTTCGGAGTGGAGTACTCGACTTTGTCGAAAGCTTTATTGGAGTTTTTTTCCGTCGTGATTCTTGAACTGTTTTTCTGTTTGGCCACTTTTGTTTTAGCTTTCTCTCATTGTTTTATTTCGGTGCGTGGATCTTTATTGTCATCTGAAAGTGGCGGATTGGGGCGGGAAATCGAGTTTTTCTTCCTTTTACTTTCCTTAGAAAAATTTTGAACATATTTTAAGGTTTGCTTTTCTTAGACGTACGTATGTAAAAATGTGGGTTCACAGGTTCCATACAATTTAGATTCCTAAAATTATATACATCTCATTCTGTATGTGTTTGATATTCGAAGTCAATTCACTTCAAAATACAATTTCTAAATAGGATATTAGTTATATAATCCTGTTTTTTGCAGCATATCTCTACAATAATTAACACGACGGAAACACTCTTTATATTATTAGATATAAACAGGGATCTCTTTATAGGAATACAATGATATTATAATAATGTATAATTAAAAATATGTTGTGTACATTTAATGTACCTACACAATATTTTACTTGGTCGTATTTAATTAAACACATGTTATGGAATACGATCAAGATTGATAATTGTAACCCTGATATTTAGCAAAGTATTGATTTTTTTCTATTTTGTGTGCCATAAATAAATAAATATAAAAAAATATTTCTCACGGTTTGGTATGCTAATGCATGTCAGTAGGTCGCTTATATATTTAAAAAAAAATTCGTGCATAACTTTACTAAAAAAATGCCTACAAAAATGTCGTTGATTGTTAGGTACGCATAGTTTATTTTTGTCTGAGTATATCATTCAAACTTATTTGAGATAAACTTCTACCTACAGCCTTTACCGAAGTGAAATTTGGATATAGTATACAATATCAATGATATCAAGACACCTCTCTCTCTCTCCATCGGTAATAACCGTTTTATTAAATTTTATCAAAACCTGGAAAAAGAAACCTTTCGCAATTATTAAACTAGTAAGGTTTTAAAGTCAATATATATTATGTTACTTACCATCATAATGAGCGTACGGGGGATACGGAGGCGCGGGAGGTTGGAGCACCACCAGTGCTGCTGCGTCAGGGCTGGCAGCTGCCGATGGGGGCTCTCCACCTGCTCCTCCATTTGAACCTGTTGAGTCGTTGGTACCTGATAAACAAATTCACTTCTTTGACTGTCGTGACTATCACAATCTTCAACGACATCAATTGAAAAGTGTAATTTCTCTAATTGTAACTTTTGCATTAACGACTGCAAAGCGAATAAGCTTACAAAATTCGAACGAAAGAAAAAAAAATTAAGCACGAGAGTGATTCGAAAACGCGACTATCCGTGCCTATAACCGGGACATGCTTTTTTTTAAAGCTGATAGAGGAGCCTTGATAGACACCTGTTGGTAAGTGATGATGTGGTCGAAGATGTTGTTCAGGCTATCCTGGAATTGCTGTCTCTCACGGATAGCTGCCGGAACACACCGTTAGGTGCTTGGCGTCAGATTTTCTAGTTGAAGTTAGGTAGCCAGGCGGGCATTCTCAAAATGCCTTACCACCATGCTGTAACGACTGCTATCCTAAGACAATAACCGAGACCGACGGCTTAACGTGCCCTTCGAAGCACGGAAGCGCTCAGTAGTAATGTTTCTAGCGGTCGCCTATCCAAGTCATTACCGCGGCGGATGTCACTTAACTTAGCTGATCGGTTAAGAACGGCTAAGCAAATTTCTCTACGAGCTGCAAACAATCTGCCAATTGATCAATCGTGGTTGTGAGTCATAGCTCAAACTTAATTCTGTTCATAGGAACCTCATCACAGTTAATCACTATTAAAACTGAATTGGACTTTGAACAAGACACATTTTTCAATAAGGTTTAAAGTTTACGATAACGTAGCCCGATAATTCTAACATTGAGTTTTTTCAGTAACGCCAGCTCAACGAAGAAGCTTATAAAATTACAATGACAGGAAAAAACCACAAGCAGGACACGATTCCTTTTGAAAAAATACTTGTTCTAATCCAACCCATCAAAAAAATCCTATATAAATAAGCTAATACATTAATTAGTTAATATCTAAATGCACACGAGTATAGATAGTAGATGTTCTTTTCTAAGTATGAAGTTGGTTCCTTGGTTAAAATCACTTAGTTCTTTACCCATTTACTCATCGATATATACTAACTTTTGCATACCATAAAGGTAAAATATGGAGAGCTTTTATATAATTAAAAGAACTTTTTTTACCACCCACGTTCATGCAATAAATATATGTGAATTTGATTTGATAACTTTGGTTGCCCAATCAGAACTTTACACTATGGGAGATCTTATAACTTTATATAGGTAACTACTAAGTTACACGGGCGAACACGCGTAACATTTTGTTCGAGAGATACAATGTCCGCCATTACATTCATCCTGCATTTATCCCATTATCTATCCCAAGGTATTATTGAGTTTGCTCTTAATTCTCCTCAAGCAGCCTTCAGCCGCGTCTTCAAGAACCAACACCACAAAAATGTATGCCACTAAGACAATCGGAAGCCCCGTTAATCCATAAGCACCGCAAATTTTCAGGGCGTGACTTGCAGATGGATAATCACACTGTTTATAGGAAACGGGAAGGAGGGGCGGCCCGTTAGTTTGTCGTCACGAATCTTATTGTGGAAGCGTTTAATTTTGTCATCAAGGTTAAAGGTATACCTATTGTAATAATAAAAGTTTCGCAGTATGTTTACCTTGAAATCACTACATAGTAAAAACAAACTCGCTTCCCGCTATCTGCCATATGTATGCTAGGGTCTTTTAAACTACGCAACGGATTTTGATGCAGTTTTTAATAGATAGAATGATTCAGGAGGACAAATTCAAAATCATTTATTCAATTTAGGCGTCTACGACGCTCTTATGAAGGTCAAATAGAAATTTTAATATTTAAATATTCTACATTGTACTGCCACGTTCAGCAAAAAAAAATTATAGAGCCACTGCGAGAAGAACGGGCAAGAAACTCGGGCCATTCTTGTAAACATCTTTTAACAATGTGTTATATACAATATAATATGACTATTACAATATTTGTTCAAATTACGTAGGTGACAGGTGATAGCTTGGCTGAGGCGGAACCTTCCAAGCATCTTTGTCGTTTAAGTAATCACAAACTTTGTAGTATGATTTCTTAATCAAAATATTTTTCACATGCAACTTGAATTTTCCTTCTGTGAGCATTTTAATATGTTTGGGAATTTTATTATAAAACCGTACACAATTACCTAAAAAGGACCTTTTATTTGTCTTTGCTAGTCTAAAACCTGGTACTGCTATTTTATATTTATTCCTAGTGTTGTAATCGTGGTTGTCACTATTTAATTTAAATTTACTCAAATTTTTCCGAACATACATAATATTTTCAAATATATACAGACTCGGTAAAGTTAATATATCAATTTCTTTAAAAAGATCCCTTAGAGATTCCATAGGATCCATTTCATATATGGCTCGAATTGCACGCTTTTGTAAGATAAAGATTGTTTCCATCTCAGCAGCAGCTCCCCACAGCAATACACCATACGAAATAATACTGTGAAAGTACGCGAAATAAACTAGCCGTGCACCGTGAACTGGATTGTTTATATGTATGATTCATGTATAATATATTAGAGAAACACTGATTATTTTAGATATTTCTAATGTGATGTCGTAAATGAACACTTATTGCGTATTATTAATTTGCACCCGTGCGAAGCCGGCGCGGGTCGCTAGTTATTATAACAAAGAATATCCCTAATCTCTTGTTTTGAAGTTTTCTTTACCCTTTGAACAGTTTTCGGAAAAATCATTAAGGTTGCCAGCTACGAGTACTCGTTTGTGGAATGCCTTGCCTTATGCCAATTCTGCAGGCAAAACACTTCAACTGGTTTAAAAATTAAACAAAATTTTGACAAAAAAACATTTCTTAATCCAATCTGGAACTAATTTCTTACAATAAAAGTGTAATTTTTTTTAGTAGTAAGTTAATAATAGCAACATTAGAACGCTAGGTTTTAAATAAAATTGAAATGATTGGTAAGTTAGAACCTACTCTGAATTAAATCCAGTAAAATAAGCACTGCTATCTTTCAACGCACATTCATTCATACATACAACAATAACAACCACAAGCCTTGTAAAGAGGAAGTTACAATGGAACAGGTGCGTGGCGGGATGGTAAGCGGTGTCACATTACCATCTTGTGTTACTGAGAGGGATGCAGTGAGTACATTCTCATAGGGATGTGGTCAGAGCAGGTTTCTCGGCGAAAGTATCTGTCAGGTATTCTGCGATTAGAATAGAGTCGTAATAGAATCGTGATGGTAATGATTAGAGAATTGTGTCACTAAATAAAGCTTTAATAACTTTTTTTTAATACTTCAAAAATTAGGAGATTTTTAATACGACTGTGTATTTTCTTGTATGTTTATAACGCAATTGCTCTGTTAAATATTAATTGATTTTGATGACATTTTTTTTTGTTCGGTTGGTCATAGCAGGCCTGGATCACTCCAAATTTTAGGTCCAAATCTTCAGGTACATTGGCGTATCCATCCGGACGGGATTTTTGTACGGCGCGTGCCGCGTCAGAAGAGATCAGAGCTATACATGGCTATGCGATAGAAAGAGAGACGCCTTGTAGGCGAGTATAAATAGGTATAACGAGCTGAAGTGCACTTTATTGCTTAGTAACTAGAGTCGCATATTAATTGAAATGGCTTTGTGGAGTCTTTTCATTCTGTGGTCATATTTCATTTTAATTTCATCAACATTGGTTAAGAACCTAGTTTTTAAGTTATAATCAAATAACTGGAAATATATTGGCAAAAATGCCTTTACCTGTATAGTAATTGCGAGTCTTGTCGATGAGGACCAGTATTGTGTGTAAGTAATTTTGTAAGCGGTATGTTACACTCAAAGGAAAGGGCAAAAAAAAAACTATCTTGGAAAAAAAAAAATTAATAACACTGAACTGACTATAGTATGAAACAACTTTAGTAAGTCGGATCATGAATATGGGAGCTTAAAGTGATTTGAATCAGCATGGTAACGACTTCAACGAGTTATTTTATACTTACATTGCTAGAAATTAGTCACGGATTATATCTTGCAAAAAATATGGTAAATTTTTCACTACGTCCCAATACTGAATCCAAATTTAAAAAAGTATCATCTGTTTACCCTTTTTCGATGAGAAAAGCACGATTTACCTCTACAATTGCTAAAATATCTTCCTTTTTTCAACCACAAAAGTCATGTACAAGGTTATTGGTTTATGGTCGACCGAATGCCTGACGCCAATCCAAATTTCCGATAAAAACAAAATTTTATTAAAAAGATAATAGGGACCTATGTACTAAAAAGTACTATAAATACTATATGTATTTACTAAAAAGTTCCTTTTCTTTTTTTAGCAATTATATTAATTATGTTTTTTTAAATTGTTGTAACGGATCACGCACGAGGCCCAACTGAAAAAGTGGTAACAGATCCAGAACTGCACTGCTCTCATCACCCTGGGACAGTTCTTAAGATTTATATGCCTTTAATTTCTTACTCTTAAGGACTGCTGCCAGAACACGCTACTAGTTGCTTAGCGACAGATTTTGTACTTTATGGTGGTTAGCTAGCCAGGCGGGCATTCGCAAAATGCCCTATCACCAAGCGAAACCACTATACAAAACTTGTATGTAACATACAAGCTTAAAATGTACTCGAAGTCTTCTGTGACATACTTAGGTTATACTTACAAGTATGTTTTTACAGACTCGTATAGTTTGTACATTTAAGTAGCAAAATATGTTAAGCTCGGATAAAGATGGTCACAGGCACAAAGTCGTAGTCGCGGTATAATTGTCCACAGGCGTATCCAGGTATGCTTTAGTACGGTGTTGAATAATGGGAAGCGCCAGCTTTCGAATATTAAAAAAAAACATAATAAGGGTAAAAAAAAACATAACTAATATTAAAAAATATAACATATATTAAAAAAAAACATAACAGGGTGTAACATTGGTACACCCTGTGAAAGGTATGTGTGACCTCATACCTTTTTTTTTCATCACAAAATAACAGTCTAATTCTTTTTGAAGTCAGTTAAAATTTATCACTTTACTAGCAACCCGCCCACGCTTCACACGGGTGCATTGCTGACACTAAATAATATATCTACTACTGAATATCTTTAAATACAACGTTTTTAAGTTATAATTAAATAACTGGAAATATATTGGCAAAAATGTCTTTACCTGGATGACATAGTAATTGCGAGTCTTGTCGATGATGACCAGTATTGTGTATTGTGTGTAGGTAAGTGATTTTGTAAGCAGTATGTTTCACTCAAAGGAAAGGGCAAAAAATACTATTTTAGAAAAAAAAATTAACAACATTGAACTTACTAAAGTATGAAACAACTTGTGTATGTCGGACCATGAAAATGGGAGTTTAAAGTAATTTGAATCAGCATGGTAACGACTTCAACAAGTTATTTTATACTTTCATTGCTAGAAATTAGACACGGATTTTATTTTTAAAAAAATATGGTAAATTTTTCACTACGTCCTAATAGTAAAGAGAGGTTACTCTAAAATTATCAGTGTTTCTCTAATGTATTATGCATGTAATCAGTACTAATATTATAAGTGCGAAAGTAACTCTGTCTGTCTGTCTGTTACCCTTTCACGTCAAAACTACAGGACCGATTTGAATGAAATTTGGTATGGAAATAGTTTGAGACCCAGAAAAAACTTAGGATAATTTTTATCCAACTGCGCAAAAAGAGGTTAATGTTTTTGCGCGATAACCGACATACGTGCGGGCGGAGCCGCGCCCGGAAAGCTAGTAGGTATACATATAAACCTTGCTCTTGAATCACTTTATATATTAAAAAAGAACGCATCAAAATCCGTTGCAAAGTTTTAAATATCTAGCGACTTTATTTTATACTATATAGTGAATTTTTTATTTTATTTTATTGGGATGGATCAAGCCCGAGGACTAACCTCTGCCTATAACAGATGCATTTCGTCACAAGTCACGAATTGCACTGCGCCCGTCACCTTGAGACATAGTTGTTAAGTCTCATGTGTCCGTAGTTTCACTGGCTCTCAAGGACTGCTGCTAAAACACACCTTTAGGTACTTGACGACAGATTTTCTACTTGAGGGTGGTCGCTAGCCAGGCGGGCATTCGCAAAAACCCCTACCACCACGTGGTGAAGCTCAAGCCCGCGGCGGAATTCGAAACATGGACTGCCCGGCAATCCAAAGCCAAAAATGCCAAAAATATAAATCAATTTGATATTTGATCGCGAATCTACTGTGTTTATTATCAACCTCATAAACAAAGTATGAATGAATGTAATCTGAATGAATGAGAGATTCCCATGGCTCAGGCAGTGAGTATCGACATAACCGCAAGTCATTATGTGGTCCCACCTCGCCTCAGATCTTATTGATTATTTCTTCGATAAACTATACCCTTTTATCGAAGGATTATTTACCTGTTTTGTTTGTAACGTATAGGTTACAAATGTCTCAAGCCTGCACCGAGGCAGCGATACGTAATTGTGGTTCGTTTGATCCCTTGCTGTATCTTTATTTCTTAATTTTGAGTAATGTTATTAATATATATTATATTTAAGGATTCATTCTATAAATCATATACTTTGGAAACACGATTACTTTAAATTTTCTCGAGGGAAAAATAATCCAAACTTACATCTAAAAATCAAAAAACCAAAAAAACGGAGAGTCATCCGTATTTGAATAATAAAAAAAACAACACGTTTTCTATAACGTATACACATTACATTTTTCAAATAGGTATTTGTTTTTATTATACGAAGGAAATACTCAAATTCACGCATGTTCCGCCCATTTTAGTCAGAGCCGCGATGCTTTGTCCCTATCCGCTTTAGTAATTCTTCGGTCGTCGCGGGGACGGATGCTGTTGGCATGCCTTACTTACGCACACATACGCGGCGCGCCAAAAAAGCTCGGTGCGCTCTTAAATAAACTGCACAAGGATACAAAATTCGTTGTAATTTTCTATTACAACGAATTTTGAGGAAACTTGATAGTAATTTGCGGGATTTGAACCCGCGCCAACAACCGCTATTGTCGAGGTATGTTCTGACCGCTAAGCCAACATGACATATGAACGCTCCGTCGCAATACGATGGTTAAAGAACGAAAGAAAAGATTTGATTAATGACTCATTGTCATATTAGCTCAATTGTTCAGAGCATACCCTGGCTAAAATGGGTGGATGGACGAGGTTTAGAATCCCGCACATAACTTAAAAAAATAAATCCAAAGGGAAATGCAAAAATGTAAATGTTATTTCCACTGCTGAACACAGCCTCCCCTATTAAGGGGGTATTTGCCATAATCCCCACGCTTGGCAAGCGTCTTGTGGATTGCAGTGTAAGTTGGTATTTCTTTAGAAGGCGCTGCTGCCCACCTTCTAGTATTTTTCCCTTAGTCGCCTCTTACGACACCCACGGGATGGTATGGGGAGGCGCCATTCTGACCCGGCACCCCGCGGGGCTGTTACAGTAATATTATTTTGGTTTGGATTGTAGTCGGTCACGTAAAACGAGATTCAGAAAATAGCTTTAACAATATCAAATACAATTTTGTAATGTTTATTTAACTAGATACATTCATGACCTATGTACGGTAATTTTAAATATTTATTATTTTTAGTATGTTTAGTGTCCAACACTTGCCGTTAAAGATAAAAAGTTATATATTTTAAACTTGAGGGAGGGGATGCTCTCACTCAAACCCCAAATGCATTTCAAAATTCTTTCATTTTCAAACATCTTCTTTTTTGTTATTACGGATACGGCCTTTGACCACAATCACACCTGATGGTAAGTGCTGATGTGGTCGAAGGGCTTTAACTAGTATTACTGGCTCTCAAGGACAGCACATAATATTAAGTGCTTGGCGACAGATTTTCTACTTGGTAGCTAGCCAGGCAGGCAGTCCCAAAATCGCAAAACAAGTCGCAAAGGTGCACCATCCCATACCCCAACTGCATTCAAAAACTCTTCTATATCTGTAGAACTCACCAGAATGAGGAGTATAGTGTGGATGCGCTGCGTGTTCATAAGGTGCGTCGAATAGTTCTCCGTAGTACCCTGTCGCTCCGCCGGCGGCGCCACCTAGCTCCGTCAGTAACTTATACTCGTCTTTTAGACTCCACTTCGAAGATGACCAGAGCTGGAAAGAAAATATGCTTTAGTACATGGTAAAAAGAATCTTCTGAAAAATAACGTTTAACCAAGACGAATACTATCCTTGGCATAAGCAAAACCATTCATACTACTTTTTCCTCTTACTTTTTTATAGGTACTGTTTGTACTCACAATGGAAACAAACTGATTGTAGATTCACAAGGTTCTGGTTCTGAAAGCTCAATTACACCTGATCAGTTGCGGTGTAATAGTGGACTATGTCTGCGTCACTTCCGGTTACTATCCGACACAATATGGCCGACAGAGTTTACGCGCCAATTCGCGCCTCATTAGTATTTTTTCTAGCTATAGTTTACACGTATATTAGCTTTCACTTAACTATATGCACAAAGTTGTCGGTTATCGTGATTATTACACATAGTAATTAAACAATTTTAAACGGTTTAAATCTGGTATGTTTAACATGAAGTTGCAAACATTGCAATGATCGACGTGATTGTATCACGGGGTAAATAATCGGTTATGTGTCACTTAAGTCATCAAGATATTATTTTGTACTACCGTCAGAAATTTAATTGTTAATCATAATTAAAATATTAGGATAAAAAAATTACAAATAAACGCGATAAAAAATTGTATATAGTGGTTTAATTATTATGTAAAAGCGTAAACTTAGTATTTACGAGTGAAAAAGAAATATCGTTTTTTAATTTTGACATCTCAACCATCTCAGTTTATTTGAGCACTTAGTCATTCCTATTTAACTAGGTTTCTTCCATCAAGGTTTTTATTACAGTACGAACGAATTGTATCTTATTTTTAATATTTCACCAGTTTCAGCAAATTGATAACAGTTTTACAGGGTAGGTCCTACATACATTTATTTCAACCGCAGTGTATTGCGGCTAGAAGTGCATCACCGCTCGCTTACATCCGTCACAAGATAGCTGACGCAGTTTACGCGCCAATTCGTGCCCAATTACGGATATTGTGGTTAACTATGCTGTACTGATGCAGCTATTTGTATAGTTTAGTAGTAAACTTTCACTAGATTGTATAGTAATTGTAATAGTAGAAAACTGAATTAGAAATATTTTTAATTAGTGATAATGTTACCTAACCTTTCCTATGATGAAAGTGGGAAAGAAGTGACATATTCTGTACCTACATAACGTGTAATCATAACTGTAATACGTAAGTAGTATACGAAGTACATTCAGTAATAACTTTTCTTTTTTAAATCCTGATTGGTTAGCCATTGACCACTATATCACCTGATGGTAAGTGATGATGTGGTCGAAGATATTGTTCAGGCTAACCTAGAATTACTGGCTCTCAAAGACAGCTGCCGGAACACACCGTTAGGTGCTTGGCTACAGATTTTCTACTTGAGGGTAGTAGCTACCCGGGCGGGCATTCGCAAAATGCCCTACCACCATGCTATAACGACTGCCATTTTAAAACAACAACCGAGACCGACGGCAAGGGTCACCCATCCAGCTCATGACCGCAGCGGACGTCGCTTAATTTTGCTGATCGGGTTAAGAACAGCTAAGCAAACTTCGCTACGAGCACTTCAAACGTATATACAAACGAGGCCTACTACAAATGCGCATTAAAATTTACTGTGAAGGGGCTAGATGGCAGGAGAGAGTGGCAGTATGGCTTGCCCATCAATAATAATTCAAAACAGTATAATAATACCCAATTATCATTTACAGCAAACCGAACACAGTTATAAAACACCCGAAAGCTTCAACCGGTGTGATGGCGGACGGAAGTACGTCACCACAAACTATCATCCGTCACAAGATGGCCGGCGCAGTTTACGCGCCAATCCGCGCCCAATTACAGAGATTGTAGTTTAATTTGGTGTAATTAGCAGCTTCTGTTTAATATTTAGCTTTATACTTTGTTAAATATAATAAATAGTTCTAAAGACGGTAGTTTTCATTTCTTCTTATTTTTCAATTTAGAAAACACTTCTGAAATGTTGTGGACGAGATAGGATTGCAATGCTTATGTGCCGCTATACATTACGCTCTGTAGGTAAATCCATATTGATGGCATTATTAAAAACTAGCTCGTACTCGACTTGGGTCATTTACCGCTATTTTTTCAATTTGAAATTCTATTAAAATTCATTTATTTATAGAAATCATCATAGAAAGTCAAACTGGGTGTGTACATTTATTTATAGACATCAACATAGAAAATATGCGTATTTTGGAAGATAGTTCCTTCCATCCCTGATAATTAACATAACTTTGTGCAATGCTAAAGTGTCATTGAAGTATTGAATAAAATCATTTACAAACAAGGAGGCTGATTTGAGTTATACCTTTAAGGAGTTCCGTTTAAAAACAATGAACATTATAAACAATGAAGCATAATAAGGGTGACAAAAATCCTTCTAAATTGTGCGCACGTATGGGTACTATAAATGAGTAAAAATAGAAGTTGATGGCCCCAGGTATATATTAACAATACGTTATTAAAAGCGTGCCTGTGTCGGTAGAAGTGGTTGAATCATCAAAACTCTCGCCACGGTCTTTTGAAAGGAAGTTTTGTACCTACACTAAGTTCATTACATTCCTATTTTTACATTAGGTTTAACTTAAACACAATTTCACCTGATGATAAATGATGATTATGGTCAAAAGAAGTAGGCTGAAATGATGGAAATAAACTCTGTAAGACAGCTACCAACTAGGTGGTTGAAGGCATATTGAGGATAGTAGTTAGCCAGGCAAGCTTTTACAAAATGTCCTACCATCATGCTTTAATGTCTGCCATCCTAAAACAACAATCCGGACTAATGGAAATAACGTGCCCTTCGAAGCATCATTGGTGACGATCAAAGAGATATAAATTCTCTTTTCTATGGTAACGATGCGTTGGTGGAGGCTAGACTCCAAAGCCTCGAGCATAGACGCAAAGTTGCGAATTTATCGGTTTTTAGAGGCTTCACTTCCTTTCTTTCATCGGAAAAAAGACGCACAGGAAAATGGCATCCATACATGATAAATATTCCAAAAATACGCACTAAGCGTTTTAAATCCAGCTTTATAATGCGTACTGCTGAAGTACGGAACCTACCAGCGTCTCTATTTCCCGATAGATATAATCTGGAATACTTCAAGTACAGAGTAAACAGGTATCTGTAAGGCAAGTATATTTCAACATCGACCACCTCGTCACTTTCCATCAGGTGAGACTACGGTCAAATGCATGCTTACCGAACATAAAAAAAAAAACTAAAGAAGCACTCAGGAGAAAATGCCACTAGCGGTTATCCATCCAAGTAGTGACTGCAGCAAACTTAGTTGAACGACCAGACAAGCTCTGCTACGAGTCATTAAAATTACGTATTCATTGAATTTTGAAGCGCCCGTAGCGAAGTTTGCTTAGCCGTTCTTAACCGATCAGCAAAATTAAGCAACGTCCGCTGCAGTCATGAGTTGGATGGGTGACCGTTACTGAGCGCTTCCACGCTTTGGAGGGCATATTAAGCCATCGGTCCCGGTTGTTGTCTTAGGATGGCAATCATTATAGCATGGTGGTAGGACATTTTGCGAATGCCCGCTCGGCTAGCTACTAACCTCAAGTAGAAGATCTGTAGCCAAGCACCATTCTAGGTTAGCCTGAACAACATCTTCACTACATCACCACTTACCATACAAAAAAAAGTGTACCTATATAAACAGTGTGTGTACATAATAAAACTTACGTTTGAGTATATTTGGTCGCCGTTATAATGACTTCTCTGTCTCTTGACGTCGTCTTCCGAATGGCTGTTGAAGTCTCTATTCTCATCTGTGAACAACAAAACCTCTTTATTATTTACCATTGACATGTATTACGTAGACAGTTCGTTATTTCACGACAAGAATTTAATTTTTAGAATCAAGGTGTCCAACCAGTGTATTTTGCCGGTAATATATAGGTACAGGGTACAATCATCGTTTTCATACCCTTATCCACGTATACGTAAGGTTGGCCAACATAAACAAGGATAACATGAGACCAAGTTTTGGCTTCGTTTTCAGAACAGGTTGGCTGTCTGACACGATCCTTACTTGGTAATGCTCTTATTTATAGTATACCTAATAGTTACATTTCAAGCGCTGACATTTACTAAAAAAGCTTTCAACTAGAACAAGTTTATAGCTAGCTATATTGTATTTAAAGCATCAACTAAATTGTATATTAATCTTGTAAATCTCTATCGCAAAGTTGATTATAAAATATTTTACCTTAGCATTTTCTCGATTTTACCTTAGCATTTACCCTGTGGGGTGCCGGGTTAGAATTGCACCTCCCCATATCATCCCGTGGGTGTCGTCAATGGCGACTAAGGGAAAAGTACTGGAAGGTGGGCAGCAGCGCCTTCTAAAAAACTGCCAACTTACACTGCGATCCCCTCAGACGCCTGCCCAGCGATTATGGAAAATACCCCCTATTAAGAGGCTGAGTTCAGCAGTGGACGATCCGGCTGTTACTGTACTGTATTTTCTCGATAGGATAAAAACGATAAAATGATTCGAATCTAATTTATACTTTCATGAAAATATCTTAACTATTTACGAAAATTTACATAAAAAATGTAACCGGATCCTTATCAAAAGGGACACGTTAGTTCACATTTTCAATTTCGGCTACTAGCATTACGATTCTTTCATTTATTGTCTACCATAACTGATCGCGATTTCACCATCGATGCCTCTCTTTGCTCCTACGCAATCTGATAGAGATGGCATTTCAGAATTTGTCAGTATCTACTTAAGATCGGCTGTGCGAATTCGCACACCACCTGTTGAACATACATCTAATACTGCATCTACCTCACAGTCTTGATATTTAGAGGTTAATAAGAGCGATTAGATAAGAGAGATAACTTTACTAAATAAAAACGAAACGAAAAAACTTATAGTCATGTGATTCGAACCCAATTTTATAACAAACTATTTATAGTGCGCCTAATAAGCAGGCACACCCTACTCATGTCGATGTGAGTATGGGCTTCTTATTCAACGCATTCATTTTCCTTGGTTTTTTATGACATACATAGACCGAATAAGGAACATTCGTTATTTTCATTAGTCATAAACTTTACGGCATTTTCAGAATACAATATTAGTCTAAAATTAAATTCAAATCTACCCCCTTATCTCTTAACTTAACATCTTTATACCTTTACTTATTCAAACTTGAAATTGTCTAAAGTCACAAAGGAGTAGAATTTAAGTGAAGTTATAATATTAAGGCCTCAGTTTTAGCAGTAAATTTAATAGCTCAGTAAATCTTGGCCGTTTCGGTCGGTGATCACTGGTATGGCTGAAAGGATTAGTGATGTTCTGTTCATATGGAAACATCGATATTAGTGTAGGTTACTAGCATCTATTCAAAATAGAACCCCTACTATCACGATTAACTAGTGTAACAATTACTAGTAAATGAGTCAAGTCCGAAAAAGAATTATTACAAGCATCAATTAATTAAAAAAGTAAAAAACCCGACTGCGAATTAATTGTTTTCTTAAAGCGATTTATCGTTCCATTGAAATTAAAACTGTATGTATATATATATGGAATCGTTTTTTACAGCTCTTCATTTTGATGCCCCACTTGATGGGTTTGAAAGAAAAAAAGTTTTTTACCCCACAAAATGGGGTCTAAAATCCGCCAGTTTGTTTTTATATTATTTTATGTACCTAGTGTCACTTGGATTATCAAGACGAATCTAGCGAATATCTCTTACATCAGAATCAGAACCGTTTGGAAGTTATGGTGGAATAAAGAAACTTACAAACATACACACATACATGAATCCTGAAACATAACTCTCCTGTTTTTGGGCAGTCGTGTGAAAATATTACATTATTGATTAAATAAATTAACTTAATTTTTATTTTTGGCTAATTTAGTTCAGTCAATTACGGCTTCATTCGCGCATAATTCATATTGGATCGAGTTGCATCGATAACTATTTTGCAGTATTGCACCGCGATTACAAGGGGACAATTTTTTAGAGCAATGTGATAAATGTAATGGTTGATAATATGTTTCTTACTGTTCTTTTCCGACACTAAACGGTGTTGGCAAATACGTTAATCAATTTTCCTCACAATTATTTTTTTAATGTGAGATCAGCAAACTCTTCGTTTATACACAACATGCTTCATGCTTTTCGGTCTTTCTCTTTTAGCAGTGGTTTTTGTCATGACATGGCCACAATGGTCATGCCACGCTAGTCTAATATACCTTAACGTGTGTGATACTTTCATACTGAAACTACTAGCTACTTAAAATAATGAAAGACTGTTATGGTAGCCTCAGAAACTTATTTAACTCAATTTTAATCAACACCAAGTTGAAATTTGCTAAGTATTTTTTACAATGTTTTTCAGTATGGCATTTTTTGTTTTGTTCCTTTTTGTTTGAGAACGCCTTGAGGCATTCAGTGATACCTGTCAGTGAACGGTAAGGTACTTTATGATAAACTTGAAGCTGGTAGAAGTCCGGGCGGGCTTTCACGAAATTCAAGTTAAGCTCACGACAACCTAACTATGTACCTTTTTCCATGACTTTACTTTACTATTCAATATGTTTTATTATGGAATAAATGAAACCGTTGGGATCTATCGAGTAACACATTTCTCAACCCTATAAACGCACGAGAACTCTACCAATTCTATATGATGCAATGAAGTCCTATAATACTTAGAGAGTTTTCAGCGTATAATGTTCTAACAAGTAGGCCCCAGGTGGCTCATAGAAACATTTACTATCGTTACTCATCATAACGAAAGCGATATTCAAAACTAACTATAACGTATCGATAACGCTGTTATAAAGTAGTATATATACGAGTATAACAGATACCACCCTAGAGTTAACTGTTTATCAAAAAATTGTGTTTCTTATTACTAAGAGCATAGAGTTTCTTGTTCTATAAACATATCTCCGAAGATTAGTTGGAGGTGGTTAAGTAACCAATTTTCACTACATATGTTTTAAGCTCATATGATTGGTGGCGAGCTTATTTCCATCTACTGTGCCGGCGGCTAGTGAAAATTTATTTCTTCTGTAATAAAAAAGAATATAATATAAAGAAAATTTATTTATCTGACGCAGTTTGTCAAGCATCGTTTTATACACATTTTTTTAATCTGTCTGTTTTATGTTCTTCTACAAGAATAACATTTTCACTATCACGTAGAAGAGCTGATGCTTGAATATTTGCAATAATGTCCTTAATAAAGAATGATCCTTTTGACTCATCTCACTGTGATGTTAGTGTCTGTCATCAAATTTATATTCTGCAACGTGTTTTCTTCTTTAACCCAGTCGTGGTTATTAACTAACTGAAAAACCTTAACTTATTATCTTCATGTTGTATAACCCATGACATATTTATTTAAGCCTCACACATTTTGAATCCTAATAAAATTATTTATTTCATCGAAGCCAGTTACGTAATCATATAAGAAGCAATAATACGGTGACAGTTCACACTGCCATCGTTGTTTCCAGTCCCCTCATGACCAAGGTTGATACAACTCAATCGAAACTTCGTGGTATCAAAATACTTACTACGTAATTAAGTCCCATCGTTATTATAATCAAAAAATAAGGGGACCTTGAATTTAAATCTCTCAAATCTTCCTGTGGGAGACACCCACAAGGGGTCACGAAGGTAAGGTACCAAAATTTGGGCAGCAATACCTTCTAAAGAACTGCCATCTTACCGCGAACGCAAAGACCCCTACCACGCTTGGGGCGCATGACCAATATGGGTTAAACCTTTCTTTAAGAGTGGGTCTCATGGCTGTCAATATAATTATTGCAATAGCAACCTTTTGAATGTCTGATTTCATAGATGACCGGAGGATTACTTATGCCACATTCTACTGTCCTTACCATAGAAATAAATTTTAAATGATCCAAAGGTCTACGTACCTTGATCTTCGTGTCTTTTTCTCTTTAACCCTGTTGTGGTTCCGTTATGGAGAGCTTCTACTTGTTCAATTCCTAGGATGCCGTTGATGCTATAGCTGCCGGTGTTGGTGACGTGCTGCTCTGTCGTTGGGGAGAGCACTGCTGTAGTGCCCGGCGCGTTGCCAGCGTGGGTTATCACCTGGGGAAGAATGGAGAGCATAAGAGTTCTGATTCGGAAAATGCAATGAAAAGCGTAGGTATCAGAGTAAGCTACACTTCTTTGAAGAATTAGAAATTGTGAGATCCTTCTTTCGCGAACGGATTCTGCTAAAATGTATTGATATTATACATACATACATAATAAAATTCAATGTACAGTTCATTGATCTTTTTTTGTTTGTTTAATTTACTAAAGTTTCTATCCTATATAACCTTCTTCAGGCTGAGTTTCAGTGAGGGTAGAAGACGGGTAGAAGACGTTGTTTGGCGGCCATTTTGAATTTTTGACAAGTGTTACTCGTCTGCTGTCTCCATTCCATATCACAATCTTCGATCATTTTCCATAGAAGCTTCGACCTGCGAGCACAGTAGATGTACGTACTGGCATCATGCTGACGTTAATAATACATGTACTGCGCAATGTATGTTACTAAATATCTGATTTAAGTTCAGAATTTTCATACGAAACAGAAAAAATGCTGTGACTGTTACTGTTAAACAAGTGTGCGACGACGCTGTTATATAATAATAATATAATAATAATAAAGCTTTATTTTATTCCATTTCAGCCTACATATACATTATGATTAATAAATATGGTAAATATAATTCTTTTTAAATAGTTTCAATTGCATTATGATTGTGAGTGTGAGTGTCAGTGAGATGACGATTAGCCGTTAATAAGCTTAACCTACAGTTACTGGCTCTCGAGCACATCTGCCGGAATACACCGTGAAGTGCTTGGCGATATATTTTCTACTTGAAGGTGGGGCATTTGTGCGAATGCTTTGTGCGTAGTTTGTTAGCTAGCTACGCTGGCATTCGCAAAATGCAGCACCAACATTTAAGGGACAGAATTCTAAAACCAGATGTTAGATTTTGTCCCCACTTCTCCTCGCGTGTTTACTTCGCGGTGTACATGGCGCCACGTCCGCAAGTCAACGGTAATATTTTATTTGATTAAAAATTTAGAGCGCTCTCTAGTAGAACTAGTAGAAACTATCTTGTCACACACGAATGTGATGTGTGCTGAAGCGCCATCTAGTACGCATACATGATACCAACCATTAGTTGATTGTATGCTGTAAATATCATAGTGTGACACAGTTAATAAATTTACCATACCTACAGTAGAACAAGTTTAGTCTTGATTATTACCAACTTGTTTGATTTTTGCAGTTTTTGTGTATGTTCATTTTTAATGAACATGAACTATGGTTTTGATGAACATGAACTATGTATCTACTTTGATGCAAGGCGTAAGCTGTTACACAAAAGATGGTTTATTTATTACAAAAACAAGTATATTGTGTAAAATTTACAAAGAAAATCATAAAAAAACTTTTTTACCCCTGATCAAAATACAAATAGCGGGTTATTTTTTTTTTTTTTTTTTTTTTATTGCCGATAGGCTAGCCTTTGACCACTATCTCACCTGATGGTAAGTGATGATGTGGTCGAAGATGTTGTTCAGGCTAGCCTAGAATGACTGGCTCTCAAGGATAGCTGCCGGAACACACCGTTAGGTGCTTGGCGACAGATTTTCAACTTGAGGGTGGTCGCTAGCCAGGCGGGCATTCGCAAAATGCCCTACCACCATGCTATAACGACTGCCATCCTAAGACAACAACCGGGACCGACGGCTTAACGTGCCCTCCGAAGCACGGAAGCGCTCAGTAGTATGTCACCACCGGTCACCCATCCAAGTCATGACCGAGGCGGACGTTGCTTAACTTTGCTGATCGATTCAGAACGGCCAAGCTAACCTCGCTACGAGCGCTTCAAGACTATACTATATGTTATACTATTGGGTATTTTTAACTGACTTCAAAAAAAGGAGGAGGTTCTTAATTCGTCTGTTTTTTCTTATATGTTTGTTACCTCAGAACATTTGACTGGGTGAATCGATTTAAAAAAATCTTTTATTGTTTGAAAGCTGATACTTGTTGTTTGGTTCCAGTTAAATTTCATCAAAATCGGTCAAGCCGTTTTTGACATACACTCCAATAACTGAAAAATATTTACTTATCTTGATGATATAGTCGTTGACAATGAATGAAAATCAATCCCGTAAGTAGCAAAGGTCATAAAAATAAGTGTTTTTTTTTTAAATAAAAATGGAAATGACTTCATCACCAAAAAGTGTGAATTAACTTGTCGAAGTCCAACACTAGTACCACGTGCACAATATTGTGATAATAGGTACTTTTGAACTATACTAGTACCGACTTGAACAAGTTATTTCACACTTTTGGGTGTTGGAGTCGGTTCCAATTTTTGTTTTTTTTTTATCAAGTAGCGTAGTTCATTCAGATCCTGGCTTTGTTTCCGCTAACAATCAAGGGTACCTGCTCGTGTCATTACTACAAGTCATTATTAAGATTTCACTTACAAAAAATCACATGGAGAATGTAGTAGGTAGGTACAGTTATTGTTTCAATTTGTTAATAATAATAAATACATCTCGTGGATGCTATTGTGTAGATGGGTGGAACAACAAAACTTCTAACAAAATAATACCATTATTGAAATCACCCAAGGAGACAGATAAGTATTTTGTTTGAAAATTTATTACTTTGTATTACTATTCATACGTAATACCACAATATTACATATCGATTATAAAACCGTGGTATTACTGTTATTAACTGTATTTGTCAAAGATTACGAAAGATACGTTTATGTTTGTAAACGACACCCGTGCCGTCACTTGATGTATGTACTTGTATAGGTAGATTATGTTGCGAAGATGCACCGGAGTGCGACATAAAATCGGACATTCTATGAGAGTAGGGCTGCCATCCGTCCGGGTTTCCCTGGATTTAGCATTTTACCAATAACCCTGCATATTAATAAAAAAATAATCGAAAGGTGAATGTTTCGAGATTTGTCTTAATATACTCTTTGTGTAATAGTGTATATCAACAATGCGTCGTTCTTCTCCATTTTCTATACTAGAAAAATAACAAACTTTTATTGATTTTCAAATAATATTTTTGGTGAAGAATTTTATTGGTAAGTAAGTTATGGGATAGTATCAATAACCAAGAAGCATCCTCCTATCCTACAATATATGGGGTTGTTTATATGGCTACCATATGTTGTTTATACAACACAGAAGATGTAACATTTAAAAACATAATGGCTATAATGTGTATAATTTTGACTTTTGTTGAATTACCGGCCGCCCCTTAACACCAAAACGTCCTGGGGAATACTCTCTTTGGTAGTATATCCGCTACACTTTGGTTATTAAGGGCGTTATAGTTAAGTCCCCTATAATGCACCTTACTCGATGTTCTTACGTAAGTATTGGTATGGTGCTAATTATTTCATTTTCTTTTAGTCAGTTCTTAATTCTTATGCTATTCAAGAAAACCATGGAAAGTCTCATTCTAAAGCAGAAGCTTAGGCTTCTTCTTTTTGTATTAAGTTTTCATTTCAGAATTTCATTATCTCTATCGCATCAAACGTTTACGGCCATCTTTTTACTACTAATTTATATGTACTAATATATTACGTACTCGATAATACCATGAATATTTCAATAACTTTCCATGTATGAAAGTTTGTGTTTTCTATAGTAGTGGACAGAAGGACGGTGTTTACTCAACATAGCTCTGTAGTAAATTGATAATGTTGTTCTACTGTAACTATTACGCTGTGGCAACTCGTGTCCATCCAAGACATACTTTTTCGAGATCTATGAAAAAACGTGTTCAGGTAGCTAGATTAGGTAGTACCTATTTAATGTTCACGTTCATTAGATATACTAAACTCTCTAATTATATGAAAACATGGAAACTCGAGATACCTAATAAATTTGCAAGCATTGTAATCGTAAATTGAATACGCGTCAGAAAACTTAATTATACGTAAATATAATACGTATCAAATAAAAAGTAATACAAATAAAAAAGTCACCAAAAATAATCTAGGTATGTGAGATTCGATCCACGGTACTTGATCTTCTGATTCGACTTCAGTAGTTACTCACTATACAATCATTGACCAAGGTGTCGAAAATTACACACATATCGTTTATGCCTTATTGTCAGACACATTATATTGGTCCACGTACATACATAAAATTATTATTGTATTATTATGAATTATGTCGTAAAATTAAAATTTGACCAAAAAGAATCTCTTTACGCTGGATTCGATCCACGTACCTCTCAATTGCGAAGCGATGTCACTTACTATGCGCTATTTGAACGACGATTGATTAGTCGAAAATTTTGTACATAACCTTTGTGCCTTATTGTCAGAAACTGTATAAATTAATCATTAATTCCAGCGTAAAGAGATTCTTTTTGGTCCATCTAAAATAATTACAACACATTCATTACGAAAAATTCTGAATATTGCTTATAATAATTATTTTAGGTAGCTAAAGTTGTACCTATGTCTTGTAAAATGTTTGAAGTGTTTTTTATATTGCGTTAGGGTTCACAATCATAATATCATAATTTCATTAATATAAGAGATATATACATAGGTACATGGAGAAAGGAAGCCATAGATGCTTACCTTATTATGTCCATCATGCGTTTTTGACGATTTTTATACATCTTTTTTGCATTCCCAAAGCGTTTATTTATAATTTTACCCATGTTTTATTTTAATTGAGATCGCCGAGAAAAGTGACACAGGTCCGACGCATGACGCGGCTGACCGCGATATGAGCGAGGATGATAGCAATATACGTAGATCGCTGGAGTAAATAGTGCGACATGATGTTAACGCTTCTCGGAATGAAAGGGCGTATGTGACATTTTGTAAACAGGCTCAGTACGCATTAACTGTGCTTTTTTTGGATTAAAATAATCAATGAAATTTATTGTACTTAAAAAATCAATATTTTAGAAAAAAAAAACAAATTTTAATACACTAAAATCTGGCGGAAAAAGTAGGAATCCTCTATTTTCAGAGGTGTTTTTGAGATTTTTTTCTATCGAGCCAATTATTAGGAAACATGTTTTGAAATCGATGAAAGTATTACTTATATCCTTGAGTATCGTGTATTTAAATTGCAGTACCATCCGGTACCTGGTTTATGAGATTTTCCATATCATGTTGGCACTATTTCGTAATTTCCGAGCCTTAAGGGACAGAATTCTAAAACCAGATGTTAGATTTTGTCCCCACTTCTCCTCGCGTGTTTACTTCGCGGTGTACATGGCGCCACGTCCGTAAGTCAACGGTAATATTTTATTTGATTAAAAATTTAGAGCGCTCTCTAGTAGAACTAGTAGAAACTATCTTGTCACACACGAATGTGATGTGTGCTGAAGCGCCATCTAGTACGCATACATGATACCAACTATTAGTTGATTGTATGCTGTAAATATCATAGTGTGACAGAGTTAATAAATTTACCATACCTACAGTAGAACAAGTTTAGTCTTGATTATTACCAACTTGTTTGATTTTTGCAGTTTTTGTGTATGTTCATTTTTAATGAACATGAACTATGGTTTTGATGAACATGAACTATGTATCTACTTTGATGCAAGGCGTAAGCTGTTACACAAAAGATGGTTTATTTATTACAAAAACAAGTATATTGTGTAAAATTTACACAGAAAATCATAAAAATTTTTTTTTACCCCTGATCAAAATACAAATAGCGGGTTATACTATTGGGTATTTTTAACTGACTTCAAAAAAAGGAGGAGTATCTTAATTCGTGTGTTTTTTCTTATATGTTTGTTACCTCAGAACATTTGACTGGGTGAATCGATTTAAAAAAATCTTTTATTGTTTGAAAGCTGATACTTGTTGTTTGGTTCCAGTTAAATTTCATCAAAATCGGTCAAGCCGTTTTTGACATACACTCCAATAACTGAAAAATATTTACTTATCTTGATGATATAGTCGTTGACAATGAATGAAAATCGATCCCGTAAGTAGCAAGGGTCATAAAAGAAGTGTTTTTTTTTTTAAATAAAAATGGAAATGACTATCACCAAAAAGTGTGAATTAACTTGTCCAAGTCCAACACTAGTACCACGTGCACAATATTGTGATAATAGGTACTTTTGAACTATCCTGGTACCGACTTGAACAAGTTATTTCACACTTTTGGGTGTTGGAGTCGGTTCCAATTTTTGTTTTTTTTATCAAGTAGCGTAGTTCATTCAGATCCTGGCTTTGTTTCCGCTAACAATCAAGGGTACCTGCTCGTGTCATTACTACAAGTCATATTAAGATTTCACTAACAAAAAATCACATGGAGAATGTAGTAGGTAGGTACAGTTATTGTTTCAATTTGTTAATAATAATAAATACATCTCGTGGATGCTATTGTGTAGATGAGTGAACAACAAAACTTCTAACAAAATAATACCATTATTGAAATCACCCAAGAAGAAAGATAAGAATTTTGTTTGAAAATGTATTACTTTGTATTACTATTCATACGTAATACCACAATATTACATATCGATTATAAAACCGTGGTATTACTGTTATTAACTGTATTTGTCAAAGATTACGAAAGATACGTTTATGTTTGTAAACGACACCCGTGCCGTCACTTGATGTATGTACTTGTATAGGTAGATTATGTTGCGAAGATGCACCGGAGTGCGACATAAAATCGGACATTCTATGAGAGTAGGGCTGCCATCCGTCCGGGTTTCCCTGGATTTAGCATTTTACCAATAACCCTGCATATTAATCAAAAAAATAATCGAAAGGTGAATGTTTCGAGATTTGTCTTAATAGACTCTTTGTGTAATAGTGTATATCAACAATGCGTCGTTCTTCTCCTCCATTTTCTATACTAGAAAAATAACAAACTTTTATTGATTTTCAAATAATATTTTTGGTGTCCGATATTAATCGCCGGTTTTCGGTACGCGTATCAAAATTCAATTCATCTGACAAGCCATCACAATTAACAATCCGCTAACTTTCAACGGGTTTCTGGAACGCATATTAATGAAAAATTACAGAACACCTGATTAAAATGCTTGTTTATCTATGATAACATGAAATTTGAAAATGTCGTTCAAATTCATTCATTCTCTAGTGTTCTGTCTTTTTTTAACACATAGCGTTGTCTCTTCTGTTTTGACATGAAATTAATCCCAAATCATTTTTGGCATCACCACCGTTACTATGGTTACCAATTAAATATGACGGATGATCGTAAACGTAAAACAACAAGAGAGAGGAGTTCGAAGCGTTCCTATTTGTCAAAATACAAGCCCATTTGGGCATTCACATCCAACAATACTATTTGCGCTCGGATTTCTAATTGACAGAGTCCAGTCGTGCGAGTGTACGCTCTAATCCCTAAAATGTCAACATTGATGGGTTATCGCTAGTGGAATTATCAAATTTCATTAATTTTTATGAATCCAGCAGTGATAGCTCAGTGGCTTTGGCTATGGACTGCCGCGCAGCAGGTTCATGGTTCGAATCCCGCCGCGGGCTTGAGCTTCACCGCATGGTGGAAGGGCATTTTGTGAATGCCCGCCTGGCTAGCGACCACCCTCAAGTAGAAAATCTGTCGCCAAGCACCTAACGGTGTGTTCCGGCAGCTGTCCTTGATAGCTAGAGTAATTCTAGGTTAAGCCTGTTAACACCTTCGACCACATCATCACTTACCATCACGTGAGATTGTGGTCAAAGGCTTACCTATCAGCTACAAAAAAAAAAAAACCCTTTATCCTCAATACCATCACGATGATTATAATACTCTTTAATTTTATAGTTATTATGTCAGTAATAGTTTATTGATAGTGAAAGTCACTAGCGTACGTGAAAATGTGCGTGTTTGTCTCCCCTTACTTGTTGCTTTATATCGTAAAAATCGATTAAAATAAAAAAATGATGAGTGGCATTTTTTATTGCTGCTAGGCTACGCTTTGACTATAATCTCACCTGATGGTAAGTGATTGACGTCTGATGATGATGAAGGCAGTAGAGAAGAATAGGCAAGAACAGCCGTCGTAACATACCATTAGATGCTTGGTAATATATTTTCTACTTGAAGGCCAACAACTATCAAGCCTATCAATGATTCTCAAAACTCCCGCCCTCGCATCATGCGGTGAAGTGAAAGACCGCGGTGAGATTCTAACTATGGACCTCCTGCGCATCAATACAAAATAATACCACTTCTAACATCAACGTGAATATGTTGTAGCCGCACATCAGAGCTTTAAACCATATCTTAATGCCCTTAGCCGAAAGGTGTTTTCTCAAAGAGGGTTGGGGTTTGGAAGGTCCATAACCTACTTATCTTGGAAATGCTTTTGTTGGTATTACAATCTACCCAGCTGCGGTTTGTTTAATGGCTGCTATGGTTATTTTATAGCACCCTATTGAGTAACAAATGAGCAGCAACACTATAATCACGTAGTCTTTAGTAATATATTTACGTAGTTCTATAATCGGACTCTTGTTCTAAAGTCAAAGTCAAAGTCAAAATCATTTATTCAATTTAGGCGTCTACGACGCTCTTATGAAGGTCAATTACAAATTTTAATATTGAAATATACTACATTGTACTGCCACGTTCAGCCAACAAAAATTATAGAGCCACTGCTAGAAGAATGGGCAAGAAACTTGGGGCCATTCTTTTAAACGTTTTTTAACAATGTGTTAAGTACATACTATATAGTAAAATTATTACAATACTTTATTTACATTACGTAGGTGACAGGCGCTAACTTGGCAGAGGCGAACCAGTCCAAGCATTTTTGTCGTTTAAGTAATCACAAACTGTGTAGTAAGATTTCTTTATCAAAATATTCTTCACATGCAACTTGAATTTTCTTTCTATGAGCATTGTAATATGTTTGGGCAATTTATTATAAAACCGCTATTTTATCTTTATTCCTAGTGTTATAATCGTGATTGTCACTGTTTGATTTAAATTTGCTCAGATTTTTACGAACATACATAATATTTTCAAATATATACAGACTTGGTAAAGTTAAAATATCAATTTCTTTAAAAAGATCTCTCAGGGATTCCCTAGGATCCATTTCATATATGGCTCGAATTGCACGCTTTTGTAAGATAAAGATTGTCTCTATCTCAGCAGCAGCTCCCCACAGCAATACACCATAAGACATAATACTGTGGAAGTACGCGAAATAAACGAGCCTAGCAGTAGCTACGTCTGTTAGCTGTCTTATCTTACGAACTGCATATGCAGCAGAACTAAGTCTTCCGGATAGATCATGTATATGTGGATTCCACTGTAAAGTTGAATCCATTTTAATTCCCAGGAAGACTGTCGCATTGTCAAAAGAGAGTTTTTCTAGGCCAAGCTTAATGTTTGGTTCAACATAAGTAACATTTGGTAAAGAAAACTTTAAACATTTGGTCTTTTTTGAATTTAAGAGAAGATTATTAGCCGCGAACCACTTAGAGATCATAGATAACACATTATTGACTTGAATAAGTTCACTATCCCTCCTATCTACTTTAAAAATCAGGGAGGTATCATCTGCGAATAAAACTATATCGCAGCAATTTTTAACCATGCAAGGCAGATCATTTATATATGTTAGAAACAGAAAAGGTCCTAAAATTGATCCTTGCGGTACTCCTATTCTTATCAAAGACCCGGAAGAAGTATTGCCATTTATTCTAACCTCTATACTCGCTCATCATACACACCGCTAGGGAATGGAACACTGCCTGAGTCTGTGTTTCTGGTTAATTACGTGAATAGGTATCTTCAGGGTAAGCGAGCTGCATCATCGATGGCATCGTCACTTAACATCAGGTGAGATAGTGGTGAAGTGCTACCCAGTACCTTCGGTATGAAAAATAGCAATATGTGTTTTTAGAGTAATCATACTTGATATAATTCTGTTCTTGTTCTATCTTATCAGTTATTAGAGTAAACGTTGTAGGTAGGAATGCTTAAAACTATTTTTATATATTTTTACGATATCAAGACGTTAATCTTAGAATAATTGGTCGATTTTGGGCAATTAGAATTAGTCAGTTTGACAAACCGTTAACGTACCGAAAAGCTTTTCAGAAACCCAAAATTGAAATAATTGTCGATTAATTGGAGATTTGACATTAGTGTTGACAAACAGTCACATTAAGTTTTTAGCAACCCAATCTGCGTATGACAATGGATTAACAAGCATTTAAAATAATTTGTCGCTGATTTGCGTTTCAGAAACCGGGGGTAAGAATTTTATTGGTAAGTAAGTTATGGGATAGCATCAATAACCAAGAAGCATCCTCCTATCCTACAATATATGGGGTTCTTTATATGGCTACCATATGTTGTTTACACAACACAGAAGATGTAACATTTAAAAACATAATGGCTATAATGTGTATAATTTTAACTTTTGTTGAATTACCGGCCGCCCCTTAACACCAAAACGTCCTGGGGAATACTCTCTTTGGTAGTATATCCGCTACACTTTGGTTATTAAGGGCGTTATAGTTAAGTCCCCTATAATGCACCTTACTCGATGTTCTTACGTAAGTATTGGTATGGTGCTAATTATTTCATTTTCTTTTAGTCAGTTCTTAATTATTATGCTATTCAAGAAAACCATGGAAAGTCTCATTCTAAAGCAGAAGCTTAGGCTTCTTCTTTTTGTATTAAGTTTTCATTTCAGAATTTCATTATCTCTATCGCATCAAACGTTTACGGCCATCTTTTTACTACTAATTTATATGTACTAATATATTACGTACTCGATAATACCATGAATATTTCAATAACTTTCCATGTATGAAAGTTTGTGTTTTCTATAGTAGTGGACAGAAGGACGGTGTTTACTCAACATAGCTTTGTTACTATGTAGTAAATTGATAATGTTGTTCTACTGTAACTATTACGCTGTGGCAACTCGTGTCCATCCAAGACATACTTTTTCGAGATCTATGAAAAAAACGTGTTCAGGTAGCTAGATTAGGTAGTACCTATTTAATGTTCACGTTCATTAGATATACTAAACTCTCTAATTATATGAAAACATGGAAACTCGAGATACCTAATAAATTTGCAAGCATTGTAATCGTAAATTGAATACGCGTCAGAAAACTTAATTATACGTAAATATAATACGTATCAAATAAAAAGTAATACAAATAAAAAAGTCACCAAAAAGAATCTAGGTATGTGAGATTCGATCCACGGTACTCGATCTTCTGATTCGACTTCTGAAGTTACACACTATACAATCATTGACCAAGGTGTCGAAAATTACACACATATCGTTTATGCCTTACTGTCAGACACATTATATTGGTCCACGTACATACGTAAAATTATTATTGTATTATTAAGAATTATGTCGTAAAATTAAAATTTGACCAAAAAGAATCTCTTTACGCTGGATTCGATCCACGTGCCTCTCAATTGCGAAGCGATGTCACTTACTATGCGCTATTTGAACGACGATTGATTAGTCGAAAATTATGTACATAACCTTTGTGCCTTATTGTCAGAAACTGTATAAATTAATCATGATCCATCTAAAATAATTCATTTTTCATTCATTACGAAAAATTCTGTATATTGCTTATAATAATTATTTTAGGTAGCTAAAGTTGTACCTACGTCTTGTAAAATGTTTGAAGTGTTTATTTTATTGCGTTAGGGTTCACAATCATATGATAATTTCATTAATATAAGAGATATATACATAGGTACATGGAGAAAGGAAGCCATAGATGCATACCTTATTATGTCCATCATGCGTTTTTGACGATTTTTATACATCTTTTTTGCACTCCCAAAGCGTTTATTTATAATTTTACCCATGTTTTATTTTAATTGAGATCGCCGAGAAAAGTGACGCAGGTCCGACGCACGACGCGGCTGACCGCGATATGAGCGAGGATGATAGCAATATACGTAGATCGCTGGAGTAAATAGTGCGACATGATGTTAACGCTTCTCGGAATGAAAGGGCGTATGTGACATTTTGTAAACAGGCTCAGTACGCATTAACTGTGCTTTTTTTGGATTAAAATAATCAATGAAATTTATTGTACTTAAAAAATCAATATTTTAGAACAAAAAAACAAATTTTAAAACACTAAAATCTGGCGGAAAAAGTAGGAATCCTCTATTTTCAGAGGTGTTTTTGAGATTTTTTTCTATCGAGCCAATTATTAGGAAACATGTTTTGAAATCGATGAAAGTATTACTTATATCCTTGAGTATCGTGTATTTAAATTGCAGTACCATCCGGTACCTGGTTTATGAGATTTCCCATATCATGTTGGCCCTATTTCGTAATTTCCGAGCCTTAAGACTCAGTGCGCTTCAGTTTGCCGCTAGTGGACACAGCTTCGTAAATAGCTTTTAGGATGTATATGACCAGGCGGGTTGATTCGGTTACAACAAAAGAAAATTGATAATTACGTGAAGGATTCGAACCCATGGCCATCCGTCCCGGGACGTGCTCTGCCAATCTGAGGTCCGCAGTGAAAGATTGATTTGCATACTGCTTAAAAGTTATGGTAAAATAGATGAAGAACTTACAGAAACTACACTTCCTTGCGCCGAGCTGATCTCTTGTTCTTGCTGTTGCTGCTGCTGCTGATTGTGCGCATGTTTCGCCTTCTCCGCAGCTTTGTTCCGGACGATCCTGTTAACAATGCAATATATTGGTTAATAATTGAAATAATACATTACGTTTTTTTCAAGCTAAGAACAATGCAACATTCAAGAAGTTAGAAGAAGTGGTGACTCCGAGATCTGGATCGATATCCTGAATAACGATAGTAGAGTATTGGCTTAATTTACTACCTTTGAAAAACTATGATGGTAAACGAAAGTCATTATTTCAAGCCTCAAATATTAATGCTGAGATTTGTACTATGTCCGTCATGAAATAATAATGTTCATATTGATATACTCGTATCTCCATTAATTAGGTACTTTAGAATATACTTGCAGCCGTTGTAGGTATAATGTAAGTTTACTTTATACCTGGTAGTGCGAAAAATGTAACAATAGGTATGACTGAATTGAGATATGGTAGTTGGCTCCAGACCTGAAATAAAAAACGAGCGACGTCGAGTACTTCCGAGCAAGGTAAGAACGAGGCACCAGATAAGTCTTATCCTAAATGTCTTTTAGGTGCATTTTTTTTTCACAATACAGCATTTAATTTTGATCTGCACTAATTTGACTGGTATTTGTTTTTTTATACCGAAAAATAATGCGCTTGATGCTTTTGTAAAAATACATATCGTTCTCCTTGAGACACATAATTGTACTCCAAAAACTTCGCTACCACCCCAAAAATAACTGAAAAACCTGTCCATGTGTTTTTAGTTGACGTATATTTTACTGATTGCATGATTTCAATTGGTTGCGTTTATAAAAAAATCCTTTAATATAATTCCTTTACAAAAATCATCGTTGATTTAGTTTCTTGGAGCGTGTGAAAGTGTTTTGAAATATTTAGAAATAAATCAAGAATATTGAGAAGACTCAGTCACTGGAACTATATAGGTAACTGTGAGTGTATGCCACCCGAAAATGCAAAAAAAAACCAAGGGTCACATTTGTTTGTTGGTGGACAACGAATGGAGCTTGATAATTTCAGTCTGTTTCACGTGGCATCAAAAAATCTTTTTATTTGTTGGTATCACTATTTTAACCTAGAGTATGGATCCAAATTCTTTGCCAAGTTTCTATTGTCAATTATCGAATAAAATAGACTCCAATTATGTAAATAATGACTATAATTCCCAAGTTATGAGTAACAAAGCATACAATTAGGCGCAATGACATGAATAATCCATTACACGGCGGAGGGGACCTCAAAAAATGCACTTATAGATCTCGTCTGTGAAAAATTGCGGTAAGGAATAGTGATGGGAAAATTGATCTTGGAAAATAGCAAGACTTGGAATTTTTGTTGTAGTTTTGGTTTTTCAATTGCGTCAATAAGCTAAATTCTAGATTTTATAATATACTATATTTTTCCGAAGTATTAATAATAAAATATATATTATTGTTGTTATAAATAGAATATAATGCATCTTATTGTTTTTGTTTTGAGCTGAATTCATATTTATTTGTCAACAGCGTAAGTTTATGACAAACAAGTTTCAGTTGCATTCAAGTACCTACTTCTGTTTATTATAATTTGAGTTTTTTTTTCTATTTCATTCTAAATCATGTAAGATAGGTAAGATCTTAACTTTCTCACAAATTTCAAATCCAAGATTTGTATTATATGTATTACTATCGTCTAGTATACATGTTATAAAATGTTTTTAGAAAAGGCACCCATCTTATTCACCCATTTTTGAAGCGCTCATAGTGAAGTTTGCTTGGCCATTCTGAATCGATCAGCAAAGTTAAGCAACGTCCGCCGCGGTCAGGAGTTGGATGGGTGACCGCTGGTGACATTACTACTGAGCGCTTCCGTGCTTCGGAGGGCACGTTAAGCCGTGGGTCCCGGTTGTTGTCTTAGGATGGCAGTCGTTACAGCATGGTGGTAGGGCACTTTGCGAATGCCCGCCTGGCTAGCTACCACCCTCAAGTTGAAAATCTGTCGCCAAGCACCTAACGGTGTGTTCCGGCAGCTGTCCTTGAGAGCCAGTAATTCTAGGTTAGCCTGTACAACATCTTCGACCGCATCATCACTTACCATCAGGTGAGATAGTGGTCAAAGGCTAAACTATCAGGCATAAAAAAAAAAAAAAAAAATTCTATCATAACTTTTCTAAATGGCTTGTAAATAGTTTTATACTTATCAAGTTTATCATTATCAATTATTACTGACGTGGTCTAGTTTAATATATTTTAATTTAGGTCTTGGTTTATAAATTATTGTAATCCGTACGCAGTGTAAATTCGAGATTGTGTTACGGTATAGTACTTCAGTAAGAAACATCAGAAAAGCGTCTTTCGTCAAGTATTCAAGACTGTTCCCATCACTATGCATTCCCTTGTAATTTCAATACCACAATAAATCAAACGACACGCGCCGCGACATCCTTCTGCAATATACGCGACCGCGGTCTCGATTTGCAACGCTTCCGACAGTGGTAAAAAACGCGAGTGTGCGGGAGACTTTATTTTGTATGTGTGACTGGAAAATTTCGCAGTACCATCAGTATTAGACAAAGTTATTCAAATGTACTAATTTAAATTTCAATTGATGAAAACGACTTAAGTATTTCTTATAATGAAATCACATTTCTGCGACCATACAAAATTTGATACCCGGCCTGTTCTAAAGTTTAACACACTGATGTTATATAGCTGAAGTCACTGCATTTAAAGAAAAGCTACTTTCAAGTTGCGTGAAAATAAGAGATAATATCAGAACAATAAAATTTTCCAAGTATTATTAAAAAAATAACGCGTGCCGTCTTTCCATTTCAAAAATTGAACGAACTAATAAAAGACTAAAATTCTCGTTCAGTGTCCGTAAATTATTATTAATATAATTCTGAAATATAATAAAAAAAACGATTGTCATTGTCGTCCCATGGCTCTAACTAGGCTTAGAAATTAGAAAATAAAAAATAACTGTAACCGGAAAATAGTGAAAACATTATAATTATCATAAGGGAATTTCTTTGCCAACATACATTTAAATGAAAATATAAATAAAATTACAAAGAGCCGACACAGCCGCACCGACTTCCTTTCGTAAATCACAAATATTTGCTAACAATAAAAGCACTTGCAATAAAGAATGTCTCAAATAACAAACAACTTCACCGCATGGTGTAATGGCTTTGCGAATGCTCACCTGGCAAGCTACCACTCAAGTAGAAAATCTGTCGCCAAGCAACTAACGGTGTGTTCTGGGGTCCTTGAGAGTCAGAAATTCTAGGCCTTGCCCATTTATCATCCTCAATCTTATGATCTCATAACAATATATGACGTAGGACCAGAATATCATATGTAACAAAAAACTTCTGAGTACATTTGACGCCAATGTCGTATTTCTTGGTAAAATACGTAATAGTTCGGTAGTAATAATCAATTAATTTTTGTAACTTATGCTTTTGAATTCCATAGTAAGGTGGAGTAGCTTTTATGTAGATTCCAACGTAACTTATATTTAGGCCGTTTACCAAAATTACTGATTAAAATGTATAATCATCAACTGCACACTTAGTCGCACTCATGAGTACCTGTACCATGGTATATCAGCTTTATAATTATATTCCTGTAATATGTTATATTCCTGTTTACGCAAAAAAGAGTTGCGGTCCAACTCCCATCTCTTAATTCAGTCTTATTTTAACCTTAAATTTACAATTTTAATTTGCACATATACCTATAGTAAACTTACATTAGAAATTCAACGTGAGAGCGGGCTGCATGCATTGAATCAAGTCTGGTGACAGTTCGTGAGACAGAGATAGCGCTATATTATTGTTTTGTGACAGCCACAGTACGAATCTTAGTAACAATACTTTAAACTGGAAGTAATGACGTTGGTGTTCAATAATACTTTATGAAGGGTGAAAGTTCGGTTGAATAAAAACTATATTATAACTAGAATTTTACGAAATTGTTATAGAAAATTTCATGATTTTTCGTAACGATTCTAGTCCTAGACAGACTGTGAAGGATGCCATTAAAATGTTAGGGTTAAAACATGAGCGCTACTGGTAACCCTTCCCGCCGGAAACGGATATGATCATCGTGCTTTTTGTGGTGTTGCCGACGCTGGCAATTTTGCATTTTTGCGGGTAACGTTGTAAAAGGAATTTATGTTTATTCATTTGTTATACATTCATAACTAAGCTTTTACGTGAATAGGTCATATTTAATGTTAAGACCCATTATTAAACCAGTATGAAAATATATTCATAAATAAATAAAATAACTATAAGGCTTTTTTAATTAGGTTGGTGACAAAAGCAATGTCTAGTGGGAGGGCATTTTAATAAACGTGCTACTTAAATACATTTTCGTTTAAGTAAATTTGATTTAAAAGTTATATTCTAAAACATAATATATAATCTATCAAAACATAGTAATATAACTTATCGAAGACATAACGAAAGAAATAAATTTAAAAACGAGCAGGTACCGAATTCACGAGCAACCGTTTGGATGCTCGTAGATTCAGAACCTGCTACGATAGCTGAGAAGTTTTTCCTTTTACAGTGATTTTATAAGCGTTAATTCCGAAAATATAAAGAAAAAATAATCTCAACCCTGGTCTTATCCCCCTTCTAAGTAATATTTGACAAAACGACAAAAGACTAGCATATTAAAATGAAATATATTCAAACGAAACAACCACTCAAATCCTTCGTCATAAACAAATAATAACAATTACAGTACCATCATCAATCAACATCTCAGTGACGAGTCTATTACACACCCTAATCTGACCTTTTTGATGAGTTTGCGAGAGACAATTTTTGCATATGTCAACCCTCGAGGCCCGGCCGATAATTCAGCGCGAAGCGCGCCGCTATCCATCATGGCGGAATGAACTGTCACACGAGCGCGGGAAAACGGTCGCGAATCAAAATGGCGGATAGTTGGCTAATTTTCAATATTTCTAGGAAGCTTTAACCTTCAGTGGTATTTTTATGAAATACGTTCAGTAATTTTGCGGTCACTTTTTGTTAATTGGTTGACATAATATATTGGTAAAACTCATTTCTTATGGTACCTATCTGAATACCAAACCATAACTTATGACATGAAAAGATGACTTTAGCTTCATTGTACTAGAATGCTGAATAATCTGAGCGCGTCAGAGAACTTTAAGCGAGGTGTATAAGAATATTGTTCTGGCTTTGTCTTAAAACTTAGCAAAAATAGAAACAGTATACGATTCAGATCCGCTTTAGTAGGTAAGTATAACGAATACTAAGTTAAATAATAATTAGGTATAAAACCAAGGCATATTTTGATGACAATGAAATAAAAACCAAATATTTAATGTTTAATAATTGTCAATATTCTTTGGACCAGGCCTAACGAAATAATGTTTTCATAGATAGGAAATAGCGTACCTATAATAAAATCAAAAGAAATAATCAGCGCTGACACCTCACACCCTAAATCTAACCCGAATTGCGAACCAACAAATTATTCAGCTTGCCAGTGCAAAAAATTCAAATGTCAAACTGGGGCTGCCAGAGTTATAGCTTCAATTACCACGCGGTGGCGGGATCCGATTAAAATGTCTTGGCGTTTTGCAAGTTGGCTTTTTTGTACTTTTTAGGAAGGGAGTTTTTATGGTTATGACTGGGCTTGCTGAATATGGAATTTGCTGTTGATTTGGAATTAGTAGGTAACGAAGTTAAAAGTATTCACTATATCACTAGAAAAGTATCTCAAGGTTTTGTAATTTGCAATGTCAGATTTAAGAATATGTATAATATTTTGAAAGCCTTTTTATAAACAGCTGCATAACCAACAATCATGAAATAATCTAATAAAATGTTGTTACAAAAATTACGCGTCAAATAAACTTTCTCCTTTTTCTTTGGGGAGTTTTTTAATACCTTTCACATATTTTGAATAAAATTAATTAGTTATTTAAAATTAACTGTTACCAAACCGTTTTTGTGGTTCTATAAATTTAATAAAAGGTTATATAAATTTGATGCCTTTGTCCGTTGCACGCATGGTACGAGAATCAGTTCAACGAAGTAAACTATACTTCAGCCCTGCAATTATTGAGATGTACTGCTTCGAACCAAATAACAGTATTCCCTAAACGTTTAGCAAAAGCTCTCACTTCCAACCAACTGCATCTCTATTTCACATCAAGTGACCACATTCGCGAGTTCCGTACAACATTAGCTACACGTGTCGGATCCTTCCCAGTCCCGTGCCCGGTTCGTCCCTGTCTCGTGTCTACCCCGTGCCAGTCACGTGCCCATTGCACTTAGGGGTCGCAATCGTCATCGTATTGAGAGGGAAATAGCTTTAGAATTGAGTATTTTAGGTTTTGTCATGTTTGATTGTATCTGAAATTTTAAATTGGATTAGAAACAAACTGACAAGCAGAGATATTATCAAGATGTTTCGAGGCAATTTATGACAGAAGTGGACATTATATGATTCGATATAATATATTTTGGATAGGAAACAACGTGGGCAATGAAGGTCCATTGGCAATGACTATAGACTGATATGCAGGGGGTTCTATGGTTCAAGCCGCATCACTACAGCAGCTTTACTAAAAAGTATAGTAAATTAATTATGAAATACTGGCCTGGCTGCCACTCTCATGTAGAATCTACCACCAAACACTTAATAGTGCTTTTAATTATCATACTAATAATTGAATTCGAGAATAGCAAGAGTATTAGCAATATAATGATTATAGATTGCTAGAAGACTATTTGTAGACCCATGAAATATTTGGTTATAAACTGTCTTTAACAACAGTTAAGACAAGTTTGAATCCAAGTGGCACAAGCTTTCATCGAATCTACATTGTTATGATTTTATGTGAAGAAACATTTAAAAAAATAAGCGTTGACGCACGTGGTATTATATTACTGTTTTCTTGCGTACATACGATTTCATCTATTTAGTAAACCTACAAGTCTGTAGAAAATTTTAAAAGGACTTCGGGAATCATACCATGTAATTAACTAACATCGCACGGACATTTCATTAGTTGGGTAATAGAGCGGTAAGACTTCATAATTTATAAAAGTTCGCGAAATAATAAACTAATAAAGTAATAACCAGTAAAAGAAACTATAAAAACATAATGCTACAAAAAAAAAATTACAATCAAAGCTGAAGGATACACTACATAGTGCTGAGCATAATTCTGGCACTATAATAATTTGTGTGATCAATAAGTTTAAAAACCAAAAATAAGAAGAATTATTATATGTATAACAGAATTATATGTAACTGATTTTCCTTTAAAACTTCCCGAAGAATTTGCCTGTAATTCGTAACCCTCAAACATCTCTAATACCTATTTTTGCTCACCCCGGTCCATTTCAAATTGCCCTAAGGGGTGTAAGTCCATTATTGAACAATAAACCAGGATTATTGGCATCAGGGGTTACTTTAAATCGTATTACTTTGACTCTATTTGGCAATTTTTGAATTTGCTAGGTTTTGTTTCATTTTGTTTACAAAGAAAAGGCATTCATTTTTCATATCATTATGCCTATAGGAGAATAGCATTTAGAATTCGTATATATTCATAAATAAGGAAACTATCTTATAAGCCATATACCAGGCTCAGTTCTAGAAAACGAAATTTCATGCTTACCTAGTATCCATATAGAAATCCATTTTTAATAATAATAAATAAGTATTTTCAAAGTATTCTACAACACAAAATCAATATTTTAATAAAACACTCAAAACTTGACAACTACGCCTTATACGCCTGTTAAATCTACGTCACAAACGACACGCAGTCAAACTGGAAGAATTTTCGACGCTTTTAGCTTCTACACGAAGAATCCTCAGGAGGTCTTGACTCTACGAGCGTAAGATCGAGACTATTACATTTTACTCGTGACTAAAACACACTTCCGAATTTACCAATCTAGGCACGAGCCCAGAATCTCGTAGTTTGGGCAACTTTATGAATAAATTTACAATATAGAAATTGCAAAGTCTTTTTGTTGCTAATACACTCAACCTGAAGTGCTGCCAGCTTTCAAATCCACGCGGCTAATTGCGTGTTGCCAGATAAGATAAAACACCCACTTCATAGGAAGTTCTATCAAGTCTCGGGTAATTTCAGTCGACGTGTGTCACTGTTTATCGATGGTAATCTGCCATGCCACCGTTTATTAATTTAGGGTTTCGTTATCGTCCTATCTAACGTGATTATTGGGATTGTCAACGATGTGAATTACTGGAGACATAACAAGTATGGCAACACGTTATTAGTTTTATAAGTGGATGATTAATAATAGAAGAATGTGGACTGGACTATCATTCTGTCGATAGCTATCTGTACAAACGGCCTCATAACGAAAAGGCTCGACCAATATCTGAAGAGATTATTACTAAACAAATGCACGGTCATAATTTAATCATTTTAGATCAAGCGCTCAAAAAGACTCAACACCTCTTTCTTGATGATAAATAAGAGGAATGCAACGATAATACCGACCTATTGTGGTGTTCCTAAAGTCAAGTTGGGGTAAAATGAGGCAGAATTTTCAGTAAATGTGTTTTCTTTCACTGAATATGGATTTACAAAAAAAAACGCCTGATCAAACCTTCAATCTACTGCTATTTATTATTGCTCTTAAAACATACACGCTCTTCATGCCTGTTACTGGGAGAGCTAGGTGGAGACCATGGACTTACATATTAAAATCATGGCATAGTTCTTTTACTTCTTTCAATCTCATCCTATTCCTTATACATGCTCGATTGACGAGGGTACTCATGATTTAGCCTTCCAGAACGTCTCAATCTGGTTGGAATATTTACATTTGCTTTGTGAACATGATTTGTGAATGTCCTTTTGGCCATCCTTTCTACATGTTTTTTTTATGCCTGATAGGTTAGCCTTTGACCACTGTCTCACCTGATGGTAAGTGAGGATGTGGTCGAAGATGTTGTTCAGGCTTACCTAGATTTACTGGCTCTAGGGACTTCTGCTGGAACACACTGTTAGGTGCTAGGTGACATTTTCTTCTTCGGGGTGGTCATATGAGTACTTGCAAAATGCCCCAACATTATGCATATATGTTGACTAATTGACAAAGAAGAGGTTCTCATCTCGACGAAATTTTCACTAAGATATCTACTTTCTAACACTAAGTAATTACAGAATGTCACGGATATAAAAAAAAGATCTAGTTTGCCACTATATGCTATACTTTAGCTTTCCAATCCTCACTAAAGTAGGAGTAAACATAAAGTAACAATAAGTAAATGGTTTCTGCAAGGAGTCGAACAATACTCCTTTTGAGATGAACTTTGGCAAACTCCACGTATTGTAATGTAATACCGACCCTCTCTCGTCGAGTTACGGTATGGTTTTGTTTGCATGATTGAATGGAAGGGAAAGAGTTAGTAGGGCCAGAAAACTAGCAAGTTTTCAGGAATTGTTAGAGGTATTTATTACTCATACAAAAATTTGTTTTAACTAATTGTAATGGTTACGTTTTGGGGTTTCGTAACCAAAAGGTAAAACGTATATCCCTATTGATATCACTCTGTCATATGTCTATGTGTCGTTATGTCTAGCTTGTAAACTGAATGAGTTACAGACTTGAAATATAGTATTTTTTGGAAAATATTGATCTACAACAATCAAATAAGAGAAAGAAGAAAGAAAACAGAGAGGAGATATAAAATATTTGAATATGTGTCAGATATTCTAAGACATCCAACGATGACTTTCAGTCAAATCCTCGGGGGTGACGGTAGACAAAAATAGTGCACATAGGTTTTTGTTATAATAAATAATACTGTCTTCATTTGTATTTTTTTTATATGGTAATAATATTCGCTCTTCTGCCTACAGGCTAAATTGTAAGTACCTACAACTTTGGCATGTTACAAAAAAGTATCTGTCTTTTAACGAAATTTTGTCAAAACATCGACAAATGTATTTAAAAAATATTGACAACAAGTCCTGGATCGTCAAATTTATTTTTTTAATGTCCTATTGAAATTACGTGCCTACCTATCATATACATATAATGAACTAATTTCATCCTGATGAAGAACAGAGGGACACTCAAACATATACATGAAAATTGAAAAACTTTTCCGAGTTTTCCCAAACCGCTTAAGTAACGGCCCGTCAATGGGTTGCGTGACGGTACGAAGCGCGCCGGAAACGCGCAGAGGGGAAGCAAAGATGGCGTCCCCGGCGTCACCGGAAGTCGACACGTGCTCCCAACGCACCGGACATCCTACCTACCATCCATTGAATTATTGCCATTTCAATAATAAAGTGATATAAAGTCATATAAAGTATTCTATGAGATTTTCCTATTTTTCTGTGATTTTATGAGTGATGTGGGTGGATAGATAACATGGTATTTCGATTAGCAAATATTTTATTGGATTTGATATGAATATAATCGTTGATGGACTCTCAGATTTATGCTTTAGGTAATAAAGTTTCCTATATATTCTTATGGCATATTTTAGAGTTCCGTACCTCAAGAGAAAACAACGGAATCATTATAGGATCACTTTGTTGTCCGTCTGTCTGTCTGTTAAGACCCTTTTTCTCAAGAAAGCGTTAAGGTATCGAGCTGAAATTCATATAAAAAATTTTAAGTTTAATATCACTTAGAGCTGTGAAAAAATCGAACTTCTAAGCCAACGCAATCAAAAGATACAGCCGAGTCAATTGTATGCGTCCATGATTTTAGCCTCACTATTTTTAGCAACCTACTGTCGTAATATGGTGGGAGTGTCAGACATCGCGTCAAGGCTACATCTATAAACCGCGTGGTGATTGCTAATACGTAAGCCGTTGACCACAATCTCACCTGATATAAGTGATGATGTGGTCGAAGGTGTAAACAGGCTTAACCTAGAATTACTGGCTCTCAAGGACAGCTGCCGGAACAAACCGTTTGGTCATTTGGCGACAGATTTTCAACTTGAGGTTGCTAGCCAGGCATATCGTAAAATGCCGTTTTACCATGCAAAACGTGAAGTTATACAACAACAAAACAAACATATTATGAGTTAAACTTGGTATGAAGACTCACCTATTGATGCTGGACACAGAAGGCACATTATCCTGGCTGCAAATCCCTTCGCTGAGCAGTCTATCGCGGATCTCCCAGGCGAACATGGTGGGGTTTTCTCTCTTGTAGGCAGCGATGGCATCCACTACTGGAGGGGTGGCGACTTTCGGCTTTGAGCCGCCGATGACGCCGGCTTTGAAACTGCCCGTTTCGTAGTACCTGAAGAGAGAGGAAGCATTAAAAAAGCTTGTTATGGTAATACAATTGTACCCTGAGGATAAAAACTATGATATTGCGCTGACAAGACCTGAAATTCTATCATTATTAGGTCTATGGTTCTGCATGGTTGAGAACGCATTGATGTGAGCTTGAATGAAGAATCAAAGAAAGCTTATTCACATAGTTCATATTAGTTAACAAATATAATGTACATTAACTTAATTTATTTAAAACGAAAATTATTTAAGAATTTATCCAAGCGTTTGGTCTGGTAAATATGCTCTATGGTTTGGTGGAGGCGTCATGTCAACAGAGAGCAGGCTTGTATCTTGGCCAAAAAATAGTATTCATATTTACCTTTATTAGTATTAATATTTATATTCAGTATTAAGTCCCGGGTGGGAATATCACCCGTGTTCTACGCTTTTCCGCCGAATGCTTAACCCACTTGGCCACCGGAACACACTCTTTCGAGCCAAAACCAATTTTATTATATCATTCTATTCTATTGAACAACAATTATCAAAATCAGTCATAATGGGCGGAGTAACCCCGTAACAAACTAGAACAAGATAACAATCGAATTGGGAACCTCTTCCATTTTCGGAAGTCAATTCAAAAAAAAGGAGGGCTGTTCCGAATGATTACCCTAAAGCACTATTCAATAGCATTTCTGCAAAATACATTTCTGAAAATTCAACGAAACTAAACCAGTTTGAATAACGAGTACATATAAATGTATCGGCAAAAACTGCACACATTTCAATTAAAAATCCAATCAAAACTTGCCACCGCACAAAAAGAGCAACATAAATCAACCACAACAGGCTAGGGGATGAAAATTTCAACCCTTCGTATTTAGTAATCTAATTGTCATAAGTATGTTCCATTATTTTATTGATCAGAAATTTAATTTCGTTCTTAATGCTGTGTCCCTTGAGTAAAGGCGTGAATACACTTGAGCGATGTCCCACTCTGTCCCAATGTCCCATTTATTGTGCGTCCCGTATAGAGCCCAGTTTATAAAGGGGGAGAATATGGTTGATTTGGTCCTTCAATTGTGATAACAATATGGTGTGATTTTTGGATTTTTAGATGGGTTGTTTTTGAGATTGGTTTTGTTCAGAGAGTGAAATTGGAAGTGTTGAAGTAAGCTTAGATTTAAAAGAAAATGGTTGGTATTTATTCAATATAACCCTGATATTATTTCAATATCTCTATGGTACTAAACGTACCAATGATTATAATATGTAAATTATGCGAAAGTTAGTAACTTTATTGTATGTACTTTGTTACCTTCATATGATTTTAGGTAAGGGTTGATTTTGTTTTAAGTACCTAACTATTTTGAAATACATATGTATTTTGTTAATAATTATGTATTCTAATTCTAGGTTAGCCTGAACAACATCTTCGACCACATCATCACTTACCATCAGGTGAGATAGTGGTCAAAGCGGTCAAGTCATTTTGTATATATATATATATATATAAGGTTAATATTAATTCATCAACAATACTGCTGGGGGTGGTGTAGAATCGATAACTGAATGTGATCCACACATTTTTAATTTTCACTTAAACAAAATCAATACTAACTATTGCCTAAGCTGTGGCGCTTTAATGATAGCGACGAACACACTCGCGGCCGCCGTGGACTCCACTCACACATACACACACGTTCTAGGTATTCTAACGCATTGCGAGGGCAATGAACTCGGTAGGTATACCTACGTATTGCGAGGGCAATGAACTCGGTAGGTATTCTAACGCATTGCGAGGGCAATGAACTCGGTAGGTATACCTACGTATTGCGAGGGCAATGAACTCGGTAGGTATACCTACGCATTGCGAGGGCAATGAACTCGGTAGGTATACCTACGCATTGCGATAGATACCTCGCAATGCGTTAGAATACCTAGAACGTGTGTGTATGTGTGAGTCTAGTCCACGGCGGCCGCGAGTGTTGTCGTCGCTATCATTCTCAAAGTCAACGCGCCACAGCTTAGGTAATAGTTAGTATTGATTTTGTTTATGTGAAAATTAAAAATGTGTGGATCACATTCAGTTATCGATTCTACACCACCCCCCGCAGTATTGTTGATGAATTAATATTAACCTTATATATAATTATATATATATAAAAATTAAAAATTATATATATATATATATAATTTAGTTTCCAAAATGACTTGAAAATTCACAATATACATTTACCAATAAAAGGACTTTGGACTTTGTACATAAATTGAAGTTTAAATACTGGACGTCTGTTGTTATTTATGTGCCAGGCTCTGTTATATTCAATGTACAATATTAGCATGTAGACTTCAAATGTTTCCTCATTCTTCCCGTCTTTCTCTCACGCTAATTAAAAATGTTATTATTGGATAGACCAAAAATATTGTAAAATTATGACACGTAATTATTAAAATTAAAATATTAAAATAAATAATTTACTTTACAAGTACTAAATAAAATATGTTCTAGGTTATGCCTGTTAACACCTTCGACCACATCATCACTTACCATCAGGTGAGATTGTGGTCAAAGGCTTATCTATCAGCTATAAAAAAAATTAGACATGTTTTGTCTTGAAGGAGTAGATAGTAGTGATAGAATTGAGAGAGGAATAGGGATAGAATTTAGTCTTAAATAATTAAGATATAATTAAATGTTTAAATACCTTATACCACAAAATATACCGCCAATTAAACATAAAAGCTGGTTCTAACGAACTTAACTTCAAACCATGAATTACTGTAATACTAAAACGTTACACCCGGCAGTACCGCTCTTAACCAATTTGGTGTAAAGGCCTGTACACACGGGTGTTTGGAGAGCTCACTAACAGATCGAGATAAGTCAATTATAAGTGTGATCACACCCTACGTGAGAGTGTATAGCATGTACAGTCGAGTGGAAAGTGCATTTAGTTTTATTTAGTTTTGCAAATTTGACTATGGGGTCTGCGTCCCCAACTATGTAATACAGTAAATTTAAATATGGATTTAAATTTACTGTATCACATAGTTGGGGCTAGAAAAATATACAAAAAACGACTTAGTGTAAGTTGGTTAAGTGTAAGTTACACAACGAAGGTTCCGTACTAACACTGAGACGTACTTTAAAATTGTTATTCTTAACCAACTTCAAAAAAGGGGGAGGTTATCAATTCGATTGTTTTTTTTATGTTCGTTACTTCATAACTTTCGAATGGGTGAAACGATATTGATGATTTTTTTTATTTGAAAGCTGGAACTTCCCTGTGGTCCCATTTAAATTAAAAAAGTGTTTTCTTTTCATGAAGGGTCACTCACTACACGAAGAGATTTTTTTTTGCCAATATTGGAACCGAATTCAATGCTCAGTGTGAAATAACTTGTCGAAGTCAGTACCATGCGTACAGTATTGTGATAATAGGTACTGTTAATCTATCATGGTACCGACTTCGACGAGTTATTTCACACTTTTGAGTATGGAACTCAGTTATTTTTTTTTATAATTACAATTCGATACCCTAATCGTGCGTGCGATCAGCACTCGACTAAGCTGACATTTCGTGCTTTAATTGTATTTTATTACGGGATAGTGCACAAATAATTACTTTTACAGACAGAAATGTGTTAAATTCTTTTATAAGATGTTTTTATATCCATTTTTCTTTTCATTCAATCTTTAAAAAAGGAATTCTGACATTTTAACAGCCTCACAAATGAAGGAACCTTTTTAAAATTTATTCCATTCACTTTTTACACTTATTTAGTTAGCAAAATGTTATACAGTTTTGCATATGACTGTACCATTAGATGTACAAAAACAAGGGTGCTAGTGTCGTCTCGTCCACTGGGACGCTAACATTATTGTAATGTAGCTGGGGGTGTGTTTTAAGGGTAGTTTCTGTTGAAATATTGTTTTGTATAGGGAATATAATCTTGATACTTTTAGAACAGCGTTTAGTACAATATTTGACCATAAGTATCTGTTAAATTATTGTTTTAATCATCTTAAAAACACTAAGGAAATGGTTAGATCAGTATACCAATATGTGTAAAAATATCAAAGCAAATTCACGTGAAAAACATTTTGACTAAGAAAGCCCTTTTTTTATATTTACGACAAAAAGCTTGAAGGAGTTCACCTCAGCCAAGCTATCGCCTACGTACTTATGTAAATAAACCTTGTTATAATTTTATAACATATTTTGTAACACCAGTGTTAAATAACGTTTAATAATAATGGCCCCGAGTTTCTTGCCCGTTCTTCCCGCAGTGGCTTTATTGCACACAACTTAACACTTTTTGCTTAAACTTGTAGAATATTTCAATTTTCATATTTGGAATTGACATACATGTAGGTACATAAAAACATTCAAATATGAGGGTAGGTAGTAGTAGTTGCAACTTGTAGTATATATGTAGTAAGTGGAAAGATATTTAGATTGCAATAGACTCGCCGCCTCTTTGACGAGATTTAAACATGTCTGTCAAAACATGGGTGATTGGACACCCCTGTCTACAACTGACGTTATGTTCTTTGATATACTGAAATCGAATTAATTTTAAACTTTAAAGTACAAGTTGAAGCAGTGATGGCTCAGTGGCATTGGCTATGGACTGCCGCGCAGCTGGTCCATGGTTCGTTTCCCGCCGCATGCTTGAGGTTCACCGAATGGTGGAAGGGAATGCCCACCTGGCTAGTGACAATCCTCAAGTAGAAAATCTTTCGCCAAGCACCTAACGATGTGTTCCGGCAACAGCTCTTGAGAGCCTGTGAAATTACAGGCACATGAGGCTTAACAATGTCTCAAAGTGACGGGCACAGAGCGAGTCGTGACTTGTGACGAAATGCATCTGTTATATATAGGCATAGGTAAGTCCGCTTCACATCAGGTGGGCCACGTGCTTGTTCCGTTACAAGAACAAAAAAAAACATAATACCAACAGCTCAGGAACTAAGAGCAAAAATAGTATAGATACAGAAACCAAAACTAAAAAAAACAGCAAAACCATATTCTGTAAGCCAATAAAACCGCCCATAAGCCGTCATAAGCCACTTGTAAGTCGTGATAAGCTTATTACGCTCCCCCTTCTCTTATCTAGATTGTCAATATGTTGGATATTCGATATAGGACAAATTGATTTTAGATTTTTATTGATTGAGAATATCTATGATAAGTTGATAACGCACATCGGAGAAAGAATAGTTGATTATACACTACTGGTTAATCGGTAATCCGCAAGTACTTTTGCCACGGGAATAAAACTGCTAATTTTACTGAAATGCTGAGTATTCACGTCATTTTCGTAACTAGATGAAATATATATAGCTGAATATATTCCTCTCGTTAACACAACGAAGGGCTATTTGCTAGTTTCATGTATCCGTTCCCCATGACTCATACTGAGTGTCTGTTCCACGATATGGATCTACTTTTGCTCCTTCCTCTAGGAAATAATTGATAATCCTGAACCAGAAAGAATGTCTCTTTCATATAGCTATAACTTCGCTTAGAAGCCACCATTGTAACAATTGTGATGCCATTACAAAGCCATTATAAAGGCAGCTCACCCTATCCCCTTCCGAAATCATCACAACACGGCGGAAGTGGCACGCCGACCGTCACGCTTTCTGCGCCTGCGCGTACGGACAGACGGATAAAAACCATTTAATTGTTGGGAGTGCACTACTTTCCAGATTTACTGTGCATTTGTAATTAATATGGCTTATTAGGAGGTATACCATTAGACTCACATGTTCTCCTATTTATTGCTCAGTTCTGAGAAATCTCGGTGTACTTTAGTCTCAAAAACATTTCACTAATTGCAGGACTCAAACACTCAATAAATAAGGTACATTATTGTAAACAAATACTTCAGTATAGTAGTTTATTATGACATCTGTAGAGAATATTTAACAAAAAACTATGTGGCGGCCATTGTGAAGCCATCTTGGATTTTTGACAGCTATCACAATTCATTTTGTTTTGATCGATTGACATTTGTTCATGCACCCCCAGCTATGTCAAACGGAAAATAAGCGGCAAAAACTAACAAACTGTGACCCTGATATAATTTGCTGTCTTACTAATATTTAAAAATTTGCAACGCATATATATTACGGATATCATACAAACATTCGATTAATAGAAACAACAATCAAATTGAGTGAGAAACAAAGTGAGAATACGAGCTAGGCCGAGTGGGGCAAATAAATTGAATATCTGAATCGTATTCAGCAATGGACAGTCTGCCCTATGGGAATAGTGATGGGAAAACATCCGTCACCAAAGTTTTTATCGAATCCGATTTTTTTCATTAAAGCCAGACTTGTGATCCGCCTATTCTAACATCCATCATAAACTGGTAAGTGAAGCATTGGTTTTGAAAGTATGGTTCATTGAATTCTCAAGGCAATCTGAAGCTAGAAAAATTGCCTAGTATTTTTTTTGAAAAACTGATTTTGAACTGATCATCAGTCTGACACAATCCATACTAATATTATAAATGCGAAAGTTAGTCTGTCTACCTGTCTCTCTATCTTGCTTTCACGCCAAAACTACTGGACCGATTTGACTGAACATAGGATAGTTTTTATCTAAAAAGAGGTTTTTTTTTTTTATTGCTTATAGGTAAGCCTTTGACCACAATCTCACGTGATGGTAAGTGATGATGTGGTCGAAGGTGTTAACAGGCTTAACCTAGAATTACTCTTGCTCTCAAGGACAGCTGCCGGAACACACCCTTAGGTGCTTGGCGACAGAATTTCTACATGAGGGAGGTCGCTAGCCAGGCGGGCATTCACAAAATGCCCTTCCACCATGCGGTGAAGCTCAAGCCCGCGGCGGGATTCGAACCATGGACCTGCTGCGCGGCAGTCCATAGCCAAAGCCACTGAGCTATCACTGCAAAAAATAATTAATATTTTTCGCGATAAACGACATACGCGCGTTTGGAACCGCGGCGGGTTAGCCAATAATTAATAAAGATAATAGTTATCTGTAAATTTTCCGGAAACTGCATACGTCCCAACACTAGTTCAGGTCACTTTTCAATTTAAAACAGACAATGGTATTCCCCTTTCCAACTCACGTCATTGTACCTTTTATATCGGAATAATACCGCTTTCTGTAGCCTGCAGGGATTGAATGCTGCATCAACATACTGTTTTCAGCACAATAACTTTGAAGATAACCTGACTTCAAGATAACAACCCTATAAGGCGATGGCAACCTCAGCTGTTTCTTATAATCATCAGATTTTCTCTTCAGGGTGGTAGCTAGCAAGGCGGGCATTCGCAAAATGCCCTTCCACCATACTGTAACGACTGTTATCCTAAAATAACAACTGGGACCGACGGCTTAACGTGCCCTCCGAAGCACGGAGGCGCTCTGTAGTAACGCCCCTAGAGGTCATCCATCCAAGTCTGGACCGCAACGGACTTTGTTTAACTTAGCTGATCAAAATTTTGCTATGCTGGTGGTAGTGGGATTAGGAGGTAATGTAATTCTGTTAGATATTGCAAGTCAAAAAGAATACAGTGACATAAAGTGGGATTGACAAAATCACTGATAAGATTGAGAAAGAAGCTACTGGAAAAGGCCCTAACTGGACTGAAAAAGTAAGTTGAGACAATGCATCTTACTGTTTCATGTTAACTAAGAAGATTGGTAATCAATGAAAATAATTCAATCTATCGTTATTCATATTCATCAATGTTGAGCTGTTAATAAAGCTGGTATTATAAATTAAACCACTCTTTAATTAAACGGGCCCTTAGGGCCCGTTCTAGAATGTCCTAATAAACTTTCGGGTTGCTATGCAACACATAAAATAACTGGATGATAGAAATGACAGTTAACATGCAGCGCGTTTCAAGCTTTAACCGAGGGATAGGCTAAATCGATGACTGTGAAACGCTATGATAGTGTTTTGTTTAATAAATATGTTCTGGATAGTAAAACCGGAACTTACTCGAACATTCTGGAACAGGCCCTAAGAATAAAATATATAGTATAAAATAACCTCGTATGTGATTAATTTTATTTATATGTATAAAGCTGGTATCCTGATTGGTAAAAATCAACACAATAATAATACGCTAGTTTTATCCGTATTTTTTTATCTCACTAATGAAATAAAGTCTATAATGTATAAGTGTCTACAGTTTTAGAGGATTTTTCATATTTTTTATCAAAACCGGCACGATTTCAACCCTAAGTGCTAATGAACGTCTAAAAGTAACTTAATTCTAACTGATTATCCTTTAACAGACACCCTATTGGTAGATAAAGCCTTTGATTCTTATGTTAAGTAAATAAGCTTGCTAATACTACAAAATGATTCTAAGCAATATCTACATAGTAAGTATCTTAAAAGCAACATAATTGTAACTTAACCATCGCCACCGCGTTACAAATCTTCGCAACGCCAGCGAACTAAGCGGCTCTCATTTGTGGCGAACCAATGCTTAACTACTGCAGTACAGTACCGTAGTTAACTTAACCGCAGTCTAAGCACTGCTTTCGGGATTAATGTGTGCTTAGCTTAACCGCAACAAGACTAGCCCTGGATTCGGAGAAGAAATGGATTTGTAAACATTATATAAGGTACCACGTGATAGTGTCTTTTACGTCATAAATATAATGCAGAGCAATTCTTTCAGATACATTTTGTTTTTATGAGAAAACATCTATGAAGCCCCGTGGGGTGCCGGGCTAGAATGTCACTCCTCCATTTGTACCTGTGGGTGTCGTAACAGGTGACTAAAGGTAAAATACCGGAAGGTGGGCAGCAGCGCCTTCTGAGGAACTGACTACGATCCTCAAGACGCCTGCCAAGCGTGGGGATTATGGCAAACCCTTCTTAATGGAGGATACCGTGTTCAGCAGTGGACATTCCGGCTGATACAGTACAGTATAGTACATCTATGAGTAACAGGTAGATATATAGATATGGATGCCGTCATCTATTGGCAAAATTTCACCCCTCCATATATTTCCTGTAGGAGTCGCAAGTAGCTACGAAGGTAAAAATACCAAACAGCAACGCCTTCTGAAGAACCGCCATCCTGCACTGCGATCCTCAAGACTTCTACCAAGCGTGGGCATTATGTAAAACTTATTTGTAGGGAAAAAACAAAGATACCGGAGTTTGGAGTTGTGGCACGTAAATGGCAGCAGGCCCACGCCTATTAATTAGGACTGAAACATATCTGACGAAACGTAGACATAAGGTTGTGAACTACACACATAGTAATTAACTGAGCAAAATATTAATACAAAATATTTCATTAGGAGTGAACAATTTTTAAAAAGTATTTTTGTTTTTTTTTTACTGAACTGGGTAGCACTTGACCACTATCTCACCTGATGTTAAGTGATGATGCGGTCGATGATGGAGCGCGCTTACGCAGGAGATACCTGTTCACTCGCGTTTTGATGACCCCCATATTGTACTTAACCGGAAACACAGACTCAGGCAGAGTATTCCATTCCCTAGCGGTTCGTATAATGAACGAAGAAGCAAATCGCTTTGTTCGCGTAAATGGAATATCTACCATATAGCGGAGGCGCTTCTGAGTATCCCTGGATGTCCGGTTATAGAATGGGATGGCGGAATAAAATTGTGCTGAATAAATATTCACACTAACACATATATTCTCATAATATCTTACAATACCCACTGGATTAGACACCTCTGACTAGCTGGCAAGCGTTAAAGGCCTGAGAATACACGATAATAATCAAGGAATGGTAAGAAACAAGGTCCTTGGCGTAAAACATTGGATACATATTTTACCCGGAACTTAGCAGTAGGAATTTTTGAAGCGTCTCGCATATTCTCCTGCAGGTCTTTGGTTGATCAATATATTATGTTCATGCGATGGCATCATTTTTAAAACTGTTTAGAAAAATTGGATTAACTGATTATGTTCATACTGCATGGTGATCTCTCTCCTAGCTCAACGATTGATATATCACAGCGTTTATGCACTTTGAGACTGACCCAGGAAATTTACAGTCTCAAAGTGCAGTTAATCCGATTTTTCAGAACAGCTTTAGAAATGATGCCATCAGATGGTCGTAAAAAAAATTTTTACCAAAAACGGAATCGACCTCGACACCCAAAAGTGTGAAATAACTTATTATAAAAGCTAACGTGGTTTTCACTCATTTTAGTAAATAATACGGGATAACTCACGTGAATCAGTCAGATAGCTCCTAAGCGAGACGTCAACGCGGGCGTCCCGAGCTCTCCTTGAAAAAGACCACCGAATGTGGTTGAAACTATAGTCGGAGCTATCTGACTGATTCACGTGAGTTATCCCGTATTATTTACTAAAATGAGTGAAATAACTTGTTGAAGTCGGTACCATGATAGTTCAAAAGTACCTATTATCACAAAATTGTGCACATGGTACCGACTTCGATAAGTTATTCCCCACTTTTGGGCGTTGAAGTCAGTTCCGTTCTTTGGTAAAAATTTTTTTCACTCTTTTTAGTGAACTACTTACATACTTACAGCTTACGCTACTTACAGGATCGATTCTCATTCATTGTCAACGACTACGAGTATATCTTCAAGATAGGTGAATATTTTTCAGTTATTAGACCGTAACTCAAAAACGGCTTAACCGATTTTGATGAAATTTAAAATGGGACCAAAGGACAAGCATCAGCTTTCAAACAAAAAAGAATTTTCAAAATCGATTCACCCAGTCAAGAGTTCTGAGGTAACAAACATAAAAAAAACAGACAAATTGAGAACCTCCTCCTTTTTTAGAAGTCGGTTAAAAATACGGATCAACCACGCGAGTAAGTAGGACGCAAGTAGCGCGTTTTATAAATTCAAATTGGGACAACCCGCCGCCATAAACTAGTAAGTAGGTATGTACTTAATGAGAAATTGCACAAAGCATGATCAAGACCAGTGTTAGCACATGGCCACCGACAAACGAGCAAGATTTAAGAAATACCGTAATCATAATAATTTGCAATCGTAAATAAAAGATGGTATCACCATATTCGTTGTTATAAAATGTTTATTATTTTTTAATGGTTTCTGTAAGAGCTGGTACAGCAGAGTTCCGTACAATCGGCTCACTCACACAGCTAAAGTACATCAGCGTATCCGACTGGACGAGATCCTCAACGGTGGGTGCCGCGTCAGAAGAGATCAGAAGTATGCTATAATTTATAATATCTTTTTTTTAAATCTGCACTTTCCAGGGTCCGTGACTTTTTAAGTATGACATTTTTTATTTAAAACAAGAAATAAGAAATGTATGTGCATTAATTTACTTAATATGAATATGCTATAATTCAAGAAGTTACATTTACATTATCTCAGTAATGAATGAAAGTACTCTTAACTTAGTAATTAATATTTTAGGTAATTTTTAAATGTATCACTCGTGCGGTCTAAAAGTGATGAAGATGTGCTCGTAGAATCGAAATGAAACATTGAAATCTATTTTGTCTAGACAGGAGCTTTTCTGAAGGCACGCCGCGTCGGCGTTGTTAGATATTTAGGCGGATTTCTTACTAGAAGATACATTACTTATTCATTATTTATTTTTATATACAGTGGACTTCTTCTACCAGCGTATTCCTTTATTAACAAACACTACAAACTAAATTAGTCATCAGTACTAATATTATAAATGCGAAAGTAACTCTGTCTGTCTGTCTGTTACGCTTTCACGCCAAAACTACTGGACCGATTTGAATGAAATTTTGTATGGAAATAGATTGAGACCCGGAAAAAAACAAAGGATAGTTTTTATCCAACTGCGCAAAAAGAGGTTAATGTTATTTGCGTGATAACCGAAAAACGCGCGGGCGGAGACGTGCCCGGAAAGCTAGTTTTTAATATAATTTTTTAAATCTGCACTTTACAGAATCCAGGGTCCGTGACTTTTTTAAGTATGACATTTTTTATTTAAAATAAGACATGTATGTGCTTTAATTTAAGAAGTTACATTTACATTATCTCAGTAATGAATGAAAGTACTCATAACATAGTAAATAATATTTTAGGAAACTAAACTTAGCAATTAATATTTTAGGTAATACTTTTAAATGTATCACTCGTGCGGTCTAAAAGTGATGAAGATGTGCTCGTAGAATCGAAATGAAACATTGTAATCTATTTTGTCTAGACAGGAGCTTTTCTGAAGGCACGTCGCGTTGGCTTAGTTAGAAATTTAGGAGGATTTCTTACTAATAGATAGATTACTTATTCATTATATATTTTTATATACAGTGGACTTCTTCTACCAGCGTATTCCATTAATAACAAAACACTACAAACTAAATTAGTCATCTGTAATATTACTTTAATATATTCTTGAAATATTTTTTATTTATGTTACAATTAATTTAACATTTTCCAAAAATAACGTCTAAATCTTTGAATAATAATCTCAGTAGTTCCACAACTTATGAACGGTACTCTAAGACCGTCTAATACAATTGAGAACAAAAGAAAATGACATAAGTGCGCTTATATTGTATGCCGGACGTACATGCGCACGCGCCGAGCCATCGCGCGGAACGGTGCCGTACAGCCAGACGGTAACTGTCTAGTAAGGAAAAAATAGACTATACGGTAACAATAGTTGAAGATTTGATGATGGACAAAACAAATGAAAAAAAAATTACCAAAAAAATTTAACCGCCATCAACTCTCTAAAGGGTGAAATGACTTATTGAAGTTGGTACCATGATAGTTCAAAAGTACCTATCATCACAATATTGTGCGCATGGTACCGACTTCGACAAGTTATTTCACACTTTTGAGTGTTGAAGACGGTTCCATTTTTTGGATAAAATTTTTTTCGCCCTTTTTAGTGACTCTTGCTACTATCGGTCCCATCGATTGTAATTCACTGTTAACAACTATATCATTAAGATAGGTTAATATTTTTCAGTTATTGGAGTGTAACTCAAAAACCGCTAAACCAATTTCAATGAAATTTGTTTTGACAACAAGCATCAGACTTTAAATAAAAAAAGATGCATTAAAATCGTTTCATCCAAAGTTCTGTAGTAACAAACATAAAAAAACAGACGAATTGTGAACCTCCTCCTGTTTGTAGAGTTGGTTAAAAATACTTAAAAATTTGTTGAGATAATTAATTTCATTAATAGTTGATAGGCTAGCATTTGACCACTATATCACCTGATGGTATGTGATGATGTGGTCGAAGATATTTTTCAGGCTAACCTAGAATTACTGGCTCTCAAAAACATCTACATGCATGACACGCCGTTAAGTACTTGGCGACAGATTTACTACTAGAAAGTGATAGCTAGCAAGGCGGGCATTTGATCCCTATTAGAGCAGACCTTGTGGGGTGCCGGGTTAAGAGGCGACTAAAGGTAAAATACCGGAAGCAGCGCCTTCTGAGGAATTGATATCTCAAACTGCGATCTCCAAGACGCCCGCCAAGCGAGTGCATTATGGCAAACTCGCCCTGGGGGAGGCTGGGTTCAGCAGTGGTCCATCCGGCTGATACAGTATAACGGATAGGTTAGCTTTTGACCACTATCTCACCTGATGATGTGGTCATAGATGTTGTTTAGGGTAACTTTTTTTTTTTTTATTTATTATCATAGAACCAACAGCACTTATACACTTTATTACATTATAATTATTTTTATTAATACTTACTGCCAATGACAGGTTCTTACTTTTTATACAAAATAATATTAATATTTATATATCGCTTAAAGTTATCAACAACTAAAAGAAACATACTACCTACTATTAACAATATTTGACACGCACCAAGAATAGGACTTAGATAGGGAGGTGTACCTAATTAGTAATTATGTGAAAGAGTTATTATATGTGTTAGTTAAGTGTGTGAATGTAGTGTAAGGTGAATGGTGTGCAAGGTGAATGTGAGCGTTCTTCTAGAGTACCAAGGCTCTAAGGGTAAGGATACCAGAAGACACAGTGTGTAATGTGTATGTAGCATCAAACATTAAGGTATTAACAACATGCTTTGTTGTTAATTATTTGAGTAATTTGTTTCTTAAAACCTAATTTATGAAGGTGAAATATATCGACTGCTGAGAAACATTTATTATAGCTGTCGAGCGTTCGGCTTATGATGGAATTATGCGCATAGTTTGTGCGACTTGCTGGGACATGAAATAAGACTGTATGTCTAGTTCGTTTAGTGGGAACTCTGAGTTGTAAGAAGAGATGAGTCAGTTCTGGGCAGTCTAGTCTGTTACTGCAAACATCGTGGAGGAACAAAATCTGCAATAAAGTACGACGATCTCTAAGTGTCATTATACAATGGAAGTCGCAGGCTTGTTCATAATTGCTAGTTGTGTTTCGAGTACGGTAATTTAGCGCTCTGACAAACTTGGATTTAATGCGTTCTATGTCATGTACGTAAGTCACGTAACTAGGGTTCCATACAATACTACCGTATTCGAGAACGCTACGGACGTAAGCGAAATACAAGGCCTTAATACACTCTGTAACCTATAACTAACCGTAATTCATGTGCTAGAATTACCTACAGGTTCTCAAGGACACTGTTTTGCTTGGCAACATATTTAATACTATAAGTTGAAGTGAAGGTAATTTAAAAATCGAATGAAGAAGAAAAGTCAAACTTTGTTTCTAATCAATTGTCAAATTGCCAGTACTAAGGTGATGAACACATTTTTTCAAACTTATATTTGTTGTTTTTTTTTTTATTTCCTGCCTGAATGTGAATAATCGTTTTCTAAATTAGAGTTAATATCGTATTATTTTACTGTGGTAAATTAATTGATAAAAACATAATTATTTACAATAGCAACATGAAAAGCAATTTACACCCTTAAGTGACTTTATGTTTCTAGTTACCTACTACGAGTGTATGTAAGTGCTAATAGTAGGTATACAGTAAAACTATAAAATATGATCGCTTGGGTTCGTACCGTACCTAGTGGAGTCCTCATGGACTAATCAAATCGTATCCATATATAAGTACAAGATTCTACCAAGAATGTATCGCGATTAAGTCCCGTTAAATACTTATAACTATGTGTTCAAGTCGCGAAAGCCTTAAAGTTACTACAAGATTCTATTCTGGCCCAAGAACTCAGTTTCGCAAACTACAAATGACTTTGTCATAGAAAAATAAATAAAACTTCTCAAATGTACAAAAGACAAAGAGTTGAAATGACATAGGTATATGCATTGTCTACCGCGCACGCGCCTAACCGTCGTGCGGAACGGTAAGGTTCTACGCTTACGGTAAACAGAGATTACTTGACTATGCCTATGAAAGTAAAGATCTTATCAGTAACAAAGGCTTTTATCATGTTGCAATGCGACAACACTTTATTTTCTTTGTCGCACGAAGTCGTTCAAGTTGATTATGGCAAAACCTCCATTCGTCACATATGAAGTAGGTACATAATCGTAGATGACATGTAGAGGCAAAGTCATGCAACATTACTCAGTTGTCGACTGATGTTGCAAGCCAACATTTGTCGACTTTCTGTTGTTGCACATGATACTTACCGAATAAATATGTAACTCCCAAACAGCTGCTAGCCGTGGCCTACCCCTTACCAGTTATAGGCAGAGTTTAGTACGCTTAACATTAGGTGGCCCTCGTTCCGTCTGAATTTCTTAAAAAAATCTCAGCGAGACTTTCGTTGTCGCACTACAATAAGTGTTGATCATTTATGTTAAAAAATATTAGATAAACTTACCTATATAGAAGACTTACCTATTGAGACGCTTGCAACAACCTCAGCAATCAATTTATGTTGCAAGACAACATATTATGTTGACATGTCTTGTGGCACGACTCCATGCAGCAGATGTGCTATATAAACTTACCTAGATAGAAACATTGAGACGCTTGCAACAACCTCAGCAGTCTAATGTTGCAAGACAACATCTGCCGACATTTCTTTGTGGCACGACTCCGTGCAGCAGATGTTGTGCTATATAAACTTACCTAGATAGTATCTTAGAGACACACCCATGCGACACTCGCAGCTGTCGGCTTATGTCGCACGGTCGCACGCCGCTGTGCGCAAGCTCGACTATCCTTTGTCGCACGACATCCGGCAACGGTCGCCCGTTGACGAACACTCCGCCTAATTGGTTGACTCCTCCGTGACCTGTTGGACAAAAAATATAGTTAGCGGTCTTCCCTGCAACTATCTATCTATATCTATACTTCTATATCTATACATCTAAGTATGTTAATATTATATAAAGGAAAGATTTGATTTGTAACTTTATATGTAATGAAATACTGGGCCGATTTGAAAAATTCTTTCACCATTAGATTCCTACATTATCACTGATGGACATAAGCTATAGAATATTATCAAAAAATATGTTTATTTTTGTTGTTAAATACTCGTGCGAAGCCGTTGCGGGCCGCTAGTGTACCGTAAATGGTTGAAGTGTTATATGTAATAAAACTTAACCAAAATTGTCAATTCACAAAGACACGAAACAAAAACTACTAACTTACAAAATCGACAGAAAAAATATAGTCATGTGCGGGATTCGAACACGCGATATCTAGCAGGGATATGCCCTAACCACTAAGCCAAGATCACAAAATTATGACGTGTGAATCTAATTTGTCCTTTAATTCTTAACCATAGTATGGGGATGGAGCGACACCTACAGTTCAATTTACGTTGTACTACAAACAAGACTAATTTTGCAATTAGCTTTAAACTTGTCAACGATGACAGCCCGATATATTTGTTATTTCTTAATTTTTGCAATGACGCATACTTACTCCGTGTATTACATAGTTACAACAACACGAAAAATTATAAGTTGTCATGTGCAGGATTTGAAATATTCGGAACATGCGTAATTTAGGGCCTGTTTCAGAATGTTCGAGTAAGTTCCGGTTTTAATACCCAGAACATATTTATTAAACAAAACACTATCTTTGCGTTTCACAGTCATCGATTTAGCCTATCCATCGGTTAAAGCTTGGAACGCGCTGCATGTAAACTGTCATTTTTATCATTTAGTTATTTTATGTGTTGCATAGCAACCCGAAACTTTATTAGGACATTCTGAAACGGGCCCTTAATCAATTATAACCAAAATTACAACTATTTTTCTAAGTTATATTACTAAGTTTTCTAAGACCTAATCAAAGATCTGGTTCATTAATATAATGTCATTATATAATTTTTGAAGCGCTCGTAGCGAAGTTTGCTTAGCCATTCTGAATTGATCAGCAAAGTTAAGCAACGTCCGCCGCGGTCATGAGTTGGATGGGTGACCGCTGGTGACATTTAAACTGAGCGCTTTCGTGCTTCAGAGGGCACGTTAAGCCGTCGGTCCCGGCTGTTGTCTTAGGATGGCAGTCGTTATAGCATGGTGGTAGGACATTAAGCGAATGCCCGCCTGGCTAGCTACCACCCTCAAGTAGAAAATCTGTCGCCAAGCACCTAATGGTCTGTTCCGGCAGCTGTCCTTGAGAGCCAGTAATTCTAGGTTAGTCTGAACAACATCTCCGACCACATCATCACTTACCATCAGGTGAGATAGTGGTCAAAGGCTAACCTATCAGAAATAAAAAAAACAAAAAATACATTTAATGTATAGTACATGTATTAGTCTCTCATCTGATTTAAAAAATACTCGTATCACAATTTTTTTAACAAAACTCCACCGAAACGGCTTGATTGATTCCTATGAGGTTTTGTGTGTATATTCAGTAGGTAGGAATAGGAATAGGAAGTTAACTTTTTCCAAATATTACGCTTTTTTCATTTTATTTGCCTATATGGCATAACGTTTGTCGGGTTAGCTAGTGTTTCTCCTAAATTTTAAATCAATTAAGCATTTTTTTGCATTTAAATTATATTTTATACCAGCAAGGCTTCTACTGAGTTGGATTTCGCTGGTAAATAGAAGAGACTAACATATTGTTGTGTTACTATTTCTAATTTTATAGTTATTAAATTAGTTATCCTAAATTTGATTGGCATTCATTACAAAACCATTTATTCCTATATGCAGAAGATGCTTGGAAAAGATTACTGTTAGTGATAAAGCCATCCATTGTGACTTTTTATTGAAAACCTTTCTAGCTATATATGAGTTGTATTTAAATAAAGTACCAATAAAATTATTATCCATCTATCTATTTATAATCATCGCAAATATCAGTATTAGAAATACAAATCAAAACAAACAGCAGAGCCGGATATACCCGGGTATCGACCTGCTCGTGGGGCGTGACCGATCGATGCGTCACGCCTCGCGGGCTGAGCGTACCCGGGGAAAAGTGTTTCTTATCCGGCTGTGGGGTTTTGAACGTTCTTGTCCGTAAGTTGTATGAAAAGTTGGGTATGGTAAGATATTATGAAGGCAATAATATATGTGTTAGTGTAAATCTATATTCGGTACAAAAATACTTTTTAAAAATTGTCCACTCCTAATGAAATATTTTGTATTACGTTATTACTATCAGTGAATTTCACAACCTCCAATAGATGCAGTTTATAGCATGTAATTAAAATTTAGTCTTTACACAAACATATTGAATATATCTAAGCATTTATTATAATTACAACCATTATTGCGAGCTAAACTAAGTTCACATAGACAAGTTAAGTGTCATATTATATGTTTTTTTTCAACCTGAAATTATACATACAATATTTATCTTTTAAATTGTAAAATTATTTGCATTAAAAAATTGTAAATATTATGCAATAAGTACTTTCAAATGTGTAGGATGCTGCACAAATCCAAAAACACCAGATATTTATGGTTTCTCTATATAGCCTGTATAAATCCATAAAAGTAGGTAAGTAAGTGCATTGTGCAAGTGTACTTAATATTCATACCTTCTTAGGTATATTAACAAAGTAATTTTAAAAGCTTCTTATCCTTATATTCTAGGTATCCTAAAGACAGTTATTCTTCTTATCCAAGAATACAATGCGGTACAGTAAATTATTAAGGGACAGAATTCTAAAACCAGATGTTAGATTTTGTCCCCACTTCTCCTCGCGTGTTTACTTCGCGGTGTACATGGCGCCACGTCCGCAAGTCAACGGTAATATTTTATTTGGTTAAAAATTTAGAGCGCTCTCTAGTAGAACTAGTAGAAACTATCTTGTCACACACGAATGTGATGTGTGCTGAAGCGCCATCTAGTATGCATACATGATACCAACCATTAGTTGATTGTATGCTGTAAATATCATAGTGTGACACAGTTAACCCTTTGCGATCATAGTTCCCGCGAGCCTAAATTTACCATACCTACAGTAGAACAAGTTTAGTCTTGATTATTACCAACTTGTTTGATTTTGCAGTTTTTGTGTATGTTCATTTTTAATGAACATGAACTATGTATCTACTTTGATGCAAGGCGTAAGCTGTTACACAATAGATGGTTTATTTATTACAAAAACAAGTATATTGTGTAAAATTTACACAGAAAATCATAAAAAAACTTTTTTACCCCTGATCAAAATACAAATAGCGGGTTATACTATTGGGTATTTTTAACTGACTTCAAAAAAAGGAGGAGGTTCTTAATTCGTCTGTTTTTTCTTATATGTTTGTTACCTCAGAACATTTGACTGGGTGAATCGATTTAAAAAAATCTTTTATTGTTTGAAAGCTGATACTTGTTGTTTGGTTCCAGTTAAATTTCATCAAAATCGGTCAAGCCGTTTTTGACATACACTCCAATAACTGAAAAATATTTACTTATCTTGATGATATAGTCGTTGACAATGAATGAACATCGATCCCGTAAGTAGCAAGGGTCATAAAAAGAAGTGTTTTTTTTTAAATAAAAATGGAAATGACTTCATCACCAAAAAGTGTGAATTAACTTGTCGAAGTCCAACACTAGTACCACGTGCACAATATTGTGATAATAGGTTTGAACTATACTGGTACCGACTTGAACAAGTTATTTCACACTTTTGGGTGTTGGAGTCGGTTCCAATTTTTGTTTTTTTTTTATCAAGTAGCGTAGTTCATTCAGATCCTGGCTTTGTTTCCGCTAACAATCAAGGGTACCTGCTCGTGTCATTACTACAAGTCATATTAAGATTTCACTAACAAAAAATCACATGGAGAATGTAGTAGGTAGGTACAGTTATTGTTTCAATTTGTTAATAATAATAAATACATCTCGTGGATGCTATTGTGTAGATGAGTGGAACAACAAAACTTCTAACAAAATAATACCATTATTGAAATCACCCAAGGAGAAAGATAAGTATTTTGTTTGAAAATGTATTACTCTGTATTACTATTCATACGTAATACCACAATATTACATATCGATTATAAAACCGTGGTATTACTGTTATTAACTGTATTTGTCAAAGATTACGAAAGATACGTTTATGTTTGTAAACGACACCCGTGCCGTCACTTGATGTATGTACTTGTATAGGTAGATTATGTTGCGAAGATGCACCGGAGTGCGACATAAAATCGGACATTCTATGAGAGTAGGGCTGCCATCCGTCCGGGTTTCCCTGGATTTAGCATTTTACCAATAACCCTGCATATTAATAAAAAAATAATCGAAAGGTGAATGTTTCGAGATTTGTCTTAATATACTCTTTGTGTAATAGTGTATATCAACAATGCGTCGTTCTTCTCCTCCATTTTCTATACTAGAAAAATAACAAACTTTTATTGATTTTCAAATAATATTTTTGGTGTCCGATATTAATCGCCGGTTTTCGGTACGCGTGTCAAAATTCAATTCATCTAACAAGCCATCACAATTAACAATCCGCTAACTTTCAACGGGTTTCTGGAACGCATATTAATGAAAAATTACAGAACACCTGATTAAAATGCTTGTTTATCTATGATAACATGAAATTTGAAAATGTCGTTCAAATTCATTCATTCTCTAGTGTTCTGTCTTTTTTTAACACATAGCGTTGTCTCTTCTGTTTTGACATGAAATTAATCCCAAATCATTTTTGGCATCACCACCGTTACTATGGTTACCAATTAAATATGACGGATGATCGTAAACGTAAAACAACAAGGGAGAGGAGTTCGAAGCGTTCCTATTTGTCAAAATACAAGCAGATTTGGGCATTCACATCCAACAATACTATTTGCGCTCGGATTTCTAACTGACAGAGTCCAGTCGTGCGAGTGTACGCTCTAATACCTAAAATGTCAACATTGATGGGTTATCGCTAGTGGAATTATCAAATTTCATTAATTTTTATGAATCCAGCAGTGATAGCTCAGTGGCTTTGGCTATGGACTGCCGCGCAGCAGGTCCATGGTTCGAATCCCGCCGCGGGCTTGAGCTTCACCGCATGGTGGAAGGGCATTTTGTGAATGCCCGCCTGGCTAGCGACCACCCTCAAGTAGAAAATCTGTCGCCAAGCACCTAACGGTGTGTTCCGGCAGCTGTCCTTGATAGCCAGAGTAATTCTAGGTTAAGCCTGTTAACACCTTCGACCACATCATCACTTACCATCACGTGAGATTGTGGTCAAAGGCTTACCTATCAGCTATAAAAAATTAAATTAAAAAAAATCCCTTTATCCTCAATACCATCATGATGATTATAAATACTCTTTAATTTTATAGTTATTATGTCAGTAATAGTTTATTGATAGTGAAAGTCACTAGCGTACGTGAAAATGTGCGTGTTTGTCTTCCCTTACTTGTTGCTTTATATCGTAAAAATCGATTAAAATAAAAAAATCATGAGTGGCATTTTTTATTGCTGCTAGGCTACGCTTTGACTATAATCTCACCTGATGGTAAGTGATTGACGTCTGATGATGATGAAGTCAGTAGAGAAGAATAGGCAAGAACAGCCGTCGTAACATACCATTTAGATCCTTGGTAATATATTTTCTACTTGAAGGCCAACAACTATCAAGCCTATCAATGATTCTAAAAACTCCCGCCCTCGCATCATGCGGTGAAGTGGAAGACCGCGGCGAGATTCTAACTATGGACCTCCTGCGCATCAATACAAAATAATACCACTTCTAACATCAACGTGAATATGTTGTAGCCGCACATGAGGCGCTAAACAGAGCTTTAAACCATATCTTAACGCCCTCAGCCGAAAGGTGTTTTCTCAAAGAGGGTTGGGGTTTGGAAGGTCCATAACCTACTTATCTTGGAAATGCTTTTGTTGGTATTACAATCTACCCAGCTGCGGTTTGTTTAATGGCTGCTATGGTTATGTTATAGCACCCTATTGAGTAACAAATGAGCAGCAACACTATAATCACGTAGTCTTTAGTAATATATTTACGTAGTTCTATAATCGGACTCTTGTTCTATACTCGCTCATCATACACACCGCTAGGGAATGGAACACTCTGCCTGAGTCTGTGTTTCTGGTTAATTACGGGGGGGTTTTCTAAACAGGAGTGAATAGGTATCTTCAGGGTAAGCGAGCTGCATCATCGATGGCATCGTCACTTAACATCAGGCGAGATAGTGGTGAAGTGCTACCCAGTACCTTCGGTATGTAAAATAGCAATATGTGTTTTTAGAGTAATCATACTTGATATAATTCTGAACTGAACGCTCCCGGCCATGAACCGGGTATCGACTAGTCACCCGGGTGGAACCGGTCATGCAGTGCCAACCATCCACGACGGAGACGGTCGGTGTGCGACCATTCAGCTTTGTACGGTTTACTTGTGACTGGGAAAAGATGAATTTCGTCTCAACCCGGATAAGAAATCAATCTTTTCTTTCAAATGTTTAGTTTGGATCAATAAATGATGTTAAACAATTTCTTATACTTTTTAGTTTGTTAATTTTATATGTGTTTAGAGCTTTATAATATGCAAACAATGGAAATAACAGCCTTAACGCCACTCTGCTATTTGTATGTCTGTTTGTTACGATACTCTGCCGTGCCTACCCCTTCAGGTTAAGTGCTTTTCATTGCTGTTCAACACATTAGATTGTATATAAAATATTTACTACATTATAAAAAATAATTGTTGATAATAATGATAATAATATTTCCGCCCACTCGATAAGGAAAAACTAAAAATAAACCTGGAACTAACCGCCCCTGTTTTAGGGAGTAATTAACCTTAATAGGGAACAAGATGGCGGACCGGATGTTGGGGACTGAGATGATGTACACTCAGCAGAAAAATTCTGGCATACATAAGGAGTAGTATTTTTTATCGTTCAAATAGAGATAAACATTAGTCCGTATCTTCTGCATGTTGGCATGGTATTTTATGAATGCTCGCCTAGCTAACTACCACCATGTGCCACACGTAAGATAAAGACTTTTTTTTATTCCTAATTAGTTAGCCTTTGACCACTATCTCACCTGATGGTAAGTGATGATTTGGTCGAATATGTTGTTCAGGCTAACCTAGAATTACTGGCTCTCAAGGACAGCACACCTTTGTACCTTTAGGTACTTCGCGACAGATTTTCTATTTGAGGGTGGTAGCTAGCCAGGCGAGCATTCAAAAAATGCTCTTCACCATGCGGTGAAGCTCAATCCGGCCGGCGCGGTGGCGCGGTGGGAATCGAGCCATGGGCCTGCGGCTCGGCAGTCCGTACGCTCGGCCAACATCGCTTCAAGTTTGTCTTTACCATGATAGGTCAGATTGTCAGAAACTTTAAATTTATCTCTTTTTTGTAATTTTTGTGATATAATTTTTCATCCCACTGTACAAGGAAGGTACTCGTACCTCCCGAGTTTTTACATCCGGTGTCCAACCGGCCGTATTTCTATTTCCCTGCTTCTTGTTGAAATATGCTTCTTTTTAATGAGAAATTACCCTTAGGCAATCATCCTTAGGTAACTTTTTTATCATTCGGGTAATTTTTTTCTGAAGCTTCACCTACACTGTAGGTTAGTCTATCAGTTTTTTTAAAAGGCTGTGTTTGGCAGCTGATTGAAATTTTCATTGTTTGATGTGATGTTCTTACAATGGCAGCATGCCTAACGAAAAATATTAGCAATATGGAAAAACACTTAAAAAGTAAGTAAGGCGAATAGAATCCATAATTATTGCACTGCAGTATGTACCATATGTATTGCACAAGTGTTTTTTTTTAATGTACATAATAAGTAGATATATTGTTGTCTTAGGTTTTCGCGCTTTTTACACATAGTTTACACATTAAACAACTTTAAACGGTTTAAATAGCGTATATTTATAATTTTTGACCCGACGTTTCAAACACTTTGCAAAGTGTTTGAATTTCGATTTAAACCGTTAAAGTTGTTTAATTGCTAAGTAGATATATGTCAAAATAACATTGTTTGAATAGGTAGTCTTTGTATACAATAATCACCACCAAAGGCACACGTTGTGCTAAATATGTTTAATCGCATGTAATGAGGGCGAGCTTATACCCACATGCAGGAGCAGTTCCAGGCCCCAGACCACATCAACATCAGGCGTGCGAGGTTCGAGAAAGCAAGGTAGTCTGTCTGAAAAGACCATTCTAGATCTACCTCGCTTCTTCGACCCACGCATGCTGCTAGTTTTGAGATCTTGTTCTACGCCATTTTAATTCATCACCATCCAGCACAGCACCATAAATGGCTCTCAGGATTTTTCTTTCGAATATTAATTTACTTTTTGTTCCTATTCTTTGCTCAGTGCCCAAGTTTCTGATCCATAAGTGAGGACTGGTTTTGGAGGGCCTATATAGTACCTACTTTGTTTACCTTCATAGAAGTTAAGATCAAAAATGTCTAAAGGCGATTTAACATCTGATATAGTCATTTCTGTTATTTATATTTCGATTGCATTAGAGCTGTGAGTCGGAGGTCGAGAATTATTTTACGTAAGTAAAAGAATTTTTGACGATGGTTTTAAACTGCTATTGGGAAGAATGATCTGTTGCGGCTTATAAATATTTGGTTTGATATATTGTTACAGAGACTTGCACATTTTGATGGTTCCAGAATTTAAGTTTCTTTCACTGCTAATCGTGTCCTGCCGATTAAATTTAAATTACCCGGACCCCCCCCCCCCCCGCACCTATCTAAACAGTAAATTTCCATAAACTCAGTAACTATCCGACACAAGGATTGAACGCAGCACCTTGAGGATTCAAAGTTACGTTACGCCACTTGACTATGGGACGGCCAATACTGTTAAATTAAGGTGATTTTAGTGTTGACGAATCGATGTACTCGAAGCTAGTCTCATCTCTAAGATAATTTGTTTTGCAGCAAGCACTTTGATTTCCCAGTAAATTTTACAACAAGCTGAATGAACGTGTGACCAAAAAAAACTCTGGCTCATATTTTGCACCAAAAATTTACATTGCTATTCAGCATGGCGATGCAGCAGCCCCATTATAATTTATGTGTACAAGTATATTAAAAAGTTTTCTATAAAAAAATATCTGATACATGAGATCCATGAATCTTATAAATAGAGTAAAATAAAATGTTATAATCAAAACAAAAAAACGACATAAAGCTCTACAAACCAGATTCCAACAGAGGAAACGAAACCGGAAACGGCTTCCCTCCGATTCAAATTGCGTCCAGTCCGGATACATGGTGTTTTTTTTTTATAATGACTGCACCTACTATGTAAAACACAGAAGCTTTTGGTTAAAGTTAAAGTTCCCTTCTCAAAAAAGAACGAGAGCAAGAATTAAAGTTATGAGTCATTGTGTCATGTTAGCTCAATTGGTTGGAGCATACCCCGGCTAAAGGTGTGGATGGACGCGGGTTCGAATCCCGCACATGACTATAACTTTTTCTCTCGTAAATTTGTAATTTTGTTATTTATCACTTTCTTTTTTTATTATTGCTGAAGGTAATCCTTTGACTTGTAGTGTTAACATAGAATTAACCTAGAATTAGTACCTAGTAATGTTCTTGAGGAAATATGAAGAAATAAGGCATTTTGCGCATGCTCGCTTGACTAGCGACCAGAAGTAGAAAATCTGCCTTCAAACACCTAAAACATTAAAAAATTTCTCTCGGACCTAATTGGATAGTGGAAGTGACAGCAGATCAATCGAAGAGCCGATAATCGGTGCTATAGAAAAGTTCTTGAAATGTGACAACGAATTGAATAAATTACCCAGCGTAGGCATTCTTTAGCTCTTCATAATGATAAATGAAAGCCTTGGGCATATTTAAAAACTCTCTTTGCTCAATATGTTACAATGAATGACTTGGCGAATGATTAGCCGTAAGTTCCTGGCTTGGTAAAAATATTAAAAATATATATTAATAGTCATATTGCATTAATACTCATAATATGGGGTGGGTATGAATAGAAAGATGGTGGAGACTGGGCACAGATGTTATATTAAGTACTAGGTCTGGAGCAAATGGTATGTCCACAAGAACGTTTCTTATATACACGTTCAGCATCTTTAAGATTGATATAACAACACTCACTACTAAACAAATAGTCCCGAACACCCTGTACGCTATAACAAGGACGTCATGCGCGGGCGCACGCCCTCCAGCGATAAACGCGTGTAGGTGCAATTAACCTGTGACTCTCACTTGACCTGGCCGATCGACTGCTTATAATTTTTTACCCTACTGAGTCTGGAACTAACGTTGCTAGATGGCAAAAAGCTAGGCTCATATGCTCATACGCAGGTATGGTTAAAGTGTGTCTTTAAAAATATCCCTTCGAGATTCGTATTGATCCTTTTTCTTAAACATACCTAGGATGAATTATAAGATAAAGATCTCTCTATATTAGCTGCAGCTCTCTACAAGAATACACCATGGAACATTATGTGGAATAATGTAAACAGCCATGGCAAGTTACATAATATATTGCCGATAGTCGTAAAAGTGAATATGGTGTTCATCCAGGCATAACGGTTTATGGGATAATGCCACGGTGTCCTTCTCATGTCCATGGGAATGTTAGGATTAGCGATTCTCATATTTAAAAGGAACTAGCCGTAGAATTAGTACTAGAAGTCGCAGACTCCAAGTCTGAAAATATAGTTCAGTGGTTTTGCTGTACAGAAGTAACATAATCATCACGCATTTATTTACGAAGAGGAGGCATTCTTCGTAGATAAATGCGTGATGATTATGTTACTTCTGTACATTGAATCACAATTGCTCTGTTCTATTTACAATATTTTGAGCTATAGATTATTTATATTATCATTTAAGATTCAAATCAACTATGAAGAAGAATCTATTCAGGGGTAATTATTTTCAGCGTTATCTCGATGAAAATCGAGTATTGAATTGTACATTACCTCCTAAAGAACCTGGTAACAACTTTACGAATTTATCAAACCACGCTTTCAATTTGAATGATGGTTTGTATTGCTCTCTGAAGAAGTGCTTGGCTTTACAACGAAATGAAGACCCTTGAGAGTAAATCAAGTTTTGGCTGGCCTTTGATCACAATATGTACTCTCTGATGGTAAGTGATGACGTCATTGAAGATTACAGGCTTAGCTAAAATGGTTTGCGTCTCAAGGCCAACAACTGGAACTCGCGAGTAGTATTTGGCAACAGATTTCTACTAGTGCCTAGCTATAATGCCATATCACCATGCAATGTCCTGGTTTTCAGGATACCCAAAGACCTCCAACACATTTACATAATTATAAATTTACGAGAGAAAAAAATATAGTCATGTGCGCGGGATTCGCCACCGAACCACCCCTTTAGCCGGGGTATGCTCTAACCAATTGAGCTAACATGACACTATGACTCCTAACTTTAATTCTTGCTCTCGTTCTTCAACCATCGTATCGGGATGAAGCGACACCTATAGTTCAACTTGCGTTGTACTACAAACAAGACCAATTTTGCAATTGGTTTTAAACTTGTAAATGATGGGGTGGATGGACGCGGGTTCGAATCCCGCACATGACTATATTTTTTTCTCTCGTAAATTTATAATTTTGTAACGTAATTCGCCTATCAGGCGTTATTGCAAACTTAACAATATTAAAACCTTAAACACAATCTAATGACTGCCATCCTAAGCCATCAGCCGATACAGAATGCTTATAAAAAGTGCCCACCCGAAGCAAGATCACGCCCAATATTAAATGCTACCAGTGGTCACTCATCTACAAGTAGTGACAGAAGAGAACGTTGCTTAACCTAGGAAGTTGGTTAACAATGAATAGGAAAACTCCAATAGGAGCCTTTTAAACAAGTATACCTATACCTAGGTTTTTTAATTGCTGATAGGTAAGCCTTTAACCACAGTCTCACCTGATGGTAAGTGATGATGTGGTCGAAGGTGTTAACAGGCTTAACCTAGAATTATTGGCTCTCAAGGACAGCTGCCGGAACACACCGTTTGGTGCATGGCGATAGATTTTCTACTTGAGGGTGGTCGATAGCCAGGCGGGCATTCGCAAAATGCCCTTCCACTATGCGGTGAATCTCAAGCCCGTGGCGGGATTCGAACCATGGACCTGCTGCGCGGCAGTCCATAGCCGATGCCACTGGGCCATCATTGCTTCATATAGGTAAATACTTCCATGGGTAAATACAATTATAAACACAAAATCCTTTCTAAAAAAAACAAGCAGTCACAGACAAAGCATCCGCGTGGTCAGAGAGGAAGCGCATTACCATACGCCGACCGGAAACGAGCCCGACGCCATTGTCGGAGCCATCTTGAATGCAGGAAAAGCTTTTTGCTTTTTATATCTGGTTATATACATTTTGAATCCATCTTTTTTAAATGAAAGTATACGAACCTATTTATACTTACGAGTGAATATATCAGGAGCAGATAGCTTAGCGAAAATCATGTCATCTGTCGTGTGTGGCTTTGGACATATACTAAAGCTAAGACTTTCAAGTAAAAATCGGTCGCCAAGAACTTTGTGCATCGCTACATCACTACCTACACTTAAAATAATAATTGCTTTGATTAGGCCATAAATACTTTTATAAATAACCTATGAGCTATGAGCCGAGAAAGAATGAGGTAATAACATCCTGCTGAGGTTCTAACAGACCGCTTTGGTGGCTGCTCCAGCATTTGCAGATGCACCGTGTTTGTTTATAACCATTATAGTTGTCATTGTTAATGCTATTCTTTTTCCTAGTAGGTATACCGCAAAATTTACTTCGGAAGACGCAAGACGAAGTTAGTTGAACGGGTAGGAAGCGGTGAGGGTAAATACCTATTTAACGTCTAGGTACAGGGCTCATGTGGATTTTTGCTTATCATTTAATTGCCATAAAAATGCTTCATCACTTGAAATAAGATTAATTTATATGTAGATATGTCTAATTTTGATCGCAGCCTAAATATTTTGCAATATTATTTACATAACAAGCTTCAACTATTCTAATTGGCCATCGCTGAAGCCACGCAACTCGACTGGTTTTATTACAAAAGACCTAATTTTCCGAGCACCTTTCTAAAAATCTCCACAATTTACCGGCAAAACCCGTTTCGAGCGTCAGATTTATACGATTAGATGCGTACGCGCAGACCAATCACAAGCTGCGTTCACATGTGTGCGTGTAGCATTACCGTACAGTGTACGTATACGAGATTGTTGTGTGATATATGATACAAAGTGGTTCGTAATCTCAGGTTCCAAACTTGATACTTTTAATATTCTTCCGTTACATTTTCAACTTTATCGTAAAGACATAAAGGTATATCGTTTTTGGAAGTGTTGCTGTGTATATTTGTCTGACTGATGTCATTCACTTCTATTGTATCTTATATTGCGCTTATTTCACGTGAACTATATGGATGAGTCATTTCATATGTGACAGGAAACAGTATAAATTTTAGATGTTTTTTTGTTTGTTATAATTTTATTGTTTTGGACGACATTGTTGTGCGTTTTGTAAATGGGTTGTGGTTTATGAGAATTTAAATGGTAGTTCTTGCCTCGTTAAGCTTATACTGCTTCCTATTTACTAAACGCAATGTTTATGTAAGGCGTGGAGTATGTAATATGGATAGTTATGTATAGAAATAATGGGTGTTTCTTGTTACATATGGTTTTTCTCGTTTATAATAATGCATATTCATTGCCTAGATTGTTATTGATTTATTAAGCAAATTCATAAGTTACGAGCCTACGCTTTCTATGGCACGAGGAATTGAATTGTTGAATTGGAGTATTTACATACCTATTCGATTTAACCTTATTATAAAAAATATTGGAGCACAAAATTTTATGCTCCGCGCAGGAATCGAACTCGCGTTTTCCGATTTTGCGCAGGATACTTAAATCTCTCGGTCACCTGGGCACGGTCTTTCGAGCCGAAATTTTGTGCTCCAATTGTATTACTTTAACCTGCTGAAATCCCTTTTTAGAACCTACCAAAATGCAAACAAAATGGTTCACTCAAATAAGTACATAAAAATGTAAGAGTTTATAATACCAAAACGCTAATACTTAGTTAAGTAGGTACTATGTAGAATAAGACTGAACAAAATTAAATATCATAGAAAATTTCAAGAATTACAACTATGGAATTAAAGTATTTTTCTTATTAAAGCAACTGTAAAAAAATGAAAAATGGCAAATTCAATATTGACCTAAATATTTCTAGTTATGATTTTTTTTTCAAGCTATTTTGTTACTATTTGACTAACGATTTATGTTACTAGTTTTGTGTTAAGACGCGTTCTTTTGGTTTTCACCCAAACTTATCGCATTTTCACTATCTCTTTCACTCCCATGCAGTTCGGTAGTAACAGAATTTCAGCATTAGATTTCAAAGTTAGGTGCTTGGCAATTCATTTTATATACTTGTGGGTAGCAGATAGCCAGGCGAGCGTTCGAAAAATAGTCCAATACCATGTCCACAGCGTAATATGTACCATGGAAGTGCTCCATGCGTGGCAGTGCATAGCAATTGCTGCTGGGCCATCACTGCTTTGAAGACTGTTAAATGCGTAAGTATATACCGGCCGTAAAGAAGAGTTCAGTCACCGGGGAAATCCTATTTCCTAATAACAATAAAATACAGTTAAACAAGGAAACACTACGTTTTTTGTTCAAATATATCCATTAGTGTTAGAGGATCCGCAGTCAGTTGATCCTAGGAACTGAAGGATGTTTTTCTATCCTACATATTAACTTTGAATCTAAGCAAACTAATAAATTATATCGTTATGCTTGTAGTCCTCGAACGAATATAAAAAGAAGTATTGAAACGTTGACGTTTAGTTCCTTATAAAGATCCTATTGTTATCTACTGGGCACAGGTTCCAGATTAGAGACTTTTACAATTAGGTACAATTTCTTTGTCGAACAATCAAAATTATTTATTATCAACGCCCTTCAACCATTGAACAAAGACCTCTGTCATAATGCTTTACCATAACCGCTACGCTTGGCAGGCGTCTTGTTAGATGGCAGTCTTTCAAAAGGTGCTGGCCACCATCTACTTTTTTATCATTTCATCGCCTATTACGACTCACAGAGAGATATACTTACCTACGGGGTGCTATTCTAAGTAGTTTGGGACCTCGGGGGAAACCAAATTACATATACAAAATTCAAAAAATATGTCTGCCTCGCCCAAAAACCTAAATTTTTAGCGACTCGAGATGATGTAACGATTCTTACGATACCCCATACCTACATCCAGATCTGTTCGGACATTTAAAAGGTATGGAGGAACAAAGAATTATTTTATTTTATGTGGTTACGACGGAACAAGCACAAAGTGGGCTTTGGGCTTGTTCCCACAACATCAGATGGTTACTTACTCTCTTGGTGACTAACCTCTGCCTACAACAGATGAATTTCGTCCGAACAAGTTGCACTGCGCCCGTCACACTGAGACATGCAGTTGACGTGTGCCTGTAATTTTATCTGGCTTTCAAGGATCGCTGCCGGAACACACTAGTTAGTGCTTGAGGGTGGTAGCTAGCCAGACGAGCACAAACCGGCGGCTGACCTTGCTTCCTTACTTGCTCTAGTTCCGATATGACTAGTGTGTCCAGAGTGGTTGAAGTAAAAAAGTTACATGCCAAAGTTTTATAGGAAAATACGACTTAAAAGTACAAAACTCTTGAATAATAGTCATTCTAGGTTAACTTGAACAACTTCGACTCCATCATCACTTAGTATTAGCTAAAATAGTAGTCAAAGGCTATAAAAAAAAACTTAGTTCTTTGAAAGAAATCATTATGTAAAGCAAGTAAGTAAGTATACTTATTTTGAATTCCTACGAACTCAAAATTAGCTGGAATCATTTACGCAGTTCTCACTGAACACTAACTAGGTACCTATACAGGGTTATTGGTATAATGCTAACAACCTCTTAGGGTTGACTTCTACTGGTCCTAACAAACATTTTAAGATGTTTTTTTTGTTTTGATTTTTTTAAATTTATTTTTTTGTTTTAATGCCTTCTCCGAGCCAAGAGCGCCAGCCAAGGCAATACTGGACCGCGTCGTGCTCCCTTTGAAAAGAGTTTTGAATATTTACACCAAGCAAAGTAGCAAAAAAATATGAAATAATACATTACAGGCACAAGAGACTTTTAACATCAGGTGGTCTTCGTACTTACTTAATCCGTCAAAAGCAAATAAAAAAACACAAAAAAAAAACTTTTCTTTTTCATTACAAAAAAAAGTATCAAAATGATTGTTAGGACTAGCAAAAGTCAACCCTAAGAGGTTGTTAGTATTATACCAATAGACCTGTATAATAGTTAGACCACGGATATAAAAAAATCGGGAGAATGGGCACCCGTACCTCTAACCTCTAACATGGCAACGTCAAATCAGGCGACGTCTCCTGATTGAGTCGCAGTAGTGTGCGTATGTGCGTCTACTACACGCTTGTCTTCCTGTCTTTGTCATTCATTCAAACGTATCATATACAATGGAAGTGTAGCTGTGTGCATTATATGCTTGTGTTTAATTTTCTCCACATTATATTGTACAGCGTACCCTATCTTAGGTTTTTTAAATCAATGAGACCACCAGTTCGTTTTGAAACTTCGCCTTTTCAAAATGACTTTTCATATGATGAGATAGAGGTTTGGGATTCAGAGAGTAGGTAGGTAGATATAAGAGTCTTTGACCTCTTACCTCACCTGGTATTTACGATGATGCACTCGAAAATTGTAAGGGTTATCTAATTCTATGAACTGTATCTAAGGGATACTCAATCATAAATATGTGAAGTTTTAGGACGCGTGACTCTTTTCCATATCGTTAAACTCATATATAAAAGCTAGGGCCCGCATAGGTTGCGACTCTGCTGAAGCTTTCGACAAACTTAATTTTAAGTTCTTCGCAAAATTCGGAACTTGTTTGTATTAGGTAGGTTATTTGGAAATACAAAGCAAAACATTACCGAAAGTTGATGGTTATAAGTATTTATGTTAGTAAAGAACTTAATTATTATTTTGTAATATATTATGCTGCACAATATCGCCATGAAATGAATTCCAACGTCCTTTGATAAGATAACAATAATGTGCTACGGGTAAAGGCAATTTGTCAATAGCAAATTGTACATCGTAAAATCTAATACAGACATCATCTCGCATAACGTTCTAAAACCGTTCCCAATTTGCTCCATACACTCGACACATGTATCTAAGGCAACGGTATAAACCCATACAGCCTCCCAATTAAGTGGAGTAAAATTCTGAACGCACCTACGCACACAAGTAAACCACGCTCCGCCCACTAGCAACCAACCAATCAGAGCGCGATGTCAACCCTCCTGCGCGATCGCTACCTCGCCATTGGCCGGTTCAGTAACGATCTTGATACGGAGGGAATTTTTCGGGTGTTTTATGAAATCTCGGGGTACGCAGAAGCGACGGTTTTGGTACTTTATAGAGGCGCGATTGTGCTGGTTTTTATGTTTGTCGTTATGATAATATCGTTATGGATGATGCGGTCGTTGTTTTTGTGTAATGGGCGCGGGGATGGCAGATTTTTTTTATATGGCTAAGTGGATAGAAGGGTTTTATTTCTGTAATACTGTTATGATAATACAGGTTGAAACGGCATGTCTTTTCCGCAATAAGCGTATGAAAAAGAAGTTTTATCTATAGGGATATCATCAAAGAACTATTTCAGAAGTCAAACTAACCTGATGGCTGTAAGAAGGCTTTCCTTTAGGTATATCTTACGCCATATAGCTCTATAAATAGATAGGTAGATGAAATTTGTCATACGCAGTGATGTCACATTTAATATTGTGACATCACATAAAATTGATACTATTCGGGCTTACCTAGGTATATGTCAATAGACTCAGAGCTCTGCCATTGTCGCTAACCATTACTTATTTATCAATTACCTATCATGTATTATTTTAGTTTCTGGGAAACTTTTTGAACATTGGATTGGATAAGAAACTAATAATTAAATATAAAATAAAATTATATATGGGAATAACTAATAAATATATAAAAGATACTTTGTATCGCTCAATCAATATCATGTATTGTAGGAAGGTAATTGTTGAATGATGGGATTCGTATTAGTTCGTACTTTTTATAAATCAGGATTCTATTGAACAACAATGTAGGTATATTATTTTAGTAAATATGTATCGTAACTAATGGTAAATTCATTAAAAACAAGCCATATTAAGTAATTGTAGCCTGCTTTTTTACTCTCGGAAATGAATTAAGTAGCTCTTGAGAAAGTAGAAGGAGAAGTCAACCAAAATTCAGGTCTTGTGTTTTGTATGCAATTCAATAAAAAATACGGACTTGTGTGTATTTAATGTGATTTAACAACCAAATACAACTTAACTTCTGCAGTGATGGAATATATAATAATGAATAATTAATCACTGCAGCTCACTTTCACAAAACCAACGAAATCCTTAGAAAGTTTAGCGTTTGGATTCAAAAAAAAATCAATTATACCTTGGACTTACATGTATAGTATTCCATCATGTTTTGATTGTATCTGTAAGCGGCGGACAGGTCCACGCCGCCGCCGGCCCTTAGCCCAAAGAGGGCCGCAAAAGTGGCCTTACTTTGCCCCTCCAGCTTGACCACAATCACTGCACTTTCACCAGAAAAGTATCAAAATCACTTGTCCGATTTTGCACAAAACAATTATGACAATTCCATTCTGTTTTCAAATTGTTACTTGTGATGTTTCAAACACGTCAAAATTTGTAAATTTTTAACATCACTAGCAGTTCTTTTTTTGAAAATTCGTGTAACTTTTGTGGTTAATTCACATTTCAAATATTCCAAAAATAAAATAAGCACTTTCAATATGTGTACTTATCACAATAATGTTCACTTGTTACATATTTTCTTCTTTTTATAGTTCAATTTTTCACCTTTTACACACTGTGATTGAAATATAAAGGTCACATTAATATTTGAAGTAAGTAGGTACTTATGATTAGTTCGAACGCTCAATAATGTTTAACCAAAATCACGACTAACTGAAACTCTACTATCATCCCGACTAAAAGACAAATTAAAGATTAAACGATTCGAGATTAATCTTGACTAAAATAAAATCTTTATCCGGTGAAAAAAACAATACCTATTTGTCAAAAGCCAACGATTTGGTAGTTAATTTCAATGCACTAATGGTTTCCACGAAAAAACGTTTTGACACCGTGAAAGTACCATAAAATCATTGACGCTTCGATTGGTTTACGTAAAGAGACTTGATCGATTCAATGCTGGTAAGATTTTATCGGGTTTTGGCCGATTTTACCGGAGTTTGGGCGATTTTCCGCTGTTTGACTTCTGCTTTTCCGGTTGGGTTGTGGCAGGTGGAGTAATTTGTGTAATTTTCTCACGAGAATAGCAATTTTTAATTATCTGACTGTTAAAAATGGAAATAGAAATTAACGCGTGTATTTTTATTGTATGCTTTTGATCAGGTTTCGGAGTTGTTTGTAGGATTTACCTACTTATATTTCAAGTACCAAAATAAGTCAGTAGGTGTATCTAGCCGTGTTGCACTGGCGTAGGTATGTTAACATGTGCTTGTCACTAGTAACGTGATTCGATATTTAAACGAAATATAACCGTTATTTTTTATTACAATATATAAATAAAATATTATAGGCTAACTTTAAACTCCAAATCCAGCCGATTCGTATTCTAACTACCTCTCTATTATTTAACTGAATAACACATGATTGTATACCGATACAGAGTAATGTTGCCATAACAAAAAATCACGTCACTTTCTTTGGTAAATTTTCCACACGTTTTCTCACTTTCACCACAATCCAACAAATTGTCCTGTGTCAATAAATTAAGAACAATTAAAATAGGTACGTCTTAATCAGGCAGTGTTCACAACCGTACAGATGACTTAGCGTTGATTTTGAGGTATATTTTACGGTTGGTAAGTTCAGAATCGATGGATTGTGACAAGGGGTTCGGTTTCAGATATCTTAGATGTAAGTCCGCACTGTCAGACGACCGTGGGATTGGCGTTCCCGCGCTTAGTTTTTATTAATTACGCAACTTCCTCTGTCATTTTTTTATGTTATTGTGACAGAAAAAGCACGAGGCTCACCTGATGTTAAGCGGACTAACATCTGCATAAAACACAAGTCACAAGTGACTGAACTGCGCCCGTCACCTTTGAGACATATTATAGTTGTTCAGTCTCATGTGCCTGTAATTTTACTGGCTTGCAAGGACTGCAGCCGGAACACACTGTTAGGTGCTTGATTTTCTACTTGAAGGTGGTTGCTAGCCAGGCGAGCATTCGCAAACTGTCCTTCCACCGTGTGGTGAAGCTCAAGCCGACGCTGGGTATCGAAGCATGGACCTGCGGCTTGGCTATCCATAGCTATTAACGATCGGCCATCATTGATTACACTGTTGTCATACCTTAATATTGTATTATTTATATTTAATAATTGAAGCAGTGATAGCTCAGTGGCTTTGGCTATGGATTGCCGCGCAGCAGGTCCATGGTTCGGATCCCGCCGCAGGCTTGAGCTTCATCACATTGTGGAAGGGCATTTTGGCGAATGCCCGCCTGTTTAGCGACCACCCTCAAGTAGAAAATCTGTCGCTAAGCACCTAACGGTGCGTTCCGGCAGCTGTCCTTGAGAGCCAGTCATTCTAGGTTAAGCCTGTTAACACCTTCGACCACATCATCACTTACCATCAGGTGAGGTTGTGGTCAAAGGCTTACCTATCAGCAATAAAAAAAAAATATATATAATATTAAAAGATAAAATTAATTTTCAGTGTATAAAAATAACTCGTTAAATTTAAGTAGGTACCTATTATGTACTAAAAAGATTTTCCAAAATAAAATTACTTTATTTGTAATTGAGCTGTGCCATAAAATTATGTATATCAATTATTTTTCCAATAGATTAACCTAAGTCAATGTTTTTAAATTATAACCTTTGATAATAACTTGTGTTAGGTTAGGTGATATATTTCATATAACCTTAATGACATGTTGTGTAGATTTAAATAAATATATATAAAAAAAACCGAAATCTCCTTTTTATTCAAAGCCAGGATGTACCAATGATCAAGTTATTTTATAAAAAAACGACAGATAAGTAATAAAATAAGTAATTGTTACCTAAACGTAGATATATTACCTATACCTAATATCGATAAAATTTAATTTTGACACATTGTGTACGTCATACAAATAATTCCAATGTACCTACCTAAGTTTTTTTTTTAAATCTTGTGACAGAACAAGCTCGAGGCCCACCTGATGTTAAGCGGTTACCTCCGCCTATAACAGATGCATTTCGTCACAAGTGACGAATTGCCCTGCGCGCGTCACCTTGAGACATAGTTGTTATGTCTCATGTGCCTGTGATTTCACTGGCTCCCAAGGACTGCTGCCGGAACACACCGTTAGGTGCTTGGCGACAGATTTTCAATTGTTACCTAAACGTAGATATATTATATTGGCATTCGAATCATGGACCTGCTGCGCGGCAGTCCATAGCCAATGCCACTGAGCCATCACTGCTTCAAGTATTACGTTATATATTTTAAATCTTCTTTTATTTTTTGATTACAAGGAGTATTTTTTATAAGGTAAATATAAGTCTATTCAGCCAGTACCTTAATATATTAAATACATAAGACCTATGTAAATTCACACGACAGGTTCTCGACATACGATACGCGCAGCTCTTATTTAGACGGGTATTAGAATTACATGCCGTATTAATTTACATTGTCTTGTTTTCCTGCGAGATATTACGTATAAATATATATATATAAAAATACACGAAGAACAAGTTTATATCAACATATTAAAATAATATCTTGAATTGTCATGCCAAGTTGGGTGTCTCGTGAGCTTTCATTGGAAAATTCCATACAGAATGTTCTCGAATTTTTATCTATTAGAACTATTCAAGTGTCATTTCCCATATTATTGATTATAATATTTTGATATGCTTTGGCTATTATTAAGTATTTCTCTAGGTTACATATTAAGGATTATAATAGATGAAAAATGTACCTAGGTAACTACGTTTTAAAGAAAATCAACATAGCACCTTTATCTACACAAATAAACAATTCAAATTCAAATTCAAAATCATTTATTCAATTTAGGCGACTACGACGCTCTTATGAAGGTCAATTACAAATTTTTATATTGAAATATTCTACATTGTACTGCCACGTTCAGCAAAAAAAAAATTATAGAGCCACTGCGAGAAGAACGGGCAAGAAACTCGGGGCCATTCTTTTAAACATCTTTTAACAATGTGTTATATACAATATAATATGACTATTACAATATTTGTTCAAATTACGTAGGTGACAGGTGATAGCTTGGCAGAGGCGGAACTTTCCAAGCATCTTTGTCGTTTAAGTAATCACAAACTTTGTAGTATGATTTCTTAATCAAAATATTTTTCACATGCAACTTGAATTTTCCTTCTGTGAGCATTGTAATATGTTTAATACATATAATACGTTGTATATTTTATAGGCTTTGGCTTAAATATTTGTATATATTCTTATAGGTAGGTAGGAAGGTACAGGTTTTAATGGTTACTTTTTATTAGGTTCCCGACGGTAGATCATAAAATTACTTTTTGTATATATGTAATATACCTCATATGTATAATAATATCATACCATATATATATATTTGTATTCCAAAAGATAAAACGTCTTTGTTTTAGAAATAATGATTTAAGTCTCCAGAGTATCGAAGATTGATATATAAATGATGATTATTTTTTAAATCACGGAGGAAAATACCTAATACTCAGGTTTTTTTTAATTTAACAGAATTTTGTATGCCTAGGAATAAATATTTGTTTTTTTTTTATAGGTAAGTAGATACAGGTGTAAGCCTTATTTAGGTATCACAAGTAACCGATATCTACCATTTTTGAATGAAATACAATTGTTTTCATTATCTATGATGTCTACGGATTTATAGTAAAATTTGTTTCGTTCCCGACGGTAGATGATCAAACATTTTGTTATGTATACTATAATTGTAGTTATTATAATAAACATATTATGATATTCCAAAAGATAAAATGTCTTTGTTTAGGAATAATTATTTATTTCTCATCAAACATTGATGTAAAAAAGATTAATATTTTTTTAATCACATAAGAAAATAGGTACAAATACCTGTTTTAAAGAAGATCAAGATAATAATACCATTTATATTTCATATGCCCAGGATTCAATATTTGTTTTTATTTTTATAAAGAGATTGGTACCTACAGGTTTTAATAATATTTAATATTAGTTTTCCGACGGTAAGTAGTTCCAAAAGGTAAAACTTCTTTGATAAAAAAATTAAATTGGTTTCAAATAACACTGATTATTGAACGTAACAATACCACATCACTATAAAAAAATAAATGTTTCAAAATCCGAACGCGATAAAGATTTGAAAATGGAATTAAAAATCTGGCACATTTTAATCACTTGCACACCACAAACCTAATTCAAATAGACTACGTGAAAATTTCAAAAATCGAACAAAATTATCCAAATATTCGAATATGGATCGCGTCGTGTTTCCCGCGCGTTTCGCTCGACCGCGCGGCGCGGCGCCAAAATCCTCTCTACTGGCACGTGGCGCGAGAGGGTGGGTGCGTTCGGAATTTCGCTACCCGACGAGATTGCGCTGATTATATTTTTTTCTAGGGTGAGATGTGATGTCGTGATGATTTGAATTAAGATTTCGATCGAAGTGGGTGTTTTGAATGTGATCTGTTCATAGGTGTAAAATAATAGTATAGTAATCAAATATTATTTTGCAATTGATTTTCTTAATAGCGTGGATGAAAAGTTGGGTCAAGATAAGGTAATTTTATATAATATGTGTAAAACACGATATCAAGTTGTTCTTGTAAAATTAAAGTGCTCATGCATGTTTGGTAATATTAGAGTAGCATGCAAATTATAACTGTTTTAATAAGTTATATTATTATATTTTTAAATTATTTAAGGAAGTCTTTTAAATCATAAATGTTTTGTCCTGCAACCATTCATAAACTAAGATTTTTTCAACTCTCTGTTCAGAAATTATCTTTTTAAAATGTGTTATATTCAGATCTTTAAATTCATTTGGTAACATATTGAATATCTTAACACACAGCTAAGTTTTTCGAATATTTCGCTGATTTTGGAATAACATTATATACTAGTATGTACGTACCTATGTACTGACTGACCACCGAGGTTCAGAAATAGGATCTTGTTCTCTAATAGTTACAGATGTAGGTTCTACAGATCCCTTAATAGGTACTTACCTAAGTTATAGATTATTATCGAATGGTTTTTTTTTCCAGTATACCATCCTGGAGTATTTCCAATTATTCTATGGAAGTGGTTGCCGGGTAGTCAAATTTTTCCATCTGTTTTTTTAGTGTATATATTATGACACTGCCGTTTGATTTATATATATATATTTGATTTATATTATGTGTAAGTAACGGAATAAGCTCGCTTACTTTATGGTAAGCGGTAATATTAAGGGTATATTTAGACGAACGCCCCCATACAAAACGCAGCTCCAATCTCATTTTAATAATAGCGAATAAAACTCAATGATTTTTTACCTACGTAATCACTACCCTAATATCTAGGTTTGTGGTGCATCAGATTTTCATAAAATTATACAGTTGTGAAATTACACTAGCTCAAAAACTCGTAATTTTAGATAAAAGAAAGACCCAACTTTAAGAATCTCTTTCAAGAAAAATAAGCATATTTTTAATATTTCTATTGCACCACAAACATGAGGAATATAATTAACTTTCTATAATGGGAAGTTATTTATACATGTGTACTATACTTTTTAAATAAATCTGGAGCTACGAATAACTGGCTAAAACTCCTAAAAACGAGTGCTATATAGTAAACGCTATATAAAAAAATATTTAATTATTAGTCCAAAAGAAAAAGGATTCAAGCCAGAAACGATAAGTCTAATAATACACTATATTTCCATGCGAGTTTTTTTTTAATAACAAGTTGAGTTTACTAATATAAAAGTTCACGCTTCGGCTGACGGGTAATGTCCTTAATCATTAACATCATCATAATTAACCATTAATTTAGCAATGGTTTAGATTAATTAAATTATCAGAGGTTAATCATCTGCTACAGATGCGTTCCGTCACATGTGACGAATTGCCCTGCGCCCATCACCTTGACACATACAGTTCAACCAAGTTATCTGTGAAGTGACAGAAAAAGGAACTACGAAATTGCTTACGAAAAAATTTTTTACCAAAAAATGGAACCGACTTCAACACCCAAAAGTGTGAAATAACTTGTTGAAGTCGGTACCATGATAGTTCAAAAGTACCTATTATCACAAAATTGTTCTCATGATACCGACTTCGACAAGTTATTTCACACTTTTGGGTGTTGAAGTCGGTTCCATTATTTGGTAAATTTTTTTTTACACTCTTGTTAGTGACCCTTGCTACTTACGGGATCGATTCTCATTCATTGTCAACGACTATATCATCAAGATAGGTGAATATTTTTAAGTTATTGGAACGTTACTCAAAAACGGCTTGACCGATTTTGATGAAATTTAAAATGGGACCAAACGACAAGCATCAGCTTTTTAACAAAAAAATACTCACCCAGTTAAGAGTTCTTAGGTAACAAACATAAAAAAAAACACAGACGAATTGAGAACCTCCTCCTTTTTTGGAAGTCGGTTAAAAATTAGAAAAAGAATTTGGTGTTTCTCAACCAACAGCGCCCTCTTAGAGTTCACACATAAGTTGGTCGATCTGTTGTTAAGTCTCACGTGTGTAATTTCCTAATTACTGCGTCTCAAGGACTACTAAGTGAACAAAAATAATAATGAATCATTAATCTTTAAAAAAAAAACTAGCTAACCTAGAATGATTGGCCCTCAAGGACAGCTGCCGGAACAAACCGTTAGGTGCTTGGCGACAGATTATCTACTTGAGGGTGGTAGCTAGCCAGGCGGGCATTCGTAAAATGCCCCACCACCATGCAAAATCACTTACCTACCTACATAGTTATAGTGACTAAGTATAAACACAGAAAGACAAACCCATACTAATATGTATACTATATAATTAATAACCAAGTCAGTAATTAATCGACTTTACAGAGAGATCACTAATGTACAACACAATGAGCAAATTGATGGATCATGTCATCATTATTCAATTATGTATCTAATGTACATAGTATTAGAGTGTATATATCTAATGTATAACATATTGATCATAATTCAATAACTCTACTTAAATATATCGTAAGGGGATTCTATAGGTATGTCTACTTAAGGGCTAATTGTAGGTTATGTTAGAAGAGCTCGTAGCGAAGTTTGCTTAGCCGTTCTTAACCGATCAGCTAAGTTAAGCAACGTCCGCCGCGGTCAAGAGTTGGATGGGTGACCGCTAGTGACACTACTACGTGCTTCGGAGGCACGTTAAGCCGTCGGTCCCGGTTGTTGTCTTAGGATGGCAGTCGGTTATAGCATGGTGTTTGGGCATTTTGCGAATGCCCGCCTGGCTAGCTACCACCCTCAAGTAGAAGACCTGTCACCAAAAACCAAGAACGCTGTGCAGCGCTCTTGAGAGCCAGTAATTCTAGGTTAGCCTGAAGAACATCTTCGACCACATCATCACTTACCATCAGGTGAGATAGTGGACAAAGGATAGCCTACCAACTACTATAAAAAAATGAATAATGATGTCTTTTTTTAATTATTTTTATTTTTTAAGGTATTTATCTCCTAATTTTACTGTGTATGATATGGGTAGTTTTAGTCTGAAATAATCGTAGCTACTTTATGGTACAATGTACAAGACGTGTGTAATGTTGATTAGCTCTGAGGCGCCATATTGAGACCCGAGCCGTCAGGTGGGAGCCGATGACGGTAATCATCAATACACACGTGTATCATATGACGTTTTTCAACACACTCGTGAAGAAAATAATACTAACAAATAATTTTACCTTGGAGTTTTCAGGTAAACTTTCTATAATGTTAGGGCTTCACATCTTATATCGAGCGGCGTACAACGTAAATGATTTTCTTCATAACTAGTACAGTAGACGTCTTAATAAGTATATTTTCAACAGTGAAAACGAGTTGTGTAACTTTACTATCAATAGCGGGAAAAATTTATCAATTTTCCTGTGCGCGCGCATGGCGATCGGCCATAGACTAAAAATTACCTAGGTTTCTTTTTTTGCTTTTTGCGGTAAGCGTTTCAGCCACGTACAAAATGGAGTATTTAAAGTTGTCTATTACAAAATGGAGTATTTAAAGTTATTTATTACAAAATGGGGTATTTAAAGTTAATATGTAATGTTTGTAATTTATGTATTTGGTAAATTATTATATATTGATTTTTAAGTTCTAATTACTCATTAAATACTTAGTTGAATATTTAAAAAAAACACTTAATTACATAACATATCTAATTATATCATGCTTATGCGTATTTAAGTAACAAACCAATTGTTTTTCTCACTATAATGATTGAACGGGCATTATAACACACAGAAAATTAAGCCTTAACATCTTAGCAAGACTTAGAAAATAGAAAGTCCATCCGTCATAACTTACGTCATATCATCTCTAAGCATGTAGGTACCTCTACTTAAAATGAGACTAACGTAACTGACAACATGCGATAAACTTAAATTGAGCTCTACGCACTTTTGAAACATTTTATATTAACTAAGTATAATATACAATTGATGAATATTTAAATGACAAATTTATATAAATTATAGTTTTAATGATAATAATGCTAAATAATGCTTATTTCTTAATTTAATGTTTGGGATAAAAATTTAAATGGTTTAAAAATATATGATCGTTAAAGTAATAAAAAAAATTGACTGTTTTTTCAGAGTTTTAAAATTATTGATAGCTTTTCATGTTGTCTAGTAAAATTTAATTTTGCATGCCATAATGGTGGAATTAATATCCAATCAACCTTCAATCAAATATCAATCAACAGTAAATGATGACACCTTTTTCAAGACCCACCCAAAAGTATATGGTAAATGGTTTTGAAGCAATGATGTCCGCAGGCCCATGGTTCAATCCCCACTACCAGCTTGAGCTTCACAGCATAGTAGAAGGCATTTTGCCAATGCTCGCCTGGCTAACTAACACCCTCAAGTAGATAATCTGTCGCCAAGCACCTAACAGTTTAAAATTCGATTGCAAAATATTTATTTCGCAGAGCATGGGTACAATGGTACTATGGTATTCATATATGTGTATTATTACAAGTAAGTATATACATGGTAAATTTTAATATAGGTAGGTTAAATTATTTGTATGCTGTACATTTATGATAATTTCAGTAAGTTTTATAATTTTCGAAATACTGCCTCTCACATCGAATATATTATAAATCCTCTATTCTTGGTTGTCTGGAAGAAATCGCTATAAGCAATAAGGCCGCCATTTTGCACTTGATTATTTTATGTATAAGCCTTTTTTGTAATGTTATTTTTTAAGTTCTTGTGCAAATAAGGTGTTTTCTATCTGTCTATCTACAATATAATGATGTGTAGACAGTAGTCAATAGGGAAAATCACCATGCTTTAACCAAATTGGCATGCAGAAATTAAGTATTAATTGTGTAACTAAAATTACAAACACAAGAAATTCAATGATGGCTGCCGAAAGCAGTCCTTGAGAACCAGTAATTCTAGGTTAGCCTGAACAACATCTATGACCAAATTATCACTTAATCAGGTGAGATAGTGGTCGAAGGCTAGCCTAATAGTCATCAAAAATGTTGCCCAAATGATTATATTGTACTAGCTGAAGAATATGAACTAGGACAGGCAAAGAGACAGAAGAAGGCTGAAGATAGTATACATATATTGTGGAACTGCGTGAATCGCATGTGTGCATGAGTACTGTATTGACTTTTATGACAATTAAAAGAACATAATGGCAGAAGAATACATATTATGCAGACTCTTCTAAGCTAAGGATAAGGACTTAAAGAAAAAGATAATGGTTATATTCCTTACAGACCAGTTAAATCATTTTCAATGTTGTCGCCCGTGGAGAGCTCTAATTATTCAAAGTTTATTTATAATAAAATCATTTAATTTGAACATATTTTATCCGTCTATGTTGGTATATTTTGATAGAATTCAAACCTTAAGGAAATCACGTGTGTGGCGGTAAATCCAAAATGTCAACAGTTTCATCGCTTTTATATAACTATATTTTATAACATAGTATTTATGAGTCTAAAAAAATATTACATGTATTATCTTAGAAAAGTTCTTATATCTAACAAAGTTGGATGAGTTACCTACATCTAAAAATCGAAAATATCGAGTAATGAGTAACTGTTACCCAAAATAATTAATTTTATAAACTCTATATTTATTAAAAAATATATCTGATATTGATAGAAAACTACTCTAAACGCGTTCTCGCGTTTTACGAAAAGAAAAACAAAATATTTAATAATAACAAATAATTTTAAAAGTATCCTAAAAAATATTAAAAAATATTTAAATAAAACACTTAAAAAAGCATAAAATTTTATATCTAGTGACAATTCCGCCTAATTTTCCTGTTATCTACGTGACGTCATAAACATCACGCAGCCTAACCGGAAGAATACCCATGGGTATTCTTCTGGTTTCCGCAAAGTAACGCCTGAATCTATCCATTAACAAAATATTTTTTTAATCTTAAGTTACCTCAACCTAACAAGGCTAACTATTGTTTGTAAATAAATGATCACGTTAAACTCCAAATTAAAATTGTTAAAAGTTTGATTTGCCCTCCATATACTTGAGAATCAACAACATTTCAGGATATATGTCATATTCATATATTTCATAAAACATAGGTTAACATTTAGGAGAAGTATTATAATTAAGTATAACCATTATAGGTACTTTTCCTAATTGTTTCACCTTATCAGCATATTAAAATTTCATTACAAATTGACTAAATTATGACATAATTAAGAACAATCACTAAATTAATATATAAACATTGAATAATTAGGTCATGAATTACGAAAATTATACAATAAAAATTAGTAATATGATAAAGTTATTGAAACTATAATCAGTTAAAAGCGAAATTGCTTTTTCAAGTATTGTCACTTACGGCGTTTTTAGTTACAACGACCTACCTCTATTAGTAATTTCGATTGGTCGAGCAACTGTCAAAATGATAATCAAGGCGTGTCTAATGGACTGGAACGTGTTATATATGGTTGTCTCTTTCTAACAGAATTAGGGTACTGGGGACAGCTATAGTTGATTAGGTTCCGTAAGAACAAGTTTATGTTTTAGTGAGATACCAAAGAACATAATATACAACAAATTATTAAGATAAGTGCTATTTGGCTAGTATTGGTAGGGCATTTTGCTGAGCGTCTGGCTAGCTACTATCCTAAAGTAGAAAATGTGTAGCCAAGCACTAAACGATAAGTGTTTTTTATGGTAATATGACGGAAAAAGTACTAGGTTAAGCACCTGTTGTTAAGCGATAACATCTGCCTATAACAGACGCATACCGTTACAAGTGGGAAACTGTACTGCGCCCATCACCCTCAGATATAAAGTTGTTAAGTCTCATGTGCCTGTAATTTCACCGGCATCCATACCTTTCAAACCAGAACACAGAAATGTGACCCTTACTGCTTGGCGTTACAAATCGGTTTGGTGTGACAGTAGACTAACTGTTCTTTAGAGCGTGAACAACTTCGACCACATCATCACTTACCATCAGGTGAGATAGTAGTCAAAGGCTAGCCTGTCAGATTTAAAAAAAAGGTTAAATATAGGTATTGTCTTTTCAAATGTGCTCTGCAAATGTATCATTTTAGGGTTCCGTACCCAAGGGTAAAAACGGGACCCTACTGAGACTTCGCTGTCCGTCCGTCCATCCGTCCGTCCGTCCGTCTGTCACCAGGCTGTATCACAAGAACGGTGATGGCTAGACAGTTGAAACTTTCACAGATGATGTATTTCTGTTGCCGCTATAACAACAAATACAAAAAGTTGACCAAGTGCGGGTCGGACTCGCGCACTTTAAAACAAAAAAGGTTAAAATAACGTCTAATGTAGTATGGCTAATGGTACGGAACACTTCGTGCGCGAGTCGCACTAGCACTTGGACGATTTTTGATACAGCGAAGTATAACCTAATTATACCTATGTGTGTAGGTAGGTATACCAAAAGGTATACCTAAGTATATCCAAAAATATATTCCGAATTTTGATGTGTTTTTCGTGAAATTGTTGGAATTCTAGTAAAGTTCAGAAGGTAATTTTTTTTTACAAATAATAAAAAAAAATTATGACTAAAAACATTGTGCTTCTATAATTTATAAAATATATAAACTGTTGTAGAGATCAAGTTTTGGTAAATGACAAAGATTTTGTAATATTTAAAAAAAGTATAGCTCCGATCGTGCTATATCCAACGGGAAACGATCGGGGATCGCGGCTCGCATGTTTTGATGCGTGGAGCTATTTAAAAAGGTTGAAATTTTTAGTTATCACGCGATAGTGCTTGAAATCATATTTAAAAATAACGTACACAGGTTTTTTTGCTAATTTTACATCGACACGTGGAAATGAGAACATACTTAATGTAGTTAATGCTAATTAAGTACGCTATTACAGTACACATTGTGAAAATCATGAGGTAACAAATCAATAAGATGATTACTGTACTGTAACAGCCAGATAGTACACTGCTGAACACAGCCTCCCCTATGCTATAATACTAATGTTTTTTCTATAATACTAATTATAGAAAAATCACATATTTGCAAAGAGTGAGCAGCAAATTTAACAGTTTAAGTAAAGAGATAACCTCATTAGATTTATTCTGCACAAGCGTGAACTCGGCTAGGCGGCTGCTTAGCTGCGAGTTTTTTAAACATTAAGTAAGATGTTTTTCCTCACTTGGTAATATAATTTTATCATAGTAGCATTATATAAGTATCTAATTTTAACAAACTTTGGTATGATTTGGTGGAAATTTACATTCCAATTTTATTGTAAGAGAATGAATGCTCACGTAAAATTTCCTATTTTCTAAATTGTTTTTTTAAACGTGAGGACCTGTAATTGGCTTTCTTGGTGTTTATCTTTAAAATATTATTTAAAACTGTATTAAGCTGTAGATCTTCCTATAAATAAATAAATAAATAAATCCCCACGCTTGGCAGGCGTCTTAGGGATCGCAGTGTAAGTTGGCAGTTCTTTAGAAGGCGCTGCTGCCCACCTTCCAGGATTTTTCCCTTAGTCGCCTCTTACGACACCCACGGGATGATATGAGGAGGTGCAATTAGAACCCTGCACCCTACATGGCAAATAGGTAATTCGTATATTAATAAGCATTACTAATATTTAAAGCCTAATAGTTATTCAAATTGAACGATACAGTAATCGGTCCAAAACGTACACTTCCGGAGTTAGCAGGTTCGATTCCCAGTGTGGAACTAATTGCGATGACTGGCCGACAAACAGTTTTAGTTTTGACTCTAGAGACGGATGAAAGAAATTGAAAGCGGCTGAGATGCGTGTTTTTATTAGAATTTCAAAAAAAAATGGTTTTCTTTTTTATGCCTGATAGTTTAGCCTTTGACCACTATCTCACCTGATGGTAAGTGATGATGTGGTCGAAGATGTTGTTCAGGCTAACCTAGAAATACTGGCTCTCAAGGACAGCTGCCCGAACACACCGTTAGGTGCTTGGCAACAGATTTTCAACTTGAGGTTGGTAGCTAGCCAGGCGGGCATTCGCAAAATACCCTACCACCATGCTGTAACGACATCGTAAGACAACAACCGGGACCGACAGATAACATGCCCTCCGAAGCACAGAAAAGTTTGGTTGCCGGCAGTGCGCGATGCACCTCTCCATACAAAGTCACAAAACAGTAGCATTTAGAGGTTGTTTTCGCTACGCGGCAACCAAATGCTGGAATAACATCCCTCCACCGATAAGGAACCTCCATAGTGTTCATGCTTTTAGACTAAGGTTAAAGGTCTTTCTCATTTTACATCAACGACAACAGGAAGCTTTACGGCATGATACGAGCGCTATATGAGCCGTTAACATTTACTGTTATATATATTTTTGTTTTTTATTTTATTTTTTATTTATTAGTTCTATCTTGTAATAAAGCATTTATGGCAATAATGATTGTATACATAGCTTTACAGCTAATGGTCACCATTGTTAATATTAAGTATCAATACTTAACTTAATGTTTTAGTACTTCTGCATCTGTTTATTAATGTATGAATTTTCCAGTATTATATAGATTTATTTTATTTTTTTATTTTTCATATGTACATGTCGCATTCTTGTGCACTGTACTAGTATATTTGTACACTTTACTATAAATAAAAATGTACTTACTATTATAATTTCACGTTACTGTCGCAATCAATCTGGTTGACATATTATGTTTCTGTGACGTCACACGATGGATCCATCGGAAGATCAGCCCTGGTTCTCAACCAGGATACGCTGAGATGGGTCCTATTTCTGACAGCTTAGCATTGGGTTGGCATTTTAATTATATTTTATTACTAGCTTTATTTGTTTGTGAAACATATTCTTTTAATTAAGTATGTCAATTTTAATGTTACGCACTGTCTTAAATAAATTAATTTCATTTCATTTCATTTCATTTCAGAAGCGCTCAGTAGTAATGTCACTAGCGTTCACCCATCCAACTCCTAACCGCAGCGGACGTTGCTTAACTTTGCTGATCCATTAAGAACGGCTAAGCAAACTTCGCTACGAGCGCTTCACCTTTGCTTTTTTAGGGTTACGTAGTCCTGACCCTTATAGTTTCGTCATGTCCGTCTGTCTGTCCGTCTGTCCGAGGTTTTGCTAAGAGACCGTTAGTGCTAGAAAACTGAAATTTTGTAAGGGTACGTAAATCAACTACGCCGACAAAATAGTAAAATAAAATTTTTAAAAATATTTTTTCTTAGGATAGCTCCCATACATGTCAAGTGGGAATAAATTTTTTTTTGTCATCTAACCCGTCGTGTATAGTATCGTTGAATAGATATTTTAAAATTATTTAGGGATTGCCAAGACTATTTTTCGATTCAATGCTCCATTTACGAAATATTAACTCGAGCTCACAAGCGGTTTAGAGCCCTTAAGTCTAAGGAGAGACTTTGCCTCCTTATGCGTGTTCTACCGTCTGTACAACGGAGAGTGTTCTGAAGAATTGTTCGACTTGATGCCCACGGCTACCTTTCATTATCGCAACTCTCGCCATCGACAGGGAGTCCAACCTCACACATTGGAACCAGAACGGTATCGAACTGTGCGGGCTCAAAGGGGTTTCATTCCGCGGACGCTTCCATTGTGGAATGAGCTCCCTGCCGTGGTTTTCCCGATGGAGTATAGCATGGGGTTCTTCAAAAAGGGCGTGAAGAGATTTCTTCAGGGTCGGCAACGCGCGAGTGATACCCCTGGTGTTGCAAGCGTCCATAGGCTACGGTAACTGCTTACCGTCAGGCGGGCCGTATGCTTGATTGCCAACATAGTGGTATAAAAAAAAAAAAAAAATTTGCTTTAAAGTGCAAATTTTTGTTCCAGCAGGGCGTCCCTCCCCCCCTCTAAAACCTAAACTGCTGGCTTGAAAAATCTGAAAAAATTCATGATGATAGTGCAGTTCATGAACTTTAAAGGAAAAGTATAGCAGTTTAGGTAACTTTATTGGTTTAGCAGTAATAGTCGTTGAATTTGGGTGTTGGATAATTTTGTACCAAATATAAAATCCTAAGAATAAATCCTTTTAAGTGACTAATATAAAGTAGTTGGTTATTTTTCAAGGGTAAATACTCGCATTGAAAATGGTATTTTAAATAAAAAACTTAAAACTATAACTATGCCCTATGCCATACCACTAGGTGGACTGACGATATCATGAAAGTCGCGGGTAGCCAATGGCTACAAGTGGCTAATAGCCGTTCTTTGGGGAGGATTTGTTCAGCAGTGGACGTCTTCCGGCTGATGACGATGATGCTGATGATGATGATGTCATACATAATAGACTAGCTTTCCAGCCGCGGCTCCACCCGTGCGTATTGCGGTTATCGCGCAAAACTATTTACCTCTTTTTGCGCAATTGGATAAAAACTATCCTTTGTCCTTTCCCGGGTCTCAAACTATTTCCATTAGTATAGATATAGATATGAAATTACAAAGATTCGACTTATATAGGTATAAAGTACTTTCTGGACCTCATCTTAGCCGTACACTAGAAGTGTTTGCTGTCTGTACCTGCCATTTACCTCATTTCACACATCATCAATCTGCTAATTGTAGTGCTCTTCAATAGTGTAAATTTTTTCATAGATAAAGAGGATATTTCTGTGCCATTCACTTGCGTATTGCAACGGAAGGCACTGTATTTAATTTTAAAGATTGATTTAGGGCATGTACTGTATATCGATGATAAGCACCGAGCTCCAGGTCTCGTTTTATGATACGCGACATTTTCCTGGCGGGAGTCTTCATTTCTCGCAATAAGATTATTATTGAGTTATTATAATATTTTTACTTCCTAATGGGATTTCGACCAATTCTGGCTTTATCAGCATACATTTGTAGTTCTAAGATACGCGGCTGCCCTGATATTTTATGGTCTTCGATAGAGGAAGCGTTGTTTTATCTGTTGATATTACGATATACGAACACACCTACGGCTGATACCAAGCTTTTGAAATGTCTGGTATATGACCGACGCGACGGCTACCTTAATTTATATACCATTACCTTAGGTTATCCTACTTTGCACAAGGCGTATACTCCTATCCTATTTCTTAAACACCTCATTTCATATTTTTATTTGATAATGAACACGAAATTATATATGAAATGGAGCGAAATCGAAAGAAAATTTTAAAGTAACAAACGCGTTCCAAATTCTAAATAATTCTAAAGCTGAATAGTTATTATGTTACAGTATTAATGGCCAGACTAGTTATATAGTATAATAGGCCATTTATAAGCTTACTTGCATATATCGGTGTATACTTTTTTTTTTTATCTTTCATATATATATCAACTATTTTATAATAGAATAAATATTTATGCTACAGCAAATAAGTTAAATGACATTCAAATTCTTACAATGTACCAACGGATTCTGAATCGCGTTATCGTTAGGTTTTCATTCCAGTCTCCACCTATAGAATTCACAAATAAACTAATTTTGTTTAATTTTCGAATTACAAGTGAAATAATAACTTAGCAGAAATCGTTCTCTTATTTCTTAGATTTAGCAGGAAGAAAGTGGAGGAGAATAAAGAACTACAGATTCGTTCTATATTATGATAACGGGCTTCTACGGAACCATACATTGTGCGTGGCTCGACACGCATTTGACCATTTATTCAATTTATTATAGCGTTAACACAGTAGATCAATCAAAATCTCATTAAGGTAAGTGTATTCCCGTCAATGTGTACAATAAGACCATCCCTGTGTATCCCGGTCGGTTCCCAGGGAAGTGCCTGCGGTCGTGGTGTCCATTACAGACGCATTACAAATCTTATAGTTGTGGGATTCATTCGTGGACGAATCGAGCTACTTTATTTTAACTGACTCCAATAGGTGGACTTAAAGAGCTCTTTCTGCTCTGCTCTTTCAACTGTATTTTGTTTCTTATTTCATATTTATATGTATTTACTTCTGTTCCCACAAAGTAGAACGAAAGTCCAATCTTCATTGCTGAAGTTCGTGGTCACTTTTGGATAAGTGGGATCGGGCAAACTGTTTCCATTAATTTCGGTCATAAGGGATATGAATAATGATATATCAAAATTGAGACTGCAGAGTGGGATAATTAGAGGTTTGTTGCCATAAGGGATATGTATAAGGATATATGGAAATCGAAATTGCAGAGTGAGATCAATAGAACTTTGTTGCCTAAGGTATATGGACAAGGATATGTATAATATACCATAAGGGTTATTTATAAGGAAATATGGAGATCGAGACTGCAGAGTGAGATAATTAGAGCTGTGTTGCCATAAGGCAACGGCCTTCCACACTGCGGCATAGAATTTAGACGAAGGAGTGACTCTGATCTGGTCAAACCTAGTTGGCGACCGTCCTTTGCTCTCTTTCTTTCAGTATTGCCGACTATAACCAGTTTTTCCAGACTATCGTACCTCTCCTGATTATGTCCAAAATACGTGAGAATGCGCTGACATACACATATAAAAGACCACACAAACTCAATCGAACCAGATCACAGGGCACGTCGGTCACGCGCGTCGAAAGCGAAACCGGCGGCCACAGTACAAAAAACTTAGTGGCTGTCAAACAGTAGGAGATAAAGATTGTCTTGTTGAGTCTAAGTATTTACTTGAAATTATTTTAAACGATTGAAAGACGTAGTTAAGACGGATTACCTACTGTGAAAATCATTTTGATGAAATCCTATATCACTGTTCGTGAAAACGAAATAAAGCTTGGACAATTCCACTTCCGCCAAGCTATCGCCTGTCACCTACGTAATTTAAACTACGTAATTTAAACAAATATTGTAATAATGTTATTATATAATATGTTACCCATTTTAAAAGACGTCCCCGAGTTTTTTGATTGTTCTTCTCGCAGTGGCTTTATACATTTTTTTGCCGAACATGGCAGTAAATTGTACAATATTTCAATATTAAAATTACTAAGGAACTTCATAAGAGTTTCGTAGACGATTACGATTTAGACTAGACTTTTCATTTTCGTATCGATTTCACGTTTTTGCGGTGTTGATGCAGACGTACCCTCCATTGTAAATTATTGATGCGCATTTGTAGGGGTGTGCCTCGTATGTATACGACGTCTTAGTGTGGACGTAAATGCTAATGGTACCTACAGTCAACAGTAAAATATTACGACTTCAGGTAGTAGTATCCAAAACACTCAAACATGTGGAAGAGCGCGCCTTTGTGTATGGAAAGGTTTTTACATTATTTTCGAGTCACCCGAATAACCTCATATATTTTTAACAAGCTGCAAAAACTGGAGTAAGGTTCTAAGTCAACGCGTATTTTTTTTGTTATTTTTTTATTGCTGTTAGACAAGCCGTTGACCACAATCTCACCTGATTTTAAGTGATGATGTGATCGAAGGTGTTAACAGGCTTAACCTAGAATTACTGGCCCTCAAGGGCAGCTGCCGGAACACACTGATAGGTGTTTGTATGTTTGTTTTTATTTAATCTTAATGATTATTTTTTGATATGTAGAGATGATATTTCAATAAGACTAATTTGGAGGTGCACTCTACAAAAAAAATAAAACAAATTGATATTTGACGAAGCAATCCAAAAAAACATATTGTCGAATTGAGGACCTCCCTTTTTGGAAATCAGTTAATAGCCTCAGTATTTTATGAATCGCAACCAAGTTTCAGATGTCGATTACGCGGCGTCCCATCTTCTTATAGTTCATAAAATTGATTTCGTATTTCTAAATATGATAACAGGCACTATTACGTGCTGAGTGGTTAAGGCATCTGGTACGAAATCGGAGGACGAGAGTTCGACTCCCGTCTGGGACTAAACATTTTGTGCTCTGATAATTTCTAAATTAAAAAAAATGATTTCTTATTTTTAATGCTGTTCTGGACCAACATACCTGAATTGGAGGCATTCGGTTACGGGGTAGCATGATATATGGATAGTGAAAATGCAGAGGCATTAATAGAATTTTGTTGCCATAAGAGAACAAAAAAAAGAGCATGTTCTGAACCCACAATTGACGAGCATAAACCTGATTATAAATATATATTTTATATGATAACAACTGAAAAATGACACACACGAGCCTGAGATCTTTACCAAATTACCCTAAAATTACCCACAAAATGTTCACACCGTCTCGTCTCAAAAAACGACATGTCATCAACGTCCGAGACAATTTCTGGTCCATTCATACCGAAGATTTCACTAGCCCACGTTTTGGGACCGGTCGAGTAGCTCGCCGAGTGAATGGAACGTTTTTTGTGCGAGTACACTTGCCTAAATCAGTGTGAAATTAGTTTGGCTGGCGACGATGGTAAAAGAGTTTTGTGAGGGGTTCGGCGTTGTGTCAGCGATATATGTGATATGGTTTTTTTTCTGAGCACTTAATGTGGCTCTCGATAACAACTCTTATAAGCCGACCGTTCGAATCAGAACTGGAAAAGATGTATCCTATTATAGACCAAATAGAAAAAATATTTAAGAAATATATTTTAATGTAGTAAAAATAATAAAAAAATATCATAAAATTTGCCTTTTTATTAATTTGAAAATGTAGTAAATAGGTCATGTTAGCTCAATTGGTTAGAGCACACCCCAGCTAAAGAGGTGGATAGACGCGGGTTCGAATCCCGCACATGACTATAATTTTATCTCTCGTAAATTTGTAATGTAGTATATAAGGCCCAAAATTTTGAGCAAAAATATACCTGGGCGAAAGGCATAAGAATGATGGTAATAATAATAATAATGATCAACTCGTTTTCATGTTTCGGGTAGCAAAGCATTCTAAAGACGTACACAAACTCAACGGATTACTAGGTAACACAGGTGAAGAGAAAGCTTTGATACCTAGATACTGTCAGCAAAATACTTCCAAGTCCGTATAGATACTAAGCATTTTAGCCCAAATTTGAAATACTTACGTGATCAAAGTGCGTAAGATTTTACGCAATCTGACGGTGAATAAAGCCAGTGGTCTTGATAGGATTCCTCCTAGAGTTTTAAATACGTATCGTAACTCCTGAGTTTGTATGATTCATTAGTATACCTACGTGAAAAAGGAGAAAAACAATGTGAAATTGAGAAAAAATCAAGATAAATCTAAAATATTTACCAAGAGTAACAAAATTTAAATTTAGTGCTTAAAATTTCTTAATGCGGAGGATAAAGAAATTGAAACGTTAGTCGTATTATTTAAACGTATAATACACACGCCAACCAAAAGTTTTTTTTATATATTTTTTTTAATTTTACTTTATATACACTTAGCATGCGATAGTGTTTGAAATCGTATTTAGAATCATTCAACCCTCCAATCGCTTGCGCTCATCCACCCGCTATCTCTGCCACCATACCCCACTGATATCAATACGTGCACACACACAAACAAAACATAATCTACACACGGTGCATCTGTGTGCATTGCATTGAAAAAACACGAACGATCTTTCACACTTTTTCTTGACTCAATCACTGGCTGATGACAGAACATTTTAAAAACATATTTGGATGAAAAGATAACCACTGCACTACTCGATTTAAGTTATGATGATGCAGTGATCTTTACTTGTTCCTTTTAGTTTTGGCTGAGGTGGTTTGAATAGTCTTGGTTTTTTTTCTGAGTATATAATTTTAAAGGGTGTCTAGGTGTTTTTATAGGCAGTCATTATACAGCAGGAATAATGGATGGTTGCATTTTGATGACTGATATACTACGTGTTTTTATGTTAACCGTTAGAAAACTGAAATAATAGTACATTGTTCACCGAGAGGAGAAAGTGACCGATTACCGTCGAGGGTGTCGTTTGAAGCCCGAGCCGTAGGCGAGGGCTTTAAAACACCCGAGATTGGGAATCGCACTTACTCTCGAGTGATACATAGTGCTTTATACTACACCTACCTTTTATATTACTTTTCTACGAAAACTGAATCCTCAAACAACACACACATTGAAAATGGCGCCAATGGCGTCTGCAATTTTCACATGTTCTTTTTTCAAATTGTTTGACACCTTCCAACACACAGCTAGTGGCCAGTGTCATTTTGCGAACTTGGAGATAAAAACTCACTGTAAAAACTTTTTGGCTTTTGATATTTAGGTTACCAGCGCATAGTCTTACCCAAAATTAAAAAAGAAAAACCACGTAAGAAATGGATTTTCATACAATTTTCTCTCCCGCTCAGATGCGTTTTCTCGCCGCATATTTGTTCGATATGCAATGACGTACTTTCTACCGTAAATTTGATAAAGTATCAAGGTACTTTCCGAGCAGGTGTAGTATAAAAATATTTTTCCACCCCAAAACACCCGTTTTGAACAATATCGTTGGATATAGTTTTTCTTTCTAATAGTAAGGCAATTGAAAATAAAAATATATTTATTCCTTGTTTACTCTAAAACACCTTTAGTATTATGCAATATTTATATAATTTCTTAAAAAAGAAGTTATATATTTTATTACGCTCCCAAAATATTTTTTACTTGAAAACCACTGCTATAGTTTAACCAATTTACTATTCTCATAATATTGTTTCTTGAAATTTAGGTTATAATATGTTAGGTTATTTTATTGGAGATAAAAAATTATCATAGCATTATTAATTTGTAAAATTTATAAAATATTATTATGTTTTAATGAATGTAATAAATAAAAAGGACTCACCGTCTCCACTTTGGTTGCTGCTGTGCCCGTGGTACTGCTCATCTGAAAAGTCGTACTCTGCATCAGATAAGACACATCTGCTCTCAAAACTCTGATTTGTTTGTCTATTTTTTTTATATAATTTATAGCAATCTTCACTTGTTGTGGTTGTAGGCTAAACGTCTCATATAGTTATATTACAGTTGCATCTTGTAAGCGAATTACTTTACAAGATACGATGGCTAAAAGTGAGATTCGAACCCACGCACGATTTGTATCCTCAATATTAAACCTCAATGTAAATTTTTATCAAATATAATTTTAAATATTCTATTAAAATTGACACTGGAGAATGTACACAATCTTGATTCTAGAGTACATTCTCCTGATATGACATTTTCTAATTAATAATAAAATTTTATTATTTATAATAATATATGCTATTCTTATTGTGGCCAATGACGATCTAATATTCAGTATATTATATTAATTTAGTCAAACACAGTTGGGTTCAGCTAATGCAGATTTGTTTATATAATATATAATGGTGATTTTTTTATAAATCTCTGTCTAATTTTCTGTGATTTTTTGTAAATAATACGGAATATCTTACGTGACTAAGTCAGATAGCTCCGGTTCTCCGGCTCCGGCTAGGTTAAAGTTTTGGCCACATCCGATGGTCTTTTTAAATTTTTCAAGGAAAGCTTTGTAATGGAAAGTATATAGTCTGAGCCATCTGACTTTATTCACGTGAGTTATGAATTATTTACTAAATTGACTAATAACAACGTTGATTGCGTCAAAACACTTACTTAAATCTATTTGACAAATATAACTTGAATGTTAAGCATTTTAAAATTGAAAAATAAACTCTAGTACATTAAGAAACGAAATTCTCGTGAATGTCACACGTCTATAAATATTATAAATTAACCGGCAAAAACACTCACGTTTTGTACTCACTGGGAGCTGCACACTCGCCCGGATGATGAGCATCTGATATGCTTGAAACCAGCGAGACGTATTGAATCCCTATCATGAGTGTTTTTGCTTTTTTATTTATAATACATTCATACATTATTATAGTACAACATACTACATTGGTATATCATGCATATGTTTTTTTGAGATATTTAAGTTTCGGACAAAACAAATTATCAAAATATACAATTCCCTAACACCACTCACCTCCATTTCGATGATCACCCATCAAATCCTGGCTTTGGAGTGTTGGAGCATGGATCAGCACCTTCTGCTGAGGACTATGGGGATCCAATCCTTCCACCTCCAGCAACGGGGCATGATGTTCATAGGAATGCACAACCAAAGGAGGCGCGTGTAAATCCATTGTTAATAAAACACTAGCACATCACAGTTCTGTTTATTTTTATATCACTTAAGATTCCAAAGAGCGCTAGGAAATTTGCGAAAATCTTGTTAAAAATATTGTTCAAAACACTCCTCAAGTAACTTGCACTAAACGTTTTGTGGCACTTGTGAAAATATCGTTGCTTTTGACAGTTCGTTGACACTTCTATTCGTTTGTATGTCTATGATTTTAAAGTGGTCCACTTCACTCCTATCCTTTTGTAGATCTATTTTCTTTGTTTATATTGGCACTTCTAATTATATTATAAACTATAAAGGAGAATTTTCAGAGTATTTTTGATTAGGAATTATTTTTTTCTGTACTATTTTTGATTGGTTGCAGTTTTCACATTGTTTCGTTATTTTTAGTAAGAATGTGTCACCGATTTTTTTTCCGTATTTTCTGTAGCTTCACCATTTTTGTACCTGTAACAAAATTAAATTGATTAATGATAACAATTATAACGCACTAGGTTCCGCCCTTAAGTTGAAATTCTGTCGACAAGCACCTAACAGTGTATTAAGGCATCAGTTCTTAAGAACTAGTAATTCTAGTCCCAGTGCAATTACCTGCCTCGACCACGTCATCACTTTCCAACAGGTGAGATAGTAGTCAATGTCTAGACTGTGACTATAACTGTAACAGCTGGATCGTCCACTGCTGAACACAGCCTCCCCTATTAAGGGGGTATTTGCCATATTCCCCACGCTTGGCAGGCGTCTTGGAGATCGCAGTGTAAGTTGGCAGTTCTTTAAAAGGCGCTGATGCCCACCTTCCAGTACTTTTTCCCTTAGTCGCTTCTTACGCAACCAATGTGATGATATGGGGAGGTGCATTTCTAACTCGGCACCCCACGGGGCCAAAGTCTAGACTATGAGCTGTAAAACAAACTTTATTGTAACAACAAATGATAAGTTGTTCACTGAACATGCGACAAACGGTGACTCAGTATCATTTATGACGATAAAAGAATTCGAGGCAAAGCCACAAAACAAACGAGGACGAAATATTACAATTTAAACAAATGCAGTGAAACATTAGAATATTAACAAAAGGGTGTCCTGTAGCTTGTACTATTTAGTATACTAGCTTTACTTGGACAGAAAACGTGGATCTAAGAACATCCGATAAGGTAACATTCTCTACTATTTCACTTGTTGGTAAGAGATAATGTGATCAAGATAATAGCAAGCAGATTTAGGGCCTGTTTCAGAATGTACGAGTAAGTTCCGGTTTTACTACCCGTAACATATTTAATAAATAAAACACTATCTTTGCGTTTCACAGTCATCGATTTAGCCTATCCATCGGCTATCAGCTTGAAACGCGCTGCATGTTAACTGTCATATTTATCATTCAGTTATTTTATGTGTTGCATAGCAACCCGAAACTTTATTAGGACATTCTGAAACGGGCCCTTTAGACTCGTAATAATATATGCATCTTAAAGTTGAGTTTGATCTTAGGATGCTGTTGTGACAGATGAAAATTAAACGTCAGTTGAAAAAACAAAATTAAAGAATTTTAGAATGTTTTCAACTAAAGAAACGCTGGGACGGTGGGGACCGAGCGCCAAACTATTATTCAAAGACGTCTCAAAACGTCTGGTCGACGGTACCTGTAACCAAAATGCTGGCAATGGTAGCGGAATATTGGATTAGTTTGTAGTAATTTTATATTTTTAGTTAAATATGTTAATTTTAGTCAGAAATATAAATTAAACTCTTTTTACAATCGTTGTTCCATTGTTATAATAAAAAACGTCAGTAGTGCATTTCAAGATCGATTTCAACTTTGGATTTAATACTTGCTCTGAAGGATACACTGGCAAGTGGTTAGCGAAAGATCTTTTTAGTTGATATCGCGCTAGCATGTGTCGAGGAAAATTAATAATTTTGACAGATATTTGACACAAAATTTTTCGTTTGGAAAATTAGTAATATTTCCGAAATTCCAAAGTTAGGCTTTCCGAAAATACACTCGAGAGCAATGAATCCGGGTCACTTAAAGAATGTTAAAAATCTTGGAAACTAAAAATGATAGGTTAATGTAATAAATTGTATTTAATAGACAATGTAATACTCGATACACTCTGTGTCTTCCATCGTGCTTGTAGAGCATAAATTTTGATTCGTCGGAGAACATAACTTTTGACCAATCTTCAATACTCCAATTTACGTGGCTCTGGGCATATCTTAGTCTCGAAATACGATGCCCACGCTCCAGTTTAGGGCCGTTTGCAGGTCTAAGGGGTTTTAAGTTAGATTCAGCAAGCCGACGTCTTACTGTCCATGCACTTGGGTTACTTCCTCCGAGGCGTCGAAACTGATTGGTGAGTTCAGTTCCTGTGAGAAAGCGATTTCGAAGCATGGTGTTCACCAAGTATCGGTCTTCTCGTGCTGTGGTACACCTGGTTCTGCCCGTTCCTGGTCTGCGTAGGTTAGAACCAGTTTCTTCGTAACGTCGGAGAACTCTTTGTACTGTTGACAGCGACACACCGACAGTCCTGGCTGTATCGCGCTGACTCCGGCCGGTTTCCAGCATTGTAAGTATTCTGGTGCATTCTTCAGGCGTAAGCGACATAATTTCAGCTTGAATAATGAATATAGAGCACTATCAACATGGTTTATGTACCCACATAAATGACAGATTACAAACAAAAGCAAAACCAAATGCTGTAATTTCGTAGTTCCATCTTCGAAAGTGGCCCTTTTTCAAATTTGATTTTTTATGATATAACTTTACAATAACTAAGAAGTTTTAATACCTTCATTTAAGGAGTATTACATTGTCTATTAAATACAATTTATTGCATTAACCTAGCATTTTTAGTTTCCGAGATTTTTAGGATTCTTTGAGTGACCCGGATTCATTGCTCTCGAGTGTACTAAGAGGAAAAAGGTAGAATTTTACCATTTCTATCATAATATCTGTCGGTTTTTTAAACAGCCTTCCTAAGGACTTATGCCGTTAAATTAAGATTGAAAGACCTGTCTATCCATCAAGGTTTTTTTTTTTTTATTGCTGATAGGTAGGCCTTTGACCACAATCTCACGTGATGGTAAGTGATGATGTGGTCGAAGGTGGTAACAGGCTTAACCTAGAATGACTGGCTCTCAAGGACAGCTGCCGGAACACACCGTTAGGTGCTTGGCGACAGATTTTCAACTTGAGGGTGGTCGCTAGCCAGGCGGGCATTCGCAAAAATGCCCTTCCACCATGCGGTGAAGCTCAAGCCCGCGGCGGGATTCGAACCATGGACCTGCTGCGCGGCAGTCCATAGCCAAAGCCACTGAGCTATCACTGCTTCAAAATGGTATTATAAAACCCAGCCTTGTGTGAGTAATTTACCAAAACAAAGCAAATTAAATTTTATTAATTGATTCAAACAGGTTATTCACGTGATATTTAACACTTACGTGTTGCCGATATAAGGATCGACAATTGTTTCGGCTTCATAAGGAAGCCATCTTCAGGATCTGGAGTGCGGTTCGATCGCTGTCGCGGCCCGTTTCACACTGCGGGCGGCGGCCCGTAGCGCTCGGGACGACAGCGGTGGCTGTTGCGGGGTGCGGGGTGGTGACTGGTGCATGTTGGGACACGCCTGCGAGATGTTATCTTCATCGCTGCTGCTGCTGCTCTCTTCTGATAAAATCCTCGCAGTCCGACAGGCGAAACTCACTGTGTCTTCGACTTTCTTTTTAACATTTTGTACCGTTCCATATAGACACGTCTTCCAGCTTTGTGATAACGCCCACCCACTATCTCTATTAAAATTCGGACGCCGACTTATTTCGATGGCTTCCCGGACCTTGCGAGGAATATATAACTTTTCTCTCGCTAGTACTCGGGTCTTGTCAAATCGAATGTAGTGGGCCGTGCTGGAGGCCAGGGCGTGTTCTGCTACCGCCGAGCTGTTACTATCAGACCGATTGTAAGTCAAATCGACTCACCAACCTATAAGACGTCTCGTTTTCTCGCAGACATGCTTCTTCCGCTGACAGGGAACACCACTAGTTACGTCAAGGACTCAGTACATTTTGTTCAGATGTTAGAGGGAGTGGTGCTAAACGTAGACGATCGTATGGTGAGCTTCGATGTAACCTCGCTTTTCACAAATATACCGATAGCGGACACATTAAATATAATTTTGAATTTATTTCAAACAACCCTTATACCTATCGAATATATGAAACTCATAGAATATATACTTACCAGTGGATATTTTCGTTGGCGAGGTGAGTATTATTTACAAACGGAAGGGGTTGCCATGGGTTCCCCCATAGCGCCAGTGGTGGCGAACGTTTTCATGGAATGGTTTGAGACAACAGCGTTAGACGACATAGCTTGCAAACCGAGACATTGGTGGCGATATGTGGATGACGTGTTTGCTATTTTACATAAAAATCACATTACACCCTTACTGGAGCACTTGAATAGTAAACACCCAAAAATATCTTTCACGGTGGAACAGGAAACCGACAACTCTTTGCCCTTTTTGGACGTGTTGGTGAAGCGAGAACAAAATGGTCGTCTGTCACACACAGTTTACCGCAAACCAACTCACACAGATAGATATTTAAGAGCTGAGTCACATCACCACCCTTCACATCTTGCTGCAGTGCCTCGAACACTCATCAATAGAGCACTGAAATTGTGTGATCCTCAATATGTGGACGCGGAGCTCGACCATGTACGATCAGTGCTCGAATGTAATGGGTATAGATGGAAGCAATGTTGTCGTATAGCTAATACCTCCGCTAGAAGCCGCGTAACAAATGTGGAGAGAGCAGTAACTTACCTACCTTTCGTAAAAGGAGTGACAGATAAAATCGGACACTTGTTGCGCCGTAGCTACGGCATTAAAACGATTTTCCGGCCACCCTCAAAAATTAGGCAGTTACTCAGATCACCAAAGGACAAAGATCCATTGGAAACCCCGGGCGTCTATATGATTCCTTGTGAGTGTGGTGACTGTTACATTGGTGAAACTGGAAGAAACGTGTCTACCAGACTAAGTGAACATATCCGTTCCATGAAAAATGCTGATAGTAACAGCTCGGCGGTAGCAGAACACGCCCTGGCCTCCAGCACGGCCCACTACATTCGATTTGACAAGACCCGAGTACTAGCGAGAGAAAAGTTATATATTCCTCGCAAGGTCCGGGAAGCCATCGAAATAAGTCGGCGTCCGAATTTTAATAGAGATAGTGGGTGGGCGTTATCACAAAGCTGGAAGACGTGTCTATATGGAACGGTACAAAATGTTAAAAAGAAAGTCGAAGACACAGTGAGTTTCGCCTGTCGGACTGCGAGGATTTTATCAGAAGAGAGCAGCAGCAGCAGCGATGAAGATAACATCTCGCAGGCGTGTCCCAACATGCACCAGTCACCACCCCGCACCCCGCAACAGCCACCGCTGTCGTCCCGAGCGCTACGGGCCGCCGCCCGCAGTGTGAAACGGGCCGCGACAGCGATCGAACCGCACTCCAGATCCTGAAGATGGCTTCCTTATGAAGCCGAAACAATTGTCGATCCTTATATCGGCAACACGTAAGTGTTAAATATCACGTGAATAACCTGTTTGAATCAATTAATAAAAATGTGCGTGAGTTTTAATAATATTAAATTAAATTTTCATACAGTTTTGGATCCCTAGCCCGAGTGAAAGTACCACTTACCCATATTTAATTTTATGTTAATTCTCTTAAGTATTTACTTTAATCACATCAAGTTTGGCGCTGTATTACCATTCTAATACCAAAAAACAATGGCTGAAGAGACAGCTTTGGGAATACACACACAGGTTTTTTTAAATGCCTGATAGCTACTTCATATCCACTACTACTAATATAACTACCACTATCTCACCTGATGGTACACGATGATGTAGTCAGTTCAGGCTAACCTAGAATTATCAGATATTCAAGGTGCCACCTCCAAATTAATTTTTCGTGGATCCACGTACAAACTCAAAACAATAGCGCTCCAGACCACGAATGTACAACTCCTTTAAAATGATAAATAAATATGTGTAAATATATTTTCATATATTCATACACATTTTATTTGCAAAACGGAAGCTCGTTTTGATTTATATTTAAGTTTTGGTATTTCATTGTTTCTAGAAATTATTTTGGTATGGTTTTGTTTATACTTAGATGTGTGATTTTTTATAGACAAAGTGTGTATATCTACACTAACATTATCAAGAGGAAAGATATGAATTGTTGTTTGTAACGAATTAACTTAAAAACCAAGGGACCGATTTGATAAATTCGTTCATCATTAGAATCCTACATTATCCCTGATAAACATACGCAATATAATATTTTCAAACACTTTTTTTATTTTTGAATCTTTGTTGAGTTCGAAGCTGCTAGTATACAATAAAATCTAACCAAACTTCACCTGATAATAACTGTAGGTATAATATAATATAATATGTATCATGACCAGTATTGTAGCAGTGTCAAACGAGTTGTAAGCAGTACGCATCATTTAAACGAGTGAAATTAAAAATAAGGAACTTTTTTGGACGCATTCAACTTTTAAAAGTACGAAATAACTTCCAATAACTTGGACCAAGACTGAACCATGAAAATGTGAGCTCGCATCAATTCCCTATGCCCAAAATGAAAAGTAAATAAATTTCTAACCTGATGTTAAGCGGTAACCACTGTCTATAACAGATGCATTTCGTCACAAAACACGAATTGCCTGCGCCCGACACCTTGAGTTATAGTTGTTAAGTCTCATGTGCCTGTAATTTCAGGAAAGCTGCTGAAATACACCGTTGTGTTAGGTGATTGGCGACTGATTTTCTACTTGAAGGTGTTCGCTAGCCAAGTGGGCATTAACAAAATGCCGTTCCACCATGCGGTGAAACTCAAGCCCACGCCGGGATTCGAACCATGGACCTGCTGCGCGGAAGTCAATAACCAATGCCACTGAGCTATCACTGCTTCAAAATGTAGACATGTAGACTTAGTAATAGGCTGTGAAATCTAGTACGGAACTCCAAAAATCTTGAATCAGAATTGGTAAAGGCACAAAGAGTTTTTGCAGTATGATTCAATCTATGACTCACCATAAACGTATATAACAGAACCATTCACACGCTTGAGTCTGATGCCTATGTTTAGTTCGGGTCTGTAGTGTGTGGTTACTTCTCAGTCTGTTGACCTCAAGTGGAGTTCGAAGAATCCATTTTGTAAAAAAAAAAACAGAAAACAGATAATCAGTTTCATGAACATCTGTTAAGTGTTATTAGCTTAGCATGCGATACTGTGTACCCTTTTTGACCGACTTTAAAAAAGGAGAAGGCTCTCAATTCGCCTGATTTTTTATGTTTGTTACCTCAGAACTTTTGACTGGGTGAACTGATTTTGATAATTCTTTATTTGAAAGCCGATGCTTGTCTTGTGGTTCCATTAAAATTTCATCAAAATCGATCACGCCGCTTTTGAGTTATAAATCAATAACTGAAAAGTCTTTTCCTATCTTGATGATGAAAAAGTCATTGACAGTAAATGACAATCGATCCCGTAAGTAGCAAGGGTCACTAAAAAGGGTGAAAAAGAATTTTGACCTAAATATGGAACCGACTTCAACACTCAAATGTGTGAAATAACTTGTCGAAGTCGGTCACGCACTATTGTGATAATAGGCACGTTTGAACTATCATGGAACTGACTTCTATTAGTTATTTCACACTTTTGAGAAACTAATTACTAAGCATTCTATGGATTCACCGTGCGGGTGCCTGGTCCATAGCGTTGCAGAGGAAGAGGCTAGAGGGGCCTGGGGCTTGCAACCCAGGAGGGTTAAGGGGCCCCATTTATGGTATATCAATGCTTCCCTTCACCGCTCGAGCCTCCTCCCCTACCAAACCATATTTTGTAAGATCCTACTAATGCCACCTTAGATACACGTTCTAGGATGGAAGTTATGGTTGTTCTTGGCAGGCCAAGGTCTTTAAGTAGGTTATATAGGGATTTCGCTGGTATACCCCTTGCTCCAACTTCTACAGCATATAAATTAACCACATAACCGTTTCTACCTCAGAACCCTTGTGGGGTGCTGGGTTAGAATTGAACCTCTCCATATCATCCCGTGGGTGTCGTAAGAGGCGACTAAGGGAAAATACTGGAAGGTGGGCAGCAGCGCCTTCTAAAGAACTGTCAACTTACAAAGCGTGGGGTATTTGTCCCTACAAATACCCTGTAAGTTGGCAGTTGGCAGTAAGAGGCTGTATTCAGCAGTGGACGATCCAGCTGTTACAGTAACCGTTTTTGGTTAGTTCATTTGAAAACTATTTGTAAACCCAACTAAACATAATATTTGTTAGTTTTTATTGCGTGGTCTATAGGTATGTTTGTTTCCCACAGCACAGTAAGTTCTATAAGTACTATGCGTTTTAGAATTTTTGATTATTTTAAATAGATTATTTAAACACACAACAAGGCAGCTTGCTATTTTAACGCCCCGATTACCCAATACATAACGGAGATAGTACTACTAAAGAAATTATTTCCCAAAAGGAAGGCATGACCTCATAAAAGGGAAGCCAAGTTTTGAAGTTGAATAAGCATTGCAATTCAACGGAGAAATGTTGCCAACATGCTGGGCGCGCTGCCAACTGATAGTGGATTGGAGTATTTGGACTGCCTGCGAGTCTGCAATGACTTATGGGTTGTCTAAATGCTTTTATTGTAGTAGCTGTAGTGGTGTGAAAAACATTTTGATTAATCCTACTACACAGTTTATGATTACTTAAACGACAAAAATGCTTGGAAAATTCCGCCTCTGCCAAGTTATCACCTGTCTCCTACACCTGTAATAATTGTATTATATTGTATATAACACATTGTTCAAAGAAGTTTAAAAGAATGGCCCCGAGTTTCTAGCCCGTTATTCTCGCAGTGGATCTATACATTTTTTTGCTGAACGTGGCAGTACAATGTTGAATATTTCAATAATAAAATTTGTAATTGACCTTCTTAAGATTGTAAATAAAGGCAAACCGCCGGTTTATAGACAGGCTTGAAGGAGGAGATAACATTGTACCGACTCACATATTCGTAAATTGGAAAAAAAAAAAAAAAAGTAAATCTCATCAGCAAAAATCGGTACGTGGCTATCACCGCAGTGCCAAATATAATGCTTTAAGCAGTAATGTGCAAACACCAGTGTTTTAGCGTGAAGGACACTGCAGCAAGTGAAATTACTGTTCGTACTAGAAGAACTAACGACATGTTGATAAGCGCAGTGCAGTATCAAGTAGAACGAGGATGGTGACACTGCAGATAGACATAGGCGTGACGACTTACCATCAGGCGACTCATCCGTTTCATAATTTCATAGGAAAAAAGTTTCAAACATATATTTTTTTTTCATTCATCTGTTTATATACAAAAAAGAATTTCGAGCTTATATTAAGTTATTACATATATCCTTCAACATTTTTCCCTATTATCCATGAAAATAATAAACCTAAAAAGCATTATCTCACACGAAACATAAGTATGTCTGTCTGTCCACTTACGAAAAGGTTACTCCGATGCGTCCGCGCAAGGCTGTGGGAATCATACGAATATACAATGGCGCTGTGCCGGTTACACATTGGATAGAGCCTGGGGATATATATATCTGAAGATAGATTTACGTAGACTGATTCACTTAAAATCTAAAGTGTACACAAATAATTTAACACAGTGTCTGTTTTGAATTTCCGTCTAGATTCTAAATTAGTGTCCTAATCCGTTTTAATACCAAAATATATTTCATCATTACAGTCATAAAAATAAATGCAAAAATGTATATGTAGAATTAGTACAAATGCCAGATTTAATTGTAAAATGTTTATAGTTTTCACGGTGAATTCTTTAATTTAGCTTAAATGTGTGTGTTGTTGAATGGATATATTGTTAAACACATACTATATAATCATACCCTCAAAAAAAGGAATTACAAGTTTTTAATACCTCTTGTATATATTATTAAGTGTATAGTCTCCTGTAAGACGGAGCGAGCCTATAGCCATTTTTCAGTCATAGTTAATAAAGTACTAAAAGAATTTGTAATTTTAAGACCAAAATACATTTATTTTTATATTAGTGAGGACCAATCTGTACCTCTCTTTCTATATTTACCTTTTATTCCTAAATATAACTAGTTTAAAAAAAAAATCTGAAAAAAAGAAGGTTGAATTCAAATTTAACTAATCGTTAACAATTTATCTTAAGGCTTATCCTGTCAGGAATAAGGCAGTGTGTGGCTGACTTTCCCACGTATTAGCATGTATCCGGCGATATGTATCTCTTATATATAAAAAAATAAGTTTTTATAAACATTAAAGTAATTTTAAGTTATCTATGAAAGTTATAGTGTAATTAATAAGGAAACAAAATTATTTATAAACATGTTTCCATTTTTTGCCAGCCTTTGAATAGGAATCTTAGGACTGCTGCCAGAGCACACAGTTGGCGCTTGGTGACAGACTTTCTGGATATTAGCTATGTACAAACATGGAAGATTGGTTCTTTCATATTCTCCGAGTCATTTCATTGTCAGTGATTACTTGGGCAACACGGTAGAAACTGAGAGACATTTATAGATGAAATAAAAATGTGTATTTGTATATGTTCACACAACACACAGAGTCATTTGTATCGTTATTTTTCTCTACTTAAGTAAGACTGGTTTTAACAAGTTCCCTAACTGGTTATATGCGATGTATAGTGCAGTACTGTGACCATGTTTTTGGTTTAACGCTGAGGTTTCATTTGATGACACAATTCATTTTCCGGGACGTGATTCTGTTAATCTATATTTTTATTATGTATCTCTTCAATCATTTCACAAACCAACTGTATTATTTTTTTATTCATATATGTAGCAGGTAAAGAAAAAAAAAACATATATCTCCGGTCACAAAAACTAGTTTTGAAAATGGATAAGGGACATAATATATATTCTAAATGTATGGTATAGGTTTTTAGCGAAACGCCTTTATAGGCTAATAAGGGCCTTTAGATGGTATATAGCTCGGTTGTGCGTCTAATATGCAGGAATATCCTTCATGGCGAGGAAATAGCATGCCAGTCTCTTGGTGCAATACTGCTTTTAGTCGCCTTTTACAATCACCCAATGGAGAGATGTTAGACAGTCTTCGACGGTAAGAGTTTGGTTGATTTTTAATAAATTATCTACATTTACAATACTCTAAACTACTTCAGTGTTTATTCTGTTCACACTGAAATCCACATTCGTCCAACACTAAAATTGGCCATTCTAAAAATATGATTATAAAATTCTATTGTAGGTAATTTTGCAACTGCTTAGAAATCACCAAGTGCTCTCTAAACTTATGAGACTACATGAACACTAAATTTTCGTTAAACTCATTCAACTTTAACTGGACAGTCACTTGCAAGCATTATACTAATTAAATATATTTTAATATGAACATAATAAAAGCTACCAAAATATTAATCGCTTGGTTATTTAGATGTTTTTAACAAAATAAGAACTATCCTAATTTCATTCGCAAGTGTTATATACACTTGGATATATATAATGGGGCCGCTATCTCACCTGGTGGAAAGTGATGATGCGGCCGAAGATGTAGCATGCCTGCTCAGAAGATACCTCTTCACCCTAGACTTAAAGACTCCCAAATTATACTGTTCGGGAAACAAAGACGCGGGCAATGAGTTCCACTCCTTCGCTGCACGGAGGATAAATGTGATAAGATGATAAAAGGGGCATGGAGGAATCGCAAATAGATAGATAGATAAACTCTTTATTGAACACCTTAAACTATACCAAAATTAAAAAGATTTAACCTATAATAGTGAACAATAGGCGGCCTTATCGCTCAAAGCGATGTCTTCCAGACAACCTTTGGACAGGAGCAAGTAGCGTGGATAAAATGAAAAATGAGCATAGTTTAGAGAATTGTAAATTTTTAAGTTAAGAGAATTTGTATTAAATAATTTATACTGTTTGGCTAAATAAATGGTAATAAACTAAACATAATGGACACCCTACTCACAATTAAATGATCACCTTTGTCTAACATTTCGGGTGTTGCCGAACAATTAACTGTTCAATGTCATAGTTTTTGTGGAAACATTAATATATTCGTCGCCATTTTGGCGGCCATCTTGGATATGTCTTAGTCGTAAGAGGAAACGTCAGATAATTTTATAAATGATAATGGAAAATTATGACGTACATATCTAATCGACCCCGTGGGGTGCCAGGCTAGAATGTCACCCCCTATTGCTACCTGTGGGTGTCGTAGGAGGTGACTAAGGGTAAAGTACCGGAAAGTGGGCAGCGGCACCTTCTGAGGAACTGATATCTTAAACTGCAATCCCAAGATGGCTGCTAAGCGTGGGAATTATGATAAACCCCCACTTAATGGCTGTGTTCAACAGTGGACAATCCGGCTGATACAGTAACTGATTCGGAAAAATTTTTCATGTATTTTTCCCTCTTCACAATATAAATTAAGATGGGTCTGTATACCCAATATTATGTTGTCTGGTTAGAAGCGTGGAAGACACCAAATAAAACTTATCTTCTGATGGTGGTAAAGATTTTCTACGTCACTTATCAAATCAATATATGCACATACCAATTAGAAGTTATCTACTGGTTCCTGGTTGTGTCTGACGTGAACCCTAAATGAAATTTTAGTTAACAGTGCTCGTACCCGCTTCTGTTCAGATCGCATTGATGATCACTTTTTTTGACTTCCAATGAAGAATCATTTATGATGATATGTCCTTTTGCGAATGGCAGACATCAAGTAATAAATCTGTTACTAAGCAAATCATGATTTGTTCCCAGTCGAAGCTTAGTCTATGAAACATCTGAATAAGGCAAAATAGTGGACAAAAGTAGCTTCTGAAAATATTGTATTACGAGTACGCTCTACAAATATTTCAATTTTGCAACCCTTGAATGCTCTGCAGAGCGTGACTGACGAATGTAAAAATTACTTATTTTGTAAACAATAGCAATTTAACGGTAAATTTAACAGGTAACCCCTGCGTAAGCGCAACTTGAAGTACGATAATTGGGAATTTTACCCTCTCTCTGGTGGCGCTACTATTGGTTTTGAAACGAAACAATTCAAACAGTTTAGTGAAATAAAAAAAGAAAGCAAATTTATATGTTAAGGCGACAAAAATTTCAAGAATTATTTATATAGAATGCAAACTTTTTATTTGTGCGAGTAAAGGAGGTACAACAGATCGCTTTAAATAAAGCAAAAAAAATGGAGGACATTGTATCGGCTGCATCGACAAGAGACAAACTCTTAAGTTATAATAATAGCTTGTATTAAATCCTGAGCGGAACAAAGATTACAGAAACACAAAATAAGTTTGCTGCCAAGCAAATTAGACAATTTTTCTCCTCACAGAAACAAAATACAAAACTATTCAAATAAGCATTGCAAACCAACCGAGCAACGCTGTCAACTGGTGGTGGGAACTTGTGGACTCCCTATAGACCTACAATGGTCTGTAGGTTGCGTAGTGCTTTCATTGTAGTAGCTATTGTATATGGTTTGCAGCGTTTTGTGAAAACGGCATATTTATTCTGATAAAAAGTTTTTTTAACTGCAACGGTGCTTAATAAATCTCACTATTAGAATTAGATATCTCCAAACAATTAGTCCCGAGTTTTTGACGATAATCGACCAACGTAAGATGAATACTTGATAAAAGCGCGGCCCCACCCGCGCGTTTGTCGCTTATGTTGCTAAACCATTTACCTCTTTTTGCACAGTTATATAAAAACTATCCTATGTCCTTCCTCGGGTCTCAAACTATTTCCATACCAAATTTCATCCATACCATATTACAAAATTTCAAATCTTTTCTCTTTATTTGTATATATTTAATTTTTTTTATCAAAATTATCGAAGATTGATAGCTGAAAAAAAATTACTTGCAACTATCAAAGTCCGAAACAAACAGTAGCACCCCCTTGTTCCCACACGATAATGACCCTACATTCATTACCTTTGCATTCCTGTAGTTACTCCCCCTTATACGACTTCGTCAGTTAACCCGATTGAGTTTAGATTAATTGGGGAGTTTTATATTTTAATATGGTAATGTGTGAGGGAATTTTCAGTTTTTAGGGTAAAATTGACATTGGTGATATTCGAAGGGGAAAGCGTCGTTGGGATTATAACAGTTTGTTTTTGGGTCATTTATCAAAGTAGAAAGAGTATGAAAAAAATTGTTTGGGTTATGCAAGGCTGCAAAATATGATCTAAGTATATTTACTGAAACATTAAGAAAAGGAAGGACTCTACTCGAGCCTTACACAAAAATAAAGTCCCGATTAGTGTCTTTCCAAATAGTCACAGAGTAATTTTCCGTAGGGCCCATTCTCAACGGTGCAACACTGCATTTGCACCGGGGCAATTAACCCCCCCCCCCCCCAATGTCTCTCGGCAGCGACTCTAGCCGAAGTCCGAACCACAGTGGTGCCCTTGAACTTGCTGTCACTCCTCCTTTAGTAGCGGTGAGTTATCGGCGCGCGCAGGAGACGGAGGTAGTAGGGACTTTTCGCCTTCTACGCCCGTCTCTCTAAAGCCGGTCTTTAGCCTCCTCTCTGTTGCTCCCGGGCTATAGAGGGACCTTCACCCAAAATCCGGTGGAGCTGAATGTATGAAAGCGGTATGTCAGCATATATATGGAGGACATATATGCTGAACAAACAAACAAAATATTTTGAAGGGCAATGCTACCAGCAAGCTGGGTACGCTGCCAACTGGTAGTGGGCTGGAGCATTTGGACTATCTGCGGGCCTGCTTTCGTTGTAGTAAATAGTTCGTAGTATCGGAAAAAAACCTAGAGACCCGTGACAAACGAATGAAAAGGACACAAAAGACAGCAGTATAATATCCATTTGGTCTAAAACGGTGCCGGTTAACAACGCCAACCTCCAAATACAGAACGAATTACACTTTACACAGCACCTAACAATTTAAACAACTTGTAAGTTAAAAACAATAAAAAACTACGCAATAACCCAACGACCTGAGAAAGCATTTTCCTTTCGAAGTCATGACATAACATTACCGAATACATTACACACATTACATTGTGTCGGGTTCACACGGGCGGCCTAGACATTGCCCGTGTGAATCGTGTGAATTGTCACTTATTGTTGTTTTCTAGGTTACTTCCATAGTGCTGCACTTTGTGGACGATGACTAGAGTGCTCTGAATTCTTGTGATTGTTACATAAGAGGGACCGACGTGCGCAAGGGAAAAAAAAGAAAATTCAAGAGATATTGAGTTCTGTCGTCAAGAGTACTTTCAAGAAGAGAGCATATTTTGTCCCTAAAGGCCGGCAACGCGTCCTCGAGACCTCTCTTGTTGCGGATTTTGGTAGGCGACGGTGATTACTTAACACCAGGTGAGCCGCCGGATCATTTGCCCTTTTACCGCATAGTAAAAACCCTAAATTCATCCTAAATAATGCTTCTAGGTTAAGAGGCCCGCTGTAGACATGCTTCTCTCAATTCCATTTTTTTCAGTAACAAACTATTACAAAAGAAAATATGCCCCAAAATATCACGAAAATGCCACGTTTTACTATGATGATCAGAGGATCACTTCGCCATAATCCCTTTGCTTGACAGTTTTTTTTAGAATAGAATAGAATAGAATATCGTTTATTTGCTTAAAATGTAGGTACAAAGGATGGAACAATCATTTTGCAAAGTGTGCCTGGTACATTTTGCCAAACTGTGGCATGCAAACATTAATTTACAACAATAACGACTATCGCAAACTTAAATATCAATTATTAATCTTCAATTTCATCATTATTAACATTACATACATATTATCATTTAATTAAATCATTTATTGAATAAAATAAATTTGTGTGAAGCCACTTTAACAATTCTCGTTTATACGACCTTAGTTCTAATGTTCTGAAGTGTTTGGGTAAGGCATTATACACTTTTATGCACATGTTATGGCATTGTCTACGATACAACGCTGTTTTAGGTAGTGTATCAATGACCAGCCTGTCCCGATTTCTTGTATTTGTGGGGTAGAATTCAAATGCCCTCGTAAAGTGCTGTTGATTTGTTTTGGCAAATATTGCCAGTTCATATATATACATACACGGTAAAGGTAATATGTGAAGTTTCTTAAAAAGAGGTTTACATGATTCATAAGGTGGCTTACCACATAATGCACGTACACATTTTTTTTGAACCACAAACACCTTATTAACCTCTGTCGAGTTACCCCATAACAATAAACCATATTTAAGGGCAGACGAAACATAGCCATGATAGGCAGCAAGCATTGTCGATAGAGCAGATGTTTGTCTTAATCTCGTTAATACAAAAACGTAACGATTTATTTTATTACATAGATAACAAACGTGAGCTTTCCAGTTAAGATGACTGTCTATAAATATTCCTAAAAATTTGGTTTCTAGTGCTTTTATAGCTTATAGGCTAACATTTGACCACTATCTCACCTGATGGTAAGTGATGATGTGTTCGAAGATATTATTCAGGGTAGCCTAGAATTAATTATAAGAGCGTCGAAGACGCCTAAATTGAATAAATGATTTTGACTTTGACTTTGATTACTGGCTTTCAAGGACAGCTGCCAGAACACACCGTTAGGTGCTTGGCGACAGATTTTCTTATTGAGGGTGGTAGCCAGGCGGGTATTCGCAAAATGCCCTACCACCATGATGTAGCGTCACCAAAAGACAACAACCGGGGCCGACGGCTTAACGTGCCCTCCGAAACACGTGCACGCTCAGTGGTAATGTCACTAGCGGTCACCCATCCAACTCATGACCGCGGCTGACGTTGTTTAACTTAGCTGATCGGTTAAGAATGGCTAAGCAAACTTCGCTACGAGCGCTTCAAAAAGGTATACTGGGATCACAGAGAGAAGATGTTCTTTTGAAGGCGTTGTTGCTCATATTTTGGTAAATTCCTTTTTGTCGCTTCTTACGACTGACATAGGAAACTACACACACTTTTCAGTTATTGGAGTGTAACTCAAAAGCGGCTTGACCGATTTTGATGATATTTAAATAGGACCAAACGACAAACATCAGCTTTCAAATAAAAGAAATGAATTATCAAAATTAATTCACCCAGTCGAAAGTTCTGACGTAACAAACATAAAAAGAAATATATACACATCGAACTGATTACCTCTTTTTGGAAGTTGGTGAAAAAGCGGGCGAGACCTGTATTTACATGTAGTAACATACATTTTAATCTGTGGTCTGTAGTGTGTAGTCATAATGACATAGATTAGGGCATACTACACTTAGTTGTGAATCGAGGCCTTGAGGCACTCCTCAGTAACGACTAGGTATTTTCTGTAAAGAATATGCGGAAATCAATTGTATTACCTATTTTAAACTTAGATTTATTTTTGCCACCAATACTACTACTAGCCTTTCGACTACTATCCAATAATAATTTTAGGTTATTTTGTGTTTTCTTTTGTGTTCTCAAATTGTATGCGTCTTGTTTGTTTAAATAGCTGCGGACACCGATAGCGGACCGTCCTACGCTTGTTACGAGTTAATAGCATCCATAGCCAAAAAGAAACTAACATTTATTTGTTAATATTATTCAAAATTTCGTGTATTTTCTAAATAATTCATTTATTTTCAACATTTATTGCACCTCCATCGCATCAAAAGCAGTGGGCCGCAGTCCGCGATCGTTTCCGGTTAATTTGAGCGCGATCGGATCAGTAGTTTTAATTTTATTAGCATATTTATCGAATTTCAATACTTCAAGATTCATCTTAGGTGGACCATATATTGAGAGAAGGGCATAGTCAAATCTGCTACGTAGTAAAGAGTATTTACCCATCAAAATTTGCGTCTCCGATAGCGCAGTACGACTAAATAATAAACATTGACACGTTTTATACTAATTTCTACACCATACAGCAAAAAACTGATTTTACGTTAAAATTACGTAGATATATCTAATAACCAGTTAGTCAGTGACGATATTAACAACATTCATAAAAAAATATCAATAAAAATAACCGACTTCAATAATAAAATACGCATTATTGGGATAATTAAAATGCTAAAATTTTAAACATGTAAAAATGGCCACATGCCTAGCACCATCATTCTAATATAAAAAAAATATCACAATCTGTACACGCTGTAAAGAGTTAAGGGGTTAACACACCCGAAAAACACAAAGTTGATATAAGCACTTCCTTCTTTTTTGAAGGTGGTTAAAAATATAAATATTATGCTTCTTTTTACTAGGTCATCCGATTTTGACGATAAATAAAAATTTGGTGGAGAAGGTATAATTCAAAATTTTACATAAAGTAAATAAATTAAAATTCATTTACTTTAAGTAGAATAACCCATTATTACCCCGTGGGGTGCCGGGTTAGAATTGCACCTCCCCATATCATTCCGTGGGTGTCGTAAGAGGCGACTATGGGAAAATACTGGAAGGTGGGCAGCAGCGCCTTCTAGAGAACTGCCAACTTACACCGCGATCCCTAAGACGCCTGCCAAGCGTGGGGATTATGGCAAATACCCCCTTAATAGGGGAGGCTGTGTTCAGCAGTGAACGATCCGGCTGTTACAGTACAGTAACCCATTATTTCATTTAACATGCATAAAATTAAATAAAAAAAAAAATATTGTAAACTTATAAAGTGGTCAGTTACACAATATTGTCAAAAGTAATAATGTGAAAATTTATATATTAACCATCAATAATAAAAGCAACCCACCTGTCCATTGCAGTGTTACCGTCATTGTTTTGGATAACACTGCACTGCGCTTGTCACTCCGAGGTTCTCAATTCAGCTGCTTTTTTGTTTGTGTTAAATCATTACTCCTTACAGGATATACCGTTTTTTTTAAAGTTGGTGCTTGTCATATATTGGTCCATTTAAATTTGAGTGAAATCTCAGGAGTAGTATTTGAGTTATCCCTAATAATGCATATTTTATGTTACAAGTGAGTCATTTTTTTGATAAATATTTTATATCATTCATTGTTTATAACGCCCTCTCGTGGTCTAAGATGACATAATTGCAATGAGAATATATTCTACAATTGGTTTAACATCCTGGCGGGCAGTTCCGATGTAAATTACACAAGTCTTCCCATTAGCCGTTTTACAACTTAAATAAGAATAAGGACAACTAAGTTCCCCTCTTAAAGTGCCGCTTTTAACCCATTAGGCAACACATCCTGCGTTATCAGAGAACTGTTAATAACGAACTTTCCTTGCCAACGGTCGTTTTGAAAATAGCGGGAGGTTTAAGGCTACGAAGCGTTTTCTATACAAACGTATTTTCGCCATATTTAAAATACGAAATTTTCAAACTCGATTAAAATTTGTGCGCGTATCCTTGAGTCTAATATCGATTCTTAGGTTTGCCAGTTTTCATTAAATTTAAGCAGGTATTTTCAAAATTGAAAAAAAAATGTTGTGAAGGAATTCTTATAGGTATTCAATTTGAGTAGGGTAAAGTAAATGATAAACCGAAAAACAGCAATATGTACAGCCAATACATATTGGCTGTAGAATATTCATGCAAAATTTCACAGAGTTTGAACAGTGGCATTAAAAAAAAAAGTTTGTGTAGAAAGTACTTCATGTACTTTAGCCTTCAAACCCTTTTAAAGAAGTAACGCACGTTTACGATGAGATATCCATAATTTAAACATCATTCTATATATGTATAGCAATAAAACGTGCTAAGCGAAAATCATATTATCAAATTATTGGAGCACAAAATGTTATGCTCCGGCGGGACATGAACCAGCGTCCTCCGATTTAGCGCCGGATGATGTAAACCAGTCGACCACCTGGGCACGTCTATTTCTGCCGAAATTTCGTGCTGCAATTGTATTTCTTTAACCGTCATAGGGGACGGTGCGCGGCCATCAATTGTTAAACATCTTTGTTTCTGTAGGCTGGTTTTACACAATCATACAATTTGCGACACATGTAGAATATGTTTAAGAATCACGACAATGACCTTGAACGTCTTCTAGTGATGCATGAGCGGCACTAACGGCTCGTCCCTCGCACCGCGCAAGGGCCCCGCAGTCGCTGGAAGTAAATATCGTAGGCGCCATAATTATTTCTTTTAAATAAGAGAGTACCATTCCAGTAAGCCCTTTTTTGTCTTGGCAATACATTTCATGTATTTTTCAATGCAAGTATCAAGTCAATATGTCAAATTGGAAGAGTTAAGTGAGTTAAGAGTAGAAGGCAAATATATGTTTGTATTAAAATATTTTGATATTCTTAATCATCGAACAAAATTTAACAAACCAAAAATTGTGTTGGCGCTTTTGTACAAAATGAAATGAAATAAAAACGTCTATTTAATGTCCATTAATATTTGAAAAGCAGTAGAAGCTCAATTATTCCGGTAAAATTTATATTTATGAGACAGCAGCCTTAAGGGCGTTTTGGGTATTCCAGCAGAACATGGGAGTTTTTTAGAAGATACCTTCTGATATTTACCCATTCGTCGCCTTTTACGACTCCCATAGAGGAAATTAGGGTGCTATCTGAGCGGACACTTCGTGGGCATCTAAACTAATATAATGAAAAGGAAATATTTGATTGTTTGTGTGTTTGCATTGAAAAGGCTCTGAAACGATTGGCACGATTTGAAAATTTCTTTCACCATTAGAATCCTACATTATCCCTGATGAACATAGGCTATAGAAGATTTTCAAAAAATTAGGGATCCGTATGAAAACTTCGAATGTAACCCAAAGTGCGAAAAAGTACCAAAAAACATCGTTATGTCGCGTCACCGCGGAAATTGTTAATAATAGAGCAAAGTGATGTACTACAATTTTATGAACGACATCAATATCTACAAAAAAGTCCGTAATACTGTATGTCTAACTATGACAGTTATGTCACAATAACTACTATTCCAAGTGTTTAAATCTATAATTTTTGAAATTTTTGTTTTATACCCTTGCGAAGCCGGGGCGGACCATTAGTGTAAATAAAAATGCTAGAAGTAAATAACATTGTTATTATATTAATCAAAAAGCCATAAAACACCTTTCATTCACAATCATCAGGGCCGGAGATGCACACGCAAGAAAATTCTTTGTTTATCCGCAATTATTCAATAGTCATTACGTTTTTGTTGTATTGTATTACAAAACGGCAATTAGTAGGGGTCATAGAACTAAGTTCACTGATAACGATACGAATAACCGGTTAGTTATCGGTTTGATAACGGTTATGTATCGTTTTTATTTTGAATTGACAGGGAAGTAGGAAAATAGGGTAAAAGTGTTAGAAATTTTGTGATACAGACCTGTTAGGTTCAGAGGAAGCGCTCGTAGCAAAGTTTGCTTAGCCGTTCTTAACTGATCAGCAAAGTTAAACAACGTCCGGCGCGGTCATAACTTGGATAGTTGACCGCTAAGTGACATTACTATTGAGCGCTTTCGTGCTTTGGAGGACACGTTAAGCCGTCGGTCCCGGTTGTTGTCTTAGGATGGCAGTCGTTATAGCATGGTGGTAGGGGATTTTGAGAATGCCCGCCTGGCTACCAACTTAAAGTAGAAAACCTGTCGCCAAGTACCTAGCAGTGTGTTCAGGCACGTTTCAAGAGATAGAACCAGTAATTCTAGGTTATCCTGAACTACATCTTCGACCACATCAATTATAATATTCATATTAGCTCTTCTTCTAATGTAAGTTAATAATATTTTTAATTTTTTTTTATGTCTGTCTCTCTCTCTTATTGTCTAGCCTTTGACCACTATCTCACCTGATGGTAAGTGATGATGTTGTCATAGATGTTGTTCAGGCTAACCTAGAATTACTGGCTCTCAAGGACAGCTGCCGGAACACATCGTTAGGTGCTTGGCGACAGATTTTCAACTTGAGGGTGGTAGCTAGCCAGACGGGCATTCGCAAAATTCCCTACCACCGTGCTGTAACGACTGCCATCGTAAGACAACAACCGGGACCGTGCCCTCCGAAGCACGGAAGCGCTCAGTAGTAATGTCACCAGCGGTCACCCATCCAACTCCTGACCGAGGCGGACGTTGCTTAACTTTGCTAATCGTTTCAGAATGGCTAAGCCAACTTCGCTACGAGCGCTTCAACAACTTAATAATAATATTGAATTAATATACCAGTATTAAAGATATATATCATTAAAGTCAGTAAAAAATCTGTCGATTTTGAATCTCATGATCTTTATCAAACCCATTTTCTTCCCTCAAAGACACCACTTTCACCACCATCCGTTACTTATCACCAAATCTCAAAAAAAGTTAACAATCAACCTGTTGGGGTAGCAACCCTAAGGTCATTATACCCACCTGCGCCGGGGGTGGGAGGGGAGGGCGACAGCTGACGTAACGGCGCGTGCGCACGTGCCGGGGTGTTCCCGCCAAATAGGGGTGGCAGTTAGAAGCGTTGAGTAGACACTGTTTGTTCTTTGGTAGTGAGGCAGGTCAGTGAAAGATTTTAGTGCGTCTACACTGATTTTAAAATTGATTATTCTTTTTAACCGACTTCCAAAAAAGGAGGAGGTTCTCAGTTCGTCTGTATTTTTTTTTAATTTTTATTTTTTTTATGTTTGTTACCTCAGATCTCTTGACTGGGTGAACCAATTTTGAAAATTCTTTTTTTGTTTGAAAGCTGATGCTTGTCGTTTGGTCCCATTTTAAATTTCATTAAAATTGGTCAAGCCGTTTTTGAGTTACACTAAAAAGATTGAAAAAAAAGTTTTAACAAAAATGGAACCGACTTCAACACCCAAAAGTGTGAAATAACTTGTCGAAGTCGGTACCATGCCCACAATATTGTGATAATAGGTACTTTTGAACCATCATGGTACCCACTTCAACAAGTTATTTCACACTTTTGGGTGTTGAAGTCGGTTCCATTTTTTGTTAAAATTTTTTGTTACCAAAATTGCAGAAAATTATGCTTCATTGTTTTGGTTTTTTATTTAGACTGGTTTATTCGCAAGGTTTTATGTTCAAGTAAATTTTTGACTTAATTTTTTATAGCCAATGTCTTGCCTTTGACTAGTCTCTCAGCTGATGGTAAGTGATGATGTGGCTGAATATGTTAAGGCTTTACTAAAATTACTGGGTCTTAAGGACAGCTGTTAAAACTTTAACAAATAATTTAACTACCTATTATTGATTCATGTAATTGATATCAATATATTTTCCATCTAAGTAATACGAGGTGAGACTATAGCCATCTAATGAGCATAGTTTAAGACCCTATACTGTTGCTAAATATTTTTGTGTCCGGAAAACTTAATAGCTACCCGGAAATCAAAGACAACACTCTAAATCCTAAATTGAATAATTACAAATATTTAAAAAATATTTTAGGTAAACATTAAATTAATATTTTAGGTAAACATTAAATTAATAATTTAGGTAAACATTAAATTAATATTTTAATAAAACACTTTAAAAATATATCAAGTGACAATTCCGCCTAATTTTCCTGCTAAGCCGACGTGACGTCACGAACACCACGCAGAACTATCAGAAGAATTTGCCATTCGATCAATGAGAAAAAAGATATTTTTTAACGTTATGGAATATTCAAAAAGCGCGGCAACTAATGTCGTTAACATTACACCACACAATGCAGTGCATCTAAAAACATGCAGTATGTGTAAAAACGATCGTAGATATGCAAATAATGCAACGTTTCCCACATAAATTCAGCACCTGTTGTTAGCAATTTAACTTATTCAGATATTTAAATTTCAAATGCGCGACAGCCCTGTGCTTTGTGACTATGATTACTGTACGAATAGTGGACAGTGAATCAAATCTGCTGGTTTTTAAACTGGTCGAGTATTTGCATGAGGGAATGATTTTGCGAATGATAACCTAGCTTGCTACCACCCTTAAGTACAATATTGTACTATAACCAGATATTTATCTGTCGCCAAGCGCTCATAGGTGTTTTTTGACAGCTGTGATAGGGCCATTAATTCTAGGTTAGCCTAAATGATATCTTTGACCACATCATAACTTACCATCAGGTGAGACAATGATCCATCGAGTATAAATAAAAAAATTAAAAAATTTCGTCTTGCTAGGGAGCTGTCCTTGAGTGTCATTTGTTTATTAACATTCTCGATTACCTCACATACAATCTGATCAGAAATAGTTACAGACTAGCATATCGATACAATACTATCAAGCCGGAAATAAAACAAAAGTCAAACAGATTCAACTACCATTTGCTTGTATTGTCCTTGGTGTTTTAAGAGAAAAAAAAATCTGATCTAAAATATTACTAATTCAAGAAGTATTATTTTCAATTATCTTTTGCACTTAAATATTTTAATCTTTTGCACTTAAATATTTTAAAATATTTAAGTGCAAAAGATAATTGAAAATAATACTTCTTGAATTAGTAATATTTTAGATCAGATTTTTTTTGACAATTGAATCCATTATGTAATTTGCACACCATTTTTTTTATATTATGTAACATAAGTAATTAATATTTGAACGGAAGTTAACAGCACACGACATTTTAGTTTTACGTTTAAAATTGAGCGTGCGACGTAGATGTGAAATTAAACGTACGTGTAACAAGAGTGCGAATTTCCACGCTCGATCTTTAGTGGCATGATATATAACTTTAAGGCATATTCATTATTCTTCGCTCTGATAATTCAAGTACGTTATTTTTAACCGCCTTTAAAAAAGATAGGTAGTCAAGGTTCTCGGTTCGTATGCATTTTTTTTATAAAAATCATTCGAAATCCTATGCTTCGGTATTTCAGATTTACAGTTTGTGGACTCGACGTATTGCTACTTTCATAGAATGATCATTCTGTATGCTATTGAGTTACTGTTCTTATGTCTGTATTTGAGGGTAGTGGCACGGGCTTTAACTATTACAAATTAAGCTAAGTGGAGGTGTTCGTTAATTATATTTTTTGTTTGAAGAAATGCCAACAGAGAACATGGTTTACATACTTTATAGAGTAATGCAAATAACATTGAATTAAGTACCTGAACCAATTATCTATTTTGATATTTTTATTTTAATGCATGCTCCGGGAATAACTTTACAAAATTACAACAAGACCAAAAATTAAAGTCGGGTAGTTCGGGATTCAAACCCGCACCAACCCCTCTATAGCCGGAGTATACTCTGACCGTTAAGCCAACATGATATATGACTCATAACTCTAATTTGTCCTCTCGTTCTTAACCATCATAATATTGGCATGGAGCGACACCTATAGTTTAAGGATTTAAATTTGCGTCTTGTTAAACTTCAACGTAGCGTAGGTTCAAGCGATCGAATTCTGCACATAAATATATTTTTTCCTGTCGTCGTACTTTTGTATTGTAAGGATTAAGGATCTCTTGTAGGATGACTTTGTTGTCCGTCTGTCTGTCAAAACCCTTTTATTTAGGTAGTAAAGTATCATATTGCAATTCATATCAAATACTTGAGTCTACGGTCCGTTTCAGATGTGACAAAAATCAAACTCGTAATTAACGCCATCAAAAACAAAACGCACATACCGTCTATCTATGTCGCATTATGTTTGCCTATTTTGAAAATTGATAAGGTCAAAATCATTACGAATTAGAAATGTATCTGTCATATGCAGGGGTTACCGCTTAACATCAGGTGGGCATAATACTCAATCAGTCACTATCATAAAAAAATGTGAAATCAACTACGAATTTAAAAGGTTATACTAATAAAATTAACCTTTTATATCACAAACAACGACAGAGCGTTGAACGCAAAAACCGTTCCTGGTAACTAAACTGGTGTCATCCCTAGCCACGTGGTACACAGCTTGCGCAGTAGTTAGTTTGCGTGATTTTTTGCAACGCGAAATGTCAACCTAGGTCAGGTGGGGTGGTTGACCAGGGATAGGGTTGAATGAGTTGGTTTTTTATGGAAGTGTAAAAAATGCTTAATGATTTCTAAGGGACCAAAGGTTGGTCTTGTTTGTTATTCTGTACATTGCATTTGAAAATAGGCAAGATAAAAAATAATTTACCTTGCAAAATTCATATCTTATTTTATTCTACTTCATTAACTAAAATGTCCACCGTTAACAATGTATCCCTTATTGAGGGAAATTGTCATAATCCCCACGTTTGGCAGGCGTCTTGGGGATTGCAGTGTGAGATATCAGTTCCTCGGAAAGCGCTGCTTCCCACCTTCTGGTGTTCCCTTAGTTGCTTCTTACGATATCCACGGGTAGAAATGGGAGGGTGACATTCTAGCCTGGCCCCCACGGGCAAAGAAAAATAAAAAAGGAAATATACAAAACTGCCTTTCAAATAAAGTTCATATCACCGTGAAATATAATGTGGTAGTTACGACAATTACTGTAAAGCTGTTATAGAGGTGTTTAGAGGGTTTTGTGTAATTGCTGATAGTCTTACCTTTAATATTATATCACCTGATGGTAATGACGTAGAAGAGGACATTTTTTTTTATAAATATTCACTCCACATACTCCAAGGTACGTGTTTTTTTTATCATGATATTTTTTTATTTAAAACAATAAATAAGAAATAGGAAACACAACATTCTAACGGACACTGTTAAAAGAAAAGTATTTCATCCAGAGCAGACCAGTATCCTCTAGCAGCACCCGTTCACGAGTTGACGCATGTGCCAGCCATCGCCTTCCTCAACCATTTTTGAGGGAAGATGGCGACCCGACACACAACACCGCCGCTAGATAACACCTTCCTGTGAGCGTGGCCGCTCTGGATACCCGTACCAATAAGTGCTCGGCGCCATCCCCTTGAAGCAGAAAATCTCAAGTCGTCAGGCGAGGATTCGCAAAATGCCCTACCACCATTAAACTTGAAATTCTACACATAAAATATAATTGCCAATATATCCAATTATAGATTTCCCGCCAAAAGCAACAATAGTCAACGTAATAACGTTCATCTAATTGACATACAGGATGTTCCAAAACCGTTTTCCGTATCATTGTCATCGCAGGAAATGACTTCACCCTATGTAATTGGGGATCCACGCGTCAAGAAATGGAAAAAAAACTATTAAATTTGAATGTAGCATGTGCCGAACGTTAGATTTTTTTACAGTTTAATCGTTTTTTTTTTTCAATGGTTTATTGTATGTCGATCTACGAAGAAGTGTCGATATACTAAATATAGAGAGGTAGGCTATTGATATATTTATTACAAGCTGCACCCAGCGGTTACCCTTTGGTAAGTGACGATTAAATTTGATTCTTTATTTCTAAATATGATTGATAACAAACACGATAATTGATAAAAATATCGCGTGCTAAGCGAAAATCGTATTCAACAAATTATTAGAGTACAAAATTTTATACCCCAGGCGGGAATCGAACCCGCATCCTCCGATATCGCGTCGGATGCCTAAACCGCCTCGGCCACCTGGACTCGGCATTTCTAGCCGAAATTTCATGCTCCTATTGTATTACCTTAACCGTCATAGGGGATTTTGTACTCCACTAATTTGTAAAATATGAATTGATGCTTTTTTTGAATTTTTTTTTTTTATTTTTTATTTTTTTTTTTCTTACTTATTTCGAACATGCACTGATAATAATAATAATTATCTTTATTTCTGAACAAAAAACAACATAGGAAACAAACAGTGAAACGATGCTACCTGTAAGTAGCCCGCCTCCTTAAACTAGAGAACTTTTGAAGCAGTGATGGCTCAGTTGCATTGGCTATGGACTGCCGCGCAGCATGTCCTTGGTTCGAATCTCGCCGCGGGCTTGACCTTCATTGTGACGGAACAAGCTCGAGGCCCACCAAAAATCTATGCATCTGGCTTGCCAGTTTCCCGTTTTATCATTATTTTTATCTCTAAACGAGATAATAATAATTCCCATACAAAAATATTATTCCAAATAATTTTAAATAACTGTGTTACGGCTGCCATTATAAGACAACAACCGGGCCCGACGGCGTAAAATGCTCTTTAAAGCACGGGAATGCCACTAGCGGTCACCCATCATACCGCAGCGGACGTAGCTTAACTTACGATTTAGCAAGCTCCGCCACGAGCGCTTCATAATTTCATGGGATTAAAGCTAAACAGACAAACCTACATAATTATTATCTTCAGCATATGTAATTTTCTATGAGCTATGATGGGCTATGAGCTAACATCAGGCGCACAGCCAGCTCGTTTCCTTACAGTACAAAAAGCTATTGAAGTGTAAAGTTCACTTCTAACCCCTGCTTTCTTGACCTCACTTACCTAACGACCAAAGGTCATTAAACCTACCTTAACGACAGGTGGGTCCTTCCGTTACCGAGAAAAAAACAGCCCTATTTTCTTGAGTGTTAATAAAAAACAACTCGTGTTATCAGTTTCTTTCAAACTATAAGTTGAATCAAATTGTATTGCATTTGCATTTTGATACTTATATTCTTCACAATACAGCTCACAATGCCGTGATTAGATTTTAAATCTGAAAGCAAAGTCTGGCTTCGAAAAATATACAAATTTTCATATTTTTTTTTTGTCGAAATATGATTGTAAACGCACGAGGCCCACTTGATGTTAAGCATTAACTTCTCTGCCTATATAAAATGCATTTCATTGTAAGTGACGAAACTTATTAATTATTAAAAATATAATAGAATAAATATAACGAAGACAATAAGCCTCACTAAATGCACCCCATTCTATGCATCTTGAGATATATATTGAGATGCAGTTTTTGACATATGTTCCATACATTAAACGTCTAGTCTGCATCTTGAGGACCATCTAAACTCTGAGAAGTATTCTTGAAGCGCTCGTAGCGAAGTTTGCTTAGCCATTCTGAACCGATCAGCAAAGTTAAGCAACGTCCGCCTCGGTCATGAGTTGGATAGGTGACCGCTGGTGACATTACTATACTGAGCGCTTCCGTGCTTCGGAGGGCACGTTAAGCCGTCGGTGCCGGTTGTTGTTTTAGGATAGCAGTCGTTATAGCATGGTGGGCATTTTGCGAATGCCTGCCTGGCTAGCTACCACCCTTAAGTTGAAAATCTGTCGCCATGCACCTAACGGTGTGTTTCGGCAGTATTTCTAGGTTAGCCTGAATAACATCTTCGACCACATCATCACCAGGAGAGATAGTGGTCAAAGGCTAACCTATCTGGCATAAAAAAAAGATGCATTGATTTATACGAGCCTTAGTATAGATTTCATAAATCCATAGCACAAAACTGACCTCAAAAAGTAAAAGCACCCGACTTCTTAGCTTTTGATATTGAGATACTATATTCGTTTATTATTTATTTATTTATGGAGATAAAAACGATGCACAGTTACATTTACCTCACACATTACATAATAAGATAAAAGTTCAAATTCAAAATAATAATTACAATAAATGACATACAAAAATTAGACGTTACATAATAATAACAATTAAATACCATTCTCAAAACACAAAGTCAAAATCACAATTTAAATTATATACAAAAATTAGAAGTCATCAATGTCATAATACAATATTAGGTAATCATTAAAATCAAAGTCAAAATCGATCGGGCTATCTCGCCTTTTGCATCTGTCCCATTGATCTAATAGACTGAATGAAAAGATCGTAGCGAAGTTTTTTTTTTTAGTCTCGATAAGTTAGTAGTTAAGTAGTAATGTCACCAGCGGTCACCCATCCAAGTAATGACCGCGGCGGACGTTGCTTAACTTTGCTGATCGATTCAGAATGGCTAAGCAAACTTTAATTCATTCTAGGTTAGCCTGAACAACGTCTTCGACCACATCATCACTTACCATCAGGTGAGATAGTGGTCAAAGGCTAACCTATCAGGCATAAAAAAAAATTGTGTTCACAGTAAGTCAAAAATGCAGTGGCAATAGATTTTCAATTGTCAAACATTAAATCACATTCAGTGTTGGTGGCGGTTATAGGATATAGGTCAATATAAAATATCAGTATAAAAAATCCCGCTAGACAAATAGAGAGCTTCAGCCTAAGGGCTTGGACGAGAGCTCTGTTATCCTAAATTATACGTTAGCTAAGTAAACAGTGCTGCAGGCAGGTACTTGCTTAGTCCAGGGTCGACGGATCCGAGCTAGAAAGCTTATTAGAAGTAAAAATAGTCCGTTCGATATTCAATCATGTCTACCTTTATCCCACGCGTGGAGGAGTCGGTACAATACACAGGATGGTCAACACATAGGATGGTACAAGAATATACTGTAAAAAAATGTTTTCACTTGCAAAACAAAATCAAAAATCTGAAGTGCTTCAAGTTCATGCTTCGATATCCACCGCCAGCTTGAGCTTCATCGCATGGTGGAAGGGAGGGGCACCGTATGGGGCCAGCACCTAATGTTGTGTTCCGGCAGCTGTCTGTGAGAGCCAGTAACTCTAGGTCAGCCTGAATAACTTCGAATACATCATCACTTACCATCAGGTGAGATGATAGTCAAAGGCTAATCTATCTTTTATAATCGCTGGTGACATTACTACTGAGCGCTTCCGTGCTTCGGAGGGCACGTTAAGCCGTCGGTCCCGGTTGTTGTCTTAGGATGGCAGTCGTTATAAGCAGCGTGGTTGGGCACCTTGCGAATGCCCGCCTGGCTAGCTATCACTCTCAAGTAGAAAATCTGTCGCCAAGCACCTATCAGTGTGTTCCGACAGCTGTCCTTGAGAGCGTGTAATTCCAGGTTAGCCTGAACAACATCTCCGAACGCATCATCACTTACCATCAGGTGAGATAGTGGTCAAAGGCTAACCAAATATACAGAACATAACAAGAAAATAGGTAGAAAGTTTTGGCACAGATTAAATAATAGTCACGAACGTTTTTTGGCTTTGCTTTTAAAGGTTTACCTATAACCAATAAATAGGTTAACATGTAAAAAGTTTGTATACTATTTTGTATTAGTAAGAGCCAAATGGTCAAGTTCTCAATGACTTTCTCTAAGTACAGTCTTCGAAGGCTGCGGTAATGTACAACATTTGCGGATAACTGTACACTTGATTATGGTAAGACTGCAGATATTGCTATAAATTCTCAGAGACTAGCAACATTGTAATACAGTTTTATAAAGTTATTTCAACACTGAATTGTACTAAAAATGGCAACACTAAATAAACATCGAATACGTTATGGATTCTCGCCAATTTAATATTTCTGACAGACACTTGTTTAACCGACTTCCAAAAAAGGAGGAGGTTCTCAATTCATCTGTATTTTTTTTTAATGTTTGCTACCTTAGATCTCTTGACTGCACGAACCGATTTTGAAAATTCTTTTTTGTTTGAAATATGATGCTTGTCGTTTGGTCCCATTTTAAATTTCATCAAAATCGGTAAAGCCGTATTTGAGTTACACTAAAAAGATTGAAAAATTTTTTTTTACTAAAAATGGAACCGACTTCAACACCCAAAAGTGTGAAATAACTTGTCGAAGTCGGTACCATGCGCACAATATTGTGATAATAGGTACTTTTGAACCACCATGGTACCGACTTCAACAAGTTATTTCACACTTTTTGGTGTTGAAGTCGGTTCCATTTTTTGTAAAAATATTTTTATTGCATCAATGAGTCATATAACTTTTTTGGAACCTGTTATATTTAATTTCATTAACTGCTTGGAACATTACAAAATGAAAAATTTACGAAAGAGTTTAGAAAAAGTTATATTCATGTGCGGGATTCGAACCCGCGCCATCCACCCTTATAGTCATTTTGAAGCAATGATGTTCGAGCGCTTATAGCCATGAATTGCGGTGCTGCAGGTACATGGTTCGATACCCACTACCGGCTTTAACTTCACCGCATGGGGGAAGAGCATTTTGCGAATGCTCACCTGACTAGCTACCACCTTCAAGTAGAAAATTTGTCGCCAAGCACGTAACGATGTGTTTCGGCAGCGGTCCTTGAGAGCCAGTCAAATTACAGGCACATGTGACTAAACGACTATGTCTCAAGGTGATGGGTGCAGTGCAATTCGTGACTTGTGATGAATCGCATCTGTTGTATACATAGGTTAGTCCGCTTAACTTCAAGTGGGCCTCGAGCTTGTACCATCACAATAACATAAAAAAGCAGTGTCTTATTTTGATCAGAAAATATTATGATATATCACAAAACTATCTCTATATTAATTTATAATTAATCTAAATATGTTCGAAGCAGATACCCTGGCTATAGGGGTGGGTGACGCGGGTACGAATCCCGCACATGACTTTAATTTTACCTCTCGTAATTTTGTAAAATTTACATTATTCTGGACAAAATACTACATCATAATTATTCTTTATGGACAGGAAACCAAAAGCCTACTCGGTCGAAATAGTGAATCTCGGCCGGCAGGTGGTCTGGAGTGACCGCAACCGCTTCCGTGAGAGACGACCGTCATTGATACACTGATCATTTCTCAGATCAGATATATTTTACACTTTAATACTATTTCAGATTTTTTGGCTGCTGCTTGAGATTAAAGATAGATAAAAAGACATAAAGAATAATAAATAAATATATAAATAGTTAGTTGTTGTTGCTGTTGCCCCAACAAAACGATCTACTCTTTGGCGCGCAAGATTTATCACTGTCAAATGCAATTATTCATATCCGTGCCGTCATCTGCTGAAATATATAGTTTTTATAAGGATAAAAAGTTAGATATATAAATACAATGATAGATAGTTAAATAGATATATAGATAGAATTCTACATTGAAATTTTAAGTACAGATAATATATAAGTTAATTTACAAAAAAACTATTTTTAAATGTTTCAATTAGAGACCTTATCGCTTAAAGCGATCTCCTACAGGCATCCATGTTTGGGAAAGAGCAGTAAATAAATTATTACGACTGCTTGGTGCGCTTAAATCATTTTTGTTAAATTTGTATTCAACAGTCAAATAAAATGACATAAACAAGTGAGCCGAACAGTGAAAAAAAAAGTTGAATCCAATAAATAAGTATATGATCATCGATCATCACCATACCTTAAAAATCTTTAATCTCAAATTCGTAATAACATTATTAGTACGAAATTATTACGAATAGAAACATTGAAAAGTCAATATCGAAGCCGCTAGTGATTCTATAGCTACCGTTGATCCAATTGATTAGGGACGTGCTTGCGTGACTAATATATCGATATTTTTTAACAGCATTATTAAGAACAACAACCGAAACATTTTTAAACGCACTCCCTCTCACGCAATACAATATAATAACAAGTTTTTTTTATTTATTTATTTGCTTAACTCCCATATTATATTCTTAAACTATGCTTTTACAAAAATGACTATAGTGGATAGCAACAATTAATAGTAACATTAAAAAAAACAGATAAATTTCAAATGTAAAAATCTCTATTACTAATCAAAACCTGTCACAGTTAATCATCAACGCCCCAAAATAAAATATAGCCGTCAAGTACCTACGAGTCGGACTCGTACGCAGAAGGTTCCGTATTTTGAAAGTTCCGTACCCTCAATTAAGTGTATGCGTTTCCTAACATTTTAGTTTGATACCATTATATTCTGAACTCCCTGAACTCAACGATTGTACCTATTCGGTTATATGTACAAACATCATATTGAAGTAGGTAATTGTTTTTATAATAATGCCAAAATATTTTTTTTCAACGAACACGGTTTTTGAAGGTCGGGTCCAACAAAACCCCTAACTCATTACTTAGTTGTTTTTCAATGATAATTTGTGTATAATTAAACACCTGTAAGCAAAGAAATTTCTTTACAGTAATCCAAGTCAGAAAGTCAATATTACAGGATTAAAAATTGGCTAGCAGGTATAAAACTAGGCCTTGTTAATAGCAGAAATACGAGTTAACTGTTTCAGAATTACATTAGCTATATCCAAATCGATTGAATTTCCTGGCTTTCATAAACATTAGCCCAAAATAGATAAAACAAATATCCATGGATAGAGTTCCGCTTTCTCATATAGAACCCTAAAAAGTTAGTAAATTAATTTGGGACTGAATCCTATCTGGCTCTAGTAACGTTGCTAAACCTATTGCGATTAATTCCATAACATTTTCATTTACGACGCTTTGATGACTCACGGACACAGTAAACATTTCATTGCTGTTTAAGAATAGATAACTGATTTTATTGTTAGTCTGCTGGTTATAACATGATTATAACCAGCAGACTAACAATAAACGTTATAACCACCTACAAATACTGTATCGACAATCACAGCGTTATTTTATGTAAATCAAATAACTAGCTTTGTACTCATACGTATAATCAAAAGATATGATAATATTTATATTTTCTGTGCTAATTCTAGTTAAACAAAAAAAAGTAACTCTGGTCCATGGTTTTTGCTGCCGTTAAAAATCTTTTTTTTATATCTTATAGGCTAACCTTTGACCACTATCTGACATAATGGTAAGTGATGATGTGTCGAAGATGATGCTCAAGCTAGCCTAGAATACTGGCTCTCTTGAATATTGTTTGTTGAGTGTCCAGTGCGTAAAACTTTTTAAACAAATTATTAACCCAATTACTTAGTTGTAATAAACATCACTTAAAAAAATATCTTATTATAGGGTACGAGACAATGAAATAAACTAATCACTTTATAAACAATATTACTTTTATCCTGACCTTTAAAGTAGTATAATTACCATGCGAGGTAAGTAACAAAAAAAAAAGGTTGATGATAACAGAATTAAGATATGCTTCAAATAATGTCACGTTATCGCGTTACTATTATATGCTTTTCTTCTTCGACGTCAAGGCTACTTAAAATCCTCAAGCTCTAACGCATATAGTCTTCGCAAAACTACATTAGTGTCCTTCACCACCCAAGATATGGTGAATGAATATCGGGAGTTACTTTAAATAAACTTGACCTTAGATGTAGAGAAACCGGTTCAGTTATCGATACCGCGTCCCCTCCTTATGTCTAACCGCACAATTATCGACCAGTTTACAATTTTCGACGGCAACCGCGGCCGATCTGCTATAAATCTTCACACGAAGTTCCATCAGTGGTTACAACTACTGTTCTAGTGGAGCATTGTTTGATTAAGGCTACTCGATGATTGTTTAATGTTCCAAGCTTTTTGATTTTACGTGTTAGCAGCGTCAAAGTAAACCGTTTATGGAGTATGGATCGCTCTGCATTTAAAAGAACTGGCTATATGTACATGGCACGCTTTGGTTGAGATTTAAAAAAATGGCCGAGAGCCAATAAGGTCTCGCCTTTTGAAGTATTGCAACAGCGTATTTTTTTTAATGTATTTGTGACGAAACATTCGCTGGTCCTACCAGGACTAACCACTGCCTTCAACAGATGCATTTCGTCACAAGTGAGCAATTGCACTGCGCCCGTCACACTGAGACATAAGACAGTTATTTTACTGGCCCTCAAAGACTGCTGCCGGAACACACGGATAGTGCATTTCATTCTATATCCATTCAAGGTTTGCCTGTAAGAAATTGCTCGTAGCGATAACACCGCCATTTGTACAACCATGTGTTTATGTGTCTGTATGATATATTTGAATTGTTTAAATTGTTGTTTAATATACAATTATATATGCATTCTATTGTATCTTAGACAGATACCCGCGATACAGACCCCGTGAGTTGCCGGGTTAGAATTGCACCTCCCCGTATCATCCCGTGGGTGTCGTAAGAGGCGACTAAGGGAAACATACTGGAAGGTGGGCAGCAGCGCCTTCTAAAGAACTGCCAACTTACACCGTGATCCCTAAGACGCCTACCAAACTTGGGGATTATGGTATATACCCTTTTAATAGGGGAGGGGGGTTCAGCAGTGGACGATCCGGCTGTTACAGTATCTTAGACGGCCCTCAATTTAATGTATTTTCTGGATAAAAAAAATCAAATTGTCCAGTACTCAATTAGTTCCAGAAGAAAACAACCCCAAATGCTTTGGCTTTAAAATATACTTTTCTTTTCTGTATGGTAATCAGTTGTGTCATTCGCCCACAACAATAAACACCGTCGCCAATCGCAATCATCATACAAGTAAAATACTTTATATATTTAGTACATTGATATGACTATAAAACCTTTTATACGAAGTAGATAATATTTAAAAAACCTTTAGAAATATGCTCTAGCCAAAATATACAATGAGTCGTATTTTTTTTTGCGTACTCGTACCTTGCCAATACCGGCTTTTATAGTTCTTTCCATACAACCGTTGTTTCGTAACATTTTAAATATCCACTTGGTATTTCATTGGTAGTATCAAATTCATTAAAATTTTGTATCTAACGACATTTCTTACATAGTTATGGTAGAGTAAAAATACGAGTACTCGTCCATACGAGAACCCTGAAAACATAACTGTCCTTTCATTGGGCAGGCGCGTAAAAAATCATCAAAATCGGTTAGGAGTTATGTTATGAGGTAAAACACACCTCAGAATTGATAACCTCCTTTTTTGAACACTCCATTTTATAGCCATGATTGCAGGTCCACTAGACAAATTTGAAAAAGATTATGTAAAAAAAAGATAGAAGTCTAGATATACTTCTTGATACTTTTAATACCAAATTTAATGATTCGTCTTGACTTTGGATGAGAAAATAAAAAACGTGAATTTTTTGAATTCTGTTTCAATTCCCCGTACTTATCGTTCCCTCGTAAATCACTAGTCTATCTACTAATCTACGTAGCAGTATATTGTGCTCTCAAAAAAGAATAACAACCTATAAAGATCTAAAACAATAAACCAATCTAGATCACGGAGTGGACGATTTTTACCGCGCTCAGCCAACGTAACGTCTTCACCGGATGTACCTCCATTGCTCGTTCGACCGTTCAAATTCAAAACTGAGCCGTTTCCGGTGTGACGTCAATGGCCGCCATTTTGTCGTGTGCGCCCGCGACTCTCCGGGCGTAGCCCTGGGAGCGAATGAAATGGTTTTCCCTCAGGAAAGGATGTGAATTTTTATGGGTATTATAAATGGTTATGTTTAGGAGTTCTTTTTCGTTTGTAGGTTTGATTATGTATTGTTGTAGTTATTATGAGAACGGTGTTTAGTCCAATTATAAATGACATTTAGTTTAACTACATAGTATTTTAAAAGTATAGAAGTGATGGAAAATTTGTGAAAGAATTGGTTATGTATCAATAATTAGAGTATGTTATATATTGTTACCGATTGAGCTGACATTTTGCATATATGTATAAATCGCGTGACATTGCAACATCATGATGACATGGTGCTGATCTGATGATGGAGCTGGGAGGTGGCCCAAGGAACTTTGCATATGAAACGACACAACTTCATCGAGTTTGGGCTCATTTGAATCGTCTTGACGAGCTTTTTTTAAAATTTTTAGTTATTATCACTAACAAAATCATAAAAGCTGGTTTTAAAAAAGTTGTAATTTTGTATTAATATTTGGTATTTTTAATTAAATCTCAAAAAGGGACATTTCGAACATGTTTTTAGAAAGAGTGTAGGCCTTAAAGATATTAATAAATATATCATATTCTATAGAAAATTGTGTCGAATACTAATTCGTAATTCGGATCTGAAAACACGATTTCGTATACATATTTCTCTCGATAAAAATAATCGAATGCAGCTCTATAATTTCTCTTATCTAGTTGTGTGTATGTATAGGAAATCGTATGAATACAAATTTTATTTCTAATCATCATAGAACATGTAACCGTATGATAAACAATGAAAGATTTTTTCCGTTATTAAAAAGCTCACGTTTATATTTAATATGAATTTATTTTACAAAATTCGCACATTATATAAATATTGCGTAGGGCTGTTTCGCTCACTCGCATGCGATACGAGGTCTATCCGTTCTAGTCCCTCATATTTCAAAGACCACTTCGTCTTAAGCAGTTCCTTTTTACTACTATACCCAACCTATAAAGTTAAAATGTAAACATCTAATTTTCAGCCCGTTCATGGTATTACAAACTGTCATACATATTTAACTAATAACAAATAAAATTGTTTGTCATAATATCAGATAGAAATTGCACCGTCGGTTATGACAGTTATTGGATTGCAGCAATTCACACAATTTTGGCTAGAAATAGCGTGTCCTGGTGGCCGAGTGATTTAGGCATCCGACGCGAAATTGGAGGAAGCGGGTTCGATTCCCGCCCGGGCAAAAATATGTTCTAATAATTTGTAAAATTATAATATCAGATAATATCATTTTGAACAAACAGGGTCTAAGTGAGATTTCTATGCAAACGAGCCATAAGAACTCTCAGAGTTACAACTGCGCTTGTCACAGCGCAGTGTCAAGGTCGAAAAAAGCGACACTGCAACTGTAATGGACAGGCGTGACGTATACCATTGGGCGACTCGACCCTCGCATCAAGTCATTCAAAAAAGTTTCATCTACAGAGCTTAAAGTTCAATGAAGCTTATCAAATACTAAAACTTTCTATTAAATAAAATCCATCTCAAGCGCACACTGGTTTGTAAGAAACACAGAAATACATGAATATCTGGAAATGCCACCTGTAAAGCAGGAAGTCAGCTACCACAGTAAGAAATATAAAGACAGACTCAATAAGCATATAACTGAACTGGCAAAGAAGCTATTGAACACAAATAAAATGTAAAACGCCTAAAAAGTAGTCGCCGGGCTAGTTTTCTTGTCTTACCAAAAATAACAACAAACTACGGTAAAAAAATGATTACTTATGAAGGAGCACAACTTTACAACAAATTGCCTATTAATGTAAAAAGTGAGGACTCATTTAATTCATTTAAGGCCAAACTAAACGAATACATTGCTTTTAGTCAAATAATGAACTAATGAGTACTCACTTTAATTCAAAACAAAAGTGACCGACGGCACGAGTGAAAATGTTTATACTTTTAAGTCCAATATTGTTCTCATGTACCTAAGTGACATTTTCTTTATGAGAATAAAGAGTTAAATCCAAAAAGATGGCATGTACTGGACCGTGACCAAAGAAACTAAACTACTACTACTACTACTATTGGGATGACACCAACAGCTCTAAATCCTGGAACACATCTGATTTTTTTTTATTCATTATAGGTTATAATTATTAATGATTATGGCTAGATAGACGATTGCAGATAGCAAAGAGGATGAAAAAAAACCATTGCATAAAATTAAGTTTTTTTTTTTATGCCTGATAGGTTAGCCTTTGACCACTATCTCACCTGATGGTAAGTGTAAATGTGGTCGAGGATGTTGTTCAGACTAACCTAGAGTTACTGGCTCTCAAGGACAGCTGCCGGAACACACCGTTAGGTGCTTGGCGACAGATTTTCAACTTGAGGGTGGTAGCTAGCCAGGCGGGCATTTGCAAAGTGCCCTACCACCATGCTGTAACGACTGCTATCCTAAGACAACAACCGGGACCGACGGCTTAACGTGCCCTCCGAAGCACGGAAGCGCTCAGTAGTAATGTCACCACCGTTCACCCATCCAAGTCATGACCGCGGCGGACGTTGCTTAACTTTGCTGATTGATTCAGAATGGCTAAGCAAACTTGGCTACGAGCGCTTCAAACGTATATCAAATTGAAAGACACAAATATTTTCTAAGATACTAATTTCAATTTAAATAATTCAGGTACATGTTTATTTTATTACTTATTGTGTAAAAATAAGGTATGACAATGTCTTGTGAGTTAAAAAATTGTGTGGACAATCGGACGACCTTCCCAAGTGGTAACATTGGCCTAACCTCGGAGCAACAATAATATTTGTTGGTTTAAATAAGATTTAGGTAGTGATGAGATGGAACGAATTCTATTAATAAAGTTTGGAGGTTAGAGTTAAATTAACTTGTTTTTGTAGGTAACAAGCTCGCCTGGCCGCGATATCGTTTGCTCTTTTATGCCTGATAGGCTGTCATTTTCTTTATCATCTACCTTTCTTTATCTTATTCCTTTTTAGGTAAGTGTGTGCGGTTTTATAGTAAAATTACCAAACATATTACAATGTTCACAGAAGGAAAATTCAAATTGCACGTGAAAAATATTTTGATTAAGAAATTCTACTACACAGTTTGTGATTAATAAAATATTGTAATAATTGTAGTATATTGTTTATAACACATTGTAAAAAGACGTTTAAAGAATGTCCCCGAGTTTCTTGCCCGTTCTTCTCGCAGTGGCTCTATATTTTTTTTTTCCTGATCGTGGCAGTACAATGTAGAATATTTCAATATGTAGAATATTTTTACACAATTTGTAATTGACCTTCAAAAGAATCCAAACCTAAATTGAATAAATGATTTTGAATTTGAATTTTATTCGTATGGGGCGGTAGGATTACGCCTTTTCTGGTGACACAAAAAATAACTAACAAGGACTTACCACTTGATGGTGAGTGATGATGTGTTCGAAGATGTTGTTCAGGCTAACCTAGAACTACTAGCTCTCAAGGACATCGTTTTATTGAAATAAAAACTTAAATACAATATATGGAATTGTTTTTACACACATACATAAACGCTGACAACATAACACTCCTTTATTTGGGCTTGTTTACATTGGCAATTTTTATACAACTTTTAAAAAGGTTGTAATTTTAAAAAACAATTTTTCACGCAGTTTGCCTTTATCATGCATTTTTAATGGTAAGCAACACGCTTCCGATATATTAGGGTGAAACAATATTAAATTCCATAAATTCAATTTGAAAATATAAATTACGATAAGGAAGGCCCAACTAAGTTTGTTTACTTCAATATCTGTGCCACATTTTGAAATCTAGTTGAAAACAAAGTCAGGGCTGCCACAAATTAGCTCATTAAATAATGACCCTAATAACGCCCACAAAAAATAAGACCATCGCAGCATCCCGGGTAAAAAGCATCGACCTCCGTGTTTTTTCGTAGTCGGTAAAAACTGAAGTTGCAAGGCCGAGCAACCTTAGGTTGCGCTTGTGCAAGAGTGTGCCCTGAAAGTTAGTGTAACTATTATAAGTTATTATTATTATTACCTTTGGTATCGTATTTATTGCTATTCAATGTAACGATGACACATTGACTGTCTTTGGACTGCCACGCTGGGTTCCATCGTTCAAATCACGAACTTAATCTTGACAAAAGATACAAATTTATTTATGCCTCAAGGCAAGAGTGATTATGAACACAATCAATTCACTACACATATAATATTTTAATATTAAGTTCTTTCTGTAAAATGGAAGAGGTATTTCTATAGAAAATTGGTGCAAACACAAATTAAAACAAATTTATATATAAAGTATATTTTTTTTTACAAAAAAAGACGTCTTCAAACATAAAATACGCATTATTAGGGATAACTCAAATACTAGAAGGCAGATCTAATTCAAACTAAATGAGACCAAAAGACAAGCACCAGCTATCGGATGTTAAAAAAAAACGCATTAGAATCGTTAGACCTTGTAAAGAGTTATGAGGAGATGGTTATGAGATTGAACTAAGAACCTCCTCATTTTTCTGAAGTTGGCTGATTATTATGAATTAAATTAAGGGCGTTGATATGTGTATCGTTCCCTTTAAATTATATTTAGAGACTTTAGTGTTAATACTATGATAAGTTTAAAGTAAAACGACTATTTCCTTCTTAGAACTCAGAGTTCAGGATATTCTTGACGAGTGTATTAATCAAACTCAGTGCATTAATTTAACATGGTAGCCATGTAAAGTGCTTCGACTACTGAATCAACTAAGGAGATGTTTATAGACTAAATCACCAGACTCCAGAGTGCTACTGAGAATATATTTATCAGAAAGAGTTTTTATCTGTCCGACCCTGGGGTCGAAGCCAGATTTTTCAGATTAGAGCTACGAGTCACGTTCTCCCCACTTTCTTTTTTGAAAATAATTTGTTGCCGTTTACGCTGGTCATGAAACAGGTCTTCTCACAATAGTAGTCTGTGTAGGTCTAAGCCAAAATGCATAAAAGTGATGTCTGTCAAGCCTGAAGATTAAAACGACGCCTGCAAGGAACTTAAAAAACTTCACGAGATCGAGTTTTCGTATCTCCTATTTTTCCTACAAAACTGAGGTAATTCAATTGATTTAGGCATTTATATGTTAAATAATCATATCTAGGCCCTTATTATTTTCTTTTATAATAAAAACATTACACATTTCTCTGGTAGTCCTCTAAACATGGCGGAAAAACAGGGTTTTTTAGTGATTTTCAGGGTACATTTTCGTTAGTAATAATGAGTTGTTGAAAAAAGACAATAGAAGGAGCGTGTCTATTACAGTAGGCATAAATTTTGTGTAAAAATATAATTGCTCTAAAGGCATTCCCTAGAAAGATATTAATTTATTTGTATGGTGTATCCCAAATCAACTTCCCCCTTAAATATCTCGTTGGTGGGGAGTAACGTGAAGCCTTGTTGTGATTTGCAAGACCCCACGGTTTTACAGATAACAAGTCTCTCTAACAAATATATTCTCAATAGCACTCTGGAGTCTTGAACCGTACCCGGTAGGTAGCAATAGGCTCCATTTATTATGGATGGACTATGGGACCTTAACACTGCAGATATTATGTGTATCTAATACTTAAAAAATATATCTAGTAACAATTCCGTTTTAATTTTGCATGATGGTAGGGCATTTAGCGAATGCCCGCCTGGCTAGCTACCACCCTCAAGTAGAAAATATGTCAACAAGCACCTAACGGTTTTCTTGAGATCCAGTAATTCTAGGTTAGCCTGAATAACATCTTCGACTACATCATCACTTAGAGATAGTGGTCAAAGGTTAGCCTATATGCTATAAAAAATGTTTTTCTGTTAAGCCATCGTGACGTCACAAACACGACGCAGCGAAACCGGAACAATTTTCGACTCTTTCGCTTCTACACGAAGCATCCTCAGGAGGTCTTAGCTCTCCGAGTGCACGATTGATAACAGTAAAATTCAACCTTATTTTATTATAGTGTAATTATTGGATCAATTCATATAATTCAATGCCAGTATATCTTTTTAACGTGAAAAATTTTAATTAAAGAATATATTTTAAGAAATTAAAACGTAGCGAATAGTTTAAGCTGTTGACCTTCAGCCAAAACGACGTTATAGGTAAATAATTGTCATGCTAATCCAAAACCTATCTCGTCACACTTAAAGTATATTTTCAATTAAATACATTAATCTACCGTTTAATTGTTACCTCAGCTTATCATGAAGATTTACATTCAGTGGAAGATTATTTATACCTAAAATGACATCATACAGATTGAAATGTCTTTAATTCCAAAGGGTAATAAACAAGTAGAGGAAGTTTGGCCAACTGTAGGTACGTAGCCAGTCTTTCAGCTACGAGTCATTTATTTATGTATATATATTTATGAACTAAGTTTGTAAGAAGCAATATGTATCTCTTGGAAAGTAACGACAATGAGAATAAAAGAACCCCTACTCATGTGCGTCTTAAGATGCCTATTCCTTCCCTACAATTATTTCAGTACAACTGCTCCAACATGGCCCCATGGATATATTTACAATTCACTGCCCCATCACATAGTAAACCTCCCTTATAATCGATTTTGTTCTAATTTAAAGAACTGGCTGGTAGAGGAAAGTGTTTACAGAATTGAAGAATTTCTGAAGAGAATGTCGTCGTTTTTCGTCTACAGAAAGTGCATTGTAGTCGTAATACCTATTATAATTTTATGGGATATATATATATGATTATATATTGTATGTATCAGTACTAATATTATAAATGCGAAAGTAACTCTGTCTGTCTGTCTGTCTGTTACGCTTTCACGCCAAAACTATTGGACCGATTTGAATGAAATTTGGTATGGAAATAGTTTGAGATCCGGGAAAATATATAGGATAGTTTGTATTCAACTGCGCAAAAAGAGGTTAATGTTTTTGCGCGATAACCGACGTACGCGCGGGCGGAGCCGCGCCCGGAAAGCTAGTCACTTTATAATATGAAATAATTAATCAAAATTTGCACATCAGGATTCTGATTGAATATAGAGAGACTTATTTTATGATATAAAACTATAATTGTACCTATTTCAGCAAATAAATAAATTAATTCACGACACGTGTATAAAAGTCATCAAGCATGGTGGCCATGTAAAGTGCTTCGACTCTACTGAAGCAACTCAGAAGATGTTTATGGAAAAAATCACCATACTCTAGAGTGCTACTGAGAATAAATTTGTTCGAATGATTTGTTATCAGTTCGACCCTGGGGTCGAAGCTAGGTTTTCCAGATTACAGCAACGCTTACGTTCTCCCCACCAACGAGGTATTCAAAAGGAAAGCCTGGCTATTTGCCAGCCTCAATTCGAAAATCTGTCGCCAAGCACCTAAGAGATAGTGTTCAAGGCTAAAAACTAGCCTACCATTTTAATGCCGCCAGCATGCAGGGCACGCTGCCCACTGGTAGGCTGGAGCATTGCACTGTCTATCAGTCTGCAATGACTTATAAGTTGTCCAAATGTAGTATTTTAGTAAGTATTTCGTTAATAATAATTATACCTATTAACTGTAAAAAAAACAGCCTGTAAAAAGTTCTACTTCTTAAACAACTTCAAAAAAGGATGAGATTCTGAATTCAAGTAGATTTTTTTTCTGCGTTTTACCTCATCTCTTTACTGGGTGTACTGATTTTGATGATTTCTTTTACATTTGAAAGCCGATGTTTGTAAAGAAAGAGAAGTAGAAAGTATTTTATATTCACAAAAAATAATACAATAACATATACTCGTACTTTGAAACATCATTGGTAATAGGGGGTATTGCTTGTCATGTCGTCCCATATAAATATGAGTGAGATCTGACGAGTAGTATTTGAGTTATCTTTAATAATGCATATTTTGATTAAAGTAAATTTTTTATTGTTAACATTAATCTTAAATAAATGATAAAATATCCACTATTTTCAGACTATAAAAGTCTGGCTCGTAGTCGTACACAAATCACATAATACATTTGTTTTCTTCACACAAGTAAACATAGCGTTTGTATCAAAAGAATGGTCAAACTTCAGTGAACTCTACCGAACCGAAAACCGTATAGCTGACGCCCAGTGCGTGAAGTACCAGCTGAATGGACCACTGAGTCCACGTGGGACATGCTCTACTGAAGCATTCAGGATTTGTAAACAAACATCTTGAAAACTATGATGGCTGTGTGGTAAGTATAGACTGTCAATTAGGCAGTCGCTAGTTTATATCTGCATGGGGGAAGGGTATTTTGTACGAATGCATGTCTACTAGCCACAACCTTCAATTAAAATCAGATGCCAAAACACATAGTGATTTTTAATGTTGCATGTTTTTGATAAATTAGGTGCTATTTGTAGGATTCGTTGGGAGATACCCCTAGATGAATTTTGACATTTAAATTCCAACATGGACAGTTTTCAGGTGATCTGTGAAAAAAATTGGTAAACCTGAAAAACGAAATAATGAAATAATTGTATAATGAATGTACTATAAATCTATATTTTTTTACATACATTTTCAGATCCTTAGTATGAGTACGAACCGTGTTTGGCCAATTTTTATTATTTACTTCTATATGGTAGATATTGTTCTATAATCGTGTTAAGTTTGCTGATTATATGTATTACCATTTTTACGATAAGGTAAAATATAAAACGTTAAAAAATACACCTGTCTTGTATGGGGTCCCCTTTTATTTCTAACTCTCTGCTGACATTATCATGTTTACACATATTCTGTTAAAAAAATTTCATTGGCTGCCTATTTTACTGTTCCAAAGATCTATTTAAAGGTAAGATGAACAGTTGGACAGATGGACGAAAGGGCAGTCCTAAAAAGCAGCAAATTAAACTCTACCAAACCAAAAACCGTATAGCGGACGCCCAGTGCGTGAAGTAACCACCTGAATGGATCGGTGAGCCCACGTGGGATATGCTCTACTGAAGCATTCAGGACTTGTAAACAAACATCTGTATTTCAATGAACTCAGCAAGGTATTTTAAAAAATCGTCAAGTGCGAGTCGGACTAGCGCACGAAGTGTTCCGTACCATTATGGATTTTATCATTAGACACTATATTATAACCATATTTTTAGTTTCCACGAACGTAGCGGAACCCTCCGTACTCGAATCCAACTCGCACTAGGCCGATTTTTAGTATTTGTTGTAACAGCTCCAACAGAATTACATCATCTGTGATAATTTCAACTGTCTAGTTATTACAGTGCATGAGATACAGCCAGGTGATGGACAGATAGACGGACAATGGAGTCTTAGGAATAGGGTCCCGTTTTTACCCTTTGGGTACGAAACCCTAAAATTGACCCAATACATATAAGATTTATCATGTACAAAATTACAAATTTACGAGAGTTATAAAGAAAAAGACGAGACAAAAAAAATCATCTCAAAATGTTTGTTAGGACTAGCAGAAATCAACCCTAAGAGGTTGTTAACCATTAAACAATCTATACATTCTTTTGCACTGCTGGATGTCTTTGTATGCTCCCTACAACATTTCACTGAGCAGTAGATCATGTTTTTCCCAACCCCCGTTAAGGACATAGACCTGAGTGGTAAATTAAAGCTCATGAGACACATCTATTGCTAACTTGCCTTCGATGATATTTTAAGACCCGAAATATTAATAAAAGTAAAACTATGATAGATTTGAAATGCAAAAATATGTGCGTGAGTGGTTGGTGTGTGTTAATAGCTAATCATAACAGAAGCGGCAAAAATTAAAAAAAAATAATTATAAATTATCACTTAAATAACTTACGATACTGAAATGTTTATCATCTATATCATACGAATAGAAGTTGGTACCGCGGTGATTCAAAAAACTACGTCCTTTCATTTTCATGGTCCAACTTCCACAAGGTATTTCAATATGGCAGTCCATAGCCAAAGCAACTGAGCTATCACTGGTTCGAAGATCCTAGATAAGGACTAAGTAGATTGTTTACCAAGGGATCAAACAAACATTTAAAGCCGACGGTGTTTCTTTAAATTCTGAGTGCAGCGAGGGATTCAAAGTTACTCAAGCTTAAAGTAGTTATTGGCTCTAGAGGCGGATACTAGAGAGGAATAAACTAGCTATTTTCGAATAGATAGTGATAAAAAGGTACTTTTGTTATTTACTATTTACGCAGGCAAATCCATGGACGAAAGCAAGTACTCAACTAAACTCGTATTATTTAGAAAAAGATAATTGCCCAAATCGGCACTAGGTGAACGGTCAACTTCCGACACAAAAAGCCAACTGTCTGTGAACAAAGATGCGTGAAGCGTCGCTCCGAGCCCCGTTGAGTTCACGTGGGGCATGCTTCACTGGAGGAGTCTCGCTCGTTGACTGCGTGCTCACTCACCAGCCGTGGTCAGCTGGTTACTACCACTGAATGAGGTAAACAAAACTGGTACGGTTGTATTGCAATCTAAAATAGTGACGTTAGTTCTTGAAGCGCTCGTAGCGAAGTTTGCTTAGCCATTGTGAACCGATCAGCAATGTTAAGCAACGTCCAGCACGGTCATGACTTGGATGGGTGACCACTAGTGACATTACTACTGAGCGCTCCCATTTTTTGAAGGGCACGTTGAGCCGTCGGTTGTTGTCGTTATAGCATGGTAGTAGGGCATTATTGAATGCCCGCCTGGTTTGAAACCACCCTCAAGTAGAAAATCCGTCGCCAAGCACATACCGGTGTTCCGGCAGCTGTCGTTGAGATCCATCAATTATAGGTTAGCCTGAACAACATCTTCGATCTTCTTGTATAATTTTATCAGTTGACAATATATATTTTCTGATTCTGATTCTGACCACATCAACACTTACCATCAGGTGAGATAGTGGTCAAAAGCTAACCTATCAGGCATAAAAAAATAAAATAAAATAAAAGTATGTTGAAATGGTGTGGCCATGAAGAAAGGATAGACGAAAGAAGATGGATAAAGCAAATACAAGTTTAAACAAGTATGAAATCGTCTTCAGTTGGACAGTTAAAAAGCTTAGTAGCAGAAGAATCCTTTGTGTAAGTTCCGTCTGGGGATATACTACCACCATACCTATTACTACCGACAAGCAGTAATGTTTACATTACTGTGTTCTCGTTTGAAGGGTATGGGTGCCGGTGAAATTAGGCACATGAGACTTAAAAACTTTATTTCTCAGGGTGATGGGGACAGTGCAGTACCACTTACGACGAACTGCATCTGTTATAGGCAGAGGTGACCGTTTAACATCAGGTAGGCCTCGTGCGTCACGATAGCATAAAAAAGTAAAGACTTCAGTCAACGCATTATCACCAAACTAAAGACATTCTCGAAAAATCAGTCCCCAAATTAGCAGCACATTGCCTGCTAGTAGGAAAATAAAGTCAACCGATGTTGAATTAAGGTTCATATCAGCGTACACTGCAACGTGGCGGTTACGGTAGCCGCTTCGTTTGAAATACAAGAAAACTTCAGAAAATAATACTTTTGACATGGACGCCGCGCCGTTCTTTAATTTCAAAATGGTATGTACCGATTATTGTTTTTTAAGTTTATGTATAGATTGACAAGATTTTGAAGATCGTCAATGCCATAGGTCCTCCTATGGCATTGACGATCTACGAATTTTATTCCGTCACATAATAAAAAAATCATTTAAAATTAATTTTAAAATTTGATTAATTTTAACATCTAGAAAATATGGCGTAGTCTGATGTAGATGAAATTCTAATCACGCCGAATTGCCACATATTAAAAATAAAAAAAAATACATACTCAAAATAAAAAAATGCAGTAAAAAGTAAATGAACCAAACCATCGTATATAGTTTTATGTTCAGTTTGCATCGACAAGAGAATATGAGAACATTATCAATGTGTGTGCTTCTGTGCTGCTACATAGTCGAAGCCAATTAAATACGCATTATTAGGGATAACTCAAATACTACTCGTCAGATCTCACTCAAATACTACTCATTAGATCTCACTCAAATTTAAACGGGACCTCATGAGAAGCACCATCTTTCAAATATAAAATAAAACATCAAAATCGGTACACCCTGTTAAGGGTCATAACACAAAAATAGATAGAATTGAGAACCTCCTCCTTCTTTAAAGTGGGTTAAAAACATCAAGTTTATATGATCCCGGAAAGAGTAATGTCTAACGATTAACTGAACAAATCTGAGAGATCTTTTTAAAGAAATTTAAAGGTTAACTTTATCGAGTCTGTATATATATTTTGACAATATTATCGTGAACATTTAACTAAATTTAAATTAAACAGTGACAATCACGATTACAACAATGTGAATAAATATAAAATAGCGGTGCCAGGTTTTTGATAGACTAGCAAAGACAAATAAAAGATCCTTCGCAAGTATTTGTGTGCGGTTTTATAATAAAGTTCCCAAAGATAATTATTACAACGCTCACAGATAGAAAATTCAAGGTGCATGTAAAAAACAATCTTGATTAAGAAACCCTACTACACAGCTTGTGATTACTTAAACGACAAAAATGCTTGGACCATTCCGCCTCTGCCCAGCTATCGCCTGTCAAATATTATAATAATATTATTATTTTTAATTTATTATTTGTAACATATTGTTAAAAGACGTTTAAAGGAATAGCCCCAAGTTTCTTGTGTGACTCTATATTTTTTTTGTTGAACGTGGCAGTACAATGTAGAATATTTCAATATTAAAATTTGTATTTTTTTTTAACGGCGGTATGCCTTTATATAACAAAATACTACGAACTGTATACAACACTACAGCTACTACAATAAAAGCACTTGGACAACCTACGAGTCATAGCAGACTTACAGGCAGTCCAAATGCTCCAGCCCACAACCAGTTGTTATTTGTAATTGAACTTGATAACAGCGTTGTAGAGGCCTATTTTGAATAAATGATTGTGACTGACTTTAAAAGTCAATAGGCCTATATTTTTCATAGTAACGACATAAAACAAACATTTAAGTTTTTAAGTAGGAATGTGTAAAAAGTAGAATGAAGTCCTATTTCAATATCGGAATCCTTTACGACATACCATCACATCGAAGCTCATATCACCGAAGCACTGGTTCGTGTCGGTCACCCAACCATGTCTCCTGTTTCCACCCCACTTCTAAACAACTGAACTTGACCTTATGCTTCTTGTATAGGGTAGAAGTTATCTTATTATTTTATTACAAGAAAGAGGGGGTATGTGAAGCAAAAAAGTCATTTAACTTTTGATATAAGACAATATTCCTGGGAATCATAAATATTAAAACAAGAGTAATGTAGCTGGCAAATTCAAACTTTATATAGTTATTTTCTTAACTGTATCTTAATAAGTCAATGTACCTACATAATTGAACTAAAATGATATTGTGACATGTTGAAATAATTAATTAATTATATGAAACAAAATAAGATTTATTTAGTCACCCCTAAAATATACATTTACTGATAAAAGATAAAATTATACGTTTACCCGAAACAAATATCACCAATAAAAAAAAATATGTGAGTATTTCAAAATCTTCTAATCGTAGATACTTTCATGTATACAATAATAAATAAAACTCCACAGAGTACATATAAAAATAATATGCTTGTTATTTGAATTTCCACGAAATATGTCAACATTCACTTTAATGGAGAACAAGTTCAACTAGAAACTAAACAAAACGTTTATTTCTGTTATTAGGCGTTAATATTTCGAAGCAATTATTCGCCGCGGTCATGTCTTGGATGGGTGACCGCTAGTGACAACATGCCATGCTGCTTATTTTGAGCATTCTTTCCCTTAGTTGCGTTTCACATATAACAGTTCTTATTTTTATCAGTCGGGAATGATACGTAAAGCATATTTATCTTGCTGTCCATCAACACATAATTTAGTATAATATCAATATCCAAACAATCTACAACACAATCTAATTGAAATTCGCCAGTAGCTGGCGGCAGTTTTAGAAAGCTGTCCGCCATTGTAGTTTTTTTACTATTTCTCTATAAAAAACTGATCGAAAGGTGCCACAGTCGCGTCGCCGTCGCGACTGTACCAATGTGTTTTGTCAATTTGATATCAAGATGAACATTAATAGATTATAGCTTGATAAATATGAACATGTATAAAAAAAAATCGGTCAAGTGCGAGTCGGACTCGCGCACGAAGGTTTCCGTACCATTAGCTATACAACATTAGACTTCATAATTTTAACTTTTTTTTGTTTTAATGTGCACGAGTCTGACTCGCACTTGGCCAACTTTTTGTATTTGTTGTTATAGTGGCAACAGAAATACATCGTTTGTCACTTGTGACGTCTAGCTATCACCGTCTTGAGATACAGCCTGGTGACAGACGGACGGACGGACGGACAGCGAAGTCTCAGTAATAGGGTCCCGTTTTTACCCTTTGAGTACGGAACCCTAAAAAGTATGTCTTGTTTGAAAAATATATGTCTGGGCGCCTGGACATTCAAGAAAACTAAACTACGGATCTGTTGGTTGATAGAGAACTAAGTATCTAATATTATTGCATAGTGGTAAGGCATTTTCCCCAATCCAATCACGATCCCCAAGACGCCTGCCAAGTGTGGAGATTATGACAAACCCCCTTTAATGAGGAAGCCTGTGTTCTGCTGTGGAGAATTCGGTTGATACAGTAAGACATTTTGCGTGCCTGGCTAGCTACCACACTCAAGTAGAAAATCTGTCGCAAAGCACTTAACGGTCTGTTGCAGCAGCTGTCCTTGAAAGCCAGCCTTACTAGGTTAGCCTGAACAACATCTTCGACCACATCATCACTTATCATCAGGTGAGATAGTGGTCAAAGGTTAGCCTATCATCTATTGTTAATAAATTTTTTTATGCAATGATCATCTAGTGGCATTAACTACCTACTACCTACCGCAGAGGGGATTATTTTAATATAAGTTCGTGTATATATATATATATATATATATATATATATATATATATATATATATATATACGAACTTATATTAAAATAATCCCCTAGAACTATTCCTATAATATATATATAAATATATATATAATATATATTTTTAGCTTCACCGCATAATAGTGATAGGATATTCTCTCTAGCTACCACACGAAAATCATTATTAGCAATAATGTTGACACTTATTTTTATTAAACTTTTCAAATCAGTGGCCTTAGGCTGACGCATTTAGATGGCCTATAGGCCTGCAACGGTAGGTTGCTCAACTTCTTATGACTTAATATTTTTAGTATGTATATTAAATTAAAAGAATAGTAGAGTCAGTAAAATTACAGCCACATAAAGCTCAAAGTCTGTATGTCTGTACGTGACGGGTGCAGTACATTTTGTCACTTGTGACGAAATACATCTGTTATAGGCAAAGGTTAGCCCGCTTAACATCAAGTGGACTTCATGCTTGTTACGTCACAATAACGTTAAACATACAGGACATTTAATCCAAATTCATGATTTACGGTGCTCATTAAGAGAACATACTCGTATATTTATCTCAGTTAATTTTAAACATGACGTTTAGAATGAACCAACTCTAAGTCATTGTGAACCTTGTACTAACACTTAACAACAGGTGGGACTCGTGTTTGTTCCGTTAACATAAAAAAAAGTATAATTACATTTATATATATGATGTTACTCGGCAAACCGCATTTAAAACAAACCATCGTAATAAATAAAATATGGCAAGACCAGTCAAATCTGTATTAATTTAATTACTGTTATTTCTTTTATTTAGCGTTCTAGCTAGTAAATGGTTTCTATCAATATATTTTAACCGTTTACCCAAGCAACGATGAGACCGTTCATAAATTTTGCTATCACGAAAACATGGATACTAAAAATTTGGCGGCAGTTTTCTTGCAGACTACAATCCTCCATGGAAACATTTACTTATATCTACCTTAAAAAGGTTTTAATCTAACACTATTAGGGAACTACTCATTCTTAAGTTCCGTCTGCTTTTTTCCCCAAGCATCGGTAGAGCCATGAGAATTTTACCTCTAAACAAAGAATAACCTAGACCCCATACTGGATGTTCCCACACTTGAAGTTAGATAAAAACGTGTTTTCACTTACATTGGCTTATGTAAGCTTTGCCGTTTTGGTGTTAAGGTTTAATGAGTTTGTGTGGAAGAATTTTTGTGACTTTTTAATTAAATAACTACCTTATTATTTACTTATAATAAATATGTATATAGGTATATTTGACGACACTTTAACCTGTTGGTAAATTATCATGAAATCTAAGATGGTAAATGAGGCTTGGAAGCAGTGAAGGCCCAGTGGCATTGACTATGGACTACCGCGCAGCAGGTTCATGGTTCGGATCCCGCCGCGGGCTTGAGCTTCGCCGAATGGTGGAAGGGCATTTTGCGAATGCCGCCCTGGCTAGCGACCACCCTCAAATAGAAAATCTGTAGCCAAGCACTTAACGTTGCGTTCAAACAGCAGTCCTCGAGAGCTAAATTTCAGGCACATGAGACTTAACAACTATTTCTCCCTATAGGTGACAGTTGGAGCGCAATTCGTGATTTGTGACGAAATGCATCTGTTATAGGCAGAAGTTAGTCCGCTTAACATCAGGTGGGCCTCGAGCTTGTTCCGTCACAATAACATAAAAAAGGCTTAGCCTAGAAAGTTCTGGTTTCCAAGAACAGTTGCTGGAACACACCGTTAGGTGCTTGGCACCAGATTTTCTACTAGAGTGTTGTAGCTAGCTAGGCGAGCATTTGCGATCGGGATACAAATCCTGGCCCTTTGTGCTGTAGTCCCTAGGTATTGCCTGGTCATCACTATTGCACATATTCAATATTTACGAAGAAAATCTTTGTGGCCAGGAAAGTGGGGAGCTATGGTCAACTTTATCCAATAGATTTCAAAAAATGTATGACATATGCTACTAGACTAGATTCTACACATGGTACTGAAGGTTTTTTGTTTTTTCTATTATTTTTAACTGAATTTATCAAGTTTAAATAATATTTTAATCGGTGTTTGTGAATGGCAGGCACAGCCAAATGCCCTCAACTCGCAGATGCAAGCATCATCAGGGCAATATGATGAGCATCTGATATGCTCCGACCTCGGGTCTAGGTATTCAACCTCTAACTGGCTTATATTTTAAATGTATTTAAAGTCCTATTGCTCGCAAAAAACTGTTGAAAATAATTAGGACGTATATCATAAAAATGCAAAGCCACATCTGAAAATGAATTTTTATATACGTTTTTTGCCAATACTTTTTTACCAGTAATTATTTAATTAACAACAATTGTACTAATTGTAAGCTATTACTGATATTCTATTCAAATACAAAGACATAATATGTACTCATAGTTTCTTTGTAAACAATAATAATTTTATTTTTACCTAGCGTATTTTGTTGTTCTCTTTTGACATACATGTAAAAAGTGTTCACACAATCCATGTTTATTGTGCCCTTTTTTAATTTTACTGTGCTTATTATTATCTTTTTAATATTATAATAACAAAAGAAGTGCTTCAATAAAAGCTCATTTTTTTTTATCTTTTTAAAACAAATATTTAGGCGGCAAGAAGGGTTCAAGAGCAGTTCGGGAGGTTTCTAGTATATATAACTTTGTTATTGAAAAGTTGTTCAACTGTTAAATTGGATGGTATTACGTTTTAACCATATGCTTCTTATAGAGTATTATAAACATTTCAAAATATATAAAAAAGAATTAAGCCAAGATTTATCATTTTAAAGTCTGTTTGAGACGTTTAAAGTTATAATTGTAACGAGTTCTGTGGCGACGATTACCATATATAACAGTATTATTTTAAAACAGTTATTTTTTATTTATTTTAAGGTCGTTTGTTGCCGTGGAAACCAGGTATTCATCATATTTTCCAAAACATATCTGAGCGCTTGTTCGATGCGACGCGTAGTCAAAAAGCTGGCACCTTTTTGGTTAAACGAATAAGCATTTGCAATGCAACGGGACAATGCTGCCAGCATGCTGGGCACGCTGGTAGTGGGCAGCATTTTGACTGCCTGTGAGTCTGCAACGACTTGTAGGTTATCTAAATGCTTTCATTGTAGTAGCTGTAGTATATAGTTATTAGTTTATAAAGGCATACCGCTGAAAACAATAATTAAAACATGTTCTACAAAGCTTGAAGTTCAGAGGCCTTTGCTAGCCCTTTCGGGGATATAAACCGGCGATGAAATAAGTTTTGGAATGGTATGTACTCAATAAATGTACTCATTGAGCTACTTTCGAAGACAATATACATACTCGTAGTAGGTATATATGATACATATTAGTTTCATAAATACTTTTTTTTTTACCCTACAAGGGTAATATTACTGTGGGGTGGTCTGATTTGGAACTAAAATATGTGACAACCTATGAGACAAACAATGAAATAAGGCAATATATTAATGCACTTGTTCGTACCCTAATATACCCACTATTTCATAAAATATTAAGAATGCCAAATGCCATCGCTGTTGCAAAAACTGTTTTATGATAAAAAATAGAACTAATTTCATCACAAATATAATAAAAAGACACTTTTCTGAGGTTAAGGTACTCCATTCCGTCAGCGAAATATTCGTAACTTGGTTGAATTACGTAAAAGCAATGCAACGATATTGCCTAAGTTAATTGGAGACCAAATTGATGATGAAAACGCCTCTTTCTATGGTTGAATCTGTTTTGAACAATATTGTATTAACTCACAACCAAATGTTATTTAAAACACGAAACTAAATAAAACTTATTTAGACACTAAATCAAATTTAAGCCGACTGAAGCAGAAGGAACTACAGCGAAAATATTTATGTGCGCATTAAAATTTCCGTCGGGAAAAAGCACACTTCAAATATGTTGAGCTGGTAAAATATATAGAAATTCTTTCACTTCAAAGTGGTATAATATGTTTTTTAAGCATTATTCCTCTTTGTAGTTAGTCACGCAAACCGTTCTCCGTTTTACAGAAGCGTGAGAGTTTTTTCATCAAATCTACAATTTCCAAGAATTTTATAAGACTTTTGGTTGCACACTTTAACAGGTGCATAGACTAGGAAGCATTACCTAGATACCAAAAAGTGTAAAAGAAACTTATTCCAAGAAAAGTTGAAGACAAATTACTCAGCGTTAAGAGTAGCTCTATCAAAGCTTTTCTGATATAGTTATTATCAGCATTTAATACTTTGTAATAAGAAGTACTTGAGAAATTTCTCATACTGATTTCATTACATATATGACATTTCTAACCACGAACGTAAACATTCATGAAAAAACATGGCGGGCATTGCTACAATTGTGCGTCAAAGATGTGTAATACAAACCAATTTTCAGCTTATAAAACTAATACTGATCAAGTATGATAATTAGACAATTTCAGAGAAAATTATGCAGATAATTTCGTGTTACACATTCCGTAAAAGTTCTAGAAACGTGCAACAAAAAAGCAAGTTTCCTGAAAACCAAGTAGCACGATAAAAACCACTTTCGTAACGTCGAATGAAAAAAGAACATACCAAGTCGGGAAAAATCGGTTAATCACGTAACTTAACTTTCACAGTTCACAGTCAAAGACACACTGGCACAGCACTGAATGTTTATTGAATTTAGAATGTTCGGAGCGGGATAGGCGTCCGCTCGGCGCGGAGGCTTCTACTGAAATGCGGCTAAGTGGAACAGGTTATGCGCGGGCGCAGTGGCTCGCGACTGGTCGAGTCACTGTGTGCGTGTGCGCACATATGGCCACATACCCACACTAGCGCAGCTTATGTAAGGCGGATCCTTATGTAAAGTATATAATTTGGACGGAAAAGTGCGATTACCTTTTCGTGATTGTGATTGCTGATGACAGTAGGATTTAATTAAAGTTTTTTGAAGGTTTCTGGTAAAGATCTGTTTCTAAGGGTTACGTTGTTTAGAAATTGTGAAAATAATTAAGGTTTTGGGTGAAATATCCTATAAAATATTACTTATTATGTAGAAAGTCGTAGTCGAAACAAAAATTATGAGTTCAAAGGGGCCTTGCAGTGAAGATTTGAGGCGCTCGTAGCGAAGTTAGCTTGGCCGTTCTGAATCGATCAGCAAAGTTAAGCAACGTTCGCCTCGGTCATGACTTGGATGGGTGACCGATGGTGACATACTACTGAGCGGTTCCGTGCTTCGGAGGGCTCGTTAAGCCGTCGGTCCAGGTTATTGTCTTAGGATGGCAGTCGTTATAGCATGGTGGTAGGGCATTTTGCGAATGCCCGCCTGGCTAGCTACCACCCTCTAGTTGAAAATCTGTCGCCAAGCACCTAACAGTGTGTTTCGGCAGCTATCCTTGAGAGCCAGTAATTCTAGGTTAGCCTGAACAACATCTTCGACCACATCATCACTTACCATCAGGTGAGATAGTGGTAAAAGGCTAACCTATCAAGCATAAAAAAAAAAGTCGTGTTATATCTAGATAAGCAAATCTTTCTGTTGCTGATACCAAAGCCGTTTTCCACTATCTCACCTGATGATGATGCGGTCGAAGATGTTTTTCAGGCTAATCTTGAATTACTGAACAAAATTGCTGCTGGAATTCATCGTTAGGTGCTTGGCGACAGATTTTGTACTTGAGGGTACTAGCTAGCGGGACAGGAATTCGCAAAATATAGTCATTGCCAGTGAATGCCAATCGTTAGTAGCAAGGGACACTAATAAGGGCGAAAATTTTTTTTACCTAAAAATGGAACCGACTTAGACCTCAAAAGTGTGAAATAACTTGTTGAAGTCAGTACTATACACACAATATTGTTATTACACATACTTTTAGAACTACTTTACAGATGTTTCCGCCAAAACAATTCCAAACAACCAAATGTAGCAAAATTTTAGAAGTATATATTTTAATATATGTTCAATTACTTATTTAAATTTATCTCATTTGCATACTAATTATTAAATATATTGTTTGACGTCATTAACAGTGATTTACTTTATAAAAGTCGTTTAAAATACGTTCTTAATGCCTTTTAAAAGCATCATTTTAATTTTAAATTAGACGTTCATTAAAAAAAACTAATTATTTATATGCAACAAGAAGGTTAAATATGTTTATAATTCGCAACGGTTTTTTCACCTCTAACAAAAATCTCTAATTTACGTATTTGGGAGAATAATTTTTTTTTTCTTGACAATTTATTTGGAAAGAGAATCTTCAAGATTTAGTATTTTATATACAGCTCCTGTTTTTTATGCCTGATAGGCTAGCCTTTGACCACTGTCTCACCTGATGGTAAGTGATGATGTGGTCGAAGATATTATTCGACTAACTTAAAATTACTGACTCTCAAGACAGCTGCTAGAACACAGCATTAGGTGCTTGGCGCGAGATTTTACTTGGAGGTGATAGCTAGCCAGGTGGGTGTCACAAATTGCCCTACCACCATGCTATGACGACTGCCATTCTAAGACAACAAACAGGACCGACGATGTAAGGTGCCCTCCGAAGCACGTGCACGCTCAGTAGTAATGCCACTAGCGGTCACCCATCCAAGTCTTGACCGCGGCTTAGCTGATCGGTTAAGAACAAGTAAGCAAATTTCGCTACGAGCGCGTCTAAAATATTAGGTTATTCAAAATATTTTTTCTGACGTCAACGCGGGCGTCCCGAGCTCTCCTTGAAAAAGACCACCGAATGTGGTTGAAACTATAGTCGGAGCTATCTGACTGATTCACGTGAGTTATCCCGTATTATTTACTAAAATGAGTGAAAAATCACGTTAGTTTTTATAATAAAAAAGACTTATAATATTGTACTTGATCACTTATATTTGGAGATTTTTTATATAATATAATATTTTAGTACGTTTTGAATTGATCTCATATAACGAGTAAACGTATTAATATGTTTGATTCCAGATAATAAATACATTTTAACTCGCAAATACCAGGATCATATACAATGATTATCAGACCTATGTATAAGCGCAATAAAATTGTTCCATTTTTGAATTTTCCGAGTCATATATAACTCTTCACCTTAAGGACCTAATTTACAATACACATATATGATTCAAAACTTTGGTAACATGTGACATTCCTTTGTAGTTGTCTATAAAATCAAATATAAACTGAGTCGTTTGAGGTCATATATTATATGATAGTTTAAATAGGCCCTAAGCCTACTGAATCAAATAAAAGAGGTAGATTTGAAATTGGTCATATATATTAACATTCTAAGGGTCCGTTTCAGAATGTCCTAATAAAGTATCGGTTATTTTATATGCAACGTATAAAATAACTGAATCATAAAAATGACAGTTAACATGTAGCGCGTTTCAAGCTTTAACCGATGGATAGGCTAAATCGATGATTGTGAAACGCAAAGATAATGTTTTGTTTAGTAAATATGTTCTGGTTAGGGCCCGTTTCAGATTGTTCGAGTAAGTTCCGGTTTTACTACCCAGATCATATTTAATAAATAAAACACTATCTTTGCGTTTCACAGTCATCGGTTTAGCCTATCCATCGGTTAAAGCTTGAAACGCGCTGCATGTTAACTGTCATTTTTATGATTCAGTTATTTTATATGTGGCATAGGAACCCGAAACTTTTATAGGACATTCTGAAACGGGCCCTTAGTATAACTGGAATTAACTCGAACATTCTGAAACAGGCCCTAAGTCTATTATAGACTTTATTTGGAATAGAAAATAATTAAAAACTTAGTAGTATGTCTACGAAGTCTACTATCTTTGTAAAAGACATCAACGCGCGCCTCTGCACTCTCTATAAGGAGAAAGCTGTGTCTTTAGTAGTTACTTAAAAGTTCTTACAGTCTACTAGAGATGATTCTATATAAAGAAGATGTCTAGATATGTTTCACCAACTTCTCTTCATCTATTAGTTCAAGATAATGAATATTTAGGCATTTTTGGTGGAAATCCATACTTATAAAAAATATTTTAAGAAAACATCACATAAATATTTTAGAAAAAAACTTATAAAAATTATATACAGATACTGACAATTCCACCTAATGTTTCCACTAAGCTGCGTGACGTCACAAACGCAACACAGCCAAACCAGTAGAATTTTCAATGTGTTTCGCTTCTACAAGAAGCATCCTCAGGAGGTTATGACTCTTCGAGCGCACGATCACGACGACATCACGTCGGCGTAACAAAAAAATTATGCGGAATTGTCACTAGACATATTTTGTATATGTTTGTGTTTTTCTAAAATATTAATTCAATGTTTTCTTAAAATGTTTTTTTAAATGATTTCAAATACATTTCCCACATTACAGCAAAATTACATTGTACTTACAACAAGTACTGTTTTTAGCATTGTGTTAATGGCTCCATCCCTCGGTTGTGTATCGTAACATTATCGTCCCAAAAACATGAAATATGGATAGGCAGGTGATGTTTATGTTTATATTCATATCATTAAAAAGCACTGCTCATATTTAGATGTATTCAATCAAGTTTTTGGGTTAGTGGCATACGCACCCAATGTCAACTCCCCCCGTGTCAGTTGCCCACGATCTCAGTTCCCCCCGATAAATTTTGAGCGAATATTTTTTTGTGATTTGTACTGTCAGCAGCGAAAGTGTATTTAAAGTTATTTAAAAAAAAATGAGGGCACACAAGTTTAGGTTGGTTGGAAGAGCTTTTTGTCATAGATAAGCTTACTTTGTAAAACTTATAATAAGAACTTACTGTGTATATTATGCAAGTATATGAATAAATAAAGGATTATAAGAAAAATAAAGGAAAGACTGATTTTCTACGATCATTTATTAATTTGAAAGTTTCATTGTAAATATCAACAACAATATTAACATTACAGCAGGCAAAAACAGCATTTATAAATCACTTAAAATTGTACAAAGTATATATAATAAACAATTTTAAACACTCAATAAAAGAAATCAACAATCATAAAACATTTAAAATTACTAAAAGAAAAAACTAAAAGTTAGATACTATAAGAGATTAAGTATGAAATTGCCGTTTTGTACTGAAAAATTGAAATAGTTTTTTTTTATTAAAATTTTTATTTAATTAAAATACCACATACCATCACTATCTATAAATTGCTACCATCTAATAAGAATGTCATCAATGCCTTTGCGATAGAACTCTGGTGATCTAGATTCGACAAACTGTGTGAAAACATTTTGTACTGCCTCCTGGGAAGAAAACTTTTTATCACATAGAAAATTGACCGAATCATGAAAAAATACGGAGGGTGACGAATGGTTTCTAATCGCAATTCCTGTAGAGTTAAAACGGTTTCTCGTGCTGTATGAGGTCTCGCGTTATCATGAAGCAATAATGGTGAAGATCGATTCAAGAGTCGGGGATGTTTCATTACTAGTTTTGCAATCATTGTTCGGAGTTCGGTACGGTAGACATCTGCCGTTATTGCTTGACCAGATCGGAGAAAGCTATAGTGAATAACACCATGCTGAGACCACAAAACAGTAACCATTGCCTTGGTAAGCTTTACTTTAGGACACTGTTGCGGTTATATTTTTTATTTCTCTTAATCAATAAGGTTAATGCGATAATCATCTTTGATGTAATCAAACAATACAAGGGGCTTACATTTTGCGGGGATTAATAAATTAATATATGGTTCCTTGAAATTTGTTATTGGAACTTTCAAATCTTTGCTATGCTTTCTACATAATGTGTTTTTCACCTTTCTGAATGCTGGAATGTCCAAAGTACAACAATAATATTTTAATTTTGAAAAATTTCAAAATACGCCTTTCAAAAATTATTTGCACTGATATATAGTTTTTGCATAATTCTGTTTTCACTTTCATCTGTGTTTCTGGGTGCCGACTATTGTTATCAGTAACCCAAATTTTATACTTTGTAAGAAATGCGCTGGACTGAATGGTGATTTATAGTTAAACCCGTCAGAATTGAAAGATTACGAGAACAATAGAATTTAATTCATAGTACCGGCAGTCCCGTTTCCTCGATATAATACCTAGCTAGTATGCATACATTTTGAATTTTGAATCTTGCATTTTAATAACACAATTGTATGTGTTATTAATACGCAAGATATAAAAACCATTCGAAACAATTGACTAAATATAATTTTAGCAATTAAGATATTGAAATAAATATATTATTATCAAGAGAAACTCTTTTTTGCTAACGGTATATTTAATATATGGTAATTATTTCTTTCAATCAAATTTATCGGGGGGAACTGAGATCGTGGGCAACTGACACGGGGGGAGCTGACATTGGGTGCGTATGCCACTAACCCAAGTTTTTTAATGTTCAGTTTTAATAAATTCAACAGTTATGAAGCAGTGATGGCTTAGTGGCATTGGCTATGGACTGCCCCGCAGCAGGTCCATGGTTCGAATCCCGCTGCGGGCTTGAAGCAATAGTTAGGGAGCAATAGTTTCATGTTCACGAATTGCATTGCGCCCGTGCTCTCAAGGACTGCTGCCGAAACACACCGTTAGGTGCTTGGCGATAGATTTTCAACTAGAGAGTGTTCGGGCCAGTCAAAATGCCCTTACACCAGGCGGTGAAGCTCAAGCCCGCGGCGGAATTCGAACCATGAACCTGCTGCGCGGCAGTCTATAGCCAATGCCACTAAGCCATCATGCTTCAAATTACAACACTTATTACCGACCAAAACCTAACCTGTTTCGGTCTTGATGCCCGCAAGGTTGGTAAGACCATGGGTTGGTTGGTGGGTGGACCAAAACCTAATTGGCGAAACGTGGATGTTTATACGAGTATACCTCTGCCGACACCTTCGAGGAATACAGGCACGATTTTATGTATGTATATATATAACATTATGACTGATAAAAAATATATAGTACATTACTGCAGCGGCCAGCAAAAGATGCATTGATGGATGAACGTGTAAATGTGGGCCGAGGAGAAGCCGAGGCACACATACGTAAGTCCAGCAATGCCTAGATGTGGCCAAGGCTTGTATAGTGCTTTTCTCAAATAATGCGCAGAAATTAAAACAAAGTAGTACCTAGGCAGAATTTTTTATTTGAAGATACAGATGTTAAATGTACAATTTATGAATTTTAAAGTGGTATTTCCGGGGATTATGTTGGTTTGGGATAAATCTAAAGAGGTGAAGAATTTCAGGTTGCGTTGAATTAAGTTCATCATTTTGTTGAGTTAAGTTCATTGTCTTCACTTGAACTCATTTTATCGAAACAATTACTTTTTAAAATCAATGACTATCAACAAACAACAATAAAATTGTCCGCATTAAAGTGTTCATTTGTTTTTTTTTTCAATAAACAGCGTTCTATTTGCAAGCCAGTTCGAAATGTAAATAAAACCTTTGACAAGTTACCTCCTTGGTTGCCATGCTTAGAAGTAAAAGATCGTTCCATTTTTAAATTACACGACAGATATGAGTTTACTATGCAATTTATTTGGCCGCTAGACACGACAGATATAGACTTTCATACATTTTTTGCCGGCCGCTGCGCGCATGTATTTGGCCAGTACAGCAATTTCAATTTATCTCGAAGAAGGTTGTCAAAATTATGCTCACATTTCCATCATGTTTGTGAAAAATACAATTAGCAGTATTATATTTGACAATATGTTTGAAGTCAAACTGTAAAACAACTTCATTTTAATTAAAAATACTTTTAAAATTCTGATATTTCACCATTACTATTGTAATTAAAGCTTGAAAAAGTGGAATAGAGCAAAAAACGATGCTACCAGACAGGTGTAACAGTTGCTGTCTCTTACCAACTGATGCGAGGGTGCGTATCCCCGTCTCTGTCTACCGGAAGACAGTGCTGATGAGTAAAGTGTAACGGCCAGTTGTCGTAACTGACTTTTGTAGCGCTGTGGTTCTCAAACTTGTTGCATGTCTAACATTGTAATTTTAGCATTTAAGACGCTGGTTTTTGCTAAATAGCTTTACTTAAACAGATTTTTAGCAAAATGTATTTAGTTTGTAGCAATAAGAAAATTATATGTTAATCTTGATAAAATTACCTTAGGCTAAAAAATGTCCGAAACATGTTTCTTTAAAATTTTCGTGTTAAAAAAATTGCTTACTTGACTGTAAATTACGCTTGTAATGTAAATATCTTAATTATGTACGTATGAATGTGTATGAAAATACATTAATACTGTATCAGCCCGAAAGTCATCTGCTGAACATAGCCTCCCCCAATATTGGGGGGTTTGCCATAATCCCCACGCTTGGCAGGCGGCTTCGGGATCGCAGTGTGATATCAGTTCCTCAGAAAGTGCTGCTGCCCACCTTTTGGTGTGTGGGTAACAAACCAAAAGGTCGCCTCTTACGACATCCACGGGAGGAGATGGGGGGGTGACATTCTATCTCGGCACCCCACGGGGAAATATGGAATACTAGATACGCTCCGCGGTTACACCCGCTTTGTTATGGATGATGATGATAAAAATTATGATATGTGTTAATCCAGCGCCTTATCCCATGCCATACATTTTTGTGTACGATTTAGATTTAAATATGATCATGTCTCTGATTTTGGCAATATGCTCAAGTACATATTCGTCATCGCCGCAATGCTCTATATATTATCTCTCAATCCTTTATCCCCGCCTTACCTCAAGGAACAGTTCAAATTTCTTCATTCTACCCATTCTCTGTCGTTACGGTCATTAGAAAACTTAACGCTACAACAACCTGCAACTAAAACTACCTTTTACCACTATTCATTTACCGCTGAAGCTGTCAGACTGGGAAATATACTACCGCTAGAAATTAAATGTGCTCCTTCATTGAAATCTTTTAAGGATCAAGTCAAAAACTTCTCTTGCTCTAAATTTCTATGATAATGGACACTGTGGTAAAAACATCCTTTTTAATTCAATTGTGTTTAAAATGTATAAAATTATACGTGTATAGATAATATATGTCTATGACGTATTTATGTATTTATTTATTATAATAATATTAGTATTTATAATATAATATATTTATACAAAATTATGTGTATTCATTTATTTATGTAGTTTTTGGTTAATTATGTAATTATTTGGAAACATCGGTTATTTATGTATAGAATTATTAAGACCATAAGAATACCTGCCCAATATTTTGACCATATGTCGAATTAATCTGTGGTCTGGAAGAGATCGCTCTGAGTGATAAGACCGCCTCGCGATATACTTGGTGTTAAGTTATGTTTTAGAATTAAATTTATTGTTGTTATTATGATGTTTTCAATAAAAAAATATCTATCTATCTATGTATCATACCCAATTTCCTCAAAATCCGTCCAGCCGTTTGAACAAACGTTCGCCTTTATAATATTAGTTTGAAAAGGATCAATTTGTTACTAGTGAATATGCATTAGAAATAAATTATATATTTTTATAGGATATATGGTTCACAATTTTGGTGATAATGACTTACACATAAAATTATCTATATTTTATGTGTAAGTCATTATCACCAAAAAAATAAAATTATCTATATTTTATGTGTAAGTCATTATCACCAAAATTGTGAACCATATATCCTATAAAAATATATAATTTATTTCTAATGCATATTCACTAGTAACAAATTGATCCTTTTCAAACTAATATTATAAAGGCGAACGTTATCGCGGGCTTTTTTGTAGGAAAATTCAAGATAAACATTTCCGTTATACATTATGTACGTGTGAAACTTAAGGTTTTTGCAACGCACGTCAGAATGTCTCGCATGTGGCTGATTTTTTACTTACTTACTTGACACTTATCGTTATATTTTCGACAATTCACACAATATCTTTACAATTTATAGCCTACGTGTTATTCTGATGTCTAAGCTATATTACTGTAAAGTTTCATTAAAATCCATTCAGTAGTTTTTGCGTTAAAGAGTAACAAACATCCATACATCCATACACACTCACAAACTTTCGCATTTATAATATTAGTAGGATATTAATAAAATAGCAAAACCTAATCAAAAGGCACCAAAAAGTAACATTTTCGATTTACGTTACTAGTTTTGTGTTATAAAGTTTATTTTCGGATTTCACATAAACAGATGGCGAATTCACCGTCGCTGCCTCATTTTCCCTTTTACGCAGTCCGATAGTGACAAAATTTCAGCATTTGATAGCGTCTTCAAAGATGCTAAGTAAATAAGTTGGTAGTTCAAAATATTCCTTTTGTTATAATAATGACTGACGTCATCGTAAAGAAGACTGCAAAATTAGTCGTGTTACAAACAAGTTCAATTCACTTTATACGAAAAATTCAAAATTCAATATATTTTATTATTTTCAAAATATTTCAATGGGCAAGTGCAAGTCAACGTCAGCGGCAGCAAAAAGTGGAACGTTCTCCTATTTACTTGCCGTTCGTGAAGGGGGTGACTGACCAAATCGGGCACTACCTAAAACGGAAGTTCGACATGAAGGCTGTATTCCGTCCACCCGGACAGCTGCGACAACTTCACTGGTCTCCTAAGGACAAAGATACTCTGAACTGCCCTGGAGTGTACAAGATCCCATGCGATTGCTGCAATTCGTATATAGGCGAGCTCGACGCAATGTTTCCCCCAGAGTGACAGAGCATATCAGAAGTATCTCTATAGTATAGGTTTACTAGCGCGAGAGAAGCTTTTCGTTCCGCGTAAAGTACGAGAGGCCATCGAAATTAGACGCCACTCTAATTTTAATCGGGATCATGGATGGAACATTCCGCCAGCCTGGATACCAGTCCTTAACATTTGTGATACGGCATCGGGGTGGAACCGCGAAGAGGATAGTACAAGTGTAGTGTGTCAACATTCCCTTACCTACCAAAACGACAGTGACAATCACAGTGATAGTGACAGAAGTGACAGTTCGGACGGAGAAATTCTGACTTTGACAACTGCGGCGCAACCGTCTCAACGCCAGTTACGTGCTGAGGCCCGCGCTCGACGCTGTGCACAATCGTGACTCCCAGACGAAGAACTTCAAATAAGTTCGAAACTGGTCGGAGCAATTCCGGTAAATATTCGCGAGTCCTAGCCGGTTACTAAATAATAATTATTAACAAAATATTGCCCAAATGCATCAAACTTTGACGATTGTTACAAATTGGTAAAAGTTTGAGCACCACAGGTTTGATAACAAAGGCGATGCGCACGCGCCGCTCTGGCAGACGGTAACTCTCCAACGAACGATGAATCTACTAGATCACGGGAACTACTTACTAGTAAACTGATTACAAAAAAATCAATCACATAGTATTGTTTTTGATTTTTATTGCGGATAAGCTGGTTTTTGACTACTATTACCGCTACGAATATGGGTGACGATATAGGGAGTAATGGATAAAGAATCTGATAATTTAAAAAAGTTGAGGTTGAGCTAGACATATATATATATATATATTTATTAAAGTCAATGTTGCGATAATATAAATTGATATATTATGTTAAAAGAATGTTTTAAATTATCAAAAAAGTAAGTGCGGGCAAAGCTGCATTCAATAGCCTTTTTAATGTTATTGTGAAGGACCAAGCACAAGCTGCTCCTGATATTAAGCAGACTAACCTACTACCTATCTTAAAGATGCAATTCGTCACAAATACCGAATTGTACTGAACCTATCACCTTGAGACATACAGTTGTTTAGTCTCATGTGCTGATAATTTTTCTGTATTTTTTCTGGCTCTTAAGGAATGCTGCCGGAACACACTGTCAGGTGCTTGATGGTGGAATCTAGCCTCATGAGTCACATACCTATTTGTAATGATAAAAAGTCCTATAGTAAACTAACTGCAATATATTATCGTTTCAAAAATCATATCTCTCAACACTTATTGCTCAAAAAGTGTGTTAAGTAGGTACCTGTGTACATGCTTTAAGAGTAGGGTACTGCCCACGCTATATGTAAATGTGTGGTATTAAAAAAAAATGCACTACTTAGCTTGACTTGTATTTTTTCTAAATTCTTGTTCAACTACCTCAGTCTCAGTAAAAAGAGGTAAGTGTAAAGAGTTCAATACGACGCAACGATACTTAAATAGATCACTAATATATTTATATATATTTTATGTGTGACGGGACAAGCTCGACGCCCGCTTGATGTTGAGCGGGTAGCCTCTACCTATAACAGATGCATTTCGTCACAAGTCACGAGTCGCACTGCGCCCGTCACCTTGAGACATAATCGTTAAGTCTCATTTGCCTGTTATTTCACTGGCTCTCAAAGACTGCTGCCGGAACACACCGTTAGGTGCCTGGCGACAGATTTTCTACTTGAATTTATGTATAAGAATTACAAATAAATGGTAGTATATTGCGCCATTATACCAGTTATTAAATTTAATTAAAAATGATATTATTTTCATTATTCTATTAGTTATAAATTATAATCGTGATGGGCGTTTTTGAATAGACCCTTTGCCAAGTACTCTTTGACCCATTAATTTAGGCGCGAATACGTTTTATATTAGCGCGTAACGCACTAAGCGAATTGGCGACATTATGCATTTTTCTGATACCAATTTTCACATTCCAAACCCTCTTAGTGTGATAAGCTTTGTGTTTGTGTTAAAAATGAGTTCAAACTCTGAAATGGAAATTGACGTAACTCTGCCAGATATAGTAGAAGGGGCAGCAAGTGCTGAATCTAGAGTTGTGTATCTTATTTCCTTATCATCCTCAAGACCTCTGGTGTTGCAGATGTTCGTGGTGATCACTTACCACCACGGGAGACGCCTCCAGTAAGTGATCACTGCTGCAAGCTTGTTTGGTTTTTCCTATAAAACATCACTTTTCATGAAGAATAACACATATGTTTAAAAAATATTACTTACACGTTACATTAAATTAATACTTTGGAAAAAATAACATATATTTGTGTGACAATTCCGCCTAGTTTTCCTGTTAACCCGTAAAACGTCATATACGCCACTTAGCCTTTAGTGAAGAATTTTTGACTTGTCTCTTCGAGTGATCGAGAGATAGGAAAATTAAGCGGAATTGTCACTAGATATATTTTTATATTTTAAGTGTTCTTCTAACATAGGATCATGCGTGCTCATGTACCTGAAAAAACTGAATGATCAAGCAACTGAAGATTTGGATGTGGTCTTTTACAGCGATAACTGCTGTGGACAAAACAAAAACAAATTTATGTTAGCGATGTACCAACATGCTATGAAGGAGTTCCCAAACTGAGAAGTATTACCCATATTTTTTTAATAAAGGGGCATGCTCATTATATTACTCGTAATATATTAATTAGATGTTTTCTTAAAATACTTGCTATTATAAACTCATCTACATCCACGTGGACAATATCTTCCAATATATGAATGATATTCCATTATTCTTCTTATCTACAGGTGCGAAAGATAAGGCGACTAAGGTTAAAATATGTACAACTCTGTGTGATAAAAATCTACTTGTAACGTCCCCAAGGGTGCCCAAGATACAGGCTTTGCCTAGTTTGGGACCCACTGCAAACGCTTGACATACTCGTAGATGATTAACTTTTAAATTGTAAGCATTTCGTAATTTGGTGTAACTGTCTTTACTTGTGTTTTGATAATAAAATTATTCTTATTCTTATTCTAATACTGGTAGGTGGGCAGCAGGCCCTTCTGAGGAACTGATATCTTGAACTGCAATCCCCAAAATGCCTGCCAAGCGAGGGGATTATGGCAAACCCGCCCTTATGGGGAGGCTGTGTCAAGCTGTGAACAATCCGGCTGATACAACGCCTGAATCTATTATTACTTTTTTATTTTCGTCCGTGAAGGAAAATCCGGTGGAGCTGGACGACCGAACAGTCGGTAGACAGCATCCATGTCCTCCCTAAAAAAAAAGTCCGTGAAGGTTATTTTAAACTTCTCTCCGCACTTGTATCACTCTGTTCAAATGATATTGAAAGCGTTGTTAAGCTGTTATTCTCCATAAGCATACAGTGTTCTTATTATTCTTATAGCCCCTGTATTGTTTCCCCTCAAGACTAGTCCGTTACGTTTGCGTCGGTTGTACTTTCTTCGTCGCGGTCCGCCGAGTGCGGCCGCGGGGTTGCCACTAGTGATGAGACTTGTCGATACTACAGAACTATATTTTTACTGAATGAAAATATTTAAACATTGTTTTCAATTCTAGAATTCCTAATCTATAATTTTAAATTCATTACAAATGTCTAATTCAAATATTAAAAAAAAAAAATTGAAAGTATTTTAAGAAAATATTATATTTTAGAAAATAATTTCAAATATAGTATAGAAATATATTTTTAAACAATTCCGCCTTATTTTGATTGTGCGTTTGAAAAGCCAAGACTTACGATGTTCCATGTAGAATCGAACCGCGTCAAATTTTTTGCCAGTTAAGTTACGTGGCATTTATTACGTCACGATGGCTTAGCAGGAAAATTTGGTGGAACTGCCCTAGATAGATATTATTATTATTTTAGGGGTTTTCTTAAATTTTAATTTAGTATTTTCTGATAATATATGTACCTAGCCGCTGCGAAGCCACTTGCAACCGTGGGTGCATGCGGCACTCACTACTTTTTACCGGACGAACTTTTTGTTGTATTAGCATTTGCCGGCCGTGCGTTAAGCGCAGCGTAATGTAAACAATTGTCTCTTGTGACTGAACTATTTACTTTAGAAGGAAAAATATTTTTGTACAAGATAGCTAAATAAACAATTAATACGAAATATAAACATTTATGATGTATTCATAATGATACCTAAACGTTCGGAGGTGTACTACGAAACTACTAAATTCTATTGATTTTAAGAAAAATACTACTGTTTTATTATTGAATTATATAGAAAAGACAAATGTCAAGCATATCACAAAATATTATTTAAATATTTATGAGAAAACCATAAAAAAACATGTTTCATAACACCGGTAGCCCGCCGGTTTCGCAAAACGTAAACAAACAACTAAACTTTTTAATTTCATAGATACCATTTTACTGCAAATGGTTATCAAAACGAAGAGTAGCTATATTCTATTGTCTATTATGGCTACATTCCATCTCGCAAAAAAGGACCCAATTTACGAAAATCGATAAAAATACGCTGACGATCTCCGTGAAACCACAGAGGCGCGTGGCAATCACTGTTTTCGTTTCATGCAACCGTGGCGGCACGCGGCAAACACTCGTATATATGCGAACCTGTGGCGACGCAATGGGTAGTACATTTTTTATTATTAAATATGGATTTCCGCAAAGTGACACCTGTATTCATTAATTCTCGAAATTAATTTTATAACCAACAGTTTTTCTTTATGACTTTTATAGTATTTTTTTAAATTTTATGTTATTACAAGCATCATTACATTTGTATCAAAAACATAATAAGACTAGTCCATTTCGTTTATGCCGTTTTTCCATTTTATTGCCTCCAAAAGTGTGTCCGGTGCTATTTATCAGGGAGAATTTAAAAATGTTTTTTCTAATACTCACTAGCAGACCAGAGTCTGGAGACTGTGCAAGGTATTAGCTCTATAGGCTCGCTTCTTGTTACATTGTTGAAACGATCTTAGCGTAACTTGTCTATTCGCCCGTAACCGATCTACTAGGTTAGGCAACTTCTGCAGCTGCGGTCAAGACTTAGATGGATGACATTTATTACTAAAAAGCGTGCCAGACAGTTCGCGACCATAGTCCCGAACCATGGTTTCGAACTGTGGAGATGATGGTTTGCGACCAAATTACGTTTGTCTTTCCAACGCCCTTGGATTGCGAGCATGCGTTCTCAACCGTGGTTCGGGACCACTATTTCCCACTGTGTAGACGCCGGTCGCAAACCACGGGAGGGCAGTATGCCGCTGCCGCCGGCGAGAGCGCACGCATGGCGAGAACGCGCGCATAGCGCGTTTACCTCTTTGAGATACGTAGGTATAAAAGCCACGACCAAATATAAAGCATTATTAATGACATATTTTTCTTCCAAATTTCATATATAGATAGTAATTTTAAAACGTATATATTAAGCGATATCGTGTGTAGTTTCGCCTTCGTTGGATGCGTGTTATCGGCGCGGGAGTTCGAAGCACACTGTGGTTTCGAACTGTGTAGCAGCAAATTCCAACGGTGGTTTGGAACAAGCCGCTCGCCAAGGCCAATGGGCGGAGCCCGTGGTTTCAAACCGTGTAGATCCTACTTAAGGGTAAAACGTACTTTGGGCCATCTATCCCATTTGTTGTCTTAGAATGGCAATCGTTGTAGCATTGTTGATAGGATATTTTGCTACCATCAAGTAAAAAACTGTTGCTCAGCACCTAAGGATATATATGTTGTACAGTTGTCCTTCAGATTATATCTAGGTAAGCTAAGCCTGTTAACATCATCGATCAAATCAATTGCCAGATTTTGATCAAAGGATAACTCAGCAAACAAAACCGTCTCTTATTTTAATAACACTCTTATAAAATATGGAAGATATATCAAATGACAATTCCGCCTAATTTTCCTGTTAAGCTAACGTGACGTCACAACCGCCACGTAGCCAAACCGGAAAAAATTTCGAAGCGTGTAGAATGAAATGTAGAAGCGCTACACGATCGTTCGCTCGTAGAGTCAAGACCTACTGAAGATGCTTCACGTAGAAGCGTCATTAATGTTATAAGGCTAATAAACAATTATATTCCATTTTACAAATAATAAAAAACTAAAACAACCAAACAAATAAGTGATCTAAAACATACTTGTTTGTAGTGATCTTATATCTTTTTTTTCTATTGCAGGATGTTAAATTTGTTTGTTCTGGTATACATTGGACGTCCGTATTTTTCTGTTTGTTTGGTTATAAAATATATAAATATGTATTATTATTTCATACATTTTCATATTCATATTCATTTATTTCATAAAACATAGGTCTACAATGATGACAATTAGGAGAAGTATAGCCATGCTAGTATGTTACCACGCCTTATCAGCATATGAAATTTTCATTACAAAATTGACTAAATTATGACATTAAAGAAAAATATTCATGAAAGTAGTATATAAAATTTGAATAATTACGTCATGAATCATGAAAATTATTCAATTAAGAAATAATCATGTCAATAGCTAACAAAAAAAGTATAAGATTATTCAAAATAAAGTCCTTTATATAATATTTAAATTATTATTGCACTTTCTCCTCGTAACTTTATATTTCAACATCAATACACCAAACTTAATTATAATTAGTTATATAATTGTTAAGTTATAATAAACGAACAAATACACTTTTATTTAAACTCATATTCACAGTTGACACTCTTTCCAAACTTTATTAAATTTGGCCACTGACGTAACAATATTCAATTCATGGTGTCATCAACAACATATAAGGTTTTAATGACGAATCCCAATTACTTGCAGCATACACAGTAATATTATACGAGGAACACGAACATTTTAAGTATTCATTGTCGTCAATCAAATCAATTATTGAAGACTTTTGAAATCCATAATATTATCCTCTTCAACAAAATATGCGATGATAAATAAACACTACAAAATAATTGGTACTTATGAATCTACTGTTTTTCTAGGAACAATTGGACAGTTTTAAAAAAGTGGCACGTTATAGATTTTTCTCGGTTCTTGAATATTAGGCACTGCTCTAAAGAAAATGTTATCTAACGGAAGAATAATGCTAAAAATCAGTAACGTTGCTGGCTGCGCATTAGTTTCCAAGACACCAAATTCAAATTTCTCATGAGATATTTTGACAAAGACTGTGGTATAAACATCGGTGGTGTTAATATTAAAAGGTAGGTGATCAGAGAACACTCTGATATCATTAACTACTACTTCTAAATCCACATTAATGCTAGTAGACCATTTAATTGAGTAGTGATAGTGACATCTACCTATCTCAATTTCCAAAAGCTTTATAGTTTCCGTCGGTAGAATAAAGTGCGTGTCAAAATATGTATAGTGGCCAGTGCTATTCTCCAAAATCGCGTTATCAAGCTCTTGTTTTATGTTTACTCTATATACTTCTTGTGACCAACGGTCTAAATAGAAAACCTTACAACCATGTCTTGTCCGTTTCAACTAACATAACTGACTTATTAACCGTTTTGACTCTTTCGTTTTTAGATAATTCAGTCTGAGTGCTGTTATTTTCGTAAAATTCTATTATGTCTTCTTGAGAAATATCTGTCCCAGAGTGTGTAACTTATTTGTCCTTGTTTCCGTTTCATTTCTTTGTATTTTATGAGATCCTGTAGTTTCTTCAATGCTCTTGTCTGCCGATGTATTAGTTACAAAACTGATTTCTTTTTGTTTGTTTTCAATTTTGAGAATATTTATATCTATTTTGTTTAATTTCTAGTCCATATCACGTTTTGAAGCGCTTATCGTTGCTTGTATTTACTTTAACAAATTTTCCTGTATCTGCACTTTCTGAACAAAGCAGATTTATAGCAATAACAATTATTAATATAATATTTGTAAATGCCATGATAGTCAGCTTGGATAAGAATGGTGATGCTTATAAGATCGATTGTCAGATCATTTCGATCGTCAGTCAGATCAATTTTCAGCCTACTGTACTGATTTGTGGTTTGTACTGATTGTTAAGCAGTGGTACTAAGATACTAGCCAACATTGTCAAGAGTTGCAATCACTATTATGCCATTCAAATATAAGTATCCGATAGGCCTTTTATAGAGAGATTCGGTATATTAGCAAATATTTTTATAGTATCGTGATTGTAACCTAAATACTGGATTTTAGTAAAATGGTTTTATGACTACGCTTTTAAAACATTTTATAAGCGGAGACTTAGAACCTTCCTCCTTTTATTGGAACTCGAAAAATTTTGTTAGAAGTTCATTAAATAAGTATATGCTTTGCAGATTAATCAGTGAATTTGAACCTTTTCAAGTAAGACCTTGTGATTTTGCATTTACTCGAAAACTTCTGACTGGCAAATTGTTAATATGCAAAAAATTGCTAAAGTCCTCCTACGTACTAAACTTTAAAAATATGGGTTCAAAAAGTTACTTGGGATCAAACATACAAAAATTGATAATCATATGTTTCTATTGCCATTAACATATTTGGAAAAAAACCTCATAATAATTAAGTTTGTGGTTGCCTATGTATATTTACAGTAGGAAGATATGATTCGACTCTATTATCAGTTCAAATTTAAGAAGAAGGAATATTTACAGATAACCTCACATTTTCACCATAACAAAATATATAAATACCAAACTATGCATAAAAATACCGCCTAAAAACATCGACATTGAATCATCGGGACTGTGTCCCATCCCTAACGTCCTGCAGCGGAAGTCAAATAATTGTAAGTCGTCTTCCCCTCACTTTGACCAGCACTTTCTTATTATTACAACTTTGTTTGTGTTTTAATCCTTCTATACGAATGCCTTTCTTAGAAACCAACTTGTGACATTCAGGAGCGTCACTCACCTGTGTACTGACCCCGCGGTATTAGTACAGGCGGGATCAATTGACAACCAAGCTCACCTTGCACAATATTTAGACATGAAATATCATCAGAACCCAGAACATCCACCGTTGAACAAGGTGTCCCCCATTCGGGGAATTTGACGTTATCCCTTCGCTTGGCAGGCATTTTGGGGACCGCAGTAAAATTGTCAGTTCTTCCGAAGGCGCTGCTTCCCATGTGGTATTTTTCCTAAGTCGCCTCTTACGACATCGGAATCGACACGGGAAGAAATGTGAGGGTAACATTCTCACCCCGCACTATGCGGGGATAGATAAGATATAATAATGCTATATATCATGTTCCAATAAAAACTGGCTAAGTGCGAGTACCATGACTGCAAACGCCATTAAATAGAAGATATCGTTTAAATTATACTAAAATTTCAGGTTCCTAACTTGTCTAATTTTTGAGATGTACTCCGCAATATAAATGCTCTAAAAATGAAAACGTTGACTGCTTCGTTTATTAATTTTATAAATTATATTTATACTGTATTTAAAGAGACGACCCTTCACAAGCAAGGGTGCAAAAGGTTTTGGATTTTCAGCTACCTTCTTGTGCATACATATTTTAGAGTGTAATATTTTTCTATTCGACGAAAAAATACACTGTTGTTATACATCAAGCTTTTCGGTATATACCTAAAAGTTGTATTAGTCCCGAATACAGATAATTTTTTTATTACAATTTGGCAGGAATCACCGCGAGAAAACTTCCACCCACGTGTAAGAGGGGGGACTAGTAAATTTACAGTAATAACCAAAAATCAGTAGGTAGGATTTTAAAAAACCTTTAAAACTTGCATATGTTTATCATTATTTTATCCTGACGTTTCAATTACTTTGCAGCTATCGCGTTCACATAACTAGTAGGTTCCTATTTAAAGTACATAAGCGAAATACATTATCTCCAAGGATCTTACAGTGGTGATAGGTTTTATTATTTTTTTTTTTTATTTTGCTTATCCGTTTTATTTTGTGCTTAGGCGAAAGCCACAGTCATCAATTTAAATTTAGATGCTTTTACGATGATCTATTAAAACAAATTAGCAATATAACCACTGTTAAAAATGCCATAAAATGTATTTATGTGGTAGTGTGCATTATTATAAAGACTATGTTTAAGATATTCGAAAGAATTAAGTGTTTTGAATCAATTAACTTTTTTAACATTGTCCTTAGTAATAAACACGGTGAATTTAATTCTGAATATAATTATATATATACATTTAAATGTAAATTGGAATATACAAAACATAAAGTTTAATGCTAAAAGGATTACAATATGTGGTTTTAATTGATATGTTAATTATTGCAATAAAGATTTTATTAGTTACCTAGTAACTCAAAAAGTATTAAATAAGTTAAAAAAAAGCCTAAGTCTTTCCTCAAAGGCCAGCAACGTCTTCTTGATATTTCTGGAGTTGCGGATGTCCCGCGTGCTAGTTGGTCCTCCTATGGCATAAAAAGTTCAGATTTACTTTGATATGTATAAAAACTAACGTAGTCTTCACTCATTTTAGCAAATAATACTGGATAACACGTGTAGGAGTGCTAACCGAGACGTCAACGCGGGCGTCCCGAGCTCTCCGTGAAAAAGACCATCAAAATGTGGTTGATGCATGCACGCACAGACGCTCATTAGACTACGCTACACAGAACATAAACAGAAAGCTGTAGAATAGTAGGTAGTTTAATTTTTGTAGCTTAAGCTATCTGACTGATTCACGTGAGTTATTTCGTATTATTTATTAAATTCGATATGTTTATTTTAGGGTATATATATGTTTTCATTAAAAAGCTTACCATGGGTTCTCCAAGACCTAAATAAGCAGGTCATTGCCATTCAGTAGGAAAATCTAACATATCAAAATAGGGCTCTTAACACGACATGACCCAAAACTCTAATTTTTCCTCTCGTTTTTAAGAGTTTGTCGAAGAAGAGTTGTCTTGATAATTTTTCTTTGTATGTACTTTTATGTGCATGTTGTAGGGGGTTACGAATTAGAAAGGGGTCGGTATACAGCGGGTCAGCTGTATGCTTTAGTATTAAAAAAACGGAAACTTACATTTAAAGGCCAAAGTGCATCAGGAGAGAATTCTAATAAGCCTAATCACGGTGCGGCAAAGTAAGTTGTTCCCTTATGACGTATGAATTTCAATTTTATTGCACCATAAATATTAACCTTATTGTCGACAAAACTATAATTACGTAACCCCAAAAGTATGTTATCGTATAAAGTTTATTTTATTATAATAAATATATATTGCGAAGTTGTTCAATTGTCAAGGACATTTATGCATTGTTTAATGTATTCTTTATTAGTTTTATTTAAACTATTATTATTAAATACAGGACTTTGCTAACTAATACCTTAGTAGTTCTCTGTACCAACTTACCAAAACCTGTCGCAAAGCTATCCAAGAATTAAAAATATACGACTGTCGTACACTTAAACAGACTTGAAATAAAACTGAAATAGGAGTGACTTACTGTAAGAACCTCTAATACTACCTTTTGATACTATCACAAACATATTTCGTCTGGACTTAGCAAACTACTCGTATATTCAACATATCCACTTATATGATTGATGATACAATCACAGCTCTAGGTATTAGTCACACCGGAACGGGTAGAGTACAGGCTGTAATTACATACGAGACAGACAGAGACAGAATCATTAAAAACAAGAAGCGAAAACAAGATAGCAACAGTCATCTATTATGTGGCGTAAGCCGGCGCACGCGCGCCTTTTTATTTCACTCACACATGCAAATACATATAAACGCACACATATGTGATGGCAGTGTGCGTATGTGATATATGTTTACAACGGAAATTTCTAGTCATGATTAATGTCAGACTTGACATCATGAAGATTGTGATCTGTAAATTGGTATATAGGAATTGTGGAGATTCATATTTTGGATGTAATAATGCTTCAGATCATTTTATTCTAATAGATTTTATTGTCTATCTAATACACAGTAATATTTACTGGTTGGTGTGAGTACGTTAGTAGGGATACATCCAGCGAGCAAAGTTAGGAGGACTGGTAACTATGGTTGTCTTCAATATCACAACCACAAGCCTCTCACTGTTAGCTTCTCTTTGCGCTATTGCCAATTGAAAACTGTATTATTTTTGCTTAGGGCCCGTTTCAGAATGTCCTAATAAAGTTTCGGGTTGCTATGCAAGTTGCAACACATAAAATAACTGAATGATAAAAATTACAGTTAACATGCAGCGCGTTTCAAGCTTTAACCGATGGAGAGGCTAAATCCATGACCGTGAAACGCAAAAATACTGTTTTATTTATTAAATATTTCTGGGTAGTAAATCTGGAACTTACTCGAACATTCTGATACAGGCCCTAAGTACATTTACTACTTACCTACCAATAGTTTCTAGGTTATACTAGTGTAAGTTATTAGTTTTTAATTGTATATATATTAAGAACTGCTACATATAGACTATGTATTAACTGTAGAAATGCTTCTTGTCTTTAGCCCATGTTTCTAGTGGCAGTGTTACTCTAAAATTACATCACCATCGTCGACGTTATTCTTTCTTTTCAACTGGCTTCAAAAAAGGAGGAGGTTCTAAATACGACTGTATTTTTTGCGCATTACCTCATCTCTCTACAGGTACCAATTTTGATGATGTTTTTACATTCGAAAGCTGGTGCTTGTCATATGGTCCTATATAAATTTGAGTGAGACCTGACGAGTAGTATTTAAAGTATCCCTGATAATGCGTATTTTGTGTTCAATTTAGTTTTTTTAAATCAGCATCTGAAAGAAATCGAGTTTGAACAAATGCCTCCCCATTAGGGGGCCTTACCAATCTTACCATAATGCCCATGCTTGTGGATCGCAGTGTAATGATGACACTTCAGAAGGCGCTGCTGCCCACCTATCTGATATTTCCCCTTTCTCGCCTCCTGCAACAAAAATCTTCCCGGGAGGTGCTATTCTAGCCACGCCACGGTATGTTTATTTATACCTGTAGTAAAACTAGATATTTAACGAGACAGTACACCACCTGTACAAGTGTGTTGACCCGGGCGCACGTGCGTCGTTTATTTATCAATTACGAGCTGGAGATTTGAACTTCTCGCTCTGCCGGCCAACTGTGGCCAGTCGGAACGGCGGCCGCTATGTAAAGCCCCTGGTTTAACTAGAATCTACCTGTTATTTTTTTATTGAATTGCACAACGTGCTGGTAATCATGAGCTGTTTTATAATCTATAAGTAGTATATTGTCGTAATATATTGTATTATCTCATAGTAAAACTAGCGAAGTGGTCTGACTTGAAGCCCATTGGAGATTTATATGTCTAATTTAGATATATGTATATTAATAGGTATGTATACTATAGTAAATTTATTCGTAGCTATTTAAGGACACAACTTTTATGATACAATAAAAGCATTTAGACAACCTATAAGTCATAGCAGACTCACAGGCAGTCCAAATGCTCCAGGCCACTACCAGTTGGCAGCGTGCCCAGCGTGCTAGCAGCATTGTCCCGTTGATTTGTAATGTTTATTCGTTGAGTCAAATAGGTGCCATCATTTTGATCTCGCGTCGATTCGACTAAGCGCTCAGATAAGTTTTGGAAAATACAATGAACTCCCGGTCCCCACAGACCCAACATCTCATCTGGTCTCTCCACCAAACTACTCAAATATGTCATCCATACCGAGGTTAGTATACTTGCGCCGCTTGAGTTTCTCCGCCGAAGCATAGAACATAATAATAATACTACGGCCAAAGTAGCCGCGGCGTCATTTTGGTTTCAGAAAGATGTGACGGCGCTAAAGTGTCTACGCAAGTAGCATCATTTATGATTGTTAATAATTATGAACATTAAATTAATCAACGCTTTCTGGACACATTAGATACTTGTCATAGTGTGGATGCCGCGGCATGTGCGTACTGGCGCGCACACATACAGACAATCCGGCTTATACAGTGAAGTTACATATAAAAACATTGTTCACACTATAAACATTTAATAAAATAAAATTTATTTGTAACAGAAAAAATAACACATACAATATTTAACCTGACGTATTATAGGTACAATATCTAAATACATCATACATAATACATTTGCCTAAATGGTCCAATCTCTTGCCACAAATCGGTTCCAACTCAGCATAAGCTAGTTGTAATCAACTAGCGCTGATCTAGGACCTGGCGGTGACGTCACGCAAGTCACAATCTGCAGTGTACTTTCAAAATATTCATAAACACATTACAAAAAGAAAGAAATACCGAAATAACGGAATACCAACAAACAAAAACAAGTAAAGAAAAATTAACAAGGTCAGTATCTTTAAAATTAACAGTTTATTACAGCAAAATGTTTAAAAATATTGGTAAAAATAATTAAAGACTCAATAAATAATCAATCATGCTATGTACTGGGCCAACAAAAAATCACATTACGGATATAATAAATAATAAGACATTTAGACAACACTAAAACGTTGGCTTATTAATCATGTTTTTTTATATTTACAATGAGTTTGTGAATAGGGATAAGTCAGCTGACATTAACGATTTATGACGATAATATTATTAGTGTAACTGAAACATGTGCTATTTTATTGATTTGTAATGATGTAATTTATAATGACATTTTTTTTAAATTTACTGTACTGACATGTTTTAATTGTATAATATATTTAATTTTATGTATATTTGTAAGGCTTGATGACATAATATGTAAAATTGCAATGTTTTTTAATATGTAGATAATTACAATATTAATGTTCAATTAACAATAAGATTGGTTATTGATGTATTCATATAACTGTGATTAATATTGAATGCTCGATGTGGGCAAACTGATAATAACTCTATTGCTGTAAGATCTGGCAGACTTGTATAATTTTATCAGTTGACAATAAATATTTTCTGATTCTGATTCTGATTATGAACAAAAAATGTAAGAGAAACAACAGTAAATGTACGGTTTATTTTAAATGTAAATGTTACAAGTTTTTTGTTAAATAGCACTTGTGTCATTTATAAGGGCTCTTCATTTTTTTGATGTTGGTAAATGAATGTTGTTAGTTTTATCCTAAACGTGTGCAAATTTAGCAGGTGCGTAAGAGTCCGTATTGACGGGTCCAATCCCAGGATCAGATAATTCTGTCTGCAAGTTGTGTACGATCGTAAATATAACGTGCATAATGACGAATTTGTTTATGACAAATCAATAAGTTTTGCATTATATTATATGAGATACTTATGCTACTTTTAGGAAGCACTCGTAGATGAGTTTGATCAAGGATAAGCTACGTTTTCCGCGGTCATTTCTTGGATGGGGGACCGCTATAAGCATTTACTACTGAGGGTGCACGTGCTTTCGAAGGCACGCTGTTGTTGCCTTAAAATACTTTTTAAGCGGAATTATGACATTCGTTGATGTTAGTACATTTTGCAAATGCCCGCCTGGCTAGCTACCATTGATAATTAAACTCAGCTAAGAAGTAAATCTTTGGTCACTTGAACAAGCACCTCAAGGTTTGTCTAGCAACATTCCTTGAGGACCAGTAAATCTGTTTTTTTTTTTTCGATGGTAAACGGATTTCGGACAAGGCTCACCTGGGCGTTAACGTTATGTTATTATAATAATAATAATAATAAATTTTTTTTCATAAGAATAATATTGTAGGTACATATATAAGGTCTTATAATATAATCAGTCCAGTCCAATATTCAACCGCTGCCGGTGTACAAATATTTATAAAAATTGTAGTACATAAAAATAATTACACTAAGGATTAATCTAAAATACAAAAAATAATTAAAATTCAATAAATATATGTAAAAACTATTAAAATTATTTTTTAAAATGTATATAAAATAATGTCAATATAAAATAATGCTAAATGTCATCAATTACATAATCTTAAATAAAACATTCAAATTGTGCTTAAATTTGTCAACTAAAAATTCTAAGCGTATAGCCATACAGTGAACATTGTGACTAAATATGTTAAGGATCTGGTTCGGTACATAAATATTGAATATATTTCTATTGTTGAATTGCAATTTACCGGCTCTAAAGGACTGCTGTCGGATCACACTGTTAGGTGCATTCACAGATGTTCTATATTCAAGAATCCTTCCACCATGCGATGAAGCTCAAGCCAGCGGTGATCGAACCCGAGACCTGCAGCACGGCAAGCCACATGTACTACGCTCGACTACCATTGCTACAAAATGAGAGACAATGGTCAAAGACTAAACTAGTAGCTATAAAAAAACTATAATGATCTAATACCACCTGTGGCATTACCTGCCTCAGCGCGAGCAAGTAAGGCACACTTAGCGCGATTTTTTTTATATTCTCTCCACAATTACAGTACACATGTGTGTATGCATTGTACACATGTGTGCGTCCGGGTTAACTGTATCTCGAAATGGTTGCAATATACTTGAGACGGTTAAAATGTACTTTCAAGATCGGTCGAGATTAAAGACCAAGGTTTAATTAGACTTAGGTAATATAAAGTATACCATATAAAATGAATGGCACAAAAGAACGGTAAATAGCTACGTATTGGTAAAGTCCGGTTTAGGATGCTTCCCCGAGTGGTGTCGGAGTAGTAACCCGAGATTTCACTCATTGCGAGGGTTAAGTGTTAGAAAAAGCATTTCTTTCGATCATTTCTGGCATAAAAAAAATCAGGAGAAGTCAAGTAGGGGAACCCGGGGCAGCACGGGCCCTTTAAGGATCGGACGTTATAATCATGACATTAAAGTGAAATAGCAGGCATAATCAGTAATTATTTATTGGACTCATTAATAAACTTTAATTATCTTACAGAATAGTCAATTCAGACTTACAGTTATCTCAGTCGGTGGTCCTAAACAAAAAATGAGATCTTGCTCATAATGCCCCGTACCTGGGGCACCATGGGCATACCTGGGGTATTATGGGCACTACGATAACTTACATAGAAAACCTGGCCCAAAATGAGCAAATATGATGAGACTCGTCATCGTGATCATCTTCACCTGCTCGTGAACAATGAGCCCATCTTGTACACGCCCGCCATGATGTCCAATCCTCTGTAGATTGAGAGTACGTTTTTGAGTCATTTGGTTTCTGGTCGTTTGACTTCCACTACAAAGTCAGGATCCAATATTGCAGATTACTGCATATTTATTGGAGCACGTGTAAACACTGGTTTGAAAAACCGTAGTAGTTTTGGCGCTACATTTTGTGTGGTGATATATACTTTCTGTTTTCTTTGCAATGTTGATTTTGGCACTCCATATTTTTTAGAAGCATGTTTGCATCTCATTTTACCACAATATATATTGATACATACATCCTTCACAGCAAACTCCATTTTGTGGATATCCCAGTCGCCCCGGTAACATGTTCTTTTATAATGTGTCACCTTGCATGATGCTGCAAAAACAACATAAATTCGTCAAATATAAACCGGGGCATTATAGGCATATGCGGGGCAATATGGACACGCTGCCCATATTACCCCGCCCGTAATGCCCCCAAGTCATTTCTAAACAAAATGAATGACAGAAAATTAAGTATCCATTTCGTCCGAATATTTCTTTACACAATGAAATCAATAGTAAATGAGCTAATCAATACGTCAAGAGCAGTTCTTTCGTCACATAAATATTACTGATTATGGATCACGCACAATTTTCAAAAATTATATCAAAATACGCACATACCTTCTTTTTTGTCTTCCCCAAAATGACGTGGGCTCCGGCTCGCAACACTTCCCGTCACGTGTGCGCGGGGTCAACTGGCTGCCGACGCAAATATTTGCGACGGTGTGTGGCAGTTATTGTGGGTGGAAGCAAAGGTGCCTATATTACCCCGGGTGCCCGTGCTGCCCCGGGTTCCCCTAGTCTGTTTGATGACCGCGCACCGTCCTTTATGACGGTTAAAGTTATACATTTGTATAGCACGAAGTTTTGGCTTGAAAGAGTAAGGTCCCGTTGGCCGAATGGAATAGGCGACTGGCGCAAAATTGGAGGACGTGGGTTTACTTCCCGACCGATACATAAAAAAAACCTTCATGCTCCATGAATTAGTAAAGGAATCATGAAAACTATGATGTATAGAGACGACAACTACTTTGTAAATTGTATTAAACTGATAATAACAAAAAGGTAGATCTTAAAAGAGTAAGACTTGGAGTCTGTAGAGAAAATGATTGAAAATATAGTACCATATCATATCTGATCAGAGGGTGCCGGGCTAGATTAATGTCACGCTCAACTCATCATCTCTTTCAATAGGTGTCGTAAGAGTCGACTAAGAGTAAAATACCGGAATATGGGCTGCAGTGCGGCCTTCTGCGGAACTGCTATAATACACTGCGATCCCCAATACGCCCGCCAAGCCAAGCCCCGAGTGGGGATTAAGGCAAAACCCTCCTTACACTTTGTTTAGCAGTGAATTCGGCTGATATAGTACAGTGCACTATGATATCTTCTTGTCTTTGTCATTCATTTAAGGGCCTGTTTCAGAATGTTCGAGTAAGTTCCGGTTTTACTAGACCGTATACCAGAACATATTTAATAAATAAAACAGTATCTTTGCGTTTCACAGTCATCGATTTAGCCTATCCATCGGTTAAAGCTTGAAACTTGCTGCATGTCAACTGTCATTATTATCATTCAGTTATTTTATGTGTTGCATAGCAACCCGAAACTTTATTAAGACATTCTGAAACGGGCCCTAAATGTATCAAATCTACTTATTGAATGGATTGTGTAGATGCATTATATGCTTGTGTTACATTTTCTCCAGATTATATTGTCGTGGTGTAAGAGAATGCCTATCGTCCTTTTTAAAAAAAAAATCGTTGGCATAACAATTTTTTTTTATCAAGTACACTAACCCTTTATAGAAAGAAAACAAAATACATAAAGGAACGTATACGTATATACGATTAAAGGTAAGAGCCTGAACACATGAATCATCTCTGTGTGCATTGGTGCGTCAAAATAGGCTATTAGTATGCGTTCATATTGAACGTGTTTTACTACCGGTTCCGAGGAGCCCATAGAGTAGATACTTGAAGTATAGAGTCGATAACTTTTATTGATTATTACCGACTTATTTTACAGACGACTTGCAGCCCCCTGCAACTTCTGAACTGCTCTCTTATTGGTAGGTAAGATTTTGGCCTACCAAACCTAAGGCAAAATTTAACGATTAACTATTATTGAAATGAAATTCTTGTGAGTTTCACACATATTTAAATATTGCGCGTGCGGTGAGTATCCGTCGGGAGCTCGCAGACGCAGCTGCGCACTCGCCCTGATGATGAGCATCAGTTATGCGCGAAACCCGCGAGACATATTCGGTCTAACGTGAGTGTTTTTCCCGGTTGAATTTATATTATTTAAAAAAAATACGAATTAGTAAGTCTTGCATAGTGGTATGGCGTTATGCCAATTCCCGCCTGGCTGGTTATAGAAAATCTGTCTACAAGAACCTAACAACTTCGACGACATCATCACTTACCATCAGGTGAGATGGTGGTTAAAGGCTATATAATATATAATATCAGGTATAAATATAAAAAATATACTTAGGTACTTAAAAAAAAATTGTGTTGTAAAAAGGGGATTATCGGAGTCTTTAAGAGTCGGCCACGCATTGACAGTAAGTACTATTAGTATAGGCGATAGTATACCCGCTTACCATCGGGCGAGCCCTATGCTTGTTTGCCATCAGTGAGTCATTTGCAACCGGGCAACCGGGTGGATCACGGTTAGGTGGTTACTAAGTAGACCACATAAGTAAACAACTTAGCCATGGTAGTAGACATCGGCGTAATGAACCATTTAATTTTATATTCTTTGCCGATCTAGTTTTCTTGTCGGAACTTTATTGCAATAATTCAAATCCTTACATAACCGATACTATAAAAAATATATATACCTAATTACCTACAATAAAATCACATATACCTATATATCTACTTATCTTATACATAAAAGTTTATATGATATTAGGTTATAAATTTAAGTCGGCTTTGGCCAATTCTACATAATCATAATTTATTTAACAGGATCAGTGTTAGATATTTATTTTTAATTTAGGATAATATTTTTCACAGCTACGTATCACGCGGAGTCGATGTCGTCCAATTATGAATGAAATTGTATTGGTATTGTTATCTAAGAAGTGCATGAGATTAAAGAATTTGTACAGTAAAACATAGAGTTATATCACGGATCGTTACAGCATACAATAAAATGCAAAATAAGTATAGATACCTGCACGATTACATACATAAAAACGTTCAAACTCTAATTTTAAATTATGGAAGGTAACTTTGAAGTGATGTTATGATGATATAATAATTAAGTATGAAACCATTTCATACTTAATTATTAAGGTCCTTAGTGATTTAAGAGAATGTACCGATCTCACACACGTGGGAGAAGGGTAAGAAGAAACCGGTATTGACGCAGATAGCTGCGGGCGATATAGAACTAAACTGGATGTAAAGGAGTACTGATGAAGCACACAATCACGATTTACTCCTTGAAAGTGGGAAATGGTTTCTATGGCATGTCGAAGTTATGGAATAAAAAACGAAGACCATCAAAATTAATTTAATGTGCATTAAAAATATATGCGTATAACAGCGGCATCTAGTGTTAACATTTCTATTTTGTATCATTATTTACAACTATGAAGCTGCTGAGTAATGAACTTTGAGCAAAAGAATAAAGATGGCGCTGTTATTGAAGCAACGTTAAACACATTGGTTTTGAAGTTTAAGATTGTTTTTAAAGAAAATCTGAAGGTGGCGTTATATTCAGGCATTTATGTAAACGATCTTTCTTTATAGAATGTATGTTGTATGACTTGTGTGTCATTGTTATTTATTAATTTTATCTGAGTTATAAAATAGGCAGCATACTCCCAAACAGTCTTTCAGATTTACTTTGCTTTGGGCTACGTCAATATAATTACTTATGGACAATAGAAATATCTACATGAATTTTAACGGCAATAAACATTTAAAATTTAATTTTAATTATGCTGATTTTATATATTAAATATTGTATCAGCCAGATTGTATGATCGAATCCCCATGCTTGTCAGATCACGTTTTATAATAATAGTTTCTCAGAAGGCGCTGCCGCCTTACTTCCCGTAGGTATATTTCCCTAACGACGTGATTTTTTTTTTTTGGGTGCAAATATTAAAAATTTTCATTAGACTATTCTGTCGTCAAACCTACATAATTAAGTATTTAAGGTTATTTTTGTACATTTAAGTGATGTTATGATAGTAGGAAACTTAAGTATCATTGGGATGGTAGAGATCCTTAGTGTTTTTAGAGAAAACATACCGCACCGATCTCACACATGTGAGAGAAGGGTAAAAAAACAATCAAACGAAGAAAACTTCATTAGCAAACGAAGGTAGATAATAAAGGCTTGATAGAGAACTAAACTGGGTCCAAAGAAATACAGGTGGAGCTCCCAATCACGATTTACTCCTTGAAAGAGTGAATGCAATAAAAAACAAAAGCTTTAAAATTAAATTATGTGCTTTAAAATAATTGCGAGTATTAGCGGCATCTAGATTAATATTAATATTTTTGGCATTATATACAACAATTGGCAGCTGTTCAGCATTGAAATTTAAGCAAAAAACAATAGATAGCGCTGTTATCAAAACAACTTAATCCATTGGTCGCGACTCGATGTGTTAGATTGTTTTTAAAGGGAAATTGAAGATGGCGCTGTTTACAGGCATTTATTTAAACGATTTTTCTACGCAGGAAGAATCATAGTGAAAACCATTATTCGTCGTAGAATTTATGTTGTATGTATCTATTATATAGATAAATGAGTAGTATATATTCTCTATGATGTAGGTAATTGTGGCATTATTTATAACACTTGGCAGCTGTTGCGTAATACACTATAAGCAAGAGAATATACATGACGCCGCTGAGCTACTTACAAACACATTGGTCTCGAAGTTTAAGATAGTTTGAAAGAATATGTAAAGATGGCGCTATATTCAGGCATCTACATAAACGATCTTTTTATGTAGGTAGAATTATGTTGTATGTGAATAAAATTTCATAATGTTATCTGGGTTTATAAAGGTGAATACTCCCAAACAGTTTTTTAGATTTACCGTCTATTCCCGAGCTGAGGTGAAGCTTGAGCCACATGGTACAATTGCAGTGTTGTACCATTGAGTATGGTACAACACTGCAGTTATTTTACACCCTAAGTAAGTGAAATTATTTCGGCCTTGTGGTTTATAAAATACACTTTAGGGGTAACATTCTACCATATTCTACATAGTGTTTGAAGTTGTTCTACTAGAATGTGGAAGCAAGAAGTTGTTTGATTTAAGAGATTCTAGGTCATTATTATTTCAAATAGGTAATTTTCTCATTTAATTGCTGACAGGCTAGTCTTTGACCACATTTCACCTGACGGTAAGTGATGACGTGGTCGAAGGTGATGTTAAGGCTAGGTAACTTAGAATTACTGGCTCTCAAGGATAGCTGCCGGAACACACCGTTGCTTGGTGAAAGATTTTCTACTTAAGGCTGTGCTTGAGGGTGATACCCCATAGCTACCTACTTTTGATTTTAATAAACTTGAATAACAATATTAACATTATTTTAATGTAAGATTTCAATTGCTGTAATTTTTGGTTTTCACTACAATAATATCTATTAAACTGAAACACGGCAAAAGCCTCTTTTTGATGTTATTGTGACGGAACAAGCTCGAGGCCCACCTGATGTTAAGCGAACTAACCTCTGCCTATAACAAATGCACTACGTCACAAGTCACGATTTGCACTTCGCCCTTCACTTTGGGACATAGTTGTAAGTCTCATGTGCCTGTCATTTCACTGGCTCTCAAGGACTGCTGCCGGAACACACCGTTAGGTGCTAGGCGACAAATTTTATACTTGAGGGTGGTCGCTAGCCAGGCGGGCATTCGCAAAATGTCCTTCCACCTTGCGGTGAAGCTCAAGCCTGAGCCCATCACCATTTGGTTGATTACTACTAAACTACTCATATACAAAGGACATGGTTTTTCATCCCTACATTTTAGCCTAGAGTCTTACTGAGCCGTGACTTTGTTTTCTGGGTTCTACAATAATCACTCAAGCGATCGAAATTAAAAACAAGTCACGGACACTTCCTTGGAATGAAAAAAAATAAAAAACATATCGGATTTTGAGGTTATAATTTATTGAATGCTGGACTGTGGTATTTGCCTGTATTAGGTATACCGTAAAATGGGGTGTATAATGCAATACGTAATGCATGTCGAATTGAAATACTTTTCAGTGTCAAAAAAACAATTATTTGTATGATACGTCGCGTCATCGATGAACATCGATTGGTGGCGAAACATCGATTGTGCGACCATGAGTGTAGTTTCAACGCGAGTTTACCACAACACTACAGCTTACTACTTGGCCAGCGGAACAATATGGCGATCGGCGATCTGTGACTGAATTAATGAAAAAACTTATTAATATGTTATTAATATTAGGAAGTGTCCGTCACATTATATTAATAAATTGAAAAATGAAAAATAATTGTAATAATTATGAAACAAGAATCGAGCGTGTAAGATCATAGGCCGTGTTCTGCTATATCCTTTTCATATTTCGCTATAAATTTAAACATTTCATGTACATTTTATAATGTTTTTTTAAATTATTTTTTGATAAGGTGGTTCTGCCCCGGAGCACAACATGACTTTTCTGACTAAAACGATAGTACATATTTTTTTATTTATTTTTTATTTTATAAACCTACACTCCACAGACTCTAGAGTCCGTAAGTTTTTTTAAATTATGTTTTTTTTATTTTATTTAAAGCAATAAACAAGGAATAGGAAACATGCAACATTCTAAGGGAGAACAGAGTTAAAAGAAAAGTTTTTTTTTACCTACAGTATCTACTTACATTTAGTACCTACTTACATTCTGTCATATGTTAGGTTGGTTCAATACGATCCGGATATAAAACTTTTTGAACCTTGCACCTTTGAAATTTTTGAAGCAATGATACCCAAACGGTAGTAGCTACGAACTGACGAGCCGTAGGTCCATGGTTCAATCCCCACCACCAGCTTGAGCTGCACCTTATAGTGAAAGGACATTCACAAATGCTCAGCTGGCTAACTTCTAGTAGAAAATCTGTCGCCAAGCAACTTACATTGTGTTCCGGTAGTAGTTCTTGAGAGCCAACAAGTACATATGAAATTTCATGCACTTGAGACAGGTGGGCACTGTGCTGTTCGTCACTTATGATGAAATGCATCTGTTGTAGGCAGAGGTTACAGCCTAACACCTATTACCATTATCTCGAGAGCCTCGCGAGGGTTCTGTTACATTCCCATTAAAAAAAACACAGTGAAGTGTAACGTGTAACATTAATGGCCATCCCCTAGTTTTCATCCTGTTTTATGTCGTGGATGTTAAAAAGCGTTCAGATCATCACTTAAACTGACTTTATTGAGGTTGATGATGACATTGCCGAATCCTCTCATTTTTTACATAGATCCCCTTGGGGTACCGGGTTAGAATGTCACCCCACCATTGCTGCCTGTGGGTGTCTTAACACGCGACTAAAGGTAAAATACTGGAAGGTGGGCAGCAGCGCCTTTTAAGGAACTGATATCATAAAATTCGATCCTCAAGACGCCTGTCAAATGTGGGGATTATGGCAAATCCCCTCTAAATGGTGGGAGGCTGTGTACAGCAGTGGACTGTGGACAATCCGGCTGTTACAGTACAGTACAATAGTTTCAGTGTACGATATTTATAGCAAATAATAGTCTTTATAATAGTACAATTTGTTTATTTTCTTTTTTCAAAATAACAAAGAATTAAGCTAGAGGTTCAGAACCGAGGATCTTACGTTAAAACATTTCAAATTTTAAACTTTTCACGACTAAAAATTAAAAAGTTACCATTACACACATTCATCCCTATAGGTACAGCTGCTACACATGCGATATTCATTCCAAGATTGGTCCGACAACAATCATTCACATAAGTTTGACATTTTTAATCCATGTTAATAGTTAAATGTAATTATTTTATTATAATAATTAAACCCGAGGACGACAACATAATGCTCAGATATTAAAAAAGATTGGACCTGTAAGTGGTACACAGCAAAAAGTCAACACCTCGTAAAGGTTTCATGCGGGTCTTGACAGTCGCAACCCGGTAGCGGATAAGAGGTTGCGTTGCGGCGCACCACTCTATAGCGAGAGATTGACAAAGTAGGCGACTGTGATGCGGTCAGGGGTACGGCTCTCGCGATTATAGTGGCGCCGCGCCGCCGAGTCATGCGGCTTACTATAGCATTGCGCAAGAAAATGCCTAGTTGGCATCGTTTAATGATCAAGACAAACTTTCAGCAGAGTTAATTTCTGACAGTCACTAAAAGGAGTAGTGATGTTTTATTATAAGTAACAACATCAATATATCATCGTCCAATGCTTCATATTCTAATATGTAACTGCTTTGTTAGCTTGTTGGCTTTCGTTTTGCTTTATTTATGTCGTATGAGATAGTTTGGTTTAGATTTTAGAAATGTACTACACGACAGATATTGTCCATATGCTGCTAGTCACTCGCGACAAGACGATGGCTATAAAAATGCTTCTCGTCGCACTGCAGGGCTGTGTCAGTAGGTCGCAGCAGCTAGCTGCAGCTGCCGGGTCGCAACTGCCAAGATCCGAATGATGCCTTTAGACTTATTAATTTCTAATACTCCCAGATGTTAAAACTTTTTTACATAAAGTATATAATTAAATAATACGAATGAAATAACTATTATAATGACAAATGCGGGCAGTAGGTAAGTACTTAGTTGCTTTAATTTTATTATTTTGGTAGATGGCTAGATACTTACCCACTACTTATTTATATATTTTACCATATTTTCAAGTCTAAATAACGTAAGTTTGTACTGGACAAAAATAAATAATGTATTAAAATACATACAAAAATGTAATAAACAAGATATTTAATAAGCAAATAACAAACATAACATCAATAGAGTATAGTGATAAAATGTATCAACAGAAAACTTAACAAGTTTAAGACTTACATTTAAATGACATAACAAATGTTTTATTTATTTAAAATAAACTAAAGTATTATTTAATATTAATACACCGACAAAATAAATTAATCAATATTAAAACAGCCTCAAAATCACAGGGGACAGTAGACATTGACATAGAGGACGTTTCAAATAAGAAATTTTAAGTTTAGGTGAAGACAACCTTTTACCATAGAAAAAATTAAAACAGTCAGACATGCATGACGTATGTTATAGATATATAATATTATACTCTAATAAAATAATTAGGCACAATGACTGTCCATAATTTATAGCAAAGTTATTATGTATCGTGTTAAGGGAGATATCATTCTTATATTTCAATTTAATGTGCTTTTACAAATAGCTACCTCCATATATGGCATATGGTAGTACAGTAGGTTTAGATTTTATAATTATCCCGTAAAATTTGAAGAAGATAAGATTATATAAATGACACCTTGAAAAAATTGTCATATATTAAATATAAATTACCAAAAATTATATGAAATCAATTGAATACTTCACGTCAATTTAATTGATATAGACGTTTCGAAATGTGGCTATACTATGTAAATATTAAAGAAATTGATGTTAAAATTTTACTTCGATCTTAAATATAATTATACTTACCCATTACCAAATTTGAGTATTACATTTTTAAATATCGTTTAATAGAAATTGTGGCAATACTTTGGAAGAATTATTTTTAACATCGAATTCGGCTTATAACAACTACAAAATTAAATGATTATAATTAATAAAAATCTACGAATACCACATTAAAATATCATGCATTCAATGCAATACATTCACATTATTATAACTACATCTCAATATCTTATATTATTAACATACAATTAAATAAACTTCTATTATTTAACCACATAAATTCATCTATCTATTTAACATTTTTTCAAACTATTGCGATCATAAGACGTTATAACTACGATACTTTTAAGGGGTCACTAAGACATCGTCTATCCAAGGATGTCATACAATTTCATTGTCCGTTATTCATTGCTCGTTGGCAAACCTGTGATAATCACACAAGCCATAATAACACATCAATCTATTGTATCCATAAAATATTTATACCAGAATATCTAATGCCTACGCCTCACTAACACAGAGCAACGATTTAGATGATTATTTGGAAATAACCAATATCGAAGGCACTAGAGCTCTAGTGGATAAAGTCTGAAATTAAAATAACAACTGCAATATATAGTTGAATATTTTAACAAGTGCTATATTCAAATTGCAATGTTTCATACAGTTCTAGACTGAATCACAAGTCTTGGTTAAAACTATGGCTAATTTTATATTTATCTTAGCCAAAAATAGAATTTATTTGAAGAGAGAAAACTATTCATATTACTGAAGTGACGTTATGAACTACAGCTCAAATTCTTTCGGATAAACTATTTTAAACTGCACTAATTGATATGATTTCAATTTCTATTGACTATCGTGAAATTTGAAACTATTTTGTCTTTTAACACCACCCAATTAACTCCGAATTCAACATCATCTCGTTGTCCAATAGACATATTTCTGTTCCATCGTTTACCATTACAATTATCCTTAATTAATACTGTTTTATTATAACTATATAGATAAAGGGAATCTACACAGAAAGGATACGAATTAACCTTTATTCCAACAGAAATTAACGACATTCGTTTGTTTTCGATTCATGACGTCATGTAGAAATTAAGTTATTTACATTAAAGAACACTGATTATATCGTCATGTCATTATCAATTCTTTTTCATTGTTATTCATCTAGAAACGCTATACTACATATTTCCAGTCCTGGCTTCCATTTCATGAATGCATTCCATGGTTGCCTTCAATATTTAATCCAAAAATCCAAAATGACTAGAACGTTCTTGGAATGATACCTTACTAGACATGACTAGAGTTTTAATCAAATGGAATGATTCATGAAATGGAGGTCTTGGCTCATCGATAACACTACCAATCAACTGCACCTTCAAAACTGCTAATACAAATCTGATATTTTCAACTTTAGGCAGTATCGTGTTAGACTTACAAGACATTTAATTTACACCGACTCGTAACCTAGTAATTGTTGTCCTATTTCGAATTACCGCCGTTGGTTTGGCAAACGTTTTTTCAACTAGTAACATCCACGCACTAGTTTTCGTATTCTAGATACTACTGTTTGTCGAAGTCTTGGCTCGAACTCTGATAGTTCAAGATGAGGGTTACACGTAGCTTTCCACAATATGGGAGCTAGTGGATGGACCCTAGAAGGATGCTTCCACTAAGTAAGTTCCATCCATTGCTACACCAGTCTGGTTTCCTTGCACCGTGCCTCCAGCAGGAATGTATTTGCCGCAAGCTTGCTGTAACATAAAAAAACTTAAATTACGATTTCATCGGACCTTCATTGTTATGCAACATTTATATTAGCTTAAACTTAGCCTATCTATTCAATCTACATACCTTGATTACACATGTAAGCTGAACATCGATAAAAAGCTATATCAATTTTCAAAAAATACACAAGACATCGATACTAAGACATTAAGATGAAGTGTAAATTGAAACAGTCCATAGCTGTGAGAGAGTAAAGTGTATGTAAGTAGTGGAGTGTGCTTTTCATGCCAATATATTTAAAATGTAGACCCATTGAGGTGTAATGTAAATGTATGATGAACATTATGATATATAAGTACCTGTTGTTAATGCTGTATGCGAGTATATATGTCAACAATAATTATCAGGGCCTAACTTCTACGAAGTTGAATATATTTTTGATAATTTTCAGAACCCATTATTCAATGATAGCTGTTCTCATTTTTATGACACTACGGCAAAGGAATATAACGGCTTTATATACTGCAATTTAGTAGAAAACTTGCCAATTATTAATAATGTGTGCAGTGTGTTGGCATATATATATTGGTATAATAGGAAAGTAAGAAGTAGTAAGTTATAAAATTACTTTGATAAACATATTTTTGCGTTGCAAACTATAACTAAACATTTTGACAACATCCTCACACATTGACATAATTTGATAAGTATATTAAATATATGTATACATTTACAAACACATCTGGATCTACTTAAAATAATCGCTTCATTCCAGCAATCACATTAAAATATTAGCTTAGAATGAAACGATTGTAATATTTATACCGGGACACAACAGTTAAAATATAGAACAGTTTTAAATAACATAAAATCTTTGCTCAACAAGATCAGCACCAACAGCATAAGCCCATATAATTACAATAATAAAACATTTAATACAAAATATAATATTCATAAATAAAACATTTATATGAAAGCAACAATATTTGGCAGCCAACACCCTGCAGACATTTAAAGCCTCATTATAATTTATGGTTATTACCACACAGCGATTTATAAATATAATTTCAAATTAAATTAAATTGAAAATAAAATAAAGTTGCGTCGCATATATCTCAGGATAAATTGGACCGTGTGTAAGTTTTAACTGTATATATTTTATGAAGTTAGAACATGACCTTTCTTAGTTTTTGTAGTAAATAAATCATCAGATGTTCGTAATTATATTTGTATAAATATAGCCTTAATAACTGATTTTCAAGGGTACAGTAAATATTGCATGAAGAAATGTTTTTTTACGTAAAAATGGTGTAAGTACCATTGCCATAGAAAAACTCTCAATACTTTTACAAGTAGACATATTACTGTGTTAATTAAATAGTAATAAAATATGAATTATGTAAATTGTACGTATGCTTTTTTATCTAGATTTCTTATTACTTCCCATTCACGGGCCTACATCGCTGCGTGGTAACAACTCGCGGACGTACTGGTAAGGGATCTTCGCTTGGCGCTGCCGACATAGATGTGTCGGACGGTCGAGAAGTCGACGTGTACCGTCGTGCACCTTTCATCCGCCCCTTTCTACTCGAATCTAATAGCAGGACCTGTCAGAGCCAATCACTCAACTGAGATTTCAAAAAAAACCTTCATTTTTTCGATAAGCACAGATCTCACACAGATTTTAAAAAAAATTGTCAGTGTCGAAAAAAGTGTAGTGTTTATAGACATAATTTAGGAAATGCAAAATAAATGGAAATCTAGAAATTTCTACCATAACCTGATCTCTAAATAAACTGAATATTTGCTCTTCTGTCAAGAAAACGACACATCTAAAGGAGCAAACCCTAGCTTTAAGTATTTTTACACATTAAATAGAAAAAATATTATTCGTTTTGGTAGCTAAATATCTTTATTAGCTCTGAAGGACTAGCCAAAACATTTTACCTGTTCCAGACACTCCAAATTTATACTTACCAATGCATAGCATCTAAGCATAATCGTGATACATGTAAATAGTTTAGCGCTGCATATAATATAAAATATAGGTGATATATGTCTACATATATAACATCATATCAGGTGTCTTATAAAGCTATAAAACTTTTCAATTTGAAGTAGACTTTTAGCGTGGCGATATAGCTGAGCCACACATGACACTCTAGCGGCGACATGGCAAAAGCCACGACATGTTTTTATTGTGGATTCTATTTACGTGATTTCCTTGAATGAAAAATATAACATTATTTTTTATTACAACAAAACATGCCAATATATACATAAATTACTCAATTATTAAGAACTTAATAAAAAAAATCACTGTTTTATATTTTTTTAATTTTTATTAAAAATTTTCTGAACAAATTATTTCACCGTATTGCTTTTATTTTTTTTTTATTATTTTCTGGTAGTTTTAATAATTCACGTAAACAGATCCAAAATAGAGTGCCCATTTATAGCACAGTTACGATGGTTTTTTAATTTATTCTGTACCTCGCGAAGGGATCGGGCCGAAATTGTAAGACCGATCGGACTGACGCACCTGACCGATCGCCGACGTTTCTGCCGTGAAATGAATAGCGAGCTTTATTTGGTGTGACATATATACGAGTACATACTTTCAAAAGATCAATAGTTGAATTAATATGTCATAAAATAAAGCAGATATTAAAGTACACACATAATGGCAATAGACATTTGGGAATTTAATATATTTAAACACTTTATTTTTCAATTATATCAACGAGTATCTACTGATATACTTAGCTTGACACTAATTTAAAAAACAAACATATTACGAGCTTATATGCTAAACTTTCCACCTTTTACTGTTAATCGTTTTGTAACTTTATGTCGTGAGGTTTGATATGTACTGAGCTCAACAGTTTGGCTTTGCGAAGTACTCAATGATTTCGATAAAAAAAACTAGATTTTTAGGGCGATTTTTGGTCGCTTGTCGAAAAAACTCATCATAGATATGTAATTATTACTCTAAATTAATATTCTTATACTTCGATACTCTAAAAATACTTTTTTCTACTTAGAACAGAACGATGGTATGATTGATAATAGTTATATAGTACCTTTTGTGTGCTCCATGAGGTTCGTGATAAAGTTATAGTGCCATGATAGAAAAGTTGCAGGTGCACACTAACAGATGTCACTGGTGACTAAAAATATCTTTCGTCATCTTTTCATTATGACGAGTTTGTTGCATTGAAGCAAATATATACCTTCGAAACTCTCTTGTAAACTGTTTTTGATCACTAGATGGCGGAATGTCTACAGTCTAGATTATTGTGCTACAGTAAGGACCTCTTTCATGTCCTTCAAATAAAGTGTAATTTATTTACTACCTGTTTAAAGTTACTCGGCTAATAAGTTACAATTATGTTTTTTCAGTTAAGCCATAGAAAACAGACTTCTGCATAACAACCCCGATGGTTACTTGAAGGATCTTCGAAGTAAATTAAAATATTCGTTCAAAATCTGTCAACCACGTCACCTATTCATATGTCGAAAATAATTTTAATCAAGAATGTTTACCCAATATGGAGTTCTGAATACCAACCTTTTTTTGAATACTATAAAAATGATAGACAGATGAACCAAGAAGTATGTTAGTGGCACATTAACTGTGGGTTAGTACTACTCAGCCATTGAGAAATACACATGCGCGGTTAATTGTGACTTAAACCGGCAATTATTTTACTGGAGACTTTACTTGAAGGTCATAAAATAGGCCCCAATTATTTTACTTTATTCCTTAAACAAATCGATTAATGTCCTAAAAGTAAGCATTTTAGCTGGAATTGGAAAATTGGTAGAATGACTAATTTTAAACACATATACATATTATTATCTAGTTCATAACAATAGAAATTTATTGTTATCTTGTGAATATATTCACATTCACAGAAAAGAGAATAGTATTTTTTATCTCTATGTTCACATACAATACTTAGCTGTTAAGTCATATTTCAGATTTTTTTTAGTATGATTCTTGGTTCATGATATTTCCATTCCGTTTTGTTCTTTATGTCGGTGCAGTTAAGCTTTCTTAAGTTCGGAAATACGTACATAATGCTTCCAATAATCTGTCCTAAAATTTTCCGCTTTTTTTCTTTGAACAGAAAGAGACAATAATACATCAAATCAACAGCTTCAAGCAACTTGGAGTAATAATGCCGTCACCTGGTACTTCTGAGGGCAGCATCCGCAACGTGCGCAGCAGGCTAGCAGTGCAGGTGCCCGGCCAGAGTGGGCTGGTGAAGCAAGAGGTGAGGGAGAGCCAGGCCGTTTAGCAGCACCATTAAACGGATTCTCCATTTCGACGAATTCTCGATCCTGAAACATTACAGTTTTGATTTAAATTTTTTTAAGCATCATATGGTAAAGCTACAAGTTACGATGAAATAACCACAAGTCAAGGAAAAATTGGAAGTGTTGGATTTAGGTGATAAATTTTCTATTCAAGTTTGAAAGGTGAACATGCACATTGGTTTCCTATGCCCTTTTCTTTATGTACTCCAGGTTAAAGTTATATCTTGGAAAGAAAACATGTGAGTCGAAGTTCATTGATGAATATGATCAAACCAATGATTTGATGCAGTAAGTTCTGTTACATTAGTTTTAAAGTCAGAACACATAATGATGTGTATCTATAGTTATTCGAATTGAGTTAGTATGTAAAATATACAAAAACATTGGACTTTGGTCAGATGAAATAATGAATCCTATTCTTAAGTTACGATGTGAAGATTGTAATAATAATATGGTACATATCACCAATGATACAAATTCACAATTTATTATACTTACAAGAATTAATATTAAAACCACAACAGATCATGCTCTCAAAAGTGCACACTTTGAACCTTATACGACACAACACTTATATCACAATACATTTCATTCAGTTACCAAGGTCTACTTTGCAAAGACATTGCTCAGTTTAGTAGAACACACGCTATACCACGTCAAATTCGCTGACAATGCGCCTTAAGACAATATTAAGTTAACTGCAATTTCTACTACCTAGCTTAAGAATAAGTGGCTCCAACGCATATCCCTATCAAAAAAGGAATAATAAAATATACACTACCTATTTCTCGCCAATGAACCGCCTTAATGATGATCATACAATACATATAAGTTGCATTATTTAAGATTTAATTAGACTTCTTTGACCAGTTTTAAATAAAGTTACGAACGTACCTGTCAAAGCTTTCTTCGTTTGTTTTGGTACAGTGAATCTTAAACACTATTTTATTGATTTTAATACTATCAGCGACAAATTGATGTTGCAACTTGGCGCAAAATTCTACAGTTATTGCTTTTAAATTTCTATTTGAAAAGTCAGAAGATAAGTGTGAGATAAAAGCAATTTGAGCAAAGAACACGAAAGCTTTCAGTAATGCAGGTATTGAATTTTACGGTCCTCAACCTACTTCTCGTAGACAGGCGCATTGCGTTCGAAATTGACATGATATAGAACTAACCTCAAATGGCGTTGGGAAGGACACTTGGCAAGATGCAACATCCGTAGGTGCAGTAGAGCCCTAAGGAAAATCGGAGTGTAGTAACACGAAGCATAGTTTTGAAGAAATTTTGAAAGTGAAATCCAATAAAGTTTGCATTAAGAAACTGCTTAAACTATATCCTAGCACTTTAATCATACATGTACACTGTTTCGGAAAAAATAATTCACTTGAACATAAAAACGTACGTGTAACTGCAGCAAATAAATAACAAATTGGTAAATTTTCAATTCTCTTTTCCTATGCCTAACTTACACTGAAGATCTTATTAAATAACATTAAATTTTATTATGGAAACTAACTCAATACCTCACTAACTAAAATCATACGCATTTTTATTTTAAGTTTTAATTTAATGCTTATGCGTATCGATGCGTACCTCAAATGTAAGATTTAACCTTCTGGAATCCAAACTATCATGTATTTTACAGAACTTAATTTGGTATTGAAAACAATCGGACAATTCTATAAGGCAGCCCGTTTCAAAGCAATAGTTTGTGGCAGATATGTCTGAAATAAATAGACCTTGTACCAAAGACACGAACGATGTCTTTGCAAAATCGATCATATCGCAGACAAAAGCTTGCTCATGTGCACATAACTTCACTAAATTCAAATTTACACTCACCAGGTGATTCTAAAGCTGCTGTCTTGCACGTTCAAGTTTTATCCGACGTTCTCTACTTCCAGGGATATGAGTTTGACGCCAGTCTTCTTGATGGGAGACTTAGAGCTGCTAATTTCTGACACAAAGACTTTTCCGAGAGTGCTTACCGTGGTACGTTCCAAACACCTGAGGAGATGGTGGTGTTGCAATTCAAAAATGTCTTCGTCACGGCCTGCGTCATCAAGTTCCACCCCTGACTCTTGAGCCGCGAGCCTGGCTTCAGCTGCCTTTTTCTTGGAGACAAATGCAGCTCCTGATGAGGCTTTAGCGATGCGGATGCGTGCAAGGCGAGCTTTCTGGAAATGAGAACGTATAAAGTTAGCAAATTCATTATTTGGTTTCTTAATTTAGCATTTTGATTACATTATGATTTATATATACCGAGGGATGCCGAGTGAGAATCGCTCCCCCCATATCTTCCTGTGGGATTTGAAGAGGTCACGAAAGGAAAATTGACAGAAGGTGGGTAGGTAAAACAATGAGAAAGTGGCGTTTGTCCAACGGTGGACGTCTTCCAGCTATTTATGATGATGTATCATAATCGCAAACTGTTAAATTTTCTGTTGTTATTTTGAAATCTTTAGATCTCGTAGTCCCTAGTTCGACAGTTATAGGATTGTCCGGTTTCTAGAGCCAAACTGTCGCTAAAAGAATAGCTTGTAGCTGTTGTTTGTAATGTTTTTCTTATGCGGTCGTTATATGGAGCAAGCACGAGCCCACTCAATATTAAGCGTATACCTCTGCCTATAAAAGAAGCAGTTCATCCCAAGTGGCGACCTGCATTACGCCCATCCTGAGACATAAAGTAGTTAAGTCTCATGTGCCAGTAATTTAACCGACACCCATACCCTTCAAACAAGAACACAGTAATGGCATTACTGCTTGTCGGTAGAAATAGGTATATAGCATTACTTCCCCAGACGAACTAGCACAAAATATAACAAAAAACGTCTTTCTACTCCTACTAAAAGTAGGCCGACCATTGTGATAAATATGTGTCCTTAAGTTTGTCTTGTCGCCTCCGTGGGGTGCCGAGAACAGAATTGCACCTCCCGATATCACCCCGTGGGTGTCGTAAGAGCCGACTAAGGGGAAAAATACTGGAAGGTGGGCCTTCTAAAGAACTGCCAACTTACACTGCGATCCCCAAGACGCCTGCCAAGCGTAGGGATTATGGCAAATACCCCTTCAATAGGGGAGGCTGTGTTCAGCAGTGGACGATCCGGCTGTTACAGTAAGTTTGTCTTAATAGTTTATTTATAGCTATCATCCTAACCTTTGGCCATTATCTCACCAGATAATGGCCCGAAGGAAGAGCCCGCCATTTTGAAACATATTTCACGTACAAGAAACGGCAGTGTATAAAATACAGCCGCACCATTTTTTTTTTAAATGCCCTAGAGCTCTCCTCATACTGAAAATTTATTAACAAGTATTTATCCTTATCTGTCGCCACTCGCCAGACAATATTTTTTATTTATTTTATAGCTGTGAGGCTACCTTTTAACCACTATCTCATAATGATGTGATCGAATAAGTTTTTCAGGTAAAACTAGGATTACTGGATAGCTGCCGTAACATACTGTTAGGTGCTTAGCGACATATTTTCTACTCGAGTTTACAGCCAAAATTGTGTGTTGGAAATGTAGTGTGTTAGTTTTTTGATTTTATATATCGTGTATAATAATTTCCCTTACTTTCCTGTTCTAAAATACAATCTGACTATAAGTAACTTGAAATTAAATTAAAATTCGATGTACTACAGATCAAAAATACTTTTTTAAGCTAAAGCGTAAAGTAAGATGGCAGTAAATAAAAAAAAAACTGTATTCAATGGAATTTTACTTAAAAGAATATTGATCATTATTTTGAAATAATATTTGTGTATTATAAACTCGAAATTATCCACCATATCATGTAGGCGGCAACATACTAAGTTAATCAACATGAGAACTACCGGAGCTTACATTTTAATGGTTATTTTTTTCCACTTCCACATGTTTTATTGCATTTTCGTACCTCTGTATAAACATATTGGTTTCATACTATTGCGTAATTATTCTTTATAGGATTTTGATGGTACATGCACGAGGCCAACCTGATGTTAAGCGGTAACGCGGCGGCGCGGTAGGCACGGCCTTTGACAGATAAACCGATCATTGACAGTTAATGACAATCGAACCCGTAAGAAGTAATTTTAAAGGTCACTAACAAGGTCAACATTTTATTACAAATAAATTAAACCGACTTTTTTATATGTTACAGCAACTGTCGTTGACAGTGGCATGAGCTTAAGAGATTAATAAAAAAAAAACCGACATCAACACTCAAAAGTGGAATAACTCGTTGAAGTCGGTAGCATGATAGTTTAAAAGTACCTTGAATCACAATATTGTGCGCATGGTACCGACTTCAAAAAGTTATTTCACACTTTTAAGTGCTGAAGTCGGCTTCACTTGTTTGTTTGCCTCATGCAAAGGCCGCATAGAGTGTTACTTAAAATGTTTCATGTAAGGTCTCTTTATCACCTTTATTCGTAATAACTGATTTGATTTCAAGTGAATTGTTTTTTTATTAATCTTGTACGCTCATGCTTCTGTCAAGGACAGCTACCGTAACATATCAAGAAATAAAATACTCCTTACCCTTTGCGCCTTCCGCTTGTCTGCTCTCTGATTCTGATGGTAGATCCGGGAGAAGTTGGACACGATGACGGGTACAGGCAACGCGATTACCAGCACTCCAGACAGTGAACATACGCCTCCAACGATCTTTCCGGCGATTGTACCCGGGACCATGTCTCCGTACCTGTGGACAAGAGATATTGTATCGTTAGATCTTTAGCTACATATCACTTATAGCTGTTATGGAAGTGCATGTCATGAGACATGATTATGGCGGCTTTGTATCTTCTAAGATTATACAGGGTTATTGGGAAAATGCTAACAAACTCTTAGGGTTGACTTCTGCTAGTCATTTAGACATTTAGAGATTATTTCTTTTTGTATTGAAAAAAAAAATTTTGTTTCTTAATATTTTAATAATTGTTTTTGTGTTTTTTTTATAATTTTTTGACGGAATAAGCTCGAGGGCCACCTTATGTTAAAAGTATATTGTGCCTGTAATATATTATTTCATATTTTTTATTACTTTGATCGATGTAAATATTCAAAGGGAGCGGATGTAGTGTTGCCGCGGCGGGCGCTCTGACTCGGAGTACGCTCCAAAATAGAAAAAAATCAATAAATAAAAAATATTTTTTTCAAAACAAAAACAAAACATCTGAAAATGTTTTATAGGACCAGCAGAAGGCAACCCTAAGAGGTTGTTAGTATTTTACCAATAACCATGTATATAGGGTGAAGTTTTGAGACGCGACAGTAAGGGTAGGTACCTTAACCGTTATAGGAAAACGTTTAGGAGACTATCCCTACATTTTTAGGGTATTCTGAACTGCATTTACAGAAATTGGAAAAAAAGTCAGCAAGAAAATTGACATTTTAAACAAAAACTTTTTTTTGATGCCAATCGAACCTGTGTCTTATAAGGATCAAAGTCTCTACTGGACCGACTGAGGTTTGAGTACTAGAAACGTCAGAAATCGCGAAAAACTTTTTCCATACATTTCGGTAAAAGAGTCAAACTTCTAAATTAGCCAAGCTTTTTGTAATGGGTAGATCCGCAATAATTCACTATTAAAAAGACTGGCAAAAAAATTTTGGTGAGTAAAAAATAATGGTTTAAATTTTAAATTTCGATTTCGATTAGTTTTTGGGTTATATTAGGTCTTTCTTATGTTTGTGCTGAAAAGATCTAGATTATTAGTTGTAATATTATGTACAGAATATATAACTTGATTTGTGCTTCAATGCTGAATTATTTTGTAATCATGTTTCATAATACGTCCCACAAAAACAATATTTAGACATTGTTCAGACTCTAAATCTCACAACATATTAAAACTTCAATAGTAGTGTTCCATCATTCAAAACATCCTTTTACATTCGCCCAATGTTTTGGAACAATTGAAGGTCAATAATATATACGTTGTATATCCCTAAATGAATTAAAAATGTATTTATTCTAAGTATTCTGATAGAATTTATCTACACCAACATCAGCTGGAAGATGTTCACTGTGGCTTCTCGTTGTACACAAAAATGAATGGTTATTGACCATTTGCATATATCAGCACACCGAGATTGACAATAAACTCAGTTCGCTTAGTACGGGAACACTCTATAAAAAAAGCTGTTTCTGTGTTTTATCTACACTAATAGAGGAAAGATTTGTATTTTTATATGTAACGAATAAACTTAAAAACCACAAGATCGATTTGAAAAATTCTTTCAGCATTAAAATCCTACATCATTCCTGATGAACATAGGCTATAGAATATTTCATTTTTTTTTAAATATTTGTTAGGTACCGGTGCGAAGCCGGGGCCAGCCGCTAGTAATAGAACAAGTATCTGCACTCGGCTGCAACATGCGCGACTATAAGATACCTATTCAGTTTGTACTTGAAGACTCCCAGATTATACTTACCTATATTACTATTGAAGTGCTTGTAGCGAAGTTTGCTTAGCCGTTCTTAACCGATCAGCTAACTTAAGCTACGTTCTCCGCTGTCATGACTTGGATGGGTGACCGCTAGTGACATTACTACGGTGCGTGCACGTGCTTCGGAGGGTACATTAAGCCGTCGGTCCTGGTTGTTGTCTTATGACCGCAATCGCTATAACATGGTGGTATGACATGTTGCAAATGGCCGCGTGGATAGCTACCACCCTCAAGTAAAAAATCTGTTGCCCTGCTTTAGCCATAGCTAAAAAAATACAACCCTGATAGGATAAATTGCATAATGCGCATCATTGCATAGAGTGCTGTTAAGTTTTTGAATGTCTTTTATGCAAATTGAAAGAATGACCATTGATTTTCTTATATGGTCACGATTCTTTGTTCGGATATATAGAAATCTGACTAACAATGACAAATAATTCGGTATGTGATCGATTGAAATAAAAATAAAAGACGTTCTTTTAATGTGTGGCTTTTGTTTCTATTGGCTGAAATTGTTGTATTACCGTTAAGGGTGCACCGAGCTTTTTAGGTGCGCTACGTATTTGTGCGTAAGTAAGGCACGCTAACAGCATCCGTCCCCGTCCGACGGCCGAAAAATTACTAAAGCGGATAGGGACAAAGCATCGCGGCTCTGACTAAAATGGGCGGAACATGCGTGAATTTGAGTATTTCCTTCGTACAGTCAAAACAAGTACCTATTTGAAAAACGTAATGTGTATACGTTATAGGAAACATGATGTTTTTTTTAATTTTTCAAATACGGATGACTCTCCGTTAAGTATTTACGGTTTATTTCGTTTTTTACATGTAACTTTGTTTTTTTTTTCTATAGAGAAAATTTTAAGTAATCGTGCTTCCAAAGTGTATGATTTATAGAATGAATCCTTAAATATAATATATATTAATTACATAACTCTAAATTAAGAAATAAAAAAACAGCAAGGGATCAAACGAACCACAATTACGTATCGCTGCCTCGGTACAGGCTTAAAGCCAAGCATCCACTACATCGCGACTAAAATATTTGACATGTTTGTATAATATGTATTGCTAAGCGAGTTTTGCATATCTTACGTGAAATTCTAATGTAATTTAGTTTAGGGACGCTATAGAACTTTATGGTGAAAATACTCAAGTGATAAGTGTGGTGCCCCTATATTGAACAAGCTACAGGGCTCGGTGCGCTCACTTTCAAGAAAAAGTACGCACAATTACTTGTATTTTTGTAATGGTATAGAAGGGCAAACGAGCAGGCAGCTCACCTGGCGGTAAGTGATCACCGTCGCCCACAAACAACCGCAACACCAGAGGTCTCGAGGATGCACTGCCGGCCTTAAGGAGGGAATATTCTCTTTTCTTCGACTCCTAAGTGTCTGTTCGGAAATACTTCACATGGCAGTATAGCACTATATCTAGATTTATATTAAGTTATTACTTATAATTTTAGGTAGATTTTGCACTGTGTAATCGCAGCAGAGTTGCAATTGCAGATTCCAGTCCTCTTATACCGCGTTTCTTGTGTCAAAATAGCAAAAATAATGGAGGATTACATCGAATTAAGAACATCACCGAAATAAAGCTTGTGAAAAGGTTATCGATGAGTTAAAATGTTAAGTAAAAAACTGACTTGAAGGTAATATTCTAAAACAGATGATTTTAAAAAAGGAAATAAACCAATATACAGTTTTCTTGTTCGTTTTACAACGACAAATGAAAATGAGAACAACATCAATGTAGTAGAAGCCGATTAAATACGAAATATTAGGGATAACTCAAATACTATTCGTCAGACCTCACTCAAATTTAAATTGTACTACTTACATAAAACAGCTGTCAAACATATGTATAAGATCAAAATCGGAACACCCTGTGAACAGTTAGGAGGAACACACAAAAAAAACTATGCAGGCGAATTGAGCACCTCCTTCTTTTCAAAGTTAGTTAAAAATACCGATATTTTTTGGTTTTGGTTAGGTTAGGTTCTGGTATTTATTTGTCTCATATTATTTATTTATATATTTTCATCCCTCCTAGAGACGCGTGTGAGTTTTATTTTCGTTGTAAATTTGAAAGCTTCTTCGTTTTTAAGACGTCAATGCATAAATTACAATAGAAGAATATAATAAGAAATAGAATTTTGGGGTTCCGTCATTGTAAACAAGTTCTCAACAAACACCACACTCATTCCTAACAAACTTTCACAATGAAAAAATAGTCGATCTTGCGAAGTATCTGGAAGTATACCAAAAAAATGTCATATTTCTATATTAGAATCAGGCGTTTATCAAGATAAAGTCCATATTCAATAATCACTAATAGTAAACAAATATTTAAATATAAAATTAAATTAATATACTACAAAGACACTTAAAATTATATCTAATGACGATTTATCCTTATGTGTATGCTAAGTCAACGATCGATATGTCTCTCTATCGTGTGCTCGAAGAGTCAATATCTCCTGAGGATGCTTCGTGCAGAACCGAAACACGTCGAAAATTCTTCCGGCTATGTGGCGTTTACGACGTCACGTCGGCTTAACAGGAAAATTAGATGGAATTGTCACTAGGTATATTTTTATTCCAGAACGTGGATATTCCCCAAAGAACCAAAGTCGCCGACATAGCTTTCAGAATTTACAAGTTGAAGTAGTAATGGGCGGGCCACATTGCTCGACGAACTGACAACCGATGGGGAAGAAAGGTTCTCGAGTGGGTACCACGGTACACCGGAAGACGTAGAGTTGATAGGACCCCCGCTAGATGGACTGACGACATCGTAAAAGTCGCGGGTAGCCAATGGTTACAAGCGGCTAATAACCGTTCTTTGTTGGCGTTCTATGGCCTCCTCCATTGTTCAAAAGTTATGAACGTCTTACGGCCGATGATGATGATGATTATGATGATATTTTTATATATTTGAAGTATTTTTGAAGCTTTTTTAAGGTATTATGTAACCTATTTATAAACATTATAATTTTATAACTATGAATGAAATCGGTTCAAAAATAACATTACAACGTTAACGCTACAGTGTTACCCTTGACACTATTCTTTAGTATACACTTATTTTGTTATTTTACGAGCTTTTTATTTCAAAACATTTCATAAAAATACTTGAGCCGTCACAAAACTTGGTTAACTGCAATAACGTTGTCGAATGATGGCTTTAATGATCTCAGAATTGTGTAACAACTTTTTTTCAAACTGTTTTCTGATGATTTAAATACGAATTGCCAAATTTTACTGTGATGATAAAATTTATATAACTCTAAAAATATTAGTTTATACGCATTTGTTCATACTGAACTAGAAACCGATCAACTAAGTTGAGGAACTCTGCGGTGTAACTTGGATGGGTGACCGTTGTGAAATTTACAACGAGCGCTTTCATGTTTTGGAGTATATGTTAATTTATTTATTTATAATTAAAACGGTTTACACCAATTACATTAATTATCGAAAATTCTAATACCTACCACATTGGAATATAATATAATGTCAGATATCACACAGATAACTAATAATTATACAGTACAAATTAAATCATATTTAAATAAAGGAAGTACATTTAGCGCCCGTTTCAGAATGTCCTAATAAAGTTTCGGGTTGCTATGCAACACATAAAATAACTGAGTGATAAAAATGTCAGTTAACATGCAGCGCGTTTCAAGCTTTAACCGATGGATAGGCTGAATCGATGACTGTGAAACGCAAAGATAGTGTTTTTTTTAATAAATATGTTCTGGTTAGTAAAACCGGAACTTACTCGAACATTCTGAAACAGGCCCTTAGAATAATAATAATAAAAATCAGTACTAATATTATAAATGCGAAAGTAAATCTGTCTGTCTGTTACGCTTTCACGCCAAAACTACTGGACCGATTTGAATAAAATTTGGTATGGAAATAGTTTGAGACCCGGGAAAAAACATAGGATAGTTTTTATCCAACTGCGCAAAAAGAGGTTAATGTTTTTGCGCGATAACGGATATACGCGTGGGCGGAGCCGCGCCCGGAAAGCTAGTATTCATAGTTCTTAACAATACAAATTGACTACCAATAAGAATATCCACCTACAATAGTCAAATTACAATCATTCATCCCTTTCACAAAAATCCAAATATGCAGACAAAATACTTTGCCATTCATCAGCACAAATCACAGTTGGGCTTGGCTGCCAGGAAAGTGTTGAGCGCAAAGAATGTACACGGTACGAATTATGCCATTAATCGCAGCTGTTGTCTTACGATAGCATTTGTTACGATGTGACAGGCCCTTCTGTGGCTTAAAAAAAAATCACAATTTCATTGCATAGTGCTGAGGCATTTTTGCTTATGCTTACTTGACTAGCTATCACGTTTAAGTTAAAAATCCGTCGCTAACCCCTTTGCAGTATTTTGATGACACATATATTAAAGCGTCAAAGCAGCCGTTCCCAAACCTGCCACAGTTGAATGAGAAATATCTAGAGAAACATCAAGAAACTCATCGATGAACTATACACTCGAGTTCAATACACTCTTACTTCAAGCTGTAAAAGAAGATAAGCCAGATTCTATGGCCTGTTAAGCAATATCCTTCTACAAATGCGTGTTTACAAGCTTGATTGTAAATGAAGAATATCTAACACTGGGCAAACTAAGACAAGCATCAGTGTCAGATTAATAAACACATCGCTAACATGAACGCGTATCTGATCAGGTCTACATTGTGTTCTGGACATATCCTATCAATACTATCGATGATCCACAATCTCACATGATGGTAAGTGATGATGTGGTCGAAGGTGTAAACAGGCTTAACCTAGAATTACTCTGGCTCTCAAGGACAGCTGCCGGAACACACCGTTAGGTGCTTGGCGACAGATTTTCTACTTGAGGGTGGTCGCTAGCCAGGCGGGCATTCACAAAATGCCCTTCCACCATGCGGTGAAGCTCTTGCCCGCGGCGGGATTCGAACCATGGACCTGCTGCGCGGCAGTCCATAGCCAAAGCCACTGAGCTATCATTGCTTCAAAAGATAGTTGAAAAGTACCAGTTGCTTGAAATCCAGTTATCGAATTAGTTAAATCCCAGAGGCATCACAATACTGCAAGATATATAGACACTGTGAGCGAATACTGCGTGACCGGAACGTTGTTTTGAACGTTGGTTTGTTCGATCAATCGAGCAAACCATCTAACAAATCAATTAATGTAATAAATTCTAGGTTAGCCTGAACAACATCGGCCACATCATCACTTACCATCAGATGAGATTGTGGTCAAAGGCTAACCTATCAGGCATAAAAAAAATACATTAGTATGAAATACTACATTTATTTTTTATGGGGGTCAACAGGAATTCAAATTACTGTAGGCCCCTATTGGGCTTAAAAGAAAAAAAACATTTTGACCTTCAATGGGTGTAAATAAAGTGAGGGACAACAGGAATAACCCTGAATAATTAATAAATCACAGGCGGTACATTCAAAGAGTTTAATCAAAAAACTAAACCACTGCTGTCACCTTATCAAAGGAATACCCTAGCCTATCAGTGACCACGATCATTGCAGTGTCTAATATCTATCTAGTACGTCTATATAGAAAACTTAAAGCATGCAGATTTCGAATAATACATAAACAGTATAATATAATACATACAACAGTATGTAATACATACTTTCTCTTTACGTATAGCGCTGGGACATCCTGCAAATATACCAGTAGAACTTTAACTATTTCGTCGTGTAAAATTACTCCATAAACTCGTGAGGATGTCCCTGCAGTAGTAAAATAGTTTTTGAGCACCGTAAAAGTGTTAAAACCCAGGGGTGCCATAGACACAATCGTTAATATCATGACTAACTGCAGGATACTTCGCCGGTGTTATAACTTTTTAACCGACGTCCAAAACAGGAGGAGGTTCTCAATTCGTCTGTATTTTTTTTTGTTTGTTACCTCAGAACTCTGGACTGGGTGAACCGATTTTAATTTTTTTTTTGAAAGGTGATGCTTGTCGTTTGGTCCCATTTTAAATTTCATCAAAATCGGTCAAGCCGTTTTTGAGTTAAGCAAAAATATTAACCGATCTTGATGATATAGTTGTTAAAAATAAATGATAATCGATCCCGTAAGTAGCAAGGGACACGAAAAAGTGTGAAAAAAACATTTATTTGTAAAAAATGGAACCGACTTCAACACCCAAAAGTGTGAAATAACTTGTCGAAGTCGGTACCATGCGCAAATTTTTGTGAGTCGTTTCCATTTTTTGCAAATATTTTTTTTTTAAAAAGAATAAAGAATATAATTTATTACATTAGGTTACAATATAGATGTAAGGTAAATTTATAAAACACCTTCGAGTCTACACCTGCGACTGATAGGAGGCAATGTATTCGCCCCCGATCACCAGAGACAAAAACACGTGTGGTGAAACATGCATGTTTTGCCTTCACGTTCGGGGAAATCATATTTTTTGTCGCATAGCTATGTGAAAATTCAATCATTGCATCGTGTTCCATAAACGTGTTCTTCTGGCGCTGCCTGCTGGAGTAAAAACTTTTGACACAGAGTACCTGTATTCAGTAGGCAAAGTGTAAGTTAAATTCGTAAACGCGATTACGAGATTTTGTATGTCAAACTACATAGATATAGATATAAAGATATCAAAAAGTTTTTTTAGACCTTTTGTAATTTTTTTACAGGCAAGTCCAAAGTACATTTAAAACATGTGTATACTACTTAAATATATCAAATTCTAATTATGTATAGACTAATGTGCTGGAGTAAAAACTTTTGACACAGAGTACCTGTATTCAGTAGGCAAAGTGTAAGTTAAATTCGTAAACGCGATTACGAGATTTTGTATGTCAAACTACATAGATATAGATATAAAGATATCAAAAAGTTTTTTTAGACCTTTTGTAATTTTTTTACAGGCAAGTCCAAAGTACATTTAAAACATGTGTATACTACTTAAATATATCAAATTCTAATTATGTATAGACTAATGTATAGTAATGTAAATAATTGATTGGAATTTTATAATCATAATATTTTTACAATACAGTTAAACACATTTTGCAGCTATTGCGTTTACACTTGTACTGAGAACATAGATTTATTTATATAATATATTTCATTATGTGTTTACGACGTTTTAACAATAACCAAACATGGTACAATCCAGCCTTGCTGTACATTAATAGCTCTTACAAGATTTTTGTTATTAAAATACAAAAAGATATATCTTAAAAACCAAATTATAAAAAAAACTTTACAAATTCTTAGTTGGTTGTGGCATTGACCTAAATTTTTGAACGTCTCAGAATCTTGTTCCGTTTAAAAAGGCCACATTTTCAGCACAATAATCACAAACTTTCAACTTTTACTGTAGCAATTTGGCACGGTTTATTTTCGTTCTTACAGGCGGGCTTGCCTGTAAGAACGAAAACGCCTCGTTGTAATAAAATGAAAATAAACTTTATGGGCATCCCTGAAGGTTCAAAGTGGCTTAGAGTGTTTATCACACATAAGTCTTTAGAATATTAAATAAATTTTCCTCTCTGGTTACATACTGTAGAATTTAACAGTACCTAAAGTTAAGATTTTTATATATTTACGAGTTTTTTATGAGATGGAATGGTGAACAAGCAGACCTGATGGTAAGCAGTTATCGTCATCAATGTTCATTTGCAACAACTGGGCCGTTGTCGACCATGTAAGACTCATTTAACACTCTAATTCTGTGATGAAATAAGTATATTTGATTGAAGCTCTAATTAAAGGAATTCATATTGTAGTCCTGCGGAAAAAACGCTAGATCGAAAATAATTCCACATTTTACAAGTATGCGGTAAGAAGGTACGCATAAATTGACTTGTGTGAAACTTTCAGGACTCGATTTTTCGACTTTCAGGACGGTGCGTGAATGAGCTTCTAAACGGTGACGCGAGGTAATATGATAGAATCGCGATGCCGCTATAAAATCAAAAAGTTCTTGATAACGTTCTCTATTATAGATCCTATGCATACAGAACGAGCTGATTTCTCTACGGAGGCTTGGTGGCTCAAGGTGGTCAGATTGACCACTTGTTAATCTAGTTGTAAGTGTAGAAGTCAGTTTTTTTCATTGTTTTTGCAGGTGCTCAAAAAGAGCGGTTGCAAAAACAATAAGGTGCTTGTTGACACATTTTTCTACTTGGGAGTGGAAGCTAGCCAAGCCCGTATTCACAAAATATGACAAGCACCTTATGATGTTTTACACTAGTTGCTTTTTGCACATAATAATATAATACGCGCCAACTGGTAGTAGGCAGTATTTGTACTACCTGTGGGTCCTGCGATGACTTAAATGCTTTCGTTGTAATAGCTGTATTGATTTTTTTATGCCTATCTATGATTGAACTAGCATCAATTTCTGCTAACAGGTAACCTCTACTTTAAACACAGGCAGTTTGAAGCAATGATGGCCAAGCGGTTATAGCTATGGACTGCCGTCCCTGATACGATCCCCATCGCAGCTTGAGCTTCACCGTATGGTGGAAGGGCATTTAGCGAGTTTCCGCCTGGCTAGCTACCACTCTATAGTAGAAAATCTGCCGCCAAAACTTAATAGTGTGTTCCGGCAGCAGTCCTTGAGAGCCAGAAAAATTAAAATTACAGGCACATGAGACTAAAAGACTGTGCGCCTCAATGTGACGGGCGCAGTGCAATTCGTCACATGACGTAATGCATCTGTTATTGGCAGTACTCCGCTTAACATCAGGTGGGCATCGTGCATGTTCACAATAAAAATTGCAGACTGAGACTTAACATCTGTTTTTCTCAGTATGACTGGAGCAGTGCAATTCGTCGCTTGAAAGTGATACGTCAAGCCTCTGTCATAACCAGAGGTTAGTCCACTTAACATCAGGTGGGCCTCGCGTTGTCCCTTCACAATCCCATTAAAAAATCGTAACCAAAATTGTACTGTAAACACTTCAGAAATGGTATAAGATTGGGCAGATGATGCGGATGTATGGTTGAACTCTACGAACCACTCGGAGATAATATAAGATTGAACCTTGTGTACTGCTTCACAGTATTTTTTGTTTGCTATAATCGCTTCCTCTTTTGTTTAGGAATTTTAATCGTTGTTTTATAATGAGTTACGATGGCTACGTGCTACGGCGTAGCTGCGTTGGCACGCGCATATCATGGTATCTTAATCATTACTCTTCACACTAATAACAATATTATGAATTAGAAATTGTTTTATGTACGTGTTTGTTTACTATTTGTGTGCGTGATTTCGATTAAATTTGGTTTAGCTGTACACTTATTTTTAAAAATACAGAATATTGCCTCTTTTTATAAAAGAGGTATTGTCACGAGGGGGTGTGGTCAAAAATATCCACAATATTTTCGGAAGCAGGTATCTACACTAATATTATATATATAAAAAATAATATGTATTTTTGTATGCAATGAATAAACTTAAAAACTAAAGGACCGATTCAATGAAATTTGGTATGGAAATGGTTTGAGACCCGGGGAAGGACATAGGATAGTTTATATGCCACTGCGCAAAAAGTGGTTATGGTTTTGCGCAATAACCGACTTATGCGCGGGCGGAGCCGCGGCCTAATACAAAAGTAGATAGACCTGCAGTGTCAGATGTGAATATAAGCTGTGCTACCCAAGATGTTAACTTGGAGTGCATAGATAATATTTATATAATCTCATTCGGTAATATTGTAATTATGAAATGAAATACAGACTTTTATTGGCATATTTTATTTACATACTTCTTTAAGAAAATTAAAAATATAACTAAATCATTATTCTCCTAACAAAACAATGCTTAAAACATTTTTTTATTATTAAAGTACAATGTGTCCCGACCAAGGAGGTTTCAATTTAATTTAAGTACATATTATCTATGGTGAGAGCAACGCGCTGGTTTCGAGCCAATAGACTAATAACAGACTTTTTCCATTTTGGCGCTATTTCGTACATACGAATTTGAGTAATATTTTGTTGGATAAAACTTTAGTAGCAAAATGTCAAGCGACACCGACAATACTGATGAAAATTTAACTCCACCTGACATTCTAGAAACAGCTACGAAACTGACAAATGGTCTTTTGCCAGAAAAATCAAACAAAGCGTATAGCCATGACATTAAATAAAGTAGTGTATGCAACTGCATATAATTAGGTATTAAAACACTCGTGTAATCTTATATCAAAAAACTAGACTCATATTTTAATACCCTCAATTATATGACAGTTGCATACACCACTATTTATTAACGCAATTCTACTTTGAAAACTATCGCAAGGTTAATTCATATATACGGGCTTCAGAACTTAACTCAAGTATTACGCCCTGAGGCCCGTGCTCGTCGTTTCGCGCAATCGTCACTCCCAGACGAAGAACTTCAAATCAGTCCGAAACTGGTCGGAAGCGTTACTGGGGTGCGTTCCTCCTACCCGTCGGCCAAGACAAATTATGGTCTAAACGCAGATACACGCCGTTCCAGCACTCTAATCGAACTTAATTTGATCCTGTCAAGATTTGATCATACCCGTTCCGGGCGACCTGTCAGAGCAAATTTTGATCTGCCTGGCCAAATTTTTACTACCTTTTGAATCGGCCAAATCTTGGCCAGCTGTCAAATGTGACAGATTCTACAATAAATAATAGATTTTGTACAAGCTAAGCCAAGGATTAGTGGCATACTATGTTAACATTTCTTAATTACGTATTATGCCCCATTTATTAAAAATGTAGACTGTATTTTATCACCTAAAAACATCGCTGTCAATTCCATATTTTGAAAGGAGCTTTATAGGTCGTTCCAGGTGCCTTAGAGCAAATATTGCTCGACCAACATTTACTGGAACGCGCCCCTGTATATATAACGCGGGTCCTAACCAGTTCCTAATAAGTTAAATTATATTTCTAGTTTATAACATGCAGCTCAGCATACTAAAGATTTATATATATATATATATATATGTATATATATATATATATATATATATATATATATATAACCTCTACCTATATTTAAGAGCATACATATAGATGGCAAGTTTAATGTTAAAGCACTGAATATTAAACTTAAAAAAGAAATAGATTTTGCAATTGTATTTCGTTAATTATATGCTGCGGTAGTTTTTTTTTTAATAATATGTTATGTTGTTTTGTTAAATTAAATTGAACCTTACTAATTTAAATGACATCATTCATTTGCTTGTATACAAATTGTAACACAACGACATTCTGCAAACAAATAGTTTGAATATGAGGTAACCCTGTCACTAAATCTATGGCTCTGCGTTAGTACATTCGTTCGTCGTACTTTTAAAATGTATCTTTTTTGGATTAGCAATAAGAGCCAGATTTTGTATTAGCAAAGACAAACAAAAGGTCCTTCTTAGGTAATTGTGTGCGGATTTATAATAAAGTTCCCAAACATATTACAACGCTCACAGAAAGAACATTCAAGTTGCATGTGAAAAACATTAACAATTTGTGATTACTTTAACGATAAAAATGCTTGAACTATTTCCTGTGACAAACTAGCGCCTGTCGCCTACGTAATTTAAGAAAATATTGTGATAATTTTATAATACACTATAAAACACTTGTTAAAAGACGTTAAAAAGAATGGCCTTGATTTTCATGCCAGTTCTTCTCGCAGTGGCATTATATATTTTATTTGAACGTGGCTTTATGTAGAATATTTCAATATCAAAATTTGCATTTTTTTTATAGCCTATAAAAAATATACAAATTTTTAATTTTGACAACTATCTCACCTGATGGTAAGTGTTGATGTGGTCGAAGATGTTGTTCAGGCTAACCTAGAATTACTGGCTCTCAAGGACAGCTGCCGGAACACACCGTTAGGTGCTTGGCGACAGATTTTCTTCTTGAGGGTAGTAGCTAGCCAGGCGGGCATTCGCAAAATGCCCTACCACCGCTGTAACGACTGCCATCGTAAGACAACAATCGGGACCGACGGCTTAACGTGCCCTCCGAAGCACGGAAGCGCTCAGCTATCAATGTCCCTAGTGGTCACCCATCCAATTTCTGACCGCGGCGGACGTTGCTTAACTTTGCTGATCGATTAAGAACAGCAAAGCAAATTTCGCTACGAGCGCTTCAAAATTAGACTTTGACTTTTCAATAATTATAATGGATAGCCGATTGAAATGTATTTTAAATTGTAGGGATGGATATGCAAATAAAATATTAAAAATAATCATTAGGAAATTACAGTCGTATCATAAGTCATAATTTTTCAAAGTGTACGTATCGCTCCTTTCTAACTTGCAGACGTGCGTTTGAAGTGCATGTGATAACTTTATGTGTTTACATTATCCGCAGCAGATAAACACTATACGTTATAGTCCTTTGTTCTTTCCAGAAAGTAAACATCGATGACCCTGGGCTCATGGAAACAAACAGGGAAATATATTTTATCTATTACCTTGTAAACTTTGGTGACGTCATAGCCAGTAGGCTGGTTTGTGGCACATTCTACGTAACTGGACTAATAATTAGAGATTATATAAAGATGTCTCGATGATGCGATATCACAAACAGGCGCAGCAGAAAACATTATCAGTAGGTCACAAATCACAATCCCGTAAACGTCAACAACAAAATGGCACCATTCTACTATTTGCGTTTCGTTTTACATAATCAAAATGTATTATTAATAAAACGCATTAGTGGCAGTTGCTCATCCATTGATTTTTCTCTCGTTTATTGATATGTATTTTACTAGCTGCACCCTGCAGTTGTATTCAGTTAGAGAATTATTAATGTTTTAAATAACCGGCTGTATTTACGAGTATTGGTCGATATTGTCGACCTAAGTGTTAGGGCATATCCGAGGCCCTCCATCAGGTGAGTTCACGCGTCTAAATTGCGACGACGACTCCGCGCAACTGCTCGTTCTGCGCGGCGCGAGAGTGGAGCTGCGGGGGCGGGGAGTGGGCTGCGGGAACGCCCTGCGGATCGTTGTGCTGATGGTAGTGCATCCTCTACGTCACTAAGCTTTTCGTCGAAAACTCCAACACAAACACTGCTGACTGTATCACACTCTAGACTGCCTCTTTTCGCGTTGAGGTAACATTAAGAATAGGTGTCCAGGCTGATGGTTGGTCTATTCACGATCTGATCTCGAAACCGAGGTCAACAATACGCGTGAGTATTGTACTTTACTGTAACAGCCGGTTCATCCACTGCTGAACACAGCCTCCCCTATTAAGGGGGTATTTGCCATAATCCCCACGCTTGGCAGGCGTCTTGGGGTTCGGAATGTAAGTTGGCAGTTCTTTAGAAGGCGCTGCTGCCCACCCTCCAGTATTTTTCCATTAGTCGCCTCTTACGACTCCCAAGGGAAGATATGGGGAGATGCAATTCTAACCCGGCACCCCACGGGGCACGCGTGAGTACAGGCGGTTATTTAAAATATTGATATGTCACGTACCCACGAGAACTTTAAAATTAAAACGCTTAGACAATGAAGATGATGTATTTTATAAGTTAATTCAAGACCTAAACTATAATATTATATGGATTATAATAGGAATATAGAATTCCAAGTTGCCAATTGGTTCAGAGGTTTCATTGGTTAAGAGTACACACCCGTTCACTAACTTTCATATTTGAAATATTTGTGTGATACATAATTAAGTAAGTAAAAGTACATAAATAAGACTCTGCTGTCTGCTTTTCCGTCTGTGTGTCAGGGGCTGGCTCGTAAGGTGAGATACCAACCTGACATTTAGATATTTTGTCTAAAATGTTGTCTCAAATATGTATGTAGGAATAAAAAAATGACCGACTTTAATCATAAGATACTCGTTATTAGGGATAACTCAAATACTCTTCGTTAAATCGCACTCAAATTTAAATGGGGCCACATGACAAGAACCATCGTTGTATATAAAAAAGTCATCAAAATCCGTGCACCCTGGAAAAAGTTCCGTGAACACCAAAAAAAAACTCAAATCAAGAACCTCAATTGATTGAAGTTGAGTAAAAATTCAATTACATGTATGGCGATCCAATAGGTGAGTGTAGCCGGATAAAAAAAAACTATTTCTATGTTGGAAATTTGCAATTCAAAGATCGAACTACTTTTATAAATCTCGTTGAGATAGTAAAGTTTTACAAATTTATGCGAAATCGACTGATTTGAAAGTCTTGAACTTTTTATATTACCACTGTTTTGCGGTTAACTGTAAAACTTCCTCGCAAGAAAACTAAGGGAGGTAATAGGTAATAGGGGTAAGAATATGAAGTTACCGTTTTAACACACTTAGGGTCCGTTTCAGAATGTCCTAATAAAGTTTCGGGCCAACACATAAAATAACTGAGTGATAAAAATTACAGTTAAGATGCAGCGCGTTTCAAGCTTTAACCGATGGATAGGCTAAATCGATAACTCTGAAACGAAAAGATAGTGTTTTATTTATTAAATTAATTCTGGGTTGTATAGCCGGGACTTTTTTGAAGATTCTGAAACCGGCCCTTAGCATAATAATAAAACCTACATATTGTCGTGATTACAGGATTTTTTATTAAAACGAAATTCATTCTTAATTTAAAAAACATGTGACATTTGGTTTTCCGCTTTCAGGAGACCGACATGGGACTAACGCAGCAGAAACTGATCTTAATGTCAATTGAGAGATTTTCTAAATGGAAGGCCTGCCTGGCTAGCTACCACCTTCAAGCGAGGATGTTAGCTAACCAGGCGGGCATTAGCAAAATGCTCTTCCACGATGCTTTATCGACTGCCATCGTAAGACAACAACCGGCATTGATGGCTTAACGTGCCCTCAGAAGCAAGTGCTTGGTCAGTAGTATTGACACTAGCGGTCACCCATCCAAGTCATCACCGCGGCGGACGTCGCTTTACTTAGCTGATCGTTTATGAACGGCTAAGCACACTACGCCACGAGCGATTCATGATCTGATCAAGATACAATTATATTTGATGATTTAGGTTATATATTGGAATACAATCATATTGTCATACATCATCATCATCAGCCAGAAGACGTCCACTGTTGAACAAAAGTCTCCCCCACATTGTCATACGCTCTTACGTATTAGCGACTTTACGATTGAGCAAAAAAAAAAATTATAAAATCTCATATACCAATTAATTTTTGTTCTTATTATTTCTTCGATAATCCGCTATACTAACACGATATATTTTGTGAAAAATTTTACCGCTATAAATTTTGTGCTCAGGCCAGTTTTTAAGAGCTGGACGGAAGCGGGACAAAAGAAAGATGGACAGAGAGAAAGCCAACGTTTTGTGATAGAGTCCTGGAGAAACATAGAGACAAGAGTAGAAAACACTATAGATCAAAATTTCGTATCTAACCGGAAAACAGAATTTCTGTTTTAATATTGTTAAGTTTGCAATAACGCCTGCTAGGCGAATTACATTACAAAATTACAAATTTACGAGAGAATCCCGCACATGACTATAATTTTTTCGTTCGTAAATTTGTAATTTTTTAAATAATTTCTGTTGTTACTTACTTTACGGTAAACTTAATTTGTATAAAATAATTTAAACCAACCATCTTCACCATTTAAACCAACAGAAAATACCTATTAGTGATAACTGAAATACTACTCGTCAGATCTCACTCAAATAATGGGACCATGACAAGTACCAGTTCCGTACCATTACTGTCACCTAATCTTCATCTGTAACTTTTTTTTATTGTGTTGAAACCCCCTTAATTATTTATTTTATACTAGCTTTCCGGGCGCGGCTCCGCCCGCGCGTATGTCGGTTATCGCGCGAAAACATTAACCTCTTTTTGCGCAGTCGGATAAAAACTATCCTATGTTTTTTCCCGGGTCTCAAACTATCTCCATACCAAATTTCATTCAAATCGGTCCAGTACTTTTGGCGTGAAAGCGTAACAGACAGACAGACAGAGTTACTTTCGCATTTATAATATTAGTACTGATTATCTAAATTAATCATATTTAAATAAAACATATATTCTGTCAATAGTTAAAACTTCTACCTGTCACCGTTATCGAGCAAGATACGGTAAATAATCAAGTTTGTGGTATGGGTTCAATATTTATTTTATTTTATTTTTAGTATTTGTTACAGCGGCAATAGAAATACATCATCTGTGAAAATTTGAACTGTCTAGCTGTCACTGTTCTTGAGACAAACGGACGGACGGATGGACAACGAAGTCTCAGTAATAGGGTACCTTTTTTACCCTTTGGGCACGAAACCCTAAAAAACAGCTGAATTGAAAACTCCTCCTTTTTTGATTCGGTTCAAAACCAGTATCTTTGCCCATATTTCAACAGATTATGGGCAAGCCGTAACATAAAGCTATCCACGAACCCATTCCAAAGACTGCAGTTGGTTTAAATATAGTACTTAAAGCTCTTTGAAGTAACTCCGACTGTTTAGTTTATCGAAGCAACAAGGTAATACAAATAGGTAGAAATGGCTGATATTTACTGATGTGATGATTAGCCAGAACGTTTGCACTTGAAGTAAGTCTACGGGACATCTTGGTTTTTAAACCGACTGCAAAAAAGGAGGTTCTTAATTCGACTGTATATTTTTTTTGTTTGTGTGTTACTATATACTATCCTTACATGGTTAAGTGGGTGTACCAATTTTGATCTAATTTTAACCGACTGCAAAAAAGAGGAGGTTCTCAATTCACCTGGAATTTGATAATTCTGTTTTTATTTGAAACATGAAACTTGTCTGTCCCTTTTAAATTTCACCTAAATCAAGGTCACACTCCAATAACTGGAAAACATTTTCCTATCTTGATGATATAGTCGTTGACAGTGAATGACAATCGACCCTTTGTGAATGATTTTTTACCTGAAAATGGAACTGACTTCAACACTAATGTGTGAAATGACTTGTCGAAGTCAGTACCATGCGCGTAATATTGTAATAATAGGTACTTTTGAACTATCGTGGTACAGACTTCAACAATTCATTTCACACTTTTGAGTGCTGAAAGCAGTTCCATGTTTTGGTTATTTTATTTTTATATTCTTAAGCTGGTGTTATCATATATTTCCATTTAAATTTGAGTGAGATCTATCGAGCAGTATTTGAGTTATCCCTAATAATGCGAATTTAATTGGCTTCTACAACAATGACGATGTTCTCATTTTCACTTATCGACGTAAAATGAACCAAAACTGTGAGCGATGGTTTGGTTTACTTTTTAGATAGATAGATAGAAAACTCTTTATTGTTACACCACTTTAGAAATATAAAATTTTACACATTAAATTATAATAACATAGTGTTACAATGGGCAGCCTTATCACTAAAAGTGATCTCTACCAGGCAACCTTAGGATGGAGTTGAACGAATAAAACAATAGAGGCGGGTGTAGTCCAAATACATAATCAAATTTCATAAAAACATTTTAAAATAAAACGTATTTTAGTGTAATTTCTAAACAAATATATAAAAAAAAAGCATACATATAGGTTTTTATAATAATTAAACAGATACAATTATAAACATATATACAATATATATATATATACGAGTATATATATTTAATATATATATATATATAATATATATATATAAACATATACATAGCAACATACATAAATAGATAATGATATATACATATACCTATAAATTATATAAAAATATAGTACATATTATAATATTATCTCATATATAGCATATAAATTGACAAAAATATAGTGCAAAATTAATTGGACAAATAAAACCTTTTAACTTGATCCTTGAACATATTGAGAGTCGGTGCTTGTCTGATTGATACAGGAAGAGAATTCCACAAGCGGGCAGCCTGAATAGTGAAGGATTTGCTATAAAACGAACTCGTATGGGGATGGATTTCAAGTGTGAGATTTTCTGATGACCTTAACGTGTATGAAGAACAGTGAAGGAAATCGAAGCGTTCCTTGAGATAGCGCGGGGATGTAGGACTGAACAATATATTGTAAAGGAGACTGAGAATATGAGCATTCCGGCGAAAACGTATATTCAGCCAATTGAGCTTAGAACGAAACTGAGATACGTGATCATATTTGCGTAAACCAAATATGAATCTAATGCAAAAATTTTGAAGACGCTCAAGTTTTTCTAGCTGTTCCTCCGTGAGATCTAGATAGCAGGCATCAGCGTAGTCAAGAATAGGAAGTAAAAGAAATTGAGCTAATGCAATTTTAGTGGCTGTTGGAAGAAAGTTGAGCAACCTTTTTAAGGATCCTGCTGCGGCAAATAGCTTGCGACTGGTGATTTGTAGCTGTTGATCCCACCTCATATAGCGATCCATTGTTATTCCAAGATTCTTTACAGAGCTACTAAAGGGAATAGCAATACCACCAAAGAAAACTTGAGGAAGTAATGTCCAGTCTATTGTAGACAGCAATCTTGAGCTACCAATTACTATTGTTTGTGTCTTAATGGGATTTACTTGTAACCCAAAAGAATTGCTCCATTTAGCTATACGATCAAGATCAGCATTAACAGTCTGAATTGCTTCAGATAGTTTATTCACTGGTGCCTTAGAATAAATCTGTATCACCTATATGATCGTCTGCATATAGGTGGTAGGAAGAAGTGAGGTTGTGAGAAATGGAATTAATAAACAAAGCAAACAATAAAGGAGATAAGACGCCACCTTGCGGGACGCCTGCTGACGTGTTACACCACAAAAAGTATTTATCTTCAAGGCGAACACGCTGCCTGCGCCCGCACAGATAACTGTGAAACCAATCAACTACCGTTGGAGAAATGTTAATTGAGCGAAGGAGAGCAAGAAGAATCTTTTTAGTGCATTATTTGTTTTATAATATTTTTTCTTTGATGTTGGTTTAAAAAATTGGGCATTTATATTTATTAAAATACTATTGCGTGCTAATCGAAGACGAGATTTACATAGTATATAATAATACCTATATTTAGAGCACAAAATTCGGCTCAGTTGAGTCACCCTCGATAGCCCAAAGGTTAGGTGAATGTACTACGCTTTCCATACATACAGTTTACAGTATACAAACAGTAGTTTCAGCATATTTTAAATACCAAAGATTCAAACTCTGAGTAAGAACTGTAATATATATATATATATATCTGTAATATATAATTTATTGTTAAATTTGTAATTTTGTAATGTAGTTCACCTAGCAGGCGTTATGCAAACTTAACAATATTAGAAATATATAATATATACTTAAATAATGTTTTTTTGTTTACAAGTACGATTAACTTAATCTATATGCGGAATGGGAGCCCTGGTGACCTGTATTACAGGTTTCTAAACCTAACTCAGGCACCAGTCTCTCACATCACAGGTATACGTGTAAAGATAGATATTATGTATTTCATAATCTATACTTATAATATCTTTAGTAAATTAAGATACCTTTGTGGAGAGAAAAAATAAAGAATATTGTATTGTAATATGACATCATTGTGGAAAGGTATAGTCTCTCATTATACCTAGAGGTTTAACACGTGTGAGAGACAGTGCTACATTGAGTTTTGTAACATGTTTTATTTGGATCAATAAACATTATTATTATTCTTATTAAACTTACTTGTAACCTACTTCAAAAAAGGAGGAGGTTCTCAATTGGTCTGTTTTATTCTTTATAATACTTACCTCAGAATTTATGACTGGAATAACCGATTTTGATAATTCTTTTTTTTATTTGAAAGCTGATGCTTGTCGTTTGATCCTTATTAAATTTCATCGAAATCGGTCAAGCCGTTTTTGAGTTACACTCCAATAACTGAAAAATATCTTCCTATCTTGATGATATAGCCGTTGACAGTAAATGACAATCGATCCCGTAAGTAGCAAGGGTCACAAAAAAGAGTGGAAAAGCTTTTAACCGAAAATGGAACCGATTTAAGCACTCAAAAGGGTGAGATAACTTGTCGAAGTCGGTACCATCACACTATTGTGGTAATAGGTACTTTTGAAGTATCATGGTTCTTTAACTTCAACAAGTTAATTCACACTGATGTGTGTTAAAGTTGGTTCCAAACTTTGGTAAAAAATATCTTACTGAAATTTTAAAATAGTAAAAATATTACTATTTTTATTCAAAAAAAGTCTTGAACGAGTTCATTGTTTTACTATGCACAAGAAACCTATAATTTAACTCTCCACTACATCTGTATCCTCTCCGTGGGGTGCCGTGTTAGAATGTCACCCCCCATTACTGCATGCGGGTGTCGTAAGAAGTAACTAAGCATCGAGAAAATAACACTAAGAGATGCAATAAGATTTGGTTTGTTCGAGATGAATTGATGCCAAACTCTGTTTAACCTAAACGCGCTCTAATTGGCTAAGCCACCTCCATGCGGTAAACACCCCAGTCCCATAGTGATGGGACATGATTCTTATGCAAATATAATCGATATCAATACGTCGTACAACACATATAAGCTGATCGTATAATTTATTCCTCCGTGACGACCTATTTCGATAAAAGTGATATTTTCACGTTGGTAATAATACCCAGCAGATACCTCGCGCGGTACTTTGTATGAGTATAGCTGTTTTGTTATAATAAAATATAGAATAATAATATATTGTGTGATTCCACAATTATGCTTACAAAACTAGTAATGTCATCTGAGAACACACACAACTAGGCAAGCTAAAATCGAAATAAACAAGTACTTGAGGACTCTCAACCACGATGAAACTGAAGATTTTCTTAAAGTTATCGTATGATTAATAAAAATTCAAGTTTTACACTATATAATCACACAAAGCTTTATATTCATCGCACTTCATTCATACACACAAACACACACACACACATTCTGTCACACACCCACATACACAATAATATTATATTTACTCAAACATATACGAAATTTTATACAGCCATATCATTTAATAAGCAAACCTCAATCTTAATATATTATTGAAGGAAGCAGACTCCCATGACACAAGATTTTTTTCTTAGTGTGGGATCTGCATGTCATTTTACTGTCAAAAAATTAATACAATTTAGTGTACCGATTGTGATAAAGTTAAGAATAACAACATGTAACTGTATATTGTGAAATAAATTATTATTATTATAAACTCATATCAAACATATAATACCCTCTTTACATCCAAGGCTAAATATATTTATGGGCCAGAGTATGATCGATTTTAGTTCCACTATAACGATAAATTACCGTACTGTATAAGCACAACACTAGGAGAGGGTGCGGTTTACAGAAAGACAAGGATGACAATAGATGAATGTAGTAAGTGGGAGTGAAATGCATTCAAACGGGTCTATTAGATTGTCCAGTTTAACTTGACCTATTAAAATGAAGTAGATAAATTACGTAAATTGAATAATTTTACTTACTTGTGGAAGGTAATTCCATCTGTTTTATAATTGGATGTTTTGCTACTTTTCCCGCACCATTTAATGGAGCAGGTAGTCATTTTTATTGCACTGAGTGCCTACAATCGTCAAAAATAAAAATATTTTCAAACACGTACGTACGGATCAAGCTTCTGGTCACGTACTGTTTATGTGCGCTCATGCTATGACTTAAATGTGTTAGAAATCACACACCAGTTGCATGATCGGGCGAACCATCAATTCCCCTCTCGGGGGTTTAAATCTCGTTGTAACTAAGGGTAAAATACCAGAAGGTGGGCAGCTGCGCCTTTTGAGGAATTGACGCTTGCCAAGCGTGGGCATTATGGCAAATCCCCTCTAAACGGAGGAGGTTGTGTTCAGCAGTGGACAGTGCGGCTGTTATAGTACAGTACATCTGTATCCGAGGCGTAGATTTATACGATTCAATGTACGAAATTTTTTAACTTATATCCAGAGCGTCGCATCGAATCGCTTAGCTTTGCTAAATATGGATTACATACGAGCTTTCCAATAATCTTAGGGGCGATTGGAAACAACACTTAAGGCATTCTTAAAACACGTATAAATAATTTAAAAAGTAAAAAACCCGACATCAAAATTAAAATTGGAAGTTATAGATATTTATAGAATCGTTTTAAAAGCCCCTCATTTTGATATCTCATTCGATGGGTTTGGATGAAAACATTTTTGAAACGCAATTTGCTTAGCCATTCTGAACCGATCAGCAAAGTTAAACTACTGAGCGCTTCCGTGATTCGGAGGGCACGTAAAGCCGTTGGTCCCGGTTGTTGTCTTCAGCAGTCGTTATAGCATGTTGTTAGTGCATTTTGCGAATGCCCGCCTGGATAGCTACCACCCTCAAGTAGAAAATCTGTCGCCAAGCACCTAACGGTGTGTTCTGGCAGCTGTCCTTAAGAGCCAGTAATTCTAGGTTAGCGTGAAAAACATCTGATTCTTCGACCGCATCATCACTTACCATCAGGTGAGATAGTGGTCAGAAGGCTAACCAATCAGGCATAAAAAAAAATACCTCAGGCTTCTAAAATCCGCCAGTTGGTATTTTTTTATGTACCTAGTGTCAGTTGCGTTATCAAGACGAATATAAGGATATCTCATACATTAAAATCGGTTAGGCCGTTTAAAAGTGGCTGTGGAATAAATAAACTCACAAACATATACATACATGTGGAAACATAACACTTCTTTTATGGGCAGTCGTGTAATAAGTCTGTGTAAGGACTTTCGTTTAAAGTCGAATTAAAAAGTAAACATTTTTTCTTCATAGACGATTTTTGTTCTGAATGTGATCAAGAAGCCATTGTTTATGCTGACATAGAATAAGTGTTAGTTCCTATGCCTAATTTGTTATTCTGGGACGGCGCCAAAAGAAGATACTGTTTTGAGTTTGGTTTAGGATTTATTATGCCTTTTTTAGAGGTAAAGTTTATTCAAAGACTTGTTTTTCAATCGGAAGGTTAAATGAGCTTAATGCGTAGGAACTGACATTGGTCATAGTTTCACCTCTTTTACGCTCGGTTTCGCCCGCGTGTCAGTAACATAAGATATGTACGCTCCCCAGCCAATCCAGCGAGCGGTTTCCTGAGGGTTTGCCACAGGAATGCAATGTTAACAAATTAAATTACAAATCACTTCGATAGCTCAATAAGAAAGGTAGAAAATTGCATAAACCAACTCACCGTGCTTAGCTCAGCTCCGATCCTTGCAATGGCACAGCGCTGTGCAATCCTTTGATGAACACCTTTAAATTATGTGAACACTTCACTGGGAGAGAGATTGTTTTTATCGGGTATAATACATAGAAGTTATTAATTTGGGGTTTGAGAGTATACACACGCGAAGAGGCTACGTGCGCTTCGGATGAAAGGTCGCTGAGACTGGCAGGCGAACCAGTGAGAGGCAATATGTCACATAACTACCCTCCATCGAGCAATCGTATCAAAATAATTTTAATTGAAGTGCCTTCGAAAGATGTCGATACCAGCTGTTCCTAAATTAATTGCGAGGCTTCAACAAGATGTATTTATATAGACCCAGCAAACGTTGTTTTTCCAAATAATGTTATGTGGACATTTTGGCATTCAAATAAAAAATAACTAACTTATTGTGTGTATAATATACGATATACGATGTATAGGCAATAGCAAAGATTGGATCTTCGGCAAAATGGGAATAAATAATTATAGCACTACAAATTAATGATACATTTACTATGAGAATATACTTAATATGAGAGTTGCATTGAGATAGTATAATTATATAAGCGACACTGCTACGATCGACACACAATCAATAATAATTGCCGAAAACGAATTAGGCCCTAAATCTACATGAGTGAAAGAAAGCTGTGCGGTTTAAGGCGATTAGAGTCGCCAATGGCCTTGAGCATCTGGACCTAATCGAGCTTACTTTACTCGCGCATCGCCGCATACGTTCCGCGCTCGCTGCACAAATATAACGGTTAAAGAATATGCAGATGCGCGATGCGCTCCGGTAACATGGCACTTTATATTCCTACCGTACGATTCTAGTGAGTATCCGCAATTGCAACTGCGACTGAGATCAGTCGTCAAATGAAAATGTATAGTGTACCTACCTAGGTTGTTCTGGACGTCTTTATTCCTTTTCTTTATTTTTCAATGTCATCTGCCGAGTGAAGAAAGTTACTCAGATTTGTCTGATACTCGATATTTAGGCTGTGCTGAGAGTCATTATTCCGAATTTGGAATTATTTTTTCAATGTCATCTGCCAAGTGAAGAAAAATGCTACGGTTTGACTGAAAATTGATATCTAGGTTGTTGTAGACGTTATTATTCCATGTTAAGAATTTGTTTTACGTTGACGTCTGCCAAGTGAAAAATGTACTTCGATTTGGCTGAAAATCGATATCTAGGTTGTTTTCAGTTCGCACACAGACTCTTTAAAAAATCTGCAAATTTTAGTAATATGCTACATAAATGAGTTTTCCACTTAAAATAACCTGTCATTCGTACAACTTTTGCAAGAAGATTTAGCCCTTTTATTAAAACATATTTATATAATCAAGTCCTGAATTTTTCAGTTTATATATCACCATATAGCATCATACATACAAACACGTAAATAACACAAATTTAGTTAAAATATAAATACCACCTGTGTGGATAATTTATAAAAAAAAATGTATGAAACTTAACAAGATGTTGTTTTATGGATAATTTGTAAGTTAAATTTATGTTTATAACTATTTTGCGTGAAAAATTGTACTGAAGTCAACTGTGCACTGTACAGCTATCAATTAAGGTCTTAACGATACAAACTTCAACGCCGAAGTGTGAAGACCACCAGCAATACAAGATTTGGAAAAAGTGTTATTGGCTTAAATAAAGATTTATATTATTGTTTATATTATTATTATTATTCTGGACGTTTTTATTCCAAATTTGGAATTTATTCTTCGATGACGTCTGCCTAGTGAGAAAAGTTACTAAGATTTGGCTAAAAATCGATATCTAGGTTTTTCGGGGCGTCCCTATTCCAAATTTGGAATTTACTTTCCGATGACGTGTGCCAAGTGAAAAACTACTTCAATTTGGCTGAAAATCGATATCTAGGTTGTGCTGGGCGTCATTATTCCGAATTAAGATTTATTTTTTTAATGGCGTCTGTCAAGGGAAGAAAGTTACTCCGATATCTAGGTTGTGCTGGGCGTCATTATTCTACATTTGGATTTCATTTTTCAATGACGTTTGCTAAGTAAAGATAGATGACGTATCTTTAAAACGCTAAGATATATCGGATAAGAGTAAGAAAATTATAATAATCAATCGTTTATTCAAATCTCCTTATAAATGAGATTATAGCCGACGCAGGTTTACTCGTTTAAAAACGACGATATAAAAGGAAGATTTGTATAATGGCGAAAATACATTGAAAAATAAGAATAGGGACGACTGTGTCGTACGCAAAAATACAAAATGGCCAACGTTTGTGCTATTGGACATGTCGGCCCTTGAGAAGGAAGTATTTACCTTTAGATTTTCCCGCCCATAGGTAGGAAGCAGTCTTCCACCCGCTACTCGCATCAAACAAACACTACTTTCCGGGTACGAGATATGAGATGAATAATTTCTTGTCTAGGAAATAATAATATGGGCAATTTATCTACAGCTATATTGTAAAGATTGGTTTCATCGTGAAAAGGTAACCGATATACTTTCTCATTTATTAGGAGATTTGAATAATTGATTTATAAGTACTTTTCTTTAAACTTTCGTGAACTAAACTCATGTTTCTAACTTACATTAACGAAAACCAAGCGGGGTAGATTTAAATCGCTCCCGCCGCTCCTCAAGACGATGACACCCGCTTCTTCAGTCTACTCGTGACCACGGTCAATGCAACTTGATCGAAACGTCGAGGTTAGTCAAAATATTATTTTGATGTTAATTCGTGCGTCTTTGATAAGTAATCATAATTTTCCTACTCTTATCGTACTGCGGCGATAGGGAACTGCTAATCATCCCACGGCCAGCAGGTAGGTAGGTAAACTCAGGGAGTAGGTTTGAAAAGTTTATTAGGCCAAGCCTTATCAGGTTGCACAGCCGCACAGTTTTACTGAAGTTACATAGACCGGAGGGAGACACTGGCCTGATAGTACACGTGATCCAGGTCCCAGATGTGGCGGTCTTGGCGTCAGCTGATAGTTCTGGATCTCGGTAGTGAGTGCTCGAAACACCCGTCCTCGGATTAAATCAGTGAAGTGGAATCCTGGAAGGAAGACACCGGCTTAGTAGCTGATATTCTTCAGCCAACTGTTGCCAAGCCGCGCCGACACGATCGTGGTACTGTTACCAGCGACTCACATTTTAAAACTCACAGTCTAGCGCGGTAGGGCAGCACAGCTGTTTACGTTACATAGGTTTTAGTCAGCACTATGAAATAACAATAATATATAAGGAACTCACCCTAGAGGGATTCACGCACTTCACAACAAGTTAATAACAATTAAGATCGATTGTACGAATAGAAAAGCGTCCAGGAAAACCAAGATAAGTATCGATTTGTAGCCAAATCAAAGTAACTTTTTCCACTTGGCCGACGTCATTGTTAAATAAATTCTAGATTTGGAATTAAGACGTCTAGAACAACCTAGATCGATATCTAGGTTGTTCTAGACGATCGATCTTTTCAGCTAAATCGAAGTTACTTTATCTACTGGGCATACGTCTAAATTTGGAATAATAACGTCTAAAACAACCTAGATATCCATTTTTAGTCAATTCTGAGTGTTTTTCTTCACTTGGCAGAAGACATAGATAAAATTATTCCAAATTCGGAATAATGACGCACAGCACAACCTAGATATCGTTTTTCAGCAAAATCGGAGGAACTTTTTCACTTGGCAGACGTCATCGGAATATAAATTCCTAATTTGGAATAAGGACGTCCAGAAAAACTTAGATATTGATTTTCAGCCAATTCAGAGTAACTTACTTCCCATGGCAGACGTCATCGAAAAATAAATTCCAAATTCGGAATAAAAACGTCCAGAACTACCTAGATTTTGAATGTTAGCCAAATTGGAGTGACTTTCCTCACCTAGCCGATGTCGAAAAATGCATGCCAAATATTGAACAAAAACGTCCAGAAAAACCTAGATATCGATTTTCAGCCAAATTAGAGTAACTTTTTTCACCTGACAGACGTCTTCAAAAAATTAATTCTTAATTCAGAATGACGATGTCCAGAACAACCTAGATTTTCAATTTCAGCTAAATCAAAGTTACTTTCTTCACTTGGCAGATGTCGTCGAAAAAATAATTTCAAATTTGGAAATAAGACGTCCAGAAAAACCTTGATTTTGATTATTAGCCAAATCGGAGCAACTTTTTTTACTTGGCAGACGTCATCGTAAAATACATTCCAAATTCGGAATAAAGACGTCGAGAACTACCTAGATTTTGAATTTCATCCAAATTGGAGTAACTTTCCACACTTGGCAGACGTCATAGAAAAATACGTTCAAAATTCGGAATAAAGACGTCCAGAACTACTTAGAGTTTGAATTTCAGCCAAATCGGAGTAACTTTCTTCACTTGGCAGACGTCATTGAAAAATAAATACCAAATTCGGAATAAAGACGTCTAGAATTACCTAGATTTTGAATTTCAGCCAAATCGGAGTAACTTTCTTCAATTGGCAGACGTCATCGAAAAATAAATACCAAATTCGGAATAAAGACGTCTAGAACTACCTAGATTTTGAATTTCAGCCAAATCGGAGTAACTTTCTTCACTTGGCAGACGTCATAGAAAAATAAATTCCAAATTCGGAATAAAGACGTCTAGAACTACCTAGATTTTGAATTTCAGCCAAATCTAGGTAACTTTTTTCACTTGGCAGACGTCATCGGAATATACATTCCAAATTCGGAATAATGACGCACAGCACAACCTAGATATCGATTTTCAGCCATATCGGACTAACTTTTTTCACTTGGCAGACGTCATCGAAAAATAACAACTCTCACTCCACCAACCAACTCAAGAAAAGCTTAGAACTCCAAAAGATGTATGTAGCCCCATACAAACTCTAAATGTAGTAGAGAACCATTTTGTACCCTACAAACTACTAAAGCCGGAAACTATTTACCATAATATAAAAAAATATATTATCTTTAGTTAACCAGTTATAACATGAGAGCGTTATAGACATTACTAATTAATTTTGTACATATATTATAAAACTTTTCATTGATCTTATTGATAAGATCGCCCATTGTAATTTACCCACAACATTGTCAATTTCAAGTTTTGATTCTTTTCATATGTGAGACAATTCGAATAAAATTTGTCTACAAAATACCAATAATAAAGCGTCACCGCGCATACTTCACGTCGAAATCAAGTTGGCCCTCTGCAGCGAGCGAATCATTGCACGCACACAGCTACGAATCTCGCGTGTCAATGCACTAATACAAAGACAAGATCGTTATCAGTCGAAAGCGCGAGCGGAGCTACGAGCGACACAGCCTCCCCGTGCCAACGCTTGCGCAACACTGCCGCCCGCGTCCGCGCAGAGCACCTCGGAACCGCAAGCGTTCTGAATCTGAATAATTCGACATTTTCTTAGGAAAATATCAATGGATTTACAAATGCTATGTTATAATTGTAGTATAACAATCTAGAAATTTAATGGTACAATTTATTTTTCAAAAATCGTAGCCGTTTAGAAGGAGTTCGCCATCTAAGTCAAGAAATAGTATGTAGTTTGAATTTTTTTTAAGGCAAAAGTAATAGTAATACCGTAAAATCATATGTTGCAAATGTTGTACTTGAATTCATCTATAAAATATTTTTTTTTCAAGTCTTCAACTTCAGCGGTTACGCAGGAGTTCGCTTTAGAAAGTACGAATTTGACGTACCCAAGGGCCTTAAGGGGTGAGAAATGACACCCGTAAGCGCAAATAAAAAAGAATAATAAAAGTTCTAGAATATATATGAAAAATAGTTTACGTCATATTCTGAGACCTTCTGAATAAACACACAATTTCATAGGAATTGGTCAAACCGTTTTGGAGGAGTCTGTTACAAAAACTGTGACACGAGAATTTTAGGTTTATGTTTTAGATAAAATATATCTAATCATCTAAAACAGCGGGTCAATCATGAAATTTGTTAATAACGAAAGCTGCTTTAATTTAAAAGTGACACTTTTGCAATAAAGTATTCATATTTATTACTAACTAAAGCTGATGGTAACAAATTGACTTCACTAAATAAATACACTTACAACGGTGTGATACTTCGATGCCGGATATCATTTTCCGGCAATGTGCAGTACGTAAAGCACTGTTCTCCTTGGACATTCATAGGTCGAGTGGGCCAGATGGCATCCTTCCGATAGTGCTGCGGACTTGTGCTCCAGAGTTGACGCCGGTTCTAACGCGTCTTTTCCGGCTCTGCTACTCATCAGGCGTTGTCCCGAAAACATGGAAGACGGCTTTGGTGCACCCGATCCCTAAAAAAGGTGACCGCTCAGATCCGTCCAATTACCGCCCTATAGCCATAACGTCTCTGTTCTCCAAGATAATGGAATCCATTATCAACAACCAGCTCCTGCAGTATCTAGAGGAGCACCAGCTGATTAGCGATCGCCAGTACGGTTTTCGTCGTGGTCGCTCAGCTGGTGATCGTTTAGTATATCTTACGCACCGATGGGCGGAGGTGGTGGATTCCAAGGGTGAGGCGTTGGCGGCTAGTTTGGACATAGCGAAGGCCTTTGATCGGGTGTGGCATAAAGCGCTTCTATCGAAGCTTCCTTCCTATGGGCTTCCCGAGAAATTGTGCGAATGGATCTCCAGTTTTTTGGCAGATCGGAGCATTAAGGTCGTTGTCGACGGTGCATGCTCCGACTTAAAGCCGATTAATGCTGGCGTTCCGCAAGGCTGTGTGCTATCTCCGACTCTGTTTCTCTTGCAAATCAAAGGCATGCTGCAACTCAGCGATATTCATTGTTATGCGGATGACAGTACCGGAGATGCCTCATACACCGGCCGCGCTAAAATTTCACGGGAAAACGTTGTCGAGAGTCGGAACAAACTTGTGTCTTCAGTCGAGACCATGTTGTCAAATGTTTCGAAATGGGGACAATTTAACTTAGTCCAATTTAACCCCAAGAAGACACAAGTTTGTGCGTTTACCGCCAAGATATCCCCCTTTGTCGTATCCCTCCATTTTGAAGACACTCCCCTTGCTACCTCAGCCAGCATCGGAGTACTTGGCGTCGACATATCGAACGTCGTTCAATTTCGCTCTCACTTGGAAGATAAGGCTAAGTTAGCCTCTAAGAAGCTTGGTGTGCTCGGAAAGGCGAGGCGGTACTTCACGTCGGCCCATCGCCTGCAACTTTATAAGGCTCAGGTTCGACCTCACATGGAGTACTGCTCTCACCTCTGGGCGGGAGCTTCTTCCATTTGACCGCATTCAACGCAGAGCGACTCGAATCGTCGACGATCAAGTTCTCTCCGGTCGGCTCGACCCTTTGGCTTTGCGTAGAGATGTTGGATCACTCTGCATCTTTTACCGTATATATCACGGGGAGTGTTCTGAGGAACTGTTCGATTTACTACCTGCAGCTCAATTTCGCCACCGGACTTCCCGACAAAGCATGATCTTTCATCAATTTCATGTCGACGTCTGGCAGTCCACAACCCTGCGATTTTCACGGCATTTTTACCACGCACTGCCATATTATGGAACCAGCTGCCTGGTGAAGTATTTCCGAACAGTTACGACTTAGGAACCTTCAAGAAGAGAGCATATTCCCTCCTTAAAGGCCGGCAACGCATCCTCGAGACCTCTGGTGTTGCGGATGTTTGTGGGCGACGGTGATCACTTACCATCAGGTGAGCCGCCTGCTCGTTTGCCCTCCTATGCCATAAAAAAAAAAAAAAACTTAAAAAGTTTAGTAAAAAAAACTATGTTGGTTTTCATTTTGTATAAATGTTACGGCTAAAGGTCTTCGATAAACTATACCCTAGATTCTGCGCGAACGCTCCAAAGTTAACCAAACAAAACTGTGCTTATAATGATCTGAAGCACAGTTTTGCCGTTAGTGACGCGCTGATCGTCGAGTGAAACAATGCCGAAGTGCTCTGTGAATAGTTGCAAAAATAATACACTTACAAAGCGAAAAATACATCGGATTTCGTATTTTCGGTAAGTTTAATAAATATTTATAGTATTTTAAGTGATAAACATTCATAATTATTTAATTATCACCTCCAAATTAATACATCAACAAATTAAATTCCGTTACTCCTGTCACGCAGTTGTCTCTTTCGCACCTGTAATAACATCCCATGCAAGACAAGAATAAGTGAGCCCTAATTCAGAACAAGTCTATTGGAGTCGCCATAATAATCTTTTATTTTCTCAGACTGTACACAGGCATTACTTTTACATTTTCCAACTTCCAAAAAGGAGGTTATCGATTTGACATGTGTGTATGAAATATTATTAGAACTGCAATATATTCACTTATAATATGGATTAGTGCTTACAAACATATATACTATATTTTTATGTGTGTGTGTGTGTGTGTGTGCATATGTATGTATGTTTTATGTACAAATACGTGTAAGAGTGACTTGGTTTACTGATTGGAAAAACACCACAAAACCTTTTTCAAGTTCTAGTGTTCCGGTTTTTAATCGATGTTGTATGTTAATAATTTAATATCGAAATGTCCGAGCCTGCACAATCCTGAATGCACGAGGTTTAGCGTGCACTCTTATTATTACAGATGATTTTCAGAATGTATGATTTGAATATAGTATATAAAGGTAGTTTATAAATATGAAATATTGAATTACATATATAATGTATAACATTAACATTGTATTAACATTCATAATTACTCAAACACGTTTACTTTATACATTTTGCTGTAACACGCAGGTATCTGAACTGCAATTCAGGTCTGATACATTATATAGTTATATTATTTGTTTTTAATTGGTTTTTGTTCTGTGTGGAATAAATAAATAAATGTTAATGAAAATTAAAGCCGAATAATTAATATTCTGATTTCATTATAACAGATCCCTTTACTATCTCCCAACATCCGCATATAATTTACTACACACCTTTTCAACCCGGGCAAAACCAGGGTATATAAGCTAGTTGTATATACGGATAGTTAAAATTCCAATTATTAATGTCACCAAAAAAACTAATCACTAAATAATAGTTTTAGTACAAGATTAGGAGTAAGCGACTCCATTGTATTTTATGTTCTATCACAGCAAAGGGTAATAAAATTTTACGAGCTCTCTTCAATGGCGCAGAGTAAAAGTGCTATAAGTTTATTACGAAGTAATTGAAAATTAAACCTTATGCAACTGAAACAAGGTTGAATATTGTTAAATAACTTAAATAGATTTACTACGTTTTTGTGTAATTTTAAGGTTTTTATGTGTATCTCAATAGATAGAAAGGTATAGGATAACTCGAGCCGTTTATATGCGTTCTGTCAATACGAAAAGTTGCATCTAGGGTATATTTTATCGAAGCTAAAGGTTGATATTAGCCGGCTAAACTCAGGTTAACTTCGAGCAGATGTTGATATACGTATCTTCTATCATTAGCCGCCTAAAATTAAGTGCAAGCGTAGGCCCTTGGCTAAAAATTTTGTAGCAAAAGAAAAAGAAACAATTTTTACTATTCCGACTCGAAAACTTTCACCTCGCATCGCCCGCCTCTGCCGCTCGCTTGCTCGCTCGGCTCGCGCTTTGTTGTGGTTACAAGCAACCTAACGCTCCACCTCGCTTCACTCTTTATCGCATCTAAATATGAAATTACCCTTAATTTGCCACTGCCTTCAATACAAAGTCCATTAAAAAGCAGAGAATGAGTTATTTATTCGGCAGCGGCATTTTCCCATCGAATATATTTTTAGCCGTTTCTTTTCGGTTAATGTGCTCATTCACCGGCTATAGATGAAAAGTCACGACACAAACTAACGTGATATAAAACTTTAGCTGGTTCTCGAAGATAAACCTAAGTTTAGCCGGCTAATGTTAAGTTTATGTTCACATCTACCTTTAGCCGTAATATACATACTTGTAAGTACGTCGTGTGCAACGAGGTGTGTAGTATAAAGAAGTGTGTACACGTGTGAACATATCACGCGTGAACAGTGCAGCGTTTATTGTTTCCCGTCGCGTTTCAAATCAATTCAATAGTTCGTAACGTTGTTTTAGGTATATTTACTAAAGCTAGCTTCCCATAGGTCTCGATTTTACAGATACTCACCATAGGAGTTCTGTATTAACCAGATTGTCCACTACTGAACCCAATCTCCTCTGTTAAGGGTGGATTTGCCATAATCTCCACGCTTGGGAGGCATCTTAGGGATCGTCAGTCAAAATAATTTATCTAATTTAGGCGTCATCGACGTTGTTATAAAAGTCAATCACATTTAATATTGAAATCTTCAACAATGCACTAACAAGTTCAGAAAAAAAATGTATAGAGACATTGCGAGAAAAACTGGCAAGAAACTCTCATACTTTTAAATTTTTTTTTAACAATTCGCAGTTAAGTAGTAAGCGCTGCTGCCCACCTTCCGGTATTTTACCCTTAGTATACACGTACGACACCCACTTTCTATATGGAATGGTGGGGAGATAGCCTACCGGCACGGCAGTAAGAGTGTACGCCTTACATATATAAGGTGGATATTAATATATCAACAATACTGCGGTGGGTGGTGTTATTTTTTTTTTTTTATTGCTTATAGGTAAGCCTTTGACCACAATCTCACCTGATGGTAAGTGATGATGTGGTCGAAGGTGTTAACAGGCTTAACCTAGAATGACTGGCTCTCAAGGACAGCTGCCGGAACACACCGTTAAGTGCTTGGCGACAGATTTTCTACTTGAGGGTGGTCGCTAGCCAAGCGGGCATTCGTAAAAATCCCCTTCCACCATGCGGTGAAGCTCAAGCCCGCGGCGGGATTCGAACCATGGACCTGCTGCGCGGCAGTCCATAGCCAAAGCCACTGAGCTATCACTGCTTCATAATAAAAATAATAATAATAAAATAGTAATATTGTGGAATCCATAACTGAATTTGTTCCACTCTAGTTTAATTTTCACACACACAAAAGCAGAACTAACTGTGCCTAAGCTGTGGCACGTCTAAGAACGTGGTGTATCTACTCCATTCACAAATTTTACCTACCTACATTGTTTTTAATTGCAAATTTACGTACTGTATTGAGTTAAAGGTATCTAGGTATGCCGTATTGTGTTAAACCGCTACCGCGTCGCTAGTTCTTTTGTCGCAAGCCGCAAAATACCGACTAAAGCAGAACAGGTACTCAAAACAGCTGTTCTGTTGTGCCTGGTATAGCCGGTCACTGACCTCGCCTAGCATCCGTACGTGTGTTAATGAGTAAACTGCGTTTGTAGCTATAATGCCCAAAGGCACTGTGCCACTGCTTAGATAATAGTTAGTAGGTACTTATTATGTGTATGTGAAAATTAAACATGAGTGGAACACATTCAGTTATCAATTCCACACCACCAGTATTGAATAATAAATACTTTTAAAAGTATCGTAAAAAACATTAAATAACATTTAAATAAAACACTTAAAAAGGCATAAAATTATATATCTAGTGACAATTCCGCCTAATTTTCCTGTCATCTACGTGACGTCACAAACATCACGCAGCCTAACCGGAAGAATACCCTGAATAAGATGAATCTATTCATTACCACCAGTATTGAAGATATATTAATATGTACACAGTATATGAACAAAATATATAGTATTATAGAGACTGACAAATACTAACCCTGATCCGAAAACACGATTCCATGTAATTTCCCTCGATAGAAAAAATCATGAAAACAGCTCTGAAGTTTAGCTTGGTCAACTTTCATGTCTGTATAGGAAATAGTATCAATAGATTTATTTATTTTCTAACTATTATGTAGCAACCAACCAGAACGTGGGTAGCAGCGCTTTCTGAGAAACAGATATCTTACACTACGATCCCCAAGACGCCTGCTAAGCGTGGGGATTGTGGTAAACCCCTCCCAATATTGAGGGATGCTGTGTACAGCAGTAGACAACCTCTGATACATTAACCATGTGATAAATAAACTGAGAATTTTTAAATTTTTAAGAAGATCTCTTTTGTACCCATTTATTTAAAAATTAAACTCTCACGCTCATTAAATATAGCGTAGTAGGTACTACTCGTCTGTGAAACGAGGTTCTACGCCCTCAGTATGACATTTTTCAAAGATTCGTCTAAAGCCGGAAACTGTACAGATAAAATGATCTCTACCGGACACTATTACCTATTCTGTGTTTGTAACTCGTGCAATCACACATCGCGGGCAGCCATCTTTAGTTACAAGTCACGTTGACAGGACGACTTTGACGTGACATGAGAAAACAAATACAACAGATGTATCTCTCTCGTCAGAAGCGCTCAGAAAGTTTTTGTTTACTATGTGATTATGTATTAGGAAATGTGTCTACATCGATTGAATCATAACAGAAAAAAGGAGGAGATTTTGCATGGTGGTAGGGCATTTTGCGAATGCCCGCCTGGCTAACTACCACCCTCAAGTAGAAAATCTGTCGCCAAGCACCTAACGGTGTGTTCCTGCAGCTGTCCTTGAGAGCCAGTAAATCTAGGTTAGCCTGAACAACGTCTCCGACCACATGATGATGTACTACACTATCTCACCTGATGGTAAGTGATGACTTACCATCACGTGGTCAAAGGCTAACCTATCAAGCATTAAAAAAAAAAAGATTCTCAATCGAGGTTTTTTTAGGGTTCCGTACCCAAAGGGTAAAAACGGGACCCTATTACTGAGACTTCGCTGTCCGCCCGTCCGTCCGTCCGCCCGTCTGTCGGTCATAAGGGGGGCTCCCATACAACAAACTTGATTTTTTTACCGTTTCTCGCCCGATACTAATAACGGTGACAGGTAGACGCTTTAACTATTCACAGAATATTTAGTTTTATGTTATCTTTAAATATGGTAATAAATTAAAATAAAATAAATTATGAAGGGGTCTCCCATACAATAAAAGAGGTTTTCGCCGTTTATTTGTAATGGTACGGAACCCTTAGTGCGCGAGTCCCACTCGCACTTGGCCGGTTTTTTATGTATTACCAATATAATTACGATAATTTGTGACAGAGTAGACCAATTTTAAAATTTTTTGATTGGAATGGTGCACTTCCGAGGTAGACACATAAAAATTTCATCAAAATCGGTTAAGTAGTTTATAAGTCAAAGTAAATCAACTGAAAAATTTATGCACTTACCTGGATGATTTAATGGTATTTGCTGTTGGCGTCGATCAACACTATTTTAGATGAGTGAATGATCTGGAAAGCAGTCTTTATCACCAATGAAAAGAGAAAAAAAATAAAAAAAAGAACCGACCTTCAACACTGAAATAACTAGTGGAAGTCGGTACCATGCCGATTTTAAACACCGACCTCACATTAGCATGGCCAGACTTCCAGAAGTTATTTCATACTTTTCAGTGACGGAAGGCGGCTCCGTTTTTTTTTTAAATTGTTAGTATCGAAATTTCATGATTGGGCCTCTCATGTTGCAGATGTCTATATGCGACAATGATGATTCACTATCAGGTAAGCCAGCTGCTCATTATATCCTATCCTTTAAAAATATACTCGTTCGTTACTCGATCAGCACTACGAACGCTTTTAAATCTGTATTCTACAAAATTTTACTATTTTTCACCCCTTTTTAAATCAAATGGACGTTAAATACACAATTAAACTCGTTTCAAGCCAAAATAAACAAGCGCATGGACAAACTGCTGTTTTTCTAGTATCAGTTAGTATTTATTTTGGAAACGTTCAAAAAGAAACAATGAAAGTAAAAATAATCTATTGAGTTTTAAAATGTTGTTTTAGCGGCGTTTTTACAAACTATTTGATGTTTTGTTGTTAAAATTTAAACTGGTGTCAGTTTAGTGTTTGCCAATTTATTTAGAAACGTATTTTATTTGCCAATTTGTTAGACAATATATTAATACATTGATTTGTATTTTTATTTATTTAGCTGATAGACTAAACTTTGAACACTATCTCACCTGATGGTAAGTGATAATCAGGTTCAGGCTAAACTTAAATTAGTCGCTTTCAAGGACAACTGCCGGAACACACCGTTAGTAGCTTGGCGACAGATTTTCTACTTTAGGGTAGTAGCTAGCCAGGTGTATCTCAAAAAGCCCTTTCACCATGCTCAAGACGGAGGTGGGTATTGAACCGGGGACCTGCGGCACAGCAGTCCATAACTATTACCGCTTGGCCATCATTGATTCATGTGCCTGTTTGAACCGTTGTCGCAAATGTCGCCAAGCACCTAACGGTGTGTTCCGGCAGCAATCCTTGAAAGCCAGTCTCAGTTTGACGGGCGCAGTGCAATACTTCTACAAGGAAAACTTTAAGAAGCTGACTGCCAACCTTCATTAATGGAGAGGCACTTAAGTACTGCAATTCTTCGCTTTCGATGAAATGCATCTGCTATAGGCAGAGGTAAGTCCACTTAAAATCAGGCGGGACTTGCGCTTGTTTCGTCACAATCACCCATAGTCAAAGTAATTTAACGACTGTCATCCTAAGAAGATAACAAAAACTGTCGGCAAAACATGCGCTCCAAAGAAAGAAAAACATAGATTTTATTAACCTATATACTTATATTACTTATTATCAGACGTTAATATAGCTTATAGTTTTAATTATAGGACATAAGATATAACAAATAAGTATCTAAGAAAACATTAAATGAATATAGAGATGATTCCGAATTAGGCAGATTGTCACCAGATATATTTTTATTATCTGTGTTTTTTCTAAAATATTGCTTTAATGTTTTCTTAAAATATTTTAACAGTATTTTTTATTATTAAAAATAGTTTTCCTCAAAGTAAAGCATATCTATGCAGATATTTAAGTATATAAGAGACTGAAAAAAATATATTGTGTTTTATCTTCCATTTCACCTTAAAGCTGTAACTCGTTCACATACATTAGAAAACATCTGGATGGGCGGTTAATCAACCAAAGTGCGTAATCACTTTGCGAAAACAATAACAAAACCGCTGAAACCAGTAAAATGTGTCGGAAGTCACGTCATAAAATAACTCAACGTAACTGTTCATACTTATGTAATGAGTCATAGGGGTTTTCTGTTTGGATTATAAACTTTGTGGCAGTGTGGACTGGCGGCATTGGCAGTGGGCTGCCACGCAGCAGGTCTATGGTTCAAAATCTACCGCGTCCTTGAACTTCGTCGCATGTAGGAAGGGCTTTTTGCGAGTGCCCGCCTGGCTAGCCACCTTCAAGTGAACACACTGTTGGGTGTCCAGTGCAACGGTTTGTTCCGGTAGTCCTTAAAATCGTTAATCTAGGAACAATCTGTTAACTATCGACCACATCATCAGGTTCGAAGCAGTGATGGATCAGTGGCATTGGCTATGGACTGCCGCGCAGCAGGACATCGAACCCTGCCGCGGGCCTGAGCTTCACCACACGGTGGAAGGGTATTTTGCGAGTGCCCGCCTAGCTAGCGTAGCAAACACCCTAAAGTAGAAAACCTTTCGGGAAGCACCTAACGGTGAGTTCCGGCAGCTGTCCTTGAGAGCCAGTGAAATTTCAGGCACATGAGACTTAACAAATATGTCTCAAGGTGACGGGCGCAGTGCAATTCGTAACTTGTGACGAAATGCATCTGTTATTTGGCAGAGGTTAGTCCGCTTAACATAAGGTGGGCTTCAAGCTTGTTCCGTCGAAATAACATAAAAAAACATCCGGTATTTAACTGTATCTACCTAATAAAATAAAAAAAATATTTTAATCATAGTTTAGGAAATCATCTAGTTACAACATTCTATTTGTTAATTTTTGATGTTGCTCATAAAATTGTTACATTTTGATGATAAATTGTTGTGTTGTGTTGATATTTTAAAGCCTCGATATAACACATATTTTTTGTATATATTTTAGTTTAAATTCGATCTAAAATCAGTATTTTTAGTACATCATATGTATCTTCAATAATTGTTACATATATTGTAGGATAGTAGCCAGGTGGCTAACCACCTTCAAGGAAAAAATCTATTGCCTAGTACACAACAGTAATTCTGTAGATGTCCTTGTCAGCGAGTAATTCTAGGTTTAACCTGTTAAAACACCTTCGACCACAACATAACTTACCATCAGATAAGATTCTGGACTAAAGCTGGACTAAAGTTGTATAACCAATAAAAAAAAAAAACTGACCTTTTTCTACGTTCCTGTAACTGTCACCATATTAGACACACCTATCGTTATGTGTATTATAATCCTTATTCACTGTATACAGTAATTAAATTCTTCATTTACCATACAATATACTCATTTGTTGTACTCGTATACAGGGTTATTGGAAAAATACTAATCTCTTAGGATTGACTTCTACTAATCTTAACAAACATTTTATTTATTTATTTATTTACACACACTTATACATATACAGCAATGCATTTGGAGATGAAAACATTTCAAGGAATAAGCACGAAGCCCACCTGATGTTAAAAGTCTATTGTGCCTTTAATTTATTCATCTTTGATGTAAATATTCAAAACTCTATTTAGAGGAAGCGCGGTGCGGTCCATAGAGACATCTCTTTTCTGTGGTGCGGTCCAGTGTTGCCGCGGCGGGCGCTCTTAGCTCGGAGTAGGTATTGTCTTTTACTACGAGACACAGAACTTAAAATTGTCAGACAGTACTAGACTAGAAACTGATTGTTTTCAATCTCGTAGTAAAAGGCAATGCCTACTCCGAGTCAAGAGCATCCGCCGCGGCGACACTGGACTGCGTATGCTCCCTTTGAACAGAGTTTTTAATATTTACGTCGAGCAAAGTAATAAAAAATAAGACATAATAAATTACACACCCAAGATAATTTTAACTAAATCTGGTGGCCCTCGTGCTTATTCCGCAAAAAACAATAAGAAACAAAAAAGCAAAGAAAAAACATAAAAAGCATGCGTCTCAAAATGTTTGTGAGGACTAGCAGAAGTCAACCCTAAGAGGTTGTTAGCATTTTTCCAATAAACCTGTATTATTTTATACAGCTGCTAAATCTATATTTCAAACTCACATCAATTATACACTCGTACTCTTCAGTCTCACTCTATTTTAAATTATAGGGACATACAAGAAATGTAACTGTGGTATTGCCAGAAGATATTGACAGAGGCAAGAAATTGATCCTATCGGACATTGGAATGAAGGATTTAATATCCGGTTTAGTAGATTCTCGAAGTAGACATTCGGATACCATTGCTCGGGGCTACCGAATACAGGACGACTTGGATTATTTCTATATTTGTTTCTGTCAAAATTAACCTAGATCATGGATCAATAACTACATGTCAGTTTTGAATTACAAAAACTATACATAAAAACAAACAAACTTTTGATATAACATTCATTTTGTATAACATTTTAATCTGAAATAATGAACGTCAAATCGAAATTTAAAGCATTTTTCTATGATATACGAAATGTATGTTATTATGTACATATTCTACAATATATGTAACAATTATTGAAGATACATATAATGTACGTATAAATACTGATTTAAATCGAATTTAAAATAAAATACATACAAAAAATATGTGTTATATCAGCGCTTAAAAATATCAACACGTAACAATTTATCATCAAAATGTAATAATTTTATGAGCAACATCAAAAATGAACAAATAGAACGTTGTAACTAGACGATTTCTTCATGACTAGATATGTGTTTTAACAGGCTAAACCTAGTGTTACTCGCTGACAAGGACATCTACAGAATTACTGTTGTGTACTAGGCAATGGATTTTTTACTTGAAGGTGGTCAGCCACCTGGCTACTATTCTTTTTTATTATGCCTGATAGGTTAGCCTTTGACCACTATCTCACCTGATGGTAAGTGATGATGTGGTCGAGGATATTGTTCAGACTAACCTAGAGTTACTGGCTCTCAAGGACAGCTCCCGGAACACACCGTTAGGTGCTTGGCGACAGATTTTCAACTTGAGTGTGGTAGCTAGCCAGGCGGGCATTTGCAAAGTGCCCTACCACCATGCTGTAACGACTGCTATCCTAAGACAACAACCGGGACCGACGGCTTAACGTGCCCTCCGAAGCACGGAAGCGCTCAGTAGTAATGTCACCAGCGGTCACCCATCCAAGTCATGACCGCGGCGGACGTTGCTTAACTTTGTTGATCGATTCAGAATGGCTAAGCAAACTTGGCTACAAGCGCTTCGAATTCTACAATATATTCAACAATTATTGAAGATACTAATAATGTACTAAAATACAGATTTTAGATAGAATTGAAAATAAAATCAAGTAAAAATCCATTTGCATATAGGGCATCCACCGGGCAGTAAGCTCAAGTCCACTGGGTTACAATAATTGTTTTAAAAATATTCTGTCTTTATTATAGATCTTGATACAATATATTTGTACACCGGAAACGGTAGAATATTTGATTCTAAGATACCTAATGTAAGAACACAAGGCACAATATTCTTATAAATAAATATATTTGAATTTGAATTTGTTATTATAACCAGAACAGAACCTGCAGCGTGGTAGTTAATAACCATTTTCACTGGGCTATCGCTGCTGCAGGCTATGAATGTATGAGGGGATTCACCCACAGGGGACAGTACCGTGGCCTGCTGCACCGAGCGGATAGAGTGACCGATATGCTTGATCAGGGGGGGCGCTGAAGTTTTCCCTTCAGCGTCATGGTAATGGACTTGGTCGGAGCGAAATCGAGTCTGTTTCGGCTCGCCCTCTCCGCTACCAGCCCCATGACGGACGCGGCGATGTATGAGGGGACTGTGTGAATAATTATATATGTGCCAAAGGTGTGAGTAGTCAGATGATGGGCAGCAGAACAGAGTGGAGAATAAATACTTATGTTGTGCTGACCCACGTCAATAAGGACAAGAAGCATTTTTTTTGTTTGCTTCATTTTAGGCAGAGTGTTCGTGGTGTTTTCCACACAAACAGTTTCGTCATATTTTAAATACTAAGTATTTAAACTCGGTTAAACTCTGCATGTATGTCCTAAAGCCTAATCTATGCTTCCGATTTGCATAATTTCCGTAATATTAAGTATTTTCAAAAATAATTCGAAAAATCATATTGTATCGGATTTGTTACTTTGATATTTAGGGATAAAATAAATAATAAATCAAAAAACTGGTACACCAAAAGCATAGATAGGCTCAGCAATATGCATACTATTTTTCACCGAGATTGAACACTCGGTATTTAAAATATCACGAAACTACGCTTTGTGCTTGTATGGAAAGCGGTCCGTGCACTCTAGCCTTAATAATGATATGAAATGTAATTAGTAAAAGTGAAAAAAAGTGTGTTCAATTTAAATTACCAGAACCAGTGTGATACGTAACTGTCGAATTGTTGCTAGCGTAGCTTGCACCATTTATTTAGATAATTTTGACTTATATATTTCTATCATTCGGCATTTTATACAGGGTTATTGGTAAAATGCTAACAACCTGTTAGGGTTGACATCTACTAGTCCTAACAAGATTTTGATTTTTTTTGTTTTAAAAAAAAGTTTATTTTTTTTGTATTTGAATGCCTACTCTGAGCCTAAGGCACCTGCCGCGGCAACACTGGACCGCGCCGTGCTCCTGTTGAATAGAGTTATGAATATTTACATGGAGAAAAGTGATAAAAAATATGAAATAATACATTACACGCACAAGAAACTTTTAACATCAGTAGCCCAAGCACGAACATTTCGATAGTCCCTAACGTAATCGTATCGAGTTTACAGCAGAGAGTTGAAATACTAGAGTAGTTATATCCGAACAGCCACTGCTCTAAAAGCTTACTAGAATTTACCTATCTACGCACATGTATATGCAGTTTGTAATGACAAGGAAAGAACGTTCAAATATTATGCGTCATATCTGCTGTAAGAAAGAGATAAATAAGCAATTCGTGTAATCACCGAACCGCCACGAGACGTGCCGATCACCATTACACTGCGATCTCTTTCACTCTCTCACAACAAACGATACACATATTTCTCTCATCCATTTCATTGAGATTAGTTCCTAAGATAAAACAAAATGACGATATTTTCTATTTCATCATCAAAAGCAATAATTACGCGTGAAATGAAACAGTTTTCTTATCTCTCACAGTGCCACTGTATAATTGTTGCAGAGTCTAAAGACAAAGGAAGGCATATTGTCCACAGATTATTCCTAAAAAACACGATTAGCGGCTATGTATTCACCGGACGCTCAGAAATGCAAGACTGGTAGTGACTCAGGTAATTACCCCGAATTCGTCTAGTAAATATGGAGGGCACACAACTCATCTACAGGCAAAAAAATCTTAGGTTTACAGTACGTTTACGCAGGAGGCGATGGTTGACAACACAACGCATCGTTTGTTGGTTAACGTGAACTCGATAGGATTACAAAATTAAAGTGACGTCATCCGGCGTAAATCAAATTTATTGTACCTTATTTCTAAGAGCTAATGATTCTTTTTTTTTTTTTTTTTTTTTTTTATTGCTGATAGGTTAGCCTTTGACCACAATCTCACGTGATGGTAAGTGATGATGTGGTCGAAGGTGTTAACAGGCTTAACCTTGAATTACTCTGGCTCTCAAGGACAGCTGCCGGAACACACCGTTAGGTGCTTGGCGACAGATTTTCTACTTGAGGGTGGTCGCTAGCCAGGCGGGCATTCACAAATGCCCTTCCACCATGCGGTGATTCGGGCGGGGTGATTCATTCCAAAAGAGGTTTAAATTCTTTTTCAGCCTATACAAAGTCCTCTATGATTGATATTTGTCAGTTTTGGCGTTTTATGTCTTCGAACTTACGTTAAAATTAGATTCGTGCTCGCGATTTCATACAAAACTTTTTACGTGACGAAACGTTCGCTTTAAAATCTCGACTCGTTACATGTCAAAACCTTTCAATCTGACAAAACATAGTTCCTTCTACGCACTGTAGGGGCGCTTATCAAATCGTATACAAAATGGTGACATTTCGATACGTTAACGAAACGGTTACGTTTTCGCAAGTTATTCCTGCTAGGTCTACAGGTGTTACCAATAACCCTGTATATTATAAGGTATGTTAGTGCCATCTGTAAAAAGATACCGCCAAGCTACGCCATTTGTTCCCGTATATCGTTTTGAAGAAGTTTGTTTTCACGCCGCCGGGCACTGTATATACTTGTAATTAGGAAGTGTCAAGTTATCTCACCTCATAATATCAAGTATGATCACATTTCTCAATATCGATCAAAGCTCAAGTGGCTCCCTATACGTCTTCGCCGGAATGCTCACATACTCTCTCTACTCTACAATATTTTGTTTAATCCTTTGACCCCGCGCTATCTCAAGGAACGTTTCAATTTCCTTCACAACGCCAATGTTCTTAATCTTAGGTCATCAGATAATCTTACCCTCAGTATGCCTCAACATGGCACAGTATTTTATGATCACTCATTTTCAGTGAAAGCTGTTCGCTTATGGAACTTATTACCAGTTACTATCAGGCGTGCACAATCCTTGTCAACTTTCAAAAGCCAAGTAAAGTGTTTTTATCTCGCCGATTAGTTTACCCCGTGTGAACTTAGGTTTGATCATAATATGATAAAGAATTAATGTATAATATATACATCGTATAAGTGTATCAATGTATTATTTATATTAATATATGTATATTTCAATGTGTATTAGTGTATTTTATGTATTAGTTGTTATTTTTCTTTTCTTGTTTGTGATTCATTACTAATTATCTTTAGTTATGTATTTTTGTCTTGATTTGATTGTACCTTTATCTCTATATTACACCCGTCTTGTTATTCCTGTATTTCCTCTCCATCCAAAGGTTGCCTGGAAGAGATCACTATTAGTGATAAGGCCGCCCATTGTGACAATTTATTGTAAGATTTCTTTTGATGTTATTTTTGTATAATAAGTGGTGTAACAATAAAGAATTATCTATCTATCTATCTATCTATCTAATATCAGTTATTCATGTATTTACCAGCAGAGAAACAGAACGCTTGTAAAAACCAATTTCACGCATATTAAAAAATACATTATAACTAACACAAAAACCTATAACTCTGTCCTTGTTAGTACACTATTAGATATTGACGACCGGAAGACTTTTTGCTACGTCAAAGAATAATAAACCGTGTAAAGGAATTTGGGTGTAATGTTTTCAAAAATAAATTAGAATAAGAATTTTGTTTACAAAATAACATGTTACAGTTATTGAGTTATAAAATATATCAAATAAAAATAGCCTTTATTTCTACTACAGCCTATACTGTTACAACTTATACTTAAAATTGCTATATATTTTTATGTTATTGTGACGGCACAAGCTCGAGGCCCACCTGATGTTAAGAGGTTACCTCTGCCTGATATAACAATATCCATAACAGATGCATTTCGTCACAAGTCACGAATTGCACTGCGCCCGTCACCTTGAGACAAAGTTGTTAAGTCTCATGTGCCTGTAATTTCACTGGCTCTCAAGGACAGCTGCTGAAACAAACCGTTAGGTGCTTGGCGACAGATTTTCAACTTGAGCGTGGTCGCTAGCCAGGCGGGCATTCGCAAAAATCCCTTACACCATGCAGTCAAGTTCAGGCCCGCAGTGGGATTCGAGCCATGGACCTGCTGCGCGGCAGTCCATAGCCAATGTCACTGAGCCATCACTGCTTCAAAAAAATACTTTTACAACCTAATTGTTAGATTACTATATTTTCTTATTGAATAGGTATATAGGTATATCAATGGTAGTTAAAAGATTTCATAATTTTTAACTATTGTTAGTAATAGTCGCCTCTTTGGCGTAGGCCTCTCCTAAACCTTTCCACGTCTCACGTTCCCGTGCGTCTCGCATCCACAAGGGTCCACATCTCTGGCTAAATATGTCATTCCATCTTTTACTTGGTCTTCCTCTGTGCCTTTTCGTGTCTCGTGGTGTCCATTCTGCTAGGAATTTTGCCCATCTTGTATTAATCATCTTACAGATGTGTCTTGCGCAATGCCACTTGAGTAGTCTTGTTCTTTTCCTTACATCGGTTATTTTAGTTTTTTTCCTAATGTTGGTATTGCTGACCTTATGTGATAGTTTTGAACATGCTCCTTTCCATCTTGCGTTGGCAGATGGATATTCTGTCTTCGTCTTCTTTTCTCAATGACCACGTCTGACATCCATATGTTAGGCAATTATTGAGTTACGTCATCTTAATTAAATAAATGCTCGTGCAGCCTTCGCTATGATATCACACACATCTTGAGTTTGATATAAAAGCGAAGGCTGATCGCTGAACGCTGACGCTCATCCATGGCGAGAGCTTCAAAACGATTCAAAACGAAAAATAGGGCAATATACCTGTAGCTTTGTACCTATTGTGCGAAGTGAACCAGGCCTGATGTAGTGTGGATATTACAGAATTAAAAATTTACCATGGGAAAAATTGGTCATGTGCGGGATTCGAACCCACGTCCAACCACTCCTTTAGCCGGGGCATGCTCTGAACAATTGAGCTATCATAATAGTCATAATAATAAATCGTTGAGCTTTGTTATCAGGTCGAGTAGTCATTTCGACAACTTAAAGGTGATCAAAATATTATATTGTTCATACGTGCGTAGTATCCTCGAGTATTGTTCGCAAATCTGGAATCCACATATTCATATCAATAGGCTTGAATCTATTCAAAAAAGATTTATGAGGCATTTACAATATAAATGTAAAAAATATGATGACAATTATGAGGCCAGATGCAAGAGACAACATATATTACCTCTTCATATCCGACGCCAAATTACAGTTATAACCACTTTGATTAAAATAGCACAATGTCAAATTGACTCCCCCGATCTTCTTTTTCAAATAGGTTTAGTGACGCCTACCCGATCTTTCAGGCATAATAATTATTCGCACGTCCCTAGAAGTTCTACAAATTATAGACAAAATTCTTATTTTATTAGATCTTCAAAATTTATAAATGATTTGGACTTGCCTGAGTTTGACTTGCACAACACATCACCTTATAAAGTTCGTACATTGCTTACGAAAAGTTGGTTCGATTGCGCGGAAACCTTTGACGAGTTTCAGAACCCGAGTGATCTCTAAACCTGTTGAACTTATTTTTATTTTTTAGTAGTTTATTTTTTTTAAACACATGCATCTAAGCTCTATATGCGAAAACAATTTATTGGAGTATAGTTAGTGTAATTTAGTTTAAGATAGTTATAAAAAACTCTGTATGTTTTCCGAAGAAAATAAAATAAAATAAAATAAATAACTCAAATTTTTCCTATCGTTCTTTAACTATCTCATTGGCCCCGGCTAAAGGGGTGGATAGTGTGATATTGGTTTAGTGCTATAATGTATCGAAACTTGTATCGTGGTACTGTTTCTTCTTTCTACGGATCAGTTTCAGTTGCTACTATCCTAAGAATAGTTACGTTCAAGGTCTTTCGGCGCATCGGTCATTCACCCCGACACCATGCACACTGACTCAATGCACTTCGATTACATTAGACACCTGTAACGTATTAACGACACTGACAAGTATTTCAGGATATAAGGGACCGGTATTGATGTAGGTGCATAAAATCCTGTGTACATATTTTTTAAAATAACACGCAAATGTATGTTATTTGTACACGCTAATGCCCCGCGAGTGGAACGGATTGTTATTAAAGACAGATAAAAACTACGACCTGCCTCCTCAGTTTGGAATTTCCTTCAAGACCCTGAAAATATCGTAATTGTTTAAAATTTGTATGGGAATCGCTTCCATGTGATGTGACCATAGACAAATAAAAATAATATTTTGCTGTATTATGACCAGGATTTCCTAACAAAAAGTAAAAAAGACCTTTGTGTTATGGTCTGTTAGTGCTTAAAGAAATAAACCAGTTGTCATAGTTTCCTTGAAATATATAATTTTAACCTGAACCACTGGGCTATCGAGGTCGGCTCTATCAAGCCAAATTTGGGCCCTAATAGTATTACCTACTTCAGGGACGGTGCTGCCATCAAACAGACTACTAGATTTCATCTCATCGAAATAACACTTAACTCTCGTAATGATGTCGCTTACCTTATATATTTCTAAATATACAAGCACTATCACGTGCGAAGCGAAAATCACTTTTACAAATCTTCAGAGCACTAATTTCGTTTCCGCTTGGAGCAGATATCGAACCCGCGTTCCCCGGTTATTTAAACATATTTCTCGTTTAATCCATGAGCCGGCGCTGCACTCGCTTGCATGCAACGAATTCAACCAATCGATGCTTACACTTTTTACCACTCCAGGTTTTAAAAACTTACGCCCTTCGATTACAATCCCAAATCAAAAAAAAATTACTCCAATAATTTGGAAAAAGTTATTAAGAATCATTCATATATTGTGTTCGGAAAGCTCAAAGTATTTTGATTTCCGAAAGCAGTGGAGTGAACGTACGACACCCATTAATATAATATTAGATCTGTCGTGTAATGCGAAGTCTAATTTTGGAATAGACATTTTGCCAGCTCTATCAATGTATACTGGCGCAGTGCGATTTGTCGTATTGCACAAGCCTATGACGTCCAGTGTACGTGACAACGGCGATGCAGAGATCTTTATCAGTTATTTAGCATGTACTGGTTGTCGTCCGCTTCTCTTGCGTGCTTTATGTATAATTTAGTCGTATTAGCTAAAACCTCCTTAAACTTCATGCTGCCTTGGTACTTCTAAAACATTCTGGAGCAATGATAGCTATGGACTGCGGTGCCGTAAGTCCTCGGTTCGATCCCCGCGCCAGCTTGAGCTTCAGTGGAAGGGCATTTTGCGAATGCTCGCATGGCTAGCTCCCACCTTCAAGTAAAGAATCTATCGCAAAGTACCTAACAGTGTGTTCCACCTGCTGCCAAAGGACTGCTGTCCTTGAGTGCCAGTAAAATTACAGCCATATGAGACTGAACCACTGTATGTCTTAGAGTGATGGGCGCAGTGCAGTTCATAACTAGTGATGAAATGGATGTGTTACAGGCAGCGATTACCATCAGGTGGTACCTGCTTGTCCCGTGAAAATCTCATAAAAAACATTAAATCCTTCGTATACATTTATAGTAGGTAGACATACGGAAGCCAGAGCGACAGTCCGCCCGAGAGTACAAAATATGTCGCCAAGCACCTTATCATGATCTGAGAGCAGTCATTGGTGAACCCATTTTAGATTAAAACTTTTAACATGTTCAAGGCTTGCGAGCCTGCCTTGACCGCAATCTCACCTGATGGTAAGTAATGATGAGATGTAATGTGATAAACAAGCATAAACAAGCACCTGACAAGTGAATTGGTTCTAAAAAAAGCTGCAATAGAAATAAATTTACTCTATCTATTTATTTATTTTTTATTTTATTTTTTCTTCATAGGTACAGTTACAGATATTAGGCTATAAACTTAAATTTAGACACTTTATGGAAGAAAACAGCACTGTGAACCCAAAATCCAATAACAACTATACACATCTCTTTGTTATACTGTAGACATAAGTAATAATAATAATATTCTAAGTAATACAAGATAAACTAATTTCTAAACAAATTTTAACAATTGTGACAATAAATTTGCTTATATCAATGTGTGAAGATATGCCTTGTAAGACGGATAACTACATGTGAACATGTCTTTTGAATCGACATTACTTAAGGTGTCGTTTATGGTGTTAAAGGTGTTACACATTCTTATTAGAGGACTGTTTTCCGAAACATTGTTATAGGTAGGGGGTATGCTAAACAGCTTGTAATTGCGCATAGGACGAGTGGGTACTTTAAAAAGAACGTTTTTTAGTAAATCACTGCTGTAGGCACCATTTACAACTCTGTACAGAATACACATATCTGTGATAGTCCTTCGAGATTCAAGACTCTTGAGTTTGAAGTAATCTAGCCTGTCTTGATATTCTTTAAGCTTTCTCCTCAGTCCGAGTCTGTAGCTCAAGGTACGTAAGAACCTGCGCTGGATGGACTCGATTCTATCCACATGAACCTGATAAATCGGAAACCAAACCGACGAGCAATATTCAAGGATCGACCTGACTAAGCTGTTGTACAGGATAAGCCATGAGTTACTTTTCTACCAGGTACAGTTTCAGACTGGGGTACCCAATGATATCCGAGCGGTATGGACTGCCGTGGCGTAGGTCCATGGTTTTTAATATAGTGCTTTTATAGTGCTTAGGCTTCACCGCATGGTGGAAGGGCATTTTGCGAATACTCGCCTTGCTAGCTACCACCCTCAAGTAGAAAATCTGTCGGTTCGCACCGAACAGTGAGTTCCAGCAGCAGTCGTTGAGAGATTACAGGCACATGAGACTCGACCACTGTATGTCTCATGGTGACGAGCGCAGTGCAATTCGTCACTTGTGACTAAATGCATTTGTTGTAGGAAGAGGTTAGCCCGTTTAACATCATGTGGGCCTCGTGTTTCTGACGTCACAATAACATAAAAAAACAGGACTCTTAAGGCAAATCCATGATTTACGCTGCTCATCAAGAGAGAGTCTCTTTCTCAGTAAATTTTAAAAATGACGTTGGGAATGAACCAACTGTAAGTCATTATGGACCTTATACTACCACAACGTGTTATTTTATCAAAGTCCACACCACCCTTTGTAAGGTTTTAAAAGGGAACAATGGGGAGGGTGGGTACGCTTGTCTCGGTAATGGATTGCGGAGAATAGCTATTGTATTATCTTTGCTTGGGTTATTACTAGAATATGATATATTATTTATGCGATCGTAACAATCTAGCTTTCCCTGACCGACGGTAAGGGAAGACTAGCGAGAGTAATCATCAGATCATCACTAATTTTAAAATTGACCGAATAAGAATTTTATGGTGCTTATTTTACGGCATCTAGATAACGCAGCTCAGGAATCATATCTGAATATTTAATGAAAAAATCTGTGTAATAATAATAGTTTATGCAACTGTCATATAATAGAGGGCATTAAACATGAGTGTAGTTTTTTGAAACGAGCCGCAGGCGAGTTTCAAAACAAGATTACACGAGTGTTTTGATACCTAATTATATGCAGTTGCATACACTATTTTATTTAATCTCATGGCTCAGGCAGCTACATTAAATAAAATGCAATATAAAAAAGGTGCGTTGCGCGCGCAGCGCGCTCACCACAAATGATGTGTAGGTAGGTACTTAAATTGAATTGAAACCTCCTTGGTCGGGACACATTGTACTTTGATAATTAAAAAAATGTTTTAGAGCATTGTTTTGTTAGGAGAATATGTAATGCTTTAATTTAATTTTTTAATGTTCTTAAAGAAGTATGTAAATAAAATATGCCAATAAAAGACTGTATTTCATTTCATAATTAGAATATTACCGAATGAGATGATATAAACATTTTATTTGTATTACATGCTCAGTGCTAAATGTGTTAAACACAGCATTGTGTTTGTACCTAGAAAGCTGTTCAAAATTGTTATTTTCATGTAAGATTATATTTAAAGATTGACGCTTCTATGTATCACCGTTTTTCTTTACAGCAACAAGATAAAAGTTACAATAAATACGGGTTTTGTATGTGGACCCTGATTTAATTTAATTTATTCTTTGTATTATTATTTCTTAGACCATCATCCAAACTAACACTCTGGAAAAAATTCAATCAACTCACTAACCCCGTTCAAAAGGTACTCTCCTTAAAAATCAGGTGGACGGAAGGAAGCAGAGGCACATTCACACTAGTAATAGGGTATGTTCGGGATGATTCGAGGTTGCAAATGTTGAAAATAAACTTTTAATGTTTGTTCACTGTTAAATCACTAATTTATTATTGTTGAAATGTTCTTAATGTTAAATTGTTATGAAAATGTTAAATGTTAATGAAAGCTACCGTATGCCGCGAAGACCAAACGTGCACTGAATTGTAAATCGTTGGTTTGAGTAATTATGTGTTTGCGACACTCGGCGGATTGTGCTGTGTCAGGAAAACGTTTGGTATTGTACCAAACAGGGTACTATTTTCTAGAAAGGAATAGAATAGAATAGAATAGAATAGAATATATTTATTGGCCTTACAACATTGATTGTCATACTGGGCAAGTCAGGAGTACAATTTTGGAGGAATAATACTACTTTATAATATAAAACAGGTATCACATCAAAATTATTAAATATTCCTAAAAAAAATATATCAAAAATAGGAAAAATCAAAATAATAAAATTATACATAGTCAAATAATAAAAAATGGAATGTCTGATTTAGTACAATACACAAATATATATATATTTTTTAAATGTCAAGACTTTATATGATTAACTGTTATAAATATTATTGTAAGCTGCAGTCAAGTGTACTTTAATAATTAAATTGTCATAATTACATTTATTAAAATTCAACTTTTACAAGAATGAAGATTCCGTGAGGCGCATGTCCATGAATTCATCTAGGTAATAGAGTGGATGTGTTTCAAAAAACTGCTTTAGTACTTTTTTAAAGTCAATTATGTCTAAATTTGATATTGTCAAAGGTAACTTATTGTACATAGAAATTTTATTCCAGATTCCCTGTTTTCGGACCTTTGTCAGTCTAACTTTAGGATTAAATAACTTTTCTTTGTTGCATAGTTATGAACATTTCTGTTTTTTAACATTGTTTCCTTGTCTTCGTGTATCTCCAGTAAACTATTAAATATATATAGAGATATTACTGTCATTATTTTGTTCTTCTTAAAATGTGTTCTAACTGACATGCGTTTACGCAGTCCAAAAATGATCCTAATTGCCCTTTTTTGAGACTTTAGAACCTTATTTATGCTTGCACCATTTCCCCAAATAGTGATGGCGTATCTTGTGAGTGACTGAATATAAGCATAATAAATTGACAGCAAAGAAGTTTTATCAAGCAAAGGTTTTAGTTTGAGCAGAGCGTAATTAGCACTTGCCAATTTTTTGCACAGTTTTTCAATATGGGCTGAATGTGTTATCGTATAGTCCACGGTATATCCAAGGAATACATTCTCTGTCAAATCGATTTTATCTTTTAACTCCTTTCGTATTTTATATTTCATTATAACACTCTTATCTGTATTAAGGATAATTCCGTTTGCGTTAAACCATTCTTTTAATATACTCATTGCGTCATTAACTTTAATATTTAGATTACATTCATTGTGAATACGTCTTTTTATCTACACTAATCTATATCTGTATCCATACTTATATTATAAAGAGGAAAGTTTTTTTTGTGTTTTTGTATGTAATAACAAATAAACTTAAAATCTACTGCAGAGATTTGAAAAATTCTTTCACCAGTAAAATCCTACATTATCCCTGATGAAAATATTAAAAATGTCAAAAAACCTTTATTTTTTGTCAAATACCGTTGCGAAACTGTGGCGGGCCACTAGTCAGTACTAATATTATAAAGCGAAAGTAACTCTGTCTGTCTGTCTGTCTGTTACGCTTTCACGCCAAAACTACTGGACCGATTTGAATGAAATGTGGTATGGAGATAGTTTGAGACCCGGGAAAAAACATAGGATAGTTTTTATCCGACTGCGCAAAAAGAGGTTAATGTTTTCGCGCGATAACCGACATACGCGCGGGCGGAGCCGCGCCCGGAAAGCTAGTAGCACATAAATGTGATACAATCAACATACGAAAATTGTGGAAAATAGCGCGCAAGCTTTTTTTTGCTCGCGGCAAATGTGTGTTGGTGGATTACATATACTTAGCCTTAAACCTCTTCGTTGTTACAAATCTTTATTGCCCGGTTAAATTGAAAATGCTCTATTTACTCGCATATAATTTGCAGTTAGGTACTAACGTAACTTTGTAGGGTTAAATTACCCGGTTAAATTGAAAATGCTCCGTTTACTCACATATAATTTGCAGTTAGGTACTAACTTAACTTTGTAGGGATAATTCTATTACACTTTAGTGTATAATAATATGATGCAAGACGGGTGTTATAGTTTGGTTTATGGCCCTAATTACGATATTATAAAGATCATTTTACGCGTTGAAAAATATGTTTTTCTTACCAACATTGTCCTGATATGTGTTAATTACTGGTTTGCTCGTTTGCGCATATAACTTTTACTCAAGCCATTAGTACCATACTGCTGAAACAGAGATAGCCGAGTGGTAATTGCTATGGACTGCCGTACTGCAGGTCCATGGTTCAACCATCCCAAATATATCTTTAATAACAAAAAATGGAATCGACTTCAACACCCAAAAGTGTGAAATAACTTGTCGAAGTCGGTACCATGCGCACATTATTGTGATAATAGGTACTTTTGAACCATCATGGTGTTGAAGTCGGTTCCATTTTTTGTTAAAAAAAAATGTTCAATCTTTTTTGTTAAAATTTTTTTTTCAATCTTTTTAGTGTAACTCAAAAACGGCATGACCGATTTTGATGAAATTTAAAATGACGACAAGCATCAGCTTTCAAACAAAAAAAGAATTTTCAAAACCGGTTCACCCAGTCAAGAGATCTGAGGTAACAAACATAAAAAAAAAATACAGACGAATTGAGAACCTCCTCTTTTTTTGGAAGTCGGTTCAAAAACATACTAAAACCGTTGAACTTATAAGAAACGACCCTCAAACAGAGCAATAACAAATCAGGCGACGTCTCCGGATTGAGTCTTATTAGTGTGCGTATGTGCGTCTACTGCATGCTTGTCTCGTTGATTTTGTTATTCATTAAAACATATTATATATAATGGAAGTGTAGCTGTGTGCATTATATGCTTGTGTAAAATTTTCTCCACAGTCAATTGTCGCTATAAATTCAAACTCAAATTCAAAATCATTTATTCAATTTAGGCGTCTACGACGCTCTTATGAAGGTCAATTACAAATTTTAATATTGAAATATTCTACATTGTACTGCCAGGTTCAGCAAACAAAAAATTAGAGTGTCCACTATCTTCCTATCGGTGACTGAAACAAATATTTTCGCTTTACTTAATTCTTCTGTGAAAAAAGGATTTCTAATTTTATACATTCCAGCTACCCTACCCATCGGTCTTAGGATCCAATCTTTGCAATATGTAATTTCCTTGGAATATCCGTTTGTACGTTTCATTATTTCCTCGACATTCGTCATACCTTTGCGTCTTTTGAACATCTAATGTGCGTAATATTATCTTCCATTCTACGAATTATAATGTGTAATGTATAGAAGTGTTACTCTCATACATTTACTTAATGCACTGTTTCGAATTTATCAAGTTCACAATGATTAACAAAACATGCACAATCTTCCCAATTCAAACACAATTTTTTAACCACGTCCATCGCGGTTATGTTTTCGTTTTGCTGTTTATGAGCTTGACTTACATTTCTGTACATTTTTTTTTATGCTTGATAGGTTAGTCTTTGACCACTATCTCACCTGGTGGTAAGTGATAATATTTTTTAACTATTATTTTATAACAATATTTTTCAAGGCAAAAATGACACCCCACTTCCTCCTTAGTGGAAGGTGGGCAGCAGCGCCTTCTGAGGCACTGACATCCTATAAACTGCGATCTCCAAGACGGCTGCCAAGCGTGGGGATAATGGCAAATCCCCCTTAAGGTGGGAGGGTGTTCAGTCCACCTAGTGTGGAGCCTACCAACTTTTAAATTGTAGATGGACTCATTCACGAGGAATCCATACCAATACACAATACTTGTGTATATTTTATTTCATGTTATGTATTAATAAATAACAAACATTAAATTAATGCATAGTGGTAGGGCATTTTGTGAATACTCGCCTGACTAGCTACCACTCCCAAGTAGAAATTCTGTTTGGCAGCTCAGAGCTAGTAATAGGTAGGATTTTACAAAAACTTTTTGATAACCCCAAAAGATTATGCGAGTTACCTGCGGAACTATATAGGTAAACGAGCAGATGTATATGCAACATACGTGGCAATTCTAAAGCGTTTTAACAATCAGGTTTTAATTATAACAAATACAAGTCTTCTTTTAGATTTTTTTTCTGAATCGAGCGCTCTGTTACACCTAATATATTGCTGAGCTAGGCCCGGACCCCTCACAAACCTATTTACGCGTTGTCAGCAGTATTTTTCTCTATATAAACGGTGGCTTCCAAAATTAAGTGCTCAGAATTATTGTGATAACTCCAGGAGTCACCAGACTCAGTACCAGTATACCCTTTAGGTGGAACCTTTGCCCAAATTAGTAGCAAAAGTGAGTTGCGGGAACTTGTAAGTCAACGTGTAAATCAATAATTTTATTTTTTCAAATAAAATAAATGTGTGTGGCCATAAGTTGTTTTTTTTAACACAACTGAATAGGTCCACACAACAGCTCGTAGAGTCAAGACTCCACCAAGAAAGTAACGCCTGAACCTATTCATTATAGGGTTAAAAACCCATTGAGAAAACATGTTTCTTGTATGGGAACTATTGGGAATTTCCTGAGCCTTGAGTTTTATTTAAAATTTGAATAAAAATAGTAGCTTAATGGGTCCAAAAGCTCCCGAATAATCCTTTAAGAGAAGCAGCGTCAGTTTTGTACTAGGACATCTTTTTCTCCAAAGATGCAATTAAATATCTTACCTGATAGATTATTATATTATGTTCTATGCTGATGGTAAGTGATGAAGTGCTTGAACATGTCGTTCAGGCCAACCTCAAATTACTGGCTCTGAAGGACAGCTGGAATACACCGTTAGTGTTAAATTTCCTTCTTGTAGCCTGGCCTGTATTCTCAGAATGCCCTACCACCATCTTATAATGACTGCCATCCTAAGATATAAACCATGGTCGACGGCTTAAGCCGGCTCGTATTACAAGGAGTATCCCGTACGAACAGCCAGAATATGCTCTTCCAAGCTAAGATACCGTGGTTATGAGTCATACTTTGAAATTGTAGTTTATTGATACTGTTCAACCATATCAACTGGTGAGGATCGGCTGTGTACATATTCACAGATTCAGATTCAGATTACTTTATTGTTAATCTGTGTAACATTGGGTTCTTATATTATAATTAATAGTATCAACAGCTTTGTTAATAGCGAACATACAATATTTTATGCAGGTAGTAAATGATAATTTTAATATAAATTTTAAATTAATGTCAGTTATACATTATTATAATAGATTATTTTCAGCTTTATGATGTCATGTTTACATAGAAAATATTCATTACTTAGATAATGTCAATAACCATACAACATAGCATCAGTCAAATTTGAAATTTTATCATTCAAATATTCATTTAATGTATAGTAACTCTTCATTATCAGAAAATTAAACAATTTATTCTTAAATATAATTACACTTTCCAATTCCAGTATGATGTAAATCAGCAGTATGTGGTAAATGATTGTATATTTTGGGAGCCATACCACATACACCCTTAGTAAAAACTGCAGTTCTATGTGGGAGTATCTTTATTTTATCTTTGTATCTGTCTCTTTGACGGTACCCAAATAACAGAAAATTATTTCTTACGAATAGGGCTAAGTATCTCAAAAACATACAGTCATGGGAACGTCAATATTTTTAATTTATGTTATCACAAGATAACAATCAAATTGTATTGAAGCGCTCGTAGCGAAATTTGCTTAGCCGTTCTTAACGGATCAGCAGAGTTAAGCAACGCCCGCCGCGGTCATCACTTGGATGGGTGGCCGCTAGTGACATTACTACTGAGCGCTTCCGTGCTATTTTGCGAATGCCCGCCCGGCTAGCTGCCCCCTCAAGTAGAAAATCTGTCGAAAAGCTTCTAACGGTGTGTTCCAGCAGCTGTTCTTGAGAGCCAGTAGTTCTAGCTTAGCCTGAACAACATCTTCGACCACATCATTACTTACCATCAGGTGAGGTAGAGAGTGGTCAACGGCTAACATAAAAAAAAATAAAAATAAATATATATAAAAAAAAAAATATTAGATGCATATGTAAGGGTCAAGGGCACGTGGCATTATCTATGGTCAATATGAATTCCCTTGCAAACAAGAACCATTTTACAATTACCCATAAACATGTTTACGATGACGAATACGATGAATGAATAACTGATATTTGAATAACACAAACAGTTGAAAACATTGTAACTTTTATATAAACTATTACTTAACTTTGTTTGCCTTCCTTATTTTGTATCTTAGTTCGCTTTGCTTAGCCTTATGCATAACATTCTAATTAAAAAAATAGAATGCACAAAAACGTTTTTCTTCTTATCTTTGCTTGTTAAAAGCTCAATTTAAAAAAAAAACAGCCAAGTGCGAGTCGGACTCACGCACGAAGGGTTCCGTACTATTAGCTATTACAGCATTAAACTTAATATTTTAACCTTTTTTTGGTTTAACGTGCGCGAGTCCGACTCGCACTTGGCCAACTTTTTGTATTTGCTATTATAGCGGCAATAGAAAAACATCATCTGTGATTTCATTTGTCTAGCTATCACCGTTCTTGAGATTACAGCCTGGTGACAGACGGACGGACGGACAGCGAAGTCTCAGTAATAGGGTCCCATTTGTACCCTTTGGGTACGGAACCCTAAAAAGTAGTATCGCTGAATATGAACGATAAATATGTAATAGGAGTGATATTAAGTTAAGTTACGCACTGGCCAACTTGAATAAAAAAAATAACCTGCATAGTGACAAAATTCAGAATGAAACTTTTTTCAATAAAACATTCAAAAATTTATGTCCATATATCACTACCGGGGCTGTTCACGCAAAAATTAACATTTAAATCATATTTTGACTCACCTTTACATTTCAATCAAATTGCATGCATTGACCGTGGTCACGAGTAGACTGAAGAAGCCATCGTTATAAGGTGTCATCGTCTTGAGGAGCGGCGGCACCCTCCTTTGGGAGTCAATGTAACTAGACCGAAACATCGAGGTAAGTCAAAATATGATTTTGATTAACATCAATTTCTGCGTGAATAGACCCGTTAGTGAATTATAAACAAGTTATGATTTTCGACTTTTTAATTTTTCCAATTTTTTCTTTCATTTTTTTTCCAATTAATTTTTACCCTCAACTTTTACCGTGAAGATGAATTTAGGCTGCGTTTGAGTGATTTGTCACCAGTGTAACACTTGCCAGTTAATCAAAGTTAAATATCATATAATATGTTAACTTACCGTCAGCGCACACCAAGAGCAGAACAAAGCAGAAAAATCGCCCCTGTTTTTGTATTACACTTGTGGTTTCAGTGCCATTGCGGCAGACGCTCAGTTCCAAACTAACGCAAGTCAATTTTTGCCCGTTGCAGCACTTTATCAACTCTAAGAAAAATAAATGAATGCCACACCTCTACACTCAGGTCAATTTTCGCTCATAATTATGAGGCCCGCATTTTGACCCCCTTAATTTTAAAATATATATAAATTAGAATTTTATGGTTATTTATTATTATTTTTATATGCTCATTATTATTATTATTTTTTTCAAATTTAATTTTTATATTTTTTCAATTCAGACTGAGCTGAAAATAGATCTATTTCATAATGAGTTGGGAGTTTGTAGTTTGTCCTACAAATTACAAGGGTACATTTTCTGTTCATAGAATAACCTAAAAGTATTAAATCAGACATTTCCTTTCAGCGGTGATTCTAAAGAGAACAAAGGAGAGGGTGGACAAGCCTGTGTCGGTAATGGCTGTCGGAGTATATTGCTGTGAACACATTATAATATCGTATTATTTGCTTGACCGGCGGCACCAACAAGCTGTACACGACGTCCTACCAAAGTTTGTCGTACTAAGTTTTATTTATTACACGACTGCCCAAAAAGGAGTGTTATGAGAGATATGAGATATATTTTTTCATGCATGTATGTATGTATATAGAGTTAGTGGTAAAATGCTAACAACCTCTTAGGGTTGACTTCTGCAAGTCCTAACAAACATTTTGAGATGAATTTATTTTAGTTTAGATTTTTTTTTGGGTTTTATATGTGGTTTTCACGGAATAAGTACGGGGACAACCTGATGTTAAAAGTCTCTTGTGCCTGTGATGTATTCATTCATATTTTTTATTAGTTTGTTCGATGTAAATATTAAAACTATATTCAAAGGGAGCACGGCGCGGTCCAGTGTTGTTACGCTTGACTCGGAGAAGGCATTAAAATACAAAAAAAACTAAACAAAATAGAAAACCTTCTCAAAATGTTTGTTAGGACTAGCAGAACTCAGAACCGCGGCGGACGTTGCTTAACTTTTGAAGCGCTCGTAGCCAAGTTTGCTTAGCCATTCTGAATCGATCAGCAAAGTTAAGCAACGTCCGCCGCGGTCATGACTTGGATGGGTGACCGCTGGTGACATTACTACTGAGCGCTTCCGTGCTTCGGAGGGCACGTTAAGCCGTCGGTCCCGGTTGTTGTCTTAGGATAGCAGTCGTTACAGCATGGTGGTAGGGCACTTTGCAAATGCCCGCCTGGCTAGCTACCACCCTCAAGTTGAAAATCTGTCGCCAAGCACCTAACGGTGTACTCCGGCAGCTGCCCTTGAGAGCCAGTAACTCTAGGTTAGTCTGAACAACATCATCGACCACATCATCACTTACCATCAGGTGAGATAGTGGTCAAAGGCTAACCTATCAGCCATAAAAAAAAAAAAAAGAAGTCAACCAGACAAGAGGTTGTTAGCATTTTTCCAATAACCATGTATATTATGTTTGTGAGTTTCTTTATTCCACTATAAGTTCTAAACGGATTAACCGATTTTAATGTATGAGATATCGTTAGATTTGTCTTGATAGCTCAAGTGACACTGAAAAAAACATGAGAAAATAAAATGAAATGGTGGATTTTAGACACCATCTTGTTGGAAAAAAAAGCTTTTTCTTCCATTCCCATGGAGTGGTATTTAAAAATAAAGGGCTTTCAAAAACGATTCCATAGATATATATAACTTGCAGTTTTAAATTAATAAGCACGATAAAATGCTTAACAACAATTAACAATTTGCAGTCGGTTTTTTACTTTTTTTAAATTAAAATGATTGTTTTTACCCAAATCTTAATTAAAACCAAGACCAAATCCTAATATGGTGACATTTCGATACATTAACAAAACGGACACGTTTTCTCAAGTGATTTGTGCTATTAGTGCTATTGAAACATCTACCAGCGGTCTTCTGGGATCATTTAGATACGGCCTTGCTGTTAAATGACCTTATGCTTCTAAAGCAAAAGTGACAAATATCGGCGACATGAAAAAAAATCTAATTGACCACAAGTTAGATATAGTGATCAGAAAGTGATGGTAAGTTAAAACTGCGAAGAGGTAGTAGTGTAGTGTGTCAACAGTCCCATACCTATATAAATGACAGTGATAATCAGTGATAGTGACAGCAGTGACAGTTCGGACGGAGGAATTCTGACTTTGACAGCTGCGGCGCAACCGTCTCAACGCTAGTTACCTACGTGCTGAGGCCCGCGCTCAACGCTGTGCACAATCGTGACTCCCAGACGAAGAACTTCAAATAAGTTCCAAACTGGTCGGAGCCATATCCGGTAAATGTAACGAGGGTCCTAGCCGGTTACTAAATAATAATTATAGACAAAAGTGGCTTAGCTCAAACAATATAAAACGTTTATAAATCGGTGGCTCATTTCAGTTTATCAGTTTTTTTAGGTAATAAGCTAGTGGTCAAACACTATCTCACCTGATGGTAAGGGATGATGTGGTGAAAGATGTTGTTCAGGCTAGCCTAGAATTACTGGCTCTCAAGGACAGCTGCTGGTGCACACCGGTACGTGCTTGGGGACAGATTTTCTACATGGACCTTTCTGTAACTACTGCCATAGTAAGAATACAACCAGGGCCGTAGTTTAACGTACCCTCGGAAGCACGGAAGCGGTCTGTAGTAATGTCACTAGCGGTCACCCACATCTAAGTCATGACCGCGACGGACGTGATCGGTTAAGAACGGCTACGGAAACTTCGCTACGAGCGCTTAGATTGTTTAGGACAGCGTTGCAAAAAGTGCTTAAAAATTTCAGATGTGATAAATTACCCTATAAATAAGAGTTAGTTACCCCATAATTAAGATTTAGTTTCTGAATTCGCCAATTTCCTTATTTGCCAGTTTCACTAAGTTGTCAATTTCCCTATTAAGTTTGTTTCCTGTTTCGGAAATTTCTTTGTTCGTCTATTTAGGGCGAATGAGTGAACCATCGAACAGCGAAGGCTTTGAAATGGTATCCCAGGTTTAACCGAGAAGCCATTCTGTAAACATTTAGTATTTCCAATCGACAATCGATATCTCGACGTAAACCTCCGCGAAGCAAGTTTAATCGCGATCGACATCGTTAACTCAATCGGATTAGCTCGAAGACGTAAGATTAACTGTTTTAGTTATAAGCGGAATTTGTGTTCGCGGTTGTTTGTGGTTTGGATTCTACTTTATTTGTGTTACGGGTATTCTTTTATAGTTATGTTGTAAAGGGTTTTGGTTCGATTCCATCGATCTATAAGATATTTGGTAATAGTAACAAATATGTATAAAATAGTAAAAGAAATTAATATTTGAGAAAAACACAACAAAAAATATCTAGAGACAATTCCTTCTAATTTTCCTGCTAAGCTGGTGTGATGTCATAAACGCTACGTAGCCAGTCAAATTTTTGACGCGTTTCGATTTTACACTGATCCTCAGAAGACGACGATTATTTTCTTTTTGTGTCTAATTTTTATATATTTTTTTTGTCAGACATCAAAAAAGGTCCATTATTAATAATAATACATGCACACAATAAACAAAACTAATTAGTCAAAAATTTTTTAATCAAATTAAATTAAATAACTCAATACAATTTCTTAGAGCTCAACATCTTGGAACAAAATTTCAAAACAATATGACTGACACATGTTATAGTTTTGACAAAAGCATTGCCAGACCTAAAAAGTGAGTCTCTTAATCTGGCAATGCGATGGCGTATCAGTCCATCAAGAGCAGGCACGCGAGCTTAAGCTCTAATGTTTGCTTCAAATATTTTTAAAATACATTTATGCAAAGTAACGCCCAAATCGATTCATTTTCGATATTTGGTAAATTTGGTTGGTAATTTATCAATGAAGGATTAGCTGGTCTTTTCGCGAATTTAACTATACCAAAATAGAGGTTTGACTTACCTCGTCGTTCTGACAAATACATTCAATTATCGTAGGAAAGAACGCAGTCTAAAATCTAAAGATTGTACAGAAGAGTCCTGTGGTTTCACTTAGATCTATTCGAGGCATGTTGCTTGACTCTTTCTCAGATGTCTCAACTCCCAGAAGGTCAGAACCGCGGCGGACGTTGCTTAACTTTTGAAGCGCTCGTAGCCAAGTTTGCTTAGCCATTCTGAATCGATCAGCAAAGTTAAGCAACGTCCGCCGCGGTCATGACTTGGATGGGTGACCGCTAGTGACATTACTACTGAGCGCTTCCGTGCTTCAGAGGGCACGTTAAGCCGTCGGTCCCGGTTGTTGTCTAAGGATGGCAGTCGTTATGGCATGGTGGTAGGGCATTTTGCAAATACCCTCCTGTCTAGCTACCATCCTGAAGTAGAAAATCTGTCGCCAACAACCTAACGGTGTATTCCAGTAGTTTTCCTCGAGGGCCTGTAACTCTAGGTTAGTCTGAACAGCATCTTAGACCATGAGATCACTTACCATCAGTTGAGATAGTGATCAAAGGTCATATCAGGCATAAAAAATATAATATTGTTGTTTTCTCATTCTGCGGAGCATTCGTGATTGCAAAATTAAAATTATTAAAATACCACTAAACTGTTACGCTTTCACGCCAAAACTACTGAACCGATTTGAATGAAATTTGGTATGGAAATAGTTTGAGACCCGGGAAAAAACAAAGAATAGATTTTATCCAACTGCGCAAAAAGAGGTTAATTATTTTGCGCGATAACCGACATACGCGCGGGCGAAGCCGCGCCCGGAAAGCTAGTGTTAAATATATAGGTTTTAGCAAAGAATAAAAAGGAACAGAAGGAATACTCCGCAAAGCTATTCAAATAATAAACGACTCTAGCTACGAAGCAATAAAGTGCACTTTAGCTCGCAAAGCACGGAGTACCTAATATTTATATTCACCTACAAGCCGTCTCTCTTTCTAACGCATAGGTTTGATCTCTTCTGACGCGCGTAAAATAATCCCGACCGAATGGTTACGCTGTACTTTAAGCTATGTACCTAAACCTCTTTAAAGTGCGGAGTGAGCCAGTCCTAGTGTTAATGTCAAATCTGCGACGTCTCCTGATTGAGTCGCAGTAGTGTGCGTATGTGCGTCTGTGTGCTTGCCTTCCTGTCTGTGTCATTCGTTAAAACGTATCTTTTACAATGGAAGTGTTGATGTGTGCATTATATACTGTACTGTAACAGCCGGATGGTCCACTGCTGAACACAGCCTCTCCTATTAAGAGGGTAATTCGGTTAATACAACCATATTACAACCCTATGAAACAATTTCATTATATTCCAACAATAAAATACTTAATTATGTTTGGGTTTCGCAGCTCTAACATTTTGTATGATAATAAAATAGTTGATAGTTCTTAGTTACAGTGTAATTAATGTTCAGTAATATTTTATTACCTAGACTAAAGTACTTTCAGTAGTATTAGGTACATGGTTGCTGTAAGGTTTGCAATAAACATAATTGGTGCTTCTTAATTATGTTAATAATACTCAAAACAAACTAAATAATATATTTTATTATTCGTATAGTGCAAAATACATAATAATAATAGGTTAAAGATTTAGTGGTATTTTAAATAATTTTATTTTTGCAATTACGAATACTCCGTGGATTACATTACAAAATTTACATGAGTAGAATGAGAGTGCAACAATATTATATTTTTCATGCCTGATAGGTTAACCTTTGATCACTATCTCACCTGATGGTAAGTGATGACATGGTCGAAGATGTTGTTCAGGCTAACCTAGAGTTACTGGCTCTCGAGGAAAGCTGCCGGAACACACCGGTAGATGGTTGGCGACAGATTTTCTACTTGAGGATGGTAGCTAGACAGGCGGGTATTTGCAAAATGCCCTACCACCATGCTATAAAGTTATATTATATAAAGTTAACGAATAAGTATGTGAATTTGTGAAATCTATAATATAAGTTGTGGTGTATACAAGTGTTCAGTGTGGTTTATTCAAGAGAAGATAACAGTCGGTAGTGTATATTTTTAAGCTCATGAATTGTTGCATGCCAAATGGCCACATATGGCATAACTACCATATTTACTGAACAGCTTTATCACTTATATTTACAGTAAACGATTTAATTTGATTTGATTTGAAAAGTGAAGGCAAAACGGCCTACACAAACCGTATAGGTTATTTAGGTAACCGTATAGGTTTTTTTTAGTAATAAAATTGGTAGTGAAAATACAAATTGGAATAAAACTCTACTAATACTTGCTATCAATATATTTTAAAAGAGTACATTGTCTTTGCAGTCATATTGCAGTGTTTTATTATACTTTGCTAAAGGGACAAGCATACTAAAGGCTTAACTACACTATCGTTATTAATTCACAACTAATTAGTTACATCCGGAACGCAAGTCACGGTTTTCCAGTTGAATTTCCGGTTTAAATACTTCCGGTCGGTAATAAACCTTTCACGGCAATATGATTTGCATTGATGTGGCGTAAAGTTTTCATTATCTTACGGATATTTGTTGCGGTTTTTGAACGAAAGGTACATTTCGACCTTTATGAGGCCACAAACAGATGATCCGTAAAAGCTAAGTTACTGCTTAGATACTTGTTGTTGTCATTAGAAGTATAGCTACAAAGTTTTAGAACACGAAAGATTCTTCTCAACCTTAGCAGTCAAACCTCCTTTCCACAAATAACAACTATTATTTTTTTGCCTGATAGGTATGCCTTTGACCCCTTGGGTGCTTAGTGACGGATTTACTTCTTGAATCCTGCCGCGGGCTTGAGCTCCACCGCATGGTGGAAGGGCATTTTGCGCATACCCGCCTGGCTAGCGACCTCCCCCAAGTAAAAAAATCTGTTGCCAAGCACCTAATGGAGTGTTCCAGCAGCAGCCCTTGAGAGCCAGTGAAATTGCATGTACATGAGACTTAACAGCTATGTCGCAAGGTGACGGGCTCAGTGCAAATCGTGACTTGTGCCGAAATGCATCTGTTATAGGCAGAGGGTAGTCCGCTTAACATCAGGTGGGCCTCGAGCTTGTTCCGTCACAATAACATAAAAAAGGAGAAAAAAAGAGTGGTAGCTAGCCAGTTTGGCATTTACAAAATGCCCTATATACCACCAAGCAAAACCACTATACAAAACTTGTATGTAACATACAAGCTTAAAATGTTTAAGTCTTCTGTGACATATTTAGGTTATGTTTTGATCGACCATAACATGTTTTAGTCTAAATATAACACAAATGTAGTTACGTGCGTGTTTTGAACAATTTTAGATCACCCCACATGTTGCAATTAGTATTGCTGTCATATAAATGAAACGGTTATTACATTATGTATCAGCACGCTATACTCTTGTTCTACCAGCGTGGAGTTTGTACAGTATTTTATATTCACTCTCAGGTCACTTCGCATTATTAACACCAAAATAAGTATAATATATTAAAAAAAAATTGTTTACAATGACGCATGCTCCGCGGATTACGTCATAAAATTATTCCCTTATAATTTTCCGACCTATAGGAAAATTTTGTAATGAAATCCCCGGAGCACGCGTTGTGCATAAATAAAAATATTAGTATTATAGGGTTGCGTCATCTTTAACAAGCTTAATGCTATTTGAAAAAAATACAGACGTATTGAGAATCTCCTTTTTTGGAAGTCGATTAAAAATTGGTCTTGTTTGTAGTAGGTACAACGTATGTTGAACTATAGATGTTGTCGCTCTATCCCCATACGATGAGTTAGCATCATATTATGTACTGTTGGCTTAGCGGTTAGAGCGTATTCAAAAAGTTAGTACCATAAGTACCGATGATATTAAATCTATGTTTCATCTATGTAAGTACAAACAACTATATAAGTAACAATACAGAGGGGGGTGTTGTGGAATCAATAAATGAATGTGATCTTTTCATTTTTAATTTTTACATACACAAAATCAGCATTAACTATTACCTAAGCTGTGACACGTGGGCTTTGAGCAAAATGGAAAAAATGTTCTTAAGCCAAGCCAACCCAGAATTACCGGCTCCAGGGATAGCTATCGGACACAAACCATTAGGTTCTTGGCGACAGATATTCTACTTAAGAGTGGCAGTTAACCGGGCAGGCATTCGCAAAATGACTACCACCATGCATGCTATAACATCTGCTATCCTAAGGCTTAACGCACCCTCCGTAGCACGTGCACGCTCAGTAGTAATGCCAATAGCGGTCACCCATCCAAGTCATGAAAGCGTTGCGCACATAGTAGAGTGGTCAATAACGACTAAGCAAGCGTTACGAGCACTTCAAGCTAAGCCACGTGATGCTGCACCTTATATGTTGCTGACCTAGGCCCGAACTCCCATAAAATTATTTACGCGTTGTCAGAAGTATTTTTCTCTATATAAACGGTGGCTTCCAATATTAAGGTCGTGCCGTACATAATTTGCTCACCAAAAACCCCATACAGCTTGGTATTTTCGAGCCCTATGTAAAATGCTATTTTATATTGAAATTTTGTGTTTTTTTCTTTGGTTCCTAAAACCTGAAAACACGATTGGCAAAAAAACCTCGATAGAAAAAAAAAAATGAAAAATGTGTGTTTTACACACGTTTTGTTATATATATTACAAACTCGTTGATAATACAAGATGATTTTTACTTCGATAAATAGAGAATAACTATTCCCTTAGTTCCTTAAACCATTTATATTATTCAATGTTTAGTTTTCTCATAATTAACAATTATATAAATAAAATAAGTATAGAGCTGCGTTTACTATAATCCGACCAAAACGCGTTGCTTGCGAAGCGGGACCGAACTTGTGCATTCGGTCGCATTGGCGAAATCCATCTTTCCGCGCTGGTATGGCGCGTTCTTAAGTGTTCAGATTCATTGTAATAACTTCAGGAGTCACCAGACTCAGTACCAGTATACCCTTCAGGTGTAACCTCTGCCCAAATTAGTAGCAAAAGTGAGTTGCGTGAACTTGTAAGTCAACGTGTATATTAATAATTTTATATTTTCAAATATTAAAAATCTGTGAGAGCGCATACCTATGCTAAGTGAATACGGATCCAATCTTCTTGAGGTAGGAGCTATTCAAGTTATCCTGTCCGCGCCATTGAGTGACGCGGCAAAGTCTCTGATGGTTTTAATGTTTACGATTTTAAAGTAGACTTGAAATGAATGTACATAATGGAGCTGGCATAGTCGTACCACGACTAAAGCTTCAAATAAAATTAAGATTAAAAAAAAAATATTTTCAAATATTCTCTGTATACTGAAGTAGGTTCCATTTTTTGTTAAAAAAAAAATATCAATCTTTTTAGTGACCCTTGCTGCTAACGGGATCGATAGTTATTCATTCTCAACGACTATATCATCAAGGTACATATTTTTCAGTTATTGGACCGTAACTCAAAAACGGCTTGACCGATTTTGATGAAATTTAAAATGGGCCCAAACGACAAGAATCAGCTTTCAAACGAAAAATAATTTTTAAAATCGATTCACCCAGTCAAGAGATCTGAGGTAATAAACATTAAAAAAACAGACAAACTAAGTACCTCCTCCTTTTTTGGAAGTCGGTTAAAAATAGATGTGTGTGTAAGTTGTATTTTTTTAAGACAACTGAATAGGTCCACATAGTGAACTTCATTCCTCACTGTGAGTACTGAACAATAAAAAACATTAAAACACATCGATGGCAAATCAACAACGCGTCGTGAAAGATCCTCGCGTGACGTGACGCAGGGGAAATGGGTCACGGCTCTGCTAGTTACCGATACCGGTATCAGATTATATATTAAACAAAAACAATTCATATTGTTTTAAAGTGCTGCTTTAAAATGCCTACTGCAATTGGGGAAGTAATCAAATAAGTTGTGAGCTAATGAATAGTGTTCTGTACGATGCTGGTTGACCTGCGTACCTACGTGTCCTAGTCCTTCCAGATATCCTAAGGGTTGTTCTTCGGTTCAAATTAAAATGAAATGATATATTTATAAAGTTAGCGCAGGCGGCGGCGCGGCGGTACGGGTAGGTCGGTGGGCGAGCATGCGTTCGATCCCCGGCCGGTTTTATCGTCGATTCAATCTAGCTATATACCCACCCCGCGACCCCGCTCGGCCCTCGTCTTTGCTTACTAGTTTATTGGACTTAGTTCAGTTTTCTATTGCTATTTTATTTATAAATTTATATCGATTAAAGATTTACTTATATCGTGCACAAATAGATTCAGGCGTTACTTTGCGGAAATCCATATTAAGAATGACCAATTTTTTTTTAATATTTTAAGAAAACATCAAATTCAAGCGGGTCTTGACTCTACGAACGCACGATCGAGAATGAATCGATGAGCTACGTTTGCCGGGTTAAGGGCCGACTAAAGGTAAAATATCGGAAGGCTGGCAGCGGCGCCTTCTAAGAAACTGATATCATAAACTGCGATCACCAAGACGCCTGCCAAGCGTGGGGATTGTGGAAAACCACCCCTTAAAGGGAAGGCTATGTTCAGCAGTGGACAATCTGGCTGATACAGTAAGAGAAACCCACGGGCACTAAACTATTTTTTTCTGATGGTAAGTGATGATGTGGTCAAAGATGTTGTTCAGGCTAACCTAGAATTACTGCCTCTGAAGGACAGCTGCTGGAACTCACCGTTAGGTGTTTGGCGACAACTTTTCTACTTGAAGGCTAACCAGGCGGGCATTCCCAACATGCAAAATATAACTGACATGTTATTTAATTAAAAAAAAATTAAATACCTATTTAACAGCGCATTGAAATAGATCCTTGCGTGGCGTGACACTCCTGATCTGGGTCACGACTTTACTAATATGATACGAATTATCGATGAATAAAAATTCATTGTCACTAAAAATATTCTACATTCATTCTGTAATCTATTTATTTCCAAGCTACATCAATTATATTTCATAAAATGTATCATAAAACATATTGTGTTGCTCATTAATGTCATTCATTTGCCGTGGTACCATTAGTTTAGAGTGCTTAAATGTGCATTGTACTGACTTCAGCATATTCTTTAATATCTTTCAGTGTAGGAAGTCGCTTCTGTGTTTTTACCGTCGGCTCGAGTTCCATCGCTGTTGAAGGGAATTTTGGGAATGCACACCTGATTAGCCACCACCCTCAACTAGAAAATCTGTCGCTAAGCACCTAACTGTATGTTCCTGCAGCAGTCCTTGAAAGCCAATAAACTTACAGGCAGAGAGTTGAAATACATAGAGTAGTTATATCCGAACACCACTTGCTCTAAAACTTACTAGAATTTACCTATATGCATACCTACGCACATGTATATGCAGTTTGTAGTGATAAGGAAAAAACCTTCAAATATTATGCGTCATATCTGTTGTTAGAAAGAGATAAATAAGCAATTCGTGTTACCACCGAACCGCCACGAGACGTTCCGATCACCATTATGCTGCGATCTCTTTCACTCTCTCACACCAAACGATACACATATCTCGCTCATCCATTTCGTTGAGATTAGTTCCAAAGATAAAACAAAATGACTATATTTTCTATTTCAACAATAAAAGCAATAATTACGCGTGGAATGAAACAGTTTTCTCATCTCTCACAGTGCCTGTATAATTGGTGCAGAGTCTAAAGACACAAGGAAGGCATATTGTCCACAGATTATTCCAAAAGAACACGATTAGCGGCGATGTATTCACCGGACGCTCGGAAGTGCAAGACTGGTAGTAACTCAGGTAATTACCCTGGATTCGTCTAGTAAATATGGAGGGCATACAACACCTCTACCGGTAAAAAAATCAGGCATATGAAACTTAACAACTGTATGACTCACGGTGACAAGCGCAGTGTAGTTGGTGTCTTATTCTTTGCATTGAAATCCCATAAATATCGTTATAAGCAGAGATTAACGCTGATTCCAAAACGACCCCCTAAAAAACTGAATACACCCGCATATCATATCAAAGGTTATATGGATTCAATGTGTAAATCACATCTGTAACAATTCGAGAACACTCCTCCCATCATCTGTTTTTAGATATACCTGAGATACATCCGGATTTTATTAAAAGCGGCCGCGCACTAAATCAAGAGGCGTACGTGTGATGGACAAGAATGGCCGCGTAAACATTTTACGGGCTTGGGACATTTTGCATATGGCGTTTCAGGATTCATACAAAAAGAATCAGGGTATCATTTCATTCATTTCATTATGTGGAAATGTATATCGATAGAATACATATAGCGAACCGATGTCGCTTTGAATGCTATGTCTAACTAATTCTTAGACTTAATTGGTAAATATACTATTATGAAGCAGTGATGACTCAGTGGCCATTGGCTATGATATGTTTCATGGTTCAAATCCCGTCGCGGGCTTTAGCTTCACCGCATGGTGGAAGGCCATTTTGCGATTTTCTACTTGAGTGTGGTCGCTAGCAAGGAGGGCTGCTAGCGACCACACTCAAGTAGAAAATCAATCGCCAAGTACCTAACGGTGTGTTCTGGCAGCAGTCCTTGAGAGCCAGTGAAATGACAGGCACATGAGATTTAATAACTATGTCTCAAGGTGTCAGCGCAGTGCATTTTGTGACTTGTGACGAAATGCATCTGTTATAGGCAGAGGTTAGTCCGCTTAATATCAGGTGAGCCTCGAGCTTGTTCCGTCACAATTACATAAAAAAAACTATGAAAAATAGCTGATGCCCTTGCCCTGTCCTTAAATAAACCCATTTTATATAAAACAATCTTTATACTAGTGGAAGGTACTTTTAAAAACTTTTTTTTCACATAGTGGAACTCTTTCTTCTTCATGATCGCGTAGTACTTTATAATTTACTTCATAATTTGCCTTAATTTTTGCATTGGTATTTCGACGTACCTAATAAACATGGCGTTATCATCGAGGCAAAGAAACTAACAAAAATGTGAATGGTTTGTATGCGCATTTATTTTTTTCAATTTCAAAATTTCTTTATTAATTAAAAACACAACATTTTTACAATTTTAGAGTATATTTTATCTTAGAAAGCCTACATTAATAAATAGTTTGTTTTACAAGATGAATAGGTTTCATAAAACTTGTAAAAAACATTTTTACAAGTTAACACAGTATTACAAGCAAAATTATAAAAATATTTATAAAATGAATAACAATTTTACTTTATAAATACCTACCTGTAAGCACAGTTTGCCGTCGTGGGAAGCGACATATTGGAAAGATGCATAGTCGAACACCGAGACACGGGCCAATGCGTTGCGCGGGCTATGTTAAGCTCACATGTTCATCATACACATGTTCGTCATACATGACTAATAGCCATTTCATTAATGCCTGGTAACAGATAAAAAAAATTCAAACAAAATCATGTTAAAGTTAGTTTAAATAAAGTACAGGTAAGTTCAGCCGCTCCCAAAATAGCACAAACGCATAGACAAAAGCCTTTTTCGAAACAACTTTTTCTTCTACCTTCTACTTTATCTTCTACCTTTTTCTTCTATCTTTAAAAATGGAAATGTATACGTTCAAAAATACGAATAGCTACATACATACCAGCGCATATAAATACCTACAGTAGAGAGTAAGAAAAACTTCCTCCCCAAATAAAAAATAAGATAGAATTAGGGAAATCCCCTTCCATAATTCTCCCATTTTTCTTTCACTTCTAAAACAACGTGTTACAGTTTTTCCTCATTTGCGGCGGCTTGTACAATACCTCAGCGTGTTACTAAAATGTAAATGGGTAAATATATATTATCAATAACACAATCAAGATGCTTTTGAAAAGAGAATAATTTTTGATTAGGTATTTACTACAATTTACAACTAGTCTTTTTACTACTAACGTATAAAAAGCACTTATTTCGGTCAGAAAAAGTCTAGTTGTCTGGTTGATTGCCGCACAGTCCCTAAGCAGTCTCGAAGGCACAAGCGTAAAGGGGGTATGAGAAAAAAAATTTCGTCCATAATACACGTATCTGCATTTCAGATTTATAACACAACAATCATTATACTAATGGTTAGACATTTTCACAAAATTAAAAAGCTAAAAGCAAAGCACCGCTCTCATTGGCTCATCTTCGTCGTTAAAAATAACGATTCCATTTTCCCGCGCAAAAATAACGGCCAGTTCGATAACGTTCCGAATTTAAATGTATATTGACAGTACCGACGGATTTAACGCTCACGATGTGTTACAGCTGGGATTATTGTTTCTACGAGTATGTTGGTACGTATAATGTTTGTTTAATTTTGTATATTGAAACGTACTTTGATTTTTTTTAACTTTATTCATGTATATCGACAACATATATGATATTACGTAGAATTGATCTTATTTATTAGTTATTTTTATGAATATTATGGCATATGTACTATAAAGGAATTCTTCGAGATATTTTGAAGCAATTATAGCGCAGAGCTAATAGCTATGGACTGCCGAGCTGCAGAGGGCCAACTCCCATCTCTTAACTGATTCTTAATCTAACCATAAATTATAATTTTAGTTTGCACTACCACACATCACTGTATTAATCTTATATTAGAACTACGTGAGAGTGGGATGCGTGTATTGAATCAAGTCATTTGTGTGTGATATAAAAAACGCTATATGAACAATATTGTTTAGTGATAGCTTTGGTACAAATCTGAGTTTCAATATTTTAAACTTGTAGACGGGCGTCTCTTGGAGATCTCAGTAGAAGTTGTCAGTTGTTCAGTAGGCAATGCTTCCCACCTTCTGTTATTTTTCCCTTAGTCGCCTCTTACGACACAGGTCTATGGTTAAAATCTCAACGTGGACCTACATTTCGCCGCTTGGTGCAGGTACAGGGCGGGAATTTTTAGAATGCCTGGCTTGTTATGTGTTGGCCCAAATATAGAAAATGAGGCACTGCTAGTAACTCCAACATAGAGATTCTCCAGAGATTCCAAAACATTGTCCTCACAACCATCTCAAGTCACACTGGTTTGTAAGAAACACAGAGATACATGAATCTGGAAATGCTAACTGTAAAGCAGGAAGTTAGCTACCACAGCAAGATATATAAAGAAAGACTCAATAAGCATATAAATGAACTGGCAAAGAATCTATTGAACACAAATAAAAATGTAAAACGCCTAAAAAGATGGCATGTACTGGACCTTGACCAAAGAAACTAAACTTCTATATATGGTGATCATTTAATGGAATGACACCAACACCTCTAAATTCTGGAACACATCTGATTATGGCTAGACAACCGACTGCAGATAACAAAGAGGAACTAAAAATATATTGAAAATCTGCCACGAAGCACGTAGGTAATGGTGTACTACGAAGGCTTTTTTCGATGAAATTCCTACTCTAGGTTAAACCTGTTTACATTCTTCGACTTCATCATTATATGACATCAATCACTTACCATCAGATGAAATTATGGTTATCATATGCAAAGCCAACAACAAAAAATGCTGCTGTTTTATTTTTACCCAAATTGACTTTTATGCACAGACTTTTTTCGCTACGCTCATTACTCGTACATTCTAAGCCTATGCTTTTATGATTATCCGACAAAAACTAAAACGTAATGATTACATATCCTTGCCATCGAATATGGTGGAACATTTCCTAAATGCATGCTAATCATGTGTTCTGTAATTTTTCATTAATATACGTTCCAGAAACCCGTTGAAAGTTAACAGATTGTTAATTGTGACGGCTTGTTAGATGAATCGAGTTTTAACACGCGTTCCGGAAACCGGCGGTATATGTCCCAAAATGACGGACGTAGTGCGTACCTCAAACATGGCACTGTATAAAATCAGGCTACGTCTCCAGATCCAGATTAAGTCTCAGTAGTGTAAACGATCTCAGTATCGCTGCCGTACCAACTGTGATTTTAAATTAAACACGATGATCCAGAATAATTCCTTATAATCAGTATCTTCCAATTACAATGATTTTAAATATTTTTTACAGAATACGTCCGCACGATTCGGTCGTCCAACAAAGAATGAATCACACCCTCGCTCTGCCAAGCCACCTTTCTAGCTGTGTTGCCAGTGGTTCAGCAGTAAAAACTACTGAACGTTACAGAATAAGCTTGCTATCGTAAAAATGGCTAGTGTTGCTATGAAAATGAAAGAAAATTATTAAAACCTTACAGTAGTATGCGTATGTGCGTCTACTGCACGATTGTCTTCCTGTCTAACGTATCATATGCAATGGTTCATTATAAGTATGCTTGTATTAAATTTTCTTCACTTTTGATTGTCGTAATATTAGAGCGTACCCTGTCTTCTTTTTGATTTAAATCTTTCGTTTTATTTATCTTTGTATTTTTAATCCTTGAGAGCCAGTAATTATAGTTTCGTCACAAGTGGCAAATTGCACTGCGCCCATCACCCTGAGGCATACAATTTTTAAGTCTCATGTGCCTGTAATTTTACCAGCAACTTTACCCTGCAAATCGGAACACAGTAATGCGAAAATGATTGCTTGGCGGTGGAAATAGGTAGGTATATAAATTGTGATAAGTTTCACAAAATACGAACATCTTTTATGTTATGTCTTTGTTAGAACATCAATATTATAACGAATCTACCTACATTTTGAAGAAAATCCACTCAATACAAAGTTTTCCCGTAAAGTGGTCGTTATATTCTAAACTTTATGTCGTAAGCAGTAAACTCGATAATAAAATGCACAAAATACATGCTCCTGCAAAAGTTTAACAAAGAAAACTCCAACATTGTAAGGTAATATTGAATTGATACATGTCACAGTGTGGTTGTAAGCATTGTTGAAATGGGCATGAAGTTTGGAAAGCAGATAGGTTTTTAAAAACTTTTCAAATAGGAGAATGTTATAGCTTAAAAACTTTGCGTTAATATAACTCCGTAATTAAACACCTTTATCAGCTCCTGGTTTTAATATATGACATGAGTATTCTTAATATATAATTAGATATGGTAAATTAATTTTCTTATTTTATATATCATATATAAAATAAGAAAATTAATTTAAATTATTATTTTTTTTATATATCATTTTATACGTGTCACGTTGTTTGTCCGCGATGGACTCCTAAACTACTGAACCAATTTTAAATGTGATTTACACACCGTGTGAAATTTTATCCAAATTTAAAGATAGGATAGCTTACATCTCAATTTATAGTCGTAATTACCCGTGCGAAGCCGGAGCGTGCCGCTAGTGTCTAATATTTCGTCGTGTTTCCAATCCGGAAGTACTACTACTTTTATAAAATCGTTCTAAAATCTGCGTATGTCCGATTTTCATAATCTAAATGGTTTTCGAAAGCATGCATCCTTGGCTATACGAAAAAAATCCATATTTTTCTGCAATAACGGAAAGTATTTTATATATTTTTATAAAATCTGAAACCAGCTCAAAATATATTATAGGAAGCCAAAATATTACTTCATTTAATAATAATCTCGTAACTACTTCTACAGTAACGAACCTAGGAAGCTGTAATTTTGTATATGTAAGGGGAACAAGTCAATAACAGTGTTAAAATAAATTAAAAGGAAAGGATAAAAAAAATCTTTTTAACTGTTCTTATTTATTAGTATCCAAAAACTTTCAGTATGATCTAGGTATACGTTTCAAAAATACATACTGACGAATAGGCAGCTTATCATCCCGAAAATACCCGACCATTCCCGATGTTTAACGAGGAGATTTCTTTATTAAATATTTAGATGACAGCATTAAACCGATGAAATGGTGTAACAGAGAATAGCTAATGAGTCCTCAGAAATAAGCAAGGAATGGACATTTAGAAATGGCCGGATTTGCGACGAGAGTTCCTTAATATTAACGGAAGTAAATTCCCTTTAGGCACTTATCCCATTACCCGCTAGAAAGTAAGATTTTTCTGCTAAAGACTATTTGAATAGTACAAGAAAAAATTACCAAAAAATGGAACCGACTTCAACATTCAAAAGTGTGAAATAACTTGTTGAAGTGTTTCCAGTGTGAAATCAGAGGACACAGGTTCGATTCCCGTCCGAAACAAAAAAAAAGTGGGCTCCAATAATTTGTAAATGTGACCTAGTTGACCCAACAGGAGAATATGTTTTATATATGATTTTATATATGAGGTAACTATATATTTTATTATTTATTTATTATGTATAAACTTCTAGGATAAGTACTAAGTCAAATAAAATCTATGTAGGTATTTAAAGTGTTTAAGTTAAGTTGGAATTTTAGTTAATTAAAGTTTGTTAGATGTTTAATATTGTGAAACCACCAAGTCGCCTTTTTTATGTAATCTCTCTTAAAGATGGGTTATCTGGAAGAGATTGCTTTGAGCGATAAGTACGCTTATTTTAACACGAATTCTTATTATTTGTTTGTTATAGTTGTCTGGATTATGGTGTTTCAATTACGAGTTCATTTATCTATCTTTTTTTTTTATGCCTGATAGGTTAGCCTTTGACCACTATCTCACCTGATGGTAAGTGATGATGTGGTCGAGGATGTTGTTCAGGCTAACCTAGAGTTACTGGCTCTCAAGGACAGCTGCCGGAACAGACCGTTATGTGCTTGGCGACAAATTTTCAACTTGAGGGTGGTAGCTAGCCAGGCGGCATTCGCAAAGTGCCCTACCACCATGCAATTATCTAATATGGGATAGTGCGTAGATTTTTAAGTGTACTCAATTTTGACTAAATAGGCACCCGGCTGGGACTCGCGTTATATTTACCGGATAGATTCCGACCAGTGCAGCTGAGCCGGGAAAGACAGCGCCATCGTTACGTCAGTTACGTGCTGAGGCCCGCGCTCGCCGCCTCGCGCAACCGTGACTCCCAGACGAAGGGCTACAATATAGCCCGAAACTGGTCGGAATCTATCCGGTAAATATAACGCGAGTCCCAGCCGGGTGCCTATTTAGTCATAATGGACAAAACTCGCGATAGTTTTCTAAGTGAATGTACTCAATTTATGAAAAAAACTTTGGTCTCATATTATATGGTCATTAACTCACGTGATCAGATGGGACTTTTTCCCGACTGATCTAATAGCTAATTCATTTTTATCTCTCTTCAGAATTACGATTCTTTTACGATACGATGATATTTTATGACTTGTCACGTAACCGCCGTAGTCTTCGATATGTTATAACTTGTAATGCTGTTGTAAAAATGGAAACAGTTGTGTTCTAGTATATAATAATATAAACTAAAGAGAACTAGAGAAAGTAAACTATAAGAATTTAAAATAAATTACCGAAATCGAAAAGGGAGCTAGATACGAATCTCTTCAAAATTAAGCTAAAAACATTTTAATGACCTAGTGATTACAGTGTAAACGACTTTTTAACCAACTTCAAAAAAAGGAGGAGGTTCTCACTTCGTCTGTAATTTTTTATGTTTTTACCTCAGAACTTTTTACTGGGTGAACCGATTTAGATGTTTCTTTTTTATTTGAAAGCTGATGCTTGTCGTGTTTCACCCAGGTCCCATTTAAATATCATCAGAATCGGTCAAGCCTTTTTTGAGTGACACTCCAATAACAGAAAAGTTTATCCCTATCGTAATGATATAGTATGACCATATTATTAAATGTTCTGTGGTATGACAATCGTACCCTTAAGTAGCAAGGACACTAAAAAGGGTTAAACAGTTTTAGTTACCGAAAAATGGAAACGACTTCAAAACTCAAAAGTGTAAAATAGCTTGTTGAAGTCAGTACCATGCGCACAATATTGTGATAATTGGTACTTTTGAACTTGCAGCTGGATAACTTTTCGTAATTCAAATAAGGTAAGTACATATACATTCGTATATGAATGAAACTATAATTTATCTAAAAGAAAAGCTAAAACCAATCAAAATGTCATGAAAACAACATTAAAACCAGCTTCAGGTGTTTTTCATGGATGTGATATATAGGGTAAGTCATTGAATCAGCCACTTAAGTACTAAAACTGTGCAAGCTGGCAAATTACAAAATAATCGAAACGAGTATTGTGTCACGACCGTACCCCCGTCTCACCTTTGTGACGTTGCGGCACGTAGCGTTCTGTGACGTCTAAGGGTGTGCTTACGGCGGTCAAAATCTAATATCTTGGAAGAATTATTGTATCAATATCTGCAAAAGTGCAACGATATTAATAAGCTACTAATAATTATAATATATAATATAATAATATATTTATTTCAACAACCATGATTTTTTTTTTAAATTTTTTTTTTTATGCTTGATAGGTTAGCCTTTGACCACTATCTCACCTGATGGTAAGTGATGATGTGTTAATTAATTAATGATGTTACCATTCTTAAAACTAATTAATGTAGGTACTTTATTTATTAAAAATAAATTAGCAAATATAATATAATAAATAGTATACTTGATTAAATTTATATATAGTCCCTGGTCTCCACACTAGGATTCCCTGTGTTGTGGAGATCAGTTTCTTTTATATTTGTCACAAGGGTTTGTTTATAAGTGACAGGTGTTCTATGATTGGAACTGTGTTTACGACTTCATTGTTATTTACCAAACATCTGCTCATTATTCAGTCCGTTATCCAGGATTCTATATTTGAATGACTTGCTTCGATCATGGGTCAATCCTGGAAGCCTTCGCTTCCTCAGGTATTGATACCGCCGAGTACCCCGTTAGATGCTGGGCTAGAATGTTACCATAACCATAATCGCCCAACGTAAGGAATATATAAATTACTAGCGACCCTTTAATATATTAGGCGTCGCACTGATGCAAAGGTGATGTATTCGTCAAAATCGCTTCGTAAATAAGCCATTATTTCTTTTAAAAAGTAAAGGATATAAAATGGCTGTTGTGGACTATCCCTAAGTGATAGACATATACCATTACGGATTTTTTTGTAGACCTTTTTAAGGTAAAATACGTTTATAAGGTGAGATAGTACATTATTTTTACCTATTTCGTAGGATTCAGTAAGAAATTTATGAAGCAGTGATGGCTCAGTGGCATTGGCTATGGACTGCCACGCAGCAGGTCCATGGTTCGAATCTCGCCGCAGGCTTGAGCTTCACCGCATGGTGGAAGGACATTTTGCGTATGCCCGCCTGGCTAGCGACCACCCTTAAGTATAAAATCTTTCGCCATGCACCTAACGGTGTGTTCCGGCAACAGTCCTTGACCTAACAACTATGTCTCAAAGTGACGGGTGCAGTGCAATTCGTGACGAAATGCATCTGTTTAGGCAGAGGTTAGTCCGCTTAACATCAGGTGGGCCTCGAGCTTATTCTGTCACAATAACATAAAAAAACCTCTAAAATTATCAGTGTTTCTCCACTATATTATGCATGTATCATATATATATGTATAAACCGTACTCTTGAAATACTCTATCTATTAAAAAAACAGGGCATCAAAATCCGTTGCGTGGTTTTAAAAATCAAATTATATATAGGGACAGACATATAGTGGGAGCGACTTTGTTTTATACTATGTAGTGATAGTGAATTTTAATTGAGCAGTTAATCTTTAACAAGAGCCTACCTTGGTGGGTATCACCGCAGTGACAAGTATTACTTTTTTTATTTATAACTGGTAACCTTGCTTTTGTCTACTATCATAACTGATGGTAAGTGATGGGTCGAAGATGTTGTTCAGGCTAATCACAAGGCTCTCAAGGACAGCTGCCGGGAGATACCATTAAGTGCTTGGCGACAGATATTGTTCTTGGTAGCGGCAGCTTTCAAGGCGGGCCTTCGCAAAATGCCCTATATGCTTTAACGACTACCATAGTAAAACAACCACCGGTTCTCTAAGTCATCCGCGGCGGATGTTGCGTAACTTAGCTGATCGGTTGAAAACGGCTAAGGAAACTGCACTACAAGTGCTTCAAAATTGCTTCAGTGTCAAGCACAACGAGAACGGTGACACTAAGGGGTGACGCTTATCATCAAGCGGGCTACTGGTCAGGTTTCATCATTTTATGACATAACCAAAAACTGAATCATGTTGTTAAATATACAACAGAGTAATTGCCTACTAGCATATGTATTAGCATGATTCTGTCACATGGAATTAAAAAATCGATGCTTTAGTGTTATGCAGCATGAGTGACCACTTTCACCTTTATCGTATAAGAAATACGGTGCAATTTTGTACCTATAGGAATATCAGTATGTCAAGCATTGTGTTTCATGTCATACAATCGGATTTGGAGTGACTGTGTCATCGTTTTTAGTGAGTCAATTCGCATGTCAAGTAAGGCTAGTTCAAAATTGGATCGGTGTGGTGTCGTTTCGGGATTTGTGTATTTCTATGTAGCGTAGGAGATCTCGGTAAACTTTTGGGGTAAAGTAGAAAAAACTTTGAATAATTTTGTCACTATTGAAATTTTCTGGTATATGCTCTATGTTGATGGCAGGATGGGCGAGATACTCTGTACCGAGTGAAAGGGAGATACTATATTATAAAAGTAGACATAAACTTTTGCTCACGCATGTTTTTTTATTCTACGTTCAGCAAATAAAGTGTTACAGAGCCATCGCGAGTAAAACGGGAAGGAGTAGGACGTGAACGCTTTCATAGATGGCAATAATTTTAGCTAAATAACGGTTCGCCTACCGAACATTGACAGTTGATGGCGGCCATATTTTTAAAACTACGTCTGCCAAATTGGCGTCATTTATTTTGCTAATCAACATGGTTGGATAGAGTGTTTACCAACACATGCGAATACGATGAAATTGTTTTAGCAAAATTAGTGTTCTGTTGGGTCAAGGTTTTGCACTCTTCGTCAATTTCATGGTCACCTTAATTAACTTAATTATCCTATCGGGAGAGATATTCGCCCACTACTGGTTCTGTAAACAATCAACCAGTTAACATACGTTAACGAAACGAAAGATCTGCCAAAAACTTAGCCGTTGTCTGTGAGAGTGTGCAGGAGAATTCTAGGCAATCGATTTCACGTCGCCCACAAGAACTCGGCCTATTGCACTCGGACTTATATCTGTACAAAATTTAACAGGCCGAAGAGCCAGTTGGACTGGAGGTCAACGACCATAAACAACGTTGTGTGTTCGTGGAATGGACTCTGGAGCAGGTGGAAACTGACCCTATATATTTTCAAATTCTCTTCAGCGATGAAACACATTTATGGATAAATGATAAGTCAACAAACAAAATTGACGATATTCGGACTTTAGATTTAGGCTGGCGGCGTCATCAGTCCACATTTCTTTGAGAATGACTTTGGCCAGACCATCACCGTCATCGGCGAGCGCTATAGGTCGATTACTATCAACTTCTTTTGGCCTGAATTGGATGATATTTAGTAAAAAAAATATGATTTCAACAGGAAAGCACTAAGTGCACACAGCTCATGCCACATTAGACATTCTGCACGAGCGATTTGAGAACAGCGTCATCTCACGTGGAGGTGATGTGAACTGGCCACTGAGATCGTGTAATTTGGTCCGGATAGCTTTTCTTGTGGAGTTTCTTCAGTCTTAGATCTATGTGAATAAGATACAAACCTCAGTGGCCTCCAAAAGCCTAAATAACCCTTGAAATCGGTCAAATCTAGATTTATGCGTCAGATTTATGGAATTATTAACATAAAAACAGGAACACACCGTTAGGTGCTTGGCGACAGATTTTTTACTTGAGGGTGGTCGCTAGCCAGGCGGGCACTCGCAAAATGCCCTTCCACCATGCGGTGAAGCTCAAGCCCGAGGCGGGATTTGAACCATTGACCTGCTGCGCGGCAGTCCATAGCCAATGCCACTGAGTCATCACTGCTTCAAAACAAGCCACCCATCACACAAGCGTGCCACCCAGAGAAGTCGTGGCGGACATGATATGTGAACGTATAACATCGTTCATATTATGTCCGCCACGGCTTCTCCACACGTAAAACCACCGATAGATCTTTTAAACGAATAAAAAAAAGTCGTTGATGTTCAAGTCCTACGATGAATATATGAACGTTAGTGTAGTAACGATTTGAAATAACGCAATATACATTATAATTATTAATATATCATCATGGATATATGATTGATTTGATTTAAAACCATTTAATACGCTACCGGTTATGTATCCTTTCCCTGATTGCATGAATTGCCGATGTGCACGTACAACATTTTAATGAATAATCGATAAGTTATCGAAAGCTTTGACAATACACTATAGACATAGTATGGACACTTAAGTAATAAATAAGCAACAATCGAGTGGTAGCCGAGTTCCGAATGAGAGAAAGGTTTAATGAATTATCTATATTTTTAGGGTCCTCAAACGGGACTCTCTACTGTCCATCTGTCTGTCTGTCACCAGGCTGTATACCATGATAGCTAGAATGTTGAAATTTCACAGATGATGTATTTCTGTTGCCGCTATAACAATAAATACTAAAAATCGCCAAGTGCGAGTCAAACTCAAAAACTTGCTCACGAAGGGCTCCGTACCCTTCGACAATACATAAAAAAAATATAATATAGTGTCCAATATTGTACAGATAATGACACGGAACCCTTCGTACGTGAGTCCGACCCGCATTTGGCCGATTTTTACTTTTATTTGTTTTTATTTTATGTATAGGTATGACAAGCCTTATATTGTGTTTTTTTATTTGGAGTTTGAACTTTTTCCTCAATACAGGAAAAGTTCAAAATTCTTTATTTTTCTTATATTCTATGTATAATGATAAGTATCATATTTATTAAGTTTTTTATATGAAATATTTTAAATTTGGAATTTTGAAAGTAATTTGAAGTTTTAGTTCGCGCAACTATCTGGCTCAAACTTAGTCAAGTGCGGAGTGTTAGAAAAAAATACCTTCTCATTATACCAAGTGGGTTGTCATCATCAGGCCTTCAAAGATATAGGGTATTAAACTTCAATAAACAAACAAACTTATCGGTTACTAAATTTGTCCTTTATATATTGCCAATAAAGTCGCATTTCAATTACCCTCATGAAAGACGACATACTTCCTCGTTTATAAACAAAATTTTTTCAATTAACCATATAGAATTCGTTTATCTATCCAACTTTGTTGCTCGTAGCAATTACCGTGTCTTAATCTTTTTTTTTAGTACACAATTCAACTTGCACATATTTAATTTTGACAGAGCGGAATAATAAATAACGATTCTCAATTCAGCTATTATAAACGGAATACATTTAATTTTCTTTTATGAAAAATAAACTATATTTTAGATTGATAATTGCTTTACAAAAATTTTGTAACAAAGAAGCATCCCATACTGTCTATTTCTGTAGTGCACCAGCTATGAATGCTACGATGCTAATAGCAATCGTAAATACCATCCGTTCGTGGATTGACGATTCCGTGATGACAGGATTTTGAATTTCAAAACAGATATCAAAATTAAGCTCATTATAGTAATCGAGGTCTGTTTGAATTAGTTAATTAATTATCAGTTGGACATTTTATTTATACGTTTTGCGTTTTCTTATGGAAATTCGTTTTTTGCAAGGTAATTCTACCATAAAAAAACTATATTAAAGTCTTATTTGTACACGGTTTCTTTTTTATTTTTTTATTTCAGTACTCTTGTAAGACTACAGGACCTTAGCTTAATAGACTAAGCTCAGCTAAGTCACGTGTATCGAAGATTATGCTTTTATGTCCGTTACTACACACACCTCGGTAACGGCTGCATTGATTTCGATAAAATAACTACATCGTCATCTCATATTACCCCATTGGTGTCGTAAGAGGCTACTAAGGGAAAAATACTGGAAGCAGCGCCTTCTAAAGAACTGCCAACTTACACTGCGATCCCCAAGACGCCGGCCATGCGTGGGGAATATGGCAAATACCCCCATAATATAATAAAGGCGAGGCTGTGTTCAGCAGTGGACTATCCGGCTGTTACAGTAATGAATTTTTTGCTGACACGATTAAAAGTAGAGAAAATGTTAATATAGGTACAAAGGCAATGTTATCACAATCAGCAATCTCTTCCACACAACTTTTGGATGGACAGAAAATAAAACCTACTAACCAGAAAGGGTAGTGCGTGTATCTTAAATAATAACGAACTTTTTATAATTTCAGCAAAAAATAACTGACTAATGACTATTAAAAACTGGATAGCAAAACAGTGAGTTTGGAAGGTTATGTGATAACCTAGAGTAAAAAGAATGGGTGGAGTGTAGACATAAAAATTAAAAAAAAAAGGATAGTAGTATTAAATAATATGTTATAAAGAAGCAGAAAACCGCTCACACCACGTTGTGCGTGAGGGACACGCCCACTGTGGCTTCCTTTCCAACTAACAATATGTATTATTATTATTTATTATTTCTTATTGTTAGGCTAGCCTTTGACAACTACTTCACTTGATGGTAATTGATAATGTGGTCGAATATAATGTTCAGTTGGTTAGCCTAGAATTACTGGCTCTCAAGGACAGCTACAGTAAGGTGCATGACGACCAATATTCTACTTGAGAGTGGTAGCTAGCCAGGTGGGCATTAGCAAATTACCCTAACACGTTTTAACCGGGGCCGACGGCGTGCACGCTCAGTTGTAATGCCAACATCGGACACCGATCCAAGTCATGACCGCAGCGGACGTAGCTTAATTTGTACATATTCTGTCTATACGTATATGTTTGAAAATATTATGTGTGTTCGTAAAATTTTTAATAAATTTAAAATAAACAGTGTTATCACGATTACAACACTAGAAATAACGATAAAATAGCAATGCCACGGTTTAAAATTGGCAAATACAAATAAAAGGACCTTCTTAGATAATTATGTGCGGTTTTATTATAAAGTTTCCAAACATATTAGATGCCTAAATTGAATAAATGATTTTAACTTTGACTTTGAATTTAGTAGTTAAGAGCGACTTAGGCGGCTACGTTACGAGTGCTTCAAAAATTTCAACAGACAAATATGGTATTTAATCTGATAAGAAACTCAAAAAAAATAATTTCAATTGAATGTTTTAAGGAAGTTGTCAAGGAATCTTTTATTCAGTTTATCTAAGTTGGGAGCAAACTGCTGGTAAGCTATATCTAGTGAAATACATGAATATTATAACAAACTATTCGAATCCAGGTCACAGCTCACAAAGGGGTGTCACACTGAGTGCAGTTTTGTGTTGACGTGTGACGCGAACGGGGAAGTGAGCTGACGTAGCAACCCTTGTGTTACGTAACTGAACTAGGAATTGTAAATTTGCTTAGAATAGAATAGAAGAATAGAATATCACATATTTGTCAAAATAAGGTTACACGGCTGATCTTAATTTTACGCACAGAATCATAAATTTCTCTTATTCTAACTTTACAGGCGTGGAAATGTTTGGATGTTAAAATAGTAGTTTATGCAACTGTCATATAATAGAGGGTATTAAAACATGAGTGTAGTTTTTTGAAACGAGCCGCAGGCGAGTTTCAAAATAAGATTACACGAGTGTTTTAATACCTAATTATATGCAGTTGCATACACTACTTTATTTAATCTCATGGCTATATTAAACATTTTACCTGTATTTCAACTCTCTGTGGCTATACGCTTTTCTTGATTTTTTTGAAAAAACTATTCGTCAGTTTCGTAGCTGTTTCTAGAATGTCAGGTGGAGTTAAATCATCAGTATCGTGGGTGTTGCTTGACATTTTTGCTACTAAAGTTTTATCCAACAAAATATTACTCAAATTCGTATGTACGAAATAGCGCCAAAATGGAAAATGTCTGTTATTGGTCTATTGGCTTGGAACCAGCGCAGCGCGTTGCGCGCGCTTCTCGCTCACCATAGATAATGTGTACTTAAATTGAATTGAAACCTCTTTGGTCGGGACACATTGTACTTTAATAATAAAAACATTGTTTTAAAGCATTGTTTTGTTAGGAGAATAATGCTTTAATTTTATTTTTTAATTTTCTAAAAGCTGTATGTAAATAAAATATTCCAATAAAAGTCTGTATTTAATTTCATAATTAGAATATTACCGAATGAGATTATATAAATACTTATTAGCGAGACTGATTTAACATAATACTTATTGACTCATAAATTGTTACATAACATCTTATATAAATACAGAAACATAACTTACCGATTTGAGCCCTGAGGCCCTAGACAAGTGGCAAGCGATAAACGAAAACGCTCTATAATGTGTGCCACTTGACTAGACCCCCTGTTACTGTAATTATTTGCCGACTGAACTTACCTACTCATATTATGTACAAACCTTTAATGAAAGCTCGCGCTGTATTTAATTTCATAATTAGAATATTACCGAATGAGATTATATATAAGTAACTGGACTACGTTAGGAGAATAATGCTTTAATTTTATGTTTTAATTTTCTAAAAGCTGTATGTAAATAAAATATTCCAATAAAAGTCTGTATTTCATTTCATAATTAGAATATTACCGAATGAGATTATATATAAGTATTTATATAATCTCATTCGGTAATATATAATAATGAGATTATATATATAATAATGAGATTATATATAAGTATTTTTATAATCTCATTCGGTAATATTCTAATTATGAAATTAAATACAGACTTTTATTGGAATATTTTATTTACATACAGCTTTTAGAAAATTAAAACATAAAATTAAAGCATTATTCTCCTAACGTAGTCCAGAAAGGATGTTTTTTATATTGACCAATACAGGGTATATTAATATTTATCGCCGGCAAGTCAAAATAGACGCATATTTATTTATTAGTTGACCGGCTTACCGTTGACCACTACTAAAAGTTAAAATTAGGGGTGATAGTGGCCAGATTAAAAAAAAAATTTAAGTGTTTTACTAAAATATTTTTTCAATATTTGTTATTTATAATATTATTATGTTTGCTTCTTCGATCAGACATATATACGATCGAAGGTTTGCTATTACGCATGCTCTGCGGATTACTTAAATTCCGCTCCGTAAATACTTAAATGCACATGATCACAATTACCTGTAAAACCGTTGAAAATATTCGAATTGATGTTTAACATTGGTTATGTAATCAATCTAATAAGTATTCAATAAAGTAGGTATATTAGATATCGTTATATTTGATTATTGTCGTAAACTTCACGTTTTACGTGATTAAGAACCAAAGTTATATAAGGTAGCAGCATATCTTAAAAAATAAGTATATTTTAACGACCTAAAGAACTTTAAATGAAATATAAATTGAAAAAAGGTTTATTTAGTGAGGGCAAAATTAAGCATTTAAACTTATAGCATTTGCCTTTAAATAAAAAATTTAAAAAAAGAAATATTCAGTTCATAGACCACGATGCCTTTGCGCCGCAGAGCTTTTTAATAAACAAAACACGGGTAACACTTTTTTTAATTTCTTGTTCTGTTAGGCAAATTTGTTACTTACTGTATTTTACTTATAATCACGTAGTTTTATGGTCAACGAGCAAGCATTTAACATGGTGGTAAGTGATCAAAGATCAACGTCGCCCACGGATATCCGCAACACCAAAGGTATCAAGGAAGCTTTGCCAGGAGAGAATCTGTTCTTTTCTCCAAGGTGCCTAAGTCGTATCGGTTCAGATATACCTCCGATGGCAACTGTAGGAGCATTGTGATAGCGCGAGGAAGAAACTGCCTTTAAATATTAATAATGCTTATTAAATCAACTGTAGTTAAAATCAAAAGAAATATCTTGTTAAGAATCATAAATCTAAAAAATTGCACAAGTTTAGCAGCTGATTCTTTCAGTAGGTAGAACTCCTAAATCTACACACACACAGTATTGTTTACGCGGACGATAATTATCATTACTGCGGAATCATTTCTGTTTGTGTATGATTTATGACACCATTTTATTTTTAGAAGTTATTTTCGCATTCAGATTTAAATTAAGTTTATGCGAGGTTCAGTAATATTAATAAACAACACCCACATTTCTGTTGTTTATGATCGTTTGTTAACGGATGAGTAATGCACAATACAGTATGATGTTCAGAATCACTAACAAAACAAAGTGTAAGAAAGGGTCTTTATTTATTCGTTGTTCGAAGCGCTCGTAGCGAAGTTTACTTAGCTGTTCTGAACCGATCAGCAAGGTTAAGCAAGGGCACGTTAAGCCGTCAGTCCTGGTTGTTGTCTTAGAATGACAGTTGTTGTAGCATGGTGGTAGGACAATTTTTCGAATTCCCGCCTGGCTAGCTACCACCTTCAAGTAGAAAATCTGTCCCAAGCACCTAACCATGTGTTCCGGCAGCTGTACTTGAGATCCAGTAATTCTAGGTTAGCCTGAACAACACTTTCGACCACATCATCACTTACCATCAGGTGAGATAGTGGTCAAAGGCTAACTTATGAGATAAAAAAGGCGCCTATTAAAAACATCAGATGTTTGAACGGGCGCGGAACCTTGTATCGCACTGTCCTACAAGGTCATTGAACTGATGGGGTCGTTGTACTATTGAGCTTCAACAAACGTCGAAGCACACTGACGCTGCCGCCACCGCACCTCGCTGCACCGCGAACTGTAGATCATGCGCGCGTCGGCAGCCGCCTCAATCACTAAGCAATAGCTATATAATATATAAACTACAGTGATGTTTTTACTAAGATATTATCTAATAATAAAATATACCAAAATTACAAATTTACGAGAGGAAACAATTAAGTCATGTGCGGGATTATTATCTGTAAACAATTTAACAACTCGCGGATACCTAAACATGGAGAATGATTCAGGTAAGTGTCTTCGTAGCTCTCTACATGCAATCGTAGTTCCGTAGGTAATATTAATACTAAGTGTTATAACTCGTTGGGTCTGGGGTCCATGAGCCTAAAATACGAGTATGTGTACCTCATGACCACGGTCAATTAAACTTGATCGAAACATCGAGGTTAGTTAAAATATTATTTTGATGTTAATTCGTGCGTGGATAGACCCGTAAGAGATTCAGAAACATGAGTTTAGTTCACAAAAGTTTAAAGAAAAGTATATGTATCGGGTTCGCCAGTTTATCGTTTCATGATTTATTTTGTCGCTAAATGTGAAACTAGAATTCTCATACTAAAAGATTCTTCTGAATAAATATTATTGAAAATAGATAATGTTATGGAAAACTGACAAACTTGAAGCAAAAGTCTTGTTGAAATTCATGTCATGTGAATTCTAAAGCGTTCGTAGCGAAGTTTGCTTAGCCATACTGAAACGATCAGCAAAGTTAAGCAACGTCCGCCTCGGTCAGGAGTTGGATGGGTGACCGCTCGTGACATTACTACTGAGCGCTTCCGTGCTTCGGAGGGCACGTTAAGCCGTCGGTCCCGGTTGTTGTCTTCGGATAGCAGTCGTTATAGCATGGTGGTAGGGCATTTTGCGAATGCCCGCCTGGCTAGGTACCACCCTCAAGTAGAAAATCTGTCGCCAAGCACCTAACGGTGTGTTCCGACAGCTGTCGTTGAGAGCCAGTAATTCTAGGTTAACCTGAATAACATCTTCGACCACATCATCACTTACCATCAGGTGAGATAGTGGTCAAAGGCTAACCTAAAAGGCATAAAAAAAAAATGTCCCTGTCTGAATTTCACCAAGATTGAACAAAAACGTTCAAATTCTTATTCAAAATATGATAAAACTACGTTAGTAACTGATGTATATATTAGAATAAAATTTACAATTAAAGGACTAAACAGAATGAAGAAGTTTAAAAATATATTTATTATGGAAGATAAATTAATCCCAAAGTTAACATTATACAGAGAAAGTGTATGTTGCATTTTGTTAGATTATACAAGGTCTAAAATTAAACAACAAATAATAACACCTCATATTCGAGTCAAAAAAGAACTTAGGATACAAAAGTAGGTAGAAATTCTTCCACACCACAATTATCAAGTAAATCAGGAGGAACCCCTTAATGTGCAAATCATCTGGTGCCGATTTTAGTGTTGATAATGAAATTAAAACGTACAGCTCCAAGATACACGTGTGAAAAAGGTGGTAGCCAGTAGCCAAGTACCAGTGCTGAACTATGGTGGTAAGGATTAACTAAGATATAGGTGAATTAAGTTATGGGTGAATTAAGGTCATACCTTAATTCACCCATGCATTAAGGTATTGGTGAACTAAAGTATGGGTGAACTAAGTAAATGGTTCTAAATAGTCATGTGTACCTTATAACGCTAGATGAAAACACATTTTGATGGATATATTTCTCCGGTCTTTATTAACAAAACAATATAAACTATATATAAAATTACAGCTATTATATTGAAAGCATTTACGCATCCTTAAGGCTATTGCAAGCCCAAAGACAGTCTTAATGCTCGAGCCCAATACCAGTTTTATAGCGTGCCTAGCATGCTCGCAGCATTGCCCTGTTTATTTCCAACGCTTTGATAAATTTTAGAAAATACGATGATCTTCCGGCCACATGATCCCAACGTCTCCACACCAAAAGACTAAACTGTCAACGCACGTAGCGTCCCACACTAAGGTTCTGCCCTAACTTCCACGGACCAGAGTCATACCGTCAAGTATTTTATTATCATCTCGCATTAGACCATTCGGTTCGTGAATAACTGAAACATTGCCGCTGGTAAAAGCCCGGTATACATTTTCTGAGCATGTTTTCGTACACCAAATGGGTTAATATTAATCATACAAAATAATAAATATTCCACGGAAAAACGAATAATTCATCAGCCACTTAAACACATTATGCTATGAACAAAATATTATGTCATATAAAAAGTTATTTGTATGAATAATTTTATTTATGTGTGACAGAATACAGACAAACGGAGAATATATAATAATATGTAGATATATAGGTAGTATCATATAATATGTAGATACTTCTATAGATAGTAGCACGCAGAACTGATGGTCGATGGGGCCGAAAGGTTCTCGTATGGAGGCCACAAACCAGCAAGCGCAGCGTCGGAAGACCACCCACAGGGTGGCGGACGACATGACTAAGGTCGCAGGAAGACGCTGGATGCAGGCCGCTTCCAACCGTTCTATTTGTAAATCGACGGGGGAGGCTATATCCAGCAGTGGACTTCTTGCAGCTGAAATGATGATGACGATGATGATAATAGGTAGTATAAAGGAAGTGTTCATCACAATCCTGCTATTGGCCAGCGCTGTTCTTCCAGACAGGAAGATGACCTCAGGCACGCCAAACAGTATGAGTTCTCTCTATCAAAGCGTTTACAGTAGAACAGGTCTCGGCTTAAGAATATAAGGATACCATTTCCTTCTCTCTTGGATGTCGTAAAAGGTGACTGAGGTAAAGATTTTTCATCGTTTAGAGAGCCAGTATTTCTAGGTTAAGCCTAAGGTTAGTGGTAGCTAGCCAGGCGGGCATTCGCAAAATGCCCTACTACCATGCTATAATGACTGCCATCCTAAGACAACAACCGCGACCGACGGCTTAATGTGCCCTTGGAAGGACGTGCACGCTCAGTAGTAATGTCACCAGCGGTCACCCATTCAACTCCTGACCGAGGCGGACGTGGCTTAAGATTATCTAATGTAATTTTTATCAAAATTGGCTTGGCAGTTTGGCTTGTATATAAAAAATACTTAAAAAATACCTATATCATATAAATTCTATTAAAGAACCAGATTACGTTTCATTCTTTTCAGTCGTAAAGTAGTTTTACTAAATTTTTTTAAACTATCCTTTACTTTACATAGGAGTAATTTCACCTACTGCCGTACACAGTGCTCATATAACCACGTTATACTGGTAATGACGTGCGCACACATTAGCCCACTCTGTATTTGCACAGAATATACAACACACAGTACTAGTTGTTTACACAGTGTAACACGACCCTAATGACGGACAATCGTGTTGTGATTGCTTGTATAGAGGATTACAGTTGTGTAATGTTCCCGGTTTTTAAATCAGGACTACGTTCTGAATAGCGGGGTTATTGGTGGAGAGAGGAGAGATTCTCCACCGGCGTGCAAGGCTCCACACGTTTGGGGGTAGCCTTGGCAACCCCTAAAATTTTCAAAGCCGTTTATCTCAGCAGGGCGGTCATTTTGGCCATGTTCTGCCAGTATATGAATGGTTTGTAATCCCTAACCCTATCGATTGGCATGAGTTTTATTCGTGTTCAGAAAAAAATCTATTTTTAGTGGAGGAAAGTAGGTATGCTAGTAACGCACTATGCTCTTAGTGTCTTGTCCAGACAAACGTTTCAAAAAAGTTGTAGAAATGTCTTGGTGCGGCTGAAGTTGATATATGTATTGCTCATGGGATAACCTAACGTAAGTCATTATGTAGTCAAAGGTGGTAACAGGCTAAAACTGGCTCACAAGAATGTTGTTGAAGCTCACTGTCAGGTTTGCGGAAGGTTTTCTCCGTGAGGGTGGTAGCTAGCCAGGCGGGCATTTTCAAAATGCTTAATCACTACTCTACTTGCTTCTGCAAGCAAAGGTTACGGGCTGACAAGGAGCTTCCTGTCCATTACAAATCCGAAAGGATTTTTTTTTTGTAAGGAACAGGCGATTGTGCTGCAATAGGAAGACTTCGGGCAAATCGTATTCTGACTAAATTGTAGACATTTTTCATACGGTTACGAAGAATGTGGTGCAATGAAACAGCAGAAATGAAACAAGAAATATTTCGGAAGACCACCTAACCTGGATCATCGTGGTTAACAGATTTATGGCTGTGTCTGTGTTGATGATCATACACACCCTATTGCAGTGTTTTCGAGGGGAATGGTATTTAGATTTATTCTCATCATTAGGACAACGCTTAATATTTATATTTGGCCGAACAAACTGTATCTTTGCTTTCCTTAGACATCAAGAAGCTGTCATAACCTATTTATCACTCGTGCAGCCTCAAGAACTGTTATTTCATACTGGTTCAAAATTTTGATGCGTCAAGCTGGTATTGTTGCTACTCCCGGAAGTATCCATCCTGCTGTGGCTTCCAAAAATTGATTGGACAATTTTTCCATGGAAGATATTATGGCCCGGGGAAATTGAAGGTCCTTCAACACTTTCGTACGATTTTATAAGCGAAACATTTTGGATTCTTCTAGAAATAACAGCATAACTACTTTCTTTAGTCTTGTCTCATAGCAAATTAAGAAATTATTAATTATGAGATTTATCATTATAGGTTAAAGTCCACATCATCACTTTCCTTATATCTAATTAAGGTTCTACTACTTTGAATATATTTTCATTATACAATGGCAAGAATAAAATGGCAAAACACATTTGATTCAGAAAGATATGACCGGATATAACATATTATTTGAAAACATTAGATGACTGATATCACTTATGATTTATGAAAATTCCTATACTAAATAATGCTTATTTTACCCACAATAATCCAAGACTAATTTTCCCTTGTTATTACGGTGTCAGTAAAATATTCGCCAAACATTAAACACCTATCGTTTTCGTACGTAATTAATAGCTTTTTTTCTCTGCGCGGCCAGTGAGAATTTGGCAAGCAGCCATTAGTGTCAAACCCTACTGGGATACTTGCAACAAGATGCAAAAGTGAAAGCTAAAAGTATAGATTAGATGCTATTTATAAATCTGTACAGTATTCATTGTTCCAAAAGTGCTCCAGCATTACATTTCAAGCTGTTTTTTCAACAGAAAATTTCGTGAACTGAGTTTATAATTTCTTAGTTTTGTATGCAACGTGGTGAAGCCACTGTGGAACAGCTTGTGATGCAGAAAGATTGAAGGAAAGAAGACCATGCGGCAGATCAGCCTTACGTTGCAACGACTTCATAAAGGTTGTTACTAATAATTCCTGTTAGGAATGGCAACGATGGCGAAGCTCTGTCGAAAGGACACACAACTAAGGAAAATAAGATATCGCTGTCAAATCAAAGAGTTATCAAAACGGTGGAATGAGATTCTAACTATGTGCTTCAATCTATATTTTGCACGAAACATTACCTACCCTTAGGAAAACTAGATAATTCGTTCTGATCCCTGCAATATGAAAGAGAGAAAAGCGGTTTTTCCTGACTCTGGAAACTTATTTGCTGGAATGTGGATAAACTAGATTTTGACATGATTTTTATTGTTTTATTCTCAAATGTTCATCACAGCTAGGGATAGACTATGGGGTTTTTGTTCAACTAGATTGGTGATCGGTTTGGGTTCCAGGTTGGAATTAGAACTCAAAATAATGGTCACAATAGTACATTAGACCTATTTATTTGCGAAAATGAATCTGGTGTGTAACATATTCTTTTTATCACATCTGTTCAATAGGGTTAAACGTTAATGGACAGTGGGAGCAAAGGTCCTATGTTGAGTACTGTTCTCACCTCTGAGATGGCTCAACTTAATACCAGCTTGAGGAACTTAAGTCTATTGAGAAAAAAGCGCCAAAAGGTTAATGTGCAACGACTTCCTGGATGTGTCTCGATTGCAAAGCCTCGAGCACCGTTGTAAAGTCACTTGTCTATCAGCCTTTTGTGGGATACGTTTCGGTGAATAATAAATAATAATCTTCTACTTGAGGGTGCTAACTAGCCAGGCAAAATTCCAATGCCACTAGCGGCCACCCATCAATTGACTGCAGCGGAGCTGATCGGTTGAGAACGGTTAAGCAAACTACGATACGAGCGCTTTAAAATCTGTAATATTTTTTAAACATGATGGGTTTTTATCCTAAAATCCGCTGCAAATTAAAGATTGATTTCCGAGGAAGGAAGCAGGCGGGCTGTTTAGTTTTTAAGATGGAATTGGGTGAGTGTGCGCTCCGCTTTACAAGGTCGAGTTGAAGCCATTTGTTCTAGCTACGATTATGTTGTGTAAAATGTACCTTATAATATCATTGATTATGTTAATTAGGTAATTGTTTCTATCTATGATACGTATTTCTACTTAAGATACGTTACTTTACAAGGTTTGAAGCCATTGTTCTAGCTTCCATTATGTAGTGTAAAATGGACTTCATAATATCATCGATTACGTTAATTAGGTAATTGTTTCTATCTATGATACGTATTCCTATCTAAGATATGTTACTCTCCGACTTACGCCCTCTTACTTACAAGCTTAAGACCACTCCGTCTTACGCTTGTTTACTATCTTTAACTTTACTACATTTACCATAACATTAGCTGATAGATAGATAGATAACACTTTATTCGACACAATACAAATTTACAAGCTAAGAAATTAAAAACATAAAAAGTAAGAGGCGGTGTGACAATGCGCGGTCTTATCGCTTAAAGCGATCTCTTCCAGACAACCCGTTACAAAGGGATAATTACAATTAGATATGGACGAAGGTCTGTCTATTACAATACTAATAAAAGTAAATAATAAATAATAATATCCAACACGAGGAATAATCGTAGAACAAATAAATAAAATGTAAATTACCTGCATCATATAAGTTAAAAATCATTTTAACAAACCAAAATACACGATATTGTTTGGTTAAAAAGGACAACCAGCTGTGAAACAATACTTCAACTTATTCTAGTTGCCTTACAAGGTGGTAGGTCTCTTTAGCGAAAGTCGTTCTTGGTGGCTACCACCACAGTGTCAGCCATAGACCCACTTGAAAGCGGAAGTGTGCAAACAATACTTGCATTGTACTGGCACTGTAACAAGTTACTGCAGCAAACAACGGCAGTGTTATAAATTACTGGGAAAACGAAACATAAAAACGAACGTCTTGGAGTGATGAGCGCAGTGCAGTGTGTGTGAACGAAAATGGTGACACTACAACTGTAATTGACATACGTGATGATTACCGTCAGGCATGCGACTTGTCCGTCTTATCGCTTCATAAAATAAAAAAACAATGGTTACCCAGGCAAAAATTTATATCGTGGTAGGTCATTTTGCGAATGCCCGTCTGGCTAGCTACTATCAGCCCCAAACAGAATATCTGCCACCGAGCATCTCAAGAACAGTGTGTTCCGGCAGCTGTCCTTGACAGCCAGGAATCAAGGTTAGCCTGAACAGCATCGTCAACCATATCATCACTTACCATCAAGTGAGATTGTGGTCATATTCTACTATACGATTGAGGTCATAACAATCTCAATCCACGGTTGTGATGTCACATCCGTAGAAACTTGGAATGTAAGTCAATTCAGTGCGGTGACCTACTCACTAGTTGCCAGACAAGTTTTCCAGTAAAACTTCTGGATGAATTCTTTTACAATAAATATGCAGGAAGGAGTGATTCAAACGTGGAACTTTCGAGTCTGAAAACAAGAATTATTTTTAGGAGCATTGAGGTTGATCGAGAATATCAAATTTCTGCAATACAAGGACTTTCAGGACAGAGCACCTTTGCGATCAATCTCAAACTGGCGCTGATGCTATTTCAGTTTGACCTGACGGGTTAGGCACCTTTGACCACTATCTTACCTGATGGAAAGTGATGATGTGGTCGAAGATGTTGTTCAGGCTAACCTGGAATTGATGGCTTTCAAGGACAGCTACCGGAACACACCGTTAGGTGCTCGGCAACAGATTTTCTACTTAAGGGTGGTAACTAGCCTGGCGGGCCTTCGCAAAGAGCCCTGCCACAATACTGTAACGGCTGCCATCCTAAGATAACAACCGAGACCGACGGCGTGACGTGCCCTCCAAAGCACGTGCACGCTCAGTAGTAACGTCACTAGGGGTCACCCATCCAAGTCATAACCACGGTGGACATTGCTTATCTTAGCTGATCGGTTAAGAATGGCTAAGCTAACTTCGCTACGAGCCTTTCAGTATTGTATGATTTTATTTAAATATATAGCACACAATGTTGACATTTACCTAACCTAAGGACCTTAGTTATCCATAACAAGGAGGAGTGTTCGATAAGATATCACTTTTATTTTAAAAGATCACAAAGGTTTTATGACTCCATTGTTCATCCCATCTCTCAATAGCTCCCTATTCAGCTATTATAGAAATGTTTTCAACACTTTTGTGGCAAAAAGTGCCGTATACGACCTTCAACAGGTCTCTTTACATTACTCCAGTTATGAAATCAAGTAGCTGGAATAAAATTACCTACCGTTGCAATTACCATTGAATCATCCAGGTATGCAAATACATTTTTCAGTTAATTGACTAAAAATCTACTCAACCGATTTTGGCGACATTTAAATGAGGCCAATTTGGACATACTCTACCCACAGACAATAATTGGGATCATAGTCTTTGACTCTACCCAACCAAAAAAAAACAGTTTATAATGCCCGAGGTAAAAAATTAAATTTGAAATTTATTAATTGCAGAAACTGTGTTCGTAATAGATATTATTAAAAGCACAAGTGCTTGTTGTCTATGACAGACGTTTATATGATATTATTAGTGAAATTACTATAAAAATATAAATATCAGCCTCAATTTACACCGAATAATTCATGTCATAAAAGCATTTTTCTTGAAGCCATTAAAAAAGTTTATTTTTAACTTATCTAATTGATAATTCTCTAACATCTCTAGGAATCTTGTTAAATATTTTGACTATTTTAGTCACACAGCTCTTACGAGCAAGTGCATAGAGTAACAAACATACATAAATTACTGTCGAATTGAGAACCTCCTCCTTTTTTGGAAGCCTGTTTAACAAGAAAATATATAAATAAGCGCTCAAGAAAACCAGAAAACTGAGCTAAATATATCGCAGTATTCTGTCTCCATCACAACAACCGTGACATAAACAGATACATAGAATACAAACACTAAGTAAATCTGTATAACTCGTTTTAGTACTTCAAAAACATTTATAAGAAACCTTAAATATCTTTATACTTGTATATCGGAGCGTGAACATAGACTACAACACATCAGGTTCTTCTCAGCGTTCATCCATCAAGTAACTATCGTTCACCAACTTCGCTGGAATTATTTTACTACGAAACTGGCAACACTTGTCGACGTTATTCTAGTCTGTGATCGCTGCTAGTCTATAGTCGGATTCAATAGTGAGGAGACTGTTCTGCAAGGAGAGAACTGGAATAACTATAGGGGGTGGACTGAGGCCTCCATACACTATGGATAAAGAATGAACTGTTTTCTAATGATTTGTGTTGCACCTGCGTGATACCCACATGCATGCCCACGTTATGAGAGCTCTGCTATTAAAACTGGGCCCCCAATCCCCTTAGCTATTAACCATCCCCACTACTGTGATGCTTCTGCCATCGAACTACTGTTAATGTTAAATTCGGGAGTCTGCTAATTCTAGCTCCTAATCGCAGTTGTTATAGCAATCGCGCTATCGTGTGGCTGTGCTATGTCTTGCAAATTTTGCCACTGAAATAAGATACGTAATAGGAAGATAATAAGAAACGTCAAAATATGGAACAGATTACCGATTTTATGTATCCACTGTAATCGCAACAAAATAGCTTACAGCATACCAAATACGTCAAAAACCATTGATAGTAAGCCACTGACTTGTGATTGAACCTAAATAGCAGGCAGACGACGGATACCTCAACGATTGTTTGGTTTAATACCCAACCCTAAAAACAAAAATACTCCTACTTAATAGTATCCAGTAGACAAGCAACCAACTCGATCAAAGACATCAGTATCCACTTACAAAGCCAGCGTTCGATCAAGCCGCTTAGTCGGTGTAAACCAGCCGTAACAAAAAGTGCCCACTCCGGCGGTGTCGAGAGCCATTATCTGGGACCGAGCGATATCGCTGACTGCGCCCGTCTACTGTGACATTATAGCTTTTTGTATTATAGCTATATTATTATTATAGCTTATCGTGCATGTACAGGTTGCTTCTTCTACGAGTTTCAAATAGTTTCTAAATTTCAGATACAAATAATTATTAAAGCATATCAATATGTACACAGTCAAATATAATAATATTATTTAAAAATATAATATAGTTACTTAATGACATAGCCAGCACATGGGTACTTTTGGCTTCGCTTCCACTTTTCTCGTGCGTACTGCGAAAGAGAGGAACTCCTTACCGTTGTCAGTTTTTCCCAACGAATATAACATGGGTGTTTTCAAATCGAGAGTAAATAGGTTTCTTCTAGGTAAGCGTGCTCTATCTTAGACCACACCTACGATTAACATCAGGCAGGGTGTGGTCATACGCGAACCTATCATTAATAAAAAAAAACCCATTGCGCGGAGCTTTATTTCACTGAGTTATATTAGTTATAAGTATTTAACGTATATTTAGAAGTATAAAACATGTATATTTTTATGTATTTACCTCGACGTAAACCCAGAGGTAATTATATAAAAATATACATGTTTTATCGCGATTATGTCCCGTTAAATACTTATAACTACGTGTTCAAGTCGCGAAAGTCTTTTGAATTACGTTAAGTAAATATAATTCATTTTTAAGCATTATTGCTATATCTTGATATTTTACTGTTTATTGACATGCTTTAGTAAACTTTTAATTAATAATTTATATGGGATTGTAAAGTATGAATGATGCGTAGAGTGGAACGTATGAGGAAGGAGTGAGGTGACGGATGTGTGTGCGAGCGAGAAGAAAGAGAGATGGCGATTGAGAAGTGACAGAACGAAAGGTGTTACGGTGTAAAATACATTATAATTATAATAACGGTGCAGAAGGTGCAAATGAACATCAAAAAATTTTTTTAGTGTTTCCATTGCCGCGCCTCCCCTACATTTATCGAAGCGCTCGTAGCGAAGTTTGCTTAGCCATTCTGAATCGATCAGCAAAGTTAAGCAACGTCCGCCGCTGTCAGGAGTTGGATGGGTGACCGCTGGTGACATTACTACTGAGCGCTTCCGTGCTTCGGAGGGCACGTTAAGCCGTCGGTCCCGGTTGTTGTCTTAGGATGGCAGTCGTTACAGCATGGTGGTAGGGCACTTTGCGAATGCCCGCCTGGCTAGCTACCACCCTCAAGTTGAAAATCTGTCGCCAAGCACCTAGCGGTGTGTTCCGGCAGCTGTCCTTAAGAGCCAGTAATTCTAGGTTAGCCTGTACAAAATCTACGACCACATCATCACTTACCATCAGGTGAGATAGTGGTCAAAGGCTAACCTATCAGGCATAAAAAAAAATTATAATAAAGATGTTATGAAGTGGTCTTAAAAAGTTTTTAATTTGTTGTACTCTTTTTTAGGGATACCTTCGCCTTTTTTTGTAAACATCCATGTTATTACCGTTGTAGCCCATGGGGCGCTGGGCTAGAAAGTCACGTCTCATATCTTCTGTTACGCGCCTAAGGGTCAAATACGAAAAGGACAGCAGTACCTTTCGAGGAACTTACACTCTTGGAGAATCTTACACTGCAATCCCCAAGTTGCCAGCCAAGCGAGGGTATTATGGCCCTCTTCTTATTGGGGTAGACTGTGTTCAGCAGTGGACAATCCGTCTGATATAGTATATGTAAGCACCGCATTGATTATTGCTGAACCTCAGACCCTTTATTTTAACCTAACATTTACAATTTTATTTCGTACCACCAAATATCATTAAAGTAATTAGTAAAGTAAGTAGTAGGAGTGGGGGATGATCGCACTGAATTAAGTCATTTGTTCGATACAGATGGCGCTATATAAACATTATTGCTTCATGGCGGTCGTGGTACGGGCTTCAATATTGATATTTTACGCTTAATAAAGACATTTAATTTCCATAATAGTTTGTTTGCTCTCTTATTATCCGAGAGGTAGTCCGTACCAACGAAAGCATTACCAAAAAGGGTAAGGTTTAATTAAGTAGGCTATATAAACATTATTGTTTTGTGACGGTCGAAGTACGGATCTGAGTATTGTTATTTTACGCTTGAAATAATGACATTTAATTTCCATAATAGTTTGTTTGGCCTTCATTGATTAAGAGAGGTAGCGTGCACCAAGGAGAGCGTTATCAAAAAGGGTAAGGATTAATTAAGCAGGCGGCTAGCTAGATAATTGAAGGCAAATATTATCTAACCACGTCCTTGTAAAGTTTAAAGCAAAAACAATTTCTTGTGTTCTACTTTTGCGTTGTATAAAAAAATAAAATAACTTTATATCTGGTAAGAAGATATTTTTTTTATTGCTGTTATGTAAGCCTTTGACCACAATCTCACCTATTGGTAAGTGATGATGTGGTCGAAGGTGTTAACAGGCTTTACCTGAGACTGGAATAGAAATACTGGCTCTCAAGGACAGCTGCCGGAACACACCGTTAGGTGCTTGGCGACAGATTTTCTACTTGAGGGTGGTCGCTAGCCAGACGGGTATTCGCAAAATGACCTTCCACCGTGCGGTGAAGCTCAAGCCCGCGGCGGGATTCGAACCATGGACCTGCTGCGCGTCAGTCCATAGCCAAAGCCACTGAGCTATCACTGCTTCATATAATCATTCATGTAATGAGTAGGGATATCAGGAATTCAGGATACAAATTCCTGAATCTACTACAATTATTATCTCTATTTACCCCATATATTATTCATGTTGAGCATGCACCCAGCATGTAAAATATGAGGTCGACAATGAAAGCAGTCTCTTCAACGTGTTCAAAACATAAGGTAGAAAAAAGGTTTTAAATATGCAAGGTAGATAAAAAAGCGGTTGAAATTAAATATTTTCATCAACTAGAATCACGGCAGTGTCAGATAAAATGCAAACACTATAGTGTTTTGACCTGTTGGAAGTGACATTGCGGAGTGATTAAGATATAAGAATTAATTGAATGTATGTGACGAAGTCCAGTGTCATGCAGTACAGTGAACTGAAACTATAATGAACTGGCGGGACGCTTACTATCACGCGATTCGTCGTCTCATGTGAAAAGTGGCGTTTAATCAGAGAACATAATGTAAGTCCTCTTTAATCGTCTATTTAATACATATAAGAGAAGGTATATATTTTTTTTTAATTTTAACGGCAATATGTAAGTATCATTCCAATGTCAAAAATGGTGTTATCAAACGGATGGGGAAAAAAGTACTGTCCAGCGCTCGCTACTATAGTATAATTGGAAATGTACTAAGTGTCAATGCTCTTTAAAATAAATACTGGTCAATTTAAAAATGGCGTTATCGACTTGATATTGTGTCTTGATTGCATATCGACCTACCAACCTAAGAAGTGACTTTCGTTCTTTTTAGATAGATGTCGCCAAAGTCAATAAGGCGTGCATTCAAACGGATGAATAAAAAATCGACAGTCCAACACCCGCTTCCATAGCATACTTTAAATTCTAGGTTAGCCTGAACAACTTCTTCGACCACATCATCACTTACCATCAGGTGAGATAGAAGTCAAAAGCTAACCAATCAAGCATAAAAAAATTCACCAGGGTGTACTACTAGGACGGTATTCTGGGATTGCGGATTCAAGTCGAGCTGAACCATATATTTTTTTCCATCCGAAATAATTTCAATATTATACCATAATAATTACTTATGCGTATTTTTTAAATCAAATTAACTTTGTAAAAGTATTAAAAAAGTTATTTACTTACTGCATGTAGACTGTTTTCAACTATATTTAGTTTAAAAATGTTGCTAAATCGAGCTTACCAAAATGTATGTTTAGGTACTTTGTTATTTACGTACGATTCCCAATTGGCTGCTTTTGAAGTGATTATTCTATATTAAGTAGTGTTCTCGTAACTTACCTGAAACAAGAATAAAAATAATATGTTAGCATGTAAAGTATTTTAAACTAATAATATAGGGAATAAAATTTACAATACTGGCTGTGCCCCGCGGTGTTGACAATTGTGAAAAGTGATGATGATGATGGAAGGAGCCTGTGTGTTAGTCCAGACTAAAATCTACCTTCGTACCAAAGTTTGGTAAAATTTGAGAACAAGGGGCGTTATTGTCAAACGAGAATGGTAATGGATATTAACTTTGTTTTAATATGTAGCTTACAGACTTGCATTTGTCCACTATCTCAATCGATGGTAAGTGATGGTGTGGTTGAAGATGTTGTTCAGATCACCCTGAATTACTGGTTCTCTAGGAGAGCTGCCAGAACACACGTTTAGGTGCTTGGCGACAGATTGTCTACTTGAGGGTGGTAGCTAGCCAGGCCTGTGTAGTGTCGTCATGATTGAGTGGGATTTAGTATTATATCAGTTCTTGCTGAAAATGAAGGGAGACATAATATGAGCTCCTAATTTGAAGAAAATGTATACAATACTTTTCGTGTCACGACTCACGAGAATGGACATGTAACGTGAAAATACTGTATCAGCTGGATTATCCACTGCTGAGCCCTAAACCCCACGCTTGGCAGGCGTCTTGTGGATCGCAGTGTGAGATATCAGTTGCTCAGAAAACGGTGCTGCCCACCTTCTGATGTGTTACCCTTACTTGCCTCTTACGACACCCACGGGTAGGGATGGGAGAGTGACATTCTAGACCTCACTCCACGGGCAGTAACGATCTCAATTAACCGTAGTAAAGTAATATAAATTCCCGACTCATTAAAATAAGGTCTAAAATAGCATAACAGGAAAATAATGCCATGCCGTCAGTCAACGCTGGTCCTTAGAGCATGGCTGATATGACTTCTGTATCATTATTTGTATAATATCATAGATAACAAAATACTTGATAACATGAATGAGTATGCTTATTATAGTGACTTGAAAAGACTGTTAATATTTGCATGTCTGCATACAGGCTGATTATAATTACTGGTGTACATACTTTATAAAATAACTCCATGAATGATACTCAAGGTTAAAGTTAAAATATAATCTATTTTTATAATCAAGTTTCTTGATAAAAAAAAATACTTTTTCCATCTGAAGCTTCTATTTTTCGCTTTACATGCATCAATGATGCTAAATATACTACTCGTATTTTTGCGTATAAATAAACTATTATTATTCTTCAGATTATTAATGCATACATAAATATATCTCCTACTTTCCTTGACTTTTACACGTAGTAATATTATATGTTTTATGCTTTTAGTCTGCCCTCGCAGTAGCTGTCTTCATTTAACTTTATTGCTGAACGTACAATAGTATGGTTTATAAGTTAACTACCTACACAAGAGAGTCGCTGACGCCAAAATTAAATATATTAATTGAACTCAAGACTTAGGATTATTTTGACAGCTAAGTAGCGCTTTTTACGGAATTGCAAATGTATTAATAGAATAAAAATATAGAAACAAACTAATCAAAACAATGGTTAATTTAATATAACCATTAGAAAACTCATACTATCACATGTACGTCTATTTTTATTCATAATTAAATACAAACTGCATGCAGCAATAACAATAAAATACAATCTGATTTCCTTTCCTTCCACTGGCAATCTTTTAATTCACCCTGTATAATGTAAACATTATAGGTATATAGGTAACCGAATGAAAGAGGGTCACGTAAATGACAAATAAGTAATTTGTAAAAAGCTTTCATCATGGTATCAAGATCTTTTGAGCGATAACACTCCAAGCTTTTACGTTTCTATTTGGATTTTTCGAGTAAAACGTTGAGTGATATTTGAGTATATTTTAAGGAGCCATTGAAGTTAGAACTACTAGTAGTAAAATGGGTTAAATTATCTATTAACTGTTTTGTTGATCTAATACTAAACTGAGGGTAATACGTTTGACTAGTTTATCTTATAAGTGCAATACATTTTCAATAACACTGCATAGATTACCCCATAGTATCCCTATCACTGTACTAGTAATATGACTGTGCCACAGAATAAAAAGACTACGCAGTTGGTCAAATGTAAATGATTAACAAGGGTTCTTAAGACACAGATACTGTCTATTTTCACCCATCCATTAACGGTCTAAAAAATGTTTTTCTCCTATATATTTTTTACTACACATTTTCTGCCATTATGTTTAGCACGCTGTCCCTTAGTAGTGAGCATTCGGACAAACTGTAGGTTTACAATAGCCTTTAGGTTGCCTAAATGCTTTTGTTGTAGTAGCTGAAGTGTTGTATTCATGGCATACCACTGGTAAAATAAAAGTATCATTTTATTTTGTTTGTTCTATATACGAGTATATCTTTTAGAAACAAATTATGTAGGTAAGTGTATCCAATTCTAGGAACAAATAATATCAAAAGCAATGAAATCGAATTTCATAAATGTCTTATTTGATTTACTTGCCCGAGATCTTAAAGTTTTTTTTTAAAAGACGCATGAAACGTTTTGGCTTCTTTATATTTCCAGAAATATGAAAAGATGCACACAAATAAAAGGTTCGAAATTATGATTTCTTATCAATATATTTTCCTACAATTAATAAATTTTTCGAATGTATGGATTTCGTTGGGCATGTTCTTATAAAAAATATTTTCTGTTTATTAAATAAATACAAGAACACTGCGTCCTTAAGATCTCGTTAGCTGCGAAATCTCTGCCTACGAAGTTCTTTTTTAATTTTTGGGAACATATATCTCTAACTAATAATCACTCTTGAACCAAGTCTAACATCGTCAAGATTACAAAATTAAAAATTTACGAGAGAAAAAATTATAGTCATGTGCGGGATTCGAACCCGCGTCCGAGAGAAGAACGAGTGCAAGAATTACAGTTATGAGTCATTGTGTCATGTTAGCTCAATTGGTTAGAGCATACCCCGGCTAAAGGGGTGGATGGACGCGGGTTCGAATCCCGCACATGACTATAATTTGTTCTCTCGTAAATTTGTAATTTTGTAATGTAATGCGCTTAGCAGGCGTTATTGCAAACTTAACAATATTAAAATCGTCAAGATTTATAAAATTTTTAACCAACATCAAATAAGGTTCTCTTAACGACTGTTTTTTGTGTGTGTGTTACCTCGTAATTTTTTACAAGGTGAACCAATATTTATATTTTTTTATTTTGCGAGCTACTGCTTTCTATGTGATCACATGTGAATTTGAGTCTGATCAGAATATTTGAGTTTTTCTAATAATGCGTACTTAATTGGCTTCGACTACATTGATGATGATCTCATCATTGATTTATATCATTTATAGTAAAAAGCAGACAAAGAACCTGTATTCGATGGTTTTGACTATTTGCCTATGAATTTTCTATTTGAAGTAAGTTTTATTTTTGTTAAAAATTAAAATTATTAATTACTATAATATTTCTAAGCATTATTCCTAACACCTAAAATACTGCCGCTTTTTGTTTTTTAATATACGTTCAAGAAAGTCATAATCGTTGCCAGAAAATGTTCTAAAATAAAAAATTAGGCAACCATTATTAAATGAAACACCCTCGCACTCCTTTAGCACGAAACTAGGGTTTACACAAAACATTTTTAATATCTCTTCATGTTTTTTTTCTGCGTTATTCCCACCCTAAAATTGTTTTGCAACTAAATTTTATTATATATATTTGGGAGTTTCAATCTTATTTAGTAAGTGTTACGACATATTTTGCGTTGAGGCCGTTGTGATTTCTAGTATCTATGAGGTTTGGTTATTTAATTTGTATATTAGTATACAAATTATATAACCAAACTCAATAGCAAAAAACAATAGTTAGGCCTAGCTCACTCTGCACTTTAGGTAGAAAGCTGCAGGTACATTGGCGTATCCGTCTGGACGGGACTATTCTACGGTGCGTGCCGCGTTAGAAGAGATCAGATCTATTCGTATTAGTGACGATGACGACGATGATAACAAAAACAATGCACCTGTTCCGGCGCCGGCGCTGACGTCGGAGCGCGCGAGACGAGCAGTGGCGCGCGCGGCCACCGCCGCCGCAGTAGACTAGACAACAGTGCTTGCGCGGACGCGGTCGGGAGTGCACGTACTCCATGACGAAGCGACTCTGAAAGTCGCGAAACCGGTCGAGATCTAGCTACTTGACTGTATTAACGTAAGTAAAATCGGCGTGAATATTATTTAAAGATCTATTCGTGTCGAAGCTATAGAAAGAGACGCCTTATAGGTGAATAAAAATATTAGGTACGTGCTTTGCGAGCTGATGTGTACTCTATAGCTTCGTCATAGAGTCGCTTATTTATTGGAAAGGCTTTGCAGAGTAATCCTTCTGTTCTGGTTGATACGGAACGAAAAAATCTGCGATTCCATCTTGCACTTAGCTGGTTTTACACCCTTAGTTGCCTGTTACAAATCCAACAGGAGGAAATTAAACATTAGGTTTTTTTTTCATTTCAAACGCCCGGAACTATATTATTATATAAAAAAATGCTTTTCCTCAATTTCACTTTGACACAACCCTACTCTTAAAGGCTGGCAACCTGCTACAGGCGCCGCGGGTGTAATTAATTGCCAACCCTTATTTAGGGGAAGGTCGGCCTTGCCTTCTGAATATTTTCTTTAAGTCCTGACAGTGGTAGTTGTGAATATTTTGTTGAGGGGATGTAATAAGATGGTGGGGACATATATACAATTTAAGACCCATTGTCGCGGATCGATGAAACATGCTGTAAAGCGCAGACCGTTCTGCAGTCTATGTATGGTTATTGGATAATAAACTCCGGCCGCCGAGAGAATGCGTTTGACAGTTCGTTTTGTGAATATATTTTCCCCAGTTCAAAGTAACAGACAGTTTGACTGCATAATATTGTAATAGTCAGGCACCGAAGTATATAAAAATAGGGTAAATATTTTATTTTACTCCATTTACAAGCCACTACGCCAATAAAAACACGTACTGTCAGACGCATTCTCTCGGCGGCCGAAGTATAGTGACTTTTACTTACATCTACTAAAGCTATGCTGTAGTCGAGATTGGATATTGCGTGAGTTGGATATATAAATATCTTTGCGCCGTGTAATAGTATAGTTAAAATCTAGATTATATTTTGTTACACTATTAGTTTTTCTTTTAACAACGATCTCAACTATTGGAAGTGAAGTGAAGTGGTCAGAGATGATATGCCAAGCATCTCTACGCAATTATATAAGGGCGGTAACTTCTCAGGGGGGGGGGGGGTACCTGCAAAATATGGAAAGTAGCTGAACTCGTAACGAAATTCAAAGCAAGGACCTCCGACGCAGCAGTCCAATGTCATTACCACTAAGCCATCATTGCTTCAAAACCTTCTGGACAAAATGTTTTATATTTCAGTGGCTCTACTTACCCCTGAAGTAAGTCCTTAATACGTATCTGCATTGATCTTCTAACGTAGAATGTAACTGCTTGGACCTTTGGGATAGTTTAAATGCGGAGTTATTATGACAGGGTCTTAACAGGAACTATTCACGTTTAGGAAGGTACTATGTTACGATAAGTTATGCTTGGGCTGTAGTATTTCACTATTCTCTTTATGTTCCTGACATTTTGTTCTAATATTTATTTATTTGGTCAATATTTTCATGAATGTTATTTTTTTCCTGACTTCCAAACTTTCTAAAAAGGAGGCGGTTCTCAAGTCAGTATGTCAACACAAAGTCAGGTCTAAGGTATGTCATCTCAATGATTTTACAGAGTGATCAGATTTTGATGAATCTATTTTTATTAGAAAGAAATAATCCCATATAAATTTCATCAAAATCAGTTGAGTAGTTTATAAGGTTTTTACTGTAACAGCCGGATTGTCCACTGCTAAACACAGCCTCCCCTATTAAGGGGGTATTTGCCATAATCCCCACGCTTGGCAGGCGGCTTGGGGATCGAGGTTTATAAGTTATAGCCAATTAACTGAAAAACTCACTCGCTTACCTGGATAATTTAATGGTATTTGCTGTTGTCGACAATGAACACTATTTTAGTTGATAGAATAATTTTGTAAGCAGTCTTTATCAAGAATAAGTGAAATAAAAACGTTATTTTTATGTATGGAATAACTCGTGGAAATCGTTACCAAGCTGATTCAAAGCACCTCACATTAGCATGGTACGACATCCACATGTTTGACCATCGTAGGTTCCAGCTCCACCATGAGTCTTCTTATTAAGCTTTACAACATGTTCCTAATGTTAATTCTGATTCATCCTTGCGCTTCACTTCCACATGTTTGACCATCGTAGATTCCAGCTCCACCATGAGTCTTCTTATTAAGCTTCACAACATGTTCCTAATGTTAATTCTGATTCATCCTTGCGCTTCACTTCCACATGTTTGACCATCATAGATTCCAGCTCCACCATGAGTCTTCTTATTAAGCTTCACAACATGTTCCTAATGTTAATTCTGATTCATCCTTGCGCTTCACTTCCACATGTTTGACCATCGTAGATTCCAACTCCACCATGAGTCTTCTTATTAAGCTTCACAACATGTACCTAATGTTAATTCTGATTCATCCTTGCGCTTCACTTCCACATGTTTGACCATCGTAGATTCCAGCTCCACCATGAGTCTTCTTATTAAGCTTCACAACATGTTCCTAATGTTAATTCTGATTCATCCTTGCGCTTCACTTCCACATGTTTGACCATCTTAGATTCCAGCTCCACCATGAGTCTTCTTATTAAGCTTCACAACATATTCCTAATGTTAATTCTGATTCATCCTTGCGCTTCACTTCCACATGTTTGACCATCGTAGATTCCAACTCCACCATGAGTCTTCTTACTAAGCTTCACAACGCGCTTCACTTCCACATGTTTGACCATCGTAGATACCAGCTCCACCATGAGTCTTCTTATTAAGCTTCACAACATATTCCTAATGTTAATTCTGATTCATCCTTGCGCTTCACTTCCACATGTTTGACCATCGTAGATTCCAACTCCACCATGAGTCTTCTTATTAAGCTTCACAACATATTCCTAATGTTAATTCTGATTCATCCTTGCGCTTCACTTCCACATGTTTGACCATCGTAGATTCCAGCTCCACCATGAGTCTTCTTATTAAGCTTCACAACATGTTCCTAATGTTAATTCTGATTCATTCTTGCGCTTCACTTCCACATGTTTGACCATCGTAGATTCCAACTCCACCATGAGTCTTCTTATTAAGCTTCACAACATGTTCCTTATGTTAATTCTGATTCATCCTTGCGCTTCACTTCCACATGTTTGACCATCGTAGATTCCAGCTCCACCATGAGTCTTCTTATTAAGCTTCACAACATATTCCTAATGTTAATTCTGATTCATCCTTGCGCTTCACTTCCACATGTTTGACCATCTTAGATTCCAGCTCCACCATGAGTCTTCTTATTAGGCTTCACAACATGTTCCTAATGTTAATTCTGATTCATCCTTGCGCTTCACTTCCACATGTTTGACCATCGTAGATTCCAGCTCCACCATGAGTCTTCTTATTAAGCTTCACAACATGTTCCTAATGTTAATTCTGATTCATCCTTGCGCTTCACTTCCACATGTTTGACCATCATAGATTCCAGCTCCACCATGAGTCTTCTTATTAAGCTTCACAACATGTTCCTAATGTTAATTCTGATTCATCCTTGCGCTTCACTTCCACATGTTTGACCATCGTAGATTCCAACTCCACCATGAGTCTTCTTATTAAGCTTCACAACATGTACCTAATGTTAATTCTGATTCATCCTTGCGCTTCACTTCCACATGTTTGACCATCATAGATTCCAGCTCCACCATGAGTCTTCTTATTAAGCTTCACAACATGTTCCTAATGTTAATTCTGATTCATCCTTGCGCTTCACTTCCACATGTTTGACCATCTTAGATTCCAGCTCCACCATGAGTCTTCTTATTAAGCTTCACAACATATTCCTAATGTTAATTCTGATTCATCCTTGCGCTTCACTTCCACATGTTTGACCATCGTAGATTCCAACTCCACCATGAGTCTTCTTATTAAGCTTCACAACGCGCTTCACTTCCACATGTTTGACCATCGTAGATACCAGCTCCACCATGAGTCTTCTTATTAAGCTTCACAACATATTCCTAATGTTAATTCTGATTCATCCTTGCGCTTCACTTCCACATGTTTGACCATCGTAGATTCCAACTCCACCATGAGTCTTCTTATTAAGCTTCACAACATATTCCTAATGTTAATTCTGATTCATCCTTGCGCTTCACTTCCACATGTTTGACCATCGTAGATTCCAGCTCCACCATGAGTCTTCTTATTAAGCTACACAACATGTTCCTAATGTTAATTCTGATTCATTCTTGCGCTTCACTTCCACATGTTTGACCATCGTAGATTCCAACTCCACCATGAGTCTTCTTATTAAGCTTCACAACATGTTCCTAATGTTAATTCTGATTCATCCTTGCGCTTCACTTCCACATGTTTGACCATCGTAGATTCCAGCTCCACCATGAGTCTTCTTATTAAGCTTCACAACATATTCCTAATGTTAATTCTGATTCATCCTTGCGCTTCACTTCCACATGTTTGACCATCTTAGATTCCAGCTCCACCATGAGTCTTCTTATTAGGCTTCACAACATGTTCCTAATGTTAATTCTGATTCATCCTTGCGCTTCACTTCCACATGTTTGACCATCGTAGATTCCAGCTCCACCATGAGTCTTCTTTTGAAGCTTCACAACATGTTCCTAATGTTAATTCTGATTCATCCTTGCGCTTCACTTCCACATGTTTGACCATTGTAGATTCCAGCTCCACCATGAGTCTTCTTATGAAGCTTCACAACATGTTCCTAATGTTAATTCTGATTCATCCTTGCGCTTCACTTCCACATGTTTGACCATCTTAGATTCCAGCTCCACCATGAGTCTTCTTATTAAGCTTCACAACATGTTCCTAATGTTAATTCTGATTCATCCTTGCGCTTCATGGTTGTTTGAAATCTTCGCGTAGCTAGATAAAGTACTTTCAAGTTTAAAACCTGTTGTCAAGCACTTCACAGTGTGTTCCGGCAGCAGTCCTTCAGAGCTAGGTTAGCATGTACAACATCTTTGACCACATCGTCATTTACCATCAGGTCAAAGGCTAGCCTATCAGGTATATATAGTTATTATCATGTTCATGGCGTAGTAAAATGCGTATAAAGCTGTTCCTTAACTCCAACACCTTATATACATATTAATGTTTTACCTTATGTACATTTCTTAACCTCAATAATCCCTCTAATTAGAGTAATTACTCAATTCCATAACCACCCATGTATACATATGTATACCTATATTATACACATACGCACACACAAGTAATGAATGGATCTGGAGCACACCCCTCGGGCGGTTCGCTCAATCACTGCTGGCATTCGTATTATAACGTGCGCCATAGCCGGGGAGTTAGTGTGCTTCTCAGTTAAGGTACGTCATATTTTTTTATTATTATTTGTGAGTGGCGACAGATAACGCGGAGCAGTGGTAAATGGTTTCTCTAAGTCGCAGATATATGGCTGTTCAACTGTGCTTGCTTATAGTTCTATCACTATTATCACTATGATTGTAGGTTAATGTTCTTTGGAAGAGTAAAAAAGTTAAAAAAAAAAATGCTTAATATGATTACTAGCATTAAGTATTCGCTAGGCACGCGGGTGCCAAGCGAAAATCTTATTTGCAAAATATAAGAAGTTTTTGTACCGGAATCGTACCCACGTCTTCCGATTTTACGCCGGGTGCCTAAACAACTCAGCCACCGGTACATACTCGCTTGCCAGACCACTTGATTTCATCTGATTGGAAGAAAATATTTTTCAAACACTAAACTCCCGCAATTGTGTCGCTACCCTTCTATATTTTTAAATATGTTTATAAACACTATCCGGTGCTGAAAGAAAATCATATTTACACAGAGCAGAGGGTTCGATTCCCGTCAGGGACAAAATTGTTGTGCTCTATACGTATACGTTTTTGCGACTATATACATAGAAATTTCCTAAATTTCTTTTATTTTTGATAATATAAAAGCTTTTGTAAGCATTTTTATTATTTCTACGAGTATATCTAAATTGAAGTTTTTATCTCTACACCTGTACCTTTCTCGACCTCTGGCTGGTTGGTTGGACATACCGAATGGAAAGTAATAGAAAACCTTGCGAGAACTCTGAGGAAAAAACCGCTTGTCGATGGGTGCGTTATGAAAATAAAATCAGCTTGCTTTTTCCAGAGGTGAAAATCGCTTCTGGTGGACTCTTGGGTCAGTGATTTCAAGGCCGATGATTAAGTTTATACATTTTTCTTTGGTGAAATGGCAGACAAAATTGATCCTTAATCAGAACAGTTGCAAGCTCTTAAACTTGTAATATGTAGAAGCTATAAGGAATGTTTCTAAGCTGCACCTAGCATGACTAGCTATTACTTTGTTAGGTTTTTAATCTGACACATGAAATTGTGGTTTGACCTTTATGATTTTCACCGTTCAGGGCTTTAACCGACCAAAAAAGGAGGAGGTTCTCAATTCGTGTGTTTTTTATGTTTGTTACCTCAGAACTTATCACTGGGTGGGCCGATTTTAAAAATTATTTTTTATTTGAAAGCGACAAAATTGGTCAAGCCACTTTTTAGTTATGCTCTAATAAATGATATATATTTTCCTAATACGTACATGTGTTCTGCCTGCTATCCTCAAGAGCATTGGTTCTCAAGAATAACAAGAGAACACACGTTCCCATCTCACCATCGACCACATGCCACAAGCGATCACCCATACTACATACAATATGGAAGATCAGCGCTGGTTGTTAACAGCCAGCAATATACTGAGTTGGGGCCGGTTTGTGGCGGGAAACTATTGCTTTTTGATTTTTTATTTTTCATTGTTAACTGTTATTTTTGTGTGTGCTTAGTTTTAGTTTTCTGTTACAAATAAATGATATTCTTATATTCTTATATTCTCATACAAGTCACGACCGCATAGAACGTTGCTTAACCCACCAACCACTAGGTAGGCTCTGCTACTTCATTCAAACTAAAGAAACTATTTCTTTATATTCTTCTTAAGTTGTAGTCTTGTGCCTCAAGTTTTTGCTTCTGGTTTGCATGATGTCCGTTTTTTTTAATTAATAATAACAAATATTTTAAGACATTTAATTAATATTTCAATAATACACCTAAAAAATATCGAGAATTTTCTCGATTGAGCGCTGCGTGGCGTTTGTGACGTCACGTCAGCTTAACAAGAAAATTATTTACATATTAATATACTAATTTCTTAAATGAATTTCGTTATTAATAAATAGGAGTGCAAAGTAACTCCTGTATCTATTCATAGTTTTTTCATCATTAATTTTGAAAATAAATATCCTGTTAAAATTCTAATTCTAAAAGAGTTTTTAGGATAATAGTGAATATAATAATAGAATATTTTATGGAAAAATAGTAAAATAAGCCTAGATATTACTTTCAAGGTAAAACATTCAAAATTTCATCAGTTTTGAATACTCATGGTGTTTAAAATGCGACGAAACTATCATATTGTTGCAAACGCTACCACGCGCTACGCGTGTAGGCATGCGTAGCACGTAGCACGTAACTCAGAAACGTGTTGTTTTCTTAAAATTTGATGTTTCTCTCCAATTTTTACACGACTGCTGTTATACATATAATTAATTCACAGTCAATACAGTATGCACTCAATAGCTCATTTCATACCTTAATAAATTGTATAACAATTTTGCTGTCGTTATGTACATCTTTTGTTTTCTTCAAAATATTTTCTTTAAAGGCCAAGGACATTATTACATAATATTATGAAAATAAAAATTTTACTTAGATGACGCATGACTGTGTCTGTGATCATTCATTTTACTAAGCCTTTTTTTTACCGACGGTCTGCCTTTATTAACACAATACTATGAACTAAGTATATACAAAAAAAACATACAGCTTTACTAAATTACAATTATTATGTATATAATTATATAGTAAATTAATTATATACAATTATATAGTCATGCTCGGGATTTGAACCCGAGTCATCCACCCGTTTTAGCCGGGGTCTGACCGACTTAGCTGACATAACAATGAGTCATAACTCCAATTTTTCCTATTGTTCTTTAACCATGGTATTGAGATGGAATTTTGTAATGCAATCCGCAGAGCATGCGTTATTGCAAATATAAATAAAAAAGCATACAGCTACTACAAAGAACGGATTTTGACAGCCTATGAGCTATTGCAGGTTCACAGGCAGTCCAAATGCTACAGCCCACAAGCGGTTGGCATCATGCCCAGAAAGCATTGCACCGTTGGATTATAATTCTTTTTTTTTTAGCCATTTACATGCCAATATTTTCGTAACGCGTCGCATCAATCAAGCTCTCCGATAAGCGATAAGCTTAGAAAAATCCGATAAGTTCCAGGCCCCCATGGACCCAATTTTTCCAAACCAAACGACTCAAAATGTAACCAATACCGAGGTTAGCATACTTGTGCCGCTTGAGGTACTTTGCTGAAGTAGGAGCGGTGCCAGCCCTCACGTTAGTTTCAGAAAGATGTGACGGCGCTAAAGTGTCTACGCAAGTAGCGTCCCACACTAAGGGCCGTCCTAACTTATACGGAACCAGAGTCATGCCGTCAGGTCTTTTACTATCGTCACGCATCAGACCATTCGGTTCAAGAATAGCTGCAATATTGAAGCTGGTATAAGCCCGGCGGATGATATCGTGGCGTGGCGGGAAATTCAAGAAGCGCTTCGAGAACAAGAGAGGCCATGGTGAATGAGTTAATCAACTGCAGTATCACAATGGCAGTGATGTGCAACACAACACCTTGCTTCCAAGCTTCATCTGATATCGAGATGAAAAGATGTATCTATAAGGCTACCAGATTTTAAAAAAAGGCCCCCCTTTTTTTTTAAGCGGCGTAAGTATGCTAAACTCGGCAGTGATTACATTTGAATTGTTTGGTGTGAAAAATATGGGTCCTTGGGGGCCAGCAGTTCATCGTTATTTTCTAAGCTTATCGGGGAGCTTGATTGATGCGACGCGTTACCAAAATGCAGGCACCTAATTGACTCAAAATATAAGAATTGTAATTCAAATTCAAATAATTTATTCATTCTTGGCATAATGCCAACCGTCAGTGGGCTGCAGCATTTGGACTGCCTGTGGGCCTGCGAGCGGTTTGTAGGTTGTCTAAATCCTTTCTTTGTAGTAGCTGTATGTTTTGTATGTAATTCATAGTGTTGTGCTAGTAAAAAAAATGTGTAGGTAAAAAATACCAAACATATTACAACGCTCACAGAAGGAAAATTCAAGTTGCACGTGAAAAACATTTTGATTATGATATCTTTGTTTGAAGCAGTGATGGCTCAGTGGCATTGGCTATGGACTGCCGCGCAGCAGGTCCATGGTTCGAATCCCGCCGCGGGCTTGAGCTTCACCGCATGGTGGAAGGGCATTTTGCGAATGCCCGCCTGGCTAGCGACCACCCTCAAGTAGAAAATCTGTCGCCAAGCACCTAACGGTGTGTTCCGGCAGCTGTCCTTGAGAGCCAGTAATTCTAGGTTAAGCCTGTTAACACCTTCGACCACATCATCACTTACCATCAGATGAGATTGTGGTCAAAGGCTTACCTATATACAATAAAAAAAAAAATCTTAGTACACAGTTTGTGATTACTTACACGACAAAATGCTTGGACTGTTTCACCTCTTCCAAGCTTTCGCCTTTCACCCACTAAATGTAAATAAATATTGTAATTATTTTACTAAATAATAAGTAACACATTGCAAAACGACGTTAAAAAAAATGGCCCCGAGTTTCTATAGTGGCTCTATAATATTTTTTTTTGCTGAACGTGGTAGTACTCTGTAGAATATTTCAATATTAAAACTTGTGATTGACCTTCATAAGAGCGTCGTAGACGCCTCAATTGAATAAATGATTTTGACTTTGAACCAAGATGAACCACATAGAAACAGCGAAAAAGCACGATCTGTTTTAATTAATTGATCTTAATTACACTGTGGTTGGGTCACCTTCTTTACCTTGCAGATGTATTATGTATTGTGTGAGTATTGCTTAGCTACGGAGTAGTCACAATTCGGCGACTAAATATTTCATGTATCAACACGAAACATTTTCCTCCAAACCTCCGACTTTAGCCAACATACCACCTTATACAATATGGGTTAAAAGAAAGTCCACGTTAAAAGCAATGCTGTTTTTTCCACACCCACTCAACATCACTGTGTACAATATATCCATTTATCTTTCTTCTACCTTCATTTTGAATAAATTGATATGTTTGCAGTGCCGTTTTCAATTAAGGGCTGCTTTGAGCATGTATGTACAAAGGATTGATATAAAAGATTGACAGAAAAAGTACACACTCCAATAAAACAGTAGGAAAAGAAAAATTGCTAATATTAATAATTTACTTCATTTTCAGGAACTTTTATCAAGATTACAATTTTTTGCACGATGACGGATGTAAAGAAATTTTCCACCCACATTTCAAATGATCAACATATTCTTTCCGAGCTTGTGAGGTGAAACCAATTACTATTGCATGCAAAACAATAGAAGTAACAGGTAAAAAAAAAATACAACTATCGGTAACCTATCCAAGTAATGCCTCTAGCGGACTTTGTTTGCAACGTGGCGAATAAAGATGGCAATAAAGATATTCGTAACCAAAATATATTTTAAGGAAACAAACATTTTAATTAACCAAAAACTGGAACCGACTTCAACACTCAAAAGTGTGAAATAACTCGTTGAATTAGATACCATGATAGTTCAAAAGTACCTATTATCACAATATTGTGCGTATGGTACCGACTTCGACAAGTTATTTCAGACTTTTGAGTGTAAAAGTCGGTTCCATTTTTTGGTAAAATTTTTTTTTACTATTTAGTGACCCTTGTTACTTACGGGATCGATTGTCATTCAATGTCAACGAATATATCATCAAAATAGGAAAATATTTTTCAGTTATTGGAGTGTTACTAAAAAACGACTTGACTGCGTTGATGAAAAATGAGTCCAAACGACAGCAGCTTTCAACTAAAAAAAGAATTACCAAAAAAATATACAGATGAATTAAGAACCTCCCCCTTCTTTTGAAATGGAATAAAAATATTTTAACGGCAAAATCGTGTATCATCAAGTTGGTGATTATTTACAAGACAAAAATGCTTATAATATTCCACCTCTGCCAAACCACCGCCAGTCACCTGTTTAGTAAAAATTGAAATCATTTTAAAATACACCTAAAAATTGTAAAAGAGTAAAGACATAAAAAGAATGACCCCGAGGTTCTTGCCCGTTCTTCTTGAAGTGGCTCATTACTATTTTTGCTGAATGCGGCAGTTGAATATTTTAATAGTAAATTATGTAGTTCTGTTAGGCGCGTGGGGACAAATTTAGTCATCGTTCGCAAATTGCCCTACTACTATGCAAATGCTCTACCACCATACGGATGCCTTGCCACCATGCAAAGTGCCCTACCACTATTCGAAACTTAGTGACTTACAGTAGATTTTTACTCATACTGATAGGCGATATACTCAAGTCACTTTTACTATCGAACTTATGTTACTGAAGGTAATTAATTCCTTCAGCACTGTACCAAAAGAGTCCATTTCATAATCTGTAAAGTTTCAAGAAATCCGGCTTTGCAAGACGAGGCAACTTTCCATAACTGATTCGTAAGGTGACCCTCCCGCTTCAAACAGCCGCGCCGCCGGGAAACTTGAAATATTCTCTATCCTTTACATTTCACCTCACTTCCCAATATTTAAGGCTAAGAGCATCACCATACTGCTGTGGATTTGCTACTTTGACCGTAGTGAATAAAAAAAAAAATTTAAAGGCACTTTTAAAAATAATTTCTATTAAAAATTATACAGCTTATTACTGCCCACATTGCATACGAATTTAAGTTATGCAGTAAAGTGATTTTTTTTAAATATTCTCTGAATAGAATGTCAACAATTGAACATTATATGCAATACGCGACTCATTATGTATGAAGTGAAAAAAATTGCTCTTTGAGGACTGAACAGTTGTTTTTCCGTATTAGTGTATAGTTTCCGATACTTTCTTATTTCTTATAAAATTTATCACAGCATCCTGGTCAATGTAACGCACGTCAAAATATCCCGTAGATATCTGACGTAACAATGTAATTTCCTGCAGTCAACTGATCGTGAGTTGTTGTTTGATTATGTAACTTTGTAGCAAACGGACACTTGTAGCTCAGATAAAGGTTTGCGGCTGTCAATATTTTAATATTATGTAACGTGCATCTTTATAATAATATAGACGTATAAGTTGCACAGATAAGTTAATGCGAATCATTGGTTACCCAAAAAAATTTAAAGTAGAAGTAATTTATGAACGGCGTTACCAAGTAACCACTACCTATCGTTGAATACATTTTTATCTCTTATTTACTGACACATGGCACGCCATTTCTTAGCATTTCAGTATCTATCGAGGCTTATTTGCAAAAATAGCAGTCAAATCTATGATTTTAAACAGCATCTATCAAACATTGAGTGCTACAAAGTCACATAATCGAAAGTCTGATGGTTTTCCACTGCCTATAGGCTAACAGTGGCCGTTAGTTTTCTCAACTGGTGTGTATAGCTAATACAAAGAAACACTATGTACTGAATATAGGTTGTAGTGTTTTTCAATATTTTTGACATCTGTAACACAGGTCCGAACTAGCACAGCTGTCAAAGTCCCAATAGATCAATTTGTATCAATGTTCTGTATATCTAATTAGATATACCTACATAACATTTACCATTAGTAAGTTCCAGTAAAGGCATAATAATGAAATAATGAATAACATTATATTTTACATTTGTGCTGTACGTACTGAATGTGTGTGTGTGGTTTTTTTGGGCAATGAACTATTAATATTAATAACAAAGAAATCTTTATATTGTCAGAAGTAAATATTTACGAACTCCATAATCGCAGCAGTGTGACAGAGCCTTAAACTACGACCACAAATTAAGTAACTTTATAAACGCTAGAGCGAGTCGTCAACGGAAACGAACGAAGCGACAAATAAGATGAAGTCGTCCATTGGTTCTGTGAGGACTGGGAAGCCGGAAAAGGATCAATAATTTGTACGGTTGATTGCTGTTTATTGCTTTGTTGTTTACCAAGTTTCGTGCATTTCTTATCGATTGATAGTAGAAAAGGTTTGGGTTTTTCTGATGAATATATATTCACTAATACTCTGGAGTCTCGCTCTGTAGATGGCAATAAAATCGACGCCTATTAAATGTGGCTAAGATTACCGTAAAATGCCTGGCAAAAACATGGGAGATCAAACACCCTTGCCTACTATTTTGGCGTGCTTTGTTGATGGTTGGATTCACAATCTGTACTAAACCAATTTTTTTTCGTGTATGTGTACTATATTGAAAAATAAACTCACTTTATTTAAAAATATTATGAAAAAATATTGCATAATTAATCGGTTTTGAAAATACAAAAGTAATGCAACGTATACGGGCTTGCCGCGTTAGTACCTCGCTCATACGTGGATAACAGTGAGACTTCCTACCTCCCTTAATCCCATAAAATATGTGAGGAATTCCTGTAACCATGTGACCTAAGACAATAGGAGTTCGATTAGAAGCAGTAAAGGTAAGGTACGTCGCGCAGTGTACACGGGAATGGTTTTCTCACGCCTAATCCTGCAGCCTCACAAGACGAGCGAACGCAGTACGTGACGGGGGATTCCCTAGATTACGTGAGAGTTAATGTTGTGGTAGGTTGGTGATACGCACCTGAAGGGTAGCTCTGGCAGTACGGAGGGAGGAAGCCCAGTGAATCACCTTGGCTAATGCTAAGGTAAGTGGTTGGTTGCACCCAGAGAATAGTCCTGGCTAGTACTAGGAAAGAAGATTTAGGGTTTTGGGAGTTTAGAATCCTAGTAATATGTAATTTATGATCGAGGGAAGTTCTTAGTGAAACTCTGTGTTGTCGTTAGTATTGTGTCCGGTATTGTTATTCTTGGTACTGGTTGTAATGCGGTTATTGATAAGGTATGTTTTGTATTATGGTATATGAAGGTATTTACTTAAAAACTTCTGGTATGCTTCTGTGCTAGTACAGAGTTGAGAAAACAACAAACCTCGTTTGAGATACGACTTATTTTTAAATATGTTCATGCTTATATACTTGTGTTCCGTATTAACTATTTGTTAATTATTATTTTATAGTGTCTCATAACGCGTCGTTTTTTATGTTATTTTGACGGAACAAGCTCGAGGCCCATCTGATGTTAAGCAGACTAACCTCTGGCTATAACAGATGCATTTCGTCACAAGTCACGAATAGTACAGCGCCCGTTACCTTGAGACGTAGTTGTTAAGTTTCATGTGCCTGTAATTTCACTGGCTCTCAACTGCCGGAACACACCGTTAGGTGCTTGGCGACAGTTTTCTACTTGAGGGTTGTCGCTATAAGGCGGGCATACGCAAGAAGTCCTTCCACCATGCGGTGAAGCTCAAGCCCGCGGCGGGATTCGAACCACCTGCGGCGCGGCAGTCCATAGCCAATGCCACTGAGCCATCATACCATCACGTCTGTGCGACCTTCCTATAGTGCTGGTTTTATGCCAGCTTGAACGTCCGCTGCTTATTTCACGGTCACGCTGACTTGACGCAGCATTGGATTGCGAGATGTACGATGTTTGCTTGAACATAACGGACAATACATATTACCTTTTCCCTGATATCATAAGCATACCTATCACTACCAATAATCAAAATTATAATGAATAGATTCAGGCGTTACTTTTCGAAAATCCATATTCAACAATAACATATATTTTAAGAAAACATGAAATAAATATTTTAAATGAACACTTAAAAATATTAAATATAATATCTAGTGACAATTCCGTATAATTTTCCTGCTAAGACGATGTGACGTCACAAACACAACGCAGCCAAACTGAAAAAAAATTTCGACGCATTTAGATTCTTCACGAAGCATCCTCAGGAGATTTTGACTCGACGAGTGCACGATCGAAAATAATTACTTTTATATTCTCGATATATTTTTTATATTTTATAAGTATTTTATTAAAATATTAATATAATGTTTTCTTAAAATATTTTTCATATATGTGTTATTAATAAAATTATAATTAATTTCCACTCCAAAATCAATTTTGTGAATGTGCAATCTGTGTACACAAACGTATCTTCCATCTCCTTCCTGTTATCAAATAACAAGACGCGTTGAAACGCGGCCGGCATCCCAACATTCCAAAAATACACACGAAGCACATGTCATTTATTTCATTACCATAATGCGTACCTGTATAAAACACCCCAGCTTCTTTGTTTCCCGAGAGATTTTATTTTGAAGCGCTTGATAGATTATTTGAAAATTTACTTACTATGTACTGAAATATTTGTTCATCTTCACTTGATTAGCTTTAAGCTTAAGATTAAACAACTGGTTTAATGTGTCATTCTCATTTCGTTTTAAGTATACTCTGTGGTTTTTAATCGGAAAATAAGTATTGGTTTAATTATCCATGCGTATACTTTATCTGTGGTGTGAATTTAATACTGTACCTGATTGCGTTTGTTATTAGAGGCCGCTGAAGAGAAGCTCCCACAGAAAAATAGGTATTTTAACAAAATTATGCTGTCTCGCCGCTAAACGCCGGCCTCGCACTCCGCGCCCCGCACCGTCGTCAAATCCCATAAACATATAATATGTATAGGTACTACAGTACAGAGTCGTCCAGTCGAGTCATTATTGAATTCTCTTTGCACCCGCGCCGCGCCGCGCCTCCGCTCCACGCCGCTGCACCGCCGCGCCGCCGCGTCGCCGCTCCACGCTGCACCGCCGCCCGCGCGCTGCTGGTTACTTTTACTTCTCGTCGACTTCAGTTAAATTTTTGAACCAAAAACTGGAACCCACTTCACCAGAAGTGTGAAATATTTTGTTGAAGTCGGTACCAAGATAGTTGAAAAGTACCAGTTCAATAATCAATAGCAATATTGTGCGCATGGTACCGACTTCAACAAGTTATTTCACACATTTGGGTGTTGAATTCAGTTCCATTATTGGATTTAAAATAAACTGTCTTTTTATAGTGACCCTTGCTACTTACGGGATCGATTGGCATTCATTGTCAACGACTACATCATCAAGATAGGTAAATATTTTTCAGTTACTGGAATGTAACTCAAAAATGGCTTAACCGATTTTGATGAAATTTTAATGGGACCAAACGACAAGCATCAGATTTAAAACAAAACATATTTTTTTAAATCGGTTAACCCAGTCAAAATTTCTGAGGTAACAAACATAAAATAAATACAGACGAATTGAGAACCTCTTTCCATTTTGGAAGTCGGTTATTGTATTTCGGTGTGACTTAGTTATTATATTTTTTAGTGTACTATTATTTCATTGTTTTATTTGCCTTCCTTTTGATATGAAACCTTAACAATTCATAAAAAACACATAATGTTTTCATGTTTTAATTGATTATGATTACAAATATAATAATTGAATTATGGTCCCAGAGTATAATATATAAAAAAAATACATAAACAAATGTCATTTGCACGTCATTTAATGTACTTACCTGAGTACTTGATAGGGCAAGAGTTACTATCCATCCACCTTCCAGATTTCCTTAACATTATTATAGTTCAGCGGTTTTCTTAGTTACTCCCAACCGAGCAGTGTAACGACTACCTATCTTGATAATTTCACTGTTGACGGTGCCACACCCCAATCGGTGTCTTCCGGTCCGATCCCATGAAAATATACCACATGTTATCAGTTATATTTTCTATTATTCATATTTTCCGTTCTGATCCCACTTATTATTTAAAGTGGGATTTAACTAATTTACAAAGTACCAGAAGGGCAGAAGTTTAAAGAAATCATATCTACTACGCTGTATACATATGATTTCTTTTGTTTTTTCTTCTTTGTAAACATACTAGAAAATAAACTTATGGTTCTCGTCTTTTTAGTTTATCAACTGAATAATCCAAACTGAACAAACGATGTTGGTCTCACGATTATTATTATAAATAATAATACTTTTACATTAAGAAAATATTGTAAAACTGTTTGTTGGTCCTTAGAAAAAAATAAAGACGAAGGTGATCATTTGCTTTTTACAATGGTCCTGTAATTATTACGCTTACAAGCTACTAACGTATATAAAGTACTTGTCAACAATACTAAATTGAAAGCATAAAAAACCTGTACCTTGAAAAAGGTCACATCGGAGAAGACTGCTGTTATAATATCGAGGACTTACCAGAAACTCGCAGAAGTTCAAGACCTTAATGGCTACATGGTGACTCAATGGCTAGAAGACTAAAGTTTCGTAAACATATTGTGTACTATATAAGGAACATCATCGAACATTTTATGGAATGCTGGCATTTTAAATTATATAGTAACATTATTAAAATGCACCACAATAAATACCAGCTTTGTTAAATTATTTAGAAAAAGATGCCAACTTAAATATATTATTTAACAATCAATATAAAACAAGGCAATAATCACTGAAGCGTAGTTTCACAAAATAATTTGAAGAAATAAATGAATTTACCATGTTACAGATCAACTGCAAAAAGCTGAAATCACAGTTGGTTTTTTTGGAAAAGTTTTGCATATTTTAATGTTGTTGATTACTTATTGTCTTACTTTGTAGTCTGAATTGTTACTCTTAGGCAAACTCGTTTTATTGTTTATTTTGGAAGCTATTGACATCTTTAAATAATATTTCGTAGATATAATCTACTATATGGCATGTTCTATAATATCTATACTGTTTATATATTTTATTACAAATTTTACATAAAATTGCTTGTTTGTTAATTATATGCTTTCTTCTAAGGTAAATTGGCTGAAGGTTTAAAAAATTATATTGGTATGACCTGCGGATATACAGCCAACTGTATGAACAATTTTAATATAATATTGTTTTTATACTGTTAGATGGAAAAATCATTAGCTACTGGCAAGATTCGAGCCTGCAACTACAGGTACCTGTGATCGTGAGATCCGATCCCAGTCCTAATTATATATTTTTTCCATCAAACATTATTTTTACATTCTCGCTAAGCATGCGTAAATGGTTATAAAAATATACCCATATTGTTTGTATATAGTTATTTTCCTAATGTTGATTGTTAGTTTCGATATCTTAGTTGAACTTTTACAATAAAGAGTGATATCGTTTTAAAGCAGCTTGTTTTATTCTTATGTAAGTACATTTAAAAATAAAAGAAAGAAGTAACTCAAAGTATTTTTTTAAGGAAAAATAGTAGATAATGATTTTTATGTTTTAGTTATCGATTCAGCCACATTTATGTATGTACATATACTGATTATTTACTGATGAACTTAAGTTAATATAATTTAAGTGAGTTCTCTGCGTGAGTTTCATAACTTATAATCACAACTTATCTAATAGCTAATAATATATTTTATAAATATGTATTTCTGTAACAAGATTTACAGTATGAAACTCCTATGAACTTCTGCTCTCCTGGTAACTTGCGTATTCTTATATTGGTATGTGTACCAATGTGTGTTGTCGTGTTAAGCATAGTTTCATAAATTTCTTCCTTTATTGATAACGTACCCAAGCTATAACTATTATCAGTCTGGACCATGAAACAATGAGTGGGATCAGACCGGAACGAAAAATTTATATTGTATTTGTATTGTATTTATATTTGTATTGTCTTGCAATTTTATATTGTAAGTTAACGGTGTGGGATCCGATTGTGGTATCAGACCGGAATACACAAATCATTCCCGTAAGTGGCAGGGCTAACTTTTTTTTTAACATAATACCTATAATGAAACCTAACAAATGAGAAATAATTTGTCGAAGTCACCATGACCACAATATGGAGATCATACTTTCAAACTGTCATGGTACCGACTTTGACTAGTTATTTCAGACTTTTTGGAAGTCGGTTTAATTTTTGTTCGTTTTTTATTGTGTGATGAATCCATTTTATAAAAAAACATGTTTTATGTGTATCGAAGAACAAATATCCTATACCTACTTACTTTAGAGACTTTACTAGATTTGCTACAAAATGTGCTGTGACATTTAATTTACATTATATAATATCTACAACGTCGGCTCAATCAATTTTCGTCATAATGTAAGCTAAGATTTCACGACAAAGATATACTTAGAAGGATAGGTAAAAATATGAAATTTATTAATAGGTAAAAACTGATGTGTTTGTTTGTTTAGGGAGGACATAGATGCTGGCTACCGCCTGTGCGGTCGTCCAGCTCCACCGGGTTTTGGGCGAGGGCCTGGCCCTACAATAGCCCGGGAGGGAGAAGTGCCGAAGGCACTTCTCCCGAGACGGGCGTAGAAGGCGAAAAGCGCTTTCTACCTCCGTCTCCTGCGGACGCCGAAAACGTACCGCTACTATAGAAGGGGTTGACAGCGAGCTCAAGGGCACCACTGTGGTTCGGACCTCGGCTTGTCTCGCTGTCGAGAGACATGGGGGGGATCGGAGCAAAATGCCTCTGTGCAACTGCAGTGTTGCACAATTGGGCCCTACTGAATAATACTCTTTGACTATTTGGAGAGCAACTTATCGTGACCTTGTTTTTGCCTCGAGCTCGCCGGCGAGCTCGGTGTTTGATTGTGTGACCTCTGATTACCTCACACCTGGGGATTTTACCTCGACGACTTGCGGATAACGCTAAAGCTGCCAACGTAATGGCTGCGATGGGGTCATCCGGGTCGTCTAATACCTGCCGTGGTCGGCGACGGGGGGGTTTGAAAAATGGGATAGAAGAGGCAGTCGAGTAGTTCGATGCCTGGACAACCAATGGGTTCGGGTGGTGGGGCGCTCGATCAAAGTATCGGCGGGCGCAGTCCTTATTGAACTGCGCTAGAGAGGGAAGGTTTAAGTCGCAATGCAACTCGGTGTTCCGGATATACCACGGGGCGCCGGTTGCATTACGAAGAAAACGGTTTTGGATGACTTGAAGTTTATGAAGGTGGGCCTCACTAGCATGACTAAACACTACTGATGCGTAAGTCATGATGGGGCGGATGCAGGCAGTGTAAAGTGTCTTCTTATTACTAAGAGACATTTTACTCTCTTTGCGAAGTAGGGGACCAAGGCGACCCATTATGAAGGCCGCTCTGTTACGGACGGTTGTTATGTGATCGTTAAAGGTGAGATGACGATCAAGGGTGACTCCGAGGTATTTTGTTCTAGGAACCCAGGGAATGGGTTCGTCGAACAAAATAAGCGGTTTCGGGTAAGGGGAGCGTGTCTTCTCAGTAAAGCACATAGCTGTGCTTTTAGCTGGGTTGACCGCGATGCGCCATTTTTGGAACCAGTCACCGATCTCGGTGATGGCCCGTTGCATGACGAAATAGGACTGTCTGTTGATATGCCACCCAGTGGTGTAAATGGCGGTATCATCCGCATATTGGGCTAGGAATACTTTGGGCTGAGAGCGTGGGATGTCACTGGTATACAGTGCAAAGAGAATAGGTGATAGCACGGAGCCCTGAGGGACTCCGGCTCTGACTGGGTGGGGGGAGGAGAGGGTGCCTTCCACGCGATAGCGAAAGCTTCTGGCTTTAAGGAAGTCTTGTAGGATGAGCACAAGACGTTCTGGCACGCCAAATTGGTATAGCTTGTAGATCAAGCCGTTGTGCCAGACTTTGTCAAAAGCTTTCGCTACGTCGAGGAAGACTGCTAGCGTAGTCTGGGGTTTGGGGTACTTATTGAAGCCCTCAATGATGTGCTCCGTGAGGCGGTGCACCTGTTGGACGCATGAGTGTCCGGGTCTGAAGCCAAACTGCTCATCTGGGATAAGGTGGTGTTCCTTAGCATGGGACTGGAGACGGTTTGCAAGTAACCGCTCGTAAAGTTTGCCTAAGGCACTGAGGAGGCTGATGGGGCGGTAACTGGTGGGGTCAGATGAGCTTTTGCCTGGTTTGTGAATGCCAATGACATTTGCACATTTCCAGGTGTCTGGGAATAAGCAGTGGCTCATAGCAGCATTGAAGATGCTGACTAAGAGATGGATGAGAGGAGGAGAGAGGGTTTTAAGAACCCTGTTAGAGATGCCATCGGCACCGGGGGATTTGCGCGGTCGGAGGGCCTTGATCAGTCTCTCCACCTCAGCGTAAGTCGCTAAGGTGATTGGTGGGAGTTCAGAGGTGACCACAGAGCTTTTACGTTCGACTTCAGCATCCACCGAATCGAGGTGAGCTTGGTCAACGTGATCTACGTTAGGGGAACACTGAGCCTCTAGGCTATCAGCTAGGCACTCAGCTTTGTCTTCGTCAAAGAACGCTGGGACTAGTGGGACTGGTCTGTATAAGGGAGGCATGTCGTTATGGTTACTTCCTTTCAAGCCTCGCGCCAAGTCCCAGTAAGCATGGTGGCTTGGCACGAGGTTTGAAAGTTTATCGCCCCATTGTTGATCACGCAACTCAGACATGCGACTTTGAACCATGCGTTCAAAGTGGCGTTTCTTAGTTTTGTTCTCTTTACTGGGGTAAGAGTCGTAATGTCGGGTCACTGCTTTACTCTCCGTCACCAATCGTCTCACATCCGCTGGAATGACAAGGCGCCGGTCGTCCGGCACTATGACCTCCTTTGCGGATGCACCTACTACGGTGGAGAGGTGATTGGTGAACGAATCGATCGCAAGGGTTACGTCATCTTTTGTCAGGATGTCGTCAGGGATCTTGTCTAGGTCCGGTGAACTGATAGCCTTTAGGGCATCGCCTACTTGCTTCCAGTTCACTATCGTCTTAGTGGGGCGGGGGAGGTCAGTCGTTGGGTCGGGACCTAGTCGCAGTATAATGGGTCGGTGGTCAGAGTGAAGCTCGTGAACCACTTCTATGGAGCGTAACCGGAGTGTTACGCCTCTGAATAGTGCCATGTCAAGCAAGTCAGATCGGTGGTCTTCCATATAAGGGTAGTGAGTGGGCTCAGTGGGCGCAATTATGTCAAAGTTAAGTTCTGCGATTAGGTTTTCAAGTGCAATACCTCTGGGATTGTTGACGTTACAATTCCATAGGATGTGCTTACTGTTGAAGTCGCCAATCAGAATGACGGCGCTTCCTAATGAGAATAGGGCTTCTAAGTCAGCTCGGACGATCGGCTTTTTGCAAGCTTGGTAACAGGATGCTATGACTATAGGTTGATGACCAGTCATAGCTAGGAGGCAACAAGATGCTTCCATATTAACAAGAGTCGGGGTAGGTAGGGGAATGCAGTGTAGGGACCTTTTGTAATAGATAAGAGTGCCTCCCCCACGGGAGTTCACTCTATCATCACGTACCGTTCTGTAATTGGCAAACCTAGGGTTCGCCTTCCCCGGTTTTAGAAAGGTTTCCTGCACGCATATGATATCGATAAGGTGGGTACAACAAAAGTCGTGGACGAGGTCACGTTGTCTGAAGAGGCCGTCAGCGTTAAATGACGCTAACGAAACTGAGTACGGTTTCGTGCGTTCGGTTGTACTACCCATAGTGGTTGTACTGGGGAGGGGCCTGGGGAACGAAGCGCTTAAGGGCGCTAAGTAAATTCGCGTGTTCCAATGTATATTGGATCACGTCCGCTGGGGATTGAGCGAAGTGCATCTTGTGCGCTAGCTCGCGGACTTCGTTGATGTCAATAGACATCGCCAGGTCGCTGACTAGTTTGATGTCCTCTTGAAGAGAGGCATCCATCAGCGGCATGGGTGGGGCTTGTGGCCGAGGAATGGCGCGGGGAGGAGGGGCGCGAACGGAGTTGGCAACGGGTGCCGGGAGCGCGGGGTGAGCCGGGGCCGGTGCGCGGGCAGGGGCCAGGGCGCGGGCGGGAGCGGGTGCGGGCGCGCGGGCCGGGGCGCGGGCGGGAGTGATGGTCTTTACCATACTGGGTGGTTTAGACCATGCGTTACGGGCGGGGAGCGGCGCGGGTATTATCTGTGAAGCAGGTATTACCGACAGCTTAGGGCTGACCCGTTGGTAACGGTCATGTGAGGGACGGGTCGGCCTATGCCTTGCCACCCTGTGGTTTATGCGTGGTGCTTTTGGGCAGCCGCGGTAATTCGCGGTATGTCCTTGAGCACCGCATAGAACGCAGCTGGGTGGGTCCGGCGAGTCCCGAGTGCGAGTGCACGCCGCTGTCGCGTGATCGCCTAGGCACTTGACGCACCTAGCGCGAGCGAAACAGAAGCGGGAGGCGTGACCGTATAATTGGCAGTTGTGACACTGCGAGGGACTTCCATTTTTAAATGGGGCTTGTACGTCTAACCCAGAGAGGCCGCAGACCTTTTTTAAATTAAAAATGGCCTTGCCCTCTGGTGTACGGTCTAGTACTACGAGTACTAGGTCATATGGACTGCGGTCCTTCCCGCTGTACATGCGGTGAACCGCATGCACTGGGAAGTCTTGTGCTTTAAGGTCGTCACATACCGCATCGGTATGTATCTCCTTAGGCACACCGCGAATCACAACGCGAAGGACTTTCTCCTCTTCGAGCGCGTAAGTGTGAAAACTTATGCTCTCTTTACGGAGGAGCTTTGTTAGCGCTCTGTGGTCGCTACTAGTGGGCACTTGGACTTTAATGCCCTGCTGCGTGGAGCGGGCATTAGTATAATGGATCCCACGATCCGAAACTAAGCGGGACAGCATGTCTCATTTGCTTTTGTCCTGAATGAACAAAGGCGGAGGCGGTTTTTCGCGACGTGCGCTCGCGTCCTGAGGGGACGCGGCGGTTGAAACCGGAGCGGAGGGAGGAGACGCGAGGCGCGGGGCGGGGGTCGGTTTTTTGCCGGAGGCGGGGGCCTTTGCGGGTGCCTTGGCGGGAGGGGCGGAAGTGGCGCAACTGGCGGCTTTGGGCGCGCGCTTGCGTTTGCGATCTACGACGGTGTAACCGTCGTTATCGGAATCAGAGTCCGTGCGTGAGGCGCCGGCCTGATCTACCTCCATGTCCGTTTCGGATTCCGAAACGGTCTCGACAATGGCGAAGGAGGGACGGGTACTCGCTGACCTCCCGATCGGTGAGTGAGAGCGAGACCGTTCACGGGGAGGGGCTGCCACCGTGCGTCTATTGTCGGGCCCGGGAGCGGGCGAAGTAGGGCTATCCTCTGAATAGGATCGGGTCAAGGGAGGAACGCTGGCCTCCGGGTTTGAAGTCCCGGAGGGAGCGATGAGAGTGTCCGTGAGGCGGGCATTCTCTTCCTCTTCAAGCAGTTGCATATGTGCAACGTATAGATCGGGGTGGCGGAGGGCGAAGGTCTGAAGGACCTGCACCTCACCGTTAGAGGGACGGGACTGCATCCTGAGGGGAATACTCAGGACGCCCTATCAAGGGTTTGAGTTCCCTCACACACCTTGTGAGCTCACTGTGTGAGAGGGAGTGTGTACCTAGGGTGTGCCCTAGTTGTGTACCCTCTCCGAGCTTTTTTCTCGGCGGAGAGGGGTGCTCCTAAGCGCTACTCCGGGGTTGACTAGGGGCGACCCCAAGGCCAGTAATCCCGGAGCCCAGCTTGCTTCGGCTGACCCGTGAAGCGGGAAAGGCCACGGTGCAAGGTTAAACCAAAACAACAACAGTGGCCGTTGTCACCGTAGGGTGTCACACTGCGACCGCAGCAAATGGCGGATTTGATCGTTCAGACGGGTTTGGCTGACGCTACCCCACGCCTGAACGACGTCGCTTAACAGCACAAAGTGTGTTGTTACGCGACTGTTACTATGTTGTGTCGGGTAGTAAAGAGGTGAAATGCGCACCGAAAAGTGCGGTCAAAACAAGACCACCAGCCCGATATGATGTTGTTCGTCCGAAACAAGGGACTTGGGTAGGTGGTAATGCCTGACGTCTTAGAGCGCCTCTGCGCGCCGGCACGGCGAGCTCGTAGCTCACGTTGCACGGCGGTCGGTGGCTGCTCAGCTTCTGCACAGAAAACAAAACTTCGTCAGGACTGCGTATTCCAAGGCACTGGTCTGCAACTAGCGTCGGAACGATGACCCGAGTGAGACGGCAATAGTGCGGGGACTATTGCGGTCTCACTGGGAGATACTGGCGGAGCTGTAGACAGGTGTGCACGGCGTGGCGGCACAGGTCGGAATGAGTCAGTGTGTGAAACTGATGTGTGAACATGTTTTTATATTTATATATTGGGTTATGTACGTCTATAATATATTTTTAAGTTTCGATAATTCAAATGTAATATTCAGAAAACATTAATATTCGTAGAATCGAAATATCTACACCATCGATTTTTTCCCATCACTCACCATCCAACATATCAAAAATGCATAGTGACATCACTAATTCAAGTACCTCTACCTAACTACTATGATTTATTCTGTGCAGCTACCCTGCCCCCCGAACAGAATTGTGCGATAAGGACAATTGCAGCTTCTTCAAGTTTTGACTTAGAATTTCCGCATAATTTGAGTTCTGGGAGAAAACTTTTCTCCTATAGTAAACATTTATCAAATCCAAAAAATTTGGTCTTATTTTATAACTGACAGAACAAACAATGTTTATAGGGTTTCCTTTTTCTTTATTTATCATTATTTTTCATATAAACAATTCACAAACTAGAGATACATTTTTTGAGAAAAAATCGTTATTTAAAAACCCATTAATTCAAATTCCTATAATATAATGATAAAAAGCAAAACTTACAAACCTCAATATTGATAATATCTGTAACCTTTCCAAAAATCATCAAAATCGGTGATTGTTTAGGGGGGTAGAAACATTTTCTCTTTTTGTATGAAAATTCGACACTTCCTTCTCGTCTTAAGCATCATTAATGGATTATCATGATCACTTGAATCATTATTTGATGATAATATTACTAGAAGTTTATTTTATAAGTAGTGAAATTGATCACGTGACAGTGTAAAGTACTTATTGAAAATAGTTTATATTATGTTCTTTATTTATGATGTGTAAAAACATTGAAGATTTTATTATACTTATTGCCATATGTATAGATCACTTGAATCATTATTTGATTATATTAATACTGTAAGTATATTTTGTACGTAGTTTAACTGGTCATGTGACAGCTTTTAACATACTTATTTAATAATAGTTTATATTGTATGCTTTATTTATATGTGTAAAAACATTCAAGATTTTATTATACTTATTGCCATACGTATAGAGCTTGAGATCACACAATTGTCAATTATAAATAGTACTGCGTTTGACGGTAGTCGCTTTGTCACCTTGTTTGTTCACTCACTGCGAGTAGCTTCAGTGTCTGTCGGACCGCCGTGCGGAGCGGACCTCTAGTGGTACCAAAATAGTCTTTAACGACGAAGTGCTGCCCGATTCACTTTCCGTCCGACCGCCGCGCCGTGCCGAACAGACCTCCGGTGGTGTTAAAGTAGTCTTTAACGACGAAGTGCTGCCCAATCAAGATTTTGTGAAGTTAAGTAATGTATTATACTCTTTTTTTATATTATATAACGTCAAATATGGTAATCAATAGTTGATAAGTGTAAATGAAGTGTCTATATACACTAAGTAAGTAACACATTGTTAAAAGACGTTTAAATTAATGGCCCCGAGTTTCTTGCCCGTTCTTCTCGGAGTGGCTCTATACAACTTTGTTTGCTGAACGAGGCAGTAAAGTTAGAATATTTCAATGTTAAAATTTCATTAGAGCGTTGTAGACGCCTAAATTGAATAAATGTTGGTTTCAAAAGGAAAAAGAGGACCCTAATAGGATCACTTTGTTGTCAGTCTGTCTGTCAAGACCTTATTTCTCAGGACCGCGTGGAGGTAGGACATATGCAACATTCTGAGGGGGAACAAAGTTTAAAGAAAGGTTTTTCCTGTTTTTGATTTTTCTTGTAATTTTTTACATCGTTTTTTTCCGTTTGGTTAATATATTTTATGGTTATTAATTATTATTTTTATTAATACATTTTTTTTTTTTAAATTTAATTTGTATAATTTTTTCAATTCAAATACTGAGCTGGAATACATCTATTCCAATACTGAGGTGAAAGGTTAAACTTTGAATATATTTTTTTCTTCATTGTAAGTGTCATATTTTAATTTGCTTTTTTATTTATTTTTTCTTTCGAAGCTTACATTTTGTTAATATTAGGCAAGCAGGTTACAGTCTCGATCGCTTTCTTTCTAGTGAGACTAATACAAATACTTGCTTACTGTACTGTAACAGCCGGATCGTCCACTGCTGAACACAGCCTCCCCTATTAAGGGGGTATTTGCCATAATCCCCACGCTTGGCAGGCGTCTTGGGGACCGCAGTGTAAGTTGGCAGTTCTTTAGAAGACGCTGCTTCCAGAATTTTTTTTTCCCTTAGTAGCCTCTTACGACACCAACGGGATGATATGGGGAGGTGCAATTCTAACCCGGCCCCCCATGGGGTAATACTTGCTTACGGCGTTCAAATACCTACTTACTAACTTGTACTAAAACTGTCACAAGGAATGGGGTCATAATTTAAATTTTAAGTATCACAAAAATAGTTTTCACTAAACGAAGCTGGAATAACCTCCAATTAAGTTAGGGGCGACTCGAGAAGTAGGTCAAACGTTTATTGCTCTTACACCTATACTGCGACTCAGGGTGAGATATGTTACATAGGAGGTAGCGAGAGCGATTTGAAAATGATTGGAGCATTTGAAGCCAATACAAACGTAACTAAAACTTCAATATTTTTATTTTTGCTATAACGCATGCTCTGTGAATTACATTAAAAATTACAAAAGGCTAAAAGTTTGAAGCGCTCGTAGCCAAGTTTGCTTAGCCATTCTGAATCGATCAGCAAAGTTAAGCAACGTCCGCCGCGGTCATGACTTGGATGGGTGACCGCTGGTGACATTACTACTGAGCGCTTCCGTGCTTCGGAGGGCACGTTAAGCCGTCGGTCCCGGTTGTTATCTTATGAAAGCAGTCGTTACAGCATGGTGGTAGGGCACTTTGCAAATGCCCGCCTGGCTAGCTACCACCCTCAAGTTGAAAATCTGTCGCCAAGCACCTAACGGTGTGTTCCGACAGCTGTCCTTGAGAGCCAGTAACTCTAGGTTAGTCTGAACAACATCCTAGACCACATCATCACTTACCATCAGGTGAGATAGTGGTCAAAGGCTAACCTATCAGGCATAAAAATAAAAAAAAAAGAGTGGAAGCCGCGGGTTCGAATCCCGCACATGACTATAATTTTTCCTCACGTAAATTTTTAATTTTGTTATATAAATATCATCATAATTTTAGCAACAAGAATCCACTGTTGAATATAAGGCATCCCCCATACATTTCCAAATATAATGGTTGGAAGCAGCCTGCATCCAGCGTCATCCACCTTGTGGGTGGTCTTCTGACGCTGCGCTTGCTGGTTTGGGGCCTCCATTCGAGAAAATTTAGGCCCCATCGACCGTTAGTTCTACGTCCGTATATCATACTACAATGTAAACCTAATAGTTCTCACTTAGTTCCAGAGGAAAGACGTTTTAAGAGGTTTTAAGAGATCCGTATACAAAAAAACAAAATAGAGCCTTTTTAATGTATTCCGATCACTGATGTATCATATCTGGATATCAAATTAACTAAATTAAAATATTGCGTGTACAATATTAACTCAAAACTAAATATCGTTTACAATTCAATTCATATTTACTTAATTTATTGTTATTATTTATATTTATATAAGACACAATGAACATGCAGCTACTTAATTCATAAAATGATTTTCACTTCTCATGATTGTAAGCTTATGACCGGTGTAAGCGGTGTATTTTCAGAGTTCATGTAAGTAGTTTATCTGGGTCTTTAATGACACCCTTAGATCAGAATTATTATTAAAAACCCAACATTAAGCATTACAGGCCTATTTCATAGTTATGTTATTTATATTCGGTAAAATCTTGAAAAATAGTAACTGCTTCAACAAATAATAGTCAATAGTAGTAGTCAAGTAGTATTTTTTCAAAGCAATGACTCTTTAAATAGTTTTCAGTTCAAATATCAGTTTACATTTCAATAGAACGATAAAACGCTTAACAAAAATAAATTATTTGCAGTCGGGTTTTTACTTCTTTAAATAATTTATACATGTTTAGACTATTGAGTCCTAATCTATTTATTCTTATATCCACAAAAATAAATAAATCATGCGCCGTCAAGGTTGTGATTCATAAATCATCAACAGGGTTCAAAAACTTAACCTTTAGTTAAGTCTGAGATTTCTGTACAATTGGAACTACCTTGAAAAAAAAAACAATGTAAGTAGTTTGAATTCATGTTACCAAACGTGGCTTGTACGTGTGCGCTTCCGTACGCACGTGCCGTACGCACATCAGGAGAGGAGCCTGGAAAAACTAATTATAATTGGCAACACTGCTAAAGAGATCATGAGGACAGTCATTCAGATAGGGTGACAAGATCAGACACTCCTTCGTCTTAAGAGTAGAGTTCACGCAGCGCTTTCCATATAAACGAAGTTTCGTCATATTTTATATAACAAGTGTTCCAACTCGGTGAAATTGTTTATGCCAATTGTTTTTTAAGATCTTTATTAACCATAAATAATAATAAACATTGTACATTTCTAGTGTAAATATAAAACCTAGAAGTGACAGATTTATAATATAGACGTTTTTCAAGCTTATTTGCCTATATAAAACTTGTTTCATAAAAATTAATTAAGAAAAAAAATGAATGTGAGCGTGTAGAGAAGTGTTCAAACTCGGTGAAATTTTGTATGCCAATTGCTGAGCATAATATTTGGCTTCTGGTTCACGCAAAAACAAAAGTAAACAAACATGACCTTCAGATATACAGAAACAATCGTTCACGACGGGAGGACTTGTTATAGGTATTTTTATACCTTACCTATGAATGTCAAAAGATTGCACAGCACTGTGCCTTGAGTGACTTACGTTTGATTTTTAACAAAAAAAATGTAATGAATAGATTCTGTCGTTACGTCGAATCCATGTTTAACAATAACAAACATTTTAGGATAGGAATATTTCAGAAACATCTCACTTTCTCGATCGTGCGCTCGAAGAGTCGAAACCTCCTGAGGAAGTTTCGTGTAGAATCGATACGCGTCGAAGATTCTTCTGATTTGGGTAGTTGGCATTTATGACGTCACGTCGGCTTAGCAGGAAATTTAGGCGGAATTGTCACTAGATACATTTTTTATATAAAAAAATATATTAATTTATTGCTGTCTTAAAATACTAAAAAAAATTGAATTTAATAAATAAAATGTGTTTTTTTTAATATATTGCTGATAGGCTAGCCTTTGACATATCTCACCTGTTAGTAAGTGATGATGTGGTTGAAGATATTGTTCAGGCTAGCCTATAATTACTGGCTCTCAAGGCCGGTTTCCGGAATACACTGTTAGGTGCTTGGCGACAGATTTTTTTCTTGAGGGTGGTAGCTAGCCAGGCGGGTATTCCCGATATACCGTACTACCATGCAAAAAGTAGTATTATCAGCAAGAACTTCCAAAGAAATTAAAGCTAAATAGGTGTAGTTTGTAAGTAATTGTACTTAACGACTCTTCATAATAAGGATAATGGTAGGAACAGAGTGACGTAGATATGTCGTAGCATACCAATACATAGCCGTTGACAGATTAGTCCATGGTTACTAATCGATTGGGCTGCAGCTGAAAGTAACTGATTACTCTATTACTGTATTATTGACGGCAATTAGCCGCACGCGAGCTTTTCACACGGTACACTATTTGAGTAGATCTTTTTGAGCTCTATAATACCCATCAAAATATTTCATATTTGTTTTTGGAAATTTGTATTTATTATTGTTATCATCATCAGCAATTTTCAACTCCTGATCACTCATGTAGCGTAGGAACAATAAAGTCTAAACTCTACGTTCATGAAAATATTTTTCAAAAATTTAACATAATTTAGAACCTACTCTTGTGTTTATGTGAAATTAAAGTGACGAAGAAACTATAGTAATTAAACAACTTTAAACAGTTTAAATCGCGTAAATTTATCATTATGTTTATCCCGACGACGTTTCAAACACTTTGCAGTGGTCGTGGTCATGGGGTGACTAATTGGTTTTATATGTCACATGAGTTATTAAGACATTACCTGGTCTACCGTCAGAATATTTTATATTAGTCATAACGTTGCCTATTCACGCAGTATTCGCTCCCAGTGTCCAGAGGTCTCGCAGAGAAAGGCAAATCTGCAAGATCTCTGGACACTGTGAGCGAATACTACGTGAGTAGGAGACGTTATAAAAAAATCTGACAATAGACCAAATAATGTCCTAATAACTCATATAACAAATAAACCAATTAGTCCCCCCGTGACCACGATCACTGTAGTGTTTGAAACGTTGCGTCGGGACAAAAATAATGATAATTATACGCGATTTAAACCGATTAAAGTTGTTTAATAACTGTGTAATAATCGCGAAATCCTAAGACAACATGACGAAGCAACTATCTGATTATCATATTTTTAATGGGTTTTTTTATGTGATGATTGATAATCAAGCATACCGCCCGCCTGATGGCAAGCGACTCCTGTCGTCTATAGACATCAGCAATACCATTAACTGTCAATGCGTTGCCAACACTTAAGGACTCTATTAATCCCCTTTTTAAATGTTATACTTAGTTGAAAATTAATGCCAGCAAATTTTTAGACCCGGGTATCAAACCCAGGTCCTCGACTTCTAAAGTGGCACTTGTACACACCAAAGAGCCAATCAGCTTTTCTTTTTATACTATATTAATATGGAAAGTACAATATTGTACATATTTATCCAGCCAGTGGTAGTGCATTTTGTGAAAAATCTGGCTCACCTAGCGGCGTGATCCAGGACCTGCCCTTAAAAGCTGCGACCACAATTTCCCATCTTAATCGATCAATAGTGGGTGGACAAAGATTAGATTGTAAACTGAAAAATTAAACTTTTTAGATCCAAATGTAAGAGGTTGTTATTTGACATAAAGAGTTTGCAATTTGACAGTTTAAAATCGCTAGCGCTTCCTTACTACACCATTACCTTTTCACAGCATCTAGAGTTGACATTCTTTCTGGAGCTGTGTTGCCATAAAACATAGAGTTGACGTGTTAAAATTTATCAGGCGGATGGAATTTGAAAGGAACATCATATATTATACACAAGTTAAAAGTTCTTTCAGAAATTGGATGGAGTTAAGGAATAAAAATAGTAAGTTGAGAACAACAGCATCAAAATACTGAAATTATGATTAGAAATTTAATTGCAAAACCGAATTTGTGTCTCTGCTTAGAGAAATTAATAAATTGGGACATGCTTAGGTATTTAAATATTATACAACTAGGTTTGGTAGGTTATCGTGCAAATGCGTTAACCTGTTTTTGTACAGTTGGATAAAAATTATCCTATGTCCTTTTTCGGGTCTCAAACTATTTCCATACCAAATTTCATCCAAATCGGTCCAGTAGTTTTAGACTGAAAGCAAGACAGACAGACAGAGTTACTTTCGCATTTATAATATTATATGTATACAAGGTTATTGGTAATATGCTAACAACCCCTTAGGGTTGACGTCTGCTAGTCCTAACAAACATTTTGAGATATTTTTTTTTGTTTTGAAAAAAAAAAATTTGGTTGCGTTTTTTATGTGTTTGACGGAATAAGTACGAGGCCCATCTTATGTTAAAAGTATCTTGTGTCTGAAATGTATTATTTCATATTTTTTATTACTTTGCTCGATGTAAATATTCAAAGCTCTATTCAAAGGGAGCACGGCACGGTCCAGTGTTGCCGCAGTGAACGCTTTTGGCTCGGAAGTTACATTAAAACACAAAAATAAAATTAAAAACCTTTTTCTTTTAATATCTCAAAATGTTTTTTATGACAAGCAGATGTCAACCCTAAGAGGTTGTTAGCATATTACCAATAACCCTGTATATTTAGTATGGATAACCGGCAAAAACACTCATTTTGGGGACGTCTCGCGGGTTTCAAGCATGTCAGATGATCATCATTAGGGCGAGTGCGCAGCTGCGTCTGCGAGCTCGCGGTGAGCACTGATGATGATCATATCATATGCTTGAAACCCGGATTGCCGTATTCGATCCTTCACGTGAGTGTTTTTCTGGTTATTGTATAATATTTAAATATGTGTGAAAATCAAGACAATTTCATTTTATAAATGCTTAGGCACGTATTTATTATATTATTATACTACTAGCGGCCCGCCCCAGCTTCGCACTGGTACTTGCGACTATAAATTTAGATGTTAGCTATCCTATCTTTCAATTTGGATCAAACTGCACACGGTGTAAAAATCGAATTTAAAATCGGCTCAGTACTTTAGAAGCCCATCGCGGACAAACAACGTGACTCGTAATTTTTATATATAAAGATATATTGGGGTGAAGGCGGTACTTCAACTACCACTTATATTCAACTTACTAGTTATAATCAGTTCCCAATTGTTCCATGAAAGCTCCATTTTAACTTATAGATAGCTGGTGCTTATGGTCCCATTTAAATTTGAGTGAGATCGACGATATCTCTAATAATGCGTATTGGCTTTGACTATACATTGGTAATGTCCTCATTTTCACTTGTCGATGTAAAATTAACTTAAAAAACTGTATACTATGTTTATTTAGTTCTCAGTGCATTTTGTGTTTCTGAATACTTTGCATTTGTCGGTTTCTTTTTGTTGAAATTTTTATCATTTTGTATTGAATAAATCTATGTAAGAAATCTTTAAGACGTATCGTATTGTATCGCTGATAAGGCGATAAGGCCGCCCTTTGGCCTTTATCATTTGGTATTGTTTGTATTACAAAATTAAAAATTTACGAGAGGAAAATTATAGTCATGTACGAGATTGTTGTGCTCTTTTAAATTATCTTTTTGGAGATTGGTGTTCGTTAAAGAATTTTGTATTATATTGTATGGGTACCAAACTTAACTTTATAGGTAACTTTATAGTTGATGTTTTCCGCGGTGGTAGGTAGAGACCAAAATTTTCCACTTGCTACGATCTTGTATTATGCTCACTTAATATTTTTTAAATTTGTTTTGTGATAAAATAAACATGATGCTTATCTGATGTTAAGCGGAAACCACTGCCTATAACAGTTTCATTTAGTCATACTGAAACATACAGTTGTTAAGAATCATGTGCCTGTTTTCTAGTACTCAAGGACTGCTGCCGGAACACACTATTAGGTGCTTGGCGACAGATTTTCTACTTGAGGGTAGCTAGCCAGGCGAGTGAACATAGCCCCGTCACTTCCACAGCAAACGGCATGAACTCGTACGTTGATTCCAAGGCAGCATATTTTAGTGCTTGCCTAACGCCGCCGACTGCTCACCGCCACCGAAGACTTTCTAGGACGACTTTCTACCTTTTCCTGTGTTCATTTAAACTTTATGTTAATTGTAATAAACTATATGTAAAATGAATTCAATTCTGAACAAATGACGCATTCTACTTTTTACATATCATAAAATATTGTGTAAGAAACTCATGATGGCCTGTATATTTTACTATGATATTCCAACAAGCAAGTAGCGAGTACCAAAAAATATTAAAATCAATAAATCCATAAAACCAAACCCATATTGGAAGGTGAGCGCGTTGCGTTGTTTACAAATTTTACGAGTGGGCCATGATTCACGCCTCGCGCCTCACCGCGATTTGCCGATTGTTTATGGATGGGAGGGTGACCATGTTTCAATTATGTTGAGGATTTTTACCACATAACATAATATTGCTATAAGAGCTAACATGAGCAATCTTATTAAAACTGTACATTCCGGTCAGCAGTCACGATTTGTCGAGTTTGCACCTTAGCCGTATTATTCGACAGAGATGCGGTGAAGATGCATATTTTCTGAGAGTAAATAAATATGCTATAGTTGCCCATTTTTAGGAAGAACTATTTGTGGGGTTTATATGTATGTTACTGGCAATCTGTACAATTCATACCTAGGCACCGTATGGAATACCGTGGGGACGTCCAGGCAATGTATGAAAAATTATGTATATTATTGTCCATTACATATTTACGTAGGTAATGTATACAATTCCTACAGCTACTACAGTGTAAGGCTATCTAAATGATAGCCTAGTCGTCATGGAAAACTCACATGCTTTACTGTAAATAATTACTCACTTTCTTGCAAATAAATTAAATTTTATGCTTATTTTTTTGCAGTCCAGCTCCATCCAACTTTATTTTGGCAGCGAGCCCAGCATGCTGGCAGCATTGCCCCTTTGGATTACAATGTCGTAGAGCTAAATTGTTGCCTGCACTTCCATCACGCGACGCATAATTTTTTCTATGTTATAGTAACGGGACAAGCTGTAGGCCCACTTGATGTTAAGCGGACTAACCTCTGCCTATAACAGATGCATTTCGTCACAATTCACAAATTGCACTGCGTCCGTCACCTTGAGACATAGTTTTTAAGTCTCATGTGCCTGTAATTTCACTGGCTCTCAAGGAGTGCTGCCGGAACACAACGTTAGGTGCTTGGTGACAGATTTTCTACTTGAGAGTGGTCGCTAGCCAGGCGGGCAGTCGCAACATGCCCTTCCACCATGTGGTGAATTTCAAGCCCGCGGCGGAATTCGAACCATGGACCTGCTGCGCGGCAGTCCATCGCCAATGCCACTGAGCCGTCACTGTTTGAAGAATTGATGAATTTAAATTATTAATGAATTTAAATATTTTTTGGAAATATACTGTTGCCTTAAATTATATATTATAACGTGTGTAGCTCTGTTATCTGTTTCCGTCCCGGATATCCGTACGAGTATTCAATAGTAACAAACCAAACCAACAAATAAACGGAAAAGTGAGAACCTGCAATTATATAAATTATATTAAATATTAAACACCACATAAAACTCAACGCCTGCTTTGTTTGGGCTTACGTTGAATTCAGTTTTTACCACGAGCATATAGATCTCTATTCAATGTGTTCGCGTGGTACAAGGTATATATCCTATGCTTATGCTTGAATATTTTTTGAATTGGCTGTTCATATTCTTTAAACATGATTAAAGACCATCAAAATTAGTTCAGCTATTTGATACATATTATGCCACAAAACAGAATGACACACATGGTTTATGTGTATAGTTCAAAATTATTACACCACCATGCTGTAATGACTGCCATTCTTATACGACAACTGGGACCGACGGCTTAACGTGCCCCCCAAGACGTGCACGCTCAGTAGTAATGTCACAGGGTCACTTATCCAACTCCTGATCGCGGTAGACGTTGCTTAACTTAGCTGATCGGTTAAGAAGGGCAAAACAAATTTCACTACGAGCGCTAGAACTAAAATTTCTAAAAAGTTCTTAGCTTGTTTTTTATTTTCTACTTTTCCTGTCACCAACGATAAATATCTGTCTTCCCGCGACTTTTCTTCAAAGACAGTTATTGGCATTACCTGTTTAAAATTTATTTTATTTGTTTTAGATTACATCATAACTTTCCAACAGGTCATATAAAAAATATATTTTTGTGGCCAAACTAAGTGGGTATTCTGACTAGCACTTACGGTCCGTTTCAATATTATTTATTCAATAAGAACTGTATCAGCCGTATTGTCCACTGCTGAATACAGCCTCTCCATGAGTTTGCAATGACAAGTAGGTTGTCTAAATGCTTTCACTGTAGTAGCTGTAGTGTTTTATTTAGTTCGTAGTATTTTTTTAAAAGTGCCGGTTTAAAAAATAAGATTTTGTTGAAGAAATGTTTGTTAGTTGACCATAGCTAGAAGATTTATAGATATCATAATGAGGATCTATATTTCACATTAAAATATACAATTAAACAAAAACAGTTGACAAATGAACATGAAACAATAAAGACTTTGCCAGGTATTGGATTAGCAAAGACAAATAAAAGGTCCTTCTTAGGAAATTGTGTACGGTTTTATAATAAAGTTCCCAAACATATTACAACGCCCACAGAAAGGAAATTGAAGTTCCACGTGAAAAACATATTGATTAAGAAATCCTACTACAGTTTGTGATTACTTACACAACAAAAATGCCTGGACGATTCCGCCTCTGCCAAGCTATCGCCCGTCATCTACGTACTTTAAAAAATATTGTAATAATTTTATTATATAGTAAGTATGCAACACATTGTTAAAAGACTTTTAAAAGAATGGCCCCGAGTTTCTTGCCCGTTCTTCTCACAGTGGCTCTATACAATTTTTGTTTGCTAAACGTGGCAGTACAATGTAGAATATTTCTATATTAAAATTTGTAATTGACCTTCTTAAGAGCGTCGTTGACACCTAAATTGAATAAATGATTTTGACTTTTTGACTTTGAGACACTCGGACTAATGAAAAATATTAATTTATCTCCTTGACGATTCAAATCTAAACATTTATTTCCAAACACTTAAAAACCATTGTTCCAAAAACCACGTTCCAAAAATATACTTTCCTGCTTATTATTCCTAAATTCATGGTCGCATTACACGCGAGGTACTTGTAGCTAATCTGTGACACTGGCTTGACTCCAAGTGATTTAAAATTAATAAGTATTAAGCTTTACCTATGTTGCAAAGGGATCGCGGAAGGTAGGGTAGACTTTATGAAAGTACCGCACGTGCCATGATTATTTTTAGTAATTGGACAAAACGATAAGCCATCTAAATAAACATACATTGAAAAAAAAATCTAGTTAACTTCAATTAAATGGTCTCAACTCGGTGAAACTTTGCATGTATGTCCTTAAGCCTAGATATTAGACTTAAGCTCTAATTTCCGTAACATGAAGTATTTTCAAAAATAAATTGAAGAATCGTCTTGTATGGGAATAGTTTTTAAGGAATTTAGGGATAAAATGAATAATAAATCTAAAAACTGGCAATACAGAAGCATAGGTATGCAAATTTCAGAATTTAAACACTTGGTATTTCAAATATGACGAAACTATGTTTACGAGTCGGACTCGCGCAGTTTCTTTCTTCGACTTCGAGAGTTTCGTACAAACCTGTACGTGTACATAGGTAAAAGTAATGGTATTTTTTTTTTGCGAAACGAAATCCATGGTTTTATACTATTATATTACTAAAATTATTTCTAGTTTTATGATGTAACTAAAAGGATATGTTTTTCCCATTTTTTTCTTAATCTGCGCTATAAGACGTTGCATCGAACCAAATTTCAAGTTTGAGTTCACGGGAAGTACCCTGTAGGTTTTGATTTGCGAGTGTGAGAATTTTCGACATAAACGGCTGCATCTTTTTATTGCGTTGGCTTAGAAGTTTGATTTTTTCATTACTCTTTTTAGTTTGAATTTCAGCTTGATACCTCAATGCATTCCTGAGAAAAAGGCTCCTGACAGACAGACAGATGGACAAAAAAGTGATCCTATAAGGGTTCCGTTTTTTCCTTTTGAAGTACGGAACTCTAAAAATATAAGAAAGCCTACTCTATGCACTCTTAATCAATCTTTTTGGCCAAAGATCGGTTTTGGGAGTCCATCGCGCATTGAAGTTATCATCGTCGATTAAACCATCTTTATCATCACTTGAAAAGTGTTTCAGAATATACATTTATTAAAGTATATTAAGTCCTCATTAACCCAAAACGCGCAGATAACGTTTTCCTAATGACACGAAAATGACATCAACAAGAAAAGGGCCTCAACTCATTAAGGCGGGCCGTCCTAACCTAACTAATACCTTGACACACAAATCAGTTAAAAAACCAGTGTTAAGGTTCAAAAAGACATGATTAATTTTAGTACAAGCATGAATAAAGTGTTGAAAGCATTTCAGATGCTGAAAATTTCTCCAAACAAAATTTTCAATTGTGTGTCATATAGGTATTAATATAACACTGTGTCATACTAATATATGAACATTTATTCATATATTAGTTTCGTTTTTATATTTTATATTCGTTCATATATTAGTATGACACAGTGTTCTATTAATACCTATATGACACAGAATTGAAAATTTTGTTTGGAGAAAATGTAGCATCTGAAATGCTTTCAACACTTTATATACAACTATCGACCTGCCCCGGCTTCGCACGGGTGCAATGCTGATTCTAAATATACTACAGAATGTCTATATAGACAACGTTTACAGTTTTTTTTCTCATTAGACAATACAAACATGATTTCTTTAGAGCTTGTTCTTAAAAGGTTACTCTTGACATCACATTAGAAACATCTAAATTTATCAGTATTTTTCTAGTATATTATGCATTTATTATACATGTAAACCTGAACCTTGAGTCACTTTATCTATTTAAAAAAAAACCGCATCAAAATCTGTTGCGTAGTTTTAAAGATTTAAACATAAAAAGGGACACACAGCGGGGCGTTTTTGTTTCATACTATGTAGTGACAAAGTGAAAGAAATTCATTGAAAACATAGGTTTAATCTAGAGAAAAAAAAAGGTTAGCAGTTCATTCTGGCACTTTATGAATGGTTATAAATTTTTTTATTCTGGAGAAGGATGTTGTTAGGGCTGTTGGTTGCTATCAATTTCTTCAGCTCCACCGGACTTTGGATGAGGAACCACACTCCAATACGTTATCAGAGTAGGTGCTGAAGACACTTGCACATCTGGCTAGTTACCACGACTCAGGAGGAAACCTATCGCCAAGCACTTAATGGTGTATTGCGGCAGCTGTCTTTGAAAGTCAGTGCCACTTAGTCAAGTATCCATCTTAGACCACATTATCATTTACCATCACGTGAGTTGAGGTCTATAGCCTTAGGGCCAATTTCACCAAAGTAGGGTATAGCTATACAAGAATAAATTTAACCTCTGTTATCAACAAAATATGATAGACCGTTGTCACCACATGTCCAATGATGTGGCAGTGTTTTTAAACCAAAGCTTTTTAATTATTTTTAATCTAGCAAAGGAAAAATCTAATATAAGTTTAAAAATTATACCTACGAATAACTCAATATAGGTTCTAATAACAAATATGGCTACTTTGCGACAGCTAATAATACATACTATGTCTATGTCATCAACTACCATCACATATCATTAAAGTAAACCAATGAGTTCTCCTTTTTCCACAACAGGAAGCTAGATTTCACGTCCTATGGTAGTTCAGACCCCGATTATGGCTTATTACATTTTTATCACTCATTCCACTAAATCCTCTATCTCAGTCCCCCAGGGTCTGTACAGCACTCACTGTTACACTTTAGTTACTTATAGGAAACTAAACAACATTCACCATTCCTGCAGCAGTCCCCGATGGGAACAGCGCTTACAAATGCAGCAATATCTAGGAAAGTTTTCGTCTTAGACCACTAATTTGTGACGATAGCTGTTAACTTGCAGCTTTACCGCCAAAAGTTTTGACACCTAAATTTACACTATTTAAATCATATTTATATATTAGTATATAAATAATCGGCGTATAAATTTAATCTTATATTGGCAAATTGGGCCAAAAATTGCAAAATAAGTAGAAACATGAGCAAAGCAAATTCAAACATAGTCAAAGTTAAGCACACAAAGTAGGTATTCATTTAAATAGCAACCTCATTAAAATTTACTTACTGAATTTCAGCTGTTCTGTGGAGCTACATTTAGAGGTATTATTTTAACTGTGACCTTCTCGACTTACATGTTTTTCTAACGGATTGTACACACGCTATAGCTGCTTTATTTGGCCCTCACCTTGTTTAATTTTGATTTACGTTTTACATTTCAATAGTAGGCAAATATGCTCCCTAATTTAAAGGCCTTTGAATCTATTGTTTTATAATTTCTCTAACGTGATTTCTTAGGTTCATTACGTTTATATGCCTTAATTATAAACTAACATGACCTTTACTTATAAACGAAAATTCATAATACAATACAATAGGATAAAATACGCGCTTTCATTTTCTTTGATGCGCTCATAGCGAAGTTTGCTTAGCTGCTCTTAACCGATCATCAAAGTTAAGCAAAGTCCGCCGCGGTCATATTTGGTGACCGCTAGTATCATGACTACTGAGTGCTTCCGTGCTTCAGAGGGCATGTTAAGCCGTCGGTCCCGGTTGTTGTCTTAGGATGGCGGTCGTTATAACATGGTAGTAGGGCAGTTTGCGAATGCCCGCCTGGTAGGCTACCAATCTGTTGCCAATCACCTGACGGTGTGTTCCGACAGCTGTCCTTAAGAACCTTCTAAGTTAGCTTGAACAACATCTTCGACCACATCATCACTTACCATCAGGTGAGATAGTGGCCAAAGGCTAACCTATCAGGCATAAAAAAATGAAAATACTGATATTGTTTATGGGTTTGTGAATAAGCACGTGTGGGTGTGTTAACATGTGCTCATAACAGAACGTCACAAGTGATGAAATGCACTCATCATCCTGAGACACATTGTTGTGTGCCTGTAATTTCACCGGCATCGAAACCGGAACACAGTAATGTGAACATTACTGCTTGGCGATAGAACTAGGTAGGTACAGTGGCAGTATATCCCTGGACGAACTCGCACAAAGAGTTCCACATCTTCTAAGAACGAACAAGATGCCATTTATTGTTATATTATACCAAACTAAAAAGATAATAAACATACAGAGAAACTGATATTAATAATATTGTTGAGGATGAGCGTTATATACCCAAATTGTATGAGAGGAATGCGCGCCATCTGTTACGAATAAATTACTGAAATCCGTATTTTTCCTGACGATCTCTCGCAGAAATGCGTGCGGGAAACGTGACTGTCATTGGTATTAAAGAAAATTGGTTAAGATTACTGAGTATCGGGTCTTTAAGAACTGCATACATCCTAAACAAAGGAAGAAAAAAATACTACATATAAAATAATTTAACTCAAAATTATTATATACCTAGTTACGCCCCGCGGCTTCATACGCATGATGGCTGATGATAAAAAGTATTAATAGCAAAAAAAAAATTTCTTAAACTTATCTCATTGTAAGTGAACAATAGATCTTATGATAAATAATAGTACATTGTTTACCAAGGGAGGAAACAACCATAATTGTTGCGAGATTGTTTCTTTTAATCCAGAGCGGAACGAAGGATGTATCCTGTAGTGTATCCTGAGTGCAGCGAGGGATTAAGTTATTCAAGCTTAAAATAGTTGTTGGATGCCGAGGTGGACACTACTTTTTATCACCCTCTATGAGAAAATAAGTAAGTACACCCTATGAATTAGAATAATTGTATTGTAACAGCCGGATCGTCCACTGATGAACACAGCCTTACTATTAAGGGGGTATTTGCCATAATCCCCACGTTTGGCAGGTGCCTTGAGGATCGCAGTGTACGTTGGCAGTTCTTTAGAAGGCGCTGCTGCCCACCTTCCAGCATTTTTCCCTTAGTCGCCTCTCACGACACCCACGGGATGATATGGGGAGGTACAATTCTAACCCGGCACCCCACGGGGCATAATACTTTGATTTATTTAGATATAATTAGGATAAGTAAGACTTAGATAGAAATACCTAGTTAGAAGCTAATGTTTATATTTGAACAATTATAGAAGTGCATCGTAACAATTTTACCACTACCATTCGTTACAGTTCTCGATTTATTTACAGTTTGAGAATTAGAAAATAGTCTTTGAAAATGTCGTCTTTGGATGTAGTTTTTGAGAAAATATGTTATTTGTAGGTTATAAAAAAATATTAAATATTATAAAAAAAATCTACAAAACATTTTACTAAAATATATCCACATTCTAAATTCAAATTCACTTTTAGTCTCTCAGGGATTAAAAACCAATTTTAGTCCCTGTTTACGAAGAATTAACTAGTTCTTTTTGAATGGGTGTGATAAAAAGTTCTTTGAAGCTAAATAGCATGTAAGTTTTTGAATAGAAAAACTACGCTCGCAAGCAGGACATTTTGTGATAAACCCGTCTCAAACCTGTCATTTATATTCTACTTTGTGCCGGTGTAACAAAGTCAGAGAAGAAACTCATTAACAAAACAAACATCTTGCCAAGAGTTGTCACCACAAATCAATCATATTTTACCAGCCATTAAGCATTGTTTAAACGCTCGTAAACAACCAAAAAGTATCCAAAAACCTTGTGAATATTTCGTAAGAGAATGTAAAGACATGGGTTTGTGGGTCAATGTCTGGAATTGCGTCAATGGACCAAGGTTCGATTCCTGTCACATTATCTGTTATTGGTAGGTATATTTTTGGGGATCTCGTTATTGAAGTTATATTTTGTTTTTGAGATATTTATGATAAAGAGGGCTGTGTTGCCAATGCTACGGCAAACGCAGTGTTCTACGACTAACGACTACGGAAAAAAAATTAAAAATCGCTACGGCTGTAACCCCACGACTTCAGCAAATTCTACTGCTTTTATCAAATATTAATATTATATTATTACGACAGTTAAACATTAAATTTATAAAAAATTAGAGAAACGGTACCCGTACCTTGATCATGGCAAAGTCAAATCAGGCGATGGCTCCTGATCAATCAGGTCTCAGTAGTTTCAATGTCTTTGTCATTCATTAAAACGTATCATATACTATGGAAGTGTAGCTGTATATATTATATATATGCTTGTCTTAAATTTTCTTCACATTATATTGTCGTGATATTAGAGTACCCAGCGCAGCGTACTCTATTGTCGATGTTTCGAACTTCTGGTCATATCCGTAAAACACGTTTTGGCTCACCTTTGTTTAACTTCGTACATAGCTTAGACTACCAAGCATTTGCCTGTTGTGTAGATTCTGAATAAAAGTTTTATCGGGTATGGCTACATTACTTAATCTTGATATGGAGTTAAGTGAGACCACGAAAACCATGGTACAAATATGTTTCGTTGTATTAAGACTGTATTTCTAATTTTACAGTATTTATAATAATAATACTATAATTGCTTAAACACTACACAATGTGTTGATTGATATGGAAAAAAGTGATGCAATGTATATTATGTTGTTGCCAGATACATTTACACTCCTTATGACTGATGAACGATGCGGTGCGACCATAGACTATATCAAACAACGAACTTCGTACCGCAAATTCAATTTTCGTTGTCTAAAGTGCCGCTCGAAACACGAAACTTTGGAATTGTAGTAGCGGCCTTGTCCTTTTATAATTTAAATCGATGTAATTAAATCATATATTCAGTAATATCACAAACACAACTTACTGGTTTAAGTTTACTAGAATTTGCTACTCTTTCATTTCAAATGTTTTTATTGTTTAACTTTGATATTCATGTGAATGGGAGAGATTGCCTTTGGCAACACAGTTTTTACTAAAGCCAAAGACAGAGTTTCAACAATGTCTGTGCTATGTAAGTTTTTCATTAAAGATATGTTATTATTATTTAATTTCATTGACTTGAACGTTCACTGTTGAACCAATATCTCTCCCATTGAGAATCCCCATGCGAAGCGGGTGTGTTGGGGATTGCAGTATAAAAAGGCAGTTCTTCAGATGGCGCTGCGGCCTAACTCTTGGTCTTTTCCACCCGTCATAAACTTTAGTATTTAGTGCACTTTTGAGAATCATTTTTGAGAGAACAACAAATACAGTGTCAACGCTACAACGTTCGCGGACCGACCCCGGTGATGAAAGAATTCAACCAGGACTACATAATTATGACCCGTAAACCACGGGTCATAATGTTTGAATAAGAAGGTTCCTATATTTCACCAAATAGGTCGCCAATACATCATTATAAGGCCCAGTCTGACGGTAACGACAACCATAACGTGTAACTTCTCTTTTTTTTATCTATATAGATGATTTTCAAGTACTTACTCGCATCCTTTGCGATTATTGCAACTATAGTTTATAGGTAGCCTTTTACCTGATGGTAATTAATGAGGAGGTCGACGATGTTCTTCAAAACCCAGAGTTAATGGCTCTCAAGGATAGTTGCTGAATCAAACCGTTAGGTGAACGGCGACAGATTTTCTAATTTAGACTGGTAGGTAACCAAGTGGGCATTCGCAAAATGCCCTACCACCATTCTATAATGACTGTCAAGTCTGCCAACCCAAGAAAACCGGGACTGACAGCCTCTGAAGCACGGAAGCGTATCACAGACCAATGCGGATATATTGGTCTGTGCGCTCATTTGTAAATACCACTTGCGGTCACCCATCCAAGTCAACAAACATTGCTTCACCTATTTTACAAATTATTGGAGCACAAAATGTTATTTATGTCCCGGGCGGGAATCGACCCCGTGTTCTCAGATTTCGCACCGGATCATAACACTATCCGGAGGAAGGACAACTATCGGAAAACACCGTTAGGTGTTTGGCGACAGATTTTCTACTTGAGGGTGGTAGGCATTTGCAAAATACCCTATCACCATGATAATAATGTAATTCCCACCTTTTCAGGGATAATCCAACGTGCCAGTTTTTTTCTGTATGGAGTAGAAATAGTTATTCAATTTGATCTCAACGAATGTTGTTGGGTTCTAGAGATGAGTTTCATTGACGCATGAAGGCCGCGAGAGGTATGCGTTACTATTTTACGAGCAATTTTTATGGTGGGTATGCGCAATGAAGTTATTTTTTTCGCGAGTGTAGTAGGTAAGTACCTCATATAGTTGTTTATTGCTTAGTATATTGCAGAATAGCGGCCCGCCCAGGCTACGCACGGGTATTAACAAACATTTTAAAAATTATATAAACACGTTAAAAGTAGTTTTTTTTTTATTTATTTTTTTATGCCTGCTAGCCTTTGACCACAATCTCAGCTGATGGTAAGTGATTACGTGGTGGAAGATGTTGTTCAGGCTAATCTAGAAATTACTGGCTCTCAAGGACAGCTGCCGGAACATACCGTTAAGTGCTTGGCGACAGATTTTCAACTTGAGGGTGGTAGCTAGCCAGGCGGGCATTCGCAAAATGTCCTACCACCATGCTGTAACGACTGCCATCCTAAAACAACAACCGGGACCGACGGCTTAACGTGCCCTCCGAAGCACGGAAGCGCTCAGTAGTAATGTCCAACCAGCGGTCACCCATCCAAGTCATGACCGAGGCGGACGTTGCTTAACTTTGCTGATCGATTCTAATTGGCCAAGCAAACTTCGCTACGAGCGCTTCGAAATTAGTTATTGTGATGTACCTAACTGTAAAGGTTAGACATATTATATAGTACTGCGGACTTTTTTGTAGATATTATCGTCTTCTATAAAATTGTAGTACCTACATCACTTTGTACTATTGTACAAACTTTGTACTATTGTACATTTCCGCAGAGTATATGATTTTTTTTTGTATTTTTTTTCACGCATTGTGTATGATAATGGTGTAGAATTTTATTGGTGAAAGAATATTTCTAATCGGTCCAGTAGTTTTTAAGTATATTAGTTACATACAAAAATATATAATACATATCTTACCTCTTTATAATATGAGTATGGATGTAGATATTCGTTTTCTAGGTTCCATGCCCTCTGGGGTGTTGGCCGTGGGGACAGCCGGCACCCCCCATCAGGGTTAGGTCCTCATGAGGTGTGGATGCCCTCGTGTTCCAGGGCATCCCACGAAGCGGCATTGGGAGAGGGAGTTATTCCCAGAGGCTGGGCCCGCTTAAGCGGACAGCGACAGCGATGGGGTCTGCGGATGAGAGCGCGAGTGACCCCGCGGCCCCTGTCACTAGTCGATGACGACGGAACACCATGAGGTTTTTAGTCGGTAGTGGGGTCCCTATTGACCCTGAGCCCGACATAACCACCTGCTCCCCGGAGGGTGTGTATGCGTAAATGCATTTTCCTCATGAGAATAAAAAAAAAAAAAGGGTTCCGTGCCCTGGCATCTGTTAGTCTTTTTGGTCGAAGCCAACCAGAGCGCTATCGAAGTGGCTGCTTTCTGGTCAAGTAAAATATAATATAAAGGTCGCGCCGACTCGAAAGAAGAAGATCTGTTAGTCTGTCTGACCGTACGTCATCGTTCTGTAGCTTGTAAATACAAATCCAAAATTATGTGTTAGCTTTCTAGCAGTAACGAAACGACGACTTGAGAACCTATCTAATAAATGGATATAATTTTGCCATGTATGTATGTAAAATTATTGGAACTACGTACAGTTTACGCCGGATTTTCACTGCTGAACACAGCCTCCCTCATTAAGGGGTTGCCATAATCCCCACGCTTGGCAGGTGGCTTGGGAATCGCAGTTTAAGATATCAGTTCCTCAGAAGGAGCTGCTGGCCAGTGCCCAACTTCCGGTGTTTTACCTTTAGTCGCCTCCCACGACACCAACAAGGGTGACATTTAACCCGGCACCCCACGGGGCATATATTCCCATAGTTATGTTAATCTATTAGGGTTTCTGTATTTAGGTCTGCCTTTTCTAGGGGTATGTTTGTATGCATGAATGTTTGCCCACGTTTTTTTCCAAAACCAATGTTCGTATTGTGACTAATACTTCAAGTTTCATCAAAGTCGGTTCAGTAGTTTTCTAGGATTTTGTAGGTTCAGACATTTGTAAAATAAAATGATGTAATTCAATGTTCAATTTTGTAATTTTGTAATAAAATGATAGATGTAACTTAAATTCTATAGCTTCCGGTCTTATTATACAAACACAATAATGGAACTTGTATATATATATTATATATTTTGTGTTCAATTATTATACTCGCATTATATGGATTACAGGGGTAATAATGGCACTAGCGATCACCCATCAAACTAATTTTAATTCTAGGTTAAGCCTGGTAACACCTTGGACCACATCATCACTTACCATCAGATGAGAATGTGGTCAAAGGCTAACCTATCTAAACTAATAATATAATAAAGAGGAAAGATGTGATTGTTTGTTTGTTTGCATTGAGTAGGTTCTGAAACTATGGAACTGATTTGAAAAATTCTTTCACCATTAGAGTACTCCACTATTCCAATGAACATAGGCTATAGAAGATTTAAAAAAAGTTAGGGATCCGTATGAAAACTTCGATAATGTAACCCAAAGTGCGAAAAAACTGTCAAAAATATCGTTATATCGCGTACGCTGCGGAAACTATTGAAAGAGCAAAGTGATGTGAATATATTTATATTAATTTATATGTGTGTATTGATTTTTATATTTATCTATTGTACTATATATTGTATTTATGATTATATTATTGTTGGTCGTACATGTAATATTGTTTGCTTATAAGTATTTAATTATTGCATGTCCGTGTGTCACTACTAAGTGGCTGAAAATCAGGGCTGTAGGTTCGCCCACAGCATCATGCTACTTCATCATGGACTAAAGGTACACGACGGCAATATTCTTATTTTTTTTTGTTTGTTTCTTATTGTACATATATGATGTTTAGCTTTCTTTCTTTCTTTTTTTCTTTTGATGTACTACAACTTTATAGAAGACATCAATATCTAAAAAAAGTCTGTGATACTATAAGTCTAACTATTACAGTTATATCAGAATAACTACTTTATTATGTGTTTAAATTTATAATTTTTGAAATGTTTGTTATATACCCGTGCGAAGACGATACCCGGGGCGGCCCGCTAGTCAACAATAAAAAAAAATCCGCTGCAGACGTTTCTAAACTTAGCTGATCGGTTAAGAACGGCTAAGCAAACTACGCTACGAGCGCTTCGTAAATCTTAACAAATTCTGTTAAATACCAATGACAGTCACGTTTCCCATCTCTGCGAGAGATCGTTACGAAAATATGGGTTTTAGTAATTTATTTGTAACAGATGGCGCGCATTCCTCTCATACAATTTGGGTATATAACGCTCATCCTCAACAATATTATTAATATCAGTTTCTCTGTATGTTTATTATCTTTTTAGTTTGGTATAATATAACAATAAATGGCATCTTGTTCGTTCTTAGAAGATGTGGAACTCTTTGTATGAGTTCGTCCAGGGAAGTACTGCCACGTCGCCAAGCAGTTATGTTCGCATTATTGTGTTCCGGTTTTGAAGGGTATCGATGCCGGTGAAATTGACAGGCACATGAGACTTAACTTAAATAAATATAGAATAGTGTTACCAGGTTTTAGACTAGCAAAGACAAATAAGAGGTCCTTATTAGGTAATTGTGTGCGGTTTTATAATAAAATTTCCAAACATATTACAACGCTCACAGAAGGAAAATTCAAGTTGCACGTGAAAAACATTTTGATAAAGAAATCTTACTACACAGTTTGTGAATACTTGAACGACAAAGATGCTTGGAAAATTCGCCTCTGCCAAGCCATCACATCTCTCCTACGTAATTTAAACAAATATTGCAATAATTGTATTATCAGTACTATATAATATTATAAATGCGAAAGTAACTCTGTCTGTCTGTCTGTTACGCTTTCACGCCAAAACTACTGGACCGATTTGAATGAAATTTGGTATGGAGATAGTTTGAGACCCGGGAAAAAACATGGGATAGTTTTTATCCGACTGCGCAAAAAGAGGTTAATATTTTCGCGCGATAACCGACATACGCGCGGGCGGAGCCGCGCCTTGAAAGCTAGTATTATATATAACACATTGTTAAAAGACGTTTAAAAGAATTCGAGTTTCTTGCCCGTTCGTCTCGCAATGGCTCTATAAGTTATTTTTGCTGAACGAGGCAGTACAATATAGAATATTTTAATATTAAAATTTGTAATCGATCTTCATAAGAGCGTCGTAGACGCCTTAATTGAATAAATGATTTTGAATTTTGAACAACTTTATGTCTCAGTTACAAATATAGTGCAGTTTGCCACTAGTGACGAACTGCGTCTGTTATAGACATAGACTGCTTAACACCGGAGGACCTCGTACTTGTTCCAACGCGATAGCATAAAAAAGTCTTTAAGGCATTGTCGGCATTTTTTTCTTGTGCAAAAAAAAATGATTTTAGGGTTCGATGCCACGCACCTTATATCTTTTTGGTTGACAAGAACTTATTAGTGTTTTAAGTAACTGGCTGTACGCGCGTGTATTGGCAAAGATTGTCGACCTGGATGTCGGTTATATCTATGACTAGCTTTCCAGGCCGGCTCCGCCCGCGCGTATGTCGGTTATCGAGCAAAAACATTAACCTCTTTTTGTGCAGTTGGAGAAAAACTATCAGATGTTTTTTCCCGGGTCTCAAACTATTTCCATACCAAATTTCATTAAAATCGGTCCAGTAGATTTGGCGTGAAAGCGTAACAGACAGACATACAAAGTTACTTTCGCATTTATAATATTAGTACTGATAATAATAATAAGTTATTCAGAAATAGACTTGAATTGAATTCACGAAATCAATATCATATTCTTAAAATTATGTATAAACCTAAGCAGTGTGTCCCAAACTATAGGCATAGCCTGTATCTTGGGCCCACATAACTCACTGTGTACCTAGATTTACAATTAAAATATAATTATAATTATTGATTGCGAACATCTGTACATATTTGCTTCGAAACAAAACATGCAATGCAAAATAGACAACATAAATATAAGCTAAAGAGATGGGAGAATAATCCAATATAATTATTATACTACTTTAAAGGGGCTGTAAAATTATGCATGATATAAAATTTCATGCGTCTAAGTTATCTGAAGGCATAATCATCTACATAGTAATATATTTTGAAGCGCTCGTAGCGAAGTTTGCTTAGCCATTCTGAACCGATCAGCAAAGCTAATCAACGTCCGCCTCCGTCATGAGTTGGATGGGTGACCGCTGGTGACATTACTACTGAGCGCTTCCGTGCTTCGGAGGGCACGTTAAGCCGTCGGTCCCGGTCGTTGCATTCAGAAGGCAGTCATTATAGCATGGTGGTAGGGCATTTTGCGAATGCCCGCCTGGCTAGCTATAACCCTCAAGTAGAAAATCTGTCGCCAAGCACCTAACGGTGTGTTCCGGCAGTTGTCCTTGAGAGCCAGTAATTTTCTAGGTCAGCCTGAACAACACCTTCGACCACATAATCACTTACCATAAAGTGCGATAGTGATCAAAGGCTAACCTACCACGCATAAAAAAATTGCTATATAACATAATTAATTTAATAAACAAAAAAAACAACTATGCCCATAAAATACGCATTATTGTAGATAACTCAAATACTACTCGTCAGATCTCACTCAAATTAGAATGGAACCATATGACAAGCACTAGCTTTTGAATATAAAAAAGTATCAAAATCAGTACAGCCTCTAAATGTTATGAGGAACTCACACAAAGAAATACAGTCGAACAGAAAATCTCCACCTTGTACCCAAGTTTCTTGCCCTTTTTTCTCGCAGTGACTCTATGCTCCTTTTTTCAGAACGTAGCAGTACAATGTAGCATATTTCAGTCGCAGCTGACTTTCACATAAGCGTCGTAGAGGCCTAAATAGAATAAATGATTTTGATTATTAATATATTCAGGCGTTACTTCACAATAATCTATATTTAATAACATATATTTTAAAAATATGTTAAGAGAATGTTACATTTATTAATTAGTAAATCACGATAAAATATATCTAGTGATATATCCACCTAATTTTCCGCTCAGGTAACATGACGTCATAAACGCCACGTAGCCAAACCGGAAGTGTTTTCGACGCATGGCGCTTCTACACACACCTTCTGGTCGTGACTCTTCGAGCGCTCGGTCGAAAATTTCAACGTCGGCTTAACAGGAAAATTTGGCGAAATTTTTACTAAGTATTTATTTTTATGGTTCAAGTGTTTTTTCTAAAATATTAATCTTTTAATATTAATCTTTTTTTTTCTGTTTTCTTATAATATTTGATATTATTAAATGATTTGGACTTTGACTGTTAGAGACCTGTTGTTGTTACTATGCGCATGGATTAACAATAACACGTCTTTGTACCAGTTTAGATTTCAAAAATAATACTTAAAAAACTATCTCAGATACTCAAACTACAAGACACTCCATTATAAAGCATTCGATACAACATCCTGTTTTATAAAAAAATTAAAAAAAACGTACATCAAACACGTCGGTTCTTCAGATCATAATCATTTCAAAAACCAATTTCCTTTATCTAATGCGCGATATTTATGGATCATCTGGTATTTGACCTTGAAGATCAAACTCGTGCCCGCAGGGTTGTCCAAACGGAGTTCAGGGCCTGGACAGTAAATATTTTCGTTACGTTCGTTGTGCTTTCGTGCTATATGCAATCGAATAAAAATATAATTGCTTTTTGAATAAACAGAACTGTTTATTACTAGTTATTATTTAATAATCCGAGTCACTAGTAAGGTATGTTGTAGGGGACAAAATAGCTACATCAAACCCAAAATCAAATTTTATAAATATATTAAACTTTTATTGGCCCTTTTGTAATTTTCTTTACAGTCAAGTCCAAGGTTCATTTAAACATATTTATACTACATAAATATATTAAATTAAATTCTAATAACGCATATGTAAATAATTGATTAAAATTAAAAAATCACAATATTTTACACTTAATACAGTTAAATACAATTTGCAGTTATCACATTTGCACTTTTTTTTTATTATTGCAGATAGGCTAGCCTTTGACCACTATCTCACCTGATGGTAAGTGATGATGTGGTCCTTGTCTTAAGAACAAAGATTCTAAAAGCTGCATTGACATCTATTATTTTAATGTGTAGAAGGGTTTTCAAAAAAGTGTTTAAGTTTTAGTTTTAACAAACTGTATTTTAAGGTGGTCAAGCTTTTTGGTAATATATTATACATAAGTATTTTCGAATAACGACCTTGTTTCTGGATTTAGCTTATCTGATTTTTGGTACAATCCAAATTTTATTATTATATATTATAATAAGCTACTGCGTTAAGCAACTAACTTAAAAAACGTATTCGCGTACCTGGATAATTTAATGGTGATTGCAACTCATTACACTTTCACCTCACAGCTCGAAAACGTGTTGTTCATCGTTAGAAATTTGCGTGGAAAAGTAAATTTAAGCCGCTAGCTATAAGGTTATTGAAAATCGAAACTATATAAAAGATTCAGGAAAATTAATTCATCTTAAATATTACCACTTTTTGTTATATAATGTGGATATTAATTCATCAACAATACTGCGGAGGTGGTGTAGAGTCGATAACGGAATGTGTTCCACTCATGTTTAATTTTCACATACACAAAAAGTCTGTACTATTGCTTAAGCTGTGGCACGTTGGCTTGGGGAATAATAGCAAGGACAACCGCGGTCTACGAACACAGTGTATCTACTCTACTCACACACACGCACGATTGCTACGCGAAGTCAATGAACTGCTTACTAGGCACAATAGACAGCTGTTTTGTGTACCTGTTCTAGGCCTTCGCGTTCGTCAGAATAGGTACGTGAAACAGCTTTCTCTAGGAAAAAACAGCTGTAGCCCTAGTGATAGCGTCTAATTGACATCGGGTAGCGTTCGCACGTGTGAGAATGGAGTAAACCGTGGTTCTGGCTATCGTACTAAAAGGCAACACGCGCCTAAGAAAAAATTAAACTGATTTTTTGTATGTGAAAATTAAACATGAGTGGAACACATTCCGTTATCGATTCTACACCATTCCCCGCAGTATTGTTGATGAATTAATATCCACCTTATATATCATACATTAAAATCAGTTCAGGCTTTATAAGTTACGGTGGCATGAAGAAACTCACAAACATACATACATACATGAACCCTCACAAACATAACACTCTTTATTAGCAGTTGTGTAATAAAAGTAGATATGACAATACTTTAACAGAGCTGTAATAGTTTTAGACTACTAATGACAAAACTATCAGTACTAATATTATAAATGCGAAAGTAACTCTGTCTGTCTGTCTGTTACGCTTTCACGCCAAAACTACTGGACCAATTTAAATGAAATTTCGTATGGAAATAGTTTGAGACCAGGGAAAAAACATAGGATAGTTTTTATCCAACTGCGCAAAAAGAGGTTAATGTTTTTGCGCGATAACCGACATACGCGCGGGCGGAGCCGCGCCCGGAATGCTAGTAGGCACATAAGACTTAACAAATGTATGTCTCATGGTGACGGGCGCAGTGCTGTTCGTCACTTGTCAATTCTTCCGCTCCCTTGCATGTAGATCAAGGATATTTGTTTGTTTACCAAAGCCTATCCAGAATTTCTTATAAAACTTACTTCATTACTAGACAAAATGAAACACAGTATGAAAATTGATCATACCAACCTCCGTGCCACAGAGTCATTTATAAGGAACATGTAAACAATATGTGTATATTAATTTATATAAAAAAATAATAATATACCAATTACAATGAAAATGTTAGGAAATAGTTTTAAAAAACATTTATGTGATTGGCTCTTAACGAAATGTTTTATAGTATTATATTATATTTAAATTATAACTTCAGAAATGATGTTTAATATTTGCGCATCTGCTTGCAGGCTGAATCGTGTAACTACTTACATGACAAATTGTAAAATCTTGTTATGTTGTATTAATAATGACTGAAATAAAATGAGTGATTATAAATTTTGACATTGATTTCTGACTATAATTGTGTTTAATAGATATAACTATAGACGAAACGAGACGATGAATGACAAATTTATTAAAAACAACCACACATAATTCTATATCTTGACTTAATATTAACGCATTGACATTAGTATTTTGATATATTGATTTCAATTATTTCAATTCGTTTGTAATTAATAATAGCTGTCAACATTAATAGACTTAGGGCCCGTTTCAGAATGCCCTAATAAAGTTTCGGGTTGCTATGCAACACATAAAATAACTGAATGATAAAAATGACAGTTGACATGCAGCGCGTTTTAAGCTTTAACCGATGGATAGGCTAAAATCGATAAATCGACTGTGAAACGCAAAGATAGTGTTTTATTTATTTAATACTAGCTTTCCGGGCGCGGCTCCGCCCGCGCGTATGTCGGTTATCGCGCGAAAACATTAACCTCTTTTTGCGCAGTCGGATAAAAACTACCCTATGTTTTTTCCCGGGTCTCAAACTATCTCCATACCAAATTTCATTCAAATCGGTCCAGTCGTTTTGGCGTGAAAGCGTAACAGACAGACAGACAGACAGACAGAGTTACTTTCGCATTTATAATATTAGTACTGATAGTACTGATGTTCTAGGTGTAACCGGAACTTACTCGAACATGGCTCTGAAACAGGCCCTTAGATTCTTTTTTTTTTTTATGCCTGATAGGTTAGCCTTTGACCACTATCTCACCTGATGGTAAGTGATGATGTGGTCGAGGATGTTGTTCAGACTAACCTAGAGTAACTGGCTCTCAAGGACAGCTGCCGGAACACACCGTTAGGTGCTTGGCGACAGATTTTCAACTTGAGGGTGGTAGCTAGCCAGGCGGGCATTTGCAAAGTGCCCTACCACCATGCTGTAACGACTGCTATCCTAAGATAACAACCGGGACCGACGGCTTAACGTGCCCTCCGAAGCACGGAAGCGCTCAGTAGTAATGCCCAACCACCAGCGGTCACCCATCCGTGTCATCCAAGTCATGACCGCGGCGGACGTTGCTTAACTTTGCTGATCGATTCAGAATGGCTAAGCAAACTTGGCTACGAGCGCTTCTTCTTTTTTTTAATTTGTACGGCACATGTGGGAAGGGCATGAGTTACGAAATTTAGGTTACTGTACCACCTAATATGCTATTTTACAAAAAACTTAACAATACGAAACTCTCCTCCTTCACACGAATCCAACATGCCCGTTATTTTATTTAGTAAAATTATTTCGCTATATCTGCTGCACTTTCATTAAGAAACTCATCAAAGTGGCAACTTACCTCAGAATCCTGTTAAGCTGTACGTAAGCTGCAGCTTCACTCTCCGGTAAGTAACGGCTAAGCATACGCCCCAAGGGCATGTCCACTTAACCCCTGATTAAGTTATGCGACATAAGGGTCGCGATACACGAAGGCAGTGTGCTTTAGTGGTACACGTGGTACCTAAGTGAGAATAGATGACACCATATCGATAAAAAGCTTAAAATAAACATAGTCACATTATGCATCAAATACCTATTAACTTTAATAAACTAGGTTATTAATACATACATATGTTCCGTTGCACATACTTTATTTACAACTAGCGACCCGCCCTGCTTTACACGGGTACCTATTAAACAAAAAATAAAAAAAAACAACTCATTAAAAAATTATGTATCAGTGATAATGTAGGATTCAAATTTATTAACAAAATACTACGAACTATATACAACACTACAGCTACTACAATAAAATAATTGAGACAACCCATAAGTCATTGCAGACTCATAGGCATTTGGACTGCCTACTACCAATTGACAGCGTGCCCAGCATGCTGGTAGCATTACCCCGTTGAATTGCAATACTTATTCAGATTAAAGTCATCATCATCAGCTGGAAGACGTCCACTGTTGAACAAAGCCTCCCTCATAGAACGCCACAAAGTACGGCTATTAGCCGCTTGTAACCATTGGCTACCCGCGACTTTTATGATGTCGTCAGTTCATCTAGCGGGGGGCCTATCAACTCTACGTCTTCCGGAGTACCATGGTACCCACTCGAGAACCTTTCTTCCCCATCAGTTCGTCTAGCAACGTGGCCCCGCCCATTGCCACTTCAACTTGCAAATTTTGAGAGCTATGTCGCCGGTGACTTTGGTCCTTTGGCGAATACCCACGTTCTGGATTTTGTAGCGCAAAGAAACTACGAGCATAGCTCTCTCCATGGCTCGTTGAGTGACCCTGAGCTTGTCCAAAAGGGCTGTGGCCCTTTTGGACAAGCTCAGAGTCACTCGCCATATCCTAAAAAGACCAAAATCCTCAACCAGTGTGTGTTGCCAGTGATGACTAATGGCACCAAGACGTACCACGGCAACACACACTGGTTGAGGACTTTGGTCTTCAGGCTCTGCGGTCTTTGAGAAGATGTCGCGTAACTTCCCGAACGCTGCTCATCCGAGTTGGATTATTCGGGCGAGCTCTTTGTTGGACCTCCCTAACTGGACAGTCTGTCCCAGGTAAATGTAGTGATCAAGAATTAAAGTAGTGAAAGAATTTTTGAAATCGGTCCAGTAACAGTTGCAGAGCCTATTCAATGCAAACAAACAATCAAATATTTTCTCTTTATAATATTAGTTTAGATATGTTAAGGGAGATATTCGTTTATTTTAATTTTGCTTATTAGTTTTTAGGATATGGTGAGTTGGTATGTAAATAATCCCTAAATTAATTTAAATTTAAACATAAAAAACCGACTTTGAACATAAAATACGCAGTATTAGTTATTTCTGACTAAAATACTACTTGTCAGATCTCGCTCAAATTTAAATGGGATCACATGAAAAGCACCAGCTTTCTATAATAAAAAACTCAACAGAATTGGTATACCCTATAAAATTTATTAGGTAACTAACACAAAAAAACTAATTGGACAGTTTTTTGTGTTTTGCAAACCTCCTCTTTTTTAAGTCGGCTAAAAAGTTTAATAGAATTATAGTTTATCGAGAGATACTTAATATGGAATAGTATTTTAGGAGCAAACATAGTATTTGTCACATCCTCTTAAATATTAGACAGGGTTATTAGAAAAATGCTTCAACCTCTTAGGCTTGACTTTTGCAGGTCCTGACAAACATTTTGAGATGTTTTTTTGTTTCGTTTTTTTTTCTATTTTTTTTGTGTTTTTTAATAGTTTTTTGACATAAGTTCGAGGACCAACTGATGTTAAAAGGCTCTTTGTGCCTGTAATGTATTATTTCATATTATTTATTACTATGCTAAAATATAAATATTCAAAACTCTATTCAAAGGGAGCACGGCGCGGTCCACTGTTGCCGTGCCGGGCGCTCTATGCTCGTAGTAGGCATTAAAACAAAAAAAAATTAAAACAAAATCGTTTATTTTTTTTCAAAACAAATACCATAATATCTCAAAATGTTTGTTGGGACTAGCAGAAGTCAACCCTAAGAGGTTTTTAGCTTTTTTCCAATAACCCTGTATATTTTATTCATATCTATAAAACTCTTTCTAAAAAACACGTTCAAAATTTGCCTCTTTGAGACTCAATTCACGCCAACACAACACGCACAAAAAAGGCACGCAGTGCGTAGAAAAATGTTGGGGCGAAATGAGTGAGACATTTTGAACATGTTCTTTAGAAAAAGTGTACGCGCTTTATAGATGTACATAAAATATATAATATTCTAGAGAATATAACAAATACTGTGCTTGATCCAAAATCACGAATTATTATATTTTTCTTGACAAGAAAAAATATTACTGATTTAAATATAGATTTCCGCCAAAGTAATGCCTGAATATATTCATTATCTTTAGGGCCCGTTTCAGAATGTCCTAATAAAGTTTCGGGTTGCTATGCAACACATAATAATAACTGAATGATAAAAATGACAGTTCACATGCATCGCGTCTCAAGCTTTAACCGATGAATAGGCTAAATCGATGACAGTGAAACGCAAAGATAGTGTTTTGTTTAGTAAATATGTTCTGGGTAGTAAAACCGGAACTTACTCGAACATTCTGAAACAGGCCCTTAATCTTTAATAATATAATAAAGAGGAAAGGTTTCATTGTTTGTTTGCATTGAATAGGCTCTGAAACTACTGGACTGAGTTGAAACATTCTTTCACCATTAGAACTTTACACTATCCCTGATGAACATAGGCTATAGGTGATTTTCAATAATTTAGGGATCCGTATAAAAACTTCGATAATGTAACCCAAAATGTGAAAAAATCGTTATATCGCGTAGGCTGCCGAAATTGTTGATAATAGAGCAAAGTGATGTACTACAATTTTATAGAAGACATCAATACCTATCTACAAAAAGCCCGCAATACTATAAGTCTAACTATTACAGTTATGTTATTATTATACGTTCTATGGTTATGTCACAATAACTACTTTTTATGTGTTTAAATCTATAATCTGTGGTTTAAGTATATAATTTTTGAAACTTTTGCTAAATACCCGTGTGAAACTGGGGCGGACCGCTAGTCTTTAATAATAACTATGCCTTAGCTATATTTCCTAATTTGCCAGTACCATAAGGTCAATACCACAGCAACTTTACGAAATACGAATTATGAACAATCAAGTCTCGATAGATACTAGTAATACTACATAATACTGTGTTGCCATAATATTACAAAATTTAATTAATTACAAAAGGATGTGTCTTCTAAACTCGCTCACGGTACTAAGAAATGGCTTTCCTAACATGTCATAGTATAGAATGCTCATTATACAGGACGGGAGAAGCAATAACTACTTGTCTTGTATTTTATCTGAGCAAATTTACTTAAATTATATACCTGCTTATTACTTTTATATATGAGATATAAAGTACGTAATATCTATAGTACAAACATGATGAAATATATATATGTACAGGTATATTGGCAAATACTTTTATATAGTAAAACTACTTGACTTTAATTACTTGATTTTAATGAAATTTATATAGGACCTATTTAGTGGTTTATTCTACGATACATAAAAATCGGCGAGTCGGACTCACGCACGAAGGGTTCCGTACCATTAGCTATACAACATTAGACTTCATATTTTAACCTTTTTTTGTTTTAACGTGCGCAAGTCCGACTCGCACTTGGACAACTTATTGTATTTATTGTTATAGCGGCAACAGAAATACATCATCTGTGAAAGTTTCAACTGTCTAGCTATCACCGTTCTTGAGATACAGCCTGGTGACAGACGGACGGACGCGACGGGCAACGAAGTCTCAGTATTGGGTCCCGTTTTTACCATTTGGGTACGGAACCCTAAAAAGAAATCAAATATTGGTCGATTCCGTAAACAGCTATAAGGGGTCTTACATAAAAAAATATACTCTTTGATTTGAGAAGATTCCTACATTTTAAAAATATGTTAAGGGAAGTGTGCACGTTCCACTTTTCATACAAGTATAATACCTACGAAGAGTTCAAACTCGGCGAATACTATAAGCATGCATTTTAGAGTCTAATATGAGATAATAGAGTTTCTTCTGTAAAATCGAATTTTATTGAGCCTGCACCGACGCAGCGATACGAAATTGTTGTTCGTTTGATCCCTTGCTGTATCATTTATTATATATATCTAAAACCCTAAATAAATCCTTAGTACGGCGTGAATACTTAACGGTGAGTCATCAGTATTTAAATAATAAAAAAACAACGTGTTTTCTATAACGTATACACATTACATTTTTCAAATAGGTGTTTGTTTTTATCATACGAAGGAAATACTCAAATTCACGCATGTTCCGCCTATTTTAGTCAGAGCCGCGATGCTTTGTCTTTAGTAATTCTTCGGCGTCGGACGGGGACGGATGCTATTGGCGTGTCTTACTTACGCTCACATACGCGGCGCGCCTAAAAAGCTCGGTGCGCCCTTAAGTATCGTTAATATAGAGAACTCAAAAACATTGGTTTTTAATCATAGCTGCGAGCTTTGGATGTGATTGGCGTTCACCAATCAGATCGATTGATTTTCTAAGCATAGCTTGACAAATCACGCTATGGGATTGGTAGATACCCATCCATAGCTCACATATTCGGTGGGATGGCAGCCTTAAGCCTATGTGTCGTCATAAACGCCACGTAGCCAAATTGGAAAATTTTCGACGCATTCCGATTCTACACGAAGCATCATTCAGGAGGTATTGATTTTTAATAGTAAATTTATTGCTCAACTAAGTTACAATGATGTTTCGTATATCATAAGTTATAATGTAATCCTAACATATTTCGTAATATTTTATCTCACTTGATGGTAAGTGATGATGTGGTCGAAGGTGCTAGAAGTACTGGTTCTCAAGGACCACTGCCAGATTATTAATTATACATCTAAATATCCAAATCCCTGTACCCTGTACTCATATTAACTATGTTACAGGGTTACAGTTAATAATACACGGTAAATATCCTATTTCTAATAATATAGGCAGTGAAAATTACCTTTACAGTTTAAAAACTTTTTTTTTAATGTTTTTGAGACGGAACAAGCTCGAGGCCTACCTGATATTAAGTGGACTAACATCTTTGTATAACAGATACATTTCGTCACAAGTCACGAATTGCACAGCGCCCGTCAACTTGAGACATAATTGTTAAGTCTCATATGCCTGTAATTTCTCTTAAGGACTACTGCCGTAACACTCCGTTAGGTACTTGGCGACAGATTTTCTACTTGAGGGTGGTTGCTAGCCAGACGGGCATGCGCAAAATGCCCTTCCACCATGCTAAATTACTACATATACTTATGGTATAGTTAAAACATAAGTTACGTGTAGTATGTAGGTTTACTTAACTGTTGATTGAGTTATGCGACGTACTAAGTGATACACGAGTTAGGAATAGTTTACACGAAGCGAGTCGGCGGTCGAGTCGCTGGAATACCGGGAGTTGGCGAAGTTAGCGGAATTACTGAAAGTTAAACTGGGTCAAATTTTGATGCAAAACAGGAAATTAAACTTCTGATTTTATGGTTATTGGTAAGGGTTTTGGGATTTTCGTCGCATTACATTTCTCTTTGCAAAACACTAAGTTGTTTCCTGGTTAAAAATACAGACGCACACCACCGCTTCGGAAAACGTTAGGCTTTTCTGGGGAATTTTACATTTTTTTGTTCATTCGGATTTTCTTCTCTTTTTTGGCGAGTTCTACACAGGTATTTTTGTCTTAAAATCTTTTTTATCTTCCTGTCTATGCCTATATGCATATCACCGCTTCGTCAAATATTTGGCCTTATTGTTGAGTTTTACAATGGTATTTTGTTCTTAAAATCATCTTCATCTTCCTGTACATAGATGCTTATCACCGCTTCGTCAAATCTTAGCCTTTTTCGGGGAGCATTTGTTCGTGGATCCTATGGAATCTCTAAGGGAACTTTTTAAAGAAATTGATATACTAACTTTACCGAGTCTGTATGTATTTGAAAATATTATGAAAGTATGTTCGGAAAAAAATGAATAAATTTGAATTAAATAGTGACAACCACGATTACAACACTAGGAATAAATATAAAATAGCGGTTTTAGACTAGCAAAGACAAATAAAAGGTCTTTTTAGGTAATTCTGTGTGCGGTTTTATAATAAAATTCCCAATTATATTACAATGCCCACAGAAGGAAAATTCAAGTTGCATGTGAAAAATATTTTAATTAAGAAATCATACTACAAAGTTTGTGATTACTTCAACGACAAAGATGCTTGGAAAGTTCTGCCTCTGTCAAGCTATCACCTGTCACCTATGTAATTTAAACAAATATTGTAATAATCGTTTTAAATTGTATATAACACATTGTTAAAAGATGTTTAAAAGAATGGCCCCGAGTTTCTTGCCCGTTCTTCTCGCAGTGGCTCTATAAATTTTTTTGCTGAACGTGGCAGTACAATGTAGAATATTTCAATATTAAAATTTGTAATTGACCTTCATAAGAGCGTCGTAGACGCCTAAATTGAATAAATGATTTTGAATTTGAATTAGGTATTTAGTTCTTTATATCTTTTTTTATCTGCCTGTCCATACTCAAATGGATATCAACAATTCGTCAAATATTGGGCTTTTTGGTGATTTTTACTATTACGTTGGTATTTTGTTCTTAAAATATTCTTTACCTTCCTGTCCTAGGAATATTCCTATCGAAGGGTTGGTACAAAATGTATTTTGAATTAATCATTCTTTTCTTGTCTTCATTTTATTATTCACATTTTTGCTGATAATATATGATGTTAAATGGGCATTATTATATACATGAATGAAAGAACAATTATTATTATTATTAAACGTAGGTTTCCACCATTTGAAGGGTCAACGAATACATAGTTTCAAAAAGTATAACTTGAGCTGTTTTGATATATTACTAGATTTGTTTTTCTTACCTTAAAAATCTGGAAATTGAAAATGCGGTCATTTGGATGAAACAATTTTGTTTTATCCCAATCGGTCCTGTAATTTTGGCGTAAAAGCGAGATAGACCCACAGACAGTTACTTTCTCATTTATAATATTAGTATACATTTATATAATAACCATGAAAACCTAGGAAACATTGATTTCTTACTTCTTCAACATATTTTTTTTATTATTATGTTCTGTATCGTGATCTCCCGTGAGAACGGTCAGTACAATATATTTTCTCAGACCAAATTAATAAATTAACATATAATAGAAGTTTTGGAATAAATTGATGCATTTCCGATACCAACTCTTCGTGAGCATGCATTATTATAAAAAAATTAAAATTACTAAACCAAAATATGTATTACAAACCAATATATAAAATTTGCGAATGAGTGCGATGTGAGTGTGTATGAATGAAATTTGGAATAAAGGGATCAAAACCAAGATAATTTGTCAGCGTCATTACTTTACAACGTAATCTAAGCAGGAGCAGTTGCAACAGGTATACAAGCTATAAAAAAACTCGGCCAAGTGCGAGTGGGACTCGCACACGAAGGGTTCCGTACCATAATTTGTAACCTAATCTTGCAAGTTGCAGACACTTTTTGCAGTGCCCAATTGAGCTGGGTACGTTCCTATCCTAGGTAGGTACGAACCCTAAATAGTGATCTCACTAATTGTTTATTTTTAAAGTAAATATACAACTAAATATTCGGTGAATATTTCAAGTTTTTACCTTCCTTATTATTATGTTTTGCTTCTCTTATTGTATGGGAGCCTCCTTAATTATTTATTGTATTTTAATTAATTATATTTACAGATAATATAAAATTAAAGGTCCTGTGAATAGTTAAAGCGTCTACCTGTCACCATTATTATTAATGAACAAGAAACGGCAAAAAAATCAAGTTTTTTGTATGGTAGCCCCCTTAAATTTTTATTTTATTTTTAGGATTTTGTTGTTATAGAGGTAATAGAAATACATCATCTGTGAAAATTTCAACAGTCTAGCTGTTGCCGTTCTTGAGATACAGCCTGCTGCCAGACGGACGGACAGACGGACGGCCGGACAGTGAAGTCTCAGTAATAGGATCCCGTTTTTACCCTTTGGGTACGGAACCCTAAAAAACGTCCAAGTACGAGTAAGTGAGAAATTTTTAGTTCTGATAAGAACCGAACCAACATCTCCCAGTTACAAGAACCGGGTACATTAAGGGCCTGTTTCAGAATGTTCGAGTAAGTTCCGGTTTTACTACCCAGAACGTATTTAATAAATAAAACACTATCTTTGCGTTTCACAGTCATCGTTTTAGCCTATCCATCGGTTAAAGCTTGACGCGTTTCAAGCTTTAACCAATCCATGTCATTCAGTTATTTTATGTGTTGCATAGCAACCCAAAACTTTATTAGGACATTCTGAAACGGGCCCTGAGTCAATCACAAATGTACCAAAGTTAGAACGTGTAGCTTCTTACACCACAATTTCCTTTCAGAGTTAGAGAGTAAGTACCGACATATGGAGACTTGATGGACGGCATCGCCCAAAACTTTGGCAAACAGGTAATCATGATTGATTGACATTGTTTGATGGATGTATGGAAGGGTAATAATAGTACTCATTTATATACATATATGTTACGGCTAGAACCCGAAGCGCGGCTACGTCTAGTTTTAGCCGGTTAGAACTATAGGCGTAGCCATTTATATATAATATATACGTATTTTTCATTGTCGTTGTCATTTTCGTATAATATGTCATTTACTCTAGAAGACATTCATTATTATATGCTTTATTATATTATATAAAATTCTCGTGTCACAGTGTTTGTAACCAAACACTTTCAACCAAACACTTTCGAAACGGCTTGACCGATTCCTATGAAATTGTGTGAAATATTTTTTAAATAGGTATATAAACATTTTTTTCATTTTTATTTGCCTATATGGAAAAACAACGTTTGTCAGGTCAGCTTGTCTTTATAAGAATTTTGTGTCTATAAAACATAACTTGTTATATCGCTTGACAAAGAATTACTTCCAGTAATCACATAGTTTAGGATGTTCTATTAAAATAAATTTATTACAATTATTATTCTGCCTGCCTTTTAGGTACTCTACCCGTGGACGGTGACCAGGGCCCCAATTCGCTTAGCTATTGACCAAACGCCACACTACTGCGATGCTTCTGCTATCGAACTGCTGTTAATGTCAAATTCGGTAGTCTGCTAATTCTAGCTCCTAATCGCAGTTGTATAGCAATCGCGTCGCTATCGTATGGCTGTGCTATGGCTTGCTTGCAAATGTTGCCACTGAAATAAGATACGTAATAAGAAGATAATAAGAAACGTCAAAATCAACGGGCTACCGACTTTATGCCACTGTAGCAACGCAATCGCCACAGCAAGCCTCGACTTGCGATCGAGCCTAAGTAGCGGACAGACTACGGATACTGTCAAAAACTATTTTTTTTTATTTTTTGACAGTATCCGCGTTAACGCCGTTCAATAGCTAAGAGAATCGGGTCCCTGAGCTCTGTTTTCTACTTATGTATATGCCTCCTGATAGAAAACAGAGTTCACAATTTTTATGTATAGGTAACATTTTTATTTAATAGATATAGTTGCATTATTTAATTATTTTTGAGTTGCTTTTCTATTTATACGTTTCTGTATTATCGTTATTCATATAATTCGTAAGGAAAAACAAAATCAAAACAATATTTCTTTTTTATGCCTTATATGTTAGCCTTTGACCGCTATCTTACCTAATGGTAGGTGATGTGTGGTCGAAGATGTCGTTCAGGCTAACCTAGAGTTACTGGCTCTCAAGGACAGCTGCCGGAACACAGCGTTAGGTGTATGGTTATTTTAGCTATTTGTTTCATGGATATTCGTGGGTCACATGTTGTCCCTTACGCCATTCCGTTCATCCAGCACATACTGGCTTTAAAAGATTATTAAATAAGATTAGTCACGGATTCAATCGCGCACGTACAAAAATATTCCTCAGATATACTTCGATTATGCAAATGTGACTGCCGCCTTGAACGTAATTTCTTCAAGTAGAGATTTTCTTAAATCCTGTTAGGAAATCGATAGGTTAGGTAAGTATGTCAGATACTTTCTTCATCGTCGTGTGGAATAGATACAACAAAATGTTTGTACCGAAAAATGGAACTGACTTCAACACTCAATAGTGTGAAATAACTTTGTTGAAGTCATTGTTGGGATCCATTGTCATTCATTGGCAATGACTATATTATCAAGATAGGAAAATATTTTTCAGTTATTCATCAAAATCGGTCGATTTTGATGAAATTTAATTGTAGCTCTACGACGACCATCAGCTTTCAAATAAAAAAGAAAAATCAAAATTGGTTCACCCAGTCAAAAGGTAACAATCATTTAAAAAAATACAAACGAATTATGTGTGCGTAATCGCATTGTTAATTTTTATGTTATATTTACCTTCTATTTCAGCTAACTGGCTTCCCTTTAACACAGAATAGATTAATATTATGTATACGTATATTCCTATCTATCATTTAATTACTTGGCTTATTTGTTATCTTAATTATTTTTTTTACTAATGATGCTATAAGCATTCACACAAACCGATCTGCGGTTTTTGTAATACATTGTAAAAAAATGTATAAGTTAATTAAATGAAAAAAAAATTGGAACATCCTCCATTTTTGACGTCGATTAAAAATATTATAAATAAAACCGGCAAAAAACACTCACGTTGGGGATCGAATACGTCGACCCGGGTTTCGAGCATATCAGATACTCATCATCAGGGCGAGTGCACAGCTGCGTCTGCGAGCTCCCCAACATGAGTGTTTTTTGCCGGTTTTATTTATAATATTTAAATATGTGTGAAACTCACGAGAATTTCATTTCAAAAATAGTCGATTAAAAAGTTTTCAAAAGGTAGTACCAATATGAGAAATATACATTTTGTAGAACTCTTTGTGCGTGATCGTCTGGAGTAGTACTGCTACCCTACTACCAACCAGTAACGTTCACGTTCCTGTGTTCTCGTTTGAAGGGTATCGACGCCGGTGAAATTACAGGCACATGATTATGTCTCTAGGTGATGGGCGCAATGTAGTTCGCCATTGAGATGACCTGCATCTTTTTTTTTTTTTATTTTTTTTATTGCCTATAGGCTAGCCTTTGACCACTGTCTCACCTGATGGTAAGTGATGATGTGGTCGAAGATGTTGTTCAGGCTAGCCTAGAATGACTGGCTCTCAAGGATAGCTGCCGGAACACACCGTTAGGTGCTTGGCGACAGATTTTCAACTTGAGGGTGGTAGCTAGCCAGGCGGGCATTCGCAAAATGCCCTACCACCATGCTATAACGACTGCCATCCTAAGACAGCAACCAGGACCGACGGCTTAACGTGCCCTCCGAAGCACGGAAGCGCTCAGTAGTATGTCACCACCGGTCACCCATCCAAGTCATGACCGTGGCGGACGTTGCTTAACTTTGCTGATCGATTCAGAACGGCCAAGCTAACTTTGCTACGAGCGCTTAAAATCTGCTATAGGCAAAGGTTACATTCTACCACTGAACATATGCACAAAACACCCCAAGCGGGACGTCAGTGCAGGACATAACGCCCCCAAATAGAATAAGAATAAGGCATAGGTTACCGCATAACGGCAAGTGGCTTCGTAACAAGTACGATAGTGCCATCAAGATAGTGTAAAAAAAACGTGATCTCCCTTTTGAACAAGCTCATAGAACGGTTAACATCAAGGAGTTTGTTTGACTGTACAGACAAAAATGCCAAAGATAACGACTACTCAATTTTAATTTGCAACTTAATTGGAGTGGTAATAGATTTGCTATAATTGGTGAGAGCTGATATAATGGATAATGCTAATATAATGACGCAAAGGGCAATTTTCTATGTTATTTTGATGGAACAAGCACGAGGCTAACCTGATGATAAGCTAACTATAACCTCTACCTATAACAGATGATTTCGTCCGAACGAATTACACAGCGATCGTTACACGGAGACATACAGTTGTTAAGTCTCATGAGCCTGTAATTTTTCTGGCTCTCAAGGATTGCCACCGAAACACACTGTTAGGTGCTTGGTGACAGATTTCCTACTTGAGGGTGGTAGCTAGCCAGTGGGGCATTCGCAAAATGCCCTTCCACCATGCGGTGAGCCCTTCCACCGACTTGAAGTCGGTGGTATGGAAACCAAACCATGGACCCGCGGCCCGGGAGTCCATAATTATAACCGCTCGGCCATCATTACTTCAAAATTCTAATTCGGGTAATATGTGGTGTTCAAAAGAAAAGGCATATTTTCACCAGTAAACGTCTTTTGGTTGATGATGGTGTACGCTTCTAGGAAAAGTTCCAGACTAAGTACTACTGAGTATTTCCCAATTGTTCAAATTATAAAAATCTAACCCTAGATACATATCTAGGTATCTATGGTTTGATTTGTATAGTACGTTGATCATAACTTACTAGTCAATAAGCTTGAAGCCTATGGGGTACGTGGAAATGTTTTACGGTATGTAATTTATGACATTTCAGAAATCAAATTTTTAGGACTTTTTAGCATGTATATTCTAGCTGAGGCATGAGTCTATTCTCATGCCTCAGCTAGAATATACATGCTGAAGTAGTTTGCGCTAAATTAAGCAGATATGTTTACGCGCTGTACATGCTTTCAAAAATTGTATGTCAATCAGCAGTACTCACATCTTACCTGTATCAGCCGGATCGTCCACTGCTGAACATTTTATTTCATTATTTGCCATAATCCCCACGCTTGGCAGGCGGTTTGGGAATCACAATTCAAGATCGCATAGTTCTTAAGAAAGCGCTGCTGCCCACCTTCTAGTATTTTTCCCTTAGTCGACTTTTACGATACCCACACGGGAAGAAAAGCGGAGGTGCAATTCTAACCCGGCACCCCACGGGGGGTGATCTTACCACGCATATGTAACTTCTACCCTACGCTACGGTATTATATTTTGGGGCTACTGTACGAATAGGGAAAAAATACTTAAGGTACAAGAGAAGTGTTTGAGGTCTGTGTGTCATTTACAAACAACCGAATCTTGTAAACCGCTTTTTAAACTCAAGATATTAAAACTTCCATATATTATACATATATGAGATAAGCTTGTTTACCTATGAAAATAGGAGTTTGTTTAAGTCTTTCAAAAGCAATCGCTATAAAAACAAATCGTCGAGTTCCCACATATATCTGCATTGTTTGGTAAAAGCTTACTTGGTATGGCTCCCAAGTTATTTAACTACATACCAAAAACGATATTGGATTCTGATAAATGACCGTTACAATTAGTGTTCGCGTTTTAACTTGCAATAACCGTCATAAGTATAATTCAAATTGACATAGTACGAGTATTTTCGTTAAGCTATGCTTGTTTCTGTATAAGATAACAATAACAATGCGCTTACCTCGGCCAGAGAATTAGTATTGCCGTACAAGCAACGGGGTAATGTTGCTAGCCTTTTGGGTACTCTACCCGTAGCCATTGACCTGAGCTCTGTTTTTTGTTTATTGCCTCCTGCTAGAAAACAGAGCTCACAATTTTTTTGTGCAACACGTTTAGATCATAGATATTATAGTTAAATTAAAAGATTATTTCCGAAAAGTTACGACTTAGGAACCTTCAAGAAGAGAGCATATTCCCTACTTAAAGGCCGGCAACGCATCCTCGAGACCTCTGGTGTTGCGGATGTTTGTGGGCGACGGTGATCACTTACCATCAGGTGAGACGCCTGCTCGTTTGCCCTCCTATCCCATAAAAAAAATTGTTTGTTGCTTTTCTTTTTATTTAATATGATTATATCTAAATACATTTAATAAATATTGACAATGTTAATTGACATTTAAATGTAATGTACTTAATATAAAAATGTCATGTAGGTATCTGGATCATATTTGTCATATGATCATATGTCTGAAATAATTTCAATTTATACTAAGTTTTGCATACCACAAAGGTGGAATATGGTGAGCTTTTGTACAATTAAGAACTTTTTTAATACCCATGTCCATGCTATAAATATATTTTAATTTAAATTTGAATTTACTAAGAATCATAAGCACCTTTAACTTACGAAACTACAACTAAAAGTTAATTTGAATACTGTTAAAAATAATCCTATTATTTATCAACAACAAGTTTTGGGCCTAATACCAAAATGTGTAGTTATTACTATCATTTCTCGAGTATCTATTAGTGACAAAAGTTTTTACGTCTACTCTTACATTTATTACAGACACCAATAAAATCTTCAAATAATAACACATTTATGTATCTGAAATGTTTTATTAGCACTACGATCGTAAAATCATTGCCAAGGATATCAACTTCCATTAGTTTTGTGTGATTCATTAGTATTTAGTACCTACGATATATAACATATATATTAAAAGAAAATACGCACATGTTTATAAACTAATATTAATTGTCCGTAACCCATCTATTACGAGAATATTAATTACTGTCATGACAAATTATCCTTTCTGAATCCCTCTTGCACAATCAATCATAGATTATTAATACAAATGTATCTATATTATATATAACTCCGCAAAGATTTGCTTAGGAATACATTTATAATACATCAAAAACCTCGAACGTATAAATCATTCTGTCCTAGATTACAAAAGGAGCAACCTTTTGAAGCTGTCCGTGAATTTGTTCCAATATATTTCTACAGAGGAAGTATCAAAGTAATATTGCTTGAGACGAACGCTTAAATTATTCTAGTGAAACAAAAGACGAGATGAAGAAATTTTGGGATACACATTCAAAACAAAGCAAATACGATAAAACAATGCCGCAGTGTTCAAGTTTAATTTTGTAAGACGCGCGTCTAAAATTCCTCTCAAACCCAAGCAGTAAACTTGATAACAACGCTGCAGTAGAAATAAAACTATTTCCTAAGACGCAATACGCCACCAGACGCTAGAAAATGTCAATACTAGACGCAAAATCGTACAAAAACTACGCACGGACCAGATGTTTTCACGCAATTTCCGAATACACAAAACATTCGTCACGTTAAATGGTTTACGAGAATTGCTGGCCATTTGGAATGTAACCATTTTGCGAATGAAAATGAAATTAACAGTCACTGGCAGCTTTTAACCATTTACGGTGGCAATTGGCGACGCCATGACAGTTATTTTCCCGCGTCAATTTTTAATGTTTTCGACAGGTGTCACCACAGGCTACGCTGCCCAGATTTACAAATGATAAACAACGCACCTTCAATATATAGAAAGGTCATTGTATTTAAAAATGATAACAAAAGGACTTACCCCAATGTAGTCATCGTTACGATCGTGTACCAAAATGCAGCTGGAATGGAAGTGAAGTTTGTGTCTTGCTCGTTCTTCTCAGCGTAGAACATAACAGTCGCAAATATGATGATCGCCATGGCTAGTGAGAAAACTAGGAAACCCAGCTCGCTGGCGCAAGATTTCAGGGTGTAGCCCAGGATTCGTAATCCTTGAGAGTGCCGTGAAAACTTGAAGATACGGAACACTCTGAACACTCTAAGCGTGACGAAGGCTCCCGATACATCATCGTTATCAGTGATCCCCAATCCGATGTAATATGGCAATATGGCCACAACGTCGATAATGGACATTACTGATCGCACAAACTTGCATCTGTCTGGAGCTGCGAACAGCCGCAGCAAGTATTCAGCTGTAAATATCATCACACAAGCTGTATCCAGACAAAAGAACACTATTTTATATCTCTCTCCGCAAGGCAGCGTCCCTGCCTTGCCCGGCCTATGACCACATGGAACGGTTTCCACCACATTAGCCATCACAGAGACGGCAATGAAAAAACCAGTAACATAGTAAAACACTAACGCAGCTGTTGACGTGTGGGGATTTTCGAAGGCCCTCCACATTTTTTGCCTTAAGTCTGTCAACTGAGGCAGGCTCTGGTCTCCCGCCTCGCTTAACTTATCGTCCATCAAACGCTCAGCGTTTTCCCTCTTTCTGTCTCTATAGTCCTCATAACAACAATCTCCAATCACATCAGGTAAAATCCCAAAGAACGCTAGTTCCTCATCATACCCCGTTAAACACTCGTGTTTAGGATAATGCAGTTTTCCAGTTCTGTAATAGTTCAATATATGCCTGAAAATGTCAGGGTCTCTGTCAAAAAAGTATTCTCGACTGTCCTCGTCGTAGAAAAACTCCCTTTCTGTGGAGCCCAGTAATGAATCGGGGTATTTCTCGAGGGTGTTCCTCCATGTTTCGAAACGTCGTCCGGAGACGTTGATGAGGAGTTTCTCGTCTTCAGCTCGTCGGCGGTCTTTAGGGACTGGTGGTGGGGGGAGCGGATGGGTGGCTATGGGGACCCAGCCGATGGCGGCGGCCCTGGCGAAAGGGAGCCACGCGGCGACGGACGCCATCGCGACTGACAACGCCGCCGGCGTCGCGCACACTAACTCCCGTCTCCCCCCGCGGTTATTTCGGGCAGCCCGCCCAGATGACGATGGTGTTGCCAGACGTAGAACTGCGATCACCCGAAGCATTACCGGGGCTATTTCAACACATTGTTGTTGTTTATGATTACGTGCACGTTTGATGTTTAGTCTAATGCTAATTGAACTCTCGAATGTTATTGTCAACGATAATGTGCAACTGTGTAGTGGGTGTAGAGCTTTTACGAGAGCAGCTTCGGGTGCCAATAGTAAATTCCGCGAAGTCTATTTCCTATTTGCTCTTGAAATCATTGTAATCTAAATACTCATCTGGTCTTTTTAAAAGAATCAAGTTATAACTGTACGTTAGAGCCATAAAATCATCGGCAAGATATACTGAAATTATTCATTTTATTTTCTACCATACCCTGACTAACACTTCAACTAACAGTTTCAAATGTATTACTTGTTTTAAACCATATATTTTTGTTGCCTGGTAGAGAGTACTTTTAATGACAAGACACTTATGAATCCATTTTATTGTTTTTATATACAGAGTTGATACAATAAAGAGTACTCTATTCCATTATATTTTACAATATTAGTTCATAAGAGTATGGTCACAGTTGTAGAATGTTTAATATTATTTTAGATGTAAAACAACGGTTTTTATGTCACTGTGGTCTACTAGATGCTGTTTTTTATCTAATCTTAGTCAATAAAACATTTTTTTTTGTTTAGATAATTATTATATTTTTTAAAAGAAAAAAAAACTTACTAAAATATGTAAACTTACAAACAGAATGACAGTGCTCCCAGTAAATTAGAAACCACTTGTCAATTGTTTCTCAATGAATTAAACTGTTAAACGCCTTTTATTCTTAAAACACTTTAAAATCAGACTTTTTACACTACTACCCAAAAAAAAAGGAGAGTTATGTTATCAGGGTTCATGTATGTAACTTAAGTGAGTTTATTTATTCCCCTATAATTTCTTAACGGCTAAATTGATTTTGATGTATGAGATATCGTTAGATTTATCTTTGTAACGCAAATAACACTAGGTACATAAAAAAAGAAACGGATCGATTTTAGACGCCATAATATGCGTTAAACATTTGGTTTCATCCAAACCCACCGATTGGAATAACAAAATTAATGGCTTTAAAAAACGACTGCATAAATATTTATAACTTGCAGTTTCAGTGGAATGATGAAATGTTTAATAACAACAAAAAAATCGGCCAAGTGCAAGTCGGACTCGCGCACGTAGGGTTCCATACCATTAGCTATACAACATTAGACTTCATATATCCCTATATATAACCTCTTTTGTTTTAACGTGCGCGAGTCCGATTCGCACTTGGCCAACTTTTTGTATTTGTTGTTATAGCGCCAACAGAAATACATCATCTGTGAAAATTTTAACTGTCTAGCTATCACCGTTCTTGAGATACAGCCTGGTGACAGACGGACGGGTGGACGGACGGACTGATAGCGAAATCTCATTAATAGGCTTCCTTTTTTACTCTTTGGGTACGGAACCCTAAAAATTAAAAATTTGCAGTTGGGTTTTTTACTTTTTTCAATTCAAATTCAAATTCAAAATCATTTATTCAATTTAGGCGTCTACGACGCTCTTATGAAGGTCAATTACAAACTTTAATATTGAAATGTTCTACATTGTACTGCCACGTTCAGCAAAAAAAATTATAGAGCTACTGCGAGAAGAACGGGCAAGAATTTACACTTGTTTTAAGTCAGTATTCAAATTACCTATAAGATTGTATCAGTGGAACTCATTAATAGCAGTTTTAGTACCAGTAGAACTCTTTGTGCTAGGTCGTCTGGAGATGTACTGCCACCAAACCTATGTCTACTGCCAAGCAGTTATTTTCATAATATTGTGTTCCGGATTTAATGGTACAGGTGCCGGTGAAATTATAGGGCCATGAGACAATTAATAGATTCAGGCGTTACTTTCCGGTAATCCATATTTAATATTTACAAATTTTCTCTATCGTGCGCTCGTAGTCAAGACCTCCTGAGGATGCTTCGTGTAGAATCGAAACGCGTCAAATTCTTCCGGCTTGGTTTCGTCGCGTTTGTAAAGTCGCGACGGCTTAGCAGGAAAATTAGGCGCAATTATCACATATGATTTATATTTTTTATGTGTTTTATTAAAATATTATCTTAATGTTTTCTTAAAATAGTTTTTAAAATATTGTTTCTTATGAGACTTAACAATTAATGTCTAAAAGCGACGAGTGCAATGCATTTTGCTACTTTTGACGAACTGCATTTGTTAAAGCCAGAGGTTATCACTTAACATCATTTACGACCCGTGCTTGTTCCATCACAAGAACATAAAAACAATACTTCAAGTTTTTACTTTACCCAATTTATTCAAAGTAATGAAATATCAATACATTAATTTCACAAACTCATTAATTTTATGTAATTTACTTAGAAAATACTAAAAAGGTTTTTCCCCCTATTTAAAAGTACCTCGTTAAATAGCTAGCAACCCTATCCCGGGAGAGAACTCACTGCGCGTGCGTACTCCGTGACGTCACTGCCTAATAAATTGATTTTCATATACCTACCTCTTTCTTTCCTAAATTATCACACATTTTACCATCTCCCTCACACAGCTTAAAGCTCCAGTGACCTTTTGTATATTTTTCAGAGCTTTAAAAGAGTTTTTCAGAGGCTTTTGTCTTGGGAAAGTGAAAAGACCTGAATATAGCTGGTGGCGCCCCTTATTTTTTTATGGGTCTAAGTTTCCGCCAAGCAAGTAAATAAATCTTTTAGCGGTATCGTTAGATAAGTAATTAGCCCTCTGTGAGGCAGGTCATTAATAAGCATCGATGCAAGGCTATAAATAGCATGACCTATCTCTCGACTATATTGCCCTGATAAAATTTATTCGTGAGGAGATCGTACGTTAGGTTTGAGATATATTTATTTTTATGTTTTGGTTTGGAAAGCATTTCTCCTTTTATATTATTAATATGACAAATAAGTATACATTAATTGAAAAGTAAAAAACCCGAATGCAATTTTTTTATTTCTGCTATGCATTTTATCGTTCCATAGAAATTAAAACAGAAAGTATATAGAAAGCATATATATTTTTAGAAGCATTTTGAAAAATCCTTCATTTTGGTACCCTACTGGGGATGGGTATGAAAGAATATAATTTTTTCTTTCTATATATTATGATTACAAGCACTACCGCGAAGCGAAACTCATAAATTTACAAATTATTGGAATACAAAATTACTTCCCGCCCGGGGCAAAACATTTTGTATTCCAAAAATTTGTAAATTTATTATTTTTTCTCTCAATATGGCGTCTTAAATATTTTTTTTATTATTTTTTATGTACGTAGTGTCATTTACGGTATGAAGATGATTCTAATGAAATCTCATACATTAAAATCAGATAAGCTTTTCAGAGGTAATGGTCTAATAAAGAAACTCACAAACATACGTACATGAACCCTGAAAACATAACACTCCTTTCTTAGGCAGTGAAACTCACAAACATACATGAACCCTGAAAACAAAACACACTTTTTTAAGGTTCCGTACCCAAAGAGTAAAAACGGGACCCTATTACTGAGACTTCGCTGTCCGACCGTCCGTCTGTCACCACGCTGTATCTCAAGAACGGTAATACTCGTAGCTAGACAGTTGAAATTTTCACAGATGATCTTTTGCCGCTATAACAAAAAATAAAAACAAATTGTAAACCCATATATTCTTGTGGGAGTGTAAGAGACGATGCTGTGAATATACTAGAAGGTAATCAGCAGCACCTTTTAAAGAACTGTGTTACAATACTTTACTGTATCAGCCGGATCGTCCACTGCTGAACACAGCCTCCCCTATTAATCTTATATTATTATTTACCATAATCCCCACGCCTGGCAGGCGTCTTGGGGACCGCTGTGCAAGTCAGCAGTTCTTTAGAAGGCGCTGCTGCCCACCCTCCAGTAATTTTCTCTTAGTCGCCTTTTACGACACCCACAGGATGATATGGGGAGGTGCAATTCTAACCCGGCACCCCACGGGGCACATATTTACAATACGATCCGAAAATCTTAAATACGCCTGCCTAGCGTGGGGACTATGACAAACCCTCACATATATCGGGGCTTTTTGAAGCGCTCGTAACGAAGTTTACTTAGCTGTTCTTAATCAATCAGCTAAGTTAAGCAACGTCCGCCGCGGTCAGGAGTTGGATGGGTGACCGCTAGTGACATTACTACCGAGCGTGCACGTGCTTCGGAGGGCACGTTAAGCCGTTGGTCCCGATTGTTGTCTTAGGATGGCAGTCGTTATAGCATGATGGTAGGGCATTTTGCGAATATCTGCCTGGCTAGCTACCACCCTCAAGTAGAAGATCTGTCGCCAAGCACCTAACGGTGTGTTCCGGCAGTTGTCCTTGAGAGCCAGTAATTCTAAGCTAGCCTGAACAACATCTTCGACCACATCATCACTTACCATCAGGCGAGATAGTGGTCAAAGACTAACCTAACAGTAATATAAAAATAATTGAGGGTTTATTGGAACTCGTCTCTCGTCTCGGTATCGAGCCAGGCAAGCATTCATAAAATGCCCTTCCACCGTGAATCTTAAGCGGTAAGCGGTGAAGCTCAACCCAGCGGTGGGAAGCTAACCATGGGCCTCTATCACCACAGGCCATAGCTTTTACCGCTCGGCTATTACTACTTTAAACTTGACTTCAGTTTTACGACTGGCTACTTTCCTTACCCTATCTCTCCACGGGAATTCTCGTTGGGTAAACTCATTGATGCCATTCCCAAACTTTTATGTGCCGTTAGAAGTGTCATCGTAAAGAAAAAAATGATGTACCTCTCTGAGTAAGATTGCAATGCTTTTGCCACTCTTAAGGGCGTGTTCGAGTATGTTCCGGTTATACTACCTAGAATATATTTATGAAACAAAACACTATCTTTGCATTTCACAGTCATGGATTGAGCTTATCCATCGGTTAAAGCTTGAATCGCGCTGCATGTTAACTGTAATTTTTATCATTCAGTTTTTTTATGTGTTGCATAGTAACCCGAAACTTTGTTAGGACATTCTGAAACCGGCCCTAAATCTAAACTAATATAATAAATAGGAAATATTTGATTGTTCGTTTGCATTGAATAGGCTCTGAAAAATGAGGTATGAAATAAAGATGGCGCTTTAAGTCATTGCATCTCACTTAAACCCACTGACCTTATACTTTTCAATCCTCATTGCTTAAACCGAATTTTATATTATGTTAAGTATTACTACTATAAGGTTTATTACCGTGTAATATTACCGTAAGAGGGTACTGCAGTGTCTAGGATGGATCAATTTATAATATTTTTGTTTTTAATTAATATGGCATTGAATAATAATATATCTTGTTGCCTCGATATTCTGATAGGGTGTCATATTTTGGGAAAACTCGTATACAGTACAAAAATATTAATATGACAAAAACACTGTATCCGAGCAATGTACCACCTGAACCAAAATAATTCATCTATAGATTATTAAAAAATATTAAACCTGTTGCCATAGCTAAAAATATAAAATGGTAAAAATCTCAAATTTATTAATAGTCATTCGAAATAGTATCGATTTGTGTAGGGTTCATTTTTTGTATATTTTTTTTGTTATTACACTGGCACAACTGTTTTCTATTTTGGCATTAAGTTTGAAGTTGCATCTGTTATTTAGATTAAATACAGTGCTGTTTATAGTTATATCATATTTAATGATATAACTAAAAACAACACTGTATTAAGTTATATCATTAAATATGATATAACTAAAAACAGCACTGTATACTGGGTGTATTGAGAATTTCATAATGGACAAAAACATCGGACAAAGAATTGGTCTTAAATTTTTCATCGCAATGGAATTTTGTGTTCGGAGTCCCTGATAATGTTACAGAAGGCAGAATCGACTTTACCAAAAACACGTTTTTATGACTGGTACAAAGCGTTCAAAAGCGGTCAAGATGTGATGGAAGATTTGTCTCGCTCTGGTAGGCAATCAATCTGCATGTAAAGTTAACATCGCAAAAGGGAAAGAAATAACGCCCAAAGTTTTTCTTGCAAATTGCATGTGTGAGATGAGAATTTGTATAAATTACGGGGAAATATCTTTACTAAGTATTATTAAAGACATTAGTAGGATCTTACCATATTTGGTTAGGTAGGGGAGGAGGCTCGAGCTGTGAAGAGTAGCATTGATGTCATCGTAAAGGGGCCCTACTCCCTGAGTTGCGAGTCCCAGGCCCCTTTGGCCTCTTCCTCTGCAATACTATGGACCCGGCAGCCGGTGAATCCAAGGAATGCTAAATAATTCGTCTCATCTCTAATTGTACTTAAGATACAAAGTTGTGTCACTGATTCTACTGATATAATTGAACTGAATTTGACTGTAATAAATTTAATACTAAATTTATGTTGACTCAGGATAGGATGTACCTACCTAAAAAATATAAGAATTTAATAGCTACTTTGGTAGCTTATAATATTGAGTCAGTCATAGTAAATATAACGAAGTTTTTTATTGACGCTACAGATTTAAGTACATGTACCTACTAATACAACTGTTCAGTCAAACTGTTTCAACTTGTAAATCAGACAACAGGGAAGTGTTTTGACATAGCACTATACTACCAAAATATAAATCGCTACCCTGGAAAAATACTTGAAATTGAAATGTTCTTAGATTAATATCTTCTTGATATATTATGTTTCACTGAAACATGGCTAAGAGCAGAGACAATGTTATTTAATGCTAAGAATTTTAGTGTAGGCAGTGCTTTTAACAGATCATCGCAGAAGGAGGAGGGTGTATATTCTTGTTAAAAATAACTTAAAATTTAAAGAACACCATGACTTATTCAGATGTTCTGTCGAACGTGCACGGCAGCAGAGTTATTTTGCATCTCGTACCTTTGAAACCCTCGCTACGCTCATGATTCAGTCCTAGAATCCTTTGCTTCCTCAGGTTTTAACAAAAATACTCGCGCCAAACTTAGACTAAATAAGGACTTCTTATTTGGTATGAGGCGCCAAACAACAACTTTTCAACCTAGCATAACAAATAACTATTATTATTTTTCAACATAACAAAAGAATTGCTTTCAGTTTTTGGATCTAGATTTCCTAAAAAAGATGCATGTCTACAGGGTTATTGTTAAACTGGTAACAACCTCTTAGGGTTGACTTCTGCTAGTTCTAACAAACATTTAGAGGTTGTTATTTATTTTTATTTTTTATATTTTTTTTTTGATGCGTTTTTAAAGTAATAAGCACGAGGACCACCTGATTTTAAAAGTCCCTTGTGTCTACAATTTATATTTTCATATTTTTCATTACGTTGCTCAATGTTAATATTATAAATTCTATTAAAAGCAAGCGCAGCGCAGTCCAATGTTGCCATCGCGGCGCTCTATGACATGCAGCTAAAATAAAAATAAAAACTAAACTATAGGGTTGCGTCATCGGTAACAAATTTATAGCTAATTGCAAAAAATAGTCTTGTTTGTAGTACAACGTAAGTTGAACTATAGATGTCGCTCCATCCCCATATGATGGTTAAGAACGAAAGTACAAATTATAGGCATGCGTCATATGTCATGTTAGTTTAGCGGTTGGAGCATACTCTGGCTGTAGGGGTAGATAGCGCGAGTTGGTATCCCGCATATGGCTATAATTTTTGTCTTGGTCATTTTGTATAATTTAATATGTTATTGATAATGTTTATTTACCTTAAAAACTGTTTTACTTTTGTGTTTATTTTGTAATATAATAATCCACCTACCTCATACACACTTTACATCTATCTTCTTCGATAACAATAGTAATTTGACAAATTAACATAGACCACATTATTGTTTTCTAAATGTCAAAGTTACTTGTAATCTTGAAACCCGTAACAAGCAGATGGATGCACAGAAACAATGGTGACTCATAAAACAGGCATTGGTGTGGAATCTTAAAAAACTGCATCGCAATATGTTCAGCTATTTTAGAAGCACCATGCAAGGTCCATGGAGACAGGCAGACACGCAAAGTTTTAGCTTCAAAATTTACAGATTTTAATATTTGAACGATCGTTCAATACACAGATCACAGAAACTAAAGGAGATAGATCTCTATGGTTTAATAGAAGTTCTTCGATAGAGTCTAAGAATTTGGGTATAGATAGGGAAAGTTTATGCTATAGTGTACATCTGGCATCTTGACGGTAACCTATTAAGGCAGCCGTAAACTTTAATTTACCTATATTGTACAAGTCTAGGAGTGCCTAAGCTATACATACTCGACTACCGGTTACGATGTACTCATCGTAACCTGATGTCTATAGCAGTGATTGGTTCCTAAGGTACTAACATAATAGTATTCGAAACTAGGAGGAAGAATATCTATGATGGAGTACCTATGCGCGTATACCCGATAAAGACAGAGTATAAATACCTAATATTGCAGAATTGCCAGTGTCCCATAACATTACCCAAATTGCAATAAAGCTTTTAGAAAAAATATTGCCGCGCCTACTGAAAAAATACATTTGCATGGTACTTGCTTAAGGTGGACTAAACCGTTCAATTTGTTATATCGGGGTATGCAAAATGTAATGTGTGTTGCTAGATCGGATAACTTTAGTGCGTGTATTGTTTTTAAATTGCGCAAATCGGAAATTATACCCTAAAGTATTTTGGCATCATAACTTACAAATATATAATTGTTTCTTAACTGTTTTTGCAGATTACTAGAGAAATATATGAAATCAGATACATATATGTAAGATACAATAACAAAATACTCTAAAAAGGATCTCTGATTTGAGTAAATTAAATACCTACAAATGTTATTCGATCTCGCAACAAATACGAGTAGACAGACTGTTAAATTTTGAATTTCTCGCTACAGATTGAACGGTCCGCCTTAATGGCAGAGAAACCAGGTCAGCTAGTTTTAGAAAATTACCATGATTCTAAAACTGAAAATGTACAGAATATTTTTTTGGTAGAGTTTAAAACTATGGCATAATAATATTATATATAACTTAACCCATGGTACTATTGGATAACTTTGCTAAGCTTGCGCTTGTGGACTCAACCGCGTCGAATAGTTATATCGTAGTCCCCCGATAATGCTCAATATCTCGGAATAAAGGTAGCCAATTTATTAATCCGGGTCCTACGGAATCTATTTATGTTAAATTTCGTTGAAAACTTCGGCGTTGAGTGACTTGAAGGTTTGTATGAGTAACAAACTCATACAAACCTTCGTACCTATAATATTTCATAGTGTGCACTTTAAATAAAACAAAGTAATAATGTATTTATAGATTTATGGTATATAAAACATATGTGTGAATAACATCGAGATTCAACATTTAGGCACCACTTACAATTTAATTAATAAATTGTGTAATTTTTAATTTAATTAATTTTGTCGTCCAGTTGCTTGAATCCATACACGATGAAGGACAGCATTCCTTATGAAAACTGCTAATCAAAATTTAATTGCGTTAATTTTACTGCATAATTGGTCAAAAGTGGTTCATACAAAATTACCCACTTTTATGGGAAAAATCTTCGGTCATGAGCTGGTATTCCGAAAATTGCTATAATTCGAAAAAGTATAATTTTTGATCTATGTTCACACTCTCTTTTCTCCTGAAACAAATTTCATCATAGTAGAGCGAGACAGATAGACAAAAGAACACTCCTTAATTTTTATGGATTATAATCTCAAAATCAAGAAATTATTTTGTAGTAAAATGTAAGATTATCAAATAATTTAACACGCCGACATTCATGTTATGATCAGAAATTCATATATGATTCGCATAGACTGTGTAAGAATGGTGAAGACATATGAAAAATAGCACTTACATGTGATACGTAAGGTGTTCCATATTTTGTTCTGTTCTGTTTTTACAGCCAAGAATTCTGCATTTCAACAAGTTTGGTGGAAGCAGCAGCGTTGAATTTAACTTACAAATTACAATACACACTTCAAAATCATTGTGTAACACGAAAAAAGGACACTTTCAAGCACCGAATAAATTTGTCTGCCACAAAACTGCTTTGTGGCAAACAAAGAAATCGCATACGCCGAGCAAGACAAAAAAAACTGATGCTGTCTCTTTCAAACTAATGCAAGCGTATATATTACCATTCTTGTCTCACAACCAACAGAATATAAATGTCTTCTCCATATATTCTTCCTCCTAGATTCGAAACAATATCAACAGATAGCGTTTAGAAAAAAAATACCACATCATATTGAAATAATCTTATGATCTGTTACTTGTGAAATTATTCACTGATTTTTCAGAATTCTAATGATACTCGTATCTCAAAGTTCATTTTCTATGACCCCACGTTTGTCGTACCTATGTTTCGCCAGAAAAGTTGAGTGAAATAAAGAGCAATCCTATTGCCGTGTATCGGGCATAGTTTCAGACTCCGTACTGCTACTGCAAAGTTCTCAGTTAGAAAAATCCAATAATAGGAAAGTTAATTTTTCTAGGGATTTAAATCTAAACATTTTTTTGTAGCGACTCTTCATGCTATGCTATCGATGACGCAGGACTACGATAGATAAATTCAGATAGATGGCATATTTAAATAAATTGCACTACATATTTAGCAGATTGGTTACGAGGAATTACGATTATCACTAAAAGTTCAAACTAACCTCGATAGATGGCGTTGATATATATAATGTAGAACCGAATGAACATCCTGAACAAGACATTCTTCTTTGTATGCACTTTCTAAACGGTTTTGTTCAAAGGTAAGGAAGCAAAACTAATAACCGCTTCACCAGACCTATTACTGGAGGCCTAGCACTCCCCTCGTCGCATAGTGTCAAATAGTTTTACTTATTACTTTATTAAGCAATTACATTGCTATTGGGAGCATTCTTACATACTTAGGGGGAACACAGTTATAAGGGATACTTATTATACTCGTATACCTACTATTTTTTATTACTAAACAGTTGCAAACAGATTTGCACAGGCATTCTGAACGGACCAGTGTCCTCAAGTAACACTCGTTCACGAGTTGACTCGCGTGCCAGCCATCGCCCTCCTCAACTATTTCTGAGGGAAGAGGGCGATAGATGCCGCCGCACACCAACACATTTTCGTGAGCATGACTGTTCCGAATGCCCGCGCGAAGCCGCTTGCTAAAGGGGAGAAAACTATATCTAAGCACTAAATTTATACGCGTTACAATGAAAAGTGAAGAATGTAATTTTGGAACCGTTGGGTACCAAACAGAAAAACAACTGAGGATATTTTATTAAAAGAATTACCTAAATAAATAATACCTAAAAAAACAAATAAGTTCGGAAAATTAAATCTCGTCAGCGCCAAATATTGGACAAGAAGCGAATTGAAATTAAAACGTACCTATGGGACACTATGCATCGAGAGCTCAAGAACATGCATAAATATAAATAAGTTTGAACACTTCACAACATTAAACACGAATCTACTTTTGTATATAGAGCGCTATGAATTCCCTAGCTAATTTTTTATATTATTTATGAAATCCAACTGCAAATCAGGGCAATGAAACACTTACGCTAGCATATGCTGTTGTCTCATCAGATAAAAGTCGAGACGCATTTCTGACGAAACAAAGCATCGCAAATTTTCATTCATATTATATAGTCTCTTTAGATTTTTTCTTATATTTGTTTGTCCTTAGTAATATAGGTGTTTTGTGTTTTCAGATATAATGTTTCTTTGAAACAAAAAATGTCCCGAAACAGCTTACTCTCTTGTATCATATCTTTTTTTTTTTTTTTTTTTTTTTTATTGATGATATGTAAGCCTTTGACCACTATCTCACGTGATGGTAAGTGATGATGTGGTCGAAGGTGTTAACAGGCTTAACCTAGAATGACTGGCTCTCAAGGACAGCTGCCGGAACACACCGTTAGGTGCTTGGCGACAGATTTTCAACTTGAATTTTCATCTAGGTCAAAGGAAGCCTCACCCACATAGGCACGTAAGCTGAAAATTTGCAACTAGCGAATATGTAAGTTTGCCCAGTTTTGAATTTGGCCCGCAAATGATACTGAAGAAGGTATTGATGGAAACTCAGATAAATAGAGAAATTAGAATGGAGCAAGATACTCTCTATACAAGGCAAGAAAAAAAAATAATGTTCCTATCATACTGTCTCCTTTAATAGTATGGCAAACCTTGAGAGTGTAAAAGGGATATGCGAGATCTTATTTGGTCACACTATTTTCAAATCATCGACACGACAAATACAAAGAAGTGAAAATATCATTTTACATATTATTGTTGAAATTCCCATGTAAGATTTTGTGATACGAAGTGAACTTTAAACAGGTTCCATATTTTACATATAATTTTCAGGAAGAAAAATAAAAACATCTTTCAGTTTTTAGGTAAGAGACCAAAAAACATTCAACATCTTTGTAAAATGTACATTTAATCTTACATTTAATCACGAACTATTTACATTTCAAAGCGCACTATTTTTAGTACTATACATACACAAAAATAGTTTTTCTTACGCGTACAGCAGATTTTCAAAAATCTGTTTACCAGCAAGAACAATTATGAGTGACAGCAGAAAAATGGTTTTGATTACATTCAGTCAAGTTTTAAAATACTTTATTAAAATTGTGCGCAATTTTTGTCAAACCAAAAAATTGCATACTACTTTTACTAAACATTATTTCCTACCTATTATAGTATTAATACTATGTGAAAATTATTTTAATTTACTGTAAATAAATATGAATTTAATAAAAATGAATCTACCTTGCCCTAAATTAAAGAAATTGCACAAACTCTTTGGTGAATCTGAATTGTAAATTTTAATAAAAATAAAACTATCTAATCATACAAACAACATATCTTACAAGTAATATAAATTATTTATAAGTACAGATTTTATTTACCTCTAATGTCTTTTGAATTAAATGAGTTTCTTTATACTCGTATGTCAAAAATTGGAAAACAACGAAAATTTCTTTAATATACATTAAAATACTATAAAACCTTTTCTTCATCGTATGGACTTAAGTAAATCTCTGTAGAATTAAATGTGTCGTGAATTCAGAAAAGATTTCCTTATATTTGTATTACATATTCATTTATAACGATTTTATTTTAAATTGTGATGTTTGAACACGACACTGAAGTAGTGAATAATTTTAGTCAGATGGTAAAATAAATGACGGCACATGTAATATCAATAACTCAGTTTAAATGCTTACAACACATGTTTGCAAGAAAATGAAACAATACAAAGTTCTTGACGAGATTTTGATCGTTACGCGTAGTCTGTCACAATGGCATTCTTACATTCACTGTCTTTATTTTAGTACTAGCTTTCCGGGCGCGGCTCCGCCCGCGCGTATGTCGGTTATCGCTCAAAATCATGAACCTCTTTTTGCGCACTTGGATAAAAACTATCCTATGTTTTTTCCCGGGTCTCAAACTATTTCCATACCAAATTTAATTCAAATCGGTCCAGTACTTTTGGCGTGAAACCGTAACAGACAGACAGAGTTACTTTCGCATTTATAATATTATTAAGTACTGATACTGATACCATACTGTTTGGTATTACCAGCCCTGGCTCACTCCGCACTTTAGTTAAAAACCTACAGGTATATCGACGGATCGGTCCGGATACGACGGGATTATTTTACGGTCTATGTCGCCACAGAAGAGATAAGAGCTATGCGTGGCTATGCGATAGAAAGAGAGGTCTTGTAGGTGAATATAAATATTAGGTACTCTGTGCTTTGCGAGCTGAAATGCACTTTATTGCTTCGCTGCTAGAGTAGCATATTTATTGGAATGGCTTTGCAAAGTGATTCTTCTGGTTTTATGCTGTGGTATTACGCGAAATATTTAATAAGCATTCATAATTATACGTGTAAGTACCTACAGTTGGCTATAGTAAATAAAATAATTATGAATTTAGATTACAACAGGTTTTGCAATTTAAAAGAGTTCGTAACCCTAATATCGGAGCATTTTGAATTTGGAACAAATATTCTTGTCTTTGCTCATTTTTGTGACTCGGTAAAAGTTCATAAGAATTAATAATTAAGCAATAAGTATATTACACCAGAAAGCAATCATTGCATGATGGAATATTGAGAAGACAAAAAAATAGCCATACTTCGTGATAATGAGCAAAATCATTTTTATAAACTTGCACAGTTCAGACTAGATGTTCAAGCTATCAACAATTAATTAAAAATAACATTAAGTATTATAATCTAATTAATTTAAGTAATATCACGCACGAAAATTGTGATGCTGGTTTACTTTAAAAACTAAGATTTGACTACACTACAATCTGCGGCTTGATATAATATTGATGGTTTTCTTGGACGACATAATGCAAATTATGCTAAGCAATTGTACATGTTATTATATATTTTAAAGCAGTTCAATTAAAAAGATCAGTAAAGAGATTTTTTTAATTTACATTTCGTTGCCATTTTTGCGTAAGAATGTTTTAATGTAAGGATTTTAGTTGCAGTAAAAATCATGTATTTTATATAATTAATATACACTTTAGGCTTTAATTTCACGCCATAAAGTGGCAATAGGTTTCTGCCGTTGCTAGCTGCGGCCAGTTTAAATGATCTGATATAAAATTGCAGTCATATTAACCATAAAAAGTTATTTTTTAAGTCTTATTAAGACTGATGCAAATGAATCAAACTGAACGTATATGCCGCCGCTGCTGTATGGTGTGGAAAACACATTACAAAACATAGTCATCAGTGTGACAGCTGTCTAGACATAATGTACACATTCTTTTTTTTTGTCAAACCTCTGTGCGAGTCAAATCTTAATTTACAGTACCTACGTAACTATATCTTGTAGTTACTGTGATTTGTGGAATGTGAAAGAGATCTTTTGACTAGATAAACTAATATTCACATAACTTATAATGCACGTCTAAATACTGATAGAAACTTATTATACAAATTATCATTAATAGTAACTCTAATAGTTTTAATATAAGTATAACAAAATTACGGAAATTGCAATGTGTTACGAAAGATTTACACGTTCATATTATTTGTGTTTTTATCCTTATATATTAAACTACTTTGGTAAAGAAAATTTGGTAAATTGATTGAATTTTTGCATATGTATATATAATATTGCAGAATAATTTTCGTTTTTACCGAACCAAATACCCGATTTAATCGGACATTTTAGCTAAATGCTTTAACAATTTTTCATTTAAGCATTACTTGAATTAGCTAATCAATCACTTGAGATACAGGCAGTATATGTGTAAGTAACTATATTAAATTCAGTAAGTTTAGCTCTATTTAATTTAGTACAAACATTTCATAGCAATTGTACTCCATATTTAGCTTACTTCAAATAATTAAAACACGTTTGCTTATTTCCCTCTATTATATCTTGCGTAACAATTAAAAAAATAAACATTAGAAATGCCTTTGTTCGTATCTCAAGTGATATGAAAATTGTCAATACACTAAAATTATAAGTCGGTCTATATAAATGACTACATATTCCACCTTGACTAGCAACATTTGATATAGAGATCAATCCAGTTACTCTAATAGACCCGTTCCACACCATCATATTTAAATAATATGTACGTCTTTGACACCGTTAAACGACCATAAACACAATCTGGTATTAATGGCCAATCTAAGCAATTTTAGGATCAAATATTAAAATTGGAAAATATCTATTTTATTAAACATGCAAATAGAATCTATTTTTTCTGTCAATATGTGTATTAATGTACAAGACTATCTTATAACAAAAGTGGTTTGTGAGGTAAACTTGCTTACACATCGACTACACTAAATTATTTCGATTAAGTGGGTTTGTTTATTTGATATTAATTACCCAGTGCTTTTTTTGTAATAGACAATAGTTTCACAGACATCTTATATGGTAATTATTATACATCAAGTATCAACATTCAGTCAACTATAATCTACAACATCTTAAATTTAACTTATCAAACTACCATCAGTTTTAGAAAAAAACAGCTTCCATAAAGAAGGCAAAAGACTATTGCAATTTTACTTAATTACAAAGTGATCAGTTTATACCCAGTAATCACAATGATTCTGTAATGTAAAATAGTGGCAAATCCATACTTTCTGTCGTCCGTAACAAACGTCAGCTTAAGAACTAAACGGAAAAGACTAGAACAAACCCTGACAAGAATCATCAAGTTTATCGACGTCAAACTTTGCATGACCAGGTGTCAAGCTCACATGATGGTGTGAACGGACCAGAATATTCATACAATCTAATTATGACTAAGTTTTACATCCGCTTCCCACTAATGTTCGTAACCATTATTTTTCAACTGTACACACGCATTTTTATAAGAGTTGCGACCGTCGAAGATATAGAATGTTCACAAGATAATGAATTATAAAATAATAGGTGTATAATATTACATAAGAGTTGTTTTTTTTTTCTATATACTGAGTTAGTTCAGATCTTGATTTCTATTTATATAAGGGCTGTATTTTAGAATGATGCTCAGACATGAAGTAAAAAATAATGGTGCCAGATTACTTGTAGGAATTCATATTTTCTTCTTCAGTAATAAAGCTGTAATAGTACTATTGATAACTGTCTCAAACAGATATTTGACTCAATTTTCATGTCAATTTTGGTGTCAAATCAAGACTAACATTTGAGCATCTTTCTACAACATAAACTGATTTGAAGTTGTAGGAAAATCATGATACGTGTTGTAGTCTTTCATAATAATGAATTTTATGGTATCATCATTATTTACGTCTGCCTGCTACATGATAGGTAAAGCGGTATGAAATTATGTACACTGTTCACCCTTGTTTCCCCGCAGGTAAGAGTAAACACTAGGACGTTCAAACCATCTGCGTCTATGAGCATCACTTCTAAGCCAGTGAGGCTGTGAAGTAATTATGCTCGTATAATTTCAACATTCCCACAAAATATTATTGTAATAATTCACTACGGGTTTGGTTGAGCTTCTACAACCTTATATTCATTCGACCAATGTCTATTTCAGTTGTTTTTACGTTGTGTTACTCTCCAATTAGGGATCTCTAAGTTTCAATATCCTTAAAACCTTTACAGTTGATTAATAGAAAAGGTAATATTGCCCTCTTTTTCAGCCAGACTTTGCAGGGTTTTATAATGATTTCGTAATACAAATCAAAAATCCCTCATAATATAAAGTAAAACAATTGATTGTCTAATAATGAGTCAAATTATTCCAACCGTAAAATAAGAGGAAAATATTATTTTTCTCTTATTTTACGGCGTCTCTTAGCAAAATATCACCAGACATGGTAAAAACTACTCCTGTACAGATTTGAATTACACGAAAGCTCATACAAACTTCTATCAAGTTACTTCGTAAAATCCAGGTAAAGTTTTCACTATCAATACAAATTCAATCACAAACAATCCATTCCCTAACCAAAAAAATTTGATATTAGTTAAAATCAAGAAAAAAGAACATAATCAGAATCCTGCGAACACTCATTATTTTTGACGACCACAACCTTTTCTCAGAGCACCAATAACTGCTGCTGATGCAGACGGCGTCACAAGAGATGATCATCCTGATCATCGTGATCCTCCTCGGAATCAGCAGAATCAAGACTAGGCACCTGGTCCATGTCTTGGCCTTCACAGTTGTCGAGCTCGTTGGGTGCGTCGTCATCTTTCCATTTGTCCATGGAGCGTCTTCGTGCATTCATGAAGAAGTTACCAACTGTCGTAGGCTCCAACCCCAGTTGTCTGGCAATGGTCACTTGCATTTCTTTTGACGGTCGTTTTGTTTCCTGGAATATACGAATGTTTAATGTACTTATACATTAGAATTAGATTTATTCATCAGAGGGTTGTCATTTTAGTCGGGTTGTTGTAATTCAAAATACATGAGTGAATTCGAACATATTGATGATGCAAACATCTTCACTCACTTTAAATTACATAACAGTAGAACTCTTTTTAAACGAGTTCGTCCGGAGAAGTACTGTGCTACCTCCGTACCTATTTCTACCGGCATGCCCTTTAATGATATGGAAATTAATGTTCACTTTTGTTCCGGTTTGATAGGTATAAAATTACAGGCAAATCAGAGGTAACAACTCTATGTCTCATGGTGATGGGCTCAGTGCAGTTCACATGTGACTCGATGCATCTGTTAAAGGTACATGCTTAACACCAGTTTGGCCTCGTGTTTTTTTCTTTCAATACCATATAAAATACGCTGGCCCTCAATTTGATCCTTCGTTATTACCATACACTTTGACCTTCCTCACCTGATGGTAAGTGATAATGTAATTGAAGACGTGAAGGCTTACCTATAATCACTGGCTCTAAAAAACAGCTGCCAGACTTCCACTGTTGTTTATAAATGACGTCCATTTTGTACACTTTTCGGCAGGGCATAAAAGTTTGGCTGGCCCTATAACTACACACACCCTGCATTCAATGTGTGTATTCTACGCTTTGCATTCCTCGTAAAAATAAAACCTGTGGTATATAAAACGTGCATCCCTATCCAAAACCATTAGTTGCTTCCGTTTCACCTACACTAACTTGGGTTCTTTTTCTCTTAAATGCTCCATTCATAATTACCTATAACCAAATGGTTAACATATACTGCAACGAATTGAATATTATCTGTTCATTGACGTAAAGAAGACACTTAACAAACAACTTGATGATTCATAATCCATCCTTGGTACATTTTAAATCCAGTAAAACACTGTGCATAACAGCCATGGGGACGTTACACATTTATATCTAACACGCTTCAGGAGTGGATATTTATTCTCTTTTTTCGTATCGTAGTTTCATTGATTGTGTGGTAGATATGATAATATTTTAACCAAATATGTACTTACTGAGCCACTGTCAAGATAAGATGTACTGTTGTTTATATAGATCTAAAATCGTTCATTACGGGCTCGTATTAAAATGCTCCGTCGCATTTGCAACCATGCCATTTCATTACGCCCTGAATATTCTGAGAAATTCTACAACTCCATTTAAGACCTAAATACAAAGAAATTACAAATGTTTACCTTAAAAATAGCCTGTAGAGTACGCCGCTGGAGGTCTGTGAAAACCAAACGCGGCTTCTTCGGGGAATGATGGGTATCCGAACCCATATCCTCCTTGCGCTTGCAACCTGGAAGAAAACCAGTGGCAAAGGTTACACCGAGGAATTTTCATCCAGCATAGTATGTAGGCACCATGGGGAGCAAGATTAGAGTGTGCCATTTCTACGTGTCGTAAGAGGAAACTAAAGGTAAAGAGGTGGGCAGCAGCGCCTTTTGAGGAACTGATACCTTAAACTGCGATCCCTAAGTAGCCTGCCAAGCGTGGGGATTATGGCAAACCCCCCTAAATGGGGGAGGCTGTGTTCAGCAGTGGACAATCCTGCTGATGATAGTAACTAAGTACCAAATGATCACAGCTTGGGATAGGTAAATCACACAATAAAATCAAACCGTGCAATTTAACTTATGGATGCAAGATACGAAAAAATTAAACCGTGATCGTGAAACACAAATTTTGAGCTTGAGCTATTTTGGTGAGCGTCATTATTAACTAGATGTGTATGCTAATATTACTCGTGAAATGAAAAGGTAAGTTTAGAATGGTTCATCACTCTGAAACTTAAAGAAATCTCTTAAAGAAATAACTCGCTAATATCATATTATTATCATATCGAAAACCATGATAGAGAACTAAGTATTAATTCAAAAGTGCCACGTCTGGCAGTAAGCGGAATGTGTGTGACAGAAAAAGATATATTATCATAAGTTAGTTTCATTTAGTATTTGTCTTTTTGATTTCTCACTAGTATAGTACCCTAGTTCAGTTGATCCGATTTAATTCAAACTAGTATTCTAATTTCAATTTTGATCCAAGAGACCTTTTTGATCCGTAAACAGACCATAATTGATTGGCATCATAAGAAGTAAACGACATAGTGAAGTTTCTCATTCTGACTATGATGGTTTGTCAAGTACTAATGAAACTTTCTTAGAGTTAGATATGATTTTTAGAGTTAGGGCTTTTAATCATGTAACATTGGTGAATGTATGCCTCAACAGAAATTAGCATCTAAAAAACAACAACCATTTGGGTTCTTACCAAGAATATATGCACTAAAGTCTTTCGTTGCCGGGTAGGTATAATGATACTCGCAACTGGATAAAACTTTTACACTATAAATTGATAATACGAGCACGAAAAGTTAGCATCAATAATTAACTACCGTCTATACCTTATATTTCAGATGCTTGCAACGTTGTTGTTATACATGTTACGAAGTCTTATTGCAATAAAATAAATAACTATGTCGCTCTTCAAAACTATATGCAAAGTAATAAATTGCAGCACTCCTCCGCAATAGAGTGTCAGGTACCAATCAAATATGACTTAGAAACAATATGGAGATATGTAATAATCTATACAAGGTGAATATAGAAGCAGTCGGTGAGATTCTCAGATCAGGAATCTCTGATCTGTGGTAAGAGTATACTTAACATATTGATAATTGCAAATTTTAGCATAAATCGTCACGCAGGGATACTCCCAACATCCTTGCAAATTTAATTGAAAGAGCATGTTCGTTTGTCTTTTAGAAATAGAGACAAGTTCCTGAATTCAATTTATTATAGAACGTTTACCAGCCATATCCATAAATCAAATTTACTGGAATGGCAAAAAATAATGGTAATTTGATTTCAATTTGGTCATAGATGAATATAAAACTATTTGAATAATTCACACTCTCATTCAAGGTTGTATTGAATTCGATACTTAAAATGTTGCTCTCCACAAACCGTTTTTGTACCGATACCAGTTACCTTATATACATTAATGAATAGTATTATACTACGGTACAGTAAAATTACATTAGTATTAGATACTTACTGCCCCTCTGAGGTATCTGGGCCGCTGCAACAAAAACAAACAACGGATTATTCAATCAGTTTAAGAAATAGGAACAAATTTGAAGTTGTCAATCAGATTCTATTCCAATCGAATTAATAAATGCCTTCCATCTAAAGACAACAAACATGCTTCTAAACATGTACTACAACTGTAATTTTATACGCTGTAAATAATATACCAATAGTGATATCTGTCTCAATTGTAAAAATTATTACATATATTTTCATCAAAACTTAAGCTGAAATTATTTTATCACCAGTATTCAATTCCCAAAAGATGTTTACTATTATATTTACTGCGTATAAAATTGTCATACTATTACATATTTTACAAGAAATATCTAGAACACAATTCTTAATTTTGTAAAGTACTCGTCTTCTACAAAGCCCAACTTGGGATTTCAATATTTTTTTGTGTGAGCAATGTATTCTCACGGTTTATAATTTAACTAATCACTTATTTAGAAATATTGGAACAGGCAATTTTTATATATTTACAAAAGAATATCAAACATGTTCTAGACATATCTAGAGATGAAAATCGTAAAAATTTTACATGTTCCAAAATATCTGTTGACATCTAAACATAAAAAGTAGTATGTAAAAAACGCATACCTGGCGACAATGTAAACAACATTAACAAAGGGTTCTGAAATCTCGCAGGCACCTAAAAATCATATTTGAAACAAAACTATGGCAGCCCGGGCGGAGGAAACCAAAAAGGAAGGGAAGGGGGCAGCGGTAGCAGTCTAACATTCATCTTGGCTTCCGAAGCTAACAAAATACACATACCTACTGCTATAAAATAATGTTTTAAAAACATCTTCTAATACAGTGATCCACGTTACAGGCAGTATCTTTGCCAAATCCCAAAATATTATATACATATCTTATGCAAATAATTCAAATATTACTTAAACATATACAAAGCTCTGGAAAGGATACTGCCTATTAAAATGAAACGACATCTATATGCGCAAATCTCTAAACATTTTACACATTTAACTTTTATGAAATAGACATAAACGAATGAATAAATAAAATAAATAACATTCAGACATTCTCCTCTCAATCTAAAAAAGAGGCTTGTCACAAAGCGACATGTTTGAAAATATAAAAATAAACTATCATGTATGTTTTCTTAAACAGTAACCGCTATATAATATATAAATAAACGTAATTAAATATGTACTTATATTTTACCTTTGGGACAAGTCTATTTACATAATTTTGAAATACCTATATGAAACCAAGTCCACTGCTACCCGGCCACAGGTAAGGTAAGGAAAGGAAGGACTGATGGAACTGTATCTAAAAATCTGATAAATTTCAAAATTATCACTCAATTTACTGATTTTACGAATATATTTAAAAAATGTGCGTTTGTGGAAGTATGTATATCTGATCGATGACGCTATTTTTCAAGTCGATGATATTATCGTCAAAAAAAGCATTATTCCCAATGTTTACTTTCATTTCATACAATTCTAGTAAATTTGAACAGATGAAATTAGAATAATAACATACACAAAGAAATAGAAAACAAACGCTTGAAGTAAGATTTTTGTGAAAACTAGAACGATAAGAGCTAGGAAAGGAAAAACAGGAATTTGGCGGAATGAGGGATCGAAATCAAGAGGGGAGGACTCACAAGCAAGAAACGTCCCCAGCTGGTTCGTATGGTGTATCCCAGTGGGGTGGAGGCCCGGGCGGGTACATGGGGCCCTGAGGCGTCGGAGGAGCACCCTGGTACTCCCGAGGCTGGCAGTAAGCCTGCTGCGGCATGTTGTTTACATTGTCACCTTTATTTGTTTGATGCTGATTTGGCGTATCTGGAAAGTTATATGTCAGTGAACATTAAGTAAAATGAACTCATACAATTTCTTATGAATCTAGCTTAAGGACCTGTTGCAGAATTGATTTTCCTTTCTACGAGCAGTTTTACTGTACGTTACAGGTAATATGAAATCCTTTGAAAGTGTAATATAAAATGTTGTAGTAGACCTCGCGTATATTTGACGTCCGTAAGTAAAATGTCAGTACGCGAGCGCTAATAGATTTTCATTGAAATGGTTTTTCACGCGTATACTTAGTTATATATGCTGTTAGGTGTATGTAACATGGTTGATGCTGTCTCAACGAGACTTCAACGTAAATGCATTTATATATTCCGTATAATAGTGCACCATTAAAAACATTATTTTCCTATAACAGAAACTGAAAAAGTCATTGAGGAACATGATGCATGCAATTCCTATGAAATATAACCGCTTGCGAAACCCTTTCAAAAACCTTTACGTTGCAGTAATAATATTCATACTTGCGGATACATGAACGACAAAAAGTATTTTTACTTAAGTATTATTAGACACAGTAAACTGTTGAAGGTATTAGTCCACTTTCTAACAAATAAATCTCACACTTTCGGTACGGAAATGTGATTTCGATAAAATGTTGGAATTTACTGAGTTATCTGGTACGATAATTTTTAACGCAAATTTAAACATAGTAAGAGCATGACTTTTTTAAGAAGTACAGTGTGTATCTGTAGAAATATTCTGTAATTGGATGTATATTTTTAACAAGGCTCTCTATAGACTACTTATTTATTTACTTACTCGCTCTCATTTAGATGACATTTATAAATTTCCTTAATTTCTCCTTACTATCTTAGCGCATTGATTCCCTGAAAATTAGCAGGTATACTACCAACGAGATCATTTCCAATGAGAGACAGCGTCAGGAAAACGAAAAAAATAATTACAATTATATTCTTTTAATTATGTGTGATATTTTTATGTGTTTGTGTGGTCTTTGTTATTGTTAGAGAAGACATATTGTACCCCCCCCCGCGTGCGTGGGGTAAGGGTTTGGTAGTCATGATGATGAGATTGATAAAAATGATGTATTTATCTTAAATTTGATAAAAAGTGATGAAAATAATTAAACAATAATATCTAAACTTTGGTAATTTTGAAATGTTATATTAAATGTATGTTTTTTTTCGTTTTGTAATAGGATAATTTATATTCCTTATAATCAGACAGAAATAGTCTACCTCATTGATATCAAGCTAAATTAGCAAATTAGACAGATGAAATACAGAAAAATAGACTTATATATTCCCGAAGGAGTCATTAGCGTTCTCAAAACAACCATTTTTTGCCAGATATATTTAGATCCTATGTAATAAGGCGGCGAGCTTATTAATGAATTACATTAATTTATATATTTGATATATGCTGAGCATGCAATAGTGCTTTTAATAATATATTTGAGATATCAATTACACTGAAACCACTGGTTTCCTGTTTGACTTCCAGTAAAATTCAAATCTAAATAATACCAAAGCCCTATATGTTCATATTGATCATTCAAGAAAAATCTGAAAAGACCAAAAACAACAAAACTTATCCTCAAAATCAAAGTCCATAAAATCTCAACCTCTAAAAATCATTTATACCACTTGAAATTCCGAAATCTCTAGTAAAAACCTTCGTGATGGGAAAGGTAAAAAGCCCAAGAAACCCTCGCAAGTGGAGCAGTCGCCGGCGCGGGAGGTAGGGGAGGGGAGGGATCCGATCGATAGCAGGGTAGCTGAGGGGGGCGGGGTGTGACGTCACGAGGGGAGCCATGTTCCGCTTGCGGTCGCCCCTTTCGGTTCATGAGGTTTTAGAGCTCACATTCGAACTATTGCTGCATGTTAGTAATTTGCATGTTAAAATCGATAGAATTATTGTATTATTTATTCCTATTCCTATGAATCTAAGGCAAGGGCTTTCAACTTTCCCAACACATATATAACATATTCAATTGCTTTCTAACTGAGTTTTTATAGTTACAATATCAAATAAGTATATTTTCTTGAATTGGTAAATTTATCCTACCTAATTGTGATAGATTATTCAAAAGTACAATTGGAATCAGTACTACTCGTAATATTATAAATGCGAAAGTAACTCTGTCTGTCTGTTACGCTTTCACGCCAAAACTACTGGACTGATTTGAATGAAATTTAATATGGAAATAGTTTAAGACCCGGGAAAAAACATAGGATCGTTTTTATCCAACTGCGCAAAAAGAGGTTAATGTTTTTGCGCGATAACCGACATACGCGCGGGCGGAGCCGCGCCCAGAAAACTAGTTTATTATAAACGTTTAACGCCAGTTTAAAAAAATCTGTTAATTTATTATTTGAATCGTTGAAATCGTTTTTATTGTGGTTGATATTATTTACTTTGCGAATAAGAGACCATTTCACACCACGAAATATATATAATAATATTTTTTAATTATCAAAAAGGAATTTTAATCTCATAACACTTTTCAGTATCCATAGTTAACAACATTTTTAAATAGATTATAAGTACAAATGAGCCCCAAACTAAGCTTAATATAAACATCATTTTTAGCGTTAGATCCAGTAGACGAAAGTTAGCTTTTAAAATAATCACTTTCATTATTATCAACTTTAGTAGCATTGTAAATTGCAGGATTATATAGACATAAATTAAGTTAGTATATTTTAGACAGTTTGTACAGGCAATATGCTTTTTTTTTCAGGACGACACCAGTTATTTACCGGGAACCACTGCCTATAACAGATGCATTTCGTCAGAATGCATTATCACGAACTGCACTGCTTCCGTCACCATAAGACAGTTGTTGAGTCTCATGTCTGCAATTTGCAGTTACATCCTACCGCTACTGTTATTATAATATCCACAGTTGAAAAAACGATTCTTTGGTTTCGGTGAGAGTGACGCCCACACTTGGCGGGCGTCTCGGAAATCGCAGTGTAAGATGGCAGTTCATCAGAAGGTGCTGCTGCCCACCTACTGGTACTTTTCCCTTGGTCGACTCTTACAAACCCCACAAGACGATAAGGGGTATGCAATTAAATCCAGGTAGCCCGCGAAGATACGAATATACGACACGATTATTTACTATCTTTGTACCTCGGTCATCAAGGATCGCCAGTAGATATATAAAAAAAATTACAAAAGATAGCAATAATTGCTAATTTTGAAGCCAACAAAATGACGAATGGCTAAAGGAACATAATATCGCAGATCTTTATGCCTGGTCAAAAATATTACAATTTATAAAAAAAAATAACAACAAATGGAACCGACTTCAACAACCAAGTGTGAAATAACTTGTTGAAGTCGGTATCATGACAGTTCAAATGTACCTATTATTACAATATTGTGCGCTTGTGGTTCCATTTTTTGGTATACTTTTTTTTTCATTCTTTTTAGTGACCCTTGCTACTTACGGGGTCGATTGTCATTCAATGTCAAGAACAAAAACTATATCATCAAGATAGGTAAATATTTTTTAGCTATTGGAGTGTAACTCAAAAACGGCTGGACCTATTTTGATAAAATTTCAAATGGGACCAAACGACAAGCATCAGCTTTCAAACAAAAAAAGAATTTTCAAAATCAGTTCACCCAGTCAAGAGTTCTGAGGTAACAAACATAAAAAAACAGACGAATTGAAAACCTCCTTTTTTGGAAGTCGGTTAAAAAAGAGTTCTTGCTAGATATCTCACGTTAACACAAAATGAAATATACCTGATTACTTTATTGATAAAAACTGGATAAAACAAAAAAGGGGTATGCTTCAACGAATAGATTCTCGTGCTGTTAGTAAAGAAGAGGTATTTAGAACCAATGACGATTGGAATTGATGATTTACTAGTATCTAAATGGTATTTAAAACCCTATTTTTATAAGTATAATGCTTCTGATGCTGCCGTAGCTAACCCAGAACACATAATCCTATCATATTCCGCAGCCATGCTTGCATTACTTATTTATAACATAATAATATGTTATATCTATTACATTAGTTATGTGATTTCCGTTCAGTAAGTTTCCAACGATTAGATTGAAATGAAAAACAATCCGAAGCGGATAAAGGTTAATAAAAACAAGAAGATTAACAAATAACATACTAGGAATAAAGTGACTGACAAACAAAAAGGGGCTTCATTTTGAGGAATTATTCTATATTTATAACGAGTAAGATAGGGAGATATAGAAAAAAAAGTTAAAAAACAATACTTTTCTCTGAAGATACCTAAAAAGTTAAAAAAAAACTTTCAATATTACAGTTTCTAATACCTAAAAAGTCTCTAGGCAGAAACTCCTTGCTTTGACTACAGCAAAAAAGGGTATGTAAAAATTGATGGATCTTGAATAGAACAACGCTGACTAAAACTTGAATTAAATATTTCAAGGATAAAATCTGTGCATATCAGACTAATATAATCATGGCTTAGCTAATTGTTTTCAATTGTAATTGTAAGTACTTAATTGTATGTTTTAATATGTACACTGTTGTCGTTACTACACTGAGAAAAATTTCATGTTTTGACATACGTAATTTTAGCCTCAGCATACGTATTTCTTGTTTAAAACGTGACTAGCGTACATAAAGATGAGACAACATGACGTATAATGGCCTTGCTGTAACGAGCATTGTACATTACAATAATGTATGAAAATCATTCGTTCATTCATTCATTCAATGATGTACTGTCATGCAAATAAGTATGTAACATCTTGACAAAGTAAGGATGTTACTTACGTAGATCCTGGTGCAGCCTACTTACGATAAGTATGTTTCCTACGTTTATTATGTTTACTATAAGGAGGTAGTCTACGTCAAACTTGCTACAGCCTATTAATGGTAAAGGTGATTCTGGCGTTTAACATGCGTCAGCTTACGTACTGTAAGGAGGTTGCCTACATCAGCTTTGGTATAGCCTATTTATGGTAAAGATGTTCCCTACGTTTACCATGTATTGAACTACGTACAGTAAGGTGGTGGCCTACGTCAATATTGTTGCAGCCTACTTATGGCAAAGATGTTCCCTGCGTTAGTCATGTATCGGCCTATGTACAGTAAGGAGGTACCGTAAGTCAAATTTGATGCAGCCTACTTATAGTAAAGATGATCCCTACGTATCTCATGTATCAGCCTACTTACAGGAAGGAGGTTATGTACACCAATCTTGATGCAGGCTACTTATGGTAAGTATGTTCCATACGTTTGTCATGTAGTGGCCTACATACAGTAAGGAGATTGCGTACGTTAATCTTGATGCAGCCTACTTATAGTAAGGATGTTCCTTATATTTATAATGCATCGTCCTACGTACAGTAAAGAGGTTGCGTACGTCAATCGTGGTGCAGCCCATTTACTGTAGGGATGATCCTCATATGTATCATGCATCGGCTGTAGTATAGTAAAGAGGTTGCCTGCGTCAATTTTGGCACAACCTACTAATAGTAAGGATTTTTAATATATTTATCATGCATTCGCCTATGTAGAGTATGGATATTACATATGTACATAAACCTGGACCATTATTACACTTAAGATGTTATTAAGAGCACCATTTGTAGTATACAAAGGTAAACCTCTTTACTATATGAAGGTTGCTCCTGGTTTATTTATGCGCATTGGATTACAATTTGTGCACCCTACTCTACATAGATTGATGCATTCTATACGAAGAAAAGATCCAAACCATTAGTAAACTGCACTAAGGTTTACGTATACAACCTAGCTGTACAAAGGCTGATGCACGATTTAAGTAATTATTCTATATGCAGGCTGCACCTGTAATAAGACAGTAAATAAGCATATTAAATAAATAAATTCATAAGGTTAATAAAAATATATTATCATCAATTTGTGATCTATTTATTGAAAACAATATACAAAATTGTAAAATATTTAGGTCCATTATCAATTTTTAATTTAAGTTGAAAGACAGGTGAGCGTAGCCAGCCTAAGGTGGTACATGACATTATTAAGGACGTGGTGGAAAACTGTCAAACCTCAGATATCAGGCTTAAAAGACATGCGTACAACATTTCACGGAGTTTGAAAAATTTATCTTCGACATGGTCTCCATATACATTTTATTTTTCTATGCGGAATCAACAATGTATGCGAGGATCAAAGCAGTGCGGCGCACAGTTACAGTTTCAGATTCACCATCTGGAATAAATAAATATTTTATGAAATTTGTTAAATAAAAATGACACTCCCTAAAAAGTATTACCAAGAAGTTAGGAAACAATAGCTTATTAATGTCAGACTACACTGGCTATACCACAATAGTTAATTGTGCTGCACTTGTAGCGTTACGTTTCCAGCTTATTTGTAGTCGTCGGGTATATTCTAAGGGTATTTAAAGTACTTACCACTAGCACTAGTCCCTGGGGTTATAAGAAAAGCCCCTCATTATTTTTTTGATATATATGGTTGAGATCTTGTAAAATCTGCAATCAATATTAAGATCATTCGAATAATTCCACTATGAAAGTAATATGAAACATAAATATGAATTATGAAAGTAAAATATCATGTAGGTTTGAAAATTTAACATACCAAAATATACCTTGGGGTTATCGGAGAGTTGGATTGTCATAGGCAGTCGGATGTGTTCTTTATTCTCATAATATTTCTTTAACACCAGTATCAGCAGTCTTTCTCGAGGATTTTTGTACTCAGTGTCAGGTATTAATATTATTTTTAGCCAAGTCAATTTGTCTTCTAATAAAGTAGCATCTGTAACAATTGTGTAGACTTCATTTACATAAATATATTTGTTTTATGTTTAACCGGCCTTGGGATGCCCGGATAAAATTGCACCATCCATATCTTTCTGTGGGAGTTGCAAGTGGCGACAAAAGGGAAAATATCACAACTTGGACAGCTGCCTTTTCCGAAGAACTGTCATCTTACAAACGAGCTCCCAAAGTTGCTTGCCAAGCATGGACATTATGGCAAATGAAATGAAATAAAATTATTGCAATTATAGCCCCCTTTCTTTATAGAGGGAGGCATTTGTTCAACGTTTGACTAAATCATTTATAACTAAAGACTTTAAAAAAAACAACAAAGTCGCTTACCTGTGAATGTTGCCGTTTAGCATTTGAATTCACTGGTTGCCGGATAGCCAGGCTGTGTCTTTGGCTTTTCTTTATACACACAGACCCACTTTGGGGCGACTGAGCCCCTTTCTTCGTTTATTCAAATTTGATTGGTGATAAATTGATTTTGGAAACTTTGTAATAAAAGATTTTTTATAAATAATCACTGTTGAAAACATTTACATGCGCGCGTGACGCGATTGCCACGGACTCGCAGAAAACTAATATTATTGCTGTTGCATTACGCTCCAGCCAGTATTGCCAGCGTGTAAATCAAAATCAGCCGAGTATTCACATAAAAATATTTAAATATTAATACAATTAGATATTGACTTTGATATCATTGATGCATTGCTTAGACTTTTCAAAAACTATTATAATAACAATTGCTCCCCGCGGTTTCATCCATGTAAACAAAACAATCCATGTTTAGTAGTATTAGATTAAATATTTATAAAAAAAACTGAACACTTCCTTACACCCTCAAAAGCTCTGTTTTACAATTAGTATGGCTAGATTAGGAAATACCAAAATCTTCAGGTGAGAATGTGGCTAAATGCTGTTATAAATAAAAAAATATGTAATTTTTCCTGATCAAGAACAGTAACATTAGTAATGCTAAGTTTTAATAAAACACTTAAAAATATAAAAATATATCCAATGTCGATTCCGCCTAATTTTCTTGCTAAGCCGACGTGACGTCACAAACAACACGCAGTCAAACCGTTTGACGCGTGTCGCTTTTACACGAAGCATCCTCAGGAGGTCTTGACTATACGAGTGCACGATCGCACCTTCTCGACTCACGTGTTTGTTACGTCACGTCGGCTTAACAGGAAAATTAGGCGAAATCGTCACTAGTTATATTTTAATAGTTTTTAAGAGTTTTGTTAAAATATTAATTTAATTTTTAATATTTTCAAAATATTTGATATTATTATATTTCCGCAAAGTAACGCCTGAATCGATTCATTAGAAATACTAAGGTTAGTAAGTAAGGACGAGAATGTATATTTGTTATATTTGTATATATATATACGCTGAAATTGCTGGACCACTTTGGATGAAACTGAAATATAAATAGAAATATAGATAGTTTAGGTCTTAGATAAACACAACGCAAACTTCTTACTATCATAATCATCATGACCATCATCACTTTTCATTATTGCCTACGTGAATGATACTGCGGGATGCAGTAGGTATATACCAAACATATTTTTTAAAAATAACAGAAAAAAAAACCTTATATCAATTTTTTATTCTATATAGTCAATAGTATACTATAAATCATCTCATCAATGTATTACTTTTTATTATTTCTGGGCTTATTGAACTATTATGATGAAAACACCACGTAACGATACCGATATAAGCAACGTTATATATATGTTGTATGTGATGTAAAAAATGAGGCACAAACTAAAAGTACAAATGCACATAATAGACATAACTAAAGAAGTACCAAATCGAAATATGGGGTTTCAGTGCAGAGTAACTAGTTTTTATTTATTTGCACGCGTATAACAATTGATTTGTTTGTATTTTATACGAACATGAGTACGAGCGCAAATTTGATTGTAAATGAAGAAATATTGAAATAAGCAATGGTCGAAAATCAGCGTTTATGAAACATTGCTTTCGTATTTTTTTATTCGGCATCTGGCAACACTGATCTTCTGTCGTAAAACAATCTTTAAAATGTCGAGGGAACAGTATATTATTGCGCCCGTAACATTTAAATAATGTTCAAATGCAGTATGTCTAAAAACGTTTAATGATGTTCCCTACGTTCATCACGCATAGGCCTACGCGCAGTAAGTAGGTTACTTAAATGAATTTTACGTAAATTTATTGAGCATAAATTCACGTACGGTAAATAGTTTTTCTACGTCAACCTTGAAGCTGCTCACTGCTGTGGTAAAGATCTTTCTTACGAAATCATGCATCAGCCTACGTACTGGAAGGAGCTTGCATAATTCGCTTACTTATATCGTGCATCGGCCTACGTACAGTAAGGAGTCTTAGCGCAGTCTACTTAAATGTAACTAATAATGTTTTCTACGTACCTACATCATGCATCAAGCTACGTACATATAGGAGATTGTCTACTTATACCTTGTTGTTGGGTACTCACAGTAGGAGTCTGTTTCCAAAATACTTACAATAAATAGACGATCTACTTATAGTCACGACGCAAACTACTTGAAACATTATTTTTTTTAGTCAAGACGTTTGTGTCATCCTGTTAATGTTGGAGTACATTTATAAAGATGCGACAGCATAATGTAATGTTCTATCTGTGACGTCATATCCATGGACTACTTCCTAGAATGTATCTGCCTATATCGGTTACGTATGTTGAGTCTTGTTGACGGACCCGACAGACGGGTACGTATTTAACGGCAAGATCAGTACACAACATGTTGTAACTAAGTGACGTGTTGATACGCTTCAACATTATTTTGTATTATCCAACATTTTTACGGCTGTAGATTACGTATTTTAGATAAAACTACACATACATTGTGAAAAGACTTCGCTACATTTCATTTTTTTCTCAGTGTATGAGTATATAAATAAATAAATACATACTATTAATTCCTCAGAAAACATAAAATGCCGACATTTGAGGAACATAGTAAGCAGTTGTTTATGATTGGTATACAATAGTATTTATATTACTTTTAAGCAATATTTCTAGAACGTGCACTCGAAGATTCACGCCCTCTTGAGGATGTTACGTGTAGAATCGAAAGGTTTCAAAATTTCTTCAGGTTTGGCTGCGTGGGGTTAATGACGTCATGTCGATTTAACAGGATAATTTGACTGAATTGTCACTAGATATATTTTTATGTTTAGTGTGTGTTTTTAGTGTTTTTCTACGCTTAATATTATCATAATGTATCCTTGAAAATTAAAATATATATATATATATATATATATATATATATTTATTTATTTCCATACATACATCTATCTTTACAGGTACACACCCAATACAATAGAGTAGCTACTTATACACATTTAATATATATATCTCTTTTTTTTTGGTATCCAATTAAAAAAAAAAAATTATAAATTTGATATAAATTTCCGCAAAGTAAGTGATTTTGAAGCAGTGATGGCTCAGTGGCATTGACTATGGACTGCCGCACAGCAGGTCCATGGCTCGAATCCCGCCGCGAGCTTGAGCTTCACCGCATGGTGGAAGGGCATTTTGCAAATGCCCGCCTGGCTAGCGACCACCCTCAAGTAGAAAATCTGACGCAAAGCACCTAACGGTGTGTTCCAATAGCAGTCCTTGAGAGCCAGTGAAATTACAGGTACTTAACAACTATGTCTCAAGGTGACTGGCGCAGTGCAATTCGTGACTTGTGTCGAAATGCATCTGTTATAAGCAGAGGTTAGTCCACTTAACAACAGCTTGTTCCGTAACAATAACATAAAAAAGTGAATCTTCGTCCTTTTTTATTTTCTATTCATTATTTATCTCTATAAAGTTACGCCTGAAATTCATTAATATCATTCTCCAATATACAATATTGTCTCATAATCTAGTAGCTACGTATGATAATGCAAATTATTTAATTCTACTGTTACGCGACCAAAGTGCCAACCGCTGAGTAGTGACGTATTTCATCGATTGCGTTTTATCTCGTCCTTTCAGAACCGGGACATCGATTGTCGACAATCGATGTACTCAGCTGACGCGATTAGATGTCACGCACTCTTAACGTCACCGACAAAAATACTTCATTCCAATTGCGGTTTCCTTTGGAACTTCGCGCTTTTTTCCCTGAAATCTTTTTCTCGGTCCTTCTTTTAGCTATTTGGTCGATTTCCTTAATAGCTCACTTTGACTAGTTTATCACTTTGTTCAAATATCGTCTGCTCCTGCTTGTTGACTCAGTCCTGATTTATCTGACGATGTTAATTAAATAAGCGATAATTACAAATTTGAATTATAGATGGAATGTACACTACAATCATTACAGAAATTCTGTTTTAATCTACAAAACTTAGATTTCACGAATAAACTTATTTAGTCAGGTACGAACATACTTTTCTATTCTACAAACCTGCAAAGTATATTTTTTATTTGTTGCATTCATAACGTGGTACGAGAAAAAGGTATTTTCTTGGTTTGACGTTTATAAAACGTGACAACACGCTGCTGTACTACAGCCGCCAGTTGCCACGTGTGTTTCGACTAAATTGTTTCTTCTTGTGAAATTCACCCTCATTATGTAATATAAAATTAAATAAGGTAAGATGAAAAAAATCTGGACCTTCTGATGTACTATGTATTAACATATCACTGCTGCCCATAGTTATTATAAAAGTTTTCATTTTAACTATTCGTATATTTTATTTACAAATGATTAAAGTACAAAGTTTTTGCCTCGGGCGAGAATCGAACTCGCGTCCTCTGACTTCTCGTTGAATGCATATTCCACTCGGCCACCCGAACATACTCGTTCGAGCCGAAACTTTGTGATCTAATTGTATTACTTAAGCCTGCACAGGGGACGGTGCGCATTCATAAACCACACTACTAGACTACATCTCATGGAAAGAATTGCTTTTTCAAACATTTAACTCCCGCAGTGATGTCGCTACCCTTCAATTATTTCTAAATATTAATATATTTTGTCATTAGATTCTTGTCGATTAGCTCGCGATAATACATGTAATCATAAATAGAAACATTACGTATATTTATTTGATATATCGACGCAAAAAACTAAGAAATAAAATGCGCCCAATGAATAACAAAATAATTGTAGTTATGTCTAAATTAAACAAACTAATCAATACTGATATGTACACATAGAAACATAAAAGTATTGTAATTAGTACTTGTTTTAATTCCACTGAAACAAACGTGACGAATTTTTCAATGTTGTTTTTTATGTTTGGTGTCAATCACTACTTATTTTCTGTGCAACTTTCCTCTGCCCGAGTCACCCCGCGAGTAACGTACCTGCATCAAGCGTGGTGTAAACGGTCCCTTCAAAATCGGGGCAACGATTCTCCATAATCAATATTGACAGCTGACATGCTGCCGTAGATAACACGTTGATAAGGTGAACGCACTTGCATTTTGTTTAAGAAGATATACCCGCTAGCCAGCCCAAGCGCGATAAGTACTCGCGGTAGATTGGAGCTACGTTTGTATGGGGCGCGTTCGTCTAAAATATACCCTTAACTTCAATACAAAACGAAACAGCTTATACTTAAAATAGTAGGTCCGGTTTGATCTCACTTTTGATTAGTGATGATGATGTTGTAGGTGGAAGCAGGCTAGATTTTTAGAGGGAACTGGGTCTCTGATCTCAAGACAGTTGCCGAAACAAATGAGTGCTTAAAAAAATATTTTAATTTGAAGTTTGTGCAAAGTACATGTTTTCACCGTGATTTACCTGTAGGTATATACTGTATCAGCCAGATCGTCCACTGCTGAACACAGCCTCCCCTATTAAGGGGGTATTTGCCATAATCCCCACGCTTGGCAGGCGGCTTGGGGATCGCAGTGTAAGATAGTAGTTCTTTAGAAGGCGCTGCTGCCCACCTCCCAGTATAATTATTAACTTAGTCGCCTTTTACGACACCCACAGGATCATATGGGGAGGTGCAATTCTATCACGGCACCCCATGGGGGGTACCTGTATATAGATAGGTACTAAAGCTGAGAGTTCGTGATAGAATGCTTACCTCAGACCACTTGAACCGGCAGTCTACTCCTAGTTACCACATATCACGGATTTATCATCGTCGAATTAGTTATACTTGAATATTCTTCAATAGATTTTTCTCTATTGAAGAGTTCAGTTGTGAAATGCAATATGAAATTTTCCGCATAATTAATTTTCGGAGAAGTTAAAGTAGAATTTGAAAACTTAATCATTAATAATCACATTACTTTTCTCGAATCGAATAAAGGAACAATCAAGCGCTTTGCTTTATGAGAAGTTTATATCCTCCTCCTGAACTGCTAGTAATAGCTGTGTTTGCTCGAAGACCACAAATAATGGCTAGTGTTTGCTGCTAGACTACGAGAAAACCCTGAGTATGCTCTGGACCATGAACAAGATGTGTGTTTGCTCCTAAACCACGAGACAAATGTGTATTTGCTTCTAGATTACGAGAAATAGCTTTATTTGCTCCTGGACCACCACCGCCAGCTTTGTCTGTTCCTAGTCTACAAACAATAGCTATGTTTGTTCCTAGAGTACGAACAATAGTTGTGTTTGTTCCTAGACCATGAACAATAGCTTTGATTCTTGGACTCAATGACCACAAATAATACCTAGTGTTTGTTGCTAGACTATGAGTAATAGTTGTGTATGCTCCTTGACCATGGACCATACGTGTGATTACGCCAGAACAAGAGCAACAGCTGTGTTTGCTCCTAGACCACAAGCAATAGCTGTATTTTTGGCACCTGGACCACGACTAATTGCCGTTTTTGATTTCCGACCACAAGCATTAGCTGTGTTTGCTCCTAGACAACAAGCAATTGCTGAATTATTATTTCTAATGTCGGAAGCGACGGTTTACCCATTTAAACCGACAATGTAGTCTCAACACATTATTAAAATGAGATACTTTATTTCATCTAGATCGGATAAGGCGTTCGAAAGTTATCGTCAAAATATCATACAAAATTGCCGTCCAGTGCCCAACTTGCCACAAAGACTTCGCTTCGCTCGTTCAAATATCGTGCACGTTGTTAATTATTTCGAACTTGGTAACGCACCCTTAATGTCTCATATCTCCCCTATTTCATATTGTCCCCTTCATTTAAAAACAAATGTTGTACGACCCTTTTCTATTAGTGATGTGACAACGCATCGAGCGTTGCATCGATTGTGCGAAAATCGATGTTCACAGCTGACACAACCTGACACTGCGCTAAGCTTGTATAAATATACAATATCAGACGACGATGTTCATTTTCTTACTGGAAATATTGGGAGTCTCTACTACTATTGTTTTCTACAGTACTATTGTTTTATAAGAATGCAAAATTTATGTGTCCATACACCGCCGCGCGTACTGGTTAAACGGATTTTAATATATGCGTTTAATGAACAAATTGCTTAAGATTTTTTAATAATAGATTCTGCCTCACCTAATATGTGAGGTCCGTTTTCAAGAACACAAAAGTGACGTTTGTTTCGAGCGCTCGTAGCGAAGATTGCTTAGCCATTCTGAATCGATCAGCAAAGTTAAGCAACGTCCAGCACGGTCATGACTTGGATGGGTGACCGCTGGTGACATTACTATTGAGCGCTTCCGTGCTTCGGAGGGCACGTTAAGCCGTCGGTCCCGGTTGTTGTCTTAGGATGGCAGTCCTTATAGCATGGTGTTAGGGCATATTGCGAATGCCCGCCTGGCTAGCTACCACCCTCAAGTAGAAAATCTGTCGCCAAGCACCTAACAGTGTGTTCCGGCAGCTGTCCTCGAGAGCCAGTAACTCTAGGTTAGCCTGAACAACATCCACGACCACATCATCACTTACCATCAGGTGAAATAGTGGTCAAAGGCTAACCTATCAGGCATAAAACACAAAAAAACAAAAAAAAACCCGGTGTAAATCCTCTATCAACCCGAATAATTGCATAGTGATAGGGCGTATTGCATTTTTTGCCTGATGATTAGCAACAACTAGAAAATCTGCATCTATCGACATGTTTCGGCAGCTATCATTGAGAGCCACTAGTTCTATGTTAAGCTTGTTTTCTCTGTTCTCTAGTTCTATGCTATCCTCGATCATGTGATAATTTTTCAACATGCGTGCAGAGATCTATACTAATATGTAACTGTGTATATACCAATAAACTATTTTCTTTCTTTATTTTTGTTTTTGAGTGTTATTTGACGGTTTTTGCTATAAAATTTCACCCAGTCCCAAAGATTCCTATTAAAGGAATACATAATAACGCTTTATAGCAGAGTCCAGAATTCTCGAACGAAGCTCTACAAAATTTTGAATTCAAATCAACGGTCTAAATATTTTTGTTATTCTGCTACCCTTCCGTAGTGTTGTGACGAGCACCATCGACCGCGCGAGGTCGCGCGACGCGGTGAATCGATTGTCGGGGAATCGATGCACGCAGCTGACGTATTTGTGAACGATTGTCACACAATCGATGCATCTACGCAGTTTCATTCACTCAACAAGTTTTCTTTTACTCTGTATAAAGTAATTGCTTTCTTCTTGCTTCTATATGTACTTGTACCTTTTCATCTTCTTGTCCTATCCCACTAATGTGGGGTGTGTATATCTTCTCTAACAACACAAATTATAATACAATGATATGTCCCTCAATTGTGGTGTGTAAAAGTTTCGCTTCGGTTTGTGGCCAGCCTTGAGATAACCTATAATTTTTTTTTTCGGGTAATAAGGACGTATAGATTAATAATTAATCACTTGTGCACTCACATCCTGTATGAATCCCCACTCTTCATCAACATGAGTGGTGGCTTGCTGCCAAATCAGTTTCTTTAACCAAAAATAATGAAACAGTTACATATTCTATCAACATCAAAAAAAACATTTAAAAAATATTTTTGTTTGATTGCATCTTAGCTGTATTTCATTCTACTTACTATTTTATTGTTGAACAACGTAATTTTTTTTAATCTATAAAGCTAGAAAATATTCAATAGCTACCAAATAATACCTAAGTCAGTTTACAAGTATTTTGTGTAATATTTGAGTATTTGTGATAAACGATTTTCGTAACTACCACGTTACGGCGTAAGCTAAAAGAAATTTTGTTTCAAAGATAGTTTTTTTATTTGATGTTTCTCCCCACTTTCCATTTTCATACTCGCTGCCATGAGCTAATTGGAAATTATTGTGAAGTTCTTTATAATTGCGAAGTAAATTATATCACATTTGGTTTGCTGTGTAACTGAAAACTGATTGACCACATATTATTAAGAAAACCACTTAAAACATAATTAACAATACTCACACAAATTATTGAATTTACGTTAAATTAACATCTACAAAGACATACCCAAATATTACACTAATAACGTATACATAATATCGTATTCAACAGACCTTAGAACAGGCTTTATTGGCCGATAAAATAAACAAGTCTTGAAAGTTCTTTGACGTTGGGTTATCTATTCCTTATCTAGTGTTGTGACGACGGCTATCGATTGCGTGGGGTCGCTTGAGGCTCGTCACAACGCATCGATTGTTGGACAATCGATACACGCAGCTGACGAAGCGCTCGTAGCCAAGTTTGCTTAACCATTCTGAATCGATCAGCAAAGTTAAGCAACGTCCGCCGCGGTCATGACTTGGATGGGTGACCGCTGGTTGGGCATTACTACTGAGCGCTTCCGTGCTTCGGAGGGCACGTTAAGCCGTCGGTCCCGGTTGTTGTCTTAGGATAGCAGTCGTTACAGCATGGTGGTAGGGCACTTTGCAAATGCCCGCCTGGCTAGCTACCACCCTCAAGTTGAAAATCTGTCGCCAAGCACCTAACGGTGTGTTCCGGCAGCTGTCCTTGAGAGCCAGTTACACTAGGTTAGTCTGAACAACATCCTCGACCACATCATCACTTACCATCAGGTGAGATAGTGGTCAAAGGCTATCCTATCAGGCATAGAAAAAAAAAAAAAAAAAAAAAAAACGTGGTTGTCGACGATTGTCACACAATCGATTATTAATAGTCGATAAACGTGTTTTTCAGTGGTTCGTTTTGTTTGTGCCCTCGTGTGTCATTCAAAGTTTATGGTAAAAAGTTACATATAGGTACATAATCGATAAAAAATAAATACTTTCGAAGAATTAATCATATCGGATTCATTGCAAATTAATTCATTATATTTAAGAGTATTAGTTACACAGAACAGTTTAAAGTTTTTTAACGTTATACTTTTAACACTTTTGATATCTAGTGTAACGCACATGTGTATCGATAGCGCGAGTTCGCGATAGACGCCACACGTCGCATCATATCGATTGCCGGACAATCGATGTTCACAGCTACGATGAAGACGATTCCCTAGTCAAATTAAAGCCTTATACATATGTCCATATATCTGTCTATTAGACTGTTTGTCAAGCTACTAATATTTATTTACACTACATTACTGGATTCCAGCATTCTAAAATGTGTGTCTTTAATAATGTCTAGAAAATAATATACCTACTTTACCGAATAAGTTTTTTTAAATGCACATGTTCTGTTTAATATATACCTGTAGAACAGAAGAAATAGGTCAGTAACGCGTTCGATACGATGTTTGTTGTGCAATAAAATAGCTCTAGCGTACTTCTCTATTGTTGATCATAATTGATCGGTTTTCAAAATTTTATTGTATTATAAAATATGACATATTATGTAAAAATTACAGAGAACATATTTCAATGATCTATTTTACAAAATTCTTTTATTTAATATGACGTTTTTATTTGTTATATATTTTTATTTCATTCCAGGGGTCAAATTTAATCACTTTGTTGTACCATTTGGTTGTAACCATTCCAACCGTTTTATTATTTGGCTACACTAGTTATACTTAACGTTCTTATGTTGTGATATTCAAAACGAGGCAATCCATTCAAATCGATTCTTACATTATTAATGGTTGTCACATCGATTCTCACGCAATCGATGCCTACATTGTGTGAGATTCGATTTCCATGTTGTTAACGGACAGGACATTGTTTTTAATTTTTACCATAGGAAAAATAAAATAGAACATCTCTTGTTGTGTAAATTTTATCATGCTATAAATCTATGAATTGTTCCGGTTCTTAATTTTATTCATATTGGGAACTATCTGACGATTGAAAGATCAGGCCTTAGTAAATTAGGTAAGAATTATATTCTAAAAAGGTTATTGAAATTTCTTTGAATCCGTGAATATCGGTATCTAATTCATAACAATAGAAAATGATATATCTTGTCAATTTATTCACAGGAAATCCGCAACGGTGAAAATGCCTTTATGTACATATAAGAACCATAAACAGAGATTTTTTCCTATGATCACTGGTGAAACCAATGATTATACAACTTTTAAATATAGTGAGTTTTAGGGCAAAAATTGTTCATCTCGAGCAGGGTTTGATATCAGTACTAATATTACAAATGCGAAAGTAACTCTGTCTGTCTGTCTGTTACGCTTTCACGCCAAAACTACTGGACCGATTTGAATGAAATTTGGTATGGAAATAGTTTGAGACCCGGGAAAAACATAGGATAGTTTTTATCCAACTGCGCAAAAAGAGGTGAATGTTTTTGCGCGATAACCGACATACGCGCGGGCGGATGCGCGCTCGGATAGCTAGTATACTATACTATGCTTGCCTGGAACAAGACCAAAGTGTTTGGCTCTACAAGTATTTTTATTGAGAAAATTATTTTATTGAGAGCCAGAAAAATACAGTTAGAAGAGACTTAACAACTGTATGTCTTAGTGTTACGGGCCTAGTATATTTCGTTATATAAGGAAATGCATATGTTATAAGGATAATCCGCTTAACATCTGGTGAGCCACGTTTTTTACCGTCACAATAACATAAAAAAAACATCTATCTTTGCATTTGTATACACTATATGTATGTGCGTAGAAGAAACCTTTTCTTTGTAAGAACTTAGACTGCTTTACTATTTCAACGAGTTGCATTAAAACAATGCTTAATAACTGAATGGATAGCAGAATAGTTGTGGCAATATAACTGGAATTTATTAAGTAATTTTACTTTAATACATAGCCACGTTTTTTTTGTTGATTTTTTCCTCATATAGAACATACAAGGAAAACCCTCATGTTATCCCTACATCCCTACTCTCATCGCACAAACGTGTATTGTCAGACTAGATTTGAACTTGGGCACGCTATATTCGCAGATTCTCGTCTTACAAAAGCTACGGTATGTGATAAAAGCCCATGTTCAATAATGGACTAAGTTGATGTCGATGATAATGATGAGTTGCCATCATCCAGCATATAAAATATCATTGCGCGGTTTATTCGTCTAAAGACATATTTCTTAGACGAATAAAGGGTTTAGGCAGATTTTGGTCACGTCAGATCCAGTGTACCTACTACACATTCCGAAGAATTATACCGTCAAAGGAATATCCCCTGTGACGAAATAACCCAAAATCCTAAACAAATGCATACCCTTTGCCAGGTGATTGAACCCATATACAATGGTTTTAAATATATTCACAGGATAACGATTGATTTTATTTCTAATAATTACCGATCTATTGAGGTTAATGAAAGCCTTTTGTAGACTGAGAAGGAGTGATCTTCATAATGTGGAGCTGAACATACCTAATCATAAAATTTTGTTTTTCCTACTTTCATCCAGTGGACTAAGGGTAGGTGACTATATATGTATACCTTACGCCTATATCCTCGAAAAGGTGTGCAGTTAACCAAGCAATGTCATTTTTAACCAATTTAAAATAATGAGGGGTTCTCAATTTGATTGTTGTTTTTTTGTGTTTTTACCTTATAATTCTTTACAGCGTGTACCGATTTTGCGTTTTTTTTATATTCGATAGATGGAGCTTGACATGTAGTCCCATATAAATTTGAGTGAGATCTGACGAGTAGCATTTGAATTATCCCTAATAATGCGTATTTTATGTTTAAAGTCTGTTTATTTATTGTTTTTTTTTTTTATTAATTTTATTGCCATTAGGGCACAAATCCTAAATGTATGAGATAAGAATGTGACTTTTGGTAATAGTAATATTTGCCAATAGTAAATTGGCAACTTCTATTACGTTATCCTAAAATATTTAGCAATTCAGGAATGTATTGGTTCGCAAAAATTTCGAAATTTTAAGAGCCATTTTATTACAGTTTAACTCATTTGTAAATGGTCAATTGAAGATAATTATTGACAAAAAAATATTGCCTATGTTCCAACTCCGAAAGACCTAGACCCTGAAAATATCAGTAATAGTTTTTAGGCGCCATACTCTCATATATTCAGAACATGGCGATACGTTACATATGTTATCAGTAACTTTCCATTGCTGATAAATTAAAGCCCGTATCTAACACGGGTGTATCAACCTACAAGTACTTACTGACATGGCTACAACATAAACAAAACAATAAATTCTAAAACACTGAAAAGCATCATGCAAAAAGTACCTGCTAGCCTGAGCGCCGACATCCTCTGGAACTCCGGCTCTTGCAGCCATTTCCACATCCGTCTGAAGGTCTCCCGCCCACTCTTGAGCTTCGACCAGGGCTTTGGATTCCTCAACAGATCGCTGAGCGTGCCTTGAGATCTACACAACACCCTTTGAGCAAATATCGCCTGAGGAATAGAGTATCTTTTCAGCTCCCCACTTATCCTCTGAGCCAGTTCTTTTGTATTTATTTCTTCTAAGTCGTTTTGTTGCTGCCCTTGTTGCTGCGCTTGTTGTTGCGCTTGTTGCTGTTCTTCCCGGGCCATCAAGGCCGCATTGAGATCTAGCCCGGGACTGGGTAGCGGGGGCGTGGGTGACCGCCTCTCGAAGGAGCTCGGTGACACGCTCCGTCTGCTATACGCAGACTGTGGCGATAAAGGTTCATTGTATGCAGCTGGAGACAACGACGCGTATGACTGCTGCTGTTGTATGACCGTGAAGGTTCCGCCCGCATGATACGCGAACTTGTCCGAAACGGTGCTGATGGGTGGTAGTGGCAGCAGCGGTGTTAGTGTCGCGTAGGAGGCCGGCTCGAGGCCGGGGGGCGTTAGGCGGCCGTTGACAGCGGATAGCGGATGGAAGGCGGCATCGCCGTCGGGCAGGAGATCCGCAGGAGACAGACGAGGCGGGGACGCGTTGCTGGGCGCGACGATGACGGTGAGAGGCATGCGGTCGCGCATTCTTGGCTCGTCCATGGCGCGCGGCCGGCGGCAGCGGGGTCGCGCGCGCGACTGCTCCACGCCTGCGCGACGCACCCTGCCCGGCCGCCCCGCGTCCTGCAAACACCCCTGCCATATCACCCTCAACCCAAACGACCTTTCCTCCACCCTTATCTCTCACAAATCAACCTTATCACTACGAGATAACATTCACATTGCTTCAAACATGCCGGTGCTATTCAGCGTTTAGTCACCAGCGCTCTCCAATGCACCCTTAACCTACCCTCGGACTCGAGCGTCCTTCTATTCGAATGTTTAAAATGCTCCCCGTCTAATGCGGCTTTAACGAAAATTCTAAAATATTCTAAACTTATAAGCCAGCAGTGGAAGCTATGCAACTTGATTGTTCAAAGGGTTGAAGTATTAGATTGGAGAGTTGGTAAAGGTATTGCCCTGGTTCAAGCGTTCCTGTCACGTGATAACTGTAGCTAAACTCATGATGACTGTTTAACATAATGGTACTGGCTGCCTCGCGAGTCTAATTTAAAAATTAGTACCAATAATATACTGCCAGGGAAAATATACACATTTCAATATGTATTCTTGTTTTGCTTCTTAGCCCTTCTGTACTCTATCAAGTCATCATACAATAACATTATAGAGCCATAATAATTATAAAAATAAAAATATATTGCTATATTGAAACCATTGATATTTTTTCCAGAGTTTAGGTAACATACTAACACGAAACAGATATCTGAACCTACCTTACGTCTTATTCTCATTGTCTGTACTAGGTAGTTATATATACAACCTTATTATAATGTAATATTATACTTTAAGCTATGCCTTGCAGTTTCACCTACGTAGGAACTGATGAAAAGCAATGATGATGATATCTATATTTTAAGTTCCATCTAAAGATCGTAACGAAAATGGGAAAAGGATCCTTGAGCCAGTGGCAGGTCCTTTCGGGGCGTAATGAAATTACATATAAATGATATTATTATATTACATACAAATTTAACATCTTAGCATAATATAACTAACCTAATAGAATATTAGCATAAGAAATAAAATGGTATGAAATTATGAACAAAAAAAATCTTTGAAGGAACAACAGCAAGTTACAAGAACTTAGTTGTAGGAAATTAAACGATGTATAGAGTGAGATACTAATAAGATTGATAACTGTAAATTAATATACATAAATCTATTTTTTTTTACCCTTTTTAGTGACCTTTGTTACCTTACGGGATCGATTGTCATTCACAGTCAATGAGTATATCATGAAGATAGGAAAACCCTTTTCAATAATTGGATATTAAAATGGGACCACAAGGGAAGCATGTGCTTAAAAAAATCATCAAATCGGTTGATCTAGTCAAAAATTCAGAGCTAACAAACATAAAAAAACACAGTCGAATTGAGTACCTCCTCCATTTTTAAGTCAGTCAAAAGTACGAACCACGTGCCTTGTACAATAACGTGTTTCGTACTTTTGACTGACTAAAAAATGGAGGAGGTTTTATTACAAAAAAAATTATTTCATCCATATCAGTTCACCCGATACAGCATGAAAAAATAACAATCAAACATACGCATCCTTACGCTTGTATAATATTAGTGTGATAAGTTTAGTTTCATGAGGAAAACTTCGTACGTACAGATAAGGACATAATTTACATACGATTTCCAGGGGCGCGTTCCAGTAAATGTTGGTCGAGCTATAATTGCTCTAAGGCACCTGGAACGACCTTTAAGCTCCTTTCAAAATATGGAATTGACAGCGATGTTTTTAGGTGATAAAATACAGTGTACATTTTTAATAAATGGGGCATAATACGTAATTAAGCAATGTTAACATAGTATGCCACTAATCCTTGGCTTAGCTTGTACAAAATCTATTATTTATTGTAGAATCTGTCACATTTGACAGCTGGCCAAGATTTGGCCGATTCGAAAGGTAGTAAAAATTTGGCCAGGCAGATCAAAATTTGCTCTGACAGGTCGCCCGGAACGGGTATGATCAAATCTTGACAGGATCAAATTAAGTTCGATTAGAGTGCTGGAACGGCGTATATCTGCGTTTAGACCATAATTTGTCTTGGCCGACGGGTAGGAGGAACGCACCCCTAAAGAAACTACTCTCTTCCACTCGAATGAATCAGTCCCATATAATCTCGAAACTTGGTCTATATTTCGGTGAGGTTATTCTCAGCTCAGGTCAGTTGGAAATTTATCTAAATTGTTTCATAATACCGTTCGCAGTTCGTTTGTGTAGTGATATCGTAGAGTATTATTTGTCTAGGTAAATATTTTAGGAGCAGTGATGACTCAGCGGTATTGGCTATGGACTTCCGCGCAGCAGGTCCATCGTTCGAATCCCACCGCGGGCATCACCGCATGGAAGGGCATTTTACGAATGCCTGGCTATCTACCATCCTCAAGTAGAAAATCTGTCACCAAGCACCTAACGGTGTATTTCGGCAGCAGTCCTTAAGAGTCAATGAAATTACAGGCACATGAGACTTAACAACCATGTATCAAGGTGACGACCGCAATGCAATTTGTGAGTTGTCGAACTGCATCTGTTATGGACAGAGGTTAGTCCACTTAACATCAAGTGGGCCTCAAGCTTGTTGTGTCACAATAACATAAAAAAGCAATTCCTTTAAAATTCAATGTAAATAAGTTACAGTATCACCCATAAAACGATTTGTAGGAAAATTCAGTTAACCAAAAAATCTTAAACAAGATATTTTGCTAAATGTTTATTTTATATATACTGAATCGACTTCAACACTTAAACGTATGTAATAACTTGTTGAAGTCGGTAACATATTGATTCATAACACTGACCTCACATTATTATGGTCTGAGTTCCACAATTATTTTTTTTTAGGATTCAGGGTTGGAAATCAGTTTTGTATTTAAATTAATACAAACTCTTTTGTGATGCACACTGCTTACAATATCATTCACTTGCTTAAAATACTGAATGCCATCGACAAGACCACTCCCTTATTTGAAAATTTAGGTCCAAAACAAAGCATGACAACGATTGATTTCTTTATTATTCAGGATTGTGTCGTAACGTTTTTTAATAAGATAATTAACTTGAGAGTTATTAACATTTTCATATAAAATTTTCAAAGCTCATAACTTTCAACTTTATCTTTCAAAATTTCGGCATCGTACAAGCCTAGATATTGACGGTATCAATCGGTATTATGCTTAAGAGGATTATATAGCGCGTACTTTTCCATACAAAAAGAAACAGCTCTTTTCTACCTCTTAATATTGCCCGATTTCGGTAATTTTTGTGTTCATGTATTGAACATATCATTGACTAGGCTTGTACGTTTTATTTATTCTAGTTTTCTAAATCTCTGGTGTTGCGGATGTTTGTGGGCGACGGTGATTACTTACCACCAGGTGAGCCGCCAGCTCGTTTGTCCTCCTAACCCATAAAAAAACTGTTTCAATTTTTAATTTCCCCCCACAGATATCAGTTTCTAATATAATATACCATAGCATACCATCAGGACATAATAGCATTAAGTTTAAAAAAATAATTAAAAGTGAGTCATTTGCACAATTGAGACATGTATAAAATACAGTACATGTGATCGTGGTGTTGTATCCCCAAATGGGTGGGCAGAGGCTTTTTTATAGTTGTTAGGCTAGCCCTTAACCACTATCTCATACATATGTTGGTAGGTCAGTGATAATATGGTTGAGGATGGTAAACTGATCAGAAACACACTAAAGTTGCTTGGCGACAGGTGTTATATTTGAAGGTGGTAGCTTCCCAGGAGTTGATTCACGGATACCCTTCCACGTTACTGAGTCATGGACCTGCGGCACCGCAGTCCAAAATTATTACCGCTATCACTGCTTTTAACTCGACTATATTTGGGCTCTATATAATAGGGGACGAACTTATTAGCATCTACCTGACTCAGTGCCAGACTCCGGAACGCCAATGAAAATTTATTTGTCATCAAACCCAATAATTGTCCTACCCGAAGAATCGAACGCAAGACATCGATAATCTGAAGGGATGCTCTACGCCACTAGACTGACGAGTCAGTCGACGCTATAAAAATCATAAAATATTCTACCACACCATAACTATCATACATTTTATCACTGTTATTAAAAACAACAGCCTTGTTACAATATTTGCCCCCAAAAACACACATGCAACTGTACACCATACGTAAGGCACGGTAGCATACTCACACAAACACAGATAATGACCCCCGCTCGACACCTGGCTCGTGACAAAGGGCTCGTAGAAATGGGGTAAGATTGGCATGTCAAGATATCGATAATAACAAAAACTTCAACGAGCTGAAGATGTGTTGCTAATGACTAATGTATGTGGTATGGTAAATATAATTCGTAATGTTTAAAATATTAGGATAAGAAATTACAAATTCTAAATTAAATTTGACAGCTGTTTAGCCTCACCAAATGCCATTTCTTGTTTAGAAGAGTTCTAATCGAAGGCTTTAGCCTATTTTAAAGCAAAGTATAAAGCTTAGAGCGTTTACATTTATTGTTGACTTTAAGGAAATGATTATATTTGTCTTAAAAACAATTTAATAATAATAATTATCAGTCTGTTTTTTTTAAAGAGTATTTGGTATTTATAAAGTTTTAATATTTGGAGATTGATTGCTTAATTGTCTTCAAAACTGAAAGCTGTGGGAATCACAAAAAAAAACACTAGCGTCAAATGGCAACAAGCCAAAAACACAAAAAATACATCTTCTTCTTCCTGACCTAAACCCATACTAAGTGGAGTCATTAAGTAACTATTTTTCAGTCACCTCTTCATCACACCTGTCATTTCAGTTACTAAAACATTCGTAAACATAACATTCTTGTCGCAGTCCACACATGCAAGGAAACAAAAATATCGATATTAATAATTGTATAAAAACACTATTCTCATGTCTGCCGGCTGCCACCCCTATACCGACTCCCATCCGCTGTACTGGTGTTAGGTTACAGTTACATCACTGTTTCTCTTTTAAACCTTAGCTAGATAAAACAACTAAAACTCTTTACCATAAAATAGTTTTACAACAATATATTATGAAAAGTATACAAGCAATACGCTTGTAGTGAAGTTTAATTAGCTGTTCTTACCGATCAGCAAAGTTAAGCCACGTCAAGCAATGATTTGGATGAGTGACCACTAGTGACATTAATACTGAGCGCCTCCGTGCTTCGGAGGGCACGTCAAGCCGTCAGTCCCGGTTGTTGTCTTAGGATGGCAGTCGTTCCCCCCCGACGGTTCCCGCCTTGTCGTGGCGGTGGGGCTTAGTAGCCGTGGCTTGGTCACCCACGGTGAAGCGAAGAGGAACCAGGGGCCGTGCCGACTTGGGACATCGGCCGGCCCCGGAGGGGCCGCTCCTCTGGGCTTTGCCTCTAAGTCCAGTATGGAGCGGCAAGGGGGGTAGGCTGCGGTGCTGTCTGGACAGCACCGCATCTGACGGGGAGGGGCCACGGCGGGAGAGGAGTGCCGGTATTACGGTGCGCCGCTCTCCCTACCTTCCGTGGCCACGGCGGGGCCGCCACCGTTCGATGGCGGACGCGGAGGGGCCGCAGGGGAAGAGGAGTGTCGGTATAGCGAGGCGCCGCTCTCCCTATCCTCTGCGGCCGAAGTAGCAGGCGACGGGGCTACTTATCTGACCCGTCGCAGGGGGACCTCGGGCGTCAGAAGCGGGGGTTGTCTGACGCCCATTTGCGGGCTTGGTCCCCGGGTGGTAGTGACGTGCCATGTGTTCTGGTGCGTCGTGAGGGGTAACACCCCAGGAGGGGTCCGGCAACGGACAACCGTGGCGGGTTCGTGGTCGAGAGCTAAAGCGTCCCTGCGGCCCGCCGAGAAGCGGTAGAGTTGGAACACCGTGTGTTATTTAGTCGGTAGGGGCACTTGCTGCTGTGGGAGTAGTTGGTGTCGAGCCCGACATATCCCGGCCACTTTCCCCGAGGTGGACGGGAATGCGTAAATGCATTTTTCACACGTAAATAAAAAAAAAAAAAAAAAAAAAAAGGATGGCAGTCGTTATAGAATGGTGGTAGGGCATTCTGCGAATGCCCGGCTGGCTATTTACCACCCTCAAGTAGATAATCTGTCGTCAAGCACTTAACGGTGTATTCCCTAATTCTAGGTTAGTCTGAACAACGCCTTCGCCCACATCATCACTTACCATCAGGTGAGATAGTGGTCAAAGGCTAACCTATCAGGTATAAAAAAAACAATATGTATAAGTTTCTGAAGCCTGTCCATAGCAGCTGTGTTTTCTGTTTTTCAGTGTTTTGGATTGAGAAAAATCTTGCAATGTCACACATCACACTAAAAAAAATAGGAGATTAGTTCAACTAAATAATTGAGTTATACTACTTTTCTCTGGCTTACCTGCACGCGGAATCTCGCATAGGTATCATACTTACAGGATACAACACTACAAGCATTGTTATACTACATTCTGGCCATACTTTCACACTCGCGGTATATAATTATTATTTAGTAACCGGCTAAGACTCGCGTAATATTTACAGATATTGCGTTACGTGCTGAAGTCCGCGCTCGACGCTATGCACAATCGTGAATCCCAGACGAAGAACTTCAAATAAGATCAAAACTCGGTCAGAGCAATATCGGGTAAATATAACGCGAGTCCTAGCCGGTTACTAAATAATAATTATGGACAAAACTCGCGACAGTTTTTAGTTCAAATCGCGGAATATAGGTACCAAGTTAAATCTTGACTCGATTAGAAAGTTTTATTATTCCTTTTTCGTCTTATTCAGTTTATATATCTTTTCAAATTTCATTAACATTGGTTTGGTAGTGTCATAAAGAAAAATGATAGTCACCGTTGCTTATTTTATTATTGTGAATATATTCACAAACATTCTGTACAAAAAACTGACCAGATACGAGTTTTAGAAACCAGTCCTAACCTACCCTCTGTACATGATCACTGGCAACCCTCCAAAACAAATAACTCACGTCATTCAAAACTAAAAAAGTCCATTTGACTGCCTTAAAAAAAACTAATCACCCCTTTTAAAATCACCCTTATTCATTTGCATAATACGATTTTTGGGTTACGTACACAAACTGATGATTCCTTTTTTTACAATATTTCAATCCTTCTTATCAATAGTTTTGATCACGCTTTGCAGCAGACCAAGAGATCTCATAAGTTTTGGAAAATAAAATGAGATCCCAGCCCCACCGGCCAATTAGCATACTTGCTGCCTGAATCGCTCCACCAAAGTAACCGCGGCGTCAGTCCTGACGACAATTCTATGAGATGACGACTCGAAATTGTCAACGCACGAACTTCCATGCAACCAGTCACGCCGTCAGGTCTTTTAGCATCGTCACTTATTGGATCACTCATGTACGTATTTAAAAGACCTTCTCTCGTGCTAGTTCGCAGAGGGGCAAAATCCCAGTCTCTGGGAGTCCAGAATCTTAGGAAATACAGTATTTGGACAAGCCTATGTACTTTTGGCTTTCGCCAAATAGATATATAAAAGGAGCCTGAAGATAGTGCGAGAATTTTTCGCACAAATTTGCATGTACTCTGTACGGAAGAATAAAAAGCTGCTTATGCCACAATATAAATTTTGCATAACCCTACGCCGCCCAAACTCACAACCTCAAATCTCTAATTATATTCTCTTATTTTTAACCTAAGCTTTACATTTCAAGCCATCACAAACACAATATTAAACTTTGCATAGATATGTGAGCTTTTTACTAGAGACGTTTCTAAACGTTTTTTGATTTTCAAGCAATCCAACACGTTTTATCTCCAAAGGTTACTTTCAATTTTACATAAAATATGTAGGGAACACTTCTACAAAACTCTCTGTTTACTTGGCTTGCATTCTACTATCCCCATTTTGCGACGAAGTGACAGCTGCGCGTGCGCACGGCAGCCATGTTGCGTGACGTCAGATATCGATCTTTTGTGATAGAATCGATATTATCGACCGAACACCTGCGTGGCTCGTGCCACGTGCAAACTTCCGGGTTCGTTGACCTTTTTACTTTTTCTTGAGTTCAAGATTAGGGTGACGAGAACTTGAATAACAAGTCGTGTTCTTGAATGAAAGATAGGGGAATATTGCGGGTTTTTGTGTGCATATCGAATCGATTACATTTTTTAATCTATGTTATTATGAAATAGTGGAAGTTTCTCAATGTGTGGATAAATTAATAAATATTTATAAATAATAAAATTAATTTTAATTAATATATTTATTTTAATGGGGGTTAAAGTATTATATAAAGAAAAAAATAATAATTTTATGTATATAGTGAGTATTAGATGGCATATGGTGAATTATTTTTCACTAGTTATCAGTGGGTCGAATCCTGTAACACCGCATGGTGAAAGTGTATTGTGCAAATATGCTCTCCTGGCTACATATCAATGCATGTATGGCTAATCAGGGTCCAGCAGCTGTTCTTAAGAGCCAGCTTTTACCCTAGGCTTGGCTTGTTAATATCTTTAACCATGTTTGTACTTACTAGATATTAGATAATGATCAAAACCTAAGCTACAAGCAATAATCTTATCATGAAATAGGCAGTTTCAAAATGTTAACTCAAAACACGATCCAACTTGAAGGACCATAGGCTCTCAATAAGTTTTATATTTGATAAAATTTAATAGTATTTACCTATATGCAACTCCTACTTCAGCTAAGCTGAAACTGTTTTTTTGTGTTGACTTTTCAGTTTGCCTAACAAATGTTAAGATAAGATTGAGGGTTAACTGTATCAGCCGGATTGCCACTGCTGAACACGCCCTCCCCCATTAAGGGGATGTTTGCCATAATCTCAACCATTGGCAGGCAGCAGTCGGAGTGTGAGATCAGTTCCTCAGATGGCGCTGTTGAATTCCTTCAGGTACTACCTTACTCGCCTCTTACGGCACCCACGGGAAGAGATGTGGAGTGATATTCTTTGATATCCAAAGACTTCAAAGATAGATGTCATGCTTACTTCAAGTTTCTAGCGTCAGACATTAGGCCTAAGCATTGATAGTTCAGAAGTAATAATGGCTCATTGGCAAGCTATGAATAGCCCGCACATTGGGTCTAAGATTCAATCTCGCCGTAGACTTAATATCTACCGCATGGTGGTAAAATTTTGCAATATGCTCGCCTTAATAGCTATTGCCCTATGTAAAAAAAATCTGTTACTAAGCACAGCCGTCCTAGAGGGCCATTTCCAATAGCTAGTCTACCATCATCGACCTAGGTAGTCCAAGTATAAACGCAGATAGGTTATAATTAAACTTCACATATCGATCTGTCACACACATTTTGTTCTTCATGCAATTCATCCATACCTCTTTCGGCTGGTTTCAATCCCATAGTCTTAAGATAACCTACATCACATAGGCGCTCGCGTGGCAAACTTACTGCTGTATATTTTTTTCTAACGCGAATGATTGTTTTTTCTTTATAATCAAACATTTTTCCTCTTTTCTATGATACACTCTTTATTTTGTTTTTTGTTACCAAATAGTAGTCAGCCTTATGATGGTCTTATCATATTTTGATAAAACTATTTTCAACCTATGTACCTATATTAAAAACTATTAAAAATGATAAAGAAATGCTATGAATATTAATGAAATTAAAAGCTGCAAGGATGTAATGCTTCAATAAGGTTTCCTCTACCACCGGCAGCGGAGAGGAAGTGTTCACAAAGGGCTACCACCCTCCGAAACCACATCCTCCATTATCTAGGTAGTTGGGGGGACAAGTAACACGTGTCATTATTTTTATCGAACTACATAAAATTCTAAGGCTATGCGTAATTTATACTTTAACTTTTAATTGGATCATTGGATTTCATAGTTCTCATTTTAATAATAAAAAATATTTCAAAAATATTTTATACCAACATTATATAAATATTTTATTAAAACTTTTCGTGACAATTTCGCCTAATTTTCCTGTTATGCCGACGTGACATCACAAACGGCACGCAACCAAACCGGAAGAATTTTCGATGAGTGTCGCTTCTACACTAAGCACCCTCAGTGCGCTCGTAGAGTTAAGACCTCTTGAGGATGCGTGGCGTTTGTGACGGCACGTTGGTTTAACAGGTAAATTAGGCAGAATAGTCAGTAGGTATATTTTTATATTTTTTAAGTGTTTTATTATAGTACATTATGCAACAAGTGCGCGAAGTTGTTTATTACAATCAAGAAGGGTTTTACGCCTGATATCGAAGATCGAAGGCCTAAATAGAGAAGAGATTGTATTATACAACGCGCACGAATTTCATACGATGTTTTTCAACACACTTGCGAGGAACGAATACGAAAATTTAGATACGTAAATATTTTCTTGATCTTTTTGATAGTGAGCAATAATAATCTGATTAAGAAGTTTTATATAATTAAATCTTCTGAAATTCTACTTCAGTAGGTAAAAAACTCTTTGGATTGTTTTTATATGAAAAACGATAATCTGAAAGAAGGTTTATAAATAAATATTCTAAAATTCTACTTCAGTAGGTAAAAAACTCTGGTTTGTTTTTATATGAAAAACGAACGAAACAACTACAATCTCCTTGATGAGAAGTGTTGAAACGTCGTTTTTTTTTCTATTTAAAACACTAGTGCGGTAAAGTAAACAAAAAGCACGAGTGCGTAATAGACTATATTATGACACTAAAATCGGTGTATGTTTTTTTTTAATACTTGTTATTACTAGATATAGATTTCCGCAAAGTAACGCCGGAATTTATTCATTAGTTCCCATTTTGGGACAGCGTATACATATCCAAGCAAATCCCATACATAAACTAAAATTGGTTAATTTAGTTTTTTTTTTTGTCTTCTAAAAAGTATGCTACCATGGAGAAAAGTCGGTATGTCACCATTAGCCGCAACCCTACCTAATAATCGAAACTGACGACTTTCTGCAAACTTTCTTGAGTATTTTCTGTTATATACTAGATATAGAATATTTTTTATTTTTTTCTTTCAACTGGATTCGTACGGCTTGTACATTTGCCATTTGTCTAGCTATAAAAAAATATTAATTGTCATAGATAAACAAGATAATTTTGCACCAAAATTGTCAGTTTCCATAAGTCATATCATAATATTCATGCTCCAAAAGGCGTACTATAATATCATTGTATCATGATAATATACTCTAGTCCAAGTCATATTTAGGTGTACATATTCAAATATCCGTTAATCCGTAAAGGAGTTGCGGACCTCCAATACCTAATGTTTAGGTACACGTTGATCTACTAATAACGATATGTACCTATTCTAAGTAGACGTTAATACTCTAAGAAACACATTTTTTAACGAGTATCACTGAGATATCTCATTTCTCTTCTCTCCTCCCTTTTTGGTTTTCGTTTTGATTTGAATTATGAATATAATGATTAGCTATCAGATTTGGCAAAAACCTATCCTATCTCCAGGCAATGACCCTTAGCGATTTTAAAACAACACAATGCCTCCTCGAAACCTGTCCAGCTAGATTTTACATTCTTGCATTAAATTCTAGTAGGCTGTATGTAGAAGCCATGTCTACTGTGTGCTATCTACTTACGTACTTAGATTAATCCGTATCGTATTGTTTAAGATCCATTCCATGCAAGGCATATTTTTCCTGTAAGAAATTGCTTAAGCGATAAGGCTGGCCATTGATTTTTTTATGTGATTGTGGCGTAACTTGCACTATAGGTGCACCTGATATTGAGTGCTGATATTTTTCTTTAACAGATGTATTTATATTTCGTCATAAGGGACGAACTACACTGCGCCCATCACACTGAGAAATATATTTGTGAAGTCTCATAACTTAATTTCTTTGGCTCTCAAGGACTGCTGCCGGAGCACTGTTAGGTGCTTGGCGACAGATTTCCTGCTTGAGGGCGGTGGGAATCCAACCATAGACCAACGGCACCGCAGTCTATAGTTATTATCTACCGCTGGGTTGTCTCTGTTTCAAAATGTTGTCTAACCTTATTTAATACTCTTTTTAATTGATTTATTTAAGATTGGTGCTCAGTAAATATTATTTATTGTGTTGTATTGTGAGATAGAGGAAGCCCGGGCAAGAAGCATTATGTGAGCAAAAAAAAAACAGATTTTTCCAAATATCCATAATAGATAAACCCACTAACATTAAATAAGATTACGGTACTCAACATGCAAGTCCTATGGCACACATGAAGATGTTTGGTATCAGACAAAGAATAAACGGAAAAACAGTCTGACATTTTGATTCTCGCATTTACAATATCGATTGGGAAAGCACGCGCGCGTGGTAGCGTGGGGTTCAAAGTCTTACCTATACGTAGAAAAATGTAGATAGATGGCACTTGCCTATTTCCACTCCAAATATATGGATGCTGTTTATATTTTTTTACAGGATCTATCAACCAAGTATCGAAAATCAATAAGTAGATATTTGTAAACTTCAGAAAAATAGATAAGTATGTCAAAATATATGTACTGTATGTACTTAATAAGGCGATAACCTACAAAACATAAAATTCCAAAAATATATATAGAATATCTTACCAAATCAATATACCGATCGTTTTCGTCCATATTTAAGCTAAAGTTTCCACAATCCGTCGCGATATCTACCGATTTATCTCTTACAAACACTTTAATAATTATCTCCGACATTGCTAAAAATATCCGATATTGGCAAAAAGGATCGTATTGGGAAATATCACCCTTGCGAATGTACGTTACCATGGCAACGCCACGACTTGCGACCCCAACTGAAACAGCAACTAGTGACTGCTTCCATCTCACTCTCGCTAATGAATTTTATTGCTAAGTGCGAAAGAGATGTGAATGAATTTGACTTTGCGTTTGAATGCAAGTGGCTGGCTTGGTAAAATCGATATCGCACAAGGCTAGGCGTCGATTATCCGCTCGAAGAGCTCGATATCAGAACGCTTCAAGCGCCTTATAATTTGAAGCGATTTTGAGACTTAACGGAATAGATTTAATGCGGTTTTTGGTGACAAACAGGGGTGTATACAGATTGTTGTCGTATCGAATATAGCGCTGTAGGCATTTGCGTGGTACACGGCATCGACTATTGATTTTCACGATCCCTGTGTCGACGATTGCGTAGCTTTTCGATTTATTGGATTACGTGAATGAAACTCGATATTTGTTTCAGCTCCAACACATTTTGAAGTAAAGGTAGACTCTTCTGTTGTTAGTAGATATGTCCCAATGAATATGTTAGAGGAGTGAAGTTGTATAATATGTATCTAGGCACATAATGAAATAAGTACTTAGGTACTTAATTAGGTATGTAAGTAAGTACACGTATATCAAAATTATCAATTGCTTATAAATAATAGTAGTTACCGAAGATAAAATTTATTACAAAGTGTAATGTACTGCTAGTTACTAGTATTACATAAATATTATTTGATATTTTATCAAAGTAGGTAGATATATTAACATTTTTCTTATGTACATAATTACTAAATACGCCTACCTAAATACCTACAGAGCCAATATTTTACAACACAGATATCTATGTCACAGTCAGTGGCCTTACCAATAGAAGCGATCTCTTCCAGGCAACATTTGAAAGAGTTAAAAGTTTAATATGTAAGTACTTAATATACTTACGTACCTACGTAAGTGATGTTACTGACCTCTGTTTGTTTTCATATGGTAAGTAAAACAATTTAGGTACCTACAGTTAAATTGTGAAATCTTATTGTGAAAAGAGAAAGTATTTTACCATGGAAATATTTCAGCTGTAGTTCTTTTTTATATATACATCGTCAACTGGAAAAAATCTACATAAGCCTCTTTAATAGTAGAAGTAACTAGTATGCCGTTATGAACACTATAACGTACGTTTATAAGACAATGCTTTCCGAGACTATCACGATATTATCGGGATACATACAGAAGCTCAACATTAATTTGGTCATTATTTATTAATATCAAGTCCACTTGATCAATTGCTTAAAACTTCAACAGCTTACCAAATCATTAAATTATGAGATCAGTGATTCAGGAGATCAACAGATAGGACTCCCCTTATAGTGGGAGGGTACGTATGTACACTACATCTTCAGGTTTATAGTAGCCACGGGAGTACCTTTATTTACCTTCGGCTATCAGTTCACCGAGTGTAGCATGTCCATTGCCTCTTATCTTAAAATGCTGGAACCCGTTTCAAAGAATATACTGGTAAGGATTGTGTAAACAAATTTGGTTCTATGCATTGACCTCAATATACTATTAACTAGATGGTTCCATGCTGAATTTCCTCGTTTGATTTTATCGCGCAAAGAAAACTCGTAAAATAATAGGTTGATGTGTGACTGAGCTTGTTCTTATAGGTCACAGTAAATCACCTTGCCGAATATCAGTGCACATATTCCATACACAAGTGTAGGGTAATGTCCTACATTGCCAGTACTTTGTTATTTTACGAGGAAATTCATGCAAATTATAAAACAAAATATACTCGCTTTTATAGCCTTGTATTACCACACACTTATAAAAAATAGTAATTAGTGTTGATGACACAAGTCACGCAAAAAGTTTTGCGAAACAATATTAAAATTAATCAGTTATAATTTCTGAAATACGATTGTCTCATTGAAACATAGATCTGCTTCTAGAATATTTATGGGGAATATTTTTTTACGATTTTAAATGTTGCTATATGCATTATAGGTAACATCGTAAACAGACATATAGACTAGAAATGGTATTTATGGGTAAAGCGACCGTGTACCGCTAGTTTACCAAATTTACGTAGACTAACTTTGAGAGATTAAGAAAGAAGTGATTGCCCTTCGACCGCTGTTATAGAAGGCTAACAGGGAAATAGTTTATTGAAGAGAATGTTGACGTGAATCATGAATCTGAATCGGAATCATTTATTGACCATAATAACCTACGAATAAATATGTACCTAAAGAAATGTAATTCTCATACAGTGACCGCTTTGATTTTGGACTCGTCGCCTCCACAAGCAACAAAACAAATTTTATGTTAATTCATGTTGCATAAAACTATCCAGGGTAGCCAAGTATACCAAAGTATATCCAGTATACCAAGTATATCCAAAATATTGTTATTTACTCGTTTATGAAAGCTACTCCCGAAATTTTCGTATCCGGTACACTTTTTAAACCACGCCCGCCGCGGTGCAGATTGCTTTCTGTTGCTTTTGAGCTGGAATTACATATCTTTTCATTATTTATTCGTAGATAATAACTAAGAATGTTGTCCTAGGCAATTCAGACAATGTAACATTTTTATATAAGTAATTATTTAAATATCTGTCTATAATAAATAATTAATGCTTTGGTTACCTAATGTTTTCAATTGAAAGGAAATAACTTAATAATAACCACATACAAGCAATCATATTCATTAAAATACTACTGAACGAAGAGGTTCAACATAATACGCCATCACTACCGTTCACCATACTGTTCATACATTCACTGTTCATATGCACAGCATCTTTGCATCAGCAGCTATTTCACTCTGAGTGCCACATATACTCTCCGAGGCCAAAAAGCATGCGCGTAGAATGGTTCCTACGTGATTTCTAAAACGTAAGATGATAAGAAAACGCGTCACAGCGTGCTTACGAGTTTATCACTAGTGATGAATCTTGGATTTAAGAATACGATTCAGAAACGAAGCGCCGTCCATGTTTTAGCTATTTCAAAACCAACGCCTACTACAGTGAAGCTGTGGAAAAGAGAATGGAAGTTTTTGATCGCTAGCTTTTTCATTTGCACCTGGGAGATATCAATTGTTTTAAGGAATCAAGGTTGGAATGGAACACTGCAACATACTTGCCAAAAGTGTTCACTGCTGTGAGCAACAAACGATTGAACACGTGGTTCTTACTTCATCATGATAACGTGTCCGTAGAACTCGAAACCGCGCACTCAGTACTCTTAAGTAGTAATTTCCTGGACAGTACTGTTCACCAGACAGGAAGTCACCCTTCTTACATGATTTGGCATTGTATGACTTCTTATTACGCCCGGAAAAATAAATTAAATCATAATAATAATAAATATTTTAAGAAAACATAAAATTAATATTTTAGTAAAACACTTAAAAAATATTTAAAGAAATCTCCATCGTGCGCTTGTAGAGTCAAGATCTCCTGAGCATGCTTCGTGTAGAAGGGAAACGCGTCGAAATTTCTTCCGGCTTGGCTGCGGGGTGTTTTTGACGTCACGTCGGCTTAACAGGAAACTTGGGCGGAATTGTCAGTAGATATATTTTTTAAGCGTTTTATTAAATATTAATTAAATGTTTTCTAAAAATATTATAGCAATATTTGACATTATTAAATATGGATTTCCGCAAAGTAACGCCTGAATCTATTCATTATCTTAAATTAAATCCACTGAAAGAGATTTAATTCCAGAAACTGCGCTAGCAGCTTTCGAGTAGGCCGTACAAGAGGGATCTAGAGAACTGAATAAATTGGTTCAGATGCGTGAGACTTTAGTTGAAAAGAGAATATTAAGTATTTAGTTTCTGGGCTAGCCTGAACAACATCATCTCTTACCATCAGGTAAGATAGTGGTCAAAGACTACCCTTTTAGCTACAAAAAGAAAGGAATTTAATAATTTTCGTGCATAATAAAATGTTTTCTTTAATCGTTCCAAAACTACTAGTTAGTCAAGTTTGACTCGGTTTATCAAACTTAAAAATGATCACTATACTTTTAACGTATGAAACTTCAATACCTGTTTTATAAACAAATAATTATTACCAACAAAATGAACACGTCCGCGTCGTAATTTTACTTTGACGAAACAAGTAAGTGTGTCAATGGGCGGTCTTATCACTGTGAGCGATCTCTTCCAGACAAACCTTTACTATATCATAACCATTATAGCATATTTATAACGAATATCTATCTTCACTGTATGTAACCTTAGGTTACCTAGTAGGTTACCTCCTAACAAATTTTGTAAAGATCAGATCAGGCGTTGGTTTTTTTTTATCGGCGGTATGCCTTTATTAAACAAAATACTACGAACTATATACAACACTACAGCTACCACAATAAAAGCATTTAGACAACCTATAAGTCATAGCAGACTCATAGGCAGTCTAAATTCTCCAGCCCAGTACCAGTTGGCAGCGTGTCCAGCATGCTGGCAGCATTGCATAAATATATTTTAATTTGAATTTGAACTTTCAAGATCGGAGTAGGTAGAGATATTTTTGGCCATCAACTGCTAATGTAATACTCAGGTATCTCTAAAATCATTGCCTAACATATATATATAGGTATATTTTAAAAATCTCAGTGAATCCTGGGATCTCGGGCATGTCCATACTATAAAAAAATATACTAAGAAAAGCTCTGCCTATTCTGATCACTGGTCATTACCAATATTGACTAAACAAGTACCGATATATTGTTCCAAGAGAAAAAAAGTAGCCGTTTTATTAACTTACATAATTGGAATATGTTTTATTTATTTGTTTATGCCTAATAGGTTAGCTTTTGACCACTATCTCACCTGATGGTAAGTGATGATGTGGTCGAAGATGCTGTTTAGGCTAACCTTGAATTACTGGCTCTCAACGACAGCTGCCGGAACACACCGTTAGGTGCTTGGCGACAGATTTTCTACTTGAGGGTGGTAGCTAGCCAGGCGGGCATTCGCAAAATGCACTACGACCACGCTATAACGACTGCCATCCTAAGACAACAAACGGGACCGACGGCCTGACGTGCCCTCCGAAGCACGGAAGCACTCAGTAGTAATGTCACCAGCGATCACCCATCCAAGTCATGACCGCGGCGGGCGTTGCTTAGATTTGCTGATCGGTTCAGAATAGCTAAGCAAACTTCGCAGCGTTTAAAGTCAAGTCTGTGCAATGTTGGTGCATCACCTGAAAAATTACCCAGATGTAAAGCATAGATTAGATAGTGCTTAGTTACTGTGTTAAAACATTACATTTATACATAGACTATTATATGATAGGGGCTAAGGTATGAAATTGCCGATTTGTACTGCAAAATTGAAATTAGTATTTTTTTAAATTCAACATAGGTATTTATTTCATAAAAATAATTACGATTTTTATTTATATATTGCTTCTAATAGGAAGGTCATTTATGCCTTGGTCTAGATTCTACAAATTATGTGAATAAATTTTGTAGGTACTGCCTCCTGGGAAGAAAACTTTTTATCACGTAGAAAATTGTCCAGTTATCCATCACGGAAAAAATGGTCGTCTGTTGGAGCAAGGTCTGGCGAATACGGAGGGTGACGAATGGTTTCTAATTGAAGTTCCTGTAGAGTTAAAACAGTTCTTCGTGCTGTATGAGGTATGATTTACTTCACTTTGAAAACGTTACTACAACATGAACAAATTAGGAATATTTAATAGTCACAACGCGTAAGTAGCATTTTAATTCTACTTTTAAAGATGTATAGCCAGTGGCTGTATGACTATTGAACTCCTGCGTACGGAATCCATGATTTCAAACCCACTGTGGACTTCAGCTTCACCACCTGGTAGTAGAGTGTATTTCGTACACTTGCGTGACTACCAAACTCAAGTAAATAAATCTATCACTAGCCTCCAGACACTGTATTTCGGCATCATGGAGCAATATCTGGTGAATAAGGTGGTTGCTCGATGGTATATGTGGTTTTTATACACCTCATTATGATATAACTAAAAGCAGCACTGTATTTAATCTAAATAACAAATGCAACTCAAAACCCGCACCAAAAGTTATGCGCATAGTTCGTCATTGAGCATATACCTCACCCCATCTAATGCAAGTAAGCTTATGTACGTATATAATATATAAAATAGGAGTACAAAATAAAAGACAACTTGTGTGTTTGTTTGTTTGTATTGCATCAACTGTAACACTTTCAGTTTTCTTCGTTATTGAGCAAATTTACCTACATTATTATAACTGCTTGCAATAATACATCGAATTGATTTATTCTCAGTAAAAACTTAAACAAACTAATAAGTAAATAATAAAGATTTTATTTTGTAAGATGACTTTAATTCTTAGCTAAAATATGTTTCAAAAACTTGGTGCAAAACCTAATACTTACATCTAAAAAAGAATGACCATAAATCCAAACACAGTAACATTGTAAGAGCGGCCTCCAAATTATATTAGAAGTAATCTTTATTTTGTTAGAGTCAATAATTGCAGTGAGTTTATTGTTATTATTATTTTTGATTACGAGTGTACAAACTGAAAATTGCTACCAGAAATGAAATTATATTGATAATTATTCGTAAATAAATAAACGATTCGATGTAAATACGCAAGCATAACAACGCATGCTATGTCAATGCTCTGACTCCCCATGACAATACACACCCGGCACTCGCCGTCACATAATTGTTTTAAGCTTTAAGCACCAATTTTCTTTATAACAAGTCGTTCGAAATAATTAAACGACTAAAATTCTATAAATATCTTACTATAATATAGGTTAAAAATACATGTTATAACATTTTTACAAGTCTATCTTTAGTTTTATCAAACAACCTATTCTAAAGTTGGTGTTTAGTTTTATATTTAGTTAGAATAAGTTATTTGATAGGTGTATCTACTTATACAAAATAACTTTAAAAAAATGTAAAAACCTATAAGAAAATATGAAAGCGCGTAAAGGACATGAACTGTGACAAACAACACATTATTAAATTAAAAGTTAAGTAAATTCGTGTACTACAGTTAAATATACCAATAAAAAATTATAAATACATTTTGGAACATATTTACATACATTTATGGACATGGGCACAATCATAGTAGAACTAAAATAATTATAAATTCGCTAAAGAATAACATTGTTAATAATAATTGCACATCAGATGAACTAAAAATTCATAACTAGGAGTATTTTTCTATTGGTTAATTTTATTATTCTTACAATTATTTCCTATTTACGTATGTAAGTTATTTCAATTTATTAAATCCACAAACTTAAGAATAAGACGGATTTATGTTCCATACTTAATGTTAAACGTTAGGAGTAAATTATAAACATATAATGTATTAATTTATATATTATGGATTTGAATGGATAATAACAAGAAGCCATGCGAGAATAAAAGTTGTTTTAAGTAATTTAAAAAAATGTTAAGCGTGCCTAATTTAAACTTTGCGAAGATTAAGTTTTATGCCAGTAAAGTATATAGGTACTTAAATGGGTTAATGTAGGTAATTACTAAAATTATAGAATATAGTAGAAGTATTTTATATTTCAGCGCAACTACGCTTAGAAGCGTTACTTAATCGTACAATAATTTAATATTAGAGGGTTACAATTCAAACTCTGGATTCGAAATAAATTTCCAGACTGCTGGGTGCCCAGTTTCATTATATATTCAAAATATATAATAAAATACTAAAAAAGTGATTTGTGCTACACATTTCACAGGAAAATAGCGTTTAAAAGGGGTAGTGACCAGTATAGTAAAGTCAACTTATCAACACGATTGGGTAAACATTTTAGGTGATACAAAATTTCAGGGAAGATTCATAGAGGCAAGCTTTTGCAGAAATGAATTCTAACAATGAAGATAACCGTTCAAAGTCCAGGCATTCAAAATAATGTTAATTATTTATTTCTAGTTAGCACGTTGTATAGAACGCATCATAAATATCATACAATATTGTTGTATCTAAGGCACATAATGTTTAGGCTTTCAATTATTACTCCATATCGTATCAATGGTGCTATTAAAAAAACATACAAATTAGTTTGTGACGAATACACAATGTCGTAAAGAGTATCTTGGAGCATTTTTAAAAGAACATCTAGAGATTCCTATGCGTATTATGTATTTGTCACATAAAAAAAACATTGCAAAGCTACCAAAATAACAATAGTTTCTACAGACGCTGAACAAAAATATAACTTCCAATTTTCTTTTAGTGTTAAATTTCATTATTTTAATATTAACAAATGCATCCATGTTTGTTTCCAAGCCGTCCATATTATATTTTGTATTTTAATCCATTACCTTAAGCACACTCCATGCATTATTTGCCAATCATATAAAACAACTATTTCAATATAAGACACGTTCAGAATGAACAATTGAATCACAGTCTAGAATTTTCGGCACCAATGAGCGTTTAAATTCGTCACCATTATTAAGTTGCCATACAATCTCAAAAAGGTAATCTTTTCCAGATTTTACTTGACGAAATTGAGTAATAGAATCATTACAATCAACAAGCCTTAGTGTCAATTCTATTTTATTTATCTAACTGTTGTTTATAATCATCTAATCTCATCTATAGCTAGCAATTGACTAATTCCTGCCTCTGCCTAGTTGAACTATTACAGCTGTTAAATATACTAATATACTCTTGTTCTGTGAAATAGCTATGTAATAATTGTACCAAAATGCTTCCCTAATTTTATATCAATTTTATACATAGAATCCAGTCTGTCCTGCCATACCTTCTATTAGAAAAAATATTCTGCGAATCAACCTTTACGATTATAGGATCATTCTAATTTCAGTACCAATCTCTAGCTTTACTAAAGCTGTTTTGTAATATAATTATTATTAAGTTAATTATTGCTTGTCATTTATTGCTACATTCCCTACGAACTATATTTTCTATTATTATAGAACATATCAAGGCATTTTTAACATTAGATGGTGATTGAAGTCATAATTAATAATGTCACTAGTGAATTTGTATATTGAGGCCTAACAGATGATTTTAATTAGTATTAATGATGATGCTATTGCTGAACTGAATGGAATAAAATAATATCTTCCGATAGTTTATTTGTATCGATCTTCAAGTCACATTTTGTTATCACCATGTTTCTAAAAACTGTCCAACTTAATATTACCGTACTTATATAATTCTATATCTATAAAATCGTGTATATATATTTGGATTTCATTAATTGTAATTTGGCCACAATTTTAGTTTCGACCCCTTACTAATAATTGTAAGGGATGCTCATAATTGTAAATATTTTATTTGTAAGTAACATTTAATTTACATTGTAATTCTAATGACTAGCATTTCTCGTATGGCCATGATGTTCGTGAAACGACTTTTATGGATGATCAATTGAACTACGGGAATATATAGAAATTTTAGGTTATTACATATTTAAATCTAGTGCTAAAGAAAAATCCTTAAATTTTTCTCCAACAGTAGATTTTCTCAGGAATCTAAATAATTACCAAATGTCATGAAACAGTTTATCAGCGGATGGATTTACCAAAAGAACACTACTATTTACAAAGTCCTATAATGTACGTTATTATAAGTTTTTCTTATTAAAGGCACCTATAAAATGTCCATCGACAACTCGCCCTAAAAAATGTCGATCTACCCAGATTTATTATTGTTTTCGATTCGATTTTTATAAATTGCGATAATTTTCAATTATTATGAAAAACAATCTGAGATCACAATGTTTTAAGTACATTTTAATTAATACTGAGAAATGAATAAAATATATAAATGTATTTTTACATGTTATAAACTTCGAAGCATATTAACCGAATCAAAAAACAATAACAAATCCACTAATCGGAGCTACTATTATTCAACTAAACTAATTCCTTAAGCAAGGCTCGTCTTTCTTAAATATTCAATAAATTAAAGAAAAATATTTTTTAAACTAAACGACTCTTAATCTTATTTATGTTTAATACAAAACACACAACAACGAAACAAAAACAACTTATAATATCACACTTTCGTCAATTTCTAATAACTTTTTTGACGCTAGAAATGGAAGCATTTAATTTTCAAAATCAGCTTTCCTAACTGTCTCACAGCTCAGCAAAGAATAATTCGAAGCTGCATTTTAAATATTTATACTTCACTAAATTACTGGAAGGCTCGATCATAATCATACCTATTTTATATTCTATAAAAATATTAGAATATAACGTTTATTTTTTTCGTTACTTTTGTATTTTAATACATAATAATTGTCGTTGAGTATTTTGTTCGTCATAACGAGTAATTAATTTGAGTATTGACAATTTGCAACATGTCATGCTAGTTGACGCTGAAATAATAGCAAAGACCGCTGCGACAATGTCACGTCGCACGTCTCTACTAATGTCCGTTGCAGACGATCAATACGTACAGCTAATTCAACTATAACTTTATTTACAAGTATCCCATACCGTTGACGCAAAATGCCTTTCAAGAGGTCCGATGCGAGACTGGTCGCCAGTGCGGGAGCGGAGCGGGCGTCCAGCGTAGAACCGAATTGGTCGCGAACGCGTAACTCGGGTGGTCTGGCACGATCAGATCTGGTTGAGACAACGCAGCGTCTGACAGATCGTCAGCGGCAGGGAGGGGCGTGGATCACGGTGACCGAAGATCGGGTGTTGTTTTGTCTGGTGCAATGTCGTCTGAGGTATCGACCACTTGACCGACCGATCCGGTCGTGTCCATAGCAGTCGCCTCTGATGTGATCACGCTGGATTGAAAGAATCGTTCTGTGGAGAGAACTGATTTTAGTTGGTTATGGTTACTGCCTATAACACAAGTTTCATTTTTGGAATAGAGACAAGACTGCTAAGGTTGAATTTAATGCTTGCACAAAGAAACACCGATCAAGATATATCAAAAATGCATAGGACTACATAGAGAACCGAGATATTAGAATAGGCATTATAATGCAGTTCGTTTTTACTAGAGATGTTAAATGTCATGTCTATAATAATTGTATTGGCTAAATATAAAGGCTGGCTGATTTTGTAAATGTAACAAATGCTCTACGTATACTTCGAAGCATTAATAGCCTGCCCGGCAATAGATTCATGGGATGTATCATGGGCTTGAGCTTCATGATGGTACAAGATATTATTGCAAATACCCCTTGGGCTAGTTACCATAGTCAAGAAAAATACCTGTCACTAAAAATTTTACGTCATGTTTCGCATGCTGTCCTTAAGATTCATTTCCCATTCTATGATTAGTTTGATGAACACCTCCATCAAAATCATCACTTCCCAACAGATGTAATGTTAGTCAAAGGAAAACATGTTGTGATATTAGATATGTATGTTTTATGCACGAAGTGTAATCGGCATTCGCAACTTATTTTATTGTTTTCTGATATCGATTCATATCACACTAGTTTCCACTTGATTTATTTTTTAATCTGATGCATCACAGTGACTTTCTGGCATGAAGTAGACGCTAAGCCCTAGTTTCTGAAACGTTTCTCAAAGTCTTGATCAGTTGGCATACTGAACGCTTATTGGTCACATATCGCGTCAAATAATGCTATTGACCAATCAGCGTACAGTATTTAGTCAAAACTTTGACAAACGTTTCAGTACCTGGGGGATTAGAACATCTAATTATGAAATTTTGGTGCCAGAATCTGTGTCTTTTATAAAATTGTATACATTCAAAAGCTATATAATGTTAAGATAAATACCATCATCAAGAAGTACGACGTGATCAGGCCCAGCGGGTGCAGCCATTATGTTAAACTCTTCTTCCAGGGTAGGGAATGGTGCGTTCCATCTGTAATTAATAACAAATAAGTAAGAAACAATTATTCTCCAAATAAGATTTTACAGGCTTGCCTTTGCCCTCTTAGCAAAATTATTGATCGTTGTACTGTCCTATGCATTCACTTGCACACACACGAATAACTCCCACTTCCCAAGCAGGAAATGTGTTACTAAGCCCTTAACGGTACTTTTACTATCCTATCCTGAAGATTAACCTTGAAATCTATATTTCTGCCAACATTTTCAACCACATCATCCCCTAGCAACAGGTTTGATACGAGTAGTTAGCAAATTAATTAAGTAAGAACATATTTTGATCGCGCAAAATTTCAATAAACACACGGTCAACAGCAATAAAGTAATATCATTATTCTTTACCTAGGTGGAGCTCTAGTAGAAGCTCTAGGTGCATACAGCCCCAGGCCTCCCGGCGGAGAGACTCCTCCACTTCCCGCCAACACCGCGCCCCCGCCCGCACCACCACCCAAACCACCTAAAGAGCCGTACGTGAACATCTGAAAAGAACAACATAATCAAACACATAATTTTTACTCGCGTTTTCCTCTTGAACCGTATGAAGCATTTGATTAGAGTTTACTTATAAGATAGGAAATATGCATTCAGAGATTTTATTTCAGAACCAATAAGTTTGATAATCATAAATTCACAAAATATCATAGTAGTAATTTACAAAATATTAATTGCTGTGTAATAAGACTCAAAGTTATTCCTCATGGGAGTAGTTTGGGACCATATGTATTTTTGCACCACAGTGGAATATTTTATATAGAAATCTTAAGAAGCAAATTTTATATTTCCCTATTTTTGTTATTGATTTTTTAAAATAAAATACATAGCTTTAATTGCTGTGTTTCTCAAATTTTGAAACCTATCTCAATTTAAACAAAAATATTATAATACTCGAGAATCTGATGTAATTATGTTTTCGGATTTAAATCACGCTCTTGGTTCACATGTATCCTTTCGTTGTAATTTTATGACATCTACGGGAAGAAATGGGGGGTGACATTCAAGCCTGTCACCCTACGGCGAATGCATGCACTGTTAGAAATACCTACTACACAAGCCTTGGCCGCGAGCTGGGCATCGATGGACTTAGAAATTTATGTTCTTCCATAAATACCTGTTGGCAGCCGCTGTATATAGTGCGTACTGTACTGTATCAGCCGGATAGTTCACTGCTGAACATAGCCAGCCCATTAAGGGGGATTTGCCATAATCCCCACTCTTGACGTCTTGGGGACCGCAGTTTCAGTTCCATGGAAGGCGCAACTGCGTACTTTCCGGTATTTTACCTTTAGTCACCCACAGTTAGCAACGGGGGGTGACATTCTAGCCCAGCACCCCACGGTCATGTAGTGTATAGAGCAATGTAAATGTAGAGTTAAGAGGTTAAGGTTGGACTGACCTGCTGAGGCTGCGCGTGGAAGTGGTTGAAGTGCGAGATGGGCGGGTGGCACTCGGTGCGGTAGGGGTGCGGCGAGCGGCGGCGCGGGGAGGCGGGCGGCGGGGGAGGGGAGCGCACCTCGGGGGAGGCGGGGGACGCGCCGCCCGCGCCCGTGCCCGCCAGCTCGCCCGCTGCGAACGTGTACATGTCTTGTGGGGAATCAACTCAGACATTCCAACAATCATACGATAGATATAATATTATAGGATATGTTGTTACATGGTGATAGAGCTCGTTGTACATTAAAGCAGAAAATTTGTCCTCAAAATCTAATCTAGTGGGTTTAGGCAGCAGTTGTCAAGAGCCAGTTTTAGTTAAGATATACCTGTTTACTAACTTTGACCACATCTACTAGATTGCGATCAAAGGGCACAAGAAGATACAAAATATTTATAATTTCTAAGATTTTCGCCATTATAACACTTATAATATGTTCAACAACTTGACATACTTATTAGCTTTTATTTTGTCGACAATTTAAAAACAAAAGTTACTTCATCAACAATTGCCATACATTTAACAGATCTCTTTAAAACGTTTCACAGTGTCTTTGTCCAAATAATGGACTATAAACTAAAGAAAATAGATCCTATCTGGTTGACTTGTGATATTTTTAAATACTACCTGACCAATCGCAATTACGAAGTATTATTCCCTTAACCAGCAAAGATGAAAGCGTACGCTACGGAGTGCCCCAAGGACGTATACCGGGGTCTACATCATTTCAAATTTATATCAGCTTCAAAGTCATGATAGTTGTTGTAAAAAAAAATAATAGTAATAATTTTTTTACATAATATTTCATTTTATTAGTATATTTATAAATGTGGCAAAGGGTCATGTAATTAATAATTACTTTGCCGCAAAAACTGTTAAATTTATGTGCTATTAGTTCTTTATGAGTTATGCTCCTACAATATATATTGAATGATTTATGGAGTTTGAATTTCAGGTCAAAATAAATAAGTTTCAATTCAATAAAAAAATGTAACAATATTGAAATAGTCTCATAGCATCATTTTCACATTTGTTTTAGACTTAAAGAGGGAAATAAATTTAAGTAATCTTATTTGAATGTAATTACAAATTTTGTCAAAGTATATATTATTATATACTTTGAACTAATGTGCATCTTGGCTAAAAAGTTATACGAGCGCTTAATCAATGTCAAGTTTTACGTCTTCTATTATCTCCTTAATGACAAAATTTCCCCAAAACTGCTCGTAATCTAATGCAGTTAATTCAATATGCTTTTTTCTAGTTGTGATGAAATTGCGAGGCCAAGGTAAGAATGCTTGCTCATCTGTTCAATACCTATGTAAAAATTTGTATATATAAGCTACTATGATGAAATAGTATCTATAAGATACTATTTCATTCCAATAATATAGGTTGCGCCTAGAGTGGGTGTCAATAAATGTAGTCTTCTCGGGCTATCAAATCTATTAACACAACGTAATAGCTGTTTTAAAGTGTTTATATGCAAAGAGGGCTATGATTGTAGTAGCTTTTAACACTTAACGTAAAGTAGTAATATTTTCCTTAAAAGCTTCGACACAACCAACTTGAAATATTTATATTTTAATAAAAATGTGTGAATACGTTAAGACATGCTCATGACCTTACTTAAAATGAGCTAAAATTTACAAATATTAGGGAGTATTCTTTTACTTGCTTTTTAACTTATATTTTCACATCGAGATTTGAGAGGTAAATAACTACTTTTATTTACGCTTGAGTACTCGGAGTACCTAAGAAAAATGTACTGTAAAATAATACCCATGAACCAGAAGTTTGATATATCAAATATCATACACCAACAGCTTATAATGAGAAACTTAAATAAGGGCAGATATAAATATTTATTCTATTTCCGATCTGTGAGCAAGTGCGGAATCAACTTTTAAATACGTGCTCCAGTTCTACAGATCGTGCTCGGCTTTTAGCAGTTTCTGAGTGGGAATCAGGTTTGTGGCTACACTCCCTCCCTTCGCCGAACACCGGAACACTAATAGATTCCTCCACTTTTAGGATTGCTACCTCCCTCCGCTTGGGCGCATCGTGCTGTGCTCCTCACCGCTGCCATTGTGGCAGTAGCGTCGACCAACTCGGTCACCACGGCCTGTCCTGTGTGAGAAGCACCGGAAGAATTCCCCGCCACGCCGGACTTAATGACATTATTCGCCGGGCTCTTACCACCGCCAACTGCGCTGCCATCTTGGAACCAAGTGGCCTTGTACGTGGCGATGGTAAAAGGCCCGACGGCATGACTTTGGTTCCGTGGAGGATGGGAAGGCCTCTGGTATGGGACGCTACCTGTGTCGACACCTTAGCACCTTCTCATCTTCCTGCTACCCAAAAAGTGGCCGGTGCGGCGGCTGAACTAGCAGAAGGCCTCAAAAGGCGCAAATATAGTAATCTCAGTAGTTGTTACATGTTTGTGCCTTTTGGGGTCGAAACGCTGGGACCGTGGGGACCGAGCGCCAAACTATTATTCAAAGACCTCTCAAAACGTCTGGTCGACGCTACTTGTGACCAAAATGCTGGCATATACTTTGGACAGAGGATAAGCATTGCCATACAACGTGGCAATGCGGCCAGCATTTTGGGAACACTGCCTAATGGTAGCGGAATATTGGATTAGTTTGTAGTAATAAGTTTTTATTTTAATTTTATTTTTTTAAGTTAAATATGTTAATTTTAGTCAGAAATATCTGTTGTTACACTTTAGTTATCTTTTACAAATAAAGTCATATTCTGAAGTCAATATATAAATAATATATTCTATTTCATTAGAAGAATTTTTTATTCACCCTCCAAAATATTGAATTATTCACACAGAATAATTCCATATTTTGGAGAATTAATAAAAGTTTCTTCTTATTCTGGAGAGTGTGTTGATAGACATATATTATAATATGTCTATATATAGAGAATATACGTCTATAATATTGTGTTGACATTACTTTTTATGTTTATTCAGCATAACATCGCATGTAGGTATACTATACGTAAAACGTTAACTATTATTTAATTTTTAAATTATACTTTAATTTATTTTTGACGTGTAAGTAAACAAACTTTATTAATAATTGAGTATTTCAGTATTTGACATAAAATCATACGGTTTATACGTAAATATATTATACATAATATCTTTATCTTCCATTTAGATTCGAGAATCAAAGACAGTCGATGATCTCTTAATAAATAATATAATAGAGAGCATTATACCTGTAGATCTGATGATGGCAACTGGTCTGGCCATCGGAGGGAGAGGAGGCGGTGGTAACATCGAACTGCTGAAATATGGTGGCTTTGGACTTCGTGAGAGACTGTGCACCTGAAACAGATACGTGGAAATTATGGAAGATTATTCCGAGATGGAGAACTATAAGATGATAACTTTGCAGATATCCATATTCAATTATAAATTTTTTTTTTAACTTTAATAAAATACTAAAAATATATTTTAAAAAATATCTCGTGACAATTCTGCCTAATTTTTCTGTAAAGCCGACGTAACGTCACCAATGCCATGCAGTCATACCGTAAGAGTTTTTGATGCGTTTCCCTTCTACAGGAACATCCTTAGGAGGACTAGACTCTACGAGCGGACGATCGAGAAATCTATAAGATGATATTGACGTAAAACATGTTTAAGCTACCCAATCGTCGTTTAATGCTTTATTGTTTTAAGTAATCAGTTATGAATGTATCAGTTATTATTATATATTATTATTATAACCTTATCCTAGCTTTAAGCTAAAAAAGGCTTTATAATGCAATCTTCGCTCGGATTCTGGCTAAAAGTTTACGGTGATTCCGCGGTAGTTTAAAATACTTGGTCATATTTGTTTGTTGGTATTTATCCACTGGATCATATTAGCTTCTAGATCGACAAGAGGTAAGTATAAACTTTTCATTATTGTATTATATATATGATTTTTAAAACAGGCGTTTTTGTTAGTCTAATCATATTTTTTGACTGACGCTTCCGGTAGGAACGATTTGATGAAATTATTTGGATTGATACGAGAAAAATAACATAGATTTTGTCAAATGGGTAAAACAAGAAGTGAATACATTTTGTCAAACGGGTGAAGCTAAAGGTGAAACTGAGTTGTGATAAGAGCAATGATGGCGGGAGCTTAGTGATTCAAACTTTTGCCATTCCGTTCCCTAATCCTAAGTTTGGAATACCTAATTCATTTTAAGTTCCTAATACCGTGACTTTTATTTGTCTTTCTGATAATGATCTTCTGGTCTTTCTGATTTTTCCGATAAAGAGATTTTCAGTAGCAGTCTGAAACTGTTGTATTTTCTTTCATAATCTTTCTAAATATATTTCAAATAATATTTACCTGGAGTTGCTGAACGTCACTTGGCTCTTGGCATACGAAGGTAACGAAGTCTCCGAGTGAGTCCTGCGGTGCTGCATCATATTTGGTGCTAGAGTGCTGACTCGACAGTGCTTCTGGTGATAAAAAGAACACAAGGTATGTAATACAAGTTTTTAAACTGTCACAGCCACTTATACTACAGTTATTATTAGAAAAAAGAAATTTACCACGTATTGGATTGCTTTTGAGCTTTATATATTTTTTCTATTCATTAGAAAACCTGGTATGTAAAGTTAATTGTAGTTATGGTAAGTCCTATATCGGTCAGACAAAACAAACAAAATAATCTCGAATTAAGGAACTTTTAAGGCTACCTTCTGAAGACTAGTTCACTGGATTGAATAACTCAACTCACAGGTACTTTCGAGAAAATGTCACTTCATACCAAGAATGCTTAGGGAAGCGATAGAAATTACAAAACATTGAAACTTCAATAGGGAAGATAGGTTTCAACTGTTGAGAACTTGGAATCCAGTGGTTAACCTACATTATGCAGATGCCGACAATCTATCACCAATTGTTCACGATCTGGTATCGTTCGTTTTGTTTGTCAACGTGAACTCGTAAATAGTGATTTGAGTGATAGTTATGACAGTAATAGCGTCGCCTTGCGAAATACTCGAAAGAAAGAGGGCAGACCTGCATGGACTTCAGTTTACTCATGATCATGACTCTTGTAACAATGCTGAAAATCGAGAGCTTAAAAACATTCAAACACACGAAAAATATCTCGTTTCTATTAATAAGGTAATTTCTAGAAAAATGACAATACCGCAAGGTTCCTTATTCAATCCTTTAGTATTATTGGTGTATCTCATTGACAATTCTCAATAACCCAGTGTGTTATTGAAAATGTTCAATAATAGTTTAGTTCTGTGGCTACAGAACTAAACTATTATTGACAATTTTCTAATAGAATTGGCTAATAGATGACAAAAGGCTCTTCTCCATTCAAATATGACCTGTAACCCGTGTCTGAATCATGACTGGGAATCACGACAATACCGCAAGGTTCCAGATTCGATCCATTAGTGTGATTGGTTTATCCTATAGAAAATTCCCAGTAACAAACTGGAGGGTAATTTTGTATCCAAAAGAAGCAAAAGGCGCACCTCATATCAAAGAATATAACCTAAGACCTCTGACTGAACGTGGGCTTCTGCCTGTTTCGCCGGGGTTATAGGTGATGATGATTTTTTCGTGACGTGACATTTTTATCCTTACCTGTAGAATGTGTTTCGGTGGGTGGTGGTGCGTGTTGGTAGAATATTGTGTTTGATGGTACGAGTGGAGACTGCGAACTCAATCCTGCAGAGCTGTGAGGTATGCCTGAAATCAACAACGGTTATTGGTTAAAATTATGATATTCATATTTTTTTTCTTTTACTGAAAAATCTCAACAATCGGTGTTGGTAATCATGAGGTCAAAGGTATCGGTAGGGTGGTAGCCAGCCAGGTTAGTATTTGTAGAGTATCGTACCATCACGTGGAGAACCTCAAGCCCGCGGTGAGATCCAAACCATAGCGCGATCTTCTCCCTGAAAGTCTTGCCATTGGGCAATCACTACTATAAAGAAATAAGTATTTAAGGTAATATAGATAAATGCACATGCAATGTGTGACACTTTTTGACAGATGTTCCGTACATCGAATATCAAAACTGCATCGTAAGATCGATTTCAACTTCGAGGCACATTTTTAATACGAGCCAAAGTCACATGTCTAATTTTCCCGCCAAAATCCCAACTTGACATCAAGGCGATGATTGTTTGTTTTATTCATCTTTGATATTGAACAAACAAAGGAGTGTTTAGGTTATTATTACCTTACTTTTGTTTAATGTAAAATTCAACTGGTATAAGAAATATTGACAATTCATAATGTGAATTGCCGTTTGAAGCTCGTGAGGCATTAATTATTTCAATCATGGCTGTGTATTTTGTAGCTCTCGCTTACGGCTCGGGCTGACATACCGTAGTAGCCTCGATAGGAGAATCAACATTCTGCGCTCGTATCCTAATATATTTTTTTTTTATATTAGCTAGGCCCTATTTCCTATTGTTGTATTTTTGTAATAATTAAAATTAAATAGCTTCAAACACTGCTTGAAATGAATTTTATTATGAATGAAAATCGTTAAATATTATTAAAAAAAGTGAAAAATTATGTTTTATAATACATCAGTAAATACAATAGTACGATTGCAGATACGATTTTTAGAGTTTCGTACCCAAAGGGTAAAAACGGGACCCTATTACTGACACTGTCCGTCCATCCATCCGTCGATCGACGGATGGATGGACGTCTGTCACCAGGCTGTATCTCAAGAACAATAGACAGTTAAAATTTTCACAGATGATGTATTTCTATTGCCGCTATAACAACAAATACTAAAAATAAAATAAATATTTAATGGGGCTCTCATACAACAAACTTGATGTTTTACCGTTTCTTGACGATACTAATAACGCTGACAGGTAGACGTTTTAACTATTGACAGAATATGTAGTTTTATGTTCTCTTTAAATATAATTAATTAAAATAAAATAAATAATTAAGGGGGCTCCCATACAATAAAACTTGCAAGATAAGGTTACAGATAATGGTGCGGAACCCTTCGTGCGCGAGTCCCACTCGCACTTGGCCTGTTTTTATTTTCAAAACGTTATCTTCGTGAACCTTTACAAATCTATAATTAGAATTCAAATGGTTATATAAAAGAAAATGTTATGAAATTTCAATGCTTCTGTAATATTAAAGGAAACGTCAAACATTGATTTGCCTTGCAAACAACTATAACAATTTATATATACTTTATAAATTATATGAACAATAATGCTGTCAGTATCGCTAAAAGAATCAAGTGCAGTGCTTAGTAAACTATTGTTCGCTATCAATTAATTGCAAGTAGTAATGTGGTAAAATTTGTACCTACATTTAGTAGGTTTGTCTTGCTGAACGCAGTAATAGCAGTGTCAGATATACTGGCTAACTAGCATTACTGGCTCTCAAGGAAACACCGTTAGGTGCTTGGCGACAGATTTTCAACTTGAGGGTGGTCGCTAGCCAGGCGGGCATTCGCAAAAATGCCCTTCAACCATGCGGTGAAGCTCAAGCCTGCGGCGGGATTCGAACCATGGACCTGCTGCGCGGCAGTCCATAGCCAAAGCCACTGAGCTATCACTGCTTCAAAGCAAGGAGTGTATATGGTATGGCTTACCATAACATCATTAAAAGCGATTATTATATTATTCTCCTCGTCACATATCATAAACAACCTGGCAGCAACTATTTTCCAGAATACACAAAGAAAGCAAATTCACATTAATCTCAAATAATCAAAAATCAATCGTAGCGCGAAATAACAATCACATAATTTGTATTCAAGCTGAGGCACGTGTTACATGCACCCGCCGCTCTAAATATAGTGGCTTGAATCGATTCTGAATATAATTAGTTGGTGAATCAACGTGTTGTTGACCCCTGAGAATCGTCACCACGCGGGGGGTTACCTACTCGTATATTCGTTCTTTAACAACTACTAGCTAGGCACATTGTATCAATTCCCATTTTAATTCCCCCATAATAACATTCCCAAACATATTATAATGCTCACAGAAGGAAAGTTCAAGTTGCACGTGAAAAACATTTTGGTTGAGAAATCCTACTACACAGTTTCTGATTACTTAAACGACAAAAATGCTTGGAAAATTCCGCCTCTGCCATATTGTATATAACACATTGTTAAAAGACGTTCAAAAGAATGGCCCCGAGTTTCTTGTCCGTTCATCTCGCAGTGGCTCTATATTTTTTTTTGCTCAACGTGGCAGTACAATGTAGAATATTTCAATATTAAAATTTGTAATTGACCTTCATAAGAGCGTCGTAGACGCCAAAATTGAATAAATGATTTAGAATTTTGAAGTTTCTAGAATAAAGCTTAATTCCACCTCATCTAGACAAGACAATCATTTAGGATCGTTAAGTAAAAAAAAACTACATAAGTTACACTCAACTGTAAAATGCTTGACATACCCAGATGACTTGATAGTTGCAAGTTTTGAGACGGTGACCAGTATTGCTTAAAAACTTGACTGATTTTGATGATTATGGGACCACTATAGAGGTATACCCTTTTCAATAAAAAAGAATTATCAAAATCGGAATACACTGTAAAAAGTTATGCTTTGGTTAGTTTCGTCATACATAAAAAAGGTGTCAAATTGTGAACCTCCTCATTTTTTAGAAGTCAGTTTAAAATACACAAAACTGTTAAAAATACAGCAAAGATACAGCTATTAGATACAGATACGATGGATGCAGGCTGCTTTCAACCGTTCTATTTGGAAATCTATGATGATAGATAGATAGATAAAGCGCTTCCAACCGTTCTATTTGGAAATCTATGGGGGTGGCCTATATCCAACAGTGGACTCCTTGCGGCTGAAATGATGATGATTATGAATGAAAGATACAGCACTCACTGAAACACTGTCCGACGAGCATGGCAGACGGGGTGGAGCGATCAGGCGGCGGCTCGAAGGAAGGAGGTGCTGGACTGTTGTAGCCGCAGTAGTAGCCGGACTCCAGCTTGATTCCGCCGCCTCCAGAGCCGCTGGGAGACTCCGAGCCCGTCTCTTGCAGGATCGAGGCTGGAAGACGTTGTTAAAGGATTAGTTTAATTCTTGAATTCCCCATTAAAAACGTGTCTATTTGGGTGACCATTGCATATATTTAAATAACCTAGCAGTAATATTTAGATGTTTGTATTCCAGATTTAACAATACCAAATGAATTTCATTGGAGTATTTTTATTTTTGCTATAACGCATGATTTGCGGGTTACATTACAAAATTTCAAATTTATGAGAGGAACAATTATAGTCACATGACATTAATTTTTCCACTCGTAAATTTGTAATTTTGGAATTTTATTTTATTTTTCACGAACACAACGCATTGTAACGTAAACAATCATACTTTATATGGATAGGAGCAGCAGCTTAATAGCATATGAATGGCTCTTTCCGCCAGATAATAGTATAATAAATGCATGTGATCCAATTAAATCTGAATAAAAAAACATTTAAAGTTGTTTAATTACTATCTATATGTAACCTCTATGATAGCGTATTTTTTTCAGGATAATTCCTATGCTATCTCCATTTGTAAACTGTCCACTATTTGGCATTTTTTGTGTGGCATGTATCACTAACATGGGTCATAATTAGTTGTTTGAAAATAAGGGTTGCCTAATTTAATTAGTCTGAGAAACAAATAATGCCTAATCAGTATTCTACTAAACTTATGACATATAACATAGTTAAGGTTGTCTAGACGTATTCAATTCACGAAAAAGTAAGACGACTTACGATGAATTTCTTCAAGTATTATAAACTTGTGTTATTGTGAGTAAAACATACGAAATTCATCGACGATACATTTTACAATTTTGAGGATTGTATATTTGCTTTCAAGCACAAAATAACTACCAACAGAATTGAAGTTTTTACATATACGCAAAGGTAATTTACATTCCATACAATTTTTTCTAAGGATAAACCGCGAGGAACCCATTCAAACGCAATTCAGTTGTTCACAAACGAAATAAATCCCATTAAGGATATTCAGGCTAGAGTGCTCGTGGAGCTCTCCATACAAACGTAGTTTCGTGATATTTTCAATACTAAGTGTCCAAACTCGGTGAAACTTTGTATGTATCTCCTTGGGCTTAATATCTATGCTTCTGTTTTGCCAGATTTCCGTAAAGTCATGTATTTTTAATTCGAAAGATGGTTTGATATGGGAATTGTTATTTTGACATTTATGAATACAATAAATAATAAATCGAAAAACTGGCAAACCAGAAGCATAGATATAAGGCTCAAGTGCATACATGCAAAGTTTCACCTAGTTTGAACATTTAGGGCCTGTTTCATAATGTTCGAGTAAGATCCGGTTATACTCCCAGCACATATTAATTAAACAAAACACTATCTTTGCGTTTCACAGTCATCCATTTAGCCTATCCATCGGTTAAAGCGTGAAACGCGCTGCATGTTAAATGTCATTTTTATCATTCAGTTACTTTATGTGTTGGTTAGCAACCCAACACTTTATTAGGACATTATGAAACGGATCCCCCGTATTTTAAATTTGACGTAACTACATTTGTATCGAAAACACTCCGTGCACTCTACTCTTAAGGCGAGTGTATCAGTAATTTGAAGGAACGGTATCTCAAAAGCTAATGCGTGTTCAAATTCTACGTAAAACTTCATGTCTGTTGGAGTAATCAGTGTTTAAAGCAAAACAAACAAGTAAATCAAGAACAAAGACATACCTTTAGACAACTTCCATAGTTCCTTCGAGGAGAACACGCCAGTTGCTAGAATAATATCGTTGCAAATTACGCCGTTGTAAGGATTGTGACTATAGCCTGAAACCCACCATTTCAGACGTTAAACTATCGGTTAACTATCAGGGTAACTTTCGGTTAGCTATCCGTTAACCGAAAGTTAATCGAGAGATCAGTCTAATAGTTTACATTGTGTCTCTGTAAACAAACTATGGAGGGGATTTGCCCCTAGTTACATAGAAATTGATACAATTGATATGGAAAGTATCAAAATTCGTCACAAATAGAGTATATAATAGTTGGGTCTCAAGTAATATCAATTAGAACAAGAATATACAAATTAAATAAAGTCACAAGAAATATAATAACACTGCCCAATTTGACCATTTAACCATTCGAATAACAAATTCAAATTAAATTAAATATTACTATTTTAGTGCAGGTAAAATAATGCTTAGAAATTTAAATTTGAATTGAATTATGTGTAATTTGAGAAAATTATTTAAAATTTTACAAATAATTGGAGTACAAAATGTTTTGCCCCGGGCGGGAATTGAACCCACGTCCTCCGATTTCGCGTTGGATGCCTAAACCGCTCAACCACCGGGGATCGGCTATTTCTTCCGAAATTTCGTGCTCCAATCGTTTCCGCCCGGGGCAAAACATTTTATACTCCAATAGTTTGTAAAATATGATTTTCGCTAAGCACGGGTTAGTGCTTAATCATATTTATGAACTTTATTTTGGTCAAAGTGGGCACTATGCGATATGTGGAAAAGGGCTCTAATGACGCCTGTTCATTCACAGGTTTGGGCAGGGTTTAACAAAAAGCCACAACATCAATCAAATGATCTCAAATCATCCCTTGTCAACGTTATTCTTAAAAATCGTCATATTCAAATCATTGAAAAAACTAATATCAAAATGTACGATTGGTTTTTTGTTTATTATTTTGTGTTCTCACAAAAATGACGTAATGAAATTCATTTTTTTTTCATTCATTTGCAGATGTGATATTGACTTACTATTTTGAAAGTGGCCTCTTAATATTCTGCAACACCTACTATTAGATGGTATAAAGAATATTCCAAATATATTTACTGCGAGTTATTTCCATTACAAAAAGTGTATATAATTACGGAAAGAGGGTACTTGAACTGCTGGGTTTTTTTCCATAATCCCCAGGCTTGGCAGGCATCTTGGGATCGCAGTTTTTTACCTTTCACAGCATTTTTCCCTTAGTCGCCTCATATTGCAACCGAGTGAAGAAATGGGAGGAGCTGACTTTCTAACTCAGCACGGAGATTTTAATATATTGTTTGTCAAATATATTAGATTCAAATCAAGTTATTTTATATATCCTGAAACGCGCGCAATATAATATATTGCACGCTTAGATAGTAGATATTATTTACTATCTATACCAACTTTTTTTTTAACTTTTCTTAATTGGACCGCATTTATGCTCTACCACCTCTCTCTAACAATTGCTTCGCCTTTATGTAAAAAAAAAAAATTCTAGATATCTGGTCAAATACATTTTCCCAGTTATGATATTGGGTTCATTGATTTACTGTTTCCAATGTGCAAGTCTGTTTCTTTTTTGTTAAGAGAACATAAAAAACTAAACAAATAACAGATTATCATAGACTGCGTATCATGACCAGTATTATGCCAAACATCTTAGACTAGATAGACAGATAGAAGATAAGAAGATAAAACAGTTAGTATTATTGCACAGTACTTTTTGCGGCTTATCTTGCCGAATCACGATGCAACAAAGCGTTCATTTTAGGAATATCGTTGACAAGATTTCGTTCTAAGAATATAAACGACAACATTCGAATATCAAAAAACATCGAGAAAGAGAAAGAACACCGACTACATACAAACAAGTTGACAATCATTACATTGCAGACACGAAAAATTTTGAATAAGCATGAGTGTCAGTGCAAGCCAATACTGGGTTTAAAATTTGAAGATGCAAATCACAGAAAATAACGAAAAAACAATTAGAAACACGTGGTTTTTGTGCAGTGCCAATCACAAACAGGATTTCTCAATAAGTTTTTGTGGCAATCAGATTCAGGTCATTGTGCAATCACACGAATGAGCAGATGTTTTGTACTACGCCACTCGGCAAATTTATGATCAAAATACAATATAAGCCTGGTAAAAATCAGAGTAAAATAAAGATTCTTCAAAAGGCCCCATAATAATGAAGACTAGCTCAGACGCGGTACTTATAAACTGGCATCCCTATACGAGTACATATAAGAAAATAGTAAGTTTGTAAAAATATATTTCCAACACTTTACAAAAATATCAGATGAGCGAAACTATGCAACACGGTCTAATTATGAGCGTGATCTGAATTGTTCATGCATTTCTAGTCTACCTGTAGACTAGAAATGCATAGTACTGGACCAAACCCAATGGGCGCTAAAATATATAATAAATTACCGGTTCAAATCAAAAGTATAGATAATGTTCACAAATTCTACAGAGTCCTAAAAAATATAACGCTCGAAAAGTGCTACTATACTCTTGAATATTTTTTTATGGATACCGCGATTATAGAATAGATCATCCCACTCTGCTACAAGTTGCTATACCCTTTCAGGTTCATTATGACCTTTCCATTTCCATACCATTCCACCTATTTTTGGTTTGTTTATATAACTCATGTAAACCGCATTTGTATGTACCTAATGATTGCAATAAATGATTGAGTATTGGGTATGTAACAAACCTATTAGTACCGTACATATTACATAATAAGTTTATGTACAACATGGGACACTGATAGATGTAGTGAAAATATAATTTTGATGTGTACGGAAACTTGTTCTTATAAAAAGGTGGCAGAACACACCATTAGTTTTTTGCCAGATTTGCTACTTGGGGATGTAAGTTTGTCATGTACGCAAAATAATGCATAGGTACATACATACACAAAATCTATATATCTACTCTTTCCCGTAGGGGTAGGCAGAGACCACAGATTTCCACTTGCATATCTCTATCGCTCTATCTACACTCTATCTATACTTACATATCTATTTCGCTCTATCTACACTCATCAATCCTTTCATACATAAGCGTCGGTTTAGGGTATTGGGTACCCCTGACCTGACCTTTTTTTTAGAACACCTTCAATCTGATTTCGAAACTTTCGCCTAGGTCTTCCCCTTCCAGAACTTCCGTTCACTTGTCCCATGTATACCTATTTATCCAATCTCATTTCATTTATTCTCTCTACATATGCAAACCATCTAATACACCTTTCTCGATTTTTGTCACTACATCCTCATTCACACGTTCGTTCCTTTATCCAAACTATTCCTTATCCTAATCAAAATAATACCATACTGTAAAACTGTGGGGAGTAAAAAAACATTTTGAGTAAGTCTAGCGGACAAATTTATAGATGTAATCATTAAAGTTAGTGAATATGATTGCCACAATACTACAGCAAACAACACCGATGCCGCCGGGCGTGCGTATGCGCAGCCGGCGGGCGTTACCTTTGCTCTTAGCGTCGTGTTCATTCTCTTTATCCCTAGGCTGGGGTGAAAGCGAACCGCTTAGTATATCTGAAAAATCATCTTCGGTTGTAGAGTGTTAGTAGCATGTATAACAGCCTTATTCTAATGGAAAACATATTTAATATTCTAAATTATTTCACTTTTTCTCATCAGGCAGGAGCTGAACAGAAAAACATACTCAATATTTTGGAAATTATGGTCTTGTATACTGTCTTATTAGAGAAAATACATGCTAGTAATATGTTTTTGTGTAATCCTTTATCTGGTTCGAGAAATCTTATCGTACCAATGTAACATTGTAAGGTATAAAGATCGGGAGATCCTGAAACTATTACAATTTTCATGGGTACCTAGTAAATTGAAATATGATTGATTTGAAGGTTATAATTCCATTAGACATTTTTACACAATTGACCATTACTTGATCTATATATTTTAATTCCTTTAACAACAGGATTAGAAAAAGAAAATTAACTGTGCAAATAGTAATTCGTTACATGTTTGAGTACCTATAGTGGGATGGATGGTATCTTTCACCAATCTTATTTGAAAATAATTACTTAATAGTTGAAATTTTTCATTCATTAAATACAGTAAAAGAATATTACGAGTATATATTGAAGTGTTTGAATTTGCCTTCCTGCAGAACAGCCCATAGGAATTTCCTTGCGTTAAGTCAGGAATCGGAATTGACTCATTTTACTAGTAAGAACATTTTTAGAAGTTTTTTTTATATAAAAGTTAATGCAAATAAAGTTCACAAGCGTACTGTAAGGACTTGGCTAGATGTTATAAACACAATGTTGCAAACAAAATTTTTTTTAAAACGAGTGTTTATTTTACAGTTGTAGTTGCGGTATGGGAGATATTTCATACTATAAGTGGTATAAATAGTATATAACATACGGATAGTATCACCACACATCAAACAAATCCTGCTTACCTTATCAAAAGTACTAATTTCACATCAAAAATACTGATTGCACATCAAGTTTTGCACGACACATGATACGGAATGGTATCAATTATCAGTAAGCAATCCATCAAAAATAATAAATCTAACTTAAACACTTTAATGTTGGCAAAAAGGTTATTTTGGCGCTTGGTTAGCTCGCAGTTTGTTATGGCTACCTATAACTTAAGGCTAGGTACCACGCTAATAACCTTGAGGCACTGATTGTATGGACAAGTGCAGGTAGGCTGCTTTAGATATTTTTTTAGATGCAGCATAAATATCATTTATAATTTATAATAAATTAAAGATTCCCTTAATTTATTATAAATTATAAATGATATTTAAAACGACAAATCCTTATTATAATTTTATGCTTTGTCGATAAGTAAATAAATTTTCTTGCTCATTTAGTAAAAATCAACACTGTTTCCAACTCCGTAAATTAGATGTGCTTTTATGATTTTATTTCTGTTTATCTAATAACACTAATTATTAGAAAAATAGCAATTTACCTATCATGTCTTATAAAGGTAGACATTTTTTTTTGGAAAAGTACACCTTAAAATTTACCACTAAAAAGTTGCTACAACTTCACGATTATTTAAAACCTTTTGGAAAGAGTGGCCTTAACGCTCCTCCACGCTATGCACATCGTTGCACCTTGCTTGGCTGACTTTGCCTTAGACTAAAACCGTTTAACACCTTAAAAAGAAGGATAAAATATTTATTTTAAATTTGATCTGAATGATTACTTTTGATATGCAATCAGTACGTTCGATAGAATAAACAGGATTTGATTGTTGTGTAGTTAAAGGTGTATTATTGTTAATTTTTTTTGAGCAATAAGATTTTTACAATAAAATAAACGTCGCTAGTTTGAATAATTTGTAAAATAATAGTAACCTCTACAGACTTTTAAAAAAGAAACTCATAAACACTCGTTTAAAACGTATATACCAATTTGTTTTGGATCATTACATAACATTTTCGCAATAGTGTGTATTGAAGTCAATTCATTAAGTTCATTAACTTTGGCGAAAAAAATATAAGTCCGTTGGAGACGTCGCGTCGGAGTTAACGCATTTAGATCTTAAAAAGTGTGTAAATTAATAGTTAGTCGTTTGATTAAAAGACCGGTACTCTAGATAATTTAAGAAAGCTACTATGACACTACGGCTACAGCAAAAAATTGTGCTACTTGTAAGATAAAGATAAATTTGACCCAGAACAAATTGGCATATACCATCAACAATCAAGCGTAAAAAGTAAGTGAGCGAGAGACCTGGTAGACCGTCGCTCCCATTACCGTAGCTATTGATGAAGTTCGCGAGGTACAGGTCTAGCTCTCTCACAGAGACGTTGATGTGGTAAGGGTTCACGCAGAGACCTGGCTGCGTGCATTCTGGATGCTTCTCCAGGCGCTCACCGTCTGTGCTTTCCAAGGGTATGGCTTTGAATAAGATTACCATTACTAGGTCTAGTCGCCACACCTGAAATGTTTAAAGTTGTAGGTTTTACATAGAGGTATGAAATGCTGGCCACGCTGCCAACTGTGAGTGGGCTGGAGCATTTGGACAGCCGGTGAGTCCTACGTTAAATATTAATTCTTCGAAAGGATTATAAGGATTATAGCTTTAAATCTGCAATACTACAGATATGTTATATTGATAAATGTTTGTATTTTACTTATATTTTAAACTGATCATAATACAATTGTTTTTACTTTTCAACTAGTAGTAATATAGATCATCGTATTTATAATTCAGCTGTCGATAGTATCATCAAAGTTGCATTCTCGTTAGTTATTATTAATACAGAAAGTTTTGTATACATTCATAATGATTTCAGTAAACATCATTGAATGGAAATGGGAAATACTTCGCAAAGAGTAGTTCCAGTAAAATTGGTGCCCACCGTGGGGCCACCTGCACTTTAAAGTGTGCTTAGTTCTCACCTTATCCGCCTGTCTCAGGCAATCTATCCTTCTCATCTTGCCTTTCTGATCTGGGTTGGACAAGACGCATACCGCCGGCCTCTTGCCTGTGATGCTGAGAACAAAATCTTCCCTGCAGTCTTGCGTGATGTCCTTCCGCAGCTTTCCGAGGAGACGTGACGCCCATTTCTGTTTCACTTCTGCTTTCTCGTTCTGAAACATTTTGGATATCGAATTATGTATAATGATAACAAAATATGTAATTTAAATTTACGGAGAACTCCCGGTCCTTTTATACCTCAGTGGATGCTAGTACCCACTTTGGGTTAATATACAATTGTGTAAGAATTCTTTCCGACACAAATGCTGTGAGAACACTATGAAGTGGGAGACAACGCGTGATCTTTATAAAACTTGTTATTGTAACAGGAAACAAACACCGAGAGTGAAATTAAATACAATTTGACCTGCTACTACCATAATAAAATTATCCTTCTCATTTAATTGGACTTAATTACTTCGTTATAGTTTTGTATAGAGCTTAGGGGGCGTCCATAAATTACGTGAGATGGTTTAGGGGGGGAGGGGGTCGAGTCAAATCTCATATAATCTCACGTTAGGGAGAGGGAGGGTCTCGACAAATATCACGCAATTTTTGTTCTGATTGAAACAAAAAAAAAATTATACTATACTACGCATAATTCTCCATGGACTGAATTAGAGTAGATATTCTTTTCTTTTTATCACAGTAGTCATGATTTAAGTATTCTATTGTTAAATTTTTATTTTTAGTAGTCTCAACTAGTCGTAAATAAAAGCACGCAGCAAATTGTTTTTTTCTTTCTACAATAACAACCCAACGCGTTTACGTTAGAAACCCACATTCTGAAAAATCTCACGTGAGATTGGGGAATGGGGGAGGGGGTTGAACAAAATCTCACGACATCTCACTAAAGGGGGAGGGAGGGACAGAAAATTTAAAAAAACACCTCACGTAATTTATGGACGCCCCCTTATACATCACGCACAAATCTATCCCTAGCTAGATCTAAATAGATAGTACCTATTGAATCAGTATTTATTTTTTAGTATCATCTGCACTGTCTCCCGAGTATACAGAGACAAATAAATCTAATTTACTATAGCCCTATTTCTTTTAACTTGATTGTAAGTTTCCCATCATAAATAAATAACACCAATGAATTTCATATTGACTAATATTTTTCGACGAATGTAAATTTCTCTTCCACTTACCTTAATACTCAGATCATCACACACACAGACTCAAAACTTAAAGAAATGATTTTACCTGTAATTCATATTTAGTATGCCGTTCCTCCTCGAGACTCATCCGTTTCTCGTGTTTCTTGTAATATTTCCGTTTGGCCGCTTGTAAATTGAACCAAGTATACGAAAAGGACTTTACAAATGGCATCAGGGCCTCTATGAACGGATGGAACTCGTCCTGTGAACAATCAAACAGTTTACAAAGCTAGTTTTAGATTTGTTGGCTATTGTGGCGCCCAACGTGGGGCGATCGCTTCTTTAAAACTTTATCAATAGTTTTATATACTCTACTGGATACCACTAGAGTTCATTTTTACAGGTTTATTTTGCATAATTTAAAGTCTGGTGTGTTGATATAAATCTTATATGTGTTTTAATCCAGACAACAGCATCAAACAGTGCAACAGGATACTTATCAAGATGAATTTTAGAAAAAATATAGTAAATCTCTAATAAAATATATTAGTTCAGTATTACTCAGTAAGTACATCACAATATATGCTGTCATCCTTTTAATGCGTTGTCTGAACTCAACAGCCAATTTCTTAATACACGACTTATATCTGACATAAAGACAATGATTATTATCGAAGTATAAAACATTTATTTACATACAAAAGCGCTTGCAAACAACAAGTACACAGTCGTCCAGGGTTACACAATCCAGACAGTGATTATATTCAAAACGAATGTAATGAAAATATTAATTGAAAATAAAATCTTGATACTTGAGGCGTATTTTTGAAGCAGGGGTGTGTGAAGTGGTTTTGTCTGTCGGATAAATATGTTTTATTTGGTAGATACATTCTCAGACACAGTTATTAACACGCGGATGGGTTGATAAAGTCAATTATTCCATATACTTGACTATATTTTAAAATCGAAGTGTAAATAATTGTATATTTATATGTTATTTTTAAGTAGAACACCGCAGTCAATATCACCATTTATTCTTTAATATAAATATCATTAAAGAAATAAAATTGTTATTGACATTTGATATGGCCTGCTATATTAGACCATGGGTGTATTCATATAAATGAATAGGCGCGTGTACTGCAGTGTTAACAGTTGGTATTCTTAGCATTTGTTTTCTGAATTGGGAATTCGAAAGAACTGATAGAGGATAAGATATCTTTCAAAAATCCTGTATGACAAAGTCATTACTTAATGAAGTTTATGAATTCTAACACGTTCCTGATGAGTTCACATGCAAACTGAAGATAAGTTGAACCTAATATGAAACTTCCTGATATATAACACTTTCATTTCATGGTGATGGAGAAGGGTATCTTATTTCTTGATTATTTTTTACACACCGTCTCTATCACAGTCTATAGATGAGCAACCTCTTTGTGGGAGAAAATTATGTACACGTCTATTTTCAAACTTTCCAATGTCAAACCTTATATCTGTTTTATAATTAATCTTTATCATCTTATCTAAAACAAGGTTGAACTAGGGCAAAGGTAAAAAACAGAATAAACCTCCAAATTAATACAAATCCAATTTATACCTATGATAAAAATAATTTGATATTGTTTAAGCTATTCTCAGACGTTATCTACATCTTTTTAGAGTGTTATGTAAGAAACCATTTATTTACCTCACAGACGACTACGATATTTTAATCAAAAACAATAAAATCACCAGCTTCATTTTTAAGTTACTTAAATAATGTGCTTATTTTATAAAAATTACTGATATATTTACCTGTCGTATATATTACAGTATTAAACTAATTAACTACATGTAGACACAAAAAAATAGAGAATTATCTGACTTTACGTTTCCAAAAATCTTTAATTTATTTCCGAGGAAAACAACCAATGAGAAAATATATTTATATTTTTGAATTGTATGATATGAGACAATCAATTTGCTCAGCCAGACTTAAGTAACCTAATCATATACCAGCAACTTATCCGACAAACCTACAGATTGCAAGTATCCGCAATTTCACCGGGTAGCCCTAAAACAGAACATACCAATGTAGACTGGTCAGCGAATGAAGTACCTAATGCTCACGGTAATAGTAAACATCAAAGCGCCATCCATACTAGGAATTCAATCAATTGGGCCGACAATTCAACTTCACACCAACACCCTACTTAATAATATAAGGACTGTTTCATATCTCTTTGTTAGGCGTCGTAAAAGGCGACTAGAGTTCAGAATGCATCACATGAGCAGCAACACTACTGAAGTCGACATGTGAAGTGTGTTGCTGTAAATTAGATGCAAAACCTGGCTCTTTAAATATGAACACTCTTATTCATTAAAATGTGATTAGTATACTACCAAAAAGAGTATTCTCGAATAGAGTTAAGGTAAAACAGGTTTTTTTATAGCAGCATATAGATATGCTAGCCTTAACCACTATCTCACCTGATGGTAAGTGATGATGTGGTCGATATAGTTCAGGATAGCCTAGCGAGACGGCTTAACGTGCCCTCCGAAGCACGGAAGTGGTCAGTAATAATGTTACTAGCGGCCACTGATCCAGCTCGTGATCGCGGCTAAAGTTGATTGTAGCTGATCGATTACGAACAGCGAAGGTGGTCTATATAACTGTAACTAACAATTAAAACTAATTTACCGACTTATAATTACGGAGGATATGGGTGGGAGCCTGATGATTGAGGTAGAAAGATAGACTAAAGTCTGTGCAGACGGAAATTATGTTTCAATCTTTATATACACTGAAACTGGGGCAGACAATCCCATTTAATTGCCTCACGAAGTTTACGACCGTCCTAGCCCATTATACTACTAAAATTAACCTAAATGAATACAAAACTATTTTGTTAGACCTAATTATCTACGTTTGACACACAGACAGCTCTGATACTCTGGTTTTGGAATAACGTAAGACGTGAATACTACATAGTTGCAATTTTATAAGCACTTACTGTATCGGTCAGTTCGTCCACTGCTGAACACAACCTCCCAAATTACGAAGATGTTTGTCATAATCTCCACGCTTGGCGGCTTGGGGATCGCACTGTATGATGGCAGTTTCTCAGAAGGTACTGCTGCCCACCATCCGGTATTTTACCCTTAGTGGCGGCTAAGGATAAAATACCGGACGATTATTATTTTTTTGATTATTATTTCTTATGACATCCACAGGAAGCGTTGGGGGAGTGACTTTCTAGCCGGCACCCCACGGATATGTAATTCTAGGTTAAGCCTGCTAACACCTTCGACCACATCATCATTTACCATCACGTGAGATTGTGGTCAAAGGCTTACCTATCAGCAATAAAAAAAAATTTGATTATAACCCATTAATGCTAAAAATATAATTTTAAAATCAGTATATATAAATGTTATTTTATGTATTTATTCCAGAGTTTAACACCTTTATGTGTCAGAAACAAAACAAACGCACCCATAAATTACCTCTTTCATTTATAATATTAATAGAATTTTAAAAATTGTTACTAATTAGCTTCTAGCTGCAATCATTTACCGAAGATAGAAGCTTGAAGGCTTCCAGGTAAATAGGTCAAAACATAATACAATCTAAACAAGTCAAAACTAATTTCGTATTCATGACACAAACGAAACACAAATGTACGATTGTGTTGCCACTTGAATCATAACTTTATGTATGCATTATGCGTATGCGATTTGTGATTTATTAGGCACTCGACACTGGTAACACTGTACCGGAATTTTCGATTGTATTTATCTGCGTGAAAGTATTTGAATTTCGAAGAATTGAGGATGGAGATCGTATCTGCATGTTGATTTTCGGGGAATACCGAAATGTAAGTGGGTAGTACCGCAAAATAAAAATTGATAATCACGGTTGTACTTGGTAAAAAGTAAACTTTTCCTTGACAAGACAATACTCCATTCAGATCGGTTAAGGTTAGTATTCAAACTGTATTTGTCATAAAGTTCAGTGGAAGAGAGATGGCAACAATGTTTTCACAGAATATAACTGAATTAATAAGGAAATAGCAAGATTCAGCTGGACAGTGAAACTGAAAGACGAAGAATTTATAAAGAAAATAATAATATGGTACCGACTTCGACAAGTTATTTAACACTTTTGAGTGTTGAAGTTCGTTCCGTTTTTTGGTAAAAAAAAACACTCTTTTGAGTAACCCTTGCTACTTACGGGATCGATTGTCATTCATTGCCAACTAACAACTATATCATCAAGATAGGAAAATATTTTTCAGTTATTGGTCTGTAACTCATAAACGGCTTGACTGATTTTGATGAAATTTAAATGGAACAAAACAACAAGCATCATGGTTCAAATAAAAAAGAATTATTGAAATCGGTCCCCAGTCAAAACTTCTGAGGTGACAAACATAAATAAAAATACAGACGAACTGAGAACCTCCTCCTTTTATTGAATTCAGTTAAAAAATAGGGTAGACTTGAAAAATTGTGATAGAGTATTTACTCGTATTGCGACTGGGCGAATAAATAAAAACTCGTGACAGGGTGAATAAAAATACAAGAAATAAAGAATTAACAAAAAAAACCTAACAGATTTACCCTAGCATTCTATAGCTTCCAGCCAGATGAGTATTAATTCTGTATTTTGTATCTCATTTTAAATGAACATAAGTTCTAATGAGAAAAAAAGTTCTTTAAACCTAAACCTAATATTAAAAAGCAACATAGAGGATAATAGTAATGTAGGCATTGGCATTATACAAGTTTTTAGATTGATAATAATAACCAATAATTGGAATTTTTACTAAAGGTATTGCTGCATTGTGAATAATAACACAAAAAGTTTTTTGACTGAATCTTACGTATCATCACACATCAACTCTCGTGGTTTATAGACACACACCAAATTAATCATCATAACTTTAATTTGGCTTGCTTACATAAACGACACAAATCTGCAAGATCTTTGGACACTGAGCGAATATTGCGTGAATAGGGAAGGTTATGATTAATATAAAAATTCTGACGGTAGTCCAAAAATTTCTTAATAACTCATGTGGCAAATAAAACCAATTAGTCAGCCCGTGACCACGATCACAGCAAAGTGTTTGAAAAGTCGGGACAAAAATAATGATAAATATACTGGATTTAAACCTTTTAAAGTTGTTTAATAACTATGTGTAATAATCACGTCAACCTAAGACACCATTACTTAAACGTGCCTTACAATTCCTTTCTTAAGGAGCATATGGAGTGGTCCATATTCTAAGGATATGGACTGGTTCATATAGTTGGATATTGTAAAAGGCAACTGAGGAGAAAATCTGTCTAAGCAGTATAGAACAATTACTCACAGTGCTGTGAATAGGGCGTTGCATTATATTTAAATTAAAATTCAAACCTTAATCATGTGTTCACATGAAAATTGTATTTAGGATATTGTGAGAATAAATGATTTCATTTTTTTTTACAGTATCTGCACGATATACTTGTGAATTACAGCAGATGTAAGTACTAACGCTGTAAATAAACGTCCTAAACATTCTACCATAACAATGCAATGGCGTGCTAATATTATGTAGGCATCCGATAGTTTTTCTAAAGTACAATTCATACAACATCAATAATATCATATTATTAATATAATTGAATTAAATTTACTGATTGCTATTGACGAAAAATATGAATATACTTAGAAACTTTGATGTCATATTTGTATAGATATAACATACGAGTACATAATGATTAACTGCTAAAAACAATAAATCTCGTAGAGATCTACTTCAAATGAGATCACTTTTGAGATTAATCATTTTGAAGCGCTCGTAGCCAAGCTTGCTTAGCCATTCTGAATCGATCAGCAAAGTTAAGCAACGTCCGCCGCGGTCATGACTTGGATGGGTGACCGCTGGTTGGGCATTACTACTGAGCGCTTCCGTGCTTCGGAGGGCACGTTAAGCCGTCGGTCCCGGTTGTTGTCTTAGGATAGCAGTCGTTACAGCATGGTGGTAGGGCACTTTGCAAATGCCCGCCTGGCTAGCTACCACCCTCAAGTTGAAATTCTGTCGCCAAGCACCTAACGGTATGTTCCGGCATGTTCCGGCTGTCCTTGAGAGCCAGTAACTCTAGGTTAGTCTGAACAACATCCTCGACCACATCATCACTTACCATCAGGTGAGATAGTAGTCAAAGGCTAACCTATCAGGTATAAAAAAAAAAAAAAAAAAAAAACTTTCAATAGTAGGCGTATAAGCATATATAAGCAGCCAGCCAAAAGAAAACTTAGAGCTTCCATTAAATCTTACACACACTGGATTATGCGATGACTACAATTTTATTATAAGACTAGCGGCCCGCCCCGGCTTCGCACGGGTAATTACGACTATAAATTGAATTTCAATTTGTATCAAATTGCAAATGATATGCAAATCAAATTTAAAATTGGTTCAGTAGTTTAGAAGTCCATCGCAGTCAAACAAAGTGACATGTAATTTTTATTTAAAAAGATATGAACTTATGTAAACAATAATATTGAACAAATATGTCCGTATTAGAGAATTCAAATTGTATAGTATCCAAATTATCTTCAAATTAATTAGACAAAGGAAGGATGAAAACGATAATTTTAATAAAAAGCATAGAAACATTTTTTAAACTGTAATCAATAACACACTCGGATGACATCCAAATAAACTCGTCACCCTCTAGCCTGATTCATTACACATCGTTCCAGTTGGCAACAAGAATGCTGCAAAAATACGAGTACTATTTTATAATCAGATTCTGAATGGAGAGTCCACGTGGCCGAGGTCCTTTCTGCCAACTGGTGGCACTCGGCCGCTGGCAGAGACGTCTGCGGCAGCCGCCAACTCCGTGTTGTGACTGGCCTATTGTTTATGTCCACGTAAATTTTGTTTCGATAATCAGAATTAGCTGTTTACTTGTGTTAATTCGTAATCAACTAGCAATAAGTGATTTTGTGCATAGCCAGCATGTAAAAAGAATCTACATATATCATAGATTAGAAGGTAATTGTATACGATGTGTCACACTATTTTATTTATCATTTATATTTATGAATTCATTTTTATGATGACGATGTTTTCTAACAAAACTTCATATATCTGTGTTGTTAACTAACTAAAAAAGTCCAAGAACCACTACCATCTTCATGAAATATACAACCTACCTAGAAAACGTATAATAGAAATTAACAATGATAACAACGAATATAAGTGACATAGGTACCTTGTTTAAGTACGTGCCGAAAAAATACCCATCTGTATCTGCACTTCAATGCTAAAGCTATATTAAGCTCATTAAAGAGGATAGTTAATCATTATTTAGGTTTACTCAGCAGTTTTAAATGTTTTAGGATAAAAATAATGTATGTTAATGTATATACCTAATAGAAAGATCTACTATACAATAAAAAAATCTACAGATTTTTATGGTATATTTTTGTTTTGATGTTTACAAACATAGTCACATTTAATAAACGTCAAACCAAGATAATATCTCATAATTGAAAAATTATAGCGCCAAATTAGACGGTTGTCTTGTACCTCTGAGATGGTTAAATGCTACGACTGCCCAAAGTTGTTACTTTTCATAAACATCAAACCAAGAAATATTAAGGTACCTTTAACATACTGATTTTTTTGAGTATCGAGTATAATATAAACAAAAGCTGATTAAGTTTAGTGAGAATTTAAAATAATGTTATACGAGTCGTGCGAAGCGTGGCGTGAACGTGAAAGTCCTACGATCCTTGAAAGAGAGCACATAGGATGTGGCTTAAATAATAGTTTAAACGACTAATTTCATTAATTAGTTAGCACACGTTAAAACTATTCGAAAGGTGTATAGTTATCACCTAAGTTTGTTTCAATTAACTATTAAAAATAAGAACTTACTACAGTCAAACAACATAAAAGTAGTTTAACTTTCTTTACTATCTCCGAGCAATGCCCCCACATATTTGGGGTATCAGCCAGGTTTTCACTATGCACTCACGCTGCCAGGAGATTCCCTAGGGGGTCCTGCCAACCGGGCAACCCCTTCTGGCAGCCATGTCTGTGCTATGTCCAACTGATTTGGAGCCAAGAGGATGTTTTGACTGGACCTGCTGGCAACGTTTTGGAGAAAGTTGATAGTTTGACTTGTTAGCTTTGTTATTATTGTTAATGCTCTTTGTTTAAGAATGTAAACAACATTAATTACAAGATTTATTAAGAAATTACGTTTATGTAAAATTTCGTAATTGAAATACTCAAAATCTCCTTCAAGACATCTGATCTTAAAGAAGAGAGGTCTTAAAGAATTCAAAACAAACCAATAACGAAAGAAAACTAATAATTTAATTAATCTATTGTTTCTAACAAGGTTTTTACAGATCTATTGAATTATTATAAAATACAGATTTTCCTAATATAGCAAAAGTGAAGTTTTTCAACCATTAAATCGTTCAAATAATAAAATACTTCAGTATTTGCGCCAAGTTCCTAACTTTATATTTTTTTGTAGAACCAACGCGGTGATTGATTTATTTATAACATAAGTATTCCAAATAATAATTATTGTTCTTTTTAGTAGAAACAAATATTTTGACTTTAAGGGTATATTTTAGACGAACGCCCCCATACAAAACGCAGCTCCAATCTCATTTTAATAATAGCGAATAAAACTCAATGATGTTTTACCTACGTACTCACTACCCTAATATCTAGTTTTGTGGTGCATCAGATTTTCATTAAATTATACAGTTTTGAAATTACACTAGCTCAAAAACTCGTAATTTTTGACAAAAGAAAGACCCAACTTTAAGCTACTCTTTCAAGAAAAATAAGCGTGTTTTTAATATTTCTATTGCACCACAAACATGGGGAATATAATGAACTTTCTATAATGGGAAGTTATTTATACATGTGTACTATACTTTTTAAATAAATCTGGAGCTACGAATAACTGGCTCAAACTTCTAAAAACGAGTGCTATATACTAAACGCTATATAATAAAAACATTTTTAATTATTAGTCCAAAAGAAAAAGGTAAATCCTTTTTCTTTTGGACTAATAATTAGCCAGAAACGATAGGTTTAATAATAAACTAAATTTACATGCGAGTTTTTTTTTAATAACAAGTTGAGTTTATATAAAAGTTCACGCCTTGGCTGGCGGGTATATGTCCTTAATTGACAAGCCAAACGAATGCAGATATTAGTAAGACACAACAAACCCTCGGCGCGATTCCTGTAATCCAGCTTGGGAGAACAAAGAAGTAGCTCACCAAATTCATTAGGATAGCAATTATACACCTCTATGAGATAAAGAATACCAACATGTGCAATAATATATCTTATTAAAATATTAGTGAGCAGCCTTAGTATTTATCAATAGCCCAAGTACAGAAAGCAATTGATAACCTTAGGTAACCTGACCCTTTTATATACCCACGTTATATTGCTCAATTTACTAACGTAAATTACAATAAAATCTCAACTATGACCGCATATTCCACATAACCTAAAAACAGAAGCGCGCCAAAAAAGCGCGGTAAACGGAAAAACAAAATGGCCTCATAAAACTATCACAAGCGAGCGATAAGGTGCAAATATTTGGCATATATAAGAACAATATTGATAGTAAGATTGTTGGCAAAGGTGCGGGTTATAGTGGAATCTCCTGATCCCAAAGCACGTTATTGCTAAGCATCAAATAGTTTGTTGCTTACGTTAGGTTTTCAGTATTATAATAGATTTTCACACGTTTTACCTTTATTTATAAACGTTTTGTTTTATATATATCACTTTCTGAGTCATTCTAGGATTTAAGTTGGCAGTTAAGGAATATTCCTTTTAGCAAATTAGACACAGGATCACAGTTATCTATCCATATTATTTAATTAAAAGAAATGATTTAAGTACGGGTTTCTTTGAGATAGGTAAAGATTAATGTTAACGGAGATTGGCATTGATTTTTTGTAACCCTGACCAATATAACGTCTAAACAAATATATATCAACTGATAGTCCATAAAACTATGCCTAATCGAATCAAACAAACTATTAGGACCACTTCCAACCGCCGGACCATGCCAAAACACTGGAGTGCGTTCAACCCGAACATTTTGGCGGCAAATCTCACCGCGTGCTGACGTTTACTTCATTATTATTTTTTTCGGCCATTATTTCGCAGCGATCCAATTTATTTTATAGATATTGGCGCTGGTTCATTGGGGATGCCCGCCTGTTCTTGGCCGTGGCACCGGTTGGCGTACCTAACTGGGGCGCCTACGTCACGCAGGAACACTGGCCAAAATCACAACATACGCGGAAAAAAAAAACTTACGCATGGCCGCCATCTTTGCCACGCGCCGTTTTGGCGCGCAAATGCAACAAGTAAACGCATATACAGCGAGCGCATACGATTTGCGGACAGCGCACGTATTTCTACAATAAATCCTATCGTTGTTTCGCATGCATAATGCTTGCAAATTCGATTATATGTATTTGGGTATTAAAAGGAACGCAGGCGGAATCTAACTAGAGAATCCATAAGAAATGTCACGTAGTTGAGTGAAGGACGAACTATGCAGTTGCAGTAGATAATAACTATAAACCTTGTTTGATGTGACTTCTGATGACAGAGCGCAGGCTTGCCCGCAGCTGATTTGAAAGCAAATTGTTGGGCGCGAAAAAACTTGGAGCATCGAAATATAGCTTGGTAGTCAAGTTATTTTGAAACATAGTCTCTCTTAGTTCTTGAAAAATCTACCGGATGCAATTAAAATTACAGTCACTTATTCTCGTCAGTTATCCCGGAATAATTGAGAGAAATAACTTTGATATTTTCGACTAAAAAACATATATCTGACACAACATATAACGCACACATTAGTATTTTATAAGAGATCTTTAATCGGGTAGTCTCTATTCACTCTCCTACAAAATTACCACTGAATTTTATCGTAATTATAGTCAGAGCTATCTGCGATATTTGCATGAGTGACACTTAATAACTGATTGGAATAAGTTAGATAGATTCGATTCCGTAAATTTGACAAAATCAGGTGTTTCTTTTAAAGGAGAGATTGGGACGTGTTTTATATTATTATATTTCTCACTTTCCTGGAAAAATACCATCAGATGTAATTGAAAGTAAATAGACATACATATTTGAATTTTTCCCGTGAATTAAACGACGTAACTGACGGCAATAAGTTAGATAGATTCGGTTCCATAAGTCTACAAAGTCTGGTGTTTTTTTTTAAGGAGGTATATGACTTCTATTACTCTATTTCTTACTTTCCTTGAGAGACCATCAGATGTAATCGAAACTAAATAGTTATAAATATTTGAATTTTTCTTGCGAATTAAACGACGACGTAATAACTGATGGGAAATAGTTAGATTCGACTACTCTTATAAGTTCAACAAAGTCTGGTGTTTGTTTTTTTAAGAAAAGATTGGACATGACTTCAAAATTTCTATTTCTTCGCTTTCCTTGAGAAACACTACCAGATGTGATCGAAACTAATAGTCTAGTAGAATAATATATCTGAATTTTTCACGTAAATTAAACGGCGTAATAACTGACGGGAATCTGGTGTTTTTAAGGAGAGATTGGGACAGGACTTCTCTTTTCACAGTCCTTCAAAAAACACTAAATGTGGTCGAAGCTATAATCAAATCATCTTATTCACGTGAACTATCTCGTATATACAATTGAATACACAAGCCAAGAGTCTACGCTTAGCAGATATTGGTACTATTATATATTCTGTACTGGTACTAAAAGTTTAAACAAACAACGATTGAGCAATTCCCGTAGATTCGTTCAACACTGTATCTATTCTGAATATTGTTTTCATGACACAGAATACCTATTATGATAGCCATCGTAAACTGTCGGTGTGGTTGTTGAAAATAGCCTCAAAGCATTAGGTTGTTCTTGAGAAGAATATGCTTTGCCATGCCAATGCTTATACGTGGCTTTACAGATTCATCAATATCTGAAATGGGTGGAAATCACATTAGAAAAATACCATACAAGTTGCTAAAAAACAGCTACAAACCACTTCTGTGCCGTTCATTCCAAAATTTCGGAGAGAAGAATGTTTGGGAAACCGATTTCTTCGGATAATTGTACTGTTTAATTCACCGATATACTGTAAAAACATGTTATAGGAAACGAGCCTATTGTACCTGGCACAGAACCTAGTAACGAAAGGTAACTAAGGCCTTCCCTAAGACAAAAATATTACTTATCCGATCCAGGGATTGGACCTAGGATTGATTGGTCCATAGGGAACTCCTCGAACCAGAGATACCCGTTTGCAGGTGAAAATCCCACTCCTACTATGTTGAAAATACCATTCTCTCTTCTATATTTTCATCGAATGACTATTGTGTTTATTCGTTTTTAACCGACTTCCAAAAAAGGAGGAGGGTCTCAATTCGTCTGTATTTTTTTTTTTTTTTTTTTTACGTTTTACCTCAGATCTCTTGACTGTGTGAACCGATTTTGAAAATTCTTTTTTTGTTTGAAAGCTGATGCTTGTCGTTTGGTCCCATTTTGAAATTTATCAAAATCGGTCAAGCCATTTTTGAGTTACACTAAAAAGATTGAAAAAACATTTTTAACAAAAAATGGAACCGACTTCAACACCCAAAAGTGTGAAATAACTTGTCGAAGTCGGTACCATGCGCACAATATTGTGATAATAGGTACTTTTGAACCATCATGGTACCGACTTCAACAAGTTATTTCACACTTTTGGGTGTTGAAGTCGGTTCCATTTTTTGTTAAAAAAAATTTATGGACTGCTAAATTAATGAGAAGCCCTTAAAACATTGTAATGCCGATCGAATATAAATCTATCCCAGTTCATACCAATACATTATAGGTACTATACATATCGGCATACCGACGACTTGAAGTATGGTAACAGCTGAACTACTGTGCAGAAATAGAAAATAGTTTCAAGAACTAAAAAGGTGGAGTGATATTTAAAGCGGTTAGATGCACGTTGCAATTCTGTTTTTTAAAGTATATTACAGAATATCATCATGATATTGATAGCAATAATTTAGGTTTAAAGACATTTTTTCCCAACTAGCTTTCCAGGCGCGGCTCCGCTCGCGCGTATTTCGGTTATCGCGTAAAAACATTAACCTCTTTTTGCGCAGTTGGATAAAAACTATCCTATGTTTTTTCCCGGGTCTCAAACTATTTCCATACCAAATTTCATTCAAATCGGTCCAGTAGTTTTGGCGTAACATACAGACAGACAGAGTTACTTTCGCATTTATAATATTAGTTCCCACTAAGACACACATAGAGTCACTTACTTGAGAACTAAACTATTTGTAGATATATATTCGAAATTGTAATTTATAATACATAGGTACCTACTACCCTCACACATTTCATTTATTGATCATTGCAAACATTGTCTTTCTTCCAACAATATCATTATTAAAATATGTTTTTTTTTTTATTTCATTCAAATTCCAAATCATTTATTCAATTTAGGCGTCTAGGACGCTCTTATGAAGGTCAATTACGAATTTTTTCTTAATTTTTCATTCACGGTGCTGTAAACAGCCATAAACGACCTTAATATCAACATGTCCACATCATCAAAATCATCTTTAACCGAACCTAAAATTAAAGGGGTGGGCGCGGGTTCGAATCCGGCATAATAATTTTTCTTCTCGTAAATTTGTAATTTTGTAGTGTAATCTGCAGAGCATGCGATAATGCTAAAATAAATTATTAAAAGTATATGGTTGCGTAATTATTAAGAAGTTTAAAGCTAATTGCAAAATTAGACTTGTTTGTAGTACAACGTAAGTTGAACTATAGGTGTCGCTCCATCACAATACGATGGTTAAAGAACGATAGGAAAATTAGAGTTATGACTCATTGTCATGTTAGCTCAGTCGGTCAGCGCATACCCCGGCTAAAAGGGTGGATGGACAAACCGACTTCAAAAAAAGAGGAAATTCTCTATTCGACTGTATTTTTGTGTGCTACAGGGTGTATTAATTTCTTAATATTTAAAATATGAGGAAATTAAGTTTGTATGGAAAGCGCCCTGTGTACTCTACTCTTTTTTTTATACCTGATAGGTAAGCCTTTGACCACTAACTCACCTGATGGTAAGTTATGATGTGGTCGAAGATGTTGTTCAGGCTAACCTAGAATTACTGGCTCTCAAGGACAGCTGCCGGAACACACCGTTAGGCGCTTGGCGACAGGTTTTCTACTTGAGGGTGGTCGCTAGCCAGGCGGGCACTCGCAAAATGCTCTACCACCACGCACTCTTAAAACAATACTGTTTACATAGCTTACACATTTTTCTCAGATTCTTTAATATCACATTTATAGATATTGTGAAGTATCACAAAGTAGCAATAAAATATCGTTAGTTATAGTTTCAAAATAGACATTTGACAAACAGACGAAAGACAAAGCTGCAGCTGTCACAGAATTCATCTCAAAAATCTCTCGGTATTTTATTTATTTTTGTACATCCGCGGCTGAATATATTTAGATTTTAAAATAAAATTGTAACTATGAGAGTGAGTATTCGTATCTCAATCTGTGGGGAACGTCATGAAGTTTTTATTACAAATAATTGGCAAATGCGTACTCGCACTTTTTGCTCGTGCAATTATCGAAAAGCGTCAGTATTACCAGTACTTAGGTACTATTATTTCATTTATGAAACTGTGTAAAAGAATTTTAATATTTTTATTTTAGCAATAACGCATGCTCTGCGGATTTCGCTAAAAAAATAAAAATTTACGAGAAGAAAGATTAAAGTGATGTGCGGGATTCGAACTCGCGTCATTCACCTAGAACTAGACTTGTTTGTAGTACAACGTAAGTTAAACTATAGGTGTCGCTCCATCCCAATACGATGGTTAAAAAACGATAGGAAAAATTAGAGTTATGACTCATTGTCGTGTTAGCTCAGTCGATCACAGCTTACCCCGTCTAAAAAGGGGTGGATGACGCGAGTTCGAATCCCGCACATGCCTTTAATTTTATTACACGTAAATTTTTAATTTTGTAATGTGTCAAAGAAAGGTTCAATATTTTCATTTCATAAAGCTATCGATTTTTCTACGATACCAGTGGCAAATATTCGCGCCACGGCCCACCAATGACATTTTTCATGAATGATTTGGTTAATCTCTAAATTATTATCATGTAACTGTGTTCTATACGTATAGACAAAAAATATGTCTTCCTCCAGGCTAGTTCTGCTCTGAATTACATCACTGGGTGAAAAAATAGCCAATTTCAACAAAAAAAATGAGGGATTTGTTAAGATGATAATTTTGGAACAATTACCAGTTGAAGAATCCATTTCATTTTGATCATTACCTACAAATAATATGAAACATACATTCTGGTTCAAGTCACGCAAATATCCGCTATTTGCACTGTATGCACGCAAACGGTCGGTTCATAACTTGCCAAACAGACACCACGATAGCATAATGACGTCATCTTTGACGTCACCTCCGGCCGCAAACAACGCTCACAGAAAAGTGGTAGTGCAATGTATGCACAAACGTCAAACTCTAATCTTGACAGTTAGATGAGGAGATTTTTGTTGTTGTGTATGTTATGAATGTTGAACGTACAAACATCTGTGCACAAAAGAATGCCTTGCAATACTTCTATTATCAATAATTGACGTGAAGGTGATTTTGGGTCAATTGCGAAAAAGCAAATTGACAGTTAGCAGATGTAATTAGCGCGGCTACATATCGGTTCACATCGTTTGCGCGCAAACAGTGCATATTCTCGTATTTCAGTTATGAACCGAGCTTTTGCAATGTATGTAGTGACACCAGTGTTTGCGTGATTTAAACCGTAGTGTTTGTGTGTGTGATGGGGATGCAAAATTTTCATTTAATTTCTGGCCAAGCTGATTATTATAAGTTTCATCCAAATCGATTCATCCGTTTCAGCGTGAAGAAATAACAAACAGACACACACACATCCTCACGCACTCACCAAATTTCACATTTTAATATAAATTTCCGGCCCTGGAAAACAAGGATACTTTTGAACTTGTTGTCATATATGATATTTTAGTGGGAGTATAAATCATAACAAGAATGTAACTGTATAATTTGAAAAACCGAAGGACCATTATTTTTTGTTTTATTTGACCACGATTTTATTGATTGGTGAGAAATGATGTGGCTAAAGATGTTGGAAAAGAAGCGGGCTCAAAAACTGCTGCTGAACAGACAGTGTTTAAGACAGAACTGCTCTTCGGGGATGGTAGCTCGACGGACGACCATTCGAGCAATGTCTTCAAGCATGACATTAAGCTCAGACCTTTAGTAGGATAAGCTTACAAAAAATATTTTAATATCAACAGTTTTTTTTTAAATGATACAAAGTGACAATTGTAAGAGTCTGCCAATGAAATTAGCAGTGTCACCGTTCTGCTTTACACTATACTGATTGTCACTGCAAGGCATTGTGTCTAATATCTTATTCACACTCAACTACAGGCACAAGAGACTTAAGATGGTGTCGCATGGTGAATGGCGCAGTGCAATTCGTGACTTGTGACGAAATGCATCTGTTATAGGCAGAGGTTAGTCCGCTTAATATCAGGTAAGCCTCGAGCTTGTTCCGTCACAATAACATTAAAAAAAACTCAGTAACATCACTTCATACAGTGCTCTTCGCGCCTAGACTGTAGTTTTGTACGTTGTTTAGCAGAATATCCACAAAACGGACTCTTGAAGTCACCTGGTATTTTTTATAATATATCAATGTTTATAGCTAAGCTAAATAATACTTTCTCGGCCTCAACTCTAACAGTACGGCCATACCCTGCTTGCAATCGCGCCGACCTTCCCGCTCCTATCGGGTCGTTCCATTCAAACTCGCAGAAGCTAATGCAACTTCAGCGTTTATATTACTTTGAAACTCGTCTTTGATATTTCTGAATATTAAGATTGTGCTCTGGCTTCTTTATTTTTATATGCTATGGAATGATTAATATTTAAAGTAAGTACTTTGTGGGGAAAGAATAGCTGAAAAAATATTAATCAATGTTGAATATTTTTTCAGCTATTCTTTGGCTTTTCCTGACAAAAACTCTAATAACTTACTGCTTCATTATAAGTCCGGCACAATACTCGTAATTGACCTCCACGCGATGCGTGATCAGATATTATGTTCTAACCAATCAAATGAAATAGGACTGAGTGCTGACTTTATTTTGTCCCGAATCCCCAATAACTGTTCAGCCTCAGAATTGAAGATGTGGATTTGACAGCCAGTAATTCTATGTTGACCTGACCATTATTTTCGACCACATCAGAACTTACCATCAGGTAAGATAGTGGACAAATGATAGATAAAAAAACTAACTTTCACTAATTATAACAGACAATAAATATTATAATACTGTTTAACGCGTTTCTGTGAAAAAAATATCTTATACACAGTGATCATTTGAAATAAAAAGATTGGTTTTGTGTCAATACCATATAGCGGTAAGTAAAAGTATGCTGGTAAAATCCTAATACATTGATCATAGACAATTTCCGCTAGTATTTTATAAAGACATCAAGCGCCTAAACTATTTGAGAGAACAGAACATAGTCCAAGTTATATTCAAAATATTTTGTTCAATTAAAGCATCAACTCTTATGGGTATATTCTCCATTGTACTGCAGTTCACGTTCAGCAAGAAAATGTTTAGAGCCACTACGAGAAGAGCGAAAATCAAATTCATTTTTAAAAAATCTGCTCTTAATTTCATATACGTGCTTAATTTCCTACTAAAGAACAAAGTCGAGTCTAGTACCACCTCAAGACTCTTTGATGCCTGGAGGTACCTTATACAGAAACCTTCCATACCATGATTAAACTATTTAAAAAACATTTTCCCAGGAGAGAGTGCTTAAACCTGAGAATGTGGACATCAAAGGGCATGCAATATAGGTAATATCCTGATCGAGCACCAGGAAAACCCAGCGTAGAACGCGCCATTAAAACGCAAGAGGGCATTACGATTCCTCCCGTACGACGTATTTATTAGCCGGGGTACACTCGAGGGAATAATCAAGTTGAACTAAGACTTTTCTTCATAAAGTTAACAAAGGAAATAAGAAAGGATTTTCGTGTAAAAGTCGCTTCTAGAGTCCTTGGAATTAAGGTAGAATTTGTTTAACGTGGAATAAATTTGATTGCAGATTTTCTTTTTTTGGTAGCTCCTAACGAAGCTGATGTTGTTAGAGAAAAGACTTCCGCATTAAGATTTACTGCTTGTCTAAAATTTGGGCTAACATAATTTAAACTTAGCATACATATTGGTACTGCAAAAGTACACACAAAAGCTTTAGGCCTAAAAAGCTAAAGCCCTTCAACTAATAAAAGCCTGGTTTAGCTCAGGTTTAATTATTCTTTCATTCATAAATATTTCACGGGTTATTGCGTCATTAGTAGCAGGATATAATAATAACATCAATGAAATAATTTTAATTAATTTATAATTTATTTAAGATCATTATAACTAAATTAACACTTTAAGAATGTTTTCTTAGGGTTTCGCGATTATTACACAGTAATTGAACAACTTTAAACGGTTTAAATCACGTGTATTTATCAATATTTTTATCCTGACGTTTCAAACATTTTGTAGTGTGTGACCCCGTGACCACAATTACTCTACATGTTAAATATACTACATTAAAAACATTTAAAGTGCATTAGCGCCTGCTGAGCGAATACTCTTACATACCTATTAAAGATTTTTATATACTCGAGCTAAATCCCTCTCTCAATATTTTCCTTGATTTGTTTAATTAATACACATTAAGAAACGAACACAGACTAGTAGGAACACAATATTAGTCGTCCAATGAGGTTGGTATATAGTTACATGTTGCACACTTTTAGGATGGAGTGTTAAAGACCATACCACGTTTTCTTATACTTATCGTTTGATTGAAGTGAGATGTGATCAAAAAGCTGGATTTTATTTAAATTTTTATAACTATTGATCACCGCAATGCAGCCAGCATTCTGGGCATTTTTACTTTAACCAATTATCGAATGAGTGAAAAACTATGAGTGTCTTATTGTTAATGTCATTAATATGAAATACTCTACTGGACTATCAATAGCTAAATTTTTTAGCTATAGGTAGTCTAGTAGATTATTTCTGTTGTTTGAACTTTTGCAGCACAGTAGGTGAAATAGAAATATGCAGTTTTTTTAATAATAATTTTACATTATGAATAAAAAAAATAGCCGCAATATTAGAATGACGTGTTAAATACTACATAAAAAAAATTGTACAATTAGATAACATGTCAAGACGTTCGCAGCCCAGATCATGTTTTGTTATTAATTTTGTTAATATTTTGAGAATATAACTGTTAATATTATCAAAATACTCAGCAAAATTTTAAATCACGAATACAGAGATAAGTCAGTACGTAATGTACGGTTAATGAAAATCAGCTTCAATTTCCAATAAGTAAATATGGCGCAACGATAAGTAATGTAAGTATCTTGTAAGTTTACCTACTCAAAAAAACACTAACAGCTACAACCCTACATTTAATGCTTAGCACGCGTTAGTGCTTGTCACTCGTTAACCTACGAAATCAGTAAAAACCAATCGAGTGCCACAAGCCTATGGACAGTCCAAATGCTGCGCAAACCACTTGGGGCAGGAGCCCCGTAATAAATTCAATTGCACCTAAATATATAAAACTTACTAGTAGATTATTCTAATATTGATAAAAGCTCGTATAAAAGCCTGCCTAGTCATAAGTAGTAATGGAACGTTCGCTGGGACGTTACTCGGATGGGTGACCGCTAGTGCCATTACTACTGAGCGTACTCGTGCTTCGGAGGGCACGTTAAATAGTCGGTCTCGTTTATTATCTTCAGATGGCAGTCGTCATAGTATGGTGGCACAGCATTCTTCAAATGTCCGCCCTCACCCAAAAGAAGGAATTCAGTCTCCAAGCACTTAACGATATGTTCAAATAGAGACTAGTTCCATATAGTTTAACCCTTCACCACCTTCAAAGACATCATCACTTACAATCAGGTGAGATTGTATTCAAAGACTGGCCTATCGGTAAACAAAAAATCTCTAAGTTAACTGTCCGCGAGTGCTCAGATCACTTTCAATACAACTCCATCCAAAAGTATATGTTAGCCAAAATTGTTTTGATGTCTTATACATTTCATCTGTGGAAAAAGAACTTGGTCAGTATCTTCTTTATGCGTTGTATTCCTACTGACTGACAGTACATTAACAATAATGATTTTTTCTTCGATTATATAATTCTTTTCAGTTCTACAAGTTCTGCACATGATAGTCTTTACTATCAGAGACATAAAGTCTCCCGAGACATCCGGGAGAGTGGCTCACGACTCTGTTGCCATGCTGAGCGTGTCTCATTACTATACCCTGGACTATAGGGAATCGATACCGTGCAGCGGATTTAAAGTCAGTACGTAAACTTCAGATTCCTTTGATAACACCAGCAATATACGTTATGTGTAGATATAGAAACACATATCTCTGTTTTCGTAAGCATTATTTTAATCAAAAGATCCAGAAGTTGTAGTATCCTAAGCTTGCTCTTTTTTCTTTGCACATAAAATTCAAGTTCTTCCCCATTATTGCGACTGTGCCATCGATCTATTCGAACTCTATATCCTCTTTCTATCACCTGACCTGACCCAAACCTGACACCTGAGTAAAACGCATCCATGTATGGATGCAGATATTTTCAAAATAAGCCTTAAGCGTTGCAGAATAACTATTCGTGCTGAAGTATGATACTACTACTGACATCAGTATCATGACATTTTAAGGTAAGGATGTTTTTACAGTCGTTTTTAAAATGGCTTCTCTCGACTGGTGAAAAGCGAAGATGGAATCAAGAATCGATAGCCATTAATGCAGCCACTACGCTAAGCACCATCCGTATGATGACCAGAGAGATGCTTTTTACACTCTGCTTGAAAAATTCACGGTCATAGCTGCAAGGATAAAACACACGCTAGCAGAGCGTTCCACAATTTAATTACAGAGTGATGAGAGATAATGTTTCAGTGTAAGTACTTTCCACTAACTGTTATAAGAACAGTACCTTGATCCCTTGATGATGTGGCCATTTTCATATAGATCACTACCCCGACAAAGAGGCAGGCCTCATCGACAAAATTTTGTTTTCAGGCTTGTTATAGAATTGCTCGTGGGGTGCCAGGCTAGAATGTCACCCCCCCTCGCCATCGCTACCCGCGGGTGTCGTAAGAGGCGACTAAGGGTAAATCACCAGACGGCAGGGCAGCAGCTGGTACTGAGATCTCACACTGTGATCTCCATGCCACCTGCCAGGCGTGGGGATTATGGCAAACCCCCCATATTGGGGGAGGCTGTGTTCAGCAGTGGACTATTCGGCTGATACAGATATAATTACACCAGTGCTAGCTAAGCATAGATAAGGTGTACGTCCAATCAACTCCTCAAATATTTACTTTCGCCCGAAACTTATGTACTGCAACAGGTAGTCAATAAGTATATACTTTTGCATCGGCGCGGCGTTCTCCCACGTTTACTACGAAAACTTAGAAGCATGGCTAGTAATTAAATGACGTTTGTAAGCGGTAGGGTGTAGTATTCATAAGACGCTGACAACACTAGTCTGGTCAAAGAACATATGAACACCTGCTTGTATTTTTTTACAAATTTAAATTAGGCCGAGATAACTAACATAGGTCGCGTGGTGGAAGGGCATTTTGCGAATGTCCGCCTAGCTAGCGACCACTCTCAAGTAGAAAATCTGTCGCCAAGCACCTCACGGTGTGTTCCGGCAGCAGTCCTTGAGAGCCAGTGAAATTACAGGCACATGAGACTTAACAACTATGTCTCAAGGTGACGGGCGCAGTGCAATTCGTGACTTGTGACGAAATGCATCTGTTATAGGCAGAAGTTAGTCCGCTTAACATCAGGTGGGCCTCGAGCTTGTTCCGTAAAAATGACATAAAAAAAAGGTGAAGATTGAAACTGCATATCCAGCACCGGATGTCTTAATTGTATGGTATACCAAGTTCTCTGTCTGAGATACGCATTTTGTTTCTTGTATTAAGGGCCTGTTTCAGAATGTTCGAGTAACTACCCAGAACATATTTAGTAAACAAAACACTATCTTTGCGTTTCACAGTCATCCTTTAGCTTATCCATCGGTTAAAGCTTGAAACGCGCTGCATGTCAACTGTCATTTCTATCATTCAGTTATTTTATGTGTTGCATAGTAACCCGAAACTTTATTATGACATTCTGAAACGGGCCCTTAATATACATTTTATTGAAAATATTTAATATTTTTGTAACCAACTCTAAAGAACGAGGAGGTACTCAATTTGATTATATGTTATTTATGTTTCATAGATTTTTTTCTAAATCAGTGGAGTAGTTTGGTTTATAAAGCAAAATAATTGAAAAATAAAACCTACGTCATCCATGTAAACAAAACCAAATTACATTTGATAATGTTCATGTGTAAGCCAATTTTATTATGTATTTAGTTTTTTCTTAATAAACGTCACTTTTTCATTACTTTAATAATTATAAACTAACCATATAGGAAATATTAAATAAATATAATATAATTGATAAATTCAATGCGAAGTCTTCGCGATATCCATCGGCTACTGAAATCTTCAGGAATAGGTATTATATTGTGTTAGAATACAAGAGCCAATCCCAATTATTTTGTTAAAAAGAAAAAAGGTTACTTTCTTATTGAATATCAGTACTAATATTATAAAGGCGAAAGTAACTCTGTCTGTCTGTCTGTTACGCTTTCACGCCAAAACTACTGGACCGATTTAAATGAAATTTGGTATGGAAATAGTTTGAGAAAACCCGGGAAAAAACATAGGATAGTTTTTATCTAACTGCGCAAAAAGAGGTTAATGTTTTTGCGCGATAACCGACATACGCGCGGGAAGCTAGTCTTACATAATTTTCTAAAAATAAAGTAAAACTACACTACAATTAACTACCGTAACACTGACCTATCATTGGTACTGTACTATAACAGCCAGATCGTCCACTGCTGAACACAGCCCCCCTATTAAGGGGGTATTTGCCATAATCCCCACGCTTGGCAGGCGTCTTGGAGATCGCAGTGTAAGTTGGCAGTTGTTTAGAAGGCGCTGCTGCCCATCTTCCAGTATTTTTCCCTTAGTCGCCACTTACGACACCCATGGGATGATATGGGGAGATGCAATTCTGAACCGGCACCCCACAAGGCTATCGTTGGTAGGCCTTCGGTAATTGTTAGAGTTTTATCAAAACTAGCAACCCGCCCCGGCCTCGCACGTGTGCAATGCTGATGCTGATACTAAATATACTACAGAATGTCTTCATATACAACGTTCACATTGATCTATATTAAATGCACAATGTATAAAAAGTTCTTAATTATATAAGCCTCAATGCTGTATTGCTTAAAATCGCTTAGTAAATAAGCCATTGTTTCTCGTAAAAAGTAAAGGATAAAAAATGGTTATTGTGGGTTATCCCTAAGAGATAAACATATACTACTACAGACTTTTATGTAGACCTTTTTAAAGTGTACAATACTGTAGTACATTATTTTTATCCATCTCGTAGGGTTCAGCCAGCGTTTGTAATGTAAACGCAATAAATGTGTTTATTTACGACATCATTAGATACCTCTAAAATTATCAGTGTTTCTCTACTATATTATGCATGCACATTTTTTTTTTATGCCTGATAGGATAGCCTTTGACCACTATCTCACCTGATGGTAAGTGATGATGTGGTCGAGGATGTTGTTCAGACTAACCTAGAGTAACTGGCTCTCAAGGACAGCTGCCGGAACACACCGTTAGGTGCTTAGCGACAGATTTTCAACTTGAGGGTGGTAGCTAGCCAGGCGGACATTCGCTAAGTGTCCTACCACCATGCTGTAACGACTGCTATCCTAAGACAACAACCGGGACCGACGGCTTAACGTGCCCTCCGAAGCACGGAAGCGCTCAGTAGTAATGTCACCAGCGGTCACCCATCCAAGTCATGACCGCGGCGGACGTTGCTTAACTTTGCTGATCGATTCAGAATGGCTAAGCAAACTTGGCTACGAGCGCTTCAAAATATAATCCATTCTCTTGAATTATTCTATCTAGTAAAAAACCGCATGAAAATCGCATAGTAGTTGCATATTTTTAAAGATCAAAGCATTTATAGGGACAGATAGATATCGGGAAGCGACTTTGTTTTATACTATGAAGTGACACGGTTATCTGTATCCATAAATTTGTGTAATCTGTGGCAGGAAGGATATGCTGCCACATATTTTCATTAAAAAAAACAACGTGTGTGATACTGTGCAAGTTTTATTAGTAATTTTCCTAGCTACATTACCTACTAACTACAATTGATCATTTATTGCTTAACCTACTCCAAAAAAGAGTAGGTTGTCATTTCGTCTGTTTTTTTTATGTTTGTTACCCCCGAACTTTTGTATGTGTGAACCGATTTTAAAAATTCTTTATTTTTTAGTTGAATGGTGATACTTGTCGTTTGGTCCCATTTAAATTTCATCAAAATCGGTCTAGCCATTAGATTAAATTATCTAGGGTTAAACTCCAATAACTGAAAAATATTTTGATATCGTAAGTAGCAAGTGTCACTAAAAGAGTGAACTAAACACTTTTGAGTATTGAAGTCGGTTTCAATTTTTGGTGTTTTATTTTTTAATTTTTTTTTTCATTAGTAAGGTGACAAACAAGCGAGCGGTCCACCTGATGGTAAGTGGTCACCGCAGCCTATAAACATATGTCATACCACCAGCATTACTGATGCGTTTTCTACCATTAAGAGAAAGGACTCTATTCACGCATATATCATAAGTAGCTTCACCTACCTCACGTCCAACAAATGGATGTATTTCCCACAACTTACATTTTGCATTTATATTATACATCATACCAAACAAGGTATCTACTTAAGGTTTTAAGTCAAGGGTCCTAACTTATCAACCTAGATCTATTTGTAACTGCGGCAATGTATATAAGGATATTTTGAAATATATACCTACATAGCATCTGAATGATATAATGAATAGATTCAGGCGTTACTTTGCCGAAATCCATATTCCATTATGCATGATAGGTTAGCCTTTGACCACTATCTCACCTGACGGTAAGTGATGATGTGGTCGAAGATATTGTCCAGGCTAACCTAGAGAATTACTGGCTCTCAAGGACAGCTGCCGGAACACACCGTAGGTGTTTGGCGACAGATTTTCTACTTGAGGGTGGTAGCTAGCCAGGCGGGCATTCACAAAATGCCCTACCGCCATGCAAAATGAATAATAACAAATATTCGACGATCGAGAAAATTTTCGATCGCGCGCTTGTAATGTCAAGATATCCTGAGGATGCTTCGTGTAGAAAAATCTTCCGGTTAGGCTGCGTGGCGTTTGTGACGTCACTGGACAGGAAAATTATTAATTAAAATTAGGCGGAATTGTCACTACATATAAATTATTTTTTTAATGTTTTATCAAAATATTAATTTAATGTCAATTTAAAATATTTGTAATGATTACTTATATTACTTATATCTTATTAATGCATTCATAAACCCGTTTTTAGGAAATTAAATTAAATTAAATTTATTCATTGCAGAAACCGTGTACATAATAGATCTTATTAAGAGCACAAGTGCTTTTAGAACCACAGTTCGTCGTTGACAGACGTACAATATAATATTATTAGTATTGATTTATTAATGAAATTACGTGTCATACAATAAAAAAATTAAATATCATTAAAATTATCACTAAACTATAATATTAATTAAACATCCTCAATTTACACCGAATAATTCATTAATGTCATATAAGCATTTTTCTTTAAGCCACTTTTTAATGCCCTTTTTATTTTTGTTGTCTATGATTTCAAACATATATTTTTGTTAATGTATATAGATAATCTAATCTATATCTCTAAAGGTCAGGTATCAGGTACTCTAAATTAACTTAGAAAAACTATTTCCTTTTCTAACATTTCCTTGCAACAGAAGAAACTATTCCAAAAATTCCGGAGATTTCCAAGACTCAAAATATGAAACAAATTGAGGGCATTCAAACAACACGGTGTCATATTTTATAATAAAACAATTGTTTTTTTTATTGAATAACATTCAGATAACATAAAATAATAATTATATGTATATATAGATAAATCTGGTGACAATTCCGCCTAAATTTCCTGTTTTTTTTTGATAATAATGAATGTTTATGCTAAATTTAAAAAAAACAATGTCGGTAGTAAGTTAGATGCTGAGATGTTTATATACTTCCCATGATCACAGGGAAAATTGTACGAAGATAATGAATAAAATGTATTTTATTATTGTGCCGGAACACGCACCAGGCCAACCTGATGTGAAACAATCTCTGCCTATGACAGGTGCGTTTCTTCACAAGTGACAAAATGTACTGCACCCGTCACTTTTTTTTTTTTTTGTTACTGATAGTTTAGCCTTTTGACCACAATCTCACCTGATGGTAAGTGACGATGTGGTCGTAGGTGTTAGCAGGCTTAACCTAGAATTCACCCTGAGACATACAGTTGTTAAGTCTCATGTGCCTGCAATTTCATGATCACTTAGTACCAGACTCAAAGACTGCTGCCGGAGCACAGGTTTGGTGCTTGTTGACACATTTTCTACTTGAGCGAGGCGAGCAGTCGCAATTGCCCTTCCACCATGCGGAGAAGCTCAAACCGGAGGTAGGGATTGTACCATGGAACTGCGGCACGGCAGTCCAAAGCAATGACCGCTTGGCTAACATTGCTTCAATTAAATAAAGCAAAACCTTCCTATCTCTCCGAAACAGCAATAAGAGTCTCAAATCTTCCCAATTTCATTAGAAAAACGTCGCAGCCAATACAGTGGAACCCAGTTCATAGCTTCCTCATAAATTGGACGATTTCATCCATCTCATCGATCGACACTAAATTGGTGCAGACTCTATACAACTTTACGATTCATAACTCCAGAACTAGTTGTAGTCGAAGAGGTGCTGGTAATGATGACTACGTTTGACTTTCGATAAAAACATTACAAACAAACAATACTCACTTCAGCCGCTACACACATTTCTAGTCTAAAATCATCTTTTAGTCTACCTGTTTTTATCTGTGTTTATAAAACTGTATATTTTATTGTATTTATTTAGATACACAAAACAAATTACAGTAAATTTTCCTATGTCAATTATAAATGTTACACAAATTTTGAACTGGATTGTAATTCAACATAAAGATAGAAAATGTGTTTACAGAAAGGCAAAATAAATTTCGAGATGATTAAATGAAAGTACAATCCGTGTATCGAACTAATATTTGCATACAGATTTACAAAATAAATATAAATTGAAGTTTGTACAAGGCAGTCGTCTACATGTTTTTGATCATTACACATAGTAGATACGCAGTCGAGCGTAGTAAAAGATAAAGTCTGACGGCGATATATCTAAAACTATCACCGAAAAAATTTAGACCGAATATGAGTACTGTAATTTGTACAATTTTCTGTTTTAGATATGTCATATATTTCAGTAATCTTCAAATGTTACAACAACGTTTATTTCGTTAATTTCTTTCAGATCCAGATAAGAAGAATAAATTGAAGCTATTTAATTTATAGTATGCGGTTTTGGCATGTTGAGTTTGGCATTTAAGGCATGTGTTGTGACTATTACACGCAGTGTCTCCTAAACTATTCTTTCGTAGAAGAACCACCAACTTCGAGACTTGTACACAGCTAATATTTTATTTGGCTCTTGGTCAAACGTCGCCACAGAATAAATCACACTTTTTATAATAGTCTCGTTTTCAAGGTTATTCCAATATTTATAGAATATCGTTTAAAAAAAACGAGTGTCAATATTTTTTTGTTTGGAATAGTTTGTGAAGTTGTTTTAGAGCGTTGATGGATTTATGTGATGCAGATTGTGGTGCAGTGAATGGAGCGGGGAAAACATTTTATGTGGAATTTTGTGGACTGCCTGAAACAGCGTCATGTCAATATCAATACATGTTATAAGTGCGTCTGTCATTTGCACAATTATGTTTTGTACTATGGTGGTAGGGTATTTTGCGAATGCCCGCCTGGCTAGCTACCACTCTCAAGTAGAAAATCTGTCATTGAGAAACAGTAATTCTAGATTAGCCTGAATAAGATCTTCGACCATGTCAGCACTTACCATCAGGTGAGATAATGGTCAAAGGCTTACTTATCAGGCATAAAAAAGTGGATTCGAGAGTTTTGAAAAATTTAAGGATGTTCTATAACCTTCCGTTGAATAAAAGGCAACAAAGGGAAAGGACGTTCGATGTTGCTATGCTACTACAAACGTCGACGTAGGTAGGGCGTTGTTGCATATTTTACACAAAAGTTCTTTACCGTGCGAAAAGAAAAAAAAGCAGAAATAAAGAAACTCACAAATATATATACATACATATGTACATGAACCCTGAACACATAACACTCCGTTTTGGGCATTAAAATAAAAAGGAGCGCTCTAGTTGATGGAAAGGTCTATATTGTAAATACCTTCTGTAACAATTCCAAGCCCTGCACTAAACTTAAGTTTGTTGAGCAAGCTCAGAAAGTCAACAACTCTATATAGTAACTATTATGTATTCTATGACGTCGTTATTCAAGCAGACAAACCTTCGTTCGCGAAGAACGCAATGCAGTTAGCTCTGCGTAAACTTTTATCGATGCGCCTCGACTGTACAGACCGACTAGCACTTGTGTCGGTACATATACCATATTTTACACGTATTTTGAAGCTGGAAAGTTATACTGTAACGGTATATTATTCGATGGCGAAAACGTACTCGTAGGTCAGTTTTTCTTACATGATAGAGAAAGGGCTTATAGAATATTTCTTATATGTATTCTAAGCTGTATTATGCTTATTATGGTAACTATGATCAAAGTTTTCAAATCCCAGTTTTAAATTTTGCACGGCTCGGAATATGTACTGGGGTTGTCCCTTTTACCTTACCGAGTATTTTATATAATACTAGCTTTCCGGGCGCGGCTCCGCCCGCGCGTATGTCGGTTATCGCTCAAAAACATTAACCTCTTTTTGCGCAGTTGGATTAACACTATCCTATGTTTTTTCCCGCGTCTCAAACTATTTCCACACCAAATTTGATTCAAATCGGTCCAGTAGTTTTGGCGTGAAAGCGTAACAGACAGACAGAGTTACTTTCGCATTTATAATATTAAGTACTGATATATGTTGCTCATGATATTAATCATAAAATTTTACTTGCATCTTATATTCTACTGAAGGCTAGAGATAGGCAGGCAGGCATTCGCGAAACGCTCCATCCTCATGCTATGTCTACTGACATCCTAAGACAACAACCGGGACCGAAAGTACGGAAGCGCTCAGCAGTAATGCCACCTTTCCAAGAAGTGACCGAAAGTGCCTTCTTTTAGATTAGCAAAGGCAAATAAAAATTCTTTATTAGATAATAGTGTGCAATTCTACAGTAAAATTCCTAAGATATTGATATAAGATATGCCGAAGAAAAATTCAAGCTGCATGTAAATAATGTATGAATTCCAAAAGCGTATTATAAAATTGTCCCCTGGGGTGCTGGGCTAGAATGTCACCCCCTCAATTACACTCTCTCATTCTAGCCCAGGTATGTAACATACTGGAAGGTGGGCAGCAGCGCACTCTGAGAAACTGATGTATTTAACTGCGATCTTTAAGACGCCTGCAAAGTGTAGGGATTATAGCAAACTCCCCTAAAAGGGGAGGTTGTGTTTAGCAGTGGACAATACGGTCGATACAGTACAGTGCACTATTATAGAATTGGTGATTATTTAGAAGTTTATATTTATACGTAATTTAGAAGACAAAAATGCTTAGGTTTTTTTTTTTATGCCTGATAGGTTAGCCTTTGACCACTATCTCACCTGATGGTAAGTGATGATGTGGTCGAGGATGTTATTCAGGCTAACCTAGAGTTACTGGCTCTCAAGGACAGCTGCCGGAACACACCGTTAGGTGCTTGGCGACAGATTTTCAACTTGAGGGTGGTAGCTAGCCAGGCGGGCATTCGCAAAGTGCCCTACCACCATGCTGTAACGACTGCTATCCTAAGACAACAACCGGGACCGACTGCTTAACTTGCTCTCCGAAGCACGGAAGTGCTCAGTAGTAATGTCACCAGCGGTCACCCATCCAACTCCTGACCGCGGCGGACGTTGCTTAACTTTGCTGTTCAGAATGGCTAAGCAAACTTGGCTACGAGCGCTTCAAAAGGATATTCCAAACCGCCAATCACATAATAAATATTGTAATAATGTTATAATAGACTTACAAATCGTAAAAGAGTAAAGACATAAGAATGGTCCCAAGTTTCAAGCCCGTTCTTCTCGACGTGGCTCTATACCATTTTATGCTGAACGCGGCAGTACAACACTTTAATAGTAAATTATGTAATTGACGTTCATAAGAGCGTCGTATAAACGCCAAAACTGAATAAATTATTTTGACTTTGACTTTCGAGTATTACTTAAACTATTTGATCAGTTAAGAATAAACTGTGCTATGAGCGTTTCTTCCTGTCCGTTGTACCTAACAAGGCTTCCGGCAGGAGACCTTGAAAGCTCCAAGTTCCTATTCCAGTTTAAACCGGATCAACGTCTATGCTGCTCACCAGCTGGTGAGTTATTGTTGAAATTCTAGCCTGTAAGTAGTTTAAATGTAATAGCTGACCATGCTACGATTACCAGACCAAAACACTGGACTCTATGCAATCAAAATGCATCACGAAATGTAATGCAGCTAAGTATTTATAATCTACTATTAACGTAATCGAATTCTATATATAATTCAAGGTTCTGAGTCAGAGTAATATCTAAGTGATCCTTTTGTTACTAGTACGTTTTAGCACGGATTGATCTTTGGTGCGTCGAGAAATCAAAGGCGGTAAATAATTTATATGTGCTGAATACGTTTGCCAAAATGTTATCTCAAACTAGATTTACTTTGGTAGTTTTGACTTTCTCGAACAAAATGTGCAATAATGTCACAATATATTTAGCCGCCATAAGTACCGGTATAAGATTCAAGGTTTTAACAAAAAACTGTACACTAAAATCTTAGAATAATTGTATTTATTCGCATCTTGATATCCGCCATTTTGTATTTTTAACAGATGTCTTTCGAAGGCACTCCATCTTCTTAACGATATTTGCACAAACCCTTTACCTATTTTTTATTGTTTCTTGGGAGCTATTTCCTTAGTTTGAATTGCGATTCTAAAACTTTTTTTACATTAATTAATTATTGTGTTGTTAGAGGATTCTTGATGTACCGAACCCAACACGTGGAATAAGAGTAGGCAGATGTGGAGTATCAGAATTTTCAACTTACGTTTCCTTCGCAAAATTATGACAAATAGTAAAATCCCACGGCTCCTAACGGTTAAACTAAAATCCATTTATACCTCACGACATTAACATTCCTAATCCGTAATACAAGGTGAGTCGGGTCCGATGCACTGCGGACAATTATTTGCAAATGACACACTTGTATTCCGCACACGTGTCCAAACTTTTTTTTACAATGGCAAACGCACAGCGGTTGACGTTCGAATAAGTGGTATGCTAATTTGTGCATTGTTTTGTTGCGTGTGTCACTCTTGCGTAATATTGGGACGAACAGGATATCGGTTGATAAAAGGTTTTTAATTGTTTTTTGATGTCCTTTGTCGTTTTTAGGGTTGCGTGTGATTGAACAGGCCCTAATAATCATACTAAGCCTACGCTGGCTGTACTAAAGAGAAGTTTTTTCAAAGCGTTTTCCATCCAAACGTATTTTAGCTATATTATAGGGAATAACTATAATGACCCCCACAAAATGCTTTGATACACTTAGTTATTTTACCAAAAATTGTAATCGAACACCGAAGCGCCCGCTGATGCGCCAGAAGAATGATAGCAAGATGTAAAACTTTGTTTAAAATTTTGCATTAAAAAGCTGTTTGAATTTTGGTGATCATTTACTACTTTTGGCTTAACAATGAATTATTTGGAGTCATTTTGCTTAAATAGGAGAGCGAGATTTTAAAACTTTGGCTAAAAGTTTACATTAAAATGCGGGTTTAATTTTGGTGATCATTTATTATTTTTGTCAAGTTCCTATTGATCTCCAAGCCGCCTGCCAAGCGTGGGGATTATGGCAAATTCCCCCTTAATGGGGGATGTGATCATCAGTGGATGATCTGGTTAACACAGTAAAAGCGTGCGCTTAGGATACCGAACTCAATAAAGTAATAATTCCTCTTTAGTATATTTACGACCTATACAATATAAATATTATGTACTGTCGCGGTACCCTCGGCATAAGAGCTCGACTCGCACTTGGGGGATTTTACTGTCCCGTGTGATACTGTGTGATACTTTTGGTCGAATTTTACTGGTTTCCGAAGTTGCCTATTGACGGGCGGACTTGGATTAATGTTACAACTTGAGCGAAGTGGTATCGCCTATCAGCAGCTTTTTCTTATGGACTATCCTATACATGTAAGGTAACAGATAGAAGGTGATTATCTCTAAATGTTTGGAAATTTGTGAGAAAAAGGCCTGACATGGTGTATTTAAATAGTCATTTTATTTATTAATTTAATTTTTATTTGTATTGAGGTTGTTTAATCATATTTGACATTGTATTCAGTAACTTATTTGACTAATTTATTTTTATTGTGATAGATTGATTTTGTTGTTATATGATGTTTTTCAATAACATATTATTAATAATTTGTAAATCTTAACATTAGTAATTCTGTGATAATAATTTGTAATTAATAATGTAATTAGTGCAATTAGCAATAAGCGTACTAAATAAATGAATCAATAACATAGAACAAAACAGGTGTGACGATGGCCTCTCTCAAAAGGTTCTCAAGTTGCTTAGAGACGAAATTTTGAGTGATTGCTGACTAGACAAACAATCTCAAACTGCCCTACCACTATGATATGAAGCTAAAACCAGACAGAATTTGATACCTACAAAAAATATACAATAAACCATAGTGATTCAAGGCTGGTGATTGGTGGTCATTAGTGATCCAATGACCTCCAAATAGCCTTAAAGCTTATGATGACGTATCATCCCCTAACCATATTGCAACTGCACGATGCAGTGTGTATTCTGTGGTAACGGTGACCATTATTTCCGACATTACACACAGCAAATCGACTACCACCGACATAATCATAACTCTATACACATACTGCCATTATATCTTGTGGAGACTGGGCTGGATTGAGGATGTGTGCGAGGTGGACGGGTTGACTGCTTTGTTAACGACCAAACTTGCAAGTGATGTTAAGATCACGGATGGAATATTTAAAAGTTTTGAACGAAAAGATTAAGGTGTTACTTTGCGAAAATCCATATTTAATAATATTTCAAAATGTTTTAAGAAAACATTTCAAAAATATATCTAGTGACAATTTCGACAGACAAAATTTTATTAATTAAGTTCAGCGGAAATATTGATGAAGGTATATATAATATTTTCCGCGTGTTTAATTTTAAGTAGTCTGAGATTTTAAGAAGAGCTAAATTCTTTCATAACAAGATTCAGGGCTCTGCCTCAAGTAATAAAGAATTTGAGCATAATACATGTGTTGATTGTAGTAGTAGAGGTTTCTCATCGTGATTTGTGCCCCCAAATAAACCCTTAATCCTACCCCAAACCATATCCCACACCCCAATACACACAATATCTTATCCAAAGCCAGCGTGCTAAGTCACAGGCTTAGTGATGTGGTACCGTAATCCGCAGTACAACGGAATATTTGCATGCGATGGCCGTTAAACGTCATCGCGTATTGCGGGACGTCTTAGCGGGATTTTGGGCGTAATTGCCGGGATTCTGGCGTAAGGAAGTGATGTCTAGATGGTGTTGAAGGCTGAAGTCCTGCTGCAAGTAATTGTCGTTACACAAACAAGGAACCAAGAGAGATGTGGTTAAGACTCAAGCTTACTCAAACTAAGCTTTGACTTAACATGTAGTTATTAACTAACTATGTAGTAGGGCGTTTTGCAAATGCCCGTCTGGCTAGCCACCACCCTCAAGTAGAAAATCTGTCGCCAAGCACCTAACGGTGTGTTCCGGCCGCTGTCCTTGAGATCCAGTAATTCTAGGTTAAGCCTGTTAACAACTTCGACCACATCATCATACCATCGGGTGAGATTGTGGTCAAAGGCTTACCTATCAGCAACAAAAAAAATATATAAAAAACTAGCTTTCCGGGCGCAGCTCCGGCGCGCGTATGAGGGTTATCGCGCAAAAACATTAACCACTTTTTGCGCAGTTGGATAAAAACTATCCTGTGTTTTTTCCCAGGTCTCAAACTATTTCCATACCAAATTTAATTCAAATCGGTCCAGTAGTTTTGACGTGAAAGTGTAACAGACAGACAGACAGAGTTACTTTCGCATTTATAATATTAGTACTGATAGTACTCATATTTAGTTGATGACAATTTAATTGGTATTTTTTTATGTGGTTGTGACGAAATAAGCGGGAGCCAGGTTGATGTTGTGCGGCACCTTTGGATTAAAACAGTTGCGACATAAAAACGTTAAGTCTCATGTGCCTGTAATTTCACCGGTTTGAAGGGTATCGATCCCTTCAAACCGGAACACAGTAATGTGAACATTACTGCTTGTCGGTAGAAATAGGTATGGTGGTGGTACATACCCAGACTAACTCGTTCACCAATAGTTATACTTCTACTAAAGTCTAACTAATTCCACGAAAGTTAAAGCATTACACTAGTAGTCAGTTAATTAGTAATTGAACAGCTTTGATATAGTGAAATTGCATTATATGTGCATACAGCACACAAGCTGTGCTTACTATAATGTAAGATACATTTGTTTTTAAAAAAAAAAATTACACCCTTAACGGCAATGCAAAACCTATCCATGCAAGATTGCCTGTAAGAAATTCCTTAAGCGATAAGGCCGCCCATTGTCTAATCTAATGTTGTAATGACAATAACTTGTTAATAATATTTTTTTTGTTTTACTGAACATTGTTGATGAATAAAGAGTTTTGTATTGTAATGTATTATTTTTGAATCTTCAAACTCTTTGGTCGCTCAAATGTTTAAAACGTAAAGTAGTCTTTTTTTATTTGTACATCATAATACTCAGACGAATTAAATCTATGACTGTATATTATGATTGCCCAATCAAATATTTCCAATAAACACAATCAATGATATTATATCTAACCAGTTATCTCTTCCAGGCATTTGTATTGCCTGCTTCGTGAAATTAACACAGAAATCAATAAATTCTTTCGTGTTCAGAAGACATTTTCATTATAAGTTTCTTTTCCACTGGGTCACTCCACCCTCCCGCCTCACCAACCCTCGTCTAGTACTGGTTCTGAGGCCGTTCCGAATCAATTTCGAGAAAAGCTAAAATTATGAGTAACTACTGCGTGTGCAAGGATAACTTATCTGTAGTGAAACTCTTGTGAGTTTCATACATTATTAAATAGTAAACACTAACCACCCAAAACTACGATGGGGATCGAGTCGATAAATCTGCCGTGCTCAAAACCCAACGTATTATCGTATTCGATCCCCAACGTGAGTTTTTGTCGGTTCTTCTTGGTCATGTACTTCATTGCTGAAGGTCGTGTCCCTGAAAGGCCTTCATGGCTCAATAATATTTTTCCATTCCTTTCGGTTTTCGGCTTCTCCTAAGGCGGTCGTTACAGAGAGTCCAGTGATTGCAGTCATATTTTGTCGGTTAATGTGTAACATTTAATAACTTATCTGTAGGTTTCTACTGGTGAAAACCACTGAAAAGATTTGAATACATTTCGTGCAAAAATAGACAGTATCTAGCCAGGAAAAACACGTTGTTTTCGGCAAAATGCACCGTTTACTTCCTCTGAACTTTACTCACACACAACTAAATATATCCGATGATATTCGTTCGGTGCTTTAATCGAACCAATTTAATCGCGTGGATTTAGTTATAGGTACTATAATCCCTCGAAGTTATACATTAAACCAAAAGTTACTGTACTTATTTAAAATCTATGTTTATAGTACTGTATCAACCGGATCGTCCGCTGCTGAACACTATTTGCCATAATCCCCACGCTTGACAGGCGTCTTGGGGATGGCAGTGAAAGTTGGCTGTTCTTGAGAAGGCGCTGCTGCCCACATTCTAGTATTTTTCCCTTAGTCGCCTCTTACGACACCCACGGGATGATATGGGGAGGTGCTATTCTAACCCGGCATCCCACGGGGTCAAATAGGTATATCATAGGTGCTATGCAACTGCATATTATTATATATATTTGCTTATAGCAAGCATGTTGATTTTTAAGAAAATCGACGGTGGTATGGCTGGCTCACGAAGATGTGTTAAGTAAATCTCTTTTTTTTATGATAAAAAGTTGCTCATTAACTATTAACACTTAAATAGAATCATCTAACCTGGCCCCGTGGGGTGCCGCGTTAGAATGTCACTGCCCATTGATGCCTGTGGGTGTCGTAAGAAGCGACTAAAGGTAAAATAGCGGAAGGTGGGCAGCAGCGCCTTCTAAAGAACAGCTATTTTAAACTACGATCCTCAAGACGCCTGCCAAGCGTGGGGATTATTGAAAGCGCCCTATGTAATGGGAGAGGCTATGTTCAGCAGTGGACAATCCAGCTCATACAGTCAAAAGAAAAAAGAAAATGAGAAATATTTTTGCAGAAAACCGTAGGTAGAGTCATGCAGTAAGTAACACTATGTAAATAAAGTTGCGATTCTGGCCGCGTAAGGGCTGCAAGTAAGGAATTGCAATTGCATTGCTCTGAGTTATTCGGTGAATTAATGCTCGCCATCCTATTTGGATGTGTGTCGCGTTCGGCGCCGCAGATATAGTTGGTAGTTGTGCATTATAAGTAGCCGTGTGTAGTGCCTCTCGTTTTGAGATGAGTTTAGTAGGGATTTCAAAACTTTCTCTGGCGATTTAGTTTTTACACGACTGCCCAAAAAGGTGTTATGTTTTTAGGATTCATGTATGTTCGTGAATTTCTTTATTTCACCATAAGTTCTAAATGGCTCAACCATTAAGTCGGTTGAGCCATTTAGAACTTGAGATGTCTAAACTGTTCTAGGTAATTAAAAAAACAAACTGGCGGATTTCAGTTATTTTTTATTTAAAAGACACAACTACTGAACAACTTTGACCCCAATCTGAAAGTTTCCTTTTGCATACAAATAAGAAAATATATATATTTTGAAATATGTTTAAGCATTTTAGAGTTCTGTGGAAAACCTAGAATAAAAAAAATACTATTAATTTGAGAACATTCTCTGTTTTAAACTCGGTTAATTATGAGTGGCCAATCGGCTACACAAGTTTCGTTATCCGCTGTAGTACAGAGAGTGTTTCACACTACTATAAGCATTACAATCACCCACACAGAGAGAAATCATAATTTTCAGTCGTTCTGACTCCCCCTTTTGCCTTATTCGTAAGCAAAATACAGCGAGACCGCATCTTTGCACTTTTACCGCAATGCGTTTTGTTGTCGCGAATAAAATGGGAAATAGAAATTCAAAGCTTCCATGGGTTCTGTATACTAATATACTTAGAAGTATTTAACGGGACTTGATTACGATAAAAACTTGTATATTATTTACCTCGACGTTTCGACCAAGTTGCATTGCTCGTGGTCACGAGCAGACTGAATAGACATATTAGTACAGACTAATATGTCTATAGCCCTTTTAAAACTGACGCGTTATTTTCAACTGTGTTAGAACATTACCCTACGAATAAATATATAAAGAAATATAAATCAAGCTCAAAAAAAGCAGTACACAAACCTTACCGCGGCGGGCGTGGCTTAAACAGTGTACCGTGCTACGCAAGTCTAAGCGATCAATCAATCAATTGAATTTGGAAGGTTGTGCGTGTTTCCTTAATTGTGAACTTAATGAGTCTGAAATCAAAGCGGTAACTGTATGGGAGTTACATTTCTTTACATTTTTATTCGTAGATAGGACCATTTAACTCTATATTGGGTCGTGTAGCGAGGACATCTATATGTAAGTAACGTCATGTGTCAAAATTGAAGATTCCAAGATTACAACTATTCTCTGTATTTTTTTCTTCTTCTATGGTGAACTGTGAACCACCAGTATTGCCTTTTATACCAAGTGTGTTCATTTAATCCCTATTTAGAACATCAATCGATATTTTATTTGCTATAAATCCAAAACCCAAACATCCAAATAACAACGATTATACCTATTTTCTACTACATGTGGTATAATATAATATTATGTATTTTTAGTATATTAAGTTAATTTTTGACTGTGTAGATTAAAAACTAGCCTAATTTCCTTTACGCTATCTGTAAAAAGCGGCTAAAGTATGCGGCGTTGAGGGAGTATTATTTTGTGCCCATTGCCGTGGAGGCCATGGGCTGCTGGGGCACTGAGGTTAAGGGTTTATTCAGGGATATTGGGAGAAGGTTAAGTGAAAAAAACGGTTGACCCCGCTCCAGCTCGTACCTGGTGCAAAGGTTGGCCATAGCTATCCAGCATGGTAATGCAGCCAGTGTAATGGGCACTTTTTCACCAGGTACAGTTAAGGGTGGGTTATTTGAATGACCATTACTCTTCCGGTAATTTAATTAAATTCAATTTTTTAATATAGAATAGGGAAATTACATGACAAAATATTTATATATACATCCCTATCTTAGTTCCTGTATTTCCCGAGCATCTAGTAATTTCCTAGTTCTATTAGTGATAAGGGAGCAAATTATGACACTTTACATCGTTTGTGAATGGATCAAGTTTGTATTCGTGTGGTGTAACAATAAGCAACTATCTATGTATTTTTATCTATGGTAAGCACATCACAACACATCATCGTATCAAAAGCAGGATAAGACTTAAACAAATGACTTTCCCATAGGCAGTTGGGGTGGCAGGCGCTTGGCAGGCGTCTTAGGAATAACAGTGAAAGATTGCAGTTCTACAGAAGTTGCTGCAGCCTACCTGGTATTTACGACTATACATATGTATGAGCATAGCCCGGCATCGCACGCACATAGGATTTTAAAATTCTCCTTGATATAAAAAAATTAGACTCTTCATTTAGACCACATGGGGAAACCTACATACTGGTTCATATCATATTATCTATGGGTTGACCCCGGAATGCTGGTTTTGGCGGAAAAATTAGAATTTTGCTATATTTGTGTCATTTTTCAAAATTTGTGTTTGTTTTCGAAGTGTTGATATGCAGTATTGGTCTGTTTGTGAATATGCACGAATGTCGGTACATAGTACAATAACAAAAAATATAACTTGTCGTGTTTTTGCTCATTTATCCTATACAGATTAAGTCATGTATTCAGGACTTTACAAAAACATAACTTCGACGCAACTGTGACGTATTCGAAAGAATTCTACAAGGACTTACAACTTGCTCCTGTTAGGTAAATTTAACTTGTGTTTTATTAACTTGATAACTGGCAATGTACCTACTAAATGAGGCCAATATATAATCTTAAAACAATAAAATTTGTGGTCATGTTTTGCATGGTATAATTTTGAAATATATCATTGAAATAATAGGTGATTTCTTTCAATAGCACCGATGTTGAAATAATTTGTGATTTTTGTATCATAAATTAATATAAGGTTACTGTATCTAGGAATACAACAATCAGATGTTCATTCCTTAAAAATACAATACGAATATCAGTAGTACACCGAGACTATGAATTGTATAGCATCTCTTACTGAAACCATATTATGATTTTAATAAATTTAACACAGTAACGGGTTAGAATCACGCTCAAAACGAAAATTGTGTACTCTAAAGTTTGTAGATGAAACTAATAACAATTCATTCATTCATTTATTATTTCCTTATAAACAGTTTAAACAAGAGGAAATAAACATAAGAAAATTAAATTCCATTATAAATCCATATAAAAGTTTCGTCAACATTGAAGAAGAAACACCATACAAATATTTATTGCTGAAGGAAATTGGCTAACTACATTAGCGACTAGATAACGCTACAACTTTGCTTGTGAGAGGTTTATATTAATTCTTGGTAGTTATAATGAATGCAATAAGCAATAGAAATTTGAGAAACGTTTAAAATGTGCCGCGTAAAGAACAACGGCAAAGCTACTCATTAAAATATACGACTTCAAAATAAAAAGTCACGTCCCCACTTAGACCTAAGTGGTCCCGTTTCAATGAACGCTGAGACGTCATTAGGAGAAAGAGTAATTAAAACTCCGATAAAAAATCAAGAGAGAACAAAAACGTAAGTACTTCCTTTTTACTCTTTAAAAAAAAACAACGGCGTTGGAAGTGTAAACGTTCCATAATCGAAAAAAATTAGCAACTGTTGAACTATAAACAAGATTGTGTTTGGCAGAGCTGCAAGACGGGCCCGATCAGACTGCGCCATCATTCCGCTGCTTCATTCAATATTTTTTTTACCAAACGCTGTAATTTCTTGGCTCGAACGCATCCGTTCACATGCCAAACAATAAATTTATTAGTCGAACGGAGGAGTGGCAACACTAAACTTACGTCACACATCGGCACGTCACTCATGGCGTCACGATTTTGACATTTTCGAATTTGATTTTCGAACGCGTACGTTCGATTCGCGCGGTTATATAACGCACGCGCCGTCAAGGTGACTCGACGAAGCTACTACTGATTCTATTTCGGTTCGAATTTCATAAATATCCCGTGACAGCTCATCTCTCCTCTCCCGCGTCTTTTGCCGGCGGCGGGACGCGGCGGCGGCGGCGGCCATCTTCGTTCGGAATCGCCTTGCGTAATTATCGGGGCGCTGTCGTCGCTACAGAAATATCTAGCTGGTAGTCTGTGAACCTGCGTCCTTGCTCGTTTTAAAGTCCTTTCTCAAAGTTTGGCGTTTATGAGGTAACGGATGTGTGACGTCGAGCTGGCAGATTGCCGGACGTACGGCGTCGGACCGAGGAAAAATCGCGGAGAGTCGTGCTGGTTTAAATTTAGAACCGTCCCCGCATCGCACCTTGAGGGACGGCCGGTCGCCGGGAATCTACTCCGATCTATCTATATCTAATCGGGTACCATCGCCAAATCAGACCGAAAGACGCTTCCACTTTTGAAACTTGAATGATAAAACTTTCCAACTTTCAATATTCGAACGTATCTCGCACCCGGAGCGCATAACAATCGAAATAACCGTGGGGCTATCGAAAACTAATCGTATATCAAACAGCGCATATGCAGCAGATGTGCCGACCAAAATTGCCGAGCGGCCCATCAATAGTCGACCTAATTGAATATTATACGGCAATTTGTGTTGCCGAAAATCTGGCCTGGTATTATGCGGTGTCCATATATCGCGGAGTAATGTTTTCTATGGACACGATACGGTGCAAGTTGCAGAACTATATTTAGTGCGACGAGAAGGCCTGTTTTAGCCCGAGCTGTTTGCGCAACTCCGGGCTGTGTTCTATTATCGGAAAAATGTACGGCGACTGTGCGTTGTGCGACGGTTTTTAGGCGCTTTTTGGTGGTCTTTGATCACGGCTTGATCGAACATTTTAGATTGGATTGTTTAACGTCGAAGTATCATTGGAGTGAATCAAGCACATTTTCATAGATACGAGATCAAAGCCAATATTTTTTTATCTTTAAATTATGGTACGAGGTTTCATTGTTATGAAAACAATATATAGTAAATGAGGATATACCTAGATGAGTTAGTCCAAAAGATATGCTGAGATGGTTAGGACATTCAACAAGGATCTACGTAAGGAATTTCACAAAACAAGTAAACAATGTGAATGGAACAATTGGCAGGGGAAGACCTTGGCCAACTTATTCCGATCAGACGTGCTCGACAATGGTTAGGTCATGAGTACCCTCAAGAAGGAAGTCGGCGGGGGATTCCCCATACAAATGTATTCCTTTTTTCTTCCTGGATAATGCCTCTAATAACCTTTTTTGCATAAAATCTAGACCAGCTATAAACACACCCCATCGATTCCTTTTTTTCAGTAACTAATTTTTACCAAAGCAAACATGTCCCTAAAAATCACCAAAAATGGATTACCTCCTTGATCAGAGAACCATCAGACAAGTTTGAAATGTGTTTAATATAAAAGAAACAAAACAATTGAATAGTCTCAGTTTTAGAGGAGAAATCTGGGGATTGCGGGTCTAGCGAAGCTTCTTCCAATTCCTGGCAGGCGTTATTTTTTCATAACAGATTTTGTGAAGAATATGAAGAAACCAAGATCGTTGCAAGTGGAAATGTTATGTAGATAAATAGAAACTACCACTTTTTTAGGATGTACGTTGTTTGCGCATCAAAGAGTGTTTGTTTCAACTTCCGAACAATGTTTAGACGTTTATGAACTCCATTCATAATCATATTCATCGCTTCGGCCATTCCACTCGCTATTTATTGTTTTCCAGCTGAAGTTTTTTTTCGTAGGGTACGCACAATACTCAAATAGAATTACCCTTAACTTCCCATTGAACCTAAAGCCGACTAGATACAAATAAATAACATCGTAACGACTATTTAACGACTAGTTTGAGGCGAGTATAATGCCACCTACAGGGCACTTGCTACACTAATATTTTCTGGTAACAAACCAATAGGTTCTGGCCGAACCGAGGTTCATCCTGGGACCTCGGTTTGTTCCCCAGACTAGCTAAAGGGGAATAAATAAACATCATGCCACTACTCACGTCAATATAGTGGTTTGTATTTGTTGTTCAGGCTAAACTTATAATAGTAGTTTATTATTGTTAACAAGGTAACGTGAAATTGGTAACAAGAAAAAGCATTTTAATGTGCAAGACATATTAATAATACATATCCACTTTGCAAATAGGATAAGGGTAGAAAATGATAAATTCATTCCAGATTTAATCGCACTCAGATAAATCAAACTAGCCTTCTTTGCATTTTTAATACGGCATTTTCCAAATGCCCGCCTGGCTAGCTACCACACTCAAGTAGAAAATATGTCGCCGAGCACCAAATGGTGTATTCCAGCAATTGCCTTTGAAAGACAGTCCCCGTTCTACATAAAAGCCCGTATACCATTTTTGACCACATCATACTTTCATCAGTCACTATCAGGAAAGGCACAGATGAAAGCAGTGAAAAGAAAGTCTTCCTATTTCCTAAATCTTTTGTTGGTATCTTTCGACAATGCAATGGTAGCTACGTAGGCCGAGGCCTGAAAATGTTGCCATATAAAAACTTAAAGTCCCCCACAAAGGTACGCCGGCCGGGAAATAATTTCACTTTTCCCGATATTTATCTCCGCCTGTTGGGGACATCTGCTTTCAGATGTTACCTCCGATATAAAATCGACGTTTCAGATTTCAGGAACTTTCAGGTTTTATTTTTATAGGACTTGTTTTAGGAAATGAACGAGTTTTCTTTATCATTGAGAAGGTAACAAATACTGTGTAAATTATTTAGAAACTAGCCTTTAAGACACTGTCAAATACTGAAATTTTGTCACTATCGAACAACGTCGGAGTGAAAGAGAGACAGCGATTAGAAGTTTAGGTAAAATCCGAAAGAAAGCTTAATAACACAAAACTAGTAACATAAATCGAAAACGTAACTGTTTTTGTTCCTTTTAATAAGGTTTTGCTATTTTATTAATATATTTTTACACACATTCATAAGTAAACATTTATGATATTTACGTAAGAAACGTAATTTAGAGTCAACTTTGCAATTTTATTCTATAAAGAAAATTTTAAGGAAACATTTTTCGGACTTTTCTTGCCCTTAGATAATGTGATCAAGATTAACATATAATTTTCTGACAAAAAATCTGTTCAAGTAAAGCTATTTAGCACTTGTCACCGTCTTAAAGGGCTGGTAAGAGCTATAACTCCACTTGAATAGATTTTAGCAAACTCGGCAGTGCAATAATTATATGTTAATCTTGATCATATTTTTCAAACAAAAGGTGTTTTGAAAATGCGTCCTTTTCTACGAATATGAATATCTAAAGTAATGTAAGTCAACCTCAAAAACAGCAGAGCGTAAATCCTACCGCGACGGACGTGGTTTAAAGAGTGCACCGTGTGTCGCAACAACATTACCTTGATGCGACGAATCAGATGCGATCATTTATAAGCACCAAATCAATTAACCAATCCAATTGAATTGAATTTGGAATATTGTGCGTTGATGGTGCCGAAAACAAAGTGGTAACCTAGTAAGGTTGAGTATTCTGTATGTAACAGCCGGATCGTCCACTGCTGAACACAGCCTCCCCTATTAAGGGGGTATTTGCCATAATCCCCACGCTTGGCAGGCGTCTTGGGGATCGTAGTAGAAGTTGTCAGTTGTTTAGAAGGCGCTGCTGCCCACCTTCTTTTTTTCCTTAGTCGCCTCTTACGACACCCACGGGATGATATGGGGAGGTACAATTCTAACCCGGCACCCCACGGGACTTAAGTAAAAATAAGTAAGTATAGTTAGGTTAAGTAAAAAAGCAAAATTGCGGTCATTACATGGATGGATCACCACCAGTGGCATTTACTACTTCCTTGCTCGCAATTTTTTAATCTATTTCTCAGCTTGTTTAGTTCTTTTGTCGCTGACTGTACGTGGGTCTGCATTGCGTATGTGGTCTCAGACGAATGACGATAGCAAATGTTTTAGACGAACGAAACGCTGAGAGACGAAGATCGCAGTGCCAACTTTAGCAATAACTGTGAATAACTATTTGTATGAATATCGGCGGAAAAATCGGAAGATGTCAAATCTTTTGTTTTGTGTTATTTTCCAAAATTTGTGTTTCTGTGTATAAATTACATGTTGTGTCCTCCTATAAGTACTCCTATACTGATATTTTTTTCTGACAAGAGAAAAATTTAATTTTACCAAGGAAAAGCTTTAATATTTTTTTCTTTTTTTTATGTGATAAGTCTATAATTTTTATAACAGTATGAAGTTAAAAAAAATACAAGTACCACATTAGAAACTTGGGCGGATAAACCAGTGTTTTTCAGATTTATATGCCGCATGACTTAGAGCCATGAGGATTCCGAATAATACGAAATACTGATATGGTATCTGCGGGAAAATGTGCTTGATTCTTCATCGCTTTAAAACCACTGAACCGATTTCAGTAAGCAGTTCTTGTATGAGCGTGATGTTACGAATTTCTACACGGGCCTACGATTAATGATATTCGTAGACACGGACGAGTTCACGGCACAGATTCAGAATGTAGAACTCGCATTATCATAGTACGACTTCCACAAGTCATTTCATATTTTTTATAATAATGATAATAAATAATAACAAATACTTTTAAAAGTATCCTAAAAAACATTAAATAATATTTAAATAAAACACTTAAAAAAGAATACCCGACTAGTTTCGCTTCTAAACGAAGCATCTTCAGGAGGTCTTGACTTACCGAGCGCACGATCGAGACTGATTTGACTGATTGAGTCTCGATCGTGCGCTCGGTAAGTCAAGACCTCCTGAAGATGCTTCGTTTAGAAGCGAAACTAGTCGGGTATTCTTCCGGTTAGGCTGCGTGATGTTTATGACGTCACGTAGATAACAGGAAAATTAGGCGGAATTGTCACTAGATATATAATTTTATGCTTTTTTAAGTGTTTTATTTAAATATTATTTAATGTTTTTTAGGATACTTTTAAAAGTATTTGTTATTATTAAATATGGATTTCCGCAAAGTAACGCCTGAATCTATTCATTAATGATAATAAACTTTATTAGTCATAACAACATGTGTAAAGATTAATATTTGAACCCATTGACTCCTAGCTAGCTTTGGAAAAGGTTCGAATATGTGCCTTTCATGAAAAAAAAAAACTCTTTTCAGTGATGCATGCTGCTTGCAAGATCATTCCTAAAATACAGTTCACCATCGACCATACCAATAAATCAACAAGAATAGCAAATACATTTTTCAGTTAATTGACAGTCACTTAAAATCGGATCGAGCGATGTTGTGGATCAATTTACAAGTACTACTATGCCCTAGTATATCCCACAAAAAATAATCACCAAAATCAAGGCGTAATTCGCGGGGAAATCGCGTAACAAAAACGTACAAAAACAGCCAAGTGCGAGTCGGACTCGCGCACGATGGGATCCGTACCATTAGCTTTACAACATTAGACTTCATATTTTAACCTTTTTTTGTTTTAACGTGCGCGAGTCCGACTCGCACTTGGTCAACTTTTTGTTCTTGTTGTTATAGCGGCAGCATAAATACATCATCTGTGAAAATTTCAACTGTCTAGCTGTCACCGTTCTTGAGATACAGCCTGGTGACAGACGGACGGACGAATGGACAGCGAAGTCTCAGTAATAGGGTCCCGATTTTACTTTTTGGGTACGAAACCCTAAAAAAAACAATGGAATTGAGAACCTCCTAATTTTTGGAAGTCAGTTAAAATTAATTTTATTTGTATTGCAAGCGTAATTTAAAGTCATATTTTCCATATTATTCACTGTTCGGGAGTTCCACTACGAGCGTTTCAAACTCTGTTATGAATTTTACTCTAAATCAAAGTCAAAATATTTAAGTGTTAGGAATTTAGGCATCTACGACGCTGTCTTAAAGGAGAGTTATAATTTTTTTTATTTAAATATTCTGAATTCTTCAGCAAATAGAATTTTCAGTGTTACTAATTTTCGCAATGTAAAAAAAGATGGGCTAGCTCCAAGCTTGCACAAGAAATGAATAGGGCCCTTAGTAAGAAAGTATCAATAGGATATCTTCTCTAGGATAGTATAGAGGGATCGAGATCGATGAGACGGTGTGAATATTTTCTGGGTAATTTTGGTGTAAAGACCCCGTGTTCGTATGTATCATTTTTCAATTGTTATCATATCAAAAAAATCCACAACACAAACCTCAACAAAATTGTTGTAACCTTAAGACAATAAAGAAAAAAGTTCACATAAATACTTTTTATTGAGTTAAATTCCTAGATTCTGATCTATAGCGAATCTTCCATAGAAAAACGTGAATGAATCCGCGTCAAAGCCGAACCTCATAAACCAACACACCTAACGACGGTCTAGCTTCCTCGTAATAAGTTGGCACCACGTGGTCAGGGCGCTGCCAACATGCCGGGGTGGCCTTGACACTGACAATGTCAGTGCTACGATGATTGTGGTTTTTACAATTCATAACTTTGTTGCTATGCCAAGAAATTGGAAAGGTATACGTGAGAGCGCGCCGAGAGAGCTGTGAGCTAAGAGCTGAATTTCTCTCTTAACCTCTTCACATTATCTGTACTACTTACTTCATACATACAATATAGTACTAAATATGTATTGGGACTGCTTTTTATGTAGCTCTTAAGGTAGAGTCGTCATTGAAAAGAATCAGACTGAGGGCTTAGACCTCGCTTCGCATACGTGTGAGAGATAGAGATAGTGAACTAATTCATGTAAATAATGTGTTTTCTATTCTCTCTAAATGGTCACCAATATCCTTCTCTCAAATTAAAAAAAAACAAATATTTAAAGTTTTCTGTACATACCGAATGTTACTTATGTTGAACCAAACATTAAGCTTGGCCTATATAAACTCTCTATTGACAATGGGACAGTCTTCCTCAGAATCAAAATGGAATCAACTTACAGACTTTGATAAAGAAATCCTACTACACAGTTTGTGATTACTTAAACGACAAAAATGCTTGGACTGGTTCACCTCTGCCAAGCTAGCAACTTGTCACCTACGTAATGTAATTAAATATTGTAATAATTTTACTATATAGTATGTAACACATTTATAAAAACGGTTAAAAGTTTTCGTGCCCGTTCTTCTCGCAGTGGCTCTATATTTTTTATGCTGAACGTGGCAGTGCAATTAAGAATATTTCAATACTAAAATTTGTAATTGACCTTCATAAGAGCGTCGTAGACGCCTAAATTGAATAAATTATTTTAACTTTGACTTTGAGCGGGATCCACATACATGATATATCATAAATACTTAGTACTGCTGGATATGCCGTTCGTAAGATAAGATAGTTAACAGACGTAGCTACCGCTAGACTAGTTTATTTCGCGTACTTCCACAGTGGGCGATCTTATCATTAACAGCGACTTTTTTCAGATAGTTTTAGGTTGGATATAAATGAAATTTAACATAGGGATGGCCGCGTATCTATATCATTCATTATAATGTTAATATCTGAAACATCTAGTTAGGAATGTAGACTGCAAAATGATAGATATATGGTATATGGAAAAATGAGACAATACAATAGGGATGAACAGATAATATAAGGCCAGATCCCAAAAACAAATAACAACACTCGTGAATTGTACTGCATTGTATCAGCGGGATCATCTAGTAACGGGTTTGCCTTAAACCCCACGCTTGGCAGGCGCCTTGAGGATCGCTCCACCAAGTTAGAATGTCATCCCCTCTATTTCTTTCCGTGGGTGTCGTAAGAGGTGACTTAGGGAAAAATATCGGAAGGTAGGAAGCTGCGCGTTCTGAAGAACTGACAACTTATATTGCGATCCCCAAGACACCTCCCAAGAGTGGGGATTATGGCTGATCCCCCAATAGAGGAGACCTCGCTCAACGGTGGACGTTCCGGTTGGTGTGATGAGTTATCACTTCAATAAAATGTGTTTTTTTTAAATAAAAATTCACTGAAAATTATGAAAAAAACTTGTGAAAGTTGGGCCATGAAAATCAAAGTGATTTAAAACAGCATGGTGCCGATTTCAACAATTTATTTCATACTTTCAGTCTAAGGGTCATTTTGTACCAAACATTTTTTAGTTTGAAATATGCCTAATTATTACAGTTCTATTAGTTTCATAATAACAAATATATTTTAAAAAGTATCTTAAGAAAATATAAAATTACATTATAATGAAACACTTAAAAAAATATAAAAATATATATCTAGTGACAATCCCGCCTAATTTTCCTGCTATGCCTACGTGACGTCACAAACGCCACGCAGCCGGAAGAATATTCGACTAGTTTAGCTTCTAAACGAAGCTTCTTCACCTTGACTCAACGAGCGCACGATCGAGAATTATTATTAAATATGGATTTCCGCAAAGTAACGCCTGAATCTATTCAGTACTTATCTTTTTTTGAAATGAAATTATCGTGAGTTTCACACATTATTAAATGTTATACAATAACCTATTCAGTATCTATTATGTTCCTTGTCCTTTTTACAAACTATTGAGTTGTATAAAACAAGGAAATGCCGACAATTCCTCAGGTGTGACCTACGTAACGGTAGGGCGAGGAAACCGTGAGCGATGCCAAAAGCGCCGCCTAGAGAAGCTTTGTAGCCCTACTTGGCACTACCTTGCCTGACGCACTTGTCAAAGAACTGTATAATGTATTTAGAAAGTTTTAAATAGGTATAGCTACTACATTTTACTTAATAATATGGGATTAGAAAGGTACATTACAAAATTACAAATTTACAAGACGAAAAATTTAAGTCATGTGCTGGATCCGAACCCGCGTCCATAAATTTGTGGGTTGCGTCTTGTAAATTTGTAATGTAAGCCGCAGAGCATGCGTTATTTCAAACATAAAAGTATTATTATAGGGTTGCGTCATCATTAACAAGTTTAGAGCTAATTGTAAAATTAGTCTTTTTTTATGGGATAGGAAGGCAAACGAACAGTTGGATCACCTGATGGTAAGTGATCACCGTCACCCACTGTAGTATATATATATATATCGTATTGTTTGTAGTACAACGTAAGTTGAATTATATATGTCGGTCCATCCCAATACGGTGGTTAAAGAACGATAGAAAAAATTTGAATTATGTTAGCTCAATTGGATTAGAGCGTTATTGCAAACATAAAAGTATTAGAAATACAAAGGTACAGTAAAATCTAACTATTGATTCACACTTCACACATCCGGTGATCAATTCAAAGCAGAGCTCTGAAACAATGATGGCCGTGCGGTTATAGCTATGGACTGCCGTGCAGCAGGTTCCTGGATCGATCCCCACTCCCGACTTGAGCTTCACCAGTAGCTAGCCCGGTGGGCATTCGCAAAATGTCCCACCACCATGCTATAATGACTGCAATCCTAAGACAATAACCGGAACCGAAGGATTAACGTGCATTCCGAAGCACGGAAGCACTCAGTAGTAATGTCACTAGCGGTAACCCATCCAACTCATGACCGCGGCGGAAGTTGCTTAACTCTGCTGATCGGGTAAGAACCACTAAGCAAACTTCGCTACGAGCGCTTCAAATATTCGTATAGTTTTATGTAACGCAATGTAACCCGATTTCGCGTAGAAGTCACGAGCAGAGCTGAAAATAATTCCAAGAGCTCTCGTACCAAACTTTCTTACCACCAGCTCCAACACGATGTAACATTTCTAATTACAACTTAAAGTTTTAAAACAGAATGAGGCCATCAGAATGCATGCAATTCGGCCGGGAGCGGTCGTCCCGACAATCGCAGCAACTTACTTTTAACGATGAGGTATACGGGTAAATGCTAGGCGATACGACTGTCGGCTGCCAACTTAGTTTGGGGTGGGCTTTAAAACCTGTCAGATTTTAACCTTGCAGAGGTAAACCTCCAAAATCATATCATAGAGATGTTTAGTAATTTTGCGTTTTATATTATTTTGCGGTCTTCTTTTTCTTTCTTTGTCGAACCGCAAAAGATCAGCAGACCGAGCGCACGATCGAGACGATCGTCTCGATCGTGCGGTCTCGATCGTGCGCTCGGTAAGTCAAGACCTCCTGAAGATGCTTCGTTTAGAAGCGAAACTAGTCGGGTATTCTTCCGGTTAGGCTGCGTGATGTTTAAGACGTCACGTAGATAACAGGAAAATTAGGCGGAATTGTCACTAGATATATAATTTTATGCTTTTTTAAGTGTTTTATTTAAATATTATTTAATATTTTTTAGGATACTTTTAAAAGTATTTGTTATTATTAAATATGGATTTCCGCAAAGTAACGCCTGAATCTATCCATTATTTAGTTGTGTGTATAATATACTTTAAAAATAAACAATTAGTGAGATCACTATTTCGGGTTCGTACCTACCTAGGATAGGAACGTACCTACCCAGCTCAATCGGACACTGCGAAAAGTGTCTGTAACTTGCGAGATTAGGTTACAGATTGTACTTGCCCGATTTCTTATCCTATGTGTTATTAAATCTCAATAACTATCTTTGAATGCTTCCATAACGACACTTTACATACCTGGATTAATAAGACAGGTGCAGGACCCATTGTAGAGATAATAGTTATAAGTAATCAATCGGTAAAAAGTAAGCACAGTAATTCAATAAATCACTTCAACTTTGTGTGCAACTACAAAATGGCGGCAGGCAATCCTGTTTCGCGCCAATTTCAATTGATTAAATAAGCCGATCAAAGATGGCGTCTTATGTCGTTGTGTAATCTCCCTGTTCAATCAGATATATCCCGCCCTAACGCGAACCGATATCAACGTTAAATTGCTAACAGAGCCACCAAAAGCTTCTATTTATATACACTTTATTTCACAGAGTCCTACTTATATAGTTTTACTACCTTATGACGTCATCGTTTTAGGACGCCGTGGTTTCCGACTGTTTATTTTTGTAAATAAATGCTTGTCAAAGTGGTTTTATATTACTAAGCCTTATAAAACACCCATATATTTATGTGGGTGTTGCAAGAGATGAAGGGAAAAATATCAGAAGGTGGGCAGCTTGAAGAACTGTTGTAGAACTCTGTTGGAGAACCGCCATCTTATACTGCGTCCCCAGACCAGAAAATAATAAAAATTTACTTAACACCTGCCTAGCTTGGGGTTCATGGAAAACCCATATAATTTGAGAGACGTTGGCTGTTGATGAAAGTAATTAAGATATACCAGAATTTGATTGCTATTGAGTAATTAGTTCACAAAATATACTTCTTAGTAAAATTGTTCATAGTTCGGTTCTGGTATGTTATAATTATAATCAATTTCTCATATTAAAATATCATAAAATGTTCCATTCTTACTACTCACAATTTGAATCCACATTCACAATATGAAATAGATATATCTTCGGATCAAAATAGTTTTACATGCATGTTGCGGACATTTTTTAATAGCATCGGATAGTTTGGACACTTCTTTCGTTTCTCTATGAGAACTACATTCCAAAAATAATAGTCCACTTCCACAGACTACAGTTAAATTATCAATATTTCTTTCGACAAACACTTTTATGCAGTTAATGTTACAACTTTACAGCATTTTTATAGACAATACTCTGTCGGGAAAATATAACGCGCGCATTTTTATATTTGTATTTTTTCGGGCTAACTTCCGCCTCGTAACATTAGTATGCGGTTCTCGTCTTGTTTATGGGGGAACTTTCTATATGAGGACGATAAATCATGTCTTTTCTCATGGGGAAATGTTAATCATCGCCTGTGAAGGTCACGGCTGAAAAACACTTCGTCATCTTTCAGCAATTTGCGAGAGTGTGGGTAGTTGACGCGAAGTCGTAAAATAATTAGGGATGGAAATAGTTTGTCATGTTTTTAGACGATTTTGTCGCGTGACAAAAGACCAAACGGCATGCTTTTCGATTTTATCGGGAGTGAAGTGTGCTAGCTTTTAATAAATGGTTAAGGTTAAATAAAACCTTTTTAGGTCATTCAGAACTTACATGAAAATATTTATGACCAATTAATCAAACTAACTCTCACCAAAGAAGTTTTGGCCTCTTTGATGGCAAAACCTCATTTCCTAGCAAATTTTAGCAGTTGCAAAAACTCTTTGCTGTATTCTAAACAAGAGAAATACAGCTTTTCAAATAACATACATTTTAGTGTGAGGGTATTTTCACCTCGAGTTCAAGTCTTAGAAAAGACTGTGTTTGTTCCCGTGACAAATATTCAAATGGCAAGCTCTTCTATTTGATCGAGAGTGAAGCGTGTAAGTTTATTGATAAATGCAATATTATCGATTATTTTGCTTACTTTATAGGTATATATTTATAGATATTTCAAAATGTATCAGAGTAACTAGTTAAAACGTAACATGAAAAAATCATCTTCAGTCTTCCATTACAATAGTTGGTACCCGATAAATATTTACCTAGACTATCGCTTGGTATATTACACATAAGCCTACGAAACACGAAGATAATAATATTATTATTATTAGTGCTGAAAAATGTAAGCCGCGGACAAATTTTTCTTCGTAGCTAGAAATAATAATGTGCCTCCAAGAATTTGTAGTATCATTATTTCTTGAATTTGAAGCTATGAGTATTCCAGTTCAGTGGAAGGTTCCTCAACTGTATGTTGTTAAAGTAGCTGTTGAATTGAACCTAATTACCTTGTACGTAAAAACAACTGGCAAACGCACTGCCTGTGCATTACTACACCAAATTCCCAATATCAATTTCATAAATTTCAGTCCTTAAGATGCAGTAATTCTAGGCATAGTCCGTTTAATATTCTGACTACATCATCATGTACCTACAGGTATTACAATGTCGAAGAGCTAGGTTATCAGCAATAAATAAATTTTAAAAAATAAACAAAACTATATGTTGAAAAAAGTTTTACTACAACCGAATAATAGAAAATCGGAATTTATCTAGTCTGAACAACCGATGTTGAGAACTTTATCAAGTTCAAAAAATCTTAAGTAAAAGTTGCCACAAGCAAAAATTCGGACAAACAGACATAAACTTTACTGCCGCCATAAGTGGTACACTCTTCCATTCCGTTCAGAAACGGTAGGAATCATAAAAAAGGAGGAAAACTCCTATAAATAAAGATAGATGAAGTTCTGAGAATAATATAGGAATGTATTTTAGTAAGGGTACTAAAAGGAAGGTCGATTACTGCAGATGTCGAGTTATGTCGCAATAGGGTTACAAAACATTTACAAATGAATAGATTCTGGCGTCACTTTGCGAAAATCCATATTTAATAATATCATATGTTTTAATTTTTTTAAGAATACATTAAATTAATATTTTAATAAAACACTTAAAAATTTTAAAAAAATATCTAGTGACAATTCCGCCTCATTTTCCTGTAAAGTCGACGTGACTTCACAAACGACTTGACTCTGATCTGCGCTCGTGGAGTCTAGATCGCCGGAGGCTGATTCGTGTAGAAGCAACGCGTCGAAAAGTCTCAATTGTCAATAGAAATATATTTTTATATTTTAAGTTTTTTATGAAAATAATAAAATATTAATTTAATGTTTTCTTAAAATATTTGTTATTATTAAACATTTAAGTACAAATCTTTTCGAAAAAGAGAGAATTTTTCGAGAGCAAAACACAAAAAAAATTTTAGGTAAATGTGATTTCCGCTTAGCACGCGATACAGCTTGTAATCAAATGTAGTAAAATGTTGTCAATTTCTATATAAATATGAAAAAAACATATAACACGTGTTGAGGTACATTTAAAAACATTTTTTTAACAAAAGGTTAACTGTATGTTATCATCAAATACAGGTTTTTCATGAATAGATCATTCGAAATGGCCGTGTAGTTTCAAATCCAAGTATCAATATCAATACCATATTTTCGGTATTTAGTTTTGAATCGTAGATAGTTTGATTCTGTGAGAACATAAAATTGTCATTTAAAGACATTCGACTACCTACATGATAAAATTTTTATTCGTTACAAAAAGATTTTGTGTAACTGTCTCGATTTTTCTAGGTCCAAATTTACTGCGTCAAATTCCTCAAAACGTCTTAAAATAATTATCTACCGTCTTATGTCTTAGTACTTACCCTTCGTTTGAGCGCTCCATCCCATTTTCAACATGAAAACACTTGTTTAAATCATTCAACAAATTAGCGTCAAAAATACTTTAAATAATAGATACCTAGTCATTCTTAATCACTTAAAATCCGACAGACATTAACGTTACTTCACAAACCCTTGCAAAATGGCCGATATCTGAAAAATCAATCTGACTAATGGACTTTTGCCATCGAAGGTTAAAAAATAAAAAAAAAGAAATTTGGGAAAAGAAAATATAGGTTCGTGCAATACATTCGTGGGGTGCATTCGGGACTCATGCACAACCATAATTTTTATGCTAAAATTTGATCAGAAAAGTAAAATATATTGATAATTTCATACTACTCACGGCTACTAGAATGTTCGAAAGTCACATAAAAATGTACAGTGCGTGTCTTTTAATTTTTCTGATCATAATTTAACGTACATTTATTTATTGCTTGCAACACTTTCAAAAGAATGCAACACACTCTTTTGTAATAGAAAGAAGTAAATACTCATTTATTTGAAAGTGTTGCCGCAAAAAATAAAATAAAAATAATACTTTTAAATTTGTTGTGTGAAGAATTACCATTGATATCATCAAGTAGAAAAAGAATATCGTAGAGAGGTACATGAAATCTGTGTCTTAAAATATCAAAGAGTTAAGCTCAGAAAGTTACAGTTTAAATTTAGAACTTTTTTTCTAATTAAAGGTTATATCACACACGTTTTCTAGGTCGTATAGATACTTTTTCCAGCTCTTCACACATCAACTTTAAAATCGAACTAAACATTTTTAAATACGAAGGGTTATATATCAACATTAACAGTTAGTGAAAAAACATTCAACATCGAGAAGAGTGAAAAAGGTGAGAGAAACATACACACGATAGAGGGGGATAGAAAACATCGAATATATTTTTTTAACACCGATGCGACGCGGATTGCGCCACTGCCGGCCGGGTATCTTTGGTCGAATATTATCTATGGACGAAATTTTCATTTGACGTTTATGGTATAATTATTTACCGGATATGTCATATCACAATTTTGATATTAATTACTTATATTATCACATACAAAAAAACTGCAGATTTTTCTTTTAATAAAGATCAAGACCAATTTAAAAATGCATAAATTTTTTTTGCGTCTTTTGTATTCAGCCTGTGTAACAGATTTAAGTTTGTTTTTTTATAATGCTTGTTATTATCTCATGTATTTAAACAATAGTTTATTCACCGTAATATTTTCTTCAAGGTATTTTTGTCGCAAGTTTTTTTAAAACTATTAAACATTAAAAGATACGTGACCTATGAACTGTCATTTACGTGCAAGATATATTTTTAATTCATCTGGCATGTTAGATTATTATTTTATGTTGATACATTATTTGATTCATAAAATATCGAAATCCGCAGTTATAACTGTTTCATAAACAAAGGAATATAAAAACAGAATAAAACATATGAGTTTACTAACAAAACTTCTAGGAACTAGGTGACGTAAAATCGCAAAAAAAAATTTTACCTAAAAATTGAACTTCAAAATTGAACTTCTTTCGGTACCATGCACACAATATTGTCATTCATGGTACCGACTTCAGCAAGTTATTTCGCATTTTTGAGTGTTGTAGTCAGTTCCATTTTTAAAAACATCAACCTTTTTAGTGTCCTTTGCAACTTACGGGATTGATTGTCATTCACTGGCAATGACTATATCATCAAGATAAAATTAAAAAATATCGGAGTATCACTAAAAAAATGCTTGACTGATCTTGATGTAATTTCAATGGCACTACTCGACAAGCATCAGCTTTTAAATAAAAAAAGAAACATTAAAACTGAATCACCCAGTAAAATGTTCTGAGGTAACAAACATTAAAAAAAAACAAAAAACAGACAAATTGAGAACTTTTCAAGTCGTTTAAAAAAATCTGCGGTAAAATACATATAATAATATGCATTCAACAAAATAATGAATAAATAGGCACATAACTTAAAATCCAACAGCATAACGTGTTTTAAATTGAACGAGTACAATTCCACGCTTATAACGATTCACTAGACCAGCGTTCGTATTTAGAATTAATATATAGCACATAATAATAGCAGTGGCTACCAACATACCAACCCAAATCCACGTCTAACATATTCCACGTGAATTTAACGAAATTAAATTAGAATTTCTGTATCGCAGAATTCAAATATCAGGCCCGGGTGAACAAGCTCGCACCGGCGTGGCCCGGTTATAGCTAGAGAACTAGATACTTAGCCTGGCTAGGTTTGCTTTTAGCTACGAATTTTAACTTAAATTGACGATAGTAATGTGTTAATACTATACATATGTGTTGTATATAGACATTTTTGGTGAAGTTATTTAAAATTTGCAAGTATATGATGATAGTTTAAAGTTTAAGTCACTTTCATTTCCAATTTATCTTGGTTTATTAATCCATAATGACGGTCAATGTGACTAGAACGTAAGGTCCTGAAGAAATACAGCGTGGATGTAATGGCGATATTTATATGAACATCATTTGAACTATCCTGATGTTGTATAGATTCGAATAGACAATAAAATATGCGGATAAAAGTAAAACGTATGTAGTAGAGATTCAATTAGTGCTATGGGTACGTGGTACATTAGAGTGGCAAGATTAGGAAAATTTATAGATATATGACCCTTACTGCGCTGGAGTCGCAACCCTCGTCTTCCTGTGAATGGCTTAAAAGCGACGATGTAGGGTAAAGTATTAGAAGATGAGAAGCAGCATCTTCTGAAGAACTGACATCTACACAGATTCCTGCCAAGCGTGGTGTATCATGGTGAGTATTGGGATCTGAATATTAGGTCTCGAGAGACTAGTGAAAGAAAAGTGCGTGTTGCAGAGGCGATGTCAAGATGAGTGAGCGATGTCCTGATAATATCTACTCTAATTAGTATAGAAAAGTATCCTTGTAATATGTAAATAAAACATATGTAATTTGTAATGGGCACTAAATTATATAACCATATGCAGATGAAATAAAATATAACTATTAAACAATTGAAAAAGAAAAACAATAATATTTTAATCAACAAATGCTGTTATGATATTGATTTTATTGTTAACACTCTTAGTATAATCACCAATGATAAATTCTGAGAAAATTTATTATTCGTAATTATTTTTGTGAATTCTAGTACCCATTATATTTCACGCAAGGCAAGATATATGGCACATACAACCTTGTAGTAGAACCAAAGAACGTAGAACCTAAGAACATCGACGTAGTTCATATTGCAATAAATGTTCTCAATTCTTGAAAGAAGAATGGTCATATGTAATAAAACTTAGTATTGCTAAAGTACCCCTTAGATATACGTACAAATAAATAGGAACTTTTTGAATTTCATATGTAAGTTTCTTTAAGCTAACAATGTACATTCCCAGCTTAGTAGCTTTTATTTTCTTGCTACGTTTTTCCTACAATTCTCTATGCAACATTGTAGTTTTACTGTAACATCTTTATTTCGTGTCCAATAGTATTCTAAATGCTTACTTTGTATCCACTTACATCGTTAGGTACTAATGAGCTAAATATCGGAGCAATTACAAGTTGTTTACAATAACAGCATTTTAAAACGAATGGGCTAATTTTAAATAAATTAACAATTATAAAAAATCTTGAACCTCCTAGTTGCAGTGTGAATTAAATACAACCTCCCAAAAACTAAGGTATATATACTCTTCTTTTACAAAAAAGCATTTGATTAAGTTAGTGTTTGTGTTCTAATTTCAAATACATTACTGTTATAACATAGAATTTTAAAATTGCGTAGTTGCTGTTTGAATAAAGAACGCGTTTACAAAATTAAAGTAGTCGATGTTCTTTTTTTAAATAAGTTTTTTTGATTATATTAGTATTTGTGCTCCGTAGGCGGTACGGAATTGAAATGGTACGCTTGACTTAACTTTGCTGGATAAGCTAAAGTAAGCGCTTGGCTTTAATAGAAACATTGCACGGTTCCGCCTCTAGAGGCTTTACCTACGATTCTACGTTTTTGTTTCTTGCTTTTAGTAATCGGATGGGTTGATAAGTCCGTGAAAAAAGTGCAACCTTATTACAATAATCAGTTTTATTTTTCGATATTATCTTCCTAATGCACTTTGTTCAACATTTCTTAATCTCTTCTGAAAATTTGAAATTATACGGTTCAATAATGATTTTACTTTTAATCTTCCAATTATCACAGAATCTTTTCTATTCGTTCAATAACAGAAGAGAGCTGTTGACTGCATCAAATATCGCATATCTGGCGGCAGTTCCTTATTTACAAATATATACGATTATAATTTGTTTGCATTTATTGGTACATAGCTTTTCTGAATTTTCTTGTCAGTAACAGCTTTATAATTACAAAAGCAGCGTGATCTAAATATTGATATGAGCGTGTGATGATATAGTTTGGCTACGGATGATAAAATAATTGATGCATGAAACTATAGATCTATTGGAAGAAGACCGAATGGAGTTTGGAGAAAAAGTTGGTCGAAAAAATGGTTTAGGTGAATGTGAATATTATAAAAGCAACAAGACATGTATTTCAGGACTGTAGAAAGCAAAACTGAACAATGGGCAACAAAATAGGAGGATACAAGAAGTGCGCAAATCGCGAATGTAAAAATGAATATAAAAAGTATTTTACTTTATGTTTATTTAGCTAACTGTGTAGCCAGAAAACAGTTCAAAGGTAAGAAATTTGGAAACAGTATAGTAGAACTTTAAAGTGACCTCAGAGACACAAAAGTTGAATACTATTATTATCCAACACTCTTTCTCGGTAATCACATAGATTACCGAGGTATTGGCATGCCATTCATGGAAAGGGATGAAGTAGAAATAAAACTAAAAGAGCGTTTATGTGGTCTGACAGAAAGGCATAGGAAGGCTGAATTTAGTGTGGAATTGATAACAAACGGTAAGTACTGAAACAACAACAGAACAGTAGAAGAAGGATACTGCGATACTTATAATTCTACTGATAAACGTTGAAAAAAACATTTGTATGGGAAAATATTATATTTAATCATTTTTTGTGCTGGTAGCTGGTTTTTCTTCATTATCATGATTTCCTAGTTTACAATTATGTGCTCGTAGATATATTATTGAAATTGAATTAGTATAGGAAGTTATTGAACACCAATGCAGAAACTTCCATATTATGTCTTAAACCGCCAAAAATATTGAATTTGACCCGTAAGGAATGCAATCATGATTTAATTATATTATGAATTCAATAAAAGTCAAATGTATTACAAGTAAATAATGTGTATTAAAAACAAATTCATGCTTTTCGTAATCGTTTTCATGTAAGTAACATGTATTTATACACTAGAAAAACATGAATTGTTGTATCTTATTATTTTCATAGAGCAACATGTAAGATTTCAGATTAGAAATAAATAGTTTTATTTCATTCTTGTTTATAAGAAATCAAATGGACGTCACAAAGGTTTAGTACATATTGAATATATTAAATTCATAATCTAAAAACATTAACATTAGTGAATCATAATGCTATTGTTAAGTGCTATTTTGATATTATTTTGATAATATCTTAAAACATCTTCCCCTACCCCCACGCTTTATTTGATTAAGTTGAATATTTAGATAACCTAGAAACAAAACCAAAAAAAGATCTGTTAAATATTCTTCTTTTTAAATAAATGAATACGACGGAATTGCTATTAAACTGTTTTTAATTATATAAGTGTGATATGTACAATGTGTAAATCAATAACTTTCGTGGCGCTAATGACAGCTGTCAAAGTCAGTTATCCTATTGGCCAGCAAGGGCGCTGATGGTCTATGGCGCGGTATTTGAATATCGGAGTTTACTAATTGTTTGTATTAACAACTTCTGTGTTTATCTAAAAGGAGCGATTCCCTGATTTTGGTTACCATAAAGTATATATTATACATGGACGTTTTGGCAACAAATCCGTGCTCAAGGTTTTTTCAAACCTCTTTGATTAATAGGGAAAAAAACTGAAGTGCAGGTGTGCTAAAATAAATTTTATACTACTAATTTTACCCCTCTTCAACTATAATGAATTATCACATATAACATTCTAACTAAAATGTGACTAATTATTTTCTACACGAATCCTTGTTAACATTTTTTAAATCGGACATTTGCATTCTTATGGAAAGTGTTATGTTCTCTTTTTTTCACGACCTTTGGATATACAAAAGGTCGTACCCACCAAGTGCAGCACTCATTGGGATTGTAGTTTATATAACATTAATGAAATAAACTACAATCTCAATGAACTATCGTTTTATTTTCCGTTACAGGTTTCTAATTAATCTGAATTGTCTCATCAAAGAGACAATCCTATAGAGTTAGTTTAAAAATATGGTATGTAAAATTTGGTTTTGGTAAACTAATATTCTAAGACAGGCGTTACATATGTATAAAATTATGAAATGTAACTAATAAAACTACTTGTGTTTTCTTCTTCGTTAGTATTTGTGCTTTGTATGCAGTGTACAAAGTGAAATGGTGCGCTCGAATCAACTTTTCCGGATAAGCTAAAGTTAGCGATGGGCTTTAATATAAACATTCCGACTTCGTAGGCTCTACCTGCGATTACACGTAACAATCATTGGTATTTCTATTTAAAAAATATTATTTATTTTACATCGAGCGGGAATCGAAGTCATGTTTTTACGGGTGCCTTAATCACTGAGGTAATGCGGATGGCTCGACTGAACCATATTTTGAAATAAAATCAAATCATTTATTAGACAAAACATGGGTTATATAACAAAGGGTTGAAAAATATATTACAATGAAAGTGCTCAAAATGAAAGGAAGGAAAGCTCCTTCCTTCCTTTCTTCCGCCTAATTCCTTAATCTATTGGTATGCGAAATTATTTAACATTATTATTGAAACCTACACATAGAAAACTATTGAATAATAATTGATATGATGATACACAATTCTAAAATATAGAGTCACAAATTGTTTCTATTTTGTAATTTTGTTATCTATCAGTAAAACTATGTATTTTTTACCATCTTAGTGTGCTCGTAGAAAAATAGTGAGGAAGTGTGTGATAAAAAACATTGCGTAGAGTTGTAGTGGAAAAATGTGTCGGTTGGATGATTTGGAGCGTAAATTCGAGATCTAGACTTACTTGCCCAAGAAATGCGCGTATTTATGTACGAGGTACGAATTTAAAAAGCGATTACATTGATTCGAATTAATTGAGAGTACGAAACTATCGTGAGTTTTATACATGTTTAATTAAATGATAAATAACCATGTTTCTACGCTAAAGATCGCCTAATGCGATTTCGTACAGTATAACAATAATTGATACTATTGTTTTATTATGTTTATATATGTAGATAGACTTTATTAGGGAATATAGTCACGCATTACTTTTTTATCTTGGTTGATATTTATCAAGGCATGCCTCACTTCGCACACATTTTTAGTAAAATATTTAAATAGAATAACATTTAACCTCTACTAACATTTTTTAGCCTTTATGAAACTACCGGATAATATTTAGTATTAATTTAATCATGAAGATGAATACATAATTAAAAGATTTATTAATTTAATATCATTCATAGAGACGTAGAGTATGTAAAAGACTCTCCTAATATTTTTTTATGCAGTGATATATTCTTATTTTATATAATCACAAGCACATCAATAAACTCGTGAATTTAGTTCCAGAAATCCCAATAACATTCATATAATAGCAAACACGTAACATAACGTGAAAACTAATATTCTAAATAAAAATAATTCTAAAACACAATTATTCAAAAATAGAACGCACAACAAAAGGTTCGGTATCCATTACCTACTCAGAACAGCTCGTTAAATTAAATTCAACTGTAGATATCGCAGCAATACTAACTACCGAAACGGTTTTAATAAAGAGTATAGCAAAACAAAACTGTAAACAATGCAGTTTTGTGTTCTACAATACTTTTTACAAGACTTAATTAATAAAAAATACTTCATATCTGATAATTGAAAACAAAATGATATTAGAGTGAAAATATATAGTTTTAAGACTAATAGTTCTGACATCAAACGTACTACAGAAATACTGCAATTAATCATAAATTAAACAACAAAATATGCTATAAAATTGCACAACATTTAACAATAGCGACATAAATTTGACGCGTTATTTGATATACTATTAATATTTCGATTTTAGGATATTACTTTCATAAAAGGAAGTTTATATTAACTTTGTTAGTACTTATAATGTTTAAATTTATTCTAAAATACTAAAACTAAAATCGAAACCAAAACGAAGTCAGTTAATATAAACTGTTTCATACTACAAAAAGGTTTCAATACACCGGTTTTTATGAAAAAAAGACATTCAAATATAGAACGTAGGTACAACGAAATAGTTCCAATAGATAGAATCGCTCGTTAAAACTGATACAACTGCAGATAGCACGGCGTTATGCTAGAATGGCGTAGTTTCCCTGCAGTTGCCTTACATCTTCGCCATATTGATTTACCACCACATTAATTCTGTCTTTTCCCAAGTCTGGCAACACTGCTACATTACATTTCAATATTAATATGTAACGGAAAAGATGTTTATAAAACCAAATAGGTTAAATTCATTTTCAAATTAACTAATTTCTTGAAATTTTAAAAGAAATTAAATGTTATGATATTTTTTGAAGTATTATTTACTTTAAATTCGTTTTTCAAATATAAGTAACTAGTTTTTTTCGTCAAAATATTATCAATTGATGACTTAATATATTTAACTTATTTAGTTTTTTTTGATTAAATTAACTACCTATAATAAAACGGAACTACATATTGCTTAGAAATATTTCAAAATAGGACTTTACAATAACATTGAGATTCAATGATGTGATTTTTTAAATTATGAATTTAATATTTTGAATATATTGTAATAACCTATGTCACGTTCATATTTGATTTCTTGCAACAAGAATAAAATAAACAAATTATTTCTAGCCTGAAAGCTTATTTGCTGCTCTATGAAAATAATAACAACCATCGAAGTTTTTCTGGAGTATAAATACATGTTACTTACGTGAAAACGATAACGAAAAGCCTTTAATTGTTTTTAATACACATTATTTACTTGTGATTCGTTTGACTTTCGTTGAATATAAAGCGTGACTCAAATAAAAAGTGTTTGGGATTCTTTTTTGATGAATCAATGTTTTCGGGTTATTAACTTTCTCCTTGAAGTTTTTGTGCTGTTTTTAGGTGATTTTATTTATTGGAACGATGAAATTTAGTGATGTTTAAAGCTTACCGTGGGTGAATTTCGACGCATCTCCTTTTATTTGACAGTTTTACAATTTTGTTACTGAAGTTATCTTGACACTATAATAATAAAATTAGATCTATGAAGCATTTTGAGGTTATGAAATAATTACATTTCTTAACCGATATATTATAACGATACGATTAACAAGGTTTTTTGGTTATATTGAGATACGTATAATATTTTTCAAGAACAAAATAAAACGTTTTAGCTTAAATAAATATGTAACACATTTTTGCACACGGAAAATATAGTTTCGTTTTATGGTCAAACTGCACTTAATTTATTTATTATACCACGGTATACGTAATAACGTAAATGTAGTAAAGCTTACGGCACATTGCCATGAAAGTTCGCGGTAAGCTCCGAAGCTCAGCCTGTCCATGACTAACCTCTATTGATCTGTTTACACCGTTTGTTTTCAACACTCCCATCGTCATTCCTTTGATTACTTCTTGTTATTCGCTTCCGCTAAATTACAATTTATTTGGCAGAATTATATCCCGACCACGTGCTTTATATATTGATTATGAAAAAACTTTCTAGTAAAAGTAGGCACGAGTAGTAACGTCGCATTCAGCCAGCAACAATCACGTGGGTCCAAATCGATCTGACGGCTAAATCGCACCGAAAATACCCGGGCGGCGGTCGCGTCTTAGGTAAGCGACAGTAGCTCACAACATCTGTTAATATGATCATTGTTAATTACATATGGGTTGTGAATATATTGTAGCCACCTGTCCCGAAGAGGGCGCTTGGAGGTAAGTCGCTACGTCGTCCACCATGCAGGCGCGCGGAAGGTCGGGTAGAAACATAATACGTTATAAAACGCGCATGGCGAGCGAGCAGCGCGGCGCCCCGCGACCGACTGACTGACGCGGCGATACCCCACCGCCCGCGCTCCCGCAAGCCCTCATCACCCCTCCCGGCTGTAGGGCTTTCGCAGAAAGCTTTTCCGAGTTTTCGTTTCTTGATGTTTTTTTCGTATTTCAATTTCCTTTAGTTTAAGGATAATTATAATTTAGAATGTAGTTCTAGTTGCTTTGGAGTCCAGGCCCTGGCCAATGGCTGGTTTGGAATTGTTCTTGGGGTTCTTCAGTTGCAGTCCAGATTCTGGTACTGTGCCTGGTAAATGGCAATAGGCTCCACTCATATTACAGACCAAAACATGTCTAGCGAAACGTGGGTGCTTAGACATATATATATATCCATATTTTCAGCCGTTTTAAGTGTGATGAAGTGTTATGTATTATTTTACTTTTCATAAATTCGTTTATAATACCGGTATGAGAATCAACATTCTTTTAATTTGTAGTACAACAGTTTCATAAAATAATGTTTTATATTATTATTTGTACGTAATGCTTAATAACTTTAGTTACCTGAATCAAATCTGTTTCTAAATTTGTAATTAACTTTAACCCTTTGATTTCCTTTTTCACATTTGTTTAATTTCAAATTAAATCAAAAAAATATATTTTAAATAATATTGATTTGTGCAGTATACGTGATACATTCTACCTTACGATAAAAAATCTACACAAAAAAAAATTTAGGATGTTATTAGTATGGTACAAAAATATTGTAAAGTAAGTATAAGTGTTCTTAAAAATATTACTTTACGCAATAAGTTAATTTAGAAGAAGTCGCAAATGATCAGTATTTAAACAAGTAACATATTACTATGACTTTGCCGACGTTAAATTTATTTTTTCTATAGCCTAGAAATATATTTTATTTGTTGGTAAGTGATGATGTAAGCAGGTTTGACCTATAATGAAAACTGGGCAAAACATACGTTTAGGTCTTTGGCGACAGATTGTATTTGCTCAGTAGGCTAGCATTCAAAAAAATCAATGCGGCCATGCGGTAGAGTTCAATCCCATCGCGGAATTTTAACCATAGATCTCTGTGTGACAGTCAGACAGTCAGTAACATGGAAATTGTCACTGGGTCATCATTGTTTCACAATCATAAAGTTGTGCTCCCTTGGAAGCTAAAAAGGTGGATACAAAATTATTATTATTTTTGATGATGATTATATAATTTCATAAAGGAATCTTAAATTCATTTATTAAATCTACCTAAACTATACTAACCTACAAAATAAATGTTATATAGTGAAAATGTAAACAAAAACTAACCATACAATAACTGTCCGATCGGGGGGTCGAACCGTCAATTTTCAAAGTGATATTTTACGCCACACAACGTAGTAGGTCTACGAGGTATTTTCCTATACCTCATTGGCCTGCCAACTACTCTACCTTCATTATATACAACTTCGAGATAGGTGTTGTGCCAAATTTCGTAATAATCGGTTTAGTGGTCTAATTGTGAAGCACTTATAACACTAGCCCCCTTTTGAATTTATGATATAACCAAGCACAATGTTTTGTTATTATTCGTTGAAATATTTTTTATTCTAATTTTACTATAATGTTTGTCATTAACAAGTCAGACTTATTGCATGACTTATTTTGTTACTGTAAAATAATAATGACTGGGCTGAACTGTTCAGTATTTTTTTTAATAATAATATTATTGAATGCACATTCCAATGCGTGGTAATGCTAAAATCAAATAAATGATTATGAGTTTAAATTAGAATTAATTATTTTATCTTCATTTTTTTATAGCTCCTAGGCTAGCCTTTGTCTAATACCTCACTTGATGGTAGGCGATGATGTAGTCGAAGATGTTGTTCAGGCAATCCCAGAATTTCAGACTCTCAAGGATAGCTGCCGGAACACACCGAAAGGTGCCTGGTGACAGATTTACTACTTAAGGTAGCTATCCAGGCGGATATTAGTAAAATGCCCTGCCACCATGCAAAACTAGAATATTTTGTCTACTATCTTCAAAAAACCGTGACCTTAAAGACATTACCCAATTTCCATAAAAAATAGGGATTTTCTTGCCGTGACAACCCTATCCCACTACGTCGTAATGCATTCGCAGCGCTCGCCTCGCCTCGGCGCCGCTCGGACCGGATCGGTACGCGCTCGGCACCACTCGGAAAGCTTTTTCAAATTCGGAACGTAGACGTGACATATCTGTTTTAGTCCCGTCCTAAATTTTAATCTTATTTTCCGGGATTATAAGGTTTGGTTTTCTTTAAAATGAAACGAGTTGAAGTGTTGCGTTCAACATTTGAAATATCCTAATTTAACCCAGCCTATTTTAATGAATTCAGCTTTATTATAGAGGAAAATGGTTGTCTTTTGTTTGTGGGAACTTTTCAGCTGACGCGTCTATAAATGTCACATTTACAATATTTGTGTGTGTGAATTTAAACTAGTGTGAGTTAAAAACACATCTTGGGCGGATCAGCGTAGCGGTTAAGGCAGATTTTTCCTCTAATGATAATGTTTTTGTTATCTGTGGTAACCTATTTTTTGTTTATGTTCTTGTCTTCAAGATGGCGTCGTTTATTTATCTTTGGTTAGAAATTTTTGTTTATTGAAGGTGAGTTTAAAGTTATACCTAAATTACTTTGAAAAGGTGTGCGATGAAGTTGCTGTTATCTTAAATGTCAAATACGAGTACATGGTGGACTCTAAATTAGCAATAATTGAAAATTGGTGACATTAAACATCTGAATAAAAAACGTTCGGTGCTAAACTGGTAACTTCTTCATAAATTTTCACAATTTTGTGTTCCTTTATTTTGCAATTTAAATAAAATTTATTTATGTGACAGTTTTAATAGTTAATGGTATTTAAGTCACAGATTCCACACTTATATTCATACTAGCTTTCCGGGCGCGGCTCCGCCCGCGCGTATGTCGGTTATCGCGCAAAAACATTAACCTCTTTTTGCGCAGTTGGATAAAAACTATCCTATGTTTTTTCCCAGGTCTCAAACTATTTCCATACCAAATTTCATTCAAATCGGTCCAGTAGTTTTGGCGTGAAAGCGTAACAGACAGACAGACAGACAGACAGACAGACAGAGTTACTTTCGCATTTATAATATTAGTACTGATTTATGTTAACTTTTTTGCATCAAAGGTAATACTTGTAGCTATGACAAAATTGAAGTCAATATTTTAAATATTATAAATTGGCTTCCGACAAGAAAACACGTTTTATGTTACATTATGAAAATATACATACAGCTGTGACTTGTTAGCTCTTGTATTTGCTTGGTACCAAATTTCAGTGCAAGCAAAATACAATAAACAGCTAAACCTAACGATAATAACTAAATAACTAACGATAGTAAAATATTATATGTTAAGGTGATTATTTTTAAATCCGTGCTTCGGAGGGCACGTTAAGCCGTCGACCCCGGTTGTTGTCTTAGGATGGCAATCGTTATAGCATGGTGGTAGGACATATTGCGAATGCCCGCCTGGCTAGCTACCATCCTTGAGTAGAAAATCTATCACCAAGCACTTAACGGTGTGTTCCGGCAGCTGTCCTTGAGAGCTAGTAGTTCTAGGTTAGACTGAACAACATCTTTGACCTCATCATCACTTCCATCAGGTGAGATAGTGGTCAAAGGCTAATCTTTCATTATCATTCAAATAAATTTTTTAAAAAAGTGTTATTTTTCATATCTGTTCCCAAGTTTTAGCCAAAATGAAAATGGTCTTGAAAAAAAGAAATAATGTTGACATAACTAAATTTTCAGTATTATATATGTGTATGAGTTTTTGAGACGGGACAATAGGGGCAGGTACCTTAGCAGTTATAGCACCAGGAAAACGTTTTTGGGAGACTATCCATAAAATTTTAAGGTTTACTGAACTGCATTTACAGATTTTGAAAACAAAATACAGTCAGCAAGAAAATGGTAATTTTACGCAAAAACTTTTTTGATGCAATCGATCCATAAGGATCAAAAATCTCTACTGGACCGACTGAGGTTTGAGTACTAGAAATGTCAGAAATCGCGAAACCTTTTTCCATACATTTCGGTAAAAGAGTCGAACTTCTAAATTATCCCAACTTTTTGCTATGGGTTACTATTAAAACGACTGGCTGAAAAAAGTATGTGAGTAAAATAACGTTTTACATTTCAATCTTCAAATTCGATTCGAATTCAGGGCATTCTTATGTTTTTGCTGAGAAAATTCTAGATTCTTAGTTATAATTTTGTACTTCTTGTTAAAAATGTCTTTAAATTGCAAACGTTTGGAGTACATTGAAGCGTATTTTGTTAGTTATAGGAACACGGAATCCGCATTGGTCTGGTACGCTAATAAGTATCCATTGCGACAAGTACCTACCATTAAGAAAGGCGAATTGCCTTTCTCAAACCTTTTGAAGAATCTCGAAGAAAATGGTTCTTTCAAAAAGAAGTTAGTGCGGCAGCCTCGTGAACTGGACATAGACACGGTCATTTAGTCATTCATCAGCTTGATAAAAACTGTAACTTATCTTATACCCCTGTATTTCCGTACAAATCTATCAGTTTTTCACGATTTCTGACATGTTAGTGCTCAAACCTCAGTCGGTTCAATAGAGACTTGATCCTTATAAGAAACAGGATCGATTGGCATCAATAAAAGTTTTGTATAAAATGACAATTTTCTTGCTGACTGTAATTTTTTTCCAAAATCTGTAGATGGAGTTCAGAATATCTTAAAATTTATGGATAGTCTCCTTAAATCGTTTTCCTGCTGCAACCATAACGGTAAAGGTACCTGCCCTTACTGTCCCGTCTCAAAAAATCACCTAGTATATTAGGGTTATAAATTAAAGAAACTATTTATTTTATATAACACTATTTAATAAAGAAACTAATCGAAACGAAAATGACGCTGCTAAAACTCTCACTCCATTATGTAGACAGCAACATGTGTGAATGAGAGGTTTGCCGGCAGTATTTTTGTTTAGGTTCTTTTCTTTATCAAATTGGGTTATATGTATATTTATTTTGTGTTCACCTAACTTTGTACAATTTTGGATATATACAGTTTTTGTTGAAATGTCGATCTGATTGTTTTTAACCGACTTCCAAAAAAGGAGGTTCTCAATTCGTCTGTTTTTTTTATATTTGTTACCACAGAACTCATGACTTGGTGAACCAATTTTAAAAATTCTTTTTTTGTTCGAATGCTTGTCGTTTGGTCCCATTTTATATTTCATCAAAATCAGTCACGCCGTTTTTGAGTTACACTCTAATAACTGATATATAGTCGTTGACAATGAATGACAATCGATCCCGTAAGTAGCCAGGGTAACTAAAAAGAGTAAAAAATATTTTTTTACCAAAAAATGGACCCGACTTTAACACCCAAAAGTGTGAAATAACTTGTCGAAGTCGGTACCATGCGCACAATATTGTGATAATAGGTACTTTTGAACTATCATGGTACCGACTTTAACAAGTTATTTCACACTTTTGGGTGTTGAAGTCGGTTCCATTTATTGGTAAAAAAATTTTTGGGAAAACTAGTTCAACATCTGTACTGAGCAGTGCTTCTAATGAACTGAATAGACACGGTTTGTTAAAAAACCTCATTTTAGAATTTATTTACAAACTGTAACGCTGACAACACATAATGTATAAAAAAATCGTTATTTTTTTCATGCAGAACAAGATCTTTAGCGGGAGGTCAACCTGCATTTGACTGTTTTTTAGTACTTATTATCTAACTTCAAAACAGGAGAGGAGGTTCTTTACTGTATATTCGACTGTATATTTTATATTTGTGTGCCTCATAACTTATTACAGTTTGTACCGATTTCGATGTTTTTTTAGATACAAAAGCTAGTGCTTATCGTGATCCTTTAATCTCAGTGCGATCTGAGCAGAAATATTTAATTAGTTATCACCAATAATGCGTATTGCATTGGCTTCTACTACATTAATGATGTTGTCAATGTCAACTTTTCGATATAAATTGAACATAATAAACTATATACGACGGTACGGTTTATAAAATTTTTAGTTTCATTTTTGTTTTAGAATATTTTCAGTACGAAGTCGGATTTATATTGTTATATTCTAGATATTGGACTATAATCCAATTTACATTTTTTTAGAAAAGTGGGACCGCTTACATTTTAGTCAAAACGGTAGAATTTTGCACTTTAGTGTCCAAAAGAAACGTTTTCCAATATTGTATAAAATAAGCTGTCCATCTACGGCGTAGGTGTGCTACGAGGGTCGTAGATTCTCTACGCAAGGGTCGTAGATCTATTAATGTATGGCTGTTTAGAATTCAACCAATTTTGAAATTTATTTCTCTTTTTAGTCAAGTGACGTGAATGTTATATTTTATTCTTGATGCCTTGGGTTATATTTCTGTGCTTGATTGTGTGGTTAAACAACTTTGAGAAGATGTTTTTCCCAGTATAAGTTTATATTATGAAAGTGAGCCATGTAGATGGTAGAAGGTTTTCACACATATATAGTATATACACGACCTAAAAGTAACTAAAACATGTATTAGCCTACCTGGGTGAAATAATATGACTTAATTCATTGACATTTTTAATTTGGGACACATGATCATATTTATTCATAATTTAATTATTTTCATATTATTTTTTGACATTTCTTACTCTGACTGATTTGTGCAATTTATATTCAAATGTTGGCCATGTATGTATAATAAACCTTATATAACAATATACAATTTAATGATAAGTATAAGTTGCTATGGCGTTCTTATTATAGCAAATAAATAAATAAATAAATAATTGTAATTGCAACTCGTGTTGGTGAACAGTATTTAAGGCGACTGAATAATCTTGTAATCAGTTTGCATTAATAAAAAACAGAAAAAAAAAAAAATTAAAACCATCGTAACTGACTTCCAACACTAAAAAGTATGTGTGGAAATCGGACCAAGATAATGTGATGTGAGGTAAGTGTTTTGAATCAACTTGGTACCGACTTCAACAAGTTATTTTATAATGTTGTCTTAGGTTTTCGCGATTCCCCCCGACGGTTCCCGCCTTGTCGTGGCGGTGGGGCTTAGTAGCCGTGGCTTGGTCACCCACGGTGAAGCGAAGAGGAACCAGGGGCCGTGCCGACTTGGGACATCGGCCGGCTGGAGGGGCCGCTCCACTGGGCTTTGCCTCTAAGTCCAGTATGGAGCGGCTGCGGTGCTGTCTGGACAGCACCGCATCTGACGGGGAGGGGCCACGGCGGGAGAGGAGTGCCGGTATTACGGTGCGCCGCTCTCCCTACCTTCCGTGGCCACGGCGGGGCCGCCACCGTTCGATGGCGGACGCGGAGGGGCCGCAGGGGAAGAGGAGTGTCGGTATAGCTAGGCGCCGCTCTCCCTATCCTCTGCGGCCGAAGTAGCAGGCGACGGGGCTACTTATCTGACCCGTCGCAGGGGGACCTCGGGCGTCAGAAGCGGGGGTTGTCTGACGCCCATTTGTGGGCTTGGTCCCCGGGTGGTAGCGACGTGCCATCTGTTCTGGTGCGTCGTGAGGGGTAGCACCCCAGGACGGGTCCGGCAACGGACAACCGTGGCGGGTTCGTGGTCAAGAGCTAAAGCGTCCCTGCGGCCCGCCGAGAAGCGGTAGAGTTGGAACACCGTGTGTTATTTAGTCGGTAGGGGCACTTGCTGCTGTGGGAGTAGTTGGTGTCGAGCCCGACATATCCCGGCCACTTTCCCCGAGGTGGACGGGAATGCGTAAATGCATTTTTCACACGTAAATAAAAAAAAAAGTTTTCGCGATTATTATACATAGTAATTAAACAACTTCAAACAGTTTAAATTGCGTTTATTTATCATCATTTTTGTCCCGACGTTTCAAACACTTTGCAGTGATCGTGGTCACGCACCGACTACAACATGAGATAAAGAGTTAAATATACCTACGAGATTTAAACTGTTTAAAGTTGTTTAATTACTAATTAAACAACATATATAAATAATAATATACAATAATAATAATAATAATAAATAAATAAATAAATGATATATAAAAAATATATTAATATAATAAATTAATAAATATTAACATTATATTAATATTATTTTAATTAATATTATTATTTAATACTATAATATTATTTATATATAAATAAATAGTAATAATAACATATATAACATATATATTATACATACTTTTTAGTGTGGGAAATGTGTTACTTTTTAATATAAGATAATCGTTTGTTTGCATTAAACATGAGTATTATACACGCAAAAGGTAGGTATGCACATAGATGGATATTTAACAATTCAGTTCATCATGTTTTGCCTATTTAGGCGGACAAATTTTAGAGAGAAAGCCACTTGAAATATTATAAAAAACAAAAATAAAAACAACTCTCAACATTAATACAATCCAATAGTGAAACACCCGTACATTATTTTACATGTCAATCTGTTTTGTGCACAAATGTCAAAGAATATTTTAATTATTATGTCAAGTCAGTAGGGATTAGAAAGATTAGATTATGTCAGATTATTATCAGTCAAAAATTCGTTTACACTGTAATAGCACTTTGGTCATTAAAATGTTCTTTTTGCTTAATTTTGAATAGGTTAGTATTAAGTTATTAAGAATTATGCTTTTATATTTTTTAAATTAAATTCTCGTACATTTCACACAGATTTAACTACTATACACTACCCGGCAAAAACACTCCCGTTAGGGATCTATTACTTCGACCAGGGTTTCAAGCATATCGGATATTCATTATCAGGGCGAGTGCGCAGTTGCGTCTAGCTCCCGATGTTCACCAGGACGTCGTATACGCAGTTATTATACAATATTTCAATTTCCGTTTACATATAATTATATAGCATCCGACGCGAAATCGGAAAACGCGGTTTCATTGAGAATGGAGAAATTACCAGCCAGACCTAGGGAGGTCTGGCTGGTAATTTCTCCATACAAAGGTCGAAGGGTGATTTTTCCCTTATTTGAGATATTAGGTGCAAAACAAATCATGATATCGATCGGTCCCTTTATTATCTAACCTGTGTTGTAATAAATTCATATTAAAAATCATTGATCCAATTCAGGCGTCTATGACGCTGTTATGAAGGTCAATTACAAATTTTAATATTGAAGTATAAAAATTAGTTAACTTGAGTGTTATGATATGAATTACGAAAGATTTTCATATATAATTTTCGAGGAAAACAACTTTCAAATTAATTATTTAATCAAAAATCGGCACGATACAATCCTAGATTACAAAAATATCAATCGCTGTCAGTACTTCTAGTACTGGACCTAAAACCTCAAATAAGGGAGTGTTGATGTTCACCCTTCGGAGTATGGAGAAGTGACTGGCCAGGTCAGCCTTATATATAAAGGAATCTTTAATTGTATGACCTATAATATGAACATATGCCTACATATTTCTGCTGATATTTTTCAGTCCGAGATTTAAATGTATCTACTTGTATCATTCATTCAATAGTATAATACAATACTATAACAGCCCGTCCACTGCTAAACACAGCCTCCCCTATTAAGAGGGTATTTGCCATAATCCCCACGCTTGGCAGGTGACTTGGGGATCGCATTGTAAGTTGGCAGTTCTTTGGAAGGCGCTGCTAAGGGCAAAATACTGGAAGGCGAGCGCCTTCCAGTATTTTGCCCTTAGTAGACTCTTACGACACCCACGGGACGATATGGGGTGGTGCAATTCTAACCCGGCACCCCACGGGGCATAACACAAAAACCATACTGAAAATTCAGAATTCTAGGTTTAACCACTACGAAGTTATAGGTTTTTTTTTATGCTGGATACGTTAGCCTTTGACCAATAGCTCACCTGATGGTAAGTGATGATATGGTCGAAGATGGTGTTCAGGCTAACCTAGAATTACTGGCTGTCAAGGACAGCTGCCGGAACACACCGTTAGGTGGTTAGGTGCTTGGCGACAGATTTTCTACTTGAGGGTGGTAGCTAGCCAGTCGGGCATTCGCAAAATGCCCTACCACCATGCTATAACGACTGCCATCCTAAGACAACAACCGGGACCGACGGCTTAACGTGCCCTCCGAAGCACGGAAGCGCTCAGTAGTCACCAGCGGTCACCCATCCAAATCATGACCGAGGCGGACGTTGCTTAACTTTGCTGATCGGCTTGGCTAAGCAAACTTCGCTACGAGCGCTTCATATAGGTGATCGAAAATGGCCTGAACTGCTTCGAGAAAAGGATAATACAACTTGACGCTTTTTTACTCGACTGCCGTGCCTCCAGATATCCTACCAAAAAAATAAACTTCCTGTTACTAGCCCGCACTATGTGAGGTCAGCGCTTGTGGTAATATAAGTACCTAGTTAATTAAAGTAACTTGCATTGAATTGGCAACATTCTATTGCTTCGCTAAAACATATTTAAGTTTGCCTTTGAATCATCTACTTAAGCTACGCTACAGAATTCACTTCGACGTAGCAGAGCTATTCCCATTGTAGGCGATCTACGAATGCTTCATAGAGTCTACAAAATCGAATAATAAGCTAAGTATTATTTTCTTACTAATCAACTTTGATTTGGACTCAAAGGTCTAATAACCTACAAAAGAGAAGGTTTCAGTGACAACTTGGATATCTCGGCATATGTATAAAAGTAGTAAATAAGGAATATAAAAAATTAGTAACTCAAGCGGCGCAAGTATGCTAATCTCGGCAGTGGTTACGTATTTGAGCCGTTTGTGCGTAGGGATTGGGCATGTTATGACCGGGATCATATTTTTCAAAACTTATCAAAGCACTTGGTTGATGCGTTGCGTGAGTAAAATGCTGGCACCTGTTTGGCTCAACGAATAAGCATTGCAATCCAATGGGCAATGCTTCCAGCATACTGGGCATGTTGCCAACTGGTAATGGCTGGAGTGTTTGGACTGCTCGTGAGTCTGCAATGACTTGTAGGTTGGCTAAATGCTTTCATTGTAGTAGCTGTAGAGATGTACAAAAAAATTATAACCATTAAGACTTAGAGATATTTGTTAGTTGATCATAGAAAGAAAGTTTATAGTTTATAGCTATCCAAAGATTTAGACTGCCCGTGAGTCTGCAATGGTTTGTAAGTTGTTTAAATGCTTTAATTGCGGTAGCTGTAATGTTGTATATAGTTCACAGTATTTTGTTAATGAAGGAAGACCGCCGGTTTACAAAATAAAAAGTGTATAATATAAGTAAATATATTTTAAGCACCAAAACGATAGGTAAATGCAAGTGTCAATCAATATCTCTTTGTGATTGTTGATTGTAATTATTGATTAAATATACTTATTCGAATATGACTCACTTTCACTACGGCTGTTCAGATTTGGCGATTGGCTTGTCCCGGTCTCCCTGGACGTATGTTAGTGGCTTAGAACCACGTTCGTTGTTCAAATTATCTAAAGGCTTCACGTATGGATTGTTAATGGAGTTTAGTTTTTGATTTTAGTAGTATGACATTAGTTGTAATATGGACTGTTTCTTAAGGATTAACATGCCCTTCGAAGCATGGAAGTGCCCAGCAATTAATGCCAAATACAGCTGATCAGTTAGGAATGACTAAGTAAGCTTCGCTAAGAGCGCTTCAAGAACACATGGCAATACATACTGTTCTGAAATTTTTTAAATTTGGTTATACATACGTTTCTTTCGTGTTAGTTATATGTACGATTTGCTATGGTTTCGCAATCTTCTTTTATAGTAAGATACAATATTTATTCAAATGTTTTAACCTCATCTAGACCCTATCGATTGAATGAGTGAATGAATGAATGACTTTAATTGCGACACACACTTTACTTATTGCTAAAATATACAATTATAGACACATTAAAAAATAAACAAAGTGTTTGTCACAACCCTATACTAACTCAGCAAAAAGCTGGTTGGTTGCAACCAGCGCTGATCTTCTGTTAGTATAGGGAGGTGACCTACGCACGTGTAAATAAACATTGATGAGATTGGTAAATAAAAGTGGTGTAAATGTTTTTTCTTTTTTAGCTGAAACAATCCCCGGTTTAGACTATATAGCTTTTTAGAAATCCTGTGAATACAACCAATGTCCCGTTCGTTAACTATCCTGTATATTGTATGTTGGTGAGTGTGAATTTCACTTATCTAGTGTTTTTTTTATTGAAAACCTTACCGTAATATTCCCTTGTTTTTATAGAACTGGCAAAAAGTTGAGCTTTGTGAGGGCTCGCGTTTATTTTACAACCTGATACTAGTGGTGTCATCTAGTATTAAGTAGATTAACTACGATGTATTTGAGTATTGAGCTTAGTTCTGTTGCAGCGATGTTAACTCTTTGGTTTCCTAATAGATGGCGTTAATTGCACAATAACATTCTATCCAATGAGTACAAAATTGTTTATGTTTATTTTTTAATGGTTTTTTTTAACCGATAACACATCGAAATATGAAGTTAAATGTTATGTGTAATGTTATATATACTATGTTAAAGCACAAATCTATAGGCGTGATAGTTTTCCAGTGAAGTATTTTTCTTTATATGCCTGATAGGTTAGTCTTTGACCACTATCTCACCTGATGGTACGTGATCATGTGGTCGAAGATGTTGTTCAGGCTAACCTAGAATTACTGGTTCTCAAGGACAGCTGCCGGAACACACCGTTAGGTGATTGGCGACGGATTTTCAACTTGAGCGTGGTAGCTAGCCAGGCGGGCATTTGCAAAGTGCCCTACCACCATGCTGTAACGACTGCCATCCTAAGACAACAACCGGGACCGACGTCTTAACGTGCCCTCCGATGCACGGAAGCGCTAAGTAGTAATGTCCAACCAGCGGTCACCCATCCAAGTCATGACGGCGGCGGACGTTGCTGATCGATTCAGAATGGATAAGCAAACATCGCTACGAGCGCTTCGAAGTATGCCACAAAATGTTCCAATTGTGGGATAGAGATGGAATAATCGTAATGGGTATTGTACAGATCTATGTTTGATGAAATAAATATAAATCTGAACTACTTTTGGTGTTTTAATATATCTATATTCAAGTTAGCATTAAACTGGTGCGGTTGTAGATTTATACATGTAACTGATTAGCGACATTACGTAGGCACGATGCAGGGTAATGTTATTGCAGAGGCGGCGCGCCGGCAGCTTGTGTAGAGTACGTCCATGTAGAGAGTGCACCACTTACTCTTGTTTTACAGTGCAAATCGAGACACATGTTTAACATTTTCTATCTCCGTAGAAGTAGAACTCTTTGTGCGAATTTGTCCGGGTAAGTACTGCCACAATACAAATTTCTACCGTCAAGCGGTAATGTTCCCAATACTGTGTCCGGTTTGATCAGTATGGGTGCCGTCGAAATTACAGGCACATGACACTGACAACTTTGTCTCAGGGTGATAGGCGCAGTGCAGTTTGCCACTTGTGACAAATTGCATCTGTTATATGAAGAGAGATAAAACGGGCTTGTTCCATAAATAGCATAAAAAAATGCCTCTGAATTTTTAATATACTCATATCGTTGTTCCAGTTTCATGAATAACAGGATCAATGCTTTTGCACTTATAAATCCATAAAAGAGATACATATTATATATTAGTAGTCGATCACTGACATGTCAGTGAGAACTCTCTCCTTACGAGTTTGTTGCAGCAAAAGTGAAAACGAGTCGAGCGGACTGTAGCAAATGATATTACTAGGCGAACATGACATAACATCTAAGGTCTCGGAGTGATTAGCGCAGTGCTGTGTTAAGTTGTACGAGAACGGTGACATTACAGGAAACAGTTTTATTAATTTATATTGATGGGACGGACCAGTTACCCGCCTGATAATAGGCCTCACGCCTGTCTATTACAGCTGTAATAGACAGGCGTGAGGCCTATTATCAGGCGTAATAAACAGGCGTGAGGCCTATTATCAGGCGGGTAACTGGTCCGTCCCATCAATATAAATTAATAAAACTGTTTCCTCCGTACCTACACTACTCTGCAAATAATCAGAGAGTACTAAATCTAATATAGCACAACTAGTATTCACAAAAGCCGCGTATATTATATTAGGCCAAGAACAGTGTGCGCTGGGGCTTAAATTCCGTGCAGTGTGCGCTCGGCTTAATGCGAGATTTGATTTCGTGCGGTGCAATGGATTGTGAAATTCTTGAGAACTTCGCTTTGTTTTTAGTTCGTTTACTTTACTAAGGAGGACTGTGTTTTTAAAGTACTTTTTTACTTATTATTTGACTACAATTTTAGCTGGTGGTTACTGATAATGCGGTCGTCAGAAGTTCCATTAGAAAAAGAATTAACTCTTAAAGACAACAGCCAAAACCATGCCTGGCTCTCTCCGCACTTTAAGTATAAAACTACAAATACATCGGCGTACCGCGTCAGAAGAGATCAGAGCTATGCGTGACTATGCGATAGAAAGAAACGCCTTGTACCTAGGTGAACATAAATATTAGATACTCCATGCTTTGCAATCTAAAGTGCACTTTATTGCTTCGTAACTATAGAGTCGCTTATTTATTAGAATGACTTTGTGGAGTGGTCCTTCTGATCCTTTTAATCAGTGATTTGAAATATATAGATTAGTTATATCCGAACACCACTGCTCTAAAAGCTTACTAGAATTTACCTATATACATACCTACGCACATGTATATGCAGTTTGTTATGACAAGGAAAGAACGTTCAAATATTATGCGTCATATCTGTTGTTAGAAAGAGACAAATAAGCAATTCGTGTTACCACCGAACCGCCACGAGACGTTCCGAACACCATTATGCTGCGATCTCTTTCACTCTCTCACACCAAACGATACACATATCTCGCTCATCCATTTCATTGCGATTAGTTCCTAAGATAAAACAAAATGACGATATTTTCTATTTCATCAATAAAAGCAATAATTACGCGTGAAATGAAACAGTTTTCTTATCTCTCACAGTGCCTGTATAATTGGTGCAGAGTCTAAAGACACAAGAAAGGCATATTGTCCACAGATTATTCCTAAAAACACGATTAGCGGCGATGTATTCACCAGACGCTTGGAAGTGCAAGACTGGTAGTGACTCAGGTGATTACCCTGAATTCGTCTAGTAAATATGGAGGCCATACAACACATCTACAGGTAAAAAAATCTTAGCTTTTAATTATGTGCCAAAACAGACATGTAGACTGTCTCATTTTCGGTGGGATTTAGCCAGGACAGGATTCATGTTACACAGGAGTTGTCCTCCACCATGACTGTGCTGAAACTAAGCCTTACGACAGGTGTTGTACCATGGATACGATCCTCCTGTAAATCAATCTACACTCGACCACCGAAACTGCTGGAACACTTCGTTAAGCTCTAGGCGACAGATTTCCTACTACAGGGTGGTAGCTAGCCAGGCGGGCATTCGCAACATACCTTACCACCAAGCTATAATGTATGGACCTGGATAACCTGGACCGATAGCTTAACGTAGCCTGCGAAGCACAAAAGCGATCATTACTAGTACTAGCACCTCAACGCATTCCCAGCTTTTAATTTAGTCTAATGATCGATTAGTATCTGCGTTTTTTTATGTGATTGTGACGGAACATGAGGCCCACCTGATGGTAAGTGGATTAACCTCTGCCTATAACAGATGCATTTCGTCGACAAATTACACTGCGCCCGTTAAATTGAGACATACAGTTATTAAGTCTGATGTGCCTGTAATTGTTCTGGCTCTCAATGACTGCTGCCGGAACACACTGTTTAGTGCTGGGCGACACAGATTTTCTACTTGAGGTTGGTAGCTAGCCAAGCGAGCATTCGCAAAATGCCCTTCCACCATGCGGTAAAGCTTAAGCAGGCGGTGGAGATCGAACCAGGGACCTGCAGCACGGAAATCCATAGCTATAACCACTCTGCCATCATTGCTTCAATTGCGTGCTACGATTGCTAGCTGTTCTGAGAATCAGCATCAATTCTGTAGGAGTAATCCGCTTATCATCATAAAGACCAAATTATCACCTATAAAAATAGACTTTCTATTCTAAATCCCTTAAGTGCTCTTTTATTCATTAATGGCTCCTCAACACATTTATATTAATGAGATTCAGAGTATGTGGAAAGCTGCACATTAGTATTTTGTGTTGCGTTGTTGGTACATTAGTTTTGTAAAAGTCTAGCACTAAAAGCTGTAGTTGCACTAATTTCCTGGTCTCGTAAAGCTGTCTTTAAAAAAAGCAGCCAACCTCCAGAGTCGTCCTCAGGCAGTCTAGGCCGTTATTGACCGTTATTCTTTTTAATTTCCCCGTTTGACTTTATAGGTGCAGATAAATGTTGAATTCTGCCGCGGGGAAACTTCTATCGGAACATCGTTTTATAGTTACAGTGCTTACTCTCAAGTTACTTGGCTCCCTGAAGCTCGTTCCTTTTTTAATTATAAATTATAAAATTGTAACAAAAGGCTTACATATGTAACATAGTAAGTATGTATTACTTATGAAGGAGATATTTTGTTTTAATCGGACTTTATTGACTATAAAAGCCCTGCTCGATAGTCTATAGATTATAGTGATTGCCAGTGCGCCGCTTTGTTTCCTTGTTAAAATTTATTATATATTATAGTTGTGTAGTCCAGAAATAGTCACACTATTTTCTCTCGTCTACATTCGTTACTGAACTTTCATTACTAGTTGCAAACATGCAATATTTACCTGTTTGATAACCACTTTAGAAAAAATAATGAAATAGTCTGTTAAGTTTCCGATTTCTATAACCAGCTATAGAAATGATTTATTTATCCATTCATTACTGGTTATCAAAATAAATTAAATATATTTAGTATCCTAAAAACTATATGAAATACAACTAAGGTAAGAATTAACAACACCAGTAAACAACCCGTTTGAGAATTGTTCTTCAAAACTACACTGGGATATTTAAAAAAGTTAAAAGGTAACGCACCAAAATAACGAGTTATTTCCTGTTATTATTTAAAAAATACATCAGACCGGATCTAGTCATTCACGCTACAACAGATCGCAGACTAGCGTACTCAGTTGTATTATATTTGAAAACATGGTCGGTTATTGCTATAGAGAAATAACCGCTATCGGTTATGGGCTATGGCCCATTCGTACATATGATAAACAATTCCGGTGCAGATTTCCCAGCGATTTTCTACCGATTTTCCATTGATTATGGTATGGATATTTAGGGATGGTAATAGAAGTAATTAGACGGTTATTGTTATCGTTGTATTATTAATAATTATGGTTCGCGGTTATATTTATAGAATGTGTACTAAAATCCCCACTGTACTGAAATTCCACTAGCTGTAGGTAGTAACTATCCAGTCTATCACTTTGCCGAATACAAAGAATTAACTAAAGTTCATCTTGGAGATATAGAAATTCACCTTATTATGTCTGTAGTTTGTACCAACAGCTAGGGGACCCTTCACAAATAATGGATTAATATAATCTTCAAATCAAATAAACCCTTTATTTCTTTATAAACTTGTGTATACGTACTGAATTAGCATGCAAGATCTTATTATAAGGTAGCTAGCACATACATGTTTCGCCCTTTCAGCCATACAAATCTAGAATTGAAAATAACGAGATAATTAAAATAATCAAATTCAAGATAAAATAAAGATATCAATTTACTTAAATAGAAGACGTTCGGTAAAAGATATAAGATAAAAAATGACGAATTAGTATTAAAATAATAAGATTTACAATAGTTACAATTTGTCAGTCAGGAACTCACCTATATTATATTTGTCAACTATTATATATGTCATCTTTTTCTTGGAAAAGAAATTGGCTAGCTACCACCCTCAAGTACCAGTAAGTATTAATCTGTCGCCAAGGACCTAACAGTGTGTTCCGGCAGCTGTCCTTGAGAGACAGAATTTCTAGGTTAGCCTGAATAACATCTTCAAGAACGTCATCACTTACCAGCTAGATAACGTGAGCTAGTGGACAATTGCTAGCACATCAGCTATAAATAAAAAACTTTTTCTTGCTTTACAGTTCAAATCTACATACCTCTTTATAATTTTTTAGACCTAGTACGTAATTATAAATTACAGGCACACGAGACATAACAACTGTGGGCAATGAGCAGTTCGGCATTTGTGACAAAATGCATCTGTTGTAGGCAGAGGTTACCGCTTAATATCAGTTGGGCATCGTGCAAGTTCCGTCATAATCACAATAATAAAACTGTTTGTGTTATCAAGCAAACTGTACTGTATGCTTTGCAGACTAACCCTAAATAATATAAATTAATTTCCTTCGAAAGCCTGCTAATTTGGTACAAGTACATATATTATATATGAGCAGACTCAATGTTTTATGTATATTACTATAAATGACTTATAATATGCTACTTTCATGTGTTCTAGGTATACTTTAAAGAAACTTTGAGGGCTCGTTTCAGAATGTCCTAATTAATCCCGAAACTTTGGGTTGCTATGCAACACAAAATAACTGAATGATAAAAATGACAGTTAACATGCAGCGCGTGTCAAACTTTAACCGATAGATAGGCTAAATCGATGACTGTGAAACGCAAAGATAGTGTTTTATTTATTAAATATGTTCTGGTTAGTAAAACCGGAACTTACTCGAACATTCTGAAACAGGCCCTTAATGTGTAAACTTATGTAATTCAACCGTATTCCGTACTTGTATTTGCATCCGTAGGTTATAGGTACTCATTTAAGGTCATCGTTCAATTCCTACTAGGTATTTTTTTTACCGGCGGTATGCCTTTATTAAACAAAATACTACGAACTATATACAACACTACAGCTACCACAATAAAAGCATTTAGACAACCTATAAGTCATAGCATACTCATAGGCAGTCTAAATGCTCCAGCCCAGTACCAGTTGGCAGCGTGCCCAGCATGCTGGCAGCATTGCCCCGTTGAATTGCAATGCTAATTCGTTGAGCCAAATATGTGCCAGCACTTTGATCATGCGTCGTATCGACCAAGCGCTCAGAAAAGTTTTGGAAAATACGATAATTAATTTACTAGGTATTAGTTAGTAAATCAATTATTAAGGTTTTGTTTTATAAAACAAAACCTTAACCTATAGGTTTTAAGAGGCGGTCCTAGCCTGTAAAATAAACAAAAATAATTATAGTTGTCACTTAGTTTCTAGCGCTGAGTTGTACATAACATGTGAGTAACTATGTTAATGAAGACCTTTAAAAAATCAATCAAATCAATCAGTCTAGCCTGTACTACAGCATCGTAGCCAATTAGCTTCTTTGCTCAATGATCTAAGGCTTCGAGTTGGTATTTAACCGAACCATCTCAGGGGTGGCTGCAGTATGGCATAGAACATCGGACTTGAGATTGATATAGGTTACGAAGCTGCCTCGGTGTGAAATACCGCAGCCCTTTCTGAAGGACACCCAGCTATTTCGGAACTACATATTTAACCCTGAACTTAGAAGTATACGGCATACAGTTATGTGGTTGCATAGGACCAGTGTAGAACAACGTAAGTTGAACTAGAGGTGTCTCTCCATCCTAATACGATGGTTAAAGAACGATAGGAAAATTTTGAGTTATGACTCATTGTCATGTTAGCGCAGTCGGTCAGAGCATACAACGGTTAAAGCGGAACGGATGGACGCGGATTCGAATCCCGAACATGAGTATAATTTTTCTTGTCGTAAATTTGTAATTTGTAATGATTGCATAGGATTTTATTATTAGCTTAATTCCTCTGTATGCAGGCATAGGACTGTATAATATGTTACTATTTCAATTGAAATCTTCGGCATAAAGGTATAAGACTGTACTGGGTTTTGTTAATAACTTATACCTCTGGATGCAGTCATAGGACTATACCAGATTTCACTATTTTTTATTAAGTATATGACATACAGGTAAAGCACGGATTTAGGAAGGGAGGGCAAGGAGGTTTCAATTCAATTTAGGTACACATTATCTGTGGTGAGCGCGCTGGTTTTTATATTGCATTTTATTTAATGTAACCTATAGCCATGAGATTAAATAAAGTAGTGTATGCAACTGCGTATAATTAGGTATTAAAACACTCTTGTAATCTTATTTTGAAAGTCTGACTTTGAACTTTGAAAGTTTAAAACTACACTGATGTTTTAATACCCTCTATTATATGATGACAGTTGCATAAACATAAACTCCCTTCCTAAATCCGTGAGGTAAAGGATTGTACAGAATTTTATTATCAGCTTTGCTATGCAGGCATATATTATATAGTAGAAGAAACGTGGAAGATCGACCTTCACCCATCTCATAACTTGTTGAGACATATTTTGTATCAAATATAAATTATTAACAAACATGCCTATGATAACTTGCCTATCGAAAAGTTTTCATAGCTATTAATAGAATTAGTAGTAGTACTAATTTCTTTCCTCACCTTCACTATTTTCATAATCGAATGAATTTCATCTCAACTGATTGTTTTTAACACACAGAATATGCCTAGGCAAGCTTGCCTACTTATTTCTGTGCATGGCTACCTGGCATGCAGATGTGAACAGGTAAGTCAATATATGTAACTACACCGAACTGTTAACTAATCAAAATTGATATCTTAACCAAGATATTTTAATTACAAAACCAATCGTATAGCCTTGCCTGAAAATAATCGTACAAGAATTAAAATGTTATTGAATAAAAAATTGCTATGTTTTCATAGCAATTTTTGGATACCCAAGTTATCATAGGCATGTCTGTTATTATATTTATTATATTTTTTATAAATTATATTTGCATCAAATTATCTGACGGGTGAAAGGTCGATCTTTACCGGCTCTTAAACTGGTAGGGGATTTTATTATAGATATACAGAGGGTATACAAACATATAAATGTACAGAAATTCTAAAAAAAACTCTTAGTTGCGACTTATAGAACATACTTCATTTATTCAATTTGGTTATAAATGCTTTGCTTATCGTTTATTAAACACATAGTTATATTAGAAAGTTCTTGTAATGTCTAAATATGTGTTAATGCTGTATGTTCCGTAAAGTAAACAACATTTACCAACAAGATAATAGTGATATGATAGAAAATACTAAGTAAGCTATGCTTAGAATATAATTTTCTTGTAACCTATGTTCAAAATGGCAGAATCGTTCTCACAGCGGCCATACGGGGTATCTTAACACCCAGCGTCTCGGAATATAGAAAGTACTTACTTGGGTCCTTGCCTACATCAAATGATAATCTTAAAAATAACGGAGCTAGCTTGTGCTCGGAGCTGGAAGAGTTTTGTTCATATATACAGCTCTATTAAGTTATATAAGTTAATAATACGGCATAACTCACGTGAATCAGTCAGATAGGTCTAGTTTCAACCACATTCGGTGGTCTTTTTCGAAGAGAGCTCGGGTACCCATTAAAGCCGATTCATAAAAAAAATATTCCTACAACATTTGTTCGTACCAATGCTGGCAAACGATCTCCTTGTAAAATTTTTAAGTCTTTAGATATTCTCCAAAAATTTTAATTCTTTAGATATTATGCATGAGGGAGTGGGAGGTTTTAAAAAGTCAGTGTTTGGGCTGCTAAAGGAAGTAGAACACGATACCATGGTCTTGTCAACATAGTTTCTCCTTAAGTGGCTGAGACCCCTTTGTGAATCACCACCTTTATATATTTTTTTCTAAATTTACAATCTTAGTGAACCATCAGTACTATATTAATATTATAAATGTGAAAGTAACTCTGTCTGTCTGTCTGTTACGCTTTCACGCTAAAACTACTGGACCGATTTGAATGAAATTTGGTATGGAAATAGTTTGAGACCCGGGAAAAAATAAAGGATAGTTTTTATCCAACTGCGAAAAAAGAGGTTAATGTTTTTGCGCGATAACCGACATACGCGCGGGTGGAGCCGCGCCCGGAAAGCTAGTATTATATAAAACACTTTGTGGTCTTAATTCTCAGCACATGAATATTAAAATGTATATATGTGGTCAACGTCGTTGGTATCGCAATTATTTATACGTTTTGTATTTAAACTTTTTTGTACATTTGTACTGTTTGTTGATCCATTAAATTAAAAAAAATAATTTAAAAAATTATGGCCAGCCGCCTGCCTGACGCCAATTGTCCTTGATGATTCTCCCGTTGGTAAGATACCCCCGCTATCTTTGAGTAATATGGCGTAAGGATAGTAGTTGTGCATGTAATGTGCAGCAACACTTAATTAAAATGAACACACATTTAGGTGAACTTCACACATTTCTGCAGCGCTCGTAGCGAAGTTTGCTTAGCCCTTCTGAACCGATCAGCGAAGTTAAGCAACGTCCGCCTCGGTCGTGAGCTGGATGTTGATTACTGAGCGCTTCCAAGGGCACGGTAAGCCGTCGGTCCCGGTTGTTGTCTTTGGATGGCAGTCGTTATAGTATGGTGGTAGGGCATTTTGCGAATGCCCGCCTGGCTAGCTACTACCCTCAAGTTGAAAATCTTTAGCACTTAACAGTGTGTTCCGGCAACTGTCCTTGAGAGCCAGTAATTCTAGGTTAGCCTGAACAATATCTTCGACCACATCATCACTTGCCATCAGGAAAGATAGTGGTCAAAGGCTAACCTATCGAGCATTAAAAAAAAGCAGCAGTTGAACTCTTTGAGCTATTTTGTCCGGGGAAGTACCGCCACCATAACTATTTATACCGACAAGCAATGTTCACATTACCGTGTTCCGATTTGGAGGGTTTGTGTGCCTGTTTAATTACTGGCACGTGAGATTTAACTTCTTTATGTCTCAGGGTGATGGGCGCAGTGCAGTTGGCCACTTGTGAGGATCACTAGGCCCATCTGGCGTTACCGCTCAACGGTAGGGGGGCCTAGTGCTTGTTCCATCACGATTGCGTAAAAAAACATAAGCTTCCGTCAACACGCGACTGGGTTATAAGTAACAATCTTATTTATATATAGTAAACACTTTAAATGTTTTAAATCGTGTTTATTTATCATTTTCTTACTTAACTATATCTACTCTTATAACTTATGTGTAGCTTATACTTAATCAACACATACTTTTTTTTTAATTAAATTGTCGTGAGTTTCACACATTATTAAATGTTATACAAAAACCGGCAAAACACTCACGTTGGGGATTGAGTACGTCGACCCTTTCAGTTTCGAGCATGTCAGATGCTCATCATCAGGCGCGCAACATTTAACAAACACATACTTATCTACACACTCTCCTGATTTACACAATACACAACCTGATATGTTTCAGTTTTTTTTTATTGATTATTATTTTATAAATAGTTCAATGTATATTACTTTCATAGTAATTTAGTAACTATTTAGTTCTTTCATATATCTTAGAAGATACGCATTAATTTAAAAAAATACTACGAACTATATAAAATACTACACCTACTACAATAAAAGCATTTAGACAACCTATACTTAAGTTACAGGAGCCTCACAGGCAGTCCAAATGCTCCAGCTCACTACCAGTTGGCAGCGTTGCCCCGTTGAATTGCAATGCTTATTCGTTGAGCCAAAAAGGTGCCAGTATTTTGATCACGCGTCGCATCGACCAAACGCTCAGATAAGTTTTGGAAAATACGATGAGCTCCCTAAGAATATTATTTAACATTATTATAAGATATTAACTCATTTAAACATCGGTAGAGAAATTAAAAAAGGAAAGGACTGAATCTCACTACACAAGGCATTCTAGTGTGAGACTCAGAGATCACCAATAAACTTCTAAATTTCGAATATTTTTATAGTATTATATAGTATATACATAATATAGTATATGTAATATTTTTGTAAGTACATAGCATAAGTTATTTTTTCTTTGTTATTATTATTATTATTCCCGAGACGTTTGAAACTTTTTGCAGTGATCGTCGCCGGGATAAAAATAATGACAAACATACGCGATTCAAACCGTTTAATTACTAATGGTAATAAACGCGTAAACAACATAACGTCCTTTTTTATTTCATAAAAATCACATAGTATATTTACAACTATTCGTTCATAACAATATTGTTTTTTTAATAGTATGTGATCTAATATTGCAGTAAAGTTATTTATATTAACAAACTGTGCTAAGTCGTACCTGTGTTACTGTCAGTACTAATATTATAAATGCGAAAGTAACTCTGTCTGTCTGCCTGTTACGCCAAAACTACAAGACCGATTTGAATGAAATTTGGTATGGAAATAGTTTGAGACCCGGGAAAAAACATAGGATAGTTTTTATCCAACTGCGCAAAAAGAGGTTAATGTTTTTGCGCGATAACCGACAACCGCCCGGAAAGCTAGTTGTCAATATTCTTATGTCGGCAGCTGTATAACTAGTATTTCAATCAAAGTTAAAAGTATATATCTCCTTTAAAGTTCCTTCTAGTAGAGCTAGGTGGTAACACTCCGCTAACCGCGTTGTAACACGTAATATAAATTCCTATCCAATATTCACAAATTCTGTGGAAACATAATGTGCAGGGAAATTGCAATTTTCTCAGTATGGTCCCTCGTAAAACATTTAGGGAATAGTTTTATAAAGTGCCTCGGCTTTTAAACTTTTAAAGGATGAAAACATTTCCGGAAAATATGAGTAAAAATTATAGTTGTTCTAACCACAAGCGATAATTCGCATTATCTCCTTTTTTTTCTTTTTTACTGTTGCTGCTAAAACTGGGACTGGCTCCCAAAGACGTCATCTGCTGGAAGTGCTGGAACACACCTTTCAGTGAATTGTTTCCCATCCAGCCATCTTCCTAACAATAAATCTTACTATTAAAACTCCGTAGACGCAGACAGAACATTTAGAGTCCAAAAAAAGTGTATACGTGCTATCTGTGGTATACACTTTCTGGAAAAGTGTAAACCGCATTTTAGGCGTTCGAAATTGCGCACTCTCTCATGACTTTACATAAAACAGTTAGCATTGTTTGTTCGTCAGAATCCTGACATGTTTGTGAAACACCAAGAGATTGCGCCAATGTAACCTTCGTACTAGATCTGACAATTTGTTATCATTACCGAAATGCCAGTCTTCTCTAAAAATAAACGCCCATTATATGGCAGTAAAGGTTTATAATAACTTGCCAGATGATATTAAGAATATGAATGCCAACATGTTTCGAGTTGGATTGCATAAGTGGTTGGTCGAGATGTGTTTTTATTCAGTGAACGAATTCTTTAATTATAGAAATATTGCAACATAACTTAATAAAATTATTAGTTTTTTTTTTCTTGATATTATTATTGTATTGACGTTACAAAATCCTAATAATTTATAATTATTATTACCAACGGGATATTTACCGTGTTTTTGGTTAATTTTGAGCTCCCGATATTTCGGCACTGTTGCAAGCGCCATGATCACGAGTAAACTGAAGTCTATGCCAGTGGATGGTAGGCACTAAGAGCAGACGATCCGGTCAACCCTCTTTCTAGTACGTTTAAAAACTCATATCCTAATAATTTGCATGCTGTAATGGTAAAAAACATGCACGGACATCCCTCTCTATCTGTCAACTGTATAGATGTAATTATTTTATTATATTATTACAATTTTACCATGTTTTTAAGCAAATAAATATTATTATTATTATTATTATGTAACGACATGTCAACGACAGTTTTTTCTAATTACGGTCATTTTTGCGTTGTCTTCCTTAATTTGAATTCAATTTAATGATTACAGCATTTTGATTACTTTTTTTATTGATTCTTTTTCTCTCCAGACTCTGGGTTTATTATCAGTTTAATACAAATTTGTTGTCGTCTCCAATACATCACTCTTCCTGAAGGGAAGGGTGATAGACTGCTAGTTTTGATTTCTAATATAAGTTTGTGATGATTCAGAACTAGCACTGGTTCTCAGAGATAGCTAGGTGATTGGCGACAAACTCTTAAAATTTAGACGTTTCATTCACGCCTCACAATCTTACAACATGAATAAAAAATACGGTTATTTACATATGTGATCTTACTCCCTGTATCCTACCACTTGTTTCGATTAATTAACAAAATGTCAAAATCATTACATTGAGGCAAAAAAATAAAGTCTTATTACGCTTCGCCGCTATCTTGTAGACATGTCGTAGCACCTTGACCTCTACACGTAGCTAATACTCCCAACATTTCTATCTACGATGTAGCAATCGAAGCATACTTAGATCATGCAGCGTAATTCATAGGAAGTGCTAGACCGGCTTACAAACAGGCATTAAAAAGCAGATTAAAGAAAATCTTGATACAAAATATGAAATTTTTCATTATCTTTTAAATATGTATGGTCAAATCTAAAGCACATAAATAATCATCATGCTAAGATGACATAATACACGTAGATGTCTTGTAGGCTATGAATCAGCTTTTCATCAAGTATAGCTAAGAACCATAGCATTATTGGTAGGAAAAATTATAGTCATGAGCGTGATTCGATCCCGCGTTAGCCACCCCTATAGCTGGGGTATGCTCTGACCGACTGAGCTAACATGACAATAACTCATCACTCAAATTTTTCCTCTAGATCTTTAACCATCGTATGGGGATGGACCGACACCTATAGTTCAACTTACGTTATACTACAAAAAAAAAATTTACTATAATTTCTAATGCTACCATCTCTCACTAGTGACATATATATACATACATGACCCCTGTAAATATAGCCCTCATTTTTTTGGGCAGTCGTGTAATTAGTCTTGTTTGTAGTATAACGTAAGTTGAACTATAGGTGTCGCTTCATCCACATACGATGGTAAAAGATCTAGAGAATAAATTAGAATTATGAGTCATTGTCATGTTAACACAGTCGATCAGAGCATACCCCAGCTATAGGGGTGGATAACGCGGGATCAAATCACGCACATGACTATAATTTTTCCTCATGTATATTAGTAATTTTGTAAAGAAAAGGTTATAATAATATTTAAAGAAAAAAGAATGTAAATAGAAGTATGAAATATAGCGACAATTCCGCCTAATTTTCCTGCTGAAACCAACAATATATAAACGCCACGTAACCGAAGTGGAAGAATTTTCAACGCGTTTCGCTATGAAACGAAGTATCATCAGGAAGTCTTGATTTTTCGAGAGACTGACATTTCTCGATCGTGCACTCGACGCTGCTGTTTATTTTCACTTGACGTATATGACGTCACATCGGCTTTGCAGAAACTTTAGACGAAATTGTGGCTATATTTAGATACTTCTAGTTAAGACTATTTAACACCTTCAACCCCATCATCACTTACCATCAGCTGAGATTGCGGTCAAAGGCTTACCTGTCAGCAATAAAATAAAACTTCTTTTGATTTTTTTCTCTAAATTTTAATGTCACTTTTTCTTTAGTCAATATTTAATGTGATATTTATTATGATTAACAAGGCGCTGGCAATATTAAAACGTCTCCCTTATCAGCAATCCTACCTACTGAATACTATAACTAATGATGCGAGAACTGATAACAACGACATTACAAAATTACAAATTTACGAGAGAAAAAATTATAGTCATGTGCGGGATTCGAACCCGCGTCCATCCACCCCTTTTAGCCGGGGTATGCTCTAACCAATTGAGCTAACATGACACAATGACTCATAACTGTAATTCTTGCTCTCGTTCTTCATGCAACCATCGTATTGGGATGGCTAAAAGGTGTGGAAGGACGCGGGTTCGAATCCCGCACATGACTATAATTTTTTCTCTCGTAAATTTGTAATTTTGTAATGTAATTCGCCTAGCAGGCGTCATTGCAAACTTAACAATATTAAAATGATAACAACGACCTTTGGAAGTCCTAAAACTTTAACGACATATTTAGGTCGTAGTCTTACAAAAACTTTCTAAAATGTTGTGTATACATTTTATTGCTAAATTTCAAAAAACGAGCGGGATAGCAATATGATTTTAGTTGAGAGTGAGCGAGACAGCTTACGTTGTAGAAGGCATTTTTCCTTGGAGGCTGCGGGTGCGTCCCTGAGATTTATGCGTCGGTTATCTCCCGGTTGGATTTATTTGTCTGAGAGCACTGCACTGGTGCATAGAGCTAACAATTGCGCAGAGATGACATTTAGGCATTTTTGATCCGACTCTTTAAAATTACGAGTAGGTGTAGTAGGTACTAATATCTAATACTTACCTGATTAATAAAAACATTTTTTTTAAGAAAAAACATCCGACTTCTAATATATAACTCAAATACTCGTCAGGTCTCCCTAAAATTTAAATGGGATCACATGACGAACACCAGCTATTGAATAGGTATTAAAAAAAACATCTAAATCGGTACACCCTATAAAGAGTTATGAGGTAAAACACAAAAAACAGCCGAATTAAGAACCTCCTTTTTTGAAGTAGGTAAAAAATTATCAGGATGCATTTCATAATCCTAATTATTTATTTTGCATAATCAACATTGACAAGTATTATATGTACATACCCAGTTCGGGCGTTGAAATTTTCGTACATTATATTTAGCTAATGCGTACAATTTGTTTGCCCCCTTATAACAATGTTGAATGATAAAGAATACTATAGTAACATCATAATATTAAATAAAAATCGGCCAAGTGCCATTTGGATATATAAATAATCCCCACGCTTAGCAGGCGTCTTAAGGATCGCAGAGTGAGATACCAGTTCCTCAGAAAGCGCTGCTGCACACCTTCTGTGTGTTCCCTTAGTCGCCTCTTTCGACACCCACGGGTAGAGATGGTGGGGTGACATTCAAGCCGGGCACCCCACCGGGCGTTTTTTGAGATGTAGGAGCATAAATATGTCAGTAGGTAATAAGTTTGGTGACGTTAAATAAAAGAGCTTTACTAAGATTTTACGATGGGATGGATTAAGGTACACTAATAGAGGTAAATGTTTGTTTTCGAAGCTAACTTTTGAACACAATCTCACCTAATGTTAAGTGATAATGTGAAAAGGCTTGTTATAAAATTGTAACTAGCTCTCAAGGACTTTTGCCGGAACACACGGTTAAGTGCTTGGTGACAGATTTTGTACTTCTACTTTTCAAGCAATGCCCTACTATGCAAATAAAAAAAATATTAGAGAAAGGGTTCAGGATCATCAGGTAGACATGCAATACATACATGTTTTGCATGTCTACTTTTACAATACATATTTATATATATATATATATACACAGCGTGCTTGTAAAATAGGAGTTTATTTTTATCGGTGGTATGTCTTCGTTAGCAAAACACTACAAACTATTTACATTACAAAAGCTACTACAACGAAGGCATTTAGGCCATTGAAGTCAGTCATTTATTAAATGTTGGCGTCTGCGTCATTCTCATAAAGGTCAATTACAAAATGTTACTATAAAAATATTTTACTACTGCGTTCTGGCCATAATGGTTTAGAGCCATTGCGAGAAGAACGTGCAAGAAACTCGGAGACTTTATTTTATCTTTACTCTCTTACAATTAGTAACGATTTATTATAAAATTATTACCTTGTTAACGGGTGGTGAGGGGAAGTGGAGAATGGTGGAATATCCCAAGCATTTTTGTCTTCTAAATAATAACCAATTGTAAGTTTTTTTTTTTTATTTTAAATAATATCTTATTGATATGCAGCTTGTATTTTCTTTCTGTGAGGACTGTAATTTCTTTAGGAATTTTATTATGCAATGGCACAACCCAAGAAATATTTTTTATGTCTTTGCTAATTTAAAACCTGGTACCGCTAGTTTATTTTTATCGCTAGTGTTGTATTTATGAAACTGTCTGTTTAATTTACTTAAGTATTTTCGACTATACAATATATTTTCAAGAACATAAAGACTAAATAAAGTTAATATGTTATTTTTTAAAAAAACTTCAGTGATACGCTAGAATCCATTCCATATATTATAGCATGAAATGCCTACTTTTGCAAAATAAAGCTGCTTTTTAGGTTTATGAGATGCTGCTTCTCACAAAAATACACATCATTATCTTATGTTAAGGGAATATGCGAAATAAACAAGCTGAGCTGTAGTTACATCCATCAACGGCTTAAGCAGCAGAACTAAGTTTTCCGGAGAGATCATTTATACGAGGAGCCCACGAACTGTAGAATTGATTCCATTTGAATTCACAAGAATACTGTTGATTTTTCAATTGCAAGTTCAACTGGATCAATTTCAATGTTGTGCATAACTAACATTGGCTACAAAAACTTTTAACTTTTCGTATTTTTTTACAAATAGCGGAGAACCATTAAGAGATAACAGATAACACATTATTCACTTGATTTTCTTTCCTATCTACTTCTACTACTAAATTATAGAGGTATCGTCTGTAAATAAAGAAAAATCGCAGAGATTTTTCACCATGTGAGGCAATTCGGTGATATACGCTAGAAACAAAATGGTCCCAATATTGATCCTTGCGGAACTCCCATTTTTATTAAGATCTCGAAATACGTGACACCGTAAACCAACCATCTGTTGCTGGTCTGAAAATATATTTCTATAATATTCAGAACTGAAACGAACCTCGTATAATGTAATAGCTTACGAATCAGGGTGTGATGCTCTACACAAAGAAAGATCACAAAATACATTGTATATAGGCCCTCAGGCAGTCCAAATTCCCCTTACCAGTTATATTCATTAATGTAATTAAGCATGATAGAATGTAATTTAAAATGTTAATATTATTTTTTATTTATTAATTATGTTTCTATTTAGTCCCTGAGGTGCTGGGTTAGAATTGCACCTCCCTATATCATCCCGTGGGTGTAGTAAGAGGCAACTAAGGGAAAAATATTGAAAGGTAAGCAGCGCCTTCTAAAGAACTGCCAACTTACACTGTGATCCCCAAGACGCCTGTCAAGCGTGAGGATTACGGCAAATGCCCCCTTAATAATGGAGGCTGTGTTCAGCAGTAGACGATCCGGCGGCTATAGTACAATACAGTTTCTATTTAAGTTAGTAATGAGACTGTTCATGTTAAATGTAAAATAACATTGAGAGAATGCTAAAATAAACGCGAGCTGCAGTCAAATGCTAGTTTATTAATATATTTATAAGTTAACCAAAAAAAAAATGCTACTTCTAAGTGTTCACAGCTCTACCCACCCCTAGTCTCGAGGCGCTGTAATAGTACAAATTATAAATTTGTGACCGACTGTACCGGATTAAAACGCGCCGGAATCGCAGCCGAAACGTAGACGCAACGCAGCCGCGCCGCCGCCTGCCGCAGCTACTTTATACGCATACGACCGGCAAATATGTGCCTGCCCCGCGGTGTTCATTATTTCACTGGCTATTTACTTTATCCTTCTCGCTTTGTGGTTTTTTACGATTGTAGCAAACATGTATATCCTTAAATTATACAAAAAAGCGCATGATGGGATTCGAGTTGTCACAATAGCATCATTAGACAATTCATGGGACTAAAGCGGCACTGTAGTGCCTCCGGTATTTTCAAATCATTTAAATTCGGTTTATATATCAAATTATGATATGTCCACATACATTGGCATTAGGTTCAGACCAACAAAATTCCTTATTTCATATCTGTGTATTGAATGTATTCTGTTTCGTGTGCCATAATAAATGAATAAATCAATAATCTAATCACATTGTCAGCAATTTTTTCATGAAAAATAATATTGTGTGTCATGAAATATTACAATAATGTCAGCTATTCAAATAACATGGCAATCTGGAAATGCACGATAATTCTAGGTTAGCCTAGAACAACATCTTCGACCACATCATCACTTACTATACTTATATAGATAGTGGTCAAAGGCTAACCTACCGGGCAAAAAAAAACGAGACATCATCGTCAGCTATATGAAGAACCCTTCAGATAGTTATATTAGCAGATCGTTGCTCAACAAGCACCAAATCAATGATATTATTAGGGCCTGTTTCAGAATGTTAGAGTAAGTTCCAGTTATACTAGAACATATTCATTAAACAAAACACAATCTTTGCGTTTCACAGTTTTTTTTAAACATGGTTGAATTGGCTATAGGTTCAAATAACAATGATACGAGTACCAAATATAATGTGTAGTGTAACTAATATGATTTTCAAATGAAAAGTATATAATAGAATAGGAAACTATCACTTAGGTGATGCAGAGAGGGCCCAGTGGCATTAGGTATGTACTGCCGTGCAGAAGGTCCACGGTTTGATTCCTACTGCGGGCTTGATCTTCACCCCATGGTGATAGGGCATTTTGCGAATACCCGCTTGCGTAGCTAGTCTTGACCTAACTAAACTGCTTTTGACGTTTCAGTCCAAATGACGATTGTTGATTAGTAGCTTTCGATTGTATAGAAGATTTTGCCAGAGGCGTTTTTTTTAATGCTATATAGGTTAGCCCTTGACCACTATCTCACCTAATGGTATGTATTATGTGGTTGAAGATGACGTTCAGGTTAACCTAGAATGACTGACTCTCAGGGAAAGCTGCCAGAACTGTGCTTGGTGACAGATTTTGTACTTGATGGTGGTAGCTAGCCAGGCGGGCATTCTCAAAATGCCTTACCATCCTACTATAACGATTGCCAACCTTAGACAACAACCGGGACCAACGTTCCCTCCGAAGCACGTGCACGCTCAGTAGTAATGTCACTAGCGGTCACGTATCCAACTCATAACCACGGCGGACGTTGCTTAGCTTTGCTGATTTGTTAAGAATGGCCAAACTAACTAATACGAGCGATAAGTACGAGAGCAAGTGAAATGCAGTAAACTATATATTACAATTTTGGTGTTACCAAAAAAGTCACGAAAGTAACATAATGCTTTACTTTTTAGGATTGCGGCAGAGTTCTTCAGAGGAATTCAAGGACGGATTTATTTCAATTATTTTGAAGCTATCCGTCAAACTGTTCAGGAATTAAACTGAAAATCACTTCCATATGGAAATGCAGAGGAACTATCACATCAAATCCAAAATCTTAACTTTTATTCAACAAAACATCGGTACCAATTAAGAGAAATACAGGCCTCGATTCGTGCAGTATTTAGCTGAACTTGTAATTGTTCCCCACAAACAGAAAGCGCCTAATATCGCCGACGCGAACGGAGGCGCATTTACGAGCATTGCTGTTAGTTTTTTGCAGGCGCTTCCACTGCGGTATTGTCAATTTAGTAACTGCAATGATGGTGCTGGCCACAACAAACTACGTACCTAATTTTTCAATATCTGAAGCTTAGTAATGTAAAAAAAAGGAATTATAGTATAAAATACTATATAGTTTATTTAATAAATTCAGTCTAATTAGACAAAACTAATTCACCGCCGCGCTTAATTTATCGTAATTATAGCTTCACCACGTGGTGGAATGGAACGGCATTATGTAAATGCTCACCAGACTAGCTACCACCCTTAAGAAGAAATTCTGTCGCCGAGCACTTAGCAGTGTGTTTCGGTAGCAAACCTTGTAAGCCAGTAAATTACAGGTGCATGAGATGAGACACAACTGTATTTCTCAGGGTTGATGGGAGTAATTCAGTTAGTCACTTGTAAAGAAATGCATTTCTAATAGTCAGAGGTTACCAATTAACATTAGATGGGCCTCGTACGAGTTCTATCAGATCTAATAAAAAAACAGTTAACTTCAGCTTAACGTAAATCTAAGTTTTCTTTTTTTAATGAATATTGTAACGCTGATCTGGCGTTATCTATTTTTCTTCAATAAGTTTCACAACCCCCTATATATTTTTATACATTATCGTGATGGAAGAAGCACGAGGCCCGACTGATGTTAAGCGAGAACCTCTGCCTATAACAGTTGCAGTTCGTCACAAGTGGCGAACTGCAGTGCGCCCATCACCCTGAGATATAAAATTGTTAAGTCTCGTGTGCTTGTATGTAATTTTATTTTTCCTTTTCAATCAGTTTTTGATTATATAAGCGATTGGAACAGTAAATTGCTTACAGAAGTTACCAAGCTCAGGACAAAATGGCCAAAACACAAGTGCACATCAAAGCATTACCTACCCCAGAAGTGGTTGTCTAACTAACACTAGGAAATCCCACAAACGGCTGGCTTTGTAAAACTAACTCGAACCGTAACTGCGTTGGAGTAATTAGCGCGGGAAAAACTCGACGATATGGCGCGAGACGAATCAGACGACATGGGGATGTACGAAGAAAGGGTGGAGTGCCCTTTTAAGTAATGAAAGTAAAGAGAGTCTTAAAAAGGCAAACGTTGAATATGTTTAGTAATTAAACAACTTTAAACGGTTTCAATCGCGTATATTTATATATAAAAAAGCAAAACATTGTGTTCATCTGTCGCAATACGATACTACACGTGTTGACCGACTGAATAACGCGACAAAATACGTTTATGTTTTAGTTTCTTTGTTAATAAACGTTTTATTATATATAAGTATTCACTTAGTTAAAGCGCATCCCAATGCGCGTTTGCTAACGTCGAGACGACTGACGACTTTCCAAGTATAGTAACGTGTTACGTTGGCATTGTCGGACGAACGACAAAACTATGTTGCATGCGATTGCGGACAACTGATTTTGTCGTCGAACAACATGGCAATTAGAACATTATACTGACATGGTCAACCCTTAATTGTTCAATTCATATTGTTGCTACCTATACTTAAGACAAAGTAGTCTTTTAAAAATGTCAGACCGAGGGCACAGGACGGAGAGACCTCGATTCATCTGAAAGTGAGAGAAATAGAACAACGCATTATTTAAATAGAGTGATCATTTTTTTTAATAAATTCAAATAGGTTATCTTTTCGGTAACTATTGACAAATATTGGAGAATGATTATTATAGATTCTCCTCCATATTTAATAATAACATTTTTTAAACTATTTTAATTAAACATTTATAAAAGAAATAAAAAATGTAGTAACAATTCTGCCAATTTTTTCTGTTAAGCCGACGCACGTGACGTCACAAACGCCTCTCAGCTAAACCAGAAGAATTTTCGACGCATGTCGATTCTACACGAAACATCCTCATGAGGTCTTGATCTCGATCTCATCTAGATCGTGCACTCTTCGAGGGCACGATCTAGATCAATTTCTAGATCGTGCGCTCGAAGAATCATTTATATTTTTTAAGTGTTTCACTAAAAAATTAACTAAACATTTTCTTAAAAAAATATATTGAATACTGGAGAATATTAAATAATTTATTCATATATCTGTAAGGAGTAAACACTTTCTAAAAACATATTCAAATGTTGTCTTAGGTTTTCGCGATTGTTACACATAGTAATTATACAACTTTAAACGGTTTAAATCGCGTATATTTATCAGACAGATGGACACAACGTTTTGCTTTTTTGTAAATATTACACGCGCAAAAAATTACACACAGACTTTTTTTATTTATAGCTGATAGGTTTTAATATGACAACTATCTGATCTGTTATGATACAGATATGCAGGGGTTGAGGACAGCTGCCGGAACACACCGGTAGGTGCTTGATCAAACAAAAAGCAATACCACTAAAACATTAGACGCAAAAAATGCATTATCTACGCATGTAAACATTTTTTTAAAAGTTATTGTGACGAAATACGCACGAGCCCCACCTCAAGCGGTAACATCCGCCTATAATAGGTATACCTTCAATTTAACTGGATCTTCGACTCTTAATATATTCTTTAGAGTTGTTCCGAGTGTTTGGATCATCGTGTTATCGCCTTCAACAAGTTATTTCAAATAAGGAATAGAAGTACCTACGACCCATTTAAAAATGTAATTATAAGGAAAGCTAAATAATTGTACTTGGAGATGTCGCGTTCAGATTTGTTCACAGCTCCGAGTGGCGCCCATTGCTGTGAGCCGGCGGCGAGTCGAAGTTGCATAACGTACGCCGTTACTTTTTACTTCAGGGTTCCAAATGTTAAATGCCGAACCGCTTCTGTTGCATATTACAAGCCGCTCTCGGGTTTCGGCGAACACGAGTACTATTACCTACATTCATACACTTACATAATATAGTCCTACAGCTCCCGGGTCCACTTGTGGGATTTAACGTATGTAGGGAAATATGTGCCTTATGAGCATAATACCCCACTCACCTCGATGTATGTGGTATGTATTACTAAATTACAAATTTACGAGAGGAAAAACTATAATCATATGCGGGATTCTGAAAGGGAATATTACGAAAGGATATACCTCCGAGAGGGTGCCATATAAATTTCATCAAAATCAGTGGAGTAGTTTATAAGTTACTAGCTTTCCGGGCGCGGCTCCGCCGCGCGTATGTCGGTTATCGTGCCAAAACATTAACCTCTTTTTGCGCATTGGATAAAAACTATCCTATCGTTTTTCCCGGGTCTCAAACTATTTCCATACCAAATTTCGTTCAAATCGGTCCAGTAGTTTTGGCGTGAAAGCGTAACAGACAGACAGACAGACAGACAGACAGAGTTACTTTCGCATTTATAATATTAGTACTGATACTGATAGTAAGTTAATTGAAAAATGTACTCGCTTACCTGGATGATTTAATGGTATTTACTGTTGTCGACGATGAACACTAGGTATTTTAGGGGATAATGATTTTGTTGGCAGTCTTTATCAGTAATCTTCTAGGACACCTTCATCGATGGACGAGGATGGTGGAGTCCAAGGGTAAGGCGTTGGCGACTACTTTGGACATAGTAAAGGTTTTGAATCGGATGTGGCTTAAAGTGCTCCTTTCGAAGCCTCCTTCTCATGGGCTTTCCGAGAAACTATACGAGTGGAGCTCAGGTTTTTTAGCAGATAGGAGCAACAAAGTCGTTGTTGACGTTGCATGCTTCAACTAAAAACTGTTAATGCTGGTGTTCCGCGAGTGCAATCGGACCACCGGATTAATTAGGGTAACGCACTTAGCGCACGATTGAGAGTGCGCTCGTAGTCAAGACCTCCTGAGGATTCTCCGAGTAGAATCTAACCGCGTCGAACATTCTTCCGGTTTGGCTACGTGGCGTTTTGACGTGTTAATATAACAAGACAATTAGGCGGAATTGTCACTAGATATATTTTTTAATGTGTTTAATTAAATTTTTAATTTAATGTTACTAAAATATTTATAAATATTAGTTAGTATTACATAACAAATTTGCACTCTTGCGTAACAAATTACTATAATATATGATATTTATATATAGATTATAGGTATATGAATGATATCGGAAAATTATCTTAAATTTTGATTATAAATCCTTTCCTGAGATACTGTACTAATCAAGCTTAGTTTTCACCTTATAATTTTACATTACCGTTTTTAGGGATCCGTCCAGCCTACCCTTTTTTTAATACCGATCTTGGTAGCACTTGTCCACTATCTGACCTGATGCTCAGAGCAATTATTCTTAGTTTATCAGAGACCCGATGCCCAGTGATGATGCGATCGATGAAGGACTGCTGGGTGTATATAGACTCAGGCAGGGTGTTCCATTTCCTAGCGGTTCGTATGATGAACTAAGTAGCTAATCGCTTCGTTCGGAATGGAATATTCACCATATGGCGTTGGCGCTTCTGAGTATCCCTTCGATAATAGGATATCATGTTATATATGATCTTAGTGACGGTAGTACCGTAACGATATATGTTTATATATATATGGCATGTGGGTACTTCAATAAAGTGTTATTTGTTTCTTACTTCACATGCTGGCTGTTTCATTGTCTCTTAAATAATACTATTACATGGTGTCAGGTGTTAAAGTCAAGAACATTTCAGTGAAAAACTACAGTGTTAGATGGGTTTTCACGAGAAAACATATCAATGAATTCGGAAAGAACTCAAGCGAAGGGCAGAGATATGGCGTACACGGCGCTGCAACAGCCGGTCACCATGAGCGAGGAAGGCAACATGGCTACCAATTGGCATGAATGGAAGTCAGCGTTTTATTATTATCTAACTAGCTTTCCGGGTGCGGCTCCGCCCGCGCGTATGTCGGTTATCGCGCAAAAACATTAAACTCTTTTTGCGCAGTTGGATAAAACTATCCTATGTTTGTCGGCCGTCAAATTTTGGAAGATTAACGAAGAACAAAGAAGCTAAGAGAGATTACGTAATATTGGTATCGAAATTTGCACTTTACAGTGATCCTTCGAGAAAGTTTCTCGATGCTGTGACTCGAAACGTGAACTACGAGCGTCATTTATTTTTTGAAATGTATCAACGTAATGACTCTTCGATCAGGAATACAACGATCGAAGTAATGACTGTTTTGATAAGTTTCTGAGTTCATTGAAGCAAAAAAGTAAATCGTGCGATTTTGGCCAGCTACGAAACAGTTTAATTCTGACTCAATTAATCAGAGGGATAAAGGATTCCGGAATGCGGGAACGAATGTTGGCGAAGGACAAGCTAAATATGGAGGAGGCAGTGTCGTGGTGTCGTGCTGTGGAGTGCTGCCAGCCGGCAGGCGGAAGCATGCGCCGGAGCGGACGCGACCGCCGCCGATCCGCAGCTGGCGCTGGAAGCGGTGCCAGTTCAAATATTACGTGCAGTTATTGTGACCGTAAGCACGGCACAGGAATTTAGTGTTCAGCAGGTAATGTGAAGTGTTTCAGATATAAGCGTATAGGTCATTTCGCGAGAATGTGTCGTGCTAAATTCCTAGTAAAATTATAGAATAGCCGTTAAGGCTATAATATCTTTTGAAAAGTAATAGATAACTGATTATGAATATTAAGAAAATATACGATTATTACTTGTTTATTTAAAATTAATAGTTCAACCACTCATATTGAGTAAAAATGTAACCTGCTTTCTATGGCTGTACAGGTATGGGTAAATGGGTGATTAGATTAATTCTCGGGGTCCCATTTTGTTGTGATTTTGATAGAAATTTTATCATTCGAAACGGCAGCATTTTTTCAAGGCGAGGCTTTCCACGGACTTTAGGTATTTTATGCGAGCGCGACGTATTCATTTACGCGACACAGAGTTGTGTGCGATGCGCCGCGTGCACGCTTTTAGCTCTCCAGGTAAGGTACAGTACAGTCCTACCTACGTAGCGGAGATCACGTCAGTATGACATTTTAGAATGGAATTAACATTTGTCGTGTATTGGTACATACGCCGGAAAAATAATCGGGTCTTGTAGGGGTTCGATCAGTACAGTAGTGTTTATATATCTATACAGTTTATTGTGTACCTACGGTTATTTTAGATGGGTAAATTATCATTCTTAAGAAAAACATTTTTATTTGTGAGAACTACATTAAATTAATATATTAAGGTTCTATTATATTTTTACTAGCTTTCCAGGCGCGGCCGCGCGTTTGTCGGTTATCGCGCAAAAACATTAACCTCTTTTTGCGCAGTTGGATACAAACTATCCCATGTTTTTCCCGGGTCTCAAACTATTTCCATACCAAATTTCATTCAAATCAGTCCAGTAGTTTTGGCGTGAAAGCCTAACAGACAGACAGAGTTACTTTCGCATTTATAATATTAGTACTGATTATAGAGAAAGCCGTTTAATGCACCTATTCATAAATGGTAATTTGGTAATATTATTATATTTTAAATAAATATATATATATACATAAACTTCATTAAAAGAACACATTAAATGTCACAACCATGTCATGTGAGATTCCCAGAATTCAGTAACAAGTCTGTCTGTCACAGTTGTCCTATTAATTAATGGCGTCGAGTGATATAGCTGCGTAAAAATAAGTTTGATATTAGTTATTTTGTAAAACGAGTACCCTTATGCTGTCAAGACCGTGGCTCTTAAAATATGTATTTATGAATATGTCTTCGCAGATTTTTATTAATTTGGTGTGTTTAATAACAATTAATCTAGTGATTGTTTTAAGATGGCTACTTTTGTTTAATCTTTGTAGTTATAGCACGGTGCGAACATTTCACATCCATGGACGTCACAACCGTGGTTTCCATAGAACCACGGTTGTGGCGAGTGGCCCATGGTCGAGACAGAATCGTTTAGTTTTAGTTAAGTTTTTTTAAATTATTATTTTCAGACCATGTATTCAACATAATAACAAATCTCAAGGAATTATATCTCGCGTTTAAAATAAAACCAAATTTCACAATATTTTTGATATAATTTAAGCTCATTCCAATGAACTGTTTTGCAAGTTTAATAAAAAAGATATTATCCAAAACGATACTTGTTAAGTTGAGCGCTTATAGAGAGCATTTTTGAAACTAAAAATATGTATCAATTGTCTTGGTTGTGACAGGAGCCCCATTGTAATAAATTTCATAAAGCTGTCCTGTACAGAGTGCTCAATTCAAAGTCAATGAGTACAAATCTTACTTCATAATCATTGCTCATTAAGGCAACCATCTTCAGGCAGATATTTGCCTTCTAGCAAAATTGGCCAGAAATAAAAATAAAATTTGCCAGATAGTGTCCATTATTGAAGATACAATAGAACCATATCCCGTAAAACTAAAAAAAATTAAGTCATAAAACAGGGCAACAGATACTATATTTAGATATAATGTGTCTATACGCGCACTGTTATAAATCAAAATGTTATTTGGAATTAAAAATTAATAAATGAATTTTAAGTTACTATATAAAAGTAGTTTATGAAAATTGTAAGATAAGGTTTTTAACATATTTCTAATAAACTCAGTTAGTTAGTATGTGTGTTAGCTTCTGAACCGACTTCAAAAAGTAGGAGGTTCGCAATTAGTCTATATTTTTTATTATGTGTGTTACCTCAGAACTTTTGACTGGGTGAACCGATTTTGATAATTCTTTTTTTATTAAAGCTGATACTTGTCGTTTGATTTTTAAATGAAATTGAACGACAAGTATCATGAATGACACTCCAATAACTGAAAAATATTTTCCTATCTTGATGATATTATAGTCTTTGACAGTGAATGACAATCGATCCAGTAAGTAGCAAGAATCACTAAAAAGAGTTTAATTTTTTTTTAACAAAAAATGGAACCAACTTCAACACCCAAGTGTGAAATAACTTGTCGAAGTCGGTTTCATGCGCAAAATATTGTTATACTAGGTACTTTCACCGACTTCAACAAGTTATTTCACACTTTGGAGTGTTGATGTCGGTTTCATTTTTCGGTAAACATTTTTTTATATTGAGAAATTGCATTAGTATTGGATTTGTTAGTAAATTTAAGTAGTATTTTTTTATAACTATAGAAGTAATATGTAACATTAAGTGATTTTTAATACTAGATGGATATAAATTGAATTATAAGTAAAAACGTAAATCTGGCTGTATGGAAACTCATGTTACGTCACGACTATGGTACTCAATGTCACACCCGAGACTTTGAACTAGTATTTTAATATTTTTCTAGGTTCAATGAGCTTGCGAAAATGTAAAGAGTTTTTATGTGTGATATACATAAAAAAAATCTAAATATATATTTTATTACAGTTGAGTTGAGGATTCCCCAGATAACAAGTATAAAGAGATACAACAGAATAAATTGAACTCATATTTTTTGGCATTGGACCTAACAATAGTGATAACAATTTACTAACCTTAATTTAACCATTGTGTACATATTAATAGTATATGGTTCGCAAATTGCGTTAAAAACTACACGAGTTAGATATAGTTTCAAACAATCAATTACAACATATCTAGATTCCATTCATCAAAATTGGTTTTCCTGATCCTTCAGGAACCGTTCGGAAAATCGAGATAAAAATTAGAATACGTTTTATGATATATCACCTAAATCCATTCAGCGGTGTTAAACAAATTTTTGGCAAAAAATGGGCTTGAATTCAGCACTCAAAGGTGCAAAATAACTTGTTGAAGTCGGTACCATGATAGGTCAAAAGTACATATTATTACAATATTGTGCGCATGGTCCCGACTTCAACAAGTTATTTCACACCCTTGAGTGTTAAAGTCGGTTCAATTTTTGGGGTAAAAAAAAATCCCCCATTTTAGTGTCCCTTGCTACTTGCGGATTCGATTGTCATTAATTAGCAATAACTATATCATCAAGATAGGAAAAAACCTTTCAGTTATTGGAGTGTAACTAAAAAACAGATAAGAGTACAACTACACCGCGGTTTCCACAGACGAGTGAAACTAATTCTACACGGTTGTGAACTACAAATATTTGTTAAAGAAGTTGGAGTTGGTTACCCCTCACTATGCTTAAGTTGGTGGGGTGGGCACCTAAAACGTGTTCGCTAAAATAGAGCAAAATTTTTGAGTTCGTCCGATATGTACCTTACTAATAGGCGTGCGCCTAGAGCGCTTGTTATGACTAGTAGTATCCTAATAGATGCAGTGTTCATTATGGCAGACTAAGGGCATCACGTTTGTGACTGAGGTTAATTAATTATCAGTAATACATAATTAATGATCGATTAAGTGGCTACTGCGGGCTTGCCACAAAGGTGCTAAAATGAATGTTGATGATTTCATTTAATCATAGTCACTGACAACTTTGTGTATCATTCTACTACGAGTATTAATAAATGCATGTTTTTTTTATAATGATTGATAGGCTAGCCTTGGACTACTATCTCACTTGATGGTTATTAAAGATGTGGTCTAGGATGTTGTTCAGGTTACCCTAGAATTACTCCTAGAACACTCAAGGACAGCTGCCGGAACACACCGTTAGGTGCTTGGCGACAGATTTTCTTCTTAAGGGTGGTAGCTAGCCAGGCGGGCATTCAAAATGCAAAACGCCCTACTACCATGCTGATACTACTGCCATCGTGAGACAACAACCGGGGCCGACGGCTTAAAAAACGGCTTGACCAATTTTGATGAAATTTAAATAGGACCATACGACAAACATTCAAATATAAAAAGAATCATATAAATCGGTTTATCAGTAAAAAGTTCTGAGGTAACAAACATTTAAAATAAATATACGAATTGAAAACCTCCTTTTTTGAAGTCGGTTAAGAAGCTAAAACACATACTAACTTTTGAATTTATAATATATATATTATTATTATCATATAATAATTAAAAAAGGGTGGAGTAAATCTATACTAAAAATTATAAAGTACAGATTTGATTATATATGGTAATGAAGTTAATACTCAAAGCCCAGTGTATACCCATACACTGGGCTTTGATTATTAACTTCATTATCTTAGACCCTGGGTACGAAATACTAGGCATTTGGCTAAAACTAGATATAAAAACAATAATTTCATTGCATTTTAGCAAGCTTATTGAACCTAGAAAGTTATCAAAAAACTAGTTCAAGTCACGGGTGTGACATCGCATATCATGGTCGTGACGTGACATGAGTTTCCATACAGCCAGATTTATGTTTTTACTTATAATTTAATTTATATGCATCCAGTTTTAAAAATCGCTTAATGTCACTTATTATTTCTATAATCATAAAAAAGACGACTCAAATTTACTAACAAATTCAATACTAAATTCAATATTTTTTTTTTTACCGAAAGATGGGCTTGACTTCAACACTCAAAAGTGCGAAATAACTTGTTGAAGTCGGTACTGTGATAGTTCAAAAGTACCTATTATCACAATATTGTGCACATGGTCCCGACTTCGAAGAGTTATTTCACACTTTTGGGTGTTGAAGTAGGTTTGATAAATAAAAATGCTCACCCGTTTTAGTGTCCGTTGCTACTTGCGGGACCGATTGTCATTCATTGGCAATGACTATATCATCAAGATAGGAAAAAACCTTTCAGTTATTGGAGTGTAACTCAAAAAACGGCTAGATCGATTTTGATGAAATTTAAATAAAATCACACGACAATCATCAACATTCAAATCAAATAAATCATCAAAATCGGTTCGGTAAAAAAAAAACGGACAAATTGAGGACCTCCCCCTTTTTTAACTGACTTCCAAAAAAGGAGGAGGTTCTCAATTCGTCTGTTTTTTTTTACGTTTGTTACCTCCGCAACTCTTGACTGTGTGAACCGATTTCAAAAATTCTTTTTTGTTTGAAAGCTGATGCTTGTCGTCTAGTCTCATTTAAATTTTATCAAAATCGTTCAAGTCGTTTTTGAGTTACACTCCAATAACTGAAACATATTGACCTATCTTGATGATATAGTCGTTGACAATGAATGACAATCGATCCCGTAAGTAGCAAGGGTAACTAAAAAGATTCAAAAATATTTTTTTTTACCAAAAAATGGAACCGACTTCAACACCCAAAAGTACAAAATAACCTTTCGAAGAATATTTTGCGCTACTGTGATAATAGGTACTTTGGAACTATCACAGTACCGAGTTCGACAAGTTATTTCAAAGTTCCATTTATTTGTAAAAAAAACAGCCCTTTTCTTAATATTAACACACATATTAACCTTCACGATACTAACTTTCACTACTTACGAAATCAATTGTCATTCACCGTCAATCAGGAAGTCATCAAGATAAGCGTAACGAGTCGAAAGTTAGCCCAGAGCATGTTTTATTTTGTTGTTTGATATTCATTTTGATCCTGTTCTGTGTGGCGCTGCGTAGATCGAAAAAATTGACACAGGTCCTACGTCGACGAGCTCTGCGAGCGCACTGGCGGTCAAGTGAGCGAGCTCTGATGCCATGAATTCATGTTAAAAAATCATATAAAATTAACATGATAACTTTTTTACATTTTTATTTATGATTTAATTACTTTTATTGATAAGTAATGTATAAAAAAATAATTTAAAATTAAAGATTGGTAAAAAGGGAGTCAAAAATCGTTTTTAAATTCGAAATAGAGGTAACTTTAGGATTTTTTTCTATCGAGTGAAGTTATTTATTATGTGGATCAGATTTATGAATTAACTCAAGAATATGCTTAAAAATAACATATATTTTTTTCAGTTTAATAACCGAGTTTTTTCTTTGAGAAAAGTTAATTCTTGTATGGCGTTATTTGGCCAGGATCGCCTTAAGGGACTCAAAAATGGCATATCTTGCTGATTTCGACATAAGTTACGTTTCTCCGGCAGTCGTCAACGGGAAAATCATTGACTATTTTAGCATAAGTTACCAAGTGAAAAGGTTTTTGAAAATGAAGTGATTAAATATTTGAGTGAATGTGTATTTTAACTTTTATTGTAATTACGACTATAAATAGAGATGTAAGCTATCCTATCTTTCAATTTGGATCAAATTGCACACGGTGTGCAAATCAAATTGGTTCAGTAGTTTAGGAGTCCATCGCGGACAAACAACGTTACACGTAATTTATAAAGATATATTGAAATATGCTTATAAATAACTGACATCCAAATCCCAATGAGTCATACTTACAACACGAGAAGTAGGTATTGATAGTAGAAAACTAATCCTACCTAAATGTAATAATTCATACGGTAAAAGAACATCTCAATTCCTCATACCTCAACTAATTAACCAGATACTTGTAGAAATCAAAGAAAAAATAACCTCTACCAATATCAAAACTTTATTGAAACAATATTATTTGGTAAAATATATTGGATCACCTTTGTAACGCGTACGCACAGTTTGTAGTATTGAAATATTTTTACTTTTTGTGTGCTTGTCCAGAAAGTAAGTGGCTGGATAAACCTTACTTAGGTTTTTAGACACTACTTATCATATCACTATTGTAATACATAATGTTGATAAATAAATAAATAATTATAAAAAATGCATTCTTTATTGGTTGCTTAAATTTACTAAAAACAGACTTGTGGGTAAAAACTTAAAAAATGGTTTGAATAGAAGCTTGTGTGGGGTGAACAATGTTACCTAATAATGTTCAATCAAAAATATTCAATAAGTCATAGTTACAGGTTGTCTAAATGCTTTTATTGTAGTAGCTGTAATGTTGTATATAGTTCATAGTATTTTGTTTAATAAAGGCATACAGCCGGAAAAAAAACTAAGAAAAGCTGCCACCACAAATAATGACAAACATTTCATACAAAAGTTAAAACAATTATTTAATTAAGAAAAGATTTTTTTTATTGCTGATAGCTAAGCCTTTGACCACAATCTCACCTGATGGTAAGTGATGATGTAGTCGAAGGAGTTAACAGGCTTAAACCTAGAATTACTGGCTCTCAAGGACAGCTGCCGGTACACACCGTAAGGTGCTTTGCGACAGATTTTCTACTTGAGGGTGGTCGCTGCCACTGCTGTAACGACTGCCATCGTAAGACAACAACCGGGACCGACGGCTTAACGTGCCCTCCGAAGCACGGAAGCGCTCAGTAGTAATGTCACTAGATGTCAACCATCCAACTCATGACCGCGGTGGACGTTCCATAACTTTACTGATCGGTTAGGAAAAGCTAAGCAAACTTAACGCGCTACGAGCGCTTCGAAATCTACAGGCAAGTTTCCATTTTCTACAGGCAAGTAGGCATTTTTTTGCTGAACGTGGCAGTACAATGTAGTATATTTCAATATTAAAATTTGTAATTGACCTTCATAAGAGCGTCGTAGACGCCTAAATTGAATAAATGATTTTGACTTTGACTTTGACTTTGACTTTGACCATCCTCTGTGACAATGAGCAGCTCCCCTGAGTCGGCCGGCAGCACTAGGTGAACGTCCACTGTTGCAATTTGATTTTTACTACCCATAGTACCCATATATTAATTATTACATACAAAATGTCGAAACAAACAAAACTATATAGTCACCCAATATTTTATACATACATAATATAGATATAGACACCTTACATACGTATATATATACGTATGTAAGCAGGTGTCAAATTATCGATTTAAATAAATACCTACCCACTGATCTACATGTTATCTCTAAAATCATAACCCTATTTTAATATTGATTGTACTGTATCATAGTCCACTGCTGAACACAGCCTCCCCCAATAGGGGAGAAGGGAGGGGGTTTGCCATAATCCCCACGCTTGGCAAGCGGCTTGGGTATCACAATATTGCTGTAGTCAGTAAAAATGTATGACAACCCTAGTATTTTTTCCTGTAAGCGTTTTCCTGGCCCCAACCATGTGGTGAATAAGATCACTTGATTATCGTGGTTATTTATATTTAATAATATGTATTGTATATAATAAGTCATAATAATTTGAATTTTGTAACTAATAATTAATATTTTAAGAAAAAAAAAACTGACTTCAAACATAAAATACACATTATAAGATATAACTCTTAATACTAGTTGTCAGATCAGATCTCACTCAAATATAAATGAGACTACACAACAACCACCATTATATAAAAACACCAATATCGTGCAGAATAATGAAGTAAAAAACACAAAAATCAAATAAAAATACAGTCAAATTGAATACCTCCTCCGTTTATGAAGTTGGTTAAAAAACAGACCGGTTTTTTTTATATAGCTGATAGGCTAGCCTTTGACCACTATCTCACCTGATGGTAAGTGATGTGGTTGAAGATGTTGTTCAGACTAGCCTAGAATTACTGGCTCTCAACGACAGCTGCCGGAACACACCGTTAAGTGCTTGGCGACAGATTTTCTACTTGAGGGTGCTAGCTAGCCAGGCGGGCATTCGCAAAATACCCTACCGCTGTAACGACTGCCATCGTAAGACAACAACCGGGACCGACAGTTCAACGTGCACTCCGAAGCACGGAAGCGCTCAGTAGTAATGTCACCAGCGGTCACCCATCCAACTCCTGACCGCGGCGGACGTTGCTTAACTTAGCCGATCGATTAAGAACAGCTAAGTAAACTTCGCTACAAGCGTTTCGAAGATTCCAGATGTTATACCTACTAATCCATAAAATACTAAAAAAAACGATTGACATCTACAATAGTGTGTAAAGTTCTAAATTGTTCCTATTCACCCCATTCTGTAGTTCAAGGTTCTGTAACCTTAGAGTTATAACAGACAGTAGGACAGAGTAGGTTTAGTAACAGGATCCCATATAAAGCTAATGAATACACAATTTTATATGCTTAAATAACTGGTTAGCCTGGTGTCAAGCTTCTGCCTAATAGTACTGATGGTTCATAATATAAATATTTTCATCCTGGCACCAGCTTTGCCAAAACCCACTCAAGAACTTGAATCTCAAACGCTTTAAAATACTACCCAAGTGTTACCCTAGATTCCAATCCATAATGTCCATGATGCATGGACAGCAATGCGAACCTGGTGAATGAATTATTGAATAAGGCAGCTAGATTTTCTAATACTTACATCTTCTTGGCGTAGTGAAAGATTTCATAGAAATGTTGAGGTTTCATATTCAATAATATCATTCAGTAGTCAATCTCATTATTGACTAGCTGGTTATAATGGAATCCAGAACAACATTAGCAGCAGCCCATTGAGCTATAGTGACTTACTGAAGGTAGCTATTTGTATGACAGAGACAAGTTCCATCCATAGGTTCACTGTGTGGGTGCCGGATCCATAGCATTGTAGAGGAAGAGGCCAGAGGGTTCTGGAACTTCCAACCCAGGGAGAACAGTTAAGGGACCCATTTACGATGCCATCAATGCTTTCCTTCACCGCTCGAGCCTTCACCCATGCCTAAGCCAATTTGGTAAGATCCTACTAATGCCGCATGTGACATTCTTGAGCGGTGTAAAAAGTACATTATCCATTACAAGTAAAGATGATATAACATTACAGATATGAAAGTGTCTAAAACATAAATCTTTATTTCATTTTATTCTTACCAAACTTAACATTTTTATTTTTATTCAACTTAATTAAGCCCGTAGAATCATCATTCAACTGCTGGAAGAATGCTTTAGATGTCTTTAATGACTTATTGTTAGCTTCAGTACCCTTCTTAGTATTTCTATGGTCAGTGATCTTTGTAACTTGACCACCTTTGGCACGTTGGAACTTCTTCTTTTTCCTTCTTTCTCTTTTCTTGTCAGTTTGTGTCCTTTCTTCTTTGGTCATCAATTCTCCTTTTCGCTTCTTTTTTACTTCTTCTGGAGCCAGTAATGTAGCATCACTAGTAGCAATTGGAGCAACCTCCTCCATTGAAATTGCTGGTGTGTTAGTAACAATTTTGACTTCAGCGTGGGCTGCTTTAGGTGTGTAGTGATAATGGCATAATGCATCAAGTTTTGAAAATAGTTGGCTCATTGCATCTCGGATTTGAGTGTGAGCTTCCGGTTCCTTTTCCTCCTCAGCCTCACCAGAAGTTGCTTGTTTTTGCTTAAGATATTCTGCTTCGTAAACTTGGGCTAAGCTGAGCTTGCTCTTTGAGTGGTCAAGGATCTCAGTTTTGCGGAAGCTGAGTTGATCATCAACTGGCTTTTCTTTCTTTTCGACATCATCCCAAGCTTTGTCCTTTATTCGCTGTCTTATTATATCTTCCAAAGTAAGAGTGGTCTGTTCTGTTATTATTGGTGCTGGTCTAGAAGTCAGATCAAAGTCAACTACCTCTTCTAGTAAAGAGTTTTGTGGACGCTTTGAAGCATCCACTTCTCCTTTAAGTTGCCAAGGCGCTTCGTTCAAGGTCTTCTCTTCCAGTCTTTGTATTGTCTTCTGCAATCTTTCTTGTCGCATTTCAAATTCAGATTTCTTTTCATTTGAGACATCTGCTATTTTTTTTTCACTAACTATGTCATTTACATCTGAATCTGAATCTTCATCTGATAATAAGGTATCAGCAAACCTGACTTTCTTATCCTTCTTTTTGAGTTCTTTAGTTCTAGCTATGTCTCCATTGTGGAACTCATCATTATCTATCTCATTTTCATGATCCTCTAAGTCATTTTCATCAATGCTACTTATTTCATCATCAGGTTCACCATTTTGTTCATCGTTATCATTTTGGTCAAAGAAGCCTGAATACTTAACGTCTCTCGCTCCTCTACCTTCTTCTGCATCGTCTTCAGAATCAATGTCTTCAAACATATCAATAGAATCTTCATCACTATCTTGTGGAACCTTTTTTCCCTCATTTCGCTCTTCTTTCAGCAGGAATTGTTCCATTTCTTGTAACTTGAAGAACTCATCATCAACTATAGAAGCTTTTATTATGGCTTTTGGTATTTCATTCTTTTTAATGGTTGTATTTATATGCTTTTTACTTTTTTTAAGCACAGGTTTTTGCTTTGTTGAAGTTATGTCGTCTTCTAAGTCTTCAACCGCAACTTTTTTGTCAGAGTTAGTCTCTACAGGAAATTTTAACTCGTCTTTCAAAGACATAAAGTTGGCAACCTCCCATACCAGTTGGTCCCAACACTCGTTGTTTTGAAGTTCAATTTCTTGCCATATTTGCTCCTCATCGAAGTCTTCGACAATAAGCTCCGGTAAGGCACCTTTCTTCTGCCGTTTCACACCCTTTTCTTGTGCTTTACTGAAGTCATAAATAGATTTGACCAAAGTTTTAATATCATCTTTCAACTCTCTTTGTACATTGAGAAACTTCACTGGTTTCTCTGTGAAAACATTAAATTTGTTGAGTATGGCATCCATATTAGGAGAAGCCATAATGACGTTTGTTATTTTACTGCCTAAAACAAAATCAAAAACTCTTTCACGTTACTAAAATTCATAAATATCCTTTACTTTTTGATCAGAACTTAGATCTAAATTACAACCAAAATAACACGCGGTGTGCATTTGACGTTTGACTGCTTGAGTCCCGTCAAAAATTGACAGTGTCAGTGACAAGATCTAGGCGATACCCATAGATGGTAGTGTCTACGGCGACAACTTATTGGTTGCACCTAGGAAGAAATATCTATGATACTTCCTCCTAGGGTTGCACTTACAGACTCCTAAACCTTGACGCTATATTTAAAATAATGTATGGTCATAGCATAGTCAAGTATGGTCATAGTCAGTGATCGGAGTAGGCAGACCTTTTCTTAATATTTGTGACATGCTTTCATAGTATGGACATGCCTGATATTTTGGGATTCACTGGGATTAAAAAAATTACTTATTGTTATGGTTGGTAAAAATGATTTTATACGTTGGTACTCGTGCAGTGATTCAGAATCATAACACAATAAACAACGCACCCGACAGAATGAGCTATACTATTCTTACGAAATAATAGAATTCTATAAGACACAAAATAAATAGTCTCTTGCGCTGCGCTATCGTCTTCTTTATACATGTATGAAATAGATAGCTGCTTTTGTTGCATAGTATTAGGGGCGACAAGGTTGCCAAACTTATGCTCATAGTTTCGGAGTATTATTGAGTTATTACGGATTCGATTCTCACGCGTTAAGATGGTTTAATAGTTACCTTAGTAATCGTCACCAATATGTGAAACTCAATCGGGCAGATGGTCTACCACTGATGTCGGATAAAATGGCGGTAAATAGAGGAGTGCCGCAGGGATCCATTTTGGGTCCGATCCTTTTTATATTATATTTGGCTGATATCAAATCGCATATAACAAACTGCCAATATCATATTTATGCTGACGATATCCAGGTATATATATCTTGTAAACCGATCAATATTGATGATGCTATACACAAACTCAACGAGGATCTCTCAAAGATAGCTTCATGGGCCACAAATAACTGTCTCCTGCTCAATCCAATAAAAACAAAATACCTAATTTTCGGAAATAAACATCACCTTCAGAAGCTAAACCCGACGATCAATGTTACACTCGTGGGTGAACCCATCGAACGGGTATATGAAGCACGCAATCTGGGGTTGTTAATAGATAGTGAACTACGCTATGAAAAACATATTGCCAACGCTATCAAAAGTTGTTTTTATAAACTTAAGGTCCTTTTTAAAATGAGACCATACCTAAAGATAGAGCTACGCATACAGTTGGTAGAATCGCTAATATTATCGAAATTAAATTATATGGATACAGTCTTTGGCCCTAGGTTATTTGCTAAAACGCAAAAACTTCTACAACGTGTCCAGAACGCGTGCGCTCGTTTCTCTTTTAATATTCCGTTAAGGGCACACGTGACACCATATTTCAATAAGCACTCAATTTTGAAATTAAGACACCGTCGTAAGCTTCATTTAGCATGTCTTCTATTTGGCGTGATAAAATACCAAGCACTGGCTTATTTGTATAACTAACTATCCTGGATGTCGAGCCGGAATCCTTATGGATCCCAATCTCGTCAATGTGCGATACAGCTCGTAACAGAACGGCCGCCGCTCAGCCGCTTTCAGAGGGAGTTTCCGCTACGCCGCATCCAAGTGTTGGAATAATATCCCACCTCCAATTAGAAACTTGACATGTTTACATAGTTTTAAATATAAATTTAAAAAATGTATCTACATTCATCAAAAAAGTCAGGAAACTCAAACAAATGACACAAGCGTTATTTAAAAATATTATTTTTTTAAAAATACAGACGAATTGAGAACCTCCTCCTTTTTTGGAAGTCGGTTAAAAATATGAAATTGTTTACCTTCCACACGAAAGCTGCTTAATGATAGATTCGTTTCTTCTATGTAATATATTGCTAATTGTTTGTTGTAAATATTGAAGTATCTAATTATATGTAACCATGCGTAACGTCACCTACCGACCTCAACGGAAGACCAACGCTGGTTGTTAACGATCAGCACTATGTTGAGTTGGGGTCGATTTGTGGCAGAGGGCTACAAGAATCATTTTATTACATCTTGTATTTATTGTTTGTATTTTTGTGTCGTGTTGTAAGAAATGTTTTTTGGATGTTTTTTGCCATAAATAAAGCTTATTCTTATTCTTAAATAAGCTCCAACTGAGCTAATGCTTAAAAAACGTTTCGAGTAAACTGTATAGCATCAGTGACATTAAATAAATTATTCCCATACTTCAGATAATTTTCTTTGAATATCTAACAAGCTTAAATTCATCGGATTTTCTTTATAAAATATCTTTCTTTATTTCTCTCTTGGGATCCCGGTAATATACAATTAATACATTTAAGTTTATACATTGTTTTACCGAAATAGCTCTACCTACCTACTCCAATTCCTGCTTTTTACGAACAAATTAATATGCCAGCGTTTACTTACATCATGTTCTGGCCTTTTTTGACGTAGTTCAAAAAAGTACGTACTTTTTTTACGTAGTTAGTATTTAATGCCAGAAACATCATGATGGAGCCTGGTTCAATAAACTTGTTGAATCGAGAGCGAAGCGGCACAGAAGCGCTACCAATCCACCTGACATAACATACACCTGTGGTATGTGTGGACGGCATTGTCGGTCTCGCATTGGGCTTTACAGCCACGTAAAACGGTGTTTACAGCCACTCCAAAAACTCTTAAAATCCTTTCTCAAGCACTGAACACAATCGTCTGTAATAGACGCAAAAGACCAATGATGATGATGATTTACAACTAAAATAAAATAAAAGTGTAATGTAAAAAAGTTAATCGACTTCAAAAAGAAACAAACTTAAAATTATGATTTTTACGATGTACACGAAATAAACCAACATCACTTGTGAAAGGTTTTTTTTAGCTGATAGGTTCAAAGGCAAAAAACTACATCAAACAAAAAAAATACTACATCTGATGGTGAGTGATGATGTTTAAGGAAATGCATAGGAAGATGGGCCATTAGGCTGCGTATCCACCAGAAATGTGCGAAGAAGATGAGCGGTGTGCACGGAATAAATTCTCCAATATGATCACTTTATTTCCCTAGCCTCGCTGAGCGTAGTGATCCTATTGGTAAATATTTTCCTCGAACACCGCTCATCTTTCTGTCACATTCCTCCAAGTAGATACACAGTCTAATGGACCAAGTTCCACAAGTGATGTTGAATAATCACGTGTACAAAGTAAAAAAATATAAATCCGCGCACGTTTCTGGTGGATACACAGCCTTACTGCAATATACGCTTTACTGTTCTATGGGTAATATTATGATTATTATCTGTGTCTTAAGTTATCGCTGGTCTGTTCATTCATCCTTGCTATTCGTTCAGTTCATTTCATTTCAGAACTTTTTTTTTAAAATAATTTTACTTGTGTTGCGATCCATGTGTACACTTTCTTTCTCAAATCTTTTTATCGTTGTGTAGAACTCGCTACCTAATTTTTCAGAATGACATGCATTAAATAATTTTAATTATATATAGTGTAGTAATTGCATTTAATCCCAAGGCTTCCACAACTTCACCAACTTGACTAGTGAGTACAATGCACCGTAACTGCATTCGTGGTATTTTCTTAAATGTTTCAGTTCAGTGATCATGGCGTGGGCTCTTTATGTTCCTTGCTCATTGGTGAACTCGCCCACGTAAAACACTAACTGGCTAGTGTAATGAAAAGTTTTAAAACTTGTTTTTGGTAAAGTGAAAGGACTAGGGAAGTAGGTATTTACTGAGAGCCAATAGGCTCCGTCTATATCAGCCTGTTTAGGTCATGTAAACAATCTACAGGTTGTTAATATTTCAATTATCATTATTATAGAAACAATAACATAACAATTCATCTTGATGTAACAGCCTTAGTGTAACCCTATTGGTGTTCAATTACAGTATAATGGAAGGCCAAGATATGGAGATGAAATTCAGTGGAAACAACGATGTTGGTGGTCTAGAGCTGTGCATTGTTTGTGGTGACAGGGCATCTGGAAGACATTATGGAGCTATTAGTTGTGAAGGTATGCTATAAATTATCTGTTTATGCAAAACAATAACTAGGACTAAGCCTTGTATGCTACCACACACTGAATGCTCGCTTTATCTGATTTTATTGAGAAAAACAAAAAAGTAAAACATTTAACCATATTTTCACCTGTTGCTGCTAGTAAGGGATGATGTGTATGTAAATTATATCAGCATTAACATACAAAATTAGCTCTGAGAAACAGCTATCCACAGGTCTCTTAGATAGGCACAGAGCACCAGTACCTATCCAAGAGATCATGCTTAATAATCTGACAGCATATGACTGTCTATGCTAAAGTCAATTAATTGTTAAATCGAGGATACAAAACATGCTTTTGGGCTGCTGGTATTAGGGTTTATCAGGGTAGAGACACTACCACACTCTACTTAAAGATCATTGGCCTTTTAATGAGCAATAATGTTCAGGTCAGTGACCTTGAGGTAAACATCAATGATCTTGAAATAAAACAGTAGTTTCTCCACCCTAACCAAAAGGTCACTGACCTTGACATTGTTATTCTTGAAACCAAGTTCATAAGACTAAAGCTAGAGAGTCTGACACAATCTTCTTTTGACAGCTCCTTAAACATTCACCAAGTTTATCCTGGGCATGGAATACTTGGGATCAGAATAATAAATTACTATTGGCAGGTCGTGCAGATAAAGGGCTTCTACCCACATACTATGGCTGCCTTCAATAGTTGAATTAGTCTACGAGCTCAATAAGAAAATAATATTGAGTTTGATATATTCATTAATAATAATAGTATTATACTAGAAAATCAGTCATTACAGTCATAAAAAGGTGGATTCAAGTAGCTCAGTCATTTCCAGTACATTTTCATGTATGGGTAAGGTGTGATTGAATTGGCTTGCTTGATCTGTAGAGGTTAAGACTCATCAGCAACCTTCTGAAATATAAAGCTTACATACCAACTTAAAAAGTTGATTCACAAATTCAGATTCCTTATTTACCTAATAACAATAATAACACCTAAAAAAATACTTTAGAATTGCATCTTTATATTATATACATACATGTTGAACATTTTGGAGAAAATTTCTTTTTTTTTAGTATATTCTGCACACTACAGACTCATGATCCATACTCTTATTTGATTATTATTATTTTTTGGTTACTTAAAATCAATTTTAACTATAAGTTCATTCTCTAACTTATCAATATTCTTCCTGAAGTGAATTTAGCCTAGTGTTAGTTAAAATATCTTAAAGCTAAAGTTAGTCCATACTTTTTTTTTTTCTCCTTATATCTAGTTGGTTAACTTATTACTTTATACATTTAATACTGATACATTTAGTTGTTAAAGGGCCTACCACCGATTCCGGTGATATTTTGATTACAGCCTCCATATCCTCTTCATTTTTGTTTCGTATAGCCATTTTTAGGTTATAGTCGACTATGTTTTTATAGTTAGCCTCCGTTGCCTGCCTGACGAATCCTCCAATGGCGTCTAAGCTATCCTCGGTATTGTAGAGAATATTTCTTTATGACAAACCAAAAAAATCATATGTACTGATCCCTCCTACAAAATTTCATGGAAATTCAATAAGGTGTATGTCAGCTCAGATCCACAATTTGTCTCAGAGAACAAGATATACCAGAAAAGCATTTTCCTAGGTTTTAATTCTTCTCCTTCAGGTTGCAAAGGCTTCTTCAAGCGTTCAATTCGCAAGAAGCTCGGGTACCAGTGCCGAGGCAGTATGAACTGTGAAGTGACGAAGCATCACCGCAACCGGTGCCAGTATTGCCGACTGCAGAAGTGCCTAGCTTGTGGCATGCGGAGTGACTGTGAGTATCTTTTTTAATAAAGTTAAATATATAATGCTTTGTGTAGTCCTTTTGATTTGCATGATTAATTATTATTATAATAACTGATATTTCACTTCAACCTCAAATCTATTGTACAGATGAAATTTTTAAAATTCCAAAGATTAATTATAATTAATCTTATAAGAATATTCAATTAACTATAGCTGCAATTGCGCTCAATCCAACGGAAAACGATCGGGGATCGCAGCTCCACGCTTCTGCGTGTAGTTATTGAAAAATGTTGAATTTAAAATTAATTATAACAAAAAGATTCAAAATTTTGAATAAAAACTACAATTAAACTTGAATAACTTTGTGACTATTGACTCTATTAATCTAAAACCAACGCAGAATAGGGTGCTACCGGCTATTTACTAAACACAAAAAGTACATACACTAAGGAAACAAATAATGATAACACAAAAAATCTAAAGATCTATTATAAAATTTGTCCAAAAGTAGGTTTTTGTTGCCTGGTGTAAAAATTTTTTATTAAACCTATTTATGAGACAAATCTTTTCATATGCTACACTCTATATATTAACGTGAAATTGATTACCTCAATGATGTTTCAAATATATTAATGTTTTAAATAACTGACTGTACTCATGCGTTTTGGTCGAGATGGTCAACCGAGGTTTCAAGCATATCCGATGCCCTTCATCAAGTGAGTTCACGCGTCTAAATCGCGGCGACGACTCAACTATCAGTGACTCCACACAACTGAGTCAAACAAAAATGCTTCAAACATAATATAGGTTTTCGCGATAATAACACATAGTAATTAAAAACAATAAACAAAAATAATGATAAATATACGCAATTTAAACCAATTAAAGTTGTTTAATTACTATGTTTCAAACACTTAACAGTGTTACTATTTTAAGTGCGTTTAATATAATATTAATTCAAATTAAATATGCTGCTAATTTAATCTCTTTAAGTTGTTAAGATTAATTATTTCAGTTTTTCTTTTTGTGCCATCATTGTATTTTGGCCCTTGAATACTTCATCAGTCATTCATTAGCTGATTGCACTATGTGGTAATGGAGACTTCTATATATGTATATAGTACTGTTTCATTATTCAGGCAACAAGGAGCTTGAATAGTTAAGAAGTTCATGAAATGATTCGATGATCCCACTGCAGGCTTGAGGTTCATCGCATGGTGCGTTTTGCGTATGCCCGCCTGGCTAACAACCACCCTCAAGTAGAAAATCTGTTGCTTAGCACCTAACGGTGTGTTCCGGCAGCAGTCCTAGAGAGCCAGTGAAATTACAGGCACATAAGAATTGATAACTATGTCTCAAGCTGACGGGCGCAGTGCAATTCGTGACTTATGACGAAATGCATCTGTTATAGGCAGTAGTGAGTCCGCTTAGTCAGGTGGGCCTCGAGCTTGTTCCGTAAAAATAACAATAAAAAAAATTACAATCATCACCTGCTATCAGTACTCATATAGTGACACCTAATGAGCAGTAAATTCTTGTTCACGTTTACGGCAGCGGTCCAGCACGAGCGGAAGCCGATAGTGGACAAAGTAAAAGGTGAGCCGAGAGACCATGAGCGGCACGCCTACAACCAGTTACTGGGGATGGCATCTCAGCAAGGACAGGTTAGTTTACATTTTATTAATGCTATTTTAATACAGCCTTTGACTTTTATGTAATGTTTTGATGAGATGAATTGTTAAGCGTCATGCCTGTCCATTAAAGTTACAATATTGCTGTCCTAGTTGTGTTTGAAACTGCTCCTGACTCCCAGATATGGGTTATTGTCTTACTTTTCCCAGCAATTTAACTTGCTACAGTGTTCTTCACACATAAAGACGATGGTGTTTGCACAATTCTGCATCAAGACAGAATATATAGCTTGTGGTTTCCACCAAAACAGAGTCTTGCTGAAAAGACTGGCAGACAAGCTGGTTTAAACTGTCTGCTAACTTAACTTGTGGTAAATGATGGTATAAGATTTTTGAGTTTTTTTTAATTACAATGATGGCTGTGTCAAGTTGACTTATATAAATACTCAAGATCAAGCAGCCGATATTCTAACAAAGGGTTCGCCCAAAAATCAGTTCTATAAACGTATACACAAATTGAGCATGACATGTCCAATTAAGAAAACCTGAAGCATACTGATAAGTGGTAATTATCAAAGTAATGTTATATATGTATTTTATAAAGTCATGGCTGCTAAAATTTGTTTGTTACAAACTATATATTTGTTGTAAAGAAGTGCTATTTTCGTGGGAGTGTTGAAAAATAGAAATAACACTTATCTTTGTTTTCATGCTCAACTACTACTCTATGGTTATGTCCGTATCCATCTATATTCTTACGAAATCTGTTCTTGCTGTGTGTGGATTAAAACAACGATAGTTAAAGATATCTTCTTTTATTTCTGCAAGCCTACACCAAAATAACAATAATTTTTAAGAAGGTTTTAGTAGTTTTGGTATATCCAAACTTTTTAATGCTAGTTTTTTATTTATTTTTTATGCCATTTTGGTTAGCCTTTGACCACTATCTCACCTGATGGTAAGTGATGATGTGGTCGCAGATGATGTTCAGGCTAACCAAGCATTAAGGACAGCTGCCGGAACACACCGTTGGGTCCTTGGCGACAGATTTTCTACTTGAGGGTGGTAGCTAGCCAGGCGGGCATTCGCAAAATACCCTACCACCATGCTATAATGACTGCCATCCGAAGACAACTACCGGGACCAACGGCTTAACGTGTCCTCCGAAACACGGAAGTGCTTAGTAGTAATGCCACTAACGATCACCCATCCAAGTCATGATCGAAGCAGACGTTCCTTAACTTTGCTGATCAATTTAGAATGGCTAAGCAAACTTAAGTCTCGTAAAAGTTCCTGACATTGTTTTAGGGTTTGTGGCAGTATTACAAGGTCATGGTCTACAATGCTCCAGTTTGAATCAATCAAATTTTGATATTGAAATATACCACATTGTACTGCCACGTTCAGCAAAAGAAATGTATAGAGTTACTGCGAGAAGGATGGGCAAGAATCTCTGGGCCAATCTTATAAACGTCTTTTAACAATGTGTTACATACTTACTATATATAATACAATTATTACAATATTTGTTTTAATTACGTAGGTGACAGGCGATAGCTTGGCAGATGCGGAAATGTCCAAGCATATTTGTCGTTTAAGTAATCACAAACTGTGTAGTAGAATTTCTTAATCAATATGTTATTCATGTGCCAATTGAATTTTCCTTCTGTGAGCAATGTAATATGTTTGGGAACTTTATTATAAAACCGCACACAATTACATTTTTTTGTCTGGTCACATCATAATATTTAGAAATATTGTAGAAAGTTTTGACTTCGGTTTTTTGGTGACTGGACCAAATCAGATATTTCAAAGTCAAAATTATTTAATCAATTTTGGCGGCTACGACGTTCTTATGGAAAAATATATTCTACTGCAGCATTCAGAAAAAAGGTAATAGAGCCCGTTTGAGAAGAACGGGCAACAAACCTAGAGCCATCATTTTATATATCTTTACTATTTTAAAATTTGTAAAATAGGTCTACTGTAACAGCCAGATCGTCCACTGCTGAACACAGCCTCCCTATTAAGGGGGTATTTGCCATAATCCCCACGCTTGGCAGGCGTGTTGGGGATCGCAGTGTAAGTTGGCAGTTCTTTAGAAGGCGCTGCTGCCCACCTTCCAGTATTTTTCCCTTAGTCGCCTGTTACGACACCCACGGGATGATATGGGGAGGTGCAATTCTAACCCGGCACCCCACGGGGCAAAAAATATAGGTCTATTAATTAATTGTTAAAATTTATAACATAATATGTGACTGACGGTGACTTGGCAAAGGTGGAATATCCCAGACATTTTTGTATCTAAATAATCACCAATTTTATAATACTTAAGTATGCCTGTTTAATTATCTTATCCTAATCAATGTAACATACGGAAGGCTAATAAAGTTATGTTGGATAGACCTAGCGAACACAATTGGTTCCGGCACCACAAACTGTTGATGGTCACGATGACACGGTGTAACTTGCCAATAGCATTTAATATTTTAATTGACATGCTAATTAGTCATGAAAAAAAGTGGGGCTATCAATTAAGATCAATAACAGATACACAGAGTCCATCTTAGCTTTTGCTGACGACTTTGTAATACTGGCACAAACCCTGAAACAATGTCAGGAACTTTTCATTTTCACTTATTGATATAAAATGACATAGACTGTGTAATATGATGGTTTGGTTTACTTTTAGAATATTTCTATTTGAAGTTGGTTGTTTTTTATTAAAATTTTATATTATCTTTTCTTGCTGTAAAACAGCAATTTGGAGAAGGTATCCGAATGAGTGATCAAAGGAAAAGTAAAATTTTATAGTTCAAAAAAATGTAATTGTGTGCGGTTTTATAATAAAGTTCCCAAACATATTAAATTGCTCACAGAAGGAAAATTCAAGTTGCACATGAATAACATATTGATTAAGAAATTCTACTACACAGTTTGTGATTACTTAAACGACAAATATGCTTGGACATTCCCGCCTCTGCCAAGCTATCGCCTGTCACCTACGTAATTAAAACAAATATTGTAATAATTGTATTATACAGGGTTACTGGTAACTTACGCAAAACCTCTTAAGAGCAATATCAGTACATCACAAGGAACAAGTTCTGATATTTTTTTTTTCTGAATACTCAATTTAAAAAATCATCAAGATTTTCTTGCACTCTCTAATAAATTTTAAATCTATTTCGTCGCAAATGTTGAAGCAACAACGGAGCACGTGTGGCTCTGGCTACGTTACTCAGAGAGCTACGAATGTAGCTACACCCACACACGTAAGCGTAGTCAACCAAGACGCACCGTAGATACTATTAGTTATTCTGTAACACAGCGCGATCTACGCGGTATCTCCATATGCGGTATGGATATCTTTCTGCCTACCTACCTACACCATACTTACATTTACCGTCCACCGGATGTTTCTTATTACATGTACACTGAGTCCACAATCCCTTCATACTTGACTGGCTTGATTAAAAAATAAAAGTTGATAAAAATACAAACAATCTATTAGGTACAAGTAATTCAGCAACAAATAGCATCAAAGGAGGCGCGCGGTCGCACATGTGATGTATAATTGTCTACCTGTCGCGTAAGTAGCATTCAGTCACGATTGCGTACTTTTAGGGTACACATAAACTTCCCACGTTTTTTTTAATCTATAAAAATGCCACTAGGGGTCACCCATCCAACTCATGACCGCAGCGGACGTTGCTTAACATAGTTGATCGGTTAAGAACGGCTAAGTTAGTACCTACGCTACGAACGCTTCAAACTTAAACCTAAGTTCGAAGAAATTAATTGTAGATTATTTAAATATTATAAATAAAACCGGCAAAAAATAAAAAGTAGATTATTTTTTTATGTAGGCGTATTTAAAGAGTGGAATCATTCTTATTTACAATCATTGAACTATTTACAAAATATTTACATACCATTTTACAAATTATCACCCCTCAAACTCAAGTCCCGGGGGTGACGAAGTCTATCACGTGCAAATTGTTCAAAATAATCACCGGTACAACCCACACACAGTCCACATCTGAAATACAATTGTTCTTGAACCCAGGAGAGTACGGGTTCATGGGGGTTTTCGTGACACCACAAATGTTCGTTTCTAGTATTAAACAGTCCCACTCTCCCAAAGTAGCCTCATCGGTCCACAACACAGTCGGCCACTCGGCAAGCAGCATGTTGCAGAATGTGACGCGATGAAGGTGGAACGGATATTTTCCTTCACTGTCCATGCGAACCATTGAGACACATCGAAGCGTTGAGCTGCATCATTTGTGTTCGTGCGGGGTAAGCCTCGAAGAAATGTAGGATTGCGTCGTGAGTAGCGTAACACAAACACACACACAAACACAAACTCACGGCAAGCTTCAGACACGTTGTCTCTACACCTAGCATAAACACGCACCGTTTCGGTGCATTCAATATTGGTAGGTAGGTATATCGATATGCCATGTGCATCGATCGCGATACGTCACAACCGGCGCGCGCGCGGCGAAATTCGCGACTGTTGAGTGTCGGCTCGGCTTGCCTAACTAGCTCAAAGAAAAAAGGACAAGTTACCGCCCCCTTACGCCTAGCCACATCAAACACGTGCCGCGTGCCGAACTCTGTCTTAAACTGTGACTGCCTCGTATTCTCGTACCTCGTAGGTACTATGAGGTAGTCACAGATTATGCCAGTGTTACGTGTCTGTAACTGACAAAGAGATTTTAATGGTAACTGATACAGAAAGCTTGTGAACCTAATACCTATAAGAACTTCATACTAAACCAGGCTTAGGAATGTCTACATTAAAAAAGTAATTATTACTTCTTTGCTTATGCTAGAACATATGATATGAACATCATAGGTAGGTATCCATCGTAATATTATGTTTGACTTTTATGTTTTTACAAAACTATACGAAGGTAGGTAGGTACCTACCTACCTATTATTGGTTTAAATCTTACAGCCTATTGTTCACGCTGTTTATCTCTAATCTAAAAATACTTCTACAGTACCTACCGAAGTCCTAAGTAGGTAAGTAACTAGCTAACTATCATTTCACATACCTACATAAATCGAAGGGTGTTATTTCAATAAAGGCTTAGGTAAATTAAGTGCCTACCTGACGATAAAGACGTCTGCCTGATAAGAATCCTAACGCCTAGTGATCGGGTTGTTGAACCTCAAACGGGTCCAAAAACAGACTAAATAATCAGTATTTTCACTAAAGATGGTGTAGTAGGTGCCTACCTAGCCAGACATCTATCGATGACAGATGTATACCTGATAAGAATCCATTCCAGTGAGTAAAGGTCAGTAAAGGCGGTGGTACTACAATTAAATGATTATTTTGCCCACCTAGACGTCTGCCTGATAAGGATCCTACCAAGCAGGGAACGCGAAATGACTTTACCAATTAAGCCCTAAACGAGTTCAAAATCATGCAACTAATTTCACCAAAAGAAAGGCCAGACGCGGCGGCGCCGGCGTCAAGAGTCGGGCGGCGCGTGGCGGCTGCCACCTAAACTTTTGACTTTGATCTGCGTGCCGCATGCCGCGCCGTGGTATTACTAAGTTAGTATTATAATTAATTCTACGGTACCTATTGCTACTATTTACTGTATTTTAAAGAAAAACTCCAAAAAACAATGTTGTAAGGTCTTATCAGTCTACTCTGCTGGTAAAGTCGAATTTTACAGATATTTATTGAATAAAATCCGCCGGTCAAGTGGTAAAAGGCGCCGCCCGTGCCGCCACCCGCGTGCTGGTGGCGCGGCGGCGGCGCCATGCGAAAGGAAGATCAAAGTCAAAACAATAGCGGCGGCGCGGCTTTTGTTCCGGGAAATCCCACCCGATTTTTATCTTAGCCGCGCGCCTGGCGCGACAGCGGCAATCAATCAGTCAGTCGCGCTCGCGAGTTAGGTACGAATTGAGATGCGTCGGGGCATAGTTATTCACGATTTCGCGAATAATAAGACGATGTCATTTCAGTAGGTGCTTAATTTCGAGTATTAGTTCGAGTGACAGTGAGATGTGGTGTAATGATATGTGCCTGAAACCTGCCGCCACAGAGGACAGAATACTGAGGATATTCCCGAACATGCCTACATCACCAAGCCGTATGACAATGCATTGGCATTGTCACACGGCAAAAGTGGCTGGCAACATAGCAACTTTTATCCAAGATCGTGTTCGGCAACAACAGTTTCGGTCGTTAGCAACAGATTTTCTGATTGTGAGGAAATCTGTCGTTTAACAACGCCATCATTATGCGGTATAATTTCTAATAGACAGACGTCTAGGTTGGTACTACTTACTGCCTTTATTGACGTTATTTTAAGTTAGGTTGTAACCGTTAACGTAAACGAGCCGAAACTGTAGGTACTCTTAAGATGTTATAAATTATAATATTAAATAAAAGTTGAGTTGATAATTAGGGTTTAATAACGCAACCCTTACTTGGTAGGATTCCCATCAGGTACACGTCTGGGTGGGTACTACCACCTTGATTAAAATAATACAGTTTTTAATCTGTTTAGGGTCAACAACGATATCACTAGGCGATGGGATTCCTATCACCTCTGCCTATAACAGTCGCAATTTGTCTCAAGTGACGAACTGAACTGCGCCCGTAACCCTGAGACATACAGTTGTGATTATGATCGTGTTCGGCAACAACAGTTTCGGTCGTTGGCAACAGATTTTCTTATGTTTAACAACGCCATCATTATGCGGTAGAATTTCTAATAGACAAACTTCGAGGTTGGCAGGTACTACTTACTGCCTTTATTGACATTATTTTATTTTATGTACCTACTCACTGTTGTCCAAACCGTTTAGGGTTCTGTACGAGCCGAAATCGTAGGTACTCTTAAGATGTGATAATGTTGAGTTGATAATAAGGTTTTAATAACGCAACCCTTACTTGGTAAGATTCCCATCAGGTACACGTCTGGGTGGGTACTACCACCTTGATTAAAATAATGTAGATTTTAATCTGTGTAGGGTTCAACAACGACATCACTAAGCGACAGAATTCCTATCAAGGTGACATTCTGGGTGGGTAGGTTAGGTACTACAGGTACTTATGCGATCGTTATGGAACAAGCACGAAGCCCACCTGATGTTAAGCGGACTAACCTCTGCCTATAACAGATACATTTCGTCACAAGTCACGAATTGCACTGCGCCCGTCACCTTGAATTAACCCGGCACCTACCTGTAATTTCACTGGCTCTCAGGGACTGCTGCCGGAACACACACAAGTACCTAACGTGCTTAGCGACAGATTTTCTACTTGAGGCTGGTAGCTAGGCGGGCTAATGCAAAAAAGGGCAACGCCCTTCCACCGTGCGGTGTTGCTCAAGCCGGTGGCGCGGTGGTGGTGATCGAACCAGAGACCTGTGGCACGGCAGTCCATGGCTATTACCACTCGGCCATCATTGCTTCAAAACACACACATTACTACACCATTTGAAATCACGGTCACTTTATGTGCCGTGAACCCATTTAGAGTTTAGTGACGCAATCACTAGGCGTTAGGATTCTTATCAAGAAGACGTCTGTGTGTGTAGTGTGTACCAACTTTATTGAAATTACTGACTTCTTATGTGACTGAACCAAATAACAAATGAAAGTTAGGTACCACGAGTACTAGTAGGTATTGTATGGGTTACGTGCGCAGATCGCTGTGCCACGCCGCGCTGCCGCCGCCGCCACGAGGCGCTCATCTCCGTCGTTGTCGTGTCGTGTCAATGACCATGCACCTTGCGCTTATCTACCTGCTGGCTGCTACATACACAGCATCGATAATGTGCACGTGTACAAGTCCTAGTGAATATGTACGTGACTTTGTTCAGCAACGTAGGTACTCTTATTTATTTTTTGGGTTTGTCACTATTTAATTTACTAAAGAACTGTTTAAGTATGAAGGGATTGTGGACCCAGTGTACATACATGTAATAAGAAACATCCGGTGGACAGTATGTATGGTGGAGTTAGGTAAGGTGGAGATACCGCGTAGGCTGCGCTGTGGTTTGGTTAACTACGGGTGTGCGTGTATGTGTCTACGTACGTAGCTTTTAGGTAGGTACGTACGTAGGCTTAGGTACCCAACTTTTATTTGTTATTTGGTTCACATAAAAAAAAGTTGGCACACACTACACACCCAGACGTCTTCTTGATTAGAATCCTTACGCCTAGTGATTGCGTCGCTAAACTCTAAATTGGTTCATGTCACATAAAATGACCGTGATTTCAAATGGTGTAATAATGTGTGTGTTTTGAAGCAATGATGGCCGAGTGGTAATAGCCATGGACTGCCGTGCCACAGGTCCCTCGTTCGTTCACCACCGCCGCGCCACCGGCTTGAACTTCACCGCATGGAGGAAGGGCGTTGACATTTTTTGCATTTGCCCGCCTAGCTACTAGCCTCAAGTAGAAAATCTGTCGCCAAGCACGTTAGGAGCTTGTGTATCTTGGCAGCAGTCCTTGAGACCCAGTAAAAATTACAGGCACATCAGACAATGTCTCACAACTGTATGTCTCAGGGTTACGGGCGCAGTGCAGTGCAGTGCAGTATTTACTAAAATGACCGTTACCTATTTTTTGTGACATGAATCTATTTACGATTCATCAACACAATCACTAGCAAACGCCTAGGTGGGTACTACCATACTTAACCTATTTTTTGTGACTTGAATCTATTTATGATTCATCCAATACAAACAATAGGTAGACGCCTATGTGGTTACTACCATAGAAAAATAATTAAATAGTAGTACCACCACCTTTATTGAAATGACCTTTAAGTGCCTATTTTTTGTGACATGAATCTATTTATGATTCATCAACACAATCACTAGGATGGATTCTTATCAGGTAGACATTCTTCGATAGATGTCTGGTTAGGCCTATTTAAAAATGGTGTAGTACCTATACTACACCATTTTTAGTGAAAATACTGATATGAAGTCTGTTTTTGGACCCGTTTAGGGTTCAACAACCTGGTCACTAGGCGGTATGATTCTTATCAGACAGACGTCTTGATTGATAGGTTCCTAGGTATTTAATTTACATAGACCTTTATTGAAATACATACTTAACACCCTTCGATTTATTTATGTGACATGATAGATAGCTACTAGCTAGATACTTACCTACTTGGGACTTAGGTAGGTACTGTTACTTGCGTTAAAGTACTCATAGATTAGAGATAAACAGTGTGAACAATAGGCGGTAAGATTTACACCAATAATAGGTGCCTACGTCTAGTTTGGTAAAAACATAAAACGTCAAACATAATATTATGATGGATGGACCTATGATGTTCATATCTTATGATAAGCAATGAAGTAATAATTATTTTTAATGTAACCATTCCTAAGCCTTAGGTATGAAATTCTTATAGGTATTAGGTTCTCTAATCTCTTTGTCAGTTACCGACACCGTAATACGGGCATAATTTGTCAATACCTCATAATAGTCATAATACGTATCTACCTATGCGGTACGAGAGAATACAAGGCAGTCACAGTTTAACACAGAGTTCGCCACGCGGCACGTGTCTGATGTGTCGGTTTCGGTATTTAGCAGAAGTAAAGTAGTAGAGGGTGGCGGCTAGGCGAAAGGGGGCGGTCATTTTGTCCTTTGTCTTTGAGCCGAGCCGACAATCGACACTCACTCTCGGCAGTCGCGAATTTCGCCGCGCGCGCGCCGGTTGTGACGTGTTATGTGACTCTTATTGCGATCAATGCACAATGGCATATCGATATACCAACATTGAATACACCGAAATGGTGCGTATTTATGCTAGGTGTGGAGACAATGTGTCTGAAGCTTGCCGTGAGTTTGCGAGACTTTTTCCAACCATACCAACGCCGAGCCACAGAACTATGCTGGGTGCAACTCAGCGTTTACGGGACTATGGTCAGTTTAGACCAAGAAGAGAGTGTGTGTGGGTTGTGCCGGTGAATATTTTGAACAGTTTGCGCGCGATAGTCATCGTCACCCCCGGGACTTGAGTTTAAGGGGTGATAATTTGTAAAATAGTTTGTAAATATTATGTACATAATTCAATGATTGTAAATAAGACTGATTCCACTTTTTAAATACGCCTACATTAAAAAATAATCTGCAATGAATGTCATCGAACTTAAGTTTAATTTTGAAACGCTCGTAGCTTTTAGCATCCAACCCATGACCGCAACGTACGCTGCGGTCATGAGTTGGATGGGTATTCGCTATTGGCATTTTTATTGATAAAAAAAAAGTTGGAAGTTTTTGTGTAACTACAAGTACTCAATCGTGCCTGAATGCTACATACGCGATAGGTAGACAATAGACATCACATGTGGGACCGCGCGCCTCCTTCGATGTTATTTGGTGGTAGATTACGAAATGTATTTTTGTCAACTTTTTATTTTTTAATGTAGCCAGTCCTAAGCCTGGTCAAGTATGAAGGGATTGTGGACCCAGTGTACATGTAATAAGAAACATCCGGTGGACGGTAAATGTAAGTATGGTGTAGGTAGGTAGGCAGAAAGATATCCATGCCATGGACATGCCGCGTAGACCGCGCTGTGTTACAGAATAACTAATAGTATCTACGGCGCGTCTTGGTTGACTACGCTTACGTGTGTGCGTGTAGCTACGTTCGTAGCTCTCTGAGTAACGTAGCCACACGTGCTCCGTTGTTGCTTTAACATTAGCGACGAAATAGATTTAAAGTTTATTAGAGAGTGCAAGAAAATTTTGATGATTTTTTAAATTGAGTTTTCAGAAGAAAAAAATATCAAAACTTGTTCTTTGTGATGTACTGATATTGCTCTTAAGAGGTTTTGCGTAAGTTACCAGTAACCCTGTATATAGTAAGTATGTAACACATTGTTAAAAGACGTTTATAAGATTGGCCCAGAGATTCTTGCCCATCCTTCTCGCAGTAACTCTATACATTTTTTTGCTGAACGTGGCAGTACAATGTGGTATATTTCTATATCAAAATTTGATTGATTCAAACTGGGTGACTCCAATTTTCATTATCCAATTATTATATATAAAATTGCAGATAAATCCAAAGGAAGAGCCCAATGATGCGTATGGAGCAGTGTCTCCTGCCGCTCCCGCTATAAACTTTGCCCTTGCTGCGGCTGTCGCATTCAACAAAGGCAATCCAGGTATTTATTGTGAAAATAATATATGTATCGCCAAGCAGGCTAAGCCTTGAAAAGGCTTTTTCATTGTAGGCCTACCTGCTAATATAGGAGATAAATATGAAATTGCCGATGAGTACTGAAAAATTTAAATTCGTTTCTTTTTTTTAATTAACATATTTATTTAATCAAATTAATTACCATTATTATATACGTACGTATTATGTACGAAAGCGTTTAAACCAAAATCGCACGGTGCGGTAATTAGCTGTCCCCTCTCCAAACGCTACATTGATATTGCGAGCTGTTTCTGCTGCGTTAGTTCCGCGTCGGAACTCGTACTCAAAAATCACTCGAGTTTTCGAAGTATCCATATTTATTGCCTAAGCTAAATAAAAAAAAACAACTGAAAGTCGATAACGGGCGTGTGCAGTAGTAGATAATCTGACTGATACTCTACAGACCTTCTGTGGTGCAGTCTTTTCATATTCCCGATTAGACCACCATAATACCTTTCTCTTCCAGTGTCCCCGTACTTACCTGGGAATCCAGGAGACATTGAAGGAGCTCGCCGTCAGCAAATCATGCTTCAAACGCAGCTCGCCAAGAATCTGTTTAAAATGGGGCAGTTTGGGGCCATCAACGAATACCTGCAGTCGGCCTACGGGGCCACCCCACCGGAGGTACCCTCCATGCACCCTGTGGATACTCAACAGGCTGAACGTGAGTTTTGTACTAAATCACTGCTTCTGTTACTTTTTTTTTAAACTATAACCATCCTAGAACGTGTATCCAAGGAGGCTTTAGATCTTAACAATCTTAACTTTAAATTGATTAGGTAGGGGAGGAGGCTCGAGCGGTGAAGGGGAGCGTTGATGCATTGTAAAGGACCCCTTAACCCTACTCCTGGGTTGCAAGTCCCAGGGCCGTCTGGCCTCTTCCTTTGCAATGCTATGGACCCAGCACCCACATAGTGAATCCATGGAATGCTAAGTAATACGTATCTCTATTACTTTCCCTTTGTTTACTCTTTGGCATATCTTCTCCAAATTGTTGTTTTGCAGCAAGAAATTATAATATACAATTTTACAAAAACAATCGACTTCAAACAGAAAATATTCTGAAAGGCTAAGATTTTTTTACCTGTAGATCAGTTGTTTGCCCTCCATATTTACTAGATGAATTCAGGGTAATCGCCTGAGTCACTACCAGTCAAGCACTTCCGAGCGTCCGGTGAATACATCGCCGCTAATCGTGTTTTTTCGGAATAATCTGTGGACAATACACCTTCCTTGTGTCTTTTGACTCTGCACCAATTATACAGGCACTGTGAGAGATAAGAAAACTGTTTCATTTCACGCGTAATTATTGCTTTTATTGTTGTAATAGAAAATATCGTTATTTTGTTTTATCTTTGGAACGATTCTCAATGAAATGAATGAGCGAGATATGTGTATCGTTTGCTGTGAGAGAGTGAAAGAGATGCAGCATAATGGTGATCGGAACGTCTCGTGGCGGTTCGGTGGTAACACGAATTGCTTATTTATCTCTTTCTAACAACAGATATGATGCATAATACACTCGAGAGCAATGAATCCGGGTCACTTAAAGAATCCTAAAAATCTCGGAAACTAAAAATGCTAGGTTAATGCAATAAATTGTATTTAATAGACAATGTAATACTCCTTAAATGAAGGTATTAAAACTTCTTAGTTATTGTAAAGTTATATCATAAAAAAATCAAATTTGAAAAAGGGCCACTTTCGAAGATGGAACTACGAAATTACAGCATTTGGTTTTGCTTTTGTTTGTAATCTGTCATTTATGTGGGTACATAAACCATGTTGATAGTGCTCTATATTCATTATTCAAGCTGAAATTATGTCGCTTACGCCTGAAGAATGCACCAGAATACTTACAATGCTGGAAACCGGCCGGAGTCAGCGCGATACAGCCAGGACTGTCGGTGTGTCGCTGTCAACAGTACAAAGAGTTCTCCGACGTTACGAAGAAACTGGTTCTAACCTACGCAGACCAGGAACGGGCAGAACCAGGTGTACCACAGCACGAGAAGACCGATACTTGGTGAACACCATGCTTCGAAATCGCTTTCTCACAGGAACTGAACTCACCAATCAGTTTCGACGCCTCGGAGGAAGTAACCCAAGTGCATGGACAGTAAGACGTCGGCTTGCTGAATCTAACTTAAAACCCCTTAGACCTGCAAACGGCCCTAAACTGGAGCGTGGGCATCGTATTTCGAGACTAAGATATGCCCAGAGCCACGTAAATTGGAGTATTGAAGATTGGTCAAAAGTTATGTTCTCCGACGAATCAAAATTTATGCTCTACAAGCACGATGGAAGACACAGAGTGTATCGAAGACCAGGGGAAAGATTCAAGCAAGCATGCATCGAAGAAAAAGTAGCCTACGGTGGTGGGTCTGTACTTGTGTGGGCCGGAATTTCTTCTGAAAGTCGCACAGAGCTGGTGATCATAGAAAACGGCTCTTTAACTAGCGTAAGATATATGGAAGAAATTCTCAATGATCACGTTGGTCCATTTATGGTCAATTTAGGTGAGGATGCTATATTTATGCATGACAATGCCCGACCTCATACAGGTAGGATTGTGAATGACTACCTTCAAGAGATGAACATTACTCGTATGGAGTGGCCAGCGCGCAGCCCGGATATCAACCCGATCGAGCATGCTTGGGACGAGCTAGGCAGATGCGTAAAGCAACGAAACCCTCCCCCAATCACGCTTCGTGAGCTCAAAATTGCTCTCACAGAGGAATGGGAGAATATTCCCCAAAATCGTATAAGGAACTTGGTGTACAGCATGCCAAACCGCGTAAACGCAGTAATGGAAGCACGAGGAGGCAATACGAAGTATTAAATTTCAAGAAAATCGTAATAAAGTTCAAAAATGTCATGTTTCCTATTTTTGTTTTAAGGAGAGATCAGCAGTTTTTTTCTTTATGTAATTTTGTGTTAATAAAATGTATGGTGACTCATATTTTTTTTACTTTCATTTAAGGAGTATTACATTGTCTATTAAATACAATTTATTGCATTAACCTATCATTTTTAGTTTCCGAGATTTTTAACATTCTTTAAGTGACCCGGATTCATTGCTCTCGAGTGTATTTGAACGTTCTTTCCTTGTCATTACAAACTGCATATACATGTGCGTAGGTATGTATATAGGTAAATTCTAGTAAGCTTTTAGAGCAGTGGTGTTCGGATGTAACAACTCTAAGTATTTCAACTCCCTGCTGAAAGGTACTGATCTCGACTCGGTCGTTACTTTGCGGAAATCCATATCTAATGATAACTAAGCGCACGATCGAGACAGTCTCGATCGTGTGCTCGTTGAGTCAAGACCTCCTGAAGATGCTTTGTTTAGAAGCGAAACTAGTCGAATATTCTTCCGGTGAGGCTGCGTGTATAACAGGAAAATTAGGCGGAATTGTCACTATATATATATATTTTAAGTCTCATTAAAATGTTATCTAATGTTTTCTTAAGATTTTTTTTTTTTTTTTTTTATGGGATAGGAGGGCAAACGAGCAGGCGGTTCACCTGATGGTAAGTGATCACCGTCGCCCACAAACATCCGCAACACCAGAGGTCTCGAGGATGCGTTGCCGGCCTTTAAGGAGGGAATATGCTCTTTTCTTGAAGGTTCCTAAGTCGTAACTGTTCGGAAATACTTCACCTGGCAGCTGGTTCCATAATGTGGCAGTGCGAGGTAGAAAATGCCGTGAAAATCGCAAGGTTGTGGACTTCCAGACGTCGACATGAAATTGATGAAACATCACGCTTTGTCGGGAAGTCCGGTGGCGAAATTGAGCTGCAGGTAGTAAATCGAACAGTTCCTCAGAACACTCCCCGTGATATATACGGTAAAAGATGCAGAGTGATCCAACATCTCTACGCAAAGCCAAAGGGTCGAGCCGACCGGAGAGAACTTGATCGTCAACGATTCGAATCGCTCTGCGTTGAACGCGGTCAAATGGAAGAAGCTGGTACTGGGGAGCTCCCGCCCAGAGGTGAGAGCAGTACTCCATGTGAGGTCGAACCTGAGCCTTATATAAGATACTTTTAAAAATATATTTTTTTCTATTCCTTATTCTGAAACATAAATAAAAAATAAACCAAACCATAGTATACAGTTTTGATGTTATTTTACATCGACATGTAGTTGAAACCAATTAAATACGCATTATTAGGGATAACTCAAATACTATTCGTCAGATCGCACTTAAATTTAAATGGGACCACTTAACAAGCACCAGCTTTGAATATAAAAATAAAAATCGGTACATCCTGTAAAAAGTTATGAGGTAACACGCAAAAAATACAGTCGAATTGAAAAACTCCTCCTTTTTTAGTATTTCGAACCTCAAAAGGAAAAAACGGAAACCTTATAGGATCACTTTGTTGTCCGTCTGTCTGTCTAGACCCTTTTCTCAGGAACGCGTGGAGGTACCAACCCGAAATTCATATCTAATACTCAAGTCTACTGTTCCTTGAAACTGTGAAAAAATGAAACTTCTAAGCCAACGCAATCAAAAGATACAGACGTTTCTGCCGCAAATTGTCGACACTTGCAAAGGAATCAAAACCTACGGGCTACTTCCCGTGAACTCAGAATCTTGAAATTTGGTATGAAGCTACGGGTTAAATAGTACAGATAAAGAAAAAAAATATTAGGTACATCATATAATAAATATATTTTTAATAATTTTAACATGTTATGTATTTTATTTAGCAATAAAAATACCATAACTTTTATTTAAATACCTACGGGTTTGCAGGGAACCCTTGGTGCGCGATTCAGACTCGCACTTGGCTGGTTTTTTAAATTATTATTTGAAAGTAAGCTGGTAAGCACAATGACATAAACCTAACTAAATACAACTCTTCTTAAGACGTGGCTCTCTTTAGCGTAATTCTTCTTTAAACTTATCTTGTATTTCTATGTCCAGCGGAAGCAGAGACGAGCATCCTGAGCACTCCGGAGTCCCTACAACTGGTGGTGTCCCTCCCCGCGGGCGCTCCGTGCGCGCTGCGCGTGCAGGCAGCGTGCGAGTCGGCAGCGAGACTGCTGGCAGCATTGGCACGCTGGGCAAGGAGTGTCCCGGTCTATGCGGCATTGCCGTGAGTTACTTAACTATATGAACATATACAAGGTTATTGCTAATTAGTTGGTGATATGGGACAAGAGTGAAGAGTCAACAAAAAAATATGATACTAAACTACCTAGTTTATTAGACTAACTATGTAGTTTATTCAATATATTTATTCCCTAGCTTTCCGGGCGCGGCTCCGCCCGCGCGTATGTTGGTTATCGCGCAAAAACATTAACCTCTTTTTGCGCAGTCGGATAAAAACTATCCTATGTTTTTTCCCGGGTCTCAAACTATATCCATACCAAATTTCATTCAAATCGGTCCAGTAGTTTTGGCGTGAAAGCGTAACAGACAGACAGACAGAGTTACTTTCGCATTTATAATATTAGTACTGATAAGAATATTGTACATGTGTCCTTGCATTAATATCTTAGAATCAAATATTCTACAGTTTCCGGTGAACAAATATTTTATATCAAGCTGTTATAATAAGGAAAGAATAACTATTAAAACAATTATTTTAAATGCAATTAATATATAATACTAAATTTTATATAATGTATAATTATTTTATATAATATGTCCAAGAAGATAATAATTACAATACAGGGGGAATTTTTGAGACAGGACAGTAAGGGCAGGTACCTCAACCATACTTACAGGAAAACGTTTTTAAGAGATTATTCACAAATTTTTAAGATATTCTGAACTGCATCTACAGATTTTGGAAAATATTTACAGTCAAAAAATTTAAAGTAAAAATTTGACACAAAAACTTTTTTTGATGCCAAACGATCCTGATTCTTATTAGGATCAAGTCTCTACCGGACCGACTAAGGTTTATGTAGTAGAAACGTCAGAAAATGAGAAAAACTGTTTAACATAGTATAAACATGTAATCCTTTATTTAAACAATTAAACATACTACCTCTTTCGCGTCTCTATATAAGAGAAATGAGCCTTTTTGTGAAACAAACCCCATATTTTTTCGATGTAAAAAGTGATGTATACCGATCAACTCGCTATCAGAGTCAGATAGATAGACAGACAGAGTAACTTTCGCATTAATAATATTAGTATGGATTTCGAACAAACATCTTATATCTTATAACATCTTATATATTGTATAGGTACCGATGTTTTGACAAATAATAGTACATTACTGCAGAATTCAGGAAGTAAACCTTCCTGGCCAAGTACGGGTTAACTGGACCGAACTGCAGGTGAGGCTCCAAAAATATATCTATCTCATAAAATGTCATACTAAAAAGAGAGATGGATATATATTTCGAGCCTCCCTCCTATAACCATAATATAATGGCTAAACTCTAATCTGTGTCTGGTACTATGGTTTTTGTTCTAACCACATTTAAAGAGGATGACCTACTGTCCAGTGAGTAAATTACATACTTACTTACTGGACAGTAGGAGATTCCAAATTTAAAATCTCGCTTCTTACTGGACTTGTGAATAAGTCTGCGGTAGAGTTCACTTTCTGGATACTCTTTAGAGATATTATGGCAACATTACATACCATTTCTGAGATAACTATAATTTAATTACAGATTCGAGATCCAAGTGACCCTCCTGAAGAAGTGTTGGCCGGAGTTGTTTGTGCTGGGCTTGTCTCTGCTGTCGGTGCCGCTGTCGCTGAGCACGTTGTTGCCGCTGATGACGTCACACCTGCAGTCCGTGCTCCGGGACCGAGCTCAGGGCGCCGACTGCGCCGAGCGGGTCAACGACCCCATGCAGCCAGAGGTTAGTCACCAACTACCTTATATTGATACTGGGTAGAGTCACTTTTGGAGTCTCAAGTACAGTTGTCGATCAATATGAACCAAAAAAGTCTTTCTTTTGAAACAATGATAGCCGAGTGGCTGAGTGGTGAATAGCTATGGACTGTCTTGCCGCAGGTCCACGGTTCGATGCCCATCGCCGGCTTCAGCTTCACAGCATAGTGGACATGCATTTTGCGAGTGCTCGCCTGCCTATTGACCGCTCTCAAGTGGAAAATCTGTTGCCACACCCTAGTCCCTACCAGGCTTCAGTGTAAGGTCGTTGGCAACAGTTCTTGAGAGCTAGTAAAATTACGGGCACATGAGACTTAACAACTGTATGTCTCAGTGTATTTCGTCACTTGTGTCGAAATGCAACTGTTATAGACAGAGGTTACCGCTTAATCTCAGAAGAGACTCGAGCTCGATCCGTCACAATCACATAAAAAAAACACATGCAAACGACACAATCTCATTATAAAAAAAATTATCAAACTGTATCCTGTACAAGAAAATACAAGATGTTGTAGCCTTCATCGTCCCATTTCTCGCCTTTGATCATTTTCCTCACATGTTCTCTCATGTGTTTATATTTAAGCATTTAATAATGTGATGCTTCCAAATAGTGATGTTCTGGGTTCGATTCCTGGGTTCAAATTGTATAGGATTTTCTACTACAAAATTCGCAGTAACAGTATTCAGTTAGCATAGAACTGTGCTTGGTGGATAGCAGCAAATTCGCCCCCTATTACAACTACCAAAAGTCCTCTACAATATTAGCAAATTTGGCGATTCGTCTCTCTATAAAACAGGAGATGTATTGGCTGCTTGGGAAGCATGCTCCGTTGTCTGTTCATACTAAAATGTCTTGTACAAGCAAGTCCTTATAAAATAAGTATAATGTAAGTAATCAAAGGTATAGTCAATGCATCATGCTACATTAGAACTGTCGACTTTCGACAATCTTCATCGAGACCTGAAAGCGGATGTCGTTGTAGATTTGTAAAGTTCAAGAACCTATTAGGATTTGTACCTACGACCGCTTGACCGGCAGCTGACAATGCCACTCAATTTATCAGTAACCAAAAAAAAAAACATGAAAAATATGTAAACCTGACCGAATTTGTATTACAGATAACCCTTGCAGACTATTCAGACGAGCGGATCAATGAAGTTATCACTATGTTGATCCGTCTGCAGCAAGTCATCAGCAACATGGATCAACTTAGGCTGACGGAGAGAGAACACGCGCATTTGCGGGCGCTTTGTCTCTTTTCACCAGGTTAGTACACAACGAAGCTCACACATTGTGTTCAGACGCGAGGATCAACAAAATGATCACTATGCTGCTTCATTAGCAGCATATAATCGGCGAAATGGATCAACTGGAGCTGTTCAGGCTTGCAATGCTTGCATTTCCCAATTCTCGCGCATACCGCTGCACGGCAATGAAATGAGTGGGTACTATCGCGCATGCATGACTAGAACGCATGGTGCCTTATTGAGGTTATTTATATGCAACTAAGTAAATCTACTCCTAGGTCTTTATGTAGTAAATCTATATCTAGACGAAGACGAAGATACAATTGAAATTCATAGAAATCATTTAAAACTAGTTGTATAATTATATAATAATAGACATTTTCGTCACTATATAAAGATAATATATTTATTTTGGTTCCATGAATTAGCCGGGGAGCTTAATAAAGGTGTTACAAAAGGTGCCCTTTCAAGTCATTTACAAATCAGTTTATTTACCATCTTCCACCAAATCATCACACTATCCGTTTAATTCAACAGATGGCGTCCCAGACTTCCTAACGCGCAAACTGCAGGACTATCAATCATCGATACTCCGCTCGCTTCGCTCAGACGTGCTCGGCTCCGAATCCCGGGTGTCAACTCTGGTGTTACAGCTGGCCGCCCTCAGAGCTTTCCAAGGGCCATTCCTGGAAGACGTGTTCTTCGTCGGGTGTCTGGGAGATGTTTGTATTGACGACGCTGTGCCTTACTTGCTTTCACAAGAACGTTGACTTTTTGAGGGTATTTATAAGAAACTTAATTAGAACTTATATGACTTAAAATCATAGATTTTACTGTTATTGGAATATAACTATTTTTAATATCTTGCTCGTCGCTGATTTAAGCAGCATTTATGACCCAGGGGCATTAGTTATGAACTGCCGCTACCAGGCAATCATAAGCCCGTAGGATGTTTCTTGAATACCGGGGACCAAAAAACTAAAATCGCAAACCTCTTGAATATCATTTTAAGCTCTAAGCTCTTACAAGTAATAAAAAAAGGTTAACAAGGCATCTTGTCACATAAAATATTGATTCCCCTATGAAACACGTGGTTTTTGTCGGTGGTGTCAAGGGGAATGAACTGTAAGCCGTTGAAGAGCATTTAATAAATATTCACCAGCTATAAAACTCATAATGAAAGCACAGCCATCATATCAAAATGATTTGAACCGGTGATGGCCTAGCGGCAACAGACTGATTAATGACATGCTGCTGATTGAATGCCCATCTGGCTAGCTACATTTAAAATTAGCTATTATACTGGATGAGAGGATCAACAAAGTGATCACTGTGTTGGTCTGACAACGTGGATCAACTTTCGCTGAAGACCTTGAGGCAGTTCAAACGTAATAAACAGCATGGGTGTTGCAAATGAGGCTTTTTTATCTAAATTCATAAACTTACATATAAACGTCTGTATATTCCCGAATGGGTAAGTAGAAATATAAAAACGTCTGCGGCTTAACAGACAAGATTTCGTCCTATACAACGAGTGGTTGAATATTTGGATATAAACTATTGTAAAATTATTTTTATTCGTACATTTTTACGAAATTTAAGGCCAGTTTCAAAATCGTGAGCGTTCGAATGATTGCTATTCCTCGTAGTGTTAAGGTCCTATTTTGTTTGGCATGCTATCGAAAATTGTTGTTCTAGATTTCTAGTATGCTGTATACTAGATTTATTCTATGTATAGAGTGCAAAGCGTGCTTGGGTTGATTAAGTTTGAAAAGGAAGAAACTTAGAATGGATCTTGTTTTGTATTATTTAAGTATGGGTATTTTTAATATTATTATACATGTGTATGAACTGTCATTAATACAACGAATAGACTAAGGGCCCGTTTCAGAATGTCTCAATAAAGTTTTGGGTTGCTATGCAACACATAAAATAACTGAATGATAAAAATGAGAGTTAACATGCAGCGCGTTTCAAGCTTTAACCGATGGGTAGGCTAAATCGATGACTGTGAAACGCAAAGATAGTGTTTTATTTATTAAATTTGTTCTGGGTAGGCTAAATCGATGACTGTGAAACGCAAAGATAGTGTTTTATTTATTAAATTTGTTCTGGGTAGTAAAACCGGAACTTACTCGAACATTCTGAAACAGGCCCTAAATATAAAAAAGGACAAAAAAGACTACTTCTATCTAAAAAGAACAAGCTTAGTTAAAAGAAGCACTGATGGCTCTATGGACTGCCACGCAGCAGTCTATGGTTCGAGTCCCGCTGCGGGCTTGAGCGTCACCGTATGCTGGAAGTGCATTTTGCGAATGCCCGCCTGGCTAGCGACCACCTTCAAGTAGAGAATCTGTCACTAAGCACCTAACGGTGTGTTCCGGCAGCTGTAATTTAGAGCCAGTAATTCTAGGTTAGCCTGTTAACACCTTCGACCACACAGCACTTACCATCAGGTGAGATTGTGGTCAAAGGCTTACCTATCAGCAATGAAAAAAAATAACTATAGAGACTATGCTACAGATAAATTTTGAAAAAATCCGTCCTCTCATAGTTTTTAATATTATAGGAAATAAATTAAGATTTATTGTAGGCTATATTTTTGTAAGATATTGTTGTTGAAAACAATCTCATGAAATGTTTAATTGATATTTTATCGTAGTAAAAACAAATATTAAAGTTTTTTTTTTTTATTGACATCAATGTCCTTTTTAAGTATTTTTTGTTTTTTTGGCCCGCTGCCAACTGGGAGTGGGCTGGAGCATTTGGACTGCCTATGAGTCTGCTATGACTTATAGGTATCTAAATGCTTTTATTGTAGTAGCTGTAGTGTTGTAGTTCATAGTATTTTGTTTAATAAAGGAATATTAAAGTGAATAATTATTAAAACCATCGATAATTTTATCGTGATGTATTAAAATATAGCAACCATGAAAATGTATGGACCAGAATATATTTTTTATGTATACTTATTTAGTTATAGTGCCTAAATGTAGAACACATTATTTAGTAAAATAATTCTTCCAAATCTTTAAAAATCTTTTATTTCCTGTAATAGCTTATTTCTAAGAACGTTTTAAGATATAATATTAAATTGTAAGAAAAAGAGCAGAACAAAAAGTAATTACTTAGTAAAAACAGAGAAACAAAATCGATTACAATCCAAAAAATATTACAAGAGAAAGATTAATATAGCAGATCAAAAAGGCTTTTTTCTGTACAAAAACAGATAAAAATTATCAGTGATCACGAAAATAAGATTAATGAAATGATACGTATATGTACATTTTTACATTTATTTCATTCATATTTATTAAAGAGATCAGAGGATGATTTAATGATACATTTTGTTTCGCCCATTTAGCAATTGTATTGGTTCCTACTCTGATGGAGGTGTAAACTTGAATTCCCCATTCACCCACTTGTGGGAAAGTCCAGTGAGTGGGTGGGGGCATCGTCCTTATTACCATCAGTATCTCTAAAAAAATATTTTTAATGGGATTGATCTCAAACAAATTGTTAGGAATTACGATTTTCTGCATAATGTTGTAACTAATTGTGGTACTTAATGCCGTCTTTAGTCAGTTTACCATCTATCCTGAAATTCTTGCAACATTAGTGCGGTCGATCGCTCGTGGAAAAACGGCTTCTCATAGTGAACCCCATAGTGAAACTAATTTCTGTTTAAAAATTAGTTTATTACGTTCTGAATAGTGACCGTAAGAATCGAGCTAAAGCGAGAGAGTTTAACGAGCGTTAATATCAGTTTTTGACGAAAATCAAATCATCCACACATCCAGGCTGTTGATGTCACTAAATCAAAATTATTTTATGTGCGCGCGGGAGGTCACCTCTCGGTCCCAGCGGAAGACCAGCGTCGGTTGCTGCTCGCAGCATCCGGCATTATGCTGAGCTGGGGCCGGGTTTGTGACACACACTGTTTTATTTTTAAATTTTTGGTTGTTATATTTAATTTGTGTATATTTTTGTGTGTTGCAAATAAACGTTATTCTATTCTATTTAAAATGAATTTTCCCACTTTAGCTTATTTTAGTTTCTTCATTATCTTGCAAGATTTCCGTGTATACTTGACTATACTTCTGAACGTAATGGAAATTAATTTCTGTCGATGGATGATTGTACACTTTACTCAATATTACATCAAACTTTCTGAGCTTATCTGAACCAGGCATCATATGCAACACAAATAGGTAGACATGATTATTGTCAGTATTAAGCATGGTGTCTAACACATGGTACTTGTTGTAGCCTGCTATATTAAAGTCATCGAAAATATTGTTAGTTGGCTCTGAAAATAGTAAATATATGGATGGATAAAATTTGCCCATATCTTCAATAAGGCGATTCAAAAATAGCTTGCCCAGAGCTTCCATTGATTCAGATCGAATGTGTTCCCATGTATATTCTTCTGTTTTTGAACTGATTATTGTGTTGATAATTTTTATATAAGCGATCTCAATTTCCCATCTCGTTACGAGAGCATAGAATTGTTCAATTGGTCTAAACCCTTCAACGAATGCGTTCTTTATAAGTGTCAGGATGTCCAGTGGCATGGCCATTTTCTTTTCAATCACAAAACGTGGGATCGCTCTACAAATATGATGCAAGAGATTTGTGAAACCTTGCTTACATCTCGGGTCACCTAGTTTCCAATGAGCTTTACAAGTTTCGACGAGGGGGCGCAACAAGTTATCATACTTTCGCATCTGAAGAGTTGAATCCTTTGAACAAACCAGGTAGTTGGTGAATACGTTTAGATATGAACAAGAGTTGAAGGATGTTTGTAGTAAATATTCTCTGCAGCCGTCAAGATCGCACCATAGTAACTTTTCAACAAAATCACAATCTAAATATTCCATTATATCTGCGGTGTAATTAAAAATATTTTGTAACTTCCATTTCATCGTACTGTCGTGTGTTAGTAAAGATTTTAAAAACCAGTACACTTTAGGCAAGTATTCCCCTACAACCGAGTATGGTATTTCACGTATGTTATCAGCCATAGCATTATAAATATCTGTGTTTTCAGTCTTGGATAAGTCATCAATAAAACTGCTAAGGAGTGACCACAATCTTTTGACCAACGTGGGGTTTTTTTCCTTGCATAATAAACCTAGAATAGATGTAAAAATAATTGTTCTGATTGTGTCGTTCTTAGTAGATTTCCATATACTCTCTGATCTAGTAATAAGTTCATCCAATTTAAATATTTTGAAAGCCAGACGAATTCCGTGCTTTTGTATTGCCACTGGAGCATTTAGCAATATTTCTATGTATTGACGTATATCTTTCGAGCGAATGATAGCATACGCGTTGAGCAGAGAACGCAGACTGAACTGTAGGTAATCTCCTTTTGCGTACATCATTATCACTTCGATGGTCAGATGAGGTCGAGCCAAATGTACACTTTTAGCGATAAACTTTTGGATACAGATTTCGGAGTCTTTATTTTCTTTCCATTCGATTTTGTTATCGGTGGGTGCGTGTGCGTGTATGAAATCTAAAACTTCTTTATGCGGTAAAACTACAAGTAAACCCCGTATCAAAGGTTTGTAATCAGACGCATTTGAAAGTTTCTCCATACTCGTCTTTGCCCATTGCCTTGCAAGTGACTCAGGCCAATATATTCGTAGTTTTCTTAAGAATCTGTTGAGAAATACTCTGTTGTCGATCCGTAAATCTTCAGTTTCAAGCTTGTAGCGTTCTAATAGTCCAGGGTCATGCTTCAAAGCGTTCAAACAAACATCCTCGCAGGCATGAAGAATTAGAGAATTCTCAAATAACATGTTCCGGTATGGCTTCACCATGTGATAAATTGATGGGATGTCTATGTATGGTTTCAGAGTAGCGCAATGACCCCATTCAATAACACGCCGTTTTATTTTCAATTTCCTCCGATACAAGCGACGCAGCTTAATGGTTTTACTCCATTTAGAATTTTTGTTAATGTTACCAAATTCAGCAACTTTATCGATTACCAATTGACGATGGGTGTCTAGTTTTTCCCAGTCTTTGATTAAGGTCCAAACTTTTCTAAGGATTTCAATCGCTTCGCGTAAACCCGTTTCACTGTCTGTTCTTTGATTTTCCAACCTTTTTACGTGGAGATTATATAAATAATTGAACAGTTTCTCTCCTTCTTCACGATTTAGTGCCTTTCTCAAATGCTTTAGCGATTCAAGAAGAAACTTTTCTTCTACGACTTCATGCACAGGCTGATCACGCAACACATGATAAAGTATAACGCAGATTAAGCACTGCTGTACTTTATTGGTCGATTCAATATAAACTTCTAAGCTCTTAAATAAGTTGTTTAATATTTCCCACGTAGACTCATCAAATTTGAAAGCTGAGTCTGAGTGCTGACTGAGTATGCTTTCAACGAACTTTATCTTATGAATATATGGCTCGTTAATATGTTTGTCGTGATAATATTTGATGACAGTCTTCACGTGTTCGAAATCATAATAGGCGCAAGACAGCAGCACTATAAGCATAGCATGTCTTTCTTCAGGGACCGACTCCGTAAAGACAAATCTTCTGATGTCTGGTAACGCCAACTCAAATGGAGCAAATTCATACCAGCGGTACACGTTGCTAAATTCACGGTTGTTTTCGCCTTCGAGTTGATAAAATAATTCTTCAAGATCACCTCGTGCCTTTTCATTTTGCGTTTCAGACTTGTCTTGGAGCGGTGTATCTGAGCAATCTTTAGATGTTCCTGAATCTACACAGGTACCATTTCTAATTGCCAGAATTTCTTTTAAGAAATCCAACACTTGGTTACGAGGTATTCTTTTCAAAAATGGCCATAAGCTGTAATAGTCCCACGAGCATGTTTTGCTTTTAGCATGTTTTATACAAAATGATCGTAAGTCTATGCCTTCTTTATGCATGTATACAAAAAAACTGTCAGAGTGAATTCGTGTATCAAACCATTCATAGTTGTCCATGATCTTTTGAGGGCACTTTTTCAAAAGGAATTTTGTCCTTTTCTGATTAAATTTAGCAAAGTGCTTCCCTATTTCTAGATACATGTCTGTATTGGTTTTCAAAAGACACTTAGATCTTTTATATTCACCGTTCACTTCATACTTAAAACTAGATTTAAGCTCGGTTATAATCGCTTCCATGAAATTTCTTTTGGTTAATCGCATTGCGTGCTTTGGAGGCATGTTTGAATGAAAGCGAAACCTTGCTTGTATAAATTTCAAAGGACAGTATTGCAACCAGCGCCACGCTTGCTCTCGTTTTTTGTGAAATATATACCAATAGAACGCCTTAGCGCGTGACTCGTCTTTTAAGTTTAATCTAATCCGTAACATGAGCTTTGAAATTGCAGTCTTTTTCATGTAAGGAAATAATTCTTTGTTTAAATACTTTGGATTGATTATATGCGCATACGCACTGTCTGTTATTAGCCATGAACTTTTCTTGATAACTCTGGAGATGTATAGCATATCATCGGATTTCAAAACTTCCAAAATGTAATCTATGTTTCTTGCCTTACAAGCTAGATCAATTTTGATCAAGTTATCCACATCAGACTCATCATAGTTTATTTTAGGCAATTCTCCTGTCATATTCACTTCAGCTTCTTTTACCAATTGGTTGTAATAAGCATGTCTTTGACCAAGGTTGTGGCCTTGTAAAGTGGTCATTTTGGTAGGTTGTTCTGTAACAAAAAAAGGAAATAAAATTATTCATTAATAGAAGGTCGCTTAGTCGATATTTACTATTATATAGGTACTTCGTTGATATTATTAACTGTGCGAATATAAACATAAGTTGCGATCGCGATACGTTGAACCTTAACCGAGCGTTATCAAATGATATGTATTTTTTTATATTAAACTGGTGACCAGCCTGACTAGTTTAGGTTGAAAAGAGGGCAACATCGTACTGCATTGCATTTAGCTGCATGAATAACAACAAAGATCCGAATCTTTCGTTTTTCTCACTTCCTAAGGACATTGAAAGGAAAAAAACTCAATCCAGATTAAATAAGCTTGTACCTAAATAGATCGAACAAACATTATATTTTTACATATTTGAGTATAGATAGTGCCATCCACGAAGACACGCCCCATTTTTCTTGATCGCTTAAGAGGATTATATAGCGCGTACTTCTCCATACAAAAAGAAAAAGCTCTTTTCTACATCTTTCGGTGATTTTTGTGTTCATGTATTGAACATATCATTGACTTGGCTTGTACGTTTTGTTTAGAATAGAATAGAATAATATTTATTTGCTTAAAATGTCGGTACATAGAGATGGATAATATATTCAGTAAGGTATTGTTCCTGGTATATTTTGCCGCATAGCGGCGTGCAAATTATTGAGTTATATTTAAAATTTAATTATTATATAATACAATTAAAATGTCATGAATACTTATATCTAATTAATTTTAACATATGTGTCTATATAAATTTGGTAATTCTGAGACTGAGTAAAATGGTCTCTCTATCAGCCATAATTTTAACATACTTATGAACCTACGGGTTGGTATTTTTTTTATTTCTTTAGGTATGGCGTTGTAGATACTTACTCGTATACACATAACGTAAATTTTTTTTTTATATAATGCTGTTTTTGGCACTTTTGGTAATACAATTCTGTCTGAATTCTGATTATTTCTGGGAAATTCCATTAGCTGTAATGAATAGAAACTCTGGATGCATTTTTACAAATTTGGCAGCCTCTAGAATATACATACAGGGTACAGTCAGTATACGAAACTCTTTGAAAAGTGGTTTACATGATTGCCATGGAGGTATGCCAGCAATAGCTCTGACACATTTTTTCTGTGCCAGTAGCACTTTGTGTACCTCTGTTGAGTTACCCCACAATATAAGGCTGTAATTAAGTACAGACGATACATATCCATGATACGCAGTTAGTACTGTTGGTCGAGTAGATGTTTTCCGTAGTTTGTAAAGTACATAGGAGAATCTATTCACTTTATTGCACACTTTGGACACATGAGCTTTCCAATTTAAATACTTATCTAAAGTAATACCTAAGAAGTTGGTTTCGTCTACTTCTGAAATTTGCTCACCATCATAATAAATGGTTAATTCTTTATGTGTACTATTACAGGTACGAAACTGGATGAAATTAGTTTTAGTCAGATTAACACTAAGATTGTAATTGTTAAGCCATTCGATTATCGAATTTATGGAAACGTTTATGTCATAATTATAATTAGAAATATATTTTTTTTTTACAAGTCATAATAAGTGCAATATCGTCAGCAAATAAAATACAAGGGTTCAAAGTTACGTCAGGTAAGTCATTGATGTATGATAAAAACAAGAGAGGTCCTAAAACACTGCCTTGTACTCCAAAATTGTTCATTTCATAAGTCGACCTGTACATTTGGAGTTCCTTAAATTCGTTAATATTTGGCACTTCTACAGCTTGTTTTCTATCTTTCAGGTAAGATTCTAGCCAAAGTAGCGCAGGTCCACGAATACCATATTTGTCAAGTTTAGTCAAAATAAGCTTATGGGACACAAAATCGAAGGCTTTAGACATGTCAAAGAATATAACAGTTACTAATTGACCAGAATCTAAATTGTCTATAACCCTGCTAACGAAATCGAAACATGCAGAAGTCGTAGATTTGCCCCTTTGAAATCCATATTGTTCCATTTTTTAAATTTTATGTTATTCTACAAAATTGATTATACATTTATGCATAGCTGATTCAAATATTTTAGGTAAAATTGGAATTAGCGTTATGGGTCTATAATTATTTCTTTGATTTATCTCCCTTTTTGTAAAGCGGCTTTACAATATAAATCTTTAGTAAGCTGGGAAAGCAACCTTCGTTAAACGATAAATTTATTAAATGTGTCAATATTGGGGTGATTTGAAAGGAACAAGCTTTAATTACTTTTATAGCAATTTCATCATAACCTTCAGCATTCGTATTTTTTAAATTCATGATGATTTTGAAAGTGTCATCAAAGCTCAATGGTATTAGGTAAATACTACTGCGTATGCTTGCTTTACATGTATATAACTCAGGCCTGGTTTGACACGTGCAATTTATTATATAAATTTATTCCAGTTTTCTAAATAACTTTAAAGTTAGAAGAAACTTAAAAGTTTTAAAGAAAGCAGAATATGCTATATATGCCTCGTGGATGGCACTATCTATACAGAGGTACATTTTAAAACAGTTTTCTTCTAATATGAGGTACTTATGTTTGAAATGTATTAATTGCTTTAATATTTATTGGTACTATATGTACATAGCTGTAATAGCATGTGAGCACACGATCACAAGCCTAACCCACTTACCGCGTCTGAAGAGATATGAACAACTACGTGGACGAAAGAGAGGCGCCTTGTAGATGAATATAAATGTTAGGTACTCAGCGGTGTGCGATCTATTGCGTCGTAGCAGAGTTGCTTATTTATTTAAACGTCTTAGCGGAGTGATCCTTCTGGTGCTATTTATTCTGTGGTTTAGGGCAAAGTACACAGGTGCGATTGCGAGTGTGGTGACCATCGCAATGCGTGAGCCAAGCGAGCGAAGCGACCTTGCCTGAGCAGAGCCTAACAAAGTGTACGAAATAGTTTTGGAACGTACCGCAAAATAAAACACTACGGTTTAAATCACGCAAACGCTGCTTTCACTGCATACATTACAAAGCTTGGTTCATAACTGAAATACGAGAATATGCACTGTTTGCGCGCAAACGATGTGAACCGATATGTAGCCGCGCTTATAACATCTGCTAACTGTCAATTTGCTTTTCGGCAATTGAGCCAAAATAACCTTTACGTCGATTATTGATAATAGAAGTATTGCATTTCGAGGCATTCTTTTGTGAACAAATGTTTGTACGATACGATCAACATTCTAACCACAACAATAAAAATCTCCTCATATATCTGTCAAGATTTGAGTTTGACGTTTGTGCATACATTGCACTACCACTTTTCTGTGAGCGTTGTTTGCGGCCGGAGATGACATCAAAGATGACGTCATTATGCTATCGCGGTGTCCGTTTAGCAAGTTATGAACCGACCGTTTACGTGCACACAGTGCAAATAGCGCATATTTGCGTGACTTGAACCACAGGGTAAGTAAGCATACGCTTTTTTTTATACCACGAAGGTGGCAAACAATCGTACGGTATTTAAGAATAACTAATATCTAAATTAATTAAGTATTATGTTTATTTATTATATTTTTTATTATATTTTATTTGTGCCAGGTTAGAATGTCACACCCCCATAACTTCTCGTCAGTGTCTTAAGATAAGCAACTTAAAGCTGGATTGCGTTGACAAAAGTTTTTGTAAGTTTTTTAAGTTGAAAACAAATTTTGTTAACCATATTTCCATTTTAGACGGTAATGTCAACGAGCTGCCGACATTTAATTGCTTAGTGGATACGCTTTCGTACTCCTGGAACTTCTATTGGAAACAAAAACATGTCTGTCACGTAGACTACCGAATTAAGCTAAACGCTTATTGGTTTATACTAAAGCCAAAATCTAGCCAAATCGATGAAGATTATGAATGGTTATTTACATGAACGTACATTAGAATTAAAATAATTCAAAAAAAATAAAACCCGACTGCACGAAATTATCGAAGAAATTGGGTTCCGCCTGCTGCTTAACTCAAAAGATAGAAAATGTTAAAAGATCTTATAAAAGATGTTTTAAATGCAGTCGGCTTTTTAATTATTTATTTTATTTTAGACTTTCACCCAAAGGGTAAAAACGGGACCCTATTACTGAGACTTCGCTGTCCGTCCGCCCGTCTGTTACCAGGCTGTATTTAAAGAACGGTGATAGCAAGACAGTTGAAATTTTCACAGATGATGAATTTCTATTGCCGCTATAACAACAAATACTTGAAATAAAAAAAATATTTATGGGGGGCTCCCATTCAACAAACTTGATTTTTTTACCGTTTCTTGCTCTATACTTATAACGGTGACAGGTGGACGCTTAAACTATTCACAGAATAATTAGGTTTATGTTCAAATATAATAAAATAAAATAAATAATAAAGGGGTTCCCATACAATAAAAGAGGTTTTGGCCGTTTATTAGGTTACAGATAATACGGAACCCTTCATGCGTGAGTCCTACTCGCACTTGGCCGGTTTTTTAGTGTTACATTAAATTTACATACAAGTTAGAAACATTTTTGTATTCCACGACCATGTCGTCAGTCTACCTAGTGGGAGGCCTACCAACTCTACGTCTTACGGAGTAATGTGGTAACCATTCGAGAACCTTTTTTCCTCATCGGTTATCAATTCGTCGAGCAACGTGGCCCGCCCATTGCCACTTCAACTTGCGAATTCTGAAAGCTATTTCGGATATTCCTAAGTAAGCGGAATGATATGATACCCTTTCCATTTTACAGAACGTAAACAATAAAATTTAAATCTTCTGGGGCTACAAACTTAGTCTGAAATCTGAATCTAGCTGGTGTTGTAAACTCCAAAGTACACGAGCTGTGAGTCGCGCTTGCACTATTGTGGGGTACTTATGGTAGGTAGGTACTCTGCGCGATGTTCAACTCTCATTAGGCCGGATATGTCTTTCCTTTACATAATTTTCAAAAATGTTTCTTGCAAAGGAACTTCACCTTATTTATAGGACAGACGCTTAGTAATAGGGTCCCGTAAAAATAATGTGTACACGTATGTATGTTTGTTGGATTTACCAGGGCTTTGTCTCTCGCTCAAGGTCTCGCATTATATGCCTACCGGCTAGTGTATTCCGAATAAAAGTATCAGCGGGGCACCGCACCTTAACCCGAGGTATTCTGCAAAATCTAAATAAAAATTCCAAAGTCACGGCATTATTATGCAGTGGACGAAAAAGCCAGTTTTTAATTAAATTTTTTTTTTTTGAACTAGCTTATATTTTGCAACGCTTGATCCGCGGTTTGCATCACAAAATTACCGGGGTATGCTTGGACCGCTAAACTAACACGACGTATGACTCATAAGTGTCATAACATAACTCTAATTTGTCCTCCTGTCCTCAACCATCGTATGGGGATGGACCTAGGTAGTACTTAATATCGCTTACGGCCGCGCCTTTTTTTTTTGTGGGGAATTGCTGTTACTCATTCCCGCCCGCTGGGGGAGCAGACGGGATATGACGGACTCGGCGCAGAAGGCGCCCATACCGTCTAAAACCACCACGGTGTTCTTCGACTGATGACGAGAGCACGGGACCGCTAGTATTCTACCGCAGCCCCCGTCGACGCCGCTGCCCGCTGTAAAGTGGCGGGCTCTCCTCGATGCGGGGTGTCAATAGGAACACCCCTCCACCTCGTGTGACGCCCCCCGAACATTGCGAGATGACCTATCTCTGAGGGGTGCCGGATGCCCCCACATCCGACGGTCGAGACCCTGTCAGCGTAGACGGAGTGCGGGCTCGATTAGCCCGCCTCCGTGTCCGCGCTCGGAATCGGAAGAGAGAGAGGGTCTCTCTCCCTCTCCCGCTCCGCCGCCTCCCTCTGTGAGACAATAATCTCGCAGAAGGAGGCTACTGCCTCCCAACATCTCTCATCGGCGACCATCCCGGCGAGGATGGTCGGCACAATGAGAGGTCCCCCCCTACGACCGCGACCAGAGCCTATCGCGGTTCAGCTCCTCCTGGGCATGCCTCCAGTGCGTGCTGGGCGGTGTCTACCGCGTAGCCGCACTAATGGCATGCCGGGGAGGCTACTCTTCTGGCGATGCGATGCAGGTAGCTCCCGAAACAACCATGTCCCGAGAGCACCTGCGTCAGCCTAAAAGAGAGCCTCCCATGCCTCCGATCAATCCACTCTCGGAGAACGGGCTAGCGTCGAGGAGTCGACTGCTATCCCCCCTCTGAGTGGACCCGTCGATGAGCCGTCCCTCCCACCTCGCGAGAGCCAACACCCTGGCGTTGTTACGCTAATGCGCTAACTCTCGCGGCGCCGGTCGCTCGTCCCGCGCACGCACTCTGCGGCGGTAGACCGAGGCCAAGACTTCGGCCTCAAGATCCCAGGGGAGCAGGCCAGCGAGGGCGCACGCCACCCGTGTGAGAGTGTCCGAAACCCCCGGCACACTCTCACCGCCATGGTCCGTTGGGCTGCAATCAGCAAGGCGGTCTCCCGCCGATCGAGCCCCCCGGACCATATAGGGGCTCCGTATAGGGCCATGGAGCTGACCACCGCTGTATAGAGGCGGCGGCAGCTGCCCTCTACACCCCCAAGATTGGGAAGGAGGCGACTCAGTGCGCCGGCTGCCCCCAACAATTTGGGGGACAGTCGCCGCATGTGCGCCTCGAACCTCCACTGACTATCGAGGACGACGCCGAGATACTTCAGCGTCGTCCTGACGGGGATGGAGGTTCCTCCCACCACTATGGCTGAGTCTGCAGGCGGCGCCCGTCGGGGACCATGAAAGCAAATGGCCTCCGACTCGTGGAGCGCCACCTCCAGACCCAGCTTCCTGATCCTGGCCACGACCATCGTTACGGCCGCGCCTGCCGTAAGCGGTACTAAGTTTTGGGATAAGGTCAGGTGGAATTTAAAACGCCAACTATACGGATAGATCTTACTATAATCTCATACTCTACTACACATCATTCCATAAATATATAATATATATTATAATAACTGAGATAAAATCTGATGTACACGTCCTACTACTTCAAAAATCGTGAACCAGTCCCGCGCTTAATCTTATTATATCTTTTTTTGGCGGCTGGCGTTTTCGCGCCACACATCTTTCAATGTTGCCAACAACATAAACCAAAATTAGCAAGTTTCAATAGTAAGCCATAAATAAAGAAATCGAATGATGCAAGTACTGTAAAATTAATATTAATATTTTTATACTCTAACATAGGTTTTTTTAAACATGTTACCAAAAATATAAGACTTTATATAATGTAAAAAGGTTGTTCACAGATTAATCGTAAAAGGTTTCAAGGTGACAACTTAAATAACTTATTATATTAATGACGCAATATTTTTATAGTTTAATAACAAAATCAATAGTAACAAAGGTTTATATCTAATTTATAGTAATAAAAGAGAAGTGTCCTTACAGCTCGGCCGTCCTGTTACAAAGCGAGTCCCATCGCTTTTCAAACAAGACTAGAAACATCAACAAATACATAATACAATATAATAACATAACAAACGTTTTATGTGATGAGATCATTTCTATTATGATGTAATACTCATTTTATCAGAACTTGTTGTAATTACATGTAATGATGCTAGCACTTAAATTTAAAGTCTTACTTCGCTCATCTCAAGTTATTTCACATGTCACTTAAAAATACTAGCACGTAAATAATGAATTTAGCTAAATTTTGGTCATTTTATTTGAGACACACATCTACTCATTATCACTTGAGTTATTGTTTTCTGATGACTCTGATTCCAAATCTCTATTGAAAATCGTCCAAGGTTGAATTTTGTAAATTGCAACGATAGTTTCATACTACCTGCCTTGTTTTCGAGTAAGAGGTGTGTCTTCAACAAGAAATCTATCGTCAGGAAGGATTTTGGCAATGCGGTAGGGGCCTTGATATTTTACGACTAACTTTTGCGACTTACCATCATGTGGGACCTGTCTCTGTACACGCACCAAATCTCCTTCGTTGTAATGGGTTGCGGTTTTTCTGTGCTTATTGTAAGTGGCCACGTCTTTTACCTGTTGTTCCTTGATCTTTTCTCCTGCATCTTTTCTTAGGTCTTCCAATTGCTCTATGGGGGTTCTGTTTAGTGTCTCGTTCCTAATTTCGCTTAACTTTCCTTCCGTTTTTTGGGTAGTTTTATGTTTTGTCGTATTGATACCTAATTGTATGTCTGAAATGTGCTCGTCCCAATTCTTCTCGTCATCTTCATGGCTAGAAGCTGACAACCCATCCAATATTGTCCTGTTGAATCTTTCTACCTGACCATTTGCCCTAGGGGTAGCAACAGCATTTTGAACATGCTTAATGCCATATGATTTCACAAAGTCTTGAAAAGTTTTACTAGTAAAACTAGTACCTTTATCAGTGATTAGGCGTGAAGGGACTCCGAAGTAACTAATGTAGTTTTTCATCACCCGAACTGAAGTCACTGATTTTGTATTTTTCACAGGGTGTATACTCACGTACTTTGTGAAGCCATCCACCAACAGCAGGTAACAGTTGCCTTTCTTGCTTTTTACGAACGGCCCCAGGTGGTCTGCATGAATAGTGTGTAAAGGAGTGCTGCCTTTCTCAACGGGGTGTAGTTCGCCTTCACGTTTACCACCGGGGACTTTGTGGTGAGCACACTCCAAACAAGACGAAACGTATTTCTTCACAAACCGGCGCATCTTACTGAACCAGTAGTGTTCTTTAATGCGGTGTAATGTCTTTTCAAACCCGTGATGTCCAACGTCATCATGATTCATTTTGAGAATTTGCCATCTCACACCTCGGGGTACAAGCCATTTCATTTCTTCACCTACTATACGATAGACCTTCCCGTTTTTAAGTTTGTAGTTTTGATGCACGTCGACTATTTCTATTGTAGAGGGATCAGATAAAATGTCTCTTATTTTCTTTACCTCTTCATCAGCAGATTGTACGGTTGAGATCCAGTCCTGATCAGTCTGGCGTACGGGCAACACGTCCAATATGTGATGTTCGCTAGTGGGACTGTCCACGGGGTTTCTGCTAAGTGCATCTGCATGCGACATCTTAGTTCCAGGGCGATATTCTATCACGCAGTCGTACGAACCCACCAGCGTGCAATTCGGGGTATGAGATCTCGCTTTACCAGGGTTGACCGGAGAGCGTTGCAGTCGGTCATAATTTTAAAGGGTATACCTACTAGGTAGACCCGGAAACGGTTCAATGAAGCAATCACTGCCAAGGTCTCTAGCTCATAAGAGTGCAACTTACGTTCATCGACTGTAGTTTTACGACTGAAATAGGACACGGGTTGCTGCGCTCCATTTGAGTTTCTTTGGAGAAGTATTCCTGCCAAGCCTTCTTTACAGGCGTCCGTATGAAGTTCTGTCAGATTGGGTCATATAAAGCAAGTATAGGTCTATTTGTCAATAACTCTTTTACCTTTGCAAATGCACGCGTGTGCTCGCTGCTCCAACACCAATCTACATTTTTCTTTAGCAGATCCGTTAATGGAGCGGTGATTACAGCGTAACCTTTAATGAATCGTCTGAAGAATCCCGAAAGACCAAGAAATTGACGTACTTCATGCTGATCCTTTGGTTCAGGGAACTTAGAGACTGCTTCGACTTTTCTGTTACCTGGACGAATACCGTCAGCGCTAACATCGAAACCGAGAAAGTCTATAGATTCAAGGAAAAAGCGACACTTACTTAGTTTCAAAGGGAGCCCTCCTTCCCTTAACAACTGCAGTACCTCTTCTAGTCTCCGCATGCCTTCGTTGAAGTCTTTCGACGGGATGAGAACGTCATCCATGTATACTATAGCGTATTTTATCTTGGCCGCCATAAGTATTTTATTAATCGTTCGTTCTCCTCCGTTATGGGAATCTGATAGTAGCCTGAGGCTAGGTCCAAGGATGTAAACAGAGTATTACCTGCGAGCAAATCTACCTGGTCTTCCACTCGTGGTATCGGGTAATGATCCTTTATGGTTTTTCTGTTAAGGGCCCTGTAGTCGACGCACAAACGCTTATCGCCTGTCTTTTTCTGAACCATGACGATCGGGCTCGCATAGGGTGATGGTGATTCTCTGATAATATCACCGACCAGCATTTCCTGAATCATATTTCTCACGATCGATCTTTCTGAGTATGACATTCTGTATGGGCGGTACACTACTGGGTCCGCATCAGTCAATTCAATCTGCATTTCCGTAGCGGACGTATAACCCAAGTCATGCAGTCCGCTGGAAAAGCAACGGTTGTACCTGGATAGCAAATTTTGAAGTTGCTGGCGTTGATCCTCATTTAGGTTTGAGTTACAATTCACAGAGGACTCCATCTCAGCGTCATTAAACGTAACACTAAATGTGTTCAGGACATTTTCCGCACTGACTGTGTTCCGCTGTAAGGAGCGAGTTAAAAGGGTACCTTTTGAGAAACACAAAGGACTTGGTGAAGCATTATAGAGCAGGACTGCTCCATGTCCATTCCTGATCTCGTACTGCCCGGGAAAGAGATAATATTCTTTACCTTCAGGACCTCGTAATTCGCCATGATTATTATTAATACATAGTCCTCAACCACGTATAATTCGACCATTTCCGTCAGGCCTTGAACTTCTACAGAAGCACGTGCGACTCCTAAGGGACGTGTCAAGTTGCCCCCTATACCTCTAAGTACAGGTAGGCCTGGACGCGTAGTGACCTCAAGGTTCAGAGGTTTTAATTCACTTACCCTGATAAGGGAACATTGACTCCCCAAGTCAACGTGGCAGGAAATTGACGACCCGTTTACCTTAATATCAAACACGTATTTGTTAATACCTTTTTCATCCGTAGTTACTTCCGATACCTGTTTAAGTTTCGTGTCATTACCTGAAGGTGCGTTCTTTTCGGTGTCGTTACTTGCTCTGTTCCTATAACAGTTGGAGGCTTGATGGCCAATACGGTCACAAGTTGTGCATTTAACCAGAGTTTTACCACATTTAAAGCTTGGGTGACCGACCTCGCTGCAGTTGTAACATTTTATGTTAGAATTCACTGCGCTTGTACCTTGTTTCAAAGGGCCTGTACGACTTGAGTTTGTTCCAAACCTGCGTTCGTTCAGTCTCCGCACTGTGTCCAGAGTCTCTCTAGCCTGTCCGGCCTTGACTGTTCGGAAATACTTTACACCTGTACTGGCTGGCTGAACTGTGCTGCTTGAGCACCGATTTTTACCGCCCGATCCTCTATACCGTACAGTAAACAATCTACCGCCTGCCTACCTGTGATTTTACACCTATTTAGCAAATTCATCTTTACATAGTAATACATTTCTAGAGATTCTCCGTATTTTACTTTTTTAGCCAACAATTCGGTTAAAAGTTCGGCGTAATCTTCCCTAGAAGGATAGGATTCTATAAGTTTTCTCTTCCATTCTGCCCACGTGTGCAATATCGAAGTTAGACCCTGGTACCATGTTTTCGCGACGCCTACTAATTTAGGTAAAGAGTAGTGGATAATTTCTCTCTCCTCCCACCCATAAATTTCCGCACATTCTTCTACCTTATTTATCCAGTTTAAAATACTTTGTTCCTTTACCAAAGGGTCGAACTCCGGTACCACACACGTGTTGAAGGTCATCTTAGGTTTATCCGAGCTTTTAATTTTTTCTAAAACACCCAAAAACTTATCCATTAACTTACTGCTATAATCTTCTTTCTTCGACCGCAACCTTTTTGATTTCCTTATTGGTGATGAATCTTCCCTCGATTCCGACGAGGAAGAATAGTATCGCCTACGCTTGGTTCTGCGCATACCTTCCCTGCCTTGGCAGCCATGCTCTTGCCTCGAGCAATATCCATTTCCTTCCAAATCATATGTCCGTCCTAAACCCAATACCACGGGTTCTCCAGTATAGGTTCCATGCGCTAGTCCTAACCTTGGACTTAGCACATCTCCATAATCATTTGACCCTTCACCTCGGGTTTCCTCCCTTCCTTCAAGCCCTTTACCTCGGGCACATTCACCAGCGTCCTCCATTATCCAAGTTCAGATCTGAAACTTTCAATATTAGTCTTAACAAAATATATATATAATTCCTTCCAAATTATGTATTTCAGTCCAATCAGGCAACCAGCTTGATTTTATCTGTCCAAATCCAGTAAGTAATCAAGACTTTCGCTAAAAACAAACTCATATACCGATATCCTCGTATGTGGAAGTGCATTAAATAAAAATTGGTGACTAGATTTAGAATGACGTAACACACCTTGCATCGTCATTCAAATAATACGTGTAAGGAGAGGTTCAGCTCAATCGATTGAAGTGAACTGCTTTATCTCTGTATTGCAAGATTTACACCGAATAGAATAATAATATATCGTTTCCATTGTTGGCCCGGTACTCGACACTTCAAACAATTGTACAGCTGACGATGTCATACTATGATAATGTATGCGACTGAAGGCACATGACTTTAACTAACACCACTCTTACAATTCAACGAACAGTCCAGGATTTCGTTTATAATAATATTTTGTTTGCCTTATCATAAAAAAAATGATTGATTACACCATGTACCTTACTGCCACAGAAGTTACTAAGTATCTTTATAAACACCTTGTATAAAGATTCAGATATTATTCTTCAAACTTAGATCCTCACTTAATTTATACCGTCTACTTCGTTATTCCAGTCCATAAGGGGCACTACATATAACTAATTTGAACACACTCGCTCGTAACGGTCTTTTAAATTTTAGTGTCATGATATATTACCCACTCATGCTTTTTGTTTACTTTCCGCACTAGTAATTGAAATAGAAAAACAACGTTTCCACTATTCTCACCAAGGAGGTTGTAGTTTGTTTCGTTCGTTTTTTTCATATAAAAAGCAAACCAGAGTTTTTTTTACTTATAGAAGTAGAACTTTACAAGATTAAATATAAACCTTCTTAATCAGATTATTATAGGTATCAAAAAGATCGAGAAAATAATTTCATATCGAAATTTTCGTATTCGATCCTCGCAAGTGTGTTAAAAAACGTAGTACGAAACTCATGCGCGTTGTTTATTACAATCTCTACTCCATTTAGGCCATCCAAAACCCGTCTCGATTGTACCTTATAAACAACTAGCCTTCCGGGCGCGGCTCCGCCCGCGCGTATGTATGTCGGTTATCACGCAAAAACATTAACCTCTTTTTGCGCAGGTGGATAAAAACTATCCTATGTTTTTTTACCGGGTCTCAAACTATTTCCATACCAAATTTCATTCATATCGGTCCAGTAGTTTTGGCGTGAAAGCGTAACAGACAGACAGAGTTACTTTCGCATTTATAATATTATTAGTACTGACTTAGCGCACTTGTAGCATAATGTACTATTCTCAGTCAGTCTTGCGATAAACGATTTCATAAAACGGAAAACAAAATTAAGCGATGAAATGAGGGACACAAAACATGAGAAAATAAAATAACACTGTCCGTTCTTAGGTGATCATTATAACATCACGGTTTTAAAATAGACCATCCAATCAATCGAACAAATCAGAGTGCATTATGTGGAATTCTACTCATTTAAGTTAGCTAAATGCACTGTACTTACGTTTTTCCGAGCTGCGAGCGTGGTAAGAAAACGTTATATTTTCTTGGTATCCCACTTCTAACCTTTTGGGATAAGGTCAGGTGGAATTTAAAACGCCAACTATACGGATAGATCTTACTATAATCTCATACTCTACTACACATCATTCCATAAATATATAATATATATTATAATAACTGAGATAAAATCTGATGTACACGTCCTACTACTTCAAAAATCGTGAACCAGTCCCGCGCTTAATCTTATTATATCTTTTTTTGGCGGCTGGCGTTTTCGCGCCACACATCTTTCAATGTTGCCAACAACATAAACCAAAATTAGCAAGTTTCAATAGTAAGCCATAAATAAAGAAATCGAATGATGCAAGTACTGTAAAATTAATATTAATATTTTTATACTCTAACATAGGTTTTTTTAAACATGTTACCAAAAATATAAGACTTTATATAATGTAAAAAGGTTGTTCACAGATTAATCGTAAAAGGTTTCAAGGTGACAGCTTAAATAACTTATTATATTAATGACGCAATATTTTTATAGTTTAATACCAAAATCAATAGTAACAAAGGTTTATATCTAATTTATAGTAATAAAAGAGAAGTGTCCTTACATAAGGTACCGGTCAAAAAAATGCATCTACCTAACAATTAGCGGTGCCTTTGTTAGTAAGTGGGTAGGGTAGAATACCTAGTTTGCGGCCATTTAGTGGCACCTTCAACTTTAAGACGCTAGAAAAAATTATACAATTGTTTGAGCCCTGCTCTGTTTATTGATATATGTTCCCTATATAATGTAATTTACGTATTTAATTTTTAAAGGAACGCCAAGTGCTTCCTTATTTTTAGAAAAATATATAAAGCCAAATATAGCGAAATCGCCGGTTTTCGGCCATTTTTTTTAGTTTTCGGTCAGCAGTACCCAGTTTTCGGTCGGTACATTTAATATTGATTTAAAATTAATGTATCCATACAATTAATAAAAAAACAACATTTTTATGTGAAATATGTATGTGGGTATCCATTTAAAATGTCCTACTAGCCCAACACACATTTATTCCAACATCCTCATTGTACATACTTAAAACTATACTTTAATGTTTGATTTAATTTGTTAAACTTTAATAGTAATACTAGGGTAGCCTGAACAACATTTTCGCCCACATCATAATTTACTATCAAGTGATATGGTGGTCAAAGGATAGCCTATCAGCTATAATTCACTATAAATTATTTTTATCCGTCTAGGTGAAACTGTACAATCATATTTATCTTATACCTTTTTTATCATGGGGTAAATGCTTTTAGGCATACCCAACCGTCAGGGAGCAATTGGGTGATGTCAGGCTCGGGGTTAATAGGGACCCCACTACCGACTAAAAACCCCATGGTGTATCACTGTCCTCAATTAGAAGCAGAGACCGCGGGTTCAGTCGTGCACTCTTCCGCAGCCCCCACCGACGTCGCTGCCCACTTAGGCAGGCCCAGCCTCTGAGGAATACCTCCCCTCTCCCGCCTCGTTGGATGCCCCGGAACACAGGGGGACATCCACACCTATTGCGGACCTAACCCTGATGGGAGGCGCCGGCTGCCACCACAACCAACGCCCCAGGTCCTATGAGCGGAGACGGCGTGCGAGCTCGATTAGCTCGCCTCTTCAAATCGGGAGGCCGCTCCGCCTCCCTCTGCGAAACTATTATTCCACACGAAAGGCCACCGCCTTCCACGACCTCTTTTCACCGACCATCTTTACTATGATGACCGACAATGAGAGGTCGGGCCCCATAACTGCGATCAGGGATATATAGGTATACGATATACACTTATACGACCGCTTCTCCTGGGCATGCCTCAAGTGCGAGCTGTCTTCCGCGAACCCAAACTGGGGGTCGGGGAACGCTCCCTTCGTGCGATGTTACACAGGTATCTCCTGAAACAGCCATGTCCGGCGAGAACCTGTGTCAGTCGGAAATAGTGCCTCCCATGCCTTCTTTGGACCCTGTCTCCGAGTACGGGCCGGATCGATTCGTGTCGAGCACCGGCCCCCCCCCTCTTGTGTGGGTCCTGCGAAGAGCCTGTCCCATGTGGTGAGAGCTGAGTGTCCGGTAGCCCCGAAACACTCTAACTGCCATTACCCTCTGTACCGCAAGCAAGATGGAGATGCACTCGCGGCGCAGAAAGCCCTCCCCTCTCCTCCTCTGGTGTTTGGAAGAAGGTGACTCATATCCCCAGCTGTGTCCATGGGGGACCAGCTGCCACACATGCGCCTCAAACCTCTATTTGCTATCAAGGACAACGCCGAGATATTTCAACGTTGTCCTGACCAGAATGCAGGTTCCACCCACAACAATGGTAGAGTCTGCAGATGGCGCCCATCATCGGCCATAAAAATATATGGCTTTAGACTTATGGAGCGCTTTATCCAGGCACAGCATTCTGATTCTGGCCACGACTGTCCCGACACCATCCGTGGCCATCCGATTTCCGCTTCTCTCTAATTATTCCGAACGACGTCAACTCCACGAAGGTTGGCGCCTCAAAGCACCCAAATGCCCGACTATCCACAAGAAGGGGCCCAAGACTCAGCTCTGCGGAACGCCACGCGCTGCGCGTCACGGGACCTCGAACCTCCACATTTGTTGTCGGGAAGACTTCCTCTCTATCGGTGAGATAGTCCCCGACTAGCCTTCAGAGGCAGTGGGGAACTCGTTGATACTATAGTCCAGCGTGTATTGTGCTCCAGGGCAGCGTGTCGAAAGCGTTGGCAACGTCCAATGACACGACCAACAACACACCACTACTGGAGCACGCCTCCTTGGATCGGTCGCGGACGCTGGAGATGGCATCCAGGGTCGAGTGACCCGAACTGGTTGTGTGCTAGGTTGGGCACTGTTCTCTCAAGGTGCTTAACGAGGCGGGCAGCCACGATACGCTTCAACAGTTTGCCCACATCGTCAACTACCACAATCGGATAGCTCGAAGGCTCATCCGCGGGACGGCCTTCCTTCCTCAGGAGAAGCTTGCCCCTCTTCCACTGTTTGAGGAATTTGCCCTCCCTGAGACACCTGTCACATAGGGCCTTCAGAGGGTATCAGGTGCTCAGTATTAAAACCTTTGTTATTTTATTAAAAAAAATACAAATAATCCTTAAAAACAATATTAGAGTTTAGTAACTTCGTAAGTAGGTAATGAATATCAATAACTATGTACAAAAACAAGACTTTTTAAGACAAATTTAAGTATACATTAATAAAAATGGACGAAGAACTAATACCACCGTTTTCGATACCTCAGTTTTCGGTCGCATTTCTTTCATACAAATATTATGTGACCGAAAACAGAATGTCAGCAAATTACGGCTTATGTTTTCGGCCATCTCTAAAATGTGAATATCGTTATTTAATCATACTAATGCAAATTGACGGCCGAATTCTGAAAACTAAAATCTTAACTGTAATTGCAGTTGAATAAAAAGAGTAGTTCCGTACGTGTACTACCACGTTAATAAAAGAGACAAAACTATTTTAGGTTGCATGTCGCTAAAACTCGGCCACCCCGGCCGAAAATAGAATAATTAAAGAAAATCTTGCTTCTGTTTCCGGCCCCTTAAAAAATCGTTATTTAAAATCAAATACTATTAAAATAATTATGAAAGAATGACAATAACTTATTTCTTCAGCTATAAAACTATTAACAATCAACATTTACTTCTTATAACAGTAAAAAACTTACGGTTGAACGAGAGGCGAGTCACTATTTTTTTTTTTGTATTTGCGTGATTAACTCTTTCTCATCTACCAACGTGAAATTGAACAATTATTTAAAAATCGTTTGTTATAGTAACCCAACCGAATAATGTTTTAGGGTATCAGGCGATTCAATCAAAGAGTACTTACAAGACTTTCGTTCCTATATTGCAATAGTAAGTAACTAATATCTAAATAATACTGCAAGAGGATCAGGAATGGCCGATGGATAGGTGCCGGCCGGTGGACCGGTTCCCCTACCCTACTTAAGTTAGTAAGTGATAATGATATCGCACACCCAGATCAACACTGCACTAAGTCAAAATAGCACTTATTTCAGAATCAACGAAAAACAGTTTTCTCCTGTTGTATCAAAGTTATTGCTAAAGTCTTGAACATTTCATGAAACCATTCCATTTTGATTCAGTCTTATATAGTTTGTTCCCGTCACTTAGAGTATATAAAGTGAAAATATGAATTTTTCGTCTTAATTCACTATTGTCAAATTATTGAATGAAATAAAAATGAATTATTTTGAGTTACACATCTTTTGTTGATTGATTCTGAAATAATTCACTATTATTCTACCGTCTATTGGTTTAGAGCAAATAAGCAATAATGACCTATTTATTTTGTTATCAGGGATGTACCTAATAAAAGTAAAATAAAAGATAAAATATTACGAAAATCCGTACTTGTTTTATTGTTTGTTTTACATAATCAACTAATTTTACTGCGGTAAAATAATTAAATTAATTATTATATTAAGAGCCGTTTTGGACGGTATCAATGGCACATAGTATCAAAACATGGTAAGCACAAAAAAAAACTAAACAAATTGTTTATAAAATAATGGTAGGTACTTAGACATTTCTGTTAACAAAGATTAAGATTAAGAAAAATTGCAAAAATATAAACTTTAACCATTGTTTTACAAGTATTTAGGCCATTATCTTGGACTGTTACTGTAATAGGTACAGATAAAAAGAGAGTACACCATATTATAGTACAGTAGGTAGGTACATAATACAAAAACAGGCAGTAAATAGGGCCAGATTTCAAATGTCTTTTTATCTGTTTTTCTATTACACTGTGGACATTGTCGCCTTCATTTTGTGAATGTCCTCGAATTAAAAATTTGTGGGTTATAGAATTTACTCTTAGCGTATTAACTGCATAAGCATAGAGGGACAGTATGTATTTATTTTTTTGTTGCCCACAGCAACTATCGCTATAGAATATAATGTCAACATCAGTATTAGGATCACTCTTTTCAAGTACCATCTCGATATATTTAAGGTCACAACTTCCTATCTCAACAGCGCCACGCTTTGCTTCGGTCTCGTCCCAGAAATAACAAACAACATCCTTTGCCATCAAGTCACTTACAGTAAAGTTCAGACAGTTTATTCTAGATTTATAAAAAAAAGAGAAACATGACCTTTGGGAACCTGCATAACAGCTTGCAGGTCATATACTGCTACGATGACATCCTTCTTCTTTTTATCAACTTCTTTTTCCAATCTGGACAATTCATTTTCTTTGAGGTGGATTTCATAATTTTCACGCAGGTTAGCCTTACCCTCAACATTAGCATTTTAGTAACTTTCGCATAGATCGCATTGGTCTTTTTTTGGTACGTGAAAAGAAATATTGAAGTCCTCATTGAATATTCTACGGAATGTTGAAGCTGAAGCAGGAGGTACATTATTTTGCTCTCGGAGTTGTTTGTAATCTCGATACAAGTCTGCCAAACATTTGTCACATGGTATATTATATTCTCTTGTAGTTTGAGCCCTCAGATAATGCGACTCTATTCTGGGAATAGAGTTTATGAAATTGATCATACTGTCTTTTATTTCAGTATCTATTTTGCGTTGATTACCATGCTTCCCTCGAGCATCAGCTTCAATGAAACCATCATCTGTTTTCTTTGATAGGACTGTCTTAATGTATCTATCACATATGTTCAGCGTAGCTTTAAAAAACTGTTTGCAAACCCTAATCCTTGAGCTCTCTATTTCAAAATAATAAGCCGAATTCAAAGACCTTAATTTTTTAGAAGTGATATACCTATATTTTGGCTTGATTTCTTGTGTATGCCTGACGACGTATTCTCTTTGCCTCTCCAGATCACCCAGCTGCCAAAACTTTTTGAAGATCTCCTGCCTTAGCGTTTCGTCTATATGTGTTTTGCATTTCAACTTACATTTGTCGCCACAAGGTGGACGAATTTGACGTTCCGCTATCTGTTTTGTTGGGTTTGATAGAGAAACATACGCTTTGCCTGTATTCCGCAATGTTTTAGCAATCTTGGATTTCCAGGCAGCAGGGTTTCGCCCTCTTTTCTTATTTAACTTGGGATCGGATGGACTTTGATGATGAGCTGGACTTTGATGAAGAGCTCGTGGAAGAGGAAGTAGAAATTCTTCTAGGGATTATAGGAGGCCGCGTTTATTGTCTAGTTGGCAAAGAAAACGTGGGATCTGTATCTGAATCATCTATAAAATCACTTTCATGACTCTGATCAGATAAAATAGAAGCCGGTATTTTTGTTAACTCCCTATTTTCTCCAGGATTTAAAGAACTTCCTGATGCTGCAACGACTAATTCTGCAGCAGCTGGTGAAGCAATGGCTGATGTTGCAACGGTTGCACTTTCGACATCCTTTTCACCACCCACTTCCATTCTGCTTTGTAGAACAGTAGCCCGGGCTTCTTCTGTGGTTGCTTCCATTGCCTTTTCAAGCAACAATAGACCTCGACCCTTCATCATCTGCCAAATAAGAATTAAAAACTGAATTAATTCACGAACAGTGCATTATCTAAAAAAAATGTTTGATCTACACGTATAATAAAAAAAAATTTAATTCAAAATACTTTTATTTTAATATAGAAGATTAGTAATCATTCTGAGCATGACATAATAATATATTATGACTTTTCAAGAAAATAGGACGTAATTTAAATCTACCATCAATAGTGCATCAAATCGAAATTTTCACCTTTTCAAAACAATACTAAACTATTTTGGAATAATAAAAAAAATATAACATACCTTCGTCATCAATAGAGTAGTATTTTGAAATAGTATCAAAACGCAGAATCAGAAAGTTCAACAACACTGAATTAATACTAAATAACTCGAAGAGATTTTCTTATTGCACTGAACAACACCGGATTATTACGAAATAATTCACTCTTGTGTAACGGCATTACGTACTGTTCCCTTAGGCAGGCAAGTCGCAACTAGAATTAAATTCGTGTTCGTGGTATGACTCTGCATTCATTCATTCACCCAGAGTGACTTAGCGCGCCATCTGTTAGACATCTTTGTAAATATCGATATGACTGTCTTCGTGGTATGTGCAGTAAAATTTTGCCAATTCAAATATACAATAAAGTCAGTTTTGAGATTTTTCGACATAATTCGGTATTGATCTGGGTGTGCGATATGATAACACAGCAAAAAGCTAAGCTTGCTAAGGTAGGTACATACCTATTCGTTCCGGTACCTACTACCTATACAAAAGTACTCTGTGACCTGTGACCTACCCATATCAAAAAGAGCAACAATTGTATCATACCTTAACGAATTTTCCTGTTTACTTTGTTCCTTAATTGAAATCACAAAACAAATGAGTTTTAGTACTTTCCGTTCGCCTTATTAACGAGAACAACATTAATTATAATTACTATTGCAAAAATAAAACAACGTTCCCCTTACTCTTTAGTTTGTGTTGTGCAATGCAGGCGTCGGAAACAACCGAACAATCCCGATGTCATTAATCGCGATCTTGAAAACTGATGACGGAACGTCAGGCTAATAATAAATTTCGCAAATTGCTGTGGAAGTTGTAGCTATATTCAGACCATAATCATAATCAAAAAAAAACTTATTCAGCTGTGGTAGGCATGTCCATATAAAAGATTTAATTGTTTTTAATCGATGTGATACATCGATACGTAGCATCGATTTTTTCCGATGCAACGCCATCACATATCGAATACATTTTTGACATACTTTCGATTTTTTTACTATATAACCGTGAATGATGCAACATATAATCGAATCTGAACTACACCCATTACCATCGGTAGACTTCTGAGGCAGGTATTTTCTATTTGGCTGAAACACAAATATTATGCTCCCCAACAAACACCTCCTTTCTCACTTCAAAGTCAAACTGATTAAGTCAATTTATAGATGTCTACAAAGCTCGTATAGCTCGTAAAGCTCGTATATATTCATAATTTTAATTATGAAATAAAAGGTACCTATTCTACATTCGAGTCATGGAGTACGTGCGCTCCCGACCGCGTCCGCGCAAGCACTGTTGTCTGCAGCGTGGCGGCGGCGGCAGCAGAGCGGTGTGAATATTATTTAAAGAAGTGTAATACTTAAGAAAGTTTTAATAAAATATTCTACTGCTGGCACAAAAGTGGCCAAGAGCCATACACCCAAGAAAAAACGGGTAAGAAAGTCGGAGCCATTATTTTTAATCGTCTTTTAACTTCTCTGGGGGCAGTACCTACCAGGTTCTTCGATTTAACCTCAGTCAACGCAACTCGATTCATCAACGATCATGATGTCTTCGATCGACTCAGCCCTCTGGCACTGCGTAGCGATGTTTGAGTACTCTGCATCTTTTACCGTATCTTTCATCTGTCTGTCATTCTGAGTATAAGTGTTCTGAAGATAGTTTGGTTTAATACCTACAGCTGAATTTCACCATCGGACATCTGTACAGAGCATGATGATGCAATAATTTCATTACTATCAACGTCTAGAAGTTCACAACCGTGTGATTCAAACAACATTTTCTGCCCCGCACTACAATAATGTCGAGCCAGCTGCCATGTGAAGTATTACCGAATCGATCCGAATTAGGAACCTTCAAGAAGAAAGCTAGTGTCTTGGATATTCGTGGGCGACGATGCTAATCACTTAGAGAGTCATCTGCTCTTTACCCTCCTATCCTAGCTAAAAAACAGACTTTTAAATATCTGAACATATTCAAAAATCATATGAATTTTTCTGTTAAAAAACCAACATTAGTTAGGTATATTAATATTGGGTGTGTAATGATTATACGTATAGGTATTCTAAGGAATATTAACTAACTCATAATTAAAAAAGTAGGCCTCAGATATGCAAAACAGTTTAAACATTTTTATATGAAAGGTAGTATAGTCACGATCCATCATTTTGTGTGATTTTTGAACAACACATTACTTGGAATGCTCATATGTGTGACTGTGTAAAGTTAAAAGTTAATAATGTTAAGAATCACAGACCACATGATGTGAGTGATTGATGCTGTCAGATTTTTTTTAAGATCCCTTTCACACTCATTACTCTGACGTCTCTGACATTGGTAGAATGAAAGAAGTTAAATATATATATATGTGTGTAGCGGTCAGCCTCTGATTATTGTGCTATGAATGGTGGATGTGGCAGGCCTGATTAGAGAACGGTGTAATGCTAGCTTATTTAAACAGGCCTATCACGTCTAATAATTCTCGTTCCTGCAGCCATTCCAACCAATGGGTCTCAACCGCCAACACCGCCGTCCGCATCCCAAACGATTTCCGTAAAATCAGCGCCTTCTCCAGTTATTCCAGTGCGCTACCGCGATTGATTGTTTTGTTACATTATATTTGTAAGCGCCTAAATCACCTTTCTCTATCTATAACATTAAATAAGTTTGTTTGTTACAGAAAACATGTGTCTCACTATAATATCCATAAAAACGGGGTTCAGTGTATCTTAAAAATACATTCTCGTCTGTGATACATCGGATCATTTCGATGTTTTGACGGTATCATCGAGTAGTTTTGATGCATCGGTATATATCGAGTATCCCTGATTGTGGATTTTGTGACAAAATGGCGGGAAATAATTTCTATCAAAATTTAAAATAATTTTTACGTCTATTATAATAAGTCTATTTTTAATTAGTCTACAAAATTAACCACATATAATGTCGGATCGCAAATCTGGAGACATTAAAAAAGTCCTGGAATCAAGAAAAGGTTGAGAAGACGTACTACGATATTGTGGTATACTAGTCATTTTGGTGGTCAAAAACTTATCATACTCGGTAAGTGTTCCTAGATTTTCAATAAGGAGTTACCCTCAGCTAAGTTGGTGGTGGTGGGGCAGTAGCCCCGCTATTTTGTACAAAACGTGTAACACAGTCTCAGACTATTACTACCGCGTTTTTTAGCTTCACAGTCTTTGCATGGTAATAGGTTCTTCTGGATATAATAAGGGGCTACTTCCCTAATGGTGTGTGTACCATAAGCTGTCATTGTATGCCAAATAATATATAGCCTGCTCTGCTGACAACTTTAACAAATAATGTGATTTTGAAGCGCTCGTAGCGAGGTTTGCTTAACCATTCTGAATCGATCAGCAAAGTTAAGCAACGTCCGCCGCGGTCCTGAGTTGGATGGGTGACCGCTGGTGACATTACTACTGAGCGCTTCCGTGCTTCGGAGGGCACGTTAAGCTGTCGGTCCCGGTTGTTGTCTTAGGATGGCAGTCGTTACAGCATGGTGGTAGGGCACTTTGCGAATGCTCGACTGGCTAGCTACCACCCTCAAGTTGAAAATCTGTCGCCAAGCACCTAACGGTGTGTTCCGGCAGCTGTCCTTGAGAGCCAGTAATTCTAGGTTAGACTGAACAACATCTTTGACCACATCATCTCTTATCATCAGGTGAGATAGTGGTCAAAGGCTAACCTATCAAGCATAAAAAAAAACATGTTAGTCTAGTGCAACAGAAGTTACTTATGGGTACCTGATAATGTATCAGAAAATAAAAAACAACCCACTCATTCATCGCCCACCGCTGTGTGTAAGACTTGTACTATCTTTATAGTGCTGCTTATTATGCCATACTTTCAGCTGACCCGAAGGCTTGTTGATCTATTTATAATTATGATAATAGAATACCTAGGTAATCTAGGTAAGTAGGAATCAGGATAAAAAGTATTATGTGTAATTAAGCCTCCTGGTTTTCTTATTTGGAAACTGTGACAACTAAACTTGTTGAGAGAATGATGAAGGATTAATTTTCGACATTTCAGGAATATAATTGAAGAACTATTTGGTAAAGGAATTGCTTCAGAAACATGGAAAACTAAAAATACTATGAACTGATTCAACTTGAGGAAGACAAGTAAGTTTTAAACATATTAGTTCATACAATAGATGCAATATATCTACTTATAAAATAATATTGTACAACATCATCTTCCAACCCTTATCCCATGAATGTGGGGTTGGTACAATACATTCTCCTTACTAACACATAAGGTAGATACAAGAACATATTATTTATTATAGATTGTCAAGACAATCTATTCCTTAGGAAAGCATTCTTGTAAGGCTGGCTGCTTTACTGATGCTATGCAGATAATGCTTGTTACTACCAGCAACCTACCTGCTACCTCAAGATAGCAGGTGAGTTTGTTAAAATGATAAAGAGCTCTGTTGTGGACATAATTTGCAACAACACCTTATTTACATAATTAGTGGCATGCTGCCCATTAAGCATACTTTTTCTCTTAATAGACTTTTACAACATCCATGAAGAGGATAATTATTATTTTTACCTGAGAGCTGAACAGCTGAAAAAATTAGATGTGATTATACTTATCATACACTTTGGTAATTATATTACTAGGTAGTGATATTAAAGGAAACCATGCTCTTAATCCATAATTCCCAGAATTGAGAGTAGGACTTAGTTGTGTTGAGATAGATGACATAACTAGTACCCTGACAAGCTGTTAAACTATAAGGTAGTGACAAGTTTTGCTAGAACAAATGAATATAATGGGTACTACTCTGCCACAGCTTTACTGTTCTGCTTCCTAGTTCTGCACCCCATGGTTTCACCCGAATAGACCAATTATGTAAACAGATATAAATAGTAATATCTTGTGTTAATCCAGGGCCTACACTACCAATATTTCAAGTTTCATACAAATACGTTAAGCCACTTCAGTGTGATGGAGCTACATACACAGTCACAAAATTTCACATTCACAAAATTAGTGAGATTTAATTTATGATATGTATAATAGGAAAATAAGTAAAAGCTTTTTTTATTGATTTTCAGTTCTCCTTTGATTACTATCGAACCTGATGATAAGTAAAGATGTTATCCAGCCTAACCTAGGGTTATTGGTGCTGAACACTAGTGGTCACTCATCCAAGTAATAACCTCAATAGATGTAGCTTAACCTTGTTGATAAGTTAAGAATAACTAACTTAACAAATAACAGTATCTAAGATTTAAGTTCTGACACTATTACACCCTAGCATAGGTCAATAATATGCCTGTGGGGTGCTGGGCTAGAATTTCACCCCCCATCTCTACCCTTGGGTGTTGTAAGAGGCGACTAAGGGTAACACACCTGAAGGCGGGCAGCAGCACTTTCTGAGGAACTGATATCTCACACTGCTAACCCCCCATAATGTGGGAGGCTGTTTTCAAGTGAACAATCCAGCTGATACATTACATTAAATAGGTCACTAAAATACTTAAAGAGCAATCCATGGATACTTATGAAAGTATTGAAAAGAAATTAAATAACATAAATAACTAGATACATTTATTTTACATAATTTTATCCTATAATTTTTAGACTCATGACATATAATGGCAATCTCAGTGAAGATATCAATAAAACAACTTTAAATGAAGTAATTTTTGCTTAAAATACTTAAGTTCACGGTATACTGCATACTCTTGAGCATTCCTTCCTTCATAGCTAGTAACTAGTGAAGTATCCTTTCTATGGCATGGTTTGTAATTAAAACTTTGACTATTACAATATCTATTATTGCTTGCAGTAGGTATATGGTGTAATTTAACCAGTACCCTGGTCAGGTTTGTGACCAAATTGTACCTAAAGTAGTTTTAGGTCAAGAAACCCACTGTCGTACGACGACAGTGGGTAATCTAAGGTGTAATAGTGTAAATAGTACTAAGGTAATCCGTTTCTTTTGTGATTCAATCTTGTCTTCAAATTTTGTGAGGTTCTAAATTTTGTTTTTGATAAGAGGTTACCTAAAATATGTTACAATGCTTCTTTGATAACCACGTTGTCGTTACTCTTATTCCTTTGCAAATGTTTGTCTGAAATACTGTAGTACCCATAAACTCATAATTGGGAAGTATTAGTAAAAAACTAAAAAGTAAGAAATATTTCGTTTGTTTTGTTTTCTTTCAAGAACATAGATCAGTATGAGAGAAAGAGTAACAGATAAGAGATAATTATAGAGTACAACTACACCGCAGATTCCACAGACGAGTGAAACTAATTCTACACGGTCGTGAACTACAAATTTATGTTAATCAATCATTTAATAATGTATTATTAATAATTAATCAACCTCAGTCACAAACGAGATAGCCTTAGTCTGCCATAATGAACACTGCATCTATTAGGTAGGATAGGACAAGTCATAACAAACAAGTGCTCGAGGCGCACGCCCATTAGGTAGGTACGTATCGGAAACAATTTTGCTCTATTTTTGCGAATACGTTTTAGGTGCCCACCCCGCCAACTTAAGCATAGTGTGGTAAGAAAAGAGGTAATTAACTCCAACTTCTTCTTTAAGTGACTACTGTGGGCTTGCCACAAGGGTGAAAAATTGAATGTTTATGATTTCATTTAATCATAGTCACTGACGACTTTGTGTATCATTCTGCTTACGAGTATTAATAAGTGCATGTTTTTTATAATTACTGATAGGCTAGACTTGGACCACTATCTCACTTGATGGCTAGTAATGATGTGGTCGAAGATATTGTTCAGGGTACCCTAGAATTACTGGCTCTCAAGGACAGCTGCCGGAACACACCGTTAGGTGCTTGGCGACAGATTTTCTACTTGAGGGTGGTAGCTAACCAGGCGGGCATTCAAAATGCAAAATGCCCTACCGCCATGCTGTACACTACTGCCATCGTAAGACAACAACCGGGGACGGCTTAAAGCGCCCTCCGAAGCACGGAAGCGCTCAGTAGTAATATCACCAGCGGTCACCCATCCAAGTCATGATCGTGATGGGTGTTGCTTAACTTAGTTGATCGATTAAGAACGGCTAAGCAAACTTCGCTACGAGCGCTTCAAATATTTGATAGGTAGGTACACTTAATCGCGATTCACGCTTAAATTCTAGGTATTTAATACATAGGGTGGTTTTGAACTATTTTCTCTTGTGATTCAAATCAAAACGTCTAAGGTGCAATTGCATAAATATTGTGAACCAAATTAGACCTGGCACCCAGAAAACGCTATTGAGATCGTATTGTTTTCCTCACCATGATTCGGATATTTGTATGCAAATAGCAGGCAATGGCATAACTTGAACGTGGAAGTAGGTCAACAATTTGTAAATATATATATATAAAAATAACAAGTATAATAATGTTATCTTAAGTTAACGCGATTATTATACATACTAATAAAAAAAACTTTAACGATCACTGCTTTGTTTGAAACGTCGTCGCCGGGTCAAAAATAATGATAAATATTGTCTAATGTTTTTTGCATATAAGTGCAATATTATGTATATATTTAAAAAAGTAATAATATATTTTCTACCATTTACTAACAAAGATATTTACCACATATAAACGTTCTCCAGAAACAGTTAACATATCGAAATGTATGCAACATTTAAGCCATTAAGAATGTGAATAGCGATTTGAAAATAACTGATGAGATTTCGAGTTCGAGAAGGAAATTGATGATGTGCTCGCCAAGTTTTTGAAGACATCATAATCGCTTTACAGATATCCATTATTAAATTTGGTTTTATTTTACAGGACATATCAAGTGTATGAAACGTGTTGCAGTATCCAAAGTGTAGATACCCATTGGCTTTTAACACACTAAAATTGAAGCGGAGTGGAGGAATGTACATTTTGCGCTAACCCTAATTGTGTGATATGGAGGAAAAAGAAATTGCTACTTGTACATATGTCAAAATAAATGCCAATATAAACTTAAATTTGTTTTAGTTCTATTTTAGAATAATAAGATTACGATATAAAATGATATACTGACCATAGGAGTACAACCTGTTTACAATATGTTAATAAACTCCTTAATAGAATGGATAGTATGTAATTATTAATTCGATCAAAACATTTGCCAGTATTTGTCTCAGGTATAAAAGAAAAAAAAAGATCAGCGACTAAAGTTTGGGCGTATGAAGGTCTGTTACCTATCTGTCTTTAGACATATCTATATAATTTGTGGTGCAATGGTGGTGCAATCAGCTAGGGATGTTAAAAAATAATCGATTTTTATTTTCGATTTTTTTTAGTAATATTAATCGATTTTTAATAAATCGATTATATATATTACGTGTTTAAATCGATTTTCAGAAACAGCTCGTATCTATGCGACGGATGAAAAAAAACTTGAAGATTAACGACAGATTTTTAGTTTTTGAGACCAAACATATATAAAAAAATTAATCTTAAGGATTTTTAATGATCCTTTTAAGTATTACATTGTATCTAATTAAAATATTATGGTATAATTCTGAACTCCGGTAAAGGCATTATAATGCATTATCAATTGCGGTTAGGCATTAATGATAATGAGACTTCTAAACAAAATATATTTTTAGGATACACAATAGACAGCACAATTAGTCACAAAGCACATATTGATAAAATTTGCAAGAACATGGCGAGCGGTAATTACGCTCTCCTTAAACTTAAACCATTGTTAGATATATAATCGCTAATATCCGTGTACTATGCATATATATATACATTCAATAATAAAATATTCCATTACTGTTTGGGGTAATGTTACAGAGGTAACAAGAGTTCTCAAATATCAAAAACGTTCATTAAGAACAATTAACGGGCTGAAAAAGTGTAGCCTCGCAAGGGATCACTTTAAGAAAGACAACATTTTGACAGTTGTTTCTCTTTACATCTATTATTGTTTATTAGATATTCATAAGGATAGGGATATTCCAGAAAAGCAGGAAAAAGTTTTACCTTACAATCTGCGTAATAATGAAAAGCTAATTATAAAAAATAATGAAATTCGGGTTGTACCAAAAATCATATTTGCTAAAGTAAACAAGGTCGATATTCGAAAATACTGATGTATAACAAGTTAGCAAAAAGCTTGACCCCCTCAAAATATAGTTTGTTCAAAAAACTAAAGAATATTTTTGAAAAAGAATCCCTTCTACCTTATAAAGAATTTTTAAATTTTTAAAGTTCTTAGGACAATTGCAAACGCTATAAATGTCAATTGTATTAAGTAAAAATATTATGATTATTAAATATAAATCAATTATTTACATAGACAGAATTAGAATTTAATCCGTCTTACCACAAAAGATTTAAGCATGCCTTAGACATGTGTTGAACAGATGTTTCAAAAATGTTGTACCACAAAACGTCGCCTAACACGCTATAGTCCGTGTGGTGTTGTTATGAAAACACTGACTATAAATCATCTAAGTTTATATTTTAATATCACAAAATAACAAGTTATGAAACAGTGGTTCGTAAACAATAGCGAGATATACAAAATTCATCCGAGCAGCGTGCGCTCCGCGTCAGGTAGCTATGCCGACTACCGAGCGAGCGAGACGGGCGAACGGCGGCGCAGGCGGCCGGTAATTCCCGAGCCGCATTCCACAGCTATTGTTCTACAATGTGATTGCGCGTTCATAGTACGTCGGCACCGGTGCACGTTCAGTATGGAGGTAAGTATAGAACATTATTTGTACTTCAACTTGTATTGTTTTTATTTATTTATTTTATCATGTTATATTAATTTATTCTTGTGATTTTAATTTATTATATTTATTTTATTTGTTTCAGGTCCAGCTAAGCTTCGTTAATTATGTGATTTCACCACAACGCGTTTAGGCTTAAACATGCCTTAGACACGTGTTTATATTTAAACAGCCTCAAGCCTTGGTTTAAGCAGTGTCTAACTTATTTCTGTCATTTTAAATATTGATAATTGCAATGGATGTGATTGATTTTATCGATGATATGGATCTGGACGACTTAGAATTTATGGACAATTATAGAGATATAGTACATCGTGCACGCGTGAACCCATTTGAATATTATAGTGACCTTAATTTTAAGAAGCGTTACAGATTTACCAAAAGTTTCGGTAATAAAATTGTGGATCTGGTAAAGGATCACCTGCCATGTGATCCTCGGGGTGGATCCTTAAGTCCCCAGTTACAGGTTGCGTGTGCCTTACGGTGCTGGGCTCGTCATCAGGTAAGCAAGGAATGTAATTGTAATATATTATTATACATCTAAATATGTAAATATATACTTATTTTTTATGCCTGATAATGCTAGCCTCACCTGATGGTAAGTGATGATGTGGTCGAAGATGTTGTTAAGGGCGAACTTAGAATTACTGAATATCAAGGACAGCTACCGGATCACAACGTTAGGTGCTTGTCGACAGATTTTCTTCTTGAAGTCTTATTTAAAAATCTCCAAATATGAATAATTCATATTTGGAGTATATTTAGGGTCTGTTTCAGAATGTTCGAGTAAGTTCCGATTTTACTGTGTAAGAACATATTTACTAAATAAAACACTATCTTTGAGTTTCACAGTCATCGATTTAGACTATCCATCGGTTAAAGCTTTATACGCGCTACATGTTAACTGTACTTTTTATCATTCAGTTATTTTATGTGTTGCATAGCAACCCGAAACTTTATCATGACATTCTGAAACGGGCCCTTAGAATAAGAAAATATATCACCTCTTTATTCAGCACATTTTCTACAATAATTTCTGTATGATTGGCACATTTTTTTTCCTGTGTTTCATCCTGCAAATAAGAGTCATTGATATAGATAGGGATTGATAGATAAATTATTAAGTATATACTAACAACAGTTAGGCTTCTAAATCCAAATTGAAAGTTACCAATGGTTTATTAACTAAAATATTAAATTGGACCTTAAAGAACTAGTTATGTACTTGTGTAATGATTTAATTATGTTTGAAGTACATATTTAACATATGTGCACAATAAAAAGTACTTTTCTTCCTTTACCAGGGTCAAACTACCATTTGACCTAATAGTACTAGAGTTTTGCACTTGTATATCAATATGAGACTGACAAAATATACCCTTATAAAAATATAAAAAAAACTTGGGAAGTAAGCAAAATAGCGAATATAAACTTTATACATCCCAAATACTTGAAACTTACCTCAATATGTAATATGACTATACTGTCTTCCTGTTGAGATGGACCTGCAATCTGTGTGTCCGTGTCTATATTAACAAAAACTTTTTCTTTAATTTGTTCAGTTTCCTGTAAAAAGATGTGCATGTAATTATTTGTTTCAGCAACTTGCAAGTGCAATCCATAAAATTATTTCCTACAGTTAGGCACTTACATTTTTGTAGGATATGCTATCACTATCAAATTCATTCTCCTCTGTCACAAAATCAGTTGGGCACATGTCCATAATCATCTGGTCTTCTTGCGAAGGAGATGGTGGTTTCTCACCGCCACCAGTGGCATGGAGCGCTCTTCTATGCTGGAACGCCCTTTTTTTTGCAACCATTCTTGTTCTTCTCCAAAAACCTTTTAGCTGAGCTATATCTCTTAACTTCCCAGTTAGTTCTTCGAATCTGTGGTAGGTAATGAAAATAATTTAATAATAACTTCTCATAGGACAATAATAAAATAAATGATTATGTAGAATAGATGTGTACTTACTTCTTCTGAACTTTAAACCATTCTGCCTGTTTTATTTTATTTGAGTTCGTATCAGTATTTTTGCGCTCGATGATACGTGCCGAGAATTTCATTAACTCAATGAAAATCTCCTAAAATAATGAAATTTAAATTAGACATGTAAGTATTTATTCACATGGAATTAGAAGTATATTCATAGAAGCATGGTGATTTTAACAAACCTTGTCTTCCGCGGTCCAATTTTCTCCACGAGACCTTTTGTCCATTTTTATATTAGGTTTAGATCTGATATATAGACGCAAGAAACTTATTAAAAATTAAAATAAATTTTCTGAGTTATCGAATCGAATAACAACAACAATCCTGATTTGACACTTTCTTTCTCTTGTCAAGTCATGTGAATTGTCTAACTACACGCCTAAGTTAAAATACGTTTCTTTTCATCGTAGCTGCTTATGTACAAAGCATTATTTTTGTGCTTTTTGCTTGTTTTTTGTAACAAAAAGCTATACTAGCCTTATAATGTAATGAATATCTATAATTAATGTAAATAGTAATTAATATATATAATTTTTGTGAAAAAATGTAGCGGTGTTTTAAATTAATTTCTACATGTAACGAAACGTTCCCTAAAGTTACCATAACAGATAAAACGCGCATCGTGTTAGGCGGTGTTTAAGCAAACACGTGTTAAACATGGTTTTGTGGTAAGAAAATTAAAACATCTGTTTAAGCGCTATTTAAGTTTTAGACACTGTCTAACTCATAAACATGCGTTAAAACCTTGTCTTATAATATTTTTGTGGTAAGACTGAATATGTTTAAGTAGTATATTTATATATAAGTGTGTGTATTAAATGTACCTTGGACTTGCTTGTAAAAAAAAATACAAAAGGGCTAATAAAACTTCTTTGTATCTTTATTTTATTTCAATACTTGTTAAATATAAAAAAGAACTGCGCATTTGTGACAACAATTATTATTTTATTATTTAACTTGAAGATTAACAAAATATTTGTATTTTTGTTCACTTTTTGAGACTATGGAGTAGTCGTTTAGTTTTTTAATTCTCATTCTGAATATTTTATTTTCAAACTAGTCAAAGTAAAATAGGTCTGGTCACTTAGGGCATATTTTTTTTTGTTTACATTTTACTTTTTGAGACAATAAGTTTGTCATTTTGTTGGGATTCTCATCATTTCAGTTTTATTATAATAAATAAAACGTTTCATAGTACTATATTTGTATTCTTAATGCTATTTGGTTTCCTAATTCATTATCTTGAAATTTTTAAAGAACATTGCCTAACTAACACAAAAAACCTATTTGAATTGGTCATTTTTTATTCATATAATTTTATTTGTATTTTAATCTGATGAATTGTTAATATTTAGTGTCTTAGGTTTATTATTGGAATATGAAAAGCATGTATTTTTAAATAATACAGAAAAATCGATTTTTTTCGTAAAAATCGATTATTTATTTTCATAAAATCGATTTTTGAGAAATCGATTATTTTTAAGCAAATAAAATCGATTATTTTCCCTTAATCTCACATCCCTACAATCAGCAATACTTTCAGCTGGTAACTCTGACGCACTCCGGTGGGGGATTCTCGTGCAGTGATAAACATATCACAATAGATAAACATTGACCAGAGATAATGAAACATGACGAATAATGAAATCGAAATTAAGTCAATTCGAATAAGCATTCTGTGAGTCCCTGTTTTTTTTTCTAATTAATTTATATACTCCTGCTGGTTGTTTTAAAAGGCGACTGAAGAAAAAGTTGCACCGATGCGAGCACTATGCCGCTTCTGAATAGCCAGCCAAACTCGAGTTACACACCGAGGATGCTGTATCTGTAGCAACTTCATTATTATAGTTTTATTTTTACTCAAGTTGCAAACCATAAATCAGTATCTATTTATTTATATTGAGACACAAAACAGAATACAATTTATATAAGAACACACATTATATAGGTTATTATTTACGAGCCAGACTACAATTGTATACACATCATGATGAGCACAATTACCAGTATGTACTTATATTCATACAATTAAAAGTTAATTGAAAATGATAAAATTAAAGTGTGTTAGCAACGCTTACGGTCAATTTGCAGTAAAAATATCTTTGCCCACATCCCTTTTGAAAATGTAAAGGTTTTGTCAAATATGTCAAGTGAGCTATGGCACGATAATGTTATCTATACAGTATTTCAACTTCATAGAAACGGACGAAACGCGAGTTATACCTACGCGCCTCGATCTCAGCCCGTGCTCAGTACGCAGACAGTCGCGACTGCTTCGCTGTGACGAATGGACGGTGTGTAATTTTCTTTAACAAAAAAATTCATATTTAATATAACGAAAAGGATATATTGTGCTGTCTTTGGTTGCATGAATTCGTCAATAACCCATCCAGAGACAACTTTTTTTAGATTGCCTGGAAACTCTGAAAGGTAAGACTATAAAATAAATTTACGTACTAGTAGGTAGGTTACCTACATAATGCGTATTTTTTTAATGGATAAGTGTCCCGAACATACGAAGTGTACTTTTATCTCCCGAAAAAAAGCTAACTGTATTAATATTAAAATAAGTGAATAGAGTAAAGGAATGACACGAGTGAAATAGGTAGTTATAGGCGGTTCATGAATCACGATACGGTAGGTACGCTTGTGTTAAAACCTCGGGGCATGTGTATTTTGTTTTGTTACTTTGTGTAATTCAAAATAAAGACGTGGTATTTTATCAGTACTAATGTATATTATATAATCAGTACTTATATTATAAATGCGAAAGTAAATCTGTCTGTCTGTTACGCTTTCACGTCAAAACTACTAGACTGGACTGAATTTATAAGACTGATTTGTTATTCAAAAATAAACATAGTTTTTTAATTAAATCTACCAATCACAAAACAACACACATTTTTATTGAACACTACCTATTTATTTCACAGTCTTTTATTTGTTTATACAAAAAAAGGATATTTACAATCACAAAACTAAATGGAAACACAAAGTAGGCAAATGTAATTAATATGCCGGAGGCGGGCAGCCCTATCGCATGTTTACGAACCGCGCGATGGTAGGTAGTTATTTCGAGGACAGAGCCGAGTTAAGATACTGTATAGATAACATTACAGTGGCTATGGTGTTATATCGGTTGAATAATATCGATTGATGTATCGATATCGATACTATGTTATTCGATCATATCGGGTGGAAGCGATATATCCTGTTCATTATCTATATCGATATTTTATGAAATATCGATATATGTGTAATAGTAGTGCACGATATATTATATATTATCGTGCACTCATAATATCTATCGTATTTTATCACTGCGCGAGAATCGCCGTCCTGGAAAAACCAATTTTATAGTTTTAATAAAAATATTTATATGTTCGTTAGCTCTTATCTGGATCTGGATTCGACTTCAGTGACTCAGAATTCAGATTAACAAATAATTTACCTTTCTTTCAGTATATACAAGGTTACTTTATGAATGAACCCACTATTATGAGTGAGTACATGGTGAGTAGTGAGTAGTGAGGGATTTTTGCACCCAATTTTAGTACAATATTTACTGAGCTTCCAATTTCTCCTCAGTCCTCACCACACAGTTAATTAGTTATTCAGCACAGTTTACAATCGATAGGTTGGAGAATTACAACGTGGGTCGAAAGAAAAATGTCTACAAAAGTGGCAGTCGTTACTGGTGCAAATAAAGGCATCGGGTTCGCAATAGCTCGTGGTCTATGCAAGCGATTCGATGGTGCTGTTTACCTTACAGCGCGAGATTTTGAACGAGGAAACAAGGCTATCGAAGATTTGAAAAAAGAAGGCCTGAACGCTCAATTTCATCAGCTCGATATTACAGACAAGCAGAGTGTAAAAGAATTCCATGATTACATCAAAAATAAATATGATGGTGTGGATATTCTGGTCAACAATGCTGCTATTGCCTTCTCGAATAATGCTCCTGACCCGGTATCAGTTCAGGCTGAGCAGACACTATCTGTAAATTACTTCTCTTTAGTATCAGCTTGTGAAATTATTTTTCCGCTCCTGAAAAATGGTGCAAGGGTTGTGAATATAGCAAGTTCTATGGGTCATTTGAGTCACATTCCAAGTGGAGACTTGCGAACGAAATTTACAGACCAGCATTTAACTATTCCTGAGTTATCTGAGTTGATGCAAAAGTATGTAAATGATGCTAAGAAAGGAACACAGGCATCTGAGTGGGGAAAATCATCATATGCTGTATCTAAAGTTGGTATGATTGCATTAACCAAAATATATCAAAGGCTACTCAATGATAGAGGTAAGTTGACTCATGTTTATCTTATAACTAGAGGTTACAGACATTACCTTTGAAGTCATGACATTTTTCAGAAGTTATTGACTTTCATTTATTTGTTGCCTTAAATTATAAATAATTGTACTAAACAGGGATTAGCGAGAACACTTGCATTGTCAATCTTGTAAAATTCTGACATTACATTTTATAAAGACAACAGGGTTATGACAGAATTGGACCAAGGTGTTGGCATGCTTTGAAATCATTACCATGCCTCATTTATTATATTACCCTCTTTATCTGTGCACCTAATATGAGTTTTCATAGATATTGTTACCATAAAAGTTCTACAAACATGTAATTTTGATTACTAACAATAAAATTTCCACAAGGGGTGCAGTGAAATGTGTAGTAGGGAACATGATGACATAAATGAATCCATGATGACAGAGTTGAAATATTAGAGTAGTTATATCCGAACACCACTGCACTAAAAGCTTACTAGAATTTACCTATCTACATACCTACGCACATGTATATGCAGTTTGTAATGACAAGGAAAGAACATTCAAATATTATGCGTCATATCTGTTGTAAGAAAGAGACAAATAAGCAATTCATGTAACCACCAAACCGCCACAAGACGTTCCGATCACCATTACAATGCGATTCACTCTCTCACATCAAACGATACACATATCTTGCTCATCCATTTCATTGAGAATAGTTCCTTAGATAAAACAAAATGTCGATATTTTCTATTTCATCAATAAAAGCTATAATTATGTGTGAAATGAAACAGTTTTCTTATCTCTCACAGTGCTTGTATAATTGGTCTAAAGACACAAGGAAGGCATATTGTCCACAGATGATTCCTAAAAAACTAATAGGAGTAAGTGGTAAAGGGGTAAATGAAGCTACTAGTTCTAGAGAAATGTGGCGCAGGATGCGCTGGATTAAAGGGATGAAAGGAGGAACTGTCCAGGCCTCTGATGAAGTCAGAAATGAACTTTTGACCTCCTTGACCCCTGACTTCGTAGAGTCACCTTTGCCCACACTTCAATCAGTTAATCCATTACTTGAAATAAACTTTACACTACAAGAGTTACATAGTTGCATAAAAAAGAAAGACACTGCACCAGGCGATGATAAAATAACTTACTCCATGATATATCATCTACCTGTCTATTATAAGCTTATATTGATCAAAATTTATAACATGATTTACAAAGAAGCAATCATACCCTCCCAATGGCGCAGAATAAAAATTATCCCAATACCAAAACCCAATAGAAATAGTTTGCCAAAATTTAGACCCATTTCATTGATCTCTTGTATATGCAAAATTTTTCACTCTATGATTACTAAACAACCGTGTCTGGGTTCCGACGAAGTCAATCATGTTTAGATAGTCAATCATGTATAGATTGATTGCACAGATTCAAATAGGTTTTTCAAATGGCATCCCTACTCTAGCTTGTTTCCTAGATATTGGAAGCGCATACAATAATGTAGCTATAGAAACATTAATTTTAATACTGGATAAGGTAAAGGTGGGTTCTCGGTTGTGCAAATACTTATGGGCATACTTATCTGAACGACACTTAAATATTGAGAAAGAGCACAATGGAAATTATTTTGAGAGATGGACTTATAAAGGTTTGGCCCAGGGGGATCCTATCTCACCACTTCTATTTAATATTTTAACTTCTCATAATTATGTACTGCTTTTGAAAATGTAGAAATCCTACAATGCTGCTGATTTTGTCTTATATTCACAACACAGAAATTTTAGAATTACCTGTGATTATGTACAAAATGTGTTAAATTCTGTGGTAGATATGCTGCAGGACTTAGGTTTAGACTTTGCACCAGAGAAGACTAAATTTTGTATAGTGGTCAAAGGCTAACCTATCAGGCATAAAAAAAAAAAAAAAAAAAAAAATATTCAGCAGGGGTAAAAAAACATCAAGCCACACTTACTGTTAATGGCAATGACATAATGTCAGTTAATGCAATCAGATATTTAGGAATGTGGCTTGATAAGTCTTTGTTGTGGAATCGCCATATTAATGAGATACATGACAAAACAATGAAAAGTGTGAATACACACATCAAAAGTGTCTAGGGATCAAGCATTTTTATGCGGATTTCTTGAGATTGAGATGTGGCTTTGTAATAAATTTATGATTTTATAAATTTATATGGATCCTTTTTGGTGCATTTCATAATTTGAATCAGGAACTGTGAATCAAATTCGAGTAAAAGATGAAAATCAGCTGTCAATATTTTCCCTATAAAAACATACAACGCATTGAAGACATTATTAGTGCTACTGTTTCCCTACTACTGATTAAAACCAACGTTATTATGGAGCGGCGACGTCATTTAAGCAGGGAAGAAATGCTCAGAGCCGTGGGAATGATAGAAGCTGGTTCCCGGCAACGTACTGTGGCTTTAGCTCTGAATACAAGTCAGAGTGTTATCAGTCGACTTTGGACACGTTACCGAAGCACTGATACCGTGGCTGAGCGCCATGGAGGACGGTATCGCTGCACCACACGGAGACAAGACCGATACATTCAAATCTTAACTCGAAGAGCTCCAACAATAACCGCCATGATGTTAGCCGTGAGGCTTCATCACTCTTCAGGGAACTTAATTAGCGACCAAACAGTCAGAAACCGCTTGCATGAAGTGAACCTTCATTCCCGAAGACCGCTACGGGTACCACCTATAGCAATGCACAATCGTAGGATTCGATATCAATGGGCTCTTGAACACAGAAATTGGGCAGAAGAACAATGGCGTTTCGTGTGCTTTTCTGATGAGTCTCGTTTTGGTATGAGACCGGATACAAGACGTATACGACACTGGAGAACCCCTGGACGCCAACAGCGATTAAAATCCTGCCAGGAAGTCCATCCTTATAGTGGTGGAACCATCATGGTATGGGCGGGTATTTGGATCGGCGGAAGAACTGAGTTGATTTGGATCAGAGGCAACCTCAACGCTCAAATTTATGCTGAGACGATTGTATCAGACGTCATCGTTCCTCTACAAGTGCAAATCGGTCCCTTATTTCAGTTAATGCAAGATAATGCACGACCGCACACCGCAAGAGTTGTAAGACAGACTCTCGCCGCAGCTAACATCAATGTCCTGCCCTGGCCTGCTCAGTCGCCAGACTTGAACCCGATTGAGCATGCATGGGATATGCTACAGAGAAGAGCTCTGCCGAATATGGAGGGTATCCAGTCGCAAGAAGACCTTTTTTTGTTGTTGCAACGAACATGGGCGGCCATTCCACAGCGTGATTTGGATGAACTCATTTTGAGTATGCCAAACCGATGTTCTTGTGTTGTTAGTGTTCGCAGTAGAAACACGGATTATTAATTGTTTAAGTTACCCAATAAAATTTTAAAGAAAACTGTTATTTCAGTCTTTTTTTCGAACTTTAATGTTAGTGGTTCAAATGTCAAAAATCCCTTTATTAGGAAAATGGCAAATTTCTTTATTAATGCAAAGGTGACTTGGTTTATCGTTACTGTGACAAACGAAAACACTTTATTTGATGAATCCTTAAAGAAAATTTTAATTAATATCAATCAGGAGAAAAGTTATTGCAAAAATATATGTTGATCCCTGGACACTTTTGATGTGTGTATTTTGAAAATACTAGCAGGCTCAGATTGGGGTCTTCACCCTAAACACCTCCGAAATCTATATATTTCACTAATTCGCAGTAAAATTGATTATGGTAGTTTTTTATATGACAATGCAGCAATGGTACATTTAAGTAAATTAGATAGAATACAGAATATATCTATGAGAGTTATAGGAGGTTTCATAAAAACTACTCCCATTCATGTGATGCAGAGTGAATTATCTATTCCACCTCTGCACTTGAGGCGACAATATCTGGCTACTAAATTTTATCTCAAATCCTTATCTTATCATGGTCTGATAATTTGACTACTAAGTTGCTTAAAGAACTGACCAATCTATGTCAGCTGAATTACTGGAACATGAAAAGGAAGCCCCTATTAGTATCTGCGTATATGCATGCTCAGTCAGAATATCTATTAAGGAGTAAAACTTTGAAAATGTTTACATTACCTATCTGGGTATCTAACATAAACACTGACTTCATTGTAACTGAGATTGAAGAAATTGTAAATCCTAAAAGTCAATATGATGCTAGAGTACTATTATGCAATGTATTACACATGTTACACAATAAGTATGAAGCTTTCTACAAAGTGTATACAGATAGCTCCAAAAGTAGTCAGGGCATGGGAGCAGCTTTTTTTGATCCAACTCAAAATGTAAAAAGTAGTTTTAGAATTACATCAGATGACCACTCTATTATGATGGTTGAACTATTTGCAATCTCAGAGGCCTTATCTTATATTGAAACCACGCAATATAATAATGTTGTCATTCTCACAGACAGTAAAAGCGCTTTACAGCATTTAGCTCGATGTGCCTCTGGAATCAGAGGTGCATCAATAGCTTATGCCATTTTAGGGAAAATTCTCAACATAAATGCTAATAGCAGGTCTCTGAGATTGCAATGGATTCCCTCTCATGTGGGTATCCATGGTAATGAGGAGGTGGATAAGTTGGCTAGGGAGTCAGTCACTGTAGGGTCGGAAGTATTCCTAATCCCGGAGTATACAGATATACTTCCTAAACACAAGAAAGAAATTCATAAAAACTGGAATCGCTATTTTTGTAACACATCACAAGATAAAGGTATCTGGTATAGAACTCTGCAAAGTGAACCTCCTCAATTGCCTTGGTTCCATATGACAAATCTGAGCAGAAAAATGATTGTGATGGCATGTAGACTTCGCTCCGGGCACATTCCATTAAACAAATTTAAATATCTGATGAGATTAGTTCATTCACCTAACTGTAACATGTGTGGTGTTGTAGAAGACTTATACCACTTGTTGATGGAGTGTCCCCGGGGTGAACCTATCCGATGTAAGCTAAGAGGCCTGGGCCTTAATTATTTCGATGTTGGTTTAGTCCAGAGTGTCCTGGCAGTACCATCATCTGACACTGCCAGAACACTATTTAGGTTATGTTTTAAAATTTTAAATTGCTGATGTTGTATTAAACGACTGTTCCAATGGGGCTGGCATGGCTGCGTCCAATGCGGCTAAAAGCTCCAAAAATTATAAAAAAAAAACCCGATTAGCGGCGATGTATTCACCGGACGCTCGGAAGTGCAAGACTGGTAGTGACTCTGGTAATTACCCAGAATTCGTCTAGTAAATATGGAGGGCATACAACCCATCTAAAGGTAAAAAAAACTTAGCATGATGACATAAATTCACGCATAAACTAAAAGCTCGTAGTATTTAAAGAACTCATGCTAGGTATATGATATAGTATGAGGATGAGATGTTGCCTTTTATAATCAGGTTTGCATAAGACTGCTTCTAAGATTAATAAATGTATTTTTGACCTCATAACTTGGGGGTCATTGACCTGCGTTCCAAAATTATGTTCACATACTTTTCAGTATCATTTGCTCATCAAACAGTAGATAATACTTTTTGATAACAGTAGTAATTACTACCTACCTACCAAAAATTATAACCTTAACTGTATCAACCCTTTTATCCACTGCTGAACACAGCCTGCCCCATAAAGAGGGGTTTGCCATAATGCCCACACTTGGCAGGCGTCTTGGGGATTGCAGTATAACATAGCAGTATCTCAGAGGGTGCTGCTATTGCCTGGTATTTTACCCTTAATTGGCTCTTACAACAGCTAGGGGAAGAAATGGGGGGTGACATTCTAGCCCAGCTCTCCACCCGCCCGGGCCCGATGGGCGAAAGTTATAGCCTAATGAAATTCTACTGTACTTTTTTCAGATATAAAGGTGAACGCTGTTCACCCAGGTTATGTGGACACTGACATGACATCACATAAAGGTCTTCTTACTATCGACCAAGGGGCAGAGGCTCCATTATTCCTGGCCCTTGATGCTCCAGACTCTGTGCGAGGCCAGTTTGTGTGGTACAACAAAGAAATAGTCAATTGGGATGGTACCAAACCACCGGAAGTTATGGGCTATGTTAGGCAATATTTAGGTTCAGTTTTCCAGGGGATTTTGAGCAAATTCTAAATTTAAAACATGTTATGATTTATTAATATGTACCTATTTCTGTTGCATTTTAGAATATCTAAGTTGTTGTCATATATTGAAAAGTGACATAAATAACCATTCGTTTTGACAGCTCGAGTATGCACTGTGTTTTGGGAGTGTGTGTTTGAACAGATGTAAAGTGAATTGTGTGTATATAACAGTTACATTAAAAAATTACACATTTTTACTGTAACAGCCGGATCGTCCACTGCTGAACACAGCCTCCCTTATTAAGGGGTATTTGCCATAATCCCCTCACTTGGCAGGCATCTTGGGGATCGCACTGTAAGTTGGCAGTTCTTTGGAAGGCGCTGCTGCCCACCTTCCAGTATTTTTTCCTTAGTCGCCTCGTACGACACCCATGGGATGATATGGGGACTGGGGAGGTGCAATTCCAACCCGGCATCCCACAAGGCAATAAAAAAAATAACATTGAAAGGAAAAATTTTAACTACAAGCAGGATTTGAACCTGTAACCATTTGTTAATATTGCTGGGACATGCCCTGCAAATAAGCTATTGTAGTGAGTTCCATATGTTCATTCCTATTGTTTACCTTATTAAGGGAACGTAAAATATATTTTAAATAAAATCTTTTTGTATTGTTTTAAAGTCTAAAAACTATGTAGAATTGCGTATGGTTCAAGACTAGTAATGGTACACCAGAAAATGTACTAAAATGTAGTTCAAATATAATAATGTTGTCTTAGGTTTTCGCGATTGTTACACATAGTAATTAAAAAACTTTAAACGGGTTAAATCGTGTATATTTGTCATTATTTTTGTCCCGACGTTGCAGTGAACGTGGTCTTGGGGTGACTGTATAATATCTTGAGACTAACCACATCATAGACATTCAGTTACATAGACAAATTTTAGTATGTATTAATTAAAAATATCGTATCCAAGGGCATATAAGCGATTTCTATGTGGACTAAATTATAAGAGGGTGTTAAGGGGAATGTGCCCTAGATGCGCTGTAGGAGCAGCAAGGCTAGGTACTCATTCACCTCATCTTTAACAAAGTATCAAGAAACCCGTTTATTCCAATAAGCTGGCTGATGGTTCTAGCTATGTGGTGCTGTAGTATATAACGGTGTATTTTGTTTTATATATGTAATAAATGTAGTTAAAACTTGAGTTGAAGAATGAATTGATGATTGAGTGCTACATGAAATGCTATGGTGATTGGTAATCGTATGTAGTGGTAACACACAATAAATATTATAGTACTAGTCTGAAATGCCATGCAATACAGCTGAAATTGCTAAGTTCATCTCCGCAGGGAGAGTTGGCACCTGACTACCCAAGCAGCAAAATGTGGTCTAGTAATTATCCTGGAACCACCATTTTATTAGGACTATAACGGAATAGTAAGCAATTATAACCACGGAAAAGGGCCCAATTTATAGGCGTATTTTACCTTATTAAATATCTATAGTAGACTTGGTTTACACCACTTTGACCAATTACGACCTTATAGTTGGACTACGTGGAACTATTTCCTCCCACGAAGCTAACTATCAGCGCTTAATAGAACCAAACACGACAATAACATACACAGTGAATCCCTTACAAGCTCATACAAAGTGTTCTGTATTGGTGAATGTTGGTGCGCACATTTGTAAAGATTAAGATTAATAGAGGTAAGTTATTCATCATTTCTTTTCATAAATTTTTATATTAACTGGAATATTAATTATGGGTAGAGTGTTAGTTAGCAATAAGTCAAAATGTATAATGTGTTCGAATGTGCATGGCGCACGTATATTTTCGGTGAAGTATAATAAGTTTTTTAACAAAATTTTTACACGCCCCTTGAAATTAGCGTTTTCATTAACTTGAATTTTAAAATAATGTTGGTTTTAGTAAAAATACAACGATAAATCGCCATTTTGAGAAAGTTGGTTTTAACAAATACATTACCAAACTGTTATAGGCGTAGTTTGTGTATAAAATGGTACTTTGTAATCGTGTTAAGATTATAATAATATTAATTTTTACCACTATGAAACCGCTCCATTTTAATTATAATTGATCTGTAAAGTGAACTTATAAACCCTTATAAAACCAAGTAATAAATTCAAATAGGTTCCAGTATGTTTAGTTCTGTTTATCACTCTTATTAGCGTACTTTACTTATAGTAGTTTTATAATGCTTCTTGTTAGCAGTTATAAGTATAGCCTACCAGTTTACATACTCTTGAGTGCATTTACACCCTCGCGATACTTTTATAGGTTACCCAAGCTTATATTGCGCCCTTTATTTCAACCTATAAGTAATTATAAGTTAATGTATAAGATCAGATATACTATAAGGCCCAACTAACTCCATTCTTGCTATTACAAGCGTGGCAGCCAATACTAGAACCCTTAAAAGAACATTATAAGTGCTGGAGGCCTGTAACATCTGCATTATAGGAGAATTTTGTTGCTTGGGTATGTTTTGTATACAATCGAAATAATAATAAATGAGAATTTGACAAAAGATACCTAAGAGATTCTAATGCTAAGTAGAACTAAAATTAAACAATTTACTACAACTAGGCCGGTATCGTGAATACCTATGCATATGATGTGTCTAAGAATATTTTAGGGGAATATTCACGTTTGGATGTGACCAATGGGTATTAATATATATAAGTAGCAGCGTTTAATGACATGCATGAAACTACTCATAGATGTCGCCGTTATACCTAAGGTACACACACCAATGAGTAAATTGTAATTTGAAAAATCTATATTTTTTATATTAGGTAGGATTTTTTGTAAGGACCTCCTTTTATGGAATAGAATATACCTTTAAATTACATAAAAGTTTTGTGATATGATAAAGTCAAGTTAGATTGTATTAAGTATGTTTTTACAAAATGTACCTACAACATTTTACTAGTCCTAAGTGCTACAAATTTAATTAAATATGTTGTTTTTATTGTTTTAATATTGTTACCGTTGTTAAGTAATAAAATGTTAAAACAGAGACTATCGTATTATTTTGTACTAAAGAGTGATGGATGAGTGTGATAAGTACCTCTGATAAGATACTTCTTGGAGTGACGAGAGCAGTGCAAAGTAGATTTTTTGATTATTGAGGTAAGCCTCTCACTACTATCTCACCTGATGTTAAGTGATGATGTGGTCGAAGGTGTAAGCAGGCTTAACCTAGAATTATACTGGCTCTCAAGGACAGCTACCGGAACACCGTTAGGTGTTTGGCGACAGAGTCTCACATGATGTTGATGGTGGTAGCTAGCCAGGCGTGCATTCGCAAAATGCCCTACCGCCATGCTGTAACGACTGCCATCGTAAAACAACATCCGGGACCGACGACCGACGGTTTAACGTGCACGGAAGCGCTCAGTAGTAATGTCACTAGCGGTCACCCATCCAACTCCTGACCGCGGCGGACGTTGCTTAACTTAGCTGATCGATTAAGAACGGCTAAGCAAACTTCGCTACGAGCTTCAAAACTATATACTTAGTTGGTGCTATGTAACACAATTAGACACCTCTAATGACAAAAGTTTACTTATTTATTTACTTAATTAACACGGATAAACCAATTACGCTAATTAGAGAATTACAAGCACATTATTTATATAAAATGAAAATAAGACCACAGCGGCAAAGTCAAATCATAATATTATGTCACAACTCACAAAGCAACTACAAATTACATGTTAAGTACAAGTTCTAAGTTTTTGTCCGGATAATACATGGTGCTGTTACATGTATACGTACCTAGTTATATCTTTTAGTTAGTTTTGTTCTTGTAGAGATGGTAGTTGTAGTAACCAGGATCACATGCGTATTCTCGACAAAATGTATAAACAAGTAGTTAATATTTTAAGTCATTCGACTTCTGTTAGTCATTCAACTTATCGTAAAAAAACCAGTTATTGGTTGGAATAAATACGTAAGAGAAGCTCACAGGGATGCTAGGCGAAAGTTTGAGATATGGGTACTGTATAGTAAACCAAGATCAGGTCATGTTTGGAGTGAGATGCAAGAAAGCCGTAGAATTTTTAAATCTTGTTTAAAATGGTGTTAGAACAATAGCGAACGCCTGAAAATGGACATTCTGGCATCACACCACTCCAAGCACGATTTTCGTGGTTTTTGGAAGTCTACCGATAAACTAAACAGTAAACCGAGTCATAGATAAATGAAAAGGACTTTATTATTTCTTTCCCTTTCTTTCTTTCTTTCTTTTCCTTTATTATTTCTCTATGACCGAGTGTACCTGTGAGTGTTGATGGCATAAATGATCAAAAAGGTATAGCCGACTTATTTAGGCATCAATTTACTATTAATTCACCATTAGGACCATCACAGTCAGAGAATGTATGTAAAAGTCAGGGCAGTGAGTTAAGTCGGAAGTGAGAAGTGTGATAAAAGCGATGACGCGTGGCAAGTCACCTGGGCATGATAATCTCAGTATTGAGCATCTCAAGTATGCGGGGAAGCATCTTCCTCGAGTTTTAGCGATGTTCTTTAACCTTTGTGTGGCTCATTCTTATTTACCTACTGAAATGATGCGGACTGTTGTTATACCTATTATTAAGTGTAAAACCGGTGACATAAGCGACAAGAACAATTATAGACCAATATCGTTGGCTACAATTTTAGCTCAAGTGCTTGACAGTTTGCTTAACGTTCAGTACATAAAAACCCATGATAACCAGTTTGGTTTCAAGGCAGGACTATCCACGGAAACCGCTATTTTATGTCTAAAGCAAACTGTCAAGTACTATACTAACAGACAGACGCCCATTTACGCCTGCTTTCTCGATTTATCGAGGGCCTTTGACCTGGTTTCTTATGATATCCTGTGGCAAAAACTAGACAGTATCTCAGTGCCATATGAACTAGTTCAGATCTTCAAATATTGGTATCGAAACCAGGTCAACGTCGTTCGATGATCGAGCGCGTATTCGGATCCGTACAGGTTGGAATGTGGTGTGAGACAAGGAGGGTTGACCTCGCCAAAACTCTTCAACCTGTACGTGAACGCACTGATAGAGGAGCTCAGTGGCACCCATGTGGGATGTCACATCGACGGAGTGTGTCTCAATAACATTAGTAACGCAGACGACATGGTGCTACTGAGTGCTTCGGTCTGTGGGCTGTCGAAGTTATTAGGCATATGTGAAAGATATATACTGAGTCATGGTTTGGTCTATAATATACGAAAATCCGAATGCATGGTCTTTCAGGTGGGAGGGAAGTGTCCAGATAGAATACCTCCAATAAAATTGAACGGCACACCCCTGGCAAAAGTTGAACAAGTTAAATATCTTGGCCACTTGATAACCTCTGACTTGAAAGACAATGCGGATATAGAAAGAGAACGTAGGGCGCTGTCTGTGAGAGCTAACATGATTGCCCGCAGGTTTGCTCGTTGCTCGGATGAGGTCAAAATCACTCTTTTCAGAGCTTTTTGTACCTCTTTCTACACGAGCAGCCTGTGGTTAAGCTATTCTCAGAAGCAGTACAGCGCCCTGCGAGTTCAATATAATAATGCATTCAGGGTTCTGTTACGGTTGCCGCGGTTCTGTAGTGCATCAGGGATGTTTGCCGAATCGCGTGTGGATTGTTTCTATGCAACCATGCGGAAACGGTGCACATCCCTGGTGCGCAGGATTCGGGCCAGCCCTAATAGCATCCTAAAGGTATTTGATGAAAGATTTGATTGCCAGTACTTGAACCAGTGCTCTAGGGTTCACTTATTGACTATAAATAGGAGATAATTGACTTTGAGCTATATTGACATGGAATTGATGATGCTGAGTATTTTGTTTCATATTTTATACGTACATAATATATTATTTTTATTTTATTGACATTTTATTTATTTTCATATTTTCAATTTAATTTAATATATTTGGAAGTTTTTACTTATAACTTGTAATTAATGAAATTACCGTTCCTTTTATTTAAATTATGTATATAGCTATAATAAAATTGAGACTAATATAATCCCCATGCTTGGCAGGCGTCTTGGGGATTGCAACGTCAGACAGCAGTTCCTCAGGAGGCGCTGTTGCCCACCTTCCTGTATTTCATCCTTAGTCACCTCTTACGACACTCACGGGAAGAGAAGGGGGGTGACATTCTAGCCCAGCACCCCACGGTTGGTTATTTATGTATGAACCATATATCTATGGGCTTTGCATAGGTAGCAAAGTTACTTCATCTTTTTTTTTTATTGCTGATAGGTAAGCCTTTGACCACAATCTCACGTCATGGTAAGTGATGATGAGGTCGAAGGTGTTAGAATGACTGGCTCTCAAGGACAGTCGGAACACACCGTTAGGTGCTTGGCGACAGATTTTCAACTTGAGGGTAGTCGCTAGCCAGGCGGGCATTCGCAAAAATGCCCTTCAACCATGCGGTGAAGCTCAAGCCCGCGGTGGGATTCGAACCATGGACCTGCTGCGCGGCAGTCCATAGCCAAAGCCACTGAGCTATTATATAGCTACTGCTTCATCTCATAAATTAATTTAACGAGATGAGAATATACCCATTATTACATACAAGGTAAATACGCTTTGCATGGCATCAACAATTAGACTTAAAGCCCTGTCATTTAAGCCAAAGAGGATGTAATACAGATTTCAGCAACTAATTACTATATAATGAATAGATTCAGGCGTTACTTTGCGGAAATCCATATATAATAATAACAAATATTTTAAGAAAACACTTAAAAATATATAAAAATATATTTAGTGACAATTCTGCCTAATTATTTTAATAATATTTATATAACTATATTTTTAAGTGTTTTATTAAAATATTTGTTATTAATAACTAATTACTACGAAAGAAAATATGACCCATCACAAAAAATCCCGCCGTGTTCAGAGGACCATAAATGAGTCAATATATTTTAATATAAAATAAAGTGATAGATCCGTAGAAGCTCTATCTCTTATACCTACTCTAGGTTAAAATTAAATCACTAAAATTTCTTATATTGTCGATGTATTGATTTCGTGAATTTTCTTCTTCCTCGCACGCACGTTCTCTCGTAAGGTTGAAAGTTCACTCATTTTGTTATCGTTTGCGCACGCAAGTTGCGCCGCGCAGCTCACCCTGGCATGAAGGGTGAGGTTGAGTTGAGGAATGAGAATTCAGTATGGCGATTGCTATTGTTTTATGGGTAAGTGCAATTTTATTTCTAATGCATATTTCAGTATTTCATTTTACTATGTTTGTTTTTTTCGCTTGTTGGGAAGATACATTATAACAAAAATAAGTATAGTTACAACCCAGGGACGTGTACCTATATATGTACAACCAGATTTATTGGTGATACTGATAATAATATGAGATGCATTCAAGCTTCTCGGTGAATTTCCTTATAGAATTTTCCTTTGTAAATACTATCCTTGAGTATGATTCTTCTTCCGTTGGAACTGGGATGTGTAAATACAAAAAGTTTTGATAATTATGTACATAAATCCTTATTATGTGGCGTAATCGAAAAATCCTGCAGTTTAAATAAAATAATATATTTTTGTCACAAAAGTAGGTAGGTACCTATATTGGCTTTGAATTATTTTTTCATTGTCATCACGCGTGCGACTTAATGAATGTCATAATTAATATTTAATAAGAATGTCAGTGAGTTAAATAAAAACAATTGGTTTTTGTGAGAGTACCTACCACTACTATACTGCATACTATGCACTATAACACGTTTAGTTTCTCGAGGTTCTAAGTACCTAGGTGTGTGCAAAAATCGAAGGTAATAATTACATTAAATCCTCTTTTGTTTCAGTATTTTCAGAACATCTGAGTTTGAGGTTGATATCTAGCGAATTACAACAATTGCTGAATAATCGAATTTACAACTAATACATAACTTTATTCGATATACATACATGATGTTTGAAAAACAAAATTGATACTTCTATTCAAGGAAATAATCACAAGGACCGAATATGTTTTAAAATCAGCTTCCGTATACCAATCATTATCATTTTGATATAAAGCACTGGTAAACATATTGATTTGACTAGATTGGTCCATCTCACTAAAACTACAAAAAGCGTTATCAAAAGATGGCCGAAAGCACAATCGATGAATTAACAAAAATGTTTTTGAGAAAACGAGTGAGTTTATTTAATCAAACCCCTGATAACACATGGTGCCATATTGGAGTAGGACAGATTGAAACATGTTACGAAGATAAATTAATGGCAACTTTTTTGGTTATTGTTTCTGAGAAAGATTTTGTCTCATTGCTTCTGAAGAGTATAATACTACCCGGATTGGGTTATAGAAGGGATGGAAGGTACATATTTTGGTCGGAGAACTCCACGCTTTATGGACTGAGTTTTCAAGAAATGTGTGGATGCGATGACATTTGGAACACGATATGTCAGGTAAATAATAATTATTATTACTTCTTGAACAAAAGATTCTCATCAAAGATGCATGGTTTGACTTCCCATATTCAATCTCAATGCTTGCCAAGCGTGTTGGTTATATTATGATGGTAGTTAATTAAAAGGCGCTGCTGCCCTCCTTCTGGTTTTTATCCTTTTGTCGCCTTCTACGACTCCAACGTGAACATATTGGGGTATTCAATTCTAGCCCAGCACCCCACAGTTAATAATTCGTCTCTCTGTTAGTCGGTCCCTCATGTCTGAGGTGAGGATCGTGGTCAGCATCAGGGTTACATCTGGAGCGGATGATCGGCCTCCACCGGTTTCTGTTAAAAAACATGAGAAAATTAACACACATATTATGTATACAAAGGTGTTATTACTGAAAGCAATTTCTTCCAGACAACCGAACAGAAAGGATTTACAAAAAATTGCCAGGTTGGTAGTTTACTAGGTAAACATAATAGTTATTTGTTATACAAGAGTGCAAAGTTGCTTTTTAACCGCGTGTTCAATTTTGATGACCGAGCAAGCGAAGGATTCTAAAATTGAATCACGAGCGCAGCGAGTGATTCTAAATAAGAATCCTGAGCGTTAGCGAGGGAATCAAAAGAGCACGAGGTGAAAAATCTTTGCACTCGAGTGCAACACGTAACTTTTCATTCCACCTCAGCGAGGAAATTACTAAATGCAAATTGAGGGAGAAAGCTCATTTGCGCATTATTAACAGTTTCAGTCAATTCTGTTGGCGTCAAACAAACTTCCTCGTCGCTAGAATCACTCATTTTGTTTTTTCACTTGTTTTCAAGTTTCTTCTTTTTAATATAAGGTTTAACAATGACGTGAAAAAATGCCGCGTAAAGAACCGCGTACAAAGCAAATTGAAAAAAGAACACCAAGAAGGTTCCGAGTCTGAGTTATTAACAAATTAAAAAAAAGTTGTATGATATATTCGGCACCATAGAGGTAGCAGTAAATAGGTTTAATGTTTTTTTTAATTCACAAACTTAGTGCACACGATGTTCTAAATTCAATTTACTTTATCCTCTAGAGAATAAAAACGGCTTTTCCACTCAGATATTGAAGATTAAAAATACTCTTTCCGAGATGGTGGGATGAAAAAAATATTTACGAAGTACTATTTAAATTTAAAACCTATATTGAAATATAAACCTATAATAAACATTAAATAAAATATAAAACCTATTTACATTATAATATAAATAAATACTTATATACATACATACACTTATATAAATATATACCTATATATGAGTATCCAAGTAATATTTAAAAAGTAAATATTTTTGATTAGCAATAACCAAGGAAATAGATTAGCTCAGAGTGGACAAGTAAAATTCGTTGACTCTATTTTTGAAAATGTATAGTGACTGAGATTTTCGAATCGAGACTGGCATACTGTTCCACAGACGAACAGCTTGCACTGAGAATGAATTATCGTAGAAAGATGTACTGTGTGACGGAATTTTGAGTAGAAGATTCATAGTTCGAGCGAAGCGTCTCTCTCTGCCTGCTTCATCTTCGTCAAAAATGCTTTCGTACCTATGTTCAGTCGTTCTCCTCCACACGTCGCATTTCTCATCCGATTCTCACGAAATTTTATGAGCAGGTTTGATAAGTCCATATTATTTTTTTGTCCATTCAGTTTTTGGAAATTTTTCAAAATGACTGAGATATATATTATAAGATGTTGAAAGTATGGACGCCTACGCATAATTTAATGGCAATGTCTATACGCACATCAGTTGTCTAAAAGTGATAGGCTCTCTCTCTCGTATAATCAATTAGTTATTTTCCATGTTTATGTAACCAGTATATTCATTCGAGACAAATACATTACCAAGTATGTAAAATTATTGTATACTAGCTTACCGGGCGCGACTCCGCCCGCGTGTATGTCGGTTATCGCGCAAAAACATTAACCTCTTTTAGCGCAGTTGGATAAAAACTATCCTATGTTTTTTCCCGGGTCTCAAACTATTTCCATACCAAATTTTATTCAAATCGGTCCAGTAGTTTTGGCGTGCAAGCGTAACAGACAGACAGACAGAGTTACTTTCGCATTTATAATATTAGTACTGATGATTTACTATTTACTTATTTCTGACACAACTAGCCTTCGCTGGGACTCGTAAGTCCAAGAAAATAATTTACTATATACATTACAATTACATATCTAGATTTTTGGACTTTTTGACCCGTTCTCGCATTCTCCCATTAGCATGCGCAGTGAACCTTTATTCAATTGTAAGCTATGCAAGGACACACTCGCGAGGTCTACAGCTCGGAGAGCCACCACATAGCTTAAGTAATGTAAAGAAAAAAAATAACGAAAAAGACATTTACAAGTCTCCACATATTACATAAATTACTAGGTATTTTTTTTTAATGTTATTTTGACGGAACAAGCTAGAGGCCCACCTGATGTTGAGCGGACTTACCTCTGCCTATAACAGATGCTTTTCGTCCCAAGTCACGAATGCACTGCGCCCGTCACTTTGAGACATAGTTGTTAAGTCTCACGTGCCAGTAATTTCACTGGCCCTCAAGGATTGCTGCCGAAACACACCGTTAGGTGCTTGGCGACAGTTTTTCTACTTGAGGGTGGTCGCTAGCCAGGCGGGCATTCGCAAAATGCCCTTCCACCATGCGGTGAAGCTCAAGCTAGCGCCGGGATTCGAACCATGGACCTGATGCGCGGCAGTCCATAGCCAATACCACTGAGCCATCACTGCTTCAAAAGGTATATTGGTTAAATAACAGTCCACTAAGTAGATACTAAATAATACTTATACAATAAGAACCGCCTCAGTTTAATATTAGTAAGAGTCCTAAGCCATGAAGATAGGGTTTTTTTTACGCTCATAATAAGATTTTCATAGGTAATTTGAGATAAATATTGTCACATAAGCCGATAGCACATACGCAGCGTTTGCCTCTTCCATAAATGTGTGGTTTAAATGTTCCAATTAGTAAGGTGTGGTGGATATATTTGAATCTATTGATTCTATAAATAATCAACCAATACCTGCACGTCGACAAAACGCAAGATCTGCCGAAAACAACGCAGTGAAGCTGTTATTGTCCATGAGAGGGTGTAGGTGAATCCGAGGCAGTTGATTTCGCGTCACTTACAAGAACTAGGCCTTTCGCAGACCACGATTTGATGAATTTTTGATAAAAGATTAAATTGCGATAAAGATAGGTAATCTCAGAATGGAAAATGTCAATTCTAAGAACTTAACTAAGAATTCGATCACATGAATGAATGAACACATGAGTGAATCAAATAAATTTTAACATTCTTCGAACGCAACGTCATTTGTCAACAGGTGAGAGACGTCAAAAGCTTATCCGTTGTATTTTTTTATGTGACTATGACGGAACGAACTCGAAGCCCACCTAATGTTAAGCGGTAACTTCTGCCAACAACAGATGCCTTTCGTTACAAGTGACAAGCTGAACTGCGCCTGTCACTCTGAGATTGTTGAGCCTTATGTGCCCGTATGCCCGATTGCTTCCGGAACGCACTGTTAGGTGCTTGACGACATATTTTCTACTTGAGGGTGGTAGCTGGCCAGGCGAGCATTCGCAAAATGCTCTCCCACCGTGCGTTGAAGCTCAAGCCGGCGGCGCGGCGCGCGGCGGTGGGGATTGAAACATGGCCCAGGGGCACCGCAGTTCATAGCTGGGCTAATATTGCTTCAAAAAATGTAGTTAGAGTATATATTTTTTCTTTAGGTAGATACCTATCTTTTTGGCGAAGCGTAATCTTGTGCGGTTGCTTTATTTGGCCGAAAACTAGAAATGTACAGATAACCAAAGCGAAAATAAATAAAAAAATCGGGACCGGCTTCCACCTTTGAAAAGACTTAACTTGTTGAAGTCGGTGATGCCATGCACTGACCTCACGTTTTCATGGACCGACTTTCACAAGTTTTTTTCACTCTTTTTAGTAAGTAATATATACTCGTACTGCTTGCTTACCAAATCAATCACATGCTTAGAATACTCTTCACCATCGTCAAGAATAGAATAACCATTAAATTATCCATCACATATAGTTTTTAATTAACTGACTATAACATAAAAACTACCTACTCAACAGATTTTACCTAAGTACTTGCATATTACTCTACCGAATCAGAAATCGTCTATACTTGTCGGTTTTTAAAGAGACATCAAAGAAAAAACATTTAATACATTGATGCTGTCACATGATCGCCCATATCAGATCAGTTATTGTATGACCGTGTTATCTTGTTCGCAAAATTTCTATGTAGAAAAACACCTAAACGTTTAATACACAAACTTAAAACTTTACAACCACAATGACTTAGCGGAATTAGGTGTATAGGTTAGGTACTACACCGTCAATTAAGTAGGTAAATTAATTTTCCATGGGCTGCCGGGCTAGGATTCCACCTTCCTATGAGAGTCATAATAGGCCACGAAAGCAAAAATACCAGAAGGTAGGCACTAGGCCCTTCTGAACAACTGGCATCTTACGTTGCGGTCCCTAAGATTCTTAAGTGGAAACTTGGAATATGGAAAACCCATGGTTTTTGAAGCGCTCGTAACAAAGCTTGCTTAGCCCTTCTGAACCAATCAGCAAAGTTAAGCAACGACCGCCGCGGTCATGAGTTGGATGGGTGACCGCTGGTGACATTACTACTGAGCGCATTCCGTGCTTCGGAGGGCATGTTAGGCCGTCATCGGTCCCGGTTGTTGTCTTAGGATGGCAGTGGTTATACCATGGTGGTATGGCATTGTGCGAATGCCCGCCTGGCTAGCTACCCACTTGAAGTAGAAAATCTGTCGCCAAGCACCTAACGGTGTGTTCCGGCAGCTTGTCCTTGAAAGCCAGTCATTTTAGGTTAGCCTGAACAACATCTACGACCACATCATCACTTACCATCAAGTAATATAATAGTCCAAGGCTAACCTAACAGGCATAAAAAAAACCCGTAATGGGAAAGGCCATGGTTTAAACGTGGATGTTATGGCAGTTTTGATGTGTAATGTAATTAAGACGTCCCATAATGAATACCACTATATATATCACTTATAATCTAAAAACTATTCCAGGTTCTAGGGAAAGACCCATTGTCTGCAGATAACCTACCGAACATAGATATCGTCAAAAAAGAAGTTAAGGAGGAACCATTGTCTGAAGATAACCTACTAGACATAGATATGATCAAAAGAGAGGTTGTGGAAGAAACATTGTCTGCTAGTTATCTTCCCGACATAGGCATCGTTAAAAAAGAAGTTATGGAAGAACCATTGTTTGCAGGTAATATTCCAGATATAGGTATCGTCAAAAAAGAAGACGTGAAACCATTGTCTGTAAGTAATCTACCAGACATAGCCATTGCCAAAAAGGAAGAAGTAGATGAAACGGAAGATGTCGTCGATCCAGACTTGTATTTTAAAGAAATGCTGGACATTGAACAACTTACATTATCAGCATATGAAAGTGAGGTGTTGGGACAGTTGATAGAGTTAGTAAACAGGCTCGTACATCCACCTGTTGAAGATATCATTCCTTATATATCTCCAGACGACAGACAGCTGCTTGACCTGTTCAATAGCCCCGAGACGACAGAAGGAAATGGAGAGTGGCGGCAGCTGCTTGAAGTTATATCCTATTTACTCCCCGAAAACAGGGAACATAATAGGTATACCATCTAAATGAATCTTTCCTCTATCAACATTGTTTTATAACCCAACCAGGATAGACTTCGCCATATTGAACAAAATTGGACTTAATAGGCGTGAATTCGATGACTGTAAATGCACATTTGAATGTTTCGTGCGTATCGATTTACGAGTAAATAAAAAAGGAAGATAGGTTAGGCTTTAATGTCACGACAATATAATGTGGCAAAATTTAACACAAGCATATAATGCAGCTATTTCATTGTATATGATACGTTTTAATGAATGACAAAGACATGAAGACAAACATGCAATAGACGCACATACGCACGCTACTGAGACTCAATCGGGAAACGTCACCTGATTTGACGATGCCATGTTCAAGGGGTGAGTGCCGCTTCTCCCGTTTTTTATAAGGTCAATAAGTATTCTTATTACGAAAATTTATGTGATACAAACGTATTAAAGAGTTTACGTAAATATTCTTCTGAGGACTATACGAAAACGAGTTGTCAAAAATCAAACAGTGCCTAATCTACTTTCTGTCAAAATGAGATGTGTTCTAAAAACACCTGGGATGTTAAATAAGTCCTGTTTTTTTTACTGTATCAGCCGGTTCGTCCACTGCTGAACACAGCCTTCCCTATAAAGGGGGTATTTGCCATAATCCCCATGCTTGGCAGGCGGCTTGGGGATCGCAGTGTAAGTTGGCAGTTCTTTAGAAGGTGTTGCTGCCCACTTTCCGGTATTTTTCCCTTAGTCGCCTTTTACGACACCCACGGGATGATATGGGGAGGTGCAATTCTAACTCGGCACCCTACGGTAGAAGTCCTGTTATGTAAAGGAAATTATTATAAAATATGGCCAACATTAAAATGCATTATAATGATTTCAATATATAACTAAATGTTGTTACAAACACTGCATTTGTGAAGGATTAAGCAGGATTTGCTACTCATCACAGGACTAAGCAGTATTTGCAAGTTAACTGAAGGATTAAGCCGATATAGTTATTTAACTTAGAACTGTCACAGTCTTGTGGCTTTGGCCAAATTTTTCTTCCATCTTTCTCGTTGAGTTATTTTCTTCCAACTTATGGAAGGACCTCCATGTATGTAGTTTACTCACTTAAAGCACATTTAATTTATAAGAAGTCAAGGGTATTGAAGCACAACTATTCATTGATACTGGAATTTGAAGCTTTGATTGGTTGATGTGGATTATGCAGAATTTGGCCATCTTCGGTTGGATTGCTTTTTGTATGGATTTTTAATAGTGACATATCTGTGAGATTTATATTATGAATTTGATCAAATGGGCTTAAAGTAAAAACTATTATAGGCATATTGGCATTAAAAGGTGCGTTCTGGAATAATGTGGATTAAGCAGGTTTGCTTTTGAACAACTCACATGCTTGTCAAATCAAGTTTAGGTTACAATCTATGACTTTTAAAATATTGTTATTTTCATGCTCCGCAGATTATGTTAGAAAATTATAACAAGAAAATATTATATGAGGGATTCGAATCCGCATCATCCTCCCATATAGCCGGGATATGGTCCTACTACTATAGCCGCTAAGCCAACAAGAAAATAAGTCATGCATATATGTCAATATGACGCATGACTTTATTTTGTTAATTGCTTGATGAATAGGGGAAAGAAATATGTGAAACTTGCTATTTACAATTATCTTTTGGAACTCTATAACGATATCTGAGTATCACCATAATGTGACCAATAACTGTGTTGAAAATTTTGAAATCGGACAATGACATCTATTTGTATGTGAAATGAATTACTTTCTCTAATTTTCGGACAAACCGTAGGTAGTTAATAAATCGCCGCCACGTGCAGCGAACATCGAGATTTAACTAAATACGTATTTTGTTTTATCTTCCGTACTTATTCAGATTTTGTAATTCCAGTAACAGTATGTTTCATCTATATGAAATTAGGAAATTTAATTCCATCTACTAACTAATTGTTCTTTGACTTGTAATAGTTGTAATATGTTATTCTGATACAATAATGTGGTAGATATGCACCAGGAAGCGCTCGTAGCGAAGTTTGCTTAGCCATTCTGAATCGATCAGCAAAGTTAAGCAACGTAGCTACCACCCTCAAGTTGAAAATCTGTCGCCAAGCACCTAACGGTGTGTTCCGGCAGCTGTCCTTGAGAGCCAGTATTTCTAGGTTAGCCTGTACAACATCTTCGACCACATCATCACTTACCATCAGGTGAGATAGTGGTCAAAGGCTAACCTATTAGGCATAAAAAAAAAAAAAAAAAGGAAGTGTTTAGTATTCTTGTACTAATTTTTGTTTAAGATAGATACGATTGGGTACTTAACCTAATATCGATTTGTTAACTGTTTCTTTATACATATACTCTAGGTTATAATGTATTAATATAAATGTATACCTATGTATAATTATTATAAGTATGTAATTTTTTATTTATGTGGATAATAAAATATAAAAAAACGTGGTATACTTATTTTTAACCGACTTCCAAAAAGGAGGAGGTCCTCAATTTTGAATTAGCTTAGCCTTTCTTAATCGATCAGCTGAAATATGCGGATGACACTACACTCTTTGCGTCTTCGGAGAAAGAGCTTGCCGATCTGTTTCGAAGAATAGAGTACGAAAGTGAACTGGTCGGCCTTACTATAAATAAGTCGAAGACTAAAGTAATGCTCATCGACAGAACCGGCCAACTCACCAGAACCGGAGAATTCTCGGATATAGAATTTGTAAGTGAATTCATCTATCTCGGATCTTTGTTAACTGACCAGGGAGGAACCGAACAGGAAATAAAGAGAAGGACCCAAATGGCCAAAGCTGCAATGAGCAAGCTGACACGTATCTGGCAGGCCAGGAAAGTCTCCAATGTTACTAAGATGAGACTAGTCCGGACGTTGGTATTCTCGATATTCCTTTATGGTTCAGAGTCGTGGACAATTCGAGCAAAACAACGGAAAAAGATAGAAGCCTTTGAGATGTGGTGTTGGCGTAGGATGCTCCGCATACCATGGACTGCCATGAGAACCAATAAATCTATCCTCGAGCAACTACGCATAACTGGCAGACTTTCTACAATCTGCTACAAAAGGATTTTGGGGTATTTTGGTCACGTTGCCCGTAGACAACCAGATAATCTCGAAAAGCTGGTTGTGGTCGGCAAAGTAAAAGGGAAAAGACCTCGCGGTCGATCACCTAGCCGTTGGTCGGACCAAGTGACTGCACTCACTGGGCTTTCTGTTACGACTGCCTTAAGAGAAGCCGAAAACCGAAGGGAATGGAGAAATATTATTCATAGAGCCATGAAGGCCTTTCAGGGACACGACCTTCAGTAATGAAGTACACGACCAAGAAGAATCGATCAGCTGAGTTAAGCGATGTCCGCCGCGGTCAGGAGATGGATGGGTGACCGTTAGTGATATTACTACTAAGCGTGCACGTGCTTCGGAGGGCACGTTAAGCCGTTTGTTCCGGTTGTTATCTTATGATGGCAGTCGTTACAGCATAGTGGTAGGGCATTTTGCGTATGCCCGCCTGGCTAGCTACCACCCTAAAGTAGAAAATCTGTCGCCAAGCACCTAACGGTGTGTTCCGGCAGCTGTCGTTGAGAGCCAGTAATTCTAGGTTAGCCTGAACAACATCTTCGACCACATCATCACTTACTATCAGGTGAGATAGTGTAGTGTATAACCTATCAGGCATACAAAAAAAACGTCTGTTTAAAAAATACTTTAAATAAAAAAAAATAAAACTTACTTTTTTTTAATGTAAGAAACAAAAAAAAAGGATTTTCCCTCAGATCTTTTGACTGGGAACCGATTTTGAAAATTTGAAAGCTAATGCTTGTCGTTTGGTCCCATTTAAATTTCATCTAAATTGGTCGAGCCGTTTTTGAATTACACTCCAATAACTGTAAAATATTTAGGTACCTATCTTAATGATATAGTCGTTGACAATGCATGACAATCTATCCCGAAAGTAGCAAGGGTCACTAAAAAAAGAGTGAAACATTTTTTTTACCAAAATAGAATCGACTTCAACACCCAAAAGTGTGAAATAACTTGTTGAAGACGGTACCATGATAGTTTAAAAGTACCTATTACCACAATATTAATAATATTATTGTGCGCATGGTATCGACTTCTTATTTCTTTTACTATATTTTATTTTACTTCATGTTATCTACTGTTTATAAAGATCAACGCACACGTATCGCCTCAGACTCGCGCGATGTGGCCTCGCCTCATTCTACGACTAATCACGAGCTTATCCCGAGTCGATGCGATGCCATTACGTGCCGTTTATTAGTCTGCGTTGTAATATGAAGTTCTATGCAATGAATATTGAATGGCTTGAGTTGAGACGATGCGTGTCTATATGGTGCCGCTGCGCCGCGCCGCGCGCCTCATCGTGGAGTAAGTGTGCGTCAACAATAACGCTGGTAATCATGTCTCGATGACCAACTGGTAGAGTTCACGGAGCGCTTTCCATACAAACGTAGTTTCGTAATTTTAAGTACTAAGTTTTTAAACTCGGTGAAAGTAACGTGAAAGTAACAAAATTTACCATCAGGTGAGGTAGTGGTCTAAGGCTAACCTATCAAGAAAAAAAATGTGTTTTGTAGTTTAAATTGTGTTTTAGGTAAAATGCGCAATTATGAATTCGTGTATTGTATTGTATAGGTAGCAAGTTTACATTAATGCCCTTGGGCCCTAAAAAGAGTGGACAATAAGTCTCTAGCTCAACGTGAGCACTAGTTATAGCCATTTTAGAACATATGAAACCAAAACCGACCCCAAGTAGAAAATCTGTCGCCATACATCTATCAATGTCCTTGTGAGCCAGTAAGAAATTACAAGCCTATGAGTCTTAACAGCTGTGACTTAGTTCGTCACAAATGACGAAATGCACTGCGCTCATCACCTTGAGACATAAAGTTGTAAGTCTTATGGGCCAGTAATTTTACCGACACCCTTACCATACCCTTCAAACCGGAACAAAGTATAATTGGCAGTATATAGAAATAAGTATAGTGGCAGGACTTCTCCGGACGAACTCGTTTACAAAGGTTCTACCGCTACTAAATACTGTTTTAATTTAAGGGCGCACCGAGCTTTTTAGGCGCGCTGCGTATGTGTGCGTAAGTAAGGCACGCCAACAGCATCCGTCCCCGTACGAGCGACGGACGGCCGAAGAAGCGGATAGGGACAAAGCATCGCGTCATAAAATGGGCGGAACATGCGTGAATTTTAGTATTTCCTTCGTATAATAAATACAAATATCTATTTGAAAAATGTAATGTGTATACGTTATAGAAAACATGTTGTTTTAATTATTATTCAAATACGGATGACTCTCCGTTAAGTATTTACGCCGTACTAAGGGTTTATTTCGTTTTTTAGATGTAACTTTGGATTTATTTTCTATCGAGAAAATTTTAAGTAATCGTGTTTCCAAAGTGTATGATTTATAGAAGGAATCATATACCTAATATATTAATTACATAACTCAAAACTATGAAATAAAGATACAGCAAGGGATCAAATGAACCACAATTACGTATCACTGTCTCGGTGCAAGCTTAAGAGTTAAAATAAGTAATATACATGGTTATCGGTAAAATGCTAACTACCTCTAAGGGTTGACTTCTGTTAGTCCTATCAAACATTTTGAGATGTTTTTTTATAGGAATAATCACGGAGACCACCTGATGTTAAAAGTCTCTTGTGCTTGTAATGTATAATTTCATATTTTTTATTGCTTTGCTCGATGTAATTATATTCAAAACTCTATTCAAAGCGCGTGCGCGGCGCGGTCCAGTGTGTTGCCGCGGCTATAGTTTTGAATATTTACATCGAACAAAATACATATCTATCACGCCTATAGGTTTGTGCTTTAACATTGTAATTTAATTTCATATCTAGATGTGTTATATAAGAAAAAAATATAATTTTATAACCATTAAAAACAATGAACATTCACAATGTTTTATTCATTGGATGTAATGGTATAGTACTACCAACGCCATCTGTTAGAATACCAAAGAGTTAACATGCTGCAACAGAATTAAACTCAATACTCAAATACATCATCATAGTTAATCTACTTAATACAAGATAACACCACTAGAATGATTTGAATTGAATATATAAATGCACATACTTCTCTAGCATTTTTTTATAGTCTAGTTTATGAATTTGTGCTAAATATCATTTATTAGGTTTTATGTTAAAACAAACATTGAATAATTCATGAGCACTCTAGATAAACACAATAAGTACCTATCCATTCAGGAACTATCTATTAAAGCAAAATTAGACATGATTCACTTTAACGGATACAAAACAGCTGCATAATTCTGCAGGAAAAATCGGATCGGCGGCAGTGGAATTTATATCTACAAGAGCATGTAAATTATATCGAAAAATCCGACATTATGAATTTATCTGAAGAATATCTCTTAGAAACATGTGCTATCGAACAAACAAATTTTAACACTTTGATTATAATTATTAATTGAAATGGAAGATATGAGGAAGCTCTCTATGCAAAACTAAAATTAATTCTAGAATATTTAGGTAAAACCTATAAAAACTATAAAATAGTTTTAGGTGGTGATTTTAATTTGTTGTGAAATGTTGCGAAATTGCCCGGAAACCAATGAGTTGCTAGAGTTTATGGCAAATCATAACTTTACACAACTCATAAAACATTTTATAAAAGTAAAAATAGTACTAGTGGCAAGAAAAAACAATCTGTCTGAATGTCAATTGTACTACAAATTTTATCACAATAAAACCATATATCCATGGTTTTCCTTGTTTTCTTATGTATCAATTTATTGTGATAATAAAAACGTAGTGAGCAATGGCCTCCATAACACGATTGCTGAGGCCAGATAAGTTTGATCCGGGATCTCCAGCGGCCGATTTAAAATACGGGTACTGGAAACAAACATTCGCTTACTATCTCGAAGAAGAAACGGATCAAGCAAAGGTATCTGACAGCACAAAATTAAAGATACTTATTAACAATATATCCCCTAAAGTGTATTCGTTTGTAAGAGACGTAAAAGATTACACCAAAGCTATCAATCTGTTAGATAAAAATTATCTAAAATCTAAAAATGAGATACACGCTAGATATTTGCTGATTTGTGCCAAACAAAAATCGTAAGAGACGGTGTCCGACTTTTTACGCACACTACACCAACTAGCGTTTGATTGTAATTTCAAATCTGTCAATGCTTAGGAACACAGAAACGAATATGTGCGCAATGCATTTATCGCCGGTTGTATACCGGCGATAAATGCATACCTCACAAAAGATCCGTCAAAGACTACTAGAAAATCTAGAAATAAGCTTAGAAGAAGCATGTAACCAAGCTTTGTCACTTGAAATGGCTGAAAAAAATTCCAATGATTTCAAATCTAGCAATACTTCCCTTCCGCTTGAACTAAATCATGTTGAAAATACTAATGAACAAGGTAATTGCTCCAATTTCGCTGCTTCATCGCCATCTCGACGCTGCTTCTTCTGTGGTGGTAATGTACATCAGAGAATAAAATGCCCGGCATTCCATGCTAATTGTCAAAACTGTCACAAGAAAGGACATTTTGCTAAAGTTTGCAGAAGTGATAACACTAAAAGCAAGCCAACTAATAATGCTATAGTAGACCCAAGTCATCCGGAACTATCAACAATTTTAGCAGCTTCTCCAGCTAGTCTAAGCAAATCAACAGTGTCCACCACCGTCAACGACTATAAGGCTGATGCTTTGATTGATAGTGGAAGCTCAACTAGTTTCATAGATAAATATTTTGCACAAATGCTCGGCTTGAAACGCTAACATTGGAAAGAAATGGTAACTTTAGCCTCAAAGAAACGTACGTCGCATGTAGATGGGTATTGTTATGCTACTATAAAACTAAATGACCATACGTACAATCGGAAAATTCTATACATCTTAGAAGACCTTTGTGCTGATATCATTATAGGCCATGACATTTTAAGCGATCATTCATCATTAGAAATTAAATTTGGAGGGCCTGAAAAACCACTAAAAACCTGTAATTCAAATTCAAATTCAAAAAGATGGAAGCCGCATTACCTCCAGTTTAAATTTTTTCAAATCTGTCATCGAAGGTTAAACCTATTGCCATCAAATCAAGAAGATTTTCTGAAGCTGATAATCTATTTATTAAAGAAGAAATCAGCAAACTCAGCAAAGATAAGGTCATTGAGCCTAGCAATTCTACTTGGCGAGCACAAGTTTTGATCACTGGAGGAACAACACATCGCAAACGGCTTGTTGTTGACTACTCTTTAACGATCAATAGGTATACAGAACTAGATGCATACCCATTGCCTAACATAGAATCAATTGTATCTAAAGTAGCAGAGCACAATTTTTTCAGTCAAATTGATCTTCGAATCGCTTACCATCAGGTGCCTATCCTGCCAAACGAAAAAAATTCACAGCATTTGAAGCATGTGGAAATTTATATCAATTTACACGTATTCCGTTTGGAGTGACCAACGGCGTTGCCGCTTTTCAGAGAACACTTCATCATGTTATAACGAAAGAGAAATTAAGTGGTACATATTCATACTTATCTTGATGACGTCACAATCTGTGGAAAAACAAAAGAAGAACAAGATCATAATTTGACAAGATTTAAGGAAACTGTAACGTAATATGGTCTTACACTCAATGAAGATAAATGTGTATATGGACAAGAATCTATCACAATATTAGGGTATAAAATTGAAAAGAATTCAATTAAACCAGATCAAGAACGTCTTAGTCCTCTTATGAACTTGCCAATTCCAGGCATGTTCGCTCACTATTCGAAATGGGTAAGGAATTTTTAAGAAAAGATTAATCCACTGACAAAAATCACTGAATTTCCTTTGCAAAATAAAGCAATTGATGCATTTCAAAAGTTGAAATTAGACATTATGAAATCTGCTTTAAATGTAATTGATCAACATGAGACTCACTGTAGAAACCGATGCTTCAGAGCATTCTATCGCAGCGTGTTTATCCCAAAAAGACCGCCATGTAGCTTTCTTTTCTCGTACACTCGAAGCGAATCAGAACGACGACATTTTTCAATAGAAAAAGAAGCTAGCGATGTTGTTGAATCATTGAGAAAGTGGCGACATTATCTTATTGGTAGACATTTTTTGTTAATAACTGACCAACGATCTGTTTCATTTAAATTTAACCAAGCTCATAGAATCAAAAGGAGGAAAGGTGCCGGGTAAGAACAACGTCACGGCGGATACTCTTTCTCGAGTATGTTCAAATATGACTACAAATAAATTGTTTGAATTACATAATATCATGGGTCATCCTGGTATAGTACGCATGACACACTGGGTGCGTTCTAAAAATCTACCCTACTCCATCGATAATATCAAGAAGATGATATCAGAATGTCGAATATGTGCAGAAATTAAACCCAGGTTTGTAAAGAAACAAGGAGTTCTTATAAAAGCAACTGCACCATTCGAAAGGTTAAACATTGATTTTAAGGGGCCTTTGCCTACTAATAACCAGAATCGCTATATTCTGACGATCATTGATGAATTTTCAAGGTTTCCGTTCGCTTACCCATGTAAAGATTTGTCTGCTGCTACTGTAATAAAATGCTTACAAGATCTATTCTTTACCACAGTACTAATTGACTTAAACAAAAGCGTTAATTCAAAGTATGATGCTTTTCTCCACAATATTCTAAACGATAACATACCTAAGCGCAAAATTAAAATTAGTCGAAAAAAACACTGGCTAACAGTAGGCATAAAGAAATCTTGTAAACACAAAAAGGTTATTGAAAATGTTTACTTTAAGAAATAATGTTTCTGTACTTACACAAATTTACAAAAATACGAAAAACTATTAAAAAGAGCTTTTATTGCTAATATCAGCACTTTGTCACTTAAATTTATAGACTCAAACTTCAATAGAGCTCTTAAAACATTCTACTCTCCCAGTACATGTAAATTAAGATAAGGAGGGAGACATTCAAGTCCGGCATGAACTAGGAAAACATAAACTTATGTGACTATCATATGGGTTGGTAGACCAAGTAAGCAATAAATTTTGTCATTTATATTTATACACTCATATTTAAATAAACCTCTTTCATGATTCTGCTCTCCCAGTCCGTTTAAACAGAAATGGGGAGGCTGACATTCAAGCCCAGCATGAACTAGGAAAACATAAACGTATGTGATCATCATTTAAGATGTTGAACCAAGAAAGCAATGCACTTTGTCACTTCTAATAAGATAATATCAGCAAAAATACTTGAATACATAAAACTGATGAAAAACTGTAACAATAGGTCAAAAACCATGTGGAAAGTGATTAACGAACGATCTAATAAAAATCCTACAAAAATAAAACAAAACATAAAATTGCAACTTAATAGTACAGATATATCACAGACCCAAAAGAAATCGCAAACATTTTTAATAAGTTTTTCACTTCGATAGCAAGAAGTAATCTTCGCTCTGGGGTGCGTTCTTATTTGTCGTCCGACGACGTCCGACGACGCCCCGAGCGTTTTTATATGCCCGGAGCGATCGTCCGATGATCTTCCGGAGCGTTCTTATATATCGCTCGACGACGCACCGGTCGCCCCACGAAATCGGTGGATAAATATTGCCCTGACGTTTCATTTGACAGTTGGGACTTGATTTTTCTTTGTTTTAAGTTACTTTTTGTTTACGTAGACTTCTGTTTACAAAATTGTATTATTATTATTGTTATTTTATTTTTTATTTTCTTTATTAACAAAATCCACAGCCCTTAAATACAGAGTTTCATAATAATTGACTTAAACCTAAGGCCAATTACGGATTTACTTTTTATAAATGATACTTATGTTTTAATTAGACAGTCATAATACACCTACTGAAATTATATAACATTGTTAAACTAAACATTTAAGAGAAGTTACAGTTAGCCACAGAAATAATAATAATAAAACTATATGTGTTATGTGAATATGTGTGTGTATTTGTGTAAGGGTGGGTGTGTTTGTGAATGTAAGAACATTTAATTGAAATGTCCATAACATACTATGATACTGCACTCATTTGAGATTCCGAGGCAGAGCTAAAGCTTTGGTTCAGAATCTCAAGTATATCATGTCTAAACTTTGATTTACTACTGCAAAAAATATCAATTGATCTGAATTTATTATTGTAAGTCCTTTGCAATCTACTGACGACAGAATTTTGGGCATAGAGAGTGCTACTACAAGGGACTGCAAATAAGCCTGTATGTCGTGTACGCTTCATGGGACAGCAAAGACACAGCATTTTATGGAGGAGTTCTAGGCAATCAATATATCCATTGATTATGCCATGTAAAAAAGTCATATCGGCAAGAACTCTTCTATTCTCAAGCGTAGTTAAACAATGACGTGCGCAAGACTTCTCATAATAATCAGAGCTAAAATAACTTCTGTAATTTAAATGTTTCGTAAATTTATACTGAATTTTTTCTATACCTTGTTTATAAATCACGTAGTGAGGGTTCCAAACTATGGAACAGTATTCAAGCACACTTCTTACATACGCATTATATAATAATTTTAGACAACCTAAGTCTGAGAAGGGGCGACTAACACGCAAAACAAAACCTAGGTTTTTGAAGGCTTTATTAGAAATATATTGTACATGATCTGAGAAGAAAAGTTTAGCATCCATCATTACGCCAAGATCCACAACAAGGTCAACTCTTCTCAAATCAATATTATTAATTTTGTAATCAAAGTGGATAGGATTCTTCTTTCTAGTAAAAGAGATATACTGACATTTATTAATATTTATGCCTATGCGGTTGTTGTAAAAGTATTCGCCCATTCGGACGAGATCTGACTGCAAGTTTAAACAATCTAGTGGGTTCCTAATTTGCATAAATATTTTCGTGTCATCAGCATACATGAGATATTTTGCATGCTGGAAACATCTACCAATATCATATAAATAAGACGCATACAGGAGAGGTCCCAAAATAGATCCTTGCGGAACCCCTGAACATACACTCACAAAATCAGAACAGAATCCACCAACGACAACTGCTTGCGAGCGGTTGCGCAAGTAAGACTCTATCCACCTTAAAAGATTGCCACGGATGCCTAGTTCAAAAAGTTTTTGAAGTAGTATCATGTGGTCTACCCGATCAAATGCTTTCTCAAAGTCCGTGTAGACCACATCCACCTGAGAGCCGCCATCCATGCCTCTAATTACGCTATCAGTAAAAACACCAAGGTTAGTTGCAGTTGAACGACCTTTCAAAAAGCCATGCTGCTCAGTTGGTAGGAGAAAAATATATTTTGTATTTATTATAATATAAAAATATATATTATATTTTGTATGTTTGTTTTAGTTGTGTGTCGTGGAAAAGTACATAATTGTAAATACATTTGTTCTGAGTCAGTGAAACATTTTAAGTAGTGTTCTTGATACAGATATGATACAGAGCCGTTCTTAAAAGGCGGATGACGAGCGTCGCTCTGCTTGGAGCGATCATCCGTCGTCGGACGACATATAAGAACGCACCCCTGATATGCCTCAACCTCATGTACAAAACAACCGCTAGGGACCAGTTGCCAAAATTACCGAAAATAGTATGTTTTTGTCCCCGGTTACGCCGCGTGAAACTTACAAGCTTTTGAAAAGTCTTAGTAAAAACAGTCACGGAATTGACGAAATCCCACATAGTCTGATTAAATATTGTACGGATGAATTAACACATCCTTTTTAGGGTTCCGTAGTCCTGACAAGGAACCCTTATAGTTTCGTTATGTCCGTCTGTCTGTCCGTCTGTCCGAGGTTTTGAGAGAGACCGTTAGTACTAGGAAGCTGTAATTTCGTATGGATATGTAAATCAATTACGCCAACAAAGTGGTAAAATAACATTTTGAAAAATATTTTTTTTTAGGGTACCTCCCATACATGTGATGTGGGGATGAAATTTTTTTTCGTCGTCTAATATCTCTTCGTGTGTGGTATGGTTGAATAGGTCTTCTAAAATTACTTAGGGTTTGCTAATACTGTTTTTCGATTTAATGCTCCATTTACGAAATATTAAACCTTAAAGTGCAAATTTTTGTTCCAGCAGGGCGTCCCCCCCCCCTCCCCCCTCTAAAAGCTAAACCACGGGCTTGAAAAATCTGAAAAAATTCAAGCTGATAGTGCATTTTATGAACTTTAAAGGAAAAGTATAGCGATTGAGATAACTTTATTAGTTTAGCAGTAATAGTCGTTGAACTTGGGTGTTGGATAATATTGTACCAAACATAAAATATATAGAATAAATGCTTTAAAGTGACTAAGATGAAGTAGTTGGTTGTTTATAAGGGATAAAGACTGGCATTGCAAAACTTAATCTAAAATAAAAAATCTTTAACTATAACTATGCCCTATGTCATACCACTAGGTGAACTGACGATATCGTGAATGTCGCGGGTAGCCAATGGCTACAAGTGGCTAATAGCCGTTCTTTGTGGCGATCTATGGTGGAGGCCTTTGTTCAGCAGTGGACGTCTTCCGGCTGGTGATGATGATGATGATGATGTCATAAATAATAGACTAGCTTTCCAGCTGCGGCTCCACCCCCGCGTAATGCGGTTATCGCGCAAAACTATTAACTTCTTTTTGCGCAGTTGGATAAAAACTATCCTCTGGCCTTTCCCGGGTCTCAAACTTTTCCATTAGTATAGATATGGCAGTACAAAGATTCGACTTATATAGGTATAAAGTACTTTTTAGACCTCATCTTCGGCGTACACTAGAAATGTTTGCTGTCTGTACCTGTCGTACCAAGGTCATCGATCACTTCATTTCACACATCATCAATTTGCTGATTGTATTGCTCATCAATAGTGTAATTTTTTTCATCGGTAAAGAGAATATTTATGTACCCTTCACTTGCATATCGCAACGGAAAGCACTCTATTTAATTTTAAAGATTGATTTAGGACATGTAGTGTATATTGACGATAAGCACCGAGCTTCAGGTCTTGTTTTATAATACGCGACATTTTCCTAGCGGAATCTTCACATTTCTCGCAATAAGATAATTGTTGAGTTATCATAATATTTTTACTTCCTAATGGGATTTCGACTAATTCTGGCTTTAACGGCATTAATTTGTAGTTCTAAGACACGCGGCTGCCCTGATCTTTTATGGTCTTCGACAGAGGAAGTGTTGTATCTGTTGATATTACGATATACGAACATATCTACGTCTGATACCAAGCTTTTGAAGTGTCTGGAATATGGACGGCTCAATACCTACTTTACACAAGGCGAATACTAGGTACTATCCTATTTTCTTTAACACCTAATTTCATATTGTTATTTGATAATGAACCGAAATAATATATGAAATGGCGCGAATCGAAAGAAAATTTTAAAGTAATAAACGCGTTTCAAAACTCGAAATAATTCTAAATCTGAAAAGTTTTATGTTACAGTATTTATGTATTATATAGTATAATAGCCCATTTACAAGCTTACTTGCATTATATTTATGCTACAGCAAATAAATGAAATGACATTCAAATTCTTACAATGTACCAACGGATTCTGAATCGCGCTATCGTTACGTTTTCATTCGAATAAGTATCTACCTATAGAATTCACAAAAGAATTTTGTTTAATTTTCTAATTACAATTGAAATAATAGCTTGGCGGCAATCGTACTCTTATTTCTTAGATTTAGCAGTAAGAAAGTGGAGGAGAATGAAGAACGACAGAATCGTTCTATATTATGATAACGGGCTTCTACGGAACCCTACATTGTGCGTGGCTCGACACGCATTTGACCGTTTATTATTAAACCAATCTTTCGAACAAGGAATTTTCCCAGAAAAACTCAAAACAGCTTTGATAAAACCGATCCACAAAAAGACACTAAAACTAACAACCCAAACAATTATCGCTCGATAGCATTATTGCCTTCTGCATCAAAAATATTTGAAAAAGCAATGAGCAACCGAGTCTATTCATTTTGCGAAAAGTACAATATCTTCGATGAATGTCAGAACGGATTTCATAAAAAATGGTCTACTACTTTGGCAGTCTAAGTATATGTTTAAGTGTACAAAATTTTAGACAAAAAGCAGTATGCAGTCGGCACATTATTAGATATGTACAAAGCATATGATTAGGTTCTTTTTGAAATATTGCTAATTAATTATATGAAGTAGGTATACGTGTTAAGGCGCACGACTGGTTTAAATCCTACCTAAATAATCGGAAACAACTTGTAGACATTGTACATAACAACCATAAAAGCGGGACTATACAAAGTATTCGCTCGGATACCATTACAATGAACAACTCTATCCCCCAGAGAAGTGTTATAAGCTGCAAAATTTTTCTTATTTATATACTTACTCTGACAAAATAGAAGAATCTTATTCATTTCTCTGAGTTTATATAAATGACCTTCCTAAAACCGTCAATGAAGCTTGTGTTTGTTTTGCCGATGACATTTCTTTTCTAACTTCTACAATAAACAACCTCAATGTACACGAAAAACTTTTCACAATTATTGATAAAGTTGCCACTTGGATGCATCAACATAACCTTGAGCTCCAAAACTAAAATTATTATCTCAAGTAGGGAACCCTACATTGGGTTCCCTTTCAAAAATCGCCGTTACAATTTAATTTCTCATTCCACGCTCAGAGAAGTGAATAAATTTGTCAGAGATTCCACGGTACAAAATTAGATATTGTCAAAGATGCCACTTTGTTAGGAATAAAAATTGATAGGAATATAAATTGGCAGTCGCATGTATTAAAAATGAAATCTAAATTATTGTCTCTCATATATGCCAAAAAAGACAGATTTAAAAACAGCAATTGCTACTTATCACGCACACATCCAATCTAGATTAACCTACGGAATTATACTATGGGGCTACAGCCCTGCCGCGAGAGATCTTTTTATCATGCAGAAAAAATCATACGAATCCTAGCCAACACAGAACAAACCGACAGTTGTAAACTGTATTTTATTAAATTTTAAATATTGACTATGCCATTTATATTCTGGAAATTTGCAAGTTTGTTTGGACAAATTTTTATTAAATAAAAAATTAAAACAACATCTTATATCTAAGGCATATTAGTTAGTAGATGAATATCATAATGAAAATAGTACATTAAATTTAAAATAATTTGGTAAATTATTATTACATATTGCGTGTTCCTCTCTTCTAATGTTGCTGTGCCTGACAGGGTCCATTGGACTATGTACCCATACGTTTTACATCTTGTACTGTATGAAAGCAATAATCTTGAACATTTTGCCTCTGACCTAAGATAGTGTACTGTACTGTATTCGCTGGATGGTCCACTGCTGAACACAGCCTCCCCCATTTAGAGGGATATGCCATAATTCCCACGCTTAGCAGGCGTCTTGGGGATCACAGCTTAAGATATCAGCTCCTCAGAAGGCACTGCTGCCCTTCTGGTATTTCACTTTACGACACCCAAGGGTATAAAATGAGGGGGGAGACATCTTATTAAATAATATAATTCTTTGAAATTTAAAAATGAACTGATAGGTTAAAAAAAAACAAATTTAAGAATGCCACATGTAAAATGTAATTATTTTGACAGTAAAGTGGTTCGCATTTTTTTTATTAAATTCTCGTGGTCGTGAGTTTTACACATACTTAAATGTTATAAATTAAATGGAAAAAACACCTACTTTGGGGATGTCGATATGTCAGCCTGGGTTTTGAGCATATCAGATGCTCATCATCAGGACGAGTGCTCAGCTGAAACCCGGGTCCATGTATTAATTAAATCCCAAACGTATGTGTTTTGCTAGTTAATTTATAAAATTCAAATATGGTTTGCATTTTGTTCTTTATTTGAAAATGTTTAATGTGTTTATTTTCATAAACGAGTATATTTGTCACAAATACTTTACAAGTAATATCCATAATATACAATATTTCATGCAATTTATTTACAGGAGCAAATAGATGGTAGTAAGGCACTTCCCTTTATGTTCGACAGTTCAGGCAGCCAAGATACAGTAGGTATCCATATACATATTACACATTTGTATGAAATGCACAGGTCTTCCTAGTTTAATATGGTGCAGGTATTGGCCCATTCCATTCAACCTTCTCCTTATTGTACCATATGTACTGTCCAGGGAGAGATTCATTTAAGTCCAATGCTGCATATAGCGATGATACAGCTCCTTGTTCAATGGTAAGAGGTCCCTTGTGAGATGTCATGTCCGTGTCAACATATCCAGGGTGTACTGCATTCACGATTATACCTGGAACATTCAGAACGGTTTTGATAAGTTGTCAGTCCATTATGTTGGACGTCACCTGGTTGTATTCCTAAGGGTCTAGTTTTTTTTATATTGCTGTTAGGTTTACCTTCCACCACCATCTCATCTGAAGGTAAGTGATGATGTGGGTGAAGATGTTTAAGCTAACCTAGAATTACTGGCTCTCTAGGACTGCTGGTACACATAATTAGGACCTTGAGACAGATTATCTACTTAAGGGTAACGGCTAGTTAGGCAGGCATTCTCAAAATGCCCTACCATCAGGCTATTACAACTGCCATCTTAAGACAACAACCAGGACAGGCAGTGTAACTTATGCCTTCCGAAGCAGAGAAGAGTTTAGTAGTAATGCCACTTATGGTATGGTAACCTATCCAAGTCATGGCCTTTTAAAAAACTAAGCTAGGAGCCTAAAAACTAAGCTACCTATGAGGGCTTTGAAGAGTCATTTTAATTTTTTTTATTGCGATAGGTTAGCCTTTGACCACAATCTCACCTGATGGTAAGTGACGATGTGGTTGAAGGTGTTAACAGGCTTAACCTTGAATTGCAATCAAATTAATTTAATTAATTGATTTATTAATTTATTATTAATTTGCAATCAAGTGACTTCTTACAAAAATAAAAACATATAGGTATTTATACAAGGGTAAGTAGAGTATATAAAAGGTATCCTGTATGGTTAGAAAAACAAGAATGGTCTTTACATTATTGCAGTAGAAGATTGTAGTACATTGTTATGATTATCTCATTTTAACAACTGTATTTTGAAAGTTACATTCTCTACTAAAAGTGATTGTGTTAATAGAAATACATATTACATTTAAATTCCACCTAATTTATACTCCACTTTTGAAGAGGTCAAATGTTTCCCGTTTATATTTGATCTATATTTTTAACAATATCTTACGTCAATTTGTATACATAATTACATTCACACACATGTATACCTTTATCTCTGAGCATTCTCTGTTGTATCATAGTGAGTCCAGTGACTCCTACTTTGGACACTCTGTAAGAGGAATGTCCCCAATCCTCCACATGTGTTCCTTCCTTAGCAGCTTCAACATATTTCTGCATAAGAGCTGACAATTCAGAAACTGTGAGATTGGGATCCAAAAACTTTTGCCGCAATTTTTCATTAGGAATCTTGTCTAAGTGTCCTTCAGAGCTTGAAACATTTACAACTCTAGCACCAGTTTTCAAAAGCGGGAAGAGAATATCACAAGTTAAAACCAGGGAGAAATAATTAACGAAAACTGTCTGCTCTGCTTGCACTGATACCGGTTCAGTAGCATCATGCTTGAATGCAATAGCAGCGTTATTGATTAATACGTCTATTCCGCCATGATTCTCCTTGATATAATTACGAAAAGATTCCAAACTTTGCTTGTTGGTGATATCAAGCTGATGGTACTTCGGACTCAGGCCTTCTTTTTGTAAAACTTCTACGGCTTTGTTCCCCCGCTCCACGTCTCGGGATGTGAGATAAACATCTCCATCGAATCGCTTGCAAAGTCCACGAACTATCGCGAAGCCTATGCCTTTATTAGCTCCAGTAACCACTGCAACTTTTGTGGACATCTTCACTCTTTTTCAAAAGTACTTCAAATTAAATATAACCTAAAGTAAAGTAATCTAATCAGACCATACAAACTCATAGATTAATTAGGGATGTTAAAAAATTATAGTATTTTATTTGAATCGACTATTATTTTCTTATAATCGATATTCATTATCGATTTTGTATAGTAAAATTATATTTAATTAAATCTTTGCGACGGATGAAAAAAAGATTTGAAGATTAACGAAAGATTGTTTTATGTTTTAGCTTTTGAGACCAAACGTAATTCTTCAGAATTATTAATGATCTTTTTAGGTATTATATAGTATATAATTAATATAAAAGGGTATAATTCTGAACTCCGATAAAAGCATTATTGTATCAATCGCGGCTTGGCATAAGACTTCTAAAGACTATAATATATTTTTAGAATACACATAAGTCACAAAGCACATATTGATAAAATAAGCACATTTTTTTTTTTAATATTCCCTTGTACATATGTATGTAGAATGTATGTCAGTACAGCTTTTAGAATCTTTGTTCTTAGGACGAGTGCAAACGCGATATATGCAAATTATATTTAACTGTACTAAGTTTAGAAATATTATGATTATTAAATATAAATCAATTATTTACAAACAAAATTAAATCAAATATAATGACTGTATAAGGTGTAACAATAGATATTTCTGACTAAAATTAACTAAAAAATAAAATTGTTTACATCATAATTTAAGACAGAATTATAATTATATGCATTAAATGTACCTTGGACTTACTTGTAAAATAAATACAAAAAGGCTAGTAAAACTTCTTTATTACATTATTTGATTTGAATACTAGTTAAATATAAAATGGGACTGGGCATTTGTGACAATAATTATTATTTTATTGTTTAAAGTTGAAGAATAACGAACGATATGTGTTTAAGTTCAGTTTTTGAGACTATAAAAGTAATAGTTTAGTTTTAATGTTTTATTTTGAGTATTTTAAAACTAGTGAAATGTAAAATAGGACAACACTTATGGCATTTTTTTTTATTTGATTTATATTTTAGTTATTGAGACAATAAGTTTATCATTTTGTTAGGATTCTCATCATTTTATTTTTATTATACAAGATAAAACGTTTCACAGTACTAAATTTGTATGTATAATAGTTTCCTAATTCATTAACTTGAAATTTTAATAGAACATTGCCGTATATAGTTATTTGATTTTTATCTGATAAATTGTTGACATGAATCACTTAGGTTTATTATTGGACTATGAAAAGCATGCATTTTGAAATAATACAAAAAATCAATTATTTATTTCTTGAAAAATCAATTGATTATGAGCAAAGAAAAATCGATTTTTATTTAATCGATTCTTGTTTGAGCCAAATTGTAATTTTACTCTGCATTTTAATTTGCGGCGCTGCTTGCGGACTCGGCACCAAGGGACCTATCCGTGGCGCTCGAAGAATGTGCGGGAGGAGGTAAAACCAACCCCCCGCGAGGCGTGTGCATCGGCTCCAACGCCAGTGTCAAGCTGAAGGTGACTCGCGCGCGCGCATGGTTATATCGCAGTATCTAGTCATGATACCTTGCCTATGATTATCTAAGTACTTACGTCCAAAAACATTTTGAATCGCTGTGATTTTGTGCCTCCGTGTGTTTTGGCGAGACAAGCTGCGACCGGGACCCGTAACGTTGTCAGGTTAGTGAGCAAAACCTATATAATTGATTTGCAGGGTTTAATTGCAATTTGGTATTAAGTCTCGCTGGCTGCAACATAATTTTGGTCCTTCGAGCCGGATTCTCGGTTTCCACCGACCTAGATATAGGTATACCTAATCCTTAGACTTTCCTTTTAGGTTTAGTTCTATTTAGGCATTTAGGTACCTACCTACCTTCCACTAATATATCGAAGGAATTAACTACACTACACAGTATTTACCACCTACGCTGATATCTAGCTGTCCTATCTGATTCTGCAGCTGTTTTTACAGTTATCATGTTTTAGGTGTATTCTATGTAAATACTTTCTAGGTTCTTACCTAGATATTGTAGGTAATTTGGTAGACACCTTACTGATTTTCGAAGCTGTTCTTACAGTTTTCACAATATCTTAAACATACACATATACCTACTTAGGTTATCTTAAACGTTAACAGGCTGTTATTAAGATATTCATTCATTATAATATATTATATCAAATATCTTTATAGTAAGTATATAGGTATTATTATAAATATTATTTGTTGCGTTAGTACCTACTTAGATACTTACTAATACTCACAGGTTACATACAGGTGCCCGTTCAATAAAAAATATAAATTTTTAGTTACATTTACATAGGTACTATTTGAATATGTACCCAAGTTACTCGTATTAATTAACGAATCTTGGTCTAAAATTTGATAGTACGTACGTAGTTTTGATACTTTACGTACCTTAATAACTACTAGATACCTAGTCAGGACAAGCTTCGCGTTGTTTACCTTTTGAAGAACGTATCGCCCACCGCGCGTCTCAGCGCCTCCACGCCGCCGCTCGGCTCGTCCCTCGGTTGCTAGCTCGCTTATCAGCGCAGCGATCACCGTGTCGTATAATTATTAAACAGTAAGTCAACTTCGAGAACGGGAAGTATAGCGATATATAAACCTTTTAGTTTATTGAATTGAATTATATAACTTAATTAACGGGTATTATTACCTTCTGTGTATTATTGTGGTATCTCTTACTGTATACTTCATTACTTATTTCACGTAAGTAATTATTATTAGGTAGTTTGTCGAACATTTCATACGCTAATATCATCATTCATACGCTAAAGCAAGTAATTTTGAAATATATTAACTTATTCATTTACCGTGTTTATTTGATTTATCTTCAAGATGTCTAAGGTGGAAGAAAATCGTAAAAATCTAAGAGTAAAACTTTTAGCAGCAAGGATTAAGTCATATTATGGAAGGATACACGGTTTGTATGACATAGCTGTTAATCTAGACCCGGCAAATCAAAACGATATGCGTAATTTACTAGATAATAGTGGAATTTTAAGTTCACTGAGAAGCGAATTTAATTCGGAGTTTGACGAATTAACATTACTGAAAATGGAATTAAATCCTGAATTAGAACCGGATATGACGGATTTAGATAAATTCGAGAAAATGTTTACTCTTGTGCAAGCGAGGGTCAACGCGCTTTCTGATCAAAATAGAAACAATACGAGTAACAATGGTCCTTCGGAAAACCCACAACAAAAGATGAAATTACCTGCAATAGAACTTCCAAAATTCAGTGGGGATCCCAAATCTTGGCGCATGTTTTTTTTTTTTTTTTTTATGGCAATTGTTTAGAACATTTTTGCCAGCATCATGTCAAAAGAGATTCAATACAAATAAATTTAATCGGAGAAATTTTGAATTTTGCATCTGAAACAAAAGGAAAAATATCTTTATCTACATACTATCTACAGAATTCAAAACATACAATATTTACATTATGAACACAAGGTGAACTGAATGTTACATACCTACCTATTTAATTCAATTTATACAGAACTACTTACAGTTTTATATTATTTAAGTTTATAAAAGATGTTAATATTTCAATGGTATTTTTGTTAATATTACTCAAAATGTTATCTATATGGATGGGAAATGGGAATTTATAATGTACTAATGACTTGAATAATGAATTATGATCATATAAGGGGCAAGAAAAGAAAATATGGTTTAAATCAGCTTCATCCATGCCACACTCGCAGATTGATGAATCTTTAATCCTCAATTTCTTTAGATGGACAGCAGAAGAGCAATGGCCGAATCTCAATCTAGATATTATACTACAAATTTTCCTGTTGCACTTAAATTTAAAAAACCAGGGTTTATTTTGAATGTCAGGTTGGAATTTAACATAATTACATCCTGTCCGTCTACTAGACACTGACCATCTCTTTGACCACCTAGACTTTATGTCACGACTAGGGATAAGTAAAAGGTCTTGTGGATAATTTTTAAAGGGAACCTTATCACCACATATTACAGCTTGCTTTGCTATCTCATCAGCTTTTTCATTGCCTTGTATATTATTATGACTTGGAATCCAAGCTAAGTGGACGGAATAACCAAAAGAAATACACCTAATCAACATCTCTTTGCATTTGAATATAATCCAGTTTTTGGAACCTATTTTAAATGGATTGGTCTTAAAAGCTTGAAGAGCACTTAATGAATCTGAAAAAATAACTGTTCTCTTTAATTTAAATAGTAATATGTAATTAATAGCTTCCAATATACCCCTACATTCACCTACAAAAACTGAAGTTTCAGGTGGACATTTAATTTTTTGTACTATATTATAATTTTGGTGAAATAGTCCAACACCAACACACCCATTTTCATCAAATTTTGAAGCATCTGTAAAAATGCTATGCCATCCATTCCAAAGGTTATCCTTAATTCTAAGGAAGTGTCTATTAACAAAAGGATCTCCTTTTCTTAAATCTAAATTAAGGTGTAGAGTGGGTTCAAATAATATGCACTCATAGTTAAATTCAAACAAAGATATTTTAGGGGTTCTATGAGTAGGGTATTTCAAGGCTATAATTTTTGTATAACTCAGAACTAAGCAAGGAGTTTTTTTATGATTCCAATAAGGCTGGGAAATATAACTTAACAATAATTGTAATTTTGGGAAAAGGGGATGGGAGGAAAACTGAAACAAACGGAATAAAAACATATCTGAAAGATATTGACGTCTCAAGTCTAAAGGTGGTTCGTCACATTCCACTTGCATAGCATTTTTAGGAGTAGACCTCATTGCTCCAATCACAATACGTAGCGCTCTTGCTTGTATCAAGTCCAATGAATTCAGCGCGCTCTTACAAGCTGGCTCATACAAAAATGAAGCATAGTCAATAACACTGCGAATAATAGCATTATATAAAAGTTTTAAATAATAGGGATGAGCACCCCACCAAATTCCAGCCAAACACCGTAAAATATTCAGATTCTTTTCACATTTCACTTTAATATAGTTAATATGAGATGAAAAGTTCAATTTACTGTCTATAATGAGACCTAAAAATTTTTTTTCATTTTCTACAGGTATCCTAATATTGTTGACCATTATGTTGAGTCTTGGTTTTAACCGTTTTCTAGTGAAGATAACAACAGTACTTTTTTGAGGAGCTATGTCCAGACCATTGTTACCTAGCCAAATATTTAATGACTCAAGAGCTTGAGATAATTTATGGGCAGAATTTAAAATATTACTATCTGAAATATATAATACAAGATCATCGGCATATTGTAGTATTCTACAATAAGGGATTACAAATCTATTTAAATCATATGTATAAACATTAAAAAGAAGAGGACTTAAGACAGAGCCCTGAGGCAGACCTTTGAAGATAGATCTGGAACATTTAATTTCTCCGTTAACTCTAAGTTGAGCTGTACGATCTTGAAAAAGATTAAGTATAAAGTTAGTAATTTTACTTGGAATAGATAGACTTTCCATTTTACTTTTAAGAATAGAAAGGATAACATTGTCATATGCTGAACATATGTCAATGAATGCAGCAACTATAGACTCGTTTCTAGAGAATGAGAGTCTAATATCTGTAACAAAAATTGATAAACTATCTAATGTCCCTCTTCCTTTTCTAAAACCATATTGGCATTCAGGCAAAAGATTTCTGCTTTCGATTAACCACTCCAGGCGATTTTTTATAAGATGTTCTGCAATCTTTGTCAAAACAGACGACATTGCTATTGGACGGTAACTATCAGACATATTAGGATCTTTACCGGGCTTTAAAATAGGAATTATAATTTGGGTTTTCATCACATCTGGGACAAACCCTAAATCTATCATCAAATTTATCATTTCCAAATAATAAATTAAAATTTTTTCACCAGCATTAACTAAAAAGGAATATGGGATTCCATCTGGACCGGGTGAAGAATCTTTAACAGAAGTGAGAACAAGGTGTAATTCTTGCATGGAGAAAGGAATAAAAGTTGAATCCTTAGCGGCACTTGAAGTGCAGGTATTGAAAAAACTAGGAACAAAGGGTGGAGCCAATCTGTCCATAAATTGTTCAAACCAACTGTCACAGTTAGGGTATGGTGGTGCTGGTTCTCTATATGAACCACGAAACTTTTGAATTGATTTCCATACAAAAGAGGAATGAACACTAGGAGAAATATTTGAGCAAAAGGTTTTCCATCCCTGTGATTTTTTTGCATGAAGAATTTCTTTTGATTGAGACATTATAGCAGTTAATTTATCGTAGTTTTTATTTGTCATGTCTCCGCAATACTCTTCCTCAGCGATCTTTCTCTGTGACACAGCATCCATACATTCTTGATCCCACCATGGAGGAGATCTATGTTTAGTATTATGTTCTTTTAAAGGAAATGAATGTTTAGCAGCAGAATGAATGTAATTTATAAATGAGCTAATACAATTGTTTAAAGAATGGGGTAGTATGAGAGGAAGATCAAAAGCAATTTGATCTAAGAATGATTTATATTTTGACCATTCATCAGACTGGGTTTTATTGTTAAGTTTGTATAGTAGTAATGGCTTAAATGGAATTGATTCAATTTTGGAAAATGGGAGATCAAATATTATAGGAAAGTGATCACTGCCAAAACAAGATGATAAAGTTTTCCATGACATTGAAGGAGCTAAACTAGCAGATACCAATGTCAAGTCGACAGCACTAACTCGCTCATTTGGCTTTGTACGACGGGTAGGGCTACCAGTATTCAGTAAACACAACCCTACTTTATCCATTATATTGAAAATATAATTAGCAAGAGAATCTGAGGCCTGGCAACCCCAGACTGGGTGATGGATATTAAAATCCCCCATTATGATAAAAGGACCTTGGATGTTTGTTAAGATGTCAAGGAATTTAGTCAATATGTCAAAAGATGGTCTAGGTATATATAGTGATATAAATGTTAAGTTTTTTAACCTAACAGCAACAAAAGAGAAGTTCTCAGATGCAATATATGGTGGTATATGTACAAGATGAGAATTTACAGAATTTCTGACAAGTATGGCAGAGCCACCATACCCGTCAGCTTTGTCATCTCTGAAACAGAGGTAGTGAGGAACCTTAAAAAAGGAACCAGACTTAAGCCAAGTCTCAGAGATGGCAATAACTATTGGTTCATATTTATTAATAATATATAATAAATCTGTTTTTTTATTATTAAGACTTTGGCAATTCCATTGCAGCCCTAGAGAGGGAGCCATAATGGAAAGGTTGTGTCATTGGAATGAAAGAATCTTGGGCAGCGTTGGACGGTACAAAAGTGGAGGTATTAAGTAGCCTCATGAGAGCCTGTATAAGCTCCATAATGCTACCAGAGGAAGAAATAGGGTCGGTACTGAGATTATTAAAGGCAACACCATTATTGTTGGGCATAGCCGGATTGGCAATTATCGCCTGATGGGCAGATCTGTCATAGCCATGTCGCTGTGAAGGAGGAGGTCTGGGTTTTATAAAGATAGTTTTTCTATTTGAGACATTATTAGTTTTTACAGAAGATGAATGAGGGGCAGGGGAAATATTTGCATACGATGTTTTTGTTATATCACTGTAGGATTTACCTCTAATGGGGGAATGTAATTTGGAAGCTTCTATATAAGAAATATTTTTATCAGCCATAGTGATTTTTATTTCCTTTTGCCTAGTAAATTCTGGACAGCACTTATTTGTTGAATAATGTGAACCGGCACAAGATAAACAGGGTGAAGTGCCCTCTTCCATATTGCATGAGTCACCAGTGTGACCTTCTCCACACTTATAGCAACGTGGCTTAGACCTACAACTAATTTTAGTGTGACCAAATCGACAACATTGGAAACATTGAACTGTAGGATAATAATAGCGTTCAACAACAAGTGAATTGAAACACATAAATACTCTTGGAGGCAAAACTTGTCCATCAAAAGATAAAACACAAGATTGAGATGGCTTAAATACAGGAGCACCATCAATAACAACTTTGTAATTTAAGCGTCTAATTTTAATTATGGGACAACCATCAAGAGGGACACGAATATTCTCGAGTACTTCCTCCTCAGACCATTCAACAGGTATGCCCTTGACAAGACCCAAGCGTATTGTGTTAAACGATGGGATGAATGCCTTGTAATCATTGTTTTTTAAGAGGTCATTTCCAATAAACGTGTTTGCAGAGTTTGCATCAGAGAATGACAATGTTACTCTATTACGCCCAATTCTATTAACACTTCCTTCAACAATGTTTTGGATGTTGTTTTTGCTGAGGAAGCGTCCAAAGTTCACAGGGTGCAAGAAAGTCCCTGAGGTGGGGGAAGATTCAACTTTTTGAACATGGACTACAAAAGGTCCCCTATCAGAGGACTTATATATTTGCCTACCGGAGGGAGTATATGATGGAATTGATGGGGTTTGAGATATGGTTGCTGAAGGCGCTGCAAGAGAATCAGTCATTTGAGATTCAGTAATTTTGTCATCAATGATCATGTTTGATGATACACATGTCTGACCTAGCTGGAGAACTGAGTCCTGGGATTGTCTCTTTTCCTTACTACTTCTGTGTTTTTTGCAATGTTTTTTCCTCTTAACAGTAGAAAAAGATCCATTGCTCTGCTGGAAGGTTTGTTCCACAATATCTGAAGAATCAGATACTACGGATACAAATTCGGCTGGTGAAGGAATAGAATCACATCTATTCGCGGTGTATTCGGTAGGAATTTCCGGGGGCCTACCGCCCCCATCAAATATTTCCATCAAATTGGACGGAAAACAATTGAAGGAAACAAATGAAATCTACTAACAAATTTTTACAGAATTTACAAAACTTACCACCGATGTAAAATACACGTGACCACTAATGGAATAATCTATCTACATAAATAAAATCTAATATTTTACACTAAAGACAACAAATAAGATATTTTTCTAATTTAATATTTGCCAAAGCGCCCGAACTCTTTGACACAACTTTGACAATCCTGGCGCATGTTTATTGAATGCTATAACAGCATTATTCACGACAATACACAGCTGTCATATTCAGAAAAGGTTTACTATCTGTGCGGCCAATTGTCAGGCCGGGCGTTAGAATGCGTAGCCGGGATTACTCCAACTGGTAATAATTATCTGCTTATTTATGATACTCTGACTAATAAATTTGAAGACGTGCGCTCCATGGGTACTGCGTATTTAGACGAAATACTAAATTTGAAAAAACTACCATATCCATCAGTAGAGGGACTGAATTCCTTTATTGATAAATTCTCTGTTTCTGTGGCGGCTTTTCAAAAACTTGACATTCCAGCCAAGTTAGACTTTGTTTTTCTACACTTAGCACTAAAGAGGGTGGACAACGAAACGGCTCGTTTGTACGAAAATTCTGTACGCCACGAAAAAATTCCCTCATACGATAGTTTTGCAAAATTTGTGAGGGAACAAGCAAAGATTATCGAAAGAACGGGGTCTTACACTGCTAGCAACAATAAGAATTTCACGACGTCATATCGAGTACCAGTTCCGATGAACAAGCCAGTGGCTAATCGAGCTACTAGAGCGTTAGTGACATCCAGCATCGGTTGCCCAATGTGTAAAGGTGATCACGTAAACCTTTCGCGATGTGCTGATTTCTTAAATCTGTCAGCAAAGGAACGTTTTAACACGGTAAAGGGCGTAGGAGGGTGCGTGTTGTGTTTGAGTTTTCAGCATAAGACTAACGCGTGCAATATAAAGGGAAGCTGCGACATTTGCCAAGCAAAAACCCATCATAAGCTCTTGCATTTCTTTAAGCCACGAACTGTAACATCATTGCCAGCAGCCAGTGGTGATGAGAACTTAGATGTTGAATACACTTCGGAAGAATATAATGAGGAAGTCTGCGAAGGGGAACAGGTGGACGAAGTCCACGAAGAAGACTATTCCGGTGATGCAGGAGTTACACTGTGTTCAATGCAAGGCAGCTATTTGAATCAAGTCAAGGTAAATACAGCTTCGACCACAGTATTGTTAGCCACTGCAAGAGTAAGGGTGATAGATTCCTCTGGGAAAGCTCATTTGATTCGATGTTTAATGGATAGTGGATCACAAAATCACTTTATTACAAAGGAGTGCTGTGAAAAGTTAGGAATAGCCCCGCAGTCTCTCAGTGTTCCAATGGTGGTAAACGGCTTTGGCGGTGGCTCTAATCCAATAATAGGCGAGGCAGAATTGGAATTTTTCTCCCGATTCGATCGGAGTCGGCCATACCGCGTGCGGCCATTAGTAGTTAAGAATATAACGCAACAGCTCCCCACCACCACCATTGACAGATCCATGTTGAGCTATCTAAAGGGCGCGCCATTGGCCGACGATACATTTGATCGCTCAGGTACAATAGATATGCTGCTAGGGGCTCAGATGTTTATGAAATTGATGTTGCCAAAACGCATTTACGGTCCCCCTGGGCGCCCCGATGCAATGCAAACAACACTAGGATTTGTTTTGATGGGAGATGCTCCAGTAACAGGACCAGGGCAACAACTTGCAGTGCAGGCGTTTCATGTCTCTACAAGTTACCAGTTGGATGACGCAGTAAAAAAATTTTGGGAATTAGAAGAAGTTCCTTCCAGCGCTTCTGCACGTCTTAGTAAAGCGGAGCAAGAGTGCGAACAACATTACAAGAATACCACCACAAGAGATGAGGCTGGAATATATACCGTATCTCTTCCGTTCAAATTAGATCCAGCGAACATGGGTGATTCTCTTCCTGCTGCAAAAAAACGTTTCGTGGGGTTGGAGAAAAAAATGATTAAGTCTCCCTAGCTTCGACGGGCATATGACGAAGTCATAAAAGACTATTTGCAAAAGGATTATATTGCACCGGTATTGAATACAAAAGAAAATACAACTGGATATGTAATACCTCATCACGCGGTTGTACGCGATGATAAAATTACCACCAAGTTACGCATAGTGATGGATGCAAGTGCCCGTACGGATAAAAACTTATCGCTCAATGATATTCTGCATCCAGGGCCAAATTTGCAACGCAACATATTTCAAATCCTTCTCAATTTTAGGCTGTTTCCGATAGCATTTTGTGCGGACGTGAAACAAATGTACTTGCAAATAAAACTGGCCGAAGGCCACAGAAAATATTTAAGAATAGTGTATAGATTTGAACCCAGCGAAGAATTGAAACTATTTGAATTCAAACGGCTATGCTTTGGATTATCTGTAAGCCCATTCTTGGCACTACGTACAGTACATCAGATGTGTGAGGACGAAGGTGTAAGGTTTCCAGCGGCTACCGAAGTTGTTCTAAGAGACCTATACATGGACGATATAGTCTCTAGCGAATTATCTGAATCAAAAGCAACAGAAGTTGCGTTACAATTGATTGGTCTTTTCAAAACTGGAGGTTTTGACCTGATGAAATGGTCCAGTAATTCTCTAGATTTAATGTCGCGACTTCCGGCAACTCATTTGCATCCACAAGTGGTGAGATTCGAGGAAGACTCTGTCGGACAAAAAATTCTTGGCGTAAAATGGGAACCGAAATCTGACCACTTTTCGTTTGACATGTATCCCTGCAGAGAAAGTTGCACCAAACGCAGTATTTTGTCAACCGTGGCTAAGTTATGGGATATCCTAGGTTTTGCGGCTCCAGTTATCCTTTATGCCAAACTGATTATCCAAGAATTATGGTACATGAAATTAGATTGGGACGCGGTTCCTCCCCAACCAATCGTAGATAAATGGAATAGTTTTCAGCAGAATTTGCCTTTATTGGCCCAAATGAGGATTCCAAGGCATGTTGGTGTAACGGATGGGACTGAGGTGACCATAGTGGCCTTTTCAGATGCTAGTGAAAAGGCGTATGGAGCAGCAGTTTATCTGCATATTCAATCTGAGAGTCAGGTTGAAGTTAATTTGCTTTGTGCCAAATCACGGGTAGCACCCCTAAAATCTACCACTTTGGCTAGATTAGAGTTATGTGGAGCACTCCTTCTGTCCAAATTGGTAAAAATAGTACTTCTCACGTATGAGTCCAGATACAGAATTCGTGAAGTTGTAGCATTCACGGATTCTACAGTAACACTGCATTGGATTCACTCCAGCCCACACCGCTGGAAAACCTTTGTGGCCTATCGTGTAGCGCAAATTCAAGAAAATTTGAATCCCGATTGTTTCTTTCATATATCCGGTAAGGAGAACCCAAGTGATTGATTATCGCGCGGGTTAACCCCTGCACAGTTAATAGAGCACCCTTTATGGCTAAAAGGTACATCATGGCTCAGCCAAAATCGGGAGACTTGGCCTATTTCGTCTTTCAAACCAACAAATGCAGAGATACCTGAAGCCAAACCGGAAGTGGTTTTAACCGCTTCTATTACAGAACATCCCATATTCATTTATTTGCTCGCTCAAAGAATATCTTCGTGGCAAAAACTACTCCGAGTTACAGTTTACGTCTTAAGATTCGTGAGAAGATTGAAATCCCGTGGAGAGATAAATGCAGATGACTTATGCAATGCTGAACTGAGTGTTATTCGGGCTGTACAATCGGTTTATTTTTCTGATGACATCAAATCTATCCACGCAAATAAACCATGTGCAAAGTCCTTACAAAAATTACGACCAATATTAGTTAATAATGTGCTGCGAGTGGGTGGAAGACTTGAATTAGCAAATCTCACATTCGACCACAAACACCCGATTTTGTTACCACAAAAGGATCACGTGGTCAATCTTATCGTTGATGACACGCATCGAAAGCATTGCCATACAGGTCCACATTTGCCGCTTTCGATTTTAAGACATAAATTTTGGATTTTATCCGGCCGCAGTCTAATTCGTTCGCGCGTGCATGCCTGCAATGTTTGTTTCCGTACTAGACCGAAACCATGTACTGCACCGATCATGGCAAGCTTGCCTGAGTGTCGTTTACAGATTAATAAACCGTGGACATATACCGGGGTTGATTATTGTGGACCTTTCAATATTACGCCTTCGCGTGGTCGCGGCGTACGGACACAAAAGGCCTATGTTTGCGTTTACATTTGTATGAGTACTCGATGTGTTAATCTCGAAATTTCTTCGGATATGACTACAGATTCTTTTCTAAACTCCCTCAAAAGGTTCCTCGCACGTCGTGGACCTGTTGAGAAACTTATGTCTGATCATGGAAGTAATTTCCTTGGCGCTCGTTCTTATCTTAATGAATTATATACCTTCCTGAAATCTGAAGAATACACTAAGAAATGGAGTGCAGCCATGGCCAATCACCGTATTGAATGGGAAATGATACCACCTAACGCCCCGCATTTTGGTGGTAGCTGGGAATCTGTCGTGAAGTCATTTAAATCCCATTTAGTTAGGGTTATGGGCACGCAGGTATTATGCTACGAAGAGTTTTCTACAGTCCTGTGCCAGATAGAAGCAGTGCTCAACTCTCGCCCGTTAGGAATTGCTCTTAGTTCGGATCCCGCTGAACCAGTAGCGTTAACTCCTGCTCATTTTCTCCATACAACTCCGCTAGGGTCGCTCCCGGCTGCTCAGATAGTAGAAACTCGTAAGCACTTACTTTCGCGATATCTGTTACTAGATCAACTAGTTCAGTCGTACTGGCGCAGATGGAATACCGAATATCTGCATACGTTGCAGACTAGAGAAACCTGGTTTGGTTGACTGATCAGGAACCTATCAACAAGGGCACTGTAGTTGTACTTATGAAACCTAATACGGTTCCTCTACACTGGCCTTTAGGTATAATACAAGAAACATATCCAGGGGGTGATCGTAAAACTAGGGTAGTATTAGTAAAAACTAAAACTGGCACCTTTATGCGACCTATAGTGAAACTCTGTCCGCTACCTTCGCAATAATAAATTCAGTAATTATACATACCTATACATATACGTCTTTACCTATACATATACATCTATACACATAATATATATCTTTAACCATAATTATATCATTATTTTATTGTGTAATAGTTTATATTCCCGTTAGATCTTTAATCCAGAGTCATGTACCTTTATACCAGAGGTACTAGAACTACGTTTTTTTTTTCTTTTCTCTTTCTTTGTTGAAAGAGAACCTTTCAAGCTGGGGGCTGTGTTTGAGCCAAATTGTAATTTTACTCTGCATTTTAATTTGCGGCGCTGCTTGCGGACTCGGCACCAAGGGACCTATCCGTGGCGCTCGAAGAAAGTGCGGGAGGAGGTAAAACCAACCCCCCGCGAGGCGTGTGCATCGGCTTCAACGCCAGTGTCAAGCTGAAGGTGACTCGCGCGCGCGCATGGTTATATCGCAGTATCTAGTCATGATACCTTGCCTATGATTATCTAAGTACTTACGTCCAAAAACATTTTGAATCGCTGTGATTTTGTGCCTCCGTGTGTTTTGGCGAGACAAGCTGCGACCGGGACCCGTAACGTTGTCAGGTTAGTGAGCAAAACCTATATAATTGATTTGCAGGGTTTAATTGCAATTTGGTATTAAGTCTCGCTGGCTGCAACAATTCTAGTCTCACATCCCTAAGAATAATCATGTGAAATTATGACAGCACAGCACGCAACGAAATTACGTGAGTGTTATTTTCTCGATGACAGCACGTAATGCAAAAACAAATCAAAGTTCAAACTATAGATGTTTTTATATCTCGATGGTTCAAACTAGGTTCAAAGAGATATGACATACTATATGCAAAATTTGTATAGGACAATGACTTTCTGACTTTGTAATATTTGTATTAGAAATATTACAAAATCATTGTTCTAACGTATTTTATATTGTGTAGTAGCACTAAAATTTAGAAATTTCTTTATATAACAGATAGCGTTGTGTTAAATATGCAGAAATTAGTTTATACAAATGGCAATTGCATTAACTAATAAAAGACCTAGGCGAATACCTTTACAAACAACAACAGCTGCTGTCACTAGGCCTCTGCACAAGGGATGCGGGGCGTGACCGGTTGCGATCCCGCGCAATTAGTATTGGGGATTGTATAGAGCAGTGTTTCCACTTAAGATTTCAGTTTTGCCCTAAATTACTTGGAAAATATCCCTAAAAATCCCTATTTCTTTTTGAAAATACCTTAAATTAGGGCGCATAATATTATGCCTATTAAAAGAACTTTTTTATATATCTTTTAAACTAAAATCAAACAAATCTGTGTTATTTAGAAAAGGCTGAAGGTGATGCATTACTTTTGTACGTTTTTGCGGCACTGAACATGGCACTTGTTGGCTCTAAAATTATGCCGTTGTTATTCCTAAGTGTGTAGAACTCCGTCGAGAGTTTCATTAAGCAGCCTGTTTTTTTGTCAGTCTTAACATGTTTCAGGATTTTTTAAATTATATTATAGATTTTTTACTATATTATTGAGGACAATTAGCTATTTCTGTGTTTGAAGATAAAGATACCTAGTAATAGAGATAACACCACTGAGAGGTTTTCGTATTAAAACATAACTACGTTGGTATTTCAAGCTTAGTACTTTATTACAGTAAAGATCAGTTGGCATTATTTTTATTTGTCCTTCATTATCAACTACAAAATACTTAATTTCGATTAAAGCCTACTTCTCCATTCGTTATCAGCTTTTCGCATTTAACATTTTGTGGCTAAAACCCATAACGTATACGTCTTTAATAGATTGCTTTCCAATATTCCGTGCTACATTAGAATCTACATATTTTAACAAATCAAAAAGTTTCTGGTCTAAATCGAACCATTTTTGAATCCGCAAAATATGTTCCATATAAAATTCCCGGCAATTTATATGAGCCCACCTCTTCTTATCGAGTATTCATATAAATTTTATATTTTCATAAACATAATATGGAATTGACAGCGATGTTTTTAGGTGATAAAATACAGTCTATATTTTTAATAAATGGGGCATAATACGTAATTAAGCAATGTTAACATAGTATGCCACTAATCCTTGGCTTAGCTTGTACAAAATCTATTATTTATTGTAGAATCTGTCACATTTGACAGCTGGCCAAGATTTGGCCCATTCAAAAGGTAGTACAAATTTGGCCAGGCAGATCAAAATTTGCTCTGACAGGTCGCCCGGAACGGGTATGATCAAATCTTGACAGGATCAAATTAAGTTCGATTAGAGTGCTGGAACGGCGTATATCTGCGTTTAGACCATAATTTGTCTTGGCCAATCTTGTTCTACTACTTAGTCTGTGGTCTTGGCCGACGGGTAGGAGGAACGCACCCCTGCGCGGGTCACGACTCACGCGGTCCTTCGGGTGTTATCTGTGTTATTAGATTTGTTTATGGTTCCGATGCTTTCTAGGAGGAAGAATATCTATGATGGAGTACCTATGCGCGTATACCCGATAAAGACAGAGTATAAATACCTAATATTGCAGAATTGCCAGTGTTCCATAACATTACCCAAATTGCAATGAAGCTTTTAGAAAAAAATATTGCCGCGCCTACTGAAAAAATACATTTGCATGTTACTTGCTTAAGGTGGACTAAACCGTTCAATTTGTTATATCGGGGTATTCAAAATTTAATGTGTGTTGCTAGATCGGATAACTTTAGTGTTTGTATTGTTTTTAAATTGCGCAAATCGGAAATTATACCCTAAAGTATTTTGGCATCATAACTTACAAACATATAATTGTTTCTTAACTGTTTTTGCAGATTACTAGAGAAATATATGAAATCAGATACATATATGTAAGATACAATAACAAAATAATCTAAAAAGGATCTCTGATTTGAGTAAATTAAATACCTACAAATGTTATTCGATCTCGCAACAAATACGAGTAGACAGACTGTTAAATTTTGAATTTCTCGCTACAGATTGAACGGTCCGCCTTAATGGCAATGAAACCAGGTCAGCTAGTTTTAGAAAATTACCATGATTCTAAAACTGAAAATGTACAGAATATTTTTTGGTAGAGTTTAAAACTATGGCATAATATATATATATAACTTAACCCATGGTACTATTGGATAACTAGCTTGCGCTTGTGGACTCAACCGCGTCGAATAGTTATATCGTAGTCCCCCGATAATGCTCAATATCTCGGAATAAAGGTAGCCAATTTATTAATCCAGGTCCTACGGAATCTATATGCTAAATTTCGTTGAAAACTTCGGCGTTGAGTGACTTGAAGGTTTGTATGAGTAACAAACTCATACAAACCTTCGTACCTATAATATTTCATAGTGTGCACTTTAAATAAAACAAAGTAATAATGTATTTATAGATTTATGGTATATAAAACATATGTGTGAATAACATCGAGATTCAACATTTTGGCACCACTTACAATTTAATTAATAAATTGTGTAATTTTTAATTTAATTAATTTTGTCGTCCAGTTGCTTGAATCCATACACGATGAAGGACAGCATTCCTTATGAAAACTGCAAATCAAAATTTAATTGCGTTAATTTTACTGCATAATTGGTCAAAAGTGGTTCATACAAAATTACCCACTTTTATGGGAAAAATCTTCGGTCATGAGCTGGTATTCCGAAAATTGCTATAGTTCGAAAAAGTATAATTTTTGATCTATGTTCACACTCTCTTTTCTCCTTAAACAAATTTCATCATAGTAGAGCGAGACAGATAGACAAAAGAACACTCCTTAATTTTTATGGATTATAATCTCAAAATCAAGAAATTATTTTGTAGAAATATGTAAGATTATCAAATAATTTAACACGCCGACATTCATGTTATGATCAGAAATTCATATATGATTCGCATAGACTGTGTAAGAATGGTGAAGACATATGAAAAATAGCACTTACATGTGATACGTAAGGTGTTCCATATTTCGTTCTGTTCTGTTTTTACAGCCAAGAATTCTGCATTTCAACAAGTTTAGTGGAAGCAGCAGCGTTGAATTTAACTTACAATTTACAATACACACTTCAAAATCATTGTTTAACACGAAAAAAGGACACTTTCAAGCACCGAATAAATTTGTCTGCCACAAAACTGCGTTGTGGGAAACAAAGAAATCGCATACGCCGAGCAAGACAAAAAAAACTGATGCTATCTCTTTCAAACTAATGCAAGCGTATATATTACCATTCTTGTCTCACAACCAACAGAATATAAATGTCTTCTCCATATATTCTTCCTCCTAGGATGCTTTCAATACTAAGAGGATAGATACTTCCTCCTAGTTTCAATATGATATCAAAGAACTACTATTTGTAGTGACTAGGTTGCTTTTTCTTTGCTCTGTAAAAATGTGCATGCTTACGGTTGCGGTCTACGAATGAAAAGTTGGTAATAATTATTCAAATGTCATCCTTCATAATGTGCAGTAGTCTAAAATGTTTCAAAAAATATCATGAGTACCTAGTACTATAATTATTTGTCAAGCATCGACTCTAACTAAAACTTGATGCAGGGATTCTGAAGCAGTGATGGCTCAGAGGAGTTGCCTATGGAATGCCGCGCAGCAGGTCCATGGTTCGAATCCCACGGCTCGCGTACTGGCTTGAGCTTTCACCGCATGGCATTTTGTCAATGCCCACCCAACTAGCGACCGCCCTCTAGTAGAAAATCTTTCGCCAAGCACCTAAAGGTGTTCCGGCAGCTGTCCTTGAAAGCCATTGAAATTACAGGCACAATTAGACTTAACAACCATCTCATGGTGATGGGCGCAGTGCAATTCGTGACTTGTGACGAAATGCATCTGTAATAGGCATAGGTTAGTCCGCTTAACATCAGGTGGACCTCGAGCTTGTTCCGTCACAATCATCATGACTTTTTGATCACTCATTTCTTCATGAACTTTAATACTATATGAGGTCTGGCCGAATGAAAGAATCCTTGAAGTTCTATCATATTGTGCTCGGTTATTGCTATTTGAACTGATTTATGGGTGAGCTTTGTTGCAAGTATATCGGATGTGATATCCTTACATAAAAATTACGTATCACGTTGTTTGTCCGTAATGGAAATTACTGAAAATCAAAACCACTGAACCGATTTTAAATTTGATTTGCACGCCGTGTGCATTTTGATCCAAATCGAACGATAAGATAGCTTACATCTCAATTTATAGTCGTAATTACCCGTGCGAAGCCGAGGCGGGCCGCTGGTATAATATATGGTGTAATTGAATGATCTCAGGAAATCGGATGTGACATCGCAACGTGCAACTACCTCATAGCAAACTACACGTCGTGGTGGCGTCAAAATGGTGGCTAAGGGAAGGCTGTGGAACTCACTTTATCTCGAGCCCGAATTATCTTTAAGTATTATAAATTTATAGATACTTATTGTATAGTGTAAATATTCCTTACAAGATATTCTAGGTTTGCTGAAAATTTAAATAACGTTATCTGTTTGAGTACGCGTAGTCACGTTAATGTTAACTATATAACATTATCGTGACGTGATGGTAGGGTATTTTTAGAATGCCAGACTGGCTAGCTACCACCTTCAAGTTTTTGAGCCAAGCGCCTAACGCTGGGTTCTGGCAGCTGTCCTTGAGAGTCAGTTATTCTAGGTTAGCCTGAATAGCATCTTCGACCACATCATCACTTCACATCAGGTGATATAGTAGTTCAATTCTAACCTATCAAGCATAAAAAAAAAAACAAATCTGTCGCCAAGCACCTAACGGTGTGTTCCGGCAGCTGTCATTGAGAGCCAGTTATTCTAGGTTAGCCTGAACAACATCTTCGACCACATCATCACTTACCATCAGGTGAGATAGTGGTCAAAGGCTAACATATCACGCATAAATAAAGTATTTGTGTTATCTCTTATTATACGTATTCTCTATATTTTTATTATAATCACACATACCTTTATTGATATTAATGGCATTACAAACTAAAAAAAAATTAGAAAGCATATTTTCTTTTTTTCAAATATACAATGCATTTTTTGCATCATCTAACTTACTGCAAAAACTAGTCCGTATAGTAATATGTTTTTAGTGTTGTGCTGATAGCTGATAATGTTATCTACAAAACGTATAATATAATAATACTATATCTTGCTCATTAATACCATGGATTTGTTATATAAAATAAATTCTAGAGTCAGGAAAAATGATGTGCTTGCCTGGCCAGGCTTTAGAATTGTAGTGGAATGGTTGTTTAAGAGGACGTGTTTCAGGTGACGTTAATAATTGCCGTATCTCTGCCACAACCATGTACCTACTGTACAGGTTTAAATTTCGTTTGCAGGTCCTAGTCACTATATCGACGTTCATCCAGCATAAAATAATATAAATACTATTTTCTCTTTTCTGTGGTCCCATCCCATTACGCCCCCCACACGAACTTTTCTACACTGAGCTAAATAATTTCTGCACGGGTTGATTTTGGGTTTGTGCAGATGTGGAAGCTTTGGGGTTCAATTCGGGTACATATAATGACTTGTATCGTGGGAGTAGAAATTGGTTAGACTATATACTGTGTATAGAGTATATACACGTATATAATATATATGTGTATATTAGCCCAAGGCAAATAATCGTTTATGTAGCCATAGTTGAAGATATTTCTAAATTGATTACAAGCACTATAGCGTGCTAAGCGAAAATCTCATTTTTACAAATAATTGGAGTTCAATTTTTTTTAAATAAATAAAATTGGTGCTCGTAGTTTCGGCAGAAATAGCCAAGCCCAGGTAGCCAGGTAGTAAGCCAGGTAGCGGTTTTGACATCCGGTGCGAAATTGGAGGATGCGGGTACAATTCTGGCCCGGTGCTACAGGGCTTCTAGGTTAGCCTGAACATCTTCGACTTAAACCATCACTTACCATCAGGTGAGATAGTGGCTAGCCTATATTTAGCAATAAAAAAAACGGATGCACCCATCCACCTGAAATTTGCAATGGGTGTCCCCATTTATACTCTGGTCCATTTATACGCTTATACTCTGGTTATTTACCATCAAACAGCTGGTATCATCTTTAAAGGTATAAAGCAATATTATACAAACATTTATATACCATAGATGCGCAAGTGTAATGTGTGTATACATTCAGTCAAAAAAGGATAGGGAATGGAATGATGTTTTGTGTATGGTTAATTCAATTATTTTGTCGTTGTTTGAGACTTTGGCAATAGAACTTGTGACCGTTACTTGAATTAACATAAAACTGATACCCGTATGTACAATAACAACATAGCCTTTAAGCGCACCGTTATTCAATTATAAAATCATATTCAGAAATATTGATGTCGTCTGACGAGATAATAAATCACAATAGGAAAACACTATTATACATTGCAAACTTTACAGGAACAAATACTAACGCATAACGTAGTATTGTTGCTCAATAGAGCAAGTGTACTGTGTGTGTACATTCTAGCTCTGATCTTTCTAAGCACTGTACTGACGGAGGATAAATGTAAAAAAAAATCGCAACTACTCCTAATTTTTAATCGACGTCAAAAAAAAAGGAGGTTCACAATTCATCTGTAATTATTTTTCACCGGAGGCGTTAACTTTTGACCTATCATTCAAAAGGCATCCCGTTGACATAATATCAGGAAGGAATATACCGACCAAACGTGAGTTTTTACGCTTTATAAGGTCGATATTTGATCCGTTAGGTTTTGTATATCCGTGTATTATTCAATCGCGAATAAAACAAATTTGGCAATCGGGGATAGGTTGGGACGAGCCGCTACGTGCTAAGAAAAGCTGGTTTGGGAGACTAGCTAATCTCGTAGCGCTACGAGAGATAAATGTGCCTAGGTTCTACGGCGTAAACATCTACACCTCTGACGTAGATTATGACGTAGATAGATTATAGGTGTTCGGCGTCGGTAGTGAACTGGCTTATGCGTAGGTAGTCGGTACTAAACCTGCGTCATTGGAACTTGTACCTTAGCAAATAGGTGGGTACCTACTTGCTAGGGTACAAGGTCCAATGACGAAGGTTTGGTAGACGAGTGAAACATTATGCTGTTATTATCACTGCAGATCCAATATTCACGTAAATATGTATCACTAGGTTTAAACAACACTTTTATACCAGTTTACACTAGATGTCTGTTTTTTTTATTATTTTATTTTATTTAATAGGACTAAAATAGCAGATTATGCTATTTACACCCATGCTATATTTCTTCTATAAAAGTTTCTGAAACAGCTAGCTATTGCCAACATTAAAACATCCTGTGTCATAGTACTCACAATATCACAATATTGAAGCGCTCGTAGAGAAGTTTGCTTAGCCATTCTGGACCGATCAGTAAAGTTAAGCAACGTCCGCCACGATCATGAGTTGGATGGGTGACCGCTCTGGTGACATTACTACTGAGCGCATCCGAGCTTCGGAGATCCGGGTTGTTGTCTTAGGATGGCAGTCGTTATAGCATGGTGGTAGAGAATTTTGCGAATGCCCACCTGGCTAGCTACCTCACGTACCACCCTCGCGTAGAATATCTGTCGCCAAGCACCTAAACGTGTGTTCCGGCAGCTGTCCTTGAGAGCCAGTAATTCTTTGTTAGCCTGAACAACATCTTCGACCATATCATCACTTGCCATCAGGGGAGATAGTGGTTCCTTCAACCACTATCTCCCATAAAGCTTAAAAAACTATCATCCAAAAGAGTCTTATAATGCTGTACTAAATTTCATAATCCATTTTCAAAAAAATACATGTTACTAATTGTTAGGTACTAATTGTTAGGTTTCCCTACTATACCTTTCACTAGCACAGCGCCGTATTTAAAAAAACCGGCCAAGTGCGAGTGGGACTCGCACACGAAGGGTTCCATACCATTAAAAATAAACGGCGTAAATCTCTTTTATTGTATGGGAGCCCCCTTAATTATTTATTTTATTTTAATTAGCTATATAACATTAGACTTTGTTTTAACGTGCGCGAGTCCGACTCGCACTTGGCCAACTTTTTGTATTTGTTGTTATAGCCGCAACAGAAATACATAATCTGTGAAAATTTCAACTGTCTAGCTATCACGGTTCTTGAGATACAGCCTGGTGAATTAAATCCATTTTTGTCGTACATTAATCAAAATCAAGTTTAAATCCGCTGCTAGAAAGTAATTTTTTTAAGATGGATAAATATGACGGATTTGTCGTTGGAACAGTAATACTTCATATTAAATGTCACGTCACGTCAGAGTTCACGAAAAGAGTGAACTATTTGTTGTGACGTCATCAAAGTGCCGAGCGATTCTTTTACCGCTTGTAAGCCGTGGTTAATTGACGTGGAGGTATAAAGTTTAGCAGTAACATAAAGTTATTATTACTATAAGAGGTGACAGTTGCCCCCCAGAATTGAGTAACCATGCGCTGAGGCTTAGGTATTTTGTTAACCAAATCAAGAATAACTACAACGCAAGAATGCGGCAAATAGCTCGTTAGATACCTACATGTCTACGTGACCTAATCTATATAGATAATATTAAGCGAGATGTATGAAACTTTTGTTATAATTTTACATTAAAATGCGGGTTTAATTTTGGTGTTCATTTACTATTTTTGTCTGTTATATTTTACTATATCTGGTGGTAAGTTAAATATAAGCCTTAATAAACATTTTGATATGAAGCTTGCTCCAGACTCAGCGATAACCAATGTTTAGATAGGTCGATATTATAAACCATGCCAAACGCAAACATCCTTATTTTGTTGTTATGCAAGTGAAAATGTAGATTTTTTTCAACTGCGCCAAATAAAAACTTTGTAGCCTTGAGTAACAAATAAGTATTTTGACGTTCTTAACTCTATTGCGGTACCTATTTTAAGGTAGGCGCACCTTTTTTTTAATTGCGTGTCTCAATTCTCTAGATCCGGGTAATGTTGTATACAGTAACATGTAAAACAGACTTTTTTTAACCACAGAGTTATTTTCTATATAACAGTGAATAAGTTTCCGGTATATGGTATATACCTTTTATCTATGGCATGGCATATAAAATTGTTCACAGAGTACTTTTTTGTATACGGAAAACTTTGACTATAGTTAAGTTTCCTTAGAAGTAATTTTAGACTATACCTATTTGCGAAAAAAATGTCCACGAAAGTTGCAGTTGTAACTGGAGCTAATAAAGGTATCGGCTTCGCTGTAGTACGCGAGCTTTGCAAGCTATTCAATGGTGTTGTGTACCTCACGTCGCGAGATGTCGAGCGCGGAATAAAAGCCGTAGAAAATTTGCAAAAAGAAGGCCTGAATCCGAAGTACCATCAGCTAGATATCACCAGCAAGCAAAGCTTGGAAACTTTCCGTGATTATATTAAGGAGAATTATAATGGAATAGACGTTTTGATTAACAACGCTGCTATTGCATTTAAGGTAAGGGCTCCAGACCCTGTCGCGGTGCAAGCAAAGCAAACACTTTTCGTTAATTATTTCTCTTTGGTATCAACATGCGACGTTCTCTTTCCATTATTAAAATCCGGTGCACGAGTGGTTAATGTATCGAGCTCCGCTGGACATTTGGACAAAATTCGCAGTGAAACATTGAGACAGAAATTTTTGGACCCAAACCTTACTGTTGCAGGGCTATCAGCCCTAATGCAAAAGTATATAGATGACGCAAAGGAAGGAACGCATGGGGAGGAGTGGGGCCACTCCTCTTATAGAGTGTCCAAAGTAGGAGTTACTGCACTCACTATGGTCCAACAGAAAATGCTTAAAGATAGAGGTATGTGTAAGATGTCAGGTTTTCATTCCAAAGTATTAATTTTCAAGTTTTAATATTATCTACAGTCATATCTAAAGTCTATTTCATTTGAATTTTGGTTTTTCCATGGTATATAAGAGTCAGTACAATTTATAATTTGATAACCATGAATTTGGAACTTTTGGCTCAATATAAGTGGTGGGCTAAACTTTGTTTTTACATTTGACAGCAGTGAAAAAGCAACAATGCAGTTAATGGGATAACACTGTTAGGGGCCTCTTACAATAATGTAAAAAATTGACGTGGAGGTATAAAGTTTGAATCATTTGCTTAGACAGCTAGCTACCAACTCCAAGTGGAAAATCTGTCGCCAAGCATCTAACAGTGTGTCAACAGCTGTCCTTGGGAGCAGTAATTCTTATTAGCTTGAACAACTGAGGACTCAGTGGTCAAGGGCTAGCCTATCAGCTATTAAAAAAACAGACCTAAACTACCACTGTGTCAGTTTCATCTTTTCTGGTTACATTAGTTTCAACCACTGTGTATTTTCTCCGCATGTGTGATTGGTTCAATATGTTTTCACTGATAACCCAAACATGTTGAAAAAATGTTTTTGCTAACAAAAGCTTAATTGTTAAAAGTTTTGGCTTTAGTTTCATCGCTGTTCACCTTCCTGATGCTGACTCTGTGGGGATGCTTTTATTGATAGTATATCCACCACCTTTTGGGCAATAATCACTGCCTGATAAGATGGTACTAATCATGTTTCGAACCCAAGTTTGAGACAACACAATCCACTCTCATTGATCTGAGATTCAACATCTAACAGGAAGTGGAATCTTCCTTATATTCTTAAGCTAGCAACTTTATGAAATTATGGTGGTTCCTACATATTATGTATACTATGTTTAGTTAGAATAAAAGTTGACCTTGGCTGTTTTCCAGGAATCATTGTGAACGCCGTACATCCAGGCTACTGCAGCACAGACCTCACTTCCATGCGAGGACATTTAAGCCCTGAACAAGGTGCAGCATCATCTGTATATGCTGCATTGAACTTAAAAGAATCTCTGTATGGGCAATACTTATGGTGGAATAATGAGATAGTGGATTGGAATGGAAAGACGCCTGCGGTTTAATGTAATTTGTGGCATTATTGCAGGCTCTAAAATAGCACTTAAGTGAGTACAGACATTTGCATTCATGACTTCGTGCCACTCAACAGTAAATCACTGATGCACATTTGTGTGTAGACTTTTTTATACACTATGCCTTAGAGCATGGGTGGCCAACCCGCGGCCCGCGGGCCGCATGCGGCCCGCTGCATGTTATCTTATGGCCCGCGGACATTCCGAAAAAAATGTATTTGTTCTTGTAAAACATGACTGCCAATTTTTGCTAAATTGCAATTTGATTTTTTTTTTCTATTTTTATGCAATTTTTTTCTACACATATAAACACCTATATACTGTGAAATAATTTACCTATATTTTTGTAATAAAACAAACATGTGCACGATTTTACTTAGCCTAAATATTGCAACCAATTTCTTCAACAGACGTAATCATTAAATTTTCAAAAAGCACATTAAATCAAATATGAGAACAAGGATTACTGATGTTCACCTGAAAAACTGTTTGCGTGTAGCAACGACCTCTGTTCAGATCAACATTGATTCACTTAGTTCAGTCAAGTATCTGTTTAACTTAGCCTATTTTATAATTAAACTTAAATTAAAGATTTCAAACTAACAAATGTGTTTCATTTACAGATTTAGAATCAAATATCAAAAAAAAAAATGCTTTGTATTGGTGAACTACTTAATTTACATACATAAAATTAGATAGTGCGGCCCGCAGCAAACAACCTTTTTCTAAAATTTGGCCCAATTGTCTAAAAGGTTGGCCACCCATGCCTTAGAGTGAATGTAGATGCGACAGTAAAACAATAATATATTAAATATAGTGGGTAGGCAGCAATACTTACAACCACACTCAAAAAATATGGAAGGGTGTGCTTCATTAGTGGAAAGGTCTGTATCATGCTTCAGTGAATATAGTAGAGCACATAAACCACATCTTCAATTTACAATCCCTTGCCTATCCACCAGACTATATCCTAATAGTAGGACTGCCTCATTAATACATCTCAAACCCCTTTTATATGTATATAAAGAAAGTATATATGTAAATGACAAGAATATATAGACTTAAGAGTGACCACTAGAATTTATTCTCAATTGTCGGAACTAGCATTTAGGCCGGTATCACACTATATAAATGATCATATTTAAAGTTGTGCCTTTACCTAAAATTAACAATTTATTTCACCAATATGTGATGAAACACAATTGTGTTTCTGACATGTCTTTACAGTTTCCAGTTTTACCGAAACTTGATGGTGGTGACTCAGCATTATTATACAGGATTTATGATTTTGTAATACAGCATTAACTATGATCCTATATTTAGTTTAAGTATGTGTATCCACTAAAGATTTGTGAGGATGATGAGTGGAAAAATTGGCCATTAAATGACAATGAGGGTAGGAAAATAAATCAATCCGAGAAAGGAGAGCTTTTCCTCTCACATTTCTGGTGGACACAGCCTAGTAGGATCCTTAGGAATTTCCTTACTTACTTCGTTTTTGACCAACGCAACAAATAGGCTGTGACTGTGTCTTATGTGATAAATTATGTATATAAAGTACATAAGTATATTGCAAAAGTATATAAAGTCATGACCAACCACTAGAACTTATTACCAGTTGTCACAACTGCCAGGAGATAATTTTCGTCGGAATTGTACAGTCGTGGTCTGAAAATGTTTACCAGTTTTGAAATTAGATTCTATGTCACACTTTTCGCTCTAAAGTCTAAGATGCCATATCAAGTTACTTATTACCTTTCAAAAGTTATTATGCAAAATGACGCATAACAAAGACAATAATTATTAATCACTTTTTGATGATGAAACTCATTTCTTTATTTGTTGAAATGACATTTATCAGAAATTATTGTTTGAATGTCTTTTGGACAAGAGAAAATTTTTACAAAAGATTTTTTCATAACGAAATAAAATGGCAAGTTTAACCTTGGAGCAAAGGGCTGAAATAATATTTCTCTTTGAAGATGGACATAGCATAAGTGCTATATCACGAGAACTCAACATTTCGCGATTAATATTGCATGGTGGTCGGAGAACGGAAACTTTTGTTTGAGAGTGAGACTCGGCCTGTTTTTTCAAAGAAGGTTTTCTATACCTATATCAAACCTTGATAGTAGTCAGTCCATCTATAGAGCGATTGATTGTCATGTCATTAGAAAAAACATAATATATGAAATAGACTTTTTCAAACATAATTTAGAACTTGTGACCTAAATGTGTGCATGCAATTGTAATCCTTATGGTGGTAAACATTTTCTGACCGCGACTGTACATGGTACAAAATGGATTGGAATCAGAACATAAAAAACTTACTAATAAAACGAAAAGGGTTTGGACAGAAACAACCAAAATTCTTTTCTACCTCAACAAAATATGTTGATAGTTGTTCAAAGAGAACCTGACATTGGAAAGCATTTTTCTGTAATCTGAAGCAGAGACGCTTTGTTAGCGCTTCATGCCTGCTTGGTATTGACCATCAGTAATTGTACTGATATGATAATGTATTTTCAAGTAATGTTTTCGTTTTGTGTTATAACCTTATGTTTGACATATTGGTATTTTGGTCATTATAGTAGGTAAGCCACATCGTTTTTGAACAAATTAATAATGTTATAAACAGACAATAAGTTCTTCGTTATGCAATAAGTTAATATTGTGATAGTCTCATATAATGTGTTTTTTTTAATGCAATACAGGAACAACTCATATTAATTCTTAATGCCTAAGTACTTACCTCTAAAGATGGCTGTTTAATTTTAAGGTTAATATTTATGACTATTTTTATACACGCAAACTGTATATTATATATTTTTTTACTTATACAGTATGCAGTTATATTGCTTTTTAATACAATTCACTATATAAAATTATTTGCTTTTCATTGATTTTCTCAACACGAAACATATACCTTACTATAAATGTTATTAGTTACGGGATGTGTTTGATTTTGTTGTATCATAGGTATGTGTACCATAGCTATTCACGACTGCAAAGTGTGGGTGCACCGTGGATCAGATTAAAATAATTTCAAATGAAATGCACTGTATATGAATGTCAAAATATTCGAAGAAAATACACTGTTATAAAAAAAATCTAATAGTACTTACCATACGTTACGAGGTACAGCTAATAGTCTAGTTGACCCTCGGAAGAAGTGCTTTTTCAAACACTATTTCTCACAATGTCGCTACCCTTCTATATCTATATATGATTACAACTGTCCGGTGACCGAGCGGAGGCATCCGGCGCGAAATCGGAAGATAAGGGTGTGATTTCCGCCCGGGACACAAAAATGTACTCTTAATAATTAGTAGATGTAATGTCCACTTAGCACGCGATAGCACTCTTAATTAATAGATCTTTTCATGAGATGGAATAATTATGTAGGTAGGTACATCTGGACTGAGCAATCAATTCCTGACATTCATGACAAAGATAATAAATAGTAAAGCTATTTTCTGTAACAGTTTTAAAAATATATCTTTTACCTCACACATTAATCTGCCCCGTAGGTTGCCGGGCTAGAATGTCACCACCCATTGCTATACCGTAAGAGGCGACTAAAGGTAAAATACCGGAAGGTGGGCAGCAGCGCCCTCTGAGGAACTGCGATCCCCAAGACGCCTTCCCTGCGTGATGATTATGGCAACCCCCCCCCCCCCCCTCCCCTTAATGGGGGAGGCATGCATATGGATCGATTGAAGAAACTGTAGTAGATCATGTCATGCTTGTGGGATTGAAGGGTAATAATATTCGTAGTAGCAGAGCATATGCTCTAGCAATGATGACTCGGTGGAAGCTACTAGCTAGTGTCCATCGAGATTGATATACCTTTGAGCGTCAGAGCTGGTTGTAGGGCGTCTGAATACTTGCCAGGCCAGAAAACACCTTCAAGGTGAGATTAAACACCACCATTTACTGTTCACCGTCTTCCCTTATTTCTGTCCATCCAAAGGTTGTCAGAAATCTCTACATAGCGATAAGACCGCCCATTGTATTACCATACAATAATATTAATGAGTGTAATCTATTTTTACTTTGTTAGCAATAAATAATTATTCATCATCAGCCGGAAGACATCCACTGTTGAACAAACCTCCCCCATAAAACGGTTATTAGCCGCTTGTAACCATTGGCTACCCGCGACTTTAACGATGTCGTCAGTCCACCTAGTGGGTGGCCTACCAACTCTACGTCTTCCGGTGTAAAATAATTATTATATTGTATTAATCTCCAAACACCTGAAAGAGTATATGGCATCCCTCGTGGTCCTAGTAGGACATATTAGCTAGACCAAGAGAAAACAGCCGATAGGATAGAGCCATTGCCAAGAGTCACCAAACAGTCCAATGACCAGTGTCTCCAGGGTGCAAGCAGCATGAACGAAGCGAAGATTGGTAACCCATTCTTAACTGATCAGCTAAGTTAAGCAACATCCCCCGCGGTCGTGACTTGGATGGGTTACCGCTTGTGACATTACTACTAAGCGTGCACGTGGTTCTGAGTTCACATTAAGCCTGATGTTGTCGTGGTAGGGCAATTTGCGGATGCCCGCCTGGCTAGCTACCTACCACCCTCAAGTAGAAAATCTATCGCCATGCACCTAACGGTGCGTTCCGGCAGCTGTCCTTAAGAGCCAGTAATTGTAGGTTAGCCTGAAGCACATCTTCGACCACATCATCACTTACAATCAGGTGAGGCTAGCCAATCAAAGCCAGAAAAAATATAATTAATGGAATTGCTGTTTTTGTTTCACCTATTTGTTAGTTATGAATAAAAAATCTTGGTCTGATAATTTTAATACACATTATATTACATGTAACTACTCTTTACATCGGCATATTATATAAAAATATTGAATATATTTGGAATAAACATTATATTTCATACTATACAGTTATTATATTCAATTCACGCGATTAGTTATCTCAATAAATATGATAATGTGTGTTATAAAATTATTATAAAGAATTTTAGCTATAATTTTGCTAAACATAAGCCTCGTTAAGGTAGTAATTTATAGTATCGTAGCCGAAACTATAAATTCTCATGCATTCCATAAGTTTTTCAACACACTTGTGAGGGAAATTTGCAATAAACATCATAAACTTTGCTAAGATGTAAACAATGTTTAAATTCTAATAGCACTAGTGCGGTACCACATGTTAAGTTAATAGCACTAGTGCGGTACCATATGCTAAGTAAATAGCACTAATGCGCTAATGTAAAGTAAGCTACTGCATTTTGAACCTTAAAGCGATGCCATAAGAGTGTTGAAAAAACGGTTTATTTTGCCAAGATAATGTGTTATACACGTAAGCCGAAAGGAAGCTTATTGAAAACAGTAAAAAAAATATCTGCTTCGTTGGTTTACTCCCAACAACCCCCTATGAAACAGGGCCCAGTAGGACACGTTAGGACAAAGTATTAATGGGACACTAGAAAAAATATTGGTCTCTAAGTCCCCTACTAAACTGCCACCACTGGTGGCTGTTAGGTTAGTTTATCATAATCCAGCGATAATTATGAATTATCATGTTACATATAAAACAAATACAAATGAAATTATAAAAAAAGTCTATTTACATAGGTACATAATTAAACATTAACGTTATACATGACTGATTGACTACATAATAAAAACAAAAAAAATCTAAAATTAAACTAATTGTTAATATGAAAATATTTAAAGGAATAACTAATAAATCCCACATTTTAATAAAAAAAATCTAACTTCGTAAAAATATTATTTATATAAAATTGTGTACTTTCTATGACTTTGATAAGGAATTTCGCGGTGTACCGTTTTTATATTTGTTATACAGTGCGATATATGTAAATAATTGTATATCTTATCAATGTTAATTTATAATAAATATAGGTAACGTAAATGTAATGTTTATTAAAAATAAAAAATGGATTTATGTAGACTTTTTATTAGGTTACTTTTCAACTTCAATGTTGAAAGGGTTCATGGCAGAGGTTGTAGTGGCAACTGCAGCCCAGTCAAAATTCAGCACTCTGCTTACTTTTCTTACCGCTCCGATAAATCCTTTTTTCATTTTTTTTTATTGCAGATAGGCTAGCCTTTGACCACTATCTCACCTGATGGTAAGTGATGATGTGGTCGAAGATGTTGTTCAGGCTAACCTAGAATTTTTTTCAAATTTATGAAGGTTATACAGGGTTATTGGTATATGCTAACATTTCCATATCATCCCGTGGGTGTCGTAAGAGGCTACTAAGGGAAAAATACTGGAAGGTAACTGAAGCAGCGCCTTCTAAAGAACTGCCAACTAACACTGCGATTCCTAAGCCGCCTGCCAAGCGTGGGGATTATGGCAAATGCCCCCTTAATAGGGAAAGCTGTGTTCAGCAGTGGACGATGTGGCTGTTACAGCAGTACTATCTGAAACTTAAGTTTTGAGTCTCGTAGTAAAAGACAATGCCTACTCCGAAACAAGTGCGCCCGCCGCGGCATCACTGGACCTAAACGAATATTTAGATCGAGCAAAGTAATAAGAAATATACTTAGAGACTTATAGAGACTTTTAACTTCAGGTGGTCCTCGTACATATCCCTTCAAAAACACGTAAAAAATTCAAAAAAGAAAACATTTCAAAATGTTCGTTAGGACAAGCAGAAGTTAACCCTAAGAGGTTGTTAGCATTTTACCAATAACCCTGTATATTATGCGAATTTTATAATCAAAGATATATTTATAATGTTATTATTGACATTGTAATTTAAACACAAACGACACGGTACAAGTAAATGCACTTATAAATGTACATTAATTACATTTTGCATACACGTTTAGTATAAAAGTTACAAACAGTCGTACATTATTCGATGTATACAACATTAATCAATTCCTTAAAGGGGTACTTACACCAAAAGTAGTACGTATGCCCATCTGCACTAAACTTAGACAACTACAAAGTTAACATTTAGACGAACTTAACTAGCATGTAAGTGTGGCTGCAACCTAAGGCACTTGTCCCACCGCCGCGCGCCGACGAGAAAACGAGTAACTATCGACTATTTTCCCGCTCAAGAAACGTACAATAGATATACATTCCGTGTAAATAAGAGAGATGCATATACAAATAGTTGATCTCTGACTGTTCACACTGCCGGCGAGCACTCGCTTCACTAGTCTGTCGTAGCCGAGCTACACAACTATCGGAACTACGCACTCGCTTCCCGCGGCTCGCCAACTCGTTTCTAATTCTAGCTCTACTCGTTACTCGTTCATCGTTTCCGGTGAGACAACTGCCTAAACATCTTAAGTCACGTCTTTACTCTTTCAATTCGGCGTCGAAACAACAAGATATTTCTCAGCAAGTGCCTAAACTACCACTAGAGATATAACCAAACAAAGATGGTATTAACAATAACTAGATATGTATCAGAAACTAAACTACAACGTTCATTAGACGATATATTCAATTGACAAAATGACGTTAGATCGTCTTTACCTATTACAGGACCAGAGTTTATAAAGTAAATAATAAATTTATATCGCAATGGAAGTTTGTAATATGTCACAAATACAAACTTAAATCAAAAAAAAACATTTTTTTGCTGTAATGTACAAATTTGTATAACAAAACAGGGAAACTTAGTGGGAAGCCTATTGATATAAATTGATTTTCGTAAAACAGTGTCTTCGGAAAAATTAAATTATTATTATTAATAATAATAAAAAAATAATCTATTCTGTGCATTTTTGGGTATTTTTAAATAGATTAGTCGTCATTCAAAATGGTGATCTTAAAATCATAGGAACAAACTTTCTAGGATTATCGTTCTCATGTATTATATTTATTAAGATTTTAGCGTGTACAGTATAAGAATTGTCATCAACTTAATTTAAGTTTGATATCAGAATCACGGTCAACGTAAATTCCCTAAAACACACAATTGAAACAAAATCCGCATTTTTTTTATTACCCCCTTTCTACTTTGCTCATTTAAGTGCAGATGGGCATTGTCATCGACACGATAATTGACGGCCATCTTGATCTTGGAGCAAGTCACCCACAGTATAACAACTAACGATTAATTTTAAACTTTAATTGGGTAACTTGTAAAAGTTGAGTAGAAAAATGCTAGGTAAGCCGAAGTGTTACGTAAAGTATATGTAACTAAATACGTTTGCAATCAAAACTAAGGCCTATTTAGACCAATTTATTGCCCATTATTACTAGATCATACACATGACTGCAAATGATTGAATTACCTACTAAATTTAATGCATTAAGTGAAACTTTAACTAATCGCTCTTAATAAGGAATTAAGGATACAGAGTCCAGTATATGTATATTTAGCTAAGATACATGAAGGAGTCCAGATCCCGGCGCACAATACAAGTGAAGCAAGAAAAAGCCACTCCTTTTATCAAAAGGGTACCCAAAGTAAAAATAATTTATTCAATTTAGGCGTCTACAACGCTCCTATGAAGGTCAATTACAAATTTTAATAAAGAAATATTGTACTGCAATGATCAGCAAAAAAAAATTGTAGAGTCACTGCGAGAAGAACGGGCTAGAAATTATTTTCAAACATCTTTTAACAATGTGTTACAGAATATACATTAAAATTATTACAATATTTGTTTAAAATACGTAGGTGACATGCGATAGCTTGGTAGAGGCGGAATTGTCCAAGCACTTTTGTCGTATGAGTTATCATAAATTGTATAGTAAGATTTCTTACATAATCAAAATCTTTTTCATGTGCAACTTGAATTTTCCTTCTGTGAGCATTGTTACGTCTTTGGAAACTTTATTAACAATGGGGCTTTTTATTAGTCTTCACTAATCTATATTCAGACTCGGTAAAGTTAAAAAAATAATTTCTTTTTACAAGCTTTTACTCGTATTTAGTTTCATATTTTATCATACTGTAGGAATAGTATCTTAGGTAGGTATCTTATCGTTTGTCATACTGTAGGAAGGGCATGATAGGAGCATATTTTTTTTGCCTTCAGTTGTATCGTGCGCCGTGCTCAATGATAACTTAGTTATTTATCTGTTCTATAATAAAAATATAGAAGGTGTTTTGCACACGGTCTTTATTCTACGAGGGTCATTTGAAAAGTTCTTAGCCTAACATGGTTAAAGTCATTGGTTTTTTTTATAACTACCCTCATTTTGTAGTTACATTATTTAGCAACAAGTATGCACAGTTTAGTTTATTCACAGTAACTCATTGTTCGTTTACACGTGATACCGTAAGTCAAGTCAGAGCTATTTTTGAAAATGGATAAAATTGAACATCGTGCAGTGATAAAATACCTGAATTTGAAAGGTTTAACTCCAAAAGCTATACATGAAGACATGTCTGCTACTTTGGGTGTGTCCGCTCCTTCGTATGCAACTGTTAAAAACTGGGTGGCAGAGTTTAAACGTGGTCGTGAGACCATTCAAGATGAGCCCCGTAGTGGCCGGCCTTCGACTGCTTCCACTGATCAAAACAAAGAAAAAATCTGTGATTTAATTTTATCTGATCGAAGATTGACTGTCGAGGAGATAGCTAAGACTGTAGGCATCTCATCTGAGCGAACACATCATATAATTACTTCTGAACTTGGATTCTCTAAGGTGTCTGCGCGGTGGGTACCGCGGCTGCTTTCATTGGAACAAAAACGCAACCGACTCACAACTTCTCGCGACTGTTTAGAGTTATATGAAGCTGACCCAATAGAATTTGTTGAAAGATTTATAACCATGGATGAAACCTGGGTTCACCACAATACACCCGAGACAAAAGAACAGTCGAAACAATGGAAAAGAGCAGGATCGCCCACCCCAAAGAAGGCAAAGGTGGTTTTATCGGCGGGCAAAGTCATGGCATCCGTTTTTTGGGATGCAAAGGGTATAATTCTCGTGGATTATTTAAAAAAGGGTGAAACAATAAACTCCGATTACTATTGCAACCTGTTGCGTCGTTTGAGAGAAGAAATCAAAGAAAAACGTCCAGGTTTATTGAGAAGAAAAGTCTTGTTTCACCAGGACAATGCGCGCGTTCACACCTCTGTGCAATCCATGGCAGAAATCCATCAATGTGGCTTCGAATTGTTACCTCATCCCCCATATTCACCGGATTTAGCACCGTCCGACTTTTATCTGTTCCCAAAGCTGAAAAAATTTTTAGGTGGTAAACATTTTTTTACAAATGAAGAGGTCATAGCCGCCGTGGACGCTTATTTTGAGGAGTTAGACGAAGATTTTTTTAAAACGGGTATCGAAACCTTACCGGGTCGCTGGAAAAAGTGTTTTGAGCTCGGAGGAGAGTATGTTGAAAAATAAAAATAAACTCAAAATCGTGTGGTTTCATTAAGTATGTTAGGCTAAGAACTTTTCAAATGACCCTCGTATTAAGTTTTTTTAATAGACAATGTTTGTTTTAATTCCTTACCAAGAGCAGGTGTGAACACACCTTATTAAACATCATGTAAGTCTTATTAATTAGCGATGATATGATTTTTATAATTATATGCGTAATATTTAAAAATAAATAGATGAGTTTCGCGTAATCTCAATTTAATTAATTTCAACGCATTCGTAATTTTGTTAAAATAGCATTTTAAAATATTCTATCCCTCATTTTACAATTCATATATCATAATTATATTTTTAACTGAACGACAAAAAAATTAAACAATCTTATGTTTTTCCTTTTAAAAAATTGTTCGGACATATTTTGGGAAAATATGTCCCATATTGTATTTAGATACAGCAGTTGGATCACCTCAAATATAATTTCAACCACATCAGATGCTCTTTGTCAAGAAGTGTTTGGGACATTGTGTCAAATTGCAAGGATGATCATTCGGTCCAGGACACTACTGTCGGAATAAACCAACTTCTGTGTAATATATTATGTAAAATGTGCTTGTCGAGACTAGTTGAAACTATAGTCGCAATAAACCAACTTCTATGTAATATATTATGTACTGTGTGTCGAGATGCAAGCACGAAACAGTTGAAACTATAGTCGGAATAGACCAACTTCTGTGTAATATATTATGTAAATAGTGCGTGTCGAGATGCAAGCACGATACAGTTGAAACTATAGTCGGAATAGACCAACTTTTGTGTAATATATTATGTATATAGTGCGTGTCGAGATGCAAGCAAAAACAGTTGAAACTATAGTCGGAATAAACCTACTTCTGTGAAATATGTACATTATGTACATTGTTCGTGACGGGATGCAAGCAGGAAACAGTTGAAACTATAGTCGGAATAAACCTACTTCTGTGAAATATGTACATTATGTACATTGTTCGTGACGGGATGCAAGCAGGAAACAGTTGAAACTATAGTCGGAAGGATGAACTTCTGTGTAATATATTATGTACATAGTGCGTGTCGAGATGCAAGCACGAAACAGTTGAAACTATAACCAGACTAAGCCAATTTCTGAGTAGTATATATTATGTGAACAGCACTCGTGAACATTTTCTTAACCTGTCGTTTTTGTTATCAATCTACATTAATTAATATAATGCAATATAAAATTGTGACACAAGGGCTTGAGAATATTTTGAGAGTCAAGATTATAAACAATACATTACACACGAAATATATAATAATTTTTGGATAATTTCAACATGTATCTTATTTATCCTTAAATCTAGTTAATTGGTAATTAGTTACCAACATGTTAGTCGATTATGGTACATTCAATATGGTCTAATGCCATATTTTCTTGAGGTTTTAGCCAGTTATATTACAAAGTAAGCGACTTAAAGGGAATATTGACTGAAAATCGAGCATCGTCAAGATGCTATATTTTATTAACTGTAAACACTGATTGATACTATAGTTGGATCATTCCAACTATAGTTTCATCTATATTCAACTATAATATTTTATAAGGAGTGATTTGGACGTTCACGTCCGCGAAAGCTTTTCGATTAACTCAAACACTTCATCTTTTTATGATATGAAGTGACGAGACGATCAAGCCGTCCGCTCCATGGTAAGCGCCCGTCTCACTAGCAATAGTATACTTAATATTTGTAAAACAAATAACTATATTCAATTTTCAGTCAATATTCTTAGAGATAAAACTAAGAGAAACGTACAAAATTATGTGTATTATATTTAGCCCAAAATGTTCGGTGGGCGTTCAAAATGTTTTATCCTTGAGACTATAGTTTGGTTTTGATTATTTTCAAAATATAAACTTTTCTTCAAAAGCTGATGAAAATTTAGTGTAGTCTACCGCATCCTCACTAAACCTAGAGGTATTGTTGAGGTCCGTTCAGCATAAGTTAGTATATGTACTATATCTTCTACAAACTTTGGTACCGACCAGCACACAAGACCTCAGCCACCAACCGCAACGGCAGATTTAATTACGCTGGTCACTGCTTATGTTTCTTTACGTACCAGCATACATTGAATCTGCAGCGCGTCCGCGCGCGGCTCTACTATGATAATTAACTTCAGTTATGTGCCTCGAAACATTTTCATATAAAGTTTTCTAGGCTCATAACTTTCAACTTAATTATTTTTTTTAAAGTTTCGGCATCATACAAGCGTAGCTAATGACGAGATCAATCGGTATTATGCTTAATTCTGGTCCTAAAATCTCAAATAAGGGAGTGAACACCCTACGACGTTTGTGTGGAGAAGTGACCGGCCAGTACAACCTTAACGTTTTGCTAAGTAACATGGCTTTGAGGTAAACGCTGATGCCATTGCCGGTTTTTTTTTTGTAACTTTTTGCACCTTGTGATACACGTATTCGGATAATATTCTGTATATTACAAATCAAATCTTAACACTCAACTTTTTACCATAACAGATATGAGAACAGCGTATGTGATTTCGAGACTGACAACGCGTGAAGATAATAAAAAATATTTTAAGAAAACATCAACTTAATATTTTAATAAAACACTTTAAAATATAAAAAAAATATATCTAGTGATAATTCATCGGATTCTCGATCGTGCGCTAGTAGAGTCGAGGCCTCCTGAGGATACTTCGTGGATAAACGTAAAGCGTCGAAAATTCTTCCGGTTCGGCTGCGTAGCGTTTGTGACATCACGGAATTGGGCGGAATTTTCACAAGATATATGTATTTTTCATATTTTTTAAGTGTTTTATTAAAATATGAATTTGATGTTTTCTTAAAATATTTTTTATTATCAAATATGGATTTCCGCGGTGTAACGCCTGAATCTATTGATTATATTAAACACATGTGTGCTTTTTGATTGTGTGCGTAATAGGTGATCTATTTAAAAAGTTTGTAACTAAATCATCAAACGAAACTATAGTCTTGCAAGGGTTTAGTTATCAGTCCCGATCGAGGTACAGAGGTATCCAATAGACCAAGATGCCATGATGGATGTCCTCAGCCGTGAACGATTGGTATGCGGTTCGCCTTAACTGGCGGGACTCTCGTCGAGGAACTCTACATATGTAAAGGGGAAGTGTCCCACGCGCCCGTTCAGTTCGCCCTCCCATTGACCGTTTATGTTGATTTTCGTCACCTGTAATGAAAATGTACTTTACGGTAAGTGTTCTTAATATTAGCGTGTGTACCTTGATATGCGAGTGTTTATTGACAGTATAAGTGTGTTCACCTTGATAATGTTTGAGTGTGTCCACCTTGACAATATTTGTGTGAACCTTGATAATATGTACTGTATCAGCCGGATTGTCCACTGCTGAACACAGCCTCCCACTTTAAGGATGCTTTTTTTTTTATAATCCCCACGCTTGGCAGGCGTCTTGGGCATTTTTCGCAGTTTAAGATATCAGTTCCCCAGAAGGGACCGCTGCACACCTTCCGGTATTTACCTTTAGTCGCCTCTTACGACACCCATGGAATGATATGGGGATGTGCAATTCTTACCTGGCACCCCACGGGGTAATATGAGTGTGTGCACCTTGATAATATTTTTGTGTGAACCTTGATACCATGAGTGTGCGCGTAACTTGAAAATCTAATTCTATGTACCTTGATAATATCACCTTCCTCGAGACTGAGCGCAGTTTTGTCGTACGCGTTAGGCACCCGCGTCTGTCTCACTCGCGCTAGGGCCGGCAGCGTCCGCTGGAAAAGGACACAAATAGTTCAAAACACAAGCTGAATCAGGGGAGAAATTATTGACCATTTTTAGGATTCCTTGCCCGATGAAATATATGGAGCACTTGTGACAAACAAGCAGGCGGCCCGTCTGATGGAAAACGGTAACCGCCGCCTATGGACATCTGCAACACTAGCTGCGCTGCCGATGCGTTGCCTGCCCAGAGAGGAATTTGTAGATGCCCCTTTTGAACTGGTCCATGTGACTCCACTATTATAATATTGTTGACAAAAAATTTGGAATAGAAGCAGAATTAAGTAATGTTTCAGTGGGATAAAGCAGAGACACAACATGATAATGACAACGGAGCAAATATAAAATAATGTTCGCACCCTAACATATAGGGTATGTTCGTCCAGACATCTCGAGGTAATATAAAAAAAAAGTAGAGGGTTGCACAAGAAAATAAATATTTTATCTAATGGCTAGGCAGTAAATGTTTTTTTTTTTTTTTTTTTTTTTATCACTGATTGGTAAGCCTTTTGACCACAATCTCACCTGATGCTAAGTGATGATGTGGTCGAAGGTGTTAACAGACTTAAACTAGAATGACTGGCCCTCAAGGACAGCTGCCGGAACACACTGTTAGGTGCTTGGCGACAGATTTTCTACTTGAGGGTGGTCGCTAGCCAGGCAGGCATTCGCAAAAATGCCCTTCCACCATGCGGTGAAGCTCAAGCCCGCTGCGGGATTCGAACCATGGACCTGCTGCGCGGTAGTACATACCCAAAGCCACTGAGCTATCACTGCTTCGAAGTTGTCCATATTTGACCAATATAATAATCTATCCCTAGTTAGAAATCCGGGATTTCGGAATATTATGATATGATCTTCTCTATTTGACCAAATAATACTGAAACACTGCTTTAAATTTAGCTTATATTAAGCGATGGCATCTAAAATGCGAACCGTCTCGCTTTTAGCAGCTTTTTTACCCTGGTAACACATATCATATTTTCTTCATAAAACAGATTATTCCTACAAAAGGATACCCTAATTTTCTTCCTGGATAATGCCTCTAGAGCAGTTTTTTTTTTATTAATGTAGGCCTGCAATAGACACACCCCTTTAATTTCCTTTTCTCAGCCTCTAATTATTAATAAAGCAGGTTCACGACACACTAAGCGCTGCATTTATTACACGGACGACAGCTCAGACGCCATTGGTACATTCGAGAGGCGGGCAACGGAGGCAAATGGAAAAGCAATAAGTGACTACAAACTAAAAATGGCCATAAAAAACCGGGACGAAAGGGTTGTAGAGACTTTCATACAAACATCAAGGGTAACGCCAGAACCAGTGGCCGGCCCTTTAACCTAGGATACTAAAAATACTGTAAATATTAACTTTATTGTAACTGTCGCCCTATATGTATATATATATATATATTAAACATATATAATATTCAAAAAAAATGGACTCATTTTAGTGTTAAGATTGTTATAAACTAACACCCTTCCCTTCAAGAAGACTGATGTATTGGATACGACAAAAGATTTAGTATAAAAAAAAATTACTAATAAAGAAAATTTGACCCTTAAAATCACAAACAAATGCCTCATTTTACCGGCATGATCAGAGGACCACCAGAGAAAATTTGAAAGTTTTTAATATAAAGAAAAATTATGGGAGCAATAGAGGAATAGAGGAAAACATAATTGAATCGGCTCAGTTTTGTAGGAGAAAATAGGGGGATATGAAACGTCGACTCCGTGAATTTTGGCTCATTAACCTTGTTGGTTGCATTATAGTAATAACTCGTATCGGTAAACATTTGTATAATTATAAGATGTCCATGAGGAAGAGAATTGACATTTTTGTATACAAGCATAACGGTTTTTTGTTTACCTGCATGTTGGTTCGCTGCGGCGGCACCCGCGGCGGGCTGAGCGGGTCTGTGAGATGGTTCAACGCCTCGTTGGGAGGGTACGGGGCTCCGGACGGGTCCAAAATCTGGAAATACCATAACATTCGTCATTAGCAAGTAGACTTATCAGGTCGTCAAAATTACAATGTCTTGCAAAAACATTCTTTTACCGAAAAATGGAACCGACTTCAACAATCAAAAGTCAAATTAAATCAAATTTATTTATTTGCTAGATATAGGTACATTAAACAGGTCTTATGTAAAAGGATGTGTTGCTCTATATCTGAACCTTCATGGCGTGCAAATTATGGATTCAATACAATACAAACATAAATTACAACATTATTATTTAGTTACATTCCTAGGATACATTATTACAATATTATCCAATTACATTATTTAATTCCAAAGTGTGTAATAACTTGTTGAAGTAGGTACCATAATAGTTCAAAGTACCATATTGTTGGCATGGTACCGACTTCGACAAGTTATTTCACACTTTTGAGTGTTGAAGTCGGTTCCATTCTTCGATAAGAAATTTCATCCTTTTTAATGTCCCTTGCTTACGGGATCGATTGTCATTCATTGGCAATATATCATCATAAGATAGGAATAAGAACTTTCAGTTACTGGAGTGTATCTCAAAAACGGTTTGACCGATTTTGATAAATAAAAATTTTGACTACACAACAAGCATCAGCTTTCAAATAAAAAAAAAACATCAAAATCAGTTCACCCAGAAAAAAATCTGTTTTTTTTATGCCTGATAGGTTAGCCTTTGAAAAGGTTTAGAGTGCAGTATAATAATGCATTTAGAATGCCACGATGGGACTGCCACGCCATTGCAGTGCATCCGGGATGTTTGCCAGTGCTGGAGTAGAAGGATTCCATGCAATTATAAGAAAAAAGGTTGCCTCAATGTTCCATCGCTTGCGTGGTAGTTCCAACAGTAATTTGCAAATGATTGCTGCCCGGCTGGACTGCCCAAGCCAAAAGCATTGGGTTGGCATAGTCACGGGTAGGATTAAATAATTTATTTATTATATAATTTTAGTCTTTAGTTTACTAACTTAGTTTTAATACAATGTACTAACAGAAGATGATGTTCAGGCTAACCTAGAATTACTGGCTCATACTGAATACAGTTAAAAACAATTTGCAGTTTCTCGTTTGCACTAGTCCTAGGAACAAAGATTCTAAGAGCTGCATTGACATATATTCTTTAATGTGTAGAAGGGATTGTTTACAAAAAAATTCTTAAGTTTTATATTTTACAAATTATTGGAGTACAAAATTTTATGCCCAAGGCGGGAATCGAACCCGCGTACTCCAATAAAATATGGTTTTCGCTTAGCACGCGATAGTCCTTGTAATCATATTTAGAAATTCTAAAGTTTGAGTTTGTACAAACTGTATTTTAAGGTGGTCAAGCTTTTTGGTAATTTATTATACATCAGTATTTTCGAATAACGACTTTGTTTTTGGACTTTAGCTAATCTGATTTTTGGTACAACCCGATTAGAATTATTTTTTATTTTTTAAGAATCGTCACGGTACTCGCGTAGAGAAAGTAAACTCACCCTCTGCACGTACGGCACCGGAATCGAACCCGAGCGCCCTTGGCTATTACGCGCCGTCCACCACTGCTCCTCGTCGCGGTTGATCACCATCAGACGTTCCCCACGACGGAATGGTAGGTCATCGGCATCCTGTAACGAGATATCAACAAGATTAGCTCAGCATCAGAGTTAGTAAATAAACTGGTGAAGTGCGAGTCAGACCTCGAGCTTTTAAGGCACCGCACTGCAATAGAACGTAATAAAAAAAATGTTATGTTGAACTGGGTAGCAATTGACCACTATCTCACCTGATGTTAAGTGATGATGTGATCGATGATGGAGCGCGCTTACCCAGAAGGCATTTATTCACTCGCGTTTTGAAGAGCTCCATATTGTACTTAACCGGTAACACAGACTCAGGCAGAGTGTTCCGTTCCCTGGCAGTTCGCATGATGAATGAAGATGCAAATCGCTTTGTTCGGGTAAATGGAATATCAACCATACAGCGGTGGCGCTTCGGAATATCCCTGGATGTCCGATTATAGAGTAAGCGAAATATTTCCTAAGTTAACGACTAATTTTATAGTTTTTTTTTTACTTTTTAGGTATTTACTCGTAGTGTAGACATATGGGACTAATATAAGTAAATTTGTGAGAAAACTCTATAAAATTTTCGTAATGAAATAAAATATTTTCACAAAATGATGGTTTTAAACACGAATATTTATTTTTAGCTAGGCTTTTGACCACTATCTCACTGATTGTAATCTAATGATGTGGTCGAAGGTGTTGTTCCGGGTATAGTAAAATTGATAGCTCTCAATTAAAGCTGCCAGAACACACCGTTACCTTCTTGGCGGCATATTTTTTTACTCGAGGGTGAAAGCTAGCCAAGCGGGAATTCGCAAAATGAACTACTGCTGCTCCACCAAGGGTAAATCCATCCAAGTAATGAACGCAACAGATGTTGCTAAACCTAGTTGCTCGGTTAATTACGACTAAGCAAGCTACGCTACTAGCTCTTCAAAATTCCTTAACGGAGTCCCGTTACCCTTTGGGTACGGGAGTCCCAGTTATTCCACACTTTTGAGTGTTGAAGCCGGTTATTTTTTGGTTAAACATTTTTTTCACTCTTTTTAGTGACCCTTGTCCCTTACGGGATCGATTGTCATTCATTGTCAACGACTATATCATCAAGATAGGTACATATTTTACAGTAATTGGAATGTAACTCAAAAACGGCTTGCCGATTTTGATGAAATTTAAATGGGACCAAAAGACAAGCATCAGCTGTCAAACCAAATAAGAATTTTCAAAATCGGTTCATCCAGACGAAAGTTCTGAAGTAACAAAAATAAAATAAAAAATACGAATTGAGAACCTCCTCTTTTTTTTTGGGAAGTCGGTAAAAGAATATCTTTTACGCAGAAGTATTGCCCCTAATCAAAGTCAGCTTGTCTCTTTCTCACTACTGCTCGCGAGCTTGTCAAGACTCCAATCGAACCGGTATCGGTACATACACATAATGACGTCTGTATTCTCCGAAGGGGTTGGCAGAGCTGTGTATAAGCACCCACGTTTCGCCAAGCGGGTTTTGGTCCCATGTATAGGGGGCGAGACTATTGCCATTCACCGGGCCCCGTTTCAGAGTCATACATAATGATTTCTCTAACAAACTGGACGAAACACAAGAATAGATCTCTATAAATGATTACAAGCACTATCGCGTGCTAAGCTAATATCAAATTATTAGAGCACAAAATTTTATGCCCCGGACGGGAAAAATTTGATGCTCCAATAATTTGTAAAATACACAATAACATATTACGAATAATATGTTTACGCTAACAACATATAAGACGGGAACACAAGAACATATTGTATGAAACTCTGGCAGGGCGCTATGATGATATACAGCCATGTTGTGCGTCTAATGCCCACAATACTCAACTCACATTTTTTTTTTTAAATTTATTGTGACGGTACCAGTTCGATGCCCACCTGATGATAAGCGGACTAACCTCTGCCTATTACAAATGCATTTCGTCACAAGTCACGAATTGCACTGCGCCCGACACAATAAGACATATAGTTATTGAGTCTCATGTGCCCGAAATTTCACTGGCTCTCAAGGACTGCTGCCGGACGGAACACACCGTTAGGTGCTTGGCTACAGATTTTCTACTTGAGGGTGGTCGCTAGCCAGGCGGGCATTCGCAAAAAGCCCTTCCACCATGCGGTGAAGCTCAAGCTCGCGGCGGGATTCGAACCTTGGACCTGCTGCGCGGCAGTCCATAGCCAATGCCACTGAGCCATCACTGCTTCAAAAAGATTTCACATTCACGTGAGAAGGGGCATGCTGTTCATTTGGCGCACCTTTCCCTTAGTCGCCTCTTTTCACACCCACGGAAAGATATACGGCGTTAATATGTGTACGTCGCTGTATAGAGTTCCATACATAGAATACTGAACAGCTGCGCCGGACCTATGATATTCGAGTCCGACTCGCGTTTGGCCGGTATTAGGTAAATTTTATTTTTCCCAAAACGTCTTAGGTTATCGAAAAAAATGTATTGGTTTACAAATACGTTTTAAATAAAAAAATATTAATTCAATTACTATTATGACAATTTTAATTATCAATTAATTGGTATTATCGATATGATAATTTTGGGCTTTAAATTTGTTAATGGGTATTAACAAAGTCGAGAACGCGACGACGCCCGACTAGTTTCGTGGGATTCGGACCCACTTCATCAAGGAGCGACACGGGCGGGTTCGACAACGTCCGCTCGAGCACTGCTGGCGGTAAAACTGCAATAACCGTAAGTGCAAACCGTATATAGTAAATTAATATGTCGAATACTTACGTAAGTTTTAACAATGGTATTAACAAATTTTGAAGCACTCACAATCCCTTATAATCTTTAACCGGGAATAGCACAAATTTTAATATGCATTATTATTTTATAAGGAAAACAAAAATCTTTCTAAAAGGTTATAAGTTTAAGATAATTTAGATGAGCCTTAAGTTTTCTACACTAATATTATAAAGAGGATAGATTTGTATTTTTGGATTCTTGTATTTTTGTATGCAACGAATAAACTTACAAACTACTGGACCGATTTACATGAAATTTGGTACGGTAATAGTTTGAGACCCGGGGAAGGACATAGGGTAGTTTTTATCCAACTGCGCAAAAAGGGGTTAATTGTTTAGCCCGATAACCGGGAAACGCGTGGGCGGAGCCGCGGCCGTAAAGCTAGTCACTAATAAAAGCGAGATTGTACAATTATAAAATGCCCCGTAAGAACATCAACCAAGTACCTCTTATCGATTCACATACACACATTCTAGGTACGTATGTATGTGTGCATGCCCAGTCTCAAACACATTAAATTGCCAGCATACATCTGGAGCGGCATAAAAACAATTTCTTCAGAGTTATTTTTACAATAAACAGACCGCATGGTATTAAATTAGATATGACTGATTGTACCGTAACAGTATGATGTAGCGCCATTCTGATCTTGGTTAAAATATTTTTTGTGTGATCCGAGGGACGGAATCTGCAACTTTTTACGGTAGATGGTAATATGCTCGACGCCTATAACATGGGTGTAAAACTTTGGACACTTCTACCTACACATACGGAAAATATTTGTGCATTTCGCCCAGCGATTGTCATATTTAGGTAGTGAAAACCGTTATTAACCGGTATATTCTACCTGTTTACGAATCGTTAGTTAACGTTCTACTAGAGGTAAGACTGGATTTTAGTTGTGATTTCCTCATTGGAACAGCACGAACGAGAGTTTTAATAATACTCCTGATCTATGGGCATTACTAAAGAACCAAGCAAACTTCTTACATAAAATATATTAAAAAGAAATTTCTATATATGGCATAAACTTAACGTGCACTAGACGAGAAGTAAAAAAGGTTTGTACGCAATGAGCTTTAGACGATGCGACACCCACATGCTAGGCTGTAAAAGTTTCTTTTCGAGTCTCTTTAATTGAATTTCTAGTCTAATGTTCATATTTGGATCAACAATCCGCACACAATATCTTATTTCAGGTTTGTGACATCCCGTTTAGGATAAACCGGTGACATAAAGACGGACGAACAGACAGCGGATTTAATTAATAGGCTCCGGGGTACGAAACTACAAAACACTAAAAGATAAGTTTGTATGTACTTAGGCCAATACCGGTTTCTTTTCCTCCGGTATTCAAGCTTTGAACTTCGACTGACATAAAACCCGGCACAGTCGCTATCGCAAGAATGTTCAACAACAAAAATAGGTCTGACTAGACATTTAGGAGATTCGTTAAACAGAGTTTTAGTGCTAGTTACAACTTGTTTATAAAATACGCGAAAATTGTTTACATCTATTCCTGGAACTTTAATGTTTATACCAAATTGATTGGACGATTAAAATGATGACATATATTTTGGGAATCAGTTGCCGACATGGTCGAAACGAGATAATATTAATACGTGTGATATTTAAACATATTATTTTGGTAGTGTTGGTTCCGACACTAATGTATGGTAATGAAAGTTGGTTATGGCAGGAAAAGCATGAAAGTAGAATAAAAGTGGTGGAGATGAAAGCATTGAGAAGCATAATTGGAGTCAAACGGAGTGACAGGATAAGGACATAATCTTTGGTAAAAATAGGTGTACCACAGGGATCAATTTTGGGACCTTTTCTGTTTCTAGCGTATATTAATGATCTGCCTTGCATCGTCAAAGATTTCTGCGATATTGTTTTATTCGCAGATGATACCTCTCTGATTTTTAAAGTAGATAGGAAAGATAGTGAACTCATTCATGTAAATAATGTGTTAACTATGATCTCTGAATGGTTCGCAGCTAATAATCTTCTCTTAAATTCAAAAAAGACAAAATGTTTAAAGTTTTCGTTACCAAATGTTCCTTATGTTGTACCAAACATTATGCTTGGCGCAGATAAATTCTCTATTGACAATGTGACAGTCTTTCTGGGAATCAAAATGGATTCAACTTTACAGTGGGATCCACATATACATGATCTAGCCGGAAGACTTAGTTCTGCTGCATATGCAGTTTGTAAGATAAGACAGTTAACAGATGTAGCTACTGCACGGCTAGTTTATTTCGCATACTTCCACAGTATTATGTCGTATGGTGTATTGCTGTGGGGAGTTGCTGCTGAGATAGAGACAATCTTTATCTTACAAAAGCGTGCAATTCGAGCCATATATGAAATGGATCCTAGGGAATCTCTAACGGATCTTTTTAAAGAAATTGATATATTAACTTTACCGAGTCTGTATATATTTGAAAATATTATGTATGTTCGGAAAAATTTGAGCAAATTTAAATTAAACAGTGACAACCACGATTACAACACTAGGAACAAATATAAAATAACGGTACCATGTTTAAGATTAGCAAAGACAAATAAAAGGTCCTTTTTAGGTAATTGTGTGCGGTTTTATAATAAAATTTCCGAACATATTACAATGCTCACAGAAGGAAAATTCAAATTGCACGTGAAAACATTTTGATTAAGAAATCTTACTACACAGTTTGTGATTACTTAAACGACAAAAATGCTTGGAAAATTCCAGCTCTGCCAAGCCATCACCTGTCTTCTACGTAATTTAAACAAATATTGTAATAATTGTATTATATTGTTTATAACACATTGTAAAAAGACGTTTAAAAGAATGGCCCCGAGTTTCTTGCCCGTTCTTCTCGCAGTGGCTCTATATTTTTATTTGAAGACCTGCCATCTAACACTGAGATCCCCAAGACGCCTGTGAAGCGTGGCCCTTCCAATTGGGAGAGGCTTTTGTTCAACGGTTGACGTCTACCAGCTGTAGATGTGATGATGTGTATATTAAGGTTAACGTAACTGTGCTGTAACTAATAAACAGGGTTACTAGGGAAATGCTAACAACCTCTTAGGGTTGACTTCTGCTAGTCCTAACAAACATTTTGAGATTAATATTTGTTTTTTTTTAATTTAGTTATTGTTTTTTTTATGCAGTTAAGACGGAATAAGCATGAGGAGCACCAGATGTAAAAAGTATCTTGTGCTTGTAATTTATTATTTTATATTACTTTGCTCGATATAAATATTCAAAACTCTATTCAAAGGGAGCGCGGCGCGGTCCAGTGTTGCCGCGGCGGGCGCTCTTGGCTCGAAGTAGGCATTGTCTTTTATACATATATTTCTTTACACCTTTTTTATGTGATTGTGATGTGCATGTGATGTATAAGCGCGATGCCCATCTGGTATTAAGTGGACTAACCTCTGCCCATAACAGATGCATATCTTCACAAGTGACGAATAGCACTGCGCCCGTCACGCTGAGACATACCTTTGTTAAGTCTCATGTGCCTGTATTTTTACTGGCTCTCAAGGACTGCTGCTGTTACACAATGTTAAGTGCTTGGCGACAGATCATCTACTTGAGGGTGATAGCTATTACCGCTCGGCCATCATTGCTCCAAACCACTAAGTGATTTGATAAATTCAAGTAACTACCAACAAAATTGTCTAACATTTAATTTGATTTGCATCGAGTATGATATTTGCATAATTATATCGTTTGATATTCCACGCATGTTTATGTTATGGCGTTGATTTTTATGACGATCATAATAAAGCGTTGAAAAGATTTGGAGGTTGAGTTAGAAAACGGAGCAGCTTAGGTGAAACAATGATCTTTGGTAGCAATAAATAAAATATGAATATACTCCTCAAAGAGGTATGCAGGAGTGCAAACACAAAAGAAAACAAAATGTAAAGTAAAACTAACTATCACCGTTCTTGAGATACAACCTGGTGACGGGCGGAAGGACAGCGAAGTCTCAGAAATAGGGTCCCGTTTTACCCTTTGGGTACGGAACTCTAAAGACGTTTGATAGTATTGACAGTATTGATAAAAGCTTAAAAACAACACTTTGGAACAGCGTTTTCAGTATTTTTTTGGATAAATAGAAAATAATGTAACACAGTATACCAAACTTTCAGATCCCTAATTAGTTTAGTTATTTTTGTTTTATTTATAGCTAATAGGCTCGCCGATCCTTATATCGGCAACACGTAAGTGTTAAATATCATGCGAATAACCTGTTTAATCAATTAATCTAATAGGCTAGCCTTTGACCACTATCTCACCTGATGGTAAGTGATGATGTGGTCGAAGATGTTGTTCAGGCTAACCTAGAATTATTTTTTGTCGAAGATGTTGTTCAGGCTAACCTTGAATTATTTTTTGTTGAAGATGTTGTTCAGGCTAACCTAGAATTATTTTTTGTCGAAAATGTTGTACAGGCTAACCTAGAATTATTTTTTGTCGAAGATGTTGTACAGGCTAACCTAGAATTATTTTTTGTCAAAGATGTTGTTCAGGATAACCTAGAATTATTATTTGTCGAAGATGTTGTTCAGGCTAACCTAGGATTATTTTTTGAAGCAATGATAGCCGATCGATTATGGCTATGGATAGCGGTGCCGCAGGTCCATGGTTCCATCCCCACCGCAAAAAGTTTCAAATCATATACTAAAACTTTACAATATAACTGTATGGTGTGCAGTTATATCGAATTCACGAGCGTGGACATGGAGCCCCATTTACACAGTGCACTCTCAACGAATTGAAAATGTTTACACGGTCACTAGCCTTTTCATGTCCGGGAATCTTTCATAGAAGTCCTTACGTACATCGTTTATCCTTATTTAAAATGTATGAATTGTGGAACCGGAGAAAGTTCGTGACTGTTCGTTTCTTTATGGTTTTACATATATGTCGTGGGCTGATCGTTGAATTGGTCAGATCACGATATGGCTAACCAGTTCTTGAAACGCCGGCACATCGTGATCTAGCCATCTTACACTAGCTATATCATTCGACGCTTAACGTTTAACGATTTGGCCAGCTATACTTGGGCATATCATTTGTCTAGTGTTATTTTTTTATGCCTTATAGGTTAGGCTTTGACCACTATTGAGGTCGAAGATGTTGTTCAGGCTAACCTAGAATTACTGGCTCTCAAGGACAGCTGTCGGAACACACCGTTAGGTGCTTGGCGACAGATTTTCTACTTGAAGGTGGTAGCTAGGAGGGCATTAGCAAAATTCCCTACCACATTGCTAGAACGACTGCCATCCTAAGACAACAACCGGGACCGACGCACATAGGAGTATTTACATGATCTAGCCGGCCAAAATTACATTTCTCAGAATTACGCTCAGGTAAAAAAAAATGCATTCCTAGAAGAGCCAGGTAGTTGGGCGACCCAACCCTATTGTTATTTTTTTTACCCACCCCAAATTGAACAAGATATAGTCAGTTGAAACTGAGACATTGCTCGAAGCGGTTATTTATTTTCAATATTCGTGCTTTAAAACTCAATTTTAACTATTTTTTATTTTATGTTGTGTTGTGAATAATCCAAAATTGACTATGGATTCTGAAACTGCTGGTAAGTGACTTATTTAAAATATTTAATTTTGTGACGGGATTATATTATTTTTCGTCATTTGAAAAAATACCGGTTTAATTCCCTAATTTTTTCAAGAAAATTTAGTTTTACGAGGCTTTTTGTTTTAGTGCCCGGCGTTACCCGGCTATAATTTTTATATATTCGTAATATATAGACTTTCTACTTTTAAAAAAGGAAAAAATTGGTTCCTACTAATTCCTACTCCGTCATCTGGAGCGATTTTAGATATCGTACTTAAAAATGTAAAAAAATGAAATTTTGATTTAATTTAGTTTTTATTATTTCAGGACCATCTGGAAGTACTTTAATGACTCGCAAGGAGATATTTGGTCTAATGAGATCACAAAATGATCTCATTTTTAACGACCAATTAGAATATGTTGAAAATTATTTGATTTCACATAAGTCGTACTCGGAAGAACAAATAAAGGACATAAAGCGTAATTTTGCACGCATGAAATCAGAAATGAAGCATCGATGGGTAGCAGCAAAATATAGAAGTGATCTATTTGAAAAAACCAACGAAAAATGGCTGAATGGGACTTTTGAATTACCTCTAATACCCACAAGAGCAGGTAGACCCGCTAAACCGTTTGAAGAGACTAGTGAACGAGGCAAAAGACGTAAAACTGAGACAATACGTTTGTCGGATAGCCCTGAGAAAATAATTTATGCAGCTCAAATGGAATTGCGAGCCCAGGGCAATAGAAGTACTTCAAATATTTTGAAAGAGATTTCGGAAAATAGGGACCGCGCTAAGGAATACCGGAAGTCAGTAGACCGTGACATGGCACATGTTAAGCATATCAATTCAGAAGAAGCGCTGGCAATGTTTGTAGATGCGAATCTTTCAAGGTCCCAATATGAAAGGATCAGACAAACCACAGGAAATCTTCCATGCTATTCAGTTTTGCAGCTGTATAAGAAACAATGTTATCCTTCCAATGAATTTTTTAGCGTAACCGAAACCTGTGCCGAACTTAATTTACAAAAATCATACTGCCGAAAGATTACTTATTCACTTAGAAGACGTTTTGAAAACCCTTAGCGATAATGAGAGAGATCTTCAAATGATCTGTAAATGGGGTTGTGATGGCTCACAACAGGCTCAGTTCAAACAAAAGTTTGAAAATGATAGCGGCTGCGACTCGCACATTTTTCAAAGTTCATTTGTGCCTCTACGCTTAGTGTATGGGGAAAAAAATAAAATATTATGGCATAACACAACTCCATCATCGCCCCGCTACTGTAGACCTATCCGTATACGATTTTTAAAGGAAACAGTTGATATAACGAACGACGAAATCAACAATGTGGAAGCCGCAGCTAAAAAATTAGAACCTATATCAATAACAATCGGTGGAAGATCATATGTTGTTAAAACCAAAATGATGCTAACAATGATAGATGCAAAAGTGTGCAACGCGGCAACTGGGACAAAATCTACATATGTGGAGCATCATCAAAAGATTTTAACGATTTGAATAAAACAAATGTAGTTAATACCGATACATTGAAGTTCGGCTTATCTACTTTACATGCCAGAATTCGGATATTTGAAAATTTATTACATATTGCCTACAAGCTCGGTGTGCAAGATTTGCCACCAAAATCTGAAGCAGACAAACTGCTAATACAAAAAAACAAAGAAAAAATTCAAAACGAATTTAAAAATAAACTAGGTCTTCGGGTAGATAACGGTAGATTTTCCTAAAGCTGGATTTGGCAATACAAATGACGGAAATACCAGTCGAAGATTTTTTGAAAATCCAGAGTTGGCAGCTGAAATTACAGGTACATATAAATTTTATCAAAAAAAATCAAAGTGATTCTTGAGTGCATTTCATGTGGGTACAAAATATGCGCAGAAAAATTCAAAATAATTACTACAGAGACTGCCGCACTTTATGTTAGTTTATATGGTAGACATAATATGACGCCTACTATGCATAAAATCTTAATGCATGGGGCTACTGTAATAGAAGATGCACTTTTACCAATAGGACAATTATCTGAAGAAGCAGCAGAAGCAAGAAATAAACATTTTCGTTTATACAGGCAAAACTTTGCAAGAAAATTCAGCAGATTAGAATGTAATACAGATGTTTTGAATAGATTGTTGTTAACATCAGATCCCCTACTTGCATCAAGAAGAATTGTTAAAAAAATAAAACAAAATCATTTTATGAAGGAAACATTAGAAATGTTAATATGTGAAGAAAGTTATGCCTAATTATTATTTATATTTTAAGTTTTTAAATTTGTTTTGCGATAGTTGTTTATTATAATTATATTTATACATTATTTTGTGTTATAAAATATATTTTCTTATATAAAACTACGCTTTTTTTTCTACCGCATCTTTTTGTCTCTTTATTCAAATTTAATGTATGAATTTGTCATGTAACTGAAGGTTAAGAGTATTTATACACTTGTATTTAAGGTTTTATGAGATACTGAACCATTTCTAATTGATTAAGAGCGATAAATAATTTTGGCCAGCTAGATGTCTCAAATACCCCTCTGTGCGACGGCTTAACGTGCCCTCCGAAGCACGGAAGCGCTCAGTAGTAATGCCACCAGCGGTCACCCATACAACTCATGACCGAGGTAGACGTTGCTTAACAAATAAACTTATTTTATATAAATTTAAGTAAATAATTATACTTCGTACTTATTTCAACTGTTTTTCATTTTACGATACAAAAGAAATCTAATCTAAAAATAAAATAAATAAGAACACCCTACCAAAAAGTCAGTTACACATCCATACATTTGATCACAATTCACGGTCGGCCCTGTGTTTATCTGGGAATGTCGACAAATACGTTGTTCCCGTCGATCCGCCCGACTGTTTAGTGGGCACATCGCGATATGGCCGCACAAATCACGATGTGCCGGCATTTCAAGAAATGGCCAGCCATATCGTGATCTGACCAATTCAACGATCAGCCGACGACATATATAAATAATTTCTGTTTGAACTAGGTTTTTTTTTGTTAATATGTTCTGGATCTCGGTCGCATACCTTCCTTAGTAACACAGGAAGATAAAAAGTACTACATAACGTAGAATTAAGAAAGGTACATGCACGGTAGATATTTACATGGTTATTGTTAAAAAGCTAACAACCTCTTAGGGTTGACTTCCGCTAGTCTTGACAAAAATTTTAAGATCATTATTTTTTGTTTAAAAAAAAAAAAAGTAAATGATTAACCAAGGGCTGTATAACATCAATTGCATACGAGGTTTTTGGCTAATTAACCCGAGTATGCAATTGATGCTTACGCCCGAGATAAATACTCTGCTTTACATATCGATTGTGAGGTAAGTAAACAACAAGACAGCAGGTTTCAATGAACATTTATTAAGAAGAAAAAAATGTGTATTTAATTAAAATTAATAGTAAAATTATTACAATTTGTAAGAGATATGGTCACGTTCTTTTTAGGAATATTTATAGTTTGAATATGAGTTTGTGATGATAAGACTTGAGTTTGAGTGACTTGAGGTTCTTGCATCGTAAATGGCGGCAGTTGACTGGTACTATTTTCTTCATTAAAAAATGGCTCAGATGATGTGCTTTGACGTGGTGATTTCAAGTTTATATTTTCTGTTATTTTAGAAGTAATTTTGCTTTTGTTTGCCATCGAATCTTCGATATAACCTTCGGCCACTTTGCTGGACTTCCAGCCGCCGTGCCTTTTTAACAGAGTGAGGTTGGCTCCCGAATCAGCCAATAGAGTCGCTGATGTTCTACGAAAGCAATGCCCGATGTATAACTCTACGTTACTCAGTTTTAAATATGTGGCTATTTGTTTTGGCATGCCTGTAAATTTGTTTTTTCCTTTTCCTATTACTTGTCTGTGGCATTTTCCTTTACTGTAATTAAGAAAAAAACGATTTGTATCCACGTTTTCAGGCCGAAGAGCTTGATATTTTTCAACATAATTTGCAAATTCTTCATGCACAACAAATGACCGGTCAATTTTAGTTTTCGTGTTAGGCAGTTTTATGAGTAGTAATTTGTTATGTTTTTCTACATTTTCTATTGTCAAGTTTGTCAATTCCACGGTTCTGCAGGCTCCCGATATCCCAAAAATTAGAACAACCTGTAAAAAAGACATAAGTTGTATTAAAGGCACCAAATTCGCATAGTATTTTTGTGAAATATTTTGGTAACTTAATAAAAAGGGCAAGTAAATACGTAGGTACCTTTATTGCTAAATAAATTTCATCCGGAGCTTCATTTAAGAATTTCTGTACTTCTTCTGCAGTAAATACCTTCGATTTCTTGCTTTTAAAGCCGTCAGACTGCCTTTTCAAGAAAGCAGTAAGTTTAGAAAAATCTTTCAAATTCACGTCATGTTTTGTGATCATTGTAGATTTTAGCATGGAATAAAAGCACCATAAACTGGAAGGTTGTAGCCTCTTAGATAATTCATCAAAATATGATATAAAAACACTTTCAGAAAGAGATTTCACTTTTTTTTCTGACCGCCATTTCATAAATTCGTCGTATGCCTTTACATATCTTTCTTTCGAGTTCGGCGGTAATATATTTTCGACAACTGTTTTTGCCCTTTCTTTAATAAAATCGGGCGTTAGATCTATGTCTTCGTCACTAGACATGTTTAAAACTTTTGAAAAAGAACTCAAACAAGAAAATTAATTATTTTCGCGATGCTTTCGCGCCTACTAGTAGACTGTCTTTTTTTTTTCACGCACAAGCGCGTCAAATCTTGCTGGCCAATTTGATTTTTAAATCGATTCCATCTAACATACGATGTGGAAACAAATAGTTCCATATTTAAAATAAAATCTTTATAAAATAAATTGTCTAGATTCCGATTCGAGTAATTAATCGATACCGAGAAAAAAAATATTAACTTTTTAAAAATATTCTTCGTGCAGTATAAGTATGACAGTTCTTTTTTCAAATTCCAAAACCTATGCTGTAATGATAGTCATACACCCCGGCATTCAGGGGTGTAAGGGTGTACTTACAGAGCAAGAGATATGTAAAAAAATTTATACCGATAAGTACGAGGACCACCTGATGTTAAAAGTCTCTAGAATGCCTGTAATGTATTTGAAATGTTTGTTAGGACTAGCAGAAGTCAGCCCTAAGAGGTTATTAGTATTTTAGTAATAACCCTATATGTTATATATATATGTTACTTACATTGCCAGCGAAGTCAAACTTGGCGATGACCAACTCCAGGACCTGATGATGCGCCGTGGCGGCCTTCCCCTGTGGCGGCGGCAGCGGCCTCGTCAAAGGGGTCGTGTCGAGGTAGTGCAGCCGGTAGAACGAGAGAAGTGCCGCCATGTCAGCGAACAGCTGATCGCCGATGCGGAATCGTACGGTGCCGTCCGCTGACACCACCCGGTTGATGATGTAGTGAGAAACTCGGTCATCTTCTCTGGAATAGTAGAGCAAATGTGATTGAATAAGGAAGGCAGCAGGGCAAACAATGGGGGGAAAACTATTTGTAAACGACTACCTTCAGGTGAGATAATGGTCAAAGAGCTAGCCTATCAGCTACATAAATACACAGGAATGTATCATGACGTGTTTGGTATTAAGTTATTTAGAATTAGCTTTATTTCGTCACTTTATTGGATACCTAGAACAAATGATAGGTACTCATAATATAATTCCTGTATAATGAAGCACATAATTAATTTAATAATAACCTAATTACATTTAAAACTACATAATAACTGAATGATGATAACAAAATTCTGAGAATCATATTAAATTATTGTAATTTTTTTAATTAATTACTGTAGGTTTTATAAAATTAATTATATTGGACGAGATCCCTATCATGTAGGTTTTCTTACTACGTAATAATATAATGATAAGATATTTGAACGTATTTTACGTACGAATAATGTGTACGAACAGTGCTCTATACAATTACATTACATTCATAAAACTCAACCGTATGTCACGTAATAGAATCGTAGTGTGACTTAAAGGGTGACTTAAAAAAGAATGATAAAAATAAAAGAGGGAAAGTATAGAATAATTATAATATCATTTAAAACACAAAAGGTTGTGCTCTCGTTATATCTCACTTAATTATAGGAATGTATAAAATTAGCCTACAAAGAAAGTTAAAAAATAAATAGGAAATAAAAATAAAGAGAAAATCTAGCCGGCGGAATTTATGTGGAACCAGGAGCGCTTCGCCAGGAACGTAGAATAGATAGCAGCAGAGCAGAAGCGGGTGCGCCTCTTTGCAGGAGAATGGAGGCAGGCACACCTCACCAACACTTCGCCAGGAACGTGCGTAGAGAGCAGCAGAGTAGACGCGGGTGCGCCTCTCTGCATGCAGGAGAGTGGAGGCAAGCAGAGGTAGGAGGGCCTCGCCACAGGAAAGAGGAGGCAGGTACACCTCACCAGCACCTGGTCACCTTGATTTGCTGGTCCGCGTATGTGTTTGTGGACTGACTCCGGTGAGCTGGTGGGAGAGAAAGGAATTAAGAACGGAGATAAGGGTGGCCGCGCTTGAGGGGCTACGCCACGTAGCTCCCACCAACTTCAGGAGCACCGGATGTAGGGCCGCGTCGAGAGGGCTGCGCCAGTCTAGTCTTCCAGTATTGGACCAGCAATCTTCTCAGGTGACTTCAGTTGTTCAGTGAGGGTTTCTTCCTGTACTGTATTTTAATTTTAGACTTTCTTGAAATCCAAGCAAAGAATGATCGAAGAAGCCGAATGTTCCGTTTATATAGGGCCGCCTGGCTTTAAAATCGGAACCAAGAACGTTAGGTTTTAATTCTTAGTTGCTAGCAATATTTGACATAAAATTACCAAATTTTGAATGCAACCTCATACATTTTAGAAGAAATCGTCGTTTGACAACGCAATTTTGACTCAAGACAGTGTCATTTTTGACATGTTTACATTTGTGGAAAACCCAAAATATGAGGATAAATACTATGAATATAGTAAAAACAAACATATCAACGTATAGAGAAAAATGCGACTGATATAATATCAAAAATCACAAAAATAAGTGATTTAGGCTATAAAACAGGTAACCGTTGTAATTACTATCATAAAGTAACTTTGTATATACTGAAATAGAGACCAAACTTGACATCCCTAGGTGTTAATAGATTTTTTCGATGACGTCACGGATAGTAATTTCTATTTATAACAGATGGCACTAAAATAAAACAAATTAAAATACAGTGCTGCCATCTGTTTTTCATTAAAGCTCATCCCAGTTTCGTATGGTCTCTGTACCCATTTATTATATGTATATTACATAAATATACAGTATATATATAAGTCTTTTATAGATATACTATATATTTATGTGTCTTATTTTAACCTATTACCTTATAAATTGCTTTCAATCATTATATATTTGTACCCAATCACCAATGCTTCCTGCCTGGTCGAAACATCTAATATCAAAAGTATAAGCACAACTTATATCCAGCTAAAAACCTAGAAAGTACTTGATAACTAAATACAAAAGTCTATATGTTTATATATGTTTTATTATCCTAATTTATCTACTTACAACTATAACAGACATAATATAATTTTACACCTCATTGTAACAATGTCATATTTGGCACTATAACAACGTCCCTATAATGATCATAACCATCATAAAAATAATGCACAATTCACTTCTGAGTAAAAACTAAATAAATGTATGTTCCCGGCATGGAAATTAAGCAAATCAAACGGCAATATCCAATATCAATTGGCTATAGGAATTAGGGATGATCACCATCGATTCAAACCGATAATATTATTGTAACAATAATGCTCGATACTAAAATTTCGTGAATCATTATTATTTCGACTTGAATTGAATCATTCTCTTATTATTTTTTTAAAGATCTAATTAGTTTACTAAGCCGGGCAAGCAAAAATTGGTTGGTAAGCCTATTTCTTTCTTTTTTGTATCCATGCCAGACAATATTCATATTAAGTTTATTCAATTTTAATTAGTTTAATTTGAAAATTACAAAGAAACGAGAGGAAAAATAATAAGAATTCAAAAGTATAATATCTAGACAGCTTTTTTAGTCAGCAAATATTAGGGAGGTACTAAACTAAGAAATTGCGTGAATATAGCCAGGGCTTCACCAGTGAATACTGAGAAGTAGGAAGGGCATTTAAAAGGTTGACAAATTTTATCAGAAGGGATCAACAACGCTTTAACAACAGCACTATCGGATGACAACTTTGACGCATATGTATCGAGAACTAATGCGTTTACTGAAGTAGACTGAAGCATTAAGCTGGTGATAGACGGCGCGGGCTAACGCGAGCCTGTGGTGATACACGGCGCGTGCTAGCGCGAGCCGCGCCTCAGGCCGCGACGTCTGCGGATGTGGTTTTTGTGACCTGTATCTTTATGATTTCATATAAACGGTTCCTTTTCATAGAGTTGAATAAAGTCCATAATCATTTAATTCACGTATATGTGTTTCAAATAGAAAATTAAACTCCAAATGGGCACCATGGCTCTGCACCGTCTAGAGGCTCGGCTCGTCAGAGGTGATACACGGCGCGTGCTAGCGCGAGCCGCGCCGCAGGCCGCGCGCGCGCCTTTGGTTCGTGTCGAAAAACTGACTCACGATGGATCGCGCGGACACGGACGGCGGACGCGCGCTGCGAGCCGCGCAGGGGTGCTAGACGGCGCGTGATATGGCGGACGACGCGTCGTCCGTCGTCCGGCTCGCGCTAGCCCGCGCCATCTATCACCAGCTTTAGGTAGCTCTTTATTAATACCAAAATGGGGAGTTGAGTATAGAAGGTTGATGGAAAGTTGAATTAGAGGTTCAGGAAGGGTAATTAATTTAATGAAGCTGTGAAGAAGGCAAGTAATATTATTCAGATTCCTTAAATCATACAGGTCAGAAAGAAAACTCAATTTCGGGAGTCAGGTGTGGTTAGAATTTTGAATTAATTTAGAAACAAAGCTGTTTGAAAGGAACTGTCTGCGAATATCAAGAGGGGGTGATGTGAATTCAACCTGCATGGCATTAATTAATGATGACTTCATGGCTCCAAGGATAATCCACAGAGATTTAAATTCAATAAACTTATGGAAGCATGTGCGTTAAAAACGTGGTTTTAAAACTTTAAACAACAATGCACGTAAAATAACTTTTAACATTATTATTTTAGCTTAAGAATACTATGATTTTTTAAAATGGTTAACAAATCAGATAAAAGCGCGATAAAACTGTTTGAATTTTGAATAACCAGTTGCAGACGTAAGTATCTACCTTAAGAACTACGTCCGATACTGCCACAAAACATTTTGCGTGAAAACATGGTTTTCAAAATGTAAGATTATTAAATCTTACGAAGTAGTATGTTTAGTAATCATTAGCCACATTAATATTATAAATCCGAAAATTTTTGAGAGGAAGTATATGTTTATATATTGTTACAAGTGACTATTAAAGGACGAAAATTAAAACGAGAGCTATCACAATATTTAAAGTCACATAAAAGAGAATTTTTTACATTGTAGTTTCACTTATACAATTTAATAGATTATGCTACTGATTTGTATCAATGTAGAAATCGATTACGACATAATTGATTCCATCCCTAATTGTCACCGGGAAAATTACTGACAACTGTTGTTTTTCTTTTTTGGGGTATCGGCATATGTCTCATTTAAGTTAATGCTATTGCCATATGTAGAAATTCATTTTTGCACATTTAACACAACGCTATCTGTGATTTATCGAAATCCCTAAATTTGAGTGCTACGCTACAAAATATAAAATACGTTAAAGCAATGACTTTGTACGTATGTCAGATATCTGTTTTATTTGTTTGCACATGTTGTCATTATTTCACTTGAATATTTCTGAGTTTGTATGGTCTGATTACTATCATAAAAATACTGTTTCTAGATAGAACAATGCATTCCACACATCACCAGCTAAAAATTTCATACAACCATTCATTTTTCCCACAGAAACATCAACTCGAAAATGTATGATGTTGAAACGAAAACCTATCTAGTTTTCTCGTTTTGGCTTGCAAAGCCCTAAGCAAACAAAGGAAAAGTTATCAGCATGTCTAGAACCAAAAATCAGCACAAATCTGCGTCATATTCTATTCATTTTGTAAATTTTCAGATAAAAGCTTCAGTGTCCAGGATAATAAGGACTTATTAAAGTCGCAAAGAGCATATAACGAGATGAAATAAACCTATATATATAAAAATCAAAAGTAAAAGAATAGTACCACTCAAGTATCAAAGATATATAAACACAAGAACTTATTTACGAGAAACAACTAAAATCTACGTGGAAAAACTACCATAAGAACCATCTAGAGCTCAATAAGAATCCCTATAACTATACTATAAAGAAACACCTAATTCTTCTCGTGTATCACTTTATTTAACAACGATGTTACCAACTATTACGACTTTATATTAATTATTACTTAACAGAAATATGTCTTCTACAGTCTACACAATAAGTTCTCCACGTCCGGAGCCAACAAGCGATCTTTTCAGAATGATCCACAGTACTCGGGTTCGTTCCACCCCTACCCCATTAACTCGTAGTGGTGGGAACGAGAACGGAATGGGAGGGGAGCACGATACCAGTGTTGCCACTATTTTAAATGTTACCTGTAGTCATACGATTAAATAAATAAATAAACTATTTTAAATCGTCGAAGTTTTTAAATCATGACAATACGCACAACGAAACGTGCGCATAATATGAGTAATATGTACATATTCGAGTGAGGCAGTGCTGAGTATATAATGTACCAAGTTGCAGACATATACCTACGTTTAGAATGAAATCAAGGATAAAGCATCATCAGATAAATTATGGAAATGATTGTTAGTACAAACTATATTATTATTACACAAAAGAAAAGCTTAGTTAAAAATTAAAACCCTACACGTATCAATGAGGAAAATAGCGCGTCTTCCACCTGATATTAAATGGACTAACCTCTGCCTATAACAGATGCATTTCATCACAAGTGACATTTTTTTACTCCTGATAGGTTAGCCTTTGACCACTATCTTACCTGATGGTATGTGATGATGTGGTCGTTGGCGACTGAATTTCTACTTGAGGGTCGCTAGACAGGCGGGCATTCGCAAAAAGCCCTTCCACCATGCGGTGAAGCTCAAGCTCGCAGAAGGTTTCGAACCATGGACCTGCTGCGCGGCAGTCCATAGCCAATGCCACTGAGCAATCACTGCTTCAAATTCCCTAAAATATAACAAAGGGGAGGTAAACTCACCTGACACATAAGACGTAGTCCCCTGTGATAGTCTTGGAGTCTCGAACGAGGAACACCCCGCTCTCAGTCTCATTGAGGAGCAGCCGCGTCGCCTCCGCGCGGGACAAGTCCTTGAAGTACCAACTGTCGACAAACAACATCAACAATAAAACTTCTAGCCGAAACTTACTACTCGGGAACAAACCTAGCGCCGGTTTTATAAACACACTTCCTCGGCAATCTTCACTAATGGTATATAGTCGAAGATGGTGAATATGCGAAGTCAAAATCAAAATCATTTAATCAATTTAGGCGTCTACGACCTCTTATGAAGGTCAATTTAAATTTTAATACTGGAATATTTTATATTATACTGCCACATCTGCAAAAAAAAAAATATAGAGCCACTGCGAGATGAACGGTCAAGAAACTCGGGGCATTCTCTTAAACTTTTTTTTAACAATGTGTTACATACCATATATATGTTATAGGCAATCTGTATAATCCGGCATTGTATAGAATGCCTAGGCATTATATACATTGCCAAAAACGTTCAGGCAATGTGTATAATACGATTCATTTTATACATTGCCTAGGTATTGTATAAAATGCCAGAAGCGCATCAGGCAATGTGTATAACGAACGACCACGGGAAGGAGACGCGTGCGCGGGGTGCGGGACTACCTCGTAAACAAGTTGCAACTTGTTCGGTGCGTTAGTACACAACACTCCTTTGTTCTATGCAAACGTATTTTATTAGTTTATGCATTGGTTCTAAACTAAATTATTAAGTGTGATCATTGATTGTGTTCGTGTGTGTGATTATTTAATGGAAAATGGCTACAGATCAGCGGTACTTACAAATGAAAGAAAGGTTTTACTCAGGACTGCGTACTAAAAGAGAATCGGCTTCTACAAAAAATCGAGTGTTCATTGATGATTTACGTTACACACAATTGTTGAAGGAAATAAGTATAGCAAAAACGTTAGACAAGAAAACTCCGCGTGATTATTGGTTGCTGAAACATTACGATGTGATCACTCTTGGACAAACCCGTAAGTTGATCTTTCCTGTAAATGCTCCGAACGCTGTTATCAAGTACTATGTCTCTGATGATGAATTATTTCAAGTGATTCACGATGCACACAAGGATATTGGTCATGGAGGACGAGACCGGATGTTAAAAGAACTTAGCCAGCGTTACAAAAATATAACCCGACATGATATTGAGCTATACTTGCAGCTTTGTGAACCGTGCCAGCAAAAACAAAAAGGAATAAAAAAGGGAATTGTCGTGAAGCCCATACTGTCATCTGAGTTTAATTCCCGGTGTCAAGTTGATTTAATTGACTTTCAGTCACACCCTGATCAAGAATATAAGTTTATAATGGTTTACCAAGATCACCTGACCAAATTTGTCATCCTCAGAGCACTCAAAACAAAACGTGCAGAAGAAGTAGCATACAATTTACTAGACATTTTCACATTGATTGGTGCACCAGCAATACTGCAATCCGACAATGGAAGAGAGTTTTCAAACCAAATAGTTAGTAACCTAAAAACATACTGGCCGACTTTAAAAATAGTCCATGGTAAGCCTAGACACTCCCAGAGCCAGGGTAGTGTAGAAAGAGCAAACCAGGATGTCGAAAATATGTTAACAACTTGGCTTCAAGATAATAATACTGATCGCTGGAGTGACGGACTACGATTTGTTCAGCTTATGAAAAATAGGGCTTTTCACCAAGGTATAAAAAGAACACCATACGAAGCTCTATTCGGTTCAAAAATCAAGGTTGGCATTTCTTTGCCGTTTGATGATGCTAATGTAGAGACCGAAGAGCAACTTGAAAAAGTAATTAATTTAGCACAGAGTAATCCTGTTGAGTCTGAAAATGAAAGAAATGAACAGATTGAAAACCATCCTTTGGAAATACATGTCGTTATACAAGAAAATCACGAAATCCACACAGAAACTTTAAGTGCCAAGAACAAACATGCGAATTTTGAAAACGTCGATGCTGAACCTGACAATGTTCCAAATCAACCTTCCCCCCAATCACCTTCGTCCGTACTCAAATGCTGTGTTTGCTCTGGAGAGACCACCGGTGCTCATTCGTGTAGAACATGCAAAAGTCCTATACATACTATTTGTGCTGCCCCAGAAACAAACGTACCAGAAGGCTATGGATCTAAAGTGATTTGCCCTTTATGCATGAAAACAGCATTAACTTTAGAAAACCGCAACAGTTCAAAAGATAATTTAGAGGAACAAGCCAAGAAAATGCTCAAAACTTCAGGAAAGAAATTTCCTCCTGTGATACCTGGTACCACGGTTAGGATTCCTGTTCCAGAAGTCGACAGAGGTCGTGGTGACGCCCGTAATATACTTGCAGTTGTCTTGAAAAAGACAGAAGATGAGCTTTATCAACTTGGCACAAAGCAAGGTATCATAAAAACACTGTTTTCTAGACAACAATTTACTGTTTGTCAACAGAAATTAATAAGCGTGGAAGATGTCGCTAATCAGGATACAACAGTGCGCTCCGTTGCTACTTTGCAATCGACTGGAACAGGTCAGGGTTTTTTCAAATGTACTTGCAAAGTAAACTGTGAAACCAAAAAGTGTTCATGCTTTAAGAATAAATTGCTGTGTACTTCAAAGTGTCACAATAGTTCATCTTGTAAGAATAAGTAACTGCTTTTAATATACTTACCTACTTACAAGATGTTTTACTATTGAAACTTTGTATCTTAAAAAAAAATATGTGTTAAAGGAAGAGTTTGATAAGACAATTTGACTTTTTAGAATTTATTATTGTAAGAAATAATATGATTACTCCACATGTAGAATGAAGATACTTAGGAAAATGATAGTTTTTGTTATTAAGTAACTACAAGTAGACTGACAACTAGACTGAAATTTTAATTTTAGTTTGTTCAAAGATGTTACCTAAGATTTTATTTCATTTCAAATTATAATTATGTTATTAGAAGATTCTTAATTTCTATTTATTCAGAGTAATGTTTGAGTTAAATTAAAGTTTAAGGTTACTAGATATTTCTTTTTGTTATTAATTAGGTACCTGCAAGGTTACTAGATTACAATTTTGAAGATGTTACCTAAGATTTTATTTCCTTTCAAATTATAATTATGATACCAATAGATGATTTAAAGTACTTACCAATATAAAAACTGGTTGTTTTTTTTTATGTGAAATCGATTATGAAAAATCGATTACATAAATTACCTATGCTTCAACCGGCATTCTATACAATGCCTAGGTATTCTATACATTTCCTAGGTAAAGTGTAAAATAGTTGAACTATTGAATATAATTTTATACATTGCCTGAACGACTCCGGCATTCTATACATTTCCTAGGTATTGTATAGAATGCCTGCATTATACAGATTGCCTATAACATATACAAATTATTACAATATTTGTTTACATTATGTAGGTGACAGGCGCTAGCTTGGCAGAGGCGAACCAGTCCAATTGTCGTTTATGTAATCACAAACTGTGTAAGATTGTGTAGTAAGATTTCTTTATCAAAATGTTCTTCACGTGCAACTTGAATTTACCTTCTGTGAGCGTTGTTATGTTTGGGCACTGTATTATAAAACCAAAAGATGGACCTTTTATTTGTCTTTGCTATATCTAAAACCTGGCACCGCTATTTTATCTTTATTTCTATAATGGGAATTATCGGATATCTAGAATGGGAATTCTTTCTCAAGGACAGCTACCAGAACATACAGTTAGGTGCTTGGCAACAGTTAACATATGTGGGCTTTCGCAAAATGTTCTACCACCATGCGGTGTACTCAATCTCGCGGCGGTATTCGAATCTTGCACCTGCTGCGCGGCAGTTATTGTCACTGGGCCATCGACGGAGCTTCATATTAGAACAAAACTTTTTTTTTAATCTATATTGAAAAAGACCTGGCTCACTCCGCACTTCAGGTAGAAAGCTACAGATAAATCGGCTTAGCCGTCCGGACAAGATTATTCTACGATGCGTGCCGCGTCTTAAGAGATAAGGGCTATGCGTGGCAATGCGATAGAAAGAAAGACGCCGTGAATATAAATATTAGCTACTCGTTGCTTTGCGAGCTGAAGTGCACTTTATTATTTCGCAGCTAGAGACTAGAGTCGCTTATTGAAATGACCCTTCTGGTCCTTTGAATTCGGTGATTTAACCATCCATATAGAAAATAAACTGGGTAAACATTCTACACTATGCCTCGTTTATGAATTAGATCCGCGACATACGGATAGCCCGGCGGTAGAGTGACATTAACAACTCTTTTTCACATTGGGCACATAACCCAAAAAAAATAACAAAAAAAATTACTTACAACAAAATAAATTGTTGTTTGGAAAGTTTCGTTGTCAGCAATTGATAGGTAAAATACACATTATGAGATCAGGAATCCAAGATACTTTGGTCACGAGTAAAACACCTGAGAATACTTGAGAGAAAAATAAAAATTAAACAAGACAACTGCACTCTATGGTGTCCGGACAAAGACTGACGCTCTCAAAAGGTTTTATTGACGCCATGCGCCAGTGCGGTTATTGTGGTCAGCTGGTTAAGTTTAAGTCCATATATGTAGGTATCACTATACCCTTTATGGATTAGTTATTATTTGAAACAATATAAATTAAAAGTTATCCTGTGTTTATGGGATACCTAGGGACGGTGTGTTTATGGGATACCTAGGGACGGTGTGTTTATGGGATACCTAGGGACGGTGTGTTTATGGGATACCTAGGGACGGTGTGTTTATGGGATACCTAGGGACGGTGTGGTCAAAGATATCCTTATTGGTTATTTAATCTCGTGAATAATAAGGAAGATTGCATAATAATTGTCTGCAGTTAGATTGAAAAATCACTAAATTAAACTAGCTTACAAAAATATATTTTTAAAGAGATATTTTGCTTGGTCGAAGGGCATTTTGCGAATGCCCGCCTGGCTAGCGACCACCCTCAAGTAAAAAATCTGTCAACAAGCACCTAAAGGTATGTTCCAGCAGCAGTGCTTGAGAGCCAATGTAATTACAGGCACATGAGACTTAACAACTATGTCTCAAGATGACGCAGTGCAATTCGTGACTTGTGACGAAATGCATTTGTTATAGGCAGAGGTTAGTCCGCTTAACATCAGGTGGGCCTCGAGCTTGTTCCGTCACAATAACATAAAAAAGATATACTATATACCTATATATTCTATAGTTAAACCAGGGTTGGCATGATTAAATCACATTGATTTAAATCATGATTTTAGTCATGATTTAATCAAGTGATTTTTTCAATATAAATCATTGATTTAATTATTTTATTTACTTCCTATTTGTAACACAAATAAAAATTCTTCATTAACCGACTTCATTAAAAGGAGGAGGTTCCAATTCGTCTGTTTTTTTAAATGTTTGTTACCTCAGAACTGTTGACTGATTAAACCGATTTTGATAATGTTTATTTAGAAATTGGTACTTGTAGTTTGGTCACATCAAAATTTCATCAAAATTGGTCAGGCCGTTTTTTAGTTACAATTCATTAAGTGAAAAATATTTTCTTATCTTGATGAAATAGCTGTTGACAGTGAATGACAATCGATCTCGTAAGTAGCAAGGGTCACTAAAAATAGTGAGTGATAGTGCTCTAGACTCTAGACCCAGTTTTTCCATTACTACTTTTTTCTATAAAATACTGCTATCGCATCCTTCTCTATTTATTAATCAAAACATGCATTTCTTCAGAACAATCCGAACCGATCTCAAGTGTCAAACAAAACAAAGCGCGGGACATACCGCCGTCAAGAAATCGCCTTTCATTTTGCGCAATAATTTAGTTTTTTTTTTGGGGGTTTAAAGCCTGACGCAATAAATCAAAAAAAATCTTGTATTTTTTTGCAAATAATCAATGATTTTTGATTGTTCTCACTAAAATATACTTTTTAGTTAAGAGATTTCACAGCGCTATTCAGTTGTATACGTATCAGTTGTATTGTATGTAGGTATCAGTTAGATTGTCCACTGCTGAACACAGCCTCCCCATGGAAGGGGGTTTTGCCATAATTCCCACGCTTGGCAGGCGTCTTAGAGATCGCAGTTTAAGATATCAGTTCCTCAGAAGGCGCTACTGCCCACCTTCCGGTATTTTACCTGTAGTCGCCTCTTACGACACCCACAGGTGGCAATGGGGGGGTGACATTCTAGCCCAGCTCCCCACGTGGATCTAGCCCGACTCCCCACGGGGCTCTAGCCCAGCTCCCCACGGGACGCAGTAGTAGGTAAGTACGAATTAAATTTAGAAATTAAAGGGATTCTGCTTGTTGGTGCAATATCACCAAGCAATTTTTAGTTTAAAATTATACTCATGTTTAGGGGAAATGAAATACTAATTAGAAATTATTAACAGAAAACGGCTCATTGCGTCATACAGTTGTCAAATTTAAGAATATATGGAGTGTCCCATATCCATTAGAGGGTGCGGGGAAAAATCACTCAATAAGCAGAATACCGCTACTCGCGTCATCGTGAGTATGTTGGTTGGTGTTGGTGCATATGAGGCGCTCAACAGGGCTCTAAACTATCTTAACAGCATCATTAACAGAAAAATGCCCTAGCCAAGTATTACCAACCAAGAGAATTCCCAAAGAACTAAACGAGAGTAAAAAAATATTTTTGTTTAGTAATCCACAAATCATACTAGTACCAACCCCAGTTCAGGAGGTGGTAATGACAAAAACACGATTTTCTTTTTTCTACTCTTGAATATTTGGTTACCTTACAACAGATACCTGATGATGACCAAAAATATTTTTTCCTCATTTTAAATTCGTAAATAAAACTTAGCCTAGACTTATGTATTGCATAGAGTGTTCAGTAAATAATGTATAACCCTGCATGTACTTGTCGCGGGCACCTCGGCCGCACAGGAAAAATATAAAACTTAAATTAACCTTCAATCGCCAAAAAAAAAGTTGTTTATTTACATTTGAAATTTTTCACTTTATTGGGTACTACGGCTACAAATTTAACAACAATTTAATTTCTCTGGGAATAACAGTGTGTATTTGGCCGTGCTCGTGCGCATTACAAATTGTTTCTGAGCACAACTGTTTTATTTTTGAATACTTAAAAAAAATTGAGTTTAGGGTTATTTAATGAGTAAGTTTGAGCACCTGTGGTATAAAAAAGAAGTATTGAGAGCAGGGTGGCACACAATTTTATAAACATGCCTTTTTCATGTAGTTTCTTAAATAGTGAAACAATCAATTTGTTCATTGTCAAAACTGAGATATGGCTATTAATATTCCAGAAGAATGTACTTTACAAAAATCGGTATTCATTAAAATTACAATAACGACTTGCAATTGTGCCCAAATGGGAGCTCAGATGGAGTCAGGCAGTCCTCAATGGCTGACATGAAATTGAACAGCACAGGTATACTGGGTATACCCAGTCATTGAAAAGGTCATTCATAAGAAGATGTTGCATTAGGGAAGGGGATAAATTAAAAAACAAAGAACTCAGCTGCTTTTACAGCTGTTCTTGCTTCACTTACAGTTAATATTGTTTACTCTCTCACACAATAAGGATTCCTTTGAAGCCTATGGGTATTGTTTGGTAATAGGCATAGTAGTTATAGCCAATAACATTGGTTATTGGTTTACGTCTTCTATGATACTGGTCAACTAGTAACTTAGTAAGATGTGGGAAAGCCACCGATAAGTCTTGCGGTATTTGTCGGGAGGCGATAGGTACAGCAAGGCACTTATTGGTAGGATACAAGGTGCTCCTTGATAGGGGTCATTATTCACGTCGCCATGATAGTCCTTGAAATCATACGAGAAGCGGCGAGTCTCTCGGTAGCTAGAGCAAAAAAAGGTTTGACCACGAACAAACGACACGTCGATTTTGTAAAAGAAGGGTCATCTACAAAATCTAAATCCAAGCGTTACTCCATCTTAGGCGCGGCTCCTGACTTGATCAACTCTTTTGATAGACACGTATGAAAAACACTACACAATTCCTGAGGATGTTGGTGTTTCGTCTTCCAGACCAGATATATTTCTATACTCAAAAGATCTAAAACGCATAGTACTTATAGAACTTACTGTGCCGTGGGAAACAAACATACCTAAGGACCACACATTAAAAACAAACAAATATTATGACCTAACAAACGAATTAACCAAAAACGGTTATGTGGTTAATTTATATGCTGTAGAAGTTGGAGCAAGGGGTATACCAGCGAAATCCCTATATAACCTACTTAAAGACCTTGGCCTGCCAAGAACAACCGTAACTTCCATCCATGGAATGCTAAGTAATTCGTCCCATCCGTTCATATTTATTGGGTGTTTATTCCAGGGCTGATGAAAATCCCTTGTGATTTATATGACACAGGAAATCAACATTTTTGTTTAATTTTTTTCCAGCCCGACCCCTTTAAGTTTATCGGATGAATAAGTTAATCTGACAAAGAAGTAGCTTCTTGATAAGGTTAACAAAAAGTTGTGAAACAATTTTTTTTTTTATTGGCTGGTATATTTTAGGAGGATTAGTTAAGAATGTGTAGAGGAGAACAAGTGGATATACGAAAGCATTTTTGTGTAAGCTATAGCAGAGATGATTTGCTCCAACTACATGCTCACTTGGTAAATTAATTCCTAAATCCTCACACTTAGCAGATGACTTGGGGATTGCAGTGTAAATAATCAGTTCTACAGTTGTTGCCCACCTTCTGGTATTTTTGCTATGTCGCCTCTGACAACCCCATTCCTGTAATCCAAATGATTACAGGAAGACACAGAGGGGCGCATTTTAGCTTGGCATCCCACAGGGGTGTAGTCACTGACATAATCCTGTCATATTATGCCTAATTAAAATATCTCAAGAGAGATTGTTACAAAACAATTGTCATACAATGTGGTTTTATTTGAATTTTGCTGCTTTACACCAATAGCATTCAATATTTCAATTAACAATTAAATAAGCCACGAAAGAAGTGGGGTTATCGGCTTAAGACCATTAACATATTATATATACAGACAGAGATCATCACAAGATGATCTCTTTGATTAAAATACTATTGAACTAATATTAATTTAATTATTTATCTTTATAATTAGGTATAGTTTATTATTTTATTTGTGAACACAGTGCAACTTTGTTTTGGTAGAATTGGGAAGGACTTTAGAATCGGTATATATACATATCTACTATAGGAAGCGGTGGAGGGGGAGAGGGGGGGTTGTAGCGTCCCCCCGGAGAGGTAGGGGAACGGAAACTTTTTTTTTTCAAATAATATGTAAAAAAAACAAATTATACCTACTACACTGAAAGATTTTCTGACTTTAGTTAGATATGGTATATGTTAGTTACGTATTGTGGTTAGGGGGGGAGAGGGCGGAATATTCCCCACTGATGAGAGGTGGATTACAGAAATCAAGATATTTAATACAAATGAAATTTCTCAAAATTAGCTTCTTCATGAAAATAATTGTAACAAATCACAAGCACGAAAACGTCAAGAAAAAAAGGTTAGACATAAGGCACAAATGTCTTATTAGAAGTGAAGTAATTCTATGACAGCTCCGTCGCTGTAGGTATGCAGCGCTTTAGTTTCCTCGCTACCTCGTCACAATGTACTCGCTAAGCCTTCTCAGCTCCGGCTTTGCTTCGTCCACTGTTCCTAACCGCGAATAGACCAGCGCCGCTCCCCCTCCACGCCTCCGGCTTATAAAAAACACTCTAGGGGTAGGGCAGACAAGACTGCTTGGAAAGTGGGTGCCCCGATTCGGTTCTGTCACACCATACGACCTAATCTAAGCCACCTGAATAATTCGCGGTATTTTAAATCCATTAGGCTATGCCATGTACTTAGTAGAAGTGCAAAATACACAAATAATCAAGGTTAAAATTAAAACTTCAATAATTTATTTCTCAAAAACTATTAATTTCTGGGAGATAAAATTCCGTGTGAGTATTTAAAATAACTATATCTGTAAAAAAAGAATTTATTCCAGGTCACATTTGATTCTTGTATGGTTTTTCATTGCAACTTTTCCAGCAAAGATTTATCTTTGAAAATCAGGATTTGTTTATTTATGTTGTACATCAATTATTATTGGATCACATAACCAAAAATGTATGTATTCAACTTTTCCTACCATGCATTATGAAAATAGGCTATGACATATATAAAATTATTATTATTAATGTGAATTATACAGTATATGTAATATGTAAAAAGAAAAACAACATTTTGTTGTTAGGATTTAGCATTGTTTGGTTCATGATGCCAGTTCTTTGATCATCAATGTCAGGATTCTAAGAGACATTTCAATACTAGGAAATAAGGGTAAGTACTCAATACTTTTCTTTCAATACCAAGTACATTTAACATAAAATAATTCTTGCAATACCTACTTGGTATCAGAAAGAAAGTTCTAGAATTGAAATATGTACTAGGTACTACAACTATATCAGCCATATTGTCCACTAGACACAGCCTCCCCAATTAAGAGGGTTTTCCATAATCCCTATGCTTGGCAGGCATCTTGGGAATCACAGTTTTAGATATCAGTTCCTCAGAAGGCGCTGCTGCTCATAGTATCCTGCATACCTTTAGTATCTATATACTCAATCTCTCAATGTTAAGCATTTGACATCTTTTAACAATCAAACTTTCCTTCATCTTATTCAGGGGTAGAAACTGATTGTACAGTCAAATATACTGATTTTACTGACTGTAAGACTAAAAAATACTGACCTATTACTGCCTTAATTTTAATCTCTGAAATGTATAATAAGGGGGTTTATGACAGATTAATACTCGCAAAAGATGACTTCAGACTTTGCATGCAAAAGTCAACTTTATGAAGCTTAAACAACTTTTACGGGTTGTAAATTAAGGAAAAGATTATTTTATTTTCTGTTTGGCCTCCACCATCCCCATAGCAAAAAGGTTATGCGATCAACTTTGTCAATGCATTCGAGCTCATCTGGTACGGTATTTTCTGAAACAACTATTTCCACAAAAAGGCAAAAAACACTGATGAAAATGCCGCCTCTATGGTAAATAGCGCTTTCGTCACACATATGCGATGAAGCAGAACTTCAATCAGCCTAGTCAACTCTTCCCACAAAAGGTTTCATCACGTTGGAAAAATCCAGTGACCTTCATGAATGTCCTTACACTATGTGCCGTGTACAATACTTTTAATTTCTTTGTAGTGCAAAAAATTCAACTGTTGCCGGCCATTGTTCTTAAACCCCCTTCGAATTCTTCCAAAATACTGACTTTACTGACCATTTTCAGGAAAAACTGACTTTTAGTGACCAAGGTTAAAAAAACTGACTCTTACTGACTTTACTGACCATTTTCGACCCCTGCTTATTATTTATTTTTTAGTTAAACCAGTCAACATTAACATCATCAGCCACTGTTGAATAAAGACTTTTGCTTTTCAATACAAACGCCATTACATGCAATACATATATATACATATATATATATATATATATATATATATATATGTAATATATCCATTTTAATAGTTACATGAACATGTAGCCTAATGTTAATAAAAACAACAGCCACAAATGCTAAAAATGATCACAATGGGGGTTCATTTTGTGACATTCTAGGCAAAAATAGCTTTTTGAATGTTATAATACAGAAAGCTTTGAAAACAGCTAAAAATACATGGTGGAATTATATTCTCGAACCATGTCTGACGATAGGTCTTTAGTGATTGTTTATTGACAACTATGAGTTTCGCAGTTGAACTTCATAATAATGGAAGAATTTTATCACTTGACATATATATTTTCCACAGTAAACTATATTGAAAACATAATTTCGTATATCATATATATAGTATTTGTATTCACCTTGTTTGCATGTAGAGACTACATCATGATGTCATAAATCAAATCAAATTACCCATTTGCATTATCCTTTGAGTATGACAGCTGGCAAATAAACTACTGAACATAACATTGGAATGAAGTGTTATCAGTTGTTTGATATGGGAACTAACTATTGGTGAACATAAGTAGCAAAATTTTCAAAAATTGCTTTCCTAATGTTTGGATAAAAGGGCCAATTTTGAAACTTGTTGCACTATCATAATAAATGACACACTACATATAGGTATCACATTTTACCACAAGATAATGAAAAAATAGAAACACATCAATTTGATAATATGCATATAGATACTTTTAGGGTATCCATATGAGAGTAGTATTGATTAATAATTTGAAAACTACTAATACAACTAGGTATTGGCACATTGGATACTACTGTAAAATAGGATAGGATAGTCTTATAACATCATCTGATGGAGCAAATGATGTACCTAACTGAGGGAAGTAGCACTATATGCATTTCATAGGTTATGTATGTTATGTTACCATAGTTTGTTTACAGACTCAAAGTAACATAGCCTACCTGAGCAGCATAATCACAGATATTTTTACAAGACAGTGTTTGAAATACTACAGACATACAAAGATTGATATGTATATTATTGTGGTGTAAGAATTTAGGACACACCTGGTCATGTCATTGGGATCAAAAGAGGCCCCGATCCCGGGGTTCGCCATACTTTTGCCGAGACGTTAATAACTAGCAGAGTCACCGATGGAACATCATTGCGACCGGAAATGCCACTTCGGTCAGCCGGTCACTCCCACGACTTCTGCACCACTTCACCACCACTAAACAACACTGTACACCCTAATAGATACCTATTCACCACTGTTAAGTAATACACTTCAGTCCTTTCGCGAGTAATTTGGAATTTGTTGTCATAAATCACACTTTTAGATGTTCACATCAAAACACATGTTTCCGCATTCGTTGCGCGCTGACGGAGCGTCGCAGTTCACAGGCGTACCTTTACGACTAACTTTAGGATACGTATGCAACAGAAATCTATAATTAAAACTGAATTATAAATAATCTTCCTCGACCACACACGCGAAGTTTTGCTGATGATGAAGCATAAACAATTCGTTGATTTTTTTAATTTTTGACGCACTATCTTCTTTGAAAACAGTTTGTCTATGCTAAAACTGATAAAGCACCTTTCACATACTGCAAAATAACGTGAATATCGTTATTTTTTAACGTTATTTTGTGTTATTCGTTTGCCCACCCTGATTTCATTACACATCATCTTCTTGATTTTAGTCTATGGAATGTGTCCATTGTTTTTCTACAATGTTATTTTTCTGACTGCTGCTGGTGGACGAAAAATTAGTTTCGTTGCGTCGAGTGTGAGTTTTATCTGGTGTTCGTGTTCGATATTGTGATTTATTAGTAATAGATCACGAAGATGTCGTCACCGAGCGCTGGGAAACGTCGAATGGACACAGATGTCATCAAACTGTATCCTTTCTTTGTTATCGTCATTACAAAGACCCTATTGCGTATAGGGCGACCATGTAAATAAGTGGCTGAAGGGCTATCAGCTGATTGTCACTAACCCTGTTTAAAATCGATATAGGGTGTGTTTCTGATGAAAATTCTTTGTTTTACCATGTTCGGGTAAGGTTTGGTTCAGGGATTTTTATGTCAAGACCTTTGGTGTATTAAGCGAAGGTGCGTGCATTCTTCGTATATCCGTTGGGCCAACGTAGTATCTATATATAACGCGTAGATAAACACGTACGTTACGTTAGCTCGGAGCTCTTCCGTGTCTACTAGATTGTACATTTCGTAATTTCCAATGTAGGCCATGGTCCCATTGCGTGTTTTTTTTCGACGGCCTTATTCGCGTAGTAACAGAGTTCTATTATGCACAACTATCCATGTAGGTATATACTGTTGATATCCTAGTATAATTTCATTGTTGTTTTGAGTGGGCAGAGTAGGTATACACAAGGTCTCTTTGTTACAATATTTCTTTTTATTAAACTATTTAATGCCTCTAGTAATATTTTTCTAATTTGCATTACAAACACTTTAATTTCAATTATGAGTACTGTAATATTTTTCTATCAATAAGATAAAAAAGTCAAAGTATACTCCCATAATAAAAGTCTATAAGATTGATATATGTAATTATGCAAGTCAGTGGAAGAAAATAAAAAAAATACTATTCCTTCCCCAGTCCTCTCTAGCAGAACAAAAAATATTTCTTATGGTATACATACCTAAACATAGCATTATAAACTTAATCCCACATGTAATAAAAATCATTTTCATCTGGCCCTATCAAATAACAAAGCCACCAATAGATGTTCTAGAATTAATGATGTTTACTTCTTTTTAGTAAAGGTCATGAAAGCGTTGAACACCTCACAAAGTTTAAATGTTGTTGATCTCATTAAATTCACATTATTATTTAACTGTCATTCATGATCTTGAGTTTATTGACCTTGGGTTTATTTTGCTTACTTTATTTTACTTAGTTTGTATAGATAGGCATATTGGAATTGAACCCAAATATATGTGATACACGTGGGAAGTAGTTAATGAATGCTGTCCAGATATTAGACAAAAAACTTTCTTCTTCTACCTTTGATTTTTACTTTGTTTATATATTAACTATTACCAGAGTCAATGTAGTAGAATAACTTTTTATTCTGTAAACTGTATATACCAATTTTTTTGGCTCAACTACATAAGCAATTTATTTTTATGCATAAAAATATTTATTCTGGAATAGTTATACCTATTATAACAGTCTATCCATTACAGATGTAAATTCATAAAATAATTAATTATTGTAACTATATCTATCTATTGGAAAAAAAAAGTGTAGATAAAAATTTTAGTTTCGATTGCTACGTGTAGGCAATCATATGAATACAGAGCTCCGGTCGGATTAAATAATAAGTTAATTCCGGATTCACTTTAAAAAAATGCTTGCATATTCATCAAAGAATGTTATCATATTGTTACTCATTGTTAGCCATACAGAAAATATAAAAAATATTTTCTTTGTTTATGCTTTTTTTCTTTGTTGTTGATGTACTGAACAATTTATTATTATGTCATAGATACATTTTCCTTCCTTAATGTGAATACAAAATTAAGATATCATCTTTCTTCCCCTATCCTCCTTACTTTGGGTTGTTGCAACATGTATTTCTTTTCCACTCTTCGCCATCATCCATCAAATCTGAACTCTTTGTTAGTGCGTGTTCATACACTTCATCCATCTTAAATCTTTGTCTTCTGTAACTAACTTTTCTAAACCTATTTGATGAAATGATATACTACCTCCTTCTATATTCTATATGACATATTCACAAAAAACTTCTCCACTTTTTTGTTGCTGGTACTAGTTTCACACTTTTATGAGCTCAACTATGAAGGAGCCAGATTATGGCAAGTTTCATCACTGTTTCATACCTCACAGCCATACACATTCTTAAAGAAAGATTTATTTATAATTCTAGTACTCCTAATATAATCTGCTATTTGCAACTTTTTTGTGTCCTTGACTAGCCCAGATGGTTCTGAATGGGCAAAAACTTCTGTGGACCTAGTGCGAGTTTTTCTCAAAATACGGTGAAAACTAGTTGCATCCTGATGGTTCAAGCTGTAAGACCAAATTAAAGCCGCTTGGCGACACAGCTTTGTCTGGTGGGTGGTGAGTGAAAAGCCAAGGTCGAAACAAATCACCTAGCCAAGCATGGTGCTGGCTTTTCTCGTGATATGCTGCGTAGACAAACGCTTTTTGTATAGATAAATGCTTGATCCGCTAACGCACCGCGCGCCGCCGCTAGGGGCACTGTACTTTCGCCAACTAGTTTTCGCCGTATTTTGAGAAAAACTTCCCTAGGTCCACAGAAGTTTTTACTCTTTACTTTGGTCTGATATTTGTTACACGTCGTTTTTTAACTTAACTTTTACTAACCCTACGTCCACTAACCCTATGACCCTAGTCCTTCCGACCGTCCCCCCTACCTTTAGAAGAATGTATCTTCTGAAACGTTATAGGTAGCTTGAAATTGTCACTGTTGTTTATGGATTGCCTACATTTTTTTTTTTTTATTTTATCGTAATAACGGTAATCTTTACAAACGTCAAAATTATCGTGATTATAGTACACATAAAACTCTATAGTAAAGAAGAAACAACATAAAAGTGCAAGTCGGATTCGCTCAAGACTAGAATTAAATTAAAAACAATGATATGAAATAAATACAAGGTACTCGATTTTAAAGTTGTCATGTTATTTATAGAGATAAGTGTGTGAAAATTAGATAATTTTAGATATAAAATATTTTTACCACATTAAAATTGTTGTATGATGAAATTTATAAAAATAAACATCATGAAATATAATATTACTAGCCACCCGCCCCGGCTTCGCGCGGGTGCAATGCTGATACTAAATAATAATAAGTAATATTTTCGAAAACATTCATTTAAATAACATGATGTAATGGCTATATTGATCTATATTAAATGCACAATGTATTTTAGGGTAAGTAATTGGATAAGTGTTAATGCTGTTTTGCTTAAAACCGCTTCGTAAATAAGCCATTATTTCTCGTAAAAAGTAATGGTTAAAAAATGGTTATTGTGGGTTATTCCTAAGAGATAGACATATACCATTGCGAAGCAATTTTTAGCCCTTTTCAAGGTGTATAATACTGTAGTACATTATTTTTTTTCTCAGGGTACAGCCAGCGTTATCAATGTAAGCGCAAAACAATGTTTTTATTTACGACATCACATTAGAAATCTCGAAAATTAACAGTGTTTCTCTGTTATATTATGAACGTGTTATACATATAAACCTTTCTCTTGAATCACTCTTATCTATTTAAAAAAACCCGCATCAAAATACGTTGCTTAGTTTTAAAGATCTAAGCATCCGTAGGGACAGACAGACAGCGGGAAATACATTTGTTTTATACTATGTAGTGATATTGATTTTAGACTATATACATTTGAACCTATCAAAACACAGTTTTTTTTTTTTAAATAGAGGAATTATATAAAATAACTAGCTTCCCGGCGCGGCTCCGCCCGCGCGTATGTCGGTTATCGCGCAAAAAAATTAACCTCTTTTTGCGCAGTTGGATAAAAACTGTATGTTTTTCCCGGGTCTCAAACTATTTCCATATCAAATTTCATTTAAATCGGTCCAGTAGTTTAGGCGTGAAAGCGTAACAGACAGACAGACAGACAGAGTTACTTTCGCATTTATAATATTAGTACTGATAGTACTGATGTAAAAAACTTTATCATTAATTATAATTAACTAAATCTTTTCATATTATCTCAATTAATGAGAGTTTTAGGTTCAACGAACTATTCAAAACGTATTTCTATTATCGAAATATATACGATGTTTCGAGAATCCAATTGCCTAGGAAGTTTTCTGCGAGGGCAAAAGCCAGACAGAGTAACGGCCAGACAGATTCTATACTAATAGACTGGAAAGGGGAGACAGGTACTTTATACATTATTTCGGGATATAAATATTTATGGGTCTGGTATTTTAGCTAATATTGTAAAAGGTTGGGTGAGGATTACAGCCCGGTTCTATGATTATAAGGATTGTTCTTTATCATCCTGTTGGATGGCGTTAGACTTATAAGGGGTAAATGCGTTATCCGGGCAATATATGTCGTAAATCGCGCCGCGATGTACCTATGTAGGTTTTGCTGCACATACCGATGACGATGAACGTGTATCATATTAACTTGGGCGTATATAAGAGCCAAAGTCGCCTCAGACCTGACTTTAAAAGTGATCTACCTTTGAAAATAATATTTTTGTACATATTTTCGACGTTGGTTTGTTTTGTAGATTTTCGTAACGCCTTAATTCTACGTGGTTAATTTGAGTCATATATGGACCTTCCGATAGAAGTCATTTTAATTTTTTTTTTTTACCTTACCATTTATTGAACCGATATCTTAAATCTGCATATACAGTCAACTCTCGTTAATTCGGAACTCGTGGAACTCTGATAATGTTACGTATTATCGAGTGTTTGAAATATCAAATGGTTCGAAATTTTTGAGAGAAAAGATATAAAACTTCGAATTATTGAGTGTTAATAATCAATTCATTTATTAATCTTATACCCACAACGAACAAATAAGTAACAGTAACTGAAACTTAACTAAACAAACCAATTCGTGTGGAAGTGAGAGAAGAAAGATCATTACCAAAACAAAGGCTTGTGTATGATGAGATGATACAAGCATGAACTTGTTCTGCAATGTACTTAGATGTCTGCGCGGCGCGGCGGGATGGTTTACTCGGACTTGTTTATAAGAGGATCATGTGACTTATTCTTTACGAATTGTCGAGTGTTTAACGCCAATAAGTTTGAATTAACGCGTCATTTTGTTGCGTAGCGTTGATGTTTTAATTCGAATTACCAAATGTATAAAAATGTATTGATTTAATTCGAAATATAAAGAGATTTTCTAGGGAAGTCGTGACAACTTTGAATTACTTATAGAGAGGTACGAATTATAGCAGGTTTGAATTAACGAGAGTCGACTGTATCTGTATCAGCCGCATCATCCACTGCTGAACACAGTCTCCCCTATTAAGGGGGTATTTGCCATAATCCCCACGCTTGGCAGACGGCTTGGGGATCGCAGTGTAAGTTGGCAGTTCTTCAGAAGGCGCTGCTGCCCACCTACCAGTATTTTTCCCTTAGTCGCCTCTTACGACACCCACGGGATGATATGGGGAGGTGCAATTCTAACCCGGCACACCACGGGTAACTCGGCACCCCACGACTGTATACACTTTTAAAATTCCGTACCTAATAAATTATAAAAACGGATCGGTTACCATAACTGCCACGTTGCGTGCGGCGTGGGCTGTTATGAGCCTTATTTCCTGCTACAAGCAGTCCCCTGTCAGCCACAACGATTTTTATTACTTTAATTGTGTTTTTCATTGCATCCGAATAGGTAGTATTTTTCTCTGGCTACCTCTTTACAGCGCTGAAATAAATCTGCGAACGGTAAAGTCGCAACCGGCAACTTTATTCGAGATCATTATTATTGGTTATAAAGTGAATTTCTAAAGAGTAAACAATACTGATTCGTTGTATATGATATATAATCATAATGTATATGATATACAATCAGTTAATCACATACTCATTGACTAACGAACCATTGGGCGTTTGCAGACTTTAAGAAATTTTAAGTAGGTACCTACTTAATAGTTATTGTTTTACCTTTGTTTTGGATTTGTATATTGTTACTTCTCCTTTAGCTACTTTTCTAAAAACTAGAAAATTTCTACGTTCATTATTTGCCGGCTGTTATCAATTTCATAAGTTACTTTAAATATAGACGTATTTTCGTGAGCCTTTAGTTCTTCATTCGTCAGATAGTTGGTATTCATTCAAATGTATACACAACCAAATTAAAAAGAACGAATGCTGGATGTATAAAAGAAAAGTTCAATTGTTTTACATTTCATCGGTTAACATTTTATGAGAACGATATTTTTTATCTAATGATTGCAAAATCAGGCCCTAACCAATGAAATGTTATCTCAATTCAAAGTTACCGCGTTAGGTAGTACTTAATTTATAGCCTTAGCCTAATGTTCCTAAACAAATACCGCACTACTGAAATGGGTTTTGCTTCCCAGCGGAAGCATTCGCCTTTATCAATATATTTGTTAGGCAATGATGAGTTCGATAATAATGTTTTTATTTCGCAATTTTGGTGTATAAGAACAGTATATTTTTTGACATCTTACTATAAACCTACATTTATTTATTAAATCCCCTTTCCCAAGGTAACCGTGCTGAATTTCGGGATAAAAAGTATACTATGTCCTTCTTCGTAGTATGAACTCAAATCGAGCTAAGTTTCATTGAAATTCATGCAGTAGTTTTGGCGTGATGCGCGGCCGGGATACAGACAGACATACAAAAAAAACGTTCTTGCATCAGTATCAGCTACAGAGTGTTCACAAACATTATTTTCAAAATAGATTACAACTATTCTCATAGGCTTAACCCTAATACAATAGTGCAGACAATATGTGCGTAGTTACTATAACTCATACATTTCTTTCATCCAAACATGAAGGAATTAGTGATTGATAGGTATTTCGTATGATTTTTAACAATAAAATTCGAATACCTGATTGTAATCTAGAATTTCTGTGATTGCGTTCCTTGAATAGCACTTAAGAATTGGTTCATGACGCGCCTGCATCGTGAGAATTATTATAGGCCGATATCTTATCAAATGACTGCGGTGATACGTCCTTTCGACCACAGTTAAAATATATACAGTGAGATTTATCAGTGAAATTGGGAAACGCCATAAAATTTTGCTACTCTTTGTGATTGAAATAAAATTAATTAAGAAAAAAATAATTGCAAAAGCCTATCAGCTATTCTATTGCTGGTTGATCATGTGATGATTGTTCAGTTTTTTACGCAAGCGTGAAGCTCGTCCAACCACCACTTGCTTATTATTTACACTACGGTTTAAATCACGCAAACACTGCTGTCACTGCATACACTACAAAAGCTTGGTTCACAACTGAAATACGAGAATATGCACTGTTTGCGCGCAAACGATGTGAACCGATATGTAGCCGCGCTTATAACATCTGTTAACTGTCAATTTGCTTTTTCGCAATTGACCCAAAATAACCTTCACATCAATAATTGATAATAGAAGTATTGCATTTCAAGGCATTATTTTGTGAACAGATGTTTGTACGTTCAACATTCTAACCACAACAATAAAAATCTCCTCATCTATCTGTCAAGATTTGAGTTTGACGTTTGTGCATACATTGCACTACCACTTTTCTGTGAGCATTGTTTGCGGCCGGAGGTGACGTCAAAGATGACGTCATTATGCTATCGTGGTGTCTGTTTAGCAAGTTATGAACCGACCGTTTGCGTGCATATAGTGCAAATAGCGCATATTTGCGTGAATTGAACCGTAGGGTTAGTAACCGGCTAGGACTCGCGTAATATTAACCGGATATTGCTCCGACCCGTTTCGAACTTATTTAAAGTCCGGTAAATATTACGCGAGTCCTAGCTAGTTACTAAATAATATTTATGGACATCTCTTGCTTGTACAAAATGTTATAAAATTAAATACCGTTATTAATAAGATTGTTAGTAATAATTCTTCAAAATAAATGTATTACTATGATTTGTCGTCTTAAAATAATACACATACTTTTTTTAATACCTGTTGAGATCAGGCTTTGAACGTGGCGAGTTTTGTCACTGGGCTATTTTTTTACTGTATATACGTCAAATCCTTATCTAAACATAACTGGTATTAGACATATATGTCGCTTAAATTTTCGCGTTATGATAAAGTTGGGCACGAAGACTGTCCCCAGGGACCATATTAGCCTATTAAAAATTGTTAATGTGCAATTGGGCCAACACACGTTTAAATAAAAAGACGATTTGTACCACTGAAAGTAACTGCACTGTATTTATACCACTAGGGTTATACTGGAACCAGCTGACCCACCGGAGACTTCGCATAAGTAGCATTTCTAATTCATTAGGAATTGAATATCACTACATAGTATAAAACAAAGTCTCTTCCCGCTGTCTGTCTGTCCCTTCCTATATGCATGCATAGATCTTTAAAACTACGCAATGGATTTTGACGCGGTTTTTACTGATCATTTCAGAGGTTTCTAATGTGATGTCGTAAATAAACACATTTTTTGCGCTTACATTGCTAACGCTGGCTGAACCCTACGAGATAGATTAAAATAATGTACTACACTGGCAAGTGGCACGCTAATTCGTATTGAACACCACCAAGGTCTAAAAAAAAAGTCCGCGATGGCATGTGTTTATCTCTTTGGGGTAACACACAATAACCATTTTTATCCTTTACTTTTTACGAGATATAATGGCTTATTTACGAAGTGATTTTAAGCAATACAGCATTAATCCTTATCAATTTTTTGAAGCAGTGATGGCTCAGTGGCATTTGATATGGACCGCATCGTGGAAGGGCATTTTGCGTATGCCCGCCTGACTAGCGACCACCTTCAAGTAGAAAATCTGTCGCCAAGCAACTAACGGTGTGTTTCGGCAGCAGTCCTTGAGAGCCAGTGAAATTACAGGCACATGACTCTAGTTGACGGACGTAGTGCAATTCATGACTTGTAACGAAATGCATCTGTTATAGCAATATAAAATTATCTCAGCAGTAGTCGTAAGTATGGAATTGTGGATTTATGGCAATAGATTGATATCTAAAGCGAGAGATGCCATTTGGTAATCATACACCTTTGCCTTGTCCCTTCGTGAATATAGGCCCAGTGGAGAGGTTTATTTGCCATTTTGTTAAAATTTTATAATGTTTTTGTTTATATCCTAACTACAAGCATCGTTCAGTATCGAAAGTAAACACGAAGTGACTATTCTTGGAGGCCTCAACGAGTTCTGCGTGAAATTCTTCGGTCCTCCTGGAAGTGAGTATATTTTGTTTCTTTCTAAAATAACCTTATCAGTACAACTCTTCATATCGGTTCAGTCATCGATCTCTGGAACAGGGTACATTTCTGCTTTGATAAAATTGCGATAGATTGATTTAGTATGACACATTGACAGAATATGAATTATTTCGGGATGAAAAAGATAACTTGAGAAAGTACCTTCTAATAAATGACAAAATCTGTCGATGATCACAACCTGGATTTAATTATTACAATACATCACGGGGAGGCCGTCAGTCAATTTTCCAACCTACGCGCTTGCGATATTTGTAAAAAATATAGTCATAAGAGGTAGAGAATGATTGAATCTTCACGAGGATACGCACCGGACGGTAACGCTGCGTATCGATCAGAAATGTACAGGGTTTATGAGATTCCACCATTCCCACCTCCCTTTTTTATAGCTGATAGGTTATCCTTTGACCACTTATTCACCTGATCTGATGGTAAGTGATATGGTTGAAGATGTTGTTCAGGCTAACCTAGAATTACTGGCTCTCAAGGACGGCTGCCGGAACATACCGTTAGATGCTTGGCGATAGATTTTCTACTTGAGGGTGGTCGCTAGCCAGACGGGCGTTCGCAAAATGCTATAGGCAGAGGTTAGTCCGCTTAACATCAGGCGGGCCTCGACCTTGTTCAGTCACAATAACATAAAATATAATTACTATTTTATAATAGTCTTTACCTAGGACTGAAATAGATCTACGTCGAGGTGCTACTAATACTACTTGCCAGTGCTGGAGTAGATGGATTCCATGCAATTATAAGAAAAAAGGTTGCCTCAATGTTCCATCGCTTGCGTGGTAGTTCCAACAGTATTTTGCAAATGATTGCTGCCCGGCTGGACTGCCCAATCCAAAAGCATTGGGTTGGCATAGTCACGGGTAGGATTAAATAATGTATTTATTATATAATTTTAGTTTTTAGTTTACTAACTTAGTTTTAATACAATGTACTAACACTGCTATGGATTTTGTGACCGAAATAAATTATTTTATTTTTTATTTATTTTAATAACCTTATTATTTTTGTTTCCAGCTCCATACGAAGGAGGTGTGTGGCGAGTGCGAGTCCACTTGCCCGACCACTATCCTTTCAAGTCACCCTCCATAGGGTTCATGAACAAAGTATACCATCCGAACATAGACGAAGTATCAGGGACTGTCTGTTTGGATGTCATCAATCAGGCATGGACGGCCCTATACGGTAAGTTATTTAAATTTTACTAAGTATACAGGGTTATCCTTACCTTAAGAGGTTGTGAGCATTTTTTTTTACTGAATAAGTACGAGGGCCACCTGCTGTTAAAAGTAATTCTTGTTCCAGTTATTTATTATTTCATATTTTACTTGATGTAAAGATTCAAAACTATTGACAAGGAGCGCGGCGCGTGCTAGTGTTGCCATAAAAAGGTCGAGGATACCATGTGTCTCACTATCACAGTTATGTCACAATAACTATTTTTTATGTGTTTAAATTTATATTTTTTTGTAAGTTTTGTTAAATTTAGTATAAAGAAGCTTATCCCTATAAAAATAAACTTTTTATAAACAAGCTTTTATTATGTTCTTGTTACTAAAAAGAACTAAATACTCGTCAAGACGATTCAAATGAGCCCAAACTCGAGGTTGTGTCGTTTCTTTGCGACACAATTTCATTTGACCACCTTCCAGCTCCATCATCAGATCTTCATAGTCATCATAATATTACATTTTCACGCGATTTACACATGTATGCAAAATTTCAGCTCAATCGGTAACTGGGAAGTGAATCAAATTTAATTTGCAAGATTTGACGACGAACATTGGGACAGGTGAAACTAAATAATGATATAAGTGCGGTAAGTTGAAAATTACAGCCGAGGCGATATTGCTAGAGAAAGATACAAGAAAGCAGAGGCTGTAATTATCAAAGCGCACATATGTCCTACAACGTTTTATAACATATTTGCGACGAAATAAATAAATCTCGGACTTTCCAAAACGAATAAATCAAATTAATATTTTTGTGTTTTGTTACAGATAAATATGGTTGTAATTTATGGTGAAAATTTATTAAATTAATGAATTAAATGTTTTTTTTTATATTTTATCTGTCAAAGTTAATTTTATTCATAAAATTTTGACCACTTTTCTGACATAAAGACTCTTTGCTAGATTTAAAAAAAGTACCGTTCGTTTTAGACGGTGCATCTTGATAAACCATGCGTTTTACATTACAATAACGCACAAGTGCGTAATGAGATACATTACGATATTGAAATAGGTGAAATAAGAGACCCTTTACGAGCAAATGTTCTATAGCAGTCTATGTGTTATACAGTATAGTGTCAAAGCAGTGATGGCTCAGTAGTATTGGCTATGGAATGCGTTCGAATCCCGCTGTGGGCTTGAGCTTCACCGCATGGTGGAAGGGCTTTTTCCGAATGCCCGCCTGGCTAGCGACCACCCTCAAGTTGAAAATCTGTCGCCAAGCACCTAACGGTGTGTTTCGGCAGTAGTCCTTGAGAGCCAGTGACATTACAGGCACATGAGACTTAACAACTATGTCTCATGGTGACGGGCGCAGTGCAATTCGTCACTTGTGTTGTGACGAAATGCATCTATTATAGGCAGAGATAACCGCTTAATATCTGGTGGGCTTCGAGCTTGTACCGTCACAAAAACATTAAAAAAAACTTAATGTATATACAACCAAAAATGGATTAAAATAATAATTGTATGATGGCATATCGACTGTTTTTGTAAACACACATTTGAGAAGGATCTGATCTTCGAAACACAGTGTTATAAGCTTCATCGAAGACCAGAGGCTTCAAAATTAACATCGTTCACGATTATTTCAATAAATGATTTTTATGGTTATTTCAGATCTATCGAATATTTTCGAATCGTTCCTGCCACAGTTGCTGACCTACCCCAACCCCATCGACCCACTCAACGGCGACGCGGCCGCCATGTACCTGCACAAACCTGAGGAGTACAAGAAGAAAGTCTCTGGTAACATATACCTTTCTAAATTAACTGATATAACGTTTATATGCAGAATTATATTTAAACTAAAAGATTTATGACTAAGTTGAAACAATAATGGCCGAGCGGTTATAGCTATGGACTGCCGTCCCGCTGGTCCATGGTTCTATCCCCACCGGCGCGCCGGCTTGAGCTTCATCGCATGGTTTAAGGGCATTTTGGGAATGCCTGCCTGGCTAGCTACAATCCTCAAGTAGAAAATCTGTCGCCAAGCACTTAATAATAAAGGAATAGTGTGTTCCGGCAGCGTTGGCGTCCGCATGTTGAGAGCCTAAAAAATTACAGGCACATGAGATTTAATAACTGTATGTGTCAGTGCGGCGGGTGCAGTGCAATTCGTCACATGACCAAATCCATCTGTTATAGGCAGAGGTTAATCGGCTTAACATCAGCTGGGCCTCGTGCTTGTTCTGTCACAATCACCTTCAATACCGACCCACCTTCAAATTATTCCTCATGGATTTACGTATATACATTATGATAACATCCCTCGCAAAATATATAAATCAATAATTAAATAATAATCCATACAGATTCTTGCCAAAGCGACTTTTGTGGGTTTTTATAAGTGGAGGAACAATTAATGCCAATAAACCGACTTGAAACAGAAAATATTCTAAAATAAAAAATGCACTAAAAAGTATATGAACCAAACCATTTCATACAGTTTTTTTTGTTAATTTTTTTTTTTAACATTGACAAGTGAAAATGAGAACATCATCATTGTAGTTGAAGCCAATTGAATACGCATTATTAGGGATAACTGAAATACTACTTGTCAGATCTCACTCAAATTAAAATGGAACCATATGACAAGTACCAGCTTTTGAATATAAAAAAGTATCAAAATCGGTACAGCCTCTAAAGAGTTAGGAGGTGACGGACACAAAAAATTTAACTACTAATTAATAGTATCTTTAAAACATTTTTTTAAAGATAGGTACTAAATTTCATAAAAATCCGTTCAGTTAATACAAGCGAAGTTGCAGGAACAATTTTTTGCTTTTAACGCAGATGTGGAAATTGGGTAATGAGACAGGAAAGCGTCAATGAATAATTCGCGTCCGATGACACAGAATATCTAAGTATATAATAATAAATCATTAATCACGTTCATCATACGAAGGGGTAGAAGGGACATATCTACTTGCCACCATTTTGAGTTTTGACGTTCTTTGTATTTACACTCACCATGTGTTTAATAACTTTTCCTTTCTACATGTCCAAACTATATCAGCATATCTTTTAGAACTAACGTCACTTTATCTTAATTTACTCTACATTGCTTTCTTATCACGCTGTTCCTCACACTGTCTTTCTTACTTCACATGCTTCTGAAACTCTCTGCAAAAAATCTCTCTGAAATCTCAACTGCATTTATTTGACTATGCCATAACAGATCCTTCTCCTACCATATACAACTTTTCTCGATAAAAATTCAGTGATAAGTTAAAACACTGTATCTACATTATTAGTAATTTTACTTACGGGGTAGAGTCCGTAATTTTGTTATCTATATGGTCCCAATATTTCGATCCAAGCAAGCGCTATGGTCGCGGCATGACATACGTAAAATACAAAAATCAGGGATTTTATCGCATCAGAGAATGTGAATGACCGTGAAAGTTAAAATAAGATTTTACTATGCGTACAGACTATGTCCGGAGGTTTGCGACGGAAGAGGCGCTCCTGGAGAAGGACGCCATAACCGGCATGGGCTGCACCGCGCCCGCGCCTGCCTCCTCGGGCTCCAAGCCCTCCAACGGCGCCGCCAGCGATACCGAGAGCTCTATGAGCGACTTCAGCGACGATGAGGCTCAGGATATGGAGTTATAACATCAGGTAACTCTAGATATCCTATAGACTGCGCCAAGATAATAACGCCCATGTAAAGTTACATATAATATTTTTCGCCTGCTTCAAAGTTATGAATGTTATGACATAAGGTACATTAAATATTCCCATTATATATTTAGTAGAAGTATGTCATAGAAAATAATATCACATAGATAGGTGATACATTAGATATTTTCTTATCCGACATATTGCGCCAACGGTACATTATAGTGATGCATTCTAGATGCTAAGATGTTTCTGAATAGTATGGAGTTATAACATCAGTAACAGTACACTAGTTAAACTCATATCCCCCAGACAGCGCTAAGATATTGAAAATCTATAAAGTTACATTAGGTGAGTTTTAGTGTTACATTGCTGCTGCTAAGAGGTTCAGGAATATTACGGAGTTATTACATCAGGAATAGTACAAAAAATATCCTTATATCCAACAGACAGAGGTAACATCTTAACACGGGATACACGTACAATGGTACGCGTTATATTCCAGCTGCGCAGAGGTTCAGGATTATGAAGTTATAATATCAGTAACAGTAAAACAGGTTTTCGTATATCCTATAGACTGCGCCAAGTTGTAACACAGTCTAACACATATTCTGTTATATTCCAGCTACCAAGAGGTTCGGGAATAATATGGAGTTATGATATTATGAATAATAGAAATTAGGTATGCTTGTATCCTACAGACTGCGCCAATATTTTAACACGTGTAAAGGTGCACACATTGATGAGAGACCCATAGTGGCATTAATTAACGTTTAAAAATTACGTTGGCTAGAAGCCACGTTAAGGTGGAAACTTACGTCTGTGGCAGGAAATTCAAAACTTAATTAGTTTGGTTGCGCTCGAAGCTATGGTTGGTAACCTTTCTACATGGATATGGTATACGCTAACGTAAAATATTACTGCTCGTACTATCTTAAAAAGTTATTGAAAATCAATGCTCATATTTTAGTAAATAATACGCGCTAACTCACGTGAATAAGTTAGATAGCTCCGACTATAGTTTTAACAACATTCGATAGCTAAGTGCGAGACGAAAACGCGAGCGTCCCGAGCTCTTATAACCAAGGACCCTTTGTGCGGCAGTCCATTGCCACTGCCAATTCAAATCAATGGTTTATTTGCAAGAATATAGTCTTAAACGATCTGCGTTAAAGATTTCAGTTCAGTGTGTTCTGCCTGCTAGACGTGCAAAATTTATTACTTATATTATTATTAATATTTATAATTATTAATGAATTCTGTTAAGCCATAGAAACATTAGGATAAAAGCCAGTCACATAATCAAACTTTAAATAAAGTTCATATTTTTAAATATCATTAGGAATCCTTACATATACATCCTTACTATAATATACTTAAATACAATTTTTGTAATTAATTTTATGCCAAGGATGTTGATACAATAGGTTAGTGAATTTTGCACCGTCCCCTATGACGGTTAAAGTAATACAGTTGAAGCACGAAATTTCGGCTAGAAATAGCGTGCCCAGGTGCCGAGTGGTTTAGGCATCCGACGCGAAATCAAACGGCGCGGGTTCGATTCCCGCCCGGGGCATAAAATTTTGTGCTCCAATAATTTGTAAAATATGATTTTCGCTTAGCACGCAATAGTGCTGGTAATCATGTTGAGAAATAGTGAATTTTACCGTGAAAAGACCTCGATTCGCGTTTGAAAATATAAAAGTAGCCATCATTGGTGGCATTGCTTCAAGTTCTTCGATTGTTAGTTCAACAGGTGATGTTTCGTTTCCAGGTGGATGCTTCGCTCAGCCCGGCCGTGAGTGCTTGATCCCAGGTCTAAAGTTGGACGTCTGCAGCCCACACACTACTCGTAACTTTTGTTGTTATTTCTTCGCTTCTTTGACGGTTGTGCGGTGATCGTGTATTATGTATCTTGTATAGAGGTGTTTTGAACTTTGCGACGTACGAATAAATTTGTAAAGACATGAAAATCAAGTTCAAAAACAGCGGAACGCAAACCTTACCGCGGCGGGCGTGGTTTAAACTGAACCTTGTGGCGCTATAACATTACTGCGACGCGATCATTTCTAAGCTCCAAATCAATTAATCAAGCCAATTATATTTGGAAGATTGTGTGTGTTTTGTTAATTGTGAACTCGATGAGTCCTTAATCAAAGCTGTAAGGTAACTATATGTGAGTTATACTTCTTTACATATATATTAGTAGTTTGTAACCCAATAACAAAGTCCTGGATTTGGTAGCTGGAAAAGAATTATTGATTATTCTAATATATAGTCACCAGTTATCACCAGTTAGTACCAGTTTGGAGTATCGAACTGTATCCAGTATTTGGCTATAGGATTGTCTCCTATATAAGATGAGAACCTAAACAGCTGGTGAAATGAAGGCGTGTATACATCTCTGTCGTGTACCTATGAAAGGGTACCTTCGGAGGTAGACTCATTCAGGCTTTATATTAATTTTACATTTTTATAGCGCCGTCGGCGTCTTAGTCTCAGACTCAATTTGACTTGTTAATATCGAAAGTTCTCAAAGCCACACTAAATCATATAGATTTAGTTGTCTCCTTCAACAAACTTGAATACTACTGACAAAACTTGTGTTACTCATTAAATCATATATTTTCTAAATATGATTACAAGCACTATTGCGTACTAACCTAAAATCATACTTTACAAATTATTGGAGCACAAAATTGTATGCCCCTCAATGGAATCCAATACGCACACCGTCCTATTTACCTATCCTACCTGATACAGTATACAGTTATACGAGCTAGTCTTTCTACTAGCTCATCGCTATATAGATTAAAGAATGAGTATCGATTCAATACCTCTGTACAACGTTCGTTACACTATTACCGTTCTGCGTCAACAATTTTCCTTTAATCAAAACGTCAAGCAATTTAATCTTATGTCTCATTAATTAATTCACAATTTTGCACCACACATAATATTAAAACGATTAATGATCGATACGAATCAACATCGAACCGTGTGCTGAAACATCACTGCCGTAAATTTAATCGGGAAACGTGGTCGGCGGATTTTGTCGTCCATAATTTGAAAATTATAACAATCTTATTGTCTATACTGATACTTTTGGCTGCGTAGTCCAACATAAGACCAGAGATTTCAAATGCCAGAATACACGTTGTACACGTCTAGAGAAGCCATGTTTGCTGTCCGATTGTACAAAAAAAAACAGATATTTATGGACCACTATATATTGCCAACATTAGAAATAAAAATAAAAACTGCTCAGCACGGCGGCAACATGTCAACATGCTTTAACATGGTAACATTAATTAATCTTTATAATTCGTGTTTAAAATTTCGGGTGCGCCTTTGGGGGGCGGCGAGTATAGCGTTTTTGTGAGCGGATAGCGCGAAATTAAACTAGAGGTAGGCTTTATGCAGCTATATAACAAAACACAGTCACAACGAATATTGCTAAGTTTAGATATTACCAAAGCGAAACTAGTAATAAAACAATTTTGGATACCATTTTTTTTTATAAATAATATTAATTACATCATTTTAGTATCGCAACCGGAAAACTGGGGTTTGGGAAAACTATTGACCTGCTCCATTGTCTCATTGTAATATTTATTTTATATTCTTATTTAATTTACGTGATTTTTAGCAAAGTTTGTCCAGTACCATCTATTATTTGACTGTATTACAATATCTGTTTAATTGTATTGTCATTCAAATTTTCAATTTATTTTATCTTGACCCTCAATATATAAATATTGCGGGTCAATCATTCAGCATCGGGGTTTCTTTGTTCTATTTTGTCTCTGCAGCTTAAAACTTTCCAACTTAATTTTGTTTAATCATTACTAATATAAAATACTGACTCAGTCTGCAGCCATGAGAAGTAAGTAGGTAATCTGTGATGTCTATATAATAACAGCCAAGCTAAAATAAGATACTGTTTTCAAATATGATTAGTTCCGGAGCTATAAGATCGATCTAATGTTACATAGCTCACGCAGTAATTTCGCATCGTCCGCTCAACGGAACGCTCTACGCTCCGCACCTCGAATGCGCTCCCTTAGTCGTCGGTGTGTTATTAATGAAACGTTTCAATGGATTTGTAGGAGTGTCTCGGCTTGTCTTGTTGTGTCTCTAATTCTTACGCTTAAGGTTTAAAGTGCGATCATTTTATTTTGGCGGAACGCTGCATGGCGCCAGTTGTGGGTATAAAGGTTATTGCGAAATGGTTGTCTAAAAGTTTTCGTTTCTCAGTAACTGCAATTAGTTTCCCAAGTACGTAGTTCACAAGAAAAATATATTTTGCACAGTTGAATAAATTAGACGTTGGTTTACTTTACGTTGTATTTTTCTAACTTGGTTGTTTATATTAAATGATTATTCATAGTCGTTTCTGCTAATTTTTCAGAAAATAATAATTTATTTTTATTTATTAGTTAATTAATATAAACTTAGCAATAACGTTGTCAAGCTTCAAGATTTTGTTTTTTTTTTTTCAACAAGAAAAAAGCTAATTTGAACTGTATACACTGCTGGATAGATGATGATGCAGAGCTAGGTTAGCAGGAATGACAGTAAAATTAATACTAACTTAGCGACAAATGTCATACGCTATACGAAATACGAAAACTACTACAATGAGTGTGATTTTAAAGTTTATAACCAGGTATACTCAAACTCCAGCGAAATAAAATCATCGCACTGTTGCAGCAATACGATAGGGAGAAAAGTGTGTTCATCTATTTGATGTTTTAATGGATAGAGATATTTGGCTTCGAGGAGGGAAATTAGGTTATGAGGTGGTCGGGGTGTGTAGTGCAATTTTGCAAAAAATAATAATCAAACGATCCAAATCGCGTATATTTATCATTAATTTTGTCCCGACGTTTTAAACACTTTGCAGTGATCGTGGTCACGGGGTGACTCGTATGTCAATTGTGGACTGAAATTATTTACACAGTTACTAACAATTTGTTGTATTCGTCTCATGTCCTAAAAGAGTTTTTTAATATGTTTTATAATGAGTTTGATACGTGTCTTAAAATATGTATATCCTTGTTTCTAGAACTTTTACACATTCTAAGTTTTCTTTTCGTTCAGTTGATTTCAATATGAAACTTTATAATTAATTTCTATTAAAAAATAGTCATGAATATACATATAAAGTGAAATAAAATGTTTAAAAAAATGATATAATTGCACTACTTATGCCGACCGGTTAAGGATTAAAATTAACGTTAAAAAATTTAGACATTACTTATATGGTATGCTAACATACTCATTACTAAATTTATAATAATTATAATACACAATATAAACAAGACCTGCTGAAAGAAAATAATTTTCAATATCGATAAGGTCTTTATAAAAATATCACAAAAATCTGACGTCCTTGCTTGTTTTACAAAAATATATTTGTCTGTTCTCTGTTTACTTCAAGATTATATTCTTTATCGATATTGGAGACGTATTTTTCTCATTCGATTGTAAAATCCACAACCAAATAAATTTTCTATTTTCTAGCTGGCAACTCTACGGCAAAGCGAATGAGCGAGATAGCATTTTGTAAATATTTTAATAAATCTGTCCCCATAGCATAAATCCAATTTAAATCTAATAAATCGAGCCCGTAGCAACGGACTACAGTCATCACTTTATTATCTCATAGGTATTTAATGTTTTTTTTAATATTTTAGTTTTTATTTTTAAACAAAGTGTGTCTTGATGAATTTTTGACAGTCTCCCTCTGTGACGTTACCACTAAATCTTTGCAAATTTATTGCCGGTGGCAACATTGAGATATTTTCATTTACGCGATTTTAGCATTGTGCCAGAGAAATAAAAAAAAAAACTCAAATTGTATATGATTTGAATAACACAATCGAATTTTGGACTTTCTCGATCTGTGATTAGTTTTCTTCCTTAAGTGTTAAGTGAGAGAAAATAATTGTCAGTTTTGTCATAAAGAGGTTGAGAAAAATTAAAATTTAATCATCTTGTACTTAGTGTAATTGCTCTATTTACATGCTTTTTAGATTTTATTTTAGCACAATCATTATTTTTACGCTTACACACCGCCTTTTGTACTCATTTGTCAAATCCAATATTATTTAATGTTTGATAAATTCGAAACAAAATTGGTTAGAACTCTTTGTAGCAAGGCTTCAATGATATAAAAACGTACATAACTGCGAATAACTCAACGAATAGCGAGTATAAATCGCATTGCAAGATATGCTCTAATCACCCGTATAGCGAGGCTGTTAAAGCTGTATTTAGCTCGTATAAAGGCGGTGTATCGAGTTATTTAAGTTCAGAGTCCTCACCAAATAAACAGCATTTTGTTTTGAATGTTCGATGCTATGATTCGAATAAGTCTTGTACTGTACCCGCCAATATTTCATGGCTTTGGCTCACTTTGTGATGTTCTTTTTGCTTTATAAAGAAAAATAGTTGTTATTAAGTACTTAATATAAGTTATTTACTACTAATGGTTTACAAATGCCATCATTTACTGTTAACTTGTTTTTTTAAATACAAAGTATATTTCAAGTTTATTTTGGTACATATCAGCAAATGTTTTTACATCAAGACAGGGCATTAAAATAAGATCAAAAAGAACATTTCAAAACAACATACACGGATCTCCTAATATGACACATTGCGAACTAAAAGTCTTGCAATCGTCTTTAAAGTATAAGTCTAGGTTAAAAAAAAACATAGATATAAAACAAGAATATATTAATAAAGATATATTGTAGTATCTTCGAAATGATAACTGAAGCCATAATAATATATTTTGGTATAAGGAAGAATAAACATTAAAATTTTTAGTTTAATTTTACTCAAGTTGGGTTGACAAATTTTTAGGGAGTTTTGTTTATTGAGATGTCCACACAGCTTCTTGTATGTACTACCATACGTTAAACAACACTTTTTATTGGGCTCTTCACACACCACGGCTAATTAACATAAAAAATAACAAATCTTTTTCACATTGAAATTGAAAATGTTATTATATTATGACACATTTGAGATAGGTCCTGTGAAATACACTTTACTTTCATATTATTCTCTAGTTGTCATAATGTCCAATAAAAGTCGGTTGTGTGGGTGAGATTTCGTAAATTGTACCTACATAATAGCAAAGTTATATGAGTTTAATGTATCAAAATCGCATAGCAAAGGTTTCTGATTGTGTTCAGTCTTTTTGAATTCCATGACGGCGAAATACAACCATTAATTATCAAACGACATTCAATATAGTCATGAAAAATTACACGTCTTAAGTGTATGTAATTTACTTTACTAGAAGTAAATTTTCTTTACTTCTAGCTTTACTTTTATAAGATGTGTAATTTTTTAGAGACTTCAGTACCTATATTTAGTGTTAATAGTATAAATATTATGTACAGTGAAAAAAAAATCTCGGATAACAATTGTGACGTGATTAGATCCACTATAACTATAAAAAATAGAATGGTTCCCTAAATTCTGTAAAATAATCATTCTCTAAATTCTGTAAAAAGTTTTTCATTACCTTGGAACTTTGCTGAGTGGTCGGTTATAAGATTAAATAGCACCGGACGGGTTTGTATTTGGCCGAACATCAGCTAACTATAATAATAGTTTTTTTCTACACCATCTTCTGTCGAAATAAGCATGATATCTTTCGCCAAGCTGGTCTAGCATAGCTGCTGGAACACAAGGGTACCGCTACAAAGCAAACCGGAGTGGATGGCTGTACCAATCGTACAGTGCAAAAAACACATGACGATTATTTCAGTCTGCTCCTCGCTGCTATGGAGAGTAGAAGTAAGGATAATCATCTGTGTGTCCGGCCAAATGCATTAATTTAGGGTGACGCCACATTAACATCAGGATTAATTTTAAAGGAAGCGCCAAAAATCATTAAACGTATTATTCACATTTCCCGAAATAAAATCACTCTAGCTACACGTTTTCTCATTATAATTCTATAAGAACTACATTACTTTGTACTACGCAAGTAGTTGAAATTTCCAATACGTAACTACGTTCAAGTCACGCAAATATGCGCTATTTGCACTGTATGCACGCAAACGGTCGGTTCATAACTTGCTAAACAGACACCACGATAGCATAATGACGTCATCTTTGAGGTCACCTCTGGCCGCAAACAACGCTCACAGAAAAGTGGTAGTGCAATGTGTGCACAAACGTCAAACTCAAATCTTGACAGATAGATGAAGAGATTTTTATTTGTGGTTAGAATGTTGAACGTACAAACATCTGTTCACAAAAGAATGCCTTGAAATGCAATACTTCTATTATACATAATTGACGTGAATGTTATTTTGGGTCAATTGCGAAAAAGCAAATTGACAGTTAGCAGATATTATAAGCGCGGCTACATATCGGTTTACATCGTTTGCGCGCAAACACTGCATATTCTCGTATTTCAGTTATGGACCGAGCTTTTGTAATGTATGCAGTGACAGCAGTGTTTGCGTGATTTAAACCGCAGTGTTAGTCGACAATAATATTACATTTTTTAACTCGTCATACTTTAATGCGTTTACAATTGCTACATTCATACCATATCCTTTGTGTACACCAGCGCCATTCTGGAAGGTTTTTGAACTGTTATTTATAGCTTACAGCTGGACACTAAGTTTTCTACCATATGAGATGACTCTCCTTACATCTACCCTCCATATCGCTGCCTCAATTAGAGAAGAGCCATTGGGTGTCCCATCACCGCCATTTGGTCCTAAAGGCAACTAGCTCTCTATGAGTGGCAGTTTCCAGTCTAGCCTGCCATCATATATCACCCCCCAAAGGTGGTCAAAGACTGGCCTTTCAGTAATAAAAATCTCCGCGCTGAAATTGGTGCCGGGGGATATAAGACTAACTCCCAGTTTTCGGAACGTTTGACAAAGTTTTGAGTTGACAGATTGAATACTGAACGGTGATTGGTCACTTATAGCGTCATAGAATACCATTGACCAATGAACAATCAATACAAGAACTCTTTATTGCAAACCAATTAAAAAAAATTACACATATTATTATGAACAATAAAAACTCTTTTAAAATGGTGTTACAATGGGCGGTCTTATCGCTTTAATAGTGATTTCTTCCAGACAAACTTTTCTGATCAATGTTCTAGACAACTAAACTTTTAAGAAACGTTTCAGAAAATGGAGGTTACTATCACTTTGGTTATCGCGGATGAAATATACTCCTCCGAATGATGTGTGTCGTATAGTCTTGTGAGTTGTTGGAAAATTGTGATATAAATTACATCACGTCACAAATGTTAGCTTAGAATTTTGATTAAATAACATAACTAATAGTTGGAATAATGTATAGAATATATCTGGCCGTCGATTGTGGCATCCGTTACATATACTTACATGTAGCAGAATGATTAAAGTTTATAATTATATTTTTATTTGATTACATGTAATAAACTTACGTTATTTTTAAACTAATTTGTGTTTTATTGTCTACTAGACGACCCGCTAACTTCGTATCTCGCGAGTTCGATTAATAATTGAAACACGTTTGTATTTTTTTTATTTATAGCTGATAGGCTAGCCTTTGAACACTGTCTTACCTGATGATGTGGTCGAAGATGTTCATAAGGATAGCTGTCTGAACACACCTTTAGGAGCTTGGCGACAGATTTTTCTACTCGAGGGTGTTCGTTTGCCAGGCGGGCATTCCCTTCCACCATGCGGTGAAGCTAAAGTCCGTGGCGGGATGCAAACCATGGACTTGCTGCGCGGCAGTCTATAGCCAATGCCACTGAGCCATCACTGCTTCAAAAGTTAGCCAGGCATTCGCCTAATCCATCAATTACATTTATATAATCGATCTTTTTATTACCATTTCAGACCATGCCTGTTATTTGATTGGTGTATTTTCTAGTTTTATAATTCTCTTTAACTATGATAGTCCTTGTTCTGATCATCCAAAAATCCACATTCGTCACCTAGAATGACAATTCTAAATATAAGATAATTCTATTTAAATTAAAGGTTTCATATTTGCAAGCGCAATACAAATTTGGTTATATTCAAAATAAAATTGGTGCATTTTATTATGATTCAAATTATAAAACACGTGAAGCGCTCGTAGCTAAGTTTGCTTAACTGTACTTAACAAATCAGCAAAGTTAGGCTACGTCCGCCGCGGTCATGACTTGGATGGGTAACCGCTAGTGATACTACTGAGCGTGCACGTGCTTCGGAGGGCACGTTAAGCCGTCGGTCCCGGTAGTTATTTTAGGATGGCAGTCGTTATAGCATGGTGGTAGGGCATTTTGCGAATGCCCGCCTGGCTAGCTACCACCCTCAAGTAGAAAATCTATCGCCAAGCACCTGGCGGTGTGTTCCGGCTGCTGTCCTTGCGAGCCAGTAATACTACTAGGTTGGCCTGAATAAAATCTTTGACCACATCATCACTTACCCATCAGGTGAAATAGTGGTCAAAGGTTAACATCAGGCATAAAAAAACACCCAATAATACCAAGTCGATTAAGGAGTGACTAAAATTCAATAAATAAAACACCAAATTGATTTATTAACATAACTCTATTAATAATAAACGTTTTAACAACAGGCCATATGTACAACAACAACTATCTACAATCATACATGACGCCTTCGGGTGGCTCCGACCTGACACTGCTCATTCCAGGGACTTCTTGGTCGACACGAGGGACTGTGTTCCCACAAAACTATTATTGGGGAATATATAGGATTACCGCACTGGCGCTTTTCTGGCGTAATTAACCAATAATACTCACTTAGTATATAGTAGTGTAATGAAAAAAAAACAGAGATAACTAGGAGATACATATTAGACAACGTCGCGGGACATTATTCCAGTGTGAATACACCGCTTTGTTTTTTTTACTACAAAAAAATCTTAACATTGGACTCCCAAACTCAGAACTGTGATATGTCCATAAGCTCGCCCTTTATTACGTGGGAACAAAACATTAGATAGAAATTGATTTTTTTATGACGATGCCATAGATCCGACTGACCGAAGAGGGAAGTCTGTGAGAGATTTTGCATAAATAAATATTGCACCATTTTCTTCTTCGATAATGCGTGTAGAGGAAACGTTTTTTTTGCTTATCTAGAGCAGCTATAGACACGCCCCTGTAATATTCTTTTTTCAGCAACTAATTATTAAAGAAAATATTACCCTGCAAATCACAAATAATGGCCAGTTTTACCGCCATGATCAGAGGACCACCAGACAAATTTGAAAAGTTTTTGATAAAGAAGAATAATAGGAATCTATATACATATACTCTTTTCTTTATGCATATATTTGTTCAATGTGCTCCTTTGTTGGAGAAGAAAGCAGGATAATACGAAACATCGAATTCGTTCCTAACCCATTATTATACAGGAGCGACAGTGCTGGTTTACTTATACACTATAATATGTAATATCACGGCTTCAACTGAGATTTGATGGGTTAATATGGTTGGTTAACGAAAGCATCGATATGTACACGTCTTAAAGGCGATGGGACACCTGGAATGAGCTATTTGATCACTCTAGGACTATTTGTGCAAAAATAGAAGGCTAACTTACCCATGAGCAAGGAATAACCATAAACCTATAAAAAGGGGGACACCGCAGCACTCACATCAATTGCAACCCTAGCACACATATAAAAGCTACCAACTTAAAAAAATTGTAATTAACTTTCATCGTGCACACGTCTACATATGCCAAAGTTTTGATGCAAGTTTGGTGTCCTCCGGTTCAAGGACAAAAAAAAAATATTTAATATATATATTATTTTTTATCCTTTATACTGCTTCAATATCTAAATATGTTGCAATCATCTACTAATACAACATTTTATTTATTGATTAATCATACAAACTCTTCATAACCTCTCGGGGTTCTTAAACGTTTATTTCCTCGAGTGATCAAATCGTGTCATAAATGCTTACTGGCAAAGTAAGTAGCGTAAAATGGCGTTATAATAACAAAATACGTAAAACATACACGTACAAATATAAAACAGAAAGCATAAATCAAACAACTAACATACATACAAAATGTATAACTAAACTAAATACATCCATACAATTATTTGTAAATTAATAATTAGTTGTTTAGGAATCATTTAAGGTTACATAGCGTTCTGAACTTTGCAGTGAAATCTTTGGATAATACAGTATGTAGTAATCCTGCTTAATAAATAAACTTGTCTAAAATGGCGTCGCGAATAATTATCGCACACTATTGGTGTTTATAGTGTGCAGATGTCCATTCTACACAAATTCTCTAAACTTACATTTCTCTAAATTATTTATGGTCTTATTTTGTTCAAATTAAAATCTATATTTTGTTATTAAAAGTCAAATTCGTATAACGCGGATGACAGTCCTTCAAGTAGACTTTTGTGTTCAATTGTGGAATGTTTTACGCATATATAGTAGTAGATTTCCGGGCGCGGCTCCGCCCGCGCGTTTGTTGGTTATCGCGCAAAAACATTAACCTCTTTTTGAGCAGTTGGATAAAAACTATCCTATGTTTTTTCCCGGGTCTCAAACTATTTCCATACCAAATTTCATTCAAATCGGTCCAGTCGTTTTGGCGTGAAAGCGTAACAGACAGACAGACAGACAGAGTTACTTTCGCATTTATAATATTAGTACTGATTGTAACTTGGTGCTCTCAAAACTGATGCCAAATTGCCCACAATTCAATAATCATATTTTTAGAATAGCCATTTTAAGTGTTACACGAATGTAGATATTATTATGAACAGAATAAGGACTTACATATATTAGAGAATTACAAACTTACGAGAGGAAAAAAATATAGTCATGTGCGGGATATTCTCTGACAGACTGAGATAACATGACAGTACCGTCAGTACCGTCGTTGACCTTGCTAAGGTGACTTCGCGTTTGGTTGCTCTGCAATTCTTTGTTATTTTAAAGTGGAATAAAGTGAAGTTATATGGTTGAAATTTCCACTGCTTTGTAGCTAAGATACAGACGCTGTTAGTGGTTTTCATTACATCCAAATCGATCGCGTCGTTTGGAAGATCCTATTTTTCCTATCGTTTTTTAACCATCGTATTGGGTTGGTGCGACACCTACAGTTCAACTTACGTTGTACTACAAACAAGACTAATTCAAATAGTTTTAAACTTGTTAAAAATGACCCTACAATATTAGAAAACTTGAAATTTAGAATCTGTGTAGAATTCACACCCAGTGAGAGGTTATAAGCGGCCCCATTTTAGATTCGTTTCTTAAAATCGGGTTATACAAGTGTAATAACCCGAAATGTATCCCATAGCATATCGGGACAAAAAGTCTGATACTCTATATAGAGTGTAATACTACCAGCTGTAATTATGCCAAGTTTAGTCAGAATAGTTTCAGTCGTTTAAAATTGAAGTAGTAACAAATATCTGGGGGAGTTACGCAAGTCGTAAGAACATTTCTGTATTTAAGTAGCAATCAAATGTTTTACACTAGATTTAGGGCTAACACTCTTGACGAGAAAAGACTTGAAAAATGAGGCCATGGAGTATATTCACTATCCTAGAGCACATATTGTAATCTTATTTTTAAATTGTTATTTATAAAAATATTGACAAGTGGTTCATTTTTTATTTATAAAAATATTCCAATTTCAAATTATTCTCCTCGATATTTTTTTACTTTATTCATTATAATCAATATTAGTAGTACATACTTTATATTTCTTTTTTATTATTTAATGGATTCGTTGCTTACTGTCATAATTCTGATAATGACCATTCATGCTAGTTTCATAGGTCACATGGATCTTTACTTTAGAAATATGGTTGGTATTTAGAGTGTAGAATCAACCAAACAATTAAAGACCATGATCATTTGTCTAAACTAAATAAATAATTTAAGAGCACAATAACTGTTTTATTTAATGAAATATTATTATTATTTATATATTTTTATGAGGGTAGTTTATCTCACAGACCAATAAAGTAGTTGAAACGGAGCCCAGCGCGCGATAGGATTGAATCCAAAAATAACTATGCTCAATTCAACCTGCACCTTTTAAGTGTATACCAACATAGCTGAGCGTGAAAGGGTCAGATTGAGAACACTAAACATTTCACTGTAACCAGATTGAATGCTGCATCATTTCTGCATACACTTGACACAACACATCACGTTGTCGACTGCCTTATAATGAATCCTCATTATCCAAGTCCTTCACAAGCATTTCCCTATCCGGTACTCAAGTGGTTGACACAAACAATAGTCTTATCCCCAGTTTCTGGAAGGTTTGTCAAAGTCAACTCCAACATTGTGTGGCTTATGTGGACACCACCACAATTTTGCCAATGTCACATAGACCATCAAACGAAGGAGATTGTTTAGTTTTGATCTGTTAACTGAATACTGAACGCTCATTAGGCAATGTCACATAGTTACATAGACCATCAAACGAAGGAGATTGTTTAGTTTTGATCTGTTAACTGAATACTGAACGCTCATTAGGCAATGTCACATAGTTACATAGACCATCAAACGAAGGAGATTGTTTAGTTTTGATCTGTTAACTGAAAATTGAACGCTCATTGGGCGATATCACATAGTTAGATAGACCATCATACGAAGGAGATTGTTTAGTTTTGATCTGTTAACTGAATACTGAACGCTCATTGGTCGCTTGTCACGTCATTGGTTACCTTTGACCAATGGGCGTCTAGTATTACATGTAGTAGCAGTAGAATTCTTTATGCTAGTTCGTCCAGGGAGTACTGCTACCATACAAATTTCTATGGCCAAGCAATGTTCACATTACTGTGTTCCGGTACAAAGGGTGCCAGTGCAATTGCTGGCATATGAGAACTTTGTCTCAGGGTGATGGCAGCAGTTTGTCATTGGAAAAATGCATCTATTATAGGCAGAGGTTACCGCTTAACTTCAGGTGGGCCTGTGCTTGTTTCGTCACAAATGAAAAAATAAATTCATTACAAACTTACAATTACAGAAAAAATTATGGTCATGTGAGGGATTCGAACCCGCGCCATCCACTCCTATAGCCGGGGTATACTCACCACTAAGCCAATAACGCGGGTTGGAATGCCGCATATGACTATAATTTTACCTCTCGTTGTAATTTTGTAATGTAACCCGCAGAGCACGCGTCATTGCAAAAATGTAAATATTAATAAAAAGTATACAGTCAGTCGGCTAATCAAGACTTTGACTAACATTGGAGAAACTAGAGGTCTATGGCCCCTTTCTCGACCTTCAAGTAAAGTCTCCAGGAGGCTAATTGCTGGTTTAAGTCACAAGTAACCATGCATATGAAATTCACAATGGCTTAGTAGTACTAACCCACAGTAAATGTGACCACTAACTTACTTCTTGGTTCATCTAAGATTTTTATAGGTTTCAAAAAAAGGTTGTTATTGCAAACTCCATATTGGGTAAAAACTTCTGGATTATATTTTTTTTTTACAAATGAATGAGTTGTTGACAGATTTTTAACAAATATTTGAATTTACTTTGTATATCCTTCAAAGAACCATTGAGTTGTTCATCAGAAGTCCGCTTTCTATTGTGAAACTGAAAAAAAACATGATTTTAACTTTTACTAGCCGAGCTAACTTTAACCAGGAAGTAAATAATTGATACTTTACTTGAAAGTCATGAAAGAGGACCATACAGTTATTAACTATCTATGAAATATGCACAGAATTGATTATCTGATGTGATGAAGTATACACAAATTATTAATACTACCTAATAAAGTGTCCTAACCAATCCAATAATGAATTCACACAAGCAATCAACCACTTGTTGACGTATCTCCACAAGTAATCGAGTACCCGATGAAATCCACACAAGTCGACTATCACATGTCTAGATAAGTGATTGATTACCTGATCGTCTACACTAGTGGTTGATTACCCTATAATGAGACCGCAGCCAAACTTGAACTGTTGCTTCGCCTGGTTGGCCATGCCGGAGAGGGCAAAGGTGAAGGGTAACGGCTGGAGTTTCTTCTCGAGAACTGCGCCAATGTTCCAGTTTGAGTCGACCATTCCTGTAGGGACGATACAAAAATAAATTTATATTATGGAAAATTATCCTATTTTACTTTTATTATATTAGGGTGGTGAAACTTGCATGTGGCCAAGCTATTGCCCAACTAAGGTAACAATTTTTTTTGTTTTTTATAGCTTATAGGCTAACCTTTGACCACTATCTCACCTGAGGGTAAGTGATGATGTGGTCGAAGTTGTTCAGGCTAGCCTAGAATTACTGGCTCTCAAAGACAGTTGCCGGAACACACCGTTAGGTGCTTGGCGACAGATTTTCTATTTGAGGGTGGGAGCTAGCCAGGCGGGCATTCGCAAAATGCCCTACCACCATGCTGTAACGACTGCCATCGTAAGACAACACCCGGGACCGACGGCTTAACGTGTCCTCAGAAGCACGGAAGTGCTCAGTAGTAATGTCACCAGCGGTCACCCATCCAACTCATAACCGCGGCGGACGTTGCTTAACTTAGCTGTTCGATTAAGAACGGCTAAGCAAACTTCGCTACGAGCGCTTCAAAATTATGGTTTTATGGGCAACTAGCTTTCCGGGCGCGGCTCCGCCCGCGCGTATGTCGGTTATCGCGCAAAAACATTAACCTCTTTTAGCGCAGTTGGATAAAAACTATCCTATGTTTTTTCCCGGGTCTCAAACTATTTCCATACCAAATTTTATTCAAATCGGTCCAGTAGTTTTGGCGTGAAAGCGTAACAGACAGACAGACAGACAGAGTTACTTTCGCATTTATAATATTAGTACTGATTATAATAAGTGATATATAATTATGTATATAATACTTATACAGGGTTATTGGTATAATGCTAACAACCTCAAAGGGTTGAGTTAAGCTAGTCCTAACAAACATTTTGAGATTAATATTTTTTTGTTAATTTATTTTTGTGTTTATTTATATGTTTTTGACGGAATAAGCACGAGGACCACTAGATGTTAAAGTCTCTTGTGCCTGTAATGTATATTTCATATTTTTTATTACTTTGCTCGATGTCAATATTCAAAACTATTCAAAGGGAGCGCGGCGCGGTCCAGTGTTGCCGCGGCGGTCGCTCTTAGCTCGGAGAAGGCATTGTCTTTTACTACGAGACACAAAACTTTTTTAAGTTTTGTGTCTCGTACGTGTTTCAGACAGTACTAGAAAAAAATATTGTTTAAATTATAAATTAATAAAAGACTTTGTAATTAAAATTTAAAACAGTAAGTTTTCTCACTAGGTGGACTGACGACATCGTGAAGTCGCTGGTAGCCAATGGTTACAAGCGGCTAATAGCCGTTCTTTGTGGCGCTCTATGGGGGAGGCCTTTGTTCAACAGTGGACTTCTTCCGGCTGATGATAATGAAGTTTTTCATGTAGTAGTAGTTTTCATGCTTCAGAGGGAACGTTAAGCAGTCGGTCCGAGTTGTTGTCTTCGATGATGGCAGTCGTTATCTACTACCCTCAAGTATTTGTACTTGAGGGTAGTAGTCTGCACGCACCTAGCAGTATGTTCCGGCAGCAGTCCTTGAGAACCACTAAAATTACAGGCACATGAGACTTAACAACTTGTGTCTCATGGTGACGGACACAGTGCAATATGTGACGAAATGCATCTGCTACAGGTAGAGGTTACCGCTTAACATCGGGTGTTGGGCCGCGGGCCTATTACATCACAATCCGATAAAAATATACTTTGAGATAGCATTATCACAGCATATAATGAAAAAAAGTGAAGGTGTTTTTAACTCTGTAAATTTCCGAATGTATGGGGTGTGGTATACTGAAGGTAAATTTAGTGTATTTTAAAAATCCAGTTTTTACTAATATTTCAAAAAGTATAGCACCAACAGAGTATAGAGTGTTAATATTATAAGACATGAAGAGTAATGAGTAACCTCTAAAGACTAGATCCGCTTTGGGTATGTTCACTTGGTATCCGATGGTGCCCACAGACTCCATCCCTCTGAATGATGTGTCGATTTCTGCTACAATCTGAAACATTGCAATAACAAGGTATTGATTCGTAAATTTTACTAGATTCGCCCCGCTGTTTCACCCCCGTATATAATGATGAAAAGTGATGATGATGATGAAAATATGAATCCAGGACGTAGACTACGTATATTCCAAGTTTCATCCTAATCGGTTCAGCCGTTTCAACGTAAAAGACAAACATACACCCTTACAAACTTTTGCATTTATAATATTAGTGTAATAGGATTCAGGAAAGATGGACAGGCCAAAATGTAAAATATTAGTTATACATAAATATTATAGTTACATTTTGTTTTAAATAAATAGTAGAATCAATCTAAGAATTATTATTTGAATAATAAATAATACAATTGTAATTAAATATACGCTTAGGGCCTGTTTCAGAATGTTCTAGTAAGTGCCGGTTATACTACCCAGAACATATTTATTAAATAAACACTGTCTTTGTGTTTCACAGTCATCGATTTAGCCTATCCATCGGTTAAAGCGTAGAGTCGCCAATGGCCTTGAGCATCTGGGCCTAATCGAGCTTACTTTACCAGCGCATCGCCGCAGTTAATAAACAAACGTTGGGCGCTCGCTGCACAAATATAACGGTCAAAGAATATGCAGATGCGCGATACGCTCCGGTAACATGGCACTTTACTTCGCATACGCTTACTCCTGGTTCAGATATGGAATTATACTCTGGGGAAGTAGTCCAATGATAGAATATCTCTTTATACTTTAAAAAAATGCATCCGTATACTTGCCAATATCAAAAACCAATGTCACGTTGTTTGTCCGCGATGGACTCCTAAACTACTGAACCGATTTTAATTAATGCAATTTGATCTAGATTGAAAGATAGGATAGCTTACATCTCAATTTATAGTTCGTAGAATTACCCGTGGCGGGTCACTAGTAAATATATATATATTGCGCAAATGTCATTTAAACCACACTGCATACACGGCAAGAAAATATTATAACCACATTTTAAAGTTTATCACACTAGCTATGAAGTCAATGGCCGGAAGACTGGACTGAATCGACGGTGGTTCCCCTGCATAAGAAAGGATCAACACGCAAATGTGAGAACTACCGCACCATCTCACTCCTCTCCCACGCCAGTAAAGTGCTCTTGCGAATTTTAAACAAGAGGCTGGACGCCTACATTAGTAGACAGATATCCAAAGAACAAGCCGGATTCGTAAGAGGCAGAGGCACGAGAGAGCAAATCCTAAACATAAGGCAACTCATTGAAAAATGCAGAGAACACAACATTAGTGCTATATTGTGCTTTATTGACTATGCCAAAGCCTTTGACTGCATAAATTGGAACAAGATGTTCAGTGTCATGATCGAAATGGGAATACCAGACCATCTTACATTTCTCGTACAAAACCTTTATCGAAATAGCAAATCAAGAATAAGGCTAGAAAACGCTACATCAAATCCCTTCCAAACAGAACGAGGAGTGCCTCAGGGATGCATTCTTTCGCCATTACTGTTTAATCTCATAGGCGAGCATATAATGAGAAGAGTCCTGTATGACTGGAATGGTGGCATACGAGTAGGGGGTCACTTGCTGAATAACCTACGCTTTGCTGACGACACCACGATTATAGGTGCCTCTGAAACTGAACTGGCTGAACTCCTGACCAGAATAGGCAATATCAGCCAAGAATATGGTCTTCACATTAACAGGAGCAAAACCAAACGATGTTTGTAGACAGAGCGGGTACCATGCAGCGAACTAATGAGCTCCGTGACCTGGATGTTGTTCACAGATTTGTATATCTGGGATCACTAATCAGTGATGACGGCAACTGCGAGCAAGAAGTGATCAGAAGATCCCAGATGGCAAAGTCGGCATTTAGGAGGCTCGAGAAGGTATGGAGAAATAGAAGCATCAACCGCAAAACCAAAATAAAACTTATGCAGACCCTTATTTTCTCGATATTTCTTTATGCATCTGAAACCTGGACTTTGAAGTCTTGTGTGCGCTCGAGGATTGACGCATTCGAAATGTGGTGCTGGCGTAAAATGCTCCGAGTATCCTGGACAGAACGCCGGACTAATGAGTCAATCCTCAGAGAGCTCAAAATTAAGTCAAGACTGTCAACTATATGCATGCAGAGAGTTTTAAAGTTCTTCGGACACACAGTCAGGCGAGACCCAGACAGTCTAGAAAGGCTTATGATTACTGGCTGTGTTGAGGGCAAGAGAAGTAGAGGACGCTCGCCAACACGATGGACAGATGCTACTCAGGGTGCAACACAGTCAACCCTTCAGGCCGCCATTCAGATGGCATAGGACAGGTCAGCTTGGAGAGCAGTGGTGGCGCAGGCTGCACGCCATAATCACGTCCCTCAGTCATGAGGATACGACTAAGAAGAATGAAGTATACAATACTCGTGACTTAAGTCTATTAATTCACGGCGTTTAGCACTCTCACTAAGGCGTTAAGTTCACGCCGTGTATTTACTTAGGTCACGAGTACCGTGTAGTATTTATAATTTCTAGTAGATACCTGTAATTGTTCACTGGCTTGTTTGAAGTAGCACATGTGGAAGTTTGCCGGACTGACCGTCGCCGATACTTCAGCATCTGAAATCAATAATAAATGCATTTGATACAGAAGTCGATAAGCTGTTCCGCGTTATAGTTGATGATATGCCGCCGTAGGCCAGACTTCCCATATAAACGTAACAACAAAATCAATTGTAACTCAAGCATAATTATATAAGGATAGTATTTATTACATTAAAGGATAACATTTATATAAAACAAGTACAAATTAATTAAAAATCAAAAAACCCGACTGTAACTTATTTATTTTCGTTAACGTTTTATCGTTCCATTGAAATTAAAACATTTACGGAATCGTTTCTTAAAGGCCTTCATTTTGGTTACCCACTGAAGGTCTGAGTAGTATTACCACTAGAGGTCACCAATCCAAGTCATAAAAACATGATGAGTTAATGAACTTACCATCCATAGTGTACCTGGCAGCAGCCGAAGTGAATGCTATCTCTCCGCCCATGACTCGCGCGCCCGACTGGTAGATTAACTCCGCGCCCAGCGCAAGTCCTTTTGTCACTGACTAAAGGGACACAGACAAAACAGAATTGAAGACTTTCAAAGGAGTTAAAGTGGGAACCCACGTGTTTTAACCGATTTTACAAAAAAGTAGGAAGTTCTCAATTCATGTTTTTTTTATGTTTGTTACCTCAGAACTTTTGACTGTGTGAACCGATTTTGATAATTCTTTTTTAATTTGAAAGCTGATGCTTGTCGTTTGGTCCCATTTAAATTTCAAATCAATCGGTCCAGCCGTTTTTGAGTTACACTCCAATAACTGAATAATATTTGTGATAGAAGAATAATAAGATCTTCAAGATAGAAGAATAAGATTTTTTTTATGATATAGTCGTTGACTGTGAATGATAATCGATCCCGATAAGTAGCAAGGGTCACTAAAATACCGGCACTCGCACGGTGAGTCCATGGAATGATAAGTAATTAGGCTATAGATATGATAATATGCACAACTATGACCAAAAACCTAGTAATTAATTCTAAAAATTATATCAAATAATTTTTCATACTACAGAATGTGTCATATTGTTTTCACTGAGTATATAAAATTTTTTTCTACTTTATTATATGCAAAAAAAGCTGAGGGCCGGCGCTGACTGACGTCGCGTTATAATATTAACGAGAAGATAGTTAGCCTGTAGGTTATTAGGTTAACCAGCTTCTCGTTAATTTCATATCGCAAACCCGCGAAAAGTAAGTCTTAAAACTGAAAAAGTAGTATACAACAAGTTTAGAACTCAGAATTGATTTTTCTTCATACTCTTTATTTATATTATTAAGAGCAACATAGTTTGGCTATGCAAACCTCTTTAGAACTAAATTATTACCTATACTTAATGTAGAAATAACTATAGTTATTTTTAAAGAGTTAATTATATTACGGGGCTTATATGTATTATAACCCCCAATACTTGCACAGTGTTTAGCTACACATAGTACTAACTGAAGTTTGTTAAAGTGATGCAATGATTATTGGTAGCCCCAACCTAAATTCAAATTCAAATTCAAATTCAAAATCATTTATTCAATTTAGGCGTCTACGACGCTCTTATGAAGGTCAATTACAAATTTTAATATTGAAATATTCTACATTGTACTGCCACGTTCAGCAAAAAAAGTTTATAGAGCCACTGCGAGAAGAACGGGCAAGAAACTCGGGGCCATTCTTTTAAACGTCTTTTTACAATGTGTTATAAACAATATAATACAATTATTACAATATTTGTTTAAATTACGTAGGAGACATGTGATGGCTTGGCAGAGGTGGAATTTTCCAAGCATTTTTGTCGTTTAAGTAATCACAAACTGTGTAGTAGGATTTCTTCATCAAAATATTTTTCACGTGCAATTTGAATTTTCCTTCTGTGAGCATTGTAATATGTTCGGGAATTTTATTATAAAACCGCACACAATTACCTAAAAAGGACCTTTTATTTGTCTTTGCTAATCTAAAACATGGTACCGTTAATTTATATTTGTTCCTAGTGTTGTAATGATGGTTGTCACTGTTTAATTTAAATTTATTCAAATTTTTCCGAACATACATAATATTTTCAAAAATATACAGACTCGGTAAAGTTAATATATCAATTTCTTTAAAAAGATCCCGTAGAGATTCCCTAGGATCCATTTCATATATGGCTCGAATTGCACGCTTTTGTAAGATAAAGATTGTCTCTATCTCAGCTGCAGCTCCCCACAGCAATACACCATACGACATAATACTGTGGAAGTATGCGAAATAAACTAGCCGTGCAGTAGCTACATCTGTTAACTGTCTTATCTTACAAACTGCATATGCAGCAGAACTAAGTCTTCCGGCTAGATCATGTATATGTGGATCCCACTGTAAAGTTGAATCCATTTTGATTCCCAGAAAGACTGTCGCTTTGTCAATAGAGAGTTTATCTAGGCCAAGCTTAATGTTTGGTTCAACATAAGGAACATTTGGTAATGAAAACTTTAAACATTTGGTCTTTTTTGAATTTAACAGAAGATTATTAGCGGCGAACCATCCAGAGATCATAGATAACACATTATTTACATGAATGAGTTCACTATCTTTCCTATCTACTTTAAAAATCAGAGAGGTATCATCCGCGAATAAAACAATATCACAGAAATCTTTGACCATGCAAGGCAGATCATTAATATACGCTAGGAACAGAAAAGGTCCCAAAATTGATCCCTGCGGTACACCTATTTTTACGAAAGACCCGGAAGAAGTATTGCCATTTATTCCAACCATCTGTAGCCTGTCAGACAGATATGACTCTATTAGATTCAAAGCTTTTCCACGAACACCATAGTGTGAAAGCTTACCAATCAGAGTGCAGTGTTCTACACAGTCGAATGCCTTGGAAAGATCACAAAATACGCCAATAGCATCATGTGAACTCTCCCAGGCTTCAAGTATATGTGACATCAATTGAACACCTGCATCTGTTGTCGATCTGCTCTTAGTGAAACCAAACTGATTCTCATTCAATATATTATGCTCATTAAAATGAGATAAAAGTTGTTTGAGCATAATTTTTTCGAATACTTTACTCAGAACGGGTAAGATGGAAATAGGTCTATAATTGCAAGGGTCAGATGCAGCCCCCGACTTCAAAATTGGAGTGATTTTACTTAGTTTCATTAAGTCGGGGAAACTTCCTCTATCAACACAAAGATTGAATATTGTTACTAAGTATGGTGCAATAATGCAAATAATAGACTCTGCCACTTTAACTGACATACCCCACAAGTCTTCAGTACTCTTTATGTTTAAACTTTTGAATGTCTTTATAATTTCAAAGTTTGTCGTGTATCTAACTAGGTGGACTGACGACAACGTGAAAGTCGCGGATAGCCAAAGGCTACAAGCGGCTGATAGCCGTTCTTTGTGACGTCCTATGGCGGATAGGGTTGGGCAGTATTTAAATTACTTGTAATTAAAATACGTAATTGAAATACAAATACGTATTTGGTATTTTTGAAATGAAATTCTCGTGAGTTTCACACATATTTAAATATTATAAATTATACCGGCAAAAACACTCACGTTGGGGATCGAATACGTCGACACGGGTTTCGAGCATATCAGATGCTCATCATCAGGGCGAGTGCGTAGCTGCGTCTGCGAGCTCCGTCGGGAGCTCTGCGGAACGCGGTCCACGCGGTTATTCGACCGCCAACGTGAGTGTTTTGCCGGTTTAATTTATAATATTTAAATACGTATTTGGTATTTGCTTCGATCAGAAATACCTAGATATAGGGTCGGCGCAAAAAATACATCTCGATAAATAACAGCTCACTTGCGGCGTGAGCTCTTATTTTGATTAGTTCGGTTGGAACACAGCCAACGCACACGTTATTCAAAATGCCACAATGCGTATTTAAGTTCTAAGAATAATGCCCAAAAAAGCAATTTATCTTCCAGAGTGTCTTAATTTTGGTAAGTACATGTGAAATAAGTTATATTTTAAACTTTAATTTAATCAATAATATTATTTGTTTAACAAAATTACCAATTTTTAACCACCGCTGAGAATGTTTGGCCAAGGCCAAATACGCGCCAAGGCGAATGTTTGGCCAACATTTAGTAAACAGAAATATATATGCATGGAGTAGATTTGTATTGTAATAAAGTACTTTATTTGTTAGGGTGTAAGGTTGATTTCACTATGAAAGTTATTTAACCTACGTCTTTTCAGTTTGTATCGTTTTCTATGGTGCATACTCGTAATATTTAAAGGATTTGTGACTTTATTACAAGGTGCTGTCGTTGTGATTAGGTTGAACTTGAAAGCTTTTGTCTCAGTTTCGTTAATAAATGAATGTAGGTATATAAGCATATGTTTACGCGGACAGCATTGAGCTTTGATTTTGTATGTGACCCGAAATCTAGTTGTATTCCTGATCGAAGGGTATTTGTATTTCAATTACTTCCTTAAAATGTTTTTTGTAATTCGTATTTCAAATACTTGAGCCTTCAAAATACATTTTTTAACATTAAGATACATTCAAACATCGCGATCGTCAGTGTGAGTGCGAGGTGAGTGTAATGATAGTAAAGTACCTATTAGATTTGGCAACAGTTTAATTCACTCTCCAACAAGAGGCTATTTGTCAGACATTTAAAAATCTAGTGTTCATGAAAGGAAACTGGCTTTACTGATTATTAATCTTGTTTTCAACCCGTGCTGGTCTAGAACTAGATTATTTATTTTGTATATAGTAATTCAATTAAAAATAGCTAAACCACTGAGACGAATTACTTAGCATTCCATGGATTCACCGTGCGGGTGCCGGGTCCATAGCGTTGCAGAGGAAGAGGCTTGAGGGACCTGAGACTTGCAACCCAGGAGTAGGGTTAAGGGGGCCATTTACAATGCATCAACGCTCCCCTTCCCGCTCGAGCCTCCTCCCCTACCTAACCAAATTTTAGTAAGATCCTACTAATGCCGCTTTAGATACACGTTCTAGGATGGAAGTTACGGTTGTTCTTGGCAGGCCAAGGTCTTTAAGTAGCTCTAACTTCTACAGCATATATATTAACCACATAACCGTTTTTTATATTTCTAATACCTAACGTAGAGATATTTTGTATTTCGTATTTAACTACTGACAGTATTTTTTAATTTGTATTTCAATTAAAGCAAAGCATGTATTTTGTCCAGCCCTGATGGCGGATGCCTTTGTTTAGCAGTGGAAGTCTTCCTGATGATGATGAGGGTCAAGTAAGGGTCAGTTTACTTATCAATAAAATTACCTGTAAATAATGCAAGACGAAGACAGATGATCTGTCGCTGAAGTCCGGCTTGCCAACGGCCATTGCCAGTGTGTAGTCCGATCCTTTGTATTCAACTGTGCCTTGCGTTGCTGTCAGCTTGCATTCTTGTATCTGGAACAAGGTACACAATTGTATTTAACATGGTGGTTAAAACTTTAACGACTTCCAGATAATTTCAAAATTACAAATTTACGAGTGGAATTTTTTTAACTCACGTGCGGGATTTGAACCCGCTTCCATATATTCCATACTTCATAACTCAAATTTCTCCTATCGTTCTATAACCATCGTATTGGGATGGAGCGACATCTATAGTTCAACTTACGTTGTACTATAAACAAGATTAATTTTGCAATTAGCTTTAAACTTGTTAATGACGATGCAGCCTTATAATTTAAATATTTTTATGTTAGCAATAACGCATGCTCTGCGGATTACATTACAAAATTATGTGCGGGATTCGAACCCGCGTCCGTCCACCCTTTATGCCGGGATATGCTCTGACCGATTGAGCTAACATGACGATCAGATCATACCCCGGCTAAAGGGTGGATGGACGCGGGTTCGAATCCCGCACATGGCTTAAATTTTTCCGCTCGTAATTTTGTAATGTAATCCGCAGAGCATGCTTCATTGCAAAAATAAAAATATTAAGACTTCCAGATAATTCTCTCAAACGAAAGTAATTGAGTAAGATGGGGGAAGACAGCCAAAAACAAAACTTTGCTACATTTTTCACGAGGGTTCTGATTGAACTGATTATTACAACCAGCTCTTACTGGTAGAGTGAAAGGTGAACCTTGATAGACATTAATCAACCAAAAACTGATATATATACCTGTAACAGATGCATTTCGTCAAAGTGTCAATTGTACCGTCACCTTGAGACATAGAGTTGTTCAGTCTGTGCATGTAACTTGACTTGCTCTCAAAGACTGCCACCATGCTATAACGACTGCCATCGTAAGACAACAACCGAGACCAGACGGCTTAACGTGCCCTCCGAAGCACGTGCACGTTCAGTAGTAATGTCACCAGCGGTCACCTATCCAACTCATGACCGCGGCGGACGTTGCTTAACTATGCTGATCGGTTCAGAACGGGTAAGCAAATTTCGCTAAGAGCGCTTCGAAAATTATTTATTGTATTTATCACTTGCGAATGAAGTTATGGTAGTTCTTATGTTGTTCATTTTAAAACTCAAATTCGTATAACGCGGATGACAGTCCTTAATGTTGACTTTTGTGTTCAATTGTGGTATGTTACGCAAATTCAGTCGTCAAGTAACGGTGCTCTCTAAACTGATGCAAAATTGCCCACAATTTTATAATCATATCAATAAGCGCTTCTAAATAACTGGAGTAGGTGCTACCATCGCCCATGTCATGGGGAATGGACTAGTAAGACCCAATCATGATAGCGCATGGCGTCGCGAATTTCACAGTACAATGCGAGGAGAATTTGCTTTTATGGGCTGTTGCAACGCGGTGCCTTAAAAGAGCGAGATCTGACTCGAACTTGGTGAGTTTTTTACTATAAATTATTGTGGGCTCCTCAGTGTAATTATCTATCATCTGTTGAAGATGAGAATAAACACAAGGCATTTCGGCTACGCGCAGCAGAAGTAATATACGGATTTCTAAAAATAAATTACAAAAACAGTGGGTAACAGACGCCTTAATTTGATTAATGAACAGTTGTGATAGAGTAGTGTACTTAATTATTGTCTGTGATAGAGTAGTATACTAAAAATATTTTGTACTCCAATAATTTGTTTCATATGATTTTCGCTTAGCAAGCGATAGTGCTTGTGATCATATTTATAAATATAGAAGGGTAGCGATATCATACCGAGAGTTAAGTGTTTGAAAAAACACTTCTTTCGATCAGATGAAGTCTAGTAGTCTGGTTGATGGCCGCGCACTGTCCCCTATGACGGTTAAAGAAATACAATTGGAGCAAAAAATTTCGGCAGTAATGCCAAGTCCCAGGTGGCTGAGATGGTATTAGGCATCCGACGCGGGTTCGATTCCCGCCTTGGGCATAAAATTTTGTACTCCAATATTTGTTTCATAGTATACTTAAAAGTTGGGCAAGGGCACGAAGAATGGATTCTCCACCAACTTGCACAGCCTCACATGTTTGGGGGGTGGCCTTGGTGAGCCGGGTCGCCCCTCCACAGGCGCAGAGGCCCGATTGAGTTCGGACCTACCGCAGGGGCAAGATGGTGACTGCTAACGCGACCCTGTCTTGCCACCCCTTGTTAGGACTTGCGGAGTACTGCTCACGGGGGGTTCAAGTCCTACACATCCCCTTCCGCCACCCCCATGGTGGAAGGGTAGTGCACATCAAAAATCCGTGATTATTAAATACATAAAGTGCTATTCTAGCCTGGCACACCACGGGGGTTATTATATATAATAATAAATATTTATTTTGCTATTTACTAACACATTTTTAACCCCCGTGGTGTGCCAGGATAGAATTGCACCTCCCCATTTCATCCCATGTGGGTGTTGACAAAGTCGACTAAGGGAAAAATACTATTAGAAGGTGGGTAGCAGCGCCTTGGTAAGAATCTTGCACTGTGAACCCCAAGCCGCCTGCCAAGCGTGGGGATTATGGCAAACACCCCCTATGTAGGGGAGGCTGTGTTCAGCAGTGGATGATCTGGCCGATACAGTACAGTATGTTGCTATTACTAACATTATTATTAATAATAAATATTTACGTTCCCTCTTCTTCACAAAGCATCATAAGGTTTGATTTATATTATGTGCTCAATGAGTGGCAAGCCATGTGGCGTTTCTCACATCACATCAGCTTAGCAGGAAATTCACTCGATATTGTCACTAGATGTATGTTTATATTATGTTTTTGTATTTTTCTAATAAATCAACATATTGTAAATATATTTTAACAAAATATGGTTACATATTTTGTTAAAATATATTTAAAAAAATGTGTTAGTAAATATATCTCTTGTTGCTTGTGTATTTTTTTTATGCTGGCTTGATTTGGTTTAATAAACATGTTATTGATACATATCATGCAGAGCTGATATTGTCCATTCTTGAATGAAAAATTGTTATCATTATATATGATGCAAATGGATTTATGACGTACCTGTGCAGCCCCTTTGACCCTGACTTCAGGTGTCAGCTGGTGGATAGCATTGAAGTTGATATTCCCAGATGGATCAACATCACCAAGAAGGACTGGGAATGCTTCCGTGGGTGATATTTGTTTTGTGCCAATGTATGTTCCTCCAAACTTGTAGCCATTCTGTGCTGAGCTCATTGTTAGTGTGTGGGATACCTGAAAATGGATATCAAATTATTTAGTTAAGTTACCTGGTGCTATGTTGTGTTAGAAAATTAAAGAATTGGCATGTCATGAGAAGGGCACCTCTGCCTTAAGCGTGTGGATGGACATAAGGCAGAGGAAAGACAAAGAAGGTATGGAAGGACTGCATGAGCTATGTATATTAGGTAATAGTACTATGATTATATGTAATAGAGCAGAGTGGAAGATGCATATGCAGTTCGTAAGATAAGACAGCTAACAGACGTAGCTACTGCTAGGCTCGTTTATTTCGCGTATTTCCACAGTATTATGTCTTATGGTATATTGCTGTGGGGAGCTGCTGCTGAGATAGAGACAATCTTTATCTTACAAAAGCGTGCAATTCGAGCCATATATGAAATGGATCCTAGGGAATCCCTGAGAGATATTTTTAAAGAAATTAATATTTTAACTTTACCAAGTCTGTATATATTTGAAAATATTATGTATGTTCGTAAAAATTTGAGCAAATTTAAATCAAACAGTGACACTCACGATTATAACACTAGGAATAAAGATAAAATAGCGGTGCCAGGTTTTAGATTAGCAAAGACAAATAAAAGGTCCTTCTTAGGAAATTGTGTGCGGTTTTATAATAAATTGCCCAAACATATTACAACGCTCACAGAAAGAAAATTCAAGTTGCATGTGAAGAATATTTTGATAAAGAAATCTTACTACACAGTTTGTGATTACTTAAACGACAAAAATGCTTGGACTGGTTCGCCTCTACCAAGCTAGCGCCTAACACCTACGTAATGTAAATTAAGTATTGTAATAATTTTATTATATAGTATGTACCAAACACATTTTTAAAAAACGTTTAAAAGAATGGCCCCGAGTTTCTTGCCCGTTCTTCTCGCAGTGGCTCTATAATTTTTGTTTGCTGAACGTGGCAGTACAATGTAGTATATTTCAATATTAAAATTTGTAATTGACCTTCATAAGAGCGTCGTAGACGCCTAAATTGAATAAATGATTTTGACTTTGACTTTGACTTTGAGAACACAATATGTTGTTCCAATAAAACTATTAGGAACATAATGAGCATAGTGCACATAAGTGCATAGTGTTAGGGTATTTTACGAATGCCTGCCTGGCTAGCTACCACACTCAGTAGAATATTTATCGCCAAGCACCTAACGTGTGTCCCGACAGTTGTCGTTGAGTGCCAATAAATGTAGGTTATAAAATGTTTGACCCCATCCTCACTTAGGCCCGGTGCTGACTGATGATGACCATTTTTTTTCCTAGTCAGGTTATTATTAAACATATCACAATGACTATATTATTCATATTACTTTATTTCGATAAAATAAGACCATATCTTCTTGAACTGATGATGTGTTCATGATGAGAAACTTAGAATTTACAAATCAATGATTTTTATAAATGAGTTTGGTTTTAGTTACATTTAATGATATGGGTGTACAAACATAACCAAAATATCCTTAAGAAAAGTGTATCTTGTTTTGTAACACTCAAATGTTTGAATAGTATTAATTTAATGTGAAATTGGAGATTTAGCTAACATATGATTGTGGAAGAGTGAAAACACTTAAAAGGTGCTTTCAACAATGTTTCACTACTGTATTTCCTTATTACTGAATTAATCATTATATTTTATTATTATTATCACAAACTAGGCCTACCTGTACATTTGCACAATCATAAATTACGGTGGAATAAAAAATAATGCACCTTTGTGTGTGAACAGGCCTATAAATCTAGAATAGGATTTAGCTCAACTTCATATGAAATAGTTTGCGTTACTGAACATGGGTTACTCTAATAACACATTATTTAAATTCAAAGATATAGGACAATTGCAGAAACACAAGTTGTTCTTATTGGTAGCAATCCAGGCGAGTACTAATGAAATGCCCTACCACAGAGATATGCTACTAGGACAAAATAAGCATATTTTGTCAATATTAAAATTAAAATAGACAAATTGAATTACAATACCTGGAAGTGGTTTGACAATGCTCTGTTTACCATCAGTTTACCACCTTCGAAATTGACTGGCATAATATCTAAAATAATAAATGAAACCATTGAAATGACAAAAAATGGTATAGTAGAAGTCTTAATAGACACACAATACAAGGCTCTGTTTAGTGTTTTGTCATTAAAATTATTGAATGTGCCTCGAGAGTTGGATCAAGTTTATGTATTCAAGTTGTTGTTGACAAAGGAGATATTAAAATTTCAACAATAACACAATTTATTCATAAATAGGACAGAATTTCATACAACCACTGACTAACATGTGCAAGTTTGTCTTCGATAATAATTTTACACTACAACTTTAAGTCAAAACATTTTTACTAAATTCGTGAAATTAAGTAGATCATTCTTGAATAATTTAGTTAATTTCATAGCAGTTCCAGTAGCATTACATCACGAGATAACCAAACTTTTTTACCGCAACATTACAACGTTTACGGCTTGTTTTCTGACTAAACACATACTAGCAGAAAATGAACACGATATCATATAGAATTTTAATTGAGTCTTTATTGAGCGAATAGACTTTAAAATATAATATTTATAGTACCTTTGCTTTTTTTATGGAGCTCATCGAGTGTTCCTGGATTTTCACGTTTATTGTCATCTTCTATGTTTTTTAAATCAGTACTTGTTAGTCCAGAGTTGGACACACGATACCTACTTGCCATAGCACCCATTTTATTGAAAAAATCCTCAATACCTCGCTAAATTCAATAAAAATCGATGAACATGTGCAATCAAACACAATTTTAGCGAATAAAAGACAATCGCTGTGACATAAAGCTGACAGGAGGAGCTGCCAACATAACAAAGCAAAATGTTTTGTAAAAAATCATAGACAAAACATATGTATAATGTAACTGTTATTAGTTGTATAAAATGTATCGTTATCATGCCTAATGTATTGGGACTTTAACATTGGGCATTGGGTTATTTGGGCAAAGAACATTATTATTTTAAAATAATACTACGTACATTGCGCATTGGGGCTAATACAGCATCATAGGAGGACGTATATATACTTCCTCCTAGATGGGATTAGTTCAATGTTCTGTGGAATGTAATTCAAAATATTTTTCCGTAAAAATAAGCTGAGTTATAGTCAAATCCATGATCCAAGAAGGTATAATATATATATTATTGTATCATGGTCAAATCGTATTATTTAATCGACAATCATTGTGATCATAATATTAGATTGTCGATTAAAGTTGAATAGTTTATTTGAAATAAATAGATAAGAGAAACCTTCATCGGTTGTGTATATAATTAAATATCCATATCATAACGAAACATGAATCTGTATCCTAAAATAATCAGTTTGTAAACAAAGATTATTTAGAAGAAATTCATGTGTAAACTGTGCGTCGTCTGTTACCCATAATCGAATTGACGTGCAGTGTTCTTTTATGTACATTTATATGTCGTACCGTACCCATATCTACAATGATGATACCCCCCACCCATGATGGTAATTGGTTATACAATTTTATGCCTAAGGCAAATACACTTTTTTTTTGTATAGGGTGTTGTTACACCTTATGTTACGAAGTGTGGTTTTGTGTATACTGCTAAAGAAAGTGTTATAGTTTTGTATATATGACCTGATTAAAAGCGATGCCTCATAAATATATAGGGAGGGAAATATCAGTATCTTAAGATTTATTAAATCAGGTTCACATGTGTAAATATACCATCCGTACGGGCTCTGCTGTCTGATGTAGTAGATAAATCTTAAGAAACTATGATAAATGTACATTCCAATATGGACCTAGCAGAGCAATGTTGTAAAGTGTTGCTGAAAGGTGAAAGGAACGTTGCGACTCCAGCGTAAAGATTAAACAGAACTTAGATTGTGAGTGGTGTGGTCTATGTCAGCAAAAACATAAATAAGAAAAGATTTCTTACGAAATGATCGACTAAGACACCAAAGCAACACAGCAGTTAAATAAATACTGATGTTGCCAAAAAAAAATGCCATTCATTTGTAGTCCGGTGAATGGGTGGATCAAAACGTTTATTTTGAACAAGTTTAAGTAAAGCTGAAGCTTATAAATATAGCAGATGTTATAACATGTAATCGACAGTTATATATAATTATTAGAATTAACCGTGATAGATTATATTAAATGGTATTTATTATAAAACTTATAAAAATAATTGTTAAATAAATTGATTGTAGAAATATACAATATTGTAATGATAACTCGAAGTGAATACATTGGAAAAAAAATGTAAAAGAAAAAAATAATATATATATATGTGGTAGCAAACATTATATGTGATGGAAAGTATTTCAAGATTTTGTGAGTGAACGTTCGTGGAAATTTTAAATAATAATAATAAATATTTTGAGAAAACATTATATAACTAAATGTAATGACTTTATGACGATATGATAATATGACTGACACGCTGGTCAGTCTCCGACCTTCCATTAGTCCCGGTAATACCACTGGCAGCGTCTGGTAGGACTAATATACGTTGAAGGTCAGGGGCTAAAAGGAAGTTAAAGGTCCCGGTAATACCACTGGCAGAGGGTGGTAGGACTAATATGCATTGAAGATCAGAGGCTAAAAGCCCTTTTAAAACAAGAACATAAAAAGTACTGCTGGTCAATCACTGTCCTGATACTTTACTGGAAGTCATGCGCAGCAGGTGATAGGTAGAGTATGACAAGGCCAGAGATCTGTTATATACTGCTGGTAGATCACTGCCCAGATACTTTACTGGAAGTCATGCGCAGCAGATGATAAGTAAAGTATGTCAAGGCCAGAGATCTGTTAAATGAAAATACTGCTGGTCGGTCACTGCTCTGATACTCTATTAGAAGTCATGCGCAGCAGATGATGGGTAGAGTATGTCAAGGCCAGAGACCTCTTATAACAATATAAAATGAAACTTCATGACTTGACATGACATGACTTGAAAAAAAAACATGAAATGAAATGAAACATGAAATGAAACATGAAATGAAACATGAAATGAAACATGAAATGAAACATGAAATGAAACATGAAATGAAACATGAAATGAAATAAAGTGAAATGAAAATTGAGGTTGTACTTCGAGAGCAAAGTACTGGTCAGTATGGCCGTGATAGATTATTTGAAAATTGACTTACTATGTAATGAAATATTTGTTCATCTTCACTTGATTAGCTTTAAGCTTAAGATTAAACAACTGGTTTAATGTGACATTCTCATTTCGTTTTAAATATACTCTGTGGTTTTTAAGAGGAAAATAAGTATTGGTTTAAATATCCATGTGTATACTTTATCTGTGGTGTGAATTTAATACTGTACCTAATTGTGTTTGTTGTTAGACTGTGATTAAGCATAATTATATGGATTATTATGATCACTTGAATCATTATTTGATGATAATATTACTGGAAGTATAATTTATAAGTAGCGAAATTGATCACGTGACAGTGTAAAGTACTTATTAAAAATAGTTTATAATTTGTTCCTTATTTATGATGTGTAAAAACATTGAAGATTTTATTATACTTATTGCCATATGTACTCGTATAGATCACTTGTATAATTATTTGATGTTATTAATACTGTAAGTATATTTTATAAGTAGTTTAACTGGTCATGTGACATTTGTTGAGATACTTATATAAAATAGTTTATATTATGTGCTTTATTTATATGTGTAAAAACATTGAAGATTTTATTATACTTATTGCCATACGTGAGCTTGAGATCACACAATTGTCAATTATAAAGATTAATGTGTTTGTGACGGTAGTCGCTTTGTCACCTTGTTTGTTCACTCACTGCGAGTAGCTTCAGTGTCTGTCGGACCGCCGTGCGGAGCGGACCTCTAGTGGTATCGAAATAGTCTTTAATGAAGAAGTGCTGCTCGATTCAGTGTCTGTCGGACCGCCGTGCCGAGCAGACCTCCAGTGGTGTGGAAATAGTCTTTAACGACGAAGTGCTGCCCAATCAAGATGTTGTGAAGTTAAGTAATTTATTATACTCTTTTTTTGGTATTATATAACGACGAATATGTCAATCAATAGTTGATAAGTGTAAATGAAGTGTATATAGTAAGTAAGTATCACATTGTTAAAAGACATTTAAAAGAATGGCCTCGAGTTTCTTGCCCGTTCTTCTCGAAGTGGCTCTATATAACTTTGTTTACTGAACGAGGCAGTAATGTTAGAATATTTCAATGTTTCAATTCAAAATTTCATTAGAGCGTCGTAGACGCCTAAATTGAATAAATGGTTTTGACTTTGACTTTGACTTTCATTATTCCAACTAACACGCTCGTAGAGTCAAGACCTCCTGAGGATGCTTCGTGTAGAAGCGAAACGCATCGAAAAATTCTTCCGTTTTGGCTGCGTGGCGTTTGTGACGTCACGTTGGCTTAGCAGGAAAATTAGGCGGAATTGTCACTAGATTTGTTATTGTATTTTTAAGTGTTTTATTAAAATATTAATTTGATGTTTTCTTAAAATATTTTAAAAATATTTGTTATTACTTATTTTTATATAGAATTATTGATATGGGCTTAAGTAAATAATTCACGAATACTTAACAGTTAATAATCCATAATTATTACTCATTAACTCTCGATACTTCGAGTTGAATAAAACAATATAAACAAAAAGGGCATTGACATTGTCGCTTTCCCGCCAAAATTAATTTTGAACGTGAAGGATGAGTGATAAAAAATCACTCCTCCATACCTGTACGTACACTACCAAAATAATTGGATTAATAAGAATTTTTTCACAATATTAAAGCCTGTGTTTTATTCAGTAAGACTTGAGTTATCTTTACGGTGTTGCTTTTTATGCCACACTTTAAGCTGGCCCATTTGCTTATTGGTCAATATACGAGTATAATTTTGGTAGTAGAATACCTAGGTAATCTTGGAAGGTAAGATGTGTTTTTTGATCAGGATAAAAAGTATTGTGTAATTTTCTAAATTTAATAAAAGTACATTATGATACAAGTGTAGTAATGTTGATCATTAGACACGAGGCGTTATAGCGCGTGAGCCCTAGGCGAGCACGGTGACGTAGCCGAGTGAGTTATGATCAACATCCCACACGCAAGTCACACGACGTTTTTCAACACACTTGCGAGGAACAAAACCGAAAATTTTGATAAAAAAATATTTATTTATCAATGGCGCGCTGATTTCGCTACCAAAAATGGCCCCGACAAAAATCAGCAACAACCTTAATTTTTCCATTGTCAATATGTTGATATACTATAGTCTGTTTTTTTTAACAACGTTGCGTACTGAGTATGTCTCGCGCAAATTTCCGGTATTGACAGAGTGAGATGAGTCATTGTCGTCATTGGTCAATGCCTTCGTTCTTGTTTTGAAATTGTTAAGGGCCGTTCATATTGATTACTTCTGAAATTTACCAAAAAAAATAATTACGTAAGTATCTAATTTAAATTTGCATAATCAGTAAATTCGTTACAAAATTTTCTGTTCGCGTTTATGATATAAACCATATTGTAAGAGTTATATATAACGTGGATATTAATTCATCAACAATACTGCGGGGGGTGGTGTAGAATCGATAACAGAATGTGATCCACTCGTTTTTAATTTTCACATAAACAAAATACTAACTATTGTCTAAGCTGTGGCGCTTTGACTTTAAAAATGATAGCGATGACCACACTCGCGGCCGCCGTGGACTCCACTCACACATACACACACGTTCTAACGCTATGCGAGGGCAATGAACTCGGTATAACTCAGCTGTTTCTTGTTTGACGTACGCAGAAGCGGTAGGAATGGCGAGGCGGTGCGGGCCAAGTAGGTATTTTTTTTTTATATTATGGGTGACAAACAAGCAGACGGCCCGCCTGATGGTAAACGTAACCGCCGCCTATGGACATCTGCAACACTAGCTGCGCTGCCGATGCGTTGCCTGCCCAGAGAGGAATTTGTGTGCCCCTTTCAAAATGGTCCATGTCGTAGCCTCGTGGAAAGACCTCCGGAGGAAGGTCGATCATTTTTTTCAGATAGATAGTTAGGTACATCTCAAAATAGTGTTCACGACAAAGATGAAAATTTTTAAAGTATGAAACTTACCCAAAAAATCATCTTAAATCCAATAAATCAAAATGTAACGTTTGTGCATTAAAACACATCACAGAAGGTAGGATATCGTGTAGGTACAAGCTGTGTGGTAGATATTTACTTGTAAATAGGTAATTTACTTTCCATTTAACTTTTATCAGGCTTTGGACTGTCATATGTATGTAATTTTATCATTTGATAATTTTCATCGACAATCGATTTTATTAAACGAATGTTAAGTTTGACGTAGAATGAAAACATAAAATAACATCCATTTGGCGTGTTTAAAATTCAATCAATCCTATTTACAACAATCACTTAGTACCTACACAATTATTTACATGGCTATTTACACATGATTATGACATACCCATCGTTCCTCTCGACGCACACAGTTGCTCTTCGAAGGATATGCCCTTGCACGTTTCGCAACTTTACTGCCGAAAAGCGGCAACAATTCTGTCCTTCAATTTACCCACGGTACTAAGATTATAACCGTTCTGTCCGTACACAAGGTCTTTAACACGGCCCCAGACAAAAAAATCCAGTCTGAGAGCTCATAACATATCACCATCTCCATGTAGGTAGGCACTCTTGATTTGAATAGCCGTACGGCGGCATTTTATAAGTACGCACGGCAGCGTTTACGTACAGTTTTCACGACGCGCGCTACGAACCAACTAAAGACATTTTTATTTGAATAATTTGTAAAAAATATAAAATAATGTGTTGATTTCCCCCTTCATTTGAGACTAAACGAGTTCAATTGGGTTGCGCTCACGGTGATACTTCGGCAAACTTATGACGAGACAAATTGTTGACTTAGCTACAGCATTTTTTCCAAACGATCTTTGTTTTGCTTACCCTCATTCAAAAGTTGCAACTTTAGTATTGATTCATTACAAGCAATATTTTTCGACGCGCAGGTAGTAGAAGACTCAACCGAATGTCACTACATGTAACCACAGAGTTCATGTGGAACGGAATTTATGTTGTTTACGTGGGCCAATAGCAACGCAGTAAAAGTTTCAGTACTCGTTTGTTAAAAAAAAATAGAATAAAGATACAATACAAAACGAATCGGAATATACTTAACATATCTTTTTTTGCAATAATAATGTAAATAAGATTAGAAGATTTAAGGAGTAAATACACCAAGCGCCTGGCGGTAGCAGGGCTGGCGGGCGCGGGGCAGTTGCCGCGCGGTAGGCGTTCACACTAAATTCAAAATGGCGGCGCGTGTGGGCGCGTGCCCGCCGCCAGCGTTGCCATATATACAGATTTCTCCTAATTTATAATGATTTTCGATGTGCGATACAGATTACCATTGGCTACAAATTTTAAGAATTTTCACATTCTAGTGACCTAATTGCAGCAATCTGCTTAAAAACATATCAAAATAAATAATCTACTCATACTCATGCCGTCGGTAATTATAGTGCTTATGACTTCTGAAATAAACTAATATTGTATTGTATTATTATTAAATGTTGTCATTAATATATTATCAAGCCTTGTCGCATTTATAAGAAACATTGATGGATATGTATAGTAACACATAGTTAGGTGATTAGTGATAGATAGATTTGCTAGTATAGTGTGGTATCTGGCCAGGCGTTCATTAATAAAATAACCTACCTCAATCCTATAACGACTGCCATCCTATGACAACAACCTGGATCGATCGACGACGCAACGGCTTAACGTGCACTTCTAGGCATATAGGAGCGTAATTCTAAATCCCACTAATAGTGACCCATCCAAATTAGAGTATTGTATATATAAATTATCGATTTTTGACCTAGTAGATAGATAACTTTTGCTCTTTTGGCGACATAGCCCACTGCGCCCGGTACTGCAAGACACGCCACACGTACGCATTCTTGATATTTTTTTTATTTATACCTACCTCACGTCACGCCTACCACACTCCTTCGTGCTTCGCTTCATCGCCTTGATCAGCAACTATAACGCTACGTCACTAACCTATCTATCAATATTTCATATAGATGCGACAAGACTCACGCTTAGATCAATTCTTCTGATATAACTCCATAATCATCCATCTAATAACTTCAGGAATTCCTTCATTAAGTCAACTCTCATATTTTTCTAATGATAGCTTATAATTCATGAAGATATGTGTAATCAGAAAGTCATGACTCTTATAACTAGTGGCTCTCGGAACCATAATCCTCGAATTTCTACCCTTGCATAGCTTACAATTGAGTAAAGGTGCACTGCGCACGCACATGGGGAAATGGGTCACAATTTGATGTGACACAGGCAATTTGCATTTCTTCATTACTCCGGAAATGGAACTTTATTTTATCTTTATTTCACACTTTTGACTTCAATACTCAAAAGTGTGAAATAACTTGTTGAAGTCGGTACCATGCGCACAATATTGTGATAAAATGTACTTTTGAACTATCATGGTACCGACTTCTACAAGTTATTTCACAATTTTAAGTGTGCAATTCGGTTAATTTTCAGGTTCATTATTTTTTTGTGACACTACTTACGGGATGGATTGCCATTCACTGTCAATGAATATAATCATCAAGATATGAAAATACATTTTACTTATTGGAAAAAAATACAACTTATCAAAAATACCTAGATCGATTTTGATGAAATTTAAATGGGGTCACACGGGAAGCATCAACTTTCAGATAAAATTAATCTTCAAAATCAGTACACCCAGTCAAAAGTTCTGCGGTATCAAACATAAAAAAAGACATGCTGAGTGCCTTCTACTTTTTTAAAGTCGGTTAAAAAAGGTTGCATATACACAGTGTCTAATGTTGTATTGATAATGACACGGAACCTTTCGTGCACAAGTCCGACTCGTATGTAGCCATATTTTTCTTACGATTTAATCACCTCCGTTTTGGTAAAAAAATCTAAAAACTGATTCAACTAATTTTTTATGTAGTAATTATCTAACCTACTTACAATTTTGCACGAGATTCAGTTGCGAACTGCGACTTGTAGGGGAGAATACCTGGACAGATAGAAAAACATTTTTGTCCAAGCTGAAACGGAGACGCTTCGTGCTCACTTGGTAATAATCTCAATTTGTTTGGTCCGGCACTCATTTCCTTATCAATTCTCTGTTCCATAATACCTATTCCAAACAGTAGGTAAAATCAAAGTCAATAAAATCCATACATCAATATTCCAATCAGTAAGAAACGTAGTGCATAAAGAAAAGCCAAAGTTGGTAAGTAGTTAAAATCCAAGTGTAACCTGCTCCGAAATATTCTTAAAATAGACACAATAATTAATCAACACTTTTGTCAATTATTTTTTTATATGGCAGATATAAGATCATTTTAAAGTTTTAGAACCCCATATAACTATCGTTTTGTAAAGTTTCAAAAAACTGAATCGCCAAAAAAATTCAATAGACATATCGAACCTGAAATCAGAATCGATACTTCTACACAACTTTTTAAAAGTAATAAGCCTTAGCTTAAGCATTTCAGACTTTACTACACGCTGTGATGAATTAGATTTAAAAACCGATTACCAATTTCACATTTTTAAACCACAACCACACGCATACAAATTTATACAGAGCAGAGCTTCGAAAAAGCAACTTCGTCATTAAATAGTAGTTCTTTGATTTTATCCTAATGAAAACATCGGAACCATCAACAAAACTAGTAACACCGAGGAGCGCGGTTGCGGTGATGTTGGCAGTGCTGGAGGCGTGCGCGGGCGGCGCACGGCGCAGGTCCCGCGCGGGTGCTCGGTGTGAACGCCTCCATACAACCCCATACATTTCAGACAGCGCGGGACCGCCACGCGCCTCCTACCGCGCACGCCCCGCGTCTGGTGTGCACACAGCTTTAGTAACTCACCTAATCTTCTAAAGTTTTACTTCAGTAGTTTAAAAACTCTTTAGTTTGTTTTTATATGAAAAACGAATCAAACAAACTTCAATCATCGAGATATACGTTACACTAGAGAAGACTTCAACTTCAACTCTTGTTTTGTGGCTTCTGTGGACACCACCACAATTTCGCCAATGTCACGTGGTTAGATAGATGTCTCAAATGTCTCTGCCATTTTTACTATTTTTAAACTTAAGCGCGTTTCAGCGCTTTACGAGATCATATCGTAATTATATCGTCTAACCAAATATCCAAACACGCAGCGCCACAACGCTTGTAGGTTAATGTTTCCTACAAAAGTTCGCTTACAGTGCTTAAGGTAATTGCATCATCTAACCAAACTATTCAAACATGCAGCGCTAGACTACTTTTGAGGTATGGTTTCTTAGTATCAAAGACTATCAGCACACAGAACGGATATGGTTTTTGTACCTACGAAACATTGTTAAGAGTATATGTATTAGTTAAAAAATAGTAAAATAAATTTAAAAAAATAAGTATTACTGAGGGTCACTTACTACGATACTCAGTTTTTGAAAGTAAAGTTACAACTGGCTTTTTACTAGAAACGAAGTGTTACTAACTTTTTAACATCTAGATTTTAAATTATGTGAATATAAAATCTATCTTAAGATAAGTTAATCGTATTTTGCATACATACATTTAAGTAAATAATATTAAAATATAATACGTATTATATATTTTTTAATAATTTTGAATCAAAAATATAAATCCGAATTTGGTGTATTTATTTAGTAACTTATTTTAAGAGAATACCTACGAGTAATTGACATAATTTAGTTATGAAGGGAATAATAAATATGCTCCTTGGAGTGTTCCAGCCATTTGGGAGTTATGTTGATAAACTGACACGTCAAACTTTTTTCATCGTGAGTAAAAATAGGTAATTTACTCAATGTTGCTAGTTGTCATATCTGTCCACTTAATCTATGAATTTCACTCCGCAGCTCCGTCAACATGGCTGCCTATGCTGTGTCGTGAAGCATTGTCTTTCGCGATTACAAATCGACAAAATAATAATGTATTCGGGCGTGTTTAATTCCAAAATCTGAACTTATTTGTGAAAAGTGATTCCATCGCTTTTATTTGTTTTTCCCGACTGTATCTAAGGACGCAGGATGGCATTTTAAAACACAATTTTCGTCGAAAAGCGCGTGTGATCTCTATGATTGCCCAGCTTCGTGTGGGTGAGGACATGCCAGCTGGCTTGTCCTACCTATTCGACTTTGCTCGTTTAAAATGTCGCGTCCAATATATAGATGTCAATGACTATAATCTCCTTGGTGAGAATAGAATTGTAGAGCTATTTGGTGAAAGAATCGCTTCAGAAACATTTAAAATTAAAAAATACCGTGAGTGAATTGATATTCAACTTAAGGATACCCTATTTACAACCCAGGAATTTACGACCCTGAGAAACTGGTTTTCTACCAGAGCCTACCTTCAACGCAGAAATTCAATCATTGAGTTCTGATCCTGCGGAAGAAATTACTTATAGATTAACATTATAAAAAGATAATATAAATAAATAGCCGTATAATTTTTTGTCTTTTTAGGCTAGGTTGAAAAACGTATAAAGTTGGACTTGCGATAAAAACACGTTATTTGTCACGAGATTTTTAATTCACGAATCTGGCAACACTGCTTATGACATACTCTAATCGGCATAAGGACTATGTATCCAGCTGGCAATAAATAAAAAAAAATCATACTCTACTCTAGCGATGTTGTAACAAAAAAGGGGAGCCAATAATACACGACCATGATAATGTACGACCAATATTGTACGGACGATAATGCACGGCCTGATATTACGTGTACATGGATTCGTAATATTTGGTCGGCTTTTATTGGTCGCGTATTATTGCCCGTACAAAATCGGTCCGTACTGATAATGCACGGCCGATATTGTACAGCCAATAATTCATGTACATGCTCCAAATATCGGGTGTGCTTTATCAGGCCGTGCCAATAATGTACGACCGAATATTACACGGCCAATAATACGAGACCAACCATAGACAAATAAAATCTCTTTCATGCCTCGTTTAAAGTAGGCGAGTGCGAGCGAAAGAATGAACGCATTAAAATTGTTAGGTTCGGATTCGTATGATTTGTACATTTACCACCACGATATATTGATTCTGTTTCCATAAACCTCAGACCAAATAAAAAGTCAAGACAGAATGTTGTGAACTGAGAAGTGAGGCCGGTTTTCCAAACATGTGTGCGTGTGTCGGTGTTGCCATGATAATCAAATTACCTTATTAAAATAACGTTACCAATTTAATAACGTAATTAGTGTATTAATACAGCAATAGGGTTCCGATGTAAGGTGTCGGCAAAAGTAGTGTTGTTAAGTAGGGGAAGGTAATGGAAAAAGTGTTTCAGAAATAACATTACTGGGTATTTAATTTACATGCATTTATTTCTTGTAACTAATTAGTGACGGGTTTTTTATGCAATCGGGGAAAACAGCACAAAGCCCACCTGGTGTTAAGCTGTAACCTTTGCCGATACAGTTCGTCACAAGTGGCAAACTGCACTGTGCCCATCACCTTGAGACATAAAGATGTTAAGTCTCATATGCCTGTAATTTTACTGGAACATAGGTACGTGAACATTACTGCTTGGCGGTATAAATAAATATAAGTTGTTGGTTTGAAAATATTGCCATGATAGTACCTTCTTACTTTTCCGAATGATTTCGATCCAATATTGTTAATTTTTGGACTCAATTCGGAAAATGAAAAAATAATTAAACTGTAACACTGGTAAGTGAACAGTAAACCGTGAACAGTAAAGAGGGGACTTAAATTTGCCGTTGAAATATCAATAATAATATAGTTATAATTCAACTTTATACACAACAACGTTAAAAACAATGGAAATATGTTATTTTATAACGAAAAAAAACATCATCTACTTCAATATCTTCGAAACCGAAAATCCAATACCAATGAAATGAATATGAGTCATAATTAAAGGTATCAGCTTTCCAATAAAAAATAAAGTGACGGAGTTATGAAGTAACAAAGATTTAATCAAATAAATTAAATTTAAAAAAATACAACTGAATTGAAAACCTGGTCCTTTTTGAAGTCCGTTGAAAATGGACTCGCAATATCTGTATTTAAAAAAATACAGTCCAATTGAGAACCTTCTCTTTTTTAAGTCGGTTAAAACACATTGATCAACTATTAAAAAAAAAACTAATAGCAATACGTTGTGTATTGTCACCCAATAATAGAGTTAACCTTATAGGCTTAATAACGGCAACACCAATGCCACCACGCCGCAATAGTTCGACTGACGAGTCAAGGCGTAGTTTCGTTGTACATATGTGTGTGTACTCGTGTTTGTACACGGCGAGGCGTAGTTTTACCGGCCTCACTGCTCTTTACGCAACATTCTGTCTTGACTTTTTATTCGGTCTGAGCCATAAACATAACTAATTTGTGACTATAGCTTATGCGTTCTACGTTACATATAAATATGTTTGAGAAATTATTATTTAATTATATTCGGCAATCATACTTTTTCAAAATTACAACACTACAAATTAGACATACTTTTTTACCGGAGGTATGGCGCTATCAACAAAGTACTACACATTAACAAACAACTTAACAGCCACTTCAAAGAAAGCATTTAGGCAACATAAAGGCCATCACATACTAATTGGAATCCTTTTAATAATTGATAAAATATATCGATACTAGAAGTATAAATCTTACAGTATACAAACCTTATTATCGTATATATTAATGACCTAAATTTTATATAATAAACTAAATAACTAAAATTGTAAACTGCAATGTAGGCAATTATAAAAATACTACAAAGAAATCATACTACTATTAAAACTTGAACAATATACAGATGAAAGAAACGCATTTCATTTCAGGGACCATTTATTCCGTCGTCAATAAAACCTAAAAACTTTATGTAAGTAGGTATGAATAATTCTTTTATCTAAATATTTTTTGACGAATTATGTTATAAAAAAACAAGTTTTTCTAGTACTGTATGAAACTTTTAAATTTTGAGTCTCTACAATGCCTCTTCCAAACCAAGAGCGCCCGCCACGGTAATACTGGACCGCACCGCTCTGGCTTTGAATATTAACATCGAGCAAAGTGATAAAAAATATGAAATAATACATTACAAGCACAAGAGACTTTTAACATCATGTGGTCCTCGTGCTTATTCTGTCTCAAAATGTTTGTTAGGACTAGCAAAAGTCAACCCTAGGAGGTTGTTAGCATTTTACCAATAACCGTGTATAATAAGAAGTGGTCTTAAATTTACCACTCAAACGTAGCCATCTCTTAAGTTTTAAAAAATATATATTATGTTCGCTTCTCAATGAGAACGAAACACATCACAAGTGCTGAACTTCGTAATTATCTAAAGTGCTAAAATATTATTAAGGCCACCTTCATATGCATTGGAGCCAGCGTTGCCAAAATGTTACTTTTGTAACATTTTGTGTTACTTTTGACTTACTTATGTTACTTTCATGTTACACAACTCAAAATGTTACTTTTATGTAACTTTTAGGATTTCATACAATATATTAAAATAGTCCTATACTCAACAATTCGTATTAGGTATATGCTCTGTTTTTAATTCATCGCATCCATATAAAAAATATTATTTTCGCGCATTTTGGCCAAGAATTTGACGTTTCCATCACGTCGCGTCGCACGCTAATATGAACCTTAGTCCACAAGTAGTTTTGTGTTTTTCAAAGACATCGGCAACGCGCTGCGTATTTTGACAATTACCCCTTATACGTGGCCTATGAGCCCTATGACCTCTCGAATAGACTTTATTCTACAGGTTACATGACGTACCTTTTTTTAAATATTGACTACGTTTTTCAAAAATATTATCGAGTAGGTAAACATCAGAGGCCAAATGGACTGTAGCTGTTTCAAAAAAGGTTAAAACTTTGGGGATACCACCTACTGTAGAGTTGGTCAGAAAGAGTGGAATTCAAATGCATCTAAAAGGTTCAATAAACATATTATATTAATCAGTGTAATAACTTTATTCGTGATTTTGAAGTGTTACCAGTGTTTATTTTTACTTTATATGGTCTAGCTGTATGCAATGTATTATATAATGTAATATTCCAGTTTATGTTTGGAATTAGTGTATGTTTATATGTTGTTTTTAATGCATTATGTTGTTCTTAACATTTTATATTATATATCGCGTGGTATTTTATGACCGGGAAGAATGCTTAGTTTGTACTCAATTCCTTGTCATATATGAAATCACCTATTTTTTAAGTAATGTTGGATCCCATTTTAACCGTTGTTCTTAAAGACAAATCTATTTTATTAAGTCAAAGTACACAAAATTTTGGCTCCTTTAGTCACAAGATGGTTAACTGTACAGGCTTGCGTCAACATAGTATTAAAACAGTACGATGTACTGTCTGAGTGATTTAGATTCGAAGAAACACTAACAAAAATTTACCTAGAATGTTACGTCCTAGAGCTTTCAACAATTTCAATCGCCTTATCCAGTCTGAAAAACCATTACTCCACCAGTTAAAACTTGTAATCCAAAAATTAATTGCAACAATAGCCAGCAACTACATGTAATTTGATACAAATACAATTGATAAAGTGTGATAACCGGAATAGACTAAACACTGAAACGATTTCTGTTTTGATGGCTACTAAAGCAAATTTTAAAAACGCTACATAGTTTGAGCCATGAAAAGCAATGAAGCATGCAAATCCGACCATTGCCATACCTTATAGGGTCATATATAAACAAACATGTAAAATACATAAATGTATACACAAACATGTTAAATAAGAACTGCATGTAACTACATATGTTGCAATAAATAATTGAGTATTGAGTAAATATAAATTACAGCAAGAGTAGTGAAGGTACTAACTGCCTAATAAAATAACCTTTAAACATCACTCATAACTAACTTTCATGACTTAGTTGACTATATAAAATTAATGCTTCTTTCATGTTCATGTTCAAATTAGCAACTCCGCTCTACCTCATCATAATAGATTATGATGACGTTTTAAAAAAATATTAGCAAAGTAATTTTTAGTGGAGCTATTATAAATAATTTTTGTATTGGTTGGTATATCACTTACACTTTATTTATTGTATGACGTGTTTTTCAGGTTAACTATTAATTGCTCGATCAATAATTGTTCCTTGAACACGTAACAAATTAAATAAAGTGCCATATTATAGGATTACTTTCGTTTTCTACGTAAAATAAGATGATGTTACTTTTTACGTGAAAATGTTACTTTTTGAGCTGTCTCATGTTACTTTTTGCTATAGGCCACTGGCAACACTGATTGGAGCCTCACTGAAAAATCATCTTTGGCTCAACGTTCTACATACAGTATGAAATTTTTAGTTTTCTAACTCATTTCGCTTACGAGTTAGATACTCTTACCATAACATACGGACGGATTGACGGACGGACAGACAGACATTGAATTCTCATTAATAGGGCTCCATTTTCTTCCGTTGGTTTACTTTTTAAGTTACTGTCGGCACATCTTCGTCGTATATTAGCTAATAAATGCATAGATGTTGATTCCGCCCTATGAACCCCGTGGCGAGGTAATTAGAATTCTAATGTTATGTTGTTTTCCTTGTTTTCAGGTTCCATATGATCCAACTCAATGTACTCTTTCATAAAAGCTTTGTATTTCTGCGCAAATAATTCCTGTTTTTCAAATTTCCTTTCTAAATTTTTCAATTGTGCATTGGCCATGGACTTTGAGGAACCTAATTTATGTTTTAAGTCGTCTTTCAGAGGTATTCTCACTTCGTAACGACCATCTTCCTTCCGTTTTGTTGTTTTTAAATAAAACTCTCCACATTCTTTATCTTCCACCGATAAGTTTACAGGGTCATGGATTTCCTCTACTTCCCAAAATTTTTGTGTCTCCTCTATGTTGTTGATGATTACGTTACATTGATAACCCGTGTTGATGTTTCCGCATAGTAGCCACCCTAATTGTGTTTGTTGGTCTCAATTATTAATAAAAAAAGATAGAGTAAAGGAAAGTGATTGACACGCGTGAAATAGGTAGATAATCAAGTTATAATAATATTATAGCTAGTTATTAGAATGCGCATTTTTAATACTTTAAAATTTAATAATAAAGCATTTCGTACGTCTCACAAATATTTTTCGGTCGCAAATTTTTAAGAACGATTTTTTGTTCTTACATAAACTTGGTTTTTTGATTAAATCTACCTACTAGTCAAAAAAACAACACGCATTTTTAGTGAATACTTCCTGTTCAATTCAGAAAGTATTTAATTTGTTTATATAAAAAAAAGTATATTTACAATCACAAAACTAAATGAAAACACAAAGTAGGCAAATGTAATTAAACCGAACATGATTATAAGTTTTCCTCCCTTACATTTGTAATTTTGTAAAGTAAAAAGATCTTGAGCTCGTCAAAATTTAAACTTGTTACTTACTTTTAATATACACAAAAAAAAATTGATAGCATGTAGTTTGTAGTTTCTAACTAGGTACTAATTTATTGACTATTTATTAACTTATTAGGAAATGGCAAAAAAACAGTTAATATGGATAAAACTCGCCATAATTTTCAAAGTGAAGAAACACTGATCCTATTATTTTTATCACTAGATTGCCTCAGAAAGAGAAGAGTGAATAATTATGGGCGTAGCACTGTAGGAAAAAAACTCAATTTCATCCAAATCCGGATATTTGGGTGAAATTGAGTTTTTTAAGATTTTGTCCAGCATCGGTGGTTTAGGTAATCGAAGTCTAAAACCTGACCCATATTAAATTAACACAAGTTCTTATTTAAAACATTCAAGATAGGTAGATAGTTAACTTTGCGGGAACGTCAAATGTGTTTTTAAAAACTAAATTTTGAATTAAAACGACGAAAATATAGTACGTCTACGCAGAGTGAGATGCGTTTATTAATTAATTTCAAACTGTGTCTTAGAGCTACAGAGTCACGGGCTTATCAATACAGACGTTCGGAGAAATCATGCACCAGACTGCAGCGTTGCAGTTTTAGGCTTGTACAGTTATGGTTCGTGGTACAGCCGAGTACATAACTCCTCCCTCACCAAGTGCGAAATTATCGGTGGCCGCGGAGTTTAACGCAGGATTCCGATTATTTCGCAAAAACTTATGTTTATACCGATACAAAATAAAACCTAAAGTACTTAAAATTAACACAATATATAGTAAAACCGTTGCAACACTGACACTTTTTACGTTTATTCCATTTAATTCCACTTTTTCACTATCGTCATATAGTTCACTTTCTGTCATTTTCAAAACGTGCGATAGCTGTCTTACTTCTTCTAAATTTATGCCTTTGTTAATAGACTTCAGGTTTGTAGAAATGTTTGGTAGAAATTCTGGTAGTGAAGTGATTGGGGCTAATTTAAACTGTAGCTCAGTTAGTATTTTTCTTTTATAGCTCAGAATTACTGAACCAACATATATTTGGCACTCTTCTTTCACTGTCAGTATATAAATACCATGTAGTGATTCACGAGTATCGTCGGTGGCGCATTTTTCAGTTAAAATTGTAGGTTTTCTGCAAAATATAATCCAGCTGTCCAGATTAATGCGTTGAATCTTGACGTCTTCTATATCAACAGCATATGGTACACAGTGAGTTAAATCCGTTTGAAATTTCATAAGCTGCTCTATGCATGTTGGTGCGGCGAAGTAAGTGACGTCATCATCGGTGCAAATAAAATCATCCACTGAGGCAGCTTTCTGGCATGGCTTTGTGACTGGTAGGTATTTCGAATCTTTCACCAAAAGGTAAGGGAATTCAGGAAATATTACTAAAGTAGTATTTATGGAATCATTGTAAATTGGGATTGAATAAAGTTTGTAATAGTTATATATAGTTTCGTCAATTAACGGAATTTCCATTATAAATGTTATCTGGTTTTGCCTTGTATAAGATTTAATACTAATTATTCTCTCTAATTTTAAAAAGTTCGTTTCAGTAACTTCGTACATTACATGGTCAACTTTCTCTATAGATCTAAGTACGGCTAACAATTCAGTTGAATTAACAATGGTTGGATGTAGTACAGATACCTTACTAAAGCTTAACGCCGTTTCGATTTCATTTAATGCAATATAAATCGTTCTAAAAACACTGATGAACATGTGAAACATATTTGAAACGTAAGAGATGTATAGAAAATTGTTTTCTTTATCTGCTATTGATTTTAAAAGTCTCTCGATCCTTCTAAGTCTCTCATCTATAATCAACGAGTTTTCATATAAGGTCTCTGTACTGTTAATAAGGCGGTTGATTGTTTTAATATACATAGTTATTTTATTATCAGAGCTTATTTGCTTCGTTTTCATTTGTTCAATAAGAGTGTCATAACGAATAGCGTCTTCATGGTCCAAATTACCGGAAATTGACTTAATTACAGATCCAAGTGGATTTATCAAACCTCTCTTCTGTCTATGAGATGGAACCAACTGACTTAACTTAAAAATAGTAATATCGCGTAAATATTCGCATTGTGTCTTAATTCCTAAAAATTCCTTAACAAAATTCTTGTTAGAGTCAACTAATTGACTAAACACATCGTATTTCCTTACATGGAAATCTAAGTCACTAGCTATACCACTTATATCTAATACCTTAATTACCGTCCATTGATCTTGTTGTTTATAAGCCTGTCCTATTTTAATAGGTAATATTCCAGGGTTATGCTCAATTCTTTGATGATGAAGGGCCTGATTTGGGATCATTAGAGTCACCATAATCCAGCACCACCTGTGGAGGACGTTTGACATTTTTAATTGGAACCTTTGTTTGTCTTTTTCCTATTTCTATCGGTACAACGTTACGCTCCGTAGGTCCCTTTACTATCGCTTTTTGGTACCGTGGTTTATCTTTACTTTTTCTCTTGTTAACGTCTTTCGCGTATACTATTTTGCCGGGTTCTAACTCCATCTCGGTTTCTCCTGTTTTCTTTTCCCTAACCTTCTCTTTATCTTTCAACATTTTGTCTGCTATGTATTGGTATAAAAATTTGGTTCGTTTCACGTGGTCTTTTAATAACTGCTGGGTGTAGGCTTTCTCAAAGTCTGCGTCGAACATTTTTCTGGAGTCTGTATGACCAAAAACTAATTCGAATGGTGTTAGACCTATACTCGAATGTATAGAATTGTTATATGCCATAATGCAGTAAGTCATGACAGATGCCGCGTCTGTGCATTTTTGCTCGTACCTAGCTAAACGGTAAATTTCTATAATGGTTGAATGAAAGCGTTCGACTATACCTGTCGAGTTAGGGTTATTGGGTGTGCATATGTGTAGGTCAATTTTGTGCATATTTGCCATCTCTCGCATCAATTCATTATTAAACTCGCTGCCAGGATCACAACTAATTTTTCGCGGTACGCCGTAAAAGGAAAAATATTTAATTAGGGCTCGAACGACTTCTCCGGTAGATCTATTACTTATCTCAATGGCTTGTGCAAGTTTGCTGAATGCATCAACTATCGTTAAATAATATATATTCTCTATGGTAAACAGGTCTATGAACACTTCTTGAAAAGGGGCTTCTTGCGTTTGGGTTAATTGTATGGTAGGTTTTATTGGTTTTCGATCATATTTCATCTTACGGCATGCTTCGCACGAATTTATTACGGCAGCTACTACTTCCTGCATATTATTCCAATAATAGTTTCTCCTAATCCTTGTCATTGTTTCCTTAATACCTCTGTGGCAAGTCTTTCCATCATGATGCTTTAAAACCACTGCCTTTTGCTCATTTTCATCTTCCACATATATCACTCTCTCAGTACATTCATACAATTTAATAGTTCCTCTTTTAAACAAACTGATTACTAATTTTGCAAATAATTTTCTATGTTCTGGGTTTTCGTAATAAATGAAATATTTAATTTTGGGCTTACAGTACTCTTTTAAAAACTGTTTGATGAGGTCTTCATTATTGACAGGCAAGAAAACTTCTATAACTTTCTGCTTGTCTCGCGACAAGTCATGTACTTGTATTTCATTCTTAAACCATTCAAAAACTAGGATCTGATTAGGCTTAGTATCGATGGCTTCATTAAGGATTGGAATGCCCGTGGATTCTAAGTCAGGGGCTGAATGAACTGTGTCCATTGTGGTGTCATCATCAGATCTCAAAGGGTAGTTTTCAGGTTCAGGCGTGTTTAACAATTCTAATGATAACGTTGCTGAAGAGTCGGAAACTGAAACCGTGTCAGAATCGTCTTGTTTTTGTGTGTCCGCGGAAAGTGAAATTATCTTTTGTGTAATGTCATCTAAGTGTTCTTGTAATTTTTTTTCTTTTTCATCTACGTTAACTGCCATGGAACAAGTTTCATCATCGGAACCTAATGCATTGATTTTAATTCTGGAAAGAGCGTCTGCGTTTGTGTTTTGTTTTCCATTCTTATAAATTATTTGAAAATCATATTCTTGGAGGCGTAATCGCCATCGTGTCAATTTGCTGTTAGGTTCTTTAAGGGAATATAACCAAGCTAATGGTCGATGGTCAGTGTAAATTTGAAATTTGCGTCCGTAAAGGTAAGGCCTAAAGTGCTTCACGGCCCACATGATAGCTAAAAGTTCACGCTCTATAGTACTGTACCTCGTTTCTGTGTCGCTTAAGGTGCGGCTAGCGTACGCCACTGGCTTATCAGAGCCTACCTGACCTTGAGAAAGTACGGCTCCTAAAGCCACGGTCGAAGCATCAGTTGTAAGTATAAATGGTTTGTCGTAATCGGGGTATTGCAGCAAGGGGGCGGTCGTAAGAAGTTCCTTACATTTTTCAAAAGCATCTACATATTTTTTATCTATAACTATTTTGTTTCGCTTTTTTAGACAGGCAGTAAGGGGCTGTGTCACTTTGGCAAAGTCTTTGATAAATCGTCTGTAATAGCCTATTAGGCCAAGGAAGCTTTTAATTTGTGTGGTAGTTTCTGGTAGGGGATAATTCAATACAGCCTGAATTTTGTCATTGTTTGGCTTGAGTCCGTCTTTGGTTATCGTGTGTCCCAGGTACATGACCTCCTTTCTCAAGAACTCTGATTTGTCTAACTGGACTTTGAGATTGGTCTGTCTAAGTCGGTCAAATACTGTCCGTAGTTTTTGTATGTGGTCTTGAAGGCTAACCGAGAAAATGATGATGTCATCAAGGTATACAAGACAGTGAATGCCTTGTAAACCTCTCAATATATTGTCCATCGCCCTTTGGAACGTTGCCGGGGCTGTCTTGAGCCCAAACGGCATCCGGGAGTACTCAAAATGTCCAAATTCCGTGCTGAACGCGGTTTTTTGTCTGTCGGCGTCATTGATTTCAATTTGGTGGTAACCGGAAGCTAAGTCAAGCGTAGTAAAGTATGTACTTTTTCCTAATTTGTCAAAAAGGTCGGCTATGTTTGGTAAGGGGTATTTGTCGTCAATGGTTATGTCATTAAGTCGTCGGTAGTCAATCACCATACGATATTTAACTGTACCCGAGGCATCCATTTTCTTTGGCACCAGATGAGCAGGTGCACTCCATGGAGAAAAAGACTCCTGTATCACGTTATCTTTTAATAACTTCTCGACCTGATTTTTAATTTCTGCGGCTTGGGCAGGGGATTGTCTGTACGGCTTAACATACACAGGATCTTCGTTTTTCGTCCTAATAAAATGTTTCACTTGGTTTGTGAAAGTTAATGGTAAATGTTCACAGTAAAATATATCCTTGTATTCGTAACAAAGTTCAGAGATAGCCTTTCGTTCTTCCTGATTCATATGTTCTATACGTAATTTATTCTGCAGATTTTCTCCTAATAATTTATCTAGTTCAACATCCTTCATCTCTACATCATTCATACAATTAATCACACATGCATTGTTTTCATACTTTACAACATTAAAAGGGCTGGTTATTGTCAGTTGCATAGTTGTTTCCAGAGTATTTTGTATTATAGTAGTAGCATATCCATTCTCACATGTCACGATCGCACTAGGCATCCTCACACCCTTACAAAATTCTTTATAATTCAAAATTCCTTCTCCCTTATACATGTTGGTAGGCAGCTTTACCCGTTGTTCTGCTCTCGGAGCCAAATTAATTACGTAATCGGTTTTATTGTGTATGATTGGTATAGATGTAGTATTCATTTTCAGGATATTTTGTTTAAGATCAATCACGGCACCCATATTTCGCAAGAGATCATCACCTAAAACACCATCGTAACGCGCATCTACTTTATATAGATAAAACTTTTGAATGTCAGAGCTATTAAATGTTGGCAATGAGGGAATTTCTATTACTTCATCGTGGGAACTAGAAGCGTGCGTGCTTATGACACTGAATGGTTCGTATCGTACAGCGTTTGAAAAATATTCATAGGCTTTTTCAGGATTTATAAAAGAACGCATACTTCCAGTGTCGATCATAAATTTAGCATCGATCTCAGGTATATATATATATGGCAGCTTTAGGTTAGGGTCGCAATGATTTACTTCTATCACTTCGCTTGTAAATTGAGGCTTTGTATGTAAAAATTTTCAATATTTTCATTATCTGTATCATTAGACTCGTTATTAGCTTCGACGTTTAGGGCGGTGACGTCATCGGCTGGGAACTGCACTTCAGAATAATCGTAAGTACCTTCGTCAAAACCATACTGATAAACATAGGGATTATAATATTCCGACTGATATTGGTCTAACTCGATCTCGTTAAGTTTGAAGCCTTGTTGATTTTTTTGTGGTACGGCAGTTCTCATTGAGACATCATTATTCTGATTAACCTGGGGTTTTTCTAGTTGCGGTTTATAACCAAAATGAGGGGGTGCATTACCAAATTGTTGAGGACGCATTCCAAATTGTTGGGGGCGCATAGCATATTGCGGAGTAGAACCAAACTGTGGTCTATAACCCATTGGTTGTGGAGGTCTATAGCCCATTGGTTGAGGAGGTCTATAGCCCGTTGGTTGCGGTGGTCGAAAACCTAAACTTTGGCCCTGAGCATTGAACATTGGCATTATGTGCCTTTGTTGGTTCTGTGGCATGCCAAAATTAAGTTTTTGTGGAGCTAAATTTGGCTTAAAACCTGTAGGTTGGATGGGTACACTATTTGGGATGCCGAATTTAAAACCAGTACTTGAATTTGAGGTATGAGTCATCATAGGTTTATTGTTTAATTTATTACGTAGCGAATATTGCTCATGAAAATTAACTTCCTCCATAACTATGCTCAATGCCTCCTCAAGAACTTTAGGCGCTTTTAGTCTGACAATTCTTACCATATTTTCGGGTAAGTTATAGAGAAAAACGTTAAGTGACATATTATTATAAATCGTAATTTTGCTTTGTTTTAAAGTTGCATCTGCTAATTGATTCACCTTTGATATCAATACGGACCTAACAGATTGAATCCTATTACAAAAATCAAGATAATTTTCGTTGTTCGCAATTTTCATTGATTCCAGCTCAATAGCAATACACTCTTCACTACGCGGATCGCCAAAATGTTGTATTAACAATTCCTGTAATAGGGACCAAGTTTCGATGTCTTCGCGTTCGCTAATGAGAGCGGCAGCATTGCCCGTAAGTCGACTCGTCAACGCATGCATAAGATATACATTTTGTGCCGGACCGCCTTGGTACCTATTTATAATATATTGGCTTTTTCGTAAATACAAATTTAATTGTCTTTTGTCACCATCAAATAGCGGGATTAATTTTAATAGTTCATTTGGTACAAGCACAATTTGTGCTGCCTGGGGTTGAGCCATTTTTACACACTTAAAATTATAACACTCTTAAAATAAACACACAAGAAAAGTAAAATAAATCACAATAAAATATAAAAAAGATAATTGTAAAATTTCATACAATTGTAGAACACTTTTGTACCCGATTGTACTTTGGATACAATTAAATCATCCAGATACACAAAAGAAATTAATTCGCATATCATCCATATAAATAATTTATTTCCACGTTTCCAAAGATTTTATATGAAAACCAGATAACAGTTATTAAGGAAAAGGTTCGATTCCATAAATAACAAAAGATATAAGGAAAGGACGGTGAAAAGATCTACTCACCCACCAATCAGCATGCTCGCCGCACTTAACATATTTATTTGGTTCGCAGGATTGCCTTAACTTGCCAAAAGTACTCGCGGGAACGGCGGAATTTCACACGCGTAACTTTCGCGGATTTCAGCTAGCAACCGGCAATCCTACCGGCTGCGCCAGTTAACTTTGCGGGAACGTCAAATGTGTTTTTAAAAACTAAATTTTGAATTAAAACGACGAAAATATAGTACGTCTACGCAGAGTGAGATGCGTTTATTAATTAATTTCAAACTGTGTCTTAGAGCTACAGAGTCACGGGCTTATCAATACAGACGTTCGGAGAAATCATGCACCAGACTGCAGCGTTGCAGTTTTAGGCTTGTACAGTTATGGTTCGTGGTACAGCCGAGTACATAACTAGATAGGTACTGTTTTGTTTATGTTGTGTTACGTGTTTTAAGAATAATTAATATTTTTGTAGGAAATAGCATTATTGTAGTAATGTAAGATTTCAAGTTCGTACAAGACGAAAAACTCGGCAAGTCAGTGTGGACAAGTGTGTGTAAGATAATGAGTTCGAGCGTACGTCTTTCAGGCTCCTTTTGACTTGCTCTCTATTTGACGCTTACAAGATTTAACACGAACGAATTCATGATCAAGTTACAAGTCCAAACATGTTCCCGATAATTTACTATTTAACGAGCTTGCGCTTAGGTTGAAAGTTCATTTGCGTTTTGAAATTCGTTGGAGCTTGAACGATAATTACTCATATAAGTACTAATTTATTTCAAGAGATTACAAGGTTAAAATATCTATATTAAGTGAAGTAAAGTAACTGAAAAAGAATTTACAAAATGCTGAGCTCCTTACGCGAGTTAATAGCGTAACCATACAATATCTGCAGTTTATGAAAAATTAACAGGGTAAGTACTGAGTCGTAAGAGGTGACTAAAGGTAAAATACCGAAAGGTGGGCAGCAGCGCCTTCTGAGGAACTGATATCTCAAACTGCGATTCCCAAGACGCCTGCCAAGCGTAGGGTATATGGCAAATCCCCCCATTAATGGGGGAGGCTGTGTTACAGACAAATGCAGTTTATGAATAAATAAAAGTGTCATACGGCACAGTGCCTCAGCATTGCCCCACTGTGTGATAGTGATTAGTTGAGCTATCTGTAGATTGTTTGCAACAGTTTGCAGTTGCCTCAGTTGTTTCAATTGTAAAAATTTACCAGTAAATTTAACAGTTTAGCATTGTTTTTTATTTAGAAAGTTTCTTAGTTTTTTATATGCAGGATTACTGAGAGTTTTAAGATGGCGGACACGAAAAAAAAATGCAGACTACAGCTTGGACCACTTGAAATTCGGATTTATTGCATCTCCATCAAATCAACACTTGCCGATGTGTTTCATATGTGAAAAAGTATTCAGTACCGATGCCATGAACCCTTCAAAAATGGATGACCACAAAAAAAGTAAGCCCTTGTCATTTTTTCAAGCACTTAAAGAAAAACTAGACATAAGGCCATCCATAAGATCGATGTTTGCGTCATCATCTATTAAAGACGATGATGGTTTACGAGCGTTTTTAACAATTGGAGAGCAGCTTATCTTACCAGCCATTGCGGAGGTCCTTCATAATAATAATCATTTATTTCTCCATATTCATGTGTAAAATAGATTTTAAATAATTAAATATGTACTAACAACATGCAACCCTGGTGGGCATTCTAGAGTTTATTGGACTCTGGGTAGAACAGTTTAATAACTATTATCTTAACTAAAATTGTTCAAAAGTGACCGAAATTAAATATTTATAGCCAATGGGTCTTATCTGTAAAGAAGTCTTGTAATGAGTAGTAGCATTTTTTAATAAGATATCCTTTAAGAGTATGGAAAAAAGTTGAATCTTTTTGTAGACATTTAAGATGTTTCGGGATGTGATTATATATTTTTATAGTCGTAATATGGGTACCTGAACCGCACATTATTAAGTTTGAATTTGGCAGGGCTAGCCTTTCTTTGTGCCTTAAATCATAAGGTCCGGTATAGCAATCTTCAACTTTATCAAAGAATTGAGGATATTTTCTCACAAACTTGCAAATTTCTAGAATCTGGAAGCTCAAGTTAAAATTTGGAGTTCAATAAAGTGTGGCTTGCAACTTTCAGTGAGTGAGTCTATGTTTGCGATAATTGTTATAAAGTTGTTTGTAGTGTAAGTAAGTTTCCGACATCAGTGCTATTTTCCACAAAATGATGCCGTACTGTAACCAGACGTGACCATACGTAAAATAGGCGTATACGTATTGCCGTCGCGATGTTCGTTGTTTTCTTTAACTCCATTAATGCAAATTTAAAACTGCTAAGTTTTAATTGAATTTTTTGAATGTGCATTTTCCAAGTTACACATGTATCTATTTCTATACCGAGTAATGAAAATTAGTCAATACCTACATTCTAACTTTTTTAAATTGTAAAGTATGATCTATTAGCCAGTTAACTATTTGGGATAAAATTGAATCTAATTCTTTATTCAAAAGTCCATTATCACTTGGCACCGGAATTAAAATAGAAATATCGTCAGCAAATAAAATACACAGCTCTTTTATTATTTTAGGTAGGTCAATAATATAAATATAAAAAACTAAACATCCGGTCACGCTTCCCTGGGGAATCGAAATATTTATGGTTGTTGAGTCAGATCTGAAACGTTTTATGCAGCCTGTATGTAAATCAAAACTTTCTATTAACATGTACCTACTGTTTGCGATCTTTTAAGTAAGAGGTAAACCAATCATGAGCTAAGCCCCTCACTCCTATACCGTAAAGTTTATTTAATAAGACAGGATAAGAGACTTTATCATATGCTTTGCTCACATCAAGCAGCACTCCTATCGCGTATCGTTTTGTGTTAATAATGTTCAACGCTTCTTGCATATATATATATATAGATAGATAGATAACACTTTATTGCACTTTTAAAATTATTAAAACTAGTTACAAGAAATATTAAAATAACTTAAAAATAGTACAATCGGCGGCCTTATTGCTATGCAGCAATCTCTTCCAGGCAACAGTAGGCTCAACAGATACTTGCATGTTAATTTAGATGGAGGTATAGACTAAAGTGCGTTATGTATGTAATCATAATAATTAATACTCAAAATACGTATACTATATAAAATATACGTCAGTAAATGTAATATTAAACTATATATAATAGATAAACTAGGTATATACAGCAAGAACAGTCGACCGTCTTTTCCTAAATCCGTTTTGGCTATCATCAAATATTGAGCACTCTTCACAAAACGAATAAAGTCTTTTACATATGGCTTTCTCGAATATTTTTGAAGACGTAGCAGCGCTATAGGTCGATATTGGCTTGCACATGTGGTGTCTCCCTTTTTAAGAAGAGGGCTTTATAATTGAGATTTTTAACAAATATGGAAATACCCCCTCGTAGAATGACTGGTTTATCAATAAAGTATAATGCAATGATAACTGTAGGTATAAATGAAAAAAAAATGTGCACTTTGTTTTCATGGGTATGACAACAAAGATATGTTTCAAATCACAATAATACCCAAATGTCCGGGATTTTATGGCAGCCCTAGGTAAGCGTAACCTTTTACGTACGTGATGTCCAAATTTGTCAATATTCATATTGCTAACCACAGAAAAGAGAAAGCAATAGAAAGGTGAAGGGGGCGTGGCCCGCGAGCCTAACATACTCCTAAACAGGAGTATTAACGTCAATGGACTATAATGCTACTGACAGTCGACCCGGAGTTAACGCGCCGTATGCATCTCCGTAAATGTATATGAATATGCCGCATTGTGCTGTTATAAATTGCAGATTTAATAGCGATGTCACAAATGTAAAGAAAGTAGGAATATCCTATCACCGGAAAACATAATAAATTGACCCTAAATGTTTTATATTTCGCTGATGAACTAAGTCGGTGCAATCTGGCATATACTGATTGATGTTTTTTTATCGACAAAATGTTGTCGATAAATTGTTAGTCACTAAATGTCACCTCATTCCAATATCTAATTTGGAGCCTTCTTGTTAGACCTACAAGGTGGGGCAAAAGAAATCACTCTATTGGAAGATGCTCTCATTTTTGCAAATGATCGCCAATGTCAAATCTGTTTTGACATTTGTGGACTAGACAGATCCAGAATACAAGTGAACAAGCCATGGAGCGAGATACTTCCCAAGAACGCGGAATAATCGTGTCTATTTTTTTGGATGTCGAGCGGTCGCCGGAAACATCGACTAGACGCCGTGCCCCGCGATTAGCCATCAGCTGGACGTTCCTAAGGCGAATTTTGGTCAAAGACCTGCGCACGTTCCCGTACAAAGTCCAGTCCGTGTATCAGCTGCTGCTTGCCGACCGCCAAACGCGCGTAACCTACGCCATCCTCAATCTCGAGGAAGAAGTTGACGATTTTTCGACCAAAATCATAATGAGCGATCATTTCCACTTTTTTGTGGGGTTTTTTGAAGTCCCGTGTTTACGTGAACAAGACCGAGACTCTGGAAGCCCTCAAGGACAACATTTGACGCGAGGGCGAGAATCTGTCGCCCGAAGTTCTCGCCGAAGTGATGAAAAATGCCATAAAACGAGCCCGTATGGCGATCAATTGTGACGGCGCCCATTTGGCCGATATAATCTTCTCGACTTAACCAATACAATTATAAAGGTTCAAATAAATATAATCAAAAAACAAAATCGAAGTTTTTCATTTCGAAAAAAAAAGAGAGCCAAACAACGTCGGATGACTTCTTTTGGCCCACCTTGTACAAAAGCAATACCCATCTGTTCCTCTGCTTTTAGTGCATATAGAACTTTTATCAGGACGTATAAATACACGTGTAGATCAGAACGTTAACATCAATTAAATTAACAAATTATTCAAATATTTTCAAGAACATGCAATTTTTCAAGGTTAGTATTTCAACTTAAACTCTTGTTTTGTGGCTCCTTTGGGCACCACCACAATTTCGCCAATGTCACGTAGTAAATACACGAGTTTATTTTGGGACAACAGAAGGAGCGATATGTGATTCACATTTCCTTCGTCCAAACCACATTCACAGATCCCTAATCTTAAGACGAGGCTGCGGAAAAAATACTCTCATTCGACTAGTTTTTTTAAGCAACTGAAATATGCAATCAACACGAAAACTTAAATATTTGATATTTCAAACCTTTTTCTATCAGTTGTACAGTCAGAAACACATTTGAAAGAAATTTACTCGATAGTTTTAATTTTTCAAAATGAAGCCTTTTCTTTAAATTATTGGAGTTTTCTTGGAAACTACATCAGTTACATATTAATAATAAACACACATAGAAAGGAAATGTAGTTTATTATCCGCTGTATAAGTAAAATTTACCTAGAGTAATTAGTATTGTCATAATAAATTAAATAGTGTTTTAGACTTACGACCTTTAGTTCTGTGCAGGATTACGGTCAATCGGAAGATTCGATATTCAACCTTATTAGCTTAGGATTACGAAATAAATTCAATGCGTAAGAGCTGTCCTTCAGTGCCGCGCTGTGCGCCGTTGGACGTGGACCTATCGCTCGCGCGCTATCACCTGTGCTGTGCAGTATAAATACGTATCTTGGTAGGTATATCAATCAATATGGGAAATAAAGATAACTAAAAAATAAAAAACGAAGCAGAAGAGTCGATACAAAGACTTTGCAAGAATTATGAGAGAGCGTATAATATTTCAGTTTATTTTTACCTATGCAAATTTAATATTCGTTTGTGTTTCGGTGTTTATTCTATTCATGAAACATATTATCTCTATCGAACTAAGAGATTCTATACCTACTAGGTTCCTATAGTACTGTAATGGAGCTATAAAATAACTAAATGTCGTACTAATCTAAGTACGATTAGTTGGATACTATAATAATATCTGGTAATGTATAGTTATGGTCTCACCTGATGGTAAGTGATGTGGTAGAAGGTACCAAACAGGTGATAACTAAAATTATCTGGCTCTAAAGTACAGCTGCCGTTCAACCGTAAATGGAGTTGAGTGTTGCTAAATAATAATAACACAAGCGTAGCAAATCAAAGCATTTGATTTGGTGGGTATATCGCAATAAAACATCGAACATTGTTCATGTCCCTCAAGACTAAATGTAGATTTATATCAATGAAAGAATATTCAGAATCAGGCAAGTAGGTATATATTCAAGAGATTACCTATCTACAAAGTCACCTGCATAGGTACTTTTAAATATACATTTTATCACTTAGACATGTACATATAAGTAACGATTTATACAAATATAATAGAGTGGAATAAATAGATTCTGTACATATATATAATAAAATAGACTGTGCTCATAAAATGCACCTTCTTTCTCAGGAAAAAAAATAATAAATCAGTCAAAGTCCGAGATCACTCGGAACAGGGAGAACTGTCGGAGTCGCCATCTCATATAATAAATTTAGACTGTGTTCTTCCACTATATGAAAATAAGTGAGTAATCTTTGAATAAAGTATTACTAAATTTGCACATTTTATTCACAGGAAATTTCGTAAACGAAATAATATTTAATATATTATTTAAATATTATAATACCTATATTAGGCAAAAAAATATTTTGACCTATCCATAGCAGAGCAGCAGGTAAACTTAAATAACAAAAACGTATAAATGTATATATACATTTTTTTTTATTGCTGATAGGTAAGCCTTTAACCACAATCTCACCTGATGGTAAGTGATGATGTGGTCGAAGGTGTTAACAGGCTTAACCTAGAATTACTGGCTCTCAAGGACAGCTGCCGGAACACACCGTTAGGTGCTTGGCGACAGATTTTCCACTTGAGGGTGGTCGCTAGCCAGGCGGGCATTCGCTAAAATGCCCTTCCACCATGCGGTGAAGCTCAAGCCAGCGGCGGGATTCGAACCATGGACCTGCTGCGCGGCAGTCCATAGCCAAAGCCACCGAGCTATCATTATGCTTTTTACACTGAAAAAAAAAACTTTACATTATTATCGCCCTGCACTTGTCACACCTCTGTAGGGTCGGTATAAACAATAATAATAAAACAATAATAATAATAATAATAAACAATATATTTTTTCTGAGTACCTTCACAAAAGACAACGCATTGACATAATTGTGCGGAGTAAGACTTAAATTTTATGGCTGGCCTCCTATCTGAAGCAATATGCCTTTGCGTATGCCATCGTTGATATGTATTATACTCGCCTTTGCCCCCTTTTCGGTTATTAGTTAGGGTATTAGATAGATGGTAAAGAGCGATGTTTTACTCTTGACGTGCAAAAAATCTGACGTGAAAATTATCTGAATTTATGTATTTAAATTCATTTATTCATATTCACTACACCCCCTTTCTGAAGGCAGAGCTTCAGCAGGGGCGGAGCAGTTTGTATGGTGGCCGTCTAGAAATCGCCATTTTGGATTTTTGACAGGTGTCATTCGACTGCTCTCCCGACATTTATCCTTTCTTCTACCTTTTATCAAATTCTATCTACACATTCTAACAAATTGTGCGAAATTGATTGTCGGACAAACAGAAATGTCAGTTGCTTTTCTGAAGGCTTCAGGTAACGGATTGTCTGTAAAATGTATTTTGCAGGTATATATATCAATCAAAAATTTGATTGATATTATCAAACTGAAGGCTAAATGCACATTTGTAATATAACTAAATGCTTAGGCCTTGTACGTGGCGATGGTAAAAGGCCGGACGGCATGACTTTGGTTCCGTGGAGGATGGGAAGGCCTCTGGTATGGGACGCTACCTGTGTCGATACCTTAGCACCTTCTCATATTCCTGCTACCCAAAAAGTGGCCGGTGCGGCGGCTGAACTAGCAGAAGGCCTCAAAAGGCGCAAATATAGTAATCTCAGTAGTTGTTACATGTTTGTGCCTTTTGGGGTCGAAACGCTGGGACCGTGGGGACCGAGCGCCAAACTATTATTCAAAGACGTTTCAAAACGTCTGGTCGACGCTACTTGTGACCAAAATGCTGGCATATACTTTGGACAAAGGATAAGCATTGCCATACAACGTGGCAATGCGGCCAGCATTTTGGGAACACTGCCTAATGGTAGCGGAATATTGGATTAGTTTGTTGTAATTTTTTATTTTTTTATTTAAATATGTTAATTTTAATCATAAATATCTGTTACCACATATTATAAATAAAATCGAGCAAAACTAAATGCTTATTTGCCGTGTAGTATGGAGACAAAAAATTAAAAATAGAAATTCTACAAAAAGATGAAGAATTTTGAAAAAGAAAAAAATGGAGACAAAATTAGTCACATTCTATATGGACTGCCTTCTTCCTGAGCTGGTCGATCCCCGCCACCCAAAGAAAAGAATGATCGGGATCAAGAATTTGCGGATACTTCTAGAAAAAAAAAATCAAGAGGAGGCTGTCGGGCGTGACTTGCAACATCAAAGTGCAAATCCTTCAGTACTTCCTCCCGCCATAAAAAGAAGACTTAAGAGCCTTTACGCTTTGCGCGATCGGTCAAGTTTAGGCATTTATTGAAGCATGGCGCAAACGGGCACACCGTTAGCAAGGATCGAGCGGTCAACGACGATGTCGCATGGAATAAAACATTTTGATCCTTTTTGCAGTGTTATTTATTTTTGATAAATAATGTGGAATGTTATGTAACTTTGTAAATTCATTTCTCATCTTTACTGTTTACAAACAAAGTAGACTTAAATGAACCTAATAATAAACCTTGAGGTATCTACTCATTGACTAACTATAACTATAGTCCATTAAAAAGTTACATGAGCTTTGCATTTTTAGAGCACGCAATTTATTTTTGGGACATCTTTTTATATGTGGGGGTCTGAAGAAGCTGAACCTCAAGTTTGTGGGGTCGCCACCCTTGTCCCCCGGCCGCCATCTTGGAAAAAGGGGTGAAAACACGTATTTTGCAATATCTCAGAAACTATGCGTTTTATAAAAAAATTTTAAGAACATAATTTGTAGCAAATTGTGTTGCCCACAAACATATTTATATAACTTTTTGCCCTAAATTAAATATTAAAGAAGTTATAAGCAATAATATTTTTTTTTGCCCCATAACTTTTTTATACATTTTACAAAAAAAATACCCTAGAACAATCTCGTAGATGATCTGCTCAGGATTTTTTTACGAAACTCGCAGGTTAATTGATAAAACTGAAAATAATATCCACAATTTTCAATACGTTTACACGTTGCAAAAAAATGTAGCACAACTAAGAGAATAAAATGAGATAGAAGAAACAGCTAAGCCTACGTATAATAATAATAGTCGTAGCAGGCAGATGTTCCTTTGAACCCAAACGGTTACTCAGACCTTTACTACCTGCTTATCCTTCCGTAAGTTAAATTTAGTAAGTTCTATGGTAAGGAAAACAGGAATGAAGAAGTAAAGTTGTACGAATTCAACAATTTTTTTTAAGAATATATTTACAATAAAACATATAATAAGTTAAACATTTCTTTTTGACCGGATTCTCATGAGCATTGACGAACCTGGTCAACTTTGGAGCGCTGTAACAGTGTATTAAATGAATTAAAATAAAATAAAAAAATCCTCAAAAGATAATCAAAAATGTTGGTCTGAGGTATTATTTTGTAAAATAAGAAAAAAAAGTTATAGACCAAGAAAAAAATATGAAAATTTTCTCACTTTTTTGCTTATAACTTCTTAAATTTTTAATTTAGGGCAAAAAGTTAAAATAACATATTTGTAGGAAAAATAATTTGCTACAAATTATGTGCAGTGGAATTTTTTGTAGGACACATCGTTTCTGAGATATCGCGAAATAAGTGTTTTCACCCCTTTTATCAAGATGGTGGCCGGGGCACAAGGGTGGCGACCCCACAAACTTAGATTTGTCTCAAAAGTAAAATTGCGCCCTCTAGGAATTACAATATTCGGTCCTTAAATTGTAACATTTAAATGGACTACTATGTAGGTATCTATATTTGATTATGTCCTTCTAACCATAATTGTATACATATAGGCAAATAACTTAGTTTTGTAGTTTGTATACCTGCTTTGTGCATGCATACCTTGGTTCATTATATCTGTATAACTGCCCTGTTGGCGGAACGGCTTTAGATAGATAGATACATATCAAACAAATTATTGGAGTACAAAATTTTATGCCCAAGGCGGGAATCGAACCCGCGTCCTCCGATATCGCGTCGGATGCTTAACACCATCTCAGCCACCTGGACATTGGCATTTCTGCCGAAACTTTGTGCTCCAATTGTATTACTTTAACCATCATAGGGGACGGTGCGCGGCCATCAACCAGACTACAAGACTTCATCTGATCGAAAGAAGTGTTTTTTCAAACACGGTATGATGTTGCTACCCTTCTATATTTCTAAATATGATTACAAGCACTATCGCGTGCTAAGCGAAATCATATCAAACAAATTATTGGAGTACAAAATGTTTTGTCCAAGGCGGGAATCGAACGCGATATCGGAGGACGCGGTTTCGATTCCCACCTTGGGCATAAAATTTTGTACTCCAATAATGGCTAATGCACTCAATTACAAAAACAATAAACTTTCTTCCTGCATCATTTAAAAAACAAAAACTTTTATACTTTAGCCACACCAGCCTTGAGAAAAGGGCTGTAAAATGGCTTTGCTGGAATAAGGGCTCTTAACTTAATGTTGTCTTAGGTTTTCGCAATTGTTACACATAGTAATTAAACAACATTAAACGGTTTAAATCTCGTATATTTATCATTATTTTTGTCCTGACGTTTCAAACACTTTGCAGTGATCGTGGTCACGGGGACTGCAAACTTGAAAAAAAACTTGACTTTCCGTTTCCGATACTCGTTATTTCTCACGCACACTTTTGCATATCATTAAAACTGTATAAATTGAAAACAATATATTTTTATTTTATAAATGATTTTTTGTTAATTTATATACATCTTAACTTATTTTGTCGATAACCTCTGTAGACTATACCCATAGAGATATAAAATACTATTTTCTCTTTTCTGTGACTATACCACTTACTAACAATCTAAGAATCCACTATTTTTATTTTAAAGTCTAATTTAGTCACCTGTTCCAGTACCTCTCACTTGTCTGCCATGTTTCATTAAAAAAGCCTGTATAACATGTTCCCTACAATGTTTCTGCAGCTGTGTGTTTTTTTCATAAAATATCCCAAAGTTTAAGGCCCTTACAATTGCGTATGTAGACTCTTCTGCAAGTTTGGTAAAAAAAAATCTTATCCTGCTGTTTAGAAGTGGCTAGATATATATCTGGTTGGTCTAATTTTTACCATAGTTGGTATATGAAAGCAGAGTGGTAGTAAAATAACACCTTTCTGTTAACCACTGTAACTGAAAAATTAAACGAAATAGGATGTATACGAATTACGAACATATTTTCAACATAAGTAATTAATAGTCAAAAATTATATGATAGCAATAAAAAAAAACAACCTGCATTATATTATTATGGGAACGTGTACAGTAGCACAGTTATGAAAAACTGTAATTCATATTTGTATGACGAGTCGTGGTAAAATATATTGCCCACAACTAACATTTAAAAAAATCAAATCAAATCCATTTATTTCAGGTCAATTGTACCCATATTCACCGAATATAATATAATATTTTGCTCATTCAATTTGATGGTATTTTACTTTATTCTAATGATGTGTAACATGTAATCTGATTAATCACATTCCAAGATACTGAGAACAATGGTGATTCATTCATAAATTATCGTCCACGCGGATGCCAAGTAACATTACTTTCATTACTACGGAGAATTTAAAAACACCCCATTTATCAATATATATCGTGCCGTTTGGGCTGTTAAGTACCACCATCATATTCCGACCCTTGTCTCACTTATGTTGGTTTGGTGCAGTATGTTTTTTTCTATAAACACGGAGACTGCGACGCAACAACATAGCAAAGAAACTTTAAAAAAAAAAGACTTGAAACAATTTTTTTAAATTAAACAGTCTGAAATAACTGGTTGATATCGGTTCAATATGATCTCAAATTTGTGTTTTTATCACTATTGAACAATAACTTTCATCTATATTCATAGTTGCCACTTACATTATTTGCTAGAAGCACTGCGATCGTCAAGGCATTTTGGCAAATTACTTTTTAGTAAGTTGACTGTAACTGGCAAACCGTTCGCCGGTGTTGATGAAATTAAAATGAAACCAATAAAGAGTTAAACTGTACTAGCAAAAAAATAATCTTCTATATTGTAAGGTTCAGTAAAAAAGTTATGTGTGGTCAAACATAAAATAAATAATAGACAAGTCAATTTAAGAACCCTCTTTCTATTGGGAAGTCAGTTAAATATGTATAATATGATATACCAATAATATATACCAATAAAGTCGAGTAGACATGAACATATGGTAATAAGTAATAAGTCTGTCGACCGTAAGAATAATTTTGAAAAGTAAATCAAATAATCAATTTCTTACTAAGAAATATTAGTAATGTTGATAAAAATAAAAACGTGACATCAATTGCAGTATATACAAAGTTACTTTATATATCGAAATTCGTCACGTGAATAAGATTATAAAAAAAGTTGAAATCGTCTCAATGGTATCTGTGTTCGCGAATCTAATATCAAGTATACAAATATGTTTATAAGCGAGACGCGTGCGCCGCTGCTGCACATCGCCTCGTTCGGTGCAGCGGGGATCGTTGCGCCGCATGGGCGGAGCTAGCGTGGGAATTATTTTTGACTGCCTGGACTTAAGTTAATAGTATTTTATATCTCTATGTTGCTAACCGTTAGTGTGACTCTACCCGCCACACTATCCATACAAACGCTCTTTCGTGATTATGGTTTCGTTAAAAAGTTTTTCCCAGATATTTTGAACTAATGTGTATCTTGTACATTATATTTACGCTTCTAATCAAGTAAATTTTAAAAAATTTTTGTCTTGATTTCAGTATAATCTTCTAAAAATCTCATTTTTTGCACTAATTCTACCTGAATTTTGGCCCATTATTATGTACTCATTAAATGTAATATTATAAAATCCATCTAAATAGAATCCTCGAAAATTTATTGGAGATTCTAAATATTGACATTTTTTTTACTAACTTGCAAGGCGTATTCAAAACGACGTATATCCTGAAGTAAGTTTTCTGAAATTTCCGTGTGCTTATTTTCGTTCAATGGTATCGTGTTCTCACCTTACATGAGTCAACGAGCGGTATGAGGTACGCGGGTGACGAGTCGTGCAGGGTAGTAGTGGGACGCGGGGTGAGACGGAGGCGTTCATTGAATTGAATGATTTTACTACTCAAAATATTATTTCGATGTTTGTATTGTACTGTAGCCGCCTCACATCAGCCGACATTATTGTTAAATAGGTAGACATACCTACTCTTGCAACTGACACGGTTATAATAATGAGTTACAGTTTTAGGATTTATCAAATTATCATACAGCCACTAAGTATTTCACGCGCGCCTGACTAGCTGCCACCCTCAAGTAGAAAATCTGTCGCCAAGCACTTACCGGTGTGTTCCGCATTGTGTCCTTGAGAACCAGTAATTTTGCGTGGTGGTAGAGGATTTAGCGAATGCGTACCTGTATAGCTACTACCCTCAAATAGAAAATCTGTCGCCAAGTACCTAGCAGTGTGTTACGGCAACAGTTTTTGAACATACCTACACTGAAAATCCTATTTGAAACTATTAATGTTATTGTTCCCACTTCCCGTCATTCATATCAAATAATATAGAACTAGTTAGCTAATAAACCTATAATTATCTAAGCAGTGTGAGCGTCGAGTCTCGCAGTACTGCTCCCCCCACTCCCCCCCGCAGCGTGCCGCGCCGCCGCATTACCGCACCCCCGCCCGCCCGCTGCACTCTCATTGACTATCATAAAATACATATACCGAAATGGAATTCGGTAATCGTATCGCAATTATGCTAACAGATACAAGTTACCCTTATTTCATTACGGTATTTACCGAAATCGTATCGGTTAATACCCATACCGTAATATCCCTGATTTGAACCGGTCATCCGCTGCAAAATCTATTAAATGATAGAATAAAATAATGTACCTACTACGACTTTGCAGAACACATCATTATCTACAAAAACGACAGCATATGTCTAACTATTATAGTCATGCAACAATAAGCGTTCTTTTATTAAAAAAAAATTATTTAAATGCCACCGCTAGAAAAGGCTCTTTATTTGTATCTTGGTAGCAAGAGACTCCAAAGTCTCGAGCATCGCCGCAAAGTCGCTTGCTTATCGGTTTTCTATCGGATACATTTCGGGTAGTGTGCCACAGAACTACATGATTTGATTCCGCCATCCCCATTCTATAACCGGACATCCAGGGATACTCAGAAGCGCCACCGCTATATGGTGGATATTCCATTTACCCGAACGAAGTGATTTGCATCTTCTTTCATCATGCGAACTGCCAGGGTATGGAATACTCTGCCTGAGGCTGTGTTTCCGGTTAAGTACAATATGGAGGTCTTCAAGAAGCGAGTGAATGGGTATCTTCTGGGTAAGCACGCTCCATCGTCGATCGCATCATCACTTAACATCAGGTGAGATAATGGTCATGTGCTACCCAGTTCGAAGTTACAAAAAAAATTGGTATTAATACTTATCAAAGTAAATTACTTCATGTTCAAGACTGTTTCAATATCTTTATATAACTTTTTAAATTATTCAATTCGGACATTTTATTGGAAATATATCACGAGTTTAAAAATGTAAGTATTAGAAAAAGTCACTGGGATACCTACACTGGGGGCCGTACGGGAGGGGAATCAATGTCAAGAAATGAAGAGCCGACATCTAGGAATGATACGGTACACTATCATAGACTTTTTGAACGAAATAATCAATTTGATTATTCAAAAAGTCTCTATAATTTTTAATTTTGAAATTTTCGTTACATTCCCGTACGAAGCCGGGGTGAGCTACTAGTTCTAAATAAAGTCATAAAATCTGATTATGTTGGCTATAATGTCTTTATACTTACCTATATATCTACTATACATGTCGTCTAAATAAGTTTAGGTATTCTATTTTGATCTACTAACGTTACCTCACTTAGTAAAAAAAAGTATAAAAACACATGTCCAATGACATGCGTTTTTATACATTTTTTTTACCCAGTACGTACGGGTACATACCTAACTCATTATTACTTATGCATAAATAAATATAGGTAACTACTGCGGCACAAAATATATAACAGAATAAAATGTAAGTACATATAGTTGTCCATGCGTCCATTAGACAGACGTGATGCGACGCGATGCGAACCATTAGCGAGCGTTCATTACGCTATACATATAGTAAACATAAACATAGTTTTCTCCCTCTACGTTAGTAGTAATACGTTCATATATCTGTGCTCGAAATCTTGAATGAGCAGCGGAAATTCCCGAGTTCCGTCCGAAATCTCAGGCACTGTCTCTTTTTTTTCGCAGTGCTTCGCACTCAGACCAAGCGTTGGATGAAACAACATGCTTTTAGACCATGCTTGCGTTGTAGTTAGGTGGGTGGGGAAGGGGCCTCTTAAGAAGCATTTACAGAAGATGACTAATCAAATAAATTTAAGCCTGCACCGAGGCAGCGATACGTACCTATTTGTGGTTCGTTTGATCCCTTGCTGTATCTTTATTTCCTAATTTTGAGTTATGTAAATTTTAACATATTTTAAGTATATTTAAGGATTCATTCAATAAATCATACACTTTGGAAACACGATTACTTAAAATTTTCACTATATAAAAAAAAAACAAAGTTACATCTAAAAAACGAAATAAACCCTTAGTAAGGCGTAAATGCTTAACGGAGAGTCATCCGTATTTGAAAAATAATAATAACAACATGTTGTATATAACGTATACATATAATTGTTTTTACTATACGAAGGCAATACTCAAATTCACGCATGTTCCGCCCATTTTAGTCAGAGTCACGATGCTTTGTCCCTATCCGCTTTAGTAATTCTTCGGTCGTCGGACGGGGACGGATACTGTTGGCGTTCTTTTAGAATAGATATTATCTAGACCTGTATTGCCAGTATTCCGTGAATTTGTTTATAATAACTTAAATCATCTTCGGTCACCATTGTCATTGTAGGCGTTTTTTTAAACAGCAATTCAATAATTCCTGGTGTCTTAATGTACACTTTACTACCTATTGAGATTTCTTTTGGCAAAAGATGAATCCGAGATGCACATAGGTGCATGCTAAAGATAGCTTCATTTTGCCACGTTCCCATCTAACGGAAAAATGAACTTCTATAAAGGCTTTAGAAAGTTCACGCCATGAACAATCGTTTGAGCTGAATGACTTCAATGATGAGGCACTTGCATTTTTATCGTCATTTTCACTATCAGCTAACTCGTCGCTTAACTCTTTAGCTGTAGAGTCTTATAAGATTCGAGAGGCTCATCCAGAGAGTCAACATCAAAATGATTATCTACACTTATTTTCTACATTTATATTATTATCAACATCTTTTAATTATTTTTTACCAAATCAGTGCACGGTCCAGACCCTTAGATAGTAGTTATATATTGGGAATTCTGCTCCACTCCATTCGTGTTCGGTCCATCGCCAGCCCTGCTGACGATAGTCCTCCACTCACTTCGTAGGCAGAATACCCAATATTTGTATAACATGATAATAAATAGTGTGCGATGTTAAGATCATTTCAATGATTCTATAGTATACAATAACGAAGTCTGTAGTAAAAATGTCAGTTCTGTTTTAACCATTTTACGGTTTAAACACGTTATTCGTAAAACAATCTGATGATTTACAATTCGATTATAATTTTCAATCATGTACGAGCACCCTGTGAAAAACAAAATAATATACGTGATTATTTTGCTATGGGTTGACATAAAAATATAGATTGTTTTTATTTAAACCAAGCTTACAGCAAGATGAGTTGAGATGAGTTACTTTGTACTCATCAGGGACAATGCAAACCTTTTAGTTTTATTTAAACAAGATGATATTAATCTGAGACATGTTGATGATGAACACATCAACACTGATATGCCTTGGAATCAGTTTCGTTATTTGTGTGCAAACGTTTGGAGTGTTCCATATAATTTCTTAGTTATAAACAAGGATTCTGAAAGAAATAAAGGATACATTAGAAAAAAACTGTGATACGTTCGTTATACTTGAATAAAATTTGCATAAAATGAGAAAAAATCAAAATATTTCTTCACTAATGGTTTGCTCTTCAAAACGCAAACTACTTTTTTAGTAGCCTATAAAAATAGATGAGAAAAGATTATTAAAAAAACAAATTATAAAATCTATAGATGCAGTTAAGAAGAAAGTGAATATGATGAAAAATTATAAACTTGCTACCAACAACGCACTGGAATCTGTTTATATCTACTTAACAAGATAGCAGCAAACCACATAATGATAATAATAATAACGGTAATGATGTTAACCCAATAATTGCACGAGACAAGAAAATAAGTGTAGATAATCATTTTGATGTTGACTCTCTGGATGAGCCTCTCGAATCTTATAAGACTCTACAGCTAAAGAGTTAAGCGACGAGTTAGCTGATAGTGAAAATGACGATAAAAATGCAAGTGCCTCATCATTGAAGTCATTCAGCTCCAACGATTGTTCATGGCGTGAACTTTCTAAAGCCTTTATAGAAGTTCATTTTTCCGTTAGATGGGAACGTGGCAAAATGAAGCTATCTTTAGCATGCACCTATGTGCATCTCGGATTCATCTTTTGCCAAAAGAAATCTCAATAGGTAGTAAAGTGTACATTAAGACACCAGGAATTATTGAATTGCTGTTTAAAAAAACGCCTACAATGACAATGTATTTTATTAAACAGTTAGTACTGAACCCTGAGTTAGGATTTAGACTTCAATAAGACTTTCTATATTAAACGCAACTTATTTTCTTTCCGTACTACACATGTTGTATTGAATTGTTTACCAAACAATTTCATTCTTAGTTTCAAATTTTATTCCCACAAATCTTGTACATACTTACATTCGTAGAAATTTAAGGAAGGTTTATAACACTGTCAAATATATCTTGAATATACCTTTTCAAGGTATATTATACCTAGGTACTTGACAACATATATAACAAAAATATAATCAAGCCTATCCCCGAAAATTTAGCAGAGGTGTTAAACACCCACACATCACCTATATAGATTTATTAATTTAGTCACAAAATCACCTTTCCGTCCCAGAAAGCGAACCAAGACCTTGAGATTGCTAAGCGACCATTAAAACCACTCCGCCAACGGGGTAGTCTACATATATAACGAACCAAGATTTTTATGCACAAAGCAGGTGTACAAACTACAAAACTAAGTTAGTTGCCTATATACAATTATGGTTAGAAGTACATAATCGAATATGGATACCTACATAGTTATAGGTGTTGTTGTTGTTGTTATCATTGTTAAAACTTACGTAAGTATTCGACATATTAATTTACTATATACGGTTTGCACTTACGGTTATTATTATAGTTAACTAGCTTTCCGGGCGCGGCTCCGCCCGCGCGCATGTCGGTTATCGCGCGAAAACATTAACCTCTTTTTGCGCAGTCGGATAAAAACTATCCTATGTTTTTTCCCGGGTCTCAAACTATCTCCATACCAAATTTCATTCAAATCAATCCAGTAGTTTTGGCGTGAAAGCGTAACAGACAGACAGACAGACAGACAGACAGAGTTACTTTCGCATTTATAATATTAGTACTGATAATAACCGTAAGTGCAAACCGTATATAGTAAATTAAGTTGTTGTTGTTGTTGGAAACCACGGAAGATTTCAGCAGTAAATACTTTAAAGGCTCCAAATTCGGCAGCCAGGCTGCTTGTAGTGTTACCAGAAGAAGGGGTCTTCTGAAGCTCACCTTCAAATTGATCCATACGCCTATTGAGAGCATCCATCATCTCCATGAATGTCTGTTGCTGTGTTGATTCCATAGTTGTAGGTTATGTTCCTCTGTGATAATGAAGTGAAGTTTCAAAGTTGCTGTTGTTGTGCTTGTAAAGGATTTATTTACTTGGCAGGTGAAGTATGCTCACTAGATTACAATATATTGCATAAAATAGCCACTAAATAGCACTATTTATATTTTTAATCACAAAATAATATTGGAGCTATTTTGAAAAAGTGTTGTCACAACTACATATATAACGAACCAAGATTTTTATGCATAAAGCAGGTGTACAAACTACAAAACTGAGTTATTTGCCTATATACAATTATGGTTAGAAGTATATAATCGAATATGGATACCTACATAGTTATAGGTGTGCTAATGTTATGTTTTAACTGGAGAGTACAAATGTTGTCTTTTAACTGGAGAGTACAAAACATTTTTAAAATTATAAAGGGACTTAAGAACACTAATAGTGTAGGATACGATGACATATCTACGAATATAATAAAATCTGTTGGTCATTTAATATGTGGACACATTAACTATATAATTAATTTGTGCATTAGCAAGGGCGTATATCCAGATGCCCTAAAACCTCTTTGATAAAACCACTTTTCAAAAAAGAGGATAAGGAACAGATGCAATATTATAGACCAATTGCACTTGTTCCTATATTTTCAAAAATACTTGAAAAATACATTTATATAGAAATTAACACCTATTTAGAGCGTAATAAAATTCTATGTAATGAACAAAATGGTTTTAGACAGAACAAAAATATCAATTTAGCTATTTTCAACTTTTATCGCAATGTGCTTACAAATGTCGATAAAAAAAATCCAGTCTGTGCTATATATTGTGATATGACGCAAGCGTTTGATTATGTTGATCATCCTATATTACTAAATAAACTGGAATTATATGGCATTAGGGGTAATTTTAATGATTTAATAAAATCATATTTAAGTGGTAGGCAGCAGTTCACTGAAATTAATCGAATTAACATTAATACCAAGAGTGAAGAAACTTCACGATCTGAAACACGAAAGGTCGTATATGGCGTACCACAGGGCAGCATATTAGGACCACTTTTGTTCATACTATATATAAACGATCTGCCAAGTGTTACTTCTTATCCAATGACTCTTTTTGCGGATGACAGTACAGTCACTATAGCATGTAAAATAAAAGAGTTTTATCCAAATGAAATAAATGAATCTTTAGTTTCAATTGTACAATGGCTTGACAATAATAATTTAAAAATTAATTTAAGCAAAACTCAGATCATGCATTTCAGCCAAAGACTTCATGTAGATAATATTGATGTTCATTATCACAATAATTTAATAAAAAACGTTGATTGTGTTAAGTTTCTAGGCTTGATCATTGATCATAAATTAAATTGGAAGGCTCATATAGAGGAGTTAAGCAAAAAATTGAGTAGCACTGCTTATGCTCTACACAAAATTGCTCGGGTAGTTAATACGGATGGTTTGCTTACGTCCTATCATGGGCTGGCAGCATCCCTTTTAAGGTATGGCATTATCTTTTGGGGAAACTCAACTGATATTGAAAAAATCTTCAAAGCACAGAAGAGATGCATCCGGTCTATGTTTGGACTACAAACTACTGATAGTTGTAAACCTTTCTTTTTAAAGTTCAAAATCTTGACACTTCCATCTTTGTACATTTTACTGGCTGCACTATTTGTTTATAACAATCCTCAACTTTTTCAACGATTAGCAGACAGCGTAAAGCGGGATAGGCGTGATAATAGCCAACTTTCATCACAGCTTCATAATACAGCTTTAATGAAGAAAAGTTTAATGTGTATGGCGCCAACCATTTATAACAAAATCCCAAAATCGATGAAAAACAGTAGTAGTAATGTATTTAAAAGCAAGCTGAAATCTTTGTTGACAGATAAATGTTATTATAGTGTTAAGGATTTTTTGACTGATAAATTTTAATCAATTCACAATTCATTTTGACATTTAGATTCCGACCATAAATAATAAAATATTTTATCCTCTTTTGCTGACATTTATCCTATTCGCATTTCAGGTTCCTTTTCATTCTGACATCGTAGGTACAAATCAGATAGCACTGTAATAGGTACTATTATAAATTTATCTGTAATGAAATTTTATCCTTTGTAATTTTATAAAATTAATATTAATTAACAATGTTATTTAATCACTTACATGACCTAAAGTAGACTACTGGCTACATATGACTTTTTTTTTTTTACTTTTTACTTATTTTTTATATTACTTTGTGAATTGTATTATTATTCTTCACATTATGTTTGACTGCTAAATCTACCTGCATGCCTTTGTATCTCGAATGTTTGTACGCCTTTCTAAGGCAAAACATGTGGATCTTTTACTTTTATTGAACATCAATGCATTACTGTGTATTTACCCATGTTTATGCAAATAAAATTATCTTTATCTTTATCTTTATGTTAGTCAATGAGTTAATATATCAAGGTCTATTATTAGGTTCACTTAAGTTGACTTTGTGTGTAAACTGTAGAGATGAGAAATGAATTTACAAATATTTGATCGGAGCTATACTTTTTGAAATATAGCAAAATCTTAGTAAAATCAACATAGAAAATTCACCTATAGTGTACCGCTCCCCATACTTTAGGAATACAACATAGTCAAATCCACGTCCCAATATAGAGTGTAGCCTATCAAAATTTGCGTCTCTGGTAGCGCAAACTAACTAAACAGTTTAAATAGTATCGTCCCATAACAAAATCTTACATTAGACAGCTAAAACCTGTTATTGCAAATATTTTTGTAAGAAATTTCATATATTCGTGTTGTCTTTGTTCGTTTCCTAATTGTGTGGTGTTTTTGTGTTTGGTAATTTGCAGCCGCTGGTGGCGGACCGTCCTGCGTTGTTTTTAGGTATATAGATTCAATAGTGAAAAAGTTTTCAACGTTTTACACTTACATTTTTCAAAATTTCGTGTATTTTTTCGATTAAAAATTCAATTTCAACCTTTTTAAATAGCTCCACGCATCAAAACACGCGGGCCGCGGTCCCCAATCGTGTCCCGTTGGATTGAGCGCGATCGGAGCTATACTTTTTGAAATATAACAAAATAATTGTTATATACCTAACCTTAACCTGTCAACTACAAATATTTATTTCGGTGCGCGGCCATCAACCAGACTACTAGACTTCATCTGATCGAAAGAAGTGTTTTTTCAAACACTTAACTCTCGGTATGATGTCGCTACCCTTCTATATTTATAAATATGATTACAAGCACTATCGGGTGCTAAGCGAAAATCATATCAAACAAATTATTTGTGTATAAAATTTTATGCTCAAGGTGGGAATCGAACCCGCGTCCTCCGATATCGCGCCGAATGCCTAATACCATCTCGGCCACCTGGGACTTGGCATTTCTGCCGAAATTTTGTGATTCAATTGTATTACTTTAACCGTCATAGGGGACGGTCCTCGGCCGTCAACCAGACTACTAGACTTCATCTGATCGAAAGAAGTGTTTTTTCAAACACTTAACTCTCGGTATGATGTCGCTACCCTTCTATATTTCTAAAGATTCCGGCCTTGGGCATAAAATTTTGTACTCCAATAATTTGTTTGATATGAATTTACAAGGTTAGATAACATTCCACATTATTTATAAAAAATAAGTAACACTGCAAAAAGGATCAAAATGTTTTATTACATGCGACATCGTCGTTGATAGTTCGATCCTTGCTAACGGTGTGCCCGTGTGTGCCGCGCTTCGATAAATGCCTATATTCGACCGATTCCGCAAAGCGTAAAGGCTCTTATGGTAGCTGTGTTAAAGCCACGAAAGTTACCTAGCGCAGATTTGTATCAAAATTGTCAAGTGTAACAGTTCGCCAGCTATTTATCCTAAACCTTTCTATATTGAAACAAAAACAATCTACTCTAGAAGAAAGATCATTATCTGCATTGACCTATATATATATACTATACTAGACGCGACATCTCAAACAAGGATAGTCGACCGGTGCAAATATGCTGGCCGCCGTAGTCTCCCCCACACGCAGCTGGACACTCGTATAAATTACACGCGCTTTACGTTCGAATCTTGTGTATTATCAATTGTCGATTTTGAATACACAAGTTTCGAACGTAAAGCGCGTGTAATCTCTACGAGTGCCCATCTGCGTGTGGGGGAGAGTATGCCGGCCAGCATACTTGCCCTGGTCGGTTTGAGATGTCACGTCTAGTATATATAGGTCAATGATTATCTGCCTCTAAACGAAGAAAGGACATCACCAATGATGGATGCATGACCAAATCAAGTAGAAAATCTGTCGCCTAGCACCAAACAGTGTGTTCCGGCAGCATTCCTTGAGAGCCAGTGAAATTGCAGAAACATGAGACTTAACAACTATGTCTCCAGGTGACGGGCGCATTGCAATTCGTGACTTGTGACGAAATGCATCTGTTATAAGCAGAGGTTAATCTGCTTAACATCAGGTGAACCTGAAGCTTGTTCCGTTACAATAAGATTAAAAAAACATTTCTATACATATTTATTCCTATTTTATGTGGCTTTGGCGCAGGCTGCCGCGATGCGATGGATTATAGAATAGCAATACAAAAGATTTATTTCTTTTTATTCATGATGTACAAACCGTATAAGTTTAATGACTAAAATAAAAAAGTGGCGAGTGAGAGAATTATATCTATTGTCTATGATATGGATGGAGACAACAATAAAAAATATGCAGGTTCTTTGAAAAGTGCAGCCGTAGAGCGTTAAAACCTCTTGTATAATTAATTTATTACCTCTCTTTTGTAATAAAGGAAGGTCGGAGCGTCTATTATGTTATTATTGTTGACCTGTTTTAAAATTACATAACCTACAAAGTTGCGATGTAAACATTATAAATTTGCACTCTAATTGATTGGCTGCCTGCACCCAGCAGTACAAGTGTATGCTGGTGCCGTGAAACACCAGTTGGCTCTCAGCACGTTCGCACTAATTTGTGCGATGGGCCACCCAGTGTGGCTGAGGACATAGAGACTGCTAAATACCTAATATTATATCCAATGCTCGTCTTTTTCTAATCCTCTACTTTAATTACGTAGTTTCTGAGAAATTTGTAACCTTCACTTACCAAGTAACTCTTGATGGAGCCTACTTTTCATTATAATTTTCTCTTACAGACATAGCAGGACCCTAATGCCGAAGGCAATGTCTATGCTTCTTTTTTTAATGCACAACAACATACAGGGATTGCGACTGATGACTAAAGAAGGAGCAAACTATATATCCATATCAAATGACTGCAACAGCATTTGTGAGATGCCAAAGAGTACAATAAGCAGTGCGTAATTCTCAAATAAGAAATTATGTGATAAGTGTGATTGGTTAATTATGTAGTAGCATAATATATTTTATTAGTTGTAAATGCCTGTTTATTAAATGGCTGATTCAGCTAGTTGACTGCCTCAGATATTCCACCTCATTACATAAAAATATGTAAGTAAACATGTATATTTTGAGAAATAGACTCAATTATAAGATGATAACCTTAATAGTTCATCACTACCTGTTTGCCTCTTGGCAAAGAGAGAGAAAATAGTGGAAGAGGTTGGAGGAGCCGTTTTGCCAAAAAGGAAACAGATAATGAACAGTGCAATAGTAAATTTAGTGTTGTTAACATCATTTAAAATATGCTGCTGTGTGAATTTAATCTGTAAATAAATAAAAAATCTAGTAGTAGATCCAAAGAGAAAATTATTTAATTATCTTTAAATAAATAAAGTCAATAGTACTGTATCAGCTGTATTGTCCACTGCTGAACACAGCCTCCCCTAGTAAAGGGGTATTTGCATATCCCCACGCTTGGCAGGCAGCTTGGCGATTGCAGTTCTTTAGAAGATGCTGCTGCCCACCTTCCAGTATTTTTCCCTTAGTTGCCTCATACAACACACATGGGATGATATGGGGAGGTGCAATTCTAACCTAGCACCTCATGGGGGAAAACCTTTATAGTAGTTGACCCTAAAAGAAAATTATAATATTTCTATAATCAAATAATTATTTTTACTCACATTCACAGTAACTTTAATATTTTTATTACTGATTTGAATACTGCATGTTCAATAAATTACTATTTATAATATTGATAAAAACAAACTGTTGTTTTAATAACTAGTAGGTAGCATTAAATAAAATACAGATTTTTTTCAAATTATTAAAATATGTTATGTATATATTTAATATTATTTATTGTACTATTCATTTTAATCAGAACCATCATATTGTAAATGTTGCAGTAAGATAACTTTTTTCTGCTGCAGCCTTTGGTTGATAGTGATCAATTATGTTCATTCTAAATCATCAACAAAATTAAAACAAAGCGAAGCGCTCGTAGCGCAGTTTGCTTAGCCGTTCTTAATCAATCAGCTAAGTTAAGCAACATCTGCCACGGCCAGGAGTTGGATGGGTGACTGCCTACTGAACATATCTGTGTTTTGAAGGGCACGTTAAGCCGTTGGTCCCGGTTGTTGTCTTACAATGGCAGTTGTTACAGCATGGTGGTAGGGTGGGTATTTTGCGAATGCCCGCCTGGCTACCACCCTCAAGTAGAAAATTTGTCGCCAAGCACTTAACGGTGTGTTCCGGCAGCTGTCTAGCAGTAATTCTAGGCTAGCCTGAACAACATCTTCGACCACATCATCACTTACTATCAGGTGAGATAGTGGTCAAAGGCTAACCTATCAGCTATAAAAAAAAGACTATATATTGTAGTAAATCACATGACAATTTTAATTTTTCAGGATACTTCAGCGGTACCCTGCCACTCAATGTAACATTATACAGAAATTCCAGCAAAAGACAGTTTGAAATAAAATAAAAGATTATAAAATTTGTTTTTATTTTAAATATTATGTAGTATTTTAATGTTAATCATCATATTTAATATAGATGTGTTAGTCATTATAGAATACAGGGAAATAGGCTTTTACATACAGGTGCCTACAAGAATGTAGTCACACAACTGTAAATTATAATTAAACAAGATTATTTAAATCATTCATCATCAACAGCCATTATGTCTACCATTGAATAAAGCCCTATCCTATTTTCCTCTTTCATTGCCTCTTACTCACCCATGAAGATGTGGGGAGGAACAAAGAGCTATTATTATATAGAGTCACAAAAACCATGTACAAGTGCAATCAATGCATTCCAAACACTGGTGAATTGTAAATGTTATGTTCAAAACCATTAATTCTGATTTCCTTCCATTGGGTGATAGTGAATAACTTGGAATCTAAATATAGTTAGGGAACAATTATGTGAAGTATATGCACACAAGCATGTGATAATTCTCTTACGATTTCATTCTGACAACAAAAGCGTAAGCATCTTGGAGTAGCGATGACACCCTACTCCAAAATGCTTACACTTTTGTTAGGTACTCACTGTTTATAAGTATACATACATCAGCAAGGATGGACTTAGGTACATTTAGAGAGCATGTCCAGTTCTGAGAAGTATATAGCATGTCAAGTAGCAGGTACTAGTGTACCTGAACACACATATAACAAATTAATTAAATTAAACATGACTTATTACAGTGAGCACCTAGGTACCAGTGTCTGTTTCTTCCTAGCACTTTCTAATCTCGTTCAATACCCTGCTTCAGGACAAGCGCGGCTTCATTACCAAAAGAGTGTAAATAATACTTTCTATTGCTGTATTACTGTGTGATTTGTTTCCAGAACATTTTCTCATATCAACCCTGTCCATAAATTAAATATGTACCTAGTTTATTCAAGTACATTAATGTGGGAACCCATAATATTTTAGAGAGGTTCTTAAACCTATAATATTGTAAGTATTGACACACCCCATACATTATTCTTACATGAATATTTTTGCTGTCATTCATATATTTCCCGCAATTAAGTAGTTGGAATTGCCATATGAATATAGCATTGTCAGTTCCCATACTGTGTAGGTACAGAAAATGTGTCATATTATAAATAAATAAGCTTTAGAACAAAGTAAACATCCCAAAAACTTAATTTTGATATAAAGCTTATATTTTTTGTAACAGTAAACTGATTGATTCGTTTAAATGATAATATGAAAATTTGAGTATCTGTGGAGGTGTATAAATTTTTTTTATAAAAACTTATATTTATTTCACACATTGTTTAATTAGGTACAATTAAAACAGTGGCCCTGACTTTTTTGCCTAATTTTCTCACCTATATAATCCTAGCTTGCTGAATGTGGCAGTCATTTTGTGATTGACTCAAATGAGTGCTTGAATAATAAGTACAATGATTTCTACTTTGACTTTTATTCCTTAATATTACAACTACAATAATGAAAAACCAGTTATTAAATTAAAAAGTATGTAACATTTTGATGCCTGCGACTTCAGTGGACTGAAATGTATATTTCCAATTGCTGAGTACAAACAGATCAGCATGCAGTAAGTAGATGATTATGGAAAAATTTGCACAACTTTCCTGTGTTCCATAGTCCCCAGTTTGCCAAACATTCATTATTGTAAGGTCACTTATTGATGAAATTATGATCTCAATGGATGTGCCAACACTGATAGTATTGTAGAAGTGAGCTGTGAGTGAAGATATTTTGAACTGTTCTAAATATCTTTTATTAAGATATTTGGAACAGTTAAAATATCTTTTAATTTAAACATGATATACTTTTATACTACCAAATTCCTTTTAAGCTGGTGGTACCACATTTTGTCCTATACATTAATCTGTTCCACTATCCTTTGATACCGGGCTACCTCAAGGAGCGTTTTAAATTCATATATCAGCATTCCTTTTCCTAGTTAGTAGCAACTAAGCTCAGCTATATCTACTTATCATAGCCTTATGCCTTACGAAACCTGCAACTTACTAGTGTAAGTTGCAGGTTCCGACATGAAATCATGGGATTAACAAGCAGCCTGATGTGACTGGAACCTGAAACAGATAAATTTCACATGAAATACCCCGATGTGGCTAGAATGCAATCGGCAAAATTATAAAACTTCAGACGAATGCTTACGAGCAAAACAATTTCAATTAGTGCGGTTTTTAACCCTGGAATCATACATCTTTTGCTTTGCACATGCGTGGTGGAGTAGTATAAGCTCATAACACTCGTGTTTATCAATCGTTCACATATTTATTTTATACTAAAATTTAAATAAGTAGACCTCAATTTTTTGAATTTTCCAAACCATATACGTACGTAACGAAAAATGGGCACAGAACACTGAGAAAAAATAAAGATTGAACGTTGAATGGAAATATTGACATTATTATCTGCGATCAAAGGTACTGGAACGTGCAAACGAGGCTCTTTCTTTGACATTTCTATATAGTCTATGATGTACACGTATTATCGGCTGTACATTATCGCCCTGTGCAAAAAGTGTCCGGCCCGTATTTCACGGCCAATAATGCACACCCAATAATTCATGTACATCAAATAGCTTCCATTTTATGGTCGCGTATTATTGGCCGTGTAATATCAGCCCGTGTAGATAATGCACAGCCAAATATTGTACGACCCGTATTGTACACCCCGATAATACGAAGCCAGTCCACGTAATATTGGCCGTGTATTATTGGCTGTGCATTATTTGGTCGCGTATTATTGGTCGTACATTATAGGGACCCACAAAAAAGTATGGATATTTTTTTCGATATAATATATCGTAGTGTTGTATCGATACTTTGCGATATATCGGAGAAACATATCGATATTTTCGATATATCGTAAAAAATGTTTATATTGTATTGAGCTAGTCTTTAATATTAAATATTTGACAGGTTGATATAAGTAAAAACAGCTAGGGTAAAGAAACAAATCAACTTTATATATTTTTTATTCCCAATCTTTTTTACTCTAGACCTGGCATAAAAATAATAGGCTTCCATAAAAAAATGCATATCAGCAAATCATCGTAATAAACGTAACGTTTTATTTTTAATCAATGTGCCAACCAGAAATCTATATATATATTATTTATTTACTTATATTGATACACAAAACAGAATACAATCAAACACGTATGATATAGGTTAACCTTTACGAGCCGGACTATATACCTAAATATGTGTACACATTATGATCAGCATAATTAGCAGTATGCACTTATAATATACTGTTAAAAGTTAATTGAAAATGATAAAATTAAAGTGGTGTTAGCAACGTTTACGATTAATTTGCCAATTTTGCCAACATCACTTTTGAAAATGTAGAGGTTTTGGTCAAATATGTAAAGTGAGTTATGGTGTTGTATCGGTTGAATAATATCGATTGATGTATCGATATACATATCGATACTAGGTTATTCGATAATATCGGGTGAAAGCGATATATCGTGTTCATATATAGATATTTTTGTAATATCGATATATATCGTGTATTCCTACTCTACTCTACTTGTAGTACTTGTACAAATACATACATAATTTCATTGTATTTGGTTCGTAAAATTCGTAAACAGAGTGTTTAAATTAGATTAGTTGTGATTTGTATCCTGGTTAAGTTCTTTAAATATTTGATTTGACTTATTTGATTTCGGTACGAAGGCAGCTAATACCGAAGACTACAAGCTGTCCTCCCTGTCCAGGACTTGATTTTGTGCTATAGTGCCTTCAATATGCCGAAGGTAGTTTCTAGAAGTATTGTGTGTTCTGACACAAAGGACCAGGAAGAATACAACGAGACCAAACCTCTCCACATTTACTACTGTATTTGCGGTCAGATGTCGTTAATTTTGGACTGTACGATCGACCGCTTACCTTTACGACCTGCTGACGGTGCGAGAGTTATCGACGGTTCAAAACATGCTCACAAAATCACTTCCGATCCCGACGAAACAGTGTACTTGAAACGGGAAAAGGGTATTGAACGTCAATACAGACTTAAATGTAAGAAGTGCGCTATTCCTATATATTATAAGCATACTCAGGACAGTAACATACTCTTCATAATGCGAGGAGCATTGGTACAAACTGCTCCAGAAGGGGGAGTGACAGATATCTACAAACAAGTCGCGTTGACACAGCCTAAGAAAATCATGGTCACCAAACACACTAAAAACATGGGCAAATTCAGCTCTGTTACTGTTTCCACTATTGATGAAGAAGAAGATGAGATTGAAGCTCGAGAAGTTGCCGACAGCTATGCAAACAATGCAAGAATAATTGAGAAACAATTAGAAAGGAAAGGCATGAATAAGCGACAAGCTGAACTGCCTGCACAGACAACAGAAAAGAGAGTTAGAGGCACTTTAATTGATAAATAAATGAGTTTTATTCTAATTACATGAAGTTTTTTGTCAGCAGTTCTTTTAGTATCATCTATGAAGTGATCAATTTTGATATTCCTCTTGGATAGTTGTGTATTTCCACTGTTAGACTTGTGTAGACGTAAGCCATGCCAACTCCTTTTCTTATCTTAAAAAAAATCTCTAAACAGGAATAATGTGGTAAGAATTTGGAAGCATTTTTTTTACTGCATCCCTTTTATTATCACGGTGTAAGATCAGTCCAATGGTATGGATAGAACTAAAAATGCCTGGTACTTGATGGGATCACCTCATAGAACACCTGGGTGCTGCCCATAAAAATCCCAAAGTATTTGCCCTAGAACTATGCAATTCTAAATGACATTCATGCTGCAGTTGCAGTCCAAAGTATTCAATTAAGGTTGATGTCATCAGGCTTGCCTCCTTTTATATATAAGGGACCTAAAACATTAACCTAAGAAGGCTTATTAGCCTACCCTATTTACTTTCCTGCCATACTCCAGGTTTTGTGAAAATGGGGAACTCATTTTATGTGTATGCTGCCTGTCCGTCGAACCTGCATATACATGGTTGTATCTTTAGTTGGTTGAAGCTTTCTCAAAATTAGATAGATAGATAGATAGATAAACTCTTTATTGCAACACAAAGCTTAATTTAAAAATAAATAAAAAACTTATAACTAAAGATACAATATAACTAAGTGAAACAATGGGCGGTCTTATCGCTTAAAGCGATCTCTTCCAGACAACCCAACAATATTGGAGATTTTGACAGTATATGGACAGGGTTTTTAAGCTAATGTTACTAAAACAGTAAAAAAAGAATAGTTAAGGATCTTAATTAAACAACACAAAAATGAGTTATACTATACATATATATGAAAATATACGTACGCATAAGAATTATAGAAACATATATAGATATACATAACATACAATAATTATATATATATATATATATATATATACATATACTTTACTTACATAAATATTTTTAACATATACATATAAATACAAAAATATACCTAAATAGACATATAAAACATATTATAGAAAAAGTAACTTCAGTAATGTCGTATGTACATATCCAAAGTTATAGTGAAAGATAATAAGTTTTGACCTGATTTTTAAAAGATTCCAATGAACGAGCACGTTTTATTTCAAGTGGTAGAGGATTCCACAATCTAACAGCTTCAGAAGTAAAAGAACAATGATAGAAGGAGGTTCTACTATTAGTGTTATTATAGGGGAATACTTAACAATAATAAAAATAAGCAATAATGGCTGATCTATGGACTGCCGTGCTGTAGGTCCCTGGTTCATTCCCCAACGCTGGCTTGAGCTTCACCATATGGTGGAAGGGCATTTTGCGCATGCCCGCCTGGCTAGATACCACCCACAAGTAGAAAATCTTTTGCACATGAGACTTAACAACTGTATGTCTCAGTGTGACGGGCATAGTGCAATTCATCACATGATGAAATGCATCTGTTATAGGCAGAGGATAATCCAAATCCACTTAACATTAGATGGGCCTTGTGCTTGTTCCGTCGCATAATAATAAAATAAAAATTTATGGGTGATTTAAGATACCTCTGCCTACGGCCTACCCCTTCAATGAAATTCACTCCAAGTTAAGAAATTCTATGTTATGAAAGAGCAGGGACTCCTAATACAAGCATTCTTTGCTTAAAAGGAATCTCTGGTTGCTTAATCTGTATTTGTGTATTTTCTGGTTACTGAAATAAACATTATTATATTATTATTATTATTAAATGGGCGGAACATGCGTGAATTCGAGTATTTCCTTCGTATAGTAAAAACAAATACCTATTTGAAAAATGTAATGTTATAGAAAACATGTCGTTTTTTTTATTTTTCAAATACGAATGACTGGCCGTTAAGTATTTACGCCGTACTAAGGGTTTATATCGTTTTATAGATTTTATGTTTTTACCTCAGAACTTTTGAAAGGGTGAACCGATTTTGAGTATTATTTTTTTGTTTGAAAGCTGATGCTTGTCGTTTGGTCCTATTTAAATTGCATCAAAATCAGTCAAGTCGTTTCTGCGTTACACTCCAATAACTGAAAAGTATTTACCTATCTTGATGATATAATCATTGACAATCGATATCGGCAAGGGTTACTAAAACTAGTGATCAATTTTTTAACCAAAAAATGAAACCGACTTTTTGGTTTTTGCCATAGTAAAAAAAATGTAACCATAAAATGGAACCGACTTCAACACCCAAAAGTGTGAAATAACTTGTCAAAGTCGGTACCATGCGCACAATATTGTGATCATAGGTACTTTTGAACTATCATGGTACCAACTTCAACATGTTTTTTCACACTTTGGGTGTTGAAGTCGGTTCCATTTTATGGTTAATTTTTTTTTTACTATGGCAAAAACCAAAAAGTTTCGTGGTTGCTGTATATAAGAAAAAAGTTTTTAAAAAAACTTGAAACTAGCTAGAGGCTAAAATGTATTTTTTTTCTTATTTGTTCTTTATTTAATTTTATTTTATATTAGGTATTAACTTGGCCAAACAGATGGAAACGAAGTAAGTAATAAATTTTTACAACAAGTGTCTTTTACACGAAATAATTGGCCATCAAAAAGAACGATCTATGCCTCTAAGAAATAATTTTATTTAAGGGAAGACTATCTAACGGTCTGTACCGTGTACTGATTTGGTTAAAAATAAAAGATGTTTATAATAAAATAGACGTTATATATTTTATTAAACAATTAGTACCGACCCTGAGTTAGGATTTAAGACTTCTATATTAAACGCACCTTATTTTCTTCCGTAGCGACCACTAAAGCCGCTCCGCCAACGGGGCAGTTATACAAATATAATGAACCAAGATATGCATGCACAAAGCAAGTATACAAACTACAAAACTAAGTTATTTGCCTATATACAATGATGGTTAGAAGTACATAATCGAATATAGATACCTACACAGTAGTCCATTGAAATGTTACAATTTAAGACCCAATATTGCATTTCTTAGAGGGCGCAATTTTATTTTTGAGACATATGTGGGTGGTCCATAGAAGCTTAACCTCAAGTTTGTAGGGTCGCCACCCTTGTCCTCCGGCCGCCATCTTGGAATAAGGGGTGAAAACACTTATTTCGCGATATCTTGGAAACTATGCGTCTTACAAAAATTCTACAGCATATAATTTGCAAATTATTTTGCCTACAATTATGATTATATAACTTTTTGCCCTAAATTAAAAATTTAAGAAGTTATAACCAAAAAGAGTGAGAAAATTTTCATATATATTTTTTGCTCTATAACTTTCTTTTTCTCATTTTACAAAAAAGATACCTCAGACCAATCTTGTTGATTATCATTTGAGGAATTTTTTTATGATTTTTTAATTTATTTCATTTAAAACACTTACAGCGCTACAAAGTTAACCAGGTTCATCAATGCTCATGGGAATCCGGTCAAAATGAAATGTTTAACTTATATTTTTCATATCCCTAAAAAAAAAAATTATTCGTACAACTTCACTTATTCATACCTAACTGTTTTCCTTACCATAGAACTTACCGAAGGATAAGCAGGTAGATAAGGTCTGAGTTATCGTTTGGGGACAAAGGAACATCTGCCTGCTACTACTATTATTATTATACGCAGGCTTAGCTGTTTCTTCTACCTCAGTTTATTCTCTTAGTTGTGCTACATTTTTGTTACGTGTAAACGTGTTGAAAATTGTGGATATTATTTTCAGTTTAATCAATTAAACTGCGGGTTTCGGAAAAAAAATCCTCAAACATCATCTACAATATTGTTCTGAGGTAATTTTTTTGTAAATTGTATAAAGAAAGTTATAGAGTAAAAAAATATATTTTTGCTTATAACTTCTTTAATATTTAATTTAGGGCACAAAGTTATATACGTACCATATTTATAGGCAAAACAATTTGCTACAAATTATGTCCTAACGAATATTTTGTAAAACGCTTAGTTTCTGAGATATCGCAAAATACGTGTTTTCACCCCTTTTTCCAAGATGGCCGCCGGGGGATAAGGGTGGCGACCCCACAAACTTGAGGTTAAGCTTCTTCTATAGACCCCCATACATGTCCCAAAAATAAAATTGCGTGCTCTAAAAAATGCAAAGCTCATGTAACTTTTCAATGGACTATAGTTATAGGTGTGCTAATGTTAGTCAATGAGAGGTGTATTATTAGGTTCATTTAAGTCTACTTTGTATGTAAACTGTAAAGATGCGAAATGAATTTACAAAGTTACATAACATTCCACATTATTTATGAAAAATAAATAACACTTCAAAAAGGATCAAAATGTTTTATTCCAAGCGACATTGTCTTTGACCGCTCGAACCTTGCTAACGGTGTGCTCGTGTGCGCCGCGCTACGATAAATACCTAAATTTGAACGATAGCGCAAGGCGTAAAGACTCTTAAGAAATAAAGATACAGCAAGGGATCAAACGAACCACAATTACGTATCGATGCCTCGGTGCAGGCTTAAAGTAAAACATAATATAATAAAATCCAGACTAACACTAAGAATCTTGACTGGATAATTAGGGCGAGCGAAGCGTGCCCTATTACCATCCCACAGCTTGAATATTTTGTGGCACACTTTACTGTAAAACTATCACGCCTATAGATTTGTGCTTTAACATAGTAAATTAACTTCATATCTTGAAAAATTAACTTCGAGTTTAGTTCAAATTTTGAACTAAACTCGAATACATCTTAGTTAATCTACTGAATACCAGATGACACCATTAGAATCAAGTTGTAAAATAAACGAAGCCCACAAAAGCTCAATTTTTTGCTTAATAATATTTTTTTGTGAATACCTACATAGCAATTGTGTGCTTGAAATAGGTAACTGTCTGTGTGCTAGTGTGACTCACACTACATTCAAATTCAAAATTCAAATCATTTATTACGAGCAACAAGGGCTCATCCTCAAAACATTAACACATACAGACTAAAAATAACAATATAAAATAGAAATAAAAATAGCATGCTTAAATTATACAATATTAATTAATAAGAGTGAGAATCATTAATATTATTACACGTCATTCTAATTATTATATGTCTACAGAGATACGAGCATTAATCAGGAAAAAATTAAAAAACCTACCACTTCCTAACCGGCATTGGGACTGCTAAATGCCTATTGCAACTATGCTGTATATAAATACAATCGAGCCTGTCGGTGAACATTGCCAGGACGGCATTGGGGCTGGCCCGCACCCGACGCACCAGGGACGTGCTTCGCTTGCGCATTGTTGCGTTGAAGCAGTCAGTGCGACCTACCGCGAACATGCCTGATGCGCTGCAGAAGCGAGGCAGCCCCAAGACCGCCCGGAACGCGTTGTTGAATTGGACACGGAGGGCACTGTAGGCCTTTTCAGTGTAGTCCACCCACAGGCTGCACGTGTACAGGGATGAGCAGAATACCTTAAACAGCGTGATCTTCACATCATCCGAACAACGCGCAAACCTGCGAGCGATCATATTGGCTCGTACTGACAGTGCACGCCGCTCCCGTTCCATATCAGATAGGTCTTTAAGGTCTTCGGTGAGTATATGCCCCAAATATTTAAATTGGTCTACCCGTTCTAGGCGAATACCATTAACTAGAACATCCGGTACGTTCACTGGACACTTCACACCGGGGACCCCAAACACCATAAACTGGCTTTTCTTGCTATTGTAAATTAGGCCGTGACCACAAGCGTATTCCTCACAGGTACTGAGCAGCTTTTTCAGTCCGCATATCGACGCACTCAGCAGCACCATGTCATCGGCATAGCTTAGGTTATTCACACAGACTCCGTCCACAAAGCATCCGACATGCTGGCTGCTGAGTGCTACGATCAGATCGTTCATGTATAGATTGAACAGGGTAGGTGAGGCCAACCCACCCTGCCGCACGCCACACTCAAGCCGATACGGCTCCGACATCGCCCCCGCCCATCGGACATTATTGACCTGGTTTCCGTACCAGTACCGAAGTACGCTGATGAGCTCCCGCGGAAGGTCAGTGCGCTCTAGCTTCTCCCAGAGGATGTCATACGAGACCAGGTCAAAAGCCCTTTTCAAATCGAGAAAGCACGCGTATACTGGTGTCTTCCTTGTTGTATAGTATTTGACGGTTTGCTTCAAACACAGTACTGCACTGTCAGTAGAGTTTGGGTCGAAACCCAAACTGATTGTCGTGCAACACAACATGTCTATTCAACTGTGTATTAAGCAAACCATCAAACACCTTTGCTGCAACTGTTGCCAACGATATAGGCTTGTAATTAGATTTATCTGATAAATCGCCAGTTTTATTTTTAACAACAGGCACAACAACAGTCTTCATAAACTCAGCGGGCAGGTAGGAATGGGACACGCATAGCGAGTAGAACATCGCGAGAACTCTCACTAGATGCGGTCCGGCGTGCTGCAGGTGCTCAATGCTGAGTCCGTCATGTCCTGGGGACTTTCCCCTCGTCATTTGCTTTATTATTTTCGCAACATCTTTCGCTCGGAAACTTATCCCCTTCGTTTTATTGCATGCTTCAGTATTCAGCACCCTGCCCGCCGGACCCCGCGACGACCGGATAGAAAACTGTTCTCTAAAAATATTTGCAATGCTAGCATGATCGCTTATGCCATCGACACTCACGGGGACGCCAGGTCGAGAGTTAAGTTTCTTTGTATGCCGCCAAAAACCACGAAAGTCACCTTTTGAATGTTGTTTAGCCAAAGCGTCCATCTGTATTTGGTCTTGGTTCTTTTGACACCATTTCACCCTAGACTTGAACACCTTTCTACTCTCGTGCATTTCTTCAAAAACGCAGCCTGTTTTAGGCCTACCACACAGTACCCATTCCCTAAATCTCGACTTGGCCACCCCGTGAGCCTCAGCTACATGGTTGTTCCACCCAGCCAAGCGCGCCACACAACCCCTACCCCGCGTGCTCCCTCGACTCACCCTCGCAGCATTTTGGAGAGCGGCCACGATGTCGGAGTACAGCCTGTCCAGAACACGCCCATGCTCAGGGTCACCACATAAATAATCAGCACACAACGAAAATTCCGTAGGAAAATCTATCATTTTAAGTCTTTTATGGCACTCGTTACTATAAATTGAGATCTGTTTGTCATTTCGGTTTCCCCAAACAACATCTCTATTATTATTATTATTTGAAACCGTATTTATACTCATCTTTGGCGTTACAAAAAACAAGTTACATTCCACAATTACAGGATAGTGGTCAAACCATTGAGTGTCATATTTAATCAAAATATTAGTGACCGACTGCTTCGCCGACTGAGTTACAATACAATGATCGAGCCAGCTGTGCGTCCCGTATACGTCGCTAATGTAGGTATAAGTACCGGAGTTAATCCCTAACACATCTACATCGACGCACGACCAGCTTTGCTCTATGCACACATTAATGAGTTCACCGTAAAACAACTCACCCGGCTCCGCATTGAAGTCACCCAATACAAACATGGATTCAATATCACATTCATCGATAATAGCACTAATCTCACTTAAGCAATCGCAGAAATCTGGCAAATTTTTCACGGTATTCGTTGGCATATATACACTTACAATTAACACTGGCCTATCGCCTGACGTAATTTTAATTGCACAAATTCGCTCATTATTACACTGTATTACTGACACTGACTGAAAGGAACTGTACCGCCACATCAAAGCAACGCCCTCGCAGAATTCCCGCACCCGTATCAACAGCCGATGTAGCCGTGTAGCCAAACCCGCTGTCTATTGTGCCAATGAATGAAATGTCGTGCGGCAGCAGCCATGTTTCTTGTAAACATATCACATCACACGTTTTGCACAGATCTCTGATGTCATATATAGCTCGCTTGACATTTTTACAGTTATAACTCGCTATTCGGTTAGGCCCATTATCCATTATTTTGTCTGTTTGTGCCGCCAACAGAAAGAACTCTGGTCGATTCTTTGCGCCTCAAATTTACAAACCGACGGAAAATAACACCCGCCGGCCAAAGATTTTCGTCTAAATAAATCGGTAAATTAGACTCTAATATGTAAAATTTGTAAGCCTTATAATCTCGCTGTACTTTCATATTTATAATTTCCAACGAGACAGTTTCTTTGGTCCTTTGCGTAATATGTTTAATAATATCTTTCTCGGTGGTTGAGCTGTGCACATTCGTAATAAACATAGGAATCTTCCGCTCAGCCGCTCTGAATGTACATTCTGCATCCCGCGCTATGCCCGATTTTCCCATGAAACGGTATTTTGTACGCTGCCTACGGCGAGTAACATGTTGCCATTCATTATCTTCAGTCATATTAATGAAACCGCTAGAACTATTTATAACTCGCGACGTAGACTCTGCGGTCAAAGACCCAGCCATGGCGCACGCCGGCTGACTCACCAGAGGCGGTGGACTCACTCTCCTTTCTTCACCGCTCAACTCCACAATCACCTGTTCACATTCCAGCGACTGTTGTTGTGTACATTCAGGAACAACACAACAGGGCTGAATTTCTTCATCTACCCTCATTTCTCGGTATTGCGGCGATTGCGTTTCATCATTCGTTGATATAACTTTAAATTCAGACGTTGGCACTAAATTTGTACTTCGCAAGCCTTTAGATTATCAACACTTTCTTGTGTCGCGTAATTCGCTTCAATATTACTAACTTTTGATTTTAGCAGCTGGAGATCCTTTAGCACTTTGGAACTGTCCAGGTGATCCCATAAAATTGGAGGCAATTTCTCCAACTGTCGCGCGCAGAAAAGTGGGACGATATTATCCTCCGTACATTTAAACAGGCTGATAATATCCAACAAGTCACGTTCCTCCTTTCCTTTATTTTTTCGTAGTATTTTCCGCTTGTCTGTCGGTATGCAGTCAAACAAAAGCGCCTTATTATTTGAACACTTTATTTCTTCACTACTAAAAGCTGAAGCACATATTCGGACTAGAGTTTCTTCGTCAGCAATCGATATTTTATTTTGAATATACGATAACAACTCATCAATGATGATGTTACATGAGTTGCACTTCACTAAGTTCGCCATTATTATTTACGCGAGTGAACGCTCGAATGACACACGCCCGTCGCTGACCGAAACGCGCGCGCGACTGTTTGATCATTGGGCTTGTTTTTATAATATGCACATTAGTCCTTTTTTTGTTTTGATATTTTTTGATATAGGTATGCTGATAGTATCACAACTTTGAAATAAAAGTTTAAAATTAGCCTCTGATGACGAGGAAGACGATTTAAGGTAAGTAAGTAAAGTGACTACTGCTGAGTAATAAGCAACTTATACATTTGTTTTTGAGGGTAGGTATTTAGTGACCATTTTAGTTGTCCTCCCATAGAACATATAATAAATATGATCACAACACACTTCATCCTTTATCATATCACTCATATCATTGCGAATATAAGTTTGATTTAGTTGTCTTCTGAAATAGCTGCTATGAATAAATTTATTTAAACAATAGGTGAATGGATTTCGAAATGTGATTACAAAACTAACACGTGCAGAGCAAAAACACATTTTGAGTGCCGTATTTTGCACCTCAAACCGCTCTCCACAGATCACCTAATCCTCTAACCGCTCTGGTAATCGAACCAGTTCTCCAGTTTTACGCACTGAGTGCTTTAACCACTAGGCTACCGAGCACAAATTCCTCGCAGTCGAGCCGTCCTCGTCGCTCATTAGAGCACAAATCCTTCCAATCCAAAGCAGCCATCAGTAATATTTAATTATATTTAGAAACAAGTGCTTTTTAAAACTTAACTTAATATATTTAATAGCTTTCCAGCCCCGGCTCCGCCCGCGCGTATTTCGGTTATCGCGCAAAATATTGACCTCTTTTTGCGCAGCTGGATAAAAACTATCCTATGCCCTTTCCCGGGTGTCAAACTTCTTCATACCAAATTTAATCCAAATCGGTCCAGTAGTTTTAAGTTTATTCGTTGCATACAAAAATACAAATCTTTCCTCCTTATAATATTAGTACCTATAGTTATAGATATACTTCTAAATATTCTATCGCGTGATAAGCGAAAGTCAGATTCACATTTATTTTTAGATTCCAAAACTTTTCACTTCCAGCGCGAATCGAACCCGCCCGGTTTAACGTACTAGGTCCTTAAGAGGGCGATTCAGATTATAGATATTAACAAAATATGAAATAAATAAAGTTAATCTCAATGTACACTGTACGTAGCATTCTACGATCTTTTGTGTGTATACGCTTTTAGAAAGCATTCCCAGAACAATATTTTAAAGCAGCTACACTTTAGATATTTTTTTTACCTATTTATCAAGCAGATATGAAGAAATCAGCACGGATTTGTAGCCAAAATGCCCGTAACTCGATACCTACATAACATTTATTCTTGTACCTATATTTTTTCTAAATCCAAATAATGGTCCGCCTAACCGCGCCCTTAACCAATGGTTAGGCACCGGCTTTACGCTCCAGGGACCTTAACCACTGGTTCAAGGACCCGACGCGTAAATCGGAGCTAAGATGAAAACTTTGGCTATAAAAAAATAATTGTGATGTGATTTTAGCTAAGACTGATGATAGAAGGATTTTGATGAAATTTGGTAAGTATGTATGAAGTCCTAAAGTCCATAGAATAGGTACCTTCTATTTTAATGTACTGAATAGTTCCCGTAGGAGCGTAATATTGCTGAATTCCATGAAGCAGCTGGTGGAGCTAATTATCATATTATATTTCACTAGCTTTCGCACTCAACTTTGCATAGCTATACGAATAATGTCAAGTATATAGTATTTAACACTTTACTGATGTCGATTCTGTTCTCTAAACTTAAGATTATTTAAATTGTCGTAGTTCTTGTTCTGCTGACTCTAAAATCCAAATTCGTACAACGCTTGCGAATGAAATTACATAAGATATTATTATGTTCAAACTAAAATCTAATTTCGTATATCGTTTCAGAATGAAATTATGGTAGTTCTTATTCTGTTCACGTTAAAATTCAAATTCGTGTAACACCTTAAACTTAACTTCTATGTTCAATTGTGGATTTATGCTTTATACAAATTTAGACATGTAACTGGTACTCTCTAAATGGTTGCAAAATTACCTACAATTGAATATACTTGTTTTGTTTCTTGAACGCCCTTTTTTAAGTGTTACACAAATATGGATAATGTGAACAGAACAAAACTAACGTATATTAGAGAATTAGTGTAGTATTGGCACCAATATCTCAGGGTGATTTTCGCAGTGTAATTCGTCGAACGACGAAATGCTTATAACATCAGTCCTAGTGCTAGTTCTGCCACAATGTTGTAAAAAAAAATAGCCACTTAATTGTAATATTGTTATGTTTGCAATAACTACTGCTCTGCGGTCTCTTTGTCCATTCCCATACGATGGTTGAAGAACGAGAGCAAAAATTAGAGTTATGAGTCATGATGTCATGTTAGCTCAGTCGGTCAGACCCAGGCTATAGGAGTGGATGGACGCGTGTTCGAATCCGGCACATGACTATGATTTTTTCTCATAAATTTGTATTTTGTAATGGCCACCTTATAACTAGATGCCTTTATATTTTTTGGTAGCTTTAGTAGTAGTAGTCTTTAGCTTCTAATTTTTTGGTATTCCTATTTCCAATTACAGTCACATCAAAATCCTCCCAAAATTTTTCTTCACTGCCTATTTACCTTTTTCACGGCGTATTTTACTTTCTATCCAGTTGGTATACTCTCACTTCGTCACAAAATTAGATGGATGTTCTTGAACGTTTGTAGCGCAGCTTGCTCGTTCTAAACCAGTCAACTTGGTGAAACCCGCGTTAGTACTTGGATCTCTATCGAGAACTTGCTTCCGTGCTTCCGAGGGCATGTTGCTTTCGCGTTGGTCCCGGTCTTAGGATGGCAGCCATAGCATGGTGGTGGTGAATGCCCGCCTGGCTAAGCAAACCATCATCGAGTAGACAACGGTGTGTTCCGGCAGTTGTCCTTGAGAACAACTTCATATTCTTAGTTCATAGTATTTTAATTGAAAAACATTATATTTAGGAGTGTTCATGTCGAACTGTTCGTGATGTCAAGTAAATACCTACCTTTTGTTTCATAAATACAATAAGGAGATTAACGAAGTCAATTGTCTTGGACAACCATATTACTACTCCAGCAATCTACACAACTGAATTTTACTATTAGATACAACGAATAAAGATGTATTTATTCGTAGATTAGTTGCGATGAAATAATTACTATTCTTTATAGGTAGTGGAAAAATGTTTTTGTTTACCTACTTTTATTTTTTACTCTACCAACTACGTACTTGTATGGTCAATCTAATTCTAGGTTAGCCTGAATAACATCTTCGACCACATCATCACTTACCATCAGGTGAGATAGTGGTCAAAGGCTAACCTATCAAGCATAAGAAAAAAATCAGAATAAGAACATTCCTGGTACCTTACTCTCTTGATAAAAACTAAAAGAAATTCAACTCCTACACCTACGATTACGAGTGAGCATTCTAAGTAGCGAAAATAAAATGTGATAGCGAAATGCATTCACTTTATCATTAGGTAATATTTTTTATTGCTGATCTATCTTTTGACCACTATCTCACCTGATGGTAAGAAATTATGCCGTTACAGTTGTTGTTCCGGCTAACCAAGAATTATAGGTAGCCAGGTAAACACAAAAAGCCACCAGACAAAGTTCCACCCAACTTGCAATGAGACGCATTTTAGTGTTTGCCACTTTTTTATTATATGAAAACAATTTTACAATTTTCATTTTAAACAATAAATATTTATAATAATAATGTCTCAACATAGTACGATTGACGGAATAAATAATTATTTTTGACTTATTTTTTATATTTACACAATCTATTTACATATTGAAAATAATTATCTAAGACTAGCATTCTCGCCAGAAATATAAAAAGGTCCTTAAAACGTCAATTTTAGAAGTGAGTTAAGGAGACAGTTTGTACAATATTTACAATTACAACATTGTATTTAGACAAAGATAAAAAAGTCACATTTTTGCCCCAAATTCTGGCTAAATAATAAATAAGAATATTATATTAATATATATTTATATAATTTTGAAAATTTAATCAAACCCTAAGAATTATTATCACAAAAGTGTTCAAAATTGTTATAGGCAAGTATGTAAGTATATCTTGCCTACCTCTTGATTATATTATATTTTTTTCAAGAATACCTCGTCACCTTTTATAACAATAAAAATGTAGGCACCTATATAAAGAAATATTGCAGATGTTCTTTGTAAATGTCATACTAAAAGAAAACATTATTATTGGCACTTAAAACGAATAAAAAGGAAGGAAGAAACAGTATTTTATATTTTATCATACATTCACGGAGTCTTTGATTAATTATAAAGCGCATTTGATATAGAGACACGGAGTTTCAAAAAATTATCTCTAAAAGACAAGTAAAGATATCGCAATAATTAACAGTAATAGCTATACAAACTCAGTCAGCGACACAGATGTCGAAACTTCTGTTTGAGGTAAATTACTCCCATCTGAAATGTTCGTTATTTAGAAAGGGGGGGTATTCTAAACATTGCAATTGTTGATTACTTCCTTTAATGGCAAGGTCAATACAAGCTCAAGCTGAGTAAACTATTTAAATTTAAGCCAAACAATTTCCAACTCGAGATAATAAATCTAACGTAGGATGAATACCAATTCTATGTAAAACAAGAAGTTAAATATCCTCAATCTATTTCTTTTAATATAGGATTTTGATCAATACGAAGACATAATAAAGTTGATTCACATTGTCCTTAAATACTAGAGGAATGTGGATTATGGCGATGGAGGGGACATGTGCTCTACACCTAGTTTGCCTTCATCGAAACATTTAAAAGGACACTTACCGGGGACTTATAGAGCTAAGGAAGGTAAGAATAATAATGCCACACTTTCATAAGCGTAGATGACAGAAAGATACATAATGTATACTGATTTATATACAAGACATATCACAAACATAAATGTGAAACAAAAGCTAGACAAATCTTTGCTTTAAAACATAAACACGACATATGAAAGTGTAGTATCTATAATCCATAATTTATTTTCCTAAACGTTAATAAAAATTAAGATTCTCGATATCATGATAGAATTCAATAAATGCCACTTCGCTTCCAAAACATATGATAGTAAAATTATTGACTACTGTCTTTTATGAATAATGTAACTGAGTTACAGTCACATTTATAAACAAATCGTGACACACCTAATATTTCAATTGTGAATCATTGAAATAAGTCGAATATTTGAGATATGATTTTAAGAAAATTATTTTTTAATTACATGTGAGTGTGGGCTTAACCACATAATTAAACTTAATAGTTCTATCAAACAAAAGCTTGCGGTATATGGATTCTTAAAATTATAACATAAATACAAATTTCATTTATAAAAATGTGCAATAAAAATATTTATGTAAATAAGAACGAAAATACGAACAACCCGAAAAAATATTGTAATGATTAACTATTATACAGTAGGTACTTATTCATATAAAAGATTCACTGAAGCTTCCCGAAATACTGCTTATTTTAAAATAGTCAGTAGGTACACTGAGGAGATGAAAATCAGACTTCCATCTTTTACAATTAGGCAAAACTAGACTTACAGTTTGTGTAAAGTGGTCAATTCTAAGTAATAGCTAAATTTGTAAAAGTAGAAATGTATGGTTCAAAATTATCTAAACAGCAACGTCGATACTAACATCAAAAATGTGTAGTACCTAAATCAAACATCACAATTACTACCGTACTATCATTACTGTCTAGTACTGTGTATGCAACTACGTTGAATGAAAAAAAAATAAGAAGCAAATCTAGAATGATGTTGTCTTAGGTTTTCGCGATTGTTACACATAGTCACCCCGTGACCACGATCACTGCAAAGTGTTTGAAACGTCGGGATAAAATAATGAAAAATATACGCGATTTAAACCGTTTAAAGTTGTTTAATTACTAAATCTAGAATGGTTTATTAATATGTTTGTCGGAAAACTAAATTCAATATGGACTCTTTAAAGATGCATCTCGAGATGTTTTCTGATTTCCAAGCAATAAGATAAATTAGATATATTTATTACGATAAAATCTCTTTACGACGACTACGATGTTCTTTTATAAGGATGGTGGTATATTGCAAAAACTTTCCACCAATAAATTGGCATCACTTTCAGAAACTTTGTTATCAATAATTTACTACTTCTACAAATTTAACTTTTTTACACTACACAAAATTGGATATCCCTAAATTTGAGGTTTTCTTACAATCAGTTCATAACAAGTCTTCCAATTTGGTATTGTCACGGATGTGATAATTTAAAAACAAAGTTCATTTTAATAAAAAAAACTATTAGTATTGTTTATGCTGACTTGTATTAAATTAAAACTATAATTAGAATTGTAGATAGCTTTTTGACAAGCAAGACAAAAGGAGTAATATAATAGCAAATCTCGGCCATTTAATTTAATTTAAGTTAGGCACGATACATAATTAATCTAATATTGCATAATAATTGCAATTTTGCACTTGGTAAATAAATCTTAAAATAAATCAATCTACTTGCTAAGAATAACGAGAAAATATACGCATTACACGTATCATTATTATTTCTAGATAATAAGAGCAATAGGTTTTCTCTCTCAGAATTTGAATAAGTATATTTTTCCTACTCGTAATTAGTAACTTTAAATTTTACTATTGTACCCATCTTTTAAGTTACATTCAGTTCTTACAGGGGTACTAGCTAGGGTACTTAAAGTACAATTTTAAAATGTTACGCTTCAAGTTACTTTACTAAGTACCCTAAAACTACAAATCTCACTTTTTCTGTGTTAGTCACAGTACTAGATATAAGTTACACTTTAGTTACGCTTTGAAATTAAACCAAATACATTGAGCACAAGTTGTAAGTTTATACCATTACACCACTTCTGATTAAGTTTAAGCTACACGATTTTTATAATATGTCACACACTTACATTTTACAAGATCAGATCGTGAAGCTTAATCAATTTACCAAAATTGAAATATTCGCATTAAACCATAACACAATGAAGAATCTGTAAAAGGAAACCTTTAGACCAATACAGGCTTGCGTTTTCTTTTTCTTCTGTGGTGTGTGTGACGTTTCGTGGCTCTTTCGTCACCATGTTGTGAATCCGCGCGGTGTGGTGCGCGTTCCGTTGAAGCTGGTGCTATAACTTCTTGTAAACCGGCGGAGGCATAGCTGCTGGCTGGTGGAACGGGTGGTACTGGCGGGCTAGGATGTCGCCCTATAACCCAAATAGTACCCTATACAATCATCACACTTGTAAAGCTGTTAGTGTCCTAAAAGGGAAGTTAGGAAGCAACTGGTGCTACAAGCGATTAGGAAGTAGTGAATACTTACAACTTGTGGTTGTTGGTTCTGCACTTGTTTAATATTCCTTTCTTGTATCATGAGTTGATGCGCGGCTCTGTGAAAAACCGATATTTTAGAAATCATATTCGTAAATGATACATTTTTTTTCTAAGAATGAAGTATTTACCTATCCATTTGTTCTTGTGTCATCTCGAGGGCTTCTTGCATCTCCCGTGAGGTGTTTCTCACAAATTCGGGATCGCAATATGCAGCTAGACCCTGTTCTGCTAGCACCTGTTGCCAAACAATAATGTTTATTTCATATCTGGATTTATGGCAAAAATTTCAGCAAGTATATATAATAGAAAAAGATCGTTCGTTTTTATAATAAAAAAAAACGTATTAGACACTTGTTCTTACCCTGGTAACCAAACTTTCTGCTGAACCTACTACTGGTACCGAAGAATTATTGGTACGTGGGCTTCCGGGCAGTGACACTACGCTTCGGCTTATGCTATCACCACCTGTAAGCACCATTTTGAAAATATGTTTTTAATTTACATCGATGATTGATGATCGATGACTCATTGTTGTAACAAATATTTAACACAGTATTTGGTATATATAATATATATTACAATATTATTCTATCCTCATACGCTATCTAATGCGATGAGTTATTCTTTCTAATATTTATTGATAATAATTAACATTTTAATGACTTCAAATGTATTTCTTCATTCACGTGTATTACATTTGATAAATTTGACTAAATATGTCAACAAATTTGTTATTTTACTTTTTATCTACATCCGTTAGAAGTCAATTATCTAGTTAGTAATCCTATATAATAAGCTTGCCTATGTAATAAATTATTTAAAGCAGTTGCCTGATTTTATTGTCATTCAACTCTAAATCAATCGTTGTCCTCGTGAATATTTAATGATTTCATTTAAAAATTAGCGATCGTGCATTTCAAAAACCAAAACCATTTTCAATTTTTGTCTAAAAGCTTTCTAGTCTTTATCTATTCTAAAATGCTACACTATTCAGCTTGAAAAATGAAGTTAATATACATGCGTTGAATTACATGTAATGATTTATTTACGTCTTAATACTTTTAACTCTAAATTATAGTCAATGAAATAATATTATGATGAATAAATAATTTTCAAACAATTAATTATTTCCAAACAATTTATAAGACAATGAAAAAAAAACGGACAAATGATTTACCTTATTTCTTTCAGTGCAAAATTTGTGTTAAATTTTAGTGTCATTAATATTTTTGTGATATATTGCGACATATGGAATTTTGCAAAAGCAATGTGTGAATGTGAACATGTGTTGTTTATTAGTTATAGTTTCGTTTTATACCCACAAAATCCTGGATCAAACGGAGCTTAGTGACTTCCTGAAAAGCTTGATATTGTTTTTATGAGTGTATTAATTTTCTTTGAAAGCTTCCTTCAAACGCAAAAAGTAGTGTTTTACACTATTGAATATTACTATATATGGCAACAAAGTAATTTTTCAACGCTGTTCTATAAACTACTAGTTAAATATAAGTATAATATCCATTAGAAATTAAGGTATTGAGGGTATTTCAAATGTTCTATAAGGATACAAAATATGAAAAGAAGAGAAGGAAGCTTCCAATAATGGTGCGGACCTGGTGAGTGCGGACGTTCTACAAGCCGAGCGGTGGGGACATGCGAGCCCGCCGCCCCCGACGAGGCGCTGCGCACCATCCGACCTGTGGCGGGCGCTGCCGGCCTCATCGCGCGCAGGCTGCGCCGCTCGCCGCCGCGGCACGCTCGCTCCTTCGCATGGGAAAATGCGAACGGCAGCTTCGCGGCCGCGTTGTATCCGTACAAGGTCATCGTTTTCGATTCGGTAGTCGGCGTACATTCGCTCGCCAGCAGCGGCGATATCTTCGGTTGTATTGTCTCGAATGCGTTCGGTGAAGGGGTCTTATCTTCTGGAGAAGCTTTCCTTGGCAATGATAGCATTTCTTTCGACGACGTGACCGAATCTTCCGGGTGAACTTTCTGCCTCGATACCGAAGGCTTTGGCCGTTCCGGGGGTGCCGGCTGTGTGACAGTTTCACTGGGAGTGGTCAAGTAGTTGACGCAGCCGAACGCTAAGCCTATCTGGCCGAGCATTTCGGGGTAGTTAGATTTTTGACTGCTGTTAGTAGGTACATACCGAAATCCACACGGATGCAGTGAAACAAAATGTGTTGTTAGACAAATCCAAGTGAAGTTAGGTGCATGATAAATGGAGGAATAAGGGATAGAAAACTTCAAACCACACTAGACTACCTTGTATAGCGTTCTTAAGATCATTTGTGGTTCTTCTGTAATAATAAGCATTACTCTTTTAGAATGCTGTAGATGATCTATACAGTTATTTATTTCAAATTTAATATCCACTAGCATAATAATTATGAAATGAGTGATGTTAAAGTGTTCAGTACTATGAAAGCAATACTTACTCTAGTACTTGATATATTTTTTCTGATTCCCCGTTAAATATAAGTGGTCTAAGTGGTATTTGTTCTTTAGGCTGTCCATTGGCTCTGTAGAAGGAAAGTTCAATCATTTTATAATGTCACAATTTAGTCCTATAGAACGTAAAATAAACCTATATAACATATTCATGTAATGATCACGAACAAAATATTTTTCACCTCACAAGCTCAGAAGGGTTTATCATTCCAAATCTGCGTAGAAATTTGTCTTTTATCAACTAGCGTGGAAAAGGTTTTTAAAATTCGAACCTTTGTAAAAGTTCTAGAATAGTGGATTGACTTTCAATATTGCCCATTGTAGTAAATTAAATCCTAACTTACTATCAAAATTAACACTAATTTATTATAATTATTTAAGCTGTTTTATAATTAATTTATTATAATTATTTTCTTGGCTGGAGTGAGGTGAAAAATTGTGTGCTTGCTTGACAGCAAGTTATTTAACGTACCATTGAAACCCTCGGATTCTATATTTTGAACCACAAAAATCGCTTTGCTTGTGGCTCAATACTAGCATCCTTCACTTCCTCAAGTTTCATTAAAGGTATTCGCGCCAAATAATAACAAGTTTTTATTCCCTTGTGAATATTTTTTTATTGCTGATATGTAAACTTTTGACCACAATCTTACCTCAGCAGGTAAGATCGTAGTCAAAGGTTACCGGCATACTATACATACCAGCGTAAGTGATGATGTGGCTCTCAAGGACAGCTGCCGGAACACAGCGTTAGGTGTTTGGCGACAGATTTTCTACTGAGTGATCGCTAGCCAGGCGGGCATTCACAGAATGCCATTCGAAATTCAAATTCAAAATCATTTATTCAATTTAGGCGTCTCAACGCTCTCAAGAAGGTCAATTACAAATTTTAATATTGAAATATTCTACGTTGTACTGCCGCGTTCAGCAAAAAAATGTATGGAGATATAGAATAGAGAAAATGAATATAATACAATTATTACAATATTTGTTTAAATCACGTAGGTGACAGTTGATAGTTTGGCAGAGGCAGAATACTCCAAGCATTTTTGCCGTTTCAGTAATTCAAGTGATCAGAAACTGTGTAGTAAGATTTCTTAATCAAAATGTTTTACACGTGCAACTTGAATTTTCCTTCTGTGAGCATTGTAATATGTTTGGGAATTTTATTATAAAACTGCACACAATTACCTAAAAAGGAACTTTTATTTGTCTTTGCTAGTCTAAAACCTGGTACCGCTATTTTATATTTATTTCTAGTGTTGTAGTCGTAGTTGTCATTATTTAATTTAAATTTACTATTTTTTTTCCGAACATACATAATATTTTCGTTCTATTGATGATGAAAGTTAATAATATATCAATTTCTTTAAAAAGATCCCTTAGAGATTCCCTAGGATCCATTTCATATATGGCTCGAATTGCACGCTTTTGTAAGATAAAGATTGTCTCTATCTCAGCAGCAGCTCCCCACCACCATATGACATAATACTGTGACCACCATGCGGTGAAGCTCAAGCCCACGGCGTGATTTAAACCATAGACCTGCTGCGCGGCAGCTCATAGCCAATGTCCCTGAGCCATCAATGCTTTAAATCAATTGATTCAAAACAATCTCATCTGATTGTAGTGATGATGCGGTCGAATAAAGTGAAAGGGCTGAACCTGGAAATGAGCCTTGTTTTAAAGGAAGCTACTTGAATACACCATTAGGTGTGGTAACAATTTTTTTACATGAGTGTGAATAGCCTGGCCGGCATTTGCAAAATGAAACAGTATACCAATACATCCCGCGATGCAATAAAGAATAGGTGGTATGTAATAGGTGGAAAGGAAGGTATGAATGAATGACAGATCACTTACATATTAGGTGCTAGTGGCCCTCCAGTAGGTCCTAGCTCTCTTTGCATCAGCGAACTTAAATGGTTTCCAACGTTTTCTGTAACAATAAAAATGATATGAGTAATTCGTTATAATTGGTCTTCTCGAATTTCCCATGTCTTATCTTGTAAGAAAATAATGATTATTATATTAAATGAAACCATATTTTACTAGGACCAACACTGAAAACAATAATTTGCTTTCCGGAAAGTTTGTCTAATGTACCTTGAGGTGCTTCGCCATTTTTCTTTCTATGGAAGTGTCTATTTGGTCCATGTCTTCGTATACTCGACCATACGCCACCGAATAACGAATGATTTCTCTGTAATCATAAATTTGGTGTTACTATTCTCCATATGAAATGAAATTTATTTTCTATCCTTCAAGAACGCAATCATGGGTAACGAACTTTGAAAAATGTTTTGTTAGTGTAATCGACAAAGCGCTCTTCATTTATATAGAACGTGTCCTCAACTATAAACAACCTTCGGTTCCCTATCTCAGATTTTATTGGTTATTTACATTGGATCGATACAAAATCTATAAAACTTCTTAAATTAGTTTATAATAACATTATAACACCGTCGTTAACAGTAACCACAGCAATCGTTACTTTTGTTTATTTGTTAGTTGCTTTTTATCATTATCAATGCTTCTACTATTTTAGTTCGAATTAGTTCGAATTTTAGTTTCAACCATTTTGCATGATTTCTTGAAATTGATTTGCCTTTACTTACTCTATGCATAGGTACGTCGCACTCTCCAGCGATATCGTCCAAATTGCCGGATATGGCTCTCTTCAGCTCAGGTCCAGCTTCATGCAACGTCCGTAGCCCTGCTTGTAGAGTCATTTGATGGTTTTGCTCATCACTCTGTCTCATCTCTTGCTCTTTCCGCTTTTTGAACCTTGACACGCATATTAAAATCGACTACATTTTCATCGACAGTATTAAATACATATCTATACACTTACTTAAAGTCCTCAATTGTGCCACTAATGCTATGTACTCGTATAAAACTGAAAGATTTTTTTTATAAAGCTTAAAGCTTTCATTCCAGTAGGACTGCAGTAAATGTATGATATTAATCGTAATATAAATGCTTATTTTAAGTCAATCAAAGCTAAGGGCTGAATCTATGATGACATTTGTATCTACTTTAATGTTGAAATTATCAAATATAGTGTATTTGCTACAAATTAAGTTATAAATGTCGTAATTTTAACTTCCATCTTTAACCTAATGTGGTTATTGAAAAAATGCTAACATCTTAATAGTTGCATTTTGTTGATCTTAACAAACACCTTTTATTAACAGATTTTTTGGTATCTCCATAAAATATAATCTCCGTAACGAGTACATATATACTCAAAGAGTGCACGCCGGGCTCTCTAAGCCCGCAGGATGCTGTTGCTCTTTCGTTTACTACGAGACACTAGAAGTTGTATGTTATGTTAAACAAAGGTTGGTCCATAAAAGGCTGTTCGCATTTTCCCAATAACCCTGTATATCTAAATTACTAAAATGCCTTAACAGTCAAAAGTATGAAAGCTATTCTACGTGTCCTACGTCGGTTTTTATGAAATAGTAACTTACAGCGTAATGTCTTTGACTAAATCTAAATATTATGGAAAAATAACAGGAAAACACAACGAAATAACATTGCTAAAATCGGATAATATACAATTTCAGGATCTGCCAAAAACATGCTTCATCGGATAGTTTAGTTTATGTAATGTAAGATGGTTTCCAAGCTCATGATTTTATTTAAGGAGCTCTGTATCCATGCAGGGGCAAACTTTTTATTTATAACTTTAAACCTCTCTCAGGGAGTTACCATAGGTCCACTATTTTTATTAGATCTAATCTATGATAAGTGGAGATTTCGATAGTAAAATTTTAAAACACTAAAAAGGGTATTTTCATATCTGACATACGGTTTCGTAAGATGCTTTACTTACGCGTGGTTCCTATGGAATAAAAATAGTAGTGTCAGTGTCAACTAAGAAAAAAATAAAAATATTTTAACAAAATTAAATTGGATATAAATAATTTATAAATACACCTGTGTTCAGAACGAACATTTGTAAATCTCAAAGGATAGGTTATAAAGTAACTATACATTCATTTTAGAGTACCTATTTGATGTAATATCTAGTATTAAAAATAATAGATGCCTACTGTCATCTGTAATAATTTTATTTTTAAATTTCAAGTTCAAAATGACGAATTAAATTCTTACAAGCGACATCCTGAGCTTGCAAGAAGTTTATTTTTGACTAATTTGTACAATAATAAGTTTTTTGTTTGCAAAGAAATCAAGATCATTTTTCTTCTACAATGTCACCTCGATTGCCAATTATTGTACTCGAACCAATTACTTTCGAAGCATCACCAAGATATGGGTAGGTACCAGAAAAGTGACTGACCTCCTGAAGTAGTCTTGTATCAAGAAGGTCGCATAGAATTTCCCGACAGTGATCTCGTTAGGGTCCCCGGGGGGAGGCACGACCTGGTCGAGGAGCTTCGGTGACGTTCGTTTCCAGATTTTCTTAATCACAGCGCGGAGTTCAGTGTTGCAGTCGTCTATGTTACCTGTTTTGATTATAGACAAATATGAAGTAAAAATTAGTGAGATAGGCATACCGAGGCATTATTAAATCTGTCTAAGAAATATTTTAATTTCTTTTTATGCGATAAAGTGACGAGACGATCAAGTCACCTGGTAGTACTCTACTGAATTCGGATGGAAAATATTAGTTTTAATATTTTTAGACAATGGCTAAAGCTGCTTTTCCTGTCACGTGGACAGCCACCAGCGCGCGGATCTTACCCGCATGCGGGCTGCTGGCTTCCTATAATGTTATACTAGAATAACTATATATATATATATATATATATATATATATATAGCACTAGAATGCACTAAAGATAATGTCAGAAGCAATAGTCGTAATTCTATCCACCACAAACTAACTAAAATTAAATTATGCTGCACTGTTCACGCTATAGTCTAAATTGGTATAACAAATAAGAACGGTAATCTTAAAAACACTGTTTTTATGTTAAGGCAAGATAGTTGGCGCCAATTTACATTACGACTAAATCTACTTAAAACTACAATTGCACAGAATAAATTAAATTTTAGAATTATAATATTAAGTGTTATAACAATTTGGACACCAGTAAAAAAATAGTAAGATTTCATGTAATTCAATAATTTTTTTGGAATAGAAAAAGTTTTTTTTTGTTTTAGTTTAGTTTAGTGGTGCATAACAGAATTACATCTATTGTATTGAACTTGCCTTCCGTTTTGATCTTCAATGAGGTCCGAACAACAGCAAACAGAGTAGCGTTGAAAAGTACAGTACCGTCGGAGTTGAGGGGCATGTTCATCGACAAAGGCGCTTGCAGGCCACCCGATGGGGGCAGAGCTTACCGAAACCTGATGACGAGATAAAACATTGTTTCTTGCAAAGAGTAAACCAATTTTTAATACCAAAAAAGTTACCATCTGGTTATAATTACAAAATCTCAAAAAATACATGCAGGTATTTATCACGGCCCGTGGGGTACTGGGCTGCCCGTTAGGTGCCGGCCTGGAATATCCTCCATCTCTTTCCATGGGTGTCGTAAGAGGCGACTAAGATTAAAATACCTGAAGGTGGGCAGCAGCGCCCTTTGAGAAATCGCTATGTAATTTATACTACGATCCCCAAGACGCCTGCCAAGCTTGCGGATTATGGCAAAACCCTTCATGACGGGGAGGCTGCGTTCAGCATTGGACATTCCGGCTGATACAGTGATTGTGTTTTTATGTTTGCTACAACTTCACGCTAAAACGACTGGACCAGTTTTGATGAAACACTTTGGTAAATAGGTAGATAAGGCGCTGAATTAACACATAGGATACTTTTCATCATCATCCATCATCCTGCGGGTTAACCGCGGGGCGTAGCTAATTTTATTATATAAAATATCTTATGGTTGGCGCACAAAGATCCATCTGGCATCGTGTTGATAGCGCCTCAACTCAAGTCGTTCAGTATTATTTGTTTGGGATACTATAACTAGTACGAGTTCGAGCCATGAACCGAATCATAAATACATACTAATCGAGAAATATAACAAAGTGTCATTTTGGCAACTGTCACATTTGAAAGCTCACATCAACATCTACCGTAATAAAAATATTAACATAAAATTGTTTTCTTTTTCGTTGAATTAAGCAAGGCCAAGGGCATTTTTAGTCAAAAGATTCAATGGTACCACGTTTGATAGAAATCAGCATTTGTCGTGGTACCTTTTGAGGTAATGGTACCACAAATTTTCCGTGGTACCATTAGACAATTCCTTTGATGGTACCACGGCAAATTTGTGGTACTTCAAGGTATTCAGGATGAGGTAAAACATTTCGTGTTGTACATTTATAATAAATAAGCAATGTAGAATTTATTTAGTAAAATTATCAGCAGTTTTTAAATTTTTACGTTTTCAAGTTAAATGACAGGAATTACGAAAAAATAAGTTTAAATTTCTTGAATATATTGTGATATCAGTTATCAAAGTGGCATCGATGACTCATTTTTAAAACGACTGGGAGTCTGTCCCGAGTCGAGGCGGTGCCGATACGTGGTGTTGATTAGTGTACGTTATAGTTCATACGTTAGATTTCTTCACAGAAATAGTTAAATCGTAGTAGAATTATACAAAAAAATACTGAACGGCTTGAGTTGAGACAATATCGGTGATGATGCCGATGAGATCTGTGTGCGCCAATCATACTTGTAGAAATCTACCAGGTAGGTATCGACTTACCTAAAGGAGGGCTAATTTTCCTTAACAATGTAACTACATCTAAATGTTTTATTCTACCCTTTGCGTCTGGATCGTATTCGCTCCATAATCTGTAAGAAAAAATAGACATCATTCGAGATAATCTTTGTATAGGTAGGTACTCGTATCTGTAATCTATATAAAATAAAATGGAAAAAAGGCTTCGTCGCCTCAAAGCACATACAAAGTGAACAGTATTTATATTTTTAAGGCGGGAGCTGTACGGTAGGTATACTTATATAAGATTGATTAGGTATAGTTTACCTTATAAACTCATCTAAGTGGTGTGGTCCCAGGATTGACCAGTCTCTAGTTAAATAGTCGAAATTATCCATAATGACTGCTACAAACAAATTTATGATCTGAAACAAAAACACACAATCTTAATTAATCTATATAAACATTGTGAAAATGCAAAGCAATGATGGCCGAGCAGTTATAGCTATGGACTACCGTGGTGCAGTACCTGGTTCAACTCCCACCGGCGCCGCGCCGGTTTGAGCTTCATCGCATAGTGGAAGGGTATTTTGCGAATGCCCGCCTGGCTAGCTACCACCCTCAAGTAGAAAATCTGACGCCAAGCACTTAACAGTGTGTTCCGCAGCTGTCCTTGAGAGCTAGTAATTCTAAGCTTTATTCTATGCTAGTACAGTTACAATCCTCAATCACATCTTCAGTTACCAACAGGTGAGATAGTGGTTAAGGGATAGCTTTACAGCAGGAATGAATATAAACTAACGGTGCTAGGTTTTAGATTACCTAAGACAAATAAAAAGTATTTCTCAGATCATTATTGGCCATTTTATCATTAAATTCTTGAAGATTTTCTTGAAGTTCTCATAGACGAAAAATTCAAGCTGCATGATAAAAAAAATATTAATCGCAAAAGTATTTTATAAATTGGTGATTAATTAAATGGTTATTTAGAATATATGATTATTTAGAAGACAAAAATGCTTGTAATATTCGACCTCTGCCAAACCATCGCCAGTCACCTATGTAATAAATATTGTAATAATTTTGTAATAGTCTTACAGATTGTAAAAGAGTCACATAAAAAGGATAGCCCCGAGTTTCTCGCCCGCTCTTCTCGAAGAGGCTCAATAGCATTTTTGCTGAACGCGGCAGTAGAACATTTTAGTAGTAAATTAGGAATTAACGTTCATAAGAGCGTCGTAGAAGCCAAAATTTAATAAACAATTATGATTTTGACGTTTTGAGAGCTTCATTCAGATGTGTTAGGTAGTTACCAGAAAGGAGCAGAGCACGTAGAAGGAGATGAAGTAGGGGAAGGCGAGCACGCTCCCGCAGGAGCCGGCGTCCTCGTCGCTGCCCTCCTCGTCGTGGTAGTTCCGGTCGCATTTCACGTCCGGCTCGGGGGACACGCCCATCATTATATCCTGCCACGCTTCACCTGGAATTATATTCGTAAGGTTAGCCTTGGACCACCATTTCTTCTGATAATAATAATAATTGTTTACTTCTTGAAAACGGCAATTTTACAAAATATGTTGTAATACAAACTCCTGATTCCTAAATTATTATTTGTTGTTTTATGTAAAGACGAAGTTGTCTTTGAAAAATGTCAAACCGAGGGCGTAGGACGTAAAGACCTCGTTTTGCATGCAAGTGAGCGAAATAGAACTACGCTTTATGAGAGAGAGCGAACATTTTTAAATAAATTCATATAAGGGCGAGCATTTTAAAAACGTTAAATATTGTACAGTTTCGTTACTACTGCAAATGTTAAAAAGTTAAGTAGTAAAGTTAGAGTAGAGTTGAGTTGTGCTGGTAGTGGAGTTGAGGTTTTGAAGTAGTTGGAGCCAAACACTGCGTTCACCGTTATTTTTAATTGTTAGGAAGTAAGTAGAATTATATTAAAAGTAAGTAGGCAATTCACAATGCTGCGCGGTTTTTTTTTTTTTTTTTTTTTTATGCCTTATAGGTTAGCGTAGACCACTATCTCACCTGATGGTAAGTGATGATGTGGTCGAGGATGTTATTCAGACTAACCTAGAGTTACTGGCTCTCAAGGACAGCTGCCGGAACACACCTTTATGTTAGGCGTGTGTGTAGTTCGGCGTTCTATTGAGCACTATTCGTAGTATTTTACTGATTGACGTATAAATGCAACACAGATTGCATCACAGTTAATATGCTAGTATGAAATGTACGCTGGATCGTACAAATATCTTTTAGGTACTATACTCAGACGGTTGCTAAATAATAATTAGATATATAATTTCGCTTAATTAAGTTTTGTGGCTATAGCGTGAATGTATCTACTCTACAGACACAAAACTTAATTAAACACAATTTTAGAGCTGTTTTAATGATTTTTTCTTTGAAGAGAAATATATGGAATCGTATCGTATTTGTCATATCCTTTAGAATATTATATATTTAATTAGTAAAAACTTGTACAAAATTTGTCTTTTGATGTCTCCCTTGTAGGAACGAGTTATTCAATATACGATATACTAAGTTACTTACCTATATTAACAGGCTTTACTGTTAATATAGGTAAGTTTGTTTTAAATAACTTCTACATATTTTTCATACTTGACAACAACTAGACATTACTACGAAAATGTTAGAAGTCAGGTGGACTACTTTATAAAACATTTCATAGAGTATCCATTAAACGAGGTCGCATTCTCACACTCCTCCTCGATTTTTATGTGAAAAGAATTGTAACAAATAAATCGTTAAATTAAATATATATGAACACTCACTCCTTCTAGATAAAAACTCACTTCACCGTGTCCAGTATCCATTATTGTAATAATCTGCATTGTTCTCGGAACATTTTGTGTCTTTGAATGGCTAAAGATTTCGTTAGCATATCAGCTAAATTATTATCAGTTTGTATGTACGAAATTGTCATCTTCTTCGTGCATATCAAATCTTTTATATGATGATATCGAATATCAATGTGTTTCGATCTTTTACTGTTTTCATAATCCTTTGATATAAAAATAGCTCCTTTGTTATCAACGTACAGCATTGGCGTTAGATTTATTCCAAAATCCTTTAGAATACCATTTAAATTAATTCCTTCGCATGCTGCCAGTGATGCTGCTATGTATTCAGCCTCTGCTGTTGACAATGCAACACAATTTTGTTTTCTAGAGAACCATGCTACGACATTCTCATTGTATTTTACTATACATCCACTTATGCTCTTACGATCTCTTTTATCATTTGCCCAATCGGCGTCTGAATATATTTTTAGGCTTGTTTGTTCGCTCTTTTTGTACTGTAGTGCATAATCTTTTGTTGCACTTAAGTAACGTAAAATTCTTTTTCCTTGTTTCCAACATTCTTCATTAGGTTTGTCTAAAAATTGCCTTAAGTAAGATACAGCGTAACATATATCTGGTCTTGATACTGTACTCACAAACATTAAACTTCCTATTAGTTCTCTGTGTGGTACTTATATTGTTTTTCCTGTTATTTCTATATTTAATCCCTTTTCCATTGGTGTGTTCTTTTCTTTGCATTCAGTCATGTTAAATTTTTCCAACATTTTCTCTATTTGTTTTGACTGTTTAATGCTTAGTACTCCATTTTTTCTTTCAATTTCCATTCCAAGAAACTTTTTTTATTTCTCCTAAATATTTAATATTAAATTCGTTCTTCATTAACTTCATTATTCTGTCAGTTTCTTCCTTCTTTCCCATTATTAAAATGTCATCAACAAATATTAACATCCACAGGTTTTTGTTGAAATATAAGCGAAAATCGTTTTTCGATCTTTCTAATCCACATTTTACTAAAAAAGTATTTAGCCGTTCATTCCAGCATCTGGGACTTTGTTTTAATCCGTATAAACTTCTATTTAGTTTAAGTACTTTCTTTTTATTCGCATTAACTCCTTGTGGTACTTTTATATATATTTCATCTTTTAAATAACCATTTAGAAATGCTGTCGGTACATCCATTTGATGAATTTTATAATTTTGTTGTACCGCTTGTGCCAAAAATGTTCTGACTGTGCTCATTCTTGCTACAGGAGAATAATTTGTGTTAAAATAATCTTCTTCTTTTACTTGAAATCCTTTAGCAACTAATCTTGCTTTCTTTAGTCCATTTTCTTTAGTTTTAAATATCCACTTTGTTTCAATAGCTTTCTTTCCTTTAGGTAAATCTATGGCTTCTGACCATGTTTTTAAGTTTTCTAATGATTTTATTTCTTTTTGTATAGCTTCTGACCATTCTTTATCATTCGTTGCTTCTTTGTACGAATTTGGGTCTTTATTTTCATTTGTGATTAAACAATATGCAGAATATAACTGATATTCATTAAAATGTTTAGGTTGATTTATATTTCGACCTGATTTAGTAGTTATTTGATTATCAACGTTATTTTCAGGATCAGTGATATCATCACTATCGTCGTTGTCAGTCAAATAGTTAGATTCATTTAGATCATCTTCATCTAATTGTTCATTTGAACTTGTTGTTGTTTGACTTTGTTCAATTCTTTGTGGGCTATTTGACTTTTCTTCTTCATCAAATACTATGATATTTTCAGAAGTATTGTTTACTTCCTCCTTCTTTTGTGGTTGGTAAACTATTTGTGTTTCATCAAATATGACATCAGTTGATTGTACAATTTTGTTACTTTCGTAATCCCACAATTTATATCCTGAGCCTGTATATCCAACCATTATCATTGGTTTGGCTCTTGGTTGTAGCTTGCTTGGTTTCGGTATTGTGACCGTCCATGCTTTGGAACCAAAAATTCGCAATTTCTTTTAGGTCTTTGTAACCATGCCATATAGAAGCTGGTGTTTGTCCATTTAATGCTTTTGTTGGACTGCGGTTTAGTTCGTAAGCTGATGCGCAAATTGCTTCACTCCATAATTATTTAGGTAAATTAGTTTCTGTGAATTTTACTCTTACCTTGTCGAGTAACGTTCTGTTCATTCTTTCAGATGTGCCATTTTGTTGAGGCGTGTACGGACTTGTATATTCTAGTATTATGCCTTTTTGTTGACAAGTCTCTTTAAATCTTTTTGACGTAAATTCTCCGCCATTGTCTATCCTTATCCTTTTTGTTTTTAATCCAAACTGAGTTTTAATTAGTTGTATATGTTTCAAAATATTGTGTTCTGCTTCATTCTTGTTTTTAAGTAAATATGTTTTTACCATATGGGAATAATCATCTATCAAAACTTGGAAATAGCATTCGCCATTTACTGATGTTGGATGAATAGGTCCACACAAATCTGAGTGCAGAAGATCTCCCATCTCTTTGCTTTCTCTTTTGCTGTATACAAAAGGTCTTCGTGTACTTTTACCTTGAATACAACTCTCACATCTTTTATTTGAAATCGGTAGTCCAAGAATACTCAAACCTCTTTTATTCAAATGGCCTAGTCGTTTGTGCCATACATCATCTTTTTCTTTTGTGATATTTGCGTATTCTTTCTTGTCTTTAGGTGGTATGATGTGTATTTCTAAAGTATATAAATTGTTATGTTTAGTGCCCGGAAAATTTGTTTTTCCTTTTCTTATATTCACTCCGTTTTTGTTAAATAATATTGTATAACCTTTACTTGTTATTTTTTCTACTGAAAGTAGATTGTGCGTCAGGTTTTCAACAATGATTGCTTCAAAATCTGTTTTTATATTGTTGCAATATCCAGTTATTGTTCCTTTTTTATTTGCAATTAGTCCTTTACCATTTGCAATTGTTACAGTAATTTTTTTTTTTTTTGCCGGCGGTATGCCTTTATTAAACAAAATACTATGAACTATATACAACACTACAGCTACTACATTAAAAGCATTTAGACACCTATAAGTCATAGCAGACTCATAGGCAGTCCAAATGCTCCAGCCCACTCCCAGTTGGCAGCGTGCCCAGCATGCTGGCAGCATTGCCCCGTTGAATTGCAATGCTTATTCGTTGAGCCAAATATGTGCCAGCATTTTGATCACGCGTCACATCGACCAAGCGCTCAGATAGGTTTTGGAAAATACGATGAGCTCCCGGTCCCCACGGACCCAACGTCTCTACACCAAACGGCTCAAATATGTAACCCATACCGAGGTTAGCATATTTGCGCCGCTTGAGTTGCTCCGCCGAAGTAGCCGCAGCGCCAGCCCTCACGTTGGTTTCAGAAAGATGTGACGGCGCTAAAGTGTCCACGCACGTAGCGTCCCACACTAAGGGCCGTCCTAACTTCCACGGAACCAGAGTCATGCCGTCAGGTCTTTTACCATCGTCACGCATCAGACCATTCGGTTCGAGAATAGCTGGAACATTGGCGCTGGTAAAAGCCCGGCGAATGATATCGTTAAGGCTGGCGTGGCGGGAAATTCGACCAGCACTTCGAGAGCAGGAGAGGCCATGGTGACCGAGTTGATCAACTGCAGTACCACACTGGCAGTGATGTGCAACACAACACCTTGCACCCAAGCGTAAGCTAATAGCTAGACGAAAAGCGGATGGATCTATAAGGCTACCAGTTTTGTAAGAAGGAATGGCCTGTAACCAAAGACCGGATTCCCACACAGAAACAGCGAGAATACGAGCACGATCTGCGATGCTAGAACACGTATTTAAAAGATCTTTCCGTGTTAGCTCGCATAGAGGCCGATCCCACTGTTTCTGAGATGACAACATTTTTGGGAATTCAGTATTTGGACAAGCCAGTCTCCATGTGTTTTTGGCCTCAGCCAGATATGCTACATCGAAAGAGCCCAAAGATCGTGCAAGAATTTTTTCTACTAATTTGTGTGTACTGTGTACAGAAGACAAAAAAGCTGGTAATGCCACACTAGAAATTTTGCGTATCCCTATGCCCCCCAACCTCACAGGGAGGGAAGCTTGCACCCAAGCCCTATCATCCATCTCAACATTCAAAACCGACACTAACGTATCAAGTTAATTAAGTAAATTAATAGTTATTACAGTAATTGGTTCATTTAATCTTTGGACATTCGTCATATATTTTTTAAGTTTTTCTGTAACCATGTGATTTGTGGCTCCACTATCAAGAATAAATTTATTGTCTTTTTCGGCTGATGCCGTTAAAGCTATGAGTCCATCAAATTTGTCTTTATTTCCTCTATAATAACCTCTACTACGAGAACTTCGTCCTCTTGTAGGTCGTCTTGATCTTGTATAGTTATTACTATAGTTTGGTCTTTCATCATGAGTATTATAATTATTTGCTTTTGAGCTTGAAGCTTTGAATATATTTTGTTGAGTTTCTGTCATATCTTTATTTTTTATTTTCAATTCAACATCTAGTAATCTTGATTTTACAAGTTCAAGATTTATGTCAGTGTTTATAGTTTCAATTGCTGTTATAGCATTTTCGTAGTCATCGTTGAGAGTTAATAGTAGATGACAGATCTTGTCTGAATCATCTAACTTTTTGTCTATATTTTCTAATTCATGTACAATTTTTTCAAATTTTTGGAAATGGTCTTCCAATTTTTCGTTTCGTTGTAACTTTAAGCTTCATAACTTTCTTTTTAGCGTTAGCTTAGTGAATACACTTTTACGTTGAAATACTGAGTCCAGTTTTTCAATCATTTCTCTTGCAGTTTTACAATCTTGTATAATTGATAAATGTTTGTCAGTTATGCATTGAATAATTACAGCTTTTGCTTTTGAGTCGTCTACTTTTATTTTTTCTATTGTGTCATCTTTATTTTCTTTTTCTAAAATATGTAATACTTGTTTTTCTTCTAATAAAGATTTTACTCTAAACTTCCAGTTGGAGTAGTTTTCGCCTTTTAATATTGGCAGAATATTTATATTTGCGTACATTATTGCTATAGATATTCACTTACTTTGACATCGAGATTTTTTTTAACTCATCCAAATTAATTGCCCGTAACCTTTGTTATTAACCTATATTAATAGGCTTTAATGTAAATTCATTATAAGTTTATTTTAAATAACTTCTACATATTTTTCATACTTGACAACAACTAGACATTACAACGAAAATGTTAGAAGTCAGGCAAATTTTGTATTTTTTTTGCAGGTGTGGACGCCTAAGACATATTAATAAAATATTTAATTATATATTCTAAAGGATAAGACAAATAGGGCACCTGGTCCGAAAACACGATGCAATTATAGATTAACCCCTTGACCCCTCTTACTCAACACAAATTGACATTTAAATAACGGCGAAACACACGCGAAAAAACGATTTTTAGGGAAAACTTTAATTACTTCAGAAATACTATGCCGTTTTTCTTGAAATAAGAAGTAATACACTAAAAACTACGTTTTATTTCTTTATGTTGCATGTAATGTGGTTTTGTATATAAAACTGCGTAAATTACCCTTGAGAAGTCTAGTTCCCGCCAAACACGCTACCGTTGAAGCATCTTGGTTACAACTGTAACCAACAGATTATATCATCATTTTTCTTTGCTTATGATTTTGACCCTGACATACTCTTTGCAGAAATACTACCTTTTATCTTGTGCATTCTATGGGTATTGAATAATCTTTGCATGAATAGCCCTGCCTAAACTAAAATAAACAAAGAAAAAAAAAAGTCAATTTTCGACACAAAAATACTTGTTCCATGGTTCGATCCATGAAGGATCTCTTACATTTATAGCATAAAAATATATTAGACTCACTTTGTCTTAAACATTATAACGATGAAAAACCTGCGGAAAAGCTTTAATACGAAAAAAACTAAAGTACGGAAGCACGGTAGCCATTACAGGACAAATATGTCCGCATAATGAGTTTGCGGAAAATGGCGCCGAGGACAATATTGTCCGCTTAATGAGTGCACAATTAAACATATTTTTTACAGTACAAAAATTATACATATTTCTCTCTATAGAAAATATCATGAATACACCAGTAAAATTTCGCTTGATTAAGTTTTGTAGCAATTCAATTCAATATCATTTATTCAATTTAGGAAGGTCAATTCTTCTCTTATAAAAAATATTCTACTAATTGCTCCGCCGAAGTAGCCGCAGCGCCAGCCCTCACGTTGGTTTAAGAAAGATGTGACGGCGCTAAAGTGTCTACGCAAGTAGCGTCCCACACTAAGAGCCGTCCTAACTTCCACGGAACCAGAGTCATGCCGTCAGGTCTTTTACCATCGTCACGCATCAGGACATTCGGTTCGAGAATAGCTGCAACATTGGTGCTGGTAAAAGCACGGCGAATGATATCGTTAAGCCTGGCGTGGCGGGAACTTCGACCAGCACTTCGAGAGCAGGAGAGGCCATAGTGACCGAGTTGATCAACTGCAGTACCACACTGGCAGTGATGTGCAACACAACACCTTGCACCCAAGCGTAAGCTAATAGCTAGACGAAAAGCGAATGGATCTAACCTACTAGGCTACCAGTTTAGTAAGAAGGAATGGCCTGTAACCAAAGACCAGATTCCCACACAGAAACAGCAAGAATACGAGCACGATCTGCGATGCTAGAACACGTATTTAAAAGATCATTCCGTGCAAGCTCGCATAGTGGCCAATCCCACTGTTTCTGTGATGACAAAATTTTTGGGAATTCAGTATTTGGACAAGCCAGTCTCCATGTATTTTTGGCCTCAGCCAGATATGCTACATCAAAAGAGTCTGAAGATCGTGCAAGAATTTTTCAACTAATTTGTGTGTACTTATAGAAGACAAAAAGCTGGTAATCCCACACTAGAAATTTTGCGTATCCCTATGCCCCCCAACCTCACAGGGAGGGAAGCTTGCACCCAAGCCCTATCATCCATCTCAACATTCAAAACCGACACTAACGTATATTTTACTAATAGTCTAAGCTTAACAAAAGCTCACTGTATTGCCACAGCTGACAACATCTTAAATAGTATGTAAATTTAGGAACGAAAAGGCAAAATCTTATAATTGTAAAAGCCATATGGGCGTTAATTTTGAATAATCTGCTAGAAGCATTTCTAAAGTTTTGAATTTGTTCTTCGACAAATGGTGATAAAGATTCGTCAAGAATCGGTGAACCCAAAAGACGAAGCGAACTTCGTGATTGTCAGTATTTAATTGAAATTTACTATTTTTTTTACAAACGTACATAATATTTTCAAATATATACAGACTCGGTAAAGTTAAAATTTTTTTTTTTTAAAAGATCCCTTAGAGATTCCCTAGGATCCATTTCATATATGGCTAGAATTGCCATCTATTTACATATGGCTAATACGTCCGATATACACCGTACCAATACATATTTTATTCCTAATTACGTAGCAACCATGTGAAATTAAACATTTTGTCAGTATTTAAAAAGTGAGTAACTATATGAGTTAATAAAAAAAAATCGCTGACACTATTTATACAGGGTTATTGGTAAAATGCTATATAACACCTCTTGGGTTGACTTCTGCTAGTCCTAACAAACGTTTTGGGTTTTTTTTTAATTGTTTTTTTATATTTTTTTGACGGAATAAGTACAAGGTCCACCTGATATTAAAAGTGTCTTATGCCTGCATATACATTGTATTTCATATTTTTTATTACTTTGCTCGATGTAAATATTCAAAACGCTATTCAAAGGGAGCACGGCGCAGTCCAGGGTTGCTGCGGCCGCTCTTGGCTCGGAGTAAGCAGTAAAAATTAAGAGAAAACATATTATTTTCTTCATATAAACACCTCAAACAACTAGCAGAAGTCAACCCTAAGAGGTTGTTAGCATTTTACCGTTAACCCTGTATAGTGCGTAGTTCTTTTACGCTCACTCGTTAGCGAAACGTCGTCTATCCGTCCTACACTCCCTCAGCCTGACAATTATCTAAGAGCACTTCATTTTCCGCGACATTATTCTTACCAGTAGCAGATCTGAAGAGGACGAGAATGGCTTGAGGAAACGTTTGAAAATGATTGTTTCTCGTGATGGGGGTTTCGTCGTCTATCGCTATTTTACCGAACACCTGAAATAAATTTAAAATAAATACATTAGCCTACATAATGTTAATAATAACAATAATATATTTCTAAATATGACTACAAGCACTATCGCGTGCTAAGCGCAAATCACATTTTACCTATGACAGTAACCGTCATGGTAAGCGCACCGTCCCCCATGACGGTTGAAGGAATATAATAAAAAATTGGACCACGAAATTTCGGCTTGAAAGAGCGTGCCCAGTGGCCGAGTTGTCCATCCCCGGGTCTCAAACTATTTCCATACCAAATTTCATCCAAATCAGTCCAGTAGTTTTAGCGTGAAAGCGAGACAGAAAGATTTACTTTCACATTTATAATATTAGTATGAATTGTGGTACATTCTTAGATTGAGCCTATACCAATATAGTACATTAAAAGCTGGTCTGAATTTTACGGAGGGGACTGGATGTTTAAACGGCTGGCAGCTGTGATGTCATTGATGATGTCAGCACCCAGCGCTTACAGTACTCACCGGCGAACCACACTACCAAAACTATGTATATTCTAAGTTATTGCACGCTGAAATGGCACACAACATGTACACTCAACCTAATCTCTCACTCACAAACTCACGAGATTTCACGTTTTGATACATTGGGATTCTACATCTCACAATAGGCAAACCTGTGTCGTGGAAGATAGTCTTTTCCGTGGCAAGTATTCTTAATATTAGTAACAACAGATAATTTAGTTTGATAATTTTGCAGATTAATACGATAATGCGAATTAATTTATATAAGAGTAAATATATTTGAATCAGTGATGGCTCAGTGGCATTGGCTATGGATTGCCGAGCAGCAGGTCTACGGGTCGAATTCGTATCGGATTGAGCTTCAGCGCATGGTGGAAGGGCATTTTGTGAATGCCGACCTGGCTGGGTGGTCGCTAGCTCAAGAAGAAAATCTATCGCCAAGTACCTAACGGTGTGTTCCGGCAGCTGTCCTTGAGAGCCAGTAATTCTAGGTTAAGCCTGTTAACACCTTCGACCGCATCATCTTTTATCAGGTGAGATTGTAGTGAAAGGCTTACCAATCAGTAATCAACAAAAAAATCCAAGGAAATATATCAAAAATTAACGAAACACTCTTTCAACACTGAACATTATGAGCTTACAATAACATGGTGTGACTTCCACAAGTTATTTCATTCTTTCAGTGTTGGAAGTCTGATCCGATTTTTTACATATATCTTTCACTCTTTTTAGTGATGTATACTCCTGACAAGATTTGTCACTCGCCTAAATTATAATAATATTAATAATATTATTATAATATTGTTTTATTTTTTTATCGACAAGAGTCGCTATCACTATTAAAACATCCAGGTATGCAAATACTTTTATCAGTTAATTGACTATAACCTAAAAAGTATACCGATGTTAGTAAAATTTAATAAGGAACAACTTGGAGGCATACTACACCAAAAAAGAAATTATCACAATCGATCCATGATTGGCGGAGTTACCGCGCAACTGTATCAGCTGGATTGTCAACTGCTGATTATAGCCTCCCCAAAAATGGGGAGATTTGTCATAATCCCCACACGTGGCAGACATCTTGGGGATCACAGTGTAAGATAGCTGTTCCTTAATAGGCGCTGCTGCCGACCTTCTAGTATTTTATCCTCAGTCGCTTCTTACGACACTGAAGGGGGAGTGACATTCTAGACCGGTACCCCACGTACTATCGCGTCACTCACAAACGAAAAAGCATACAGTCGAATCGAGAACCTTCTCAGCCTATTTGTGTAGAAAAATATAACCATGAACAGTTTTCGTTTCATTTTAATTACCTGCATTCCAACAACAGCGTAAATGAAGAACAACATGAGAATCAGCAACGCGACGTACGGCAGAGCCTGGAAGGACTTGATGAAGGTCCAGAGCAAGGTCCTGATACCTTCTCCTCTGGACAGCAGCTTCACGAGCCTCATCACGCGGAACAACCGGAAGAAATTGATTGAAGGGATGGAGTGCTCCTGTAATAGTTGAAACGTAAAATAAAAAATGTCACCACTTTGTGAGTACATTCAACTTAGAACACTGTTACAAATAAAATAACTTACGCTGATGTTTTTTTTTGTAGTTGATATAAATACGGATTTAAGAACGTAGAATACTTATTAAGAGTTGATATCAAGGTAGATATTTCTTTCTGTTTTGGCCAGAAGCTTTCATGAGCTGTGCAAGATTCTGCACGATCAGTTGATGCAACAGATCTTGTTGGGCAGCTATGTTTCTTTTGTTCCCGACGACGATCTGCGTAGCATAAAACATAAACTATTTGCTGTTCCGGAGCATAGAACAGTCGCTCATAAGACATTCCCTATACAACGATCCCTTGCCACGCTCAATGATCTCCTTGACGCCAAGCTGGATTGTGTTCAGTTTGCAGGTGAGTGAAAAAACATCACGGAAGAATGCTTGACCTATTGAGGCGATGTACTCGTAACTACAGCTAAACAAGTAAGCTTTTGTTTCCATATAATCTGACATGACATTATATTTTTAATTTGAATTTGTTTTTCTGTACTTGGATAATCTGTAAATTTCGACTAGAGTTTTGTTCATATGAGTGATAAAATATTATTTTATATGCAATGTCGTCCCATTTTGAAATTGTTTAATATTTTATATTATATGTCAATTAAATTACTAATAATACGTAAATCTATAAATGATGCAATAAGTAGTTGAGATTTATTTGAAATTGATAGACATGTATTTTTAATATCGTATTTGACATTTTGTATTTATATTACTGGATAATTTTTCAACTTAATTGTTATACTTTACCTCTGTAGTATCATATGAACCCGAATTCAGACATTTATAATTCAAATTCAATTATTATCATTATCTGTGATGCACAAGGATGAATATTTTTGTCAAATCTAATTTCCTATCTTAAGTGTAATTTGTACTTATGCAGTACTACATAATATTTGAATAAATATATAACTGAGGAATTAGCAACGCGGCATCTCGGTGTAATTGAAACGTGACTCGAAAGCGCTGGATGTACACAAACAATTTGCTGGTGAAGGCTTCCAGCAGAAGCCGAAACAATTGTCCATCGTCATATAAACTCTTAGTAAGTTGTTAACGCTCAAATTTGTTTTCCAATCTCAAAACCGTACAAATTGATGATGCCTGAGATGCTTGAGATAAGTAGATAGGTTCACCGTGACTGTTATGATCTACATGGGAAAATTCAGTCTCAGATTTAAAGGCTGACAATCTAGACTAAGCAGCAAAACAAAAAGGCGGCTCATCACTACCTTGCGAGGTCTCCGACTTCCCCTATTATTAACTAGTATTTCTGGATGTATCCAGGAAAAAACTAGTAAATTCTGAAAATACTAATTGGTTAATAATTACTATCCTCTCTAACCATAGTTTTTTGGGTCCGATTGAGTTGTTTTATTACGTCATTCTCGACGTTTTGCGACTCCATTAGTTACCCACGCAATGTCGGTTCCCATTTTTATAGTTGAGTTGATATCATGATACGTATCATTCATTTCAAAACCAAAATAGAAACTGTAAAGAGAGTTTATATGTTACTTGGACTCTCTCTCATCGAAAACTTATTCAAATTATTCAAACTGCATGGTCAAAATATTATTTGGTTTTTAATGTTCTTTGATAAACGTCCATTGTCCATGTCTCGTCTAGTAACAAAATCGAAAAATTCATGCAAAAGCTACAGGGTATGCCTAAAGTCAATATGTTTCTACATAGTGATTATTAATGTATTCGAATTCTGGTATTTAAGCCAGATGAAGTTACTTCTAAATTAATGGTGAAAAAAAACACAACGGGTACAAAATATTCAACTAGCACCAGTAGCACACGGTTTTTGTGATTGGTTAGATCAAGAAAACAAAATTAGGGTAAAAGACGCGATTAGATTAAATGTCATGACAGGTTTCTCTTCCCTCTCAGTTCAAAAATCTTAAGATGTTACACCTACATTTGCAGTCATCTCATAACTTTAGAAATTCCCGACCCCAGCACTGACCGTTCCTTTACCTGTTTTCTTTGCAGCGTATCATTAAGAACAAAGGCATTTCGTTTCAGCCCTTCTCAATGTCGACTGTGGTGGTAACATGATAATGGATTCATTGAATACGTATCTTTAAGTACTTACTCAGTATTACATTGGATTAAACAATTCATTCCTTTGAAAATATATATATCTTAAATTATGTGTGGCGTAATCATTATACAATTTATCAAATAATTTACTTGGTAAATAGAAAATAGGGATCTGTGAAAATAAAGTGCTACAACTTTGTGTATGTGTAATTTTATTGCTAATTAATTGAATAAGATTGCAGTTTTGTTACTGTCCCAATTTATTTTTAACATCTAAAGCATATGCTTTGTTTGTTTTAGCGTCTTTACAACATTAAAAGCTTTTATTACTTCGTTCATTTACGTATCTAGGTCAGTGCTCTTATTATTTTATACATCGTTATTAGTTACAAGTGTTAAAATTACCAACAAATTAAACGTCTTCGTCAAATTTACATTTGAACTTAATGTCTATAGGTACTTCTGAAACTTATTTGGGTGCATTTGTCGTTAGTTTTCTAGAAATAACTAAAAGTAATATTGGCTGTTTAACTTTGTAGTTGTCTTATCTAAAATTACAAGCAACACTATTAATACTACAACACAACATTACAAAGTAGTTTCTTCAACTTTTAATAAATGGTGCGTGTTCGGGGAGACCAGTAATTATTCTGCAATATGCATTCCTCCACTGTGCTGGTACACTCAATTGTTATTGTTAAAAAGAAAGTTTATTTAAAAAGAAAGGATATGTACGTATTATAATTTTACATTTGTAGGTTGCTTATAAAAAATTGGCTATTTTACAATAACTAGAGTTTAAAAATAATGTCAAAGCCGTATCAATGCAACTGCACTTCATGTCTGGCTGCCTGAAAGTCAGAAAAATCTGCTGTTCTAAAATTTATAAAAGATATAGAAATATACAATATATTATATAATATTATTATATTACTATACCGTGATACACGCATTGAAATAATTGGTTCTCGATTATTAGTACCTTTTGGAACGTATTAATTATAACGTTTAATTTGTTGCTATAAAAACTATATTATTATTTATTTATAAAACTTACAAACGTCACATCTTCTGTAATTTATATGTACATTAGAAGGAATCATTTTTCATATTCTTGATGAAATTGTTGGTTATAATATTCAATTGTATATATATATAATGATATATTTCTTATAATTATGAGGACGTTTATAAGTTATTTTTGTTAACTTTTGCATCAAGCGTGTTCCTTACCTTGACAATGTGTGCCTTGACACCGCCAGGGCCCTGAAATCAATTTTGTTTCTCAATTGTGAACTCTCCTCCGTTGGTATAAGAGTGAGATTGCTTAGCGTTGTTATTACAACATCTATAGTCCATGCTCGGGACAGTAACTTTGCTGGATTGGTTTTGATAAGATCTTTAGAAAATGTAGACATAAAGTCATTAATTTTACAAACTAGAAAAATATTTAACTTCAAAAGATAATAAAAGGGGTCTAATTATACCTGCAAAGGACACTAACTAAATATCGCTAAATCGCTAAATAGATACTTACTTTAAAGAAGGACAAGATAAGATTGATAGACGAATAATGCATTATGGTATAGGAGGTAGATGACGTAAGAAAAATAATGAAGACACAAAAGGAAATACAAAAGGCAACAATAAATTATATTTGTATCCAAACAGTACACTACAAAGAGACAAAATAAATTGTATAAGAAACAGAGTATCATAAACCTTTGAAAACCATATCAAAACCAACTAGCGCTAATATTGTGAAGGTGAAACTATTCAGTGTGGGTAGGAAAGTGCCTTGTGGTGGTCTTACCTGATTCTTCAGTTCGTTTACTTGAGAGAACACAATGTCGATGATGCTTCCCAGGACGATGATGAAGTCAAACGTGTTCCACGCATCACCGAAGTAGTTCTGCACAGGATTAAACGCAACATTTAGTAACTCTTCCGCCAGAAGAAGAATTATCATTTATTTTTACTTTTGACTATAGATTTCCGCAGAGCCTTTAATTGTTCAATGTTTTACTTGTCTTCATTTCAATCGTTTGGAAATGATTTAATCTATATTCTGTTATTAGGAATCTAATTGCATTCTTCTTTTTAGGGTTCAGTCCATGATGCAAACATATCAGATCAATAATAATGCAGCGGAGTGTAAATTTGGATGCTGGAATTAAGTCCCAGACTTAAATTAAAAAGATAAGATCCTGTCCCATGAATATTAGTACCTACTCTAATTATATTTGAAATGCAAGTCAGACCGGATAAACACGTGCTAAGTATATATATCATGTAGTAGTGTCTATTTTTATTACAACTAATTAGTGACTATTTAAATTAGCTACCCTTACAATATCATACCTTAAATCTAAAAGCAGCCAGTTTAAATATGAACTCTAAGGCAAACACAGCAGTGAACAGCATGTTTAGCATGTCCAAGGCCTTGCTGTACTCGGGGGGCTGGTTGTGATACTTCATGGCGAGAGTGATAGTGTTGATCATGATGAGGACGAAGATTGCATACTCGAATGGCTGTGAGGTGACGAACCACCATACTTTGTACTGGATGCGGTGCTTTGGGATGTACCTGGTGAAGAATGTTTCTATGAAATATTGTTGTAAAATTTACAGTATTTTTGTTTAATGGCGATTAAATTTGCATTTAATAAAAGTCTTCACGTCTTTGAAAGTTTTCCAATAGATTGGACTGCACAGAAAGTCCTCGAAACTGAATACAAATTATGGTGCATTTTTTTCCATTCTTACCTTCGTATTGGTTTAGCTTTCAACGCAAATTCTATGCAGTTCCTTTGATTCTTATCTAATTCACAATTTTTATACTCCTGCTCTCCCTCGTTTTGGAATGTCACTATGACGAAACCGACGAATATATTAACCTGAAAATATTTTTTGCTTTAGTACAATGTATTTCTTAACTAAAGAAAATAAATCCTTGACATTTATACATACCATAAAGAAGGCAATAATAATAATGTAAATTATATAGTAAGCTGCAACAATTGGACGGAAGTTAGTGATGGGACCACGATCTTCAGCATTCGAATCAATTGATACATACAACAACCTGAAAAATTTAATTTCAATAAACACACAAATGAAATGTTTTAAGCAATAAAAATGTCATCAATGTAAAGTAAACCATGCTTACCCTGGCCACCCTTCAAAAGTAGACACAGTGAACAAAGTCAGCATTCCTTTCATAACATTATCAAAGTGGAAATCATTCTTTTTCCATATCCTATCACGCACCACATAATGTTCATTTTCAAATAGCAAATACGTCCCCCTAAAACAACATATATTTGCTGAAATGCATTTGCCTGATCTATATAGTTAATATTATACGATAAAAACCATACTCACTGACATTCAGCCTCTGTCATTTTAGAAATATCATTACAACTAAAAAACTTTCCCTGAAAAAGAAAACTTCAGCGATTAAATCTATGACAAATAGTTTTATTGATATTAGTAGTTCCATGCCACAACATTTAAAATTACAGCCAATAATTAGATATATTTTATAATGTCATGGTCAATCTACAAAAGTTTGCAAATGTACTCATTTCTCATGACGTATCTCATTTCAAAAAGCTTTTTACAATCTGCTGTTAAAACATAATATTCAAATGAAATTAAAATTATTACAATCCTGAAGTAAAAATATCTCTTAAGCTTTCTAATTAGTCGAGTAACAGAAGGAAATAAACACATGCAACATATAACTGGGTCCACTATAAACATGCACCTAAAATTTCTCAAGATCTTTTTAACAATGGCAAATTTTTGATTCTACGATTTGCTGTAAGTTCTTGCAGCCACAACTACATTGATGCAACAACAAAATCCAAGCTCACCTTAAATAACTGTACACCGACGACAGCGAACATAAATTGTAATAAATACGTAACTAGCATTATATTTCCTATAGTCTTAATTGCTACTATCACACATTTCACCACATACTACATTATCAAGGGCCAGAGAGTGCAAGTTAGACGCAAGGATTTAATGTACGTTACCACGAGCAAGGAATGTTCCAGAAAGAGTCCGGTAACCACGCAGCATCGGAACATAGGGGACAAGCAAACCAATTTTAATCACAAAGGACTTAATTACACAGGAGTCATCTATCGGGGAAAACTTGTTAGATGTCGTGTCGGTATTTTAAAACGCCAAGGTAGGGGGATGGTTATGCTTTCTAACACTGAACGAGGTTTAGTCATCTAAACAGTGGACAGCACTACACCTTTGGGTTCGATGGATGTTAAGTATGTCATGCTTGAAACTAATTTTGACGACACTGAAATTATAATAATTGTCTAAGAAACATAAAGACATGATAGTTATTTTGGTACTACTGGCGTTCAGCCTACTCATGCGAGGTTTTGGTACTTTGGCAAGTATTTGTTATTATAATTATTCTTTGAAATTAGTAATATTGTTTGTATTTCAGGAAGATACACAAAAAGATGAAGCAAGTCACGTCACAATAGTATACTTCACAAGAAAATATAGCGAAGCTTTCCATGTACTTCATATAATGGAAGCTTTGGCGGCTCAAATAAAAATAGCGCAAGAGTTAGTTGAAGCTTAGAACTGTTATAGTTGGCTTGATGTAAATAAACGTACTTACATAAAATAATCATGAGAAATGAGCGAAAGGAAAGGATAGGATAGAAGAAGAGACAGAATACCCAAAGGTGTAAATGATTTTAAGTTTTCAAACAGTGGAGTTGGTGAATTCACTGCATATTTGTGTGGTCACTCGTGATTTTGTTCAGAAATGGTAAGGGGAAGATAATCTGCAATGGTTGGAGATCTCCAGGAGTTGCACATTGAGATGAGAGCCCCCTACCTTGAACATTTGCACTCCCATGACAGCGAACATGAATTGCAGTAACGACGTTACCAACAATATGTTGCCAATCGTTTTGATGGCAACGATCACGCATTGAACAACGTGCTATAATCATGGAAAAAATTATCAGATACTATTATTTAGTTGTGAGAACATAACATGAAGTCAGATAATTATATCTATAATAATAAATGATCAATTTTCGTTAAACAAGAAAAACTAAAATAATTATTAGAATTATCGAATAAATATAAATAATAAATACATGACGCTTAGAGAAGTTACGATTATCTCTGTATAATACAAAAAAAAAACACTATTAGTGGAAAATGAGTTTTACTGACCTTAAGGCCCTTGGCCCTGTTAATGGCCCTAAGAGGCCTCAGCACCCTGAACACTCGTAATATTTTCACCACAGATATACTACCAGACCTGAAAAAAAAACAATCACTATATTTGTAATTTTGTAATGTAATTCGCCTAGCAGGCGTCATTGCAAACTTAACAATATTAAAATCACTATATTTGCCCTCAAAGTATCACTATCACATTCAAAATCTATAGATTTTTACGAACTTGAGGATGTAATAAACATTTTGAAACCAAGAACTCATGATTATACTGGCATAATAGATATACATATAGAAAAAGAAAGCATTCTACTGGAAGATTATCAAGAAAGAATAAGCAGTGAGAATGCGACACACGTACTTTAAGTTCATAGAGATGAGCGAGACGCAAACAACGAGCATATCGAGCACATTGAATGCAGAACGGAGGAAGGCTCCTGGGTGCAGCACCAGTCCGTAAGTGATCAGCTTCAGGAACAGTTCCAGTGTGAAGATCCCCGTGAAAAACACGTCGAATTGACTTAGTAACTGGAAATATATAAACCATAATAATATATAATCTGATGAAAATTTCAACACCTCAGTAAATTTTTGATATATAATAAAATCAGAAGGTTAAGAAAGACGGAAAATATATTATTATTTTTCTGATAAAACATATTTTAAAAGTATTTTAAGAAAACATCAAATTAATACTTTAGTAAAACAAAAAAAATATATCTACTCTCCGAGCGCACGATCGAAATACAGTCTCGATCGTGCGCTCGTAGAGTCAAAACATCCTGAGGATGCTCTTGTAGAGTCGACGCGCTTCGAAAACTGTTCCGGTTTCACTGCGTGGCGTTTGTGATGTCACATCGGCTTAACAGGAAAATTTGGTGAAATTGTCACGAGATTTATAGGTATACTTTTAAGTGTTTTATTAAAGCAATAAATTGTTTTATTAAATTATAACAATGTTTTCTTAAAATACTTTTAAAATATTTTTTATCATTAAATATGGCTTTCCGCAAAGTGCCGTCTGAATCTATTCAATAAAATATTTTTCTGTCCATCCACTCTAACATATATAGAAAACTTGATAAACAAGGCAAAAAATATTATTCGGGTAGCAAAACTGCAGTTATCAGTACTAATATTATAAATGCGAAAGTAACTCTGTCTGTCTGTTACGCTTTCACGCCAAAACTACTGGACCGATTTGAATGAAATTTGGTATGGAGATAGTTTGAGACCCTGGAAAAAACATAGGATAGTTTTTATCCGACTGCGCAAAAAGAGGTTAATGTTTTCGCGCGATAACCGACATACGCGCAGGCAGAGCCGCGCCCGGAAAGCTAGTATGAAATAAAAAAGGTGATACATTTTCAGTAAATGTATAGTAGTAATACATATCGATGGTGAATATCTAAGCTAGGCATCTACGGCATGTCAACTCCAAGTAAGAAGAACAGTGTGAGTACTAATGTGGAGAAATATTGCGATATGAGGAATGCGAAAGCCTGTATGTATATGGACTGATATGTGTTAGGTGCCAGTATTGAGATAACAGCCGATACAGAAGAGTAAGTACATGATACGGACACGAAAAAGAAGTTGATAATTACAACAACCTGTGGCCGCGCCTAGCACGTTCAAACAACGGCACTGTGGGACGTATACCCAAAGTTAGCAAAAACTATCAAACAAACTTTCTGTATTATATAAAAATCAATATAAAATCTCAACTGTACACGGTAATATGCTCACCGCTTATTACTTGGGATCTAAACATTTCAGACGAAACTTGGGTGTTTAGACATCTCTGCCTGCCTCTTGAAAAGACGATATGTGTAAACAAAACTACTGGCTAGACTATTATTATATTTAATAATTGGTATTTATATATTATTCATGTGCACACGTCTTTGTTAATGTATATCGTAATAATCATTAATTGATTTTGCATAGTCAGTACAAGTCTAGTCAACATATCTTCTTTCATGTATTTCAATTCAGCGTTTGAAATAGAGGTCAATTTTATTATAATTGTAATATAATTTGAATCTCCAGTGTAATTAATAATAATGCAAACCTTTATTGGATGTATTTATCAATGAAATGTAACTCTTAAATAATTTGGTGACTGAACTTGTAGATGAAGCGGTGGTATTTATTAAGAAACTAGCTTTCCGGGCGCGACTCAGCCCGCGCGTATGTCGGTTATCGCGCAAATAAAATTAACCTCTTTTTGCGCAGTTGGATAAAAACTATACAATGTTTTTTCCCGGGTCTCAAACTATTTCCATACCAAATTTCATTTAAATCGGTCCAGTAGTTATGGCGTGAAAGCGTAACAGACATACAGAGTTACTTTCGCATTTATAATATTAGTACTGATGTTCATTATGAGTTCACATAATATTTGGGTAATTAAACGAAAAATACCGTAAACAGTATACCAATATAATATCCAAATCAAAACGACTTTAAACATAACAATTTTATAAAAATGAACAAACGGTAGTTGCGTACTATATTTGGCTAGATTCAAGCAGTGATGGCTCAGTGGCATTGGCTATGGACTGCCGCGCAGCAGGTCCATGGTTCGAATTCCGCCGCGGTCTTGAGCTTCACCGCATGATGGAAGGGCATTTTGTGAATGTTCGCCTGGCTAGCGACCACACTCAAGTAGACAATCTGACGCCAAGCACCTAAAGGTGTGTTCCGGCAGCTGTCCTAGAGAGCCAATAATTCTAGGTTAAACCTGTAACACCTTCGAACACATCATCACTTACCATCAGGTAAGATTGTAGTTAATCAGAAATAAAAAATAATTACACATGAATAAACCCAATAAATATTACCCTATTCCTAAATCCTTTCTGGGCAGCATCGAGGGGATCCTCAGCAGCTAACATAGCCGATGACAGCATGATGCAGACAAGGATGATGTTACCAAACGTGGAAGACGCTGATAACTTGTAGCAGAGCACCCGAAACCTGTCATCAGAATAAAATATTATCCTCTGACCGGTGATCATAAATACACGGAGGACAACAACGCAGAGTTATTCTGATTTGAATATAATTGAGACCACATGTGTAAGTAATAATCAGTAAAAAATATATATGGTTTGCCACTTATCACACTGTACACATAACGAGAATTTATACTTCTCCATATAAAGATTAATGGAGTTTGTATATCTACTACAGATGAGATTTCAATTATCACAGCAAATTCCTACCCAAAAACTTAATTTAAAACTGCGTATATATTTAAGGTAAATGAAGGAAAAATGTTAGATTAATATATTTATAATTTATTTTTTGTTATCTGTGCAATTGTGCTATAAATTGAATGTGAATTTAGTTGGTACTAAACATAATTTTATTACAACACTTAAAGCTGACAATTATATTATAAAATAGAAATTTATGATATTACAGCGATTAAGCTTATACACATAAATAAGTAAGTACACATATAATACATCGGTTTTTTAAATATACATTTTAATTGTTATACACACGAAACACATGCATCAAAATCATGCAACTAAAAATGAAAAGAAACAATCCATGCAACACGTTAAAACCAAACTCCTAAACAACAGAAATTTTCTATAAATTTTCCTCTAAGGGGATTTTATGTCCCCCATGCTTTGGATAGAAAATTCTAGGAACTATCTAATTCACAACCTATTACTTCTAATTAGGGACACCTCAAATATAGGTACTCAGGACTCATTGTTTCAATTTTGAATTTGGATTATTCCACACATAAGGATCACAACACTCGTGCACGACGAGGACAAATGGATGATGCTTTGGAGATCTGGTAATCCAATGAAATGAGGCCGATTGGCAAGGCTGTAGACACACAACGCCAATACAATGAGACACTGGTACCATGGCGATGACGTCACCACCATTCACCTGTTCGTCGGTGAGAATACGAAGAAACTACTAGCATTCGGTATCGGCGGCGTTTGGTTGGGCATGTTCAGTTCAGAAACGCGCCGTGGGCGGGCAGTTACGAGTTGCCCCTCCTCTTCATTTTCACCTCCATCTTTGTGAGATACAAACACATGACCGTAGATTTTATTAACTACTCTATCATCTACAAAATTGTCTAGTGGAGATAAATTCTTAATTAAAATTTGAAATCTATTTTTATTGCATATCCTTATCAAAAGTTCTAAGTCTATTTGAAATTTAGTGTAAGTACTTGTAATCTTGCATTAAAATGCATGCCTAGAGGGCACAGCAAATTTTCAATATCTAATAACCTACCTATTCTATATAGATAGAAGAAAATTAAATTGCAAACACAAGTAAAAGTGAGATTAGCTAACAACAGTGGGAAAATAAATATATATAAATAAAATTAATCGTAAGTATTAAAAAGATTGAAGGCGAAGCTGTCTCTGACGTATTTAAAACTAATGTGAGAAAAATAAATGAAAGTAACATCTAGTTAGAAATCAAAGCTGATGTAGATTTTGTGCTTCTTCCGAGTCCCTAACCTGTTGTTTTTGGAAAATATGAAGAGAGATGAAGCGTCAGGGATGGGTTTCTTAGTGTCGCAAATATCAACCTCGGAGAGTCGCCTGGGCCTTGCTGATGAGGTTGTTGGTTTTCGTTTCAACCGCGGCTCTTCTTCATATTCTGTATTCACTATTTTTGTTTGGTTAGCTTCAATCCTAACTATGTAAGTCACAGGCAATTGTGATCAAAAATAACCAGTTACGTGGCTTGAATATTAAATGTAGTTATAAAAAATAAATTTCAATAGTAATTTTAGCTTTTTTTTTCAATATCTGTCATACAGTAAGTTAAATAAAATCTTTAACCATTCTAAATGATATCGCTTAAGTTATTATTTTACATTATTGATTATTTTTCCATACCTATATGATTCCTTTGATGGATATCTTCTTCCTCTTCTTCTTCTATCCTGTGTTCTTCTTCTATCCTCTCTTCATCTATACCTTCTAGAATACTCTCACCATCTTCTTGCTCATGTTGATCTTCTGATCCAGTGTCTTCGTAATCTCTATCTGAATGAGACCTATACGAAAATTAAATTTCAGTAATATTTTGTGTATAACACATGAATAATATCTCTGAACTATCTAATTATTATAAAGAATAATATAAAAAAGAAAATATCTAAAACAATCAGAAGCTAAATCGTCCACTCGAACAGTCCAGGCCTCTTGATGATACTTCATGTGGAATTGAAAGGCGTCGGAAAGTATTCCGGGTGGGCAACGCAGCGTGGTGTTTGTGACGTCACGTTGGCTTAGCAGGAAATATATGTGGCATCGTTACAAGATTTCTTATATTTATAAAGCTTTTATATTTTTTTAAATATTTGTTAATATTAAATATGCATTTCCGCAAAGTAACACATGCATCTATCGATCAGAAGCTGCCTGTACCAAAACACTATGGGAAGTGATGCATATTTTTTTCTACGGCCATCGTTAATACTTTTGTAGAGGTAGGGTAAATTATCACGACCATAACCGGTTTTTAGGAAATGCTATCTTAGCTGAGATTTTCAGTGCTTTAGTCAGCATTAAGTAAATAAATGATAATAAGTCTCAACTGTTGACAATACTTCCTTTTTCACCCAAAAGGAGGGTAGGTAGGTATCGAGGCTTATGTATGATTTTGGTATATTTCTTTCGGCGAACCACATAAAGTCTACAACATAATTTCCATCATATTATCATTTAACATCAAGTGAAATTGTTAAATGCTAACTCATCAGTATTAAAAAATCAAATACCCAAAGTTCAGCCCATTCATGAGGACAATTTCATTAGAAGTTGTGCTCAAACACACACTACGTTTCCTTGTTTGCTAACTTCCTAAGGCATTATCATTAAGTAAAAAGTAACTTGTAAATAATAATAAGAGATAATTGATTCACTTACATATCTGAAGGATACGCATCATCGTCATGGATATATTCATCATCTGTATCGCCTAGTCCACCATCTGCTATTGCACTGGCTACTTCTTTTTCATCGGGCGCCTATTTAAACTCAACGTTAATCACGGAGTTATATATTTATGAGTTTATTTAAACCTTGAAGAGTACGATTTCAAATAGATTCAAAATTTCATCTTTGTTTACTTACCCCTTCTTCTTTTTCAATATTGGTCAGTGATTCAGCGTCTGCTAAATTGTCTACGGCGATAGCCAAGAACACATTCAGTAGGATATCTGATTTTTGCGGTCAAGGTTCATTTAAGAAATTTTTTTTAGCACCAAGTCTATAGGTCCGGACACGTAAGCAACAATATAGTATTTTGTATCTATTCCTAAGGTTCAACAAATAGATTCTTCTCTGTAGGCGTGCGATCTTTGTAGTTAGTGTTTTGGATTCTGTTTACTGCAGCCCTCGCTATGCTATTTTTACTACTTTTTTCAGTCGCGTTGCGGGATTAGATTTAAGCATTTGTTGTATTGCAAGGGTAAAATACCATTTGTTTTCATTTTGCGAATACCCAACTGGATAGCTACCACCCTCAAATATAAAAGCTGTCGTCAAGCACCTTACGGTGTGTTCCGGCAGCTATCCTTGAGAGCCAGTAATTCTAGGTTAGCCTAAACAACGCCTTTGACCACATCATCACTCACCATAAGGTGAGGAAGTGGTCAAAGGTTAACCAATAAGACAAAAAAAAAGACGTGTGGTACTCGGAGACTGCCGCGGTTAAGCATTTTTTATCAACTTATGCAATTATAAATCTCGACACGTTAGTTGTCGAATCCTTTTTTCTGCCAAAATTTAGTTCCTTTTACGCACTGTAGAGGCGCTGATCAAATGTAGTACTGTGCCAGTCGGAGTGGGGGGTTTTAGGTTATTTTCGTTACGGAATTTCTGGATTCGGCCTCCACGCTCAAGGCCCGCGATAGAAGCTATGCAATAGCTTAAAAACAATTAATGTAACTTACGAACTGCACTTCTTAGGCAGTTGTCTCACCGGCAACGATGAACGAGTAACGAGTAGAAATTAGTAGTATTAGAAACGAGTTGGCGATCAGCGGGAAGCGAGTGTGTAGTTTCGATAGCTTTGTCGCGGGGCTGTATGCGAGTGTGAAAATGCGACGAGCAGTTACTCGTGCCACTCGCCCGCGGTCGCTCAGTCCTGTGTCACTTTAAAAGCCGCACTGTTTAGAAATTATCATAAAAGAAATGATCAAGCGAGTGGGCATCGCTGAACGAGTATCGCTGAGCGAGTTTATTTTTTGAAAGTTCTTGTCGCTCAGTGACAAATCTAGTAAAGCGAGTCGTCGCCGGCAGTGTGAACAGTCAGCGATCAACTATTTGTATATGCATCTCTCTTATTTACGTGGAATGTCTAACTATTGTATATTTCTTGAGCGAGAAAATAGTCGATAGTTATTCGTTTTCTAATTAAGATAAGTGCCTTATACCTGTAAATTTATCAAGTACCTAATCCATTGTTATTTTGGTGACAAATTGGTTAAAGGCTTCTTTGTACACAGTAACTACAATGACGAATTCTTATCAAAAAGGTATGAATGGACTGCGTGGATATTCTTCTCTAGGAACTAAACTGTGAGCTTGTCATTGCAGTAACAATCTTATGTAAAGGAACCAGCCAAGACCCGTGTTATATTTATCGGAAAGAATTCGACCAGTTCCATGTGTCCCTGTTCGTCGCTACGCGCAATCGTGACTCCCTGACGAAGGACTTCAAACAGTCCGAAACTGGTCGGAATCTTTCCAGTAAATATAACGCGGGCACACAGGTTCCTAATAGATAGATTATGTATGACATTATTATGACAAGTTTTCCGTGAACTTAGTAATTTAGTATAAGGAAGAGTTTGATCTATCCTTCCTTATTGAGATTTTCTCCCACTGTATCATAGTCTATCGGGTTTGTATAACTCACCCTGTTAAACTTTAATATTTTGGTACGGAATCTTCCACTATTAGCTACCTCGTATGTTTTATTTTATTTGTAAAGGATACAGTTACCACAGATGAAGAGAATGATGAAATAGATACACGCAAGGATCCCGAAGGAGCCGACTCCGCCGTAAGCCTTTATACCTTCGTACATGACTGCGTTCCAATCTTCACCTGTTAGTATCTGAAAACAAGAGAAGACACTCATGCAGCAATACCAATTGGCACAATGACATTTGCTTTATCGCTGTTTTCACAGTCAAACAAATTTAGCCAGCATTTGGGTCACCAAAGAGTTAAGTCTGATAAGAGATTTAGGAAATATGCTAGTGATCTCGTATAAATGTTATGCCTATGCGAAAGGATATACACTGTCAAAGTGAACTAAATGCTTCAAAGCCAGCTCTCCGATTTAATGCAGAGATGTAAAAACGCAAAAACAATATGTAGGAAATAGACTCTGAAATCGTTTATGCCTATCTAAAAATATCACGTGATACTTACTTTATATATGTTAATTTCATTTCTTATATTTCATCCTTCTCTTGATTGATGATATACGATTGGCACATCAACTCTTTTGAAAAGCGTAACAGCGTAAAAAGGCTAGAACACATGCTATAAGCACACTATTAAAATGATCAAGTAACATACCTGAAAAACCGTCAATAGTGCCTGCCAAAAGCAATCGAAGTTATGCCGATCCTTCTCCTCAACTGGGTCATAATTGAACTTCCCCCCGAAAACCTGCATACCCAGGAGTGCGAAGATCATGATGAAAAGGAAAAGCAGCAGGAGCAAAGACGCGATCGACTGGATAGAGTTGAGGAGAGAGGCGACGAGGTTAGACAGTGAGCGCCAGTACCTGGTAACAAATATTATTTTTTGAACAATGTCTACATATATGTAACAAACTGTGTGTAATGTCTTTTTAATAGAGTTAAGTCTTAGAAGTTAGGAGGTCCAGAAAAGTTATATATATAGATACTTCACGCTAGGACAGCTTCTTAATCTATAATTATTATTTAGTAACCGGCTAGGACTCGCGTAATATTTACCGGATATTGCTCCGACCAGTTTCGAACTTATTTGAAGTTCTTCGTCTGGGAGTCACGATTGTGCACAGCGTCGAGCGCGGGCCTCAGCACGTAACTCAATAATAAGTTCGAAACTGGTCGGAGCAATATCCGGTAAATATTACGCGAGTCCTAGCCGGTTACTAAATAATAATTATGGACAAAACTCGCGACAGTTTTTTAGCTCAAACAGCTTCTTAATCTTTACCAAGCGCAGATCCGATCATTTAAAGAATTCCTTTGCTATCTCTGGGACTGGCCTACTAAATACCAGCTCAAAGTCTTGGACACCATCCAAAGATGAGTCATGAAATTCATTAGCGACGATGCTTTGTTGAGACTTTTGAGTATCGTCCTAATATAGGTAGCTTATCAATGTCTTTCAGGATTCATTTTGAAGAGTGTTTGGCGGAATTGCACAATCTCCTTCCCTATCTATTTTTGAAGCAGTGATAGCTCAGTGGCATTAGCTATGGACTGCCGCGCAGCAGGTCCATGGTTTGAATCCCGCCGCGAGCTTGTTGAGCTTCACCGCATGGTGGAAGGGCTTTTTGCGAATGCCCGCCTGGCTAGCGACCACCCTCAAGTAGAAAATCTGTCGCTAAGCACCTAACGGTGTGTTCCAGCAGCTGTCCTTGAGAGCCAGTGAAATTACAGGCACATGAGATTTAACAACTATGTCTCAAAGTGACGGGCGCAGTGCAATTCGTGACTTGTGCCGAAATGCATCTGTTATAGGCAGAGGTTGGTCCGCTTAACATCAGGTAGGCCTCGTGCTTGTTCCGTCACAATAAAAAAAAACACTTTTTAATAATCAGATGACGTACACGACGTCCGATCATATTCAATATTTCTACTTATTAATTATCTCCATCATAGCTTTACATCCACGTATATTAGGCGTACAGCAATGAAATCACCTTTTGTTACCTGATATTTTATCATATTGAATTGAAGACTACACGGCATTCTGGGAGTCTTCAAGTCTAGAATGAAACTGTTCCTCCTAGCGAACATGCTATATCTTCAAACACATCGTCATATTCAATTAGTTGTAGTCTATTTATAAAGAGAAATAGTAATTTATTAATAATAATATTTCCAGCTCAAATCAAAGCATTTATAACTTTGTCTTAGGTTTTCGCGATTGTTACACATAGTAATTAAACAACTTTCAACCAGTAGATTAGTTATATCCGAACACCACTGCTGTAAAAGCTTACTAGAATTTACCTATATACATACCTACGCACATGTATATGCAGTTTGTAATGACAAGGAAAGAACGTTCAAGACGTTACGATCACCATTAATACCATTATGCTGCGATCTCTTTCACTCTCTAACACCAAACGATACACATATCTCGCTCATCCATTTCATTGAGATTAGTTCCTAAGATAAAACGAAATGACGATATTTTCTATTTCATCAATAAAAGCAATAATTACGCGTGAAATGAAACAGTTTTCTTATCTCTCACAGTGCTTGTATAATTGGTGCAGAGTCTAAAGACACAAGGAAGGCATATTGTCCACAGATTATTCCTAAAAAACACGATTAGCGACGATGTATTCACCGGATGCTTGGAAGTGCAAGACTGGTGGTGACTCAGGTAATTACCCTGAATTCGTCTAGTAAATATGGAGGCCATACAACACATCTACAGGTAAAAAAATCTTAGCTTTCAACTGTTTAACTCGCGGATATTTGTCATTATTTTGTCCCGACGTTTCAAACACTGCAGTGATCGTGGTCACGGGGTGACTAATTGGTTTTATTTGTCACATGAGTTATTAAGAAATTATTTTGTCTACCGTCAGAAATTTTTATACTAATCATAACGTTCCCTATTCACGCAGTATTCGCTCAGTGTCCAGAGGTCTTGCAGATTTATGTCGCCTATGAGATCAAATAATGACAAATATACACGATTTAAACCGTTTAAAGTTGTTTAATTACTATGCATTTATAACTGTTAAAATAAATCCTCTTCATAGATTTGGTTCTCAATTTATCACTTAATGTTTTTGTGGAGCTGAACTGATTGAACAAGGAGACGAAGATTTCGGTGAAAGTACTTACTTGGTGACCTTGAAGACTCGCAGCAGCCGGACGCACCTCAACACTGAGATGCCCAAGGGAGGCATCACCTCAGTCTTCGTGAGGACCATCTCGCTGATGGAACCAATCACCACGAAGCAGTCGAACCGGTTAAACAAAGATACGAAGTAGCCCTAGGGAATAATTAAGGTTTTGAATATTTAAGTATAGACAAGGAGAGACTTCGCTGTATCAAATTACTGTTATTGACGAGGCATATAATTTTGATTAAAATATGGATCATGTATATGGTAAAAAATTATACGTATCTATTTTTATGCTTGGTGGTAGGGCATTTTGCGAATGCCCGCCTGGCTAGCTACCACTTACAAGTAGAACATCTACCGTCTAGCACCTAACGGTGTGTTCCGGCAGCAGCCCTTGAGAGCCAGTAATTCTAGGTTAGCCTGAACAACATCTTCGACCACATTATCACTTACCATCAGGTGAGGTATTGGTCAAAGGCTAACCTATCAGGCATAAAGAAAATCTTAGTAATGATATACTTATCCAAAAAAAAATTGCAATAAAATATGGGAAACGAAAGAGAGTACCTAAAATATATCAGAGCACTACAGTACTCTCTACAGATATCTTTTAGGTATTCTCACTAGGCGCTGATTAGTGACGTCATCGATGACAGCACACCTATCAGTCGTGTAAACGATTTGCACCCTTTGTAGAATTTAGACCAGCTGTGAGTATACTCTTGGTTTGTTACCAATGGCTCTATATGGACCGTGTCCAAATGTTACACGATCTAAATAATACTTGTACTTACTTGTAAACCTAAGCTGTACATCTTGACTAACATCTCTAGGGTAAATAAGGCAACAAAAAACGCGTTGCCGTACTCTTGGAACAAATCTAACCAAGTTGGCTGCCTGAAACACACGAAAAGTGCAAAATTACTATACATCATACAAAATACGAGAAATAAGTATTATATAACAAATAGGACTGCTTTCCAACATTTAAAATTATGAAATAACTTATTGAAGTCAATTGCTGATTTATAAAACTGAGCTCACATTCTCATGGTCTGACTTGCACATGCTATTTCATACTTGAGTTTAAAGTCGGTAACGTTCAATAGTAGTTTATACAACTGTCATATAATAGAGGGTATTAAAACATGAGTGTAGTTTGTTTCATGAGTTCAAAATAAGATTACACGAGTGTTTTAATACCTAATTATATGCAGTTGCATACACTACTTTATTTAATCTTATGGCTATACGCTTTTTTTGATTTTTCTGGCAAAAGACTATTCGTCAGCGTTTCGTAGCTGCAGCGCAAGTACCGAACTTGCCGATCGCTAAATTTGACGTTACAATCGTCTAAATTCGATAAAATGGTGTTTGCAAACATCGATATAACCCGTTTTATCGAATTTAGACGATTGTAACGTCAAATTTAGCGATCGGTAAGTTCGGTACTAGCGCTGCTTTTTCTAGAATGTTAGGTGGTGTACTTGAATTGAAACCTCCTTGGTCGGGACGCATTGTACTTTAATAATAAAAAATAGTTATAAAGCATTGTTTTGTTAGAAGAATGATTCTTTAATTTTTTTCATTTTCTTAAAGAAGTATGCAAATAAAATATGCCAATAAAAGTCATTTCATAATTAGAATATTACCGAATGAGATTATATAAAAATATTTTTAACTCTTTTTGGTGTTGCACAAGATCATTCACTCGCTTAAATTATTGTTCTTGTCAATGGACAAGAGATGCAATGATCCTGGTATAAAAATATTTGTTTTTATTTAATTGGCTATAACTTCAACACTACTTTACCGATTTGATTTGATTGAATTAAATATGAATTTTGGAAGTTAAATACGACTAATTTTTATGTATACATTAACAAAAAAAAGCATCGTATCAGTCCATAATTGGTGGAGTAATCGCGGTATAAACGTATTAGAATAAAATAGTAACGTTGTATCTCGATGAGGCTGAATGAGAATCTGCTCCTTTTTTGGGATTTCGTAAAGAAATTGTAATTATGTATGGATTAAGTATGCCAGATTATAACATTTTTTATAGCATTTAAATTAGCCTTTGACCATTTTTTGTAAGCTCAAGTTATAATACAGGCAGACATTGTTCAGGTAAACTTACGAAATTAGCCATTATCTACACTTTTACATCTACACTAGTATTATAAAGAGGAAAGATTTGTATGTTTGTATGCAACTAATAAACTTAAAAACTACTGGACCGATTTGAATAAAATTTGGTATGGTAATAGTTTGAGGCCCGGGGAAGGACATAGGATAGATTTTATCCAACTGCGCAAAAAAGGGGTCATTGGTTTTGCGCGATAAACGACATACGCGCGGGCGGAGCGCGGCCAGAAAGCTAGTTGTTAATATGTGGAAAATAGATGCTTTACTTAAATAAAGAAATAAAGCTTACATTCCTGATGCACATGCTTGTCCACAATTCGCCTCTTTTTAGTTGTCATTCGTCACAAACTTGACTGCTTTTTTAGTAAAGAGGCGAAACGCCTCACTTTAGAAGTTTGAGGTTCTGGCGTGGAACCTAGACCTTATGATTCGTAAAGATTTTTGGGAGCTTGGGGTCCGATTAAAAGCATTTTCCGATAAAAACATATTTAGAAGCAGACCGGCGTTTCAAATCGTGCACGGAAGATGGCAATAGGTTCGCCCGATACCATATGGAAACAAAACATATCTGGTATAAAGTACGTTCTTAACTCTTCCGGAAAATACAGGGTTGATTAAAATGATAACAAATATTTATAGAAAATATTTAAATTGATATTTACGAAAAACACTTAGGAAAATAAAAAATATATTTAGTGACAATACCGCCTAATTTTCCTGTTAAGCCGACGTGACGTTACGAACTAGTACAGCCAAACCGGAAGAGTTTACGACGCGTGTCGCCTCTACGAAGAATTTTCAGAAAGTGACGCGTTTCGCTTCTACACGAAGCATCCTCAGGAGCTCTCGACTCTTCGAGAACTCGATCATGCGCTCGAAGGCTCGAAGGCTCGATCTTACCTCATTAAATATGGATTTTCGCAAAGTAACGCCTAAATCTATTCATTGATTAAAATAATAAACCTATGAAGTTTTTAAATAAAAGTAACATTTGTGACCGATTCTCAAATTTTTTTATTGGAGTTAAAAAAAATTTACCTCTGTGGTGGTCCCATATAAGTTTCATCAAAATCGGTAAAAAAAAGTAATCGCATATCTGGATGATTTAATGGTATTTGCTGTAGTCGACGATGAGTATTTTAGGCGAGTGAATGATATGACTTTATCATTAAAACGAGAATAAAAAAAAAGTAGAACCTACATCCAATACTGATACTTATACTTATGGATGTCAGAACATGGTAATGTGAAGTCGATGTTGTAAATCACATGGTACCGACTTCCACAAGTTATTTCATTAGGGGAACACATTCCGTTATCGATTCTACACACCACCCCCCACAGTATTGTTGATGAATTTATCATCATCAGCCGGAAGACGTCCACTGTTGAACAAATCCTCCCCCATAGAGCGCCACAAAGAACGGCTATTAGCCGCTGGTAACCATTGGCTACCAGCGACTTTCACGATGTCGTCAGTCCACATAGTGGGGGCCTACCAACTCTACGTCTTCCGATGTTGTGTGGTAACCCGAGAACCTTTCTTCCCCAACGGACATCGGTTCGTCGAGCAATGTGGCCCGCCCATTGCCACTTTAATTTGCAAATTCTGAGAGCTATGTCGGTGACTTTGGTTCTTTGGCGAATATCCACGTTCCGGATTTTATCGCTCAAAGAAACTCCAAGCATAGCTCTCTCCATAGCTCGTTGAGCGACTCTGAGCTTGTCAATGAGGGCCACAGTTAAGGACTACGTCTCAGTGCCATAAGTCATCACTGGTAACACACACTGGTTGAAAACTGTGGTCTTCAGGCTCTGCGGGATTGGTTTCTGTCCCAGGTAAATGTAGTGGTCAACAACTTCGAGCGTTGAATTAATCGCATATCTGGATGATTTAAGCGTTCAAGCGATGAATTAATATGCACCTTATATTTTTGGTGTCAATTCATTGTTTGTATCACAAATAAAGCATTTTTTTTCTTTCTTTCTATGTAAAACCTATATAGAAAATATTTTGAATGTCACCAGTATAGTACATTGTTCACCGAGAGGAGAAAGTGACCGATTACCGTCGAGGGTGTCGTTTGCTTTAAAACACCCGAGATCGGGAATCGCACTTTCTCTCGAGTGATACATAGTGCTTTATACTACACCTACCTTTTATTTTACTTTTCTACGAAAACTGAATCCTCAAACAACACACAAATTGAAAATGGCGCCAATGGCGTCTGCAATTTTCACATGTTCTTTTTTCAAATTGTTTGACACCATCCAACACACAGCTAGTGGCCAGTGTCATTTTGCGAACTTGGAGATAAAAACTCACTGTAAAAACTTTTTGGCTTTTGATATTTAGGTTACCAGCGCATAGTCTTACCCAAAATTAAAAAAGAAAAACCACGTAAGAAATGGATTTTCATACACTTTTCTCTCCCGCTCAGATGCGTTTTCTCCCCGCATATTTGTTCGATATGCAATGACGTACTTTCTACCGTAAATTTGATAAAGTATCAAGGTACTTTCCGAGCAGGTGTAGTATAAAAGAACTTTTTTCCTAAGAAACTTGAACTTTTCCCTTAGGACAAACAGATCTTAGCTTAAGTTAAGTAAAAAAGACTTTTCCAATAAACTCACTGGTAGTGTTCACTGGCAAGCACCACAGTATTAAGGAAGACGAGAATGATGATGAGCCAGTAGAACGTCTGAGACTTCACTGCGCGGCGACATGCTCGCTTCATACGACGATTCACCTAAAAGTACAACGAAAAACACTCAAATTGTATCAAAAAGAAAAAGAGTCATTCATAGTCGTACTTAGGTAAACAGTTTATCAGTATATATAGTACCCATACATTTACATTACATTACATTTTATCTCCCGCCCCCATTCCAGACAAAGAACCAAATTTCGTACGCACCTAGACCCGCGACGCAGGAGCCACACATGCAGAAATGTTGTTCTGCCTCAGCATCATGCAGAAATGTTGTTCGTTCGGCGCGGATAGATGCGTAACCTTGAATTTTTGGATGAATTCGATGACTTCGGCATGTGCGACTCTTGCGCCGCGGTTAGGTGCGTACTAATCCGATCGATCTGCTGTGTAGATTTACACAACCTTAATATTATCCCATCTCCTTTCTTTAATCGGAAAACGCACAGGATTTCGGCATCCGTACTAGTTTGATCCCGTGGGGTGCCAGGTTAGAATTGCACCTCCCCATATCAACCCGTGGGTGTCGTAAGAAGCGACTAAGGGAAAAATACTGAAAGGTGGACAGCAGCGCCTTCTAAAGAACTTCCAACTTATACTGCGATCCCCAAGACGCCTGCCAAGCGTGGGGATTATGGCAAATACCCCCTTAATAGGGGAGGCTGTGTTCAGCAGTGGACGATCCGGCTGATACAGTACAGTACTAGTTTGATATTACGAATATACAGACAGATAGCGTTAATTATGAATTAACGCTAACTGTACAGAGGTTAAATAGAGTGATTTTTAACAAGTATAAAGTTAATTGCAAAATTGGTCTTGTTTGTAGTACGTAAATTAAACTATATTACTATAGGTGTCGCTCCATCCCCGTGCGATGGTTAAAGAAAGAAAGGAAAGAGTTATGACTCATTGTCATGTTGGCTCAGTCGCTCAAAACATCATACCCCGACTATAGACGGATGACGCGGGTTCGAATCCCGCACAGGACTATAATTTTCCCCTCGTAAATTTGTAATTTTGTAATGTAATTCCGGATCTTTGTTAAAAATAGGAGCCCCACATTGATTAATTTTAGGCCATTATTTCTTATAGCGCATATTAATGATTTTCCTTACATGACCAAAGATCTCTGCGATATTGTTTTATTCGCAGATGATACCTCTCTGATCTTTAGAGTAAGAAAGATAGTGAACTTATTAAATGAAGTTTGTATATGCGTATGCAGTACTCTGTACTACTGTTAAAAACATGTTAACCCACATAATATTCGCAATGAGGTCATTAAAATAAGACTTACTTTTTCAAAGTCTTTCTTCCACAAGACTCCTATAGAGACCTTCTGCGTTTCACTGGGTTCCAACCCCAGGTGGTCGGTGCTATCGTGCTCGTTGTTGGTTTGACCTGGAAGAGGAACATCTCATGTGAATGATTATAGATGATTGCAGTGAGAATGATCCATTCCATGGTTAATGCCATAAGGTAGTGGGATATTTTGCGATTGCTTGCCTGGTTGACAACCCTCAAGTAGACAATCTTTCGCCAAGCAACTACAGCTAGGTTGTGTTCGAGAGCCCGACTACCTTCAGGGCTTAGCCAAAAACTTTTAAATAGATAAGAGATATAACTTAGGAGTCTTTAGTTAAGATTTTTATCATCTTCTACCCTACTTACGTGTTGGTCACTATAGGTAATATTTAAATGACAATAGTTTTTATAGGTAGGCTAGTCCTTGATCAATATCTCACCTGATAGTACATGAAGATGCAGTTAAAGTTGTTGTCAGGCTAACCTAGAATTCATGGCTCTTAAAAACAGCTTCCGGAATGCATCCGTTGCTTAGCGACAGTTTTACTACTTGAGACTACCCTCAAGTTGTTAAAGGTTTCATAATCTAAAACTATTTGCTCACTTCCAGTGATATATTTTGATGTAAGATGTTCATTTTAATTTACAAACAATAGTAATTTATTAATAAACTATAGTTACTTATTTTTAAAAAGTTAGTAGCAAACGCTAAACCTGATACGGTTGGAGCAGACCAGGATGACCGACTTTAAGTGATATAGCGTTTCAAATTCCAGTGATTTTATGTCGCACTTTTACCCATTTCAAATTTACCTGTCAATTATCGAGAAATAGGTTGTAGATGTGGCAGATGTCAAAGTGACACTTCATTTGTTTTCCTTCGGTTTTAATTAGGCAAAAAATGGCTTAATAATTAGGTACCTGGTACCCACAGCTGTCACATGTAAAATATATTTCCAGTATTTTTTCGCAATAAAATAAATCAAAACTAGAAATACAAATCAATAGTTACTTCCACAGATGTCACGTCTAAGATCTACATATTTCCAAATAAGTTATAAGTAAATTATCGTCGAAATGAGAAATCGAACAATACGACATAAATGTTCTTTAGCGATGAGACCGTAATTTGGCCGCCTAATGGTAAGCAACACGCGTGTGCATTACAATAATTGCAGTGTTAACATTCTCGTTCTGCATGACATTCCACTGCGCTCGTCACTCAGGGACGTTGAAGAAGAGAACACTTTTTAACGTATCTTATACATCGTTCGTTTGCCTAGTTGTTTCACTTTTCAATGACATTCACATGTGAGCACAGTGTCACTTTGACAGTTGTCACAACAGATTCCAGGTTCTAACATTAGCCAATTCTGCATGACAAATAAGTTCTGTACAGGTACATGATCAGTAAAGTGACTTGGTATTGATTTTTTTCCGAATCAAAACGACGATCTTCTGAACAGGAGTTCAACTTCAAATTAAGCAAAATCAGGGAATCACCCTCTTAAAGTCTGCACTCGCACTAAAAAACACATACAATACACGTTGAATACAACATCATATAAAATGTCACTTTTTAAAGTTGGATGTCGTTTTTAAGTTATTTATTAGGTATGTGTCAGTTGGCCTTTCATATATACTCTCCTTCAAGTCTCTTCCAGGGCAATTAAAGCTGTTAGTAATGAAGGAACTTGTTACCATTACCCAATCCATAGTCCCGTTTCTGATCCTGCTGGTCATGCTTATCTTCAGGCTCGAGGTACTCCGCCTGCGTGATCCAGTCGAGGTATCCCTTCAGGTCCTCTTCCAGCTGCTGTTTTTCTCTCAGCTTCTGGAAATCACCTCGATTCTTCGCTTTCTCTCGCTCTTTGGAGAACTCTCTGGAAATAAATGGATGAAATATAAATAAAAATTGTGATAACTTTGCAGACTGTATCAGCCGGATTGTACAGTGCTGAACACAGCCTCCCCCAATAAGGGGGGTTTTGCCTTCATCCCCTCTTTGGCAGGCGTCTTCGATATCGTAGTGTAAGATGGCAGTTCTTCAGAAGGCACTGCAGCTTACTTTCTGGTATTTTCTTCTTCTTTGCCTTTTATTATTTATCACTATTTATTTGTATAGAAAAAATAACACTTGTCAGCCAGACATTGTATCCAGGAGCTCATGATTTGGACGTGATGCTTATGCCACTACATTAATGAGGCAGACTAGAAATCAGCTAACATGCAAATTAACCAATATCATTTTATAGACAAAAATGTATGACATTTACCTGTGTGTTCATCTTCCAATTTATTTATTTTTGCTGTTAGTAAAGTTATGATGCCTAGTGTTCTTGGAGAATAGGAATGGTAAAAACTTCTTGCTCACCCAGACAACACACCGAGGATAAGATTCATGACGAAAAATGCCCCCAATATCACCATCGACACGAAATATATCCACTCCCAGCTGTTCCCCATTGCATCTTGTATCTGAAAATATAAAAGCAAAGTTAGAGCATCACTTGTCTTTCTGGATGCAAATACTTATTGCTGAAGAATATACACTTAGGATTTCTGTTTTAGTAATTTGAGATATGAAGGCCTTTATTATTATCATATATATATATATATATATATATATATAGGATTCCATATTCTAAATGACCTCATATTTATATACCTATACATGATATTGTAATATGTAAAGACCACATTTGACTGAGGTTGTCTTACCAGATGATGTCTTATATTATCATATATGTACCTATGATATTGTTATAGGGGCATTAGACTGTAACCTTTTTTATATGGTGGGACATGCTCTGCTAGTAGATTTATCGTGGTGCACTCACCACGATAAATCTATTAGCTCTAACTCACTATATTCTGTTTTTTTAACAAACGAGTACTGAGTATGTCTCTCGCACATTTCCGATATTGACAGAGTGAGATGGGTCATTGCCGTCATTGGTCAATGCCTTTATATATAATTGTTAAGGGCCGTTCGTATTGAATACTTCTGAAACTTACTGTAGAAAAAATGACGTAATTATTTTAAGATTTAAATTTGCATACTTAGTATATTCGTAAAAAAATCTGTTCGCGTTTATGATATAAAACAATATTTTAATAGTTATATATATTATGCACTAGAACATATAAATCAAATAATTCTACTTCAATTCTTTTAATCTTAAAAAATGTCGTCATTCTTCTGCTGAACTTTCTGCAGATACGTCAATAATAAATTGCTCTTACATATTTTCTACATGATTGTCAACTCTGTATATTTTTGTTTATATCTTGGTTATCACATGATTGAGACATGACCACCATTTTTATCTATCCACTTTAGCTACTCCTCGCATTAAAAGAGTTCTGACTTCATAAATTTTATAACTTTTGTTATTTTCTGCCATAGCCCTTCACTTGAGACCAAATGAGTTCAATTGGGTTGAGCTCATGGTGATACTTCGGCAAACTTATGACGAGACGATTTGTTGACTTAGCTACAACATTTTTTTTCAAACGATCTTTGTTTTGCTTACCCTAATTCAAAAGTTGCAACTTTAGTATTGATTCGTTACAAGCAATATATTTCGCCGCGCAGGTGGTCGAAGACTCAACTGAATGCATCGAGAAAATAATATCTCGTTGACTGAATGTCATTACATGTAACTGCAGAGTTCATGTGGAACGCACTTAATGTTAATTACGTGGGCCAACAGCAACGCAGTAAAATGTTCAGTACTCGTTTGTTAAAAAAAAATTACTTGTAGTTAGTCTGTGCACAAAGAAAACAGTCGTGGCTTTACGGTAAATTAACATACCTACCTACTTAGTACCACCAGAGTACTTATGAAGCCTGAGTTGGTGTTTACGATGTCTACCAAGTATCAAACACTTTGGGTTGTACTGGCAACTACAGAGCAGTGTTGTCAACGCAACAAAAATAGTAAATTGGCACACGCGCGCCCTCGTTTCCTAGGACGCTTCTCTTTTTGCACAGACTATAGCTCAATATCATCCTTTCGTGTATAGACACGAAAGGATGATATTGAGCTATAGTCTGTGCAAAAAGAGAATAATATATATAATAATAATAATAATGTATAATAATAGTATAGTCATAATAATATATATTATTATTATATATATATAATAATAATATATAACTATAGTATAGTCTGTGCTTAACCGTCTTACAAGGCCGGAGCAACATCTGTAGTTCAACCGAATCGAACTATCACGATTAATTTTTAGGGTTCCGCACCTCAAAAGGAAAAAAACAGAATAGTATCACTTTGTTGTACGTCTTTTTTTATAGCTGATAGGCTAGCATTTGACCAATATCTCAGTTGATGGTAAGTAAGGCTAACCTAGAATTACTGGCTCTCAAGGACAGCTGCCGGAACACACCGCTTACAGTACTTGGCGACAGATGTTCTATTTCAGGGTGGTAGCTAGCCAGTCGGCATTCGCAAAATGCCTTACAACCATGCTGTAACGACTGCCATCGAAGGAAAACAACAGAACTGACGGTTTAAATTGCCCTCCGTAGCACGTGCATACTCATTAGTAATGTTACTAGCGGTCACCCATCAAATTTTCAATTAGCTTAAAACTTCTTTATGTTGACGCAACTTGATAATTCTATCATTGTTATAAATGCTAATTAGTTAGCATTACTCTTAGGGTTGACTTTTGCTAGTCCTTGCTAACATTTCGAGAGGATTTTTTATTTGCTTTGAATAAAAATAAAACTTTTTAATTCTTTTTTTTATGTGTTTTTGATGGAATAAGTACGAAGACCACCTGATGTTAATTTTCCCTTTGCTTCCAAATCCTTGGTGATCTCTACAGCTGGCTTTCACATGAAGGCTGGCCAGTGGCCACATTACCATGCAGTAACTACGCCTTTCTTCCAAAAGATCAATTACTCACGTGATACATAACATCCGTCCACCCTTCGAGAGTGATGCACTGGAAGACGGTTAACATCGAGAGGCCGAAGTTGTCGAAGTTGGTGATGCCGAAGTTGGGGCCGTCCCACCCCTCGCGGCACTCGTACTTCTCCCCCAAAGACGAGCAGTTGAACCCGTTGTTCTCGTCACACGGATGGGGACCTTCCATGATCGTGTCTGGGGAATTTAAGTGATAACCAATATAGTCTAGACGATGGAGGCAGTACTAATTTGTGCTACAAATCTTTTCACTCACAAAGCAGCGCCTCCTGTATTGTTTGTGTATTTGCAACTTTACTTTACTTTAACTTCTATGGCTTTCTGAAGCGATTTAATAGGGGTTAAAGTATGAAATTGCCGTTCGTACTCTGAATTGACATAAAACCTTTATGTTTTGAGATTTTTGAGTGAAACTTTTTTCATTATTACCAATGAGGTTACTCTTTTAAAAAATGTGCAACATCCGATTATCGATTTTCAGCTGTTTTTTTACTCAGCAGAAGGATAATTCTAAAATTTGAGTGATTTTTGAATATGAATTCCGACGTGGAACTAATGCGGCAGATATCAATGTTGCGTTTGGAGAAGGGTCTGCTAATGAACGCACCGTACGTACGTGATAAGAAGTTTTCTTCTCAGGAGGCAGCACAACATGCTTTCACACAGTTTGTCGAATCTAGATCACTAGAGTTCTATCGCAAAGGCATAAATGACCTTCCTGTTAGATGGCAACAATGTATAGATGACAATGGTAATTATTTTGATTAAATAATTATGTTAAGTTAAACATTTTTTGATTTGTTGTATTGGTTTTTTGATGAAAGTTCCTGTGATAGCTAGCTGTCCGGTAGATGGCAATAGGCATGCCCCATATTACATACCCCAAAACATGTTTGAGAATGGTTTGATATGGAACAAATAGGTTTTTCTTAATATCAGATTGGTAATTTCATATTTAAGTAAATATTTTTTGATGAAATACTCTAAGTACGTACATGATATTATAGATAGATAAAAGAAATGACGAATTAGATATAGACCAGTACGTCTCCATTTATTTGCTCTCTTAGATGTATCAAGCACGTACTAACTAAGGATCAATTGTTGTAGTATATAAGGTATGGATGTTGTAAGTTAAAACAGTCTCAATACACGATGGAAACTTAAATGTTACAATACTCTTTCATTTGGTTTTTGGCACCAACAACAACCAAACCTACACTTATTCTAGATTATTGTCTGTTTAGAAAAAAAGCCTTAACTGATAATAATCCAGGATTGGTCCAGGACACTCCCGTGCTATTTACCGTCCGGAGGCCTGACGGCTATCTCCTGCTAAACCGTTTTTTTTCTTTTTATTACCGTACTGGGTAGCATTTGACCAATATCTCACCTCATGTTAAGTGATGATGCGATCGATGATCGAGCGTGCTTACCCAGAATATACCTATTCACTCCCGTTTTGAAGACCCCCATATTGTATTAAATGGGAAACACAGACTCAGGCAGTGTGTTCCATTCCCTGGCGGTTCGTATAATGAACGAAGAAGCAAATCGCTTCGTTAAAAACCGTGCTGTAAGTAAGTAGACCGTAAGTGATACTGAAAACTAGGTAATTATTAATATCAGTAGAAAGAAGAATACTGATACCTGATGAGTTCTTAATATAGCAGCTTTTATGCATCTTCCCGGAGAAGAGCTCGAGACCGATGATGGCGTAGATGATGATAACGAAGATGACCAACAGAGCGATGTGCAGCAACGGTACCATCGCTTTCAGAATGGAGTTTAACACTATTTGAAGACCTGGGAGCAAAGAAATGAATAGTAGGTATAATTAAATCTATTATCTACAATCAGTTCTCGCAGTATCTAGGGGAACAACCACTGATTAGCGATTGGCTGGTGATCTTCTATTGTAACTCTAAACATCGTTATGTGGAGGGGGTGCAGTCCAAGAGTGAGGCGCTCGCGGCTATTTGGACATCCCAAAATCAGTGATGAGGGGTGGCTTAAAGCGCTGCTTTCGAAACTTCCTTCTTATGGGCATGCCGAGATATTATGTTACTGTTTCCAGTTTTTTGACATGTCGGAGCATTAGTGATCGGAGTAGTAGTCAATGATGTATGCTCAGAGTTAAAAACCTATCAATTCTGGTGTTCTGCTGTGGCTGTGTGCTATGTCTGACTTTGTTTCTCTTGCACATCAAATTGGAGTTCAGCGATATTCATTGCTATGCGGATGACAGTACCGGAGATGCTGTATGTACCAGCCGTGGTATATTTTTTCCGGTAAACGATTGTAAAAGTGAAATTTTGACAAGCTTTTGACTCCGATTGGCTTGACCCTTTGGCACTGCGTAGAGATGTTGGATCACTCTGCATGTTTTACCTATCACGAGAGTGTTTTGTCAACTGTTCGGATTAGTACCAGCAGCTGAATTTAGCTATCAGACGTAAGGACAGAGCAGGATGTTCATCAATTTCATTTCAACATCTGGATTTGCACAACCTTTCGATTCTCACGGCATTTTCTGCCTCGCACTGTCATTATGTAGATTGGGCTGTCGCCTGAAGTATTTCCGAACCGATACGACTTAAGAACCTTAAATAAAATAGCATATTCCTTCATCATACGCCGGCAACTCATCCTATATACCTTTTGTGTTGTGGAGATCCATGAATTATAGGGTGATTACTTACCAGCAGATGAAGCGTCAATGGTTGGATAAACCTATCCCTTAAAAAGTGGGCACAAGTATTATTTAAAGCAATATATTTCTTGGGAAAGCAAGCAGTGTGTTAAGCACTCCACGTTGTCCGCATCAAAGTAAAAACGTACGGGATAAAGCCTTGATTATTGATGAACGTGGGACAATTCGTATCGTATTTTAGAAGTTGAGAAATGTGGCGATTTTGCATAACTATAGCTCGATAATAATGGTCTATGTGGTATAGTAAGTACAGAAGCTAAAAAATTGATACAAAAAATTATAAATAATTCACAGTAATTATTTTACTTACTAGGAACACCCGAGACTAGCCTGAGCGGCCTCAGCACCCTGAAGGCTCTCAGCGCTTTCACATCGAACGCATCTTTGAATATACTCGACAGGACTGTGCTCACCATGCTGGAAAGTAAAGAACAAACCATCACTATTAAGCTAGCCTTTGGCCACAGTCTCTTCAGTTGGTTATTGCTGATGTGATCAAAGATTTATCATCTTCAATTTCGACCTAGATACAGAACTATGGCTCTCGAGAATAGCTGTCAGAATAGTGTGAGATGCTCGGTGACAGATGTTGTACTTAAGGGTGTTAATTAGCTATAGATCATGAGAAGTTTTCTACATTGCTTCACAAATCATGAATATTTAATTGCTGGTTTCCTCGTGAGGAGATTGACGGGGCTCGACCGTTTATTTACAACACACTAAGCAGAAATTTTAATACTTGATTGAAGGCTTATTATTCTGTGTACATAATGTAACGCGCACATCATGTATGTGTCTTCAGTGCTTTGAACTGGTTGCAGTAACAGTACCAGCTGATAATTAGGTCGGCAGACTGTTTTTGCGGCAGGATTCGAACTTTTGGCCTACAGGCGACCATCACTGACACCTTATCGTCGCATTCACTCCGTCGTCAAGATACATAAAGAAACGTACATCGACAAAAACGACAACGGTGAAGTCAATCATATTCTACCCGATCCATGCATCACAAAGTCGTAAACTTCATTATTCACTCCGTCGTGAAGATTAACATAAAGAACCGTACACACGGCATACCTTTATTATTAAAAGACTACAGCTTCTACAACGAAACAATCTAAGCAACTTAGAGGCCATTGCAGGCTAACAGGAAGACCAAATGCTCCAGAGCACTATCAGTTGGCAGCGTGCCCAGCATGCTGACAGCATTGTCCCATTGTATTGCTATGCATTTTCGTTGAATCAAATAAGTGCCAGCATTTAGATGACGCGTCGCATCGACCAAGCGCTCTGATAAGTATTGGAAAATACAATGAGCTCCTGGCCTCTACGGACCCAGATACATTGGGTACACCAAAAGACTCCAATATGTAAACACTACCAAGATTAGCATACTTGCGCCGCTTGCGAAACTAACTGAATCGTCCATACCCAATAACGACAATGGTAAAGTCGAACACATTCCACCCGTTCCGTATAGATACGACCGATTACGACCCTGTGTGCACCATGAAGTCACGGTAATGTTATCTATACAGTATTTCAACTTCATAGAAACGGATGAAACGCGAATTATACCTACGCGCCTCGATCTCGGCCTGCGCTCGTACCGCAGACAGTCTCGAGTGTCGTGCCTACGCCGCAGTGACGAGCGAATGGTTTGTTGTTTTTAAACAATAACCGCGAGATTTTTTCACCAAAAATAAGTTCAAGTACATATTTACATATAAAATATGACGAGTAAGATATATTGTGCTGTTTTAAGTTACAAGAATTCGTCAAAAACGCATCCAGAGATAACTTTTTTGATTGCCTGGAAACTGAAAGGTAATACTATAAAACAATTTTACTTACTAGTAAGTAAAATTTTTTTATAGTCTACTTATAGTTGACGGTACATAATGTGTGTCTTTTTAATGGACAAGTATTTCCTTTTATCCCGCGAAAAAATGTCTCAATTAATAAAAAAAAGTGAATAGAGTGAAGGAAAGTGATTGACACGAGTGAAATAGGTAGTAGTTATAAGCAAGTTAAAATAATATTACAGGTAGTTATTAGAATGTGGATTTTTAATACCTTAAAATATAATAATAAAGCATTTCGTACGTCTTACAAATATTTTTCGGTCGCCAATTTTTAAGAACGATTTTTTATTCAAATATAAATATGGTTTTTGTTTAAATCTGGTCAAGAAAACAACACGCATTTTTAGTGAACAATTCCTGTTCAATTCACAGAGTATTTTATTTGTTTATAAAAAAAGTATATTTACAATCACAAAACTAAATAGAAACACAAAGTAGGCAAATGTAATTAAAATGCTGGAGGCGGGCAGCCCTATCGCATGTTTATTATCTATTACGTACAGCGCGGCTGTAGGTACTTATTTCGAAGACAGAGCCGAGTTACACTACTGTATAGATAACATTACCGTGACGAAGTCGTATGCATTATTTACTCCGATGCGATGGCATAGCCAAGTTCGCTGGCGGTCGACGCTATCAAAGGCAAATCAATTAGGTACACTTACCCTTGGCTTTTAGAGCAACAGCAGTGCGATTGAAGTCTGACCGGGTATTGTTTAACGTCTATATTATCCGGGTAGCCTTTATATCCGGCTGGTGGCATATCCGGGTGGCGGCTGAGCCAGTGTGTTAAAGAACCGTACATACCCAATAACGACAATGGTAAAGTCGAGCAGATTCCACCCGTTCCGTAGATACGAGCCCGTGTGCATAACGAAGCCGTACGCTATGATCTTCATTACACACTCCCCCGTGAATATCACCAGGAACACGTACTCGATCTTCTCCTAGAAATGGAAAACGGTTTGTTACACATTGATATATGATACAGGGTTCCATGCGAGAAAATAGGATCACATTTCCTAGCCATTTATTGCTGAGTCTGTTCTTCCGTCATACCATTAAAGGACCGTCATACCTATAGCCTAGTTTAAATTTTAACTATAATAGGTAGACAACATAGCCAATGTTAATTTTCACACAACATATTTTATAATTATGGCGGATATTATATCGACCGTGGGGTGCCGGACTAGAATGTCACTCTCCATTTCTACTACTGATATGTTAGCCAAAATGTTCTTCAGGTTAACCTAGAATTACTGGCTCTCAAGGACAGCTGCCCGAACACACCATTAGTTGCTTGGCGACAGATTTTCTACTTGATGGTGGTAGCTAGCCAGGCAAGCATTCGCAAAATGGTAGGGCATTTTGACACCATGAAAATAACATTTGAATAAGTATAATGTTTTTTGTGCCTACTTTATTCCAAGAATCGTTTTTTTTTTTCATTGTTTTGGGATGCTAGAGCATGACGCACCTACATTTTGGTGGTTTGAATTAGTTGTTATATTACTATAGTGTACTATAATCCAACCTAGTATGAAGCATGAATTTTTATTAGGGACCCAATTACCTCTTAAAACTGTTCATATTTCTTTACCTTGAAATGGAACTGACACTCAAAAGTGTGATTTTTTTTGTTGTTTGGTATTACATTTTTTCACTCTTTTTAGTGACCTTTGCTTCTTACGGGATCGATTGTCATTCACTGTCAATGACTATATCATCAAGATAGGAAAACACTGTTCAGTTATCGGAGTATACCTCAAAAACGCCGTACCAATTTTAATTCAATTTAAATGGGACCACACGGGAAGCATCACCTTTCAAATAAAAAAATACTCATCAAAATCAATTCACCCACGCAAAAGATCTGCGGTAGCACAAATAAAAATACAGTCGAATTGAGTACGTCCTTTTTTAATACGGTCAAAAAAGGGGCCGCCTCGTAATTGGCTGGTTTTATAGAAGCAAAAGCAGTTTTTAGTTAGTATTTTTTAATGTACTTACAAGAACCCAGTTGGTGTAATTGGAGTCGCTGGCTGGGTACGGCGTGTAGACCGCTAGTGCGATGCAGTTGGCGAAGATTGTGGTCAGGATCATCCACTCGAACGGTCTGATGGCTGAGTTAAGGCACATATGGCACATACGAGCGGATACTCCAGAAATATGACAATTCCTGTGGGATGCCGGGCTAGGATCCTATCCCCCATAAAAAATATTATAAGGCCAGCAGAGTCTTCTTCAATATATTTAGAAATATAATGTATGTTCGTAAAAAAAATTGTAAATTAAACAGTGGCAATCATGATCATAACACTAGGAATAAAGATAAAATAGAGGTGCCAGGTTTTAGGCAAAGACAAATAAATGGTCCTTCTCAGGTAATTGTGTGCGGTTTTATAATAAAGTTCCCAAACTTTACAACGCTCAAAGAAAGAAAATTTAATTTGCACGTGTAAAACATTACTACACAGTTTATGATTACTTGACTGTTTCGCCTCCGCCAAGCTATCGCCTGTCACTTGCGATGTAAACCAATACTTATTGTAATAATTTTACTATGTAAATAGTAACACACTGTTAAAAGAAAATAAGAAATAACGTTTAAAAGAATGGCCCCGAGTTCCTTACCCGTTCTTCTCGCAGTGGTTATATAAATATATATTTTTTTGCTGAACGTGGCAGTACAATTTTTTTAGCATGCAAGCTCGAGGTCCACCTGAAGTCAAGAGGACTAACCTCTGCCTATAACAGATGCATTTCGTCACAAGTCACGAACTGCATCTGCGCCCGTCACATTAGTTGTTAAGTCTCATTGTGCCTTAATTTCACTAACTCTCAAAGACTGCTGCCGGAACGTACATTTAGGTGCTTAACGACAGTGTTTCTACTGGAGTCGCTACCCAAGCGGGCATTCACAAAATGCCCTTCCACCATACGCTGAAGCTCAAGCCCGCGGCGAGATCCGAACCATGGATCTGCTGCGTGGCAGTCCTTAGCCAATGCCATCATTGCTTCAAAACCACTCTCCCTACCTACCCACTTCCTACTTCCCCTATCAGATCAATGCAACACGCAGAAATATGCTATCCGTGCTGAACTGCACTTCATGGAAAATTACTAAGCCAATCTGCTCTTAACAAATTGATTCTGAGAAAACAAATTAATTTTAGGAAAATCCCAAATCCGCCTCCGCACATAACAGTTTTAAATCTCCGCAAATATAGTCCAGCTAATTAAACCCATCAGCTCCGTAGGTACTAAAATATAATCGCTATAAATAAATACAGAATCAATTAAAATAATCCAATATATTGGAAATCTTCAATCTTCAGCGGATGTTGTGTTGGCAAGGTGCCAATGTGGAAACCGTACTATTATATTCTGAATTACCGCCTAAAGTGCTGAGGCAACAGCAGCGAAGGATAAAGGTAATCGTGCATTTGATCGCGAAGAAGAGAAGAAGGATTTTGAAGCGCTCGTAGCGAAGTTGCTTAGCCGTTCTTATCGAGCAGCTAAGTTAAGCAACGTCCGCCACGGTCAAGAGTTGGATGGGTGACCGCTAGTGATATTACTACTGAGCGTGCACGTGCTTCGTATGGCAGGTAGAGCCGTCGCGTCGGTCCCGGTTGTTGTCTTACGATGGCAGTCGTTACAGCATGTTGGTAGGGTATTCGCAAAATGCCCTACCACAATGCTATAACGAGGTGAGATTGTAGTCAAAGTTTAGCCTATAAGCTATAAAAAAAGCTGTCGAATAAGCCTCAATTTTCATATTAGCTATCCATCAATTACATATGTAAGTAAAACAAGTATTAGTTAATTAAAAAAGGAAAAAACCGCGAATCATTTATTTCCGTTAATATTTTATCGTTCCATTGAAATTGAAACTGCATGTTTTATATATTTAGGGTATTGTATTTTAAAGTCCTTCTTATTGAGACCACACTCGACGGGTTTGGAAGAAAAAAACTATTTTATTATCTCACAACATGGCGTCTTAAATCCGTCAGTTTGATTTTTTATTATTTTTTATGTACATAGTGTCACTCGCGCTATCAAGACGAATCTAACGATATCTTATTCTTCGAAAATCATATTTTACAATTAATGATTGGAGCACAAAATTTGTAAAATATGAATATGATAGGTATCTTATACATTAAAATTGGTTAAGCCGTTTAGATGTTTTTTTTTTGTATACTGAACTGGGTAGCACTTGACCACTATCTCACCTGATGTTAAGTGATGATGCGATCGACGATGGAGCGCGCTTACTCAGAAGATACCTATTCACTCGCGTTTTGAAGACCCCATATATGTTATGGTGGAACAAAGAAACTCACCGACATACATACATACATGAACTCTGAAAACATAACACTCCTTTTTTTGCAGTCGTGTAATGATGTAACCGTTTGGAAAAATGGGAACAATGTTACACGACGCATAGTACTTGGTTCCTTTTCCTTTGCATTCAACTCAGATTTACTTGCAGCCGATTATGAAATTTTCTATGCGCGATGGTCGCGGCTGATGGTCAAAAACCGTCGTTTTGGCAATATTTCGAGGAAAGTTACGGAGCTCTCGACTCGATCGTCAACGCAGCTTTTTGGCTACCCTCAAGATATTTAAAGATGTTCGAATAACCAATTTTGCGGAAAATAAATATTTTTGTCTCAGAAGTAGTATTAGGAACTATGATTTATGCATAATGCACTTTAGCCTGCCTATATAGGTAGTACCATCCACGAAGACGCGCCACACTCTTCTTCTTGATCGCTTAATCAAAGTAAAGCAACTTTGTTGCCATCTCTCGATTAACGCAATGTGAACTGGGCTACTCGTGTGCATCGAACTGTGTGTCAGCTCGCGAGTGCCGCTCGGGTCAAACCCCCCCCCGACCCGCACCCTGCAACTCCCTCCGTTGCTTGCAAAAGAGAAGGGGGCGTCTTCGTTGATTGCACTTTCTATATCTCCATCTAGATGAACATGTATCTATTCAGCTTACGGTTTCCTGAAAGAGATTGCTGCCTAGCAATAAGGCCGCCGATTGTACTATTTTAAAGTTATTTTAATCTTTGTTGTTACTAGTATTAATAATTTTAAAAGTCCAATAGAGTTATCTATGTTTATTTTATTCATTATATGGTTAAAGCTCTATCTCAAACTATACTAGTTAGGAATCTCAAATTTCTGTACGGGACCAATTTGGAGGTATAGGTACACTGCACTATGAAAATGTATGTAAATACTTATGTGTCTTGGTCAACTTGAAGAAACTACCTCATTTTGTACTCAGTTCAACATTTATTTCTTTCTTCTCTTGCGACGCTTTCGATAGGACATAACATGCAAATGCGCGTTCACCTTAACACTGGACAACACGTGCTATGCGGCGATGACAGCACATGTTCTGTGGTGATGACTTCGTAACATGTGCCGTGATCTTCATTTGCTTGAGTAAACATTCTGTAATAACGCGCCTTCATAGCTATAGTTACTGTAAAATTATTAGACTGCGGTTTTTTTTAAATTCTCATATGTAGAAACTTATAACTCCCTCAAGGACAGCTGCCAGAACACACCGTCAGGTGCTTGACGTCCACATTTTTCTACTTGTATATGGTAGCAGCCAAAATACCCTACCACCATGCTTTATTTTTATATTTTTTCCAGACTACAGGGGGGGTGGGGGGGCAATTTTAAAGCGATGGATTGAACATCACCAGGATAATAATAATTAGTAGTTAAAAATCATTGACGTATCGTATTAGCTCAATGTTATAAATGTATTTATTATGGATTTCCTTATATTAGTTAGATTAACTTATATTTATAGTAGGAATATAATAGGAAGCAATTCTGGATTAAATGGTAATTATTAATTATTATAAATATTTAACGACTGTCATCCTAAGACAACCACCAGGACCGTTTTTGAAGCACGGAAGTACTACATTAAAGTACAATCGTATGAACATGTAAGATAGGTATATATTATACTCATATTTGCCCTACAACTCGGTTTTATTTTTCAAACGTGAAAAAATATATTTTATGTACTTATTTGACACATACAAACAATAAAGTATATGACAAGTCAGTCCCGGTTGTTGTCTTTGGATGGCAGTCGTTATAGCATGGTGGTAGGTCGCATTTTGTGAATGCCCGCATTCCTAGCTACCACCCTCAAGTTGAAAATCTGTCGCTAAGCACGGTGTGTTTCGGCAGCTGTCATTGAGAGCCAGTAATTCTAGGTGACCCTGAACAACATCTTCGACCACATCATCCCACATAATATAATTAATATTTTTGTGCAATAAGAAATTAGATTTAATATATTATAAAAATATTTTTTTGTGACATAAATGTATATGTATAAATTGTTTTTTTGTCAATAAACAATTTGAAAAGCCATCTAAAGAAGAAGAAGAAGAAGGATCAGCTGTTAGATTAGCCACGTGGTAGATGAAGTGAACCCAATCGGCCTTCAGAAGCATTCACGTCCAATTTTAAATACATAGTCACTATCATAACAACTAAAACCTATCTTTGGATCGGAATTCTTCGTCCAAATACCTCAGCTCAAAAGAGACATCAAACGATCAAAGTAAGACATTTATACCCATTTAAACACTCCTAAAAATACTTCCTATAGTTCCATGAGGCGATTTTACTTACTCAATTTCGAAGGAATGAAAAATGCCGGCAATGTTGGCGTCGGGCCAGCGTTCCTCGTTTGAATGGACGGAAATACAGGGAACAATAGCGGAAATACCACATACACACATGTGTGGTCAGGGATTCCATGACGCATCTGTTAGGGCTTCACCTGAAGTCTAAAGTGGTAACAAAAGGAATACCAGAAGGTGGAAGCGCTCGTAGCGTAGTTTACTAAGCCGTTCTTAACCGATCAGCTAAGTTAAGTAACGTCCGCCGTCATGAGTTGGATGGGTGACCCCTAGTGACATTACTACTGAGCGTGCACGTGCTTCGGAGGGCACGTCAAGCCGTCGGTCCCAGTTGTTGTCTTAGGATGGCAGTCGTTATAGTATGGTGGTAGGGCATTTTGCCAATGCCCGCCTGACTAGCTACAACAAATCTTTAGCACTTAACGGTGTGTTCCGACTTCCGACAGCTGTCTTTGAGAACCAGTAATTCAAGGTTAGCATGAACAACATCTTCGACACCATCATCAATCACCTACCATCAGGTGAGAAGGAGGTCAAAGGCCAGTCTATTAGCCGTAGTAAATAAAAAACTGGGAATCAGCGTCTTTTGAAGAGCTGATAAATTCTACTGCGATCCCCAAGACGCCTGCCAAGCGTGTTGACAGTGACAAATGCTTCAACGGTGTACGTTGCTGTTGATGTGATTATGATGATTATGATCATTTATTTCACTAACGAATATTAAAAACACCGAGTGATTAAATTATTTTGAAACTGATGAAATCCATTAAACTTTTTTTTTATTTCACGCGCAGTTGCAAAGGGAATTTTATTCATAGCACTTTTCACACATACTCAGTTTCGGCATATGTTTAACAAAAAGAGTTCAAAGTAAGTGAAATGCGGCTTGTATATGTCCATGAGTCTATTTAAACTTTTGGTTTGACAGTTTTTGTTATATTACTCATTTTATCTCTATATGTGCAAATAAATTAAAGTGTACGTTGGCAGTTCTTTAGAAGGCGCTGCTGCCCACCTTCCAGTATTTTTCCCTTAGTCGCCTCTTACGACACCCACGGGATGATATGGGCAGGTGCAATTCTGACCCGGCACCCCACGGGGCAACCATCGTATACAGTTTATTTAATTTAAATTTTGTTCATTTTACATCGACAAGTGAAAATGAAGAACATCATCAATGTAGTCGAAGCCAATTACGAGTAAATACGCATTGTTAGGGATAACGCAAATACTACTCGTCAAATCTTACTAAAATGTATATAGGACCATAAGCCAAGAACAAAAATACATTAAAATTGAAACTCTGTATATGAGTAACGCACACAAAAAAACAAAGAAAATACTGTCAAATTGAGAGCTTCCCCCTATTTAAGTCGGTTAAAAAACTTGCAAACATGAACTTGTATACATATTAGACTCAAAGACAAGCATGCATTTCAGCCATGCATTGCAGTTTGTTTGTGAACACGTGGTATTTAAAATAAGACGATAAGTACTACTTCTCTTAAAAGAGCGAAGGTCAACAAAAAACAGGACCTGTTTTTTTATTGCTGATAAGTAAGCCTTGTCCTCACCACAATCTCACCTGATGATAAGTGATGATGTGGTCGAAGGTGTTAACAGTCTTAACCTAGAATTACTGGATCTCAAGGACTGCTGCCGGTACACACACCGTTATAGGTGTTTGGCGACAAATTCTCTACTAGAGGGTGCGATCGCCAGCCAGGAGGGTATTCGTAAAATGCTCTTCCAACATGCGGTGAAGCACAAGCCCGCGGTAGGATTCAAACCATGGACCCGCGACACTGCAGTCCATACCAACGCTACTAGGCCATCACTGCAAAGCCATCACTGCTTTTATTATTTTCACTAACGGTTTATTGCGATTTGGTATCCTAATAAAAGCATATGTAAAAGTCTCAATATTGTTAACTATAACGCTAAAGCATTTCATAGCTCAAGTATAATGGTATACCACATACCACAAATTATTGGGGAATATCGGTATTTCCGATAAAAATAACATAAAAATATCATAAACGTGCGACGGGAGCAACGATCAGAGGCAAGGTCGAGGAGGTTTTTATATCAAGAATTCCAGTTATTTATATTGTTCAGATGTGATGGGAACATTGTTATAAACACATTTATATTTAAAGTAAACTTCCTGAATGTTTTATAGTCTTCCACGAATAACTTGTGAAGAGTAAAAATTTTTATTGCTGCTGATGCGCAAGCCTTTGGCCACAAGTCTACAATATGTTTAATTTTTTTGCTGATAGGTATCCTTTGACCATAATTTCAACTGATTGTAAGTGATGATGTGGTCGAAGGTGTTAACCGGCTTAACCTAAGATTACTAGTTCTTAAGAGCGCACCGAGTTTTTTAGGCGCGCTGCGTATGTGTGCGTAAGTAAGGCACGCCAACAGCATCCGTCCCCGTCCGACGGCCGAAGATTTACTAAAGCGGATAGGGACAAAGCATCGCGGCTCTGACTAAAATGGGCGGAACATGCGTGAATTTGAGTATTTCCTTCGTATGATAAAAACAAATACCTATTTGAAAAATGTAATGTGTATACGTTATAGAAAACATGTTGTTTTTTTATTATTCAAATACGGATGACTCTCCGTTAAGTATTTACGCCGTACTAAGGGTTTAATTCGTTTTTTAGATGTAACTTTGGATTATTTTTCTATCTAGAAAATTTTGAATAATCGTGTTTCCAAAGTGTATGATTTATAGGATGAATCCTTAAATATAATATATATATATTAATTACTTAACTCAAAATTAAGACATAAAGATACAGCAAAGGAACAAACGAACCACAATTACGTATCGCTGCCTCGGTGCAGGCTTAAGGACAGCTGCCGGAACAGCGTTAGGTGCTTGGCGACAGATGAAATTTCAAATGACAAAATGGAGTCTACTATTATCTCTATGTCAATCCATCTGTATGTCATCCAGTTCGTAACCGAAAGAACAAACTTGAAACTTTGATATTTTGTGTAAAACAGAACATTCACGAGGACCACCTGATGTTAAGCGTCACAATCCAAAAAAAACAAAGCATCACGGGTAAAGCCGCGCGAGCCAAAGCTAGTATAGCCTTTATATGTAGGGTCCACTAAAAATGCCATCTAGTCACGACCTAACTCCTTTGCAACACCTACCTTACCTATTCCCTTAACCACCCATTAAGCCCATTTGCCGAGTTCCTCATCAACATTACCCCTCCTTCGTTCCGTTTAAATGACACTTTATCCAACACAATGGCCGCTGGGAAGGTCCAAGGTAAACTTAGTCGTGAAACTTCTTGAACAATTTGTGCCGGATATGCTGTTGATGTAATTAAAAATTAGGGAAGTTTAAATACAATTTTTAGACACTAACCCTATGGTTTTAATTACGCAAATATGCGCTATTTGCCCTGTATTCACGCAATCGGTCGGTTCATAAAGTAAACAGACACAACGATAGCAATATGATATCATCAATGACGTCACCTCCGGCTGCACTCACTGAAAACAGGCAGTGCAGCGGTTGTTGATAACTCGATCGTTCCGAACCTCTGAAGGTCTGAAACGTCTTCTTTAACGACCGAGTTTGAACTATCAAAATCGGTCGTTAAAGAAGTTAAAGGGCAACCTTAGCTGACACGACGTTGACATTTGTTGATCATAGAATCATAGTCACTTATTTGAATTTTGCGGTAAACGGAGGTGTTATTCTTTTAAGTAACATAAAACGTGCACATTTATGCTACTTCCCCACAAAAAAAAAGAAACAGCAAACACCATCAAATATTATTATTTCAGGTTATAGAACAACGGTGTCGTTCCGTAACTACGAAAAACAACTAAACAACTACACTCCGAGGCTCTGAACATAGCCATGCGTGTGCACAAACGTCAAATTCAAATTATGACAGATAGAGGAGGAGATTTTTGTTGTTCAACGAAAGCAGTGTCAGTGTTTCCATGATATAAAACGTAGTGTAACTTGCTAAAAACTCGCCAAGTGCGTGTCGAATCTCTTTTAAGGTTTCGCATTGCAACAGCTCATTGATAAATAATGTTTCTTGGTTTTTATCACAGCCACTTAATTTTTAACCCATTTAATACCGCATTGTAATTAAGGGGTGTTAGCCTTTGTTGGTTAAATAGAGTATAAAGTACCTACAAAATATACCGAAATTTCAGATACCAACCAGTTTGGTTATTGAGATATAACCTCGTAAGTCTAAAATTGACAACTTTGACAGTCCACGTTTTTGACAGAAAGTTGAAGAAGCGACCCTGAAAGTATAGCTATTTTAGCTACCCATGCTATTTGTTCGTGTCACAACTATCACGTTTTGGTTGTTGAGTATCATATTTTTGCGAGATTTGATTGTACTCGTGGGCTACCTAGAAAATACCAACTCCAGTCTCCACCTAAAGAATACCATACCTGCATTACTGACAAAGCGATTTTATTATTGAAAAGGATACTTCCACTCCACAATATCTATACACAGCTTCCTCAGTGGGTTCTTCAAGGTGAGACAAAAGAGGGCTCGCTTGGGGCGCTCCTGCTGCACTTTCAAGCCTCGCCGGGGAGGTTTCCTAGGCGCAGCTGGCACGGGAAGAGCGGGGGCTCCATCGGCCGGGGTGGCCGGGGAGAGGGGGGTAGCGGGCGTGCCAGCCGGGGGCGCGGGTATCTCGCCCTCTGCCTCCATCACGCTCATCTTCACCTGCAAGTAACAAGAAAAGGATTCTGATTTACACCTGCTGGGATCGTGGTCATACTAGAGAAGCTTTCCTCCGTTGGTTGTCAGTTTGGTGAACGAAGTGGTCTGTTTATTGTAGTGACATAACGGGGGCCGAATATACAGGTCTCCGGTAGGGACAGTGGTCCAATTAATTTTTTCGTTGGTCTATGACCTCACTTCTAGGCCAAAAGTGGTTCTTTATTCATGTGCCAGTAGTTCTAGCGACTTCAAAAAGACGAAGTACTGAATTCAAATGTTTTTTCATATGTTTGTTACGCAATTAGTTACTCCGTCAGTTAAGAATTGATTTTTATTATTAGTTTTATGTTTGGTAGGTGAAACTACATATACAACATCGATAAAGTAGTTTTTACTCATTCAAATAACTGCAAAAGTGTTTGAAAATACGGCTCTTTTACATGATCTTGTTGATGGCGATCAGTTTTGTGTATTGTGGGTGAGTGTAAATTGTATTTTAAGCAGTATACTATATGTATCATTAACAGAAATAGGATACCTATATTTGTGTTTACAAAACACGGAACCTAATTCTTACACTGTTACTAGTAAAAGTATTAAATAAGTTGTGGATGTCGGACATGAATATGGAGCTCAGAGTGATTTGAATCCGCATGGTATCGACATCAAAAAGTTCTTTAATTTTATTTTATTATATTCAGAGTTAGGCATATATTTTTTTTATGTTATTGTGACGGAACAAGCTCGTGGTCCACCTGATTTTAAGCGGACTAACCTCTGCCTATAACAGATGCATTTCATCACAAGTCACGAATTGCACCTGCACATGACTATAATTTTTGTCTCTTATAAATTTGTAATTTTGTAATATTACAACCACTCATACGTAGAAAATTTGTCACCAATCACCGTGGTGGGTTCAGGCAGCTGTCCTTGAGAGTAATTGTAATATTACAAAATTACAAATTTACGAGAGAAAAAAAAAATAGTCATGTGCAGGATTTGAACCCGCGTCCATCCCTATAGCGAGAGTATGCTCTGACTAACTGAGCTACCTTGACCATGACTAATAATTTTATTTTTTGCTCTCGTTCTTCAACCATTGTATAGGGATGAACCTATAGTTCAACTTGCGTTGTACTACAAACAAAACCAGTATTGCAATTGGTTTTAAATTTGTAGAAGATGACGCAACCTTATAATTTGAATATTGATATGTTTGCAATAACGCTTGCCCTGCGGATTATGTACATTACAAAATTTCATATTAACGGGAGCTAAAAAAATTATTGTAAGTTAGCCTGAACAACATCTTCGACCGCATCATCACTTACTATTAGGTGAGCTTGTGGTAATGGCTTATCTTTCAGCAGTAAAAAACATAATTCGTCATTTGCGCAATATGCTTTGGGGTTATGTTTGCCTGGTACTTGGTTTTGTAAATTCTATAGGCATATTACTTCAGCGTATTTATAGCATCATAAAGATGTATTTAGCTTGAATATGAAACTATAAGCAGATGTAAACAGCTCACGGGCCATTATTTATGTTTAATGGTGCTACTGCCCTTCGCATTGTAGGGTTCCGCGGGGCTTTAAATGGAATGTTTGTACTCTGCAATACATATTCTATACATTTTCCATGCACGAAAATCCAACGCTATTATTGTGAAGATTTGTATAATGTTGAACCTCTGGTATACAGGCATACATGCAGTTCCATCTGAGACTGGGCAAGTACTATCTTTTATCATTGGTCGCCCTTACTACATGCCGTACCGTATAATTCCCTTTTTAATGATAAAGACTGAAATGCCTTTATCTTAGTAAAAATTAAGTGTCACGTTGTTTGTCCGCGATGGACTCCTAAATTACTAAACCAATTTTAAATTTGATTTACACACCGTGTGCAATTTGATCCAAATTGAAAGATACGATAGCTCAGATCTCCATTTATAGTCGTAATTACCCGTGCGAAGCTGGGGCGAGCCGCTAGTATGCTATAAACTTGAAGTAACACTAAAGCTACTACAACGAAAGCATTTAGGCAACCTGGAGCCCCCACGTTCCGTACCAGACACACTAACTTGTTCCACATCCCACATTCATATACTAATTATTCAGCTAATTCAGTAATCCTTAGAATACATAAATGTTATAATGATAATTTTAGCTCAACCGACCTTTTCAACAGCACAAAATGTGTAAATATTCAAAACAGACATTATTATATAATTGATAAATAAAGTATTTTTTCAAGTGTTATTAACTCACTGCACACTTTTTCCCTTCTTTAATTATACAAGAATTTATTTACCTGTTTATGTTTGTGGAATTTCTATATATAATGTATATTTTGTACTTCTGCTCTCTGATGAAATTATATAATCAGAAAGTAAATAATTGGATGTAAAAATTATATTTTTGTAGAAACCATTGTAAATTAAGTTAACATCTGTGGATTTTGTGAACTCAATAAATAGAATAAAATAAAAACGTACTAACTAAAGTTTGATACCATTCCAAAAACTTAAAATACATACCCTTTTCTATTTCAACTAAACACGCATAAATTAGGCGCAGCAGAACCTACACTTTCTTATTTTTTTCCTGTATAATCTGTGCCAGTACCATAACCAACTAATAGTTTCATAATAATATTAGTTTGAAATGTCTGCGTTCCGTCAAATAGGATTATATTCAGGGAATTATCGCGATGACTGATGTAGAACAAGCAGTGTTTATGAAAAATTAAAGATGGATAATGAACAATAACTCAGCCGAGGTTGTGTAATGATCTTTCAATTATCGTTCAACGTAGGCGTCGGGTATATATGTCTGTTTATATATAAGTCTGTTTTTAGGGCTACGTTGCCAAAAGGAAAAATGGAGGTCTATTAAATATACTATCAGTCTTGGGTCTATAGGGTATATCAGTTTGGAAACGGTATCAGATACGAATCAGGAAATTTTTGTATAAAAAAATTCATTCATTTATTGGTCATAAAAAAGTGGTTGATAAAAAATATCAACAAATCACATCACGTTGAAAAAATATATCATCAAATTCTTACGCTTGTATGTTGGTTGTCATTGATTAAGCTCTATGACTATATAGAGTTTTTTTTTTGATATCACATATAGAGAAAGGGGGACAGTGAATATTGAAAATATTAGACCACGTTTGTTTTAGTGTTTGCTATAGACCCAAGAAGCCCTTGTTAATAGTCTAGAATTTCGTTATAGTTAGTAATAACCCGTAATAGTGACCTTTACAATACTCTTAACGGAGATTTACAATGCAGTGCTTATAAGTTGTGGTTACGGAAAAGTTTGTTATATGTACTTACTGTCAAATTTGCAGCTTTAAAAATATCTGAAGAGAAGCAGCTTCAAAAAACAATTAATTTAAGTCAATTTTCCTATAATTACAGTAATAAAACCTTTTTTCAGGCTTGTTAAGATACTGCATCCTATGGGAACGAGATCTGATTTACTGTGGGCCGGTATTTAAATAGGTATACCGATAATGCGAGCAGCCTTACTAAAGTTACTGCCTTGCGACTTGGCAAGACTATGTACAACTAGGTAGATACTTATCTACCTACGTAGATAGGCCGAAACACAGAATATCAATGAAGTACCTGTGTAGATAGGCTGTATTTAAATCAAAATGGCGTGAAGCTGATAAATTTATGAGTGACTGATCGATACATTGATATGGAATAAGCCGTTGGTTAATTAACTGATAAGAAAAACTTTATTATAATTTTTAGGCTGTGATTCAGAGCTAGAAATTTACCAAAATGAATGAGTAATCGCAATGGTAAAGTTTTAGATGTGATATAAAGTAAGGAATTGACATTTGGACTGCCTGAGTCTGCAATGACTTGTAGGTTGTGTGCTTTCATTGCAGTAGCTTTATTCGTCATCTACAGCTACACTAATATTATAAAGAGGAATGATTGATATATCTGTAATTTTGTATGATACGAATAAACTTAATTAAAAACTACTGGACCGTTTTTAAAAATTCTTTCACCATTATAATCCTACATTGTGATGTCGTAAGTACATTGCGCATTGGCGTGAAACGCAATTGACATTGGTGGACGAACGAAATATGAAAACTAACGTTTCGGAGTGACGAGTGCAGTTCAGTTTCATGTAAATTAAGAAAGGTGACGCTGCAACTGTAATAGACCGGCGTGACGCGTACTAACAGGCAGATGACGACTGTCTCAACACTTTATAACATAATAAAAATCAAACTGAGTGCATGCCATAATCGACTGTCCAGCACCCGCTTCCATTGGCGATGCGACAGAACGGTATTTTGGGGTTGGCGAGTTCCACGGATTTAGGAAGGGAGTCCTCCCTTCCTAAATCCGTGGCGAGTTCATATCCCGCTTGAAGACTTCTTTATTCTATCCAAAAATCTATATAGAGGTGATGTGATATTTATATAAAATCACCAATGAGTGCACACACTCGAGTGTAAATACTTTTAATTGCATTAGTTTTAGTCAGGTTGCCAGATCTGCAATCTATTTTAAAACTAGGCAATGAAAGCTTGAGTCATTGACATTAGAATTTACTGGTTCTTTCGCCTTGATGTGGTCGAATTAATGGAGAAACAGATTAAATAATAGTAGAGATTTTCACCGCTTCAAACATAATTGCGAAGCGCTCGTAGCGAAGTTTGCTTAGCCGTTCTTAACCGATCAGCTAAGTTAAGCAACGTCCGCCGTGGTCATGTATTGGATGGGTGCCCATACTACTGAGCGTGCACGTGCTTCGGAGGGCACTTACAGCCGTCGCCGTCGGTCCCGGTTGTTGTCTTAGGATGGCATTCGTTAAGTATAGCATGGTGTTAGGGCATTTTGTGAATGCCCGCCTGGCTAGCTACCACCATCAAGTAGAAAATCTGTCGCCAAACACCTAACGATGTGTTTCAGCAGCTGTCCTTGAGAGCCAGTAATTTTAGGTTAGCCTGAACAACATCTTCAACCACATCATCACTTACCATTAGGTGGGATTGTGGTCAAAGGCTAACCTATCAAGTATAAAAATAATAATAAGTTGGTAGGTACATAGGTGGGTAATGTGACATGACGGTATGCACGACGAGGCATAAGTAGTATATATCCAATTGCCAACAAATAAAAAAAAAGATTCGTGACCTTTATGTACAGTTCGACCAACTTATGTGTGAACTCTAAGAGGGCGCTGTCGGTTGAGAAACACCAAATTCTTTTTCCAATTCTCATAAGCAATTTCGTAGTTCCTTTTTCTGCCACTTCACAGATAACTTGGTTGAACTGTATACCTAAGTATTTACTTCGATCGATCAAGCAGCATTCCGTGATTACGACCGGAAATTTACAAGACAATCGTAAAACCTGTCGTTTATGTGTGGAAATGAGAGTACCACCGGGTTATTGAATCAAAACAAAATAGCAGACTGAGGAGATAGAATGGATGAGCACCATACATAAAATTAATAGACTTTGTAAAAACCATGTTATTTTTTTTTATGTTATTCTGATGGAAGAAGCTCAAGGCCACCTGCTGTTAAGCGGACTAACCTCTGCCTATGCATTTCGAGTCACAAGTCACGAATTGCACTGCGCCCGTCACCTTGAGACATAGTTATTGATTCGCATGTGTCTGTAATTTCACTGGCTCTCAAGGACTGCTACCGGAACACACCCTTAGGGGCTTGACGACTTGGTTTTCGACTTGAGGTCGATAGCCAGGTGGGCAATCGCAAAATGCCCTTTCATCATGAGGTGAAGTTCAAGCCCGCGGCGGATCCGAACCAGGGACCTGCCGCGCGGCAGTCCATAGCCAATGCCACTGAGCCATCACTGCTTCAAAACTGTTGCGTTTCGTCAGTGACACACTGAGTTGAACTTTGAGCTCGTCATCTTGAGACATAAAGTTGTTAAGTCTCATGTGCTTGTGATTTCGCCGGCACCGATACTCTTCAAACCGGAACACAGTAATGCGAACATTAGGTACTGCTTGTCGGTACAAATAGGTATGGTCACAGTACTTCCCTGGATGAACTAGCACAAATAATTGTAACTGTTACGGGTAGGAAGTAACTTACAACACAAAAGCTGAGGACTTGGAGTAGGTTATCACGGTATTGGATGCTATCAATGAATGGGAATGTGTATCTGTCGACATCCTAGCGTAGGCAGGTAGTTTAGTTAGGTGTGTGGAAGCTTCTCTTCCCCACCTGGAGAGTTGTGTCTTCTTTCCCCTTATTTTTTTATTTCTCAAACAGTCATATTTCATAATTAAGAGATATACTGAACCACATCTACATAAAAATCCTAACAATGACGCCGCAACGTAGGGGCCTTGCATAGGGAAAGATGAATTCCTAGGTTTTTTTTAATATGTAACATATACCTACTTGCATATCGTGTTTTTTTCCACAGCAATTTTCTTAAATTTAATGTGACTAGTGTTCACTATTTTTTATTATATGTGTCTGTATACACTCTTCCATGGGTTTCCAAGGAAGTAGAAGATGGTAGAGAAGACAAAATAATGATAAATATACGCGATTTATACCATTTAAAGTTGTTTAATTACTAAGAGAGACGAAAGAATAAGTCAATGTATTTAAGAAGAAGCGCGATGCCCAATAACATTGGGTTTGGGTCTAATTTTTACTACATAAAATATCGAAATTTTAGGCTGTAACTCTTCCCGTTTAGGAACTAGAAACACAAAAGTACTGGCTGCAAGCTGTCCTTGATAGGGGTCCGTTTTGCCCATTGAGTACTTTAAAATGGATCCTCCTGATGAGCGAGACGTAGCTGGAAAAAATATGGAACGACTTCAATACACAAGTGTGAAATAACTTGTTGAAGTCGGTACCGTGATAGTTCAAAAGTACCTATTTATTAGTACAATATTTTGCGCATGGTACCGACTTTGACAACTTATTTCACACTTTTTAGCATTGAAGTCGGTTCCATTTATTGGTAAAAAAATTGTTTTACTCTGATTGTTTGATTGTCATTCACTGTCAACGACTATATCATCAAGATAGGAAAATATTTTTCAGTTCTTGGATTATAACTCAAAAACGGCTAAACCGATTTTGATGAAATTTAAATGGGACCACACGACAAGCATCAGCTTTCAAATACAAAAAGAATTATCAAAATCATTCATCCAGTCAAATATTCTCAGGTAACAAACATAAAAAAGTATATACAGACGTATTGAGAACATCCTCCTTTTTTTGCCCATTGAGTAATTTATAACGGAAGATCCTGTTGAGCGAGACTTAGCTGCAAAAAGGATATTTTTACAAATTTAGTTTTATAAGTCGTTAAAGCAAAAAAAAAACAATTGTAAGCAGGGATTTGTTCCTTGTATGCTCCATTGTTTCGTCTCACATTCCAAAAGAAATCCTCAATAAAAACAAATTAGTCAAAAGCAAACTATACCTAACCTTTAACTATAAACTTTTTTTAAGATTACAAATTTCTAAATTTAAATTATCGTAGCACACAAATGTGTAATTCATTGTCATTATCGTTAAACGTGAGTACTCGTTTTATACATCATATATATATACTTATACTTCACAAACAATATATTAAAAGCTCATTGATAAATCCGGCACATATTCATTGTCTCACTGAGAATCTTTAATGGGTTCTTGGAACGAGCTGAAAAGATTATGACTCAGTGTAAAAAGTGGCTTTAAGGACGGGTAAAATATGTTTTGGGTAACAAACTTACAAATGTACGAGAAGAAAAATTATAGACATGTGGACGGGATTCGAACCCGCACCAACCAACCCTATAGCCGGGGCATGCTTGACCATTTAAGCTAACACCAATCAACTCAAGTAGAAAATATGTCGCCAAGCACCTAATCGTGTGTTCTGGTAGCAGTCCTTGAGAGCCAGTGAAATTACAGGCATAGAGACCTAACAACTACGTCTCAAGGTGACGGGCGCAGTTCAATTAGTGACTTGCGACGAAATGCATCCGTTATAGGCAGAGGTTAGTCCACTTAACATCAGGTGGGCATCGAGCTTGTTCCGTCACAATATCATAAAAAAAACATAACATTATGCCTATGAATTACAAATCAAGCGAATCCCGCACATGACTATAATTTTTCTTTTCGTAATTTATTAATGTACTCCGCAGAATATGCGTTAAAATATGTTTTGGGTGTTATAATAAGTTTTACATAAATTTGCTCACACGGACAGATAGTGAAACAGACCGTGCTTGGCGATAGATTTTTTTATTTTATTTTATTTAGGAAACAAACAGTCGTACAAAGTTATAAAATATACATAAAATTGAACTAAAGCTAGACTTAAAGTTCCATGATTTGCAAAAAGTAAAGTTATTCCCTAAAAGTTCTAGAAAGTAAATACAGATAATTTAACTATAAACCCACTCCTTAAACTAATAAATGTAAAAGTTACTTAAACATGGAAATGCACTTATTCCTTAGACTACTAAAACATCTAGGTTAGTCTGAACAACATCCTCGACCACATCATCACTTACCATCAGGTGAGATAGTGGTCAAAGGCTAACCTATCAGGCATAAAAAAATAAAATAAAAAAATACTAAAACATAAATGAAAGATGTCTAAATCACAGAGCTTGCAATTATAAAAAGCACAGGCACGTCTTACATAACTATTTCTGACATAACAATTTTACCATCTTGCAATTACAAAAACATGTTTACAACGGCAAATTCGTTTAGATTTCTACTAGAGGTGGCTAATCAGGGAGATATTTGCTCTAAAACCATGCAAAACATAAATGTAGAGTTACAGTCGCGGCAAGTCTTACGTCCAAAAAACGGTTACGGAGCCAGGTTAGCAAAACACCAAAAGTACAGTCGTACGCAGCGGTCGTGTTTAACTCAACCGGTGTTTTGTCAAATCTCTCAACCGAAATTGAACAACTATCCCATTTCACTTTAAAGACAGGGGTACATGTACAGAAAGTGAAAATTAAGACTTTCTTTTATCAAGAGCTGGATAGATATGTACTAGGCCTAATAAAGCCGAAGAGCTTGCGTTAATCTTAAAATCACAGTAGAGGTATAATATCTACAATGGTTGGATGTTTGATATTATAATACACTTTTGTGTGTTGTATTTATGTTCTAACTAGCCTTCTGGGCGCGGCTCCGCCCGCGCGTATGTCGGTTATCGCGCGAAAACATTAACCTCTTTTTGCGCAGTCAGATAAAAACTATCCTATGTTTTTTCCCGGGTCTCAAACTATCTCCATACCAAATTTCATTCAAATCGGTCCAGTAGTTTTGGCGTGAAAGCGTAACAGACAGACAGACAGAGTTACTTTCGCATTTATAATATTACTAGTACTGATACTAAGAATTCAGTGAGATACAGGAGAAAGTTTTCTACACTCGGTCGTAACATGAACCATTCGTATATGTATTTTTAATCTAAACTAATACAATGAAGAGGTAAGATTTGATTGTTTGTTTATTTGTTTGCATTGATTAGGCTCTGAAACTACATGACCGATTTGAAAAATTCTTTCACCGTGGGAATCCAAAATTATCCCTATGAAGATAGGCTATAGAAAAATTTCAAAAAAGTTAGGATTCGTATGGAAACTTTGATAATATAACCGAAAGTGCGAAAAAAAATCGTTTTATTGTGTACGCTGCAGAAATTATTGAAAATAGAGCAGAGTGATGTACTACAATTTTATACTGTACTGTACTGTAACAGCCGGATCGTCCACTGCTGAACACAGCCTCCCCTATGTAGGGGGTGTTTGCCATAATCCCCACGCTTGGCAGGCGGCTTGGGGATCGCAGTGCAAGATAACATAGCTCTTAAGAAGGCGCTGATGCCCACCTTCTAGTATTTTTCCCATAGTCGACTTTTACGACACCCACACGGGGAGAAATAGGGAGGTGCAATTCTAACCCGGCATCGCACGGGGGACAATTCACAACTTTATAGAAGATATCAATATCTATAAAAAAACCGTAATACTGATAGTCTAACTATTACAGTTATGTCACAATAACCACTTGTTATGTGACTAAATTTATTATTTTAGAAATGTTTCCGCTACCCGCTACTTAGTTACCTATACAAATCACTGATCGGAGAAGGGATGCCGCAGAGCTTTATTTGCTAAATATTGTTATTTCAACCTGAAATAATTCCTTATTATTATTATTATAAGCCTAAATTATCCAACTTTATAACACTGTATTAAAAGTTCACTGATAAATACGGCGGCACATATTGTTTTACTGATTATCCTTAATGGGTTCTTAGAATTCAGTGAAGAGGTGAATCAGTATTGGGTTAAAAGAAAGACGATAAATTGTCTGAAATAAGTACTTTTAGTCGCAATTGGCCGAATTTCGTTATTTGCCGTTAAGCCGACGTCACATCATAAAGGCCACGTAGCCAAACTGGAAGAATTATTCGACGTATGTCACTTCTACAAGAAGCATTCTCAGGAGATCTTGACTCTTCGAGCGCATCGAAAACATTCTCGTCATGTCGTCACAGCAAGAAAAAATACATTTTAACCGACTTCTAAAAAAGCAGGAGGTTCTCAATATTTCTGTTTTTTTACGTTTGTTATTTCAGGACTTTTGACTGGGTGAATCGTGTTAGAAATTATTATTTTTTGTTTGAAAGCTGATGCTTGTCGTTTGGTCCCATTTAAATATCATCAAAATCGGTCAAGCCGTTTTTGAGTTACACTCCAATAACTGATAAATATTACATTTTCAACACCCTTGCTCGTAAAGTGAGCTTTATTATATCGTTCTTAGGGCCACAAACCGAACTATAACAACCTCGTGCATAATAATATTATACACTAGTGCGTAATAGAATTATCCCTACAAAGTTAAGTTAGTACCTAACTGCAAATTATATGCGAGTAAACAGAGCATTTTCAATTTAACCGGGTAATTTATCCCTACAAAGTGAAGTTAGTACCTAACTGCAAATTATATGCGAGTAAACAGAGCATTTTAATTTTATAATGAGCAACTCAGCTCACTTGAATCATAACATCCTTTAAATTACTTAGATGATAGCTTGGCAGAGGCGGAATCGTCCAAGCATTTTTGTCGTTTAAGTAATCACAAACTGTGTAGTAGCATTTCTTAATCAAAGTGTTTTTCACGTGTAACTTGAATTTTCCTTCTGTGAGCATTGTAATAGCTTGAGAACTTTATTACAAAAGTCATTCCGTATTATTGACTAAAATTAGTAAAATCACGTTAGTTTTTAGTATGACATTTTGGTTTACAGTATTATTTGTTAGATACCCTCATAATAACATATATTTTGTGAAATCAACCTTGTATGTTGGTTAATACGCATAGGTTACCTCAGCAGTGCCAGATATTTTGCCTCCAAGAGGGAAAGTTGGACGGGCGATGTAGCAGTGAAATAACTGCGCCCGAATGAGACTTTGGAATTAACCTATTTGGGTGATGAGCGCAGTGAAGTGCCACGCGATACTTTATATTTAAAATCTCCGAGCTAGAACTTTGAAACAACTGTTTTAGACAGGCGTAGTGACGCTTTTTTAGTAATTCATTAACATAATTATAAAAGATCATAAAGTAGACATGGTGTGCTGGGTTAGAATTGGATCTCCCCCCCACTCCAATATCTACCTGTGGAAATCAGAAGAAGTGACTAAATGTAAAATATAAAAGTAATACCCCATTAGGCTGTGTTCTGCAGTGGACAATCGGGCTCGTATAATATAGTGTAAACGTTACTTTATTATGTTCTTTGAGGACTGATCTAATTATACATTTCCTACGCGGAACAAGATTCTACAATGTTACAATTTAGGTTCAAAGAAGTCACATTTATTCATTTACTAGCTGTACCCGCGACTTCGTTCGCGATTGCCATACCTGCACACTAATTATTCACATTTGTGCACTGTTTATCTCATACTGTGGTCTGCGGTGAAGCACTTTTATAGTAAACCATAGCTCAGAATGGAGCTTTCTACTTTGGATTTCAAAACTCCCGGGTTGTATTTTCCAGAAGACAGTAGTTAAGTAACTCAGGGAGTTCTTTCCCGGTTCGCACAATAAATGTTGAAGCAAAGTACCTTGTGCGTTTCTTTAGAATTTCGATTTTAAAACGGCGGTTTGTTTGACGGTAGATCGTTTTTTTTATTTCTCATTCTCGGAAAGTAGTGTTTGTTTGATCTGAGTAGCGGGTGGGAGACGCTCTTTCCCACCTAAGGCCGAGAAAAACATTGGTGTAAAAAAAGTTATATGTCTAAGATTTTTCGTTGTAAAATATTCTGTTGTTGTAAAACAATTAATAACAACTATGTTTGGCAGGGTAGTAACCAAATATAAGGTAAAAAGTGTAGGTTAAAAAAAATTAAAACTTTCACTAAATTTCATTGTTCTAACTCCTAGTGTATCTTTGTATCTTCTACTCATGTTTATTATTTTTAGTAAATATTTAGAAAAACTACTATATATTTACCCTCCTCATATTTTAAATGAAAAGTAGAGTGTTTAACACGGATGTAAGTCATCGATTCCTACTTGGACTATAGCCGCATTAATTTTAAAAATTTACTGCTCATGTTATTAAAATCAAAATAAATAATATAAAAAAACATACTATATTTAGGTATATCGTTATTCCTTATATTAGTAGTGAAAAGCAGAGAGATTCTTATTCGGGCTATAGACGCCCGAAAATATTCCCAACAACATTTTACGTAAAATTTCACAAATAGTTCAAACCTCTCAATAAATTTTTAGTAAGTATGTTATTTTATCAATGAATAATTTTTAGAAAAGCTACTTTATTTACTTTCTTTAAATTCGATATGAAAAGTAGAGAGCTGACCGCGGGTGAAAGTTACCAATTCCTTTCGACCCTTGTATAACAGTCTACTAAAGTTGTGCATTTCCAACTTTAAACGGATTAAATCACGTATATTTATCATTAATTTTGTCCCGACAGTCACCCCGTGACCACGATCACTACAAAGTGTTTGAAACGTCGGGACAAAAATAATGATAAATATACGCGATTTAAACCGTTTAAAGTTTTTTAATTACTAAGTGTAACAATCGCGAAAACCTAAGACAACATTGTGCACTTTCATTGCGCAGTCTCCGAAATGTATCCGTCAAAAGAAAGTAGTAGTATGTAGTTTAAAAAACTGATTGTGGTGAATGTACCACATTTTAGAGTTTTATCGTAGCAAGCTTGCAAAACTAAATAATTGTGTCCGTGGGGTGTCGGGCTTCCCGTGGGGTTCCGGGCTTCCTATGGGCTTATGATGAGCCGTACGTTCAAGGGTTTCTCAACATTCCGCGGTCCAAGTTATTTAAAACGAAATATTTAGTTTGTGATATCTGTAATTTCTGAACTGCAAAACTGAGGGCTTTGAAATATTAACGGGAAAATAATTAAATAACCACTATTGTAACAAAAAAAGAATGATTGAAATCGGACTACGCGTTAATAAATTACAACTAAATGTACATTTTGACTTTCATCCCCTCTCCCAAGGGAACCATGCTGAATTTCGGGATAAAAAGCTAAATTATCCTACCTTGTAGTATGAACTCCAATCATGCCAAGTTTCATTGAAATCCATTCAGTAGTTTTGGAGTGATACGCGGCCGGGATACAGACAGACAGACAGACAGACAGACAGACAGACAGACAGACAGACAAAAATAAAAAAAAATATAGTTTCGGCATCAGTATCAGCTACAGAGTACTGTACATTTTTTTTTTTCAAAATATCTGCCATGTACAGAATTGGACCTGTTACAGTTTTATTATAAGTATAGATATAGATTACTTTTATTCTTTGAAGCTATGCATCTAGAAGTAATGAGCTGCGTAGAACGGAACGTAATTAATCATCTTATTCTTTGAAGTTATGTATATAAATATAACTAACAGTGAATAACTAAAATAAACTGTGCGTAACGAAACGTTATTAAATAATGATGTATTCTGTGAATGAGTTGTAGGGTAGTCTTGCGTGTTAATAATTCATTGCGTTTTTTGGAAATTACTACTCATCCATTCATCGTAGACTCATGATAATTGATTCGCAGGCGTAAATTTTTGAAGCGCTCGTAGCGAAGTTTGCTTAACCATTCTGAACCGATCAGCAAAGTTAAGCAACGTCCGCCTCAGTCATGACTTGGATGGGTGACCGCTGGTGACATTAGGTACTCTACTGAGCGCTTCCGTGCTTCGGAGCACGTTAAGCCGTCGGTCCCGGTTGTTGTATTAGGATGGCAGTCGTTACAGCATGGTGGTAGGGCACTTGCGAATGCCCGCCTGGCTAGCTACCACCCTCAATTTGCAAATCTGTCGCCATGCACCTAACGGTGTGTTTGGGCAGCTGTCCTTGAGAGCCAGTAATTCTAGGTTAGCTTAAACAACATCTTCGACCTCATCATCACTTACCATCATGTGTGATAGTGGTCAAAAGCTAACCTATCAGACATAAAAAAAAATAGATTTAATTTTTAAATTTCAGTTAAACTTACTTGATTTGGTCGAACATTGATTAAAATTGTTTTTCCTTGGGTCGGCGACTGAATCAGCGTAACCAAATATATTCGAATACTAATTGAAGTTTTAATCATTAGATACAATCTTAATAAGTCCGCGAATCAGTTTTCATGGATCGACAATGAATGATCGAGTTGTAATTAGAGAAAAACGCAAAAACATTTTAATTTCGCGCGCTGTTCTTAGATTACTCCCTTAAAACTCGCTAACGACAATTTCTGCATTTGAATCTCAAGATTTTTGACAATTTTCTATAAATAAATTAATTTATACTATATCCTGTCTTGCCAAACAACACCCTGATTTTTTTGTAAAACGTTCCCATGTATTTACGCGCCAACAAAGGTCCAAATTCAGTAACTTATTATATGAACCTCTAGCCCGAAGAGATTTATATAAAAGAAACATTTATAATATGTGTATAAAAATTTATAATTGCATACCTAATGACATAAGGAAATTAAATGAAAGGAAATTTAAGAAATGTTTAACCGACTGGCTTCTTAGCAATTGTTTTTATAGAGCGAAGGAATTATTAGATTATTGTAAATAAATATATATATTTTTAGGTACATATATAATAATTAATAAATTTGCTTCACATAAACATTTGCACGTCTGCTTGCAGACTGAATGCATTGAATCTGTATGACTAATATTAAGATCCTTGACTAATATTAAGAATTCTAGCAAATAAATAAATGATTTGATTTGATTTAAAGATAATTATAACACAAGAACTGTATTGGTCACATTCGTTCCTAGAACTGTTCACAGAGTGTTCACTGGACCGATTATTTGGAACTGATGTGGAACTGACCAGTTGACCACTGTTGTGAGAATACTGAGTACTATTGCTGAGATAATTTATCACTATTTATGACATGTATACCTTAGACCTGAGTAGGCAATTATTTTGAAACAATGATGGCTCAGTGGCATTGGCTATGGACTACCTTGCAGCAGGTAGGTGGTTCGAATACCGACGCGAATTTAAGCTTTAACGCATGGTGGAAGGGCATTTTCCGAATGCCCGCCTGGCTAGCGACCACCTTCAAGTAGAAAATCTATCACCATGCACCTAACGGTGTGTGCCGGCACCAGTCCTTGAGAAGCAGTGAAATTACTGGCACAATGTCACAAGGTGACGGGCGCAGTGCAATTAGAGACTTGTGACGAAATGCATCTGTTATAGGCAGAGGTTAGTTCGCTTAACATCAGGTGAGCCTCGAGCTAGTTCCGGCACAATAACATAAAATTAACCTTATATATAAACTAGTACGTATAAATACGTTATCGGTTATTTTTCAGAGGTTCCGTCTGGTTATATGTCAAGCTTAATATAATAAAAAATGGCAGAAAAAATACATGTAAAAAATATTTTAGAAGCGATTATTAGACAGAACAATTTATCAAAGTCTTGTTGTCATGTCTGAAGGCAGAAAACGGATGGAGGGCATTGGCCACGCGATGCGTGAGAGAAAATTAAAAACTCGTGAAATCTTTGACAAGTCCCCATAATTTTAGCGGGAAACGGGAAAACTTTTCTGTCATCGCGTTCTTCATACAATTAATGCAAAAATTTACCGAATTAGAACATTAAGTTCCCGTTTCAGAATGTCCAAATAAAGTTTCGGGTTGCTAACCAACACATAAAATAAGTGAATGATAAAAATGACAGTTAACATGCAGCGCGTTTCAAGCTTTAACCGATGGATAGGCTAAATCGATGACTGTGAAACGCAAAGATAGTGTTTTGTTTAGTAAATATGTTCCGGGTAGTATAACCGGAACTTACTCGAACATTCTGAAACATGCCGTTAGTATTTTAAATATGACGAAAAGCTACGATTGTATGGCTAGCTTTATGAAGATGATAACCTAAAATTATTTATTTTTTGTTATATGTACTATACGAGATTGATTTTATTTATATCTGATACACACTCTGAGGCACTGAACATAGCCCTGCACAAGATTTACGTGTAGGTTGCCGTTGATAGATTGGAATGAAACATTTCTTCCGGCGGGTTTGATACAGATTATCTCTGTCTTCCAAAATGGTTTGGAAGAAGTAACCGAAATAATAAATACATACCTTGACAAATTAAGTCCATTTCTGTGAATGTAAAAATATGTTTTTATTTTATTATATCAGGGATTGTTTTTAAATATTATTCTCTACAGCATAGGCTAGCTAATGAACACAATCTCACATGATGGCAGTGGTTATGTGGTCTAAAATGGTAAGAACTTTCAAGTACCTACAACCAGATTTCTAATTATATAGGTTAATAATACTCGTATATTACGCTTTAAATGTTAATAAGTACCCATAAGCTGTTAGGTGAAAAAAACGGTACTTGCTTTCAATACCGAAAACTCCGAAAAGTATGAAATATCTTGTAGAAGTCGGGTTATGCTGATTCAAAATATTCTGAACTAACTTGTGTATAGTTCGACACCTCTTATTTCCTACTTTCTGTGTTGAAATTGATTTTTTTTTTATTTGTTACTGTTTACGGTGTTCCATACTTAGTAAGATCGATTGGAGGCGAGTACAATACCTACCTGATCGATGGTCACCATCGACAAGGGTTGTAAAAATAAACAAAATACACTCGAGTTGAGAACCTTCTCCTTTTTTGCATAATGGTTAATTGCCATGAAGCCTGAGGTAGAGGCAAACGAAAAAACTTTTTTTTCGGTTAATTAAGTGTATCTTAAAATTTCCCGATCGATGTTTATGAAATTTAAATGGAACCAAAATATAGTGTTGCCGTCACTCCACACTACCGAACAAAAAAATAAAGAAGTAGGTACGGTGACTAGATAACCTTTCTCCGTTTTTCAAATCAGTACTAATATTATAAATGCGAAAGTAACTCTGTCTGTCTGTCTGTTACGCTTTCACGCCAAAACTACCGGACCGATTTGAATGAAATTTGGTAAGGAAATAGTTTGAGACCCGGGAAAGAACATTTTTGTCCAACTGCGCAAAAAGAGGTTAATCTTTTTGCGCGATAACCGACATACGCGCGGGCGGAGCCGCGCCCGGAAAGCTAGTGTTGTATAAAAATATAATAAAACGGAATCATATTATGTTACTACCTAGTTACCTACCTAGTACACAGTAGTTTTTATCTTGAATACACTTTGTATTTGGTTTTTGAACTTTAACGTTTCAAAAGTTATGTTTTCTCTTCCATTATTCTCAGAAGTGACTCTATATTTTCCTATCCTACTAGACTAGACTCTATACTTTCCTAGCCTATATTATAGCCTTCCAGAGTCATCATAAGAGTTGTTGATTTTATTTTCAATAAGGACGAATATAAAAATAGTTGTCTGTACTATTTTGTAACATTTACAAGAATAAAAACAAATTATTTCAAATCCATAATTTTATGGGAAACTGACAAACCAGAAGCACAGATTTTAGACTCAAGGACATGCATTAAAATTTCAACGAGCTTCAACACTTCTTATTTTATTTTATATTTGTTAAGTTTGTATGGAAATATCTATGAAGACGCTTCCCTAGACAATCACATACCTATATGAAAGTCAGTTACAGTGACACTGACAGTGACATTTTGATTTTGGCAGATACAGCGCAACAGCCTCAACGTCAGTAACATGCTGATGCTCGCGCTCGCCGTTGTGCACAATAGTGACATCCAGACGAAATACTTCCAATAAGTTCGGAACCGGAGAAATTTCCTTAAAATATTACCCCGCACCAGTGTCCGTACTTAGCTGATTGCTAAATATAACTATGAACAAATTTCATGTTAGTTTGCTTACTAAAATTGTCTTTTAAATCGTGAGACAACCACATAAATCAGTAGGTACACTTGCGTAAATACCACAAGAGCATTGGCCACAAAACGCTCGTGGCACGCATTGATAAATGGCGGGAAACCTCAGTTTTGGCGGGAACACTGTTATAAACGTCACGGTTAATGCTCTAACGTGATTTAAACAATTTGTAAGTTAATTTGTTACCTGTTTACAATGTTAATTTGCCGCTCGTGTCGTTAAACTGATTATAAGGTTTTAATTACGTTCTAAATGTTTTTTCATGTGAATATTTTATTGTGTAGGTCTTTTTTGCAGTTAAAGTATGTTTCTGAATCACTTTTGTTCTATAAGGCTGTTTACAATTAGCCATACTTTCGTCTTTTTCTGATTTTAAGTTTTTCAGTTCCTTTACTGGAATTCCAATAAATGAATCAAATCAAACCAAATCAAAATTTGTTTATTGCCACACAGAAAATATAAAATGAAACAACAATGGCGACCAATACACTAGAAAAAAAACAACATAAAAATATTTCTAAATTTACATTGAGAGAAAAGAAAAGATTATTCAATATGAATTAATAATGTGGGCGAAAGGAGAAAACTCAGCATAAAGTCCGTACACATGTTATTACACATGTGCACAGACGCTGTTTTTCAGTAATCCCCTGTGCTCGAAACTGGAAATATAACATCACAACCCATGCAACTTCTCTGTCATCGGTATATTATATTTATGATATGATAATACGTTATTTTTAACCGACTTCCAAAAAAGGAGGAGGCTCTCAATTCGTCTGTATTGTTTTTTTTATGTTTGTTACCTTATAACTCTTGAACCGATTTTGAAATTTATTTTTTGTTTTGAAAGCTGATGCTTGTCGTTTGGTACATTTAAATTTCATTAAAATGTGTTAAGCCATTTTTGAGTTACACTCCAATAACTGAAAAATATTTTCCTATCTTGATGATATAGTCGTTGACAATGTATGACAATCGAGCCGTAAGTACACACTAAAACGAGTGAAAAAAATATTAAACAAAAAATTGGAATCAACTTCAACATCACGGATCTGGCCTAAAACAGGCCAGATCCGTGTTTTTGTGTTTAGTCGAACTCAAGCACGACGGCTTGCTTCTTCGTTTTTGGCAAAATGCCACGTTGTTCAGTGGTTGTTTGTAAAAATACGAGCTGTAATGTGAATTACGGGATCGACGGTATCTCCTTTCACACGTAAGTACAAAAAATATTGTTTTTTTCCTCTAATAATCAGTAAAACACTATGTCGTAGAATTACAAACGTGATGAAGCACCAACCTCGTTATAATTTTATACAGTCAAACCATTGCTTGCTTAGTACTAATCAATCAATGCATATCTCGTTCTAGCAGCGCAATGGGTAATAGTTCTTCTCCTTGTTTCTATGATCTGAGTCATAAACATACAAGTACAGTTGTTTTATTTGAAACGATATTGCAAATTACACATGCGTTCATTCAACACCATCAAACGTCTATTTATTTACACTGCGCCTTACAATTAAATTCTTCACACAGAGTTTAACTCGTGTTTACTCGAAATTAATCCTTAATGTGTTGTTATAAAGTTACATTTGGTTTTATTGTTTATTTAAACTGGGAGGTTTACGATTTAAATTCCTTTGCATCGAAACACACCTTTTATCCCTTTCATTCTGAAATTCCCCTTAAATTCAAGTACACAAGGTTCAGAATGAATTGCCATTTGCACTGGGTATGATACAGGATCTTTCTCAAAGAACATGCTTTATATTTCGTATAAAATGCGTTTGTGGATTGTAGAGCAGATGGTGTCTTTGATATATGGCAGTAATATGTGGCTATTAAGAATAAGGAAAATAATAAAAATAAATAAAATGGTTAAGTACCTATATTATGTAACTTATTTTTTTATCGTTATCTATTACAGAAGTCAGGGTCTGACCCTGGCTATGCTCCTTTTTAGGTAGGTAGTTACCACTGGCACAAAGAGCTTTTGTACTGTATTGTATCAGCTGGATTGTTTTAAAGCGCTCGTAGCGAAGTTTGCTTAGCCATTCTGAAACGATCAGCAAAGTTAAGTAACGTCCGTCTCGGTCATGACTTGGATGGGTGACCGCTGGTTGGATATTACTACTCTGCGCTTCTGTGATTCGGAGGGCACGTTATGCCGTCGGTCCCGGTTGTTGTCTTAGCATGGCAGTCGTTACAGCATGGTGGTAGGGCATTTTGCGAATGCCCGCCTGACTAGCTACCACCCTCAAGTTAAAAATCTGTCGCCAAACGTCTAACGGTGTGTTCCGGCAGCTGTGCTTGAGAGCCAGTAATTCTAGTTTAGCCTAAACAACATCTTCGACCACATCATCACTTACCATCAGGTGAGAAAGTGGTCAAAGGCTAACCTATCAGGCATAAAATATGTGTCCACTGCTAAATACAGCTTCTCCCATTAAGAGGGGGTTGGCGCCATGCTTGGCAGGCGTTTTGGGGATCGCGCAGTTTCTCAGAAAGCACTGCTGCCCACCTTCCGGTATATTTCACCCTAAGTTGTCTTGGCATTCGCAAAATGCCCTTCCACCATGCGGTGAAGCTCAAGCCAGCGGCGGGATTCGAATCATGGACCTGCTGCGCGGCAGTCCATAGCTAAAGCCACTGAGCTATCACTGCTTCACTATCAGTTTCTTCTTTCATATAACCTATTTTAATTACTATCAGCCTCAAAATACCTAATATAATGCATTATGATACAAGTGTGATATGTTGATCATTACACACGAGGCGATATAGCTAATAATAAGTGTGAGTAATGATCAACATACCACACGCGTGTTATACGACGTTTTTCAACACACATGCAAGGAACGAATACGAAAATATTGATAAAACAATATTTATTTATTAATTGCGCGCTGATTTCGCTAATAAAGATGGCTCTGACGAAAAGACCGAACCACCTTAATTATCCCATTAGTAAATTTGTTGATATATACCTAGTACTAGATACAATACAAAACGAATCGGAACATACTTTACATATCTTTTTTATTGCAATAATAATGTGATTAAGAAGGTTTATAAACTCGCTTAATCTAATGAATGGATTTTAAAAAAATAATGAACTATCTATCGAATTATCGTATTTTGAGTAAGCGTCAGGCCGCTTCGTTCGTAACACGAAATTAAAAAAACAAACCCCCTCCTCCACCTCAAGCGAACAACAAAGAAACAAAGTATGTTTTCCATCCTCATCAGATAACATGTTGACTAGTTTTTCAAATGTCAAATTCATGAACAATGTTAGGTGACCAAAAACAAGTGGCAGGAGACGTGGCTTTATAGAGAAACGTAAAAAAAATGGTTTTGTGCAAAAAGGGACATATCTAGTTAGAAGCTTTCACATCGATTCATCATTGTTACGCGTCAAATTTGACAACTCACTTAGGGAAAGACGTGTCCAAAGACACCAACCCATTTCATTTCTTTCCCAACTGCTCGGTTTGTTTCAATTTTCGACCTAACAGCCCTGAAATTAGGAGCACTTTGGCTTGGATCAGTGACCTGTTGATTTTGAACACTATAAAACAAAGATAGGTACCTAAAGCAAAGGGACCTCGTTCATGGATAATAAGCTCAAAATCATTACTAGTAATGTTCAATTTACCTATAGATAAATTTATATAAATATATTTTTTATTATGCTGGAGCATTTGGATTGCCTGTGAGTCTGCTATGACTTATAGGTTGTCTAGATGCTTTTATTGTAGTAGCTGTAGTGTGTTGTATATAGTTCGGAGTATTTTGGTAATAAAGGCAAACCGCCGGTTAAAAATTATATATTTTAGAATTGTAATATAAGATATAATTAAATCAACAGCTACACCGTGGAATAAATGCTTCCTCATTAGGGGGTTTGCCATAATTTATTCACTTGGCAGGCGTCTTGGGGATCGCAGTGTATAATGGCAGTTCTTCAAGTGACCCTGCTGACCACCTTCAGGAATTCTTACAATAGTCGCCTTTATCTTTATATATAAAAATGACGTGTCACGTTGTTTGTCCGCGATGGACTCCTAAACTACTGAATCAATTTTAAATTTGATTTGCACACCATGTGCAATTTGATCCAAATTGAAAGATAGGATAGCTAACATCTTAATTTTTAGTCGTAATTACCCGTGCGAAGCAGGGACGGGCCGCTAGTTATATTATAAATAGCTAAATAATACTTATTACATAAAAAATGGGAAGGTAGGTATGACTTTATTGACAATTGGCCACATATTCCCTCGTTCATACGCCGTATTCAATAGGTAGGGGAAATAAAAATTAGCTTTAGGTTCAGTTTATTTGAAGGAGAGCTCATTGCTATTGAATAATTGTCAATGGTAACAAACCAGTCTGACAATGCCTTGCCAATTTTGAACCTTAAGTTTTAAAACATAAGGTCCTTCAAATAAGGTGATTTCTTGATACGATAGGGGTAGCTGTGAAAGTTCATAGGATTTTGATCCTTACGGCTCAGGGCGTAAGATTGTACTTAGTGCTAGTTTTGTCTGTTGACCTTTAACCCCGTCGTTAGGACCGTGGACCGATATTGGTTGTTTGGCGTCGTCCATCACAATGGACGCTGAGATGAATCGATTGGCTTTGTTTATTTGAGGGTAGGAGTGTTTTCTTAAGGGGTAATCTTTGTCACTGATTTTTCCTTTTTGGAACAAAACAGTATCTAATATACTGGTAAGGATTTTTTGAAAAGTACTATTACTGATGCAGCTTTATGACTAGTCGGTAATGGTGACGAACTTAATTACACAACTGCCCAAAAAAGTATATATATGTATGTTTTCAGGGTTCATGTATGTATGTTTTTTTATCCCTCCATAAGTTATAAACATCTCCCGATTTGAATGTACCTATGAGAGATCGCTAGGTTCGGCTGATTAGTATCACTTGCGCTATCAAGTAAAAAAAGATGTACATAAAAAATAAAAAAAATAAACTGGCGGATTACAGACGCCATATTGTGATAAAAAAAATGTTTTCTCCCAAGCCCATCGAATGGGGTGCCAAAATAATTAACGATTCCATAAATTTATATAACTTGCACTTTTAATCTCAATGGAATCATAAAACGCTTAACAAAGATAAACAATTTGCAGTAAGTTATAAATGTCAAAACAATTGAATTCCAAAATGTTTTAGGAGCATTGTATAAGAACGTTAAATGTTTTAGGAGGCATTGTGTAATAAAGTAAAAAATTTTGGAGGCATTGTGTAAGAGTGTAAAATGGTTTAGGGGTATTGTGTAAGAGTGTAATCATTTGTTGGAAATAGACTTAAACGATCAACTGTAGGTACTGTATCAGCCGGATCGTCCACTACTGATACCTCATTTTCCATGATTCCCTCGCTTGGCATCGCAATGTAAGATATCAGTTTTTTAGACAGCGTTGCTACCCACCTTCTAGTATTATATTAATGTTATTAATATTGTTAGGCAATCCGCAATACTAACATATATTCTGGAAAAACTGCAACCTGCTACGTATTATAATTCTAAACCAAACATAACACCTGTTTAACCCCATAACTCTCATTTAAAGATCGGACGGACGTACAGTCGAGGCTTAGTAATAGAGTCCCGTTTTCTAGTACGGAACTCTGAAAATGTGCAAACGCCATTTTAATCAAAAGCTCTAGTGAAAACATTCAGACGAAGAAGATGGATGCGACTGTATATCAAATAACGATATACTGATTATGCAAATTGTGCCTCCATATTTTCTTCTGATATGTTATTTGTATAAGCGGAAATAATGTGTATGTAAATAATGAGATCTTGTTTTCTGCTTAGCGATTCATATTAATATTATGTTTTTTTTTGTTCTGTATCTACGTATCTAGCCTGCCTGGCTAGCTCAAGCCACCACCCTCAAGTAGAAAATCTGTCGCCAAGTAGCTAACGATGTGTTCCGGCAGCTGTACTTGTGAGCTAGTAACTATAGGTTAACCTGAACAACATTTTCGACCACATCATCACTTACCATCAGGTGAGATAGTGGTCAAAGGCTAACCTATCAGGCAAAAAAAAAAGTTAGTTAGGACTTATGGGTTAATTACTGTTTGGAATATACAACTAATCAACTATTGAAAAATACTTTGTGCGTAGAGAAATGCCTAGAAATAAGCCTACGAGGCATTTGTCAGCGTAAACACAAGCTACGAATAACAATATTGTTATTCGTAGCAATTAAGTCATGAAATTAGACATGCATCGATCCTCCTGCAGGGTCATCCAACAACATCACGTGACCACTATTTCTATAAATGAACAAGCGAGAACGAAGTTCAAGCGAAGCGCCCTGCTTTAACTTTCACAAAAATGCTTTCATATATCCAGTTTTTCTCCTCTGCAGGTCACTAGTAATATAATATGTAAGCGATTAGCCATTTATCATAAATTCTTCAAGGGTTACATTTAGGTACTCGTACCTACTTTCTAATGTATAACCCATAGCATGATTGCAAAATACACCATAAAAGCTAGTCTATTAAAGTCATAAATAACACGTATCAACTATTATAAAAACTAACGTGGTTTTCACTCATTTTAGTAAATAATACGGGATAACTCACGTGAATCAGTCAGATAGCTCCGACTATAGTTTCAACCAGTGCTAAGCGAGACGTCAACGCGGGCGTCCCGAGCTCTCCTTGAAAAAGACCACCGAATGTGGTTGAAACTATAGTCGGAGCTATCTGACTGATTCACGTGAGTTATCCCGTATTATTTACTAAAACGTATCAACTATAAATTAGCGCAATTTATTTATCTAATACAAGTATTACTGTTATTCTGGTATAATCCGAGCTCGTTACGAGATGCGTTTAGGGTTACCAATTCCATATTTGAAAAGTCGGACCGGTTTATTCCGGACTTAATAACAAAGAAATAGTTGCCTGTGGTTATTCAACTGTTTAGCGTCCTGATTTTATACTGTGTGGAAACGGTATAGATACTTACTATAAGTTAACTAATTATTATTTATTATATCAACATTAAATGGTCACATATAAATATTAATTACTAATAAGTGGGTTTTAATCTCCGCCCAAACTGTGAAGTTTTTGACTTTCACTAAGACGGTGCTATACATGTGAAGTTAAAAAAATTTAGATCATACACTGCTTGCTATTTAATATAATTTATTCGTTATTTTTTGTATTTGAACTATATATTATGTGGTTATGTACTTGATTAGTGATATGATGAGCGATATAATATACATAGACTGGAAATTAAATACTCAAGCAATGCACTATTCTGAGCATTGGCGGAAATGAAATGAAATAGTAAAAAAAAGCAACATTATAACAAAGTTTAAACATTATACGCAGATTACTTACGATAAAGATTAAAGGCTGCTCTTAGGCAAAAAGACTGTTTAACAAAGAATTTAATGTTTAACTATTATGGACGCTATTTTATTTCAATAAACATACGGCGTCAGAGGTGAAGAGCGACAGCTGGTGCTATTCTTACTCAAAAATTGTCTTTCATAGCGAAAAAGCAGCAGCTTGCCGAATGATCAAAATTATTTGAATTTATAAAGTTTTGTTTTGATGCGTTCTTGTCGTGGTATATTACAATTATAATATAGTATAACTTTCAACGGTAGGTGTTAAAAATTAAGATATCTTTTTGAAACAAAATGAAGAAAAAACTTCTATTATTATTACCTACTTAATCTATGAAATTATTTCTTCTTAGTTACATTGGGTTTAATAATGTAAATTATATATAAGCATGTAAATAACGTATCAGTCTGTAGATAGACATACAAAAATAAAATAAGGACCCCTCTTTGGGTAAGACCTCCACCATATCTCCTGATTTCGTGCGACAGTAAACAAATTTGCTGCATTTTTCTACCTCATCTACCTATCTTTCTCGAGGCCGTCTTTTCTATAGCTTTTGGATCTAGGCTACAAGGATTCATTATAATTGGTACCTTCTTAACAAAGAAATAAAACAGTTCAAGTTGAAAATTCCTGAATATATGTCCGGGAAAATCCGGACAAATTGTCGCATTGGTAGCCCTAGGTGCGTTGGTAATACGGTTCGTGTTATTGGTTTACATTAGCTACGGTATTCGTTTCTGGTGCTGACATCACGCTAGTTTAGTTTTATTGGCCTTTAGGAAGTTTTGAATATAAACTGCGTTGGTATTACCTCGCCACCTATACTTATTCGTACCTGTGAACACTCGCCGCGGTATCCATGAGATTCTGTATTTTGTTAACTTATAGAAGGCAAGTACGTGTAAAATGAAGAACCGCTCGAAGCATAGCTATTAGTCGTTCGTTCCGATTGACTAAGTTAAGCAACGTCCACTGCGGTCATGGCTTGGATGATCGCTAGTGACATTGCTACTGAGCGTGCACGTGCTTCAGAAGGCATGTTAAGCCGTCGTCGGTCCCAGTTGTTGTCTTAAGATGGCAGTCGTTATAACATGGTGCTAGAGCATTTAGGCACGATTGCCGGCCAGGCTATTTACCACGCTCTAGTGGAAAATCTGTTGCCAAGGACCTAATGGTTGCAGCAGCTGTCTTTGAGAGCTAGTAATTCTAGGTAAGCCTGAACAACATCTTCGACCACATTTTTGCTTACCATAAAGGTATACTGATGGAGGTAAGAGCTAGTTTAACAGCTATAAAAAAAATTTACAACAAATACGGGTGATAATCGTGAGATTTAATATTGAAAGTGTATAGAAATAAATTTAAGAAGTGGAGTAGAAAGAAATGAATTATGATAAATGCATAAGCTACAATATAGTTAAAAAGTGTTAGAAATATGTATGACATATTCTTTTAAATCTACTTTCATCAACAATAAAATAGTCTCACCTGTTCTTCTCTCTTCTCGACTGCAGAATTCTCTTCGATTCCTCCTCTTCCATGCGCGGTATCCTTTTAATCACTTCACATTCACAGTACTTTCACATATTACTAAATATTTACACAATTAAGGAATAAGGAGGTATATATTCACTAGGTTTAGGGTAAAAATAGGCAGGGTAGATTATTGTTTGACTCGCTGTTTCAATTACTTCTGAAGGTTGGTCCCCTGGAACAAAAAGATAATATATTTGTTAATTTTAAGGTATTTTATTATTTGTGATAGTACTGAGTGAGAGAGAGAGATCCTCCTTTTTTGATATGGTAAAAAATATATAATAATAATAATGTCATTTATTCCATTTCTAATAAATACAAATTACTTAATGATATGATGAAAAAACCAGCCAAGTGCGAGTGGGACTCACACACGAAGGGTTCCGTACCATTATCTGTAACCTAATCTTGCAAGTTACAGACACTTTTTGCAGTGCCCGATAGAGCTGGATAGGTACGTTCCTATCCTAGGTAGGTACGAATCCTTAATAATCTGACTAATTCTTTATTTTTAAAGTAAATATACAACTAAATATTCGGTGAATATTTCAATTTTCTACCTGTTTTATTTATTATTATTTTTAGCAAATAAACGGCGAAAACCTCTTTTATTTTATGGGAGCCCCTTAATTATTTATTTTATTTTAATTAATTATATTTAAAGAGAACATAAAACTAAATATTCGGTGAATAATTAAAGCGTCTATCTGTCACCGTTATTACTATCGAGCAAGAAACGGTAAAAAATAATAAGTTGGTTGTATGAGAACCCCCTTAATTTTTTTTTATTATATGTTGCTATAGCGGCAATAGAAATATATCACATGTGAAAATTTCAACTATCTAGCTATCACCGTTCTTGAGATACAGCCTGGTGACGGACTGACAGCGAAGACTCAATAATAACGTGCCGTTTTTATCCTAATTCTGTACCCAAAAATAGTCCTATATTTTTGGGTACGGAACACAGATTACACCCTCCAAGGGCATAATCTGTGGTACGGAACCATAAAAATGAATACAAAGGCATAAGAGCATAATATCTTATAACGTGACTAGTTAATAAGTTGGCTGGTATTATAAAATGAACCATTATCTTTCTTAGAAGTTCTGTATCGAACCCACGGTTAAGTTTACTATAGTTACCTACATTCTTGTCCAACCTATTTCATTTTTTTTCTGATGGTTATTGTAATGAGCAAAAACTGCTTATTGGTGCGAGTTCTGGCTTTATATCCCGAGCTAGCGAAGTAAGAGCAGTCTAGACTTGACTCACGACACGAGCGTAGCGAGGGATATCAGCAAAGGGAGAGATACTCGTATAAAGCCAAGATACCTGAAAAAATCCCATACTATACAATGTAGAACTTTTCTTCTCTATCAGTGAAAAAAATGGCAAGTGAGACAGAAACACGCTGAAGACAATATTAAGCTATGAGATTATCACATATATTTTTTAAATAAATAAAGTTTACAGTAAGTAAAGTTACTACAGTTCTGCAGGTCAAAATAACAGTTTTTTTATAGAGTTAATTCACTTATTCACTTCACAAGCTCGGAAAGACGTTGTTTCTTCGAAATCTGCGTACAAAAGTGCTTTTTATTCGCTATCTTTATCGATATAAAGATTTCTGCGATTCGCTTCTGCGAATACCATCTGGTACGGGAAATGAACAGATTCTAAAAAGACCAAATGTTTAAAGTTTTCTTTACCAAATTTTAATTATGTTTAACGAAATATTAATATTGGACCAGATAAACTCTCTATAGACAATGCGACCGTATGCATTCCATAACATAAGGCAGTTAACAGACGTAGCTACTGCATGGCTTGTTTATGTCGCGTACTTCCACAGTATTATGTCGTATGGTGTATTGCTGTGGGGAGCTGCTGCTGAGATAGAGACAATCCTTATCTTACAAAAGCGTGCAATTCGGGCCATATATGAAATGAATCCTTGGGAATCTCTGAGGGATCTTTTAAAAGAAATTGATATTTTTACTATGTCAAATAATAACTTTTTTTTTATTTTTTATTCATAATAGGTTCGCGTTTGGCCACACCTTGTTAAGCATTGATGTGGTCTAAGATGGAGCACGCTTACCTAGAAAACTTTAAACTTTAGCCAAATACTTACTATTTCTCACGTGTTTTTGATTACCGAAACCGTCATTTTCGTTATTACAAGTGCTCGCACTAGTACATGTTTTGGAACCTGAGGAAGTGAAAGATTGTATTACTGACCATAAACGAATCCAGTGGTTCAAGTAAAGAATACTGAGCGTAACGACGGTCTCAAAGGAATGAGACGCAATATAACTTTTTTTTTTATGCCCGATGGTTTAGCTTTTGACCACTATCTCACTTGATGGTAAGTGATGATGTGGTCGAAGGTGTTGTTCAGACTAACCTAGATTTGCAGGCGAGACCACACAACTTTCACCTCATTGCAGCTATACTGATAAATAACTGAAATACTAAAGTGAATCAGTGTTTAGTTAATGATATCAAAAATTATAAAAAATAATACCATCAATAGTAATATTGAAAGTTAAGATGGTGTTTGGAATCGTTATAAAGGTAAGAATTTTAAAAACTATTTCCACGCTAGCGGTAATTAAAACGGGTAGGACTAGTACACTTAGGGTTCCCGTACCTTCGTAATAGGTTCCATTGTTTAGTACGGAACCCTAAATACACTTTTGTACACAGATATCTAATCTATATCTATACTAATATTATAAAGATGAAAGATTTGTATTTTTGTATGCAACGAATAAACTTAAAAACTACCGGATCGATTTGGATGAAATTTAGTATGGAAATAGTTTGAGACCCAGGAAAGGACATAAGATACATTTTATCCAACTGCGCAAAAAGAGGTTAATGGTTTTGCGTGATAAACGACAAACGCGGAGGCGGAACCGCGCCCGGATAGCTAGTAAATAAAATCTTTCCGAGATTTTGAGGCGATCAATAATTTTCCTTAACGACATAGAGCAAAAGCCAGTTATTATTTTCCATTAGAAATTCATCCTTAATGATGATTATGTACCAAAGTAATGATGATTCGTTCAGGAACTAAAGAGGTTCTATATGTAGTGAGGTTTATAATAATCTCTCACAAAAGCGGCGCGCACTGGACCGTGAACATCTTTCAGAACGGCGCTTTCATCTTCTCGAGTCTGCTACAAATTCATTACGTACAACACCTTTCGTTCGCTCCTTTTGATTTATTAAATATACAATGTATAGTTCCCAGGAGAAATTTAAGAGAGTACGAACAGTCAATGTACGTAGAGTTGCCAAATGTACCTATATTCGTATATATTAGTTACATTGTATATCTCTCACATATCACACTTAAACAGTATAAATTTATAAGCGCTTGCTGAGCCGTTCTTAATCGATCAGCCAAGTTAAGCAACGTCCGCCGTGGTCAGGAGTAGTTGCATGGTGACTGCTAGTGACATTACTACTGAGCGTGCACGTGCTTCGAAAGGCACATATACCGTTGGTGCCAGTTGTTGTCTTCCAAGGGCAGTCGTTACAGCATGGTGTTAGGGCATTTTGCGAATGCCCGCCTAACTACCACACTCAAGTAGAAAATCTGTCGCCAAGTACCTAACGGTGTGTTCCGGCAGTTGTCCTTAAGGGTCAGTAATTCTAGGCTAGCCTGAACAACATCTTCGACCACATCATCACTTACCATCAGGATAGATATTGGTCAAAGTTGAGCCAGTCATCTATAAAAAAAATTCGAAAGTTTGTAGCTAAGTGAGACAAATATAATGATAAATATACGCGATTTAAACCATTCAAAGTTGTTTAATTACTATATGCAAACTCGATGTGAGTTTGCATATAGTAATTAAACAACTTAAATCGCGTATATTTATCATTATATTTGTCCCGATGGCGACGTTTCAAACACTGCAGCATCAAACAAAGAGGAGCATTGGTATTCGGGTAAAAGAACACATAGCTGACATGAAGAACAGACGCTCGACCAAGTCTCCCAGAATGCTACGCGAAGATATTGAAATCAAAAAGTACCCAAATTACGATGATGGTTCACAAGTACCTACGACGGATGGACGCGGGTAAGATTCCGGCACATAGTTCAAATTTTTCCGCTCCATATAATTTTGTAAAATTCTAGGTGAGTCTGAACAATGTTTTCAGCCACATAATCACTTACCATCAGGTATTCATATGCTAACAAATTAGTTATAAGTAAATAAAAATGTATGTCCAATTTGGAAATCGAATGAAATCAGTTGATAATAATGATATTATAACTTATTAGAATTAATTCTTCGTCGACGAAACTGCTGACATCTAGTTCCTATGTAACGAAATTACTGAACATCTAAGTTCCATTAACACTGAGGGACTCGCGTACATCCTTATTTAGTTGGCATTGGCGGTAATTAAGGGTGACGCAGTAACTGTTCACTAATCTATGGCAACGAGGTCACGAGTCGCCGGCAAAGAGGATGATAAGCAAAAAGTTTGTTAATATTTAAGCGGTCGTTACACTTTTGCCGATTAAGTCTCTGCCAAATTTCTCCTACGCGATATATGTATACCCACAGTATACAGATTGTTTTTTTTTGAGACGGGACAGTAAGGGCAGAAACCTTAACCGTTTTCCTTATTTTTTTTAAATATTTCGAACTGCATCTACAGATTTATTCATTTTTCTTTTATTCGATACAAAATACGCCCGCTTTATTGCTGAGGCTACGATTTTTATGTGTATTGCCTACCCTCATCTTTTGTATTAAATGACTTTTATGACAAAACTTATTAACACAATATGTAATATGCACCCGGAAGAGACTAGCCACCCACAACACAGGGAATCCTAGTGTGGGGGCTAGTGTGATTAAGATAGTAAGCACCACTTGATAATTATACGAGTACCTATCTATGTACTCAAACTACTAAATCTAATTAATACAAACAGATATATATACATATATATATTTTAATTATAAGCTAGTATCGAAAATAGTGTAAGTTGACACCTATCTATTTATAAGTCTAAGTTAACTATTTTCTTAACAACTTATACAAAGTTTTTTGATCAATAAATAAACTATTATTATATTTTGGAAAAAAATTACAATCCGCAAGAAAATTGTCATTTTACACATAAACTTTTTTGATGCCAATCGATCCTGTCTCTTATAGGGATCAAGTCTCTACCGGACCGACTGAGGTTTGAGTACTAGAAATGTCAGAAATCGCAAAAAACTTTTTCCATAGCTAATTTTTACACCATAATTATAGTATGACTACGAGGACATCTATATCCTCCACGACACACTCGTACGACTGACGAGTATGACCACAAGGAAAGGACTCGACTTGTTTAAACTTCCAACCAGATACGTATTGCGGTTCAAAAGATACAGTTCTATATAGATGGATGGGTAGAAGGAAAAACGGACAACATAGCCTTAGTAATAGGGTCCAATTTTCTTGTAGAAACCCTCATAAAAGCACTATTGAAGTCCACGCGACGCAGGGAACATTCAGTAAGGTATATAAGAACTTCGTAAGTAAAGGATTGGTCAACGTTCTCAAGCTGTCATACATAAGCAAGGCTAACTCGTTTCAATGCCAACCCAACCTCGAGCCGTGCGAGTTGCGAGTCATCCTAGAATCCATTCTACTAATCGTTGACTCGCTTTTAATAACACAGGAAAAAAATACCACCTGAAAATGGCTCCACCGCTTACGAAATATTATGATTGGGACAGCTTTTAATTTTTAACCGACCTCAAAAAAAGGACGAGGTTCTCAATTCGCCTTTTTTGTTTGTTACCTCAAAACTTTTTGGGTTTTGATTTTTGATTTTGATGTGTCTTTTTTATTTGAAAGCTGATGCTGAATTTCATCAAAATCGGTCAAGCCGTTTTTGAGTTACCTACATCCCGATAGTTGAAAAGTTTGCTCCTATCTTGGTGATATAGTCATTGTCAGTTAATGCCATTCGATCCCGTAAGTAGCAAGGGATACTAAAAAGGGTGAACAATTTTTTTACCTAAAAATGGAACCGACTTCAACACTCAAAAGTGTGAAATAACTTGTCGAAGTCGGTACCATGTGCACAATATTGTAATAATACGTAATTTTGAACTATCATGGTACCTACTTCAATAAGCTATTTCACACTTTTGGAGTGTTGAAGTCGGTTCCATTTTTAGGTAATTTTTTTATATTATAGCTGAGGTTAGTCTAACCTTTGGAAGGTAAGAGATAATATGTTCAAGATGTTGTTCAAGCTAACCTAGAATTACTATCTCTTAAGGACAGCTGCCCTTCCTGCTGGTGTGGATCGGTACCACGGACCTGTGCAGTCCATATCTTTTACCTCTCGGCCATCTGCTTCTTTGTCTGTGCCTGTTCCCATTTTAGATGGGGTCGGCCCTCCTAATTTTGCGGCGCCAAGTCTCTCTATCTTAGGTTGTCGGATCTTGAAGGTTTTCTTTTTTCATTAGCCGGGTCATGCTGGTCCACGATGTCGACGGGGGGCGGCCTCCACCTCTTTTGCGTTCGGGGAAGCTTTGGGCTTTTTTGAAAACATACTCCTCTGGTCTGCTCATTACGGCTTTCAGATAGTTTAATAGGGGTGACCCTAAAGCTGCCGCGGACAACTCATTCCGGATTCTATCAAGCCTGGTTCCTTCGCCCGACCATCTCAACATCTTCATTTCCGTCGTGGGCATTTTTGGTACATGCGTCTCTTTTACCGTCCAACATTCCGCAGCGTATATCAAAGCCGGTCTAACCGACATCTTATAAACTTTGCCCTTGGTGCGTATAGGCATTCGAGCGTCGCAGAGCATCCCCGTTAAAGACCGCTTTACCGCTCGGCCATCATAACTTCAAAATATTTTTAAGAAAATGTCAAGTAAAGCTCTGCTGTTGGTTCCGCAGAGCTCGTAATGTTAAGTGCCGTCACAACCTCTTGATTGAAATGTAAGCAACTTCCGTTATACAAAATGTAATGGAGCTGAATTCAAAAACCTCTTGTCGCGGGCCTTCTCCATCTGCAGACTCCCACGTTTTCATTAGTGTAGGGGCAATTCTACTATAGCTCAGTCGTGTTGAAATTGCCATTTGAAATCATAACAAACAGGTGCGATTAAATGATTTATTACCATTGAGTATTTTTTAAATTTTATTTTAAGTGTCCGTTACTTTCTCCAATACAAATAGACGAGATGAAGAACCACCATCTCACCTGATGGTAAGTTATCACTTACCGTAAGGTGAGCTAGTGATCAAAGGCAAGCCTGTCAGCTATATAAAGGGACATACCTAACTATAATTCCTTGCAGAGGATCCATCTTTGCAAAACCAGCCACAATTATTATGTACGTTCCTCTTTCTATAAGTATTTAAATATCTCGTCGAACCAAAGAAACAATTGAGACACAATTAGAATGTAATTTTAAATGTTAATTTCACCGCTTAGCAGAAGTGAGCCCCGTTTGAATACATAGTAGAGATGAAGTTGCTTATATGTTAGCACTTAGCGCCAAATGGTTGGGAAACCTAGGTATGCAAGGTGACAATTTAGCATGATTCGCCACTTTAGAATACCGTTAAGTACACCTAGGTTATATAGATATAACTATACTTCCTTTCTTAGGAAGCTAGCTCGACTCTTTACGAAATTCTTTGAAAGTTTTAATAGTATGTATACCTTTATGGTAATTGTACATTATGATATAATTGCGGTAACTTTAAAGCCTCTGCTTTCTCGTAGCCCTCGTCTACGGCTCGTGCTAGCAATAACTAAGCTAAATGTAGAACCAAACATTAAGCTTGGCGTAGATAAACTCTCTTTTGACAATGCGACAGTCTTCCTGGGAATCAAAATGGATTCAACTTTACAATAGAATCCACATATACATGATCTATCGGGAAGACTCTAAGACAGCTAACAGACGTAGCTATTGCTAGGCTCGTTTATTTCGTTTAAAATTTGTAATTGACGATCATAAGAGCGTCGTAGACATTCATGATTTTGACTTTGACTTAGACTTTCTCGCTTCGGCTGTAATTATCAAAGTGCACGTATGTCATACGACGTTTTATGACATAATTGCGAGAAAATAAATAATACACGGACTTTATTAAATAAATAAATCAAATTACTTAATATTTTTGTGTTTTGTTACAGATAAAAATAAATGGTTGTAATTTATGGTCAACATTAATTAAATTACAGAATAAATGTTTATTTATTATATTTTATCTCTCAAAGTTCATTTTATTCATAAAATGTTAACCACTATTCTGACATAAGATCTCGAATAACGAATTGAGAACCTCCTCCTTTTTGAAGTCGGTTAAAACGGACGCAGTGGGCACCACGAAATGGGAAACTTTTCCCACAATTCTCTCACCATCACATTCGACAACACAAAGAGAGAAGTAAGCCTTACAACCAAAGCAACTTCAGGAAAACGAGATCTTACTAAATTAATTTTCCTTCATCAAATGAAATAAAAAACACAAGAGGTCCCTAAAGCTCCCGACAGAGAATTGCCCCACGTAGCGACTGTGTTTTTTTTATCACGAAACTTGGTTTTTTCCTGCTCGGAATCGAGAAACAGGGCTTTTTGTTTATTTGTTTGTCATTTCGGTCCGTTACAAGTTGTAAAAGTGTAGTTGAATTATACATTAAAGAGGGTAAGTCGATTTCTATTGAGGGGGTGGTAATAATAATTATTATACAGGGTTATTGGTTCAATGTTAACAACCTCTTAGGGTTGACTTCTGCTAGTCCTAACAAACATTTTGCTTTGTTTTTGTTTTGTAAAAAAAATTTTGTTTATTATTTTTTTTGTATTTTAAAGCCTACTTCGAGACAAGAGCGCCCGCCACGGCAACACTGGGCCGCACCGTGCTCCCTTTGAATAGAGTTTTAAATATTTACATCGAGAAAAGTAACAAAAAATATGAAATAATACGTTACAGGCACAAGAGACTTTTAACATCAGGTGGTCCTCGTGCTTATTCCATCAAAAACTTATAGGTTTTCATCACAAAATGTATGTTAGGACTAGCAGAAGTCAACCCTAAGAGGTTGTTAGCATTTTACCAATAACCCTGTATACCTACTATGCGTAGGTAATACTTGGAAAGTACTTATCCCTATTTAAAACAATAAAGTTTCTACGTCGTTATACTGTACTGTAAATATGCAGAGAAAAGTTGTATGAAAATTCATTGTTAAGGTGGAAATGACTTAAGTAACATACTTTTTTTTTATTGCTGATAGGTAGGCCTTTGACCACAATATCACCTGATGGAAAATGATGATGTGGTCGAAGTTGTTAATAGGTTTAACCTTAAATTACTGGTTCTCAAGGACAGCTGCCGGAACACACCGTTACGCGCTTGGCGACAGATTTTCCACTTGAGGGTGATCGCTTGCCAGGCGGGAATTCGCAAATATGCCCTTGCACCATGCGGTGAAGCTCAAGCCCGCGGCGGGATTCGAACTATGGACCTGCTGCGCGGCAGTCCATAGCCAAAGCCACTGAGCTATCACTGCTTCGGTAAATTTATTTTGAATAATACGTAAAAGTGCCTAACCAGTTTAAAGCCTTTAATAAATAACCTTTGCCTATTAAATGTTCATTTAGTCACAGCACTGCGCCTACCACCGCGAGACAGTGTTTTTTTTATGCGTGATAGTTTAGCCTTTGACTAGTATCTCACCTGATGGTAAGTGATGATGTGGTCGAAGGTGTTGTTCAGGCTAACCTAAAATCACTGGCAAGTTTAATGCGTATGTGTCTGTGATTCCACCGGCTCTCTTACCTTCAAGCCAGTAATGCAAATATTACAGCTTGGCGGTACAAATTCATTCTGCAGAATCATACAATTCGCGGATTTAAAATATTAATGCTCTTGAACAATTATTGGATATCAATGCACATGATACTTATGCATAACCTGAAAACCGTTAAAATATATAAAAAAATAAGTTTACCGGCACATGAGACTTATTAGCTATGTCTCTTGTGACGAAATGTATCTGTTATAGGCAGAGACCGCTTAACATCAGGTGGGCCTCTAGCTTGTTCCGTCACAATAACATAAAAAAAAACATTTTCAGTTCTTGTTTTCTATCCATCATATATATTTTATCAACAGTGTAATTAGTGCTTTATACTGTCCATACATGGATGTATGGACAGTATAAAGCACTGTATCACTCGGGAACAAAGTGCGATTCCAAACTCGTGTGTATCAAACTACACCCTCGTCGGTATACGCGATCACCGTTTCCGAACAATGTAGAGTTTATTGAGCTCACCGTATATAGGTATACTAACCCGCCCTGGCTTTGGACGGGTATTTGACAAAAATTATACATTGAAACATAAAAAGTAGTTATTGTGGCAATACTGTAATAGTTACACATAGTTACACATGTTGTACAATGTTACAGACATTTTGTAGATATTGAAGTTCTCTATAATATTTTTTTTTTTATGACAGATAGGTTAGCCTTTGACCACTATCTCACCTGATGGTAAGTGATGATGTGGTCGAGGATGTTGTTCAGACTAACCTAGAGTTACTGGCTCTCAAGGACAGCTGCCGGAACATACCGTTAGGTGCTTGGCGACAGATTTTCAACTTGATGGTGGTAGCTAGCCAGGCGGGCATTTGTTAAGTGCCCTACCACCATGCTGCAACGACTGCTATCCTAAGACAACAACCGGGACCGATGGCTTAACGTGCCCTCCGAAGCACGGAAGCGCTCAGTAGTAATGCCCAACCAGCGATCACCCATCCAAGTCATGACCACGGCGGACGTTGCTTAACTTTGCTGATCGATTCAGAATGGCTAAGCAAACTTGGCTACGAGCGCTTCAAAAAACTTGGCTACGAGCGCTTCGTAATAGAGGCTAATTGTGTAACATCATGTTGTTGTATTGTTAAAGATTTTTTTGGTATTAAATTAATGTGAATTTATTATCCTCGGGTTACATTATCGAAGTTTTCATACGGATCCCTTAGTGTTTGGAAAATATCTATAGCCTATGGTCATCAGGGATAGTTTAGAATTCTAATGGTGAAAGAACTTTTAAAATCGGTCCTGTAGTTTTTAAATTTATTCGTTACATACAAATATACAAATCTTTCTCTTTATACTATTAGTATAGACTTGCTTTCGGGCCGTGGATCCGCCCGCGCTTATGTCGGCTGCAGGCAGTTGGATAAAGACTATGTCCTTTCTCGGGTCTCAAACTATTTCCATACCAAAATTTCATTCAAATCAGTCCAGTAGTTTTTACGTTTATTCGTTACATACAAAAATACAAATCTTTCCTCCTCATACTGTTAGTAAAGATATAGATAGTGACAATATACACGGTAAACTCAATGGGATTCTGCTCGTATATATTCTCGAACAACAAAGGACAATACAAGAGTATTTTCACCTCACAAGCTCGGAAAGGCTTGGTTTATTATTCGAAGTCTGGGTAGAAATGTGCTTATACCCTAGCGTGGAAACGGTGTTTGAAATTCGAACTATCATGACAGTTGAAGAAAAATAACTTTTCTATCAAATATTAGCAATTGTAGTAATTTTTTGAAGCAATGATGATCGAGCGGTATTAGCTACGGACTGCCGTGCTGCAGGTCCAGGGTTCGATATCCACCGCCAGCTTGAGGTTCACCGCATAGTGGAAGGACATTTTGCGAATGCTCACCTGACCAGCTACCACCCTCAAGTAGAGAATCTGTCGCCAAGCACCTAACGGTGTGTTCCGGCAACAGTCCTTGAGAGCCAATAAAATTACAGGCACATGAGACTTAAAAACTGTTTGTCTCAGTGTGTCAGGCGCAGTGCATTTCATTTTGTGACGAAATTCATCTGTTATAGGCAGAGGTTAGTCCACTTATCATCAGGCCGGGCTCGTGCTTGATCCGTCACAATTATATAAAAAAGAAATTGTACTTTTAATTGACAGTGATCTACTATAATTTTTTTTGTTATGTTTCAATAAATGTACTCGCGCCAAATAATAACTTTGCAGGTAGGTATATCTATTGTTGTGATAAGTTTTGGCTGCACCATAGAAAACTTAATAATACTACTAGCTACTGATGTTACGCTTTATTATTATATTATGATATTAACAATATACTAATTTAATTATTATTTAATTTAATACATATAACGCTGCACTAAAAGATATACCAAGATACATTTCTAATCAATGCTCACGCCATCACTTATCAATAGGTAAGTTGGTGGTCAGAGGTCAACCTATCAGAAATTAAAAAGAATCAGCCAAGTAGATATAAGATTACGATTTGATTACGATTATTAAGATCCAAACCGCAGAGCATGCGTTCTTGCAAAAATAAAAAATTAAAATTATAGGGTTCCGTCATCATTTACAAGTTTAAAGCGCACCGTCCCCTATGACGGTTTAAGAAATACGATTGAAGCACGAAATTTCGGCGACACAGTCGACCCCCCGGTAGCTGAGTGGATAAAGTATCCGGCGCGTAATGCGGAAGGTCGTGGTTTCAATCCCGCCCGGGGCAAAACATTTTGTACTCCAATAATTTGTAAATTTAAGTTTAAAGCTAATTGAAAAATTAGTCTTGTTTGTAGTGCAACATAAGTTGTACTATAGTATACTCCATCCCCATACGATGGTTAAAGAACTATAGGAAAACATTTAGTTATGACTCATTGTCATGTAAACTCAGTCGGTCAGAGCATACCCCGGCTAAAGAGGTGGATGACGCGGGTTAGTATAACGCACATGACTATAATATTTCCTCTCGTAAATTTGTGATTTTGTAATCTATTACTGAATCAATAGAACACACACATTTTAATATCGCTTCTGATAAAGCGCTGTTCATGGAACGTATTCCGCTGAACGTTATGATTCATTCTACTCCACGATGGATGACCTAACACCGTTAACACATAGCACATTGGTGCCGGCTATACACTGCTATTGCGGTACTTGTGAACTATTTTTGTATCGTAAATAGGTCGAATGCACCTCGGCCGATCACAATTAGTGATTGTGCTCAGCTGTGCTTGTATTACATTGAACATTCACACATAACAATATGTATTAATGTCTTGTTAGAGAGGTAATGTCTGCAGGTTCACTCTGTGGACGTGGGACATCTATATCTATACAGGGTTATTGGTAAAATGCTAACAACCTCTTAGGGTTGACTTCTGCTAGTCCTAACATACATTTTGATGTTCTTTTTTTGTTTTGAAACAATTTTTTAATCGTTTTCTTTAAAATATTTTTGTTTTGTTTGAATGCCTTCGAGTAAAGAGGACCCACCCCGATAACAATAGACCGCGCCGTGCTCCCTTTGAATAGAGTTTTGAATATTTACATCGAGAAAAGTAATAAACAATATGAACATTACAGGCACAAGAGACTTTAACATTAGGTGGTCCTTGTACTTATTCCGTCAAAACCACATAAAAAAAAAATTACACATATTTATCTCTAAACATATTTTTTTGTTAACAAAAAAAATATCTCGACATGTTTGTTAGGACTAGCAGAAGTCAACCCTAAGAGGTTGTTAGCATTTTACCAATAACCCTGTGTAAAGAGAAAAGATTTGTATTTTTGTATGCAACGAATAAACTTAAAAACCACTCGAACAATTTGGATGAAATTTGGTATGGAAATAGCTTGTGACCCAGGGAAGGAAATAGGATGCTTTTAACCAACTGCACTAAAAGAGGTTAATGATTTTGCGCGATAACCGAAATACGCGCGGGCGGTGCCGTGCTAGGTAGTTACATTCCAATATCGGATGTTTAAAATCAAATAAAACATAAGGTCAACGCGGTGCAGGTCAAACTTCCCACTAAGGATCTATACCTTACTGTATTAAAAAAAATATATGGTAGTACCTTTTTGTATTTTAACGGAACACTCGGTGTGTAAGTCCAACTGGCACTTGGCCAGTTTTTATCAAAAAATCACCTGCTTCTATCTGCATACAGAAATATAAACAGGACTATGTAATTACTTTACAGTTTAGCACGACTCTAGTTTACAAGACTTAGTAGACTAAGAGTGGTTTTGATATTACGCCCTCCAATATTTGATCTCCCGCCCTCCAGTAGATAGCCTTTAAATCCTAGACATGGTTGTAAAGCTTAATTTTACTATTGTCTGGGACACGAGACGTTCATTGTGAATCGCTGAATGTCGTTAATTTCAACGAAGGCAACGATAAAATAAATCAACTTGCGAAATTACTAGATTGTTCGATTTTCATGTTAAAGTTTTGGTATGTTCCATTGGTCGATTAATATTAAGTTTACATTATGAATAGATTCATGCGTTACTTTGCGGAAATCCATATTTAATAATAACAAATATTTTATAAGTATCATTTGAAGCGCTCGTAGCGAAATTTGCTTAGACATTCTGAATCGATCAGCAAAGTTAAGCAACGTCCGCCTCGGTTAGGAGTTGGATGGGTGACCGCTGGTGACATTACTACTGAGCGCTTCCGTGCTTCGAAGGGCACGTTAAGCGATCGGTCCCGGTTGTTGTCTTAGGATGGCAGTCGTTATAGCATGGTGGTAGGGCACTTTGCGAATGCCCGCCTGGCTAGCTACCACCCTCAAGTTGAAAATCTGTCGCCAAGCACCTAACGGTGCCACCAGGTGAGATAGTGGTCAAAAACTAACCTATCAGGCATAAAAAAAGAAAATATAAAATAATATTTTAATTAAACACTTAAAAAAGTTTATACATGTTTATCTAGTGACAATTCCGCCTAATTTTCCTGTTAAGCCCACGTGACGTCACAAACGCCACGCAGCCTAACTGGAAAAATATTCGATTATACTTTTAAGGCCCTTGGGTACGTCAAATTCGTACTTTCTAAAGCGAACTCCTCCGTAACCGCTGAAGTTGGAGATTTGAAAAAAATATATTTTATAGATGAATTCAAGTACAACATTTGCAACATATGATTTCACGGTATTATTATTACTTTTGCCGTAAAAAAAATTCAAACTACATACTATTTCTTGACTTATATTGCGAACTCCTTCTAAACGGCTACGATTTTTGAGAAATAAATTGTACCATAAAATTTCTAGATAGATATACTACAATTACAACATAGCATTTGTAAATCCATTGATATTTTCCTAAGAAAATGTCGAATTATTCAGATTCAGAACGATAGCGGTTCCGAGGTGCTCTGCGCGGACGCAGGCGGCAGTGTTGCGCAAGCGTTGGCACGGGGAGGTTGTGTCGCTCGTAGCTCCGCTCGCGCTTTCGACTGACAACGATCTTGTCTATGTATTAGTGCATTGACACGCGAGATTCGCAGCTGTGTGCGTGTAATGATTCGCTCGCTGCAGAGGGCCAACTTGATTGCGACGTGAAGTATGTGCGTTGTCGCTTTATTATCGGTACTTTGTAGACAAATTTTATTTGAATTGTATCACATATGAAAAGAATCAAAACTTGAAATTGACAATGTTGTAGGTACTTTACAATGGGCGGCATTACCAATAAGATCAATGAAAGGTTTAGGTGCATAATATATTATTATGTACAGAATTAATTAGTAATGTCTATAACGCTCTCATGTTATAACTGGTAAACTAAAGATAATATTTTTTTTTTATATTATGGTCAATAGTTTCCGGCTTTAGTAGTTCGTAGGGTACAAAATGGTTCTCTACTACATTAAGAGTTTGTATGGGGTTTCATACATCTTTTGGAGTTCTAAGCTTTTTTTGATAATTGTATTATGTGTTTTGATATAGGTTAATTAATCCTGCATAAAGATAACATCTGCCAAGTGAAGATGGGTAACGTATCTCGAAATCAAAACCAGTCCGATTTGGCTGAAAATCGATATCTAGGTTTTTCTGGACGTCCTTATTCCAAATTTGGAATTTATTTTTCGATGACGTCTGCCAAGTGAGAAAAGTTCTTCCGATATGGCTGAAAACCGATATGTAGGTTGTGCTGTGCGTCATTATTCCGAATTTGGAATGTATTTTTCGGTGACGTCTGCCAAGTGAAAAAAGTTACTCCAATTTGGCTGAAATTCAAAATCTTGGTAGTTCTAGACGTATTTATTTCTTGACGAATTTGGAATTTATTTATCGATGACGTCTGACAAGTGAAGAAAGTTACTCCGATTTAGCTTAAATTCAAAATCTAGGTAGTTCTAGACGTCTTTGTTCCGAATTTGGAATTTATTTTTCGATTACGTCTGCCAAGTGAAGAAAATTACTCCGATTTGGCTGAAATTCAAACTCTAGGTAGTTCTGGACGTCTTTATTCCAAATTTTGAATGTATTTTTCTATGACAACTGCCAAGTATAGAAAGTTACTCCGATTTGGATGAAATTTAAAATCTAGGTAGTTCTGGACGTCTTTATTCCGAATTTGGAATGTATTTTTCGATGACGTCTGCCAAGTAAAAAAAGTTGCTCCGATTTGGCCAATAATCGATATCAAGGTTTTTCTGGACGTCTATATTACAAATTTTAAATTAATTTTTCGACGACATCTGCCAAGTGAAGAAAGTAACTCCGACTTGGCTGAAATTCAAAATCTAGGTCGTTCTGGAAGTCTTTATTCTGAATTTAGAATTTATTTTTCGATGACGTCTGCCAGGTGAAAAAAGTTGCTCCTATTTGGCTGAAAATCAATATCTAGGTTTTTCTGGATGTTTATGTTCAATATTTGGCATACATTTTTCGACATCTGCCAGGTGAGGAAAGTAACTCCGATTGGGCTAGCATTTAAAATCTAGGTATTTCTTGACGTTTTTATTCCGAATTTGGAATTTATTTTTCGATGACGTCTGCCAAGTGAAAAAAGTTCCTCCGATTTGGCTGAAAATCGATATCTAGGTTGTGCTGTGCGTCATTATTCCGAATTTGGAATATTTTTTTCGATGTCGTCTGCCAAGTGAAGAAAAATACTCAGAATTTACTAAAAATGGATATCTAGGTTGTTTTAGACGTTATTATTCCAAATTTAGAATTTGTTTTACGATGACGTCTGCCCAGTGGAGAAAGTTACTTTGATTTAGCTGAAAATCGATATCTAGGTTGTTCTAGACGTCTTAATTCCAAATTTAGAATTTATTTAACATTGACGTCAGCCAAGTGAAAAAAGTTACTTCGATTTGGCTACAAATCGATACTTATCTTGGTTTTCCTGGACGCCTTTTTTCCAAATTCTGAATTAATTTTTCGTTGACGTCTGCCAAGTAAAAGAAGTTACTCCAATTTGGCTGAAAATCGATAAGTATCTAGGTTGTACTAGACTTTCTTATTCCGAATTTGGAATTAATTTTTCGAAGACGTGGAGTTTATTTATCAATGACGTCGCCAAGTGAAGATATATGACGTATCTCGAAAACGGTAAGATATGTAGTGTTACGTTGTGCCTAACGCTGTTACTTAAATAAAGTATTATTCGTAATATGAAACAATAGATGTTAATCATAAACTAAAAATATATTAATTAAATTCTTCAACTAACTTACATACCACTTAAAATTATAAACTTACGTTGATATTGCTAATTATGAAAAATAATTACGTGTGGAACCCACGGCTTGTGAACGTTTAAAAGTATTTTCGCTAATGCGTCGAAAACCAGTGAAAGAACGCTAAACAAATTCCTTATCTGTTGAATTCAGTTATTCACCATGAGTTAATCTGTGGCGTGCAGTCATTTATCTATGCAATTGGCAAAGAACACTCGTCTTGCGCTAAATAAAAATATAATACGTACTATCGATCTTAATTGTTATTTACTTGTTGTGAAGTGCGTGAATCCCTCTAGGGTGAGTTCCTTATTTATTATTGTTATTTCATAGTGCTGACTAAAACCTATGTAACGTAAACAACTGTGCTGCCCTACTGCGCTAGACTGTGAGTTTAAAAATGTAAGTCGCTAGTAATAGTACCACGATCGTGTCGGCGCGGCTTGGCAACAGTTGGCTGAGGAATATCAGCCACTAAGCCGGTGTCTTCCTTCCAGGATTCCACTTCACTGACTTAACCTGAGGACGGTTGTTTCGAGCACTCGCTACCTAGATCCAGAACTATCGGCCGACCTGGATCACGTGTACTATCAGGCCAGTGTCTCCCCCCGGTCTATATAACTTTATATTTATTTAACGCCTGTCACCTACGTAATGTAAATTAAGTATTGTAATAATTTCACTACGTAGTATGTACTTAACACATTGTTAAAAAACGTTTAGAAGAATGGCCCCGAGTTTCTTGCCCGTTCTTCTCGCAGTGGCTCTATAATTTTTGTTTGCTGAACGTGGCAGTACAATGTAGTATATTTAAATATTAAAATTTGTAATTGACCTTCATAAGATCGTCGTAGACGCCTAAATTGAATAAATGATTTTGACTTTGACTTTGACTTTGTGCAACCTGATAAGGCCTAATAAACTTTTCAAACCTATTTCCTGAGTTTACCTACCTGCTGGCCGTGGATGATTAGCAGCTCCCTAACGCCGCAGTAGGATAAGAGTAGGAAAATTATGATTACTCGTACTTATCAATCAATTATTGAAATCTCCTAATAATTGAGAAAGTATCTCGGTTACCTTTTCACGATGGAACCAATTTTTACAATACATATAGCTGTAGATATTTATATAATTAATAGTAAATGCTTCCTTCTCAAGGGCCGACATGTCTAAATACCTCGTAAGGGGATTGATTCCTTTCAACCCTTGTATAACAATCTACAATTTTTGAGGATCATCTCTGTAGGCGACACATAACTGTATGTGTTATATTATATGTTTTTTAATGTCTTTAAAAGGAAGTAGCTATTTTTAAGGTAGCCTTGATGGTATATTTGTTGTGTATGTAATGTATGGAAGTTGCATTATTTATATTTAACAGATACGATTATACTATCTATGCAATTGAATAAGCATCAAAAACCAGCCCGGATGTCAGAAGGGCTAGGGCAGGGGCGCGGGGCGCACAAACATTCGCCATTTTGTATTTTTGCGTACGATACAGTCGTCCCTTTTCTTATTTTTCAATGTACAATAAAACATACAAAAATAATATAAAACATACAAATCTTCCTCTTATATCGTCGTTTTTAATCGAGTAAACCTGCGTCGGCTATAATCTTATTTATAAGGAGATTTGAATAAACGATTGATTATGATAATTTTCGCACTCTTATCCGGTACATCTTAGCGTTTTAAAAATATGTCATCTATCTTTACTTAGCAAACGTCATTGAAAATTGAAATCCAAATGTAGAATAATGACGTCCAGAAATCAACTTTCAGCCAAATCTGAGAAACATCTTTCACATGGCAGACGTTTTAGAAAATTAAAATCCAAATTCGGAATGAATACGTCTAGAACAACGTAGATATCGATTTTCAGCCAAATCGGAGTAACTTTTTTACTTGGCAGACGTCATAGAAAAATTAATTCCAAATTCAGAAAAAAGACGTCTAGAACAACCCATATATCAGCCAAATCGTTGTAACATTTTTCACTTGGCAGACGTCATAATAAAACAAATTTCCTACGTCTACGACCACCTCAATATCAATTTTCAGCCAAATCGGAGTATGTTTCTTCACTTGGCAGACGACATAAAAAATATATTCAAATTCAGAATAATGACGCCCAGCACAACCTAGATATCGGAGTAACTTTCTTCACTTGACAGACGACATTAAAAAAATATATCAAAATTCGGAATAATGACGCCCAGCACAACCTAGTTATCGATTTTCAGCCAAATCGAAGAAACGTTTTTCACTTGGCAGACGTCATCGTAAAGTAAATTCCAAATTTGGAATAAGGACGCCCAGAAAAACCTAGATATCGATTTTTAGCCAAATCTTAGTAACTTTTTTAACTAGGCAGACGTCATCGAAAAATAAATTCGAAATTTGGAATAAAAACGTCCAGAATAATAATAATAGTAATATAAACAGTAAAATAATAAAAAAAACCTTTTTTAAAGCCAATAACACTTTTTCCAAATCTTGTATTGCTGCTTGAGCTGTACAGTAATAGGGTTAGTGCACAGTTGACTTCAGTACAATTTTTCACGCAAAATAGTTATAAACATAAATTTAACTTACAAATTATCCATAAAATAACATCAGTTTCATACACTTTTTTTATAAATTATCCACACAGGTGGTATTTATATTTTAACTAAATTTGTGTTACGTATGTGTTTGTATGTATGATGATTTATGTATATTACTATATCTAAAGCGAATTTTTTAAAATGAAAATATTAAACATATTTTCTACTATATTTGTATAATTTTTTTTTATTATTTTTTCCGTAATGTCAATTAACATAAATTAAAATATATTAAATGTCAATAGAACAACAACTTACAAAAAAGCCCGCCCCCAGTCGCACCCTGTGACATTTATATATATATATATATAAACTGGATGTATGTAAAATGTATGTTAATATGATCATTATATAGAAATCATAAATAAATACGTATATTATTAATATATAAATTATGAATACATAACATTATATTAAAAGGTTAATTCTTAAAATTATCAATTAAATAAATTTAGGATGTAATCGATAAAACTTTTTCAGTCTCATCATAGTTAAACGTGAACAACCAATTAACAATGATGCTTTTGGCTTCAAACACTGAACTATGTTTTATATCGCACTGATTCAGGACTTGATTATATAAATATGTTTCAATAAAAGGGCTAAATCTTATTGCATTAGTTGTACGAATAACAGGTAATTTTAATTGGAAAACTCGTTTATGTAGCATATTACTAAAATCAGCAGGTTTTTAAAGTGTTTGTGTGTGAACTGAGAACAACCTAGATATCGATTTTCTGCCAAATCGAAGTAAACTTTTCACTTGGCAGACGTCAACCTAAACAAATTCGTAACTTGGAATAATAACATCTACAACAACCTAGATATCAATTTTCAGCCAAATCGTATAATTTTTCTTCACTTGGCAGATGACATTTGAAAAATAATTACAAATTCAGAATAATGACCCTCAGCACAACCTAGATATCGATTTTCAGCCAAATCTGAGTAAGTTTCTTCACTCGGCACATGACATTGAAAAATAAATAAAAGGAATAAAGACGTCCAGAACAACCTAGGTAGGTACACTATACATTTTCATACTGGTCTCAGTCGCAGTTGCAACTGCGGATACTCACTAGAATAGTACGGTAGGCATATAAAGTGCCATGTTACCGGAGCGCATCGCGCATCTGCATATTCTTTGACCGTTATATTTGTGCAGCGAGCGCGGAACGTATGCGGCAATGCGCGAGTAAAGTAAGCTCGATTAGGCCCAGATGCTCAAGGCCATTGGCGACTCTAATCGCCTTAAAAATATTTAAAAGAATGACCCCGTGTTTCTTGATCATTCTTCTCGCAGTGGCTCTATACATTTCTTTTGCTCTCTGGCAGTACAATGTGGAATAAATTAATATTAAAATTTGTAATTAACCTTCCACGACGCGTATACGCCTAAATTTAATAAATGATTTTGAATTTGAATTTATCTTTTTCCGCAACAAAAGAGTAAGACGAAGATTGACACAAGATGCGCTAAAAACATAACACTTCCTTGGTAGTCGGATAAAAAAGAAACAAAAACGTTTCCCAATAAATCACTGATTCATTCCAACCAAATAGCAAATACAGAGTTCAAAAAACTTAATTCAAGACAAAGACAAAAGAGCTCTCTGAAGATACCCTCCGCGATCGATAATGTAAATAAATAGAAATAAGACGCGACCTTCAGTCTCACGAAATGTTCGTTGCCATGAATTTTAAATTCGGCTGTGAATTATTGTGGAGTTGGTTATACCTCCGGATTGATTTGTAATAACTAGTACAAATTATTAGAAACAATATACCTAAATTACGTTGTTTTAGGTATTCGCGATTATTACACATAGTAACTAAACAACTTTAAGGGTATATTTTAGACGAACGACCACACAAACGTAATTCCACTCTCATTTTAATAGTAGCGAATAAAACTCAATGATTTTTTACCTACGTAATCACTATCCTTATATCTAGGTTTGTGGTGCATCAGATTTTCATTAAATTATACAGTTTTCAAATTACACTAGCTCAAATTAGTAATTTTAGATAAAAGAAAGACTCAACTTTAAGCATCTCTTTCAAGAAAAATAAGCATGTGTTTAATATTTCTATTGCACCACAAACATGGGGAATATAATGAACTTTCTATAATGGGAAGTTATTTATACATGTGTATTTTTTTAATGAATCTGGAACTACGAAATACAAAAATTACGCTCGAATTTTTTTTTTATGCCTGATAGGTTAGCCTTTGACCACTATCTCACCTGATGGTAAGTGATGATGTGGTCGAGGATGTTGGTCAGACTAACCTAGAGTTACTGGCTCTCAAGGACAGCTGCCGGAACACACCGTTAGGTGCTTGGCGACAGATTTTCAACTTGAGGGTGGAAGCCAGGCAAGCATTCGCAAATGCCATACCACCATGATATAACGACTGCCATCCTAAGACAAAAACCGGGACTGACGGCTTAACGTGCCCTCCGAAGCGCGGAAGCGCTCAATATTAATGTCACTAGCGGTCACCCATTCAACTCATGACCGCGGCGGACAATGCTTAACTTTGCTGATCGATTAGGAACAGCTAAACAAACTTTCAAAACTTATATTCTGTTATGGTGTTTAATCTTCAGTACTTATTTCTTTCTTGCATCTATATAAAAACAGATTTAAAAGCAGTGTATGGCTCATGTGAATTAAATTATGTATATATAATTACTTTAAGTCTAAAAAAATCATATCACAAAATTCTGAAAGTACTCATGAATGTATCGATAGTATTATATTAAATTTGTAAATAATTCCTACCCTAGCTTGTGATAAGAAACTAATTTTGATGTTGTTATAAACAAGCAATAGGTAAAGCTGTGTACTTTTGGTAAATAATATACAATGGTGAACACATAATGTTACACATAGAAAGTAGTTTCTACTTTCTACCTACTTCCTATAGCCAATCACATAATAACATAGTAAGCGTAGAGCGTTGAGTGTGACGTTCAAGATAGAATAGAGACGCATACGTTGTATTTCATCAAAATATTGATTTTATCGATATCGATTAAATTAGCACATTAATTACATCCCATCACTATAAACTTCGTGGTTGTGGCTTAGCCAATTAGAAAGAGTTTTGATAAGAGAAAAATTGACTGAATATATTTCGTACAAAGCAACTAGAATGGCTTCTCTTTGGGTTACTTTCTCGAAGACCTAGTGTCACTTGCGCTATCAAGACGAATCTAACGATATCTAATGCATTAAATTCCGTTTAGAAGTTATGGTGGAATAAAGAAACTCACAAACAATAACATAATACTCCTTTTTTTGGCAGTCGTGTAAAACGGTACTGTTTTTCATCCATCTATTCGGATAATGGTGTTTGGTAGTTGACATAGCGAGCGAGCAAAAGATAATCCGTATATACATTAAAAATTACGTGGCACGTTGTTTGTCCGCGATGGACTCCTTAACTAATATAATAATTTTAAATTTGATTTGCAGACCGTATGCAATTTGATCCAAATTGAAAGATAGGATAGCTCACATCTCAATTTATAGTCGTAATTACCTGTGCGAAGCCGGGGCGGCTAGCGGCCCGCATATACATATATAATATATAGATGGCACTACATAATGAGTTTAAAATGGTAGAAACGTGAATGTTATTCTTTATGCCACGATATAAGAGATCGAACTGTTATAGGAATCTCGAGGAAAGACTCTAAAAAAACCTATTAAATTCACAACACTGACTTTAATTGATTTTGAAATAATAGGACACTAATTATTTAATACAGAGGCAAGTGTTTGGATCCGAAGATGGGTTGAGAGTGACTGAGTCTAAGAAGATAAATGATGACTACGAATACAGAGGGATTAGTCAGCAGAAGTAGGAGAGGGAATTGGGGATATAACAGACCGACAATGTTGTTTATAAATTAAAGTGCGGTGCAGGCGGCCCGCCAGACGTATTAAAAAGTAGAAAACCGTTCTTGTTCTGTTTTTGACTATGAAAACAATAATCAAATAAAGAGTATACGTTCAAGATTTAAATGGGAGTTCATTTCAATTTCGCAGAAGCAGTTTCCAGTTTTTTTATTGAGTTTATGAGAATGAATATTTATGAAAATCAATGATAACAACAAATATTTACAATATATCTGGAGGGTGGTGTTTGCTAAATGGCCTACTACTATGCTATAACGACTGCCGTCAAAACTCGTTATAGCATGGTGGTAGGGCATTTTGCGAATGCCCGCCTGGCTAGCTACCACCCTCAAGTAGAAAATCTGTCACCAAGCACCTAACGGTGTGTTCCGGCAGCTGTCCTTGAGAGCCAGTAATTCTATCCTCAACAACATCTTCGACCACATCATCACTTACCATCAGGTGAGTTAGTGGTCAAAGGCTAACCTATCAGGCATAAAAAAAGACAAGAATCGAAACTGGATTAACGTGCCCTCCGAAGCATGTAAGCGCTCAATTGTAAGTGCTACTAGTATTCTCCCATCCTAGGGAGATCACTCCTTGATAACAGTGACCCTAGCTTAACCTAGTTGATTGGTTTTGAAACGTTTTGAAGCAGTGATGGCCCAGTGGCATTGGCTATGGCCTGCCGCGCAGCAGGTCCATGGTTTGAATCCCGCCGCGGGCTTGAGCTTCACCGCATGACCACCCACAAGTAGAGAATCGCTAAGCACCTAACGGTGTGTTCCAGCAGCAGTCCTTGAGAGCCAGTGAAATTACAGGCACATGAGACTTAACAACTGTGTCTGATGGTGACGGGCGCAGTGCAATACGTGACTTGTGACGAAATCCATCTATTATAGGCAGAGGTTAGTCCGCTTAACATGACTTTTTCCGTCACAATAACATAAAAAAATGTGACATCTTGGATAACATGGAAACAAACATCATATAGGGATAAATCTGAGAAGGTCTCTAAGTTACAGAATGTTTACTGTGAATGAGTTAATAAGGGATAAGGTATAATAAAGCTGTCTTCTAGGCATCTCCAAGATTGGCTTGGTTGTGAAAGATATATATTAAATTATTTCAACACTTTAGTTTAGGCATGAAGTTTTTTTTACCGAAGAATGGAACTGACTTCAACACTCAAAAGTATGAAATAACTTTTTGATGTCGGTACCATGATAGTTCAAAAGTACCTATAATCAGAATATTGTGCGCATGGTACCGACTTATGGCGGTTCTATTTTTCGTAAAAATCTATTTTTCACCCTTTTTAGTGTCACTTGCTAATTACGAGATCGATTGTCATTTATTGGCAATGACTATATCATCAAGATAGGAAAATCTTTTGAGTTATTGGAGTGTATCTCAAAAACGCTTGACCGACTTTGATGAAATTTAAATGGGACACACGACAAGCATCAGCTTTGTAATAGAAAAAGAATTATAAAAATCGGTTCACCCAGTCAAAAGTTCTGAGGTATCAAACATTAAAAAAAACAGATGTAATATGAACCTCTTCCTTTTTTCAAGTCGGTTATAAAGCAATAAAACCTTAGAAACACAACAAAGCTTCTTTACACAAAGGACCACGCAAAAAGTTACAATAACTGTAAAAAACGTGCCCGTTACTTCTGTCCAGCTATTTCTTTGAGAAAAACGTGCGGTGAAATTATAAACTGCTCTTCATTTAATTTTTATGGTTGGGTCCGTGGGGACCGGGAGCTCATCGTATTTTCCAAAACTTATCTAAGAGCTTGGTCGATGCGACGCGTGATCAAAATGCTGGCACATATTTGGGTCAACGAATAAGCATTGTAATTCAACGGGGCAATGCTGCCAGCATGCTGGGCACTAGCGCGTTTCAAGCTTTAACTGATGGATAGGCTGAATCGATGACTTTGAAACGCAAAGATAGTGTTTTGTTTAATAAATATGTTCCGGGTAGTATAACCGGAACTTATTCAAACATTCTGAAACAGGCCCTAAATGCTTTTATTGTAGTAGCTGTAGTGTTGTACATATGTAATTCGTAGTATTTTGTTTAATAAAGGCATACCGCCGGTTAAAAAGAAAAAAAAACTGGTTCCCGTTCCAAAGGATACGCGTATAAATAAATTAAAAAACTAAAAAACCCGACTTTAAATTATTTATGTTCGTTAAGCGATTTATCGTTCCATTGAAATTAAAACTGCAAGTTATATATATTTATGGAATCCTTTTTTAAAGTTCTTCATTTTGATACCCCACTCGATAGGTTTGGAAAATTAATATTATTCTTTACCTCACAATTATGGGGTCTAAAATTCGCCAGTTTGACCCTACCCATACATGAACCCTGAAAACAAAACTCTTCCCTTTTCCGTGTAAAAACGGATCCCAATTTCTTTTTATTCGTTCATCAAATTGGTCGTTTAAAGTATTATTATATGTTCTATGATTTAAATTAGGAACAAAATAATAATATGTACATGCTGTTAAATGCACATCCTTCTAGAGATGCACACTACATGCTTTATAAAGCTAATATATAATATAAGAATATATATATACTTGCGATACTTAAGAATATAACTATTAAACATTTTCACTTACAATATTTTACGTTGATTAAAATTAAGGAAAGAAAAATATTCAACATAATTATAACAAATTATTGGAGTACAAATTTTTTTTATGGCTAAGGCGGGAATCACGAATGCATATCATCACAAGTGAAGAATTGCACTGCGCCCGTCACCCTGTGACATACAGTTGTCAAGCATCATGTGCCTGTAATTTTACTGGCTCTCAAGGACAGCTGCCGGAACACACTGTTAGGTGTTTGAGCGACAGATTTTCTACTTGAGGGTAGTAGCTAGATATATATATATATATATATATATATATATATAATACATCTTATAATCCAATACTCGTATATTTATATTGAAAAAAATATTTTTCATCCCACCATCTCGGAAAGAGTATTTTTAATCTTCAATATCTGAGTGGAAAAGCCGTTTTTATTCTCTAGAGGATAAAGTAAATTGAATTTAGAACATCGTGTGCACTAAGTTTGTGAATTAAAAAAAACATTAAACCTATTTACTGCTACCTCTATGGTGCCGAATATATCATACAACTTTTTTTAAATTTGTTAAAAACTCAGACTCGGAACCTTCTTCGTGTTCTTTTTTCAATTTGCTTTGTACGCGGTTCTTTACGCGGCATTTTTTCACGCCATTGTTAAACCTTATATTAAAAACAAGAAATTTGAAAACAAGTGAAAAAACTAAAATGAGTGATTCTAGCAACGAGGAAGTTTGTTTGACGCCAACAGAATTGACTGAAACTGTTAATAATGCGCAAATGAGCTTTCTCCCTCAACAATCACGCGAGAGTCATTTCCTCGCTGAGGTGGAATGAAAAGTTACGTGTTGCACTCGAGTGCAAAGATTTTTCACCTCGTGCTCTTTTGATTCCCTCGCTAACGCTCAGGATTCTAATTTTGAATCACTCGCTGTGCTCGTGATTTAATTTTAGAATCCTTCGCTTGCTCGGTCATCAAAATTGAACACGCGGTTAAAAAGCAACTTTGCACTCTTGTATAACAAATAACTATTATCTTTGATGCAGTGTCTGCACTTTCTTGTCATTTATTTTATTTCTCGTAACAGTAATATCAGTTAACTAGAATAATGTCAAACAACTTCACATTTCTCCAGATAACACATTCAATTCACAAAACATTGAAAGGACGCGATTAAAAAACAATCACAAGTACCTAATACAGATTCGTTCCTCGAATTCGTAACTCCGCGTACCTACTTCATAATTTAAAATGGAGTAAACATCCGGCCCCGAAGCCGATGAAACTTGTTTGAACGAGTGCGGATCCTTTAAAAAATAATTATTTGTTTACTTCGCAAAGTTGCCCAACACCGCTTGGGTTTTTGTATTGTTTATATACTACTAGATTTCCGGCCGCAACTCCGCTTGCGCGTATGTTGGTTATCGCGCAATACCATATTATAACCCATCTTTGCGCAGTTGGATAAAAATCGGCTAAGTGCGAGTTGGACTCGCGCACGAAGGGTTCCATAGTCCATAACATTATCTTTACAACATTAGACTTCATATTTTAACCTTTTTTTGTTTTAACGTGCGCAAGTCCGACTCACACTTGGCCAATTTTTGTATTTGTTGTTATAGTGGCAACAGAAATACATCATCTGTGAAAATTTTGGACGGACAGACAGCGAATTCTCAGTAATAGTGTCCCGTTTTTACCCTTTGGATACGGAACCCTAACAACAGTAACGAAAGAAAAGCTCATATATATCATGTGCTTATTTCACTAGAAACCTTATCTTATAATACGGCCCTTTATTATATGACAAATCCTATCTACCACTGTGATAGAAGTCGTAAGTCTGAGTATACATAGTGGAAATATTTACGTCGAAAGAGTCGACGGAACATTTTTTGAGTGCTACGTGTAAGTTCTACGGCTACGCTGTAGCCGCGTAGTACGTAGTATCTACTCGTCTACGAGACCCTTGGGAACAGAACAAATTTTATTACTAACTGTTATATAATAAAATAATTATCCATAACTTATAAAATATGATTAAGATTGAGAGGAGAGCCAGGAGACTCATTAACGACGACCACCTACTATGCAAGAGGCTCCAGAGGTTCGAGCATCGCCGCAAATCGCGTTTTTATCGGATACATTTCGGTGCCTGTAATTCTAAGTTAACTTGAACAACATCTTAGACCACATACCATCAGATGAGATAGTAGTCAGAGGCTAACCTATCAGGTATAAAAAAAAGAAAACTCTAGTTTGAGATCTCACTCCGGTCTTTAACATGGATCGTACATAAATCTCTCAATGAACAACTTTCAACTGAAATGTGCAAAGCCACAACTCCACTTGTTCTCGTGATGTAAGCCCCAGTTCGCCAAATCGAATGATTGATTGATTGACGGCCGTTGTTCAATCGAACGTTGTGTTTCTGACGTGATTGACCGTTGCCCTTTGAAGTGAGAACTTTTTCAAAGCTTTGTTTCGTTCGAAATTCAAATTTGGCTTTGAGATATTTTGATGGTAAAGATTTTGGGGTTGTTTTAATGTTTCAATATAAGTTTTGATCAATTCAATTAACTTTAGAGCTCTTGAAAGCGACTGTTGAATTTTGTGCAAAAGAAAATTTGACGGAAGACAGCGCGGCGGCACCTTTAATAAGACTTCCGAAGGTATTACTTCCCTACCCTGTACGTGTTTGAAGTTTACGTATTTGTGCAGTATTTGTTCAAATAAGACTAAAAAATATTAAAATTATAGGGTTGCGTCATCAATGTCATCATACACAAGTTGTCTTGTTTGTAAGACAATGTAAGTTGAACGAGAAATGAGATGTCGCTCCATCCCAATACGATGGTTTAAAAATGAACAATAGGATAAATTTGAGTTACTCATTATCATGTTAGCTCAATTGGTCAGAGCATACCCCGGCTAAAGGGGTGGATGGACGCGGGTTCGAATCCCGCACATGACTTAAATTTTTCCTTTTGTAAATTTGTAATTTTGTAATGTAATCCGCAGAGCATCCGCTATTGCAAACAAAAAAATAATAAAATTTTGACGCATCTGACAGATATCAATTTTTTTTTCTAAATAAGTAAATTACAAGAAACATCTACCTGTCTGAACGTACATAACGATCATATCAGCTAGCAACACCAGAAAATTCAATCAAGTCCCGTGGGTGTTACCCATTCCAATGTTATGAGTAATACCAATTTGTATGGAGATTGGTGTATTTATGGCCGACATGACATTAACGGCATTACCCATTGCTACAAATGCTGCGTTCTGGAATTATGAAAATGTTTGGTTATAACATACATCTCATTCTTTATGGCGTTTAATAATAGTGACTATACAAGGTGGATATTAATATATCAAGGATACTGCGGGGGGTGGTGTGGAATCGGTAACTTAATGTGTTCCACTCATGTTTAATTTTCACACTCACAAAATCAGTAATAACTATAATAACTATTGCCTAAGCTGTGAGACGTCTACGAACCTGGTGTATCTACTCCATTCACAATTCACAAATTTTACTTACCTACATTATTTTTTAGCTAGGTGTGCCGTATTGTGTTAAGCCGCTACGCTACCGCGTCGCGCGTTATTTTGTCGCAAGCCGCCAAAGGCGGCCAGAGCAGAATATGTAAGTACACGAAACAGCTGTTTTGTTGTGCCTAGTATAGCCGGTCGTTAACTTCCCGTAGCGTTCTTACGTGTTTGAATGGAGTAAACCGCGGTTGTCGCTATCATGCTCACAGACCCCGCCAATGGTTAGATAATAATATGTACTGATTTTGTTTATGTGAAAATTAAACATGAGTGCAACAAATTCAGTTATCGATTCCACACCACCCCCCGCAGTATTGTTGATATATTAATATCCACGGTATATATTATGAAATGGAAAAGTTTGGAGAAGGCGTTTACCGCAACAGGCGGTCCTTACATTAATTTAAAGAACAGTTAAAATAGTTTAAGTAAATAATGTTCCTAAGATAGATTAAGTACATGGATAGATTAAGTATGAGTATTTTAATTTTAAACATATTGTGTAGGTAAGAAATAAAAGCTTATCATTTTATTATATATTATGCGAGTTTAGGTAGTGAGATAGTTGTCAAAGGCTAACCTATCAGGTATATAAATGAAATAAAAATAAACAACGGGACAATGCCGACAGCATGCTGGGCACGCTGTCTGTGAGTCTGCAATTACTTGTAGGTTGTCTAAATGCTTTCGTTGTAGTAGCTGTAGTGTTGTATATAGTTCGTAGTATTTTAATAAAGACAATACAGCCGGTAAAAAAAAAAACAATACGGTAACTTGACAAAGAACTGTATAGAGGTTGATTAAAATGTGTCCTCCTATTCAGCAAATGTCACTTCATGTTCAAGAGAAAGTTTTCAGCTCAAAATTAAAAACATTTATGTAGAAAATTTGCAACTTTTTTATTCGAGAGCATTTTGCTTTCATGAAATTCAGGGATTCCAAACGAGTGGTCCGCAGCGAGGGCTTCAACGTTTTTACAGTCGGCTTGAAAGTATTCAGAAAATGTAGGTATTAATGCTGAAAATTTCATTCATGGAATATTGAATTGTGAAAGGTTAAACAAAACATTTTTGTAGCAAGATGAGGATTACTTTCATTGAAGTAAAAAAAAACAGGAAAATGTTTAGTATTTTTATTTTTGCAATAACGAATTTTAGAAGCAGTAATGGCTCCGTGGCATTGGCTATGGACTGCCGCGCAGCAGGTCCACGGTTCGAATCCCGTAGTCCCGAAATAGAAAATGTGTCGCCAAGCTCCTGACGATGTGTTCCAGCAGCTGTCCTTGAGAGCCAGTAATTCTAGGTTGAGCCTACTGTTATCACCTTTGACCACACCATCACTTACTATCAGGTGAGATTGTGGTCAAAGGCTTACCTATCGGCATATAAAAAAAACGCATACTCCGCAGTTTACATTACAAAATTACTAGGGGAAATGTTATAGCTTAGTGGTTAGAGCATAACCCGGCTATAAGGTTTGATGGCGCGGGTTCGAATCGCGCACATGACTATAATTTTTCCTCTTATAATTTTAAAAATAATGTTTAAGTTAGTGTGTCTGTTACAACTTATGGTATACCTTTAGACAGGACATGGTGCGGGAGGGAATTTTGCGAATGCCCACCTGGCTAGCTACCACCCTCAAGTAGAAAATCTGTCACCAAACACCTATATAACGGTGTGTTCCGGCTGCTGTCCCTGAGAGCCAGTAATTCTAGGTTAGCCTGAACAACTTCTTCGACCACATCATCACTTACCATCAGGTGTGATAGTGGTCAAAGCCAAAGATACATGTGTAGTTTTCACAAGAGACATTTAACATCAGGTGGTCCTCGTGCTTCTCCCGTCAAAACACATAAAAAAATTAAAAAGAGTTAAGAGTTTTATTGATGAAACAAGAATAAAGCCCGCCAAGTGCGTGTCGCACACTGCGGGTTACGACGTTACGAGACACACAATGTGTTATCAAATCAAATCATTTATTTGTAAACATGTGTATACATACTAAACGAGCATGCAAAGTCTTATTATAAAATAGTCAGCACATACAAATTCGCCCTTAGAGGCATACAAATCTAGATTTTAAATTACATAGATTCCATTTAAAGATAATAAAAATACTTATTAAAAATTTTACGTACAAAATAATGATGTCAATTTTACTTAAATAGAAGACGTTAAATAAATTATATAAGATAAAAAATGTCAAATTAAAAATAAATAAAAATAATAATAAGTGTTATATGCATAACTATAGTAACATATTACAAAACGTGTATTACAAACTTGTACAAAACGCATAACAGCCAAAAATATATCCTACTAATATTATAAACGTGAAAGTTTGTAAGGATGTTTGTTACTCAATCACTCAAAAACCACTGAACGGATTTTAATGAAACTTTACAGTAATATGGCTTAGACATCAGAATAACACATAGGCTATAATTTATAAACATATTATGTACATTGTCGAAAATATAACGATAATTGTCAAGTAAGTAAGTAAAAAATCAGCCATATGCGAGACCACAGAAAAGAGAAAATAGTATTTTATATCTCTATGTGCGAGACATTCTGTCAAGTGTCACCCTCACATAATGTATAACGGAAATGTTTATCTCAATTTTTCTAAAAAAAAAGCGACAGCATATATCTATTTTTTATGTGTAAGCCATTATCGCCAATATAGTGAACCATATATACTATAAAAAAATAAAATTTATTTCTTATGCATATTCGGTAGTAAAAAATTGATCCTTTTCAAACTATTATTATAAAGGCAAACGTTTGTGAGTGTGTTTGTATGTTCATTACTTTTTCACCCTTAAAGGACTGGACCGATTTTGGTGAAATTGGGTATGATAGATAGCGAGATAAATAACTGTTTATTGAAAACACCATAATAACAACAATAAACTTATTACTAAAACATGAATTAAAACGGAGTGTATCAATGGGTGGTCTTACCGCTCAGGGCGATCTCTTCCAGACAATCCATCAACAATAGATATGGTCAAAATATTGGGCGGGGTTTCTTATGGTCTTAATAATTGTACATATAAATAACTGCTGTATAGCGTTACGTTTTCTAATGACAGTAATGACATAGAATGGGTACATAGAATGAAGAAATTTAAATTGTTCCTTGAGGTAGTGCGAGGATAAAGGGTTGAATAGAATGTGTACTGTAAAGGAGAGATAATATATGAGCATTCCGGCGACGACGAATAGGGAGCCACTTGAGCTTATTGCGAAAATCGGAGACATGATCATATTTGCGTAAGCCATATATAAATCTTATACTTACAAAAATTAATGGTTTTGAGGTAGATAAGGCGCTGGATTAACACATATTATGCATTTTATCGTCATCATCCATCAACCCGCGGGTGTAACCGCGGGGCGCAGCTAGTATAACCACAAATGATGTACCCTCTTTTATAGCCGAATTTATCTACGTGAGTAATCTTTACGACAGGAAAAATTATAGTCATCCCGCTCATCAACTACAATTTTACCTTTGGTTGTAATATTGTAATCTCAATTATCATAAATATCATAAAAAAATATTAATCCGCGAAGCATTCGTTATTGCAAAAATAAAAATATAAAAAATTTCGTCCAAGTGCGAGTCGGACTCGCGCACGAAGGGTTCCTTACCATTAGCTTTACAACATTAGACTTCATATTTTAACCTTTTTTTGTTTTAACGTGCGCGAGTCCGACTCGCAATTGGCCAACTTTTTGTATTAGTTGTTATAGCGGCAACATAAATACATCATCTGTGAAAATTTCAAATGTCTAGCTATCACCGTTCTTGAGATACAGCCTGGTGACAGACGGACGGACGGACGGACAGCGAAGTCTCAGTAATACGGTCCCGTTTTTACCCTTTGGGTGCGGAACCCTAAAAAAGAGTTATCACCGTTGGTTTTAGTAACAATTTAACAACTATTTCTTGGGTTCTATTTAAGGTGTATGTAAGGGGATTGTACACTGCACGCGGATGTCAGTCCCGTGGGGTCGACGAACGACACGCATGACCTAACGACCTACATACCTCCAGGGTTGTAACGCGCGCTTACGGAAGTTCAACGAAAAATAATTCTACAGGTATACAGGGTTATTGGTAAAATGCTAACAACCTCTTAGGGTTAACTTCTGCTAGTCCTTACAAAGATTTTAAAATTATTTTTTTGCTTTTGTCATTTTTTATTTTTTTGTGTGTTTTTTTTGTGTATTTGACGGATTAAGCACGAGGAACACCTTATATTAAAGGTATATTATGGTTGTCATGTACTATTTCATATTTTTTATTACTTTGCTCAATGTAAATATTCCAAACTCTATTCAAAGCGGCGCTCTCCAGTGTAGCCGCGGCGGGCGCTCTTTGTTCTGAAGTAATAAAAAATATAAATAATAAATTAAATACACAAGAGACATTAAAGATCAGGAGGTCTTTGTGCTTATTCCGTCAAATACACATAATTAAACACAATAAAAATATCATCTTAAAATTTTAGTTAGGACTAGTAGAAGTCAACCCTAAGTGGTTATTAGCATTTTACCAATAACCCTGTATTTTGTCCAAATGTACATTTTATCAAAATACAAAGGTCTTATAGTAGCATTAGGTAAGTACGTTTACACTGTAAGGGTGTTACAAATTAATTACTTACTAACTATTCAATAAAATTATTTTTATTAATTATTAAATTACTAATAATTAAAGTTTTTAAAATCTTTACAGAATAGTACGCATTTTCGAAGATTTAATTTTAAACTAACTTCCAAAAAAGGAGGAGGTTCTCAATCAGTCTATTTTTTATGTTTGTTACCTTAGAACTCTGGACTGGGTGAATCGATATTGAAAAATATTTTTTTGTTTGAAAGGTGATGCTTGTCGTTTGGTCCCTTTTTAAATTTCATCAAAATCGGTCAAGCAGTTTTTGAGTTATACTAAAATACCTGAAAAATATTTACCTGTCTTGATGATATAGTCGTTAAAAATGAATCATAATCGATCCCGTAAGTAGCAAAGGTCACTAAAAAGTGTGACTTTTTTTTCCAAAATATGGTACCTATTTCAACACCCTAAAGTGTGAAATAACTTGTTGAAGTCGGTACCAAGCGCACAGTGTTGTGATAATAGGTACTTTCGAACTATCATGGTACCTACTTCAACAAGTTATTTCACACTTTTGGGTGTAAAAGTCGGTTCCATTTTTTGCTAAACATTTTTTTTATAAAATATGTGGGTATCTTCATCTTGTTAAATAATTTTCGGTATTCCATTATAAATATGTAATGACCTACAATATGGGCTATTTTCTGGAATTTTTAATTTATTGTTTGTTGATGAAATTAATCTGTACTTTTTCTAAGGTGATAGTTTGGGTTAATTTCAAGATTTTACTTGTACAAGCGTATATTATTACGCACGAATAAAGCAATCCGTAGAATATATATTGACGGTACTGTAAGAGTTTTCCGTTCTGTAAGGCGGAATTGTCACTAGATATATTTTTATATTTTTTGAGTGTTTTATTAAAATATTAATTTAATGTTTTCTTAAAATATTTTCACAATATTTGTCATTATTAAACATATATAACTTGCCCAACTTATATATGTTTAGTAATAATATTTTAATAAAACACTCAAAAAATATAAAAATATATCTAGTGAGAATTCCGCCTAATTTTCCTGTTCAGTCGACGTGACGTCACAAACACCACGCAGCCAAAACGGAAGAGTTTTCGACGCGTATCGCTTCTACACGAAGCATCCTCCGAAGATCTTGAATCTACAAGCGCACGATCGAGAATGTATCGGAATTGTTATTTAAAAAATATTTATATATTTTTTAAATATTCAATTAAAATATTAATTTAATGTTTTCTTAAAATTTTTATTATTATTAAATATGGATTTCCGCAAAGTAACGCCTGAATCTATTCAATATCTTATATATGTTTAATATCCCTATACATTTCTTTTGTAAGATGAACAAACTGTCGAATTCTACGCTCTCTCCCCACAGGATAAAAAATTAAATCTTCTGTGATCGCCTTTTAAGTCAGAGTCTAATTTGAAATAGAAAAAAAAACAACTGTTTCATTTATTAAAACTGCATGCGGATGTCAGTCCGGAGAAGTCGACGTACGACACGCTTCGACCTACTTACAACAGGGTTGGCACGCAAGGTAACTCACGTTCAGCTAAAACTTATGAATATCAAATTTGATGGAACAGATAGTACGAATCCGTCAGTGATTGATTACCTTATATTATTTAAATTACAAAGAATGGACAAACGCTGACGGGCCCAGGTGGTAAAAAAAATTACAAAAAATGGAACTTCAACAACCAAATGTGCGTAATAACTTATTGAAGTCGGTACCATGATAGTTCAAAAGTACCTTTTGTATATTTTTATCACATTATTGTGAGCATGGTACCGACTTGTACCGAAGTGTTAATAGAATCTTACAGGGCGGCAACGCATTGGTAACGCCCCTGGTGTTGCAAATGTCCATAGTCGACGGTAACCGCTTACCATCAGGTGGACCGTCTGCTTGTTTGCCACTCTATTACATAAAAAAATCGGTTCATTATTTGGTAATTTGTCATTTTAGTGACCCTTGCTACTTACGTGATCGATTGTCATTCACTATCAACGACTATGCCATCAAGATAGAAAAGAATTGTTCAGTTAATGGAGTGTGACTCAAAAACAGCTTATGTGGTGTGTAAAGTATGTGGAGGTAAACGTGTAGGTTCCACTTTTATGCTGAACTAATTTGGATAAATATTGGAATATAGATAGATTAGATTAACAAAGGATTATTTTTATCACAAAATTTTTATCACTGACTACGCGGTGAAGCCATAGGGCGTAACAAGTATATACGCGTATGTATAGGGGCGGATGGTGTGGTGTTCTTGGAATAATTATTTTTGTAATACATTATTTTTGTTATGTAAAAGTATATCCTGTGTCCTTTACCCGTATTTTTATACGATCTAATTTTATTTATTAATTTATCCATCTCTGATATGCTAGCCTATCTCACCTGATGCTAAGTGATGATGTAGCCAAAGATGTTATTCAGGCTAACCGAGAATTACTGGTTCTCAAGGACAGCTGCCGGAACGCACCCTTAGGTGCTTGGTGACAGATTTTCTACTTGAGGGTTGTAGCTAGCTAGGCGGGCATTCCCTTTTGCGAATGCCCGCCTACCTAGCTACCCTACCACCATGCTATAACGTCTGCCATCCTGAAACAACCACCAGGACCGACGGCTTAAGGTACCCTCCGAAGCATGTGCGTTTAAACATAAACATACATACACTCATTCACACTCTACATACTTATACAAAACATAACCTAATATTGAATATATATATATATATATATATATATATATATATATGTATATGTATATATATAATTTACATATTTTAATTTTTAATTTTCGTACTTATTCTTGTACTATTTATGTAACTAGCTTTTTTCATATACAAATTTTAGTTCTCTGTAATTCATCACTTAATCACAATTATCTTGATACGGAAGAGCGTGACCCTCTAACACAGGTATGTTAATACTTAAAAGAGATTCTCAAACATATAAACTGTAAATTAGATTAAGTTTACTGAAATAAATATTTTGTATTTGTATGTGCACGCTTAATAGTAATGTCACTAGCGCTCGCCCATCCAACTCAAGCTAGCGGGGGACGTTGCCTAACTTAGCTGATCGGTTACGAACGGCTAAGCAAACTACGTTACGAGCGCTTCATACACGTATATCTACTCTAATATCATCTTATATTGACTCAATATTTTGTAATAACGAAGATGTCAAACGGGACCCAGCAACGGTAAGCGTACCTATATTGAACAGGTCGCGTGACTTCAATATTCTAATGCGCGACTATGGTAATATGAGCTCGCTCTACATGTACCGGAATTGAGGAAGGAACTGATATTACCTGCACGGAATGAAAATATGAATCGTGTTTACTCCGAATGAACCTTTTGGGGGTCGAATTGAAAGGAACAGAAGTCCAAGTCACACCCCTACGGTTCTACAAATAAATACACACATTATTGTTAAAAGAAAATATGTCAAAATCATTATCTACGAGGTCAATTCCAAGTTTTAATATTGAAATATTCTTCATTGTACTGCCACGTACAGCGTAAAAAAATTAAAAAGCCACTACTAGAAGAACGGGCTAGAAACTTGGGTAATTTTTTTAGACGTCTTTTAACAATGTGTTGCATACTGTACTGTATCAGCTGGATCGTCCACTGCTGAACACAGCCTCCCCTATTAAGTGGGTATTTGCCGTAATCCCCACACTTGGCAGGCGCTTTGGGGATCGCAGTGGACGATTCTTAAGAAGGCGCTGCTGCCCACCTTCCAGTATAATTATTTCCTTAGTCGCCATTTACGACACCTACGGGATGATATGGGGAGGTGCAATTCTAACCCGGCACAGGGATGTGTTGCATAATATAGTAATATCATTACAATATTTGTTTACATTACGAAGGTGACAGGCGATATCTTGGCATAGGCGAAACAATCCAAGCATTTTGTCGTTTAAGAAATCATAAAGTATGTAGTAAGATTTTTAAATCCTATGGTTGTAGTGCATGCTGCGAATGTCCGCCTGGCTAGCTACCGACCTCAGCTAAAGTGAAAAATCTGCCGCCAAGCACCTAACGGTCGTTTCCGGCCGCTGTACTTGAGAGCTAGTCATTCTTAGTTAGCCTGAACAACTTACTATCCTTACATTAAAAAACTTTTAACAAAAAGAAAACGATTTCAATCAGAAATATTCTTAAATAAAAAATGCACCAAATGCACCAAAATGTATATAAACCAAACCATCATTTTTGTTCAATTATTTACATCGACAAATGAAAATGAGAACATCATCAATGTAGTCGAAGCCGATTAAATAAGCATTATTAGGGATAACTCAAATACTCGTCAGAACACAAAAAAACAATACAGTCGTATTGAGAACCTCGTAATTTTTAAGGCGTTAAAGAACTGGGTTATTTAAGTACCTACTTCTTTCTTTACACATACATACACCTATAGTATATCAACGGTGGAAAACTGCCAGCATGCTGGACACGCTGCCAACTGGTAGTGGGCTGCAGCATTCGCCTGTGAGTCTGTAAGCCATTACAGAATGTAGGTTGTATAAATGCTTTCGTTGTAGTAGAGGAAGTATTCTATCATCTATCTAACTAGTAGTATATTATTATTTTCTCTGATTTTGAGGATAAGGAAATTAAGGTTACCACCACGTTACAGCGCGTTGATATGAACTTTATTTCATAAGCACTAAGTATCATTTTTGTACTCACCAGCGAGTGAATTTTGCCTACTTTGCTACACGCACTCTCCTTCCATCCACCATTTTGTAGTCCAACAAGAAGATCCGTACTGTGGTGGTACAGGCTAGTGTGATCGTCTAAGTTAAGAGTTATGATATATTGAGAAAGGATTACTTGATTCAGAGATACGAAATCATGGGAGAGCTTTACTTAATGTGATTGTAAATCATCACTCATGTCTTACACAAGTTTTATGTCAGTACATAGGCCGAATGTCCATAAAATAATCACTTTCATATTCCTCCTGGCTTGCTTTAAATAAGAGAGGTCAACAAGTAAATTAATTAAAATAGTTAATTAAATTAATTATATTAGTGTACGTCACAATACACGTCCTCTCATCTGAACCGACCTATAGATTTCTATAAGCCTGGCCAGGCAAACACAAATTTTGTGTTGAATCACGTGATATTTGAGATAAACATAAATCCATGGTTTTAAAAGGGCTTGCTAAATCCGAAGAAGTAATTGTGCGTGTGTGTGTAAATGACTAGACTTTGGAAAGGCATCGACCTAATCCAACAGCTTACGGGCCGTGAACCCTTGTCATTGTTTATACGCTAGAGTAAGCCAGGTGTAATTGTATTTCGATATTTGGTTTAGCTTTTTTCTTTAAGGAGAAAGTATGATTTATTTTATTTACAAAGTATATATATATAGAATACTATTTTTCTTCTGCACGCAATTTTTTTTTTCATTCTGATTTTCAGATATCCTTAACGCTCCTCCAAGATTGGTAAGCTACAAGGACACACTGTTAGGTGCTTGGCGACAGATTTTCTTCTTGAAGGTGGTAGCTAGCCCGGCCATTCGCAAAATGCCATACCACCGTGCGGTGAAGCTAAAGGTGGCGATGGGAATCGAACCATGGACCTGCGAAGCGCAGCTATGGACTTAATAATAGCGATAGCTATAACCGCATGGCTATTATTGCTTTAAAATGTATTGAGAAGAGGTTTTTTTTCGTTATTAAATGGCAACCAGAGAAAGAAGTATAGATAGTGCCATCCACGAAGACGCGATCACTCTTCTTCTTGATCGCTTAATCAAAGTAAAGCAACCTCTTGCCGTGTCTCGATTAACGCAATGTGAACTGGGCTACTCGTGTGCATCGTACCGCTGTCAGCTCGCGACTGCCGGCCGGCCGCTCGGGTCAGACCCCCACACCCCGCACCCCGCGACGTGCCGCGACTCCCTCTGTTGAAGAAGAGGGGGGCGCGTCTTCGTGGATGGCACTATCTATAGAGAGTTATGAAGTTGTCGTAAACTGCTGAAGCAAACATCTTACAGCTAACCGTTTCAAGCTGAAGTTAAGTATTAGCTTAATGCAACAAGCTATATCTTGATTTAGCCGTGAATAAATAGTATTCACCTAAGTTCAATCCTCTGCTACTGGCTTGCTACGCATAAAATTATTACACAATATGTTCTTGTGTTGATTTTGTAAGTAGAAGATTTTTTTTATAGTCTACATTTAAAAAAAAAATGAACTATAAAACCTCAAATTAGAAACTGTGGAAGCCTGAAGGGTTTCTATGAGCTAGGTAATTTAAAATAACAAATTACGTACCTACATAAGATATGTAATCTACTTAAAGATAAGAGTTATTTAGTAATATAAGTTTCATAATAATCAGTACCAGGCTACCAGCAGACACTCCATACATAAAGGAGATGTTGGTAGGAAGATAATGTGTCCCCACTCACCCTCGATTCCTACCACAAATAATTCAACAATCACCTTCCTACGCGACATTACGCCACGACGAAGCAATGATGGGTCAGTGGCATTGGCTATGGACTGCCGTGCAGCAGGTCCATGGTTCGAATTACGCCGCGGGCTTGAGCTTCATCGCATGGTGGAAGGGCATTTTGCGAATGCCGGCCTGGCTAGCGACCACTCTCAAATAGAAAATCTGTTGCTGAGCACCCAACGGTGTGTTCCAGCAGCTGTCCTTGAGAGCCAGTAGGTTCTAGGTTAAGCCTGTAAACACCTTCGATCACATCATCACTTAGCATCAGGTGAGGTTGTGGTCAAAGGCTCACCTATCAGCAATCAAAAATAAAAACGATGTATTATGGGTTAAGTTAAGGCTGAAATTGTCTTAAATGCAAAACACCGAAGTGCGAAAACGCCTAACACTGATGTCGTTAATTGGCTGAGGAGCAAAATGCCTAAAACTCAGATGTACTAAGACGTGCAGCTGATGACACTGGGACATAGATTACTTCATAGTTACTGCGCCCACGTAAGTGCCAAACTAAGTGCCGCAAACTTAGATTTGCAGTTGACGAGAGCGCTCCTTGCAAAGACAAACTAATCTGCAACTAGAATTTTCGTAGTTCCTTAGTCCGCCATCCGCAAATATAAGTTTGTGACTTAGTGTCCTATTACGCCTACGAAATAAAACCCTAAACGCCATGAGTAAATACTTGGGTATTTACAAACGGTGAAATAGGTGACCTTTTTGACTGAACGTATAAAAAACTTCAGAAAAAAAAAGGACTAACCTCTGCCTATAACAGATGCATTTCGTCACAAGTCACGAATTGCACTGCGCCCGTCCCCTTGAGACATAGTTGTTAAGTCTCATTGTGCCTGTAACTTCACTGGCTCTCAAGGACTGCTGCCGGAACACACGGCTTTTACTTGGCGACAGATTTTCTACTTGAGGGTGGTCGCTAGCCAGACGGGAATTCACAAAAAGTCCTTCCACCATGCAAAATTAATGCTAAGCATGTTCGAAGTATAGATTCAAAATCATCAATTAATAAAAAACGAGTTTGTTTTAATCAAATTTTGAGCATGACGAACGTTGCTTTGCCGCATAGTGGGACGTCAATTTGGGCATGCTCGTCTGGCTAGCTACCACCGATCTGTCACAAAGTACCTGTCTGCTGTTGTTCTTGAAAGGTAGTTATACTAGACTAAGCTGTTAAGTTATTTTACTTACCAACAGAGAGATGGTGCTCGAAAATGAATCTACCAAATGTAAAAAAAAACGACTATATATGTATACTGCGGAGGATCGATCCAACTTTTTGGGGCCTAAATGAAGTCCGTTTGTCTATTTAGGTTTCGACGCAAGAGTGGCAGCCCTATATGTTGTTGGTACTCGAGAAACGAGACCCTGCCGTGCTGGTATTGCCGAATATAAAAGCAAGAATAGCCCCGAGTTTCTTGCCCGTTCGCTCGCAGTGGCTCTATACATTTTTTGCTGAACGTGGCAATACTATGTAGAATATTTCAATATTAAAATTTGTAATTGACCCTCAAAAGAGCGTCGTAGTCGCCTAAATCGAATAAATGATTCTGAATTTGCATTGAATTTGAAGGTATATTAAAAACATTTTTCATATGCATCCGATTTGCATTTTCAATTCTATTTAGTCATACATAAGACAATAAGTCACAAACTTGTCAATGCGGGTATCAAAAAAAGGAACTACTAAATTCATACTACGTTTGTTTGATGCAGAATGGTTTTCTTTGAAAGGAGCGCTCTCGTCAACTGCATAGATAAGTTTGCGAAATCTAGTTTAGGCCACGGCGCGGCGCTAACGTGGGCGTAGTTTACGTAGTAACTATGACGTATTCTATGTTACGGTGACCTCAACGCCTACGTAGGGGCGTAATGTCGCGAATAAAAGCGTTTGTTGAATTAATTGTGTAGGTACAGCACGGTCACAATTGATTTTTTGAAGCACTTGTGGCTCCGCAGCTTCATCTTTACCGATTATCTAGGTTATGCTTTGTCCGCTGTGGTCATGATTTGGATGGGTGACCGCTCGTGGTATTTACTATTTGTTAACTACGCTGTAAGTACCTCAGCACGTTTTTGTTATATTTTTGTGGCGAGGCCCACCTGAGGGATAAACCTCTGCCTATTACAGATGCATTTCGTCACGAATTGCATTGTCACCTTGAGACATAGTTGTTAAGTCCCATGTGCCTGTAATTTCACTGGCTCTCAAATACTGTTGCCGAACACACCGTTAGGTGTTTGGCGACAGTTTTTCTACTTGAGGGTGTTGTCTTGGGATGACAGTCGTTATACTCATAGCATGGTGGTATGACATTAAGTTAATGTCCGCCTGGCTAGCTACCACCCTCAATTAGAAAACTAATTAGAAAACCTTTTGCCACGCACCTAACATATAAAGTATGGCAGATTTTACAGATTTACATATATAATATATACAGCGGGTATTCAAGGCTCTCCAAGCCAGTCTCCATTCAGGATATACCTGTTTACATTCGACCCCATAACAAGTAATACAAGGTTTGCGTAACAGCAGTAATAAAAAGGGAATCTCCTCTAGTCACTCACCCACAATAAGGTGCTTTTCGTTATTTGTTGATTTCTTGACAAATATTTCTAAATAGGATTAAAGCACTATCACATGCTGAGCGAAAACCACATTTACAAACAATTATGGTAATTTTAGACCAACCAGACTACCAGAATTCATCTGCTTGAAAAAAGCTATTTTTCAAACACTCATTTCTCGTTTTTTTTTTGTTATGCCTGATAGGTTACCCTTTGACCACTATCTCACCTTATGGTAAGTGATGATGTTGTTCAGACTAACCTGGATTTGGATTCAGACACTGGCTCTCAAGGACAGCTGCCGGAACACACCGTTACGTGCTTGGCAACAGATTTTCTACTTGAAGGTGGTAGCTAGCAAGGCGGGTATTCGCAAAATTCCCTACCACCATGCTATAAAATATAACTTCTATATTTCTAACTATAAGCACTATCGCGTATTAGGCGAAAATCACCAATTACCGATGACTGAGTCGTTTAGGCCCACAGCGTGAAGTCCCACCCAGGACAAAAATATTGTGCTGTGAAATTTGTTGATGTGTTTTTGACTAACGTTGATATATTCTTTGCATATATACGTATATCTAATCAAGCAAAAAACTCGTTAGATCAAACTATTTCAACGATTTTTCCTAAATTTTACAACACCTTCTCACGATGCAACTTGGAAAATATTCACAAAACGTCCTGACTTCAACTCCATCTAATTAAAACAATTTCTACACCCACCATTGTGTTCCACGTCTGAAAGAGAAAAATCTCGTCTCTGTAGACTAAACATTGATTGCGTACTACAAAGCGACTGAATAGACACAAATGACGTAAACAACTCGGATCGTGCTATCGGGAGTGATAAAGGCTTCGAGGAGATCGAAGTCGTTCACTTGTTTTATCAAGCTTAGATCTTTATGGAATTACGAATAAATATCTTTTTTTATTTTTTCATGCCTGATATGTTAGCCGTTGACCACCATCTCACCTGATGGTAAGTGATGATGTGGTTGAAGATGTTGTTCAGGCTAAGCTAGAATTACTGGCTCTCAAGGACAGCTGCCGGAACACACCGTTAGTTGCTTGGCGACAGATTTTCTACTTGAGGGTTATATATAGCTAGCCAGGCGGGCATTCGCAAAATGACCTACCACCATGCTGTAACGACTGCTATCCTAAGATAACAACCAGGACCGACGGCTTAACGTGCCCCCCGGTTTTCTATCAGAAGGAAATCATAAATAGAAAACAGAAGTCGCAGGTCACTGACCAAGGGTAATGTATCAAAAAGACAGGCGACCCTGCCTCGACGAGTAGCAATTATCTAGCAGAGGTTAGCGCCAGCCCTTTGGCTGTTTGTTTTGTCTATCAGACGCCTCGATAAATCTTAGTAAAGATTTCATGCGATTCGTTCCCCTAGACCTCAGATTTCTACTCCAAAAGGTAGAAATATGTATCCTCATACGAATAAAGTACTTATTATTTTTCATTTGTTCTATACAGGGTTATTGGTAAATGACTAACAACCTTTTAGGGTTGACTTCTGCTAGTCCTACCAAAGATTTTCAGATGTTTTTTTTGTGTTTTTAGTTTCAGACAGTACAAGAAAAACTTATTGTTTTAAGTTTTTAGTCTCATAGTAAAAGATGATGCCTACCCCGAGCCAAAAGCGCCCGCCGTGACAACACTGGACCACGCCGCGCTCCCTCTGAATAGAGTTTTGAATATTAACATCGAGCAAAGTAATAAAATATATGAAATAATACATTACAGGCATAAGAGATTTTTACATCAGGTGGTCCTCGTGCTTACTCCGACAAAAACCACATAAAAAAATAATACTAAAACCTATAAAAATGTTTGTTAGGACTAGCAGAAGTCAACCCTAGTAGGTTGTTAGCATTTTGCCAATAACCTTGTATATAAAAACAGACTAAACATTGAGTAAATGGAATCAAATAACGTAAACAAAATAAAGCAAAGCTATTGGGAGGAATAAAGGAACCAAGGGGATCAGACCCGTTCGTTTACATGTTTAATATAGCGTTGGGGCTCTTTGCAATACCTAATGGGCAGATATTTTTACGCGTTATGTATATAAAGTTATAATATTACTTTTAATAACTGTAAAACGTATGCTCTTTAGAAGAGCATGTGAAGTTATACTCGACCTCGTGTGAATAGATGAAATATTTCTTTACAAAACGGGGAGAATAAGTAAAAATAGGGAACTATGCTATTTTTTTTTGTGCCTGATTGATAGAACACTATCTCATCTGATGGTAAGTGATGATGTGGTGCAAGATGTACAGTCTAACCTAGAATGACAGGCTCTCTTGCCGGAAAACACCGTTAGGTGCTTGGGGACAAATTTTCTATTTGAGGGTGGCAGCTAGCCAGGCAAACTTCGCTGCGAGCGCTTCAAACGAATGACGATAACGAATTTCTAAAATGTTTCTTTTATACTTCGCTTGTTAGCTGTCATCGAGCCGTCGCGATGACTGCTTAGTATTGTTCAAAAGTGGTCTTGATCATAGTTTTGGGACAGAATACAGAATAACCCAGCAAAATGTACTAAACAACAAGACACTTAAGTCATACTGAAGGTCGTGTGTTAATTAGAATTTGGTTTTAATATTGATGTATACAGGTTTATTCGAAAAATGCTAAATACTCTTAGGATTGACTTCTGCTTGTCCGTACAAATATTTTAAAATGTTTTTTTATGTTTTGAATTTTTTTTGGGTTTTTATGCCTACACAGGACCGCGCCGTGCTCCCTTTGAATAGAGTTTTGAATATATACATCGAGCAAAGTATAAAAAAATTTGAAATAATACATACACAAGAGATTTTTAACATCATGTGGCCCTCGTACTTATTCAGTCAAAAACACTTGAAAAACACAAAAACTTAAAATGTTTGTTAGTACTAGCAGAAGGCAACTCTAAGAGGTTGTTAGCATTTTACCAATAACCCTGTATAGTTGGCCATCTATTGAGCTTCTTTACTTTCTAATAGGTTTAGCAAACACCATTTTTACTGCGCATAAAAGTTTTCCTTTGTGCTGTATTAATAGCGTTTGATACACATAACTAATTTTTATATATTGTAATTGAACGATTTTGAATAAGACATATTATAGTAAACAACTCGACAGTATGGTAGTAATATAAAATCTGTAACTGATATTATGTCCAACCCCACGATGCAGAACAGTGTATTTGCATTTTTATTAGAATATGCAGAACTTGCTCACGACCTTGAATAGACAGATTTCTGTTCAGACGTACCTACTTTATATTCAGAGTGCTGAAATCTCTGTTAATATTTGAACTTCGTGTTTTACGGCATGTCTTACGATTATCGTCTGAAGAGATTTGACATATCCGTTGTATTGAATCATTGATCAATTGAAGGTAATACAGCTTAATACTCCAATGTACACAATGATTGCCGCAGAGTACACTCAATCCGGAGTTCATCAAAGTTTTTTTCAATAATATATACCTAATGAGATATATCTATGTAGTATCTATTTGAAAATGTTAACCAAGTAAGAGTCATCAATGACAGGTGACATTACTCCAAAATAGTAAATTCATAATGGCTGCCATACAACGAGCTTCGAGACTATAAATACGACACATGTGTTTTTTATTGCTGATGAGCACTATCTCACCTGATGAATGATGATATGGTCGTAGATATTGTTCAGGCTAACCTAGACTTACTGGCTTTCAAGGACAGCTGCACGAACACACCGTTAAGTGCTTAGCGACAGATTTTCTACTTGAGGGTAGTAGCTAGCCAGGAGGCCATTCGCAAAATGCCTTATCACCATGTTGTAACGACTGCCATCCTAAGACAACATCCGGGACCGACGACGGCTTAACGTGCCCTACGAAGCACGGAAAACGGAAGCTTAGTATTAATGTCACTAGCGGTCACCAATCCAAGTCATAACCGCGGCGGACGTTGCTTTACTAAGCTGATCGGTTATGAACGGCTAAGCACACTACGCTATAAGCGTTGTAGATATACGCATGTTATTTTGCTGTAATTTCTTTTTTTTACATTGCATATGTTTTCAATGGTAAAGTTACTAGTGTTTCCTTAAATGTGACATTGTTTTGAGAGGCTATTCGTTAACGTTTATACCTACTGGAAAAATTTTAACCAATTTCCAAAAAAGGAGTAGGTTCTCGATTCGATTGTATGTTTTATTTTTATTTTGTGTGTGTTTCGCGATTACTCCGCCAATGATGATTTTTTTCTTTGAGGTGGTTATATATGAATTTCATCAAAATAGGTTGAGTAATTTTTAAGTTATAGTCAATTAACTGAAAAATCAAATGACTCCCGCTGCGGCTTGTACCTGGTGCAAAGGTTGGCTATCGCAATTCAACGAGGTAATGCAGCCAGCGTTATGGGCACCTTTGCGCCAGTTACAATGAGGGGCGGGTTATTTGATTAACTAATTATATTTTTGACCGTGGTGAAAATGTAATTTGGTGTGTTTATATGTTTAATTTTATAATTTAATATTTATATTTGACTATTTTAATTAACTGAATAATGTATTTTGCTCACCTGGGTTATTTATTGGTATTTGCTGTTGTCGATAATAAATAGTATTCTACGCGTGTGAATGATTTTGTAAGCAGTCTGCAGTACAAAAAAAAATGAAAAAGCAAGTTGCCTCAAAAAAAAACGGAAACAAAGTCCAACATTGTAATGTGTATAATAACTTGTAGCAGTCCGAATCAGTGTTTTGAATCAGCGTGGTACCGACTTCAACAAGTTATTTCATACCTTTCAGGGTTGGAAGTGGGTTCCTTTTTTTGAAAAATATTTTCCATCTATAATGATATCTGTTGTAAATCAGTACTTCAGTACTATTTAATATTATAAATGCGAAAGTAACTCTGTCTGTCTGTCTGTTACGCTTTCACGCCAAAACTACTGAACCGATTTGAATGAAATTTGGTATGGAAATAGCTTGAGACCCGGGAAAAAACATAGGATAATTTTTATCCAACTGCGCAAAAAGAGGTTAACATTTTTGCACGATAACCGACATATGCGCGGGCGGAGCCGCACCCGGCAAGCTTATTTTATATTTATTGCCATACATAAAAATATCTTACGAAAATTTTTTTTTTTTTTTTTTTTTTTTTTTATGCCTGTTAGGTTAGCCTTTGACCACTATCTCACCTGATGGTAAGTGATGATGTGGTCGAGGATGTTGTTCAGACTAACCTAGAGTTACTGGCTCTCAAGGACAGCTGCCGGAACACACTGTTAGGTGCTTGGCGACAGATTTTCAACTTGAGGGTGGTAGCTAGCCAGGCGGGCATTTGCAAAGTGCCCTACCACCATGCTGTAACGACTGCTATCCTAAGACAACAACCGGGACCGACGGCTTAACGTGCCCTCCGAAGCACGGAAGCGCTCAGTAGTAATGTCACCAGCGGTCACCCATCCAAGTCATGACCGCGGCGGACGTTGCTTAATTTTGCTGATCGATTCAGAATGGCTAAGCAAACTTGGCTACGAGCGCTTCAAAACTTTTAACTTACATTTTAGGTACTGCAAGTCTGTTTTTGTGTCTAGTAAGTTTTTCAGTCACTTTTGAATGTATAGATATAGATACATATAATATGACCATAATAATATACTCCTTATTTTTTTTTTTTTTTTTTTTTTTATGCCTGATAGGTTAGCCTTTGACCACTATCTCACCTGATGGTAAGTGATGATGTGGTCGAGGATGTTGTTCAGACTAACCTAGAGTTACTGGCTCTCAAGGACAGCTGCCGGAACACACCGTTAGGTGCTTGGCGACAGATTTTTCAACTTGAGGGTGGTAGCTAGCCAGGCGGGCATTTGCAAAGTGCCCTACCACCATGCTGTAAAGACTGCTATCCTAAGACAACAACCGGGACCGACGGCTTAACGTGCCCTCCGAAGCACGGAAGCGCTCAGTAGTAATGCCCAACCAGCGGTCACCCATCCAACTCATGACCGCGGCGGACGTTGCTTAACTTTGCTGATCGATTCAGAATGGCTAAGCAAACTTGGCTACGAGCGCTTCAAAAGTAAAATTCCTTTGTATAAACATCTTGCTAGAACCTATACCACGTCTAAGACTAAACTTCTTTAATGCACGTGCCCTAATTCCCGACGTAGAAAATCTGTCGCCAAGCACCTAACGGTGTGTTCCGGCAGCAGTCCTTACAGGCCTGCCAGACAAATTACAGGCACATGAGATTTAACAGCTATGTCTCAAGGTGACGGGCGCAGTACAATTCGTGACTTGTGACGAAATGCATCTGTTATAGGCAGAGGTTAGTCCGCTTAACATCAGGTGGGGCTTGAACTTGTTCCGTTATAATGTACAGGTATTGTGTGCATTAGACGCACAACTGGGATGTATACCATCTTAGTGCCCTGCCAGGGTTTCATACAATATGTTCTTTACTCCTCTCTTATAAATATGTTGTTAGTGTAAACACATTATGCATAGTATGTTTTTTTGTTCCCTCCAGTGTATTAGTAAACATTTGGAAACTGTGCCTGGTAAATGGCAACATGCTCGCCCCCTATTACACCAGTCAAAACTCAATTGGCCAATCGTGGGTGTTTACACACCTCAGCCTACCCCTTCGAGGAATGCAGGCCTGATGATTATATGTATGTAGGCGTTAATGGTACTGTCGCAAGTAAAAATACTGAGTGAACGAGGCACAATAACTAATGTCTTGGGGCAATGAGCGCAGTTTATTGTTATTATGCATTATAGTGACACTGCATCACTATAATGCATAGGCTTGAGCTTGAAGCTTACTATTAGACTAACTTGTCAGACCTATCACTTTAAAACTTATTTTTTTTTTTATGGGATAGAAGGGCAAACGAGCAGGCGGCTCATCTGATGGTAAGTGATCACCGTCGCCCACAATCATCTGCAACACCAGAGGTCTCGAGGATGCGTTGCCGGCCTTTAAGCCACGTACTAATCTTTAAGTACAACTTACAAGTCTCGATAATAATAATCAGAAATATTTATATAAAGTTTTTCTAAGGCTCGGGTTTTCAATCACGTCTTCTTATATAGAGGGTTATTGAAAAAATGCTAACAACCTCTTAGGGTTGACTCACGGTTGACTGCTAGTCATATAACAAACATTTTGAGATGTTTTTTTTTTTAATTATTTTTGTGTGTTTTTCAATGAATAAGCATGAGGACCACCTGATGTTTAAAGTCTCTTGTGCCTGTAATTAATTATATTATAATATTTTTTATCGTTTGCTCGATGTAAGTATTCCAAACTCTATTTAAAGAAAGCATGGCGCGGTCAGAGAGTTGAAATACTAAAAAAATCTTAGGGCGCGGTCTAATGTTGCCGCGGAGTGCGCTTTTGGCTCGGAGCAGGCATAGTCTTTTATACGTTCATTCTAATATGTCTGTTTGGACTAGCAGTTTAAGTCAACCCTAAGAGGTTGATAGCATATTTCCAATAATCCTGAACATAAATGCATGCATGCATTGGCCTTTTGCGTCTATTATAGACGATTGCGGTCAGTGTCTGACAAAAGTTGAACATTTAGTATTTAAAATAAGACGAAATTTGTATGGAAAGCACCACGAGCACTCTATAGGCTTAACAACAGGCACAGGCTTGTCCGTCTCGTCACTTAACAATTAAAAAAGAGAACAGTCAGCGAAGAGGATAAAGAAAGCCCCGGCGACAACGGCGGCGGGCGCAAGTCACTATCAGAGGATTGCATCGGGTCATTGAGCACGGCCGTCGCTCCGCGAAGGTTTTCGCAAACCGATGGCCTGGCTTTGTTTAAGTACATGTATACATCTAGTTTACCTAACCAGTAGAAGACACTGTTGTAAATGTGGAAAACACATATAGATACAATGTGCAAGAACGTTGAACGTTTCATTTTGCCCTAAAAAAATTATGAATACTGTCCATGGAGGCGGCGTTGATGGCATATCATGGTCATGTATGATCTCTTCTCAGCTATGGCCTGATAATGTGGGGTAACTCGGTTGAGGTAGACGGAGTATTTATGGCGCAGAAACGATGTGTGATGGTAATTATTAGGGCTTAGTTTCATGACAGCTGTAAGCCCTTTTTCAAAAAATGCAACATACTTCCTTTACCATGTTTGTATATTAAAATATTTTTGTTTTTGCCAAACAAAACCCTGAATATTTTCTGGATCACAGTGAAGTATTTACCGGTCAAAAAGATCTAAGTTTGTAAATCTTTTATTCGAACCTCCTGCCCGAAAGGATTTATACAAGCGAAACGCTTATTATATGTCGCTATCCATTTATAGCTGCTTACACAATTGCATAAAAATAATATCTGGAAATAAATGTGAAATAGAATTGACTGCATGGCTGCTAAATAATTGTTTTTATACAGTTAAGGAATTTAAATAATATAAATGAAGTAATAAATGTATAAATAAGTGTAATTAATAAATCTAATTATGTAAAATATAGGACTAGTTTAAATTTCGATGTAACTGCATGAAATATTTGAATGTCTGCTTGCAGACAGAGTACAACTGTGTGTAATAATATTTTTACTTGTATTCTTGCAAATAAACTATTTGATTTGAAAATCATTAATTCGATTGTAGTATCTAACAAGCAATTATGAACGCGAATGCCTTTAGATTATTAATCGGATGGTAGTATCTACCATTAGTGATGTCTACTGTACACAAGATAGATACTCGCCACTGGCGCAAAATACCAAGAGCAATTACTATTAACACATACACATCGAAGGTAATTATAACAATATAAATGGACGATATCATCTACGGCGAATGCTAAGAGTTCAAGTCACGCAGGCACAGGCATATAAGGAAATATACTTCTTTCAGTTAACTAAAAGTAACTGACGAACTACGTAAGTAGATTTTAATAATTAGTCGTTCTTGAACGATCTACTACGTAAGGCAACGTTCGCCGCGGTCATGACTTGAATGGGTGACCGATAGTGGCATTACTACATGTTACCACTGAACACTTTCCTTAGTCTGCGAGTTACTTGGTACGCCATAGATTAATTCTACGGGTGCCATAGCCATACCAAATGAAGCTATTTAAGTGAGTATTACCAAACTACAAATTTAAATACATACAGGCTCAACCTATTATTCGGCGGTAGGTGAGCTTTGGTCTGAGAGCTACTTAAACCCCATAATGGTCTTGGAAAACGGGATAGAGGTCAGAGCCTGGGGGACAAGGTGTCCCCGCCACAGCATAGTCTGAGAGCGAAACATCTAGATATCTAGATAAAAAAAATAGCGGGCTAAGTCGCGTAATAGCTAGTAGAATAAAAAACATTTATCATAGCCTAATATTCCCAAGCGGGTACGAAATGGCTGTTTTTGTCATAAAAATATTTGACTCGTAATATATACTACACAGTTTGTGATTACTTAAAAGATGTTTGGACTGGTTCGCCTCTGCCAAGCTAACGCCTGTCACCTACGTAATGTAAACAAATATTTAATAATTTAACTATATATAGTATGTAACACATTGTTAAATATCTTAAACTGCGATCCCCAAGGCGCCTGCCAGGCATAGGGATTATGGCAAACGTCCCTCAATGGAGAGAATGTGTTCTGCAGGATACAGTACTCAGCAACCAAACCCAACTGCAATGGAAACTCATGCAATGGACATGATTGAAGCTCGAATATGCAGGAAAAAAATTAACCGGGAACTCAATTTATTATAAAACGACAGGTTTTCGAACTGACTGATGCATGGATTAAAATTGCCTAAAACAAGCCTGCAGGAATAATATAAACAAAAATAAATGACACGGTGATGGTTACATATTTCTGCCTTTTGTAGTAGAAACATTAGGTCCGCGGGGTCCAAGCGCTTGCATTTTATATAAAGATTTGTCAAAGTGGCTGATAGAAAAGACAAAAGACCAAAGAGCTGGCGCTTACCTCGGCCAGAGAATTAGAATTGCCATACAACGAGGTAATGCTGCCAGCCTTTTGGCAACTCTACCCGTGGACAGTGACCTGAGCTCTATTTTCTACTTATGCCTCTGGGTAGAAAACAGAGCTCACAATTTTTAACATTTTTAGGTCATAGATATATAGACATAATTTAATTAATTAACAGATTTACCTAATGACGTTGCGATAAAAATCTTAATATCTTTAATAATAAAAAAATTTAAAATAAATGATACACATAAATTTCGAGCACTTAGAGACTTCAATTATGAATGATAAACTTTAAGCCTGCACCGAGGCAGCAGTACGTAATTGTAGTTCATTTGATCCCGTGCTGTATCTTTATTTCTTAATTTTGAGTTCTGCAATTCATATATATAATATTTAAGGATTCATTCTATAAATCATACAATTTAGAAACACGATTACTTAAAATTTCCTCGATAGAAACAAAATCCAAAGTTATATCTAAAAAACTAAATAAACCCTTAGTACGGCGTAAATATTTCACGGAAAGCCATCAGTCTTTGATTAATAAAAAGATCAATTTATTTTCTATAACGTATACACGTTATATTTTCTAAATAGGTATTCGTTTTTATAATACAAAGGAAATACCTAAATTCACGCACGTTCCGTCCATTTTAGCCAGAGCCGCGACGCTTCCTCCCTATCCGCTTCAGTACCGCTGCGGCCGTCGGACGGGGAACACGTATCGCTTGAGTTCACGCACGGTTTTAAAAACTATATTTGAGTTTACGTAACGATTTTGTTTATTTACTATGGGGAACAAAGTAAACAAATCAAAGAAGTGAAGAGGTTGGCGAAAAATTAATGCAAATCGCTTCCATGAAGAAATAAAGTAGGTAAAGTTCATATATTTGTTCGTAATTTTACTTACCCCAATATGCATTTATTTTAAAATCACACTGAAATGTTTCAAACACAATCAAATTTATCTTTCAAGACTCCTCCAGGCCGAGAGTATGGAAAACATAGAGAATACTCTTACTTCGTAAGTATACTCAACCTACATACCTATAACTGCGTAGGTAGTTTAAAACGAGTATTTACTTTATTTCAGCAATATTTACCTACTAAAACGAATTCAAATTTTACCACTATTTTTTCTATTTATAGGGAAAATGTAAGGGAATACATTTGAATCATGTGATGACGCGATGCAACAAATATCACTACAGGCAGAAAATTTTGAAAGAAAATTCTATGCTTCGTTTGTATCACATGTAATACTTATACAATTATTATATTATACCTTCCAAGTTTGGGTACTCAATTAAATCTAATATTTTAATTAGATTTAATTGAGTACCCATAATCTTTAAAATTTTCTATTTATAGGGTGAATGTACCAAATGTTGGCATTTCACAGCAAAGCACATATTTTGATTTATGTGATGACACGCTGACAGAAATACCACTACAGACGTGAAATTTTGAACACAAATATTTTTTACTTAGGTAACTGTACCTAGTTCTGTACCTAGGTAAGTATAGTAAATATACAATAAACAAAACTTTTAAAAACTCTTTGACAAAATATAAAACTGACTTCCCAGACGTGAATGAACATATTAAATCTATACGTTATAATCACTACGATATGTACTGACTTCAACAATAGAATTCACACTTTTTTGTATTTGGAACACAAGGAACTTAGATGGGTATAAGAAAAAAATAAATGTTGGTTTTGTGGCGTGAAATAGAAATACATTTTTAAAAAAGAAATACCAAACCTATACTATATTTTTAAATATAGACCTACTTTTAAGTAGGCCATCAAGATAAAGGAAATTAAAAGAAATTACAATTAATAAATAGCTCAAAAAAGTTGTTGATTGCGTAAAAATGGCCAGCGTTAGTTGAAATTAATAATAGTTACTAATATTCGTAGCCCATATTTCCGTTTTGTTTGGCAAGCAATCAATCATTACTACATTTCATCCAACTTATATAATTCAAGTACACAGATTTTGTTTAAACAGTGTGCCGGGACACTAAAAGTCAATAGAATAAATTAATTCAAAAAAATGTCTGCTATTCACAATTTCGCTTCGGTCTTTTTAGTTATACTTTTAAATTGTCTATTTTACAGCCGGGTCTTTTATATATATAAATTAATTTATTTTATTGTTCAAAAAGGGTATCATTAGATGATACTTCGTGAACTGTCAACTAATGGTACGTTTACAAGTCATCTGATGAACCGATGACTTGAACGTACTTGAACGTGACGTGTTTAAAGAAATAATATAATAAATTTGATTTCAATTGCTAATTTAGTAAACCATCTAAATATTTCCGAATTTCCAGGGTATTGGATGATACGGATTGTAAAATTTACCACACTCCAGAATTGTAATTCCATAAAAAAAACTGGTTAGTTTTTGTTATGGAATTAAATTATCAAATAATAAATAAAAAGTTCCTTTAAAAACTATTTGTTGATATATAATGTTGTAATATATAAATTAAAATATCTGTTTTATTACTGGGTACCATATACACAGGCACAACATTTTTGTCTTTCAGCGGAGGAAGAAATAGATGATAACATGAATTACTCACACAAAGGAAATAATGCCTTGAAGTAAGTTCGATATTGATCATGATGGTTTTATGTGTCCTAGTAAAATTGTTTCATGATTTATCTGTGTACATTAAGCATAATACTTACATATATTTACTTCGAAAGTGGTGATTGGTGGTAACTTTGTTTGCTCTGAGATAGTTTTTCTCTGTGTTTTAATGTATATTTCAAATATGGTTATGGTTACACAATTATGAATTTAAATAAACGAAGGTATGCTTAACCTTGTTTTTAGATAAATAAAATGAAATATATTTTGATTTAATTAAAATTTGTTTAATTTTTAGGTTTCTACGCATCAGTTGCCTGGTGAATCAGATCAAGAGAAGATTATATAATAATAAAACCAGAAGAAAAAGTAGAAGAGATAAGAATAAGTGGAAATAGAGTTGTGGTATTCATGTATTTATTTGAACAATTGCAGGAAATTTCGCAGCATGACTCTCCATTTAGTTGCAATTTTAATCATTTAAAAGTAGTCGGAGAAAAAAGAACAGGGTTTGTATCAAAGTACGGGTGTGTTTGCAAAATGTGCAACGCCAAATTAAGTTTTAATAATTGTGAAAAATCCAATAATAACAAAGAACTTGATCTCACCGAAAATGTGGTAGGTGGTTTCATATCTATAGGTGTAAGATATGCAGGTCTAGAACAAGTGTCAGCCTTACTTGATATACCTTCTATGTTGGATCATTTGCCAAGTGTCACGCAAGAGTCTGTGAAGTATGGAAACGGCAAAAGAAAAATGTATTGAAGAAGCAGCAAAAGAAGAGTAATATTAATGCAGACGGAGTACCTATGATTACCGTAGTTGCTGATGGATGTTGGTCAAAAAGATCATTTAAAAACAAATATAACGCATTGGCGGTTGCTGCGGTAATTATTGGTTACAGAACAAAAAAAGTCCTTTAAATTGCAGTTAAAAACAAATATTGTATGATTTGTACACGGTCAGAGAACAAAAAAATCCCAACTTAAAAATTACGAAGTATCCTCAAGTGGAATGGAATCCGTAGCAATAGTTGAAGGGTTTAAACATTCCTTACCAAATCAGGGCTTGATTTACTCCAAGTTAATTGGGACTCCAGTACATATAAGAGCATATTAGAAGCAAAACCTTATGGAAACTTATTGGTAGAAAAAAATGAATGCACTAATCATCTGTTACTTTTGCACGAAACTAGACGAATTAACCAAAAACACCTGCAAATATCGCAAAGTACTTGGAAAAAATATACTGCACATGCGTAGATGTGTTAAAGAAGTTGTCAAACATATAAATTCAAGAGATTCAAGTTTCACCCAAATAAGTAATTGAATGCACCAAATCACGTTTTCAGAAATCACAAACTATGCAAACCTTATTTCTGCCAAATTATAGATCAAAATGAACCAACAGAATTAAAGATTTTGTTGCTGAAATGAAGTCTAGTAATATTTTTGCTGCTATCATGAAAATCATGTCCAGATTGGTAAACAATGCTAAAAGCCTAATGACTACTATTTATATGATGTAAATAGTAATATAGTAGAAGTATTAAACAATGTTATCGCGAAATTTGTTGGCGGTAAACGAATTCATTATTCAAGTCGACAGTCTTATACAGTTCGCTAACTACACCGCTAACCACTAAATAATCGTATATTTGCAAAAAGATTTTAATGCAAAGTCCTAATCCTATTGTTAGACGCTTAGAATTTAAACGCGATAAAAAAAGAATTGATGATTTAAAAACGGAGATCATCAAAATCTTTTGTGACAAAAAAGTGTACAAACACTACCAATGGCAAATATTATGGCGAGTCTTGTCAAAAGCCAGATCTAGAACAAGCTGAATTTGATTTTGCTAAATCAAAACTTATGAAGAAAATTAATCTTTCTGATGATGGTCGCCAGTCACTTAAAAAAAGAACTATTTTGCAGGCAGATTCGATTGAATGGCACCAAGAGAGAAAGTTACGCCTTACTGCGTCTACTTTTGGAAAGGTATGCAACAGAGGCCTTATAAAATGTGCACCTCTAGTAAAAAATCTTGTAAATGTGACTGGTGAATAAAGCCACGTAAAATCCATTCGTTATGGCAAGGAACACGAACATATTGCGTTACAACAGTTTGCTTAAGTACTCAAACTCGACAAAGAAGCTAACTTCAATGGCATAAAAAATGTGGCTTATTCATCGATTCTGAACTGCCATTTTTGGTGGCAAGTCCAGATGGATTGATATATGATAAAATCATTGAAATCAAGTGTCCGTATTCATCTAAAGACAAAACAGTAGAAGAAGGAATAGCAGAAATCTGGAATCAGGAGAGAAACGGAAACTTGATATGAAATGGATCCTATGGAATCTCTAAGGGATCTTTTTAAAGAAATTGATATATTAACTTTACCGAGTCTGTATATATTTGAAAATATTATGTATGTTCGGAAAAAATTGAGTAAATTTAAATTAAATAGTGACAACCACGGTTACAACACTAGGAATAAATATAAAATAGCAGTACCAGGTTTTAGACTAGCAAAGATAAATAAAAGGTCCTTTTTAGGTAATTGTGTGCGGTTTTATAATAAAATTCCTAATCATATTACAATGCTCACAGAAGGAAAATTCAAGTTTCATGTGAAAAATATTTTGATTAAGAAATCATACTACAAAGTTCGTGATTACTTAAACGACAAAGATGCTTGGAAAGTTCCGCCTCTGCCAAGCTATCACCTGTCACCTACTTAATATAAACAAATATTGCAATAATCGTATTATATTGTATATAACACATTGTTACAAGATGTTTAAAAGAATGGCCCCGAGTTTCTGTCCCGTTCTTCTCGCAGTGGCTCTATAAATATATTTTGCTGAACGTGGCAGTACAATGTAGAATATTTCAATATTAAAATTTGTAATTGACATTCATAAGAGCGTCGTAGACGCCTAAATTGAATAAATGAATTTGAATTTGACAATAAATAAACAACATGATTTGTTTTACCAGGTGCAAGGTCAGCTACACATCACTAGGAAAGCAATTTGTTTATTTGTTGTGTGGACTGAAAAAAATATAAAAATAGAGAAAATAAAAAGAGATGATGAATTCTGGGAGAAGAATATGGAAAAAAAAATTAAAAACATTTTACTTCGATTGCCTGCTATCAGAAATTATTGATATTGATTCAAGGCTAGACAGAAATTCGTGAGCCAAAATATATTTTAGATGCAATAAACAAAAAAAACAATTCTTCCCGCGATTCTAATGCCTGAAACAAAGCGGGAAAAAAACTTAGTTATTTTCTCTTTCTGACTTTTATGTTCCTTGCCATAACTAACCAAATACCTGTGTAGTCAACTTCATTATCAGAAATTCAATCGAACCTCTCTGCAAAAACTTTAAAATTTATGAACTATTTCATGTGAATAATGTGTTATCTATGATCTGTAAATGATTTGCCGCTAATAATCTTCTCTTAAATTCAAAAAAGACGAAATGTTTAAATTTTTCTTTACCAAATGTTACTTAATGTTGAACTAAACATTAGGCTTGGCCCTAATAAACTCGCTATTGACAATACGACAGTCTTCTTAGGAATCAAAATGGATCCAACTTCACAGTGTGATCCACATATATGAATGATTAATCCGGAAGTCTTAGTTTGGCTGCATATGCAGTTCGTAAGATAAAACAGTTAACAGACGTAGCTACTTCTCGCCTAGTTTATTTCGCGTACTTCCACAGTATTATGTCGTATGGTGTATTGCTGCGGGAAGCTGCTGCTGAGATAGAGACAATCTTTATCTAACAAAAGCATGCAATTCGAGACAATATGAAATTAATCCTTGGGAATCTCTGAGGGATCTTTAAATAAATATTAATATTTTTTACTTTCCCAAGTCTGTATATATTTGAAAATATTATGTATGTTAGAAAATAAGTGAATTTTAATTAAACTGTGACAATCACGATTACAGCACTATAGTCTGTTTTTTTTAACAAACGAGTACTGAGTATGTCTCTTGCACATTTCCGATATTGAGAGATTGAGATGGGTCATTGCCGTCATTGGTCAATGCCTTTGTTCTTGTTTTGAAATTGTTAAGGGCCGTTCATATTGAATACTTATGAACTGTAGTGTAGAAAAAATTACGTCATTATTTTATGATTTAAATTTGCATACTTAGTTTATTTACTTCAATTCTTGTAATGTTAAAAAATATCGTCATTCTTCTGTTGAACTTTCTACGCAGGTAATAGTCGAAGACTCAACTGAATGTCACTATACATGTAACTACAGCGTTCATGTGGAACGGACTTTATGTTGTTTACGTGAGCCAATAGCAACGCAGTAAAATGTTCAGTACCCGTTTGTTAAAAAAACAGACTATAGGAATAAAGATCAAATATCGGTGCCAGGTTTTAGATTTACAAAGACAAACAAAATATCCTTCTGAGGTTATTGTGTACGGTTTTATAATAAAGTTCCCAAACATATTACAACGCTCACAGAAGGGAAATTCAAGTTACACGTGAAAAATATATTAATTAAGAGATCCTACTACACAGTTTGTGATTACTTAAACGATAAAAATGCCTGGACAAATCCGTCTCTGCCAAGCTACCGCCTGTCACCCACGTAATTTAAACAAATATTGTAAGAATTTTATTATATAGTAAATGTAAAGCATTGTTAAAAGACGTTTAAAAGAATGGCCCCAAGTTGCCGTCGATGCTTGCCCGTTCTTCTCGCTGTGGCTCCATACAATTTTTGTTTGCTGACCGTGGCAGTACAATGTAGAATATTTCAATATAAAATTTGTACGATAAATGACTTTGACTTTGAATAAAGCATTTAAATATTGAAAATCATGTCACATCACTAACAATCACTGAAAAAATTCGGTTTAAAGTTTGTAAAGATTTCTACTATTCTCTTCTACTACTAAATATCTTTCGATTTCTTATTTAGCTGATTTTTTCAAGTAAGTGCCCATTACTACGCAAATAGCCGAGATTGCTGCGTAAGTACTATTAACTATTACTATAATGTAGATTTATTAGGTGTCTCTCAAAAACCTACTAGGGGATGTAAATTACTCTGTCCAAAAATATACCAACATCGGATATTCTTGGTGATTATTCGTGGTCGCACATAATATACCTACGTATGTATATATATACTTTACGGAAATCGATTTAGTACGTCTACTCTGAGTGAAAAATTTAAATTTGAAAAGGGTCGATCACTGGGATTTTTACCCTATTTATCTACCCGTTCTGTATTGTATGTACCTACTGACGTACCTCGATGTCGTGGAAAAAGGTTTTTTACGTGAATAAGAATATATTCAGTAACAGTATATAAATAAAAACTAGTCGTTTTATTATGTATATATATAAATAAGTAGCACCCTAGCTAGTCAATTGGAAATTGGTTACGTTTACTTGGAAGAGTAAATTATGTATACCTACTGAAGTACCGATAAGTCAGAAATAAAAAATAATAAATGTGGAAAAACGTTTTTTACCTGAACATATTCAATAAAAGTATTTGAAATGTATTGTTTTATTTTGTAAATAAATATTAGTAGCACCCTAGCTAGTCGAATGGCGCAGCTCGGCGCGGCGGGTCAGCGCATAGCTATTTAGTTGCTTGATCTTGTTGGCGGCAGCAGAGGGGGCGCGGCGGCAGCGCGGCGCGCGGCGTCACTGTGTGCCTTACTCACGCACACATACGCGGAGCGCATAGAATACCTGAAATCGCTGAGCGCCAGAAGCTCGGTACCCCCTTAAGCTAGTATACAAAATAGGCAGATGACTTTAACAGATTCCACCTAAGTTTACTAACTTCGTAGTATAGAATGTAAAAGGAAAAATGACGCAGCGAGCTTTTCAAGTTTCTGAACGGTTCACAGATTTCAGCAAAATACGAGCGAATAATACTAGTTGAATATTTTACGTAGATCCGTCTACGGTTTACAGAAACTGTGGAATTTTCGAGGTTAAAATTACCTTTTGGCGGGAAATCCTTTTTTCATTTTATTTATAACTAGTTGCGCCCCGCGGTTTCATCTGCGTGGTAACGGAATATGATGAATTTACTTGGTTCAATCAACGGCTAGGTTATCGGTCGATAACCTAGCCATTCTAGCCTAGTCGAGGCGAGCAATTGTGGACAGTATAGTTGTTATGCGTAGTTGCTCGAGCATAGATTTATTTGTTCTCATGGCAGTCCATGGTATGCGGAGCATCCTACGCCAACACCACATCTCAATGGCTTCTATCTTTTACCGTTCTTTTTACTCATGACACATTCCGACCTGTGCCGCCACGCCGTGCACACCTGTCTACAGCTCCGCCAGTATCTCCCAGTGAGACCGCAATAGTCCCCGCACTATTGCCGTCTCACTCGGGTCATCGTTCCGACGCTAGTTGCAGACCAGTGCCTTGGAATACGCAGCCCTGACGAAGTTTTTGTTTTGTGTGCAGAAGCTGAGCAGCCGCCGAACGCCGAGCAACGCGAGCTACGAGCTCGCCGTGCCGTCGCGCAGAGGCGCTCTAAGACGTCAGGCATTACCACCTACCCAAGTCCCTTGTTTCGGACGAACAACATCATATCGGGCTGGTGGTCTTGTTTTGACCGCACTTTTCGGTGCGCATTTCACCACTTTACTACCCGACACAACATAGTAACAGACGCGTAACAACACACTTTGTGCTGTTAAGCGACGTCGTTCAGGCGTGGGGTAGCGTCAGCCAAACCCGTCTGAACGATCAAATCCGCCATTTGCTGCGGTCGCAGTGTGACACCCTACGGTGACAACGGCCACTGTTGTTGTTCTGGTTTAACCTTGCACCGTGGCCTTTCCCGCTTCACGGGTCAGCCGAAGCAAGCTGGGCTCCGGGATTACTGGCCTTGGGGTCACCCCTAGTCAACCCCGGAGTAGCGCTTAGGAGCACCCCTCTCCGCCGAGAAAAAAGCTCGGAGAGGGTACACAACTAGGGCACACCTTAGGTACACACTCCCTCTCACACAGTGAGCTCACAAGGTGTGTGAGGGAATTCAAACCCTTGATAGGGCGTCCTGAGTATTCCCCTCAGGATGCAGTCCCGTCCCTCTAACGGTGAGGTGCAGGTCCTTCAGACCTTCGCCCTCCGCCACCCCGATCTGTATGTTGCTCACATGCAACTCCTCGAAGAGGAAGCGAGTGCCCGCCTCACGGACACTCTTATTGCTCCCTCCGGGACTTCAATCCCGGAGGCCAACGTCCCTCCTCTGACCCGGTCCTTCTCAGAGGACAGCCCGCTTTCGCCCGCTCCGGGCCCGGATAATAGACGCACGGTGGCAGCCCCTCCCCGTGAGAGGTCTCGCTCGCGCTCACCGATCGGGAGGCCAGCGAGCACCCGTCCCTCCATCGCCGTTGTCGAGCCCACTTCGGACTCCGAAACGGAGATGGAAGTAGATCCGAGTCGCGCCTTACGCACTGACTCGGACTCCGATAACGACGGCTATACCGTCGTTGACCGCAAACGCAAGCGTGCTCCTAAAGCCGCTAGTTGCGCAACTTCCGCCCCTCCCGCCAAGGCACCCGCTAAGGCCCCCGCCTCCGGCAAGAAGCCGACCCCCGCCCCGCGCCCCGCGTCTCCTCCCTCCGCTCCGGCCACCACTGCCGCGTCCCCTCAGGACGCGAGCGCGCGCCGCGAAAAACCGCCTCCGCCCCTGTTCATTCAGGACAAAACCAAATGGGACATGCTGTCCCGTTTAGTTTCGGATCGTGGGATCCACTATACTAATGCCCGCTCCACGCAGCAGGGCATTAAAGTCCAAGTTTCCACCATTAGCGACCACAGAGCGCTAACTAAACTCCTCCGCCACGAGAGCATAAGTTTTCACACTTATGCGCTCGAAGAGGAGAAAGTCCTCCGAGTGGTCATCCGCGGTGTGCCCAAGGAGGTACATACCGATTCGGTATGTGCCGACCTGAAGGCACAAGACTTCCCCGTACATGCAGTTCACCGCATGTACAGCGGGAAGGACCGCAGCCCCTACGATCTAGTACTCGTAGTACTAGATCGTACTCCTGAAGGCAAGGCCATTTTTAATTTAAAAAAGGTCTGTGGCCTCTCAGGACTCGATGTCCAAGCCCCATACAAGAATGGGAGTCCCTCGCAGTGCCATAACTGCCAACTATACGGGCACGCCTCCCGTTTCTGCTTCGCTCGCGCTAGGTGCGTTAAGTGCCTGGGCGATCACGCGACAGCAGCGTGCACTCGCACCCGGGATTCGCCGGACCCACCCAGCTGTGTTTTATGCGGTGCTCAAGGGCATACCGCGAATTACCGTGGCTGCCCTAAAGCACCTCGAGTGAACCACAGGGTGGCAAGGCATAGGCCGACCCGTCCCTCTTACGACCGTTACCAACGGGTAAGCCCTAAACTAACGGTAGTACCTGCCTCACAGGTAATACCCGCGCCGCTCCCAGCCCGTAACGCATGGTCTAAACCACCCAGTATGGTTAAGACCGTCGCTACCGCCCGCGCACCGGCCCGCGCGCCCGCACCCGCGCCCGCACCCGCACCCGCCCGCGCCGCGGCCCCTGCCCGCGCACCGGCCCCGGCTCGCCCCGCGCTCCCGGCACCCGTCGCCAACACCATTCGCGCGCCTCCCCGCGCCGCTTCCCGGCCACAAGCTCCACCTATGCCATTGATGGCTGCCCCTCTTCAAGAGGCAATCAACCTAGTCAGCGATCTGGCTATGTCGGTTGACATCAATGAGGTACAAGAGCTATTCCACAAGATGCAATACGCTCAATCCCCAGCGGACGTGATCCAATACACATTGGAACACGCGAATTTACTTAGCGCCCTTAAGCGCTTCGTTCCCCAGGCCCCTCCCCAGTACAACCACTATGGGTAGTACAACCGAACGCACGAAACCGTACTCAGTTTCGTTAGCGTCATTTAACGCTGACGGCCTCTTCAGACAACGTGACCTCGTCCACGACTTTTGTTGTACCCACCTTATCGATATCATATGCGTGCAGGAAACCTTTCTAAAACCGGGGAAGGCGAACCCTAGGTTTGCCAATTACAGAACGGTACGTGATGATAGAGTGAACTCCCGTGGGGGAGGCACTCTTATCTATTACAAAAGGTCCCTGCACTGCATTCCCCTACCTACCCCGACTCTTGTTAATATGGAAGCATCTTGTTGCCTCCTAGCTATGACTGGTCATCAACCTATAGTCATAGCATCCTGTTACCAAGCTTGCGCAAAGCCGATCGTCCGAGCTGACTTAGAAGCCCTATTCTCATTAGGAAGCGCCGTCATTCTGATTGGCGACTTCAACAGTAAGCACATCCTATGGAATTGTAACGTCAACAATCCCAGAGGTATTGCACTTGAAAACCTAATCGCAGAACTTAACTTTGACATAATTGCGCCCACTGAGCCCACTCACTACCCTTATATGGAAAACCACCGAGCTGACTTGCTTGACATGGCACTATTCAGAGGCGTAACACTCCGGTTACGCTCCATAGAAGTGGTTCACGAGCTTCACTCTGACCACCGACCCATTATACTGCGACTAGGTCCCGACCCAACGACTGACCTCCCCCGCCCCACTAAGACGATAGTGAACTGGAAGCAAGTAGGCGATGCCCTAAAGGCTATCAGTTCACCGGACCTAGACAAGATCCCTGACGACATCCTGACAAAAGATGACGTAACCCTTGCGATCGATTCGTTCACCAATCACCTCTCCACCGTAGTAGGTGCATCCGCAAAGGAGGTCATAGTGCCGGACGACCGGCGCCTTGTCATTCCAGCGGATGTGAGACGATTGGTGACGGAGAGTAAAGCAGTGACCCGACATTACGACTCTTACCCCAGTAAAGAGAACAAAACTAAGAAACGCCACTTTGAACGCATGGTTCAAAGTCGCATGTCTGAGTTGCGTGATCAACAATGGGGCGATAAACTTTCAAACCTCGTGCCAAGCCACCATGCTTACTGGGACTTGGCGCGAGGCTTGAAAGGAAGTAACCATAACGACATGCCTCCCTTATACAGACCAGTCCCACTAGTCCCAGCGTTCTTTGACGAAGACAAAGCTGAGTGCCTAGCTGATAGCCTAGAGGCTCAGTGTTCCCCTAACGTAGATCACGTTGACCAAGCTCACCTCGATTCGGTGGATGCTGAAGTCGAACGTAAAAGCTCTGTGGTCACCTCTGAACTCCCACCAATCACCTTAGCGACTTACGCTGAGGTGGAGAGACTGATCAAGGCCCTCCGACCGCGCAAATCCCCCGGTGCCGATGGCATCTCCAACAGGGTTCTTAAAACCCTCTCTCCCCCTCTCATCCATCTCTTAGTCAGCATCTTCAATGCTGCTATGAGCCACTGCTTATTCCCAGACACCTGGAAATGTGCAAATGTCATTGGCATTCACAAACCAGGCAAAAGCTCATCTGACCCCACCAGTTACCGCCCCATCAGCCTCCTCAGTGCCTTAGGCAAACTTTACGAGCGGTTACTTGCAAACCGTCTCCAGTCCCATGCTAAGGAACACCACCTTATCCCAGATGAGCAGTTTGGCTTCAGACCCGGACACTCATGCGTCCAACAGGTGCACCGCCTCACGGAGCACATCATTGAGGGCTTCAATAAGTACCCCAAACCCCAGACTACGCTAGCAGTCTTCCTCGACGTAGCGAAAGCTTTTGACAAAGTCTGGCACAACGGCTTGATCTACAAGCTATACCAATTTGGCGTGCCAGAACGTCTTGTGCTCATCCTACAAGACTTCCTTAAAGCCAGAAGCTTTCGCTATCGCGTGGAAGGCACCCTCTCCTCCCCCCACCCAGTCAGAGCCGGAGTCCCTCAGGGCTCCGTGCTATCACCTATTCTCTTTGCACTGTATACCAGTGACATCCCACGCTCTCAGCCCAAAGTATTCCTAGCCCAATATGCGGATGATACCGCCATTTACACCACTGGGTGGCATATCAACAGACAGTCCTATTTCGTCATGCAACGGGCCATCACCGAGATCGGTGACTGGTTCCGAAAATGGCGCATCGCGGTCAACCCAGCTAAAAGCACAGCTATGTGCTTTACTGAGAAGACACGCTCCCCTTACCCGAAACCGCTTATTTTGTTCGACGAACCCATTCCCTGGGTTCCTAGAACAAAATACCTCGGAGTCACCCTTGATCGTCATCTCACCTTTAACGATCACATAACAACCGTCCGTAACAGAGCGGCCTTCATAATGGGTCGCCTTGGTCCCCTACTTCGCAAAGAGAGTAAAATGTCTCTTAGTAATAAGAAGACACTTTACACTGCCTGCATCCGCCCCATCATGACTTACGCATCAGTAGTGTTTAGTCATGCTAGTGAGGCCCACCTTCATAAACTTCAAGTCATCCAAAACCGTTTTCTTCGTAATGCAACCGGCGCCCCGTGGTATATCCGGAACACCGAGTTGCATTGCGACTTAAACCTTCCCTCTTTAGCGCAGTTCAATAAGGACTGCGCCCGCCGATACTTTGATCGAGCGCCCCACCACCCGAACCCATTGGTTGTCCAGGCATCGAACTACTCGACTGCCTCTTCTATCCCTTTTTTCAAACCCCCCCGTCGCCGACCACGGCAGGTATTAGACGACCCGGATGACCCCATCGCAGCCATTACATTGGCAGCTTTAGCGTTATCCGCAAGTCGTCGAGGTAAAATCCCCAGGTGTGAGGTAATCAGAGGTCACACAATCAAACACCGAGCTCGCCGGCGAGCTCGAGGCAAAAACAAGGTCACGATAAATTGCTCTCCAAATAGTCAAAGAGTATTATTCAATAGGGCCCAATTGTGCAACACTGCAGTTGCACAGAGGCATTTTGCTCCGATCCCCCCCATGTCTCTCGACAGCGAGACAAGCCGAGGTCCGAACCACAGTGGTGCCCTTGAGCTCGCTGTCAACCCCTCCTATAATAGCGGTACGTTTTCGGCGTCCGCAGGAGACGGAGGTAGAAAGCGCTTTTCGCCTTCTACGCCCGTCTCGGGAGAAGTGCCTTCGGCACTTCTCCCTCCCGGGCTATTGTAGGGCCAGGCCCTCGCCCAAAACCCGGTGGAGCTGGACGACCGCACAGGCGGTAGCCAGCATCTATGTCCTCCCTAAAAAAAAAAAAAAACCGTTCTTTTGCTCGAATTGTCCACGACTCTATACTATTAAAGAAATATCGAGAATGCCAACTAAGTAACATTGGAGACCTTTCTGGCCTGTTATCTTGCTCATTGCAGCTTTGGCCATTTAGTCAGTTAATAAAGATCCGAGATAGATGGATTCGCTTACAAATTGTATATCAATATTCTTATATAATTCCCCGTTCTGGTGAGTTGACCGAGAGAATTACTTTGGTCTTCGACAAAATTATATTTATTTCAAAGATACGAGACGCAAAATAATTTTGCTGCCGAGTGAAACACACAATTTTTCACCTAAACTCAAGCGAGGAAAATGCTAGGTGCAAGAAAACCGCTTAGATGATGTAAATTTGCGTTAATTCAAAGTAAAATTTAAAGTTTTATCGCTAAAATTGGTAATTAACAAAGTATTTTAAAAACTTTTATAAATATTCTAATTTTAAAAACATTTTCACGCTAGGGGAACAATCTCTTTACCACACAGATTTCGAATGATAAACAACACCTTTCCAAGCTTGTAAAGTGAAAAATATATGTTGTGTAGTAGGTACGGAACCTTTGTTGTTTGAGCCCAACATGCTCTTGGCCTATATTATCCATCATTCATCATCAGCCGGAAGACGTCCACTGTTGAACAAAGGCCTCCCTTATAGAGTGCCATAAAGAATGGTTATTAGCCGCTTGTATCTTGTATGCTTGTATATTGTGCCGCAAAGTACGACTATTAGCTATTGACTACCCGCAAGTTTTACGATGTCGTCAGTCCATCTACTGGGGGGCCTACCAGTTGATGGACTGACAACATCGTAAAACTTGCAGGACCAATTCTACGTCTTCCGGTGTAACGTAGTACCCACTCGAGAACCTTCCTTCCACATCGGTTATCAGTTCGTCGAGCAATGTGGCCCGCCCATTGCCACTTCAACTTGTTAATTCTGAAAACTGTGTCGGTGACTTTGGTTCTTTGGGGAATATCCACGTTTCGAATTTTATCGCGCAAAGAAACTCCGAGCATAGCTCTCTCTATGGCTCGTTGAGTGACATTTATAGTAAATTTTGAAGCGCTCGTAGCGAAGTTTGCTTAGCTGTTCTGAACCGATCAGCAAAGTTAAGCAACGTCCACCGCGGTCATGAGTTGGATGGGTGACCGCTGGTAACATGACAACTGAGCGCTTCCGTGCTTCGGAGGGCACGTTAAGCCGTCGGTCCCGGTTGTTGTATTAGGATGGCAGTCGTTATAGCATGGTGGTAGTGCATTTGGGCGGGTCTGGGTTTATTCTTTAATAGTTGCTTTGCCTAGCTTGCATGCCTTGCGCTGCTTGTTTTGGATAAACTCAGGCCTTCCTTACTCATCCCGGATGGGTAAGGAGGCAACGGTCTTAGGGGAGAGCGCAAGTCGTGATGATCCCTAAGGCAAGTCTGACGGATACCTTCTCGTGGTGCTGCCTGTTATTGGTTTATTTCCTTCCGAAATAAACGCAACAGAACACCGTCAGGCGCCGCGTGTATTGTTATCTATATGTGTATGTATATGTATATATTGTTTCTGTATATATTTGTATTATATGTGTATATTATGTAGTTCACAGGGCTATTTAACCCCTTATTAGTAACCAAATTGAAAATGCTCGGTACAGACCGGGGCCGTAGTTAACTGTCTGTCATCTGTATTATACGTGCTAAGGTGCTTAGCACCTCTTTAAGACAGATGACAGAATAGACTTACGGTGTATAAATTGTAATTTTAAGGCAAGGCTACAGATAATTTGTCATGTTTATGAGTAGATGAAAAACAGTTTGGCGGTGTGTGTGTTAAAATAGGGACCCCTCTAACTGGCAAACACCAGCGCCTACTACTGTCAAACGTATTGTTACATAATCGAAAATAACCGCTGTCTTTTATTTGGTAGTGACCCCTGTTCCGATAACTCACGTTATTGGAGGCGGGGACAAACTGGCTGGACTAGTTCCAAAACCCCGATGATAAGTGTATCCTTAGACTTCGGGAAAATACCTCCAAGGTATTGTCAGTCTTCTGAACTCTAAACTTCCGGAGGCTTGAGTAGAAAGATTGAAGCCTGTCCAATTTCCCAACAAATAGCTTATGGTCACAATTTTTAATTATATTTTATAATTATTCTGTTTCATTGATTGTGTATTGTGATAATGTCGAAAGCCAACAGAGACGCGAAAGGGAAATTTGTAAAAGGCCCTTCTCAGGGCCAACTAATTGCTTCGTCTGAAGACCGCTCAAGCGGCAATTCTGAGTGCCGGAAAAACGCCCCATGTCAGGGTCAAATTTCACGGGGATCTTCTCGAGATCCGTCGGAGGTCTCCATGGGGGACGAAAGGAGGTTGGACGTAGAGTCCGTGTTTGAGGAGTCTGCCGACGAAGTTGACAGCCAGAGGAAGCGGCCTTACTCCTCGTTCTACGCGCCCGGCTACCTAGAGTCGGACACTGAGACCGAGGGGACGGTGGCCGCTAAGGTCAGTACGGCGCGTAGGGGAAGGTCGAAGGGCACCAAAACCGGCCCCACTCGGGAAGAATTTTTGAAGCCTATTCCGCTAGTAGAGGAGCTGGCGGAAGTTCTACAGTGTAGAAAGTTTAAAAAGGGTTCGGCCGCTGTGGCAGCCGGAAGTCTTCTCGACGTTGGAAGCGATTCCGATGTCCTTGCCGGAGTCGGTGACCTCAGCGGGCTAAACGCCCAGGAGCTGAGGGCTCAAGCAGGAGGGATGCTCGCCTGCATCTTAGAGGTTGCCAAAAAATCTGGCAACCTAAAGGGCGAGTTTGTTGGTCGCCTGAAAAGGTCTGCGTCGACTCTGAGGGAGGTTGTCGACGCACTGGCCAGCAGGAGTGAGGCGGAGGAGACGCGGCGGCTGAGAGCCGAAAACAGTCGCGTGCGCCTCGAGCTGGAGGCCTGCAAGGCAGAGGTGAAGGCGCTGCGTCGCGGCTTCACCGAAGCAAAGACCCAGGCGGCTGCCGCCACGTCTGCTGCTACAGTAGCAGCAGCAGCCGCTGCCGCCGAGACGCCGGCCCCCCCTGCTGTTGTACTGGGGGCAGAGCTAGTGGAGGAGATGACGCGCTCCTTGACAACCACGTTCGGGCAAATGCTCAATGCCCGACTCGCAGGTATCGAGGACCGCCTCCTGCCAGCGCCGGTTCTTCGCCCGCCTCTCAGAGCGGACGCGAAGAAGGCTGCAGCTGCGGTTGCGCCCCCACCCCCGAAACCAGTCCCTCGAAAGCGGGTTGTCCAGGCGTCGCAGGCTGCTGCCACGCCTTCGACTGCGGCTCCCATCGCCCCAATACCGACTCCAACTACTGGAACCTGGGCAACCGTAGTGAAGAAGGGGAAAGGCAAAGGGAAGGGCAAATCGTCCTCCTCAGCAACGTCCGCTCCCGCTCCTGTCCCAGCAGCTCGTGCCCCCCCCTCCGCCGAGAAGCCTAAAGTGAAAAAGGCTTCCGTTGCCGCCAGGCCCAAGAAGGCGAAGGCAATGAAAACCCCCAAATCCGCAGCTGTAGTGCTGACGCTGCAGCCCGAAGCCGCGGTAAAGGGGGTGACATATAAAGCCATCGTCGAGGCGGCGCAAGAGAAGGTCGATCTCCAAGGATTGGGGATCGAACGCATCCACTTCCGCCAGACGGCCACGGGAGCGAGGATGCTCGAAATTCCTGGCTCTCAAAGCGGCGACAAAGCGGACAGGCTCGCGGAGAAGCTCCGTGGTGTCCTGTCCGAGGTGGCCAACGTCTCGAGGCCCGTAAATTCAGTGCAATTGCACGTGACGGGCCTGGACGACGCCGCCACAAAGGAGAAAGTGGCGGCGGCGGTCGCCAAGGTGGGCGGCTGTGACGTACTGCACGTCAAAGCCGGAGAGGTACAGCGAAGCTTCGGCGGGACCGGCTCCTCCCTTGTTTCCTGCCCGATTGCAGCAGCCAAAGTTTTGCTGGCACAGGGCAGGCTTTTGGTGGGGTGGAGCTCGGTGCGAGTGGTGGCACTGGCGGCGCGTCCCATGCGCTGCTTCAAGTGCATGGGACTCGGCCATACGCGCCCTCAGTGTCCCTCGTCGGCAGACAGGGGGGACCTGTGCTTCCGTTGTGGAGGCGCAGGCCACAGGGCGGCGAGCTGCCAGAGAAGGGCCCCACACTGCGCGATATGTGCAGAGTCGGGGCGACCAGCCGAGCACAGGATGGGGGGACAAAACTGTGTCCCCCCAAAGACGAAGGGAAAGGCCGCCAGGACCCAGGCCATTCCCCGACCGGCTGCCAGAGCCGCCCCTGAGGTTGTTCGCCGTGCGGCGAGCATGGAGGTTGTGACGTCCGATTAATGGATCAAGTCGGGCAGCACAACCTCCTACAGACGAATTTGAACCACTGCGTCAGGGCTCAGGATTTGCTAATGCAGTCCCTGGCGCAGTGGCGGATCGATTTGGCGGTCGCCGCGGAGCCGTACTACATTCCCCAGTCCCATCCCTACTGGGCTGGGGATCTGGACGGCTCCGTGGCCATTATAGGACGTGCCGGTGGCGGCTCCCCCCTCTCGTTGTTAGAGAGGGGCTTGGGGTACGTGGTGGCCAAGTGGGAGAAGTATGCGGTAGTGGGCGTATACTTCTCCCCCAATAGAACCGTCGCGGAGCTGGAGGCTTATTTAGACCTCCTGGCCGCGGCGGTGAGAAGGCAGGCACCACGTGAGGTCCTCCTCATGGGGGACCTTAACGCCAAGGCCCAGGCCTGGGGCAACCCCTCCACTGACACTCGCGGGGAGACTGTCAGGGAGTGGGCGGTTGCCACAGGGCTGACCCTCCTCAACAGAGGGTCGGTCCACACGTGCGTGCGACACAACGGGGGGTCCGTGGTGGACCTTTCGTTCGCCACCCCGGTGGTCGCAGCACGTGTCCAGGCCTGGAGAGTGGAGGCGGAGGTGGCGACTCTCTCGGACCACAACTACATCCGGTTCGAGATCGCCACCTCCCACCAAGGAGGGACTCGGCGCGTGGAGAGGGAGTCCTTCGCGCGCTGGGCGATTGGTCGCCTCGATGCCGAGTTGGCTGAAGAGGCGGCTATCGTCCAGTCGTGGCTGTCCACCCCGGTGCACCCGGAGGTGGCCATCGCGGCGGGCCACTTCCGGGAGGCGGTGACGGCCGTCTGCGACGCCGCCATGCCGAGGTCCCGACGCCGCCCCGAGCGCCGCCAAGTTTACTGGTGGTGCTCGGAGATAGAGGATCTCCGAGCGCGATGCTCGGAGACGCGCCGCCTCTACTACCACTGCAGGAGGCGGCGTCACGGCCGGACGGACGACCAGCTGCCGGCGGAGCAGCTGGCGGCCGAGCAGCTCCTGTATGGCGATGTGAAGATAGCCAAACAGGAGCTGAAGCTGGCCATCGGCCGGGCTAAGGCCCTCGGCTGGCATGAGGAGCTGGAGGGCCTCGACAGGGACCCATGGGGGCGCCCGTATAAGTCTGCCCGGAATAAGTTCCGAGGCAGAGCGCCCCCTGTCGCAGAGTCCCTGGAGCCAGAGCTCCTGGAGAGGGTGCTGGGGGGGCTATTCCCCGACAGCGACCCCCACTACACCCCTCCACCGATGGCCACACCGTCCTTCCAGGAGGAGGAGGACCCGGCCTCCATTCCGCCTATTTCAGAGGTGGAGATGGAGGTAGCAGTCTCTCGCCTGAGTGGCAAGAAGACTGCCCCGGGACCAGACGGGATTCCCGGGCGGGTCCTCAGGATCGCCCTTAGGGAGATGGGCGGTCAGCTTCGGGAACTGTTCGACGCGTGCCTCACGTCGGGTCAGTTCCCGAAGCTCTGGAAGGACGGGCGATTGTGCCTGTTGCGGAAGGAAGGGCGAGACGCCGACTCGCCCGCCGCATACAGGCCAATCGTGCTGCTGGATGACACGGCGAAGCTGCTGGAGAGAATCGTAGCTTCCCGTGTCATCCGGCATCTGGGGGGAACTGGGCCTGAGCTTTCAGAGGCCCAGTTCGGATTCAGAGCAGGGCGGTCGACGATAGACGCCCTGCTCTGGATCAAGGGGTGGACGCAGGACGCGGTCAGCGGGGGGGAAAAGGCGTTGGCTGTCTCGCTGGACATTGCCAACGCCTTCAACAGCCTACCGCACGGAGCAATACGGGAGGCGCTCCGCTATCACGGAGTGCCCCTGTATCTGCGTAGGCTGTTGGCTGACTACCTCCAGGACCGCGAGGTCCTGGTGGAGGGACGCGACGGTCTGAGGCGACGTCGCGTGTCCTGCGGGGTTCCGCAGGGGTCGGTGTTGGGACCGCTCCTGTGGAACATTGGCTACGACTGGGTGCTCCGCGGCACGTTTCCCGCAAGTATGCGGGTTGCGTGCTACGCGGATGACACCCTAGTCGTGGTCAAGGGGAGGGACCTCGGGGAGACGGTGCGGCGGGCCACGGTGGCCACGACACTCGTGGTCGACCGCATACGTGCCCTGGGGCTGGAGGTCGCCCTCTCCAAGACCGAGGCCCTAATGTTCCATGGGCCTCGGGGGGGACCCCCTCCAGGAACGCGGATAGACCTGGACGGGGTCCTGGTCCGGATTGGGACCCAGATGAGGTACCTGGGTCTCATCCTGGACGGGCGGTGGACTTTTGGGGCCCACTTCACTCAACTGGCCCCAAAAGTCATAGGCGCCGCTGCCGCCCTTGGGAGGCTGCTGCCCAACGTGGGCGGCCCGAACGCCACATGTCGTCGCCTGTACTCCGGAGTGATCCGGAGTATGGCCTTGTACGGGGCACCTGTCTGGGTGGACGCCCTCGGTCGCGCCAATAAGGCCCTGCTGCGACGTCCGCAGCGGGTCATCGCGACGAGGGCGATACGCGGGTACCGGACGGTGTCCTGGACGGCGGGATGCGTGTTGGCCGGTGATCCCCCCTGGGAGCTCCAAGCGGAGATCCTCGCCGAAGTTTACCACTTCGTGGCGGCGAGGAGATCCCGCGGGGAGCCTCCAGCGTGGGAGGAGGTCACGCGCATGCGACGGCGGGCGCGGGCCGCCCTGTTGAGGCGGTGGACGGAGGACCTGGCTCCACCGGTCCCTGGACAGAGGACGGTGGATGCCATTCGCCCGGTCCTCCGGAGGTGGGTAGGGCGGCGATTCGGGTCGCTGACCTTCCGATTGGTGCAGGTGCTTTCCGGACACGGATGTTTCGGAAGGTACCTGCATCACATTGCGAGACGGGAGGCGACCCCCGCCTGTCACGAGTGTGGAGCGCCAGAAGACACGGCGCTCCACACGCTGGAGGAGTGCGCCGCGTGGAGTCCCATGCGGCACACCCTCACAGCGGTCATTGGCGCAGATCTGTCGCTGCCGAGCGTGGTTAACGCTATGCTCGGCAGCGACGGATCGTGGCAGGCGGTGGTCTCTTTCTGCGAAGCGGTGATGGCGCAGAAAGAGGCCGCGGAGCGGGCGAGGGAGGACGACGTCCTCGCGGACCCGCTCCGGCGTAGACGAACTGGGGGGAGGAGAAGGCGATTCGGGCGCCTTCTCGCTCTTTCCTAGTGCTGTGCGGATCATCGGTGGAGAGTCGGGGGATTCTCCACTGGCTTGCACGATCCCACACGTCTGGGGGATGGCCTCAATGAGCCGGGTCATCCCTCCATTGGCCGGGGCCCGTCATCGGTGACGGGCCGGCCGCCGGGGCGAGATGGTGACTGCTAACGCTACCCCATTTCGCCCTACTAGGCGGCAGACTGCTCATCCCGGGTTTTTAGTGGGTAACCTCACTTACTACCCCCCCGAGGGGGTAGTAAGGCCCTTCAGGCGAGGACTCCCACATAATCACTCCGCTCCCCCCGGGGCGGGTGGTATCCATAAAGGATTTTCCCGGGGAAAAAAAAAAAAAAAAAAAAAAAAAAAAAAAATGGTGGTAGTGCATTTTCCGAATGCCCGCCTGGCTAGCTACCACCCTCAAGTAGAAAATCTGTCGCCAAGCACCTAACAGTGTGTTCTGGCAGCTGTCCTTGAGAGCCAGTAATTCTATGTTAGCCTGAACATCATCTTCGACCACATCATCACTTACCATCAGGTGAGATAGTGGTCAAAGGCTAACCTATCAGGCATAAAAAAGTAAGTAGTTATGTATGTACTTATCAACAATGAGGTTATATATCAAAGCCTTGCATTACAATATCGATATCTCATCTAGATTTGAAGGTCAACTTATCTTCGCGAGTTCAAAAACAACATAGAGACGTCTTTATTAAACTTATAAGAAAACTCAAATAAATTTCATCCTCCATGAACCCTACCTAGTGCGGTTCTTTTATACCTTGTTTTAAATTAAAAGTTTTATTTTGCAGGAGCCAGGGAAATATAGTTAATTCAACGACCCGGGCATGTTTGCGTTAATTCTAAAATGTAAAACGCTGTACAGTAATCGGCTTATATAGTCTTCTCTATATCCTCTTGTCCGATGGCATAAATGGCTACTAAGGCCAAAAATGCTCCTAATTAGTAGCAATCACATCGGTATTAAGTTGTGAACCAATTTGGCTAATTTTTTACCGACTTCCACCGACATCCAAAAAGAAGAAGGTTATCAATTCGACTGTAGATATGTGTTTTAAACTATATTTGTTACGCAATTGCTCCGCTACTTATGCACTGATTTTGGTGATTGTTTTTGCTGCGTAGAGTATACTTACAAGTTGGTAAAATTTCAATTTCATCAAAATCGGTTGAGTAGTTTACAAGTAATAGTCAATTGACTGAAAAGTTTACTTGCACACCTTTAAACACGTGAATGATCTTGGAAGCAATATACATCCAATAAAAAAAACACGGATCCAACTTCCAACACTGAAAATTATATGTAACTAGCTATCCGTGCGCGGTTCCGCCCGCGCGTATGTCGGTTATCGCTCAAAAACATTAACCTCTTTTTGCGCAGTTGGATAAAGACTATCCTATGTGTTTTCCTGGGTCTCAAACTATTTCCATACCAAATTTCATTCAAATCGGTCCAGTAGTTTAGGCGTGAAAGCGTAACAAACAGACAAAGTTACTTTCGTATTTATAATATAAGTACTGATTAGTACTGATAACGATAACTTATGGAAGTGAGACCATGATAATGTGAAGTCAGTGTTTTGAATCAGGATATGGTACCGACTTCAACCAGTTAGTACATACTTTTCAGTGATAGAAATTGCTTTCGTTATATTCTGAATATTTTTGTAGATTTCAGTAGGTACTAGAAAACGGGACCCTATCACTGAGCTATATTAAAAAAAAATATTTTGCGAAAATCCATATTTAATAATAACAAATATTTGAAAAATATTGTAAGAAAACATTAACAATATTCTAATAAAACAAATAAAAAATACGATCCAAAGGCCATTACGCGCAATAAACTGCCACTAGGCTTTCAGCGGTTCATATATACCAATCCGGTTCGAACCGGTTTTTTAATACTCAGATGTTTTCTCTCAGACCTTATCTAATCTACACTACAGTTTGTTTTACTCTGTCCGTCCGAAGATAAAACTAAACTTATGGTTTTGGGTACGTACGTATTACTCGTAATTATTTCACTATGTTTATTTAGGCAAGGTTACGTATTAGAGTAATGTGGTCGAAACCGACTACACAATGTTTAAGTGTCTTTTTTATATGGTTGTGACGGAACAAGCACGAGGCTCATCTGATGTTAAGCGGATTAACCTCTGTCTATAACAGATGCATTTCGTCATGTGACGAATTGCACTGCGTCCGTCTCACTGACATATATTGTTGTTAAGTCTCATGTGCCTGTCATTTTTCTGGCTCTCAAGGACTGCTGCTGGAACACACTTTTAAGTGCTTAGCGACAGATTTTCTACTTGAGGGTGGTAGCTAGCCAAAATACCCTTCCACCATGCGGTGAAGCTCAAGCCGGCGGCGGTGGGATTCGAACCCTAGACCTGCGGCGACGCAATCAATAGCTCGACTATCATGTCTTCATAATTATACAACATTCTTACATATAAATACCAACTCGATACAAACTTCAGTCGGTCATTAAATAATTATATATACAAATATTGGCCGTTTATGAATTGGCAAATAAAATTGGATTGCACAGACTAATAAAATGTAACACTGGAATTCCTGCACCATGGTCTGGTCGGGTGATCTTTAAAAAATTACTTTCAGATGGCAAAAAAAATAATCACGTTTTAAACCGACTTACAAAAAAGGCGGAAGTTCTCAATTCGTCTGTATTTTTTTTTCTGCATGGACAGATAATAAATTGTCTACTATGATTTCCGTTGCATTGTATTTTTAGCTGACCTCGAATAGGAAGGATTCGACTGGACTAGTTGGTAGGTACTACTGGATTGGTAGGCATCGACTGTATGTTTTTATTTGTATTATGTGTTACGCGATAACTATGCTGATTGACATAATTCTTTTTTAAATCAATTCGACTGTACCTTATAACTTTTTATTTATTTAATTCTTATTTGCACTACAGTACAAATGGAGGACTTAATGCTACAGCATTTTCTATCAGACATCCACATATTAGTTATAGAGGAAAAGGACGTAGGCGTGCAACATAAATTTAAATCCTCTTTAGAGCAGAACTTTTTACTGGCTATGATTAAATTTTTATATTCGAAAGCTGGTGCTTGTTGTCTTATTTAAATATAATTGTGATCTTACGCTACTCGTAAGATCTCAATTATATTTAATTAATTGAGATCTGTTTTATGAGTGTATAGATGTTTAGATTTTAGTACATATTTTATTCTGTTTGAAGTCGGTTTTGTTGTTTCAGTTTTTATGTTTGGTAGGACGTACTAAAAAGGTTTCCCATAAAAAAAAGATTTTACCAAAATTGGTCGAGTAATTTGGTTTTGAAATCAAAATAACTGGAGAAAATACATATTTCATCCAAAACCAAATTGCGTTTGATAGTTCAGTTGTCGAAGTTGCATTTTTTTAACTAATTATTTCAAAATAAATCTGACAACGGTCGTTTTCACTAGCAACATTTTTTTCTACTATCTTTGAGTTTTTTACCAATCTCGGTGGGTGTACATCCTCAATACACTTTGTGAGATATCATTATATCAGAAAAATGAGAACTAACCTAGAGTACTCAACAAATAATACCTACTCTACTATTACATTGGTAATTCAAATAGGCACATAGAACATTAGATATAAGAAGAACAGATGGCTACATTAGACGCAAACTGCAAGAACAGTGCCAACTGATAGCAATGCAAATTACAATGATATACACGTCCTTACAATTAGTATAAATATATATACGAAGCAAATCACAGCGAGATTAAAACGACAAAAAGTAAATAAGTATATGTAAGTACTTACAAAGGATTATCCAGAGGCGAAGTTAACTTATTAAAACACACACACAAACACTCATAATTTATTACTATTGAGTACACACAGACAATCTATCATTACACTATATTTTCGGTAATGTCCAATACACTAAACGTTGCATATTGTTGGCTATATAAAGTCATTGCCGCGATCGTTTATTACAAGACTTGCGCTCATTTTGGAGTAGATTAAAAACAGTTTGTGAGAAAACACCTGGATTATCTGTCTTAACTATTTCTTTATTATTTTGTTGTATTTTTTGGTGTGGAGGTTTTGATGGGCAGTTCCGACTGGGGCGGCAGGGCGGGCGGCGCGCGCAATCTCCCGCCCAACTTCACACGGATGCGCAGTCCAGCAGCCGCCAAGCTCCTCGCTGCAACTTCACGGCTCTGATCTGACCTGGTTTCGTGAGCGCGATGAATTATTTTCGAAATGGCAACGCACTGGCTGAATGCAAAACCTTTTTATTGTTCACAATACTGAATGTCAGTCGGATGCTGCGCGATTCTAAGGTATAGATTATTTAAAAAGTACCTGCGTTTGCTTGAACTTATTATCTCATTCTAGGTCATCAATTACCATTGCGAGAGAATGAGGTCAAAGGTCAAACTATCGGCAATAAATTAGATATAAAAGAGGACAATCTAGGATTCAATAATACTTGCATGTATGTTGTCGATGTAATTAACGATGTACTTATTTCAATCGAAAAAATAAATAGGGAACAAAACTTGAACAAATAAGGATTTTGATTTGTTGTATCTTTTATTTTTTAACCGACATCCAAACAATGTGGTTCTCAAAACGACGTGCTATTTAGGGTTCCGTACCCAAAGGGTAAAAACGGGACCCTATTACTGAGACTTCGCTGTCCGTCCGTCCGTCTGTCACCAGGCTGTATCTCAAGAACGGTGATAGCTAGACAGTTGAAATTTCCACATATGATGTTTTCTGTTGCCGCTATAACAACAAATACAAAAAGTTGGCCAAGTGCGAGTCGGACTCGCGCACGTTAAAACGCACGCACACAAAAAGGTTAAAATATGAAATCTTATGTTGTATAGCTAATGGTACGGAACCCTCCATGCGCGAGTCCGACTCGCACTTGGCTGATTTTTTTACGTATGACCACGCTTTTCTTTTTACAATGTATTCTCGTTTTGATAATGCTATTTTTATTGGAAATTCTCCGAGGTAATATAAATTTCATAATAACCGGTTGAGTAATTTATAAGTTATAGTCACTTAACTGAAAAATGTATTCGCATATCTGGATGATTTAATGGTATTTGCTGTTGCTGACGTAGAAATTTCTTGAATAAAAAAAAATCGTATTGATAGGTTAGCTTCGTGCACAATCTCACCTGATGGTAAGTGATGACGTGGTTGATGGCGTTAACAGACAACCTAGAATTACTGCCTTTCTAGAACTACCGATATACACTCGTCGATGCTTGGCGACAGTTTTTCGATTGTGGTAGATAGCTAGCAAGGTGGGTTTTAGTAAAATGCCCTACATCCATGCGGTGAACCTCAAACCAGAGGTGGGTTTTGAACCATAGACCATCTGCACGGCAGTCTATAGTCATGGCTGTCACTGCTTCAAAATCTTTTATATATAAATGAATGGATACCTCGTTGGAGTGGCTTAAGTGTTACGTTGAAACATTAAAGTCCCCAGTTTGAAACATGAGTCATAATAGTTTTTTTTTTTCAAAGAAATTCTCAGTAGCAGTCAGGAGTCTAGTTTTTAAGTAATTTTACTTTCAATTTTTACTATAAATTAATTCATTTTTATAACATTAAATAACACTGTATTTAACGCCGTGAACTTGCGCTGATTCGGGTGTGCGAAGCGAACCATATCACTATCCCATAACTTGCATATTTTGTGGCCCCCTTTACTGAAAAACTATCACGCCTATAGATGTGTGCTTTAAAATAGTAATTTTACTTCATATATAGATGTGTTATCTGTCAAAAAAATATATAATTTTTCAATCATTAAAAATGTATATTAATAATTTTGTATTCATTGCATATAATCTTATTGTACTTTTAACAAAACCAAAGAGTTAACATCATTGCAACAGAACTAAACTCTATTCTCAAATACATCTTAGTTAATCTACTTAATGCTAGATGACACCACTAGAACAGGGCGATCACGTATCTTCTGTAGCAATGAATTCTGATCGCAACAATCAAAAATGACATTTTTGACAGATTTTGTAGCAATGAAATCGTTGATAGCTACAGAACCACGTTTGACGTATTTTATATTTATCAATAGAAACAACTTATCGATAGATACAAATAATACTATTGAATAAAGTTGTGACTTGGTTAGTTTGACATTCATATTAGATGGTGCCATTTAAATTGGTCAGATAGCCAATGATTCACATCAACTTCACTTTGCAATTTATCGATAGATGCAATTGATATTTGATTGCTACAAGATACATGATCGTAAACTATCGATTGCTACAAAACTTTGATAGCATCAACTGTCTGATAGCTTCAGAGATACGTGATCGCCCTGCTGGTAGTAGAATAAACGCGAGCCCTCACAAAGCTCACCTTTTTGCTAGTTTTTAGAGTTTCAAATTTTAAAAAGCTTTTCTACGCTAGCGGATAATTAGCACTTCCATACATTTCGAATGATAAACTATATCGTTTCGAGCTCGTGAGGTAAAAAGTAGTTTGCTATACAATCGTATGACGATCACACTGAAAGTTAGGTACGGGTCGGTTCTTGATAAATGCACCTTATCTATTGACCGTTCTGGGTAGCTACCAACCTCAAGTATGTATATCTGTCACGAAGCACCCTACTGTTTGTTTCGACAGCTGTTCCTGATAACCACTATTTATTATAAGTTTGGCCTAATTTACCCTTCGACCGCACCATCACTTACCAATATATGAGATAGTGAACAAATGCTATATCTATTAGCAATATTTATAAAAACTGGCCAAAAGCGAGTTGGACTCGCACATGGAGGGTTCCGCATAAAATGTACCAAAACCATTATTTTATTCATAGATTTGAAGATCCTTACGGAAGTCCGGCCGGCACTTAGCCAATTTTTATTATTTGTTGCTATACGGCAAATATTGTACTATATAATAACAGAAGTTTCACGATTGTCTTGAATACCGTATTTAAGGTATGGCAAAACAAAAGACGTTAAAAATACGTTACATATTACTGTTCTAAATATTAACGGACTATTATTTAAACTATTAATTATAACGGAGATTAATAGCCAAGGCTTTGTAATAGGATTCTGTTTTGTAGTATGGAACCCTAAAATTACATTAGTCAGTTTTTTGTCCGTCACCTTGAGACATGGTTAAGTCTCATGTGCCTGTAATTTTACTGGCTCTCAAGGACTATTGTGTGAAGCTCAAGCGGCGTTTGATATCGAACCATGGACCTGTGGCACGGCAGTGCATAGCTATAACGGTTCGGCCATCATCGCTACATAATGTTTTTATTTTATTTATCAGTTACGCAAAATTTTTAGTGTACCCGACGTATTAAATTTATCGGAACTTATGTTAGTGCACGATGTAACGAAATTACCAGGCTTTATTAGTCACTTTCCGAAGTATAGTAACTTAAGAGAGTTAATCATATGTGATATATATTTTCACTTGATGACCCGGTGTATCTCCGGATACGCCCGGTGTATCCTTACGGACGAAAATTAAATGTTTGACAGGAAAATGTAGGTGGAACAGTTTATTACATGGGAAATTAAATTGTTGTTTTTATTAAATTACAGGCACATGAGACTTAACAACTATGTCTCAAAGTGACGGGTGCAGTGCACTTCGTAACTTGTGCCGAAATGCATCTGTTATAGGCAGAGGTTAGTCCGCTTAACATCAGGTGGACCTCAAGCTTGTTCCGTCACAATAATAAAAAAAAACTTCCTCGCAATTTTTCCATATTTTCTCATCGTTTTAACCTTCCTTGGATTACGACAAACATTTCAAAATCAGCTCAATCAGCTCAGCTGTTCTTGACTTTTAGTGAGACAAACAAACAGCAATTGATTTTTATATATGTATATATAGATATAGATGTATAGATGATAGGTATGAATTGACGAGATAGATAAGTCGCTCGCCTAAACCATTTAATGGGAAACACCACGCTCATTTCAATTAAATCCGCAAATACTACACCTAATTTGTTTAATTAACTATTTACAACATGATTTTATGCAAACATAACTTTTTTTTGAGTGTATATATCTATACATTTTTTATTTTTATATGTAAGTATAGCTTATAAGCTTGCTTTTGACCACTATCTCACCTAACAGTATGTGATGATGTGATCGAAGGTGATGCTCAGGCAAATCTAGAAATACAGGCTCTCAAGGACAGCTGCCGGAACATATCGTTAGGTGCTTAGCGACAAATTTTCTACTTGAGGGTGGTTGCTAGCCAAGAGAACATTCGTAAATTACCCTTTCACCATGGTATAACGGACTGGCATCATAAGACAACAACTGGGGCCGTCGGCTTAACGTGCCCTCCGAAGCACACGCACGCTCAGTAGTAATATCACTAGCGGTCACCCATCCAAGCCATGACCGTGGCGGGAGTTGCTTAAGTAAACTGATCGGTTAAAAACAGCTAAGCTAAATTCGCTGCGACAAAAATGCTTGGAAAATTCCGCTTCAGCCAAGCTATCACCTGGCACCTACGTAATTTAAACAAATATTGTAATAATTATATTATATTGTTATACAATTATAACAATATAATACAAATATGACTCGATTTAATAAATGTATTTATTTATTTATTTATTATTAAAACAATACATATATCCTTACATGTTATGTGTTGTTATTGTATTAGGACATAACCTGTAAGGATAGATGTAATGTTTTAATAATAAATAAATAAATTATTTGATTTAATATTACCCTTAACGAAGGACTGAGTGATGAGAGCGAGCTATCGGAAACCTGACAGCCGATAACGCGGACAGCACCAACTTTATCGGATTAACGGTTAAATGGATAGCCTTAATAATGTTTGGGACATGCAAGCGCTCCAGTTATTAACTATGAATATTATAAATTGACCCGCTCGCCATTTTGTTGGAATGGAGTTTGGTTATATTACCTAGTGAATTATCTGGATTGTTCACTTCTGAACACAACCTCAATAATAAAAGAGAGGTTTGCCATAACCCACACGCTAGGCAGGCGTCTTGGGTATTGCAGTGTAAGACAACAGTACCTCAGAAGGCGCTGCTGCGTGCCTTCCGGTATTTTACTCTTCCTCGCTTCTTACGACACCCATTGACGTCCTATTTCGCGGCAACTTACGGATTATTTAACTTACTCTAGCATAATCTTCTTATGTTTATTATCATAATGTTTATAACACAATATTCTAATAAAATAAAATCATTTGTCACATAAAATCTAGACTTGCTATAGGCATGCCCTTGTCATTTCCTTTTTTAGCAACTAATATTTACTAAAGAACATATGACCCATAAAATTACAAATAATTCTCTTTTTACCGCAATTTTAACATAAAAGAAAATAATAAGCGCGTAGATTTATAATGTCAATGCTAAAAAACAATTTGAGAACAGAAGCAAACTTGTATAAAATAAAATAAAAACTAGTTCCCTTATTTTCTCAGATTGATTCTTGGCATTTAAATTATAAATCTACGCGCCTATTATTTTCTTTTATGTCAAAATCTTGCTGTTTGTTAGAAACGTCTATCTAGTTCCCGCTAAAAAGATGCGAAAAAAAGTTGAGTACATGTTTTGTTACATGACTTTATAAAGTAAACTTTAATACCTAGTTATATCATTAGGTAGGTAGTAGTTAGGTAGGTACCAGCTTGCAGTAATGTGTTGCAAACAGCTCTTTTAAACCATAAGTATAGTTACGACAAAACCAAACGGGCTGAATAACCTTTAATTTTGAAAACTTTATTAAAGCAACACTCTCGTAGATGTTCGTCGTAGCCCCGCTACGTGAAAGGTCTACAACTACGCCGTTCGCCGTAGCCGCGTAACGCGTAGCAACTACGTGTCTACGAGACCCTGGGGGCCGGCACAACTTTATTACTTATATTCCTGTAAATATTTTAATACGCAGTCTTCTAAGTGATAGATGATTTAAAAAGGGGAAAACTGGAAAAAAACAGACATTTTCGGATAACCTCACTATCAACAAGTATAAATTAATTAAAAAGTACATAAAAAACCCAACTATGGGTTATTTATTTTCGTTAAAACTTTTATCGTTCTATTGAAATTCAAACTGCAAGTTATATATATTCATGGAATTGTTTTATAAAGCCTTTCTTTTTGATACCCCACTCGATTTTTTTTTACTAAAATCTTTTGATTCTAAAATCCGCCTGTTAGTTTTTTATTTTTTTATATATATCAAGTATTATTAGTACTATCAAGACGAATCTAACGATATCTCATACGTTAAAATCAGTTAAGTCGTTTAGAAGTTATGGTGGAATAAAGAAACTCACAAACATACATACATACATCAACCCAGAAAACATAACAATCTTTTTTTGAGTAGTCTTGTAAAAGTCGCTCGTCCGTTCGTCGTTGCTTTACTTAAGCTGATCGGTTAAGAACGGATAAGCAAACTACGCTACGAGTGCTTCAAATCGCCTATTTTTTTGTGCCAACCCTAGCAATCGTAACTCCCAGACGAAGGACTTCAAAACAGTCCGAAACTGGTCGGAATCTTTCCGGTAAATATAACGCGGGTCCTAGCCGTTTAATAATAAGTTAATAATAAGTTAACCCTAGCATACTTTCTAGGGGGCATGGCTAGGCATGGCCTGTAGACATTGTGCGCCGTGACAAGGGAGTTGACAAACTAGTAGTATTTATTACAATATATGGTATAAAAAAAAGCATAAATCTAATAAAGAGGCTCAAATACCTTCACTCGAAAGATCCCTTATCTAGTACGTCAAATTGGGAATATTTCACGGCGAGTAAATAAATAACATTAAGTAATGTTTAACTAAGCTGCCGTACCTTCGTCACTTCTCCTTTTCACCCCCACCCTCCCTTCCGCACCCCTCGGAACAGTCGCGGCATCGTTGTATTCGCGATGACGCCTCGGGGCCATGTAAACCGGTCGCTGTTGTTCAAACGCGGAAATCTCTGCTACATTTATATAACTGTATGTAATACATTATAACGGCGCTATATATTATGCTCTCATCTTATTAGATAATCGTTAATACCGATTGGTAAACGCCACTCACGTCAACATATTAGCAGCAACATATTAGTATTGCTACAAATCAGGAGCTCAACTGGGCTTATTACTAATTTTCGTGTTCTTATTAGGCGAATAGAGGCTATATCAATAATTATTTAATTACATTAAAGAAAATATATCTATTGTGCTTGTTTTTTCTAAAGTACTAGAACTAATTTGATGAAATTGATTTCAAAATGTTTTTACTGGCGGTATGCCTTAATTTACAAACTTTTTATTTATATTAGAAACTATAGTCCACTACAGCGAAAGCATTTTGACAACTAAAATTTTATTGCAGGCCTTCTGCCTGCATCTTATTTTATAATTTTACATATAATAAATTATAAAAACAAAATATAACGAAAAAAACGAACAACTGGTAAACCAGAAATATAGGCTTGTAAAATTTCCGCGTGTTTTAAAAGTTAGTAGGTAGTTATTCTAAATATGACAAAACCACATTGGCATGAGAGCGCTACGTGAACGCTATCATAGAATATCATCATTTGTTATAAGCTCTATATATATAAACTTTTATTCCAACATGACTTAACCCGCTTGTTCCTTAGCCCCGTAACCATCCGCTGCGATAACGTCACACACAACACAACCAACATATAACTTTTGTCAGCGATTGTACCCAATGATACCTGCCGTTAACAATGTTCCACACCTTCATCGACTGTACCGCAACAGATAAGTCATTTAACATTTCCAAAATGGTTATCCTATTGTACACAATAACAAATATAGTGATTCTTCTCAAACTTTGCCATTTGTATGTTGTTGACCGTTTCTGGAAACAAATATCTAGAATATTATTGCAGCTGATAGTTTAGGTTTTGATTACGATTACAGATGTTGGTATGCGACAATACAAAGGCCGATTCAACTCAGACAGTGCCTGCTCTGTAATGCCCAATGCATCACACTTTGGACCAATCACATTTCGTTTTCTGAAGATGATCAACTATGTGTTTGAAATACTTTATTTATAAATAAATAAAGCAATAGTTTGATTGTAAAAATATTCTATATATTTGTTTTCAGAAAATAGTCCGTATAAATAAATTATGCCAAACACATTGTTGATAACCGTCTTCAGAAAACGAAATGTGAACGGTTTTAGAAAACGAAAGTCACTGGGATTCTGCTTCTAGACAATACTAACAGTGTTTTATAAGTTTTAATTATTAGTTTAAGCCAATGTCATGTATTGGTCGGAGGAGATTTAGGTTACCTATAACGTGTGAGGTTACCGAGCGAAGCGAGCGTGCCGCGGCGATCAACCGGCGATGATGCACAAAAATAAAGGAGTTTTTATGACTGTGTTATGTATTTTTTATATTATATTTTAATTCAGTTGATTCGCAAAATAATACAAGATACATTATGAATGTCTGCGTTAAATCTGCCTTCTGATGACCTTACACAATAAAATGTGGCTATACTATAGCTTTGCAGCTGAGTTCGGATAGACTGCTTAAAGATAATGCAGCGCAGACTATTGGTCTGTCTGTGTTGCATCAGCTTTTGTGTTTACGCCGCCGGAACATACCGTTTATTATTGGGCATAATAATCTGCTCTAGCGATGTCCTTCCCTCTCAAGTGAAGTAATTTCCTTTATTTCTAAATATGACTAAAAGCGCTATCGAGTGAGCTACAATTGTCCCGGGTATATATTTTTATTCAAGGAATTGAACCCGCGTCCTCCAATTTCGAGCCGGATGTCTATTTCACTCGGCGATCCGAGTGGAACGGGCATTCGGCGGGAAATGCTATTTATTTTAGTTTGCTGTATCATCTAACTTCGCAAATTGTTATTCACGCTAGATACAATATTTAAATAAAATTCGGCCAAGTACGAGTCAGACTCACCCACGAAGGGTTCCGTACCATTATCTATACAACATTAGACACTATATTATAAACTATTTTTTAAATTTTGACGAAGGGTACATAACCCTACGTGCACAATTCCGCCGATTTTTTGTATTTGTCGTTATAGCGGAAAAAGAAATGCATCATCATAGATAACAGGAAAATTATTCGGAATTGTCACTAGTTATATAATTTTATGCTTTTTCAAGTGTTTTATTTAAATATTATTTAATGTTTTTTAGGATACTTTTAAAAGTATTTATTATTAAATATGGATTTCCGCAAAGTAACGTCTGAATCTATTTATTACAGAAATGCATCACCTGTGAATTATCTCAACTATATATAGGTAGGTATAGCTATCACTATTCCTGAGGTACAATCTGGTGACATACACAGACTGAAAGACATACGGTGGAGTCTTAGTAATAGGGCCCCGTTTTTACCCTTTGGGTAGGGAACCCTAAAAAATCAGTGCGTTTTACGTGTACATATGTATGTCTATATATTTTATGTATACCTATAATTTAACAAAATCAATAAGTTGAAATGCTCGTTAGCGTAATATTGAATCTAATAATGTAGGTGTTGATTTTAACTGTAGTTGGTAAGTATCATGAGCTGTTGAAGCTTTTCTTCAAGTTTGTCGTCAATTTGTCAGCAACACCCACTTGAAAAAAGAAATATTCCTAATTTAGAAACTTCTTAAAATCTGGAGTGACAACTTGGAGTAATTTTGATGCCGCGTTTCCGAGCAGTTGTCAGAAGAGAAAATAGCCTATTTGACTAATTATCTATTCTAATTGATTGAATAGATGGATAAAGGCATATACTTAAGCTAGTGTAATGTAAAATAACAATATGTTTTTTTTTTGCTGATAGGTTTTCGAAGCACTCGTAGCGAAGTTTGCTTAGCCATTCTGAATCGATCAGCAAAGTTAAGCAACGTCCGCCTCGGTCATGACTTGGATGGGTGACCGCTGGTGACATTACTACTGACCGCTTCCGTGCTTCGGAGGGCACGTTAAGCCGTCGGTCCCGGTTGTTGTCTTAGGATGGCAGTCGTTACAGCATGGTGGTAGGGCACTTTGCGAATGCCCGCCTGGCTATCTACCACCCTCAAGTTGAAAATCTGTCGCCAAGCACCTAGCGGTGTGTTCCGGCAGCTGTCCTTGAGAGCCAGTAATTCTAGGCTAGCCTGAACAACATCTTTGACCACATCATCACTTACCATCAGGTGAGATAGTGGTCAAAGGCTAACCTACCAGGCATTAAAAAAAAAAAGGTAAACCGAAGGTGTTAACAGTTAACTTTAACCGTGTATCTTTACCTACAATTACTGGCTCTCAATGACAGCAGCCGGAACACACCGTTAGTTGGTTGGTGACAGATTTTTCTACTTGAAGGTGGTCGCTAGCCAGGCAGGCATGCTCAAAATGCCCTTCCACCATGCGGTGAAGCTCAAGCCCGCGGCGGGAATCGAATCATGGACCTGCTGCGCGGCAGCCCATAGCGAATGCCTCTGAGCCATCACTGCTTCAAAACATAATATTAGCTTATCATATGATAATTCTTTTTTATGCCTTTATAAAAACACACACAACAAACTAAATATAACACTAAAGCTAAAACGAAGATAGCATTAAGGCAACTTAAAGGCCATTGCAAGCTACTACAACTCGTAATGCCACAGAATAAAAAGGATCAGAAGGATTGTTCCGCAAAGCCATTCCAATAAATAAGCGACTCTAGGTCCGAAGCAATACAGTGCACTTCAGCTCGCAAAACACGGAGTACATAATATTCATATATTCACCTACAATGCGAGTGCACGCATAGTTCTCGATCTCTTCTGATGCGGGACGCACCACAAAATAATACCATCCGGACGTTAGCGTTGTTTCATTAGCTTTGTACCGTGCGGAGTGAACCAGGGCTTATATAACGCTTGAAATCACATTTTAAATACATTAGAACGCTGATTATCCGAATGAATTGAGACCGGGGTAGATTCGGATAATCGAAAATTCGGGTAATCGGATATAGACTGGTAATAAAGAAAAACGAACTGTCACACATAGAATAAACTGTATTAAATTTAACAAACATAGTTCTACAATAAAGCTCACTTGAACATGTCGATCAGAGTAAGTTGCAACCCCATCAGGCTTTAACAAAAATACAAAGTACTAAAATTCATTCGGATAATCGGCGTTCTACTATAATCTGATTACTAAATATAAATATACCTAGCAGTTCATGAAAACAATAACACAAAAACAGCATGCTCTTAACCATTTCCCTTTCAGAATAATGTCAAGATATAATATGTTAAAAAAAATATTGTTGAAAACGAATCCGTTTGATGTCAACTGCTTCAGTGATGGGCGGCATCCGTTTACATCTCGTCGGGATTCTCGACAAAAACAATAAATGTTTGAGCGGTCGGCGTTTTTTGATTAAGTTCGGGAGCGTCAGTGTATTTTGATAAAATTTATTTCAAACATTGTGAAGTGGGCATCGCGTCGTCACCCAAAGGACCTGGGTTCGAACCCAGGGTCAGATAATCACTAGGTTTCTAACGATGAAATACTCAGTAATTTTCAATAGCAGTTCGAAGTCTAGAATTGTGCCTTGTAGATAGTAATAATCTCGCCTATTAGACCAATGTCTGTGTCATGTCTGTCAAAACTTACGTATACCTCTGTCAGTGCACCTAAAAAACAGGAGCGACAAAATGAATTTCAATGCGGGCTTGCCTAGGCTTTATGAGGCACAGTTTGAGGTGAACGATGACGTCGAAAGCGTCAAAGTTAACATTTTTTTAATTCTTTTGAATTTGCTATATCGGCGAACTGTTCTTGATTTCATAATATGCGTGAATCGGAGATTTATAACTGTATTAAACATATCTTTTTTTAAATTATTGAAATACATTTGTTACGCGTATATCTTAAATTTCTGACGGACATACTTATAGGGGTAACTGGAATACATACTTAATGTGCATCGGTGTTCAACATTTGAAATTAAAACGAGCAATATGCTTAACTTGATTTTTTTTAAAACATTAAGTAAGAATTTTGACCATACTATTCAAAAAATAAGGTATGATTTGGGTTGAAATTTACATTCCGATTAAATTGTAAGGAAAATAATGATTATGTTAAATTTCCTATTTTCTGAATTGTTTTTTAAACGTGAGGACCTGTATATTGGCATATATATTATACCTGTATATTGACCTATTGGCTTTCTGGGGTGTATCCTTAAAGTTAAAATATTATTTAAAACTCTAATTAAAAGCTGTAGCTCTTCCTTTAAATAAATATTATATTCAACTCGCAAACACCATAATCATGTACATGATTAAGGTATACATAGAATAACTACTAAGCAAGCGCGATAAAATTGTTTAAAATTTTAATTTTCTACTACAGACTTTAGTTAGACGGAAAAAGCAAGAGCGTCATAGTTATAAATTTTTCAGGTCTCTTTTATTTATTATTATTACTATTTTATTATTTTTTATTTTACATCTGCATTACCATTAGTAGACTTTGTTAATTCCCTTTTTAAAAGACCCCATGTCATAATTATGAAGAAAGACCGAAAGAGGAATCTCGTTCCGCATTTTAAAGGTATGCGGCAAAAATGACCGCTTGAAATGGACGGTGCGCCCCCGTCCGTTTCGGCCCCGGTTGTTGTCTTAGAATGGCAGTCGTTGCAACTTGATGGTAGGGCATTTTGCGAACGTCCGCCTGGCTAGCTCCCACCCTCAAGTAGAAAATCTGATCGCTAGGCATCTAATAGTGTGTACAGGCAGCTGTCCTATTAAGATATAAGAGAGACATATATATTAATACGAGTAAGAGACCCAGTAATTCTTGGTCGGCTTTAACAACATCTTCGATCACAACATCACTTACGATCTGCTGAGATAATGGTCAAAGGCTTGCCTATAAAAAAGTGTCATAGTCAAACGAGTTTTCCGCCTGTAGATGCCGAAATACTGAGAAGAAAATACAAAGTTTTATTACCTCCCGGTAATTAAACTTTGTATTTAGTTATCTTTATTATCTTCAAGGAATCACTTCTACTCATGGCTAACATCTTATATTATAAAAATATTTGGTTAGGTAAAATGAAAGATGAAAGATCAGCTGGTGTTGCTATGTACAAACCGATCAAATTTTAGTGGAATCTATAATTTTAGTATAAAGTGTGTAATAACAAAAATTATCTTACAATTTCTTTAATTTATTTTATTAGCGTTTATCCTGTGATGATTTACGATGGAAATTAAAAATAATTCGCAAGACAACTCACAGATGAGTGAGTTTTTTAGGAAAAGCTCACTTATGTCGACCACTTGTCACATGTTTTAACACCATTAATTAGTGTCATTAAATATTTCACCGCCATCTATTTTAAAAACCGCGAAACATATGTAAAAGTTTTGCATTCAGTTTTCAATTCTGAAACAACTATGATAAAGTCTAATTTTCATTGCAGGTGTAACGTAGGTATGTTAGGTTGAGTTATAACATACTTTCAGATAGTGTTCAGACTTATAAATATGTCAAAATAATTACAAATATTTTTGCTTCACACTTTGTGGTTATGGAGGAATCTGTAACGTTGGAAAATGTACTATAAACACGTAATGTAAGCGTACTAATATAGGTAATAAACATTGTAGAACGAGAAAAGAAAAACTAAGTATAGTAGGAAAATTATCAGTGTACCTATAGTTTTTGTTTATAGCTAATAGAACCTTTGAACACTATCTCCCCTGGAAGTAAGTGATGATGTGGTCGAATATGTTGTTCAGGGTAACCTAGAATTACAGGCTCTCAAGGACAGCTGCTGGGACACACCGTTAGGTGCTTGGCGACAGATTTTCTACTTGAGGGTGGTAGCTAGCCAGGTTGTACCCCGCAGACTGCCGGGTTAGAATTGCACCTCCTCATATCATCCCGTGGGTGTCGTAAGAGGCGACTAAGGGAAAAATACTGGAAGGTGGGCGGCAGCACCTTCTAAGGAACTGCCAACTTACACTGCGACCTCCAAGACGCTTGCCAAGCTTGGAGGCTGTGTTCAGCAGTGGACGATTCGGCTGTTACTGTGTACAGTACAGCTAGCCAGCGGGCATTCGCAAAATACCCTACCACCGTGCAATGTTAACGTGTAGTAGTAGTGTAGTGAGTCAAGTCAGCTTCTTTTTATTGTTGGAAGTTCCTTGACTACATTACTTATTAATAAATATTTTGTCTGAAGCACCAACACTTGAGTCAAAAATCTGTCTGTGAAATAAATAATTTTTATGATACTAATCTCTTTTATGACATTGGCGAGTTCCTTAAATACCGATCAATATATTTAATATCTATCCAAAAGTTATACCTATCAGTCTATTAATAATTATTAAAAGACCGATAGCATAGGATTTTGGAATTATTTTTCTTATTTTTTGCTTGAGCAAAGATATCTTTACAGGTGCTGAGATAGAGTGCATACAAGTACACCTGGGTAAGTAGAAGATATGTCGTCAAGCAGCTAACGGTGTGTTCCAGCAGCTGTCTTTGAGGCAGTAAAAATGTGAAGCTTGTTGATCTCATCGTCACTAACACGAAAGTCATTACATTCGGGTCATTAACACGAAAAAAAAGCACCAACTAGTTTTAAGATTCAGAATTTTACAACTATGTAGATTTCTTCTAATCTATGGGTGATGTGCTCATATCAATATTGAGAAATTAACGTGCTGTTTGCATGAAATACGTTATACATTTATTTAATTAATTTAAACATATAAACCAAAGACTTCGACCTACATTAAAACAGACATACAAAACTAAATCAAAATATGTCTACTGGATAAGAATATCGTATTTCACGACTTTAACATAAATCAAACAAAATCACCTTGGAATTTATAAAATGAATTATTTCAGCTGAAAAAATGTGTAGAGTCACCGACAGTAATAAACGAAATAATTCTCAGAAGCACTCCGTGTTCGTTAAAGCGAAAGGTAACGACATAGCGACCTCAATTCCTCCGTTAAATTGCACATTATGTTTTAGCATATGTGGTGAGAATGTTATCTTGAAGAGTACCCACCACCTCGTACAAGAAAAAGTCGCCAAGCAGCATTATTATATCTTAATTTACTATTATTCCAGATTCAAGAACATGACAGCCAGGGAAATGGCGCACATATTTATGTAATATATACGTAAGACCTACATATGACGAACGAAGTGGCGTAAAAAACATTCATGGTGGAAGGGCATTTTATGAATGTCCGCCTGGCTAGCGACCACCCTCAAGTAGACAAATCTGACGCCAAGCTCGTTGTGTTTTGGCAGAAGTCTTTGAGCGCCAGTGAAATTACAGGCACATGAGACTTAACTTCTATGTTTAAAGGTGACGGGCGTAGTGCAATTTCAGACTTGTAACGAAATGCATCTGTTATAGGCAGAGGTTAGTCCGCTTCACATCAGGTGGGCCTCGAGCTTGTTCCGTCACAATAACATAAAAAAAATATGTGTGTGAGACAGTTTATGTTACCTATGTATATTTTTCATGGGTAAAGAAAACAGCTTTATAGATTATAGGTAATTGATCGTAGCGCCATATAAACTATATCATTTCTGCTAAATAAATTAATTTATTCTAAATACTAGCTAGTAAGCTTTGAAGCAATAATATCTCGATAGCCAATGAATTTGAGATTTATGCGTAGGGGATTTATAGCTTAGGCATCTGAGATCCATCACCCAATATTTTGCTCTTTAAATGTTTGTATTAATTATGGTTGTAAATTGTCAATACTGTAATTTTATTTTATGTCAATAAAGATTTCTTAATTTTTAAGATTTATTATTATTATTATTATCCTGTCATTGGCTTCAGCTTCATACACTAGATGGTGGTACTTTGCGAATGATCGCCTGGCTAGCTACCACCCTCAAGTAGTATCCTAAAAAGTCAGATCTCGGTTTAACGAGTTCAAATCTATGATCTGTTACGAAAAGCTGAAAAGTTGTCAAATTCTAATTGAATCCATTCCCATACGATGGTTGAAGTACGAGAGCAAAAATTAGAGTTATGAGACATAATGTCATGTTAGCTCAGTTGGTCAGACATACCCCGCCTATAGGGGTGGATGGATGCGAGTTCGAATCCCACACATGACCATAATTTTTCTGACATAAATTATTAATTTTGTATGTTCAAAAATAGATAAGCAAATGGCACTGAGCTAGGAATACTATATAATATAAATACTCTTAGGTATACTCACTCACTGTTTTGTTTGTTGGAAATTATCACTTTATATCGTTTGCAATTGGAATGTACGCGTAAAATTTAGTCAGCACAGAACACTAGCACATGGTGTTTCTTTCGAATCCCGAACACAACTAACCGTTGACTCAAAAAAACCTTTTGCTGAAGCCAAAACATTGTTTTCCACTGACTCATACGTACATCAGAGTAGTCATACATTCGGAAGAAATTACCAAAAATAATGTTAACTCACCGGGAGATTATTTCAAAAATGCATCATCCGGGAAACTTGGAAGCAGGTTGGAAATCCTCAACACTGTGTCACAGAAATCACTGGCATTTTAATCACTGTAATTCACTTATTCAAAATTAAATCTGACTCCAATATGTATTAAAAAATCCTAATTTTTATTATAAGTTCCATTACGAAACTGATTTTTCAAACTTAGAACAATATTGGCGCCATTATTTTGGTGTGGTGAATTTTTTGTAACGCTTTTAAAAGGAGTTCTTTATACGCGTTCGTTATCTGTCCATATTTGCTACAATTAATTTCACTTGGAACTTCAAACGTGTTTGCGCATGTTCACCGAAGTTAATAAGATTTTATTAACGTGTTAAAATTACGTATTATCTATTTATAATATTATAAATATGATTCGTGTCGTCGATCGGAAGTTTCGTTAAAAATATCACGACGCGTGGCGACGCACGCGCGCGGTTCGTATGAGCTTGTGATTTGCACTAGTGTGGGCAGGTGCATGGTATCGATTAATAGACTTTCGGAATAGACATGTTCATTTATATTTTTGGTCCATTTTAGACGTAGTGTTCCGCATTGGCGACGCGTTCTGATCGAGAGTATTTTAGCGTATAAATAAATAAATCAATAAATAAAATAGCCATTTATTGCCTTAATATTAATACACAGAAAAAAAATACAATATATGAGACATTGACAAACAAACAAAAATCATAAGGCAAAAGGAGTATGCTCAGCATTGTGCAGCGCATTCGTTATGTACTAACGTGCGCTGCGCTGTATTTCTGTATATACCTGCTCGGACGGATGTTTGCCGAGAGACATAGATATTAAAGCGGATCACAAATAAAATAAATTAAACATAAGGAAACAGATTACAGTCGTATCGAAATTTAAAAAAAATAAGATAATTAAAATGATATACAAATTGAGAAATGATTGATATGAGAAAGGTTACACAGTGCATTAAAAAAACGAAACAATGGTCAGCTTTGATGTTACCTCGTTATTTACAAATGTACCAGTAGAGGACACTATTTCGGTAATCACCGACTTAATACATGGATCTGATTTACCTACTGAATACATTCAATGGACCGATTATTGTCTAAAAAGTGGCTATTTTGTCTGGCGTGGTGACTACTACCTGCAGGTGGATGGTGTGGCTATGGGTTCACCATTAGCTCCGGTGGTGGCAAACATATTCATAGAGAGCTTTGAAGATATTGCTCTGGGTAACGCTCCTATACAACCGCGGTACTGGTGGAGATATGTGGATGACATGTTCGCTATTATAGCAAGAGATGACTTAAACACGTTTACTCAGTACATGAACACCGTGCACAGCAAAATCCAGTTTACGGTTGAAGAGGAACATGATGCTAGCCTGCCTTTTCTGGACGTCCGTGTCATAAGAAAGCCAAATGGTTTGTTGACTCATACCGTATATCGGAAGCCGACGCACACGGATAGATACCTGCAGGCGAATTCACATCATCACCCATCTCACTTGGCTTCTGTTTCTAAATCTTTGATAAATAGAGCCCTTAAGATCTGTGATCCTGAGTATGTCGGTGCTGAGTTGGAGCATGTAAGGAGCGTCCTGGAAAGAAATGGTTTTAACTGGAGTCAATGTACTCGGTGGGCGGAGACAACCAAGCGTAAGCGACCAAACACTGTAGAACGTTCGCCAATTTATTTACCATTTGTCAAGGGGGTGACGGACAAAATTAGTCATTATTTGAAACGGAAGTATGACCTAAAAACTGTATTCCGACCACCTGGACAATTGCGACAGTTATTACGCTCACCCAAAGACAGGGATCTGCTCAGTGGTCCAGGTGTGTACCGAATTCCCTGTGACTGCGGTAAATCGTACATTGGCGAAACTCAAAGAAATATTTCTACCAGACTCACCGAACACATTAGAAGTGTTAAAAACGTGGATACCGTTCGATCGGCGGGAGCGGAGCACGCTCACATCCCAGGGTCTAATCATTTTTTGCGCTTCGATAAAGCATCCGTCCTTGCGAAAGAGAAGTTTTTCGTTCCTCGTAAGATACGGGAGGCAATCGAAATATGCCGTCACCCTAACTTCAACCGGGATTGTGGGTGGAATATACCGCCGGCATGGAAAACAGTTTTAAAGATAGGTGACACCAATAGCGCGGATACGGTACGTGTGGACAAGGAAATTGACACGATTAGTGTGGTGTGTCTACAGCCCTACACGGCATATAACAGTGACAGTGACAACGAAGCTAATGACATATCGGACAATTTGACAAGTGCAGCTGAGCCGGGAAAGACAGCGCCATCGTTACGTCAGTTACGTGCTGAGGCCCGCGCTCGCCGCCTCGCGCAACCGTGACTCCCAGACGAAGGGCTACAATATAGCCCGAAACTGGTCGGAATCTATCCGGTAAATATAACGCGAGTCCCAGCCGGGTGCCTATTTAGTCATAATGGACAAAACTCGCGATAGTTTTCTAAGTGAAACATGATAAGTTGCAAGTTGAAGATCTTTTTGTGTGTGTGGGTGAGGGTGAGGGTGTGTGTGTGTGTGTGTGTTTGCGGCGGTAAGTGTGTCTAAGAGGTCATGTTTATGCCAGAGGGATTGTGTACGGGCTGTTTGAAATTTCGGTTTCTGTTTGCTCTAAAATTATGATTTTGACGGTCCAAAAGAATTCGTTTCAGTTTTATTTTAAAAATATTGCAGCATGTCTTTTCTCTTAAAGGTGGAGGGAGATCGTTCCATATTTTAGATGCACTGAACTTTAAGCAACCTTTAAAACCAGTGGATCTATGTTTAGGTATTGCATGAGTGTTGCGGAACTTTGAGCGTGTGTTTACAGGATGAATGTTTTTAGACCATGTAAGCTTTTCGAAACGGTACTCAGGTTTTTTGTTCCACCAAACCCTTTTGAGTAATGCGTGCCAAATATAGCTCCCCTCGTAACTTCATGTTCAAAATTCCTTTTTTCACAAGATAGGGAGTGACATGTTCTCTTCTAGGTATAGTAGAGCAGAAGCGTGCGCATGCATTTTGGACTCTTTGTGTGCAGGACAGAATCATACTGTCCATATAGAATTGTATAAATAGTAGATAAGCTTTGAAATTGATAAGTTAGCTTTAAGGAATCAATGTTTTTTAAGTATATCATAGCATAGGGCATCGCATTAAGCGATTAGTATAAATCCCTCATAAAATAAGCGGAGCAACGTAAAATGCAATGTACGTTTTTGTAAGGCGCTACCTTATGTAGCTACCATTGTTCAATAAAGAATAGTATAATATAGAGTAGGAACGTATTGTTATTTTAATGTCAGGCGTCGCGTCGCCTTATGCGACCACCAAGAATAGGGCCAATGTAAAGAAGCATTGTAAACATATAGTATAGAGAGAACACAATAGCACAGGTATATAGATATAAGTGTATAGTAGGGCCTTAGTTAGCACATAAGGACCCATTGTTTATGGAAATAAAGTATATGAGTTGTGTGTATCTTCATTGGGTAACGAGACCATAGGTATATAGGGATAAAAGTTAGGTATATAGGCATAGATATAGGGAACACATGACAGAGATACATATATGCATAGCTTCACGTAATAAAGGTAAAAGGTGGTAAAAGGTAAAGGTATAAGGTAAAAAGGTACGATAGACATATAGTTATGCGGTACACATATGTGCCAAAAATGCACATATAACCACTGCCGAGTTATATGTGCATAAACATCGTTATGTACCTACAAGCGTGCATACGCAATAGGTGTGACGTGTGTCATATAGCCGCCGCCGTGCTATATGACACCGTGGGTATGTAACGATATGGTCTATAAACGTAAATAGTAGCATATAGGTATGTATAACCAACGCCGCGTTATACATATCAACACGTAAAACCGTTAGGGAATGTCTTACTATAGGTAAGACGACGTATCTTAATATAGGTATGACGCTATACAAGAGACGCGGGGGGGCGTACCCACGCCACACTCAAAACCCGACGCATCTCCTAATATGGTAATGTTCGTTGCATCGGTGGCTAGGGACGCCATCTCATCAGCCAATAGCAAAGCCATAAAACCTGGACGCTATTCCGGGAATTCTGGATACAAAACGACCGTTAGAACGACGGTTGGAGCTATCTATCTCTGTCATGCCCTCTCACTCGTCAAAACGGCCTCTAAGCGCTGTGATTGGCCAAAACGCTTCGATTAGCCAGCAGATCGAACAATTATGCGATAAATTTGATTATATAGAAATATTGAATAGTCATAGAAAACAGGGTTCATTCGTTGTCGCGCCACCGTCGCGTGTACAGGTCTCTCATTACCCAACTAAGACGCTCACGCTCCGTAAATTACTGACATCAAATCGGCAGCTTAATTATTTATCCTAGACTTCAAAACAACCCAGCACAAACAAGTGTGTAAGGGATACAGTGTCTACATCGAAGAAATATAGCAGATATACAGTCCACGCCGTCAGTAGATACTGCGTCCCCCACATTGTTGGTCATATCGAGCCGAATAGTTTGAAGAAGGAAAATCAACAGCAAGCGATCATCATGCCAGTGACAAGGAGTACGGGTGGAAGAAGACGGGCTGCACCTCAAACGCCGACGAGCTCCGAGGGAACGGAGCCGACAACGAATGGATCTACGGCAGCAACTACCGTTGCCGTATCATCGCCACGCCTGGCAGCAGACCACGCTGCCCATCAAGCCACGACCGCCCGCGCCGCAGCGAGGCGCGGCCCAGAGCCGACCGCTGCGACGCCCGCCGCCGGGCATAGTAGAAGAACGCCAAGAGAGCGTACATACGCCGCAGGGGTACCCGGGTCCGCACAGGAAGAGCCGACGCCGCCGGTACTCGCTGCAAACTTAACGACGCGCGCCGCCGCCGCGACGCCCTACGCCGCGGGGCCGCCGTGTTCAAACGTTATAGTGCACAGTGAAGAAGTGCAAACATATAGTAGTAGTGCAGTGAACAGTGCCGTAAAGCCCACCGCCGCCGCGGGGCTCGACCATGTAGTGAAAGTGCCGCCAGTGTACAAGAGAGTGGTGTCCACTTCGAGGGATAGCCGAAGATCGACATTCACAGTGCGTCTGGCTCGCGCAAAGGAGGAATATGCCCGTCTACAGGTCGAGCTCGCCGCTGCAAAAATAGTGTCGATTGAAGCCGAAGAATCGGAGCACATCGACGACGCCAGATCGGAAATCTCGGACAGAGGAGCAACACATCACCGGGTCAACAGTTGGTTGCATCACAGCGAGACGCATCTCGCAATAGTAGAACCGCAGAACACCGGGGACACAGAACGTCCGCCGGAGTATGCGGAACCCCAGCCGCCGCCGCTGCAGCCACCGCCGCTGCTGCAGCCGCCGCCACAGCCGCCACAGCCACCGCGCGCACTGCCGCCGCCGGTGGATCCAACTGAAAACCCAATTCAAAGGTATGAGTACTCGCCTAATAGCTATTCCCCTAATGAGGCCACTGCCGCGCCAAATGATAGGGCCGTTGCAATCCCTTCTGTCAAGTCCGATATAGCAGAGCTAGCCGCCGCTATAACAGCCGCCGCTAAGCAGTCGCAAGTCACGCGACATTTTACTGATTTACCTGTCTTTAACGGCTCACACCAAGACTGGTTATTGTTTAAAACCTCATATAATGAAACTGCATGCATGTTTAATGATAGTGAAAACGCCGCTAGACTGCGCCGTAATATAAAAGGCAAGGCACGGGAGGCAGTTGAAAGTTTACTAATCAATAGATCACACCCACTAGAAATAATTAGATGTTTAGAAGCACGCTTCGGAAGGCCTGACGCCATCGCCTCGACCGAACTTGAGCGGTTGAGAAACCTAACGAAGCCCACCGATAATCCACGAGACATATGTATATTTGCAAGCAAAGTATCTAACACTATAGCCGCCTTACAAGCCCTTAATAAAACTCACTATTTATATAATCCTGAAATAACCAAACTAACATCTGAAAAACTTTCTCCCACGCTACGTCACCGGTGGTACGAGTTCGCCGCCGCACAACACCTGGACGAGCCAGACCTCATCAAGCTGTCCAGGTTCCTGAACCACGAAGCAGACTTGTGCGGCCCCTTCGCTCAGCCAGAGAACGTGACGTCGAGCTGGAACGAGACAGCGAACAGACGACCACAACGCACCAACGTGACACAGGATAGAACGGTAAAATGTGCACATTGTAATAATACTGGTCACCGCATAATAGAATGCAAAACGTTCCTGGCTGCCGACGTCAACAAGCGATGGGATATCGCAAAGGAACAACATTTATGTTTTAAATGCCTAAAACACCGTAATAGACAGCATGCATGCAAGCCAACGAGGTGCGACACAGACGGATGTACCTACACACATCACCGACTTCTGCACAACCAAAGACAGGTAAAGACGGAGGCAGTCGCTTCCACATGGACAAGGAAATGCGCGCACGCATTCCTTAAGGTGGTTCCAGTCACCATAGCAGGCCCTAAGGGCAAAATAGACACGTGGGCGCTCCTCGACGACGGCTCTACGGTAACCCTTCTGAATGATAGTATAGCGAATAATATAGGTGCAAAGGGACCGCAGGAGCAGCTGAACATAGAAGCGATCGGGGACACCACCCTTAAGGCAGCACGGTCACGCCGTGTCTCAGTCACGTTATATGGAAAGAACGGTAAGAAATACCAAATAGCGAGTCGTACGATAGACGGTTTGAAACTCTCACCACAGCACGTGAGAAACGACGACTTAGCCGGCTGTGCACATCTTGAAGACATCGAGCACTTACTCTTAACTGAGGGCGCTACTCCGCAGCTGCTTATAGGCCAAGACAACTGGCATTTACTTATAGCCGACGAGATGAGAACCGGACGCCGTGATCAACCGGTAGCTTCATGCACCCCGCTGGGATGGGTACTACACGGCGCACAAACTCGCACCATAGGCCACAAGGTAAATTTTATACAGGGAGATGTCAGTATGGACGAGCAGCTGCGACAACACTTCGCAATAGAAAGCATGCTCATTACGCCTAAGCGACCGCACAGCGATCCCGATAGAGTAGCACAGGGGATACTCGACCAGACGACTGTTCAGTTACCCAACGGTCACTATCAAACCGCCTTATTGTGGGCCAACGAAAATAGTAAGATGCCATATAATTATGACGCCGCTGAAAGACGCCTACTTTCAATAGAGAAAAAGTTATCCAAAGATAAGGATCTAGCTTTAAAGTATAGTGAACAAATGAATTCTTTAATAAAAAAGGGTTATGCTGAATTAGCGCCGGCGGAGAAAACACCACACAGAACGTGGTACCTACCGCACTTTGCAGTCATCAACCCACTGAAGCCCGGGAAAATTCGCATAGTACACGACGCAGCCGCCAAGACAGAAGGTAAAAGTCTCAATAGTTATCTACTAACAGGACCCGACCTACTGCAGTCGTTACCGGGTGTGTTGATGCGATTTCGTCAACACAAAATCGCCGTCTCCGCAGACATAGCCGAAATGTTTATGAGGGTCAAGGTAAGACCAATCGACCGTGACGCTCTACGCTACCTATGGCGTGAGGACGCCTCCCTGCCGCCGACCGAATATAGAATGACGTCATTAATCTTCGGTGCAACATGTTCTCCGTCTACAGCCATATATGTGAAGGACGTCAACGCGCGGAAATACGAAGGTGAATTCCCCGACGCGGTAAGAGCGATCACACGTAATCATTATGTCGATGATTACCTTGATAGTTTTAGAACAATAGAGGACGCTATAGAAACTTCACTACGCGTCAAAGAAATCCATAGCAGAGGCCAGTTTGACTTGCGGAAATGGACGTCAAACTCACGTGACCTACTACAGCAACTCGACGAAAAAGGTAAACCAACTGACATTACATTATCGGACGGCAGTGACAGCAGCGTGGAACGCGTACTGGGGCTCGTATGGAAATCGAACGCCGACGTGCTTACTTTCAACCTAGACTTAGCCCGCGTGCCCGAAGAAACGCTTACCACCACTAAGCCAACGAAGCGTCAAGCGTTAAAAATCGTAATGTCGTTGTACGATCCGTTAGGTTTCGCATCTCCAGTCACCGTGAGAGCGAAACAAATCCTGCAGGAGTTATGGCGGCGAGGTAATGAGTGGGACCAGCCTATGGACGACGATCTTGCCTCCCAATGGCGAGAATGGATGGAGCATCTTAACCGCCTACGTGACGTCACCGTACCAAGGTGCTATCTACAATACAGCGACGCCGTGACGCTCCAACTTCATACGCTAGTCGACGCAAGTGAGTCTGCCTATTCTTGTGTAATTTTCTGGCGTGCAGTAACGCCTGACGGAAACGTCAACTTATCAATAGTAACCGCCAAAGCACGAGTAGCCCCCTTGAAACTCACATCGATCCCGCGCCTCGAACTGCAGGCAGCTGTAATGGGAAGCAGAATGGCATCCGCCGTGATAGAAGAACACGACCGGAAACCGGATACAAGGTATTTTTGGACAGATAGTAAAACGGTTCTTACTTGGATAAGAACAGGGTCACGTTCATACAAACCCTTTGTCGCTCATCGAATCGCCGAAATAGAAGAAAATAGCACTGTAACTGAGTGGAAATGGATTCCCACTAAGTTAAACATAGCCGACGACGCCACACGTGACGTACCAGCCGACTTCAATAGTACACATAGATGGTTCACCGGGCCGCCGTTCCTACTACAAGGGGAATCAGACTGGCCGGTGGAAAGCACGACTACAAAGATACCTACAGGTGAGGAAAAATGTACGCATACCAAAATAGTAGAACCTGTACTTCAAGCCGCACTACCAGACGCCACCAGGTTTTCACGGTGGGAGAAGTATCTGAGGACCACTGCCAGAGTCCTACAGTTTATAGAATTATGCCGAACGAGAAAGGAAACGACTCTCTACAAACGCAATAGAAAGAACAAAGAGTCCGACCCAACATGGACAACGCGTCAGACTAAGGTAAAACCTAAATTAATAAAGATAGTAGAAAAGTCGACGCCGGCACGTCATCTGATGTTAAGCGCCATACTAATCCGCCGAGCTGAAAACCTGATCATCAGGAGTAGCCAAGAAACCACTTTCAGTGAAGAGATTAGAGCGCTACAGAGCGGCTACGCCGTAGCAAATCGTAGCCGCCTACGACTAATATCGATGACTTACTCAGACGGACTTCTACGCGTCAGGAGTCGTATAGAACGTTTAGAAAACGCTGCCATAGAGAAATTTCCTTTAATCTTAGATGGAAATAAACATGAGGTACAATTGTTAATAGAATACACGCACAGACAATTGTCACACGCCGGCACCGAACTTATAGTGAACGAGATGAAACAGCGTTTCTGGGTATTAAAACTTAGACCTATAACGAAAATGTTAGTACACAGGTGCATACCCTGCCGAATAAGAAGAGCCATCCCGCCGCAGCCAGCCACCGGGAACCACCCGCCGACGCGCTTCGCTCATCATCAGCGGAGCTTCACCTTCACGGGCCACGACTTCTTCGGTCCTGTGAAAGTCGTGGTTGGCAGGACGACTCAAAAACGGTATGTCGCTCTCTACACTTGTCTAACATCACGGGCAATCCATCTTGAGGTTACAGCATCCCTCACAACGCACTCAGCGGTAATGGCGCTGAGACGGATGATCGCTCGCCGAGGCTGCCCCACGGAAATCTGGTCTGACAACGGGACCAACCTCCGAGGTGCCGACCGGGAACTTCGCCAGGCCATGCTTCAAGCCACAGAAGAGGAGGCGAGTCAGCGGAGCATCCACTGGCGATACATCCCGCCAGGTGCACCTTTCATGGGCGGTGCATGGGAGCGCATGGTCGGGGCCGTCAAGCGGGCTCTGACCGCCACTCTCGAGCGACATCATCCAACCGACGAGGTCTTGGCCACCCTAGTTGCCGAGGCCGAGTACACGGTCAACAGCCGACCTCTCACGCACGTGTCAGTACACCCCGATGACCCAGAAGCACTGACACCGAACCACTTCCTCATTGGTGGCTCCGGACGATCCATGGTTCCGGGCACCTTCAACGACAGCGACCTGATCGGTCGCACCCACTGGCGCGCCTCACAGCGCCTAGCCGACATCTTCTGGAGCCGCTGGCTCCGGGAGTACCTGCCTGAGCTTCAACACCGCCGAGACATCCACAGCCATGGACCGCCAGTCAAAGTCGGCGATGTCGTCCTCATAGCCGACCACACGCTACCACGAAACACGTGGCCCAGGGGCCGCGTCACTGCAACCTACCCAGGCGCCGACGGCGTAGTACGTGTGGCTGACATCGCTACCCGAGGCGGACTCCTGCGACGACCGGTGAAGAAAATCATCGTGCTACCGACAGACCCCACCATTCCTGCACCAAATTAATCTCTATGTACAGACACATAGAGAGGTGGGAGTATGTGCAGGACAGAATCATACTGTCCATATAGAATTGTATAAATAGTAGATAAGCTTTGAAATTGATAAGTTAGCTTTAAGGAATCAATGTTTTTTAAGTATATCATAGCATAGGGCATCGCATTAAGCGATTAGTATAAATCCCTCATAAAATAAGCGGAGCAACGTAAAATGCAATGTACGTTTTTGTAAGGCGCTACCTTATGTAGCTACCATTGTTCAATAAAGAATAGTATAATATAGAGTAGGAACGTATTGTTATTTTAATGTCAGGCGTCGCGTCGCCTTATGCGACCACCAAGAATAGGGCCAATGTAAAGAAGCATTGTAAACATATAGTATAGAGAGAACACAATAGCACAGGTATATAGATATAAGTGTATAGTAGGGCCTTAGTTAGCACATAAGGACCCATTGTTTATGGAAATAAAGTATATGAGTTGTGTGTATCTTCATTGGGTAACGAGACCATAGGTATATAGGGATAAAAGTTAGGTATATAGGCATAGATATAGGGAACACATGACAGAGATACATATATGCATAGCTTCACGTAATAAAGGTAAAAGGTGGTAAAAGGTAAAGGTATAAGGTAAAAAGGTACGATAGACATATAGTTATGCGGTACACATATGTGCCAAAAATGCACATATAACCACTGCCGAGTTATATGTGCATAAACATCGTTATGTACCTACAAGCGTGCATACGCAATAGGTGTGACGTGTGTCATATAGCCGCCGCCGTGCTATATGACACCGTGGGTATGTAACGATATGGTCTATAAACGTAAATAGTAGCATATAGGTATGTATAACCAACGCCGCGTTATACATATCAACACGTAAAACCGTTAGGGAATGTCTTACTATAGGTAAGACGACGTATCTTAATATAGGTATGACGCTATACAAGAGACGCGGGGGGGCGTACCCACGCCACACTCAAAACCCGACGCATCTCCTAATATGGTAATGTTCGTTGCATCGGTGGCTAGGGACGCCATCTCATCAGCCAATAGCAAAGCCATAAAACCTGGACGCTATTCCGGGAATTCTGGATACAAAACGACCGTTAGAACGACGGTTGGAGCTATCTATCTCTGTCATGCCCTCTCACTCGTCAAAACGGCCTCTAAGCGCTGTGATTGGCCAAAACGCTTCGATTAGCCAGCAGATCGAACAATTATGCGATAAATTTGATTATATAGAAATATTGAATAGTCATAGAAAACAGGGTCTTTTTTTCACTCATTCCGACCTGTGCCGCCACGCCGTGCACACCTGTCTACAGCTCCGCCAGTATCTCCCAGTGAGACCGCAATAGTCCCCGCACTATTGCCGTCTCACTCGGGTCATCGTTCCGACGCTAGTTGCAGACCAGTGCCTTGGAATACGCAGTCCTGACGAAGTTTTGTTTTCTGTGCAGAAGCTGAGCAGCCACCGACCGCCGTGCAACGTGAGCTACGAGCTCGCCGTGCCGGCGCGCAGAGGCGCTCTAAGACGTCAGGCATTACCACCTACCCAAGTCCCTTGTTTCGGACGAACAACATCATATCGGGCTGGTGGTCTTGTTTTGACCGCACTTTTCGGTGCGCATTTCACCACTTTACTACCCGACACAACATAGTAACAGTCGCGTAACAACACACTTTGTGCTGTTAAGCGACGTCGTTCAGGCGTGGGGTAGCGTCAGCCAAACCCGTCTGAACGATCAAATCCGCCATTTGCTGCGGTCGCAGTGTGACACCCTACGGTGACAACGGCCACTGTTGTTGTTTTGGTTTAACCTTGCACCGTGGCCTTTCCCGCTTCACGGGTCAGCCGAAGCAAGCTGGGCTCCGGGATTACTGGCCTTGGGGTCGCCCCTAGTCAACCCCGGAGTAGCGCTTAGGAGCACCCCTCTCCGCCGAGAAAAAAGCTCGGAGAGGGTACACAACTAGGGCACACCCTAGGTACACACTCCCTCTCACACAGTGAGCTCACAAGGTGTGTGAGGGAATTCAAACCCTTGATAGGGCGTCCTGAGTATTCCCCTCAGGATGCAGTCCCGTCCCTCTAACGGTGAGGTGCAGGTCCTTCAGACCTTCGCCCTCCGCCACCCCGATCTGTATGTTGCTCATATGCAACTCCTAGAAGAGGAAGCGAGTGCCCGCCTCACGGACACTCTTATTGCTCCCTCCGGGACTTCAATCCCGGAGGCCAACGTCCCTCCTCTGACCCGGTCCTTCTCAGAGGACAGCCCGCTTTCGCCCGCCCCGGGCCCGGACAATAGACGCACGGTGGCAGCCCCTCCCCGTGAGAGGTCTCGCTCGCGCTCACCGATCGGGAGGCCAGCGAGCACCCGTCCCTCCATCGCCGTTGTCGAGCCCACTTCGGACTCCGAAATGGAGATGGAAGTAGATCCGAGTCGCGCCTTACGCACTGACTCGGACTCCGATAACGACGGCTATACCGTCGTTGACCGCAAACGCAAGCGTGCTCCTAAAGCCGCTAGTTGCGCAACTTCCGCCCCTCCCGCCAAGGCACCCGCTAAGGCCCCCGCCTCCGGCAAGAAGCCGACCCCCGCCCCGCGCCCCGCGTCTCCTCCCTCCGCTCCGGCCACCACTGCCGCGTCCCCTCAGGACGCGAGCGCGCGCCGCGAAAAACCGCCTCCGCCCCTGTTCATTCAGGACAAAACCAAATGGGACATGCTGTCCCGTTTAGTTTCGGATCGTGGGATCCACTACACTAATGCCCGCTCCACGCAGCAGGGCATTAAAGTTCAAGTGTCCACCATTAGCGACCACAGAGCGCTAACAAAGCTCCTCCGTAAAGAGAGCATAAGTTTTCACACTTATGCGCTCGAAGAGGAGAAAGTCCTCCGAGTGGTCATCCGCGGTGTGCCCAAGGAGGTACATACCGATTCGGTATGTGCCGACCTGAAGGCACAAGACTTCCCCGTACATGCAGTTCACCGCATGTACAGCGGGAAGGACCGCAGTCCCTACGATCTAGTACTCGTAGTACTAGATCGTACACCTGAAGGCAAGGCCATTTTTAATTTAAAAAAGGTCTGTGGCCTCTCAGGACTCGATGTCCAAGCCCCATACAAAAATGGGAGTCCCTCGCAGTGCCATAACTGCCAACTATACGGGCACGCCTCCCGTTTCTGCTTCGCTCGCGCTAGGTGCGTTAAGTGCCTAGGCGATCACGCGACAGCAGCGTGCACTCGCACCCGGGATTCACCGGACCCACCCAGCTGTGTTTTATGCGGTGCTCAAGGGCATACCGCGAATTACCGTGGTTGCCCTAAAGCACCACGAGTGAACCACAGGGTGGCAAGGCATAGGCCGACCCGTCCCTCTTACGACCGTTACCAACGGGTAAGCCCTAAACTAACGGTAGTACCTGCCTCACAGGTAATACCCGCGCCGCTCCCAGCCCGTAACGCATGGTCTAAACCACCCAGTATGGTTAAGACCATCGCTACCGCCCGCGCCCCGGCCCGCGCGCCCGCACCCGCGCCCGCACCCGCACCCGCCCGCGCCGCGGCCCCTGCCCGCGCACCGGCCCCGGCTCGCCCCGCGCTCCCGGCACCCGTCGCCAACACCATTCGCGCGCCTCCCCGCGCCGCTTCCCGGCCACAAGCTCCACCTATGCCATTGATGGCTGCCCCTCTTCAAGAGGCAATCAACCTAGTCAGCGATCTGGCTATGTCGGTTGACATCAATGAGGTACAAGAGCTATTCCACAAGATGCAATACGCTCAATCCCCAGCGGACGTGATCCAATACACATTGGAACACGCGAATTTACTTAGCGCCCTTAAGCGCTTCGTTCCCCAGGCCCCTCCCCAGTACAACCACTATGGGTAGTACAACCGAACGCACGAAACCGTACTCAGTTTCGTTAGCGTCATTTAACGCTGACGGCCTCTTCAGACAACGTGACCTCGTCCACGACTTTTGTTGTACCCACCTTATCGATATCATATGCGTGCAGGAAACCTTTCTAAAACCGGGGAAGGCGAACCCTAGGTTTGCCAATTACAGAACGGTACGTGATGATAGAGTGAACTCCCGTGGGGGAGGCACTCTTATCTATTACAAAAGGTCCCTGCACTGCATTCCCCTACCTACCCCGACTCTTGTTAATATGGAAGCATCTTGTTGCCTCCTAGCTATGACTGGTCATCAACCTATAGTCATAGCATCCTGTTACCAAGCTTGCAAAAAGCCGATCGTCCGAGCTGACTTAGAAGCCCTATTCTCATTAGGAAGCGCCGTCATTCTGATTGGCGACTTCAACAGTAAGCACATCCTATGGAATTGTAACGTCAACAATCCCAGAGGTATTGCACTTGAAAACCTAATCGCAGAACTTAACTTTGACATAATTGCGCCCACTGAGCCCACTCACTACCCTTATATGGAAAACCACCGATCTGACTTGCTTGACATGGCACTATTCAGAGGCGTAACACTCCGGTTACGCTCCATAGAAGTGGTTCACGAGCTTCACTCTGACCACCGACCCATTATACTGCGACTAGGTCCCGACCCAACGACTGACCTCCCCCGCCCCACTAAGACGATAGTGAACTGGAAGCAAGTAGGCGATGCCCTAAAGGCTATCAGTTCACCGGACCTAGACAAGATCCCTGACGACATCCTGACAAAAGATGACGTAACCCTTGCGATCGATTCGTTCACCAATCACCTCTCCACCGTAGTAGGTGCATCCGCAAAGGAGGTCATAGTGCCGGACGACCGGCGCCTTGTCATTCCAGCGGATGTGAGACGATTGGTGACGGAGAGTAAAGCAGTGACCCGACATTACGACTCTTACCCCAGTAAAGAGAACAAAACTAAGAAACGCCACTTTGAACGCATGGTTCAAAGTCGCATGTCTGAGTTGCGTGATCAACAATGGGGCGATAAACTTTCAAACCTCGTGCCAAGCCACCATGCTTACTGGGACTTGGCGCGAGGTTTGAAAGGAAGTAACCACAACGACATGCCTCCCTTATACAGACCAGTCCCACTAGTCCCAGCGTTCTTTGACGAAGACAAAGCTGAGTGCCTAGCTGATAGCCTAGAGGCTCAGTGTTCCCCTAACGTAGATCACGTTGACCAAGCTCACCTCGATTCGGTGGATGCTGAAGTCGAACGTAAAAGCTCTGTGGTCACCTCTGAACTCCCACCAATCACCTTAGCGACTTACGCTGAGGTGGAGAGACTGATCAAGGCCCTCCGACCGCGCAAATCCCCCGGTGCCGATGGCATCTCCAACAGGGTTCTTAAAACCCTCTCTCCTCCTCTCATCCATCTCTTAGTCAGCATCTTCAATGCTGCTATGAGCCACTGCTTATTCCCAGACACCTGGAAATGTGCAAATGTCATTGGCATTCACAAACCAGGCAAAAGCTCATCTGACCCCACCAGTTACCGCCCCATCAGCCTCCTCAGTGCCTTAGGCAAACTTTACGAGCGGTTACTTGCAAACCGTCTCCAGTCCCATGCTAAGGAACACCACCTTATCCCAGATGAGCAGTTTGGCTTCAGACCCGGACACTCATGCGTCCAACAGGTGCACCACCTCACGGAGCACATCATTGAGGGCTTCAATAAGTACCCCAAACCCCAGACTACGCTAGCAGTCTTCCTCGACGTAGCGAAAGCTTTTGACAAAGTCTGGCACAACGGCTTGATCTACAAGCTATACCAATTTGGCGTGCCAGAACGTCTTGTGCTCATCCTACAAGACTTCCTTAAAGCCAGAAGCTTTCGCTATCGCGTGGAAGGCACCCTCTCCTCCCCCCACCCAGTCAGAGCCGGAGTCCCTCAGGGCTCCGTGCTATCACCTATTCTCTTTGCACTGTATACCAGTGACATCCCACGCTCTCAGCCCAAAGTATTCCTAGCCCAATATGCGGATGATACCGCCATTTACACCACTGGGTGGCATATCAACAGACAGTCCTATTTCGTCATGCAACGGGCCATCACCGAGATCGGTGACTGGTTCCGAAAATGGCGCATCGCGGTCAACCCAGCTAAAAGCACAGCTATGTGCTTTACTGAGAAGACACGCTCCCCTTACCCGAAACCGCTTATTTTGTTCGACGAACCCATTCCCTGGGTTCCTAGAACAAAATACCTCGGAGTCACCCTTGATCGTCATCTCACCTTTAACGATCACATAACAACCGTCCGTAACAGAGCGGCCTTCATAATGGGTCGCCTTGGTCCCCTACTTCGCAAAGAGAGTAAAATGTCTCTTAGTAATAAGAAGACACTTTACACTGCCTGCATCCGCCCCATCATGACTTACGCATCAGTAGTGTTTAGTCATGCTAGTGAGGCCCACCTTCATAAACTTCAAGTCATCCAAAACCGTTTTCTTCGTAATGCAACCGGCGCCCCGTGGTATATCCGGAACACCGAGTTGCATTGCGACTTAAACCTTCCCTCTCTAGCGCAGTTCAATAAGGACTGCGCCCGCCGATACTTTGATCGAGCGCCCCACCACCCGAACCCATTGGTTGTCCAGGCATCGAACTACTCGACTGCCTCTTCTATCCCATTTTTCAAACCCCCCCGTCGCCAACCACGGCAGGTATTAGACGACCCGGATGACCCCATCGCAGCCATTACGTTGGCAGCTTTAGCGTTATCCGCAAGTCGTCGAGGTAAAATCCCCAGGTGTGAGGTAATCAGAGGTCACACAATCAAACACCGAGCTCGCCGGCGAGCTCGAGGCAAAAACAAGGTCACGATAAATTGCTCTCCAAATAGTCAAAGAGTATTATTCAGTAGGGCCCAATTGTGCAACACTGCAGTTGCACAGAGGCATTTTGCTCCGATCCCCCCCATGTCTCTCGACAGCGAGACAAGCCGAGGTCCGAACCACAGTGGTGCCCTTGAGCTCGCTGTCAACCCCTCCTATAGTAGCGGTACGTTTTCGGCGTCCGCAGGAGACGGAGGTAGAAAGCGCTTTTCGCCTTCTACGCCCGTCTCGGGAGAAGTGCCTTCGGCACTTCTCCCTCCCGGGCTATTGTAGGGCCAGGCCCTCGCCCAAAACCCGGTGGAGCTGGACGACCGCACAGGCGGTAGCCAGCATCTATGTCGTCCCTAAAACAAACAAAACGAAAACAGGGTTCATTCGTTGTCGCGCCACCGTCGCGTGTACAGGTCTCTCATTACCCAACTAAGACGCTCACGCTCCGTAAATTACTGACATCAAATCGGCAGCTTAATTATTTATCCTAGACTTCAAAACAACCCAGCACAAACAAGTGTGTAAGGGATACAGTGTCTACATCGAAGAAATATAGCAGATATACAGTCCACGCCGTCAGTAGATACTGCGTCCCCCACACTTTGGATAACACGTTCAGTCACTGCCCAAATGCTGGAACCATACACTGCACTGCAGTAGGTGAAGGGTGATAGTACTATAAGATCACATAGTAAAATCCTTATCTTCTCTGATATGTATTTTTTTATGTTCTCTGATATGTATTTTGTTATGTTGTTGCTTTTTAACCGCGTGTTCAATTTCAATTTTGATGACCGAGCCAGCGAAGGACTCTAAAATTGAATCACGAGCGCAGCGAGTGATTCAAAATTAGAATCCTGAGCGTTAGCGAGGGAATCAAAAGAGCACGAGGTGAAAAATCTTTGCACTCGAGTGCAACACGTAACTTTTCATTCCACCTCAGCGAGGAAATGACTAAATGCAAAAAAAAAAACGTTTAGCGCATTATTAACAGTTTCAGTCAATTCTGTTGGCGTCAAACAAACTTCCTCGTCTCTAGAATCACTCATTTTAGTTTTTTCACTTGTTTTCAAGTTTCTTGTTTTTAATATAAGGTTTAACAATGACGTGAAAAAATGCCGCGTAAAGAACCGCGTACAAAGCAAATTGAAAAAAAGAACACCAAGAAGGTTCCGAGTCTGAGTTTTTAACAAATTAAAGAAAAGTTGTATGATATATTCGGCAAGATATAATATATATATAATATAATTTCAAGATATAAGTTTTACACCGTGTTATCATAATCAGATCAGAATTAACACTTTTTACCTTATTTACCTCGACGTCTCGTGAAACTCGGGAATACACGATGATATTCAGGAGTCAATTTTATTACTCAATTTTAAAACAATCATAAACGTTTCAGAATCCTTAGTGGCGATATTGCATCAGTGACTATATTTAACAGTATTGTATCAGTGCAGTGTACATTATAACACATTTCTCTGTTATTGTGTCTCACTCAAGCGTAACTCTCAGCATAACATTTAAATTTTTATTCCTTCCAACTAAAACAATCGTGTTTTTTTCAAAACCTGTAGTAAGGCTTGACCACGTGTCGTCTCTCTTAATCTTTAACACACGGTTACCAGCAGGCTTTAATATATATCCTACAAACTAGTGATTATTATATATAGTAAATTGTCCAATCATCCTTAGACTGTAAGCGCTGCTTCACCAGAACACACCGATCACTCATACAAAACTTAAAAACTGTTTTGAAGTGCATTTTATAAAATTTTCTACGTCCAATATTACAACGGTATGTTTTGCCGAATCGATATGTTCTATCGCCATGTGCACATCACTACTCGTCGGAAAGCTCCGTTCTACGTGCCATTGGTATTTTCATTGCAGTTTCATCATACATTATATATGATATTCGTACTACAATTAGATAATACGCAGGAATAAACGATAAGGTATTTAGATTCGATACATACCTACTAGGTACGAGTATTGAAGCGTGGGAGTACAAAACTGAAAGAAAAAAAACAAAATTGACTGAAATCGTTACTAAGGTTAACTAAATAGAGGCGTATCAACGACATTATGATGTCTGTCTGTCCACCCATGGACCTCGAGAAGTACATTTAAAATATACTCCAAAATTACCTTTTCTTTGAATGACTCGTAGAAGTTTGCTAAGCCGTTCGTAACCAAGCAGCTAAGTTGAGCAACGTCATGAGTTGGTTGGGTGCTCTCCGAAGCACAGAAGCACTCAGTATTATAATGTCACTAGCAACAATACTGAGCGCTTCTGTGCTTCGGAGAGCACGTTAAGCCAGTAGGTCCCGGTTGTTGTCTTACGATGGCAGACGATATAGCATGGTGATAAGGTGTTAAATGCCCGCCTGGCTAACTAATATCCTCAAGTAGAAAATCTGTCACTGAGAATCAAACAATATTCCGGCAGCAGTCCTTGAGATACCGTAATTCTAGGTTAGCCTAAACAACATCTTCGACCACATCTTCACTTACCATCAGGTGAGATATCGATCAAAGGCTACCAGGCATAAAGAAAGAAAGTTATGAGCCTTGAAAACTATATGAAAATGTTTCGAGGCTCGTAACTTTCAAGTTAATTATCTTGTTAAAATTTCGGCATCATACAAGCCTAGATAATGACGAGATCAATCAGTATTATGTTTTGTTTTGGAACTAAATCCTCACATTGTAAGAAGTCTACTTCAAGGTTGAGATTTATGACAAGTTGATACGCGTCATTCACAATAAAAACTGTTTATTATATACTAAGCAGCTTGATTTATAAGTTCAATACCTGTCATATATGCATGTATTTAGTATTGCAAAAATTACGAGGCGTATCCTCTTTTCTCACCTGACTGGGGACGATGGCACTTGATTTGTGTCAAAGGGCAAAAACTTTTTTCCCTTGTGGCCCGGCACCGGGCCAAGTCACCAGGCCAAATGAGATACACTCAAATAAGAGTCCCTACGACGTTTGTATGGAGAACTGACCGGCCAGATCACCCTTAAACTACTCTTGACTCTCATCAGCAGTACTGAGTAGGTATATATTTTGGACCTGTGCCCGGTATATGGCATAAGCTAGCCCTCTTTAACTTAAGACCTAAATAAATATTAGGAAAAAAAACGGAACCAACTCCCAATACTGAAAAGTATGTAATAACTTGTAGAAGTCACTACCCTGCTGATTCAAAACACTGGCCTCACATTATCATGGTCCACTTCTATAAGACATTTCATACATTTAAGTTTTGGAATTCAGTTCTGTCATTTTTGATAGTCTTTTAACTCTTTTATAGATCCATACTGTTTTACTGTCGACAGATCTTAGTCTCGTCACTCATCTAAAATACCTACTTTTCACCAACACATGCTTACATCATCCAGGTACGCAAATATACATTCTTCCATAGAAAAGAGAAAGCAAATTCTTCAGTCGAATAATGTCGATGAAATTAAAATAGGACTAATTTGAAGGTATACTCAACCCAACAAAAAAGAATCGTCTAACTAAATCAATGCGTAATTGGCGGAGCAATCGCATAATTAACGTACAAAAACAGTTGAATTGAGGACCTCTTAGGACGTCAGTTAAAAACGTCCTTCCTACAACTGTTTACATTATTTCACAAATTATATTATAAAGAAAAAACTAGTCAGGCGTTTTAAATAAGACATATTGAATTCCCATAGAACCAAAACGCAATTTTTAGCCCAAATAAACCGTAAACTTTAACTTGTATACGATAATTATTATTAAGTTTAACATCTAGTACATTTCGTCAATGTTATTACTTCCCAAAAACCGACAACATTTCTCCAAACAAAGTACCGGAGTCGTGACCCCATTCCGTCAATACAAAATAAAACAACATGAGTACATCATGACCTATTCCTGGACATTTAAAACCCGGTTGTAAAACATAACATAATGTTTCCACTCCATACTACGTTTAACGAGCAGCCCTTCCTTTGTACATCATACAAACTGTCTCATAAACTGTGGTACAGCTGTAAAAATTCAACTGCGAATGGTTTATGGGCTTTATAATATGGCTGGAGTACCGCTGGGTACAATATACCTACATGGTTATTGACAAGGTTAGTATCGTTTTGTAAATCGGGTGCAAAACTCCAAATGAAACATTAGAAGTAAAATTAATGTTTTTGTTTTATCAATAACGCATGCTCCGCGGTGTATGCACATACTTTAGAAAGAGCGAAAAGATAATTATGCACATGACTATAATTTTCATCTCGTGATTTTGTAACTGGAAGTTAAAGTCAAAGTCATAATCATTAATTAAATTGAGGCGTCAACGACGACGCTCTTGGTCCGTAACAATTTTCAATATTTAAATATTCTGCAGTCTACTGCCCCGTTCAGTAAACAAATTTAACAGCCACTGCAAGAAGAATGGGCAAAAAAAACTTGAGGCCATTCTTTATAAACGTCTTTTAACAATATGTTAAAATAGTACGTAGCTACATTATGGCGATACATACACACGAAGCGGGGCAGGATTGCACTTCGCAGCCCGGAACAAAGCTGTTAGCGACGCGACGCCACATAAACACTGATGTATATATCGTTCTAGACTATAGTATAAGTCATAGTTTTAAGAAATTAACAAACAGAGACGATACAACCCCGTAGACTAAGATACTAATAAGTAGATAGTAAGTTCTTCATATGTATCGATCGCTTTATAAGTATATAGACAATTCATGAAATGCACCTACCTCCCCGCTGCCGCCGCCAGCACCGTTATCGCGCCGAGACGCGCGGGCGGAGGCACTCCGCAGTGCCCGTCGAGAGCTCGCAGACGCAGCTGCGCACACCCTGATGATGAGCATCTGACATGCTCGAAACCCGCGAGACATATTCGATCCCCAACGTGCGTGTTTTTACCAGTTTAATTTATAATATGTAAATATGTGTGAAACTCACGAGCATATCATTCCAAAAAAAAAGAAGCTGAATTCTATGAAATGAAAGTATGAAAGGCAAAGTCTGTTATGAAAGGCAAAAGTCTGATTTTCCTCATTTTACTTAACGGCCTCACACTCATTTGGGTTTGGTATAATCGTATTGTCTAACTGTACAAAGGACGTCATACGAACATCGTCAATAATATGATTCCTCTAAAAACACTAGGAATCTGCATAAGGAAATAACTATAGTATTTGCTCAGCGATTCGCCATATTTAGAATATCTGTATGTTTAATTAATATCTGTAATTTTCTGAAATCTTGCATTCATGTCCTACAGCCTATGCTCCTTATTAGCCAGTTTTCAGTTTTTCGAGAGTAGTTTTTGGCCATGTAAGTATTCACAAAATGCTCAACCACCCTGCCAATGATTTCTGTTTCAAAATTCTACCACCGATGTTGCGATCACTGGTTTGATGCTCGTTATATTTGTTATTCTACATACCCTCTTTACTCAGAAATAAATAATGCCCTTTGCCCACTTTAACAGTTTTCTCACCTTTCTAATATTAGTATAGATATTAGGTGTAAGAAAAAATATATTAGAAAAATATATATACGAGTACATACTCAATTTGATTAAATTTTCAATAAAAATCATCATTTTGGATTATTATTACGTGTTAATACTGAAAACTCGAACGATACCTAATGCTTATTTTACTTAGAAGCATCAAAAAAGTTTCCAATACAAAAATAAAGAGCCTCCGTATCAATCTAGTGGCCAATTAAAACTTCTATCAGTATTCAAACCAGGTTCTATCTGACAGATTAATCAACTTTTCAAACCCGTCAAAAACCAAACCAAAAAATAACCGTGAATTTGTAACAAAATTTCAGTGAACAAATATACAAAAAAATAGTCTAGCCGCGGATATTTTCAGGTATGTTGTTGTACGAGTTGATTTTAGTAGATTTTGAGTTTGACCCAAATCTTTGCTTTTGTACGACCATATAAGTAAGTCGTTTGAAGGGAATGTGACTCATTTTCATATCGTATATGTACCCAATTTGAAGAATGTTGATGATTATACTGAAATTATGCTCCAGGGTGCCAGGAGCATCGTCTACCTTTGCAGCGTCCATGAAATTCGACGTGCACGGAAATTGTATATTTCCAGAACTAAGCAACTCCGAATTTTATTCATTATAATGTATCGCCGTGAAACATCGTCAAAAGCTGACAAATGAAAAAACACTTGTCTTCAAAAATAATAATCTGTAGCGGAATCGTCGTATAAAACTTGGTTATTGAAATTAATTAATATTTCATACAGTACGGGTTTCTCCAAGTAATTAAGCTCTTCAAAAGAAAACTATCTGCTTTAAGCTATCTAAGCCATTTAATTTATAAACATTGGTTGTACACATGACCATGTCAGCATGCAACCAATATTTTAAAGAACGAAATGCACAAAATACTTTATTGCGATTATGCGCGAAGTCATGATTATAATTGACTTTAACCCATCAAAATATGTGTTAACTATTAATATATTTGGGTTTGTATTTTACAGATATTAGTAACGGGTGTGCTAAAGATTTTTTTATAAAAGTATTTAATGTTGATTCATCCTGTACCTAAGCACGATGACTATTTTTGTTTTTAAGGTCCCACCTCCAACTTTTGAGGTAGGCTAACGTTTTCCAGGTGCAGAACCGTGGTGAGGCCATGGTAAAACTATGAAACAATGGGCTTGCTGACCAGGATCTTCCTGACTCTGACTGCTTTCATCTCACTCGTGGGCTTAGCCGCCGGCTGCACTAGGAAAGTCTATATTGCTTGCAGATCACCCGCACCTTGTACCAAGTGAATTATAAGGTAAATATACGTTTGCTTCATTATTCATTTTCGGTCTTAAATTCTTATATTTCAGGTGTGTATTTATTTATTGTGCTGTTGTTAGTGCATAGTTATTCATATGTATATATTCATTGGGACGAACAAAGCGGATTTTTACTATTTAATTTAATTCATCGTTTACCAACAATAACACAAGAACAAATCACATATTAAAGACGGATGTTTTCTGTTCTCTTTTTACTGTATTTATCAAACGCTAAGTTAGGTCAGCACAAGTATATTTCCTTAACTATCTTCTTCTCCATCATCTCATATTATATCTTTCAAACACAAATCCTTCTTCACAATGGTATGACTTGTCTTTCCTTTGCTAATATTTGCCTCCTATATTGCCCTCCATTTTTGTACATCTTTCTCTTAATTATTTTTATTTTATTTCTGTCAATGGTAACAATAACTTACAAACTTCTCTGATATATTAGGTATTTATCCCTCAACTTACACCACACAATGTATCTTAACATTTACATCTCTGCAACATACACTATTTTAATTTCCCTCTCCGTTGTTTCCATTTACCTCCTACCCGACATTCTGATCCATACATACGACAAGTTATATGATGGTTTAATTATTTTTTTCAAAAAGTTCTGGTTTCTGGGAACAGTTCCCAGAAACCTGTGGACATTTAGTACATCCTAACATTAACTACTTTCTTATTATTCACCGGTACTAGAAGTGACTTGATAATTTGCCGGAAAAGGTTCAACCTAGAATGGATAGTTAATTTAATAATAACTAGGCATGGTTTGTCCTTACAGAATATCTGGAATGACACTAACGATGATGTCTGTAGTTTTTTGTAACTCTTCAATGTCTTCTCTTCTTGTTGCAGACACCAAAATGGGTAAATTTGACCTGGGCCGTATCTACTCCGTTCTCTTTGCACTTTTCTCCGTTTTTATCATCGGCGCATCATGCTGCAGAAGAAGAATACCGTGTCGGGGGCGCGCCCCCTGTCGACGAGGACCTTTCCGACCATAAATTAAATAAAAATAAATAACCAAAACCCGAGGGTCTACATAATACATTACTTTAACAAACTTTATGTATGTCCTAGAGAAATGAAACCCTCTTAAATATTTTTACAATTCATCTTTAGTGTCATGTGAATTCCTACAGATAAAACAAACAGAATGAATATTTTTATTTATGAAGACTGCCGCCTAAATAAAGTCTGAAGATAAAACACTACCGAAAATGGAACAACCACAAGAATCAAATGACGTCAAAATAAACCAAAAGTCGCATACAAATCGTAGTTTTTAGAGAAACACGTGTGATTTCTAAGTCATAAAACTTGTTTATGAAAAATGTTTGATTTTTAATCGAAAATATTTTCTTTGAATTGCGATACAATTTGACTCATCTTTCCACCAAACCAAATGTTGTGGAGATTTAGGTTCACATTGCACTTATATCTTTTCACATTTTAAAACAAAAATATAAACTAAAAAAACAGTTGATTCTCTTCTTTTCGAGTGTTTTTCGAAACGTCAAAGTATTGATTTGGGTCAGATTCCACCTGGTAGCTTTAGTAACAATTTTTAGATTATTTAGTAATTGTTTTGTTTTCGTTTTTAGTTTAGTTATTACGTTGGTTTGGTGGAAAGACTCAATTCAATTCTTTTTCGTTTTCAGAAGCAAGATGCAAGTGTTATAGAAATGGCGTCACGCAGGATTAAAATGTAATTATTTCCTAGAAAATCAATCAAATTACTGTGAGTACCGATATATCTACTTTTGTAAAAACTTTCTAGAAGTAGTTAGCTTACCTAAGTACTTAATGTATCATCAACACTGTTTAATGAATACCTTTTCAGTACAGACAGCATTTTATTGACTTCACATATGAATTTGAAATAAGGTGAAAGCTATGCTCGGGAGTTTTTTAGCGTGATAAAATACGGATCGAGGATATTCGCCGAAGAACTAAAGCTCGGCAGCTTTCAGGATAAGCAAGGTGAAGGTAGGCCACATTGTTCGACGAGACAATAACCGATGGAGAAGAAAGGTCAAAGATGAGTGTAAATTAAGCGAGAGATGTCAGGATTGTAGTAAGGGAAAGAGGCGTGATTTTATTGTATGTATGTAACAACATCATACGAAATTTCGAATCCATCAGATTTTATTATTGATAAGCCTTAGTGGTTAATCTAAACTAAAGATGTATGTGCAGCTGTCATGTCCCTGGTAGCGCGACTGGCGCTAATAGTGGTGCTGCTGGCAGTTGTGCTGATGGAGGTGGCCGCTTGTGGCAGTAAGAAGGTCATTTGCAACCCGCATAACCCGGCCTGTAGAAGATAATCCTGACAGGTTACTATTTATCATTTATTAATATTAATTTCCACACTGCACACGGTAAAGTTAACCAGTGGACATTAATAATCCGACTTGTAGAATAACGAAATATAACTACTGAAAATTCTTTTGACAATAAACCTCATTAATTCTCCAGCTTGTATTTAATAACACCGTACCAGCGTCTTGTAGGTAGATACTATCACGTAGGCTGCATCCCGGACAAGGTGATTTTCAAGTTCTTATCAAATGCTGTAGATGAGATAAGAGCTATAATAATAATTGGGGATTACTCAATTATGTTTATAAGTTAACAGATTTACTGAGCAAGCACTTTCCAGTTTCAACCGCGTTGTCGCATTCAACTGGGGACTGGAGGTTTTTTCTGCTGGTAGGTTACCCTTTGACTAGAGTCTCACCTTATACTTAGTTACCGAAAATGTGAGCAAAGGTATTATTTGGACTTAACCTACAACTACTGATTCTCAAAGACAGCTCCCGGAACACATGGTTGGGTGTTCTACTTAAGGGTGGTAGCTAACTAGGTTCGCTATTCCCGCATCTGTTTTGAAAAGCAATTTTTAATGTTGGTACATCATATAAATATATTCTATTATTAACTAAAAATAATCCTCAGTTCTCGAGTAATGATTGTAAAGTATAACCCTCGGTGCTTGACCTTCGTCAGCTCACATTGAATCATAGTTGATTAGTAAATGGGCACAATATATCTGAAGATATCACTTACATGGACTTTAGTACCCTAGAAAGAAAGCTTTAATACCCTATATAAAGATTCGAACAAATGCCACAAAAACCTATACTCCTCATGATTTGATTTACGTTTCTTAAAATATTTTGCTCCTTATTTGTGCCACCAGGTTCTTACGTCCCCTTCCGAGATCGAGTTTACGACGGCGATGGATACAGCGTTTCTACAAGAAGTGGTTGTATTAATCGTGACTCTCGTGCTATCCTACCTTGAGTCTTGCTGCGCCTGCTACCGAGCCAGCTACGTTAATTGCAACGAAGGTGACGCCACCTGCGAGAAGAAGTAGCCTTTGATATGAGTAAGCCAAATTTTCACTGCTTTTCTTTACTCTAGGAAAGAAACTCGGAGTATGAATGTGGACATATGTACCTATGAGCCGCTTAATGAACCAATCACCTATGGAGAAAAAAGTTTCTTGGGTGGTGACATGAATCGCAACCAAGCAGGTTTGTGACTTGGCGGACTGATTACATCGTGAGGGTCGCGAAGAGCTGTCAAAGATTTTTTTTGGCAATGTTGCCCTAGTGGCAATGACTATGAAGTACAGGGTAATGGGTCCATCTATGATAAGAATACTGCTGTGGGCTTGAGCTTCACCGCTGAGTTGGCACTTAGGACAGTTTGCGAATGTTTAGCTGGCTAGCTACCACCTTCTAGAATCTGCCACTAAACACCTAATGATGTATTCCAGCAGCAGTACTTGACAGCCAGTTTACATTGTAGTTTTGGCCTGTTTAACATCGTTGCCCACACTCACTTATCGACACTACTTATCAACGTTTCCTTTTTTTCCACTTATCAACAGGTGAGATAGTGGTAAGATGCAAGGTGAACAATAATAAAATTTAAAAAAGTCTGATGAACATGCTGTTCCAGTAAGAAATGCTTTTGTAGATTAGACTTAATGGTTTACTAACTACTGAGGAATTTTAAGACGCGGTGAAAATCCAGGAAAATATTGATATGGATATTGCGCTGGACAATAGCTCATCATGGTTTTCTTCCCCAGTCCCACAATGCCCATAATCAACGAATTCCTCCTGGTATTCCTCCACATCGCAATTTCCTGGTTAGAGCTGTCGCAAGCGTGCAAGAGGAAGGTATTGCCCTGCCGCCCTTGTGGGGAAAAAACTTGCCCGTCTTCGAAGAGGTATATTCGCCCGCCAGTTAACGTTGTGGTGAGGAAGGTAAGCCATGTTCAATTAATGTCTGCTTATGTGATAGTTGAAATCTCCAAAGGTTCATAATCTTTAGTAATGTTTTAGATTCGACGGTGATAATACGTTCAAGATTCTAACGATGGGTACTAACAAATGTGAAATACTTAAGTAACTTATTGGTGCCCTGAATTGATCTGATGATTTAAACACTTCTAATTGCAATACCGTCTCCCTGGTCTTAACATAGACTAGTTCAAAATATTTAAGTTTATTCGACTCGTTTTGTGTAGCCGCGAGTCACTGAGTCACTGTAGGTATCATTCGCCAATAATCCTCGGCATTTTAGATAGATTACAAAACATCCAGCTAGATTTTTGCGTTTCCCGTCATACTTTTTTTCAAATAAGTAAGTAGGTACTCATATAAATAGCGCATGACCGAAGTTAATGAAATTTAAATAAGAATTACTAGGAGATACCTATATTATATCCTAAACAAGAAAACCATCAACGCCAGATGAGCCAGAAAAAAGAGAGTTGTTTTTGTTACCTCCTCTTTGGAAGCCCGATAAGCCATATTGCATAATCACTTGATTTAATACATAAGATAGAAGTTAACTGGATTTATTACGTGATAGATGGAAGGGAAGCGTGGTGCTGTATTTTCTTTTTTTTTAAATGATAAGTTATGATACGTTGATGTAGGGCAGCATAAAAATTTCGCTTTTAAACCACGTTTACATGGGCTGACAACATTGAGAGAGTCCCGGACAGCCGTATGGTACAAATGGCTAATTAATAACCTTTCTTTATGGCGTCTAATGGAGAGAAATAATAATAACAAATATTATAATAGTATTTTACGAAAACATTACATTAATATTTTAGAAAAATACTTAAAATATCTAACAATATACTGTAGCTGCTGCAACTGCTGAACACAGCCTCCCTTATTAAGGGGGTATTTGCCATAATCCCCACCACGCTTGGCAGGCGTCTTGGGGATCGCAGTGTAAGTTGGCAGTTCTTTAGAAGACGCTGCTGCCCACCTTCCAGTATTTTCCGTTATTCGCCTCTTACGACACCCACGGGATGATATGGGGAGGCGCAATTCTAACACGGCACCCCACGGGGATATGTAATCGTAAGACGAAAGTTTTGTGATATTCATATCATTGTTAAACATTATTTTCTCGATCGTGCACTCAGAGTTTGACCTCTTGAGGATGCTTCGTGTAGAATCGAAATATGTCTAAAACTCTTCCGGTTTGGATGCTTGGCGTCGGTGACGTCAGGTCAGGAAAATTAGGCGGAATTGTCCCTAGATATATTGTAATGATATGAATATCAGAAAAACTTTCATGTTAGGACACTTACATTATTTTTATTTGTACGGTTACTTTTAAATGTCAACATGTAAAGGGTCTAATCAATTACAAGATAACTTGGCGAGATGTGAATGTGTTAAATCATGCATTGCCCCCTTTTCCTACGGCGAGGGTTATGATATACCTAATGTGTTTATAATCTCTTTCTCTACTGTATCCCCTAACGTTTCCATCTTTTCCAGCCAGCATCATGAGCTCACGCCGTCTCCTACACATCATTGTATTTCTCTTCTCGTACTTACTAGAAGTTTTCTGCTGCAAGAAGAAGTGCCTTAGAAATCCTTCGCCAGGAGTTTGTTCCTGCAGAAGGAACTGTTGCACGCAGGATTGCTGTGATTGAAACTGTTTGATTTTACAAGACAGCAGAAGGAAATTGTTAAAATTCATCGAGGAAAGGTTTGTGTATTTTAAATTGTACTTACCGAAGTAGGGTTTCAGTTTTGAGATTTGGACTATGGTGCTTACTTCGGAAAGATATGCATTTTTATGTTTTTGTGACTTGCACGAGTTAATAATAATCGTCCTGATGTTAATAATAAGCGGTAACCTCTTCCTATAACAGATGCATTTCGTTTCGAGTGACGAAATGCACTGCGCCCGTCACCCTTAAATATACAGTCGTTGAGTCTCATGTGCATGTAATTTACTACTTAAATTTAGATTTTTGAAGGCAGACACTCACGACATTAAGATGTTTCGATGGGTTGACATCTAGCCTGTAATGCTTAAGTAACGAAGGAGGCCAGTTCATTATTGTAACGGGTTTAGTCGGACACACAATTTCGTTTAAATAGAAGCAGAAATCTGTCGCCAAGCACTTAACGGTGTGTTCCGGCAGCTGTCCATGAGAGCCAGCAATTCTAGGCTAAGCCTGTTTAACTCCTTCGACCACATCATCACTTACCATCAGGTGAGATAGTGGTCAAAGGCTAATCTATAATGCATACAAAAAAAGATATGCAGTGTCGACTTCTCGTGCTACTTTACACTGCACTTTGCTTGTCACATCGAGATGTAAGTTCCTAGGTCCCGTTTGGCCAGTATAACATCGTCGATGTAGTCGAAGCTAAGACGTGCGCATTAGAATAGCTCAAATATTACTCACCAGATCTCACTCAAATATAAATAGGACAACCACAAACTTTAGAATAAAAAAAAATTGAAATCGGTGCACCCTGTAAAAGGTTGAGGTAAATTAATCACACACAAAAAAATATACAGTCGAATATTAACAAGCGAAAGTTTTACATATTCTGTAGAGTTTTTGTGGGTACTCGTAAAGGGCAGGATTAGTTAATAAAATCTTAGTACCTATCTATTTAATAATTCGTGTTATTTTTACGTACCTAGTACTCATTATTTATATTATTTGCTTAATGTAGGATCAGTATATTTTTACTCAGCATGCATCAATGCTGTTTAATTTTTAGTTAAATTAAAAAATGCCTATATCGATTTGGTGTTATGTTTTGATTGTATATCAACCTGTCAACCTAAATAAATGGTCTTTTGCTATTTAGGTAGATGTCATCAACGTCAAAAATACGAAATATAGACTTCTAGTTTGCCAGGCATCCAGCGTAAAATGCACTAACACCGCATGCAGTGAAGCTCAGGACAACCAAAATTGGAGCCACCACAAGTCCTTCCTTTGCCATCACTCATTGAGTCAAGGATCATTATAGACTCTATAATGTCAATGTCCATCATTTTGGCGTAGTTACTTGTAGTGTGGTCTTACCACTAAGTACCTACGCCCAAATGCTGGTAGACTTACCTACGAATTATAATTATTTCCGGCATGTTGAATGGTAGGTATTTCTTGCACATCTACCGGGAATAGTTCTTATATTAAGGGTCAGAATGTCCTAATAAAGTTTCGGGTTGCGAACCAACACATAAAATAACGGAATGATAAAAATGACAGTTAACATGCAGCGCGTTTCAAGCTTTAACCGCTGGATAGGCTAAATCGATGACTGTGAAACGCAAAGGTAGTGTTTTAATTATTAAATATGTTCTGGGTAGTATAACCGGAACTTACTCGAACATTCTGAAACAGGGCCTAAGGCTGCAAAGTTGTTAATTGGCGCGAGTACTTACTTTTATTGAAACATGAGGAGGCGAATGGTTGTAAGATTGAAAATGAGTCATTATGTTTTCTACCGTTATAAGAGATTTTCGTGGAATCTGCGGGCATTAGTTATACTCAATCTCCTCTCACTTCTTCCCAGTATGAATATTCACCGTCCCCTGCTTCTGCTGTTGCACATAATAATCTTGGTAGTGAACGTCTCCTGCTGCAAGAAGAAAGAAACGCCCACACAAACGACGGGCACATCTAAACCTTGTCACTCAGTGACAAGGTTTAGATGTGCCCGTATAGTAAGCCATTTCGGACAACGATACTGTTAAGAGCGTATAGCATAAACGTAATTCATTCATATCACATCATTTCAATATTTTCAATAAAACACACAAGTACCCAATATAAAAATATATCTAGTGACAATTTCGTTTAATTTTCCTGTAAAGCCAATGTGACGTTACAAACAGCACGCAGACAAGTCTCGATCGTGCGCTCGAATAGTCAAGAGCTCCTGAGGATGCTTCGTTATTTACGTAAAAATTGCTTCGTAATTTACGTAAAAATTCTCAAAAATCTTAAAAACACTCATTACTCATATAAAATTTAATATTTTCTTAAAATATTTGTTATTATTAAATACGGATTTCCCCAAAGTAACATCTGAATCTATTAATTAATTTATTTGTTCTAAATATATAAAAAAATCTTACAAAATTACATTAAAAGGATATTTTTTAAATAGAGCGGTTTTCGAACCCGCTATCATCCGTCCCTATAGCCGGGACATGCACTTCCAACTGAGCTATAGTAATGAGTGAGTCATAGCTCAATTTTAACCCTTCGCTCCTATAGTTTAGCCGTCTTAGCCTATCTTAAAATAAAATCTTATGTAAAATAAAACCGTTAATGTTTCCCAATAGGTATGAATATTCAACGTCTCCTGCTATTGCTGCTGCACATAGTGTTCTTCGCCGTGAACGCGTCTTGCTGCAAGAAGAAGGAAACTGTCCCGAGTGATGCACCTACGCCTCCCAGCTGCTGTCCACAGAAAGTACGCAGTTTTGGACAATTATGTATTGGATCTTATTAAATCTGAATATGCCTTATTTTGACCTACTTTAAAAAAGGAGAACAATTATTTTTTTATTTGAAAGCTGATGCTTGTCGTTTGATCCAATTTAAATTTCATCAAAATCGGTCAAGCCGTTTTTGAGTTACTCTAATAACTGAAAAACATTTGCCTATCTTGATGATAAATCGTTGACTGTGAATGACAATCGATCACGGAAGTATTCTTTTAGTGACCCTAGGTCAGTAAAAGAATTCAACAATTTATTTCACACTTTTGAGGGTTGAAGTCGGTTCCATTTTTTGGTAAAATTTTTTTTAGATACCACTTTATAACATGGACAAATCGTTCGCTCGTTGGTATTGAGCACGCCAACTTAGGTATAGATTTATCTATCTTTTGATAGACATATGAAAAGTTTTGTGTTGCACTGCACCACTGCGCCCATCACCCTCGAGACATTAGTTCTTAGCCTCGTTCATCAGTCACTTGCTACAGTGCCCTTCAATTACAGTACCTGGTGTTAGCTACTGCTTAGATACAGAATAGAGATATCTGCCACTACGTGGCACAAGGAATATTAAATGATTATTTTAGAAAAATATTTAAAATATACTAAGAATATATTACTGAAAATACTGCCTAGAATTCTTGCTAAGCCGTAATGCTGTCGTAAACGCGACATAGACTGAATAGTTTTCGACGCATTTCGTTTTTACACGAAGTATATTTAAGAAGTATTGGCTCTCCGAGCGCACGATCAAGCTTTCTGCGAATAAGAATAATATTATCGGTTATATAAGTTATGTTCGCCTTAGTAAAGCTTACTAATATTCGTTTACACTTACCATTCACAGAAATCTTATTCTACTGATAATTCTTCGTAATGATACGAAGCTGGTACGATATAATTTTTATTTTGGCATTAGCTGTAGGTTGCTGTACATGTCAATGGTTCTGTTCCCTGAGTTTTACATAGTGTTGGGGCATTTTGAAAATGGCCACCTGGCTATACCACACAATAGAAAATTTGTCGCCAAACACCTAACGACTCGTGTGACGGCAGCTGAGATTGAGCATTTAATAAATGTATTTTCTTTGTTACTTACTTATCATCAGGTGACTTTGTAGTCAAAAACTTACGTATTAGCAATAAAAAATGCATTTGGTCAAATATAAAATAATTGTATTTTATAATATGTTGATTAATTTGTTTCAGTTCCCAACACGATGATTTTCCGTTGTTTTCTTCTATTATTGTATGTAATATTATTTATCGCGGACTGTTCGTGTTGCAAGCGAAAGAATAAATGCCCAGACTACTGTCTCCCTTGCACTTATAGAGGACCCATTATAACTATTTTGGAGCCAAAACAGGTGAGATACATAATAGGCCCACTCTATCAGTCGGGACGTCATGTGATGAGATTAGGCCTTCCTCAAGTTTGAAGAGTTTGCTATGCCGTTATCCCCAATAGTAATAGCGATGCGGGAATATAACTTATCTTAGATGTTGGCAGTTTCCCAAAATATGCTGCTGATCCTCTTTTGATTTTCCGGTTCTTAGGACACCGATACGATTCAGAGGAGTGATAATCGTGCGTGAAGATTGCACGATAACCTCTCCTACAATGTATACTGGTACTGGTAACTCAGCAACTTAGGTGCAGCAAAATCACACATTGAAATAAGATGTAGGCCCCTATTAACTTACCCGCACTTCAACCTGTACGATAATATTGAAATTGTATGTTTACTAACGAGCTCTACAAACCAGCAAGCTAGGCGTCGGAATACCACCCACAAGGTGGACGGACAACATTACTAAGGTTGACGAAGGTTGGAAGACGTTGGATGCAGGCCGCTTCCAACCGTTCTATTTGGAAATGTATGGGGGAGGTACTATCTATATATCCAGCAGTGGCCTTCTTGCGGTTAAAATGATAATGATGAATTAGCCCTAGACGATGTCACCTCACATGCTAGAGTGCGAAAAATAACTCATGTATTCTCTGTTGAGGAGCAGCTCATATTATATCGTATAGAATGCAGAACCAATAACAAAGGAGAAGAACACACAGGAAAGGAGGTTTCCTTTCGTCATGGTTATCTTTTACGCTCCTCTGAAGACTAAGAATTTGATTCGAATTCTAATCCAACATTTGTTTGGCCTGTAGTATACAGGACAGATAGACAATGGCGTCTCTTTAAAAGAGCTTCGTTTTGTTAGAAATGTGATGTGTTTTTTCGCATTTGCAGACTCGGGCGAAATGACGATTGTCCGCGTAATATTTCTGCTGCTGTATTTATTGGTCTACTTGGCGGAGGCATGCTGTAAGCGGAAACCCAACCAACCCTACCCCCTCCCTTGCACTGATACAGGTCCAATTAGGGGGATACTGGAGCAGAGACCACCACCGAAACCGGTAACATAAAAACCATCCAATTATTTTATTTAATTTTTTAAGTGTTAAGTAATAATAGTGGTTTGTGTTTGTGAGGCAGTAGTGACTCAGTGGCAATGACTATGTACATGTACTGCCACGCACTAAGGTCCATAGTTCGAATACCGTGCGGACTTGACAACTATTGGTTCAAACGCTAACTTCACAACGCTTGGTGGTAGGGCATTTTGCGAATGCTTCCCTGGCTAGCTTTTTTATACCTGATAGGTTAGCCTTTGACCACTATCTCACCTGATGGTAAATGATGACGTGCTCGAAGAGGTTGTTCAGCCTAACCTAGAGTTAGTGGCTCTCAAGGACAGCTGCCAAAACACACCGTTAGCGACAGATTTTAATTTTGGAGTGGTAGCTAGCCAGGCGTGCATTCCCCTGGCTAGCTACCACTTCATTCAATTAAATGCCCTACCACCATGCTATATAGACAACAACCGAGACCTACATTAATGTGCCTTCCGAAGCACGTGCACGCTCAGTAGTAATGTCACTAGCGGTCACCCATCCAAGTCCATGACCGCGGCGGACGTTGCTTGACTTAGCTGATCGTTTAACAACGGCTAAGCTAACTTCGCTATGAGCGGTTAAAAAGCTATCTACCACAATATAATAATGAAGTGGTAGGGATCCAGGAGGAATCCAATCCTTGGGTCAGACGCCTGTTGGATTTTTGCTGAATCAAATTTCAATATCAATTAGTAGTATATTAATTATACTCGGTATAATACCGACACAGGGCAAAGTTCCAAACTATAGACTCGCTTCCTATTACACGAGACCAAACATGTCCCGCAAACAATAGGTTTTAGACTCCTGTATCTGCTCCTTTGGAGATACCTAAATAAAGGAGCGATTATGTATAGGTACAATACCACAGACAATACCTACGAATAAATATGTATAAAGTGTAACTAAGTATCATACAGTTACCCCTTAGATTTCGGACGCATCGGGTACACAATTAACAAAACATCCACAATCTTCCAAATTCAATTAGATTGGTTAATTGATTTGTCAGTTAGAAATGATCGCATCCCAATGGTCGTGTCGCGGCACCGCACGGTACGGTATAAACCACGCCCGCCCCGGTAAGGTTTGCGTTCTGCTGTTTTTAAGCTTGACTTGCATTTCTTTTCGTAGTAGGTACAATACATGTTTTATTTATATACACAATACCGTTTTTTATATCTTTGTGAAATTCTCGCAGAATTGCCTACATTTATATTTTCTTTTTTCAGCGCAAAAAAAAATAAACTCTTGATCATCTGCCACTGCTCGTTGCCCAGCACGCATCTCGGTCTGCGATTCCGCGGCCTCACTACTCGAGCAATTTCTACCATAATGCTTCAAGTTATCCGTACAAAACATTAATATTGGAAATAATGCCCACTACAGCTGATAGTTATAATATAATAAGTTACTTGATGTGTTCAACTCAATCTTCTATGAATATGTATTGGATATTTAAATAAAGTTATTTGAATGTATTTTAAATATTTTTTTTTGCAGTAGTTCCTTTTCTCCCAATCAATATGCACAATTATTTTTCCCATCCAGAATATTAGTTATTTTGGCAACTATTTATATTTTTATTTATTAAACATTCAATACAAATAATATATCACAGCTTATATGTGAAAGCTGTCAGTGAGTATAACACTGTATGTCGTGTTATATCGATCTTCCTTGGTCTGGAACAATCCTTTCAGAAATATAGCTTTCTATAAATCCTCTCGGCTCATGTCAAATAAATTTTACGTCCAATACGCATGTTGTCCAAACTTCGTATTTTGTCTAATACGCTTTACATCCGATACGCGTTATGTTCAATACGTGTTACGTTTATAAAGAAACCTAGGTTATTGAACCTTACTTGTATTATGCTGTCGCAAAGATTGACTGTGGCTCTATATTTGTCTCCCCCAGAATGTTCCGAATTGGAACCGATCGGTACTAAAAAAAGCCCAAATAAGTTTTATAACATTACATATACATATATATTACATGAATTAGCGACAGACTGACGCAAGTACAAATAACTATACATAAAGTACTTTTAAACAGTATAGTTATGTACTGAAAAACAATACATTTCAAAAAAGCAAAACTCGTGTCATGTATTTGACTTACAGTGTATTGGACGAAATGAGTATGTCATAATTTGGACAACTAGCGTATTGGACATAAAACGTATTTGAAACTATCCGTCGAAAACTGCTTTGTGTGATAGTTTATTGCACGACTTACCCGTTTGATCCAGCATATTATAGAGTAAGAACTTATAATTTTACTACTTTTACTACTACTAAATAATTTTCATACTTTTCAGTTATGAGCGTTGAAGCATTTTCGGAATTCAACATGTAGGGATTCCCGCCTGTATTAAATATCATCCTATTAGACATTTTGAGAAGAAACAGGTACTATGAGAATTCAACTTCATTAAAATTCATAATTTTTGGAATACAACATTTTTGGTCCTAAACGCCGCAATGAACCATAAACTACGAGTATCACTTTCTCTATCATACCATTACCAAAAAGTAATAAAACAAAAATATTTAATAATAATGCCAATATATTTTATTTACAATCCGATACAATTCAACTAAATAATAAGATTTTTAACAAATTCTATTTAATTTCAATATCATTAGGGAAAGGAATTTACTAAATCTAGGAAGTCTATTGTAAATTACATGACTGATTAATTAAAGTAGCTATATAAAAAATAATTAACTCTCTAATACGAAAATCCTTTGACCATGAGTCTTATTCGCATCTACATAATGCATTCCGTTTAAGATCTAAAACAATCATCTTTCACTCATAAAATAACAGTAATATACTACGCATGAGGATTTCAGGTCATTAACCCCGAAAGTTTATCTCTCCGCCATCTTTATATAAACACTAGCTTTCCGGGCGCGGCTCCGCCCGCGCGTATGTCGTTTATCGCGCGAAAACATTAACTTCTTTTTGCGCAGTCGGATAAAAACTATCCTATGTTTTGTTCCCGGGTCTCAAACTATCTCCATACCAAATTTCATTCAAATCGGTCCAGTAGTTTTGGCGTGAAAGCGTAACAGACAGACAGACAGACAGAGTTACTTTCGCATTTATAATATTAGTACTGATAGTTGCATTTGAATGCTAAAGTAAAGTTAAGTAAAGTAGGAAAACACATGTGTGCTTACAGACAGATTTTCCCTGTCTGTAAGCGCATAGGTGTTTTCCTGCAGCTGTCCTTGAGAGCCAGTACCTTCCTAGGTTAAACCTTTTTACTTCGAACACATCATCACTTACCAACAGGCGTGATGGCGGTCAAAGACTAAACTATAAGCTATAGACAAAACACTGTGTGGATGAGAGGGGAAGAAATTACTATGCAAACGTCTAAAGATGGACTATTGGGGTCAATAACCGAAATTCTTTTAGTTCATCAACAGAGGCAGCACTTTACAACCAACACGAAATAGCAACATTCAACAACAAATACTTCACATTAGTCTCTCAGTCATTACTAACACAGTATTGTATATACATATTTAAGAACGCAAATCATATCTCGTCGGTTACATTGGTGATACCATAGTAAAACAAGATAAGTAGTTTGACTTCACAGTAGTTTTACCAAACGCCTCCTATACGTGTATGTGTGCGCAACCGTGCACAAGAGACGCAACACGCACACTAAGGCAAATAACTAGCGTATCCAGAGTGCGTGGATTTATTTATAGAGAATATAATTATTATCAGTCATAAAAGTCGTCTCTGTAGGTGGCTACGAATGAATTTTCTATAGTATACCTATACATATTACATGGATCCCTTTAATATTGAGATTTGAACAACCTGCATATCCATACTAGAGTAGGCATTTAAGGGACGTGTTAATCAATTCATATCGAATTTGAGATGCATCTTAAGTTGTAGTTTTTGACACATGTCCAAAAGATTCGATCTCAACTATTTATATTGAAATCTATTTATTTATACGTGCTAAATCTTAAACGATCTTCAGTCAAGCTACTTTTATAGTTTTACTGTGGTGATACTGCGATGCGAATAAGCCCTCAAATTACAAAAAGGGCCACCTATCTCGTCAATTAATTAAAAATGTTTTTATAATAGACCTAGCTATTTATTAAAAAACGGCGTATTCAAATTGATAGCACATGTCATTTATTAGATACTTAATATAATTTTCAACTGTTCAACCACCCTATTACTACTATAGCCTGTACTAACCCAACGGGCAAAGGTCCCTACGTTCGTCCCATAAACTCTATACACTTACATAGTATGAAATAAACATGTTATTAACGCGCTCGTGATCAATAAAAAGCATAGAAAATTGTGTCAAAATAACTGTCTTGACTTTTAACTGTGCTTTAAGAAATTATAATATTCGAAATTAAAAACGTTACTACAACAATTTCGTTTATCTCACATCCAAAAATTATAGAAAATCAACTGCCGCAAAGAATCATTAAGGCGTGGAACTAATAAATTTATATGAAATAACAACACAGCAATACTGCACGGTTCTGTTTCTTTCGGGTAATTAGGTCCCTATTACATTATCATATATATTATTATATGATCATATACAACGACGCAGTGTTTCTGCGGTTTTATCGCCAAGTTATTAACCACCGAGGATCAGCTGTGAATATTCACACGACAACTATACATTTCTATTATTATGAATAGATACGTAAATCATAAACGATTTTGAAATCAAACGACGGCGGTTATATGATTTTCAATTATTTTTTTATATGATTTTCGTACTGAAGGCGACAATATGCTAATTTGCCTGAAGATTTCAAGAGTTGTCATTGGTTATGATCATATAATATACTATATCATGATAATGTAATATGGACCGTATTACTTATCAACCAGAATGTCTATCAAGAATGGTAATGAAGATGAACTTATGTTGTAATTTTTCTTAAAAAATATTCTGGAGTAGAAATGTCAAAATATGGTACATTGTCATTGTCATCCTAGTTACGACAGATCTGCAGATCCAGTAACAAAGTCCCATACAATGTAAGACACGTAAAATTGTTATTGCTAGTAATTTGGCGACTTACAATATAGTCTAAGAGCCGGTGAAGATCGACCTTCACCCATCAGATAACTAGCTAAAACATATTTTTTATCAAATACAATTTATTAACAAAAATGCTTTTGATATCTTGCCCATCGAAAGTTTTCACAGCTATTTTTAATTGGATAATTTTTTATAAATTTTTATTTCATGTACGATTGGTTTTGTAATTAAAATATCTTAGTCATGATATCAATTTCTATTGGTTAACAGATCGGTGTGGTTACATATATTGACTTACCTGTTCACATTTGCATGCCAGGTAGCTATGCACAGAAATAAGTAAGCAAGCCTACCTAGGCTTATTCTGTGTGCTAAAAACTATCAGTTGAGATTAAATTCATTCGGTTACGAAAAGAGTGAAGGCGATGAAAGAAACTTGATTAAAATTAATTCTATTAAAAATAGCTATATTTTTTTTATATATTTATGTTTGCAATAAATCATGCTGCGGTTTACATAAAAAAATTAAAAATTTACGAAATTCAAAATTTCATTAATTTCCATCCGAATACGATGGTTAAGGAACGATAGGAAAAAATTGAGTTATAACTCATTGTCATATTAGCTCAATTGGATTAGAGCATACCTCGGCTAAAGGGGTGGATGGACAAGGGTTAGAATCCCGTCAATTACTTAAAAAAAATGTTCCTCTCGTAAATTTGTAACTTTGTAATAGCTATGAAAACTTTTCGATAGGCAAGTTACCATAGGCATGTTTGTTAATAAATTATATTTGATAAATAATATGTCTCATAAAGTTATCAGATGGGTGAAGGTCGACGTCCCACGTCTCTTCTACTAATACTAGAGGTAGTCTCTACCTCATTGCAAGAACTATACTAAAATGCGTATTAAGGCAGTACATCCCGCTCTGTACACAGTGTCTCTAATCTTTGTTCGAATTCGTAACATCTCGTAGCTTTACGTGTGTATTTATACAAACAATTTGTAGAGGCTGTTGACACGCATAATTTTTGAGTTCCCAATTTACTTTAACAGAAAATGTATATATCATAACGTCGAAAATTATCTTTTGTATAGCATTTTTAAGTAAACTGCTGTGAGGTATAGTTGCCCTAATGTTGTTGAGTGATAGTTTTGGTAGGCATAAAGGAATATGTCATCAGATTTTTACGTATTAACGTAATGTGGATTTATATTCAAAACGTATATCGATGCTTCTTTTTGTACAAAACATGAGTCCTCTTATGCATTTTGCCATTTAATTACCACTTAGTACTCATTCTTGTTTGTCTGTCTATCTATTGTTCCGGGTGAAATCTTGCTAATTTCGAGTATCTCGATTAGCTATCCGGCAGAAATTTGCAAGGTAGATCAACACTCGTTAGTATACTATATATGCATGTTTTTTTTTGCTACACACACATCTTTTTATTTATTTTAGGCCTAACGTAAGAGGTTTATTGTTTATATCATGACAAACTGATTCTCACATAACATTAATTGCCTATCAATTGCTAGGTATTGTTAGTTAAGCAGACAGTACTCGTACGTATGCGTTTGATCACTATGATTTAATATAATTAAGCATTTACGCTTAAAAATTTTAGGTTTGTTACGATAATAGCTTTTATGAAGAAAAATTGGATGCCCGAACAATTAAGATGTATTCGTGTTATGGACTTAAGTGTATGCCACAGTAAATTAGTACTTCTAATTTTATGCGAGCCTTCATGGACTCCCATTTATAATGGTACGTCACTTAATTGAAGATCTGGAAAATGGCGTACAGCGACAAATTTAACTTTTTTTTTATTGCATTAATTACGGGAGTATATACGCCTCTGCCTATCCTTGCGGCAATATACAGACGTCATGATGTACTTTTAATAATATATTCTTGAAAATATAAAGATTTTCTATAGAACGAGACATTCCATACGAAGTGTTACGAAATCGTACGATTTGGCTTTAACATTTTTATACAGGTCTGAGTAACACTCCCTCTTAATATAACGACGCATGCGGGACGGACCGACACGCGGAACCACTCAAGGTAGTCGCTCACACAACCAACCAGCATCACATCAAATCAAAATCAATGAACAATCGACCTTAACTCATATGACGTACGGTACGAAATAGCTTGCAGCTATTTTCGAACACGTGAAATATAAGTTCGAAAAGAAACGGTGTTTACAAATAAATCCGAATTTGTTCGATTGTATCCGAATTGATGCGATGCCGTTCCGTTGCGCGGCGACTTATTCGTACAAACGCTATAGAAGTGCCCTGATTTCTTTATGTACATGGCACAGGTAGTCGACGTATGACGCACTTCCGTCAACGCCGCGGTCTTCCACCAGGAAGTGACGTAACACCGCCTCCAGCTTGTCGTGTTGTCGCATCACCGTTAACTGAAAGGAAAATATAGTGAATTAGGTGTTATGGAAATTGAGATTCATATGAAGGTACAGGCGATTGTTACAGGCGAATACCTTAATCGATTCCCAAAAAGTTTGCTTCTATTATTTACATCCGATAAAAAACGTATCCAAATTAATATTGCAAAATAAGTGATGTATGGAATTTTATCAAAATTTTATTTTAACATAGTAATCAAACAACTTTAAACGGTTTAAATCGCGTATATTTATCATTGTTTTTGTCCCGACGTTTCAAACACTTTGCAGTGATCGTGGTCACGGGGACAAAACAATGATAAATATACGCGATTGAAACCGTTTAAAGTTGTTTAATTACTATGTGTAATAATCCCGAAAACCTAAGACAACATTATTTTATTTTAATTTTAGTATCCATTTAATGTTTTATGATTTTATTTTAAGAAATGAGATGACGTGATTTTGGAATGTGTAGTTTTTTATAATATTTGTGCATACACTTTCATTTTATCCAAGACAAATATTGGAAACACTCATGAAACAATACAGAAAGATGAAAATATTAAGTGCACCACAAACCATCCAAGAAAATTTAGTATAGTTATGAATGAATGAATGAATTATTTATTTATTTGTCAAAAACATGGGTATTATAGGTCTTATTAAGTTATTTCAGTATAGATTCCAGCATGTTCTGCCTTTCGGCGTACAAATTTTACATATTTTAAATGTCACAAAAATATAATATCTAAATACTAATAAGAAGTGATACAATGTCAAAATCTATAAACGTTATTGAATTATGATGATAAATAAGCCTTGCGTCAAGATATATTTCAATATTTGATCTATATTTTATTTTTGAATCGATCTACATAAAATTAACAATAAAAGCATTTTTATATTGAATTTATCCACTTAGAAATGCGAAAGCGAACCGACGCGCACCGGTTCGCAGTGTAGTGTAAAAAGATTCTTCTACACGTATCAGGCTAGTTGGGCCAAAATTTCAAAACTGATTCAAAAATACATAAAATGATTGGTTATAGCAAGCGATCATTCAAAAGAATCTACACCCTACCGTTTTCTAGTTTTTTTTGTATATAAATACACGGATTATATAAGTATAGCGTTATAACGGAACACTTATATTATAACAAAGCATGGAAGATATGAACAAGGGATTAATACCAAAAGCCTATAAAGTTAAAAATTTCAAGAAACTTCAATAGATGGCATGCACAACAGTTCTTTTCACAGCCACTTTAAATTATGTCGATTTCAATCGATATATATAAAATTTTGATGAAAAATCGATATAAATTTAGGTGTTAAGTTAACCTATTATAATGAGATTATTGTTATACGTGCTCATTAAAAAGAAAAATCGATTGAAAGCTGAAGTTTACATATGCGTACAGCCGCCTGCAATAAGATATAATTTATAATTTACTGCATAAAACATATTGGACGATATTTTTATATAATTCTGTTATTTTTTAATAATGCTATACAGCCGTTATGTAATATGTTTCTAAATATTAGCAGGCGACTGTACATCTGATTTAAATGCCCAAGCGTTTAGTTGCATTTTATGTCCATGCTTTGAATAAGCCAGTCACCAATGTCCATCCAATAGTTGAGGTGTAAAAACTTTGCAGTTGCCAGCATTCGTCAATAGATGGCGCCAATAAATGATTCAAACCTCGACTGCGAAGCTGTTTAGGCGTATTGTTTTACGGCTCTTGCTTATGAACAGAGGTATACTATAATAGTTCTTAAACCAAAAGTTATAATGTTTCCGATAGATGATCCTATGGTAGTAGCACACGGCAGTGACGCAAAGATTTTTTTTTTTTTTAGGGAGGACATAGATGCTGGCTACCGCCTGTGCGGTCGTCCAGCTCCACCGGGTTTTGGGCGAGGGCCTGGCCCTACAATAGCCCGGGTGACGCAAAGAATTTCCACTGAATCTCAAAACCTTAATTAATATTCGCCTAAGTTGCCAATGGATTTCCAATAGATGACACCGTCGTGAGAGAATGAAAAAAGTGTCGCTTGAGGCGCACAGAAGTTCCTACACGCTTTTGTGGATTTATAAATGAAAATTAATGAACGCTCAATAGTTTCCACATAAGATTTGACAGATGGCCTTAACATCAAAATTAATAAATGTAGTTTGTAAAATACAGCAATTTTTTCAAGCATTTGCGTACATAAAAGTAGAAAGAACTATCCCAAAACCAAAAGCAATGATCGCCTAAAAGTTGCATCAACTACTTGCTCAGATATTGCAGAAAAAATTTCCCATATGTTGCCAAATTGTCGGTATAGTGAATGATAGAAGCGTCTCCCGCGCGACAGCTGTTCCGAGACGCGTGTCCAGGTGAAATACCCATAACCAATGATCTCCAAAAAGTTGTCAACGTATTGACGATAGATGGCGTTATCCCGATAAGCGTCCTTTGTGCGACATACAGCAGTTTCTGCACGAGTTTGTGCGTCTCCATGAGGCTCTCCATGTAGGCGGGCGCTCCGTCCGGGCCGCGGTCCTCCACCAGCAGGCTCCGCACCAGCGCGGCGCCCCGCGCGTCCGTCGCGTGGGTGACGGTTAGCTGTGGGGACGGGAGACGCCAGTGCCAGAGTTCTATCTACTATTTTATTCTAAGCAAGCTTGAATGGCAACTTACAACTAAAGGTGCAATACATTTATTTACAGGTACTGTAATGTAAAAGCGATCGACATTACTATTTTAAGATTATTTATTATTATTATTTAATCAAAGGAGAAAAGGGTGAGTATATAATATGTGTAAAAACAAAGTGTGAAGTCATATTGAAAGCAAGCACAGAGAAAATACCAAGAATAATTTATATCTTTTTTTGTACTGCATGTTAGAAAACATTGAAATTTCATGTCTTAAGAATACAATGTTTTTCTGGACCTTTCAACCCTCAACTCATTAATTAATACTTAATCATCGTTAACAAGTTTAAAGCTAATTGCGAAATTAGTCTTGTTTGTAGTACAACGTAAGTTGAACTGAAGGTGTCGCTCCATCCCAATACGATGATTATTAAGAACGAGAGCACAAATTAGAGTTAAGAGTTAATGTCATGTTAGCTCAGTCGGATAGAGCATACCCCAGCTATAGGTGTGAATGACACGGGTTCGAATAACTTTCCCTCTCATTAATTAGTATAATAACTTTCCTATCGTTAATTTGTAATTTTGTAACTCATTATATCTATTCACCAATAAGCTTGTGACGTCTAGAAGTTTCAGAACTACTTGCGCGTAGAATAGATGGAGTTAATTTCTAATTGTGCGTTGTATAGTACAGTGAAGTAGGTAACGGTGAGGACTGATTATGCTAGCTTTCAAACAGTTTATACGTCAACTAGCTAGATGTCACTACTAGTCTGACCCACACGACCTGGCGATGCTTTAGCACAAAGAAGGGTAGATCAAGATTGATACCAAAATATAATTTGATATCCAGCCTAGACTTTTACGCTCTGGATGAATAGTATATAGTGCTTTTTTTTAAATTTGTAAGCATTGTGTACTACATTATAAAGTAAAAAAATTAGCATTTTAAGGTAGATAACAGAATTATATTGCAGTGAACCAAAGCGCTCAGAATTAATATTTGTGTATTTCCGAATTACTATACTGTAGAAAAAGTATAATTTATAGATTAATAGTCACCGTTAGGCATTACCTGTACCGGTGATAAATGTTTCATGTTAAATTCAAAATATGCTAATATTATGAAGTTACCTTTATTTAGTATTCGACAAATCTAATACTAATAGATTTGTATTGAAATATACTTTGCCTATTAATATCCTGTAATTACAGGATACATTCGGACAGAAGACATCGGTTCTGTTTTTTTAATGTCATTAAAATCGTTTTGGAGTTGTTGCGATTGCTTTAATACAAACTTACTTTGTCTTATCATAACTTAATTGTCATGAATTTGTAAGAAAATATTTTTATAATTATATTTTAATGAGTACTCTGTTGGTGCATCTTAAATAAATAATACTTATTTTTACACTTATTCCAACGGATAAAATAAGGTCAGAATTTGAGCCAAATATTTAAGCTCATATAATTTGTACCTAAGGATATCAGACCTTGTTGCTTCGTAAGCGTTTCAATTTCAACGACAGGAGGAATTTGTCTATATAGTTTTAATAACAAATGATGAAGCATGATTATCGAAATATACTGTTAAAATAACATAGGACACACACAGGAGTACCGACAGAAAAAAAAAACTATTATTTTTGTACAAAAAAAAACATGCCTCATGCTAGAAATACTTTAAAGAGCATGCAAACACATTACAAATACAACAATATCTAATCGTAATTCAACAAGAAAACAGCTATCTAAACCGTAACCCCATAAACAATCCAGTAATTGTCTTGTGCATACTCGACACAACCCAACCCCCCTCCTTTAATACGCAACCTCATATACTCAGTTATGATGTTACTTTCTGGTGTCTTCAAATACAGAACGAAAATAAAAGCCTAAAAGTAATTATCACGCCGTATTTCTTTTAGTATTCCCTAAGCTTAGCCTCAGTGTTAATTGAATGTGTGATGTGCTGAGGCGCGAGGATAAGCTCTCACGAGTGCGTTGTAATATAAAAGAAAGAATGGAACACATCACTCACGAAGACCGTACGTAGCACGTGATCTATGACGTATTCTATACGTTCTTTTGTATTACAACCGCAACACTGGTAATGCGCACGCCACAACTTAACACCAACCTAAATATTAAGCTTATCAAAGCGCTTGATCGATGCGACGCGTGATCAAAATGCTGGCACCTATTTGTCTCAACGAATAGGCATGCTGCCAGCATGCTGGGCACGCTGCTAACTGGTAGTGGGCTGGAGCATTTGGACTACCTGTGAGTCTGCAATGACTTTATAGGTTGTCTAGAAGCTTTTATTCTAGTAGATGCAGTATTGTATATAGTTCGTAGTATTTTTTTAATAAAGGAATACCGGCGATTAATAAGAACTTTTTTAACAGACTTATGCCAGTTTTAAAATTACCGAGAAGATTAATTCTTAAAAATTATAGCTCTTTTAAATTTTTATAAATTAAAGCATTGGTAAGTTGTGATTCAGCAAATATCGTCATCGACGAGAGACAGATGCTACAGAGACTAACTACGAACTACCTTATAAATATAAGGTTACTTTTATATTTTCTTTAAAGTGTTCGTTTAAGTGATTCCCACTATCGATTACTGTTACAAAAACGTGAAAATAATCAAATTACGGAAAATTATTGAAAATAGTTGTAGTTTTTCTCTCTCTACAATATGGCATACTTAAGGCGTGAAAGGGACAGTATGATAGACGCATGTATTTTTTTTTGCTTTACTGATATGCCATGCTCTATCTCATCTTCTTTAATTATCCGAGGTTTAGGTACGTTAGTGATTTCTTTTAGTGTCAGCGGTCAATTTTTTCGCCTGTCCATGTCTAGCAGGTGTAAAACACAAAATGGAAAATGCCTACTACATAAGCACTATCGTTTATCGTTGTTTTCATTGTATTTGGCATTTGGGTGATATCTTGTGGATGCACGTTCGCCTGGTACTTTTAGTTGATATATACCTACATTGCAGCGTTTGTCTCATTTTTTTATAACTTAGTCTAACCTTTGATCACTGTCTCACCTGATGGTAAGTGACGATGTGGTCGAAGATGTTTAGGCTATCCTAGAATTACTGGCTCTCAAGGACAGCTGTCGGAACACACCGTTAGGTGCTTGGCGACAGATTTTCAACTTGAGGGTGGTCGCTAGCCAAGCGGGCATTCGCAAAAAGCCCTTCCACCATGCGATGAAGCTCAAGCCCGCGGCGGGATTCGAACCTGCTGCGCGGCAGTCCATAGCCAATGCCACTAAGCCATCACTGCTTCAAAACTGGTCGACGTTGCTTAGCTTTGATGATCGATTAAGAACGACTAAGCAAACTTCGCTACGAGCGCTTCAAATGAGTGGTCCATGGTCCTCCTAATAGGACATATGAGTACGACTACGAGAAAACATCGCATTAATATAAGGCTCACGTCCACCTTAAAACAAAACATACTGATTGCCCTTTAAGGAACTACTAACTATATACTAACTCACAGTGAGCGACTCACCCCGCGGCAAGTGTACTGAACAGCGCAGCACCAGTTCTGTAAGGCTGTAAGTGAATGTGTTAAGTTAAACGATAATGCGCCTTACCCTCATCGCGCTACACCTCAGCAGGCGAGCGTCGTTTATTATATCTCTGACGGCCCGACTCGCCGCCGTGTCCAGCACTGGGAGCTCTGTCACCTGGAATGTTCACAATAACACATTCACTTAATGAATAGATTCAAGCGTTGCTTTGCGGATATCTATATTTAATACTAGCTTTCCGGGCGCGGCTCCGCCCGCACGTATGTCGGTTATCGCGCAAAAACATTAAACTCTTTTTGCGCAGTTGGATAAAAACTATCCTATGTTTTTTCCCGGGTGTCAAACTATTTCCATACCAAATTTCATTCAAATCGGTCCAGTAGTTTAGGCGTGAAAGCGTAACAGACAGACAGCCAGACAGACATACATTCAGACAGAGTTACTTTCGCATTTATAATATTAGTACTGATTAAAAAATATATCAGGAAAACATAAAAAAAATATTTTAGTAAAATATAAAAAAATATATGTAGTGACAATTCCGCCTAATTTTCCTGTTAAGCCGATGTGATGTCACAGACGACACGCAGCCAAACCGGATCATTTTTTAAGCACCAGCCCCACCTGATAGTAAGCGGTAACCTCTTCATATAACTCATCACCCTGAGACATAGTTGTAATTCTGAGACATGTTTAGTCCTGTAATTTTACTGGCTCTCAAGGACTGCTCTCGGAACACTCTGTTAGGCGCTTGACGACAGATTTTCTACTTGAGGGTGGTAGCTAGGCAAGCTAGCATTCGCAAAATGCCCTCCCATCTGCGGTGAAGCTCAAGCCAGTGGTGGGGATCGAATCATGGACCTGCATCACGGAAGCTATTACCGCTCGGCTAACATTGCTTCAACAGTGTTCATTTAGCACGCGATAGTGCTTCAAATCATGTTTAAAAATGTAATATAGTACTTAACTCGTATAGTACATTATGATACAAGTGTGGTATGTTGATTATTACTTACGAGGCGATATAGCTCGCGAGCCATACGCTAGCGCAAGCGTATCATACGACAGTTATCAACACACTTGCAAAGAATACAATTTTTTTTTGATATAAATGTATTTATTTACAATACAATACAAAAAAACACTTTATTGTACACCAATAGAAAAATACAAATAACTAGAAAAACTTAAAACTAAAGTACAAAGGGCGGACTTATCGCTTAAAGCGATCTGTTCCGGTCAACCGTTATTTATCAATGGCGCACTGATTTCGCCAATAAAGATGGCCCTGAAGAAAACACCGAACCACTTTAATTTTTCCGTATTCAAATTTTATATATATACCTAGTACTAGATACGATACAAAACGAATCGGAATATACTTTACATATCTTTTTTATTGTAATAACGCGAGTGAAAAGTTGTTTTATACTACACCTGCTCGTGATACTTTATCAAATTTACGGTAGAAAGTACGTCATTGCATATCGAACAAATATGCGGCGAGAAAACGCATCTGAGCGGGAGAGAAAAGTGTATGAAAATCCATTTCTTACGTGGTTTTTCTTTTTTAATTTTGGGTAAGACTATGCGCTGGTAACCTAAATATCAAAAGCCAAAAAGTTTTTACAGTGAGTTTTTATCTCCAAGTTCGCAAAATGACACTGGCCACTAGCTGTGTGTTGGATGGTGTCAAACAATTTGAAAAAAGAACATGTGAAAATTGCAGACGCCATTGGCGCCATTTTCAATTTGTGTGTTGTTTGAGGATTCAGTTTTCGTAGAAAAGTAAAATAAAAGGTAGGTGTAGTATAAAGCACTATGTATCACTCGAGAGAAAGTGCGATTCCCGATCTCGGGTGTTTTAAAGCCCTCGCCTACGGCTCGGGCTTCAAACGACACCCTCGACGGTAATCGGTCACTTTCTCCTCTCGGTGAACAATGTACTATTAATTCACAAGTAAGATGAAACAAAACAAGTTAGGTAAAGTACAATCTACGACAGACCTGTGTGTCGATTTGTTGCGGCGAGGGCACGTCGAACACATCCTGTACAAACTCGGGGCTGGCCTGCGACCCCACCCAGATCAACATGTGGACACCGTTCTCTGTAAACAATACAATACATTGCATTACTTACAAAACCATTTAGCTGACGTGGCTTCGTTTGCATCAGCTGGAAGTCCTGGCGGGGTGAAGTTAAGTTATTTTCTTTTGGATAATTCAAATGGATTTTTGTAGTAGCGCCTGAATACATTATCTCTTAGACGTCTTTGCCAGGAGCAGTACAGACCTCATCACTGACGAAGGTGAGGTTAGTTTAAACAACTACTGAATTTCATCAGTCAATAACAAGTTAGTAATAAATGACACAATTTGACAGCAGGTCCGTAAATAACATACATTAGTGTTGGTTCCGACACTAATGTATGGTGCTGAGTTGGGTATAGCAGAAAAAGCGCGAAAGTACATTAAATGTAGAGGAGATGAGAGCATTGAGAAGCATGATTGGATCAAACGGAATGACAGGATAAGGAATAGTGTTTGTAATAAGAGAATGATGTGGTGTGAATGAGGATGTAGTGACTAAAATCGAAAAATGATGTTAATGTTTAAGATAGTGTCCAAACACAGCGCCCTCTCTATAGCAAACATAATGGTAGTACGGATCTATATTATTTGATGTCGCTGTCAAATGACCGGCGTTCGGCTGAATCACACTGATGAGATTCTCGGGCGAAACACGAGCTTTACCGAACAGGCTATGTCGTGTTTGTACCTGTTAACATAATTATACGAGTAATAAAGTGACAATTAATTCTACAGTGTGTTGTTAATAGTGAACCTTCTAAACAGATAGTTTGGACATGTAGAGAGAATGAATTAAATGAGACTGATTAAATAGTATACATAGGACAAGTGAACCGAAGTGTTGGAAAGGGAAGACCTAAGCGAACGTTCCGAAATCAGATTGAAGAAAAAAAGGCCAGATCAGGAGTACCCTAAACCGACGCTTATGTGTGAAAGGATTGATTAGTGTAGATGAAGCGAAAGAAAGAGAGAAGATATGCAGTGATCATAGCAAATGGAAATCGATGGTCTCTGATTACCCCTAAGGGAAAGAGGCGTGATTTTTATGTATTTAGGTCTGTAACCGCCTTGGTATTCATTTTATCTGAGCTGAGGGCGATTTTGCCATATCCTAAGCAACAGGCTTCGCTGCGGGATACATTGCAAAACAGTTGTGCCACGAAGTTGCGACCAATTGTGTAACGTAGGGGGAAATTAAGTAACACTTAGTAGTAAAGTGAACAACCTTGTAACACAGTGAGCAATATTGGCAGGATATTAAGAAAGAAAGAAAGAAAGAAAAATGATTTATTTGTGACACAAACAATGAGGTGACACTAAAATGCTTAATTAAAATTTACAACTACATAGTAAAGTGCACACAAACTGGTTCCAAATCAGCATAATGCTAGTTGTTAGCCAGCGCTGGTCTTCCTTTGGAACCAAATTATATTGAGACACGTAATGTCATTCTTTACTATTTTTAATGAAACCGGCAAAAATTCTCACGGTGGGGATCGAATACTCGAGGGAGTCGGGGAGCTCGCAGATGCAGCTGCGAACTCGCCTTGATAATGAGCATCTGATATGCTCGAAATCAGCGAGACGTATTCGACCCCCAATGTGAGTATTTTTGCCGATTTAATTTATGACTCTTAACTGTCTGCCCTAGGCTACATTGTAGTATGTTGCTACAAAGAGAAGAAAAGTTTAGAGAGATGAGTCCATGTAGAGAAGAAAAGCGTGTTGCCCCTTTATTACAGTACATTGTGTCGTGCTGAATAGTAATGTACCTGAATGGTGCAGTTCCTAATCTTTGTTAACTTTTTTTTACATATTTTATTTTAAAATCATAATTGAATTTTAATATTGTTAAGTTTGCAATGACGCCTGCTAGGCGAATTACATTACAAAATTACAAACTTAACAATATTAAAATTATAAGATTGCGTCATCATTTACAAGTTTAAAACCAATTAGTCCAACTACAAACAAGACCAATTTTGGTCTTGTTTGTAGTACAACGCAAGTTGAACTATAGGTGTCGCTCCATCCCAATACGATGGTTGCATGAAGAACGAGAGCAAGAATTACACTTGTGTCGTGTTAGCTCAATTGGTTAGAGCATACCCCGGCTAAAAGGGTGGATGGACGCGGGTTCGAATCCCGCACATGACTTTAATATTTTCTCTCGTAAATTTGGAATTTTGTAATTATCATAATTGAATATGGTACAATGCAGCACCTTGTAATATAAAATTGATAGACAATATTAATGCCACATCAGCAAAGAAGTAATAACATAAAATAATATACAAGTATGGGATTGGAATAGACTATATAACAGTTGTGATGTACGCATTAAATGTGAGATAAGTTTCAACCCCATGGTGAGCCGGGGTGGAATTGTACCCTCTTAATCCCTCTGTGGGAGTTCTAAGGAGTTACGAGAGGACAATTAGCAGGTAAGCAGCACCTCCTGAGTAACTGCGATCCCCAAGACGCTTGTCAAGCGTCAAACCCCCTTAATGAGGAAGCGATGGCTTCACAGTGGCATTACCTATGAGCAGCCGCGCAGCCGGTCCATGGTTCGAATTCCACCGCGGGCTTGAGGTTCACCGCACGGTAGAAGGGTATTTTGCGAATGCTTACCTGGCTAGCGACCACAAGTAGAAAATCTGTCGTCAAGCACCTAAGGGTGTGTTCCGGCAGCTGTCCTTTGAGAGTCAGTAATTCTAGGTTAAGCCTGTTAACACCTTCGATCACATCATCACTAACCATCAGGCGAGATTGTGGTCAAAGGCTTACCGATCAGCTATAAAAAAAGGACTTTTTTCATCCGTGGACGTTAGGGCTGATGATTAAGAAGTTGTAATCGCCTGCTTTTGAACTGAAAGAGATATGTTGTTGAGGTATAAGCAGATAGGTAGTGCGTACCTAGCAGGTAGACCCCCTGGTCGTGCATCTTGTCGACGGAGGCCCGCAGCGGCTGCGGGCGGGGCCGGGGGCCCGCGGGCCGGTGCAGCGGCACGAGCCGCGGGTACGTGTGCACGACGGAGGTGGGCACGTCCGCGGTCAGCGCGCGGTACATGCTGCACGCGCGGTCATCGCACGATATGTCCGGTCCTGACACGCGCACGATAAACACATTATTCATTCGGCGGAGAAAATTAATATACATACATTTTGTCAACAACACCAGTTTTTTTTATTATTCTTCCTAGCATAGTAATTTTGTACAGTTCGTCACTACTGGCGACCTGCACTGCACTCATCACCATGAGACATACAGTTGTTATCTCTCATGTGCCTGTAATTTCACCGGCACCCGTACCAGTCAAAATCTAAGTGTTCAAACTCAGTGAAATTTTGCAAACATTTCATGAGCCTAATATCTCTGCTTTGATAGATATTATCGTAAAATTATGTATTTTAAAAATTGATTTTTTTTTATTGCAATTTATGTTTAACAATTAAGATATAAAATCAATAAAAACGGAAAACTGCCAAACCAAAAGATATAAGGCTCATATCTAATAATATCGGACTTCTTACCAAAAACTATGGGGTACCTCAAGGAAGCATTCTGAGACCACTGTTGTTTCTTTTATATATCATTGACTTCCCTAATGCAATTAAACACAAATGTATCTTGTTCGCCGATGATACTACTATTGTTGTAGAAGAAACTAAAAATGCTTCATTTGAAGATAATATACGCTCACAGACGCCATTCCTTGGCTTGCATCAAATAATTTAGAGGTGAATGTAGAAAAACGAATATTTTACAATCACGCACTATAAACAGCGCGAAATTGCATCTGGAAGTAATCTGTAATAGCAAGCAAATAGAAGAATTAAATTCGGATGTAACCAAATCTGAATAAAATCCAAATCAATGTAAATATGATCTTCCGATGAACCTGACTTCGAAATAATAGTAAGCCAAACAGCAGCAATCCATCTTAAAGTATACTTAATCATGTCTACAGACTCACAAAAACAAGAACATGCGTTATTAGAATGACATAGAGTGTAGTTACCCCCGGCTATAGCGTCTGAGCGCAGCATGCAGCTAGTGTAGAGCGGCAACAGCTTCATGGACTCGGGCAGCACGAGCTGTCCGGCGGAGGAAGGAGAAGCGCAGTGCCGGCGGTAGGCGGCCAGCGAGCGGGCGCAGCGCGACGAGAGCCCCTCGCGCACCTGCCGCGGGGGGTGCTCCCGCAGGGCCCACACCGCTGGAACATATATTAATGTTTTGTTTACAATCGACTGCACTTTACATCTGTGTGACTTGAGATGGCATGCCGCGGTGTATACTCTTCAGATATATCATTTACTAATTTACTTGTATATTAAATACTAGCGGTCCACCCCGGCTTCGCACGGATATTTAACAAAAATTTCATAACTTATAAATTTAAACACATAAAAAGTAGTTATTGTGACATCACCATAGAACGTATGGTAATAACATAACTGTAATAGTATAATAATATACGCTTAGGGCCTGTTTCAGAATGTTCGAGTAAGTTCCGGTTTTACTACCCAGAATATATTTAATAAATAAAACACTATCTTTGCGTTTCACAGTCATCGATTTAGCCTATCCATCGGTTAAACCTTGAAACGCGCTGCATGTCAACTTTTATCATTCTGTTATTTTATGTGTTGCATAGCAACCCGAAACTTTATTAGGACATTCTGAAACGGGCCCTTATAGTATTGCAGACTTCTTGTGCATATTGATGTCCTTTATAAATTGTAATATGTATATCACTTTGCCCTATTATCATTCAACAATTTACGCAGCATACGCGATATAACGATTTTTTTTGTATTTTTACGCACTTTGGGTTTTTTTATTATCGAAGTTTTTATACGGATCCCTATCTTTTCGAAAATCTTCTATAGCCTATGTTCATCAGGGATAGCGTAGGATTCTTATGGTGAAAGAACTTTTCAAATAGGTCCAGTAGTTTCAGAGCCAAACAAACAATCTTTCCTCTTTATTATACTAGTTTAGATGTAAAAAATATTTGCATGCTAGGCACGCTGCCAAATGGAAGTGGGCTGGAGCATTTGGACTGCTTGTGAGTCTTCAATGACTTATAGGTTGTCTAAATACTTTTATTGTAATAGCTGTAGTGTTATATGTAATTCGTAGTATATTGTAAGTAAATAATTATATGATTTAAAAATAGTAGTTTATGCAACTGTCGTATAATAGAGGGTATTAAAACATGAGTGTAGATTATTTTTGAAACGAGCCGCAGGTGAGTTTCAAAATAAAATTACACGAGTGTTTTAATACCTAATTATATGCAGTTGCATACACTACTTTATTTAATCTCATGGCTATAGGTAGCTACATTAAATAAAATGCAATATAAAAACCAGCGCGTTGCGCGGGCAGCGCGCTCACCACAGATAATGTGTACTTAAATTGAATTGAAACCTCCTTGGTCGGGACACATTGTACTTTAATAATTAAAAAATTGTTTTAAAGCATTGTTTTATTAGGAGAATAATGCTTTAAATTATTTTTTTAATTTTCTTAAAGAAGTATGTATATAAAATATGCCAATAAAGGTCTGTATTTCATTTCATAATTAGAATATTACCGAATGAGATTATATAATAGTAGTTTATGCAACTGTCGTATAATAGAGGGTATTAAAACATGAGTCTAGTTTTTTAAACGAGCCGCAGGCGAGTTTCAAAATAAGATTACACGAGTAATCTTATTTTGAAACTATATAACTATATAATAAAGTAGTGTATGCAGTTGCATACACTACTTTATTTAATCTCATGGCCATAGGTAGCTACATTAATTAAAATACAATATAAAAACCAGCGCGTTGCGCGTTCACCACAGTTAATGTCTACTTAAATTAGAATTGAAACCTCCTTGGTCGGGACACATTGTAATTTAATAATTAAAAAAATGTTTTTAAGCATTGTTTTGTTAGGAGAATAATGCTTTAATTGATTTTTTTAATTTTATTAAAGAAGTATGTAAATAAAATATGCCAGCCAATAACAGTCTGTATTTCATTTCATAATTAGAATATTACCGAATGAGATTATATAAAGTTATTTACGACGGAATACCAAATTTACCTCTTACGACCCGGGACTCTTGACATGAGGAGAATGTTTCCACAATTGCAGAAGCTGTGCCATTTAAATTTCTTGGTAGGAAGATAGATCACAAAGGACGCACACCATCTCTTGACGCTGTTGTCGATAGCTTTATAAAAGACCTTAGTATGGTGGACCAACAACCAATAAGTAACATTAAAAAAGCTTGGATATATGACAACTACTTAACATCACGTCTGACTTGGCCTTTTTTAATATACGACATTACTAAATCCCTTTTAACAAAGCTGGTTGTTAACGTCATAAGGACATTGAAGTCATGGTTGGGGCTTGCACTTTCGGCAGACCCATCTACTTTATTTAGGGATCAAACTAATTTTGGGATGAAATTAAAGAAACCATCGGAGCTTTATAAACACTCTTATTAAAATCTAGAGACGATATAGTCGCATCTCTCCCAAAAGACAAAAGTGCCTCCGACCTTGGTTCGAGGCTTCAATTCCACAAACAATTTATGATAGGTGCACAGTCTAGCACAGCGGGTTTTGGGTCGAAAGAGAAAGTTGAGGATAAAGACATTGTAAAATCTTTTATACAACAAATCGAAAATGATAACTATAAAGTGCATGCAATGAGCTTAGAAATGAAAGCGAATGGCTAACCATAGGTGAATTTTGTATCCCTCTGGCGTTAAAGTGGCGTACCTTGATATAAGATTGGTCACCTGCCTTATTAAAATTTTATCTAAACGCCTTTCAGATGACCCTCCCAGACCAAAGTAACTTAGTAAGATGGGGGAAAGCCACCGAAAAGTCTTGCGGTATATGTCGGGAGGCGATAGGTACAGCAAGGCACTTATTGGTAGGATGCAAGGTGCTCCTTGATATGGGTCATTATTCACGTCGCCATGATAGAGTCCTCGAAATCATACGAGAAGCGGTGAGTCTCTCGGTAGCAAAAAAAGGTTTGTTTGTTCGATTTTGTCAAAGAAGGGTCATCTACAAAATCTAAATCCAAGCCTTACTCCATCTTAGGCGCAGCTCCCGATTGGACTCTTTTGATGGACACATATGAAAAACACTACATAATTCCTGAGGATGTTGGTGTTTCGTCTTCCAGACCAGACATATTTCTATACTCAAAAGATCTAAAACGCATAGTACTTATAGAACTTACTGTGCCGTGGGAAACAAACATACCTAAGGACCACACATTAAAAACAAACAAATATTATGACCTAACAAACGAATTAACCAAAAACGGTTATGTGGTTAATTTATATGCTGTAGAAGTTGGAGCAAGGGGTATACCAGTGAAATCCCTATATAACCTACTTAAAGACCTTGGCTTGCTAAGAACAACCGTAACTTCCATCCTAGAACGTGTATCTAAGGCGGCATTAGTAGGATCTTACCAAATTTGGTTAGGTAGGGGAGGAGGCTTGAGCGGGGAGGGGAGCGTTGATGCATTGTAAAGAGGCCTCTTAACCCTGCACCTGGGTTGCAAGTCCCAGGCCCCTCTAGCCTCTTCCTCTGCAACGCTATGGACCCGGCACCCGCACGGTGAATCCATGGAATGCTAAGTAATTCGTCTCATATAATATGTACATGAAATACAGACTCATGTTTTAATCTCTATTATATGACAGTTGCTTAAACTACTATTATTACATGCAAATTTTGAGATCATGAAGATAAGCGTATTTTTTTTATTTAAGAAAAAATAAAAAAATATGTTCTCAATATCATTGGATGAATATGAATTATTAAAAAATAACTCTTGTCTATGACTCAAGCATATACCAAAATACCATCATAGTAAATACGTAACAGAAGTGCGCCCCGGCGATGTGACGTCATATCGTCGTACACTGTTACAGTGACTATAAACCGAATTAGTGATCCCAAAGTTAACGAAATTCTTAAATTGTTTAAGTCTTATTAAATTTTGATGATATTTATTCGTATGACAATTTTATTATTACTAAAATTAAGTAGAAATTGATTCATATGACATCTCCGCCATTCTAAAACCTCCTGAGTCCTGACAATGGCTTGTTTTTTTTAATTTAAAACTGTTACTAAAATCTGACGATTCATAATATATACCTATTACATATTTTCTAATCCTGCTTGCTGTGGGCAATTTGAAGATTATATGGAGACATGTCCAAATCTCGCGCGGTAGAAGTCACGGTTGTGTTAGTAATAGTAAGTATGAAGAGTTTTACCTGGCGCTACTACTACAGCTGAAATAAACAAGATAATAATCAACGAAATGTATTAGTATCGAAGGATAGTTTGTTTTTGCTAAAGACCGGGCGTGAGTTTCTCAACTTTATTATAATAAAAATGTAGGATTCATTTTTCTTTGGTGATATTTTTTTTTTTTTTTTTATTGCTGATAGGTAAGCCTTTGACCACAATCTCACATGATGGTAAGTGATGATGTGGTCGAAGGTGTTAACAGGCTTAACCTAGAATTACTGGCTCTCAAGGACATCTGCCGGAACACACCGTTAGGTGCTTGGCGACAGATTTTCAACTTGAGGGTGGTCGCTAGCCAGGCGGGCAATCGCAAAAATGCCCTTCCACCATGCGGTGAAGCTCAAGCCCGCGGCGGGATTCGAACCATGAACCTGCTGCGCGGCAATCCATAGCCAAAGCCACTGAGCCATCACTGCTTCAATATATGGTCGTCTTTGAGGTCAATCTCACCTTATAGAACTTAACACATGCTAGTAATAGTTAAGATTTATTAACTTTGAATGTAATCAATTTTCATTAGCATTTGGTAATACTTAGTTGAAAATTAAAGCGCCCATTTACTGAGAGGAATGAAATGAAATTTATTTTCTTGTGGCCCTTGCACTAGGATTTGGACCTTACCTGCGGGTCGTCCTCAAATTATTTGTGTTTTGGAAAGCTTATATTTAAGACGCTATCAAAAGTTGAACTTTTGTCACTATCAGACTAAGTAGGAGTGAAAGAGAGGCAGCGATGGTGAAATCGCGACCAGTTTAGGTAAAATCCGAAAGAAAGCTTAATAACAAAAAACTAGTGACGTAAATCGAAAATGTAACTTTTCTAGTCCCTCTTGATAAGGTTTTGCTATTTGATTTAATTTATTTTTGGAGGCATTTTTGTCATTTATAATATACTCATGAAAATTTGCATACACCGGCGCATCCATCCTTGTAGAGTGACTTTATCTAATAGGAGAAAACGTTTCCGGTCCATGCTGGGCCTGTTGGTTAATCTAGTCATTGTGAGTTAGATTAAGGTTACACGTATTGGACATATATAGTATTGGGCAAAATGCGAAGTTTGGACAACATGCAAATTGGCCGTAAAACGTATTTTACACTAAAGAGATATATAGAGAAGCTATAAACATAATATAGTAAATAATGATGTATGTAAGTAGAGTAACCTTGCTTGGTGAGGAAGTTGATGCAGGTGTCCAGCTCCATGCTCCTGTAGACGTCTGCGAGCTGGTGCGCCACGTTCAGCGCCAGGTTCAGGATACGGAGCCGCCGCTGCCCTGACCTGGGTAAGTTATGAGGTTAGGTTCAATATACAGTAAGACAATCACCTACATGGGCTAGCGACATCGGCCGCTTTTTGAAGCTCTCATAACATAGTTTCCTTAACCGTTCAGAACCGATCAGCTAAGTTAAGCAACGTCCGGCGCAGTCATGACGTGGATGGGTGACCGCTAGTGGCATTATACTACCGAACATTTCCGTGCTTCGTACGGCACGTTAAGGTGTCGGTCTTGGATGTTGTCTTATGATGGCTGTCGTTATAGAATGGTCCATATAATGCATTTTGGGACTGCCCGCCTGACTAGCTACCACCCTCAAGTAGAAAATCCGTTGACAAGCACCTAACGGTATGTTTCGGCAGCCGTCCTTGAGAGCCACTAATTCTAGGTTAGTCTAAATAGCATCTTCGACTCCATCATCACTTACCATCAGGTGAGATGGTGGTCAAAGGATAATCTATCAGGCATAAAAAAAAAACAGAAAAAAGCTAATACTTTTCTAAGACTCGAGCCAGATTTAGAATCCACACTTTCAACATTTTTATTGAATGATTGGATGACCAAATGATTGCAACTGGAATACTACTGCTAAAATTTTGTCTTATGCTGGCATTTTGAGGATCGCGGTGTCAATATAAATGAGAACGAGAATATATGCAATAGAAAGTCTGTAGGCTTAAATTTTGCCAGTTTTCTGTTTTATTACTATATTTGTCTATAAAAGTTAAAATAAGAATATCCATATTCTGAATTTGGAAAGTACATAACTTGTAGTACAACGTTAGTTGAACTATAGATGTCGCTCCATCCTCATAAGATGGTTCAGAACGAGAGGACATAATTGAGTTATGAGTCATATGTCATGTTGGCTTAGCGGTTAGAACATGCCCCGGCTATAAGGGGGGGATGGTGTGTGTTCGAATCCCGCGAACATGACTATATTTTGTAGTGTAATCCGTGGAACATGCGTTATTGCAAACATAAAAATATTAAACATAATATTACCTGTGTGTATATAAGAGAGCTGCTTGTATGTAGACGCCGTCTTCTGCCGTTAGTTTGTCGTCGTGTTTTATTTCAATGCCTATCGCCTTATCCGCGTCTGTGGGAACACACATTCAAGTTTAATACATATTCAACAGATGTGCAAGAAAAAAATCCACCAATGGGATATCTTCATTCTTATGATCTCACTGAGCGCAGCGATTCTTCGTAAATCTTAGGTGGTTGGAGGTAACAGCGTATTTGCTCGTATAGTGTTTCTTATGGCACGGGTTTTAGGTTCTTCTCGCAGTGGCTATAGAACAGTTTGTTTTAATATGGAATATTTCAAAATTCAATTTGTTACTGATTTTTGTACTGACTACTTTAATCCTTGCGCATCGTAGATAATTATAACAATAGAAATGGACGATATCGTCCACTGCGGATGCCACGTACATACGTAAGCTTTAAATTTTTTTGAAATGTCAGCAAGTTTAACAATATAGTTTTCCTCGCAAGTGGCAAGGTAAGATCTGCCTATACGAGATGCATTTTCAAAAGTGACGAACAGCACTGCGTTCTAAGACAGAGTTTTTAAGTCTCGCGTGTCTGTTATTTACTGGATTTTAAGGACTACTATCGGAACACACTGTTAGGTGCTTGGCTACATATTTTTCTACTTGAAAGGTAGATAACCAGGCGAGTATTCGCAATATGCCTTTCCACTAAGCTGCGATACGGCAGTCCACTATTACAGCTGGGCTATCTATTGCTATCGCTTATTCAATTTACGAATGACGAGCTAGTGTTGTAAAAAGTTTACAGTTTTTATTTTAATTTTTTCGTAGTCATTTGTCCAGTTCTTTGCAACATTTCGCAATATTTGCAGACATCATTTCATCTGGTAAGTTTTACTCGGTTGCTGGAAAGATATTACGTTCAATAGAATAAAATTGAACCAAAAGCCGGATATTTTTGTTGAAATTTACTTATGTTGTAAATATATTATACGCTTATCAGTTTCAGATCTGATCATAGAGCAGATAGACAGATTATAAATCTAATTACAAGAACAAAGCCTCGTGTAAAAGTGTTAAGGCAATACAGTATAGCATGGTATAGGTGGACCATAAACCCTATTGATATATTGCACAGGTTCTAAGTAGATATCATAAGTTGACCAACATTGCGTGACATAATCTGTCTTCTATAACTAGAATTTTGCCTGTGTGCCTTTGACTGTTCCTCGATGGTTCATTAGAAGAATAATTTTACACACTATTTGCTTACATAACCCGACTATATTTAACTAATAAGTATCAATAAAATACTTACTGAGTAATTTCATTACAAATTATTTTATAGTGTAACAGACGAAAGATGTGACATCTGTCTACACTGACAGCTGCAAAATTGGCAGAAATAAGTCTTAGATGTTACAGCTGTCATGTCCATGACCTTTTGGCTTAATAGAAGTTCAAAAGAACAGCCAATTAACTGTCAATTTGACAGAAGTCACAATTAATAATAATTTGAACATGTGCAAATATATTGACTGATGTCAATTTGCAGTTGTCAGTATGTGAAATCTGTCACACTATATGATAAAAAAAGAAGGTGCGCACGTATATAAGTGTGTATGTGTGTGTAGTGTACAGTAGAGACATACCTATAGCGGCCAGTTCGACGTCGGTAGTGTTGGACATGAACATATGTCCGTAGAAGTCAGTGGCCCGCACGCCGGTGGAGGTGCGCACGTATATAAGTGTGTATGTGTGTGTAGTGTACAGTAGAGACATACCTATAGCGGCCAGTTCGACGTCGGTAGTGTTGGACATGAACATATGTCCGTAGAAGTCAGTGGCCCGCACGCCGGTGGAGGTGCGCACGCGCATCACCGCGTCGTGCGCCGTCGGGCGGCACGCCACGCGGCACGCGTCCCACACCAGCCGGGGGCCGTCCGTCTCCGCCTATATACACATCATGCACACATATTATACACATTATACAAATGATCTTTGGATCTCTCTGCGTTTAAAGCAAACAAAAAAGTGGGTCAACTTATACCTGTGTGTTATTTATTTATGTGAACAGAATAACGGTTTGTCATTTAGTTCACAGCTCGCTAACTTTCTTAATAAACTCAATCGTGTTGTCGTAGATAATCCTTCCGACGCAATCTTAGTGGTCGGCGACTTTAATTTGAGTGGAATTACGTGGTTGCCCACTGATAGTTCCATTTTTCCCCAACAAATATAGAAAGCACTAATGAATATATGTTAACAGACGAAATAAGGTCTTTAAATTTGGGACAGTTTAATGGTATAGTTAATAAGCATGGTAGAATATTGGATCTGGTATTCTCAAACTCGCCAGATTGCTGTCGAAATATCTAATTCTGTCGATGCTTAACACCAAAAGTCGACGAACACCACCCAGTCTTGTTGATCAATGTGAAATCATTTGGTATCTCTTTATTAGACGTTGCACCGCGAACACGTTATTTATTTGATAGGGGTGAATTCGATTCAATCAATAACACAATTAATAATATTGATTGGACAAGTGAGTTCGCGTCTCGCTCAGTAGATGAATGTGTTCGTTTTTTCAATCAAACTATATGGGGCTCCATAAGGAATTTATACCTGTTAAAAAACTCTATAACCATTCCTATCCTTTGTTGGGTATAACCCGCCATTGAAAAAAGCTATTAAGCAGAAGCACAGATTCTTGAACTAATATAAAATATATAAAAATAAATCAGATGAATTAACTTATAAGATTTTGCGTCACAGGGTTAATAATTTAGAATCTTCGTGTTATGTGAATTATATTAATGAATAGATTCAGGCGTTACTTTGCGGAAATCCATATTTAATAATAAATACTTTTAAAAGTATCCTAAAAAACATTAATTAATATTTAAATAAAACACTTAAAAAAGCATAAACTTATATATCTAGTGACAATTCCGCCTAATTTTCCTGTCATCTACGTGACGTCACAAACATCACGCAGCCTAACCGGAAGATTACCCGACTAGTTTCCGAGCGCACGATCGTTTCTCGATATTGAAATTCATCCAGATGAAGTTCAAATAATGTTAAAAAAATTAGATGCATCTAAAGCGCCCGGTCCCGACAATATTTCATCAAAATTTCTTATTCAATGTGCCTCATCTATTGCCTATCCTATTGCAACCTTATTTGTTAAATCGCTTTCCACTAACACCGTTCCCAAATTATGGAAATCTGCTTTTATTACCCCAGTGCATAAGAAAGGTTCAAAAACTGAAGTCACTAGCTATAGACCCATATCGAAACTATGTATCATTGCCAAAGTTTTTGAAAGGATTATACATAACCAAATTTATTCAAACTTAAAGAATATATTTAGTCCTTTTCAACATGGGTTCTTGAAGGGTAAATCTACAGTTTCTAATCTCATTATTCTTAATGATTACATAACTGTAGCTATGGAGAATGGGCAACAAATATATGTAGTCTATACGGATTACAGTAAAGCCTTTGATAAAATGGACCATTATACCTTATTACTTAAGCTTACTCAATCGCGAATACGTGGTGACTTGTTACGGTAGTTTTCATCCTATATTGAGAATAGAACTCGGGCTGTAGTTATCAATAATTATATTTCTAGCTGGGTGCCTATTCAAAGCGGGGTTCCTCAGGGATCACTGCTTGGTCCATTGCTTTTATCATTTATGTGGGTGATATTGATTCGTGTTTTAAATCTTCCAATCTACTGTGCTTTGCAGATGATATGAAAATATTTACTACTATTTCATCAAAACATGATATGCATGCGCTTCAAGCTGATCTTATTCGTTTGGAAGACTATTGTCTCCTCCATAAGCTTGAACTTAATCCATCTAAGTGCTCTGTTATAACCTTCACTCGGAAACATACTGTCATTTCCACAAGATATACTTTACAAGGACAAACTTTATTAAAAATTGAAGGTATGCGGGACCTTAGAGTGTACCATGACTCCAAACTACTCTTCTACATCCATGTAGATAAAATGGTTAGTAGAGCTTCGAAATCACTTGGATTCATCATGCGTCTTTCTAAGAGCTTTACGAATATAAAGACCATCAAAATTCTTTATAGTACGTTTGTTAGGAGTCATCTTGAATACGCCTCCCAAATATGGAACCCGTGCTATATCAAATATATAGACCGTATTGAAAGTATCCAAAAACGGTTCTTGAGATTGTTATGTTTTAAACTAAGGATACCTTATAATTCTCATAATTACACTTACCTCTGTAAAAAATTTCACTTCTTGCCACTTGAAAACAGACCTGCTATTGCCGATTATTTATGTATTTTTAAAATTATATCTAATGACATCGGTTTCCCTTACCTACTTAGCAAATTATCCTTCATTACTCCATGTAACATTCTTAGGTTTAATCAAACACTTCAGGTTCCTGATGCCACCACTAAGTATAGACAGAATTCATTCATTGTGCGAGCGAGTAGAACTTTTAATCGATACACTCAATTATTGGATATCGATCCATTCAATACTAGTATTCCAAAGGCAAGGAGGTGCATAACCTTTAGCTACTTTAATATTTAGGTAAGTTTTGTACTTGTATTTTTCTTAGATTATTGTTTACTCGTTTTTTTTTGTAATATTGTTAATGTGCAGGTTTTAGGTTAACATGGTGACTTCAGTGTTCGCATATACCAATTCCATTAAGTTTCTATCAGTGAAAACCTGTAATTGGCTTTCTGTTGTATTCACTCACTGTTATAGATAGTAGTATAGCTGTTGGTTTTCCAAATATAAATAAATAAAAAATAAACAACATTTTACAATTATTCCAAAATATTTAATGAATTCTAGTAGCTTGGTTGATGGCAGCACCGTCCCTTATGTTATGAGCTATAACGTAGGTTTAAAAAAAATATTCTCCATTAAGACAATAGGTAGTCACTTACACGAGAACATAGTTTAACTACTATTATTATATTTTCTATGGTTTAACTTAAAAAATATAAGCACGTTCGTCGTCAGAATAAGATAAGTATTAAATTATATTATAGATAATAAAAGAGATAACATTTGACATAAAAGTTTCATGAGGTAGATTATAATAATAGTTAACCCCTTGACACCTCTTACTCAACACAAATTGACATTTAAATAACGGCCAAAAACACGCGAAAAAACTATTTTTAGGGAGAACTTTAATTACTTCGGAAATACTATGCCGTTTTTCTTGAAATAAGAAGTAACATACACTAAAAACTACGTTTTATTTCTTTATGTTGCATGTAATGTGGATTTGTATATAAAACTGCGTAAATTACCCTTGAGAAGTCTAGTTCCCGCCAAACACGCTACCGTTGAAGCATCTTGGTTACAACTGTAACCAACAGATTATATCATCATTTTTCTTTGCTTATGATTTTGACCCTGACATACTCTTTGCAGAAATACTACCTTTTATCTTGTGCATTCTATGGGTATTGAATAATCTTTGCATGAATAGCCCTGCCTAAACTAAAATAAACAAAGAAAAAAAAAGTCAATTTTCGACACAAAAATACTTGTTCCATGGTTCGATCCATGAAGGGTCTCTTACATTTATAGCATAAAAATATATTAGACTCACTTTGTCTTAAACATTATATCGACGAAAAACCTGCGGAAAAGCTTTAATACGATAAAAAACTAAAGCACAGTAGCCATTACAGGAATAACAAATATGTCCGCATAATGAGTTTGCGGAAAATGGCGCCGAGGACAATATTGTCCGGTTAATGAGTGCACAAGACTAACGAGAATAAGATTCTAAACACTACAATATTTGTAGCTCATGTAATAAATTTTTTTACAACTGATTGTACAGTACTATGATTTATCTGTGATAATTAAGTACTTGCCTAGTTTTTTTTAATGTGATAAACGAGTTAACATGTTTTATATGTGTGGGTAGTTTATAATAAAGTTGTGCTCCCGCGAAAGTAAGCTTCGTTTTGCCGTAATTTGTTCTTACCTTTGGAAGTACAACGAAGGACTTATTCAAGCTCGACGAGAGCAGCGGTTAGAAACCTGTTTTAGTTTGGTAAATGTTATTTTAGTGATATTTTTGTTTAAAGCTTTTTTAAAAGATTGCAAATATTATAATTGTATTGTGTCCTAATATTCATTGTTTTTGTTTCACTATAAACTTGTTTGGTTGATGTTAAATGGTGATGTCTAAAGTGCATTTTTATAATTATGTTTTGTAAGACTTGTAATTCCCAGTACTTAATTCTCATTCCCATTGCAGACCCCCAAATTTCAATTGAAAACAATAAATGTGATTTTACCAAAGTGTTATATTGTTAATCGTAACTTGCGTCTGATACATCGCGCAATCGTACGCAATGAGCTAAGTAGAGTTATTAGTCTCGTTTTTAAGTGTTCAATACGAGCTTCCATGTTAAATGGGTATCCATGTGTGAACCGAGATATTTTTCATGGCTTGTCTGTTGCAAAGGAATGTCGTCAATCATTAGCGGTGTATATGATGGTACTGGTTTATTTCTTGCTTTAAATATAATGAAATATATTTTAGAAATATTGATAGTCAGTAAGTTGTATTTAAACAAGTTCGATAAAGTATTTAAGTCGTATTGAGCTGGAGATATTATATAATGTACGGATGAACCATAGAAGAATTAGCAGGTATCGTCAGCATAGAGAGTGATATGACCTTTTAGCCCCATTTCATGTACATTATCAATGAACGTTAAAAAGAGCAAAGGTCCTAATATTGAACCTTGAGGAATTCTGCATGTTATAGGTCGCGACTCACTTTGGGAGTTACTATCTATTTTAACTATGTGTGATCTGTTCGTTAGATAAGATTCAAACATTTGAAGGGCTTTACCAGTGATGCCGAAGGCTTCTTATTTCTTTAATAGCAAATTATGGCTAACTGTGTCAAACGCTTTTTTTAAATCGATAATTATACCCAGGACAATTTTTTTTATTTGTTTTGCTTTATTTTAGTAATGATATCAACATTAGCTGTAAGTGTGTTACTTTTTGGGCTAAATCCTATTGTCTTTCAGAGATAAAATTAATTTAGTCTAAGTAGTGTTCTATTTAAGTAGAGTACTGGCAGCACTGAGATAGGCCAATAGTTATCTGGATCGGTTTTCAGACCAGATTTGTGGATCGGAGTGACTTTCGCTAGCTTCAACGTGTCTGGGAATTTGCCATCACGTAACAATTTGTTAACGCATTCGCTCAGTTTGTGTGATATTAAATATTTATTACATTTAATAACTTTAGCGCTGATTCCGTTTAAGCCGATGCTGCAATTAGAATCAAGGTTGTTAATATTATTTTAGAATTTCATTGTTAGTACATGGTTTGAAAGTTGACAGAGTGGATTGTGTATGCAATTTTGATAAGGCAGCCAAATAATTATCATGAAATCTTTTCGGTATTTTATCTGCTAAAGATGGACCTATAGCTGCGAAGTACTCGTTAAATAAAAAAATTAAATAAAAATACTTGTCAAATATTATTTAGATCATCACTTCCTTTGAATTTACAAATAATTTTGTAGGAGCACAACTCAATTTGATTATGTAGTAAAATACAATAGACATAGATAATAATGTAATATAAAATTTCATCACAAAATTAGGTACAGTCGAACATGTTCCGACAGCCAAGAGGTCAGGGCACTCGCCAGGAATCCAGGGTATGCGGGTTCCATACCCGCTAGGGACAAAAATTTTGGGCTCCAATGTTAGTAAATGTCATTTTCGCTTACCACGCGATAGTGCTTATAATCATATTTAGAGAAATATAAAAGAAAGAGACTTTATTTTCACCACAAACAACACATTACAACTATGCTGCTATCGATAATTGATGATATGGCTGAAGATGTTCTTCAGGATTAACTAGAATTACTGGCTCTCAAAGACACCCCAAAACGTGCTGGGCGACAGATCAAGAACAGCCTCGAAAACTTTATATGAAAATGTTTCGAGGCTCATAGCTATTCGGTAAACAAAGGTAAACTATGCGGTCAGGTTGAACCCTATCTCTATGTGGATAGTGTACGCGCGGACGCGAATCTTGTTATAATCGGAATTATCGGGCGAGCGACGCCGGCCGCCGTGTTTTGAATTTGAAGTCAGTTCCGCAGCGAGTTCGACACATGCGGACGTGTGCAGAGTTTTAAAGATACGGTTTTATCTCGATTGATCTAGTTTTACGTGCGGTCACGTATGTGTACAACAGGAGTGTAATAAGTGATAAAAGGAACTGTTTTGAGTTCAGTTATTGTGGCGCCGGACGTTCATAGTGGGTAGGGGAGCAACGGATTCCTGCCCGCATCACCATCGGGCTCGAGGAAGGTTTACACAAAATTAATTCCTTACTGGCAGTAATTGATCAATTAGCTATCCGAAGGTGTTTTGCAGTAAGCCCCCTTCGACGGAGCGACAAGAGAACCGTTAAGGGGTGAGTTATATATATATATCGGCTGGTGTCTGCCTGTGACATTCTGGGAACCCCTATCGAATACGCCACGACTTCGTGGTAAAGTGTGAGACTACGGGGATTAAAAAGAGCCCCCGCCGAAAAAATAGCTCTCAAGTAAATTATCTTATCTTAATTAAAAAAAAACGTTACGATACAAGCATAGGATAATAAAGAAATCAATCGATATCATGCTTTGTTTTGGACCTAAATCCTCAAATAAGGGAGTGATCACCCTGCGACGTTTGTATGGAAAACTGACCGAACGGTTTACCCTTAACTAAGCTGTTCGTTAGGAACGACTAAGCAAGCTGAAATACGTCCAGCTGCACTATGTGTATACTGTTAGTTGCGGGTATAATGAAGTATGTAGGCAGAGAGTTGAAATATTAGAGATTATCCGAACACCACTGCTCTAAAAGCTTACTAGAATTTACCTATATACATACCTACGCACATGTATATGCAGTTTGTAATGACAAGGAAAGAACGTTCAAATATTATGCGTTATATTTGTTGTAAGAAAGAGACAACTAAGCAATCCGTGTTAACCACCGAACCGCCACGAGACGTTCCGATCACCACTACGCTGCGATCTCTTTCACTCTCTCACACCAAACGATACACATATCTCGCTCATCCATTTCATTGAGATTAGTTCCTAAGATAAAACAAAATGGCGATATTTTCTATTTCATCAATAAAAGCAATAATTACGCGTGAAATGAAACAGTTTTCTTATCTCTCACAGTGCTTGTATAATTGGTGCAGAGTCTAAAGACACAAGGAAGGCATATTGTCCACAGATTATTCCTAAAAAACACGATTAGCGGCGATGTATTCACCGGACGCTCGGAAGTGCTAGATTGGTAGTGACTCTGGTAATTACCCTAAATTCGTCTAGTAAATATGGAGGGCATACAACTCATCTACAGGTAAAAAAATCTTAGTATGTATGTAGGTAGGTACTGACCGTAAAGTAAGTATATTTCCTGATCTGCCCGCCCGTGAGCCGCGCCAGCTGCCCGATGGTGGCGGTGTCCACGTAGCTCTGGTTGCACACGAACAGCTCCACACTGACGCCGGCCGCAGAGCACGCCTGCCCCACTTCGTTGTACGCTGTCATCGCTGGGTCTGCAATAACACAACGGGAAAACCTATTATCATTCAATCTATCATATCTGATGGGCTACCTTGACGACAGATATCGGGAGATTATGTCATGGGAGCGTGGCACGTGACACGTGGCACCAACATGCGGTCTAACTGACCCCATACATATAAGGTGGATATTAGTTTATCAACAACACTGCGGGGGGTAGTGTGGAATCGGTAACTGAATGTGTACGGGCATGCCATACATTAGGTATAATTATATGTTCTGCAATAGATGCATTTCGATGACCTACACAAGGCACCGGCTGAGCGGTAGCGATTGTCACACTAACCTAGTTTGTAATTTTCTTTATATTAGCAAATATTAGTAATAATCAGTGCATTAAAAGTATTCAAACAAACCACATCTTTTCTCTTCACAAATAAATACTTTCCCCGTTCAGAATGTGTTCCACACATGTTTAATTTTCACACTCACAAAATCAGTAATAACTATTTTAACTATTGCCTAAGCTGTGGCACGTCTACGAACCTGGTGTATCTATTCCATTCACAAATTTGATTTTGTGAGTGTGAAAATTAAACATGTGTGGAACACATTCTGAACGGGGAAAGTATTTATTTGTGAAGAGAAAAGATGTGGTTTGTTTGAATACTTTTAATGCACTGATTATTACTAATATTTGCTAATATAAAGAAAATTACAAACTAGGTTACTATCATGCTCGAAGACACAGCGCCATTAGTTAGATAATAGTAAGTACTGATTTTGTGTATGTGAAAATGAAACATGAGTGGAACATATTCAGTTATCAATTCCACACCACCCCCCGCAGTATTGTTGATATATCAATATCCACAGTATATATGTTGTATATGAGTAGCGGACACTCCGAATCAGTGTTACTACTGAATAGTACACATGATGGTAACTTGAATCTACGGCACTACTAGTACTGGAGACCTTATATGGCAATGACAGATAATTAATACTACTGAGTAATTCAATTGGTACTGAATATGATACATACCTGTATCTCTAGTACTGGTAATAGTTCTAAAAACCTTATATGGCATTGTCACCGTTACAGTTTTATTTTAATGAAGGGTCAAGTGTGACCAAGTGAGGTGAGCCTAGTTTAGGGACCCTATTCATAAAATTAAATGTCAAGATCGATCTTAGCTCGTAAGCTGTCAAGACTGTGACAGCATCATAACACCGTCACTTAATAATAGAAAACTAAAGAATCACCTATTCTGCTAAGCTATCGCCTGTTACCCACGCAATTTAAGCAAATATTCTAATAATTTTATAATGTACTTAATGTAGTTACGACTTGTTAAAAGACATTTAAAAGAATGGCCCCGAGTTTCTCGCCCATTCTCGCTGTGGCTCTATATTAATTTTTTGCTGAACGTAGCAGTACAATTTCGAATACTTCTGTATTTAATTTGTAATTGACGCATTGTCGTAGATCCCTATATTGAGTAAATAATTTTGACTTGGATACCATTTTAGGACCTAACTTCAGAACACTGCTCAGTTTGGTTTTATGAGCTGATAGCAAAATCTCAAATATCATCTCAATATTTCAGCGTCTTCAGATGCTCCTTGAGAGCTTACCCAAAGCTTAGATCCGTTTATTGATACGGATGTAGTAGTTTACAACACTTACTGAGAATGGTCTTCTCCTTATCAGTCCCGAGCAGTTTCCTATCTTCTCTGTTGATGAGCTTCCCCGGAGCGTTGTACGTCGGCAGCGACGTGTGGAATACTAGCAGCTGCCCCGATGTGTCGGCGGCCTTTAGGGCTTCTAAACCCGCCTGGAAATAATAATGCTTACTCACTGATAGGCTAACCTTAAAGCGTTATCTCTCTTGTACGTATTTATATTGACGAAATGGTTAAGGGTTGGAATAGGAACAGTATCAGCTTCCGCAATATCGCAATATATCCAGTTTAAAACATGACTGACTTTTGTCATGAGAATGATAGACGTACAACGCGATTAAAATAAGAATAGGACGGGCTCTCGGCTAACTTCACTCATATAAGTACGATCAGCAGAACAAACTTATAATAAAACGAGCAAGGCCAATTATTTATACGTAATTTTAAATAAGTGAACCGAAATGGTACTTTTTTTAAAATCATATTAAAATTAACGGTTTACGGAGGGCAGCACATACGCCATCTATATTTGATGACATCGGCGTGGTCTTATTTATTTGTCAGTGTATTCGTACTGCGCGACACGATGCCGAGTGCATGTTCTAACCTCCTTTTGTTGCATTCGCCGTGAACATGCAACAGTAGCAAGCACAAGTGAAATACAAAGAAAAGTGGTGAACGACTAGACGAATATCGAAAATTTTTCAAAACGGGTTTGGAAACTAATCCCAAATCTTCCCGATTCGTCGATTTTGGTAAAGGACAATATCCCTTACTACAATAAGGAGGAAACATAAGCACCTAACATTAATACTAAAAAAGTGCAGATGCAGGAATAATTCGCACAAAATGATACCTTTCTTTTTATTTTGCACTCTGTACCAAGTTTCAGTTGAGACGTCACAACATGGCGCTAGGTCAGTCCTATTATTATTTTAATCGCATTGTAGTAACACATAATAAGACAGTTCGCAACGCCATCTGTGAAAATTCTCGACAGTGAACTCCTCGAACATGCACAGGTTGGATATTACGTCTGAACAACGTTACGTGCTAACTGCACTAACATAAGAATGATATACTTAGCGATGATGTCATATCTCCATGCCAATCAAGCCTAAAGCCGCGGATTCGAAACAACGCACACCGCATCGACTATTAACACTATTTATGTATGGAGCTATCATCGGTTAAACATTCTTGATTAGAAAACTCGAGATCATCATGCTAATCATTTATCCTACCCTTATTTCACCTGTGAGGTGATGTTGATAATGTGTCTTTCGTTGACACAAATACATGGACATATTGTGAGAATTGATGCGGGCCCGCTGTCCTCCTCTGACAACAAAAACCTTCCAGTAAAGTCGGCGACTCCAGTAACGCATTTTTTATTCACAATCGCATGTGATTGGTGAACAGGTTTATAATGGGGAACCTGCTCTCAAGGACAGCTGGCGGAACACAACGTTTATTTGCTGTCCAACAGATTTCTTTAGGATAATAGCTAAACTGACTGGCATTCCCAAAATGACCTCATGAAAAGCCCAACCAACTGATAACCGCAGCGGACGTTGCTTAACTCGTTTGATAGGTTAACAACTAGACAAGCTCCGCTACTGACCTGTACAGCCGGCAGCAGTATAGTCTCGGTCTCCTTGTTCTCGCGGCACATGGTCGGCAGTTGTTGCAGCAACGACTGCAGCACTGGGCCGCTGTCCTCCGCAGTCGACAGGAACCCCTCCAGCAGCGGCACGAACATGTCCGACACGTCGCCCACTGACAGCATCTGTGGTTGGGCTAGGGAGCCCTGGAACGAACAAAACATTATGTACAAAACACTGTCAGGACTGGAATGAAATGAAATGAAATAAAATTTTATTAGCTTGTGATCCTAAGTTACAGGTTGTTGAAATATAAAAAGAAGTAGCATATGCCATCACTGGCAACACACACTGGTTGAAGACTTTGGTCTTCAGGATCTGCGAGATGTTCGACGAGAAGATGTCGCGTAACTTCTCGAACGCTGCCCATCCGAGTTGGATTCTTCGGCATATTTGCATGATTTGGACCGTAGGAATTATGTATATGGATAAATGCATGAAGAAGGATTATTGCTTGCCCAATTAGATGTCATAATTAAAAAATCTGCCTACCTTGATATTGTAGAAGTGCACTGTAGAACTGTACGTGATGAATCCCACACGAGTCCAACACTTGCCTGTTTGCTCATCTTTGGGCATCGCCTGCAAATTACAACAACAATTATCTTTAGTAATAATATTATATCGGTATTTTTATAACTGGTTATTAGAAAACAGTACGTTGCTGTGTAACTATAGTAAGGGAGTAATTCTGTATGATTTGTTCATGTGGCAGACTTAATTAATATCAGTTATAATGCCATAAGATATAGGACTGCGTCTGCCACCTTGACAGCCCTGTGTTGTGTGTCACCCCCACCCCCAAAACTATAGTTTGATTTCTGGATTGTGAAGAGTGTTTGGAGAATGCAAGGCGAGGATTGTAATGGCTATAGGACGGAGGCCTATAGTACGGCAACGTTATGTGAGCTCGGCCATTAACCCTTATGTCGAGAAGCTTACAATATCCCTATATTTATTTGCAGTATCGAAATCAGTTCTAGTAACGTATAAAATACAATACAAAACGCAGCTTTTTACAGGCTTCCTCGCCTTAAAATGGGATCCTCGCCTATTGACGTGAACCGCTCGGACAGTATTTTAGCTCACCTCAATAATTTCCATGACGTTCTCACAAATGGTGTCGAGTAGTCCAGTTTTGATGGAGTTGTATGAGACGTCAATCACGAACACTATCGCCGGCGGGTTCGGGAGAGTGTTGTTCTGAAAGCAAACATAATGTTGAGGTTTAACAATACTTCCTACGGCGAATTTCGTAAATCAAGGGTTTCAGCAGTCACTATAGCAAAGGGATGCCACGCAGTGGTACAGTGTTTCGGATTCCATCGCGGGATCGAGCTTTGTCGCGTGGTGGTAGGGCATTTTGTCATTGCTTGTCTGACTTACCACCCTTAAATAGAAAATATGTCGCCGAAATCCTAACAGTGTGTTTCAGAAACTTTGTTTACATTGCTGATAGGAGAGGTTAGAATTTGTCCACTATATCACCTGAATCAAGTAAGATAGTGGACAAATCGTGATAGAAATTGGCTCAACGAATAAGCATGCTGGGCACGCTGCCAACTGGTAGTGGTCAGGAGCATTTGGACTGCCTGTGGGCTTGCAATGGCCTCTGTTTAGTCTAACTAGCTAGAGTCCCACCTGATGTTAAGCGGACTACCCTCTGCCTATAACAGATGCATTTCGTCACAAGTCACGAATTGCACTGCGTCACCTCGAGACAGTCGTTAAGTCTCATGTGCCTGTAATTTCACTGGCTCTCAAGGACTGCTGCCGGAACACACCGTTAGGTCCTTGGCGACAGATTTTCTACTTGAGGGTCGTCGCTAGCCAGGCGGACATTCGCATGCTCTTCGGTGAAGATCAAGACCGCGGCGGGGTTCGAACCATGGACCTGCTACGAAGTTGCGGGTACAGCTAGTATAGTTGATAGTGATTAGTAAATGAAGGTTAGTGAGTAGAGTGGCGGTATAGACTCACCCGGCAGTACTCCTTGGTGGCGACTATCTCGTAAGCGCCGAGCGCCATCTCCGCGGGCACGCGCCCATACTGCTGCATGCTGTTTATGTACTGCGTGTACTCCATCGGGACTACAATACAATACACACTTCTCACTCTAATACACTTTAGTATATTATGATACAAGTAAGCTAAGTTACTCACGTCACGAGTTTCATACGCACTTTTTCAACACCCTTGCGAGGAAAAAAAAATATTGCACATATGTGATACAAATAACATACGACAATTAATGTATGTTGGTTGATTACATATATTTAGCCTTAAACCTCTATGTTGTTGACAAATCTGTATTACCCGGTTAAATTTAAAATGCTCTGTTTACTCGCATATAATTTGCAGTTAGGTACTAACTTAACTTTGAAGAGATAATTCTGTTACGCACTAGTGTATAATATTATTATGCACGAAGGTGTTATAGTTCGGTTTGTGGCCCTAAGAACGATATAAAAAAGCTCACTTTACGAGCAAGGGTGTTGAAAATACATTTGTTAACCCAGTTCGATAAAGAGACAGAAAGGCAGCTGTATGAGGTTTACCGATCTAAGGTAATCGCCCTGCAGCTGTCCATCAGCAACTCCAAGTCTCAGGCGCGATCGGAGCTCCTCGAGACTCTCAATCTTGATCCATGGGGTCGCCCGTACAGGACAGTCAGGGGGAAGATACGTCCTTGGGCCCCTCCACTCACTGAAACGCTTGAACCTCAGTTGCTGGAGGAGGTAGTAACAGCCTTGTTTCCGAACGGGACAGAACACCGGCCTCCGGCAATGTCCCTTCTGCCGGAGCGGGGAGAGGTGCAGAGGGAACAAGAACAAGACGTGGCGATACCCTCTGTGTCGCAGGGAGAACTAAGCGCGGCCGTATTGAGGCTGAGGGCCAATAAGGCTCCAGGCCCTGACGGCGTACCTGGGTGCGCTCTGAGATTGGCTCTTGGGACCCTAGAGTACCGGTTCCGGCGGTTGCTCGATGCCTGCCTGGAAACGGGACGATTCCCGTCTCAGTGGAAGACGGGCAGGCTCGTTCTTTTAAGGAAGGTGGGACGCCCCGCGGAGTCTCCCTCTGCTTACCGCCCAATTGTGCTGCTGGACGAGGCTGGCAAGCTCTTTGAGCGAGTCATCGCTCGTCGGCTCACAAAACACCTGCAAGAGGTGGGCCCTAATTTATCCAACCAACAGTACGGATTCCGAGTGGGCCGCTCGACCATCGATGCCATCGAACGCGTCAGGGCCCTCTCGGATGAGGCGACTGCCCACGGCGGGGTTATGCTGGCGGTGTCACTTGACATCTCAAATGCATTTAACTCCTTGCCGTGGGCGTGTGTTAGGGAGGCACTGAAGTTTCACGATGTGCCTCCTTACCTCTATCGGATTGTTGGGTCCTACCTCTCTGAGAGGTATGTATCGTACCACAGACAAGAAGGTGTAGAACAGAGGCGGCAAATGTCGTGCGGTGTTCCACAGGGTTCGGTTCTAGGACCGCTTCTGTGGAACATCGGGTACGACTGGGTTTTGCGGGGAAATCTCAATCCGGGCGCCCACGTGATCTGCTATGCAGATGACACGTTGGTGACTGCCCGGGGCGAGACATTCGAGGAGGCTGCCCGGCTTGCTACGGAAACGGTGGCCCTTGTTGTCGGTAGGATAGGGTTGTTGGGACTCCGGGTAGCGCTCAATAAGTCGGAGGCCGTGTGTTTTCACAGGCCCCGGCGAGCACCATCAGGGGGTTCCTTCATCACTATCGGTGAGACCCAGGTCGAGGTGAAACCCACGATAAAATATCTTGGACTCGTCCTCGATAGCAGGTGGAATTTCCGCGAGCACTTCACTCGCATGTCCCCCCGACTTATCGGTGCAGCTGCAGCTTTAAAGCGACTGATGCCCAACACCGGGGGACCGAGAGCGAACAGCCGCAGCCTTTATCTGGGGATGGTGCGATCCATGGCTCTTTATGGGGCGCCCATATGGGTGGATGCCCTGACGGCTCACAACGTGACGCTGCTGAGGAAATCCCAGAGAGTGATGGCCGTCGGGGTCATACGTGGGTACCGCACCACCTCCTACGAGGCTGCGTGCGTATTGGCGGGGTCTCCCCCCTGGGATCTGGAGGCCGAGGTACACGCGTCACTATATGAGTGGCGCTCGCAACTTCAGATACGGGGGGAGATTCCCTCACCAAGAGAAGTGCTGGCATGGAAATTTCATGCCCGACAGTCCCTCATCGGGAAATGGCTGGAGCGGCTGTCCCAACCGCGGGCTGGCCACTGGACTATTGAGGCCGTTCGACCAGTCCTTCAAGACTGGTTGGACAGAGAGCACGGACCATTAACCTTCCGGCTAGTGCAGATGCTGACGGGGCATGGTTGCTTTGGGAAGTATCTGTACCGCATCGCCGGAAGGGAACCGACGCCAGGGTGTCACCATTGTGACTGCATCGAGGACACGGCGCAGCATACACTCGCGGAGTGCCCAGCGTGGCAGAGGGAGCGCCGTGAGCTTGTCACAGTAGTGGGGGACGACCTCTCGCTTCCATCATTGGTTAAGGCAATGGTGGAAAGTGACAGGTCGTGGCACGCAGGGCTACATTTCTGCGAAGATGTTATGTCGCGGAAGGAGATTGCGGAGATAGAGAGAGATGGCCTCCACACTCCCAATTCGCACACGGAGACCTGGGCGTAAAAAGAGGGTATATCATGCCCTCCTCCAACCCCCATAACAGAGGTCTTGGCGATTGACATGGGGGTGTCCTTCGCCAGCCAACCACCAAAGACCTCGGGATGGCACGTGCGGTGATTCCGTGCGCCACTAAAAGGTGAAGGAGTGGACTAACTTCTAGCCTACTCCACTCCGCAAGTAGATGAAGCTCTGCCCAGGGCCAACGCTGCCTGGGCCACGGTAGAGTTCCCTAGCGTTCCCGTGGTCCTGGCATTAAGGCGTTCCGTAGGAACATCGTGTGGTTTTTAGTCGGTAGGGGCACTTGCTGCTGACGTAGTAGTTAGTGCCGAGCCCGACATATCCCGGCCACCTCCCCCGGTGGACGGGAATGCGTAAATGCATTTTCCACACGCACAAAAAAAAAAAAAAAAAAAGTTCGATTATTACACTTAAGGTCCGTTTCAGAATGTCCTATAAAAGTTTCGGGTTGCCTGGTTGGCAACCCGAAACTTTTAATACAGACACATAAAATAACTGAATAATAAAAATTACAGTTAACATGCGGCGCGTTTCAAGCTTTAACCGATGGATAGGCTAAATCGATGACTGTGAAACGCAAAGATAGTGTTTTGTTTAATAAATATGTTCTGGGTAGTAAAACCGGAACTTACTCGAACATTCTGAAACAGGCCCTTAGTAATTAAACAACTTTGAACGGTTTAAATCGCGTATATTTATCATTATTTTTGTCCCGACGTTTCAAACACTTTGCAGTGATCGTGGTCACGGGGTGACTCCGTTCAAAGTTGTTGAATTATTTGACATTACTTTACGGAAATATTTATTTTATAACAAATATTTAAAGATAATTCCTTCAAAATGTCCAGCCCGGGACAGCCGGTTTCCAACTCTGACGGTGCGACGGTGTACCCGGGCTGTTTTTCTATTTTTATTTCCCTGTCATTTACTTTATAATAGCGGACGAAAACAACAACAGACAGGACAACACATTCAAGCACTAGTTTATTCAAAAATGCTTTTAATTTATTCTATTATTGTCGTTATTGGACCCGAACAATTTCGAGTGTATAACTTTTGAGCATACGATTAAATAACATATTGACATTGACTTACGGTTTGGTAAAGTATAAACAGTACTAATAATAACAAATATTTTAAAAATATTTGAAGAAAACGTCAAATTAATATTTTAATAAAACACTAAAAAAATATATCTACTGACAATTCCGCCCAATTTTCCTGCTAAGCCGACGGGACGTCACAAACGCCACGCAGCCAAACCGGAAGAATTCCTTCAAAACTTAAGCAAAGAAGAAGAGCGCACGATCGAGAATTTTTAAGTGTTGTATTAAAATATGAATATGACGTTTTATTAAAATATTTTTAAAATATTTGTTATTATTAAATATGGATTTCCGCAAAGTAACGCCTGAATCTAATTATTATTATAAACAATAGTGTAGTGAAAGTAGTTTTCTTTTTTATGCGATAAGGTTACGGAATTCATGAAGTCCTCCTGAAGTTAATTAAACCTCTGGCTGTAACAGATGCATTTCGTCACAAGTATCTCGTACTCATGCCCTTCAAACCGGAACAAAGTAATGTGAACATTACTGCTTGGCGGTATAAATTATGTATAGTGGCAATACTCCCGCGGACGAACTCGTTCACAAAGAGTTCTACTGTTACATCAGTTATACATGGACGTCTACGTGCGACTCACCTTCAGTAGACGCTTTGCAAAATGCGCAATGGAAATGTCGTCCCGCGTCGACAAACTTCATATTGGGACAGATGTATGCCTTGCAACGCGAGCACCGCACGGGGCCCATTGTGGGGGAGCCCGTGAGGGCTGCGAAGTCGAGCAGCGGTGGGGGGGCCTCTGTGCCGAGAGGTTCTGCCATCGGAGATAGCTGAGGAAACAGGAATATAAGGAATTAATAGTAATAATAAGTTTATTTCAAAAAAAATACCAGAAACCTATAATACAGATTAATTATATAATGTTTATAGTTTGTTGTCTTAAGTAAAATATAAGTTTACTGTAACAGCCAGATCGTCCACTGCTGAACACAGCCTCCCCTATTATGGGGGTATTTGCCATAATGCCCACGCATGGCAGGCGTATTGGGGATCACAGTGTACGTTGGCAGTTCTTTGGAAGGCGCTGCTGCTCACCTTCCAGTATTTTTCTCTTAGTGGCCTCTTACGACACCCACGGGATGATATGGGTAGGTGCAATTCTAATACGGCACCCCACGGGGCAAAATACAAGTTTGGTATACATTAAATCAGTCCGCAGAACCTACATTAAGAATGAACTTGTGTTGTAGGTTTCCGCTTGCTCTTCAAATTCACAGTTTTGAAAAGTAATTTAGGTTGAAGAGAGAGAAAAAGAGAGAGAGAGAAGAAAAACATGAGATAGGTTGGTAAGTATAAAACATGTTTAACTACATTATAATTAACATTATTAGCGTGTTATGTAAGTGTGTGTGTGGTGTCAGAGAGAGAGAGAGAGAGAGAGTGTATCAGATAAAGTTAAAATACACCTAACACGTACATAATTCAAATATACATACAAACATACATGCATACATATAAACATATATGAATTATATTATTCACGTTTTTATCTTTATAAAGTCTTCAGCATCATCAGCCTGCCTAGCATGCACAAATAAGACGTATGTCACGCATGACACGAGAAGAGTATTTTTCTCGCGCGTAGAGAGAGTGGTGGATGACAGCAGCGGCCGCACCACGCTAAGATCCGTTAATTGAGATTATCTATGAACGATTCTCCATTGCGGTATTTGTTAGTTGAATTGCGAACAGTTTTAGGAAATAAGCAGTGATGGACTTTGCACTAATTAAATACCATACTTTTATAAACGATTAAACATTTTTAGCGTTCTCGACACTTCATTAGAAATTATGATGATTTTTATGATTAAAACTATTATCGTTGATGTAAGTTTCAAACGAATGATAAAGGTGTAAATAGGATGGCTCTTTTGACGATGCGATGGTTGCTTAAATGTTTTTTTTGTTGATGAATGCTAAGTAGCGAAACAATTTTTTTATCACAGCTAGGTACTTTACTAGTTTTCAGTGTCCCATCCATTTTTACTTTAATAAACAATATAATAATATTTTTTAGCAATATATTATTGAGTACGAAACCCTAAAACGAAGTTATTCGTTTAGATTACTTTAAATGTTTACTGATGCGAATTTCATAAAAAAAATAATACTTAAGTACTAAGTATATATTAAAATTTAAACTTTTAATACCTACTCATTTATTTACATATAATAGTTTTTTTGAGTAATCAGCTAAGTTACCTATAATGTAATTACCTACATTTAAAATAGTTGAAAAAACTACCTACGCTACCTACAGCATTATTCAAAGATTTTTATTTAAACTCACGCACACAGAGTTCGCGAGTTGTGTTCAAATTACGTTATTCTTATTGTATAGATTACACACACATATATATAACGGTTCTGCTAACACTGGACGGAAAGTAAATTTGTACTAAATCGTCGATCGCCCCCATTATACCTACTTAGACGCGCGAGAAACACTCGATTTATCTCGTCCTCAAAACTGAGGTAGAGAAAATACACGCAAATACTCGCAGATAAGTGTCAAAAATCGATTAATCGAAGGGCGCGCATGTTAGTGTTGGTCGACAAGTTGCCACAGGTAGCACAAAATGTACGTAAACACGGACGAGCGCCATGTCAGCATTCGTAGACATATGTCGATATGTCTATTTTACACGAGATAAATGGTAGCCAAAATTTACTCGCGGCGCAAATGCTAGCCGGGCAGGGCTCAGACTTTTTAACCAATTGACGATTGTCTGCTTGAGTGTTATAAAGTGCTAATAAGTGATTAATGTAACAAAGTTTACTTTGGGCCAATTTCACTAATCCAAAATATATTATATGGGCATATATCCTACTCGCCGTTCGGCTTCAGTAGCGAGCAAACGCTTGTTTGCTTTACCTAGTTCAGTGTTTCTCAAACTTTTTAACGAAATGTTCAAGTGTGCAAGCTGTGGTCTTCAACATACAGATGGATCTGTATGTTGTTCCTGCAAGCAGCAATATGATTTCAACTGCTCCGGGATCACTGAGGGCGGCTTTCGCAAACTTGGAGACAGAAAGAATTCTTGGCGGTGCCCAAAATGCAAGTCTAGCCTGACCCCCTCTCCGATTGCGACATCGCCCATTCCCAACCAACTAGACAAGATACAGGAACAACTCAACATGATGATGCTACAGTTGGCACCCTTATCATCACTGGTAGAAGATGTGAAATTAAATGAAAGTGACATAAATAACCTAAAGGAGTCGCAGGAAATTGCGCATCAGCTCATTGGTACCTTTTCATTCAGGAGCTGTGAAAGCCCTTGAAACTCGTGTGGGTAAAGTTGAAAAGGTTACCGTGGAAGAAATCTCATGGCTTAATCAAGAATTTAAAGACAAAGATCAATGGGCGAGAGCAAATAATGTAGAAATTAGAGGAGTTCCAGAAAGGAAAAACGAAAATATGTATGAGATAGCTCAAAAAATAGGTCAAATATACAATTTCACCATAAAGAAAGAAGAAATAAATTACATTGCGCGCGCATGCCATTGCGGTGGTTATGGCTTCCGCTTTGTTTTGATCGTGAGTAATTCGGCTGATCTACGATATATTTTTCACGCTACCCTTTTGTATCTTAAAATAAATTTAGTCCTTTGTTTATCTTTTTTCGTAATCATAGCAAATGCATTGTTTTGCCTAATATTCGATTCAAAAATTACTTTGATTCAAGTGAGATATATATTCCTGACTATTAATAATGGCTTCTCAAAGTTTTAATATTTACTATCAAAATGTTCGAGGGCTACGCACGAAGACACATAATTTCAAAAGAAATGTGTCACTTAGTTCCTATAAAATTATTTCTCTGACGGAAACATGGTTATTAAATAGTATTTCGTCATCTGAGTTATTTGATGACCGGTATATTTGTTTTCGAAGAGATAGGCGGTACGAATTAACTCAAGAAATGTATGGCGGCGGAATTCTTTTAGCAATTCATCGTGAGCTCCCGGCGGTGCATCGACCGGAATGGACATCTACAGCTCGATATCCTATTAATATACATTTCTGTACCTTATATCTTTGCAGTGAAAAATTAGGGCACTCATATAATTCTCAACTCTCTAATTTTACGGATAAATTATCGCTGATAGTGAACTCGTGTCCTAATGACTTATTTGTCATCATGGGCGGTTTTAACCTACCTTACATTCAATGGGCACCTAACTGTGATGTTCACCTGCAGCACTCGGGTGGTGCAGTGCAAAATAAAATAAAATGGCGTACAAATATCATAATAATCAATATAACATTTCAATTTACGTAAAGAATAAGCATTGCAATTCAACGGGGCAATGCTGCCAGCATGCTGGGCACGCTGCCAACTGGGAGTGGGCTGGAGCATTTAGACTGCCTATGAGACTTATAGGTTGTCTAAATGCTTTTATTGTAGTAGCTGTAGTGTTGTATATAGTTAATAGTATTTTGTTTAATAAAGGCATACCGCCGGTTTAAAAAAAATTACGTAAATAAAAAATACTTAGGTCAAACCTGCTCAGCAGGGTATTTTAAAATTTGTTAGCAAAATAGTAGTAATGCCTAGTGGCATTACTACTATTTTGCCCGGTCACCCATCCAAGTCAAGATCGCAGCGGACGTTGCTAAACTTAGCTGATCGTATAAGAACGGCTAAGCAAACTACGCCACTAGCGCTTTGAAAACTATTTTAAATATTTGGATTTAACCATCGGTGCCACCCCTCAAGGCTTTCTAAAGACACACATTTTTGAAGTAGCAATGTTTGTAAAAACCAATCCTGATTTATTCTTAAAAGAATCAGATGCCGTTATGCGTAATAGACGAGATAATTTAAAATTGTCTATATATCCAGGCAAAAGCAAGATGTTGCGCAAAGGAATATTAGGAATGGCACCTAATATTTATAATAAAGTACCAAAATATATTAGAGACATGAATCATAATTTATTTAAAAGGACATTGAAAAATATACTGACTGCAAAATGCTACTACACAATAAATGACTTTTTAAATGATACATTTTGACATATTATTATTATTATTTTCTATTTTTATTTCACTGACACAATATCAATATCCTTTTATTTAATTTAATTACTGTAATTTCCATATGATTGAAGTTAATATTGTATAATATAATTTACTATAATCAAAAATTTGATATGTTGCACACCTTAATGGTATACCACAGCGCTCACCCAATTTATAAGACCTGTATACAACCTGTGTTAATGCAATAAAAATAATTTGAATTTGAATTTGAATTTGAAGATTTCCAGTCAATTGTAAAGTTTTCTGGAAATCCGTAAGAACAGCTCGGGGCAAAACCACGACCTCAGAGCTGAATCAAATGAGGTCATGATGGAAGCACTATAAAAGGAGAATAATGTGTATTGATAAGATAGAAGAAGTATTTTGAAAGTTTATTTGAAAGAGGGGGAACACTGGACCAGGTTCCAGGAACTTATATGAATACAAGTGATTATGAAATTTTGAAAGCGGTATGAAATTAGGTAAGGCTGCAGGATATGATAGAGTGTCAGTCGAGATGCTGAGAGCTGGGCGAGGCACGATGTGGTGTGAATGAGGATGTAGTGACAAAAATCGAGAAAGGTATGTCAAGATGGTTTGAACATGAAGACCTAGGCGAACGTTTAGAAATCAGATTGAAGACGTTCGGAAAAAATGCCAGGTCAGGAGTACCCTAAAGCGACGCTATGTATGAAAGGATTGATGATTGTAGAAGAAGCGAAAGAGATATGTAAAGATCGTAGTAAGTGGAAATCTTTGGTCTCTGCCTACCCCAACGGGAAAGAGGCGTGATTTACATGTATGCAAGAATCGTCTTATATTGTCGTACGTATTCATCAGTTTGTTGTTCATACTTGCACGTGCGCCATTTTCGCATCACAACACACTGCATCAGAGAAATGTGAACGCTACCTTATTAAATGTATGATACCGATACTTTTCTGATGCATCACGACACAACACGTCAGACAAATCTGAACATAGCTTAAGAATGTATCTGATCTGATCGACGACATTTTCATTCAATTCATCAGGTCTTTTTTTATGTACGCACTCTAGAAATTAATGTAATTCTCTGTTCTGTTTTTAGTAAAAAAACTTAGTGTTTGATTTTCGGAGGAGGGCGTTGACATCTGCGACACAGTTATTAGACTTCTGCACGTGTCACCGATTCTCATACGTTAGTTGTACAATATAGTAACGTGTGTAACTCTGTACTGAAACGACTCACTGTTCCGAAACATTTAGATGTTCCAAAACATTGGAACACTGATAATGTTTAGAATGCATCATTTGGAACTGGAACATTACTTGGCTCTTTGTTCAAGCGCGATCATTTCGCGTAAGCGAGATAGAGACCGACCGGAGGCATTGAAGGCATATTGAATCACTGAGCAACAAGCATAGCGAGAGAGCGGGAAAACAATAAATTATAAGCAAGTAAGAATGAGATAGGGAATGAGATGAAAGACACTTCACAATGTAAAAATGATCACTATGGCGTTTGTTATAGTTTGTATGTTCAACACTTTAAGGTCGTTTTTCGCATTAAAATGAAGTTTTTTTGGCGCCGTATAGTTTGTTATTGTCTCAGTTTAAATCTTTGAATTTGATTTGACCAAAACAAGTAAGATTGTTGCTGAGGCTTTTAGTGCTTTACTGAGATTTGTTAGTGTAATATCTATACAGTCTCTCTACTGTGTAATGCGTACGTGATTCATGAATAAGTTAAAATGATTTTTAAATACGCCAGCTAGCCTACGGGTCTGGCCGTCAGTCCTAAGCCTGGATAAAGTATGAAGGGAATTCGGTTTTATTAATGACCTCACAATTTTAGAAAATTACCAAATATTGCTATAAATATTGAGCTATGTTTCAACCTTGCTACCTTAGATTATTGATAATTATCAATAATTTAAGCTTGCGAGGGCATACGTGACATGACTTTCCAATTGAAACCATCAACCGATTCTCTGTCTCAGTTCGTCCGCGACGTGCCGTAACAATCTGTATTTTATATCATTGACGCACTGTTCCAGATGTTCCAAATGATACATATCAGTGTTCCGGAACAGTTGACTGATCGAGATGCAAATGTTCCAATCGCGACGATGTGACATTTCTCCCACGCCTACCTAGTACAATATAGTTATGGTTCCAAATAAATAATTATTTATTTAATATGCGTCCGGTCCGGGCTCATTAACGATTTCATTATCAGATGATCAGATCACATTCACATTACGAATGTGATCGCCAAAATTAATTGATGCCTCATGTAGTTTAGTAAGTATTAATGCCAGTGTTTCCACTTAAGATTTAAGTTTTGCCCTAAATTCCTTAGAATTAATGTATTATGTTATAGAGGACAATTAGCTATTTCTGCGTTTGAAGATGGTACTCCAAGTAATAGAGACAACACCACTGAGAGGTTTTTGTATTAAAAAACATCCACGTTGGTATTTCAAGCTTAGTACTTTATTACAGTAAAGATCACTTGGCATTATTTTTATTTGTTCTTCATCATCAACTCCAAAATACTTAAATTCGATTAAAGCTACTTCTCCATTCGTTATCAGCTTGTCGCATTTAACATTTGGTGGCTAAAACCCATAACCTTCAATACTTATTCAATAGATTGCTTTCCGATATTCCGTGCTACATTTGAATCTACTTTTAACAAATCAAAAAGTTTCTGGTCTAAATCTAACCATTTTTTAATCTACAAAATAATTTCCATATGAAATTCCCGGTAATTAATATAATATTTTCCATTGTTGTATTCATATAAATTTTATTCATTAACACAATAAAACACGCGTAATAAGATAAGTTGCAAGGGTTTCACGGCAACTAGAATATCTAACCAAACGAAAATAATTATACGAACCTATAGTGCTACTAATTCCTAATGTCATTTACAACAAATACTTTTTTTACCCTAAAATTCCCTAAATCCCTGTTGCACTAAAAAAGCCCTAAGTCGTACAAGAAATACATAGATTCACCCTAAAATAGGGCGAAATCCCTAAAAGCTTGCGAGGGCATACGTGACATGACTTTCCAATTGAAACCATCAACCGATTCTCTGTCTCAGTTCGCCCGCGACGTGCCGTAACAATCTGTATTTTATATCATTGACGCACTGTTCCAGATGTTCCAAATGATACATATCAGTGTTCCGGAACAGTTGACTGATCGAGATGCAAATGTTCCAATCGCGACGATGTGACATTTCTCCCACGCCTACCTAGTACAATATAGTTATGGTTCCAAATAAATAATTATTTATTTAATATGCGTCCGGTCCGGGCTCATTAACGATTTCATTATCAGATGATCAGATCACATTCACATTACGAATGTGATCGCCAAAATTAATTGATGCCTCATGTAGTTTAGTAAGTATTAATGCCAGTGTTTCCACTTAAGATTTAAGTTTTGCCCTAAATTCCTTAGAATTAATGTATTATGTTATAGAGGACAATTAGCTATTTCTGCGTTTGAAGATGGTACTCCAAGTAATAGAGACAACACCACTGAGAGGTTTTTGTATTAAAAAACATCCACGTTGGTATTTCAAGCTTAGTACTTTATTACAGTAAAGATCACTTGGCATTATTTTTATTTGTTCTTCATCATCAACTCCAAAATACTTAAATTCGATTAAAGCTACTTCTCCATTCGTTATCAGCTTGTCGCATTTAACATTTGGTGGCTAAAACCCATAACCTTCAATACTTATTCAATAGATTGCTTTCCGATATTCCGTGCTACATTTGAATCTACTTTTAACAAATCAAAAAGTTTCTGGTCTAAATCTAACCATTTTTTAATCTACAAAATAATTTCCATATGAAATTCCCGGTAATTAATATAATATTTTCCATTGTTGTATTCATATAAATTTTATTCATTAACACAATAAAACACGCGTAATAAGATAAGTTGCAAGGGTTTCACGGCAACTAGAATATCTAACCAAACGAAAATAATTATACGAACCTATAGTGCTACTAATTCCTAATGTCATTTACAACAAATACTTTTTTTACCCTAAAATTCCCTAAATCCCTGTTGCACTAAAAAAGCCCTAAGTCGTACAAGAAATACATAGATTCACCCTAAAATAGGGCGAAATCCCTAAAAGTGGAAACACTGATTAATGCGTACATTGCAAACAGACGCTACACGACTCTACTGTACTTGGGGAGAATATCGTTTGCGTGTTTTAAGGGTGAACAGCGCCATCTCCACGAAAGGCAGGGAACTAACAAAACTGCAATTTAATTCTACACCTAGGCACAGATGGCGTGCCTCCGATTGTTTAAACATGATAAAAAGGATTTATTACAATTAATTTAATATGATTTGATGACAAACGTGAGATTCTGAAATGCTGAATTCCATGTTTTCATTTATTCATAAAATTGCTTTGCGGTGGCACTTCCCAAGACCTGTTTCGAAGCGTTCGTAGTAAAGTTTGCTTAGCCGTTCTTAACCAATAAACTAAGTTAAGCAAAGTCCGCCTCGGTCATGAGTTGGATGGGTGACCGCTAGTGACATTACTTCTGAGCGTGCACATGCTTCAGAGGGCATAACGTCCGTCGGTCCCGATTATTGTCGTTAAAGCATGGTTGTAGAGCATTTTGTGAACGCCCGCCTGACTAGCTACCAACCTCAAGTAGAAAATCTGTTGCCAAGCACCTAACGGTGTATTCCGGCAGCTGTCCTTGAGAGCCAGAAATTCTAGGCTAGCCTGAACAACATCTTCGACCACATCATCACTTACCATCAGATGAGATAGCTAAGGCTAGCCTATCAGCTATAAATGTAAAAAGTCACATCTATTCATTGAACTTCTAGTGGTGGCGCTTATCGGGATACTTATTAAGGTCTAGGTATACAGTGCATAAAAGAACTTAACCTATTGGAAGGCACTGACCCGCAACAACTTTGTACTCGACGTATCTTAGATTATACAGGGTTATTGGTAAAATACTAACAACCTCTTAGGGTTAACTTCTGCTAGTCTTTACAAACATTTTGAGATGTTATTTTTTTTGTGTTTTTTGTCGTAATAAGCACGAGGACTACCTGATCTTACAAGTATCTTGTGCCTGTAATGTATTATATCATATTTTTTATTACTTTGCTCGATGTAATTAAACTCTATTCAAAGGGAGTGCGGCGCAGTTAACATCAGGTGGAACTAGTGCTTATTCGTTCAAAACACATAAAAAAACACAAAAAAATAATGTCAAAATGGTTGTTGGGACTAGCAGAAGTCAACCCTAAGAGCTGACGTTCTCAGCATTTCACCAATAACCTTGTATACTCTATCCAACCAAAAGAAAATCATCGAAATAAATTAATAATTTACTTACAACGAGGCAGAAAGGCATGGCTGTCTGCTTCAAGAGATCAGCTGTCACCGGCACTGTATACATCGAACTTCGAATGTACCTCGGACCTGGAAAAAGATAAAAAAAACATTATGCCATTACATGATTTGACGGTCAAAACACCCGTCTAATGGTATATTGTCTTGTCTATTCATTACATTTGCAGTGTCACCATCCTCCTTCTACTTGACACGGAACTGTACTCGTCACTCGAGCCGTATATGGAATGGATCCTAGGGAATCTCTGAGAGATCTTTTTAAAGAAATTTATATTTTAACTTTACCAAGTCTGTATATATTTGAAAATATTATGTATGTTCGTAAAAAATTGAGCAAATTTAAATCAAACAGTGACAATCACGATTATAACACTAGGAATAAAGATAAAATAGCGGTGCCAGGTTTTAGATTAGCAAAGACATATAAAAGGTCCTTCTTAGGCGATTGTGTGCGGTTTTATAATAAATTGCCCAAACATATTACAACGCTCACAGAAAGAAAATTCAAGTTGCATGTGAAGAATATTTTGATAAAGAAATCTTACTACACAGTTTGTGATTACTTAAACGACAAAAATGCTTGGACTGGTTCGCCTCTGCCAAGCTAGCGCCTAACACCTACGTAATGTAAATTAAGTATTGTAATAATTTTACTATATAGTATGTACACATTGTTAAAAAACGTTTAAAAGAATGGCCCCGAGTTTCTTGCCCGTTCTTCTCGCAGTGGCTCTATAATTTTTGTTTGCTGAACGTGGCAGTACAATGTAGTATTTCTAAATATGATTACAAGCACTATCGCGTGATAAGCGAGAATCATATCAAACAAATTATTGGAGTACAAAATGTTATGCCCAAGGCGGGAATCGAACCCGCGTCCTCCGATATCGCGTCGGATGCTTAACACCATCTCAGCCACCTGGACATTGGCATTTCTGCCGAAACTTTGTGCTCCAATTGTATTACTTTAACCGTCATAGGGGACGGTGCGCGGCCATCAACCAGACTACTAGACTTCATCTGATCGAAAGAAGTGTTTTTTCAAACACTTAACTCTCGGTATGATGTCGCTACCCTTCTATATTTCTAAATATGATTACAAGCACTATCGCGTGCTAAGCGAAAATCATATCAAACAACTTCTTTCGTTCAGATGAAGTCTAGTAGTCTGGTTGATGGCCGCGCACCGTCCCCTATAACGGTTAAAGTAATACAATTGGAGCACAAAGTTTCGGCAGAAATGCCAATGTCCAGGTGGCTGAGATGGTGTTAAGCATCCGCCGCGATATCGGAGGACGCGGGTTCGATTCCCGCCTTGGGCATAAAATTTTGTACTCCAATAATTTGTTTGATACAATGTAGTATATTTCAATATTAAAATTTGTAATTGACCTTCATAAGAGCGTCGTAGACGCCTAAATTGAATAAATGATTTCGACTTTGACTTTGACTGACTCGGGGACGGTAGTTCTTACGTCTCGTTTGCCTAGTGATTTTAGTTGCTACAGTGTCCATCACACATAAACACAGTACCCTTTTCACAGTACTGCGTCGAGGCGGAATATCTGACACTGCAGCCTTGCTGAGGAAACCTACCTGGTGCAACACATGAGATGATCCATCCCTGTACCATGGTTAAGAACGAAGTGATAAATTAGTCATATGTCATGTTGGTTAGAGCATACCCAGGCTATAAGGGTTGCGCGGGTTCCTATCGATGTATTTTCACACAACTGCCAAAAATGGAGAGTTATGTTTTCAGGGTTCATGTATGTGAGTTTGTGAGTTTCTATTTTCCACCATAACTTCCAAACGGCTTAACCAATATTTATGTAGGAGGTATCATTAGATTTGTCTTGATAATCCAAGTGACACTAGGTACATAAAAAAAAAAAACAAATACAAACTGGCGGATTTTAGTCGTCATATTGTAAGGTTTTTTTTTTTTCTTCGAAACTAACTGTGTGGGAACAAAATTATGGGATTAAAAAAATGTTTTCATAAATATATAACTTGCAGTTTTAATTACAATGCAACGATAAAACGCTTAACGGAAATACTCGTATATACAGTGCAGTTGGTTTTTTACTATTTTAATTAATATATGCTTGTTGTCAAAGTCAAAGTCAAAATCATTTATTCAATTTAGGCGTCTACGACGCTCTTATGAAGGTCAATTACAAATTTTAATATTGAAATATACTACATTGTACTGCCACGTTCAGCAAACAAAAATTGTAGAGCCACTGCGAGAAGAACGGGCAAGATATAATAGCAAGATACATTGTAATACATAAGTTGAACTTGCGTCCTTCGATTTAGCGCTGGACGCCACTCGGCCGCGAACCTTACTTAAGAGGCGAAACTTTGTCCTGCAAATGTATTACTTTAACCATTATGGAGGTCTGTGCGCGGTTCTGGTTCCATCCGGACATTGATTCCCGTCCGGAACAAAAAAATTAGTATTCCAATAATTTGTTAAATGTAATTGATTTTCGTTCAGCATGCAATATTGCTTGTAATAATATTTAGATATACGATGAGCTTACTTGAGATAAGTGCAACTAGTCTTAACTCGAAGGACTTGTTAACCCACTTTTAGGAGCAGTGGTGGCCCAGCAGTACCTAATAGTTTTTTTTAAATTTATAGTTGATAGGCTAGACTTTGACCACTATCTCACCTGATGGTAAGTGATGATGTGGTTGAAGATGTTGTTCAGGCTAACCTAGAATTACTGACTCTTAAGGACAGCTGCCGGAACACACCGTTAGATGCTTGGCGACAGATATTTACTTGATGGTGGTAGCTAGCCAGGCGGGCATTCGCAATATGCCCTACCACCATGCTGTAACGACTGCTCTGCTATCCTAAGACAACAACCAGACGACGACTTAACGTGCCCTCCGAAGCACGGAAGCGCTCAGTAGTAATGTCATTAGAGCGGTCACCCATCCAACTCCTGACCGCGGCGGATGTTGCTTAACTTAGCTGATCGATTAAGAACGGCTTAGCAAATTTCGCTACGAGCGCTTCGAATAGATATGCACTGCCGCGCAAGGGTAATGTTTTTAATTCCACCGTGGGCTTGAGATTCACATGCTCTCCTGACTAGCTATCACCCTCAATCAGAAAACCTGTCACCAAGCACCGCCCGGTAAGTATCAGCAGTACTTCAGAGCCAGTTTCTATTTTAGGTTAAGTGGCGCCTTACTTACTAGCATTCCCTTTGTCGTCGACCAAAAAGTCTGTGGTGACGAGCGGCGGCACCAGACCCTTCTCGTTGGTGACGAAGATGCCGCCGCGGTTGTTCTGGTCGTCTGCCATCACTTGGATCTGTTGACGGACAAATGACATAGTTTTAGACGGGCAATAAGACAAGTTTCCAAACATATTACAATGCTCACAGAAGGAAAATTCAAGTTGCATGTGAAAAACATACTGAAAACAAAAGAAAAGAAAAAACATAAGAAATCCTACTACGCAATTTGTGATTACTTATACGACAAAGATACTTGGACAATTCCACCTCTGCCAAGCTATCGCCTGTCACCTACGTAATTTAAACAAATATTGTAATAATTTTATTGTATGTAACACATTGTTAGAGGAACTTTAAAAAATGGCCTCCAGTTTCTTGCCCATTCTTCTCGCAGTGGATCTATACCTTTTTTTACTGAACGTGGCTGTAAAATGTAGAATATTTCAAAATTAAAATTTGTAATTGAAATTTTCGTAGACGTCTAAACTGAGTAAATGATTTTGAATTTGAATTGACTGAAAGTGTTTTTCGAGGGTTTACAATCACTGAATAAAATACTGTTACTGTATCATCCGGATTGTTCACAGCTGAACACAGCCTCCCCCATTGGGGGTTGCCATAATCCCCATGCTTGGCAGGTATCTTGGAGATCGCAGTTTAAGATATCAGTTCCTCAGAAGGCGCTGCTGCCCACCATCCGGTATTTAACCTTTAATCGCCTCTTACGACATCAACACGTAGCAATGGGCAGTGACTTTCTAGCCCGGCTCTCAAGGACTGCTGCAGCTGCCGGAACACACTATTAGGTGCTTGGCGACAGATTTTCAATATAGGATGATAGCTAACCAGGCGAGCTTGCACAAACGCCCTTCTACCATGCGGTGAAGCTCAAGCTGGCGATAGGGATCGACTATGGACTTGCTGCACAGCAGTACACAGCTATAACCGCTGGACCAACACAGCCTCAAAATGCATGTAGTCTACTATCTTAGATTAGTGTTGAAAGTTATTGATCAAAGACTATTAGTGTGAACCCTCAGTCCACCATGGTATAAGGCATGATGCTTTCGGGGACATGAAACATGTGTGCCGGGAACTGCAATTCAAAACAGACAAATTAAATATGATGAAGAAGAACTTTGTAATATTGTAAGCTTACAAAATAGGCGTTAATTAAAATATAAAAGTTGTTGTTCATCGTAAACAAGATAACAATTAATTGCACAATGAATCTTGTTTGTAGGTCATTTTTATTTATTGATTATAGTTGTCGCTCCACTTAAGAGGGAGCGTGCCTTTTTCCTTACAAATTTATTACCCTTATTTTTGTTAGGTAATGCCTCTAGATCAATATTTCTTTATAAAATATATTTATGAATTTATGGTGACGTTTAGATGGGGTGAAAAACAATACAATTTTTCAAAATGACAGAAATAAAAGGACCTATAAAAAATATATAAACAAGTAGAAATCAAGTTGAGAAATTAATGTGGAAATACATTAATTTCTCCAGAATAATATTATAAAAGTAAAGACTTGTTTATTTTAGCATAATAAATTTTTCATAAAATATCCCAAACTTTAATATCAGTGCATATGTACGTCTATGCCTGCTACAGACATGTTCCTGTCATTTCCTTATTTTCAGCAATTAATTATTTATAAGGAAAATATGACCCTGAAAATCACTTTCTTCCTTCGAAATTGGTTTTGATAAAAGAAAAATATCTCTTATCTCGAAACTCGTCCTTCGAACCTCTCAATCAAATATTTTTAGATTAGATGGAATGTTTAAATAAAAGTCGTACAGGTTGGTGATATGCTTATATTTAATTCGGGCTAAACGAAAACCACTTTATAGTGAAAATATATAGGTGCGATAATTTGGAGGTAATGGCTTGTATTTACGCCCTCGATATAGAGCTGCCATTCCTCTTATTGCGCTTATAAACTCAATGTATGTTTTTTTGATTGTAAATACTGTAATTAACGCCGTATCAAGGAAATAAATCACAATTAAATTGCCTCATTGCACTTCCGTATTAACTATCAGAACTTGCCGTCTATCATTATTGATACAGACAATATATGTCGTATTGCTTGGAGCAAGCGTTTTGGCCTGAAAGTCAACCCCACAAAGACACAGGCAATTATAATAGGAAGTTCCAGAATGTTACCTAAGGTGGATTTATCGACACTTCCCAAAATTGTATTTGAAGGGGTTGTGGTTCCATACAGTCAGGAAGTTAAGAATCTTGGGGTTATACTTGACAATAATCTCTCATGGAAACCTCATTTTACATCTATAAGCCGTAAAATCATAGCTTCCGGTAGCTCTCTTAGAAGGCTACGTAATTTTCTTCCTACTGCCACTAAAGTTACGCTCGCACAATCTTTACTTTAGCCCATTCTTGATTATGCCGATGCCTGCTATCTCGATCTTACGGAGGAACAGCTCTTGCTTGAGCGTCTCCAGAATTACTGTATAAAATTTATTTTCGGTCTTCGAAAATATGATCACGTATCTCAATTTCGTACAAGACTCAAGTGGCTGCCTATTCGTCTTCGCCGGGATACTCACATACTGTCTCTTCTTTACAACATTTTATTTAATCCCTTTACCCCCCTCTATTTGAAGGAACGTTTTAAATTCCTGCATTGCTCCCACTCGTGTGACCTTAGATCATCTGAAAACCTTACGCTGAATTTGCCAAGCCATCGAAGTGACTTCTATGGCAGCGCTTTTAGTGTTCAGGCTGCGCGACTTTGGAATAAGCTTCCGGTAAGTATTAGACAAGCTCAGTCTATTGCTGTATTTAAAAATCAAATTAAAGACCATTACTTATCTACTTTACCATCTCATTGAATTTTAGTCTATCCGTAATGTTTAACGGTATGTAGTATTTAGTATTAAAAAGTATATGTATTTAGTTTTATAGTATGTAGTACTGTGTATGTTTATGTATTGTATAATCTACAGCTTACTAATATTCTATCTGTTATAGTACCTAATTAGTATTTATGTACTGAATTTAAGCATTTGATTTATCTAAGTAGATATAATATGTAATAAATTTATTGTGTTCGCCAAACTCTCTGACTCCTTAAACGATCTCCATCCAACGGTTGACTGGAAGAGATCGCTTTCAGCGATAAGTCCGCCCTTTGTACTTTAGTTTTAAGTTTTTCTAGTTATTTGTATTTTTCTATTAGTGTATAATAAAATGTTTTGTATTGTATTGTATATGTCATTTTTATTTAAATGTCGTTCCATGATATGTTAGTGGACAGTAAATAACTTTTTATACTCGTACATCTAAAGAGATATGATTTAATTCTGATTTGAGAATTTCGAAAGCCTAGTTTCGAGAATAAAATATTATTCTTTTATCGAAACAAATTACGAAAGAAGAAATATTATTCTTTTGACGAAACCAATTTCGAAAAAATATATATTATTCTTATTTAGAAACTTGTTTCGAATGTGGCCAAACGGATTTATCTTATGGGTTCTATAAACTATTCATTTTGTTTAATAAAGGCAAACCGCCGGTAAAAAAAAAATCTATAAACTATACGAAATCGTTTACGATGAACTACAGTACTCATATGCCTGTAATTTACTAGCTCTCCAGGACTGCTGCCACACATTGTTAGGCGCTTGGCGTTGGGTATTTTCTACTTCAGGATGTTAGCTAGCCAGGGGAGCATTCGCAAAATGCCCTTCTAAAAGCTCAATACGGAGGCGGTGAAGATCATGGACCTGCGGCACGGCCATCCATAGCTATTACCGCTCGGCTTCAGGTCTGTTCTTTCTTCTTGTGTGTTATAGTGAAAATTCAAAAGGCTAAACGATGACTGTAATATAGGAACCATGTATTACAATTTTTATCGATCTTCAGCTTCAACTATGATGGTGATAAAGATAGGTGGCAAGCATCTCACCGGGCTAGGCATCTGGTCAGGGTCGAGGCGCTTCTGCGGCGGCTGCTGGAACTGCTGTCCGGGATAGCTGGGCTGCTGTCCTGGGAACGGGGGCTGATACTGCTGCGGGTAGCCCGACGGAGGCTGCTGGTACCCAGGCTGCTGCTGGCCCGGCGCTGGCATTGGAGGCATGCCGCCTGGGTTATTAGGAATTAAACAATTATGATATAACCTAAGAACTAGGACTTCAATTGGTGTCGGAATCTGTCACAGTTGTTTACTCTAACCGAAATTATGTAGACATTTAAACCGGATGACAATGTCTCGAAAACCGTGAGTATGTAATTTTTGTAAACTATTACAGCTCGACCGGTGTACAAATGCCTCCCACATTAGGGAGTTTTCTATATTCCGCATGCTTGGCAAGCGTTTTGGGGATCACAGTTTTTTAGAAGACGCTGGTGCTCGCCTTCCGGTGTTTTCCATTCGTCACCACATACGACTCCTACAGGAACATATGTTTTATGTATGCACATAAAACATAGCAAAGCTCTGATAATTATTTAAAATTTCATATAAATATACATAATGGACATAGTTCAGGCAGAAATACATTTTACATACATAGGAAACAACTTACCCGGATAACCACCACTAGTAGGTGGCCCAGGAGGTCCAGGAGGTCCACCAGGGGCGGGAGGCATCCCCGGGAATTGCTGCCTTTGCTGGGATAACGGCGGCGGCATGTGCGGGAGGCCGGCCATTTGTGGTTGTTGGAAACCAGACTGTGGAGGCATGCCAGGCTGACTTGCCATTTGTCCTGATTGGGTTGGAAACCCTGGCGGAGGGGGCTGTGAAGGGAACCCTCCAGGTTGTGGCTGGGGAGGTAACCCTTGACTAGGCATTTGACCCGGCTGCGGAGGAAATCCTTGACTAGGCGCTGGAAGCCCTGGCTGGCCCGGCTGCGGAGGCATTCCTGGTTGACTCGACATCTGCCTTGGTTGACCGGGCTGAGGTGGTAGCCCTGGCTGCTGCTGTGGCGGACCTTGCCCTGGGTATTGACCTGGTTGTGGTGGCATCCCAGGCTGTGGTGGGAGACCAGGACCAGATCTTGACTGAGGCGTACCAGGATGACCTGGCTGTGGGGGCAAACCAGGCTGACCAGGCTGAGGCGGCATACCAGGGTGACCTGGCTGAGGCGGCATACCAGGTTGGCCGGCTTGAGGCGGCATACCAGGCCTAGGTGGCATTGGTCCTGCTTGTGACTGGGGAGGTAAACCTTGTTGCAGTGGAAGACCTTGACCAGGCTGTGGAGGGCCCATTGGAGGCATGCCTGTTTTGGAAGGTTGGCCTTGTGGTGGGAAGCCAGACTGCGGTAGAAGGCCTGGCTGCGAGGGAGGAGGTACTCCCGGCTGAGAATGGGGAGGTAGTCCAGCTTGCGAGTGGGGTGGCAAGCCAGGTTGTGATTGTTGAGCATTTGCACTTTGAGAGTGTGGTGGCATGGCACCTTGAGAATGTGGAGGCATTCCGCTCTGAGAGTGTGGTGGCATTCCACTTTGAGGTGGAGGTCCTTGCTGCTGTTGCGCATTAAGTGGCACTTGCTGCATGGGGGCACCAGGTGGGAACTGATTGTTTTGAGGCTGGGTTGGAGGCTGCCCGAACCCTTGAGGAAGTGACGTGGGCCCAGGCCCGGGCGTCGGAGGTTTTGCAGCTGGCGCAAACTGTTGAGCACCAGCCATAGGAGGCCTACCAGGCATTGCTCCAGGTGGCCTGTGCCCAGGAGGTAACTGCCCAAAATTTGACGTTGGAGGGTAGGCACCAGGAGGAAATTGTCCTGGAGGCAGCTGTGACGATGGTATAGATGGAAAACCTTGAGGACCCGGTCCTGGTCCATTAATACTCATGTTTTGCATCTTCTGTGTCATATCATTTTGGTCAAATGGCTTTTGCATCTGAGGCCCATTGGGAGGCATAGGACCATAGTTGGCGTTGACTCCATTGAAGTCCTGCGAAGGTGGGTACCCAAGCGGGTTGGCTGGTACATTGTTATTCTGCCCTGGAGGCGGATACTGAGGATTCATCATATTGTTGTAGCTAACTTACCTGAGAAAAATAAAATATTTCTTGATTCAGAATTAAATTACACGAACCACTATGGCTATGGTAGGATTACTTAATAAATAGAATCCTATCCCGTGTCAATCCAGCCCATGAAATATCTCAATGTGAAAATCACCATCTGTTGCTGTGTGCATGAAGGATAAGCCAACACATGCACTTCAGTGTATAACAAAATTTACCATGAACAAAAAGTAAAAATAGAAGAGGCTCCCCTTACAAGAAACATTATTTTTTTGACTTTTCATATTTTTGCTCTATAGTAAAACATCCACCTTCCTATGATTATAGTCCCATATGTAACATACAACAAATAATAAAAACTGGACATTTGTTGATTGGACTTGATTATATATAACTTGGCCTATTCAAATACATACAATACAGATTATTATAAAATTTACACATTTTCCAAGTATTCCAATAACAACAAAAGAAGTAAAGTGGGTCATAATTTCAAAAGATTTGTTGCATGTATTTTTACAATATTGACAAGGTAAAACAAGAACAGAGTATTTAAATTAGAGGATTAATCTGTTTATGATACAATAATTTAGGAAAAGTAAATGAATGTAAAGGATTTTACTCATCACAGTCATTAATAATTTTTTATAGTTTTTTATGTATAAAAAGTTGTAAGATTACTATTGTTTGCTTGCTGAATGTTTTTGTAACCCTAGTTTCTCTTCAGATTTTCAGTTTGAATATACTCAAATATATTATTTTACTTTTTCAACATAATAGATGCCAAAGAATATAAAATTGTTTTCCTTGGCACTGTTTTATTCATTAGTGGAAAGGCAGAGAATATATTTTTGTATTTTTGCTCCCACAATTGTTTTAACAACAACCTTGGCATAAATTTCAATCAGAACAATAAAATATCTTCACACAACTTCTTAGGCATGGCGAAATAAACAATTTGGTGCTCATTCAAATCATCTAGCTTTAATACTCAACAAAATCGAGTATGTACTTTGTGGTCTGCTGTGATATAAGACATTAGCTATTCGTTTAAATTTGTGAAATAAATAAGAACATTTGCATTAATGAGATCAGGGTAAAAAAAAGCTTTAAAATTGGTTTGATAAGAGCTACAGTACCACAAGACATCTAAACACATACATACATGCACACACATACTGAGATATAAATACTTCAGTAATACATGTGATATCAAAAAGAAGAAGGCCATATTTTTCTTGAAAAGTAATAAACATTGGTTTTGTATCTGTGATTTAAGACATGTTTGGCTTCATATACATACAAGAAGTGACGGCAACTATTACTACAAATACTGTGTAGCAAATGATGGAATTAGAAATAAGGAACTTCAAATGTATTTTAAAATCACACCACTGTAAAATTGTATTCACCAAGGAGGTTGGTTCAAGCCACTCAAAGGGCCAAAAACTATATAGGATATATTACATATTTACTTGAAGTCGACATAAGAAATATCAGTTACGTCAATACAGCAGAAATACAAATTAACTAGATTGCTTCATTTGGAAGTCAGTGACAATCATTGTTTTAAATTTTATTGTGGTGTATAAATTTTTATTAAGTTTATAATATATTTTGTACATTAAGATATTGGTTTATATTTTACTGGTTCAAATATCAGAAAACACCAAAGGAGACACATAACACCAATATTTTCTTTTTCCCTAACAAAATTTTGTCAAAAATGGGGTTTTGCAATATTTATTTTTTTCGTGCAGACCCTCATGATTCATGTGAACCTAGAATGACTAAGTAAAGTTGCAGTCTTTGACATATACTGTTGTTGCATCAGTATTATCGTTATGTTAGAGATAATACAAAAACACAACTCGATGGCATAGTCATTTGAAACTGACATTCTTTGATTCTCTCTGTACTATTCACTAAATTCACTAACTTTTTAGCAACAACTGAACTATATTTCGTTTCAATGATTGAAACATACATATATTGCCTATGAACAGGCAATAAGTCCTATCTGATTTTATCATCATATTGTTTTCCTAAGTTGCTTGATAGAAGATAGGACTTATTGCCAGTTCACAGTCGATATGGCACACTCATCAAACTTAGTGCTATTACACTACTGAGTTAATAGCACTTAGTTTTAAGTTAACCTAACAAGTTTCATTGTAAGATGACTAGTTTACTTTTGGATTCATAATCTATTACTTTGCTAGGGTCACTGCTTTACTAAAACATCATTGACTCATGGCATATTACAATATTTTTTTTATCATTTCAGCAATAGTGTCTGTACGCAATCTGTGTCAATCATTGACTGAGAACTCTGATAAGAGGCCTGTTAATTGTTTACCACTGTCTCATCAAACATGTATGTATATTTTCTACAGAAACCTGCTTTAAATTCTACAAAGTACTTTACTCACAGGCGAGTGTTTTAATGTGAAATTAATTGCAATTTATTATTACAAAAACTTGATTAAACATTCCTGACTAAACATCGAATGTAAGTGTAACAAAAAAGCGATCAATACGATACCTTCACAGGGATAAAATCACACCAAGCATTCGCTGGTCAACCGTTTTATTATAATTGCATTATCTAATGGATAATCATAAGAAAAAAACATTAATTTACAACATTATCTTGATTTAGAGAGAGGTGACAGCTGCCAGCGCAATTTTGTACCCAGTTTTTGAAAAGAATAACATGTTTACAGGCTTCTTATTTTTTGAGCTATGTAAGAATGGTAGTATCTTTTTTTACTTACGGCTTCTGAGAAGATTTTTTAAGGAAATAACACACGTAAAAATATAAACAAGGCACACAAATTACACAGAACTTCGGGGCCACGTATTCGGCGGTGTTGTCAGTCGAAAGCCGCTTATGTGGAACTTTTGAAGTGTTTCAGAACATCGCGTGGAATGGAACGCATGTGCAAAATGTTAAACGAGATAGGAGCGATAATCAGAATGAAATTATTGATTCACAACAGCTGCCGTAGGTCACTAAAGGTATAAATGTAAATATACCAAGTGTATTTTTTTAGAAGATTGACTTCAATTCCTTCTCAAAAACATAACACATCTCTCATGTGAGAGAGGAGGAACGTATTTTTGTTTAACATGGCAATGTAAACATAGGACTGTCAGTCAAATATTGGACAATTCATTCTGTCATTTGCAGGTTTTGTAAAATAAACTGTATTGCGTTCAGTTAGGACTTAGTTCATTTTTATAATAATTAAGCCTCAGGCTCAGCATAATATAACGAGTAGGTAAATTATTTTTTATCCTCTGGCTACAGAATAAAGCAGTGGGTTATGTTTGGCTAGTAGAGAAGGTAAACTAGGTAATAACATTGACCTACGTGTAACGTATTATCTTAATTGTTAATAAGTAGGTATCTAGTTCAAAATTCAAATATTTTCTTTTGAGGGCTAGCATACTATCACAGTCTCAGACCAAATAAAAAGACTATTCGGTCTGAGAGCACAGTGTTACAGGCTGAGTTAGTACTTAGGTCAGCCGACATGTTAATTTATTTTTCAATTCGACGGCGCGCTGCCTAACATATACATAACAATAAAATAAATACCTTACTTACCTACTTTTAATATTTTATATCCTACAAATTTCAACTAAGTTGCAAATAAAAGAAGCCGCTAAGTACGAGTTGGACTTGAACTCCGAGGGTTCCGTATCTGAACAGAATGTAGGTTAGGTACTAAACGATCGTACATTTTGAGATCTTTATGGGAGTCCAAACCTCGCTTGACCTGTTTTTATTGTATGTTGCTGTAACTATATTTGTAACTATAATCACAACAAGTTTGACGCTTGTATGTATGACCGTTATTACTTATTGGACACCAAAAACAAAAAACGTTGGAAAATACACATTTCTTGTATGAGGATTCCCTTTTTATTTTTAACTTTTAAAGTTGTGATAGCTCAGAGGCTTTGGCTATGGAATGCCGCGCAGCAGGTCCATGGTTCGAATTCCGCCGCGGGCTTGAGCTTCACCCCATGGTGGAAGGGCATTTTTGCGAATGCCTGGTTATCTACCACCATCAAGTAGATAATCTGTCGCCAAGCACCTAACGGTGTGTCCAGGCAGCTGTCCTTGAGAGCCAGTAATTCTAGTTTAAGCCTGTTACCACATCATCACGTACCATCAGGTGAGATTGTGGTCAAAGCTAACCTATCAGCAATAAAAAAAAAACTTTATGCTATTATTAGATATTATACATATTCTGTGAAAACTTTAATCGGCCATTTACTAAGACTCCAAAGATATATGTCCTAAGTTCCGACTGATCGCCGCGCGCCGCGCCGAGGCACAGTAACCGGAAGAAGGCTCTCAAGTCAGCGCGTACGTTCTTTAGGGTTCCGTTCTAGAAAACGGGACCATGTAATATCCATAGTAAAATTTTACCAAGCCTTTGCTGTCCGTGTGTTCGATCCGTCCAAAACGGGCTGCGTATCTCTGAAACCATAATATAAAGGCAACTATCACAATATTAGCCCAAATGTAAACATTTGGTAATTGTGGTCTTCTTATATATTTTTTTTTATGGTATTATGACAGACGGAACTAGCTCTAGGCCCACCTAACCTCCATTCCGATACAGATTTGCTACCGGAACCCCTGTTAGGTGCTTGGCGACAGATTTTCTACTTGCGGGTGGTAACTAGCCAGGCGAGCATTCTAAACCTGCATGAATACTGAAGCTCAAGCCACCGTTGGGGATCGAACCATGAACCTGCGAAACAGCAATCAATAGCTACTTATTACCGCTCAGCCATCTCAAAAAGTAAGTTCTGAATGAACGTCTGCTCCCCTGGTACTTTGAGAATTTATTAATTAATATAATATACTTTTATTTAATGACATTGTGTAGGTACTGTGACTCTGTGAAGTTATGGCTTTATAAATATCTTCCTATTTTGATATCGGCTATAAAACAATGAGTGGGATCGAAATTTTATTTTATAAATAAACAGTGTGGGAGTAGTCCTTGGTATTATCAGACCAAAACACCTAATTTCCAACATATAAAATTACCTTTACAATGCTCTTGCAATTTTCACAAGTTGAATTATTGACCGTAAGTAAGTATAACAAATCACACCATTCGCCACCATAAGTTGAAATCCCTACTGGAAGTTTTTACGTAATTAATGATTAAAGAGCAATGCTTATCCTTTCGACTTTTTTATAAGACTTGTCCTACCAGGTGGTCAATCGTGTCGTCTTGTTAGTGTTTATATTTGAGTGTTAACTTACTAATCGCACAGAATTCGTAGGTATAATTTAATTTGTTGTATCTAATGACCAGTATTCAATCACACCAATTAAGTTTAATATACAACTAAAACACAAATCTTTTCTTTTGAAGGATTTTTCCCCACCTTACCTACGTAAAATAATTGTTCATATACATATAAACATAAGCTTCTATTTCTATCCCATGTCTTATTTTTCATTATTATATCTAAATAAATAAACTTACTTTTCATAAGGAGAACTTCCTTTTTTTTCATGTGAGGTGATAAGAAATGTCCACCTCGGTGTCACCGGCTCTATTTATTATTTAAGATATTTTTTTTGTACATAATTAAAGTATTAAACGCATTTGTATTATTATATTGATTTTAACCGCCTCGTTGATCAAATGGGTTGAATCTCGAGGTCTTGGGTTCGATCCGCTGAACATACGTTAGTGGATTTCAGGCCGGAGCTCGCCCCTCGTGGGTGTTTAGACACCTGTCTGGCTGCCTACCCCTTTGGTTAGGATGGTAAGGTATGTTAATGGTATGTTGTGCAATAAATTTGTCTACGTATTTATATGTGTCTTTACGCGTTTATTCCCTGTGCGATGCCAAGCTAGAATCGCACCACCCCTCTTATTTTCCAATGGCAGTCGTATATGGCTACAGAAAAAACATAAACACCTTTTGCAGAACTGCCATCTTACCACTGTATCTCCAGGACGCTGCAAGCGTGGGAAGAGGAAGACATGTCTTCTCTAATGAAGGGAAGGCATTTTTTAAGGGTACAGTTATAGCTGTTGATGATATATACTTGTAGAAATTCGTAAGAACCGTTTCAAGAACTAGAGAAGTGACCCGATATATAATTGTTGTTCGTTTATTAATAATATAAAAATATACATAGAGAACTTTTTTAACTGTTGGTAAGCAAACCTAACCTAAAATGAAAAATCACAGAGTGCCCTACCCTGGTTGCCCTAAATGATCCAGTCGGAATTTATAGGCCGCCCGAAGGCCCCGGAAAATGCTATCTACTAAACTATGAATTGCCGCACAGGCAATTTTCAAAATTCTAGGTTAGCCTGAACAACATCTTCGACCACATCATCACTTACCATCAGGTGAGATAGTGGTCAAAAGCAAACCTATCAACCATAAAAAAAATATAAAAAAATAAGGTCTTTGGTTCGAATCCCGCCGCGGGCTTGAGTTTCGCCGCATGGCGGAAGGGCATTTTGCGAATGCCCGCCTGGCTAGCGACCAGCCTCAAGATGAAAATCTGTCACCATAGGACACTGCTGGCGGAACACACCGTTAGGTGCTTGCAAGCACCTAACGGTGTGTGCTCGGCAGCAGTCCTTGAGAGCCAGTGAAATTACAGCCGCATGAGACTTAACAACTATGTCTCAAGGTGACAGACGCTGTGCAAGTGACGACTTGTGATGAAATGCATCTGTTATTATATATATATACAGGGTTAGTCCACTTAACATCAGGTGGCCCTTGTTCCGACAAAATAACATAAAAAAAACTGCAAAAAATGCAACTGGCGATCACCCATCCAAGTGAGAGACCGCAGATTCAGAGAACATAATATTTAATAGACAATTTATTTTATATAGCAAGATCAATATTTATTTTTAGTACAACAAATGGCTACCTTGTTGCATCTGATTATTGAATTACTTAGAAGCCAACATCGTACCATACACTGAGAAAAATGCCTTTGGACCTTAAAACTAATTTGACCTTTTACCGTTGAAATGTAACTACGTAAGATGAATTCACAACACTTACGATGAGTTTCACCACGCAAAGCGAATTCAATAAAAATATACCATGTATTATCATAAAAACCACCGTCAAAAAATGCCTTCCTTTAAGTATTTTCAGAATTGAACGTAATACGATAATAATTGCAGTATTGACTATAAAATATGCGTTATGTTTACGGCGGTTTACATACGGTGATTATCACTATAACGTACGGCTTAATCGGCCTCATCGAAAAGTCAATATTTAAGAAAGACCACAAAATACACCTTAAATTAAGACGAAATGAAACAAACACGAAAGTTTACAATCAACGCACTTACGCGATTTTTTCCGAAACATACGGAATTATTCGCCTTACTATAAAGTCAATATTTAAGTAATTCCACAAAATTCGCTTTAAATTAAAACGAAAAGAAACCAACACGAATGTTTTCAAACGACACACGTACGCGAATATCACTAAAACGTGCGGCATAATTCGCCTTACCATAAAGTCAATAGTTAAATATTACCACAACTTACACCCTAAATTACGACGAAAATATACAAATACGAAAGTTATTGAACGACGCACGTACGCGAATATCACCGAAACTTTCTGATAAATCGGCCTCGTCGTAAAGTCTATTTTTAAGTAATACTACCAAATTCGCCTGAAATTACAACGAAAAGAAACCAACACGAAAGTTTTCAAACGACACACGTACGCTAATATCACTGAAACGTGCGGCATCATTCGCCTTACCATAAAGTCAATAGTTAAATATTACCACAACGTACACCCTAAATTACAACGAAAATATACAAATATGAAAGTTATTGAACGACACACGTACGCGAATATCACCGAAACGTACTGATAAATCGGTCTCATCGTAAAGTCTATATTTTAGTAATACCACAAAATACGCCTTAATTAAAACGAAAAGAAACAAACACGAAAGTTTTAAATCGTCGCACGTACACGAATTTTGCCAAAATATACGGATTTATTCGCCTGAATATAATGTCAATAAATAAGTAATACCACAAAATACACCTTAAATGAAGACGAAAATATACAAATACGAAAGTCTACAATTGACGCACGTACACGAAATTCGCAGAAACATACGCAATTATTCACCTTATCATAAAGTCTATAGATATATAATACTACAAAAGACACCTTTATTAAAACAAAAAAAATACAATCAAGAAAACTTTCTAACAAGGCACATACGCGAATATAATCAAAACGTACGGCATTATTCACCTTATTATAAAGTCAATAGTAAAATATTACCACAATATACACCCCAAGTTATAATGAAAACAAACAAATACGAAAGTTTGTAGACGACGCAAGTACGCAAGTATCATTGAAACATACGGATTAATCGCCCTCATTGAAAAGTCAATATTTAAGTAATACCACAAAATACGCCTTCAATTAAAACGAAAAGAAACAAACACAAAAGTTTTCAATCGACCCTCGTACACGAATATTACCGATAAGTTTGGCTTTATTCGCCTTATCATTAAGTCAATAGTTAAATACTACGACAAAACACACCTTAAATTAAAACCAAAATAAACAAACACGAAAATTTTCTAACGACAACGTAGACGAATGTCAACCGAAACGTTGGGAAATCGTTGAATATTGTCCCAACATACACCAAAAATTACAAGAAAAGAATGCAAATAAATTATATTCTATTCTATTCTATTCAAATATGAAAGTTTTTAAACGCCGCATATCCACAAAAATCTTCGAAACATTCGACATTACTCGCCTTTTCATAAAGTCAATATAACTTAAATACAAATTGATCAAAAACTACAACGTAAACAAAAAAAATCATTTTAATTATCTTTGCGAACAAATTAATTCATTATTATAAAGATTATGATTGTACTAGCTATTAATTATATTACAAACTTAAGTATAGTGGTAGGGATACTATTTAAAAATTCTTTGCGTATATTTTGTATAGTTAGGTATGGCTTGTATCTTCTCCTAAGTATGATAGGAACGGTTCTTCCTTAATGGTATATCTATGGACGGAGGGACTTTGTGACGACAGACAGTCGGTTAATGAACCTACGTTGTATGACAACCGGTTTAAGAATATTAAGATAATTGGTGACAGCCCTGAACGTTTGTCTAGATAATATATACCTACTCTGACGTGAACGTGAAGGGAGTTCGCTCTAGTGTACGTGGCAGTTGTGCTTAGAATGCATGCATTGATTGTACCTACAATGCTAAAATTACATTTATCAGAACACAACCTACGTTTCTCCTAAATCTTAGAAACCTACCTCTGATAGATTTCCATTGTCTACACTTATCTGCAGCAATAATTTTCAATTAAGTATACATTTTTAAGTTAAGCTTAGTTGTGTGGCATAGGCTCTTAATTAGCCATTCCCTTTCCGGATTAATATACAAACACGGTAGCCGAGTCTTCCAGAGGTTCCGTATGCATCTATATAAGCACAGATTAGATAAGTACATCACTTCTTTTATCTTGAGGGAATGTCGCCATTTTTATACCTGGTAGTTTATAGATATTACGGAAAAGGAGCGGTTTATAACATCTCGGCAGTGTCCATGAAATAATTATCTACGCCCGCTCCGTAGACAAACGCGCGATAGGGCTGCCTACTAATTGTCACTCTTTAGATAGGTAGGCCATATTTGATATAATTTTGCTTATTGCATTGTGTACAATTACACCAAGTCGCTAAACCAATAAATAAGTAACATTACAAATAAAAAAATGTTTTGTCCGGTTGCAGAGTGCTCTAGGTGCTTACATATGGTGTTAGGTATAGGCGAGAGAAACACACGGAGGTTCATACTGAAGCCAACCTAACATAATTCGGCCAAATCACTATCGTATTCTCTAAACAACCCCTTGCAATTAAAAATTGTTCAGCCAGACGTTTAGATACAGGTCATACAATCGATCAGTGATCACTGATCACGTAGAAATACGAAAACTATTGTAGCTAGGCACTAGAAAAACATTTCACTTGCTCTTGTGCAATCAGGAGTACTGTAGGTAAAGTTAACTATAAACTTTCTGTAGGTACCTACAGAATATTATAGGAACCTACACTACTTACACCTAAATTAGCCGTTGAAAGCATTATCTACTTACCTACTTTTATCATGAGGATTTAAAGACGAAATAATTCGTAATGAAGATGTGATGATAACAATGGGTGGTTTTCTATAACGATAAAAATGCCTTCAGTAAGGTGAAATTAGTGGTAGCGGCACGGGTAAAACCGTCATAGAATTTCGTTGGATAAAACAATGTTGCCCGCTGATAACAATCTTAGCCATTTATGACCATAGAAATAATTTAATTTAATAAATTTTATCGCCGGAAATTTGTCTATTATTAGTTATAAATTTAAATTAAATTAAACCATTGTAAACACATTGTAGACACTTAGACCACTCACAGCGGACGCGAACTGATTTTAAATAGAATTTCTCTTTCTTCGGCTTATATTTTGAATTTCTATGGGGGTTTATCAAAAATCACGCAATATCACAAGGGGGAGGGGGGTGTAGTAAGATATCACGTGTATTTATTTTTTCATCCGTTCATGTACTAGTACAATATATGTTTTTGGAATAATTACACCATTCCTTTAATATTATTTTTAAGCCTGTCAAAATTAACCTGCAACCTTCCTATCTAGACATTTTAGTCAAGGTCTTTAATTTCAGAATAAAATAAAATTATAATTTATTATAGTATTTAAAGATAATATTCTAAAAATCAAGCGAAGTCACGTGTGATTAAAAGTTAGTATACCGATTTTAATAATTAATATTTATATCCTTTTTTACAATTAATATTTTTTTTCAATAATTATTTGAATTGCTTTGTCAACCATCGCTTGTAATATTGTTAATTTGAAATCGACAGAATTTTTGGCGACCTATGCGACTCGGATTTTTGGGAGTTCGCATTGGCAACACTGCTATCTAGTTTATCTTTTCTCTTCGTTTCGTGTCCGTGCGTGCACGCAGCCACGCATAGCACAGTTCGAGTGCATGTTTCGTGTATTAATAAAGTAAGATATGGACTAATACGCGCTGGATTTGTAATCAAAATGGGGCTACGCCCAATATATACGTTCCGGGGTAAGTAATCGTATGTTACTGCAAAGGTTGTTTGTGCTTGCTTGTGTTGGCGTTTGCAAAATTGCTCATGCAAATGAGGTTAGTTTTGATAAAACCACATTATTACACTGACGGACAATATACTGCATCAATGTTCAGGATTATTGTCCGTCGACATGGTGCATCAAAATGGTAACAGCGGGGGTTTGACGGCACATCACAACTTTATCAGATATTTTATAAGCCCATGTGGTACCTTATATGGGATTCATGGACGAAAATTTTACTCAAATGCAAGATAGTGCTCAAACACACGTCACTGCACAATGGGTGCCGGTGAAATTACAAGTACATGAGACTTAACAACTTTATGTCTCACTGGGTGATGGGCGCAGTGCAGTTTGTCACTTGTGATGAAATGCATCTGTTATAGGCAGAGGTACTTCTTAACACTAGGTGGGCCTCGTGCTTGTTCCATCACAAAAAATACTATCAAGTCCGTAAAGTCTGCATCATATAAGAAAATTTAACTCTACCTACATGCTACATGCTATGTTTATTTAAATGTGGTCTATTCTTTGTATTTAAAATTGAATTTTCCAACAGGTAGGACCATTTCAATCCAAAGGAAGGCTTCGGGAATTTTATATATAATACGATAAAAAGTTACAAAAGCTTTTAGAAAGAGGCAAGCTACGAGCGATTCCAGTGACTTTTCATATCTGGATCCCCAAATGCCGTGTCCTATGGACTTATCAATAATTGATGAATGTAAGTATCTCACGTATGATATGTTTTGTATTGTTAATGAATCTGTAGATTACGCTTAAAATATACATACAGTTGAACATTTAACCTCCTCCTTTTTTAAGTCACTTTATAAATTGTATTTTTTAAGATCAGTCCATTAATTCAAATTTTTAATCAACTTCCAAAAAAGAGGAGGTTTTCAATTCGTCGATTTTTTTTTGTTTTCATAGCTCATAACTTTATCATGTATAAAGTGATTTGGACAATTATTTTCCTTTTTGAAAAGGTCTCATTCAAATTCATGAAAATCGGTTTGGTTTCAGTTGGTTGTTCTAATTTTTTTTAAATTATAATATTTTGACAAAATTGAATCAACCCATTTTTTTAAGATTGTCATTGATACCATAAAGCTACTGAACCATTTTTGATGGGGTTTTAATAAAAGCAATAGTATATTTAAAATCAGTAAACAAATGACAGAGACAAAATGTAACAAAGATTACAAAACTACAACAATATTACAAAATTGAGATTTATTGAGATCATCCACCTTTCGGAAGAAGTCGGTTTAAAATAACTTGTATTTGAATAGTATTAACAGTACATATTTATGACATTTGTTATGTAGGTGTCTCAATTTTAGTTTTTGGCCATACTACCTCATTTACTAAACAAGATAAACCCGTCAAGCTTGGCCTCGATTCATTTGTGTTGGCAAAAAAAAACAACAGAGTAAGGTTCAACCTAAAATATATGGTAAAAGCTGGTTTTAGAAGAACTTTTTTTAATATTTTTCTTATTTATGTTTGATTTATAATTTTTTTCTGTAAAATTTTACTACAAATAACTTTTTAATTTCAGTTGAGGCAGACATTGTAGAAGAAAACTTGCAATAACTATTGCCGTACAGGGTGCAACACCATGGACCGAACTAATTGCATTGGGCTACTACATCAAAAATCCAGATTCAAATACTGTATGATGAAAAACGAACTATAGGACTACCTCAATGAGTATCGTAATATTTTTTATGTATGTGTGTATGACTGTTTCCCAATCGTTGACATAGATACAATTAATCGACCTAAACCTAGTCACGTTGATACTGATTTCCATATTAATAATTGATCCTAATAATGTTCAACCACTATAAGTTTATACATACTACCAATACCGCTAATAATATCAGCGATAATATCTTGATTGAGTTACGTAATATTAGAATTTCTTACACCTCCGGTTATCATATTCGTGAAATTATAATTTGTATTTACTACTCATTGACCATATTTTATTACTTTAAGACTTTAGAAACTGTTACAATACAAGGGTTAATTAAAATCTGTCAATTTTTTTTAAATTTGTAACAATACTGAAAGGGATCATTATAGAAATGAACAACCCTTGCTATGGATATTGTGCTACCCTGAAATCGCAAAAAAGTATCAGATATTCATACAATAACTTGATTTAACCTCGCCCAAACTTATGGAACAGCTAATATTTTGCAATTTCAAGGTTGGTGTCGTAGCAAAACTTATTCATACTGTACATATAAAGATAAATACAATTAGTAATACTCGATACCCAAAAGACAATAATAAAACAATATAATGCGTAAAATTTGTTTTATTCTATCTTATATCAACAGATCTATTCTAAAGAGAGTTAAGAAGATAGGCAGGTAGGACACGTAGGTTCGTACGGTTTATTTTTCTGTATGTATTTGATGTAACAAACAACTTAATTAATATTGATATCCTTTTACAGCATCATGCGAGTCTGGGCAACAACATTTTAAAGTCAGGCAACATAATTCCCTAAAGGCGTGATTAGCTGCTTTGATTTGACATCATCAAGTTCATGTAAGGGACGTTGAGCCGCTACGCTACTGATGCAATTTTCGTATGACTACTCATGCGAGTTATGAAACATATCAATAATTACAAATTACTGCAGTTCTTTTCAAACTTTCGTAGCGGCCAATTGCTCTATTATGTGAGCTTTATGATGGTAAAGCAAGTTAATCACACCTTTTATGAACTGCGTTACCTGCCGTCCCATAGATTGGTTATCGTTATTAACAAAACGTTATAATTAGTAAAGAAAACTCAATATACCTTACAAAACTTTTAAAAGAGCCTATCTGTACCGTTACTTTCGACTTACTTTAAGATAAAAGATCGCTTTAGTATATAATAATATACTGTATTTACAAAACTTTATGGTTAGTAAATAAAGCTAGAAGTACCTTACAAAACCTTTAATAGAGCCAATCCGTACCGTTCCTTTCACCTTACTAAAAGGTAAAGATCGCTATAGTATAGAATAACATACCGTATTTACAAAACGTTATGGTTAGTAAATAAAGCTAGAAGTACCTTACAAAATGTTCAACAGAGCCAATCTGTACCGTTCCTGTCGCCTTACTAAAAGGTAAAGATCGCTTTAGTATAGAATAATATGCCGTATTTACAAAACGTTATGGTTAGTAAATAAAGCTTGAAGTACCTTACAAAACCTTTAATAGAGCCAATCCGTACCGTTTCGTTTGCCTTACTAAAAGGTGAATATTACTTTAGTGAATAGCATATAAAACGGTAAATAAGGACAAAGCAGCCCTAAATTAAGGTAAAACTATTAAAATGAACAGGTATGTTTGTTTATACTAAGACAGAAAACGTGTTACGAGTAGATTTTAATCGCTTAGTGGACAGGTTTAAACACAGTTACTAGAGATGCAAATTTCCTCAAGACAAAGTGGATTAAGCCTTATTCAAGTCAAATATTGCTGCAAAACGTTTGACAGGTATGCTCTTGTTTACCATTGTAATCGCCTTACGGAAATCGAATCTCACGTTCATACACCTACATTATTTTATTACTTACCATATTTAGTACTATACATTTAAGCTAATCTGTACATTTCGTAAGATTGAAAATGTCATATTAGAGCTGTAATCGTGGTATCGCAGCTTGTTGAATTCGCCTTCACTGTACCTCGTTTAACGCCTTCTACGTTGGAAGGCGTTTTTGTCCGTATTTACGTTTGGTCGGTTTTTCGCCTTCATACCATACAATATGGCCGTTATTAGGGCGCTTTTGACTTAAGATTTTTCTCAGTGTAGTGTCCCTGGATTTTCCAGCTTGAAGTTAGTCAAGTATAGTGGAGCAATAGTTGGCGGGGGACAAAATTACCAGGCGCCCGCCGACACGCCCGCCGCTGCTGCTCTACGCATGCGTCAGAAATTTCAGGGGTCGTTAGGGATGCCCAACCCAAGCCATAGCGTATGGTACACTTATCGATAGTATTTCTAAATCTGATTTCAAACATTATCACAATATGATAAGCGAACATCACATTTAAAAATGTATCTCGCACAAATATCCCGCGCGTAAAATTTGTAAATGTTAGCGATGGTAAGTCGTTATTCTCATTGCTTTTTTTGTTTTTAGGTTAGTTTATTGTTGATAGGTAAGCCTTTGGCCACAATCTCACCTGATGGTAAGTGATGATGTGGTCGAAGGTATTAATAGGCTTAACCTAGAACTACTGGTTCTCAAGGACAGCTGCTGAAACACACCGTTAGGTGCTTGGCGACAGATTATATACTTGAGGGTGGTCGCTAGCCAGCTAAATTAATTGCCTCTTTGTTAAGATACATTTAGTAAAATAGGAAACAATATTGACAACCAAATAAACCACTTAAAAAATAATATTAAAAATATCTAGCAATATCACCTGATGGTAAATGATAATGCGGTCGAAGTTGGCAAACAGGCTTAAAATAGATTATCTCGCTCTCAAGAACAGCTGCCGGAAAAAATCGTTAGAAGTTTAGTGACTGATTTTATACTTGAGAGTGGTTCTAGCCAGTCATTTGCAAAACGCTCTACCACCAAACGTACTTTTATAAAAGCGATACGTACCCACCTATAAGTAACACTACCATGCCTAAGCTTTAATTCATAGTAAAGAAAGAAGATATTGTCATTGTTTTCTATCTTGCATGCTTTTTACAGTTTGGTGATACTTCAATACATTAGTGCGATGTTAGTCTTTAACCACAGCTCACTTGGTAGTATGTGTGGGCGTTGGTGTTGTAGCTCCAGCTACCGTAAAACACAGTAGGTAGCTACACAGGTGGATATTCGTAAAATTCATTTCCAACATGCGGTAAAGCGCAAGCCCCCCACGATATTTCACTTATCTGCAAAGGCAAATAGAACTAGTAATTAAACAACTTTAAACGGTTTAAATCGTGTATGTTTATCATTATTTTTGTCCCAACGCAACAAATCGCGAAAAGCTAAGGCAAATAAATATTTCTCTACCTTAGAAAGACTACCTTAGAAATAATTATCCGTTATATTGAGGCAGTAATAGCCCAGTTGCAATTGCTATATACGGACCTTCTGTGAGAGACAGTTATATGTTTTTTAAATTATATTATAATTAGTATCGATAAAGCGACGAGCATCCTTAGTTACAAAACCAACTCTATATCGATTCGCACAACGAAAGCCTAATTTTGTCTGTTTGCTCAGAACAATCAGTATCAAAATGGCTTAAAGCCAGTTCTATTCAATCAACATTGAATCTTCTGATCTGAACAAAGAACACATTCTAAAGTGCAGTCTGAGGTCATTTTATAACTATTTCAACTTAGGAGCGTATCTTAGTAAAATCATTTGCGGTTCGTATCGTGTTCTTTATTACCCACGTAATACGACCTATTTTACTTCCTGTCGTTATAAAATACCATTTTCAGACTGGTTGCTTCAAGCTAAGGGCTTTCTTCAGCAAAAATGTGAATTTCCTTCCCATTTCCGAGATTCTTGACATAGTTTATATCCTAAAACGATGCAGAGTGTTGAAAGACACGACATTCATTTGTGGTGAAAATTATTCAGTGTTATATTGAATTTCAGCGACTACGAGTGTCTATAAATAACCGAGGACGAAAATCTATACAAAATTTATGAAATTAATATAATAACGTGAGTTTTTATAAATGTCCTTAACTTAATACGTAACGATGAAAAAATCTACAAAGGTAATAAAACTTAAATAATCGTAAACTAACATCGAACAGCCTCACATCACTATTTTGTGAAATTAAAATTCAATAAAATCGTTCCAGTCAGTTGTAACCATGTTGGCGCTTCTGCTCTTGGGTCTGATCAGCATCAGCCAGGGTTCCCCCCAGAAGCCTAACCTGGACGCCATCTTGAATAGAAGGACTGATGTTTACATCGCTGGATTCTTCCCTTTCGGGAAGGGCGTGGAGAATGCCAATACAGGTAATGTAAGATGGTCATAAGCGATTGAAATGTGATGATATCAACAAAAATGTGTACCTACCTAATTAGTAATTCGTTAATTATACATCAGTGCTTTTTTTTATGGCAATGTGACTGTGACTGCTCGTATACGAGGCTCACGTGGTGTTAAGCAGTAACCTCTACCTGTAACAGGTGCATTTCGTCATAAGTGACGAACTGCACTACGTCCAACACCCTGAAATTTACAGTTGCTAAATTTCACGTGCCTGTGATTTCATTCATAACTTACTGGCTCTCAAGGACAGCAGCCGGTAGACACCGTTAGGTGGTTGGCTACAGTTTCTACTTGTGGGTGGTAGCTAGCCAGGCGGGCTTCGCAAAATGCCCTACCACTATGCTATAACGACGGCAATCCTAAGGCAACTACCGGAACTTAACGTACCCTCCGAAACACGCAGAAGTCATGCCACTAGCGGTCACCCATCCAAGTCTTGACCGCGGCGGACGTTGCTTCAATTCGCTGAACGGATAAGCAACTATAGCTACGAGCGCTTCACAATAGTTATCATGTTTACAAAGAATATTTAAATGATCAGTCATATAAAAAAGGTATTTCAGTTAAATATGTTCATTGAAGCTTTTCTAACGGCAGAGTCCTCTTTCTGACCTAACTCCTTACTTACCCCATTCTGATGAATGAGGGTCGATATTACTTTTATTGCAGCAATAAAACTAACATCCACTCTGGATCACATGAGTTTCATCGGAGGGTCGTAAAGTTATTGGGTTTTAGACAAAAATAATAATTAAATAGCACTCCGGACCGGAGTGAGTTATCGTGCCGAGTAGATGTTAATAGACTCACTTGCTATTACATTCGACATATTTAGAAGCCTCTGCCAGCAGCAGTAGGCATCAAGTATTAAATATAAGTACAATACGCTATTAATGTCATATTTTGTGTTGATAGAAAAAACATTTTACACCACCTTACATACATAGGATATGGGTAGAAATATAATAGATTGGCAATAGGCTCGTCCCCTATTATGTAGGTTTGAAAACATTTTGTGAAATGCGGGTCTTCATGCTCACTGTCTACCCCTTCAGGGGTGTACTAGACGGTAGTAATGACAACTCTCGATCCGAATTCCTCATTTTGCCGGCACCGTGCAGCTAACTGACAACGATGAAAGGTGATGATGAAAACCTCAACTGTCTAAATTCTAAGATTAAACTTACATCCTCACTCATAAACTATGGGCGATGAAAGTAGTTTTTCACTCCACAAGCTCGGAAAGGTGTTGTTTATCATTCGAAATCAGCATAGAAAAGTGCATTTCATTCGCTGGCGTGGAAAAGGTTTACAAAAATTCGAACTCTTTACAAAAGACCCAGAAAAATAAATTTAAGAATTTTACTATGTATATTATTTTTTATTAGAAATGAACACTATAATCTACTATAGTTTCTATCGCTCGACTGCAAAGAGTGCAAAGTTATATAGCGTCTACGTCTAGTACCTACCTTTGAAATGAAACCTTCGGTACGTTCAGGATTCTGTTATTAACGACTCGCTTTGCTCATGATTCAATCCTATCAATAATTCGCGTCCTTAGGTTTCAAGAAAAGTAGGTACTTACTCAAACCAAATAAAAACTTTGCAGCCGTACATAACAAATAACGATTAAAATTTTCAAAACCTCATAAAATATGTACGGCAAAGCCCAGTATAGATTATTGCTATGACTATTTAATGAGGCGCTTTAACTCCCCAACGTTGGGTCTCCCTACCTAACACAAACCACCTATACCATAACCAAAGGTCGAAAAACAAAACTATAACAAAGTTTTGTAGAAAGTTATTCTATTAAAGTTGTATAGCTTTGAACTAAGCTCTTTTGTAGTGGTTTTGCTTTTGACTTTTGAACATCAATTTGGGCTAATATAGGCTTACCGTTTACCATATTTCGTAAACACATGTAGGTAGGTATGGATGGGTGCATATATTTGTTGAACTTGTCTGGTATAGTTACTAAATGTATTCAACGGTACTTAATCAGAATAAAAACTTGAACTTATATATTTACTTCGAGGTGACATTCATTACCATTGGACCTTTGAGATAGCCCGCATCATACTACTTACAAGAGTTACAAGTCTTACAAGTTTGTAACTACCCTTAGCGCACTTTGTGTTTACTTTAAAGTTTAAACAGCACAGTAATTGTCGTTGATATCATATGGTAAGACTGACCCTCTATTGCACTTAATGAGTGTTAGGGCTAAAAGTATACGGGTTGGGAAAACAATAAAATCCGTGTGACTCATAGAAAGGCCCGTTTGGCCTATTAAAATAGTCATTATCATCTTAGTATCTTTGTCCCTTTGGATTTACTCTCACGAGAGGAGAATTGTGCTGTGATTGGTATAATAAAGTTATGAGGCGTAAATAGGGCGTCAACATGTAATGAGCCCGGTTTTGAGCTTAATGTTCTTTAAATTAAATCCCATAGATTATACGCACTGGTAACAGCTACCCATTGGACAAAATATAAAGACCCAAGTTATTATTTGGATTACCTTTTTCAAATGTGTACCCAACGAAGATTCGAAATTTCAGCTCTTTAGCGAAAATTTAGTTGACACTTCCGTATTCTCACCATGGAATGACCACGCAGTGTGCGATTTCAAAGGCAAGTCCGCCCGCGAGCACTCCGATTATGGAACGAGTTATCTACTGATGTTTTCCCTAGGGTCTACTGTATGGGTTTTCTTAGCCATTCTGAACCGATCAGGAAAGTTAAGCAACGTCCGCCGCGGTCAGGAGTTGGATGGGTGACCGCTAGTGACATTACTACTGAGCGCTTCCGTGCTTCGGAGGGCACGTTAAGCCGTCGGTCCCGGTTGTTGTCTTAGGATGGCAGTCGTTACAGCATGGTGGTAGGGCACTTTGCGAATGCCCGCCTGGCTAGCTACCACCCTCAAGTTGAAAATCTGTCGCCAAGCACCTAACGGTGTGTTCCGGCAGCTGTCCTTGAGAGCCAGTAATACTAGGTTAGCCTGAACAACATCTTCGACCACATCATCACTTACCATCAGGTGAGATAGTGGTCAAAGGCTAACCTACCAAGCAATAAAAAAAAAAAATGGGTTACGTAGTTAGCCTGTGGGTATCTGAAGATAGGAGGAGGGTTAATAGCTATTTGAAGGATCGGAAACGACTAAATGACGCCACTGGTGACGCTAGCGTCCGCATAGGCTGCGGTAACCACTTACCATCATGTGAGCCGCACAATAGATTATCACTTTTGTGGTATAACAAAAAATCCTTCCAGCTGGAATGATAATTATAACTATGCTAGAACAGGTATCCGCCAGTGGAACAGTCTACGCTCTGCTCTAAGTGTCAGTATTTGTGTCCAGGTCGAGGCGTGATGCCGAGCGTGAAGCTGGCGTTGGACCACGTGAACGAGCACGACTCGGTGCTGAAGAACTACCGGCTGCACATGTGGTGGAACGACACCGAGGTAAGTACGGAATTAACAAGGCTGCAGAAACGTTTAACTGAAATGCAAGTAGTATGTGATTCTCCTTATAATCCTCAGTAAACATGTGGAAATGTTTTATTTTTAATGTGATTGTGAACAAGTACGAGGCCCACCTGATGTATGTAGACTAACCTCTGCCTATTACGATGTATTTTGTCACAAGTGACGAACGGCATTGCGCGTGATGGGCGCAATGCCGTTCGTCACTTGTGACTTTACCTGAGACATAGGTAAAGTTGTTGAGTCTCATCTCCTTGTAATTTAACTGGCTCTCATGGACTACTGCCGGAACACACTGCTAGTTACTTGACAACAGATTTTCTCCTTGAGGGTTATTGACCTATATATACTAGACACGACATCTCAAACAAGGAAAGTCGACCGGTGCAAATATGCTGGCCGGCATACTCTCCCCCACACGCAGTTGGGCACTCGTAGAGATTACACGCGCTTTACGTTCGAAAATTGTGTATTCAAAATACAAATTTGATAATACACAATCTTCGAACGTAAAGCGCGTGTAATTTTTACGAGTGCCCAGCTACGTGTGGGGGAGAGTATGCCAGCCAGCATACTTGCACTGGTCGACTATCCTCGTTTGGGATGTCGCGTCTAGTATATATAGGTCAATGTTGAGGTTGGTAGCTAGCCAGGCGAGTATTTGCAAAATAACCTTCCACCATGCGGTGAAGCTCAAGCCGGCTGTGGGGTTCAAAATATATTTAGGTTATGTATACAGTAGAAAGTACATAAATCCATTTAATAAATATATGAGCTATAGTATGACTACGAAGATATCAAAAGACAAACTGATATGACCTCGAGGTAATGAAGTGATTTTATATCTACTTTCTTGGAGTTGAAAGTTGACTCCAATTTCCTTACTCGTACAAAGCAATGCCAAAATGCTCTAGTAATTTTAAAAAACGAAAGCAAACATTTGAACTACAAGCGGGATTCGAACCCGCGATCATCCGGTCCTAGAGCCCGGACACGCTCTGCTAATTGACCTACCATGTTGAGTGAGTCGTAGCTCAAATTTATCCTTTCATTGCTATAGTTTAAAGTTTAAAGCGTCATCTGCAGCTAATCCAAATAGAACAAACAAGATATATTTTTCAATTTTAATTTCAAACTTAATTGATTACCTACGATGACGTAACCCGATAATTCTAACAGGTGTTAAGGTGAAGTCATCTTTGAAATATGACAAAATTATGCGTGAATGAGCAAAATAGTTCTAACGGAGAAAGTTTAGGTTGATATATAATAACTGGAAATAAAATTTGATTAAGTATATAAATAAATAAAAAATATTTTAAGACAAAATTAAATTAATATTTTAGGAAAACACTTAAAAATATATATATATATATATATAAATATCTGGTGACAATTCCACCTAATATTCCTGATAAATTTTGTATACTTCAACAATATAACGGTAGCCTTGTTAGATAGCCGTTGTTTACCATACCTAATAGGCAGGTGCTATGTTCAGTACATATTCCATGATATCTCCGTTCAATTTTGCGCACTCGCCCAAACTTTCAAGACCATGCATATAATATAATCATATCATATCTCCGTCATTTAGCAAAATATCCAAAAACTGAATCGAATAAAACAGGATGGACTTATCAAATCTGCTCATAACATTTCGTGAGAATCGGTTGAGAAATGCGACCTGTAGAGAACAACCGGACAGACGAAAGCATTTTTGTGTAAGTTAAAGCAGAGACGCTTCGCTCGAACTAAGTTCTCGCTTGGTCATTAATAGAACTTAAAACAATTATTGTTTTATGATTATGATGTGCCTTCACAATGTTATTTCTATACTTTACAGTCATTACAGTGTTTCGTAAATTAACTTTACCTCACTTACGCGTTCCAGTGCAACGCAGCAGTAGGTGTGAAGTCGTTCTTCGACATGATGCACAGCGGGCCGCACAAGCTGATGCTCTTTGGTGCCGCCTGCACGCACGTCACCGATCCCATCGCTAAGGCTTCCAAGCATTGGCATTTGACACAGGTATTATTTTTTTATTGACCCTTGACTACTATCTCACCTGATGACGAAGATGTTGTTCAAATTAACCTAGAGATACTGGTTAATACGCCGTTAGGTGCATGACGATAGTTTTCTTGTTAGTTACAAAGTTGCAACACTTGCAACACAATACATAACCTTAAAATTGAATAGGTTTTCTCATCTAACATAAGAGACAAACAAAATTAGATTTTAATAATATTATTTTTATGTCATCAGTAGTAGATACACCCCGTGGGGTGCTGGGATAGAATGTCGAGATGGGGGCATCTCTTCCAGTGGGTGTCTTAAGGGGCGACTAAGGGAATAATACCAGAAGTCGGGCAGCAGCGCCTTCTGAGGAACTGATATATTACACTGCGATTCCGAAGACGCCTGCCAAGCCAGGGTTCAGCAGTGGACAGTACGGCTGATACACTACAGTATAGGTAGGTACTTAGTGTCACAGTTTTATGGCCGGCCACTTGACTCCCTGGGAATCCCCTCCTTGGGAATGCTCTCGTTGGGTAGTATACCCGCTACCTTCGGGTAAATGAGAGATATGATAGTAAAGAGCCCCGTTAATATGCACCTAATGTGCAACAATACCCCACTCATGTTGGCGTGAGTAGTTGACTGCCTTATTTAATGTAATCTTGTGCCTTATATATAGCTTGTTGTCAGTTGTGTTATCCTTTTGACCCTGACATCCTAAAGCAATGATAGCCGAGTGGTTATAGTGGAATGGCATTTTGCGATTGCTCGCCTAACTACCACCCTCAAGTAGAAAATATGTCATTAAGCACCTAGCACAGTGTGTTCTGCAGCAGTCCTGGAGAGCCAGAAATTCTAGCCCTAGTACGTTAACCATCCTCGACCACATCATCACTTACTAACAGGTGAGCTAGCGGCTAATGCCTATGAGATGTAAAAAAAAAACATGCATCGGAGTCGAACTAGAATATCAGGACCTCGATATAACATACTTTATTGTTATTACACCGGTTTGTTAAAATATTCATATTGTACCATAAATTGATCTCAAGTATTTTGTCTCCGTCAGCTATCATACGCGGACACACATCCCATGTTCACGAAGGAAGCCTTCCCCAACTTCTTCCGCATTGTGCCCTCGGAGAACGCCTTCAACGTGCCGCGCATCAGGCTGCTGCAGCATTTCAACTGGACCAGGGTTGGGACCATCTACCAGAACGAGCCGAGATACGCACTGGTAAAGTATACGGTTGATTAGCTGACTCTGCCTGGGGAGAAGGTGGGATGTTCCTCATGTCATGGCCTGACTATTTTGCCCAGCTGATAAATTTTTGTATATAACATCATTCCATCTAAAAAAACACAGCCATGTCGCTGAGTCAATTGACAAGATGATCGTACCCTTTCAAACGTCTTTCTCGCCAATAATCCTAACACCACTTGTGAAAAAGTCCACACAAATTGTGTACTTATACATTTTATCCGGTTGGACGTGTCTTCATCTTGCATCTTGCAAGATTTCATCTTGGGTACCACCGAAGCATCAGATATTCTGCTTGTGCTAATTTAAGGTCTTGGAGTGACAAGCGTATTGTACCGGCAAGCAGGCAGAGAACGGTGACACTACAATGGTGAAGTAGTTTAATGATCTTGTGACCACCAATATGGATCTTGTGACCACCAATATGGAGAGTGTGAGAACTATTGAGTGTGCATGCTCAAGGTCTATGGGTCAGCTTCAACCAACCAGAGAGCCCCATGCAATACCAACAATTTGCCATACACCTATGCCATTGAACAAAACATGCACAGAAGCAGCGCAGAGGAAGAATCAGAGTATCACCACTAACCAGGATATGGTTACCAAGGTTTTGGTATTTTCAGATGCAATAGGCAAAAACTTTGGTTCATTACTAGGTAATTCACTTCACTGCTCTGTAGAAAATTACTGCATGCCTGGTGCTTCTTATCAACAGATTGAGAAGAAAATTATGGCTTCTGAAATTGATAGGAATACCATTGTTATATTGTACTTAGGCCAAAGTTTAGGTATTGACAGGAAACAGTTAATAGCAAATGTTACCTCATTGATAAGCCTTAGTGCATTTAAAATTATGTTATGTGCTTTTCCCTATTCAGAGGCACTGACTAAAAATCAGAATGAGCATATTCATTCTTTAAATACCATATTATTTAATATGACATGTCGTCATAGTGACAAACTTTTATTTTTTGACTGTAATAAATTTATTACTAAATTTATGTTGACTCGGGATAGGATGTACCTACCTAAGAAATATAAAAATCTGATTGCTACTTTGGTAGCTTATAATATTGAGTCGGTTATAGGAAATATAACCAAGTCTTCTATTGACGCTACAGATTTTAGTACATGTACTAATAGAAATGTTGAGTCAGACTATTTAAACTTTCAAGTCCGACAACAGGGAAGTGTTCTGACATAGCACTGTACTACCAAAATATAAATCGCTTCCCTGGCAAAATACTTGAAATTAAAATGCTCTTAGATAAATATCCTTTTGATATATTATGCTTTACTGAAACATGGCTAAGAGCAGATACAATGTTATTTAATGTTAAGAATTTTAGTGTAGGCAGTGCGTTTAACAGATCATCTGCAGAAGGAGGAGGGTGTATTATTCTTGTAAATAATAACTTAAAATTTAAAGAACGCCGTGACTTAGTCAGATGTTCTGTCGAACGTGTCTGTGAAGTTTCTTGTGTGGAGGTGGACAGGCATCTTGTGTTGTGTGTATATCGACCACCAACAGATCAAGGTCGTGCTCAAAATTTTGCAGAATTTTTATCCACTATGGAAAGTATACTGCGGAAAATCTCTAAATGCAGAAAACCCATATTTGTATGTGGTGATTTTAATATAGATATTTTAATGAATTCTAAAAATAAGACTGATGTTATTTCATTATTTAAGTCATTTAATTTGAAATTTCTGTTCTGTGAGCCCACTAGGATAACAGACACTTCATCTACCTGTATAGACAATATATACTCAAACTGTAAGATTAAAGAAAAGTTAATATTGAAAGGTATTAGGTCTGATCATGAGGGCCTTGCGATAAAATTTGATGGAAATAGAGAAACAGAGAGGTATGAAGTTGAACATAGGCCGTTAACAACCAGTAGGCTAGAAATTCTCGGTACCAACATAGAAGCTAAGCTTGGCATAACAAGTTTTTCTCACTGTAACCCGAATGACATCTACAATAACTTATTTTCTTTAGTAAATATTGAGTTTCAAAAATATTGAGTCCAAAAATAAAGAAACAAATAAATGGAAAATTGAAGTTTGGTGATTGGGCAACTACAGGTATCCGAAAAAGTAGAGATTATTTGTTTGATCTGTATCGCAGGAAAAATTTAACATCTTGCAAGCAGTTTCATGATTATGTTAGGAACTATTCAAAAATTTTTAAGTCTGTTTGCTTGTGTGCTAAATCTCTTTTTATTAGAGACAAAATTAGCAAGTCTAAAAATAAAATAAAAACCATTTGGAAGACTATAAATACTTAGACTGGTAAGAATAAACCTAGAGATTCAACATATGTCTTAACTATTAATAAACATCAAATCTCTGATCCAATACAAGTGGCGAATATATTTGAAATTTTTTTTTCTAACTTACCCCTAGAAGCCACTAAATCATTGGATTCTTGTCCCAATGTAGCAGAAGCCCTATTAAAACATAATTTTCCCTGCAAAACACCGGACTTCTCTTTCAGATACACGACAAACTTTGAAATTATAAAGACATTCAAAAGTTTAAACATAAAGAGTACTGAAGACTTGTGGGGTATGTCAGTTAAAGTGGCAGAGTCTATTATTTGCATTATTGCACCATACTTAGTAACAATATTCAATCTTTGTGTTGATAGAGGAAGTTTCCCCGACTTAATGAAACTAAGTAAAATCACTCCAATTTTGAAGTCGGGGCCTGCATCTGACCCTTGCAATTATAGACCTATTTCCATCTTACCCGTTCTGAGTAAAGTATTCGAAAAAATTATGCTCAAACAACTTTTATCTCATTTTAATGAGCATAATATATTGAATGAGAATCAGTTTGGTTTCACTAAGAGCAGATCGACAACAGATGCAGGTGTTCAATTGATGTCACATATACTTGAAGCCTGGGAGAGTTCACATGATGCTATTGGCGTATTTTGTGATCTTTCCAAGGCATTCGACTGTGTAGAACACTGCACTCTGATTCGTAAGCTTTCACACTATGGTGTTCGTGGAAAAGCTTTGAATCTAATAGAGTCATATCTGTCTGACAGGCAACAGATGGTTGGAATAAATGGCAATACTTCTTCCGGGTCTTTCGTAAAAGTAGGTGTACCGCAGGGATCAATTTTGGGACCTTTTCTGTTCCTAGCGTATATTAATGATCTGCCTTGCATGGTCAAAGATTTCTGTGATATTGTTTTATTCGCGGATGATACCTCTCTGATTTTTAAAGTAGATAGGAAAGATAGTGAACTCATTCATGTAAATAATGTGTTATCTATGATCTCTGGATGGTTCGCCGCTAATAATCTTCTGTTAAATTCAAAAAAGACCAAATGTTTAAAGTTTTCATTACCAAATGTTCCTTATGTTGAACCAAACATTAAGCTTGGCCTAGATAAACTCTCTATTGACAAAGCGACAGTCTTTCTGGGAATCAAAATGGATTCAACTTTACAGTGGGATCCACATATACATGATCTAGCCGGAAGACTTAGTTCTGCTGCATATGCAGTTTGTAAGATAAGACAGTTAACAGATGTAGCTACTGCACGGCTAGTTTATTTCGCATACTTCCACAGTATTATGTCGTATGGTGTATTGCTGTGGGGAGCTGCTGCTGAGATAGAGACAATCTTTATCTTACAAAAGCGTGCAATTCGAGCCATATATGAAATGGATCCTAGGGAATCTCTAAGGGATCTTTTTAAAGAAATTGATATATTTACTTTACCGAGTCTGTATATATTTGAAAATATTATGTATGTTCGGAAAAATTTGAGTAAATTTAAATTAAACAGTGACAACCACAGAAAAGAGAAAGCAATAGAAAGGTGAAGGGGGCGTGGCACGCGAGCTCACCATACTCCTAAATAGGAGTATTTACGTCAACGGACTATAATGCTACTGACAGTCGACCCGCGGTTAACGCGCCGCATGCATCTCCGTCAATTTATATGAAAATGCCGCGTTGTGCTATTATAAGTTGCAGATTTAATAGCAATGTCACAAAAGTAAAGAAAGTAGGAATATCCTATCACCGGAAAACTTAATAAATTATTCCTAAATGTTTTATATTTCGCTGATGAACAAAGTCGGTGCAATCTGACATATAAGTGATTCATGATTTTTTTATCGACAAATTTATCGATAAATTGTTAGTCACTAAATGTCACCTCATTCCAATATCTAATTTGGAGCTTTCCTGTTAGACCTACGAAAGCAAGCACCATCTGTCCCACTGCTTTTAGTGCATATAAAACTTTTACCTGGACGTAAAAATACACGTGTAGGTCAGAAGGTAAACATCAATTAAATTAACAAATTATTCAAATATTTTCAAGAACACGCAATCTTTCAAGGTTGTGACAACTTCAACTCTTGTTTTGTTGCTTCTGTGGGCACCACCACAATTTCAATAATGTCACGTAGTTAGATGGACTATCAAACAAAGGAGATTGTTTAGTTTTAATGAGTCATGTCCGGTGAGAACTGCCCAAGCCAAAATTGGTGCTGAAACATTACGAGATGTTTCTTCATCTAACTACTGGAAGAACACAAATGTATATACACACACAAATTCATTATATATAGGGGAAATATAGAACACCTGGGAACAACTTTTGGTTAAGTTATATAATATATGAACAGTTAATTTACAGCTTTATTTGAATGTGGATAAATACTAAGGAGAGGATACGTTTGAGGGAGAAAGGACGAGGGATATCTCTAGGGATAATATTGTAGAGAGAAGAGTTTATTTTGGGACAACAGAAGAATATGTGTTTCACATTTCCTTCGTCCAAACCACATTCACAGAGGGAGTATAAGTTTGGCCAGGAAGACTGGGTTACAGAAATAGTTTCGACTCGGACGGCATATTGTAGAGGTGGTCACTTTATCAGCGTTTTGGAATATTGAGAACCAGAGTTTATTGGGCAGATCAGGTTGAATGTTACCATAGAATTTAGCTTTTAATATTCTAGAAATTTGCCATTTCTGGTTTCAAGGTTTTTTTAAAGATGGTTTTAAAGTCGAACAGATATCTTGATCTTGAGATTCGTTGGGCACTGTACCGGCGTGACCAGGAATCCAGGCAAGGATCACATTTTTACCGTGAGAGCTACATTCGAAAAGGGCATTTCCTATTTTTAAAACAATTGGGAACCTAGATTTGGACCGAAATGGGTTAGCAAGAATAGGTTGGATGCAGCTTTTGGTTTCTGAAAATATGATAGTTTTGTTCAGATTGTGTGATATTACAAAAAGGATGGCTTCCAGAATTGCGATGGCTTCTCCTGAAAAGACGGAAGTGGTAGAAGGACATTTATAATTGAAAATTATTCTCGTAGATGGGATCCAAACTACAACACCAATTGGACTATCTAGATTTTTAGAAGCATCTGCATGGCAGTCCAGACCTTGTATTCTGTGAAGAATTTATTTATTAAAACCTTATTAGCTTCTATTGTGTTTTTATCAATACCAAAATCCAAAATAATGTTAGGTTTGAAAACGAATGATTCGTAGGATGATGAGTACAAAGGCATAACAGGATTCTGAAGGAGGGAATAAGGAAGAAGGGTGAATTGTAAATAGCTGCGGAGCAGACAAAGGAGGTTCTCAGATGAGGCTTTATTGCATGAGTTATATAATGTCAGTAAACAATCTAGTTTTTTTTCAAGAACAGTTTGAGTTTTAAGCTAATTTAAAAAGGAATTTATCGGAGAGACAGTGTCTGCGAAGGCTAAGAGGAGGTTCTACACACTCAACTTGAATGGCATTGATAGGGATGTCAAGCAGTGTTCTTTCACCATGACAGACCAAAGCTAATTTGACAACATCACATGATATTTTTTATTTTTTTTCCGTTTGAATTAGTTCATATGTACAGCAGGCTGCGTTGCAGCATCGCGGGGTGTGTTGCAGCAACGTAGACGTGAACGGAACCGAACACGCGAACTTTTAGGTTATGACTTAGTCTATTTTGGAGATTTTCGTTATCATCAATAAGGAGAATATCTCATTGGCTGCCATTCAATTCATTTGTTAAAATGTGTAATAGAGAAATACACAAATATACTGTTTTCAGTTTTTGCTAAATAATAATATCAAGAAATAGCAATCGCCGATTATGCAATACGTACAATTCGTTTCAATGGAAATAAAATGATTACCAATTTAATTAGCTGGTAGTTACTATTGTGTCGGTCTCCCTGATTTTCCTGAATCCCTATCTGTGCCTATCTCTAATACCACCCTCTACGCGAATTTCATGTGTTTGTTATAATTTTACTACAAATAAACGAGCCTATAACATATTATATCGAAATTAAGCTGTTCTTCGCAGTAATAGCTTTATTTAATTTATATCGTCTTTTTCTTATTCAGCATCTTCACTGCTGAAGGTCGTGTCTAGTCTGAAGTAGTGTTAATTGCTCGATGTACTATGCTCTTCCACGTGCTTCTGTTTTCAGCGGTCTTTAAAGCTCTTGGTATAGACATACTAGTAAGCTATAGGGTTCATTCAAGACGCTTACTTGCCTATCATTACTACATATTCAAATGATTATATAAAACCGCATAAAAACTTTTTATAGCTCAAACGCACAGTACATCAACGCATTACCTAAAAATTAAATCGTTAAATCGTTTAAAGCCTATGGAAAAGTTTATCGATAAAAATGTACTGCATCACTGGCTACTTTGACAATGGGATACCACTTTTTGTTCCGAATAAATAAATAAAAAAAAGATAAAATTTTACTAGCTATCCTAATAATTATTTTCTCGTAATCATTTTGCGTGCAGTAACTTGTGAACTATTTTTCAATTGTCTATGCTCAGATTTTACCAAGGAACGATTTTTAAATTGAATTTTACTTGACTGAGAGACTGCACAATTACTGTACAGATATTGTCGACTGGCAAATTTTACCAGATATTAGGGGAATTACCATATATCTATCTCTCTCACTGAAAGGGATAGCTTGACAATGTTCACAAGAAATTAAATCTTACCACTCTTTAGATAAGGTGTAATTTCAACTGTTAATAAATTGGTTTATTAAACGTTTCAATTGGGTAAAAATGGGACTAATCAGGGAATCGGATTGTTTGTAGTGAACAATAAAGATGTAATGTCATGTATCATTTACATGTGTTAAACTGGCTACGCTCGTTTTCTAAGAAAACTGACATGGCTGCCACTCTAAATAGTATTTTATATCTCTATGGTGACAACCATCATTACAACACTAGGAACAAATATAAATTAACGGTACCATGTTTTAGATTAGCAAAGACAAATAAAAGGTCCTTTTTAGGTAATTGTGTGCGGTTTTTTAATAAAATTCCCGAACATATTACAATGCTCACAGAAGGAAAATTCAAATTGCACGTGAAAAATATTTTAATGAAGAAATCCTACTACACAGTTTGTGATTACTTAAACGACAAAAATGCTTGGAAAATTCCACCTCTGCCAAGCCATCACCTGTCTCCTCCGTAATTTAAACAAATATTGTAATAATTGTATTATATTGTTTATAACACATTGTAAAAAGACGTTTAAAAGAATGGCCCCGAGTTTCTTGCCCGTTCTTCTCGCAGTGGCTCTATAAACTTTTTTTGCTGAACGTGGCAGTACAATGTAGAATATTTCAATATTAAAATTTGTAATTGACCTTCATAAGAGCGTCGTAGACGCCTAAATTGAATAAATGATTTTGAATTTGAATTTGAATGAAGAAATGTGACGCTTACCCTCAGGCTGGTGTCTTGTCTGTCTCACCACTTATCATAAAAAATATTTAAAATTGAAACTAAACAAAGATTGTTTAGCAGATGCAGAGCCATCTTTAAATTAACCAAAACCATTTCTTGGATTCAAACAAAATATTTAATAGATATATTTTTCAGGCTCACAACCGTCTCCTCGCAGACTTGGATTCCAACGGATTCCTGATAGAAGAGACCCAAAGCTTTGCATCTGAAGTGAAGACGGCCCTGGCCAAGCTGAAGGAAAAAGACGTCAGGATCATCCTCGGGAACTTTAATGAAACTTGGGCACTGAAGATATTCTGCGAGGCTTACAAGTAAGTTTGGAGTATTAGAGTATTTTAACCGACTTCCAAAAACGGATGAGATCCTCTATTCGACGCGTATATATTTTTATGTATACCACGCATAACTTTTTACAGATTAGTCCAATTTTGATAATTCTTTAATTGGAAAGAGTGACCTCAGAAGTGGTCCCGTATAAGTTTCATCAAAATCGGTTGAGAGGTTTATAAGTTATATTCAATAAACTGTAATAATGTATTCGCTTACATATCTGGATGATTTTATGATATTTGCTGTTGTCCGTGTAATATTGCCATCTACCCGACGCATTCGGACTAATTTTATGAAATGCTAATAGTATTAGTAATAATAATAATCACACTTGTCCGACTCAAGTATTGAATCCAGGACCCACTTGACTTTTACGCCACTGCGCCAGAACGGCTTTTGTTCGAAACTTTTTTATGCTATCGCGATGCAGTTCGTCACAAATGGGATACATACTGAAGCTCAACATTAATTTAGTCAAAATTTATTATGTCAACCCCACTTGATAATTTGCTTAAAACTTCAACAGTTTACCAAATCATTAAATTATGAGATCAGTGGTTCATGAGATCAACAGATTGTTATATCAACAGTTTATTATGGCAAATATTTAAAAGACCGATGGTTCACGAGATCAACAGATAATTTTATCAACAATTAACTTCATCAACTATTTAAGAGTTCAAAATTTGATCGAAGGCTTACAATCAAATGGAGAAAAAAAAATAACCACTGAATATTGTTATAATCCCTCTTTATCAATGTTATTACAAAATTACAATGCCTAAAATAGTACTAAAGACAAAAATAAGATATAGCTGTTGCATTCCTAATTTTTATATCTTATAAAGTTAACAAATGGCGCCCACCCTGAGACCATTGAGTTAATAGGTACGTTACACAAGGTCAATGCCTGAGACACAGTTTTTGAGTTTCATGTGCCTGTCACTTTACTGGCTCTCAAGGACTGCTGCTGGAATACACTGTTAGGTTTCTACGACAGATTTTCTACTTGAGGGTGGAAGCTAGCCAGGCGGGCATTCGCAAAATGCCCTTCCACCATGTGTTGAAGCACAAGCCGGCGGCGGGGATCGAACCGTGGACCTGCGGCACCACAATCCATAGATATAACCACTCGGATATCATAGCTTCTGCAGATAATATAAACAGTTGATAAGAAGCCAGTGAGTCAAAGATCTTTAATATATGTTACTTACCACCTAACATTTTAATGTCTTTTTTTTCATTTTTTTATGCTTGATAGGTAGCCTTTGACCACTATCTCACCTGTTGATAAGTGATGATGTGGTCGAAGATATTGTTCAGGCTAACCTAGAGTTACTGGCTCTCAAGGACAGCTGCCGGAACACACCGTTAGGTGCTTGGCGACAGATTTTCTACTTGAGGGTGGTATAGCTAGTCAGGCGGGCATTCGCAAAATGCCCTACCACCATGCTATAACGACTGCCATCCTAAGACAACGACCGGGACCGACGGCTTAACGTGCTTTCCGCACGGAAGCGCTCAGTAGTAATGTCACCAGCGGTCACCCATCCAAGTCATGACTGAGGCCAACATTGCTCAACATTGTGATCGGTTCAGAATGGCTAAGCAAACTTCGCTACGAGCGCTGTATATGTCGTTAGGTATACAGTTATAAATGGAGAAACATATATTGTTTTTTTTTTATAAGTACTTCTGAGCACGAGGTGGTGAACTTTGTTCTTTTTGACGTGTGTAAAAACTTCACTACGTTTTTTAAAAAAATCAGGGTTTTGTTTAGTGAAGACACAGAAATGTCTTTGTACATACACGGTATAGGAAGTATGTTACATGCTTTAAAAAGAGGTTTGCAGCTGTCTAAAAACCACGCTGTATTTATAACCTTAATACATATTAAAAAAATAAGTAGTTTAGTTAAACATAACTTTTTCCAGGTTAGAGATGTACGGACGTGCGTACACCTGGCTGCTACTAGGGACGTACAGCAACAAGTGGTGGATGCGACGTGCTCCTTGCTCCAGAAGGAATTTGACCACGGCTCTGGATACTACCATCTTAACTGACCTGCTGCCGCTGTCTACAACTGGAGAACTCACTGTATCTGGCATAGTAAGTAAAACCAACTTGAAAATGTCCGTATGGATTGAGGAGTCACTCAAGATTTTAAAAAGAAACTCACACCCTTATTTAATGCCAAACCTAAATATTTTGTAGGAAAAATTCTAGAATCTGTAGTAGGTATCGTTATATCAATTTAGAAGTGGCCCCTCAATCTAAACATCTGAATTAAGGAGCCACGTTCCTATAACCCCCCCTATATGAAATAATCAAAGCTGTCGTCACGTCCTACACTATGTCAGCTAGATCGTAACAAAGTAAGAAAGAAGTTGGCAGTTCTTCAGAATGCACAGTTTCGTCTCTTACGACTATTCTCACCACCCCACGGGGTAGTCATGGATAACGTATCAATAAAATCCAGAAAACTACATACTTGTCCATATTTAACTTATGCGCGCAATTGTTGGAGATTCATAATACTTCTTCCGACATTTTGCGAAATGTATTCAAACTTTAGTAGCAGTAGAGAGCTCTGTGAACGAATTCATCTTGAGCAGTGCTGTTACTATTCTAATTTCTATTGGCAAGCAGTAATTTTCGCATTACTGTGGTAAATGAAGTTACAAGTACATGAAACTAAAATGGGCGGAACATGCGTGAATTTAAGTATATCCTTCGTATAATAAAAACAAATACCTATTTGAAAAATGTAATGTGTATACGTTATAGCAAACACGTTGTTTTTTTTATTATTCAAACACTGATGACTCTCCGTTAAGTAAGACTCGGTAGGTACTAAGGGTTTATTTCGTTTTTTAGATGTAACTTTGGATTTATTTTCTATCGAGGAAATTTCAAGTAATCGTGTTTCCAAAGGATATGATTTATAGAATGAATCCTTAAATATAATATATATATTAATTACATAACTCAAAATTAAGAAACAAAGATACAGCAAGGGATCAAACGAACCACGATTATGTATCGCTGCCTCGGTGCAGGCTTAACAACATTATCTCCCAGGGTTATGGGCACAGCACAGTTCGCCACTTGAAGATCTGTGCAATTCATCTGTTTACAGATTTTAGTGCTTAACACCGTGGCCTCGTGTTTAACCATCTCAATCACATAAGTAAAACAAAAAACAACAATTCTTTAATTTTTTGAAATTTATTTTAAAATTGTTTGGAGAACAAGATTTATTGAAGCTAGCCCAAGATATGTGCAAATAGTTTGGTTATTAATTTATAATTCAGTCGTATGCTTTTGTTTTCAGACATCAAAAGACTACCAGGTGGAATACGATAGACGAAGAGGCTTAGAATACTCGAGATTCCATGGTTACACTTACGATGGTAAGTGACCAAACTTCAAAATAAGACTTAAGTATTTCGTTAAAGTTTTCTTAAGAATGTTGACATCTCGCTGTCCCAATCAATAGGCCACGACAATGGAGACAACAGCAAGTATAAAAACTTTCCTCTCATTGCTTTCATCACTGGGAACAGCGAGGAGACATCGGTTTAATCAGTCAACTTCGAATGAAATCCCTGAGAGAGTTTTCGTAAACCCATATAACAAATAACACTTGTCATGTTATTGTTTAAGGAATATGGGCAATGGCATTAGCCATCCAAACCGTAGCACAGAGAGTGAAGCTAAAGTATAAAGAGAAGACTGTTCAGGACTTCAAATACCGTGACAAGGAGTGGGAGAACCTGTTCCTGGATGCTCTCAGCAACGTCACGTTTGAGGGAGTTACAGTAAGTTAATAGTTTTAATATAAAGTGAACGGAAGTGTTGGAAGGGGAAGACCTCGGCATAAGTTCTGAAATCAGATTGAAGATGTTCTGAAAAAAGGCCAAGTCAAGAATACCCTAAACCGACGCTTATGTATGAAAGGATTGACAAGTGTAGTGCCAAAGATATATGTTAGGATCATAGCAAGTGGAAATCTGTGGTATCTGCCTACCCCTACGGGAAAGAGGCGTGATTTTATGTATGTATATGTTTTCCAACTATAAACGAATTTCCAAGGGGCCCATTGGAAATTGCTATGAACTGCCGCGCAGGTTGGTCTACAGTTCGAATCCAGCCGTGAGCTTGAGCTTCATCGCATGGTGGACCCTGTTTAGCGAATGCTCGCCTGGCTAGCTACTACCCGCAAGTAGAAAATCTTACACCAAGCATCTAGTGGCGTGTTCCAGCAGCTGTCCTTTAGATCCAGTCATTTTACAATCCTCGACCACAGTATCACTCCAAGATGTAAGAATAAAAGCCTACAGTCGTAAAAAAAATACCAATGGCATGAACTGTAGGTACGGTAAGGTGTATTTAAATTATCATATGACCTGTTCAGGTAATTAATACATTCTGGCGTTACTTTGGGGAAATCCATGCAAAAATATTTTCAGTAAACATTAAATGAATATATTAGAAACACACTGAAAAAATATATCTAGTGACAATTCCGCCTTATTTTTGCCGCTAAGCCGAGGTGTGGTGGTTCATAAACACCACGTAGCCAAACAGGAAGAATCTTCGACACGTTGCTTCTACACGAAGCATCATCAGTTTGACTGGAAGAGTCAAACTGATGATGCACACGATCGAGAATTCAGCTCATTTTTGAAGCCTAGTTACTACTAGTAACTACTAAAGAACATCAAAATTGAAGTATAAGTTTTTCTTGCAACATCACTAACAAGAAAGATTTCTTGGTAAATAATCGAAGCAACTTCATCAATCGTCCTTTTCATACACCATATTTTGCATATCGTTTAACTCAATAATAAAATATCTTTCGTTCCGGCCGATATATAATTAATTAATATATATTGCTTCCAGGGCCCGGTCCGCTTTTATGACAATGAACGCAAAGCCTCCATCCTCCTGAAGCAGTTCCAAGGGGAAGAGGTGGGTGAGGTGAAGGTCGGAGAGTACTGCGCTGAACGAGACCACCTGGATCTCACCAGCTGGGAGATGTTCAAGTGGATTGGAAAGTAAGTCCGTAACTTTACGGTGACAATCGATAGGAAAGTTAACTAATTGAAAGAAACAACAAGAGGATTCAAGCCATAAAATTTAAAAAAATGCACTTTTAAATGCATTTTATATATGATTTAAAGCTTTTTCGCCTGTTTGGTTACTTATTATTATTATTGTGATATACTAAGTAGCTTAAAGCTGATGTGTGTATATGGAAAAAACATTAATTTTATAGTACCAAATGTTTGTCTAGTCTATTTTTCAAACAATTCACGGAAAGGGCGCTAATAATCTGGCAGTCTGTTCCATTCATTGACTACACAGTTTGGCAAAAATGTTTTTTGCACTTCAAAATATGCAGCTTCAGAGGGTCTTCTCGTCCTCATGTTGTCATTCTTTGTGTAGATGTGTGTCATCTTTGGGACATTATAATATGCACTACTAGTTACTGTGGGTCTATCACATATACTTGCGTTCTTCAAAATGGGCGTGAAGAGATTTCTTCAGGGTCGGCAACGCGCTAGTGATAACCCTGGTGTTGCAAGCGTCCATAGGCTACGGTAACTGCTTACCATCAGGCGGGCCATACGCTTGTTGGCCACCTTAGTGGTAAGTAAAAAAAAATTATTTAAAAATGCATATTTATTTACTACAATAACATTTTCGCCTTGAAGTGAAATCGAATCTGCAGCTAAGAATTTTTTTCGGTCAAATGAAGTCAACAAGCACTTAGTCTTTACCCAACGACAGTTATAAATAAAAATAAATCGATGCAATTTTTGCGTTCCAGAAACCCTCCCAAAGACCGCACACTGCGGTTGATCGAGCACACGCAAGTGAACATCACGATCTACTCCGTGCTGGTCTCCTGTTCCGTGCTGGGCATCCTCCTCGCCACCGGCTTCCTCGCCATGAATATACATTACAGGAACCAGAGGTGAGATAATGCTATAAGCTTTCATGGTGAAATTTATCTTCATGATCGGAATTTATGTTGCCATTGCGTCAATCATATCAGAGCAGGTGTAAGAAAATTATTATGCGGCAGACGTTTGCATGGCGGTGGTATTTGAGAATTTGTCTGTTTTTTTCTGAAGTTGAAAATTTGTCACTAACTACTAACCATGTTTTCCAGTAGCTATCCTTGAGAGCCAATACCAATGTACCACCTTCGAACACATTACTAATTATCATGGGAGATTTTGTTCAAAGACTGACTTATCCGCAATAAAAAAGGTACCAAACTATAATAATATAATGTGCCCACTGGACTTAGCCTAATTTATAACCGTATCATCCCACTTATCAACAGTTGATAACTTTTTGGCAAACCTATTTATACCGCCAAGCAGTTCGCATTACTGTGCTGGTTTGAAGGGTAAGGGCACCAGTGAAATTACAGGCACCTCAGACTTCATAAATTTATATCTCAGTGTATTTAGTCGATATCCATCTATTAAATGCGTAGACTATCGCTTACCACCAGGTGGCTCTAGTGCTTGTTCCGTCGCAATAAAAAAACTTTCGTTAATCAAAATGTTTTTCACTTTAAAAAAAACGTTAAAACGTACATGTCACTAGTATGTATTATCTACATTTTTTTCTCCACACTTGAATCAAGTGCATCCACATTCCTGTTGTCCAACAGCTGAAGTGAACTTCCTAGCGAATAACAAGGCTGCCAAATGATGCTTAGGTATGTTCGTAATTTGCCCTTTAGTGATGCTTTTACGAATGATAATTATCTTGTAATTTCAGATACATTAAAATGTCTTCACCTCATCTAAACAACTTGATCATTGTGGGCTGCATGCTGACCTACATGAGCGTGATCTTCCTCGGCCTCGACTCCAGCCTCAGCAGCATCGGTAAGAATTTTCGAGTTGCCCGGTCTGAATGACCGCTACTTCATTATATACTGACTTAAATTTTCTGGCCATGATCATGTTCCTCATGGTTGTGTCTGAACTGAGAAAGCTGGTTCTGTGCTGTTCTTTTTGCCATATTCATATTATCTTTGTGTTTTCTCTTACTTTCGGATATAAGGTAAACTCATGGTTCATTCTAATTTGCTGAGTCGAGAACTGGCTTGAACTCAGGCATGCTATCATAACATATAGAGCAAAGTAATGTTCCATTCCAGAACGGCAGCTATAATGTCACTAAACTTTGACTTATATTTGATAACTACAGGCATGGTCTTCTACCAGACTATTTTTACCTGCTTGTTGAGTTCCAGCCATTTCCACATCAGCTTTAAAAATGTCAACTCAAAACAAAAACAATAAAATGAAGAAAAAGTAAAAGCACACCGTTTCGCATGACGCTGGCACAGTCACGCTGTTCAGTCATTGATCTCATCGTTACATTCATCCTTAGGTCTTTCTCAGGACGCGCCGCGTGGAGGTAACAGCTTGATTCCACCCCTAAAGCTTGGCTTTAACCCCTGAGCAATGTGGATCCCGTCAACCAAATTTTGGGAACTTTAAATTCTGAGAAAGACCTGAGTTTCTAGGTCGCGACAGCATGTTTCCAATCTTTGGTTTGTTTGTTGGTTTGTGCATCACCCGCCGCTTTGGTCAGTCAGTGGCAGCGAGGTTTCGTGATTATTGCTTCGTCATATCTGGTACGATTATACTAAGTTTGGTATTCAGGCTATTGAAAGTTCCACTTGCGATTCTGGACAATTTTGAATGACTTAATCAAGGCCCTACACAGAGTACCCATGCTTAAAATACATTTTCGTTTGCATTAAATTCTGAAAGTGCTTTGCAATCCGAATACCAACCTTAACCATATTGATATATTGATGCTTCTAGCTTCTTCTGTAAGTTCTACTGGTATACCAAGGTATACTCGTCTAATGTGGAAATTATTTAACTGTTGTCATTTTTTATTTATTTATTATTTTTATTTATTTATTAGTGTTGCTCTTTTATTAATTTGCCTGTTCTGTTTCCGCGCATGCTTCTTTGCAGCATTTTGCACTAATACATTTTAAAGATGTCTACTTAAATATAGGTGATAATTATATTGTATGAAAACAAATAATAATATTGTGCGCTACAGTGTTAATAGATATTTAAATTCCAATTCTCTTAAAGTATGTGCCCAGTTTTTAGGTTTTTGTTTGATAAATACAATCCTTTTCTTCTATAACCCCTTTGAATGCGCGATGCAGATTATGCCTGGGATCTATTTTATAGGTTTTTTGTAAAAAGGTTTAGAAAAGGTTTGTTAAAAATGTTGTGTTACATGACCTTAGCATGTAAAGTGCCAGTTTGCGTGCCAATTTTCTGTAATGATGATTTTGTAAATATACACTCTCAGTAGCTGACCCACGCTGATGTATGATACACAAATTTGGCATCATAACCTGTTCCTTAAACTTACATGTATATTTTGAAATCCACAGCTGCATTTCCGTACATCTGCACAGCCAGAGCCTGGCTACTGATGGCTGGATTCAGTCTGGCTTTCGGAGCAATGTTTTCGAAGACCTGGAGAGTTCATTCCATCTTTACTGATGTCAAACTTAACAAAAAGGTTTGTAGACTTTTAAGTCTTTGAAGCTCTATCTTTTTTTGTTTACTGATCACTATCTTTCTTTGTCTTTTATGTTTTTCAGGTCATAAAAGATTACCAGCTGTTCATCGTGGTTGGGGTTCTTCTGACCATCGACCTGGCCATTATGACCACCTGGCAGATTGCAGATCCTTTCTACCGAGCCACAAAGCAAATGGATCCATATGTAAGTTGGGCTGTACCGAAACAACTTAATGCCGGTTTTCAATAACTTAGTAGACCCAAAGAGAATTCACATTTATCCCTTGAGCAACGTTTACAAATAAAACGTAGGTAATCAAACGATCAAGGTTCAGAAGTCAAGTGTGCTTGTGCCAGTGGGTTGACCTGGATGAAGTGTACACAAAATCTACATTTGGTACTTTCGTACATTTTAAATGTTTTTGTACTTTATGCCACAGCCACAAAAAGTAGTCGGAAAATGCAGAAAGAGTACCTTTTCCCAACTTGAGCCTGATTACAGAAAAAAACACGTTGTCAGAACTGTATTGCCCGACAGAACAGAGAAGGGTGTCTAAACACCCACATTTTGCTAGGCATGCTGGTCAGATCGTAGTCCTTAGGGTGCGAGCCTTTTCCGGTGCAGTTCTTCAAGCTCGCGTCCAAGATGCATGGTTTCCTAATGGGGTCAAGCTGTACTTCACATACTGTCAAAGGCTATATGAAGTGCAAGAACAGCCTCATGACAACTGCTTTCACCTTTATAATGGAGTCCTCAAGAGCCCCTGGCTGCTTTACAGCGTCAGAATTGTCAATGACCCCAAACATTCCGAATATCTAGAGCCTATCAGCACGTGCACGTGCGTAGAGGTATTGGATCTCTCTCAATAACTGCCTGACCCCAGATCCTTGGGACTCCAAATTGAGACTTTCGCTAATCCACCATAGAGATTGTCAAACTGATGTCAGACATTTCAAATTGGCTTGAATTGCCCCCCCATCCTTCCTGTGGGAGTCTTAAGAGGCCATGAACGGGGAAAATACCAGAAGGGGGCAGCAGCACCTTCTGAAGAACTGCCATCTTTCACTGCTATCCTCAAGACACCTGGCAATCGTGGGGATCATGTGAGGAAGGCTGTGTTCAGCAGTGGACTATCCAGCTAACACAGTACAGTGCAGTATATCCATTTAAAGCGTTACCGACATACATATTAACTGATGCCAAATGGTTACAGCCTCATCCGTCAAGTGAAGACATCGTCATTGTGCAGGAGAATGAGTACTGCCAGTCTGAGAGGATGACAATTTTCATAGGCGTTATTTACGCATACAAGGGTCTTTTGTTGGTAAGTTTTCCTTCTGCACTATTTAACAAATTATCTGTTACCAATCAATCAAAACTCGCAGCATAAAAATCATGCACTTTTCGAGCAGTCAGCGCTTGTTAGTTTCTCTCTTAAAACCCTCTATCTCTAAAATGCTTTAAAAAGCGTGAAGCTGAAGCACTTTTTCAACCGACTTCAACAAAAGGAGGAGGTTCTCATTTCATCTGTTCTTATTTTTTTATGTTTGTTACCTCAGAACTTTTGACTGAGTGAACCGATTTTGATAATTATTTTTTTTATTTGAAAGCTGATGCTTGTCGTTTAGTCCCATTTCATCAAATCGGTCCAGCAGTTTTTAAGTTACACTCCAATAACTGAAAAATATTTTCCTATAGTCGTCGACAGTGAATGACAATCGATCCCGTAATTAGTAACAAGGGTCACTAAAAAGAGTGAAAAAAAACATTTTAACCCAAAAATGGAACGAACTAGCATGGTACCGACGTCAACAAGTTATTTGACACATTTGAGTGTAGAAGTCGGTTCCATTATTTGCTTAAAATTTCTTTGTGTATAAGTACTATTTGAGTTATTTTTCCAAAATAACTAATTCGACGTCTACAATACCTAAGAAATAATTTGCTTTACCTACGTCAGAAATAATTTTATAGTTATTTAATTATAATATCATAAACGCACCTAATTTACGCATCTTTCTACCAAAAGTATAAAAAAATTGGTTTACGTCTCGACAAAGCTCTTTCTTTTTACAGGGCGTACCGATATTGACGATTTTTTTGTATATTCTGTTCAATAAGCTGTGTCGTGTGGTCCCATTGAACTTTGAGTGAGATCTGACAAGTAGTTTTTGAGTTATCCTTAATACAATTATATCTAAGTGAATTTATATGTATGATATTTGCAGATATTTGGCGCATTCCTGGCGTGGGAGACGCGCCGCGTGTCCATCCCGGCGCTGAACGACTCGCAGCACATCGGCCTCTCCGTCTACAACGTCCTCATCATGTGCATCATGGGCGCTGCCATCACTCTGGTACCTACCTACTTATTATAACTTACATATTATTATTCTGTAAACCGACTTCAAAAAAGGAGGAGGTTCTCAATACGTATCCCTTTTTTTTATATAATAATTCTTTTTTTATTTGAAAGGTGATGATTGTCGAGGTGTCCCATTTAAATTTCGATGAGTTACACTCCAATAACAATGAAAAATATTTTCCTATCTTGATGAGATAGTCGATGACAATCGATCCCGTAAGAAGCATGGGTCGCTAAAAAGAGGGACTATTTTCAAAGTATAACAATATTGTGCGCATGATACAAGTTATGGTAACAAGTTACTTCACACTTTTGATTGTAGAAGTCGGTTCCATTTTTAGGTAAACATTTTTTACCAAAACAAAAAAGCATTACGTTTAAAAGTCCGGTGGTAAGATTCTGAAATCGAAACTGTCGCAGGACAACCAAACGTTACGTCCTTAGCATAAGTAGATACACTAGTGGCCCTCGGAGCTGTAAACCTCGCGAGTCTGCCCTTGCATATATATATATATATATACCCATACCTATTGGTTAGAAACAGGCTAAGTAATTTTAGTTGGACGTCTGTAAAACGTACTATTATTACATGTTCTATGGTAAAACGTAAATGTTAAATTCATACGAGTATCAAAGGTTAAAGAAACAAAGCTGTTTCTAAATTACTGATGGGTCTATCCACGCACGAATTAATATTTTGACTAACCTCGACGTTTCGATCAAGTTGCATTGACCGTGGTCACGAGTAGACTGAAGAAGCTTGAGAGCCAGTAATTCTAGTTTAAGCTGAACAACATCACTGACCACATCATCACAATTAACATCAGGTGAGATAGTGGTCAAAGGCTAACCTATCAAGCATAAAAAATGCGGGTGTCGTGTGGGAGGTTAGTCAAAATATTATTTTAATGTTAATTCGTGCGTGGATAGACCCGTCAGTAATTTAGAAACACGTGCCATATTATATTTTATCATAAGAACTACTGCCCCCACGGACCTCCTCAACTCCCCTTACAGACCGTCCCAAACCACCATCACTTCATGCTTGCTTCTTTTAGATTACATTTGATGGACTCGTATTTTAATTTCTCATACGTTCATCTCGTTTCCTGATTTTTTACTTTAATAATAGGCTTCAAAACACTGGCAGGGAATAGGAAGCCCTGCTTCGCTTCTTGAAATTTATTTTCATTCAAAAGCTTCAGCAAATAAAATTATACCAACATCAAATATCACACATAGATATTCCACATATTTCTTACAATTTGCAAGTTTTGCGATAGTTCGCGACAGTGTAAGGTTCGCTTCATTTTCCTCAGCTTCGCTGAATGCAGCTATCCTATTGGCGGGGATTTTATCTTACATCGCTCATTTTCCTCGCACATTTCTGGTTGATACAAGATAGATCAATATAGATAGAATACAAGTCAGGACCTCCCACACTTGCCTGAAGGCCGGCCGGCATCTGTTCGTCAAGTCTCTACAGACTAACTACGGCAAGGTTCCTGAGTGCAGCGTACTCAAAAGCCTGATTATTTCCGGCATCTGATGCTGCAACTCCTCACCTAGCGGATCAGCGAGATAAGTCCTTCAACAAGGAAGTCTTCCATTGCGTTAACTTGTCTGTAATCAACGACCCTTCGATAATTATACAGCTATATATCTGTAACAGCTTTTTTATTTCATGCCCGCAAATACCCTGGCTAGGTAGGAAGGTGACGATACCCAGTCTTATAATAATAGAGCTTTTATCAAGAGGACAAAACAAAAGAAAAACCTAATTTATAATAATAGAAAATTTTATATAATTAGATTTGGCATGAAAATGGAGGCGTTTTCTTTCAACTTGTTTATACAAGAAAGACGCTTTTGCAGGGACTTAAAACTTCAAATTTTTTATTTTATTTCAGGTGTTGCAAGATCACAAAGACGCCCTGTTCGTGTTGATTGCGTTATTCATTATATTTTGTACCACTGGGACGCTGTGTTTGGTTTTCGTGCCTAAGGTAGGAAAACATCTGATACAATTTATAAGTAGTTATTAATTTATCATAAAAATATTTTAAAATGTGAGACATAGGTAGTGTGTTTTTTTATTATGATATGAAAGCCTTTGAACACAATCTTACCTGATATGTGATGATGTGGTCGAAGGTGTTAACAGGTTTAACTCAGAATTACTGGCTCTCAAGGACAGCTGCCGTACACACCGTTAGGTGCTCAGCAACAGATTTTCTACTTGAGGGTGGTAGCTAACCAAGCGGGCATTCGCAAAATGCCCTTCCACCATGCGGTGAAGCTCAAGCCCGCGGCGGGATTCGAACCTTGGACCTGCTGCGCGGCAGTCCATAACCAATCCCACTGAGCCATCAGCTGCTTCAAATGTGTGTTGAACCAGAAAGGCCCGCCATCATTCCATGCCCAATAGGGTGAATATTACTTGACGAATTTCAAATTACCAACCATACAAGACCAAAATGTCCAGTTGGTAGAGCTGAGACGCAACGGGCAGCCGGGCGGCGCGCAGGGCGGGCGCATCCGCGCGACGCTGCGGCCCGCCTCCACGCACGAGTGCCGCTCGCCCGGCCCAGAGCTCGAGCGGAGGATGAAGGAGCTGCGCCAGTACAACAACCGCTACCGGAGGACGCTGCAGGCGAAGGAGAACGAACTACAGGTTATTACTACAGATTCTATACCTTTTTTCTTTATCTAATGGAGTGGCTAACAAGCAGACAGCCAAACTGATGGTAATCGGTTACCGTGCCCTATGGACATTTAGGCCAGACCAGGTGCGTTACCAATGCGTTGCTGAACCTGTAAGACTCTTAACACCTTCTTAAAAGGAATCCATTATGTAGCTCTACCTACTCTATTCAGCTTTAAGTCTTTAGATATTGTGTACTTATATAAGAAATGTTACATGATGGTATTTGAGAATGCTCGCCTGGATAGCTAGCACTCTCAAGTGGAAAATGTGTCGATAAGCACCTTACAGTAGCCAGTTCCCATTATATGTTAGGCTAGTTTGCTACTACACAATCACTTTTGGGTAAGACTCGAGTCTTACCCAATAGCAAGAGATGCAGTCATAGCATAGGTCAACTTATGGGCAATAAAAATATATATAAGACTTTACGATTAGTTATTAGATAACCTATCTGTTCAGGATTCAAATCTTCGCGCTACCCGTTCGATAACATTATAGTGTTCATAGATTTAAATTTACATGTCTACTTTCCTACCTTCAATTTTTTTGTGCTTCCTTGCTAACTGTTGAATGGAGATTACACGTATCAGTCGAATTAAACCAAATTTTATTTAAAAAGTATACCTAGCCCCCTACATGGTCCTAAATCTACGCCGGATTGGATTACCAGCTCATAAATTGATTGAGGAAGAAGATTGCATACATTATTGAAGCCGTGGAGTGCAAATAAATGCAACGGGGATTGCACGCCATTTGAGAGTGGTCGAGAGTTCAAGTCTACGTGTGTGAAGTGAAAAAAAGCCTTTGTGAAGTGAACCGTGAGACTTTAATTTTGAACCCAACACTCTAATCAGGTATTTTAGGTATAATTCGACGTATTATAAGGTTAGTAACGAATGTTAAATAGAATTATTTACTTACTAACATAAGTGATAGGTACCGTTCAATTTTCGACATATTGCTTGATGTTAGATAAATTCAGGTTTATGTACCTAGGTACTTAGTTAGTTAAATATTACGAGTACGCTTGTTCATTGGACAAAATTATTTAACTAACATTAAATTCAACCAATTTATCATTAGTTTTTCAACAGTTTTGCAAGTTTAATTGTCAAATGTAGGTGAGTACGTACCTATTCATGTAATGTAAGTAATCATGTTCTGTCTTAGAAGTAAATTAGTGTAAGTTTGTTGCTAATCGACGTGTAAAACCACTGTAAAACCATAGTTTATCATGTTTCATTGTTATCAAATCTCATTGTTTTCATGTTAATCAGCATTTCTCATTTAGGTAAATACATTTAATTGTTACTAAATCATCGTGTTGTCGTGATCAGGTATTTGATGTTAAATTCATTTCATCATATTAGGTGTTTCTACGTACTTTGTGTCATAATCCTAAGTACATGAGTAAACAAAGACTACCTGTATCAATTCCAGGTCAACCGTGCCCGTCTCCCAGAATGACCGAGGAAAAGGATCTAATCAAAAAACGCGGCAGTATCAAAGGTCGTCTTACTGCATTTGCGAGTCATTTAAAATCTATCAATATAGCGAAAATGACTACTTCGGACGCCAGGGAGTTACAATTGCGTATCGGTAAGATCGAAGCTTTATATGACTTATACGATGAGGTACAGTTAAAAATAGAGTGTAGTTCTGAAAACATGGAACTTCAAGCTGACGAGAGAACTGATTTCGAATCGCAATACTATATGTTATGCGCTCATGCTCAGGAAATTTTAGAAAACTACCAAAATGAGCATGATAAGAGTGACAAGGCATCAGTTACGTCGAATTCTCGCACTAATCACAAACTCGTTAAGTTGCCTACTATCCAGTTGCCGAAGTTCGGTGGCTCATACGAACGTTGGTTAGAGTTTCACGACACCTTTTCCAGTTTAATTCACCTCAACGATGATATCGATGAAATAAATAAATTTCACTACTTAAGGTCGTCGTTAGAAGGTTCGGCTGCTGTGGTAATTCAATCCGTTGAGTTTTCTGCGACTAATTATTCCGTAGCATGGAAGCTCTTGTGTGAACGATTTGATAATAAACGTTTATTGATACAAAATCACGTCTCAGCCTTATTCAATATCGAATCGGTCACAAAAGAGTCTTCCGTCACATTAAAACGAGTGATAGATCAAATAAATAAGAATTTACGTGCACTTGAATCACTGGGAGAACCCGTGAAGAAATGGGACACTCTTTTGATTTATATTTTTACGCACAAGTTAGACTCAAAAACATACCGCGAGTGGGAAAAGCACAAAGGCGATTTATGTAGGGACAAGGATCAATCGATAAAACTTGATTCATTTTTAGGTTTTTTACGTAATCAAGCTGATTTAATTGAGACGATTGAAATGTCACAAAACAATGTGTCACCTGGTGGTAAGCATGCGACAAAAATTAAGGCTATGGTTTCTGTACAAGGTAGTTCTAATAGCAATCAAAATAAAAATAATTCCAACGCGCCGTCAATGAAACCGTGTCCGAACTGTAATGAAGAACATTATTTAAATAATTGTTCGAAGTTTCTCGCATTAAGTAGTGAAGCGCGATACAAGTTATTGCCTAATTATAAGATATGTTTCAACTGTTTTCGGACTGGACATTATGCTAACACGTGTAAGAAACCGGGATGCAAAGTTTGCAAACGTAAACATCACACACTTATACACGTAAACGATTTTGGTACGAAACCGTCACCTGCATCGATGCCAGCTGATTGCGATAACGGTAATTTCAGTGGCTCGACTCAGTCAATGCAGTTGCAGCCTTCTGTTGTTACGAGCAGTTCTCAGAATCCGAGCCTCGCACTCACGGGGAACGTTACTACTACATGCGAGTATACAGGTCAAGGTCAGTGTGATGTTTTATTATCTACTGCATTAGTGCAATTATACGACAACGATAATCGTAAGGTCATCGCCCGTGCGATTCTCGACAGCGGTAGCACTTCGTGCCTAATGACCGAAAGATTGCATAAACAATTGAACTTAACAGCTGATCGCACAGATCAGTCTGTCATAGGCATAAATAATATAACAACACACATTAGTCAGATGTGCCGCGTGCAAATCAAATCGTTGAATGAAAACTTTTCAACTCATTTGAGTTGTTTTATTTTGCCATCTATAACTGATAACGTGCCCGGGTGTCAGATAGATGTAAGGAATTTAAATATTCCATCAAATATTTGCTTAGCAGACCCTCATTATCATTCGCCCGCCGCCGTTGATTTAATCATCGGCGCTGATGTTTTTTGGGATATTTTGGGTTCGCGTAGTATTAAACTGGAAGATGGAAAGCCGATACTTTATGATACTAGACTCGGTTGGATAGTTTCTGGTCCGGTAAACAGCGGCCGCGTATCGACTTTGCCACATAAAATTAAATGTAATTTTACTCAAGTTGATTCGATGACTTCTCATAATTTTAACGATGACATTCAAAACCAATTAATGCGTTTTTGGCAGCTTGAAGAAGTAAGCCCTCAGTCAAATCAGTATTTTCCTGAAGAGAAGTTATGCGAAGCACACTTTGTTGAAAATACAACTCGCCTCGCAGACGGACGGTTTTGCGTAAGAATTCCGTTAAAACAAACACCAGACGTGTTGGGGAGCTCTTATCAGCGAGCTAAGCATTGTTTGTTATCATTGGAGCGTAGACTTAAGGCGATATAGTCTGACTAAGTAACATCTTTGAAAATCTAGATAAAATACTTCTTCGATTACCTAAGTTGCATTCTTTTGATATGTATATCTTCAGTTCATAAACTTAATTATGATCTCGGCAAAAACACGATTACGTAAAAAATCCTCGATAGATTTAATTTTTGAAAAATATGCTTTTTAAATTTTATTATCGCCGATATCTTAAAACTATAATTAATATTAACACTAAACTGGTTTTATTCGATAGTTTATTAGTATATCTAAATATTTGCCTAATATTTTATCAATATCTATAGTGGATGATTTTCTGGCAATATTTTCCCATTATAACCTACGAGATCCCTTGTGCCCGTGTCGCCAGTACGCCCGTGACCGCTGTCAACGACGGTACTGTGCTCGTTTCTTTCGCGCACGGATTGTATACGCTATTTCGGAATCGACGAATAAATAAATGGAAAACCACAGTATAAAAAATAAGGAACGCTTACGTCAGCTGAGGGAGCATATTATGATATTGATTAGAGATCGAAATCGGTAAGTACTAACTAGTAGGTAAGTAACTAATACATTTATCAAATGAATAAGCCACATGATGGCCTTTGTCGGTGTAGAAATTAAAATCAATTATTTTTCATATGGATCAGTATTTCAGTATTATCAGTACTATAATATTATAAATGCGAAAGTAACTCTGTCTGTCTGTCTGTTACGCTTTCACGCCAAAACTACTGGACCTATTTGAATGATATTTGGTATGGAAATAGTTTGAAACCCGGGAAAAACATAGGATAGTTTTTATCCAACTGCGCAAAAAGAGGTTAATGTTTTTGCGCGATAACCGACATACGCGCAGGTGGAGCCGCGCCCGGAAAGCTAGTGGTATAATAATCACATAAGTAAATGCTTAGTATATTCCACGTTTTGATATTTCCCTATTACTCAGGTTCATCTGTACTGGACGACTTATTTGCATATCGCCGTTTAGTTTGCGCATGTAGCGCCAACATATCAATATCAATAACGATTTCGTCTGCCAACTGAAGAAAGTTGCTCCGATTTGGCTAAAAATAAAAATCTAGGTTGTTCTGGACGTCCTCACTCCGAATGCAGACCTTATTTCGATGACGTCTGCCAAGTGAAAAAAGTTACTCCAATTTGGATGAAAATCGATATCTAGGTTGTTCTGGATGTCCTCATTCCAAATTTAGAATTTATTTTACGATGACGTCTACCAAGTGAAAAAAGATACTCTGATTTGGCTGAAATTCGATATCTAGGTTGTTCTGGATGTCCTTATTCCAAATTTGGAATTTATTTATTGATGACGTCTGCCAGGTGAAAAAAGTGACTCCGATTGGGCTGAAAATCGATGTCTAAGTAGTTCTGAACGTCCGTATAACGAATTTAGAATTTGTTTTCCGATGACGTCTGCCAATAGAAAAAAGTTACTCCGATTTGGATGAAAATTGATATCTAGGTTGTGCTGGATGTCTTCATTACAAATTTTGTATTTTTTCTTCGATGGCGTCTGCCAAGTGAAAAAAGATACTCTGATTCAGCTGAAAAATCAATATCTACGAGTAGGTTGTTCTGGATGTCCTTATTCCAAATTTGGAAATGATTTTTGATGACGTCTGCAGACTAAGAAAAGTTACTCCAATTTGCATGAAAATCGATATATATGTTGTTCTGGATGTCCTCATTCCAAATTTAGAATTTATTTTTCGAAGCCGTCTGCCAAATGAAAAAAGTTACTCTGATTTAGATGAAAATCGATATCTAGGTAGTTCTGAACGTCCATATTACGAATTTAGAATTTGGCTCCGATGACGTCTGCCAAGTGAAAAAAGTTACTCCAATATAGATGAAAATCGATATCTACGTTGTTCTGGATGTCCTCATTCCAAATTTGGAATTTATTTTTTGAATACGTCTGTCAAGTATGAAAAGTTATATATCCGGTTTGGATGAAAATCGATATCTAGGTTGTTCTAGATGTCCTTATTCCAAATACGGAATTAAATTTTCAATGACGACTGCCAAGTGAAAAAAGTGACTCCGATTTGGCTGAAATCGATATCTGGGTAGTTCTGAACGTCCGTATAACGGATTCAAAATATGTTTTTCGAGGACGTCTGCCAAGTGAAAAAAGTTACTCCGATTTGTTTGAAAATAAATTTCTAGGCTGAAATGGACGTCGTTATTCTGAATATGTATTTTTTTCGGATGGCGTCAGCCAAGAGAAGACAAATGACGTATCACTAAAACGGTATTATGGAGTGTAAATATCAGTAATATATTTACAGTTATAGTGCGTACTGGGTTACACGGTGTCTTAGTAGTTTAGTAGGTACTAATCCGAAATTATCTCAATGTAGACCTACCTACTCTTTTGATAAACGTATTATTCCTAAGACTTTCTGAATACGGAAAAATGAAATATGAACTGTTCCACAGAAAAAGTAATTCACTCTCCACTTAGCAAAATATATGGAAAAGCATAATTTCAGGTTGGTGCCACAGTAAAAGTTCTTTATAATGACAACGCAAAGGAAGGGAAGACTTCAATCAGCTTTTTTCGACCGTTCCGTGTTACCATGTATGAATGTACAGAATATTACAATTACAATACCTTCCTTCTATATTACGATGCTAAGTTGATACTTATTATTATACACATTGAAATAATAAGCTTATTCTGTGATTATACATAAGTATTTGCTGTCATTGATATTTTGCATACCCGCTACGAACTCAATAATCAAACAAAAATTATAAAGATTATGGTTTATTTTTAGTTTGTCTAATCCTTACGCTAGTAAAATAACGTATAATAACCCCGATCTTTATGGCAGTTCGCAATGGGGTGGTGTACAACAAACGAGATATACTTATAATAAACGGGTAAAAATAATAACGGGTATACTTTACCTCGGAATTGGAACGCAAACCTATAAAAAAAAACAGATATAACCGAGTAACGTAGCTAGTAATTTTTGGAAGTGAATATAATCGAAAATATGTACCTAATTATATATTATATAATTAGCGCATTGACTGTAGATTATCTTCAGCTTATAAGTTTCCATAGTAAAGGATGTTATAAGTACCTACTCACTTACTAAATACAAATCTTGAAATTATAAATTTACCTTTTTGTACTTACTAATAATTGCTATGAGTGGATAGATTTATAAGGGATTTATAATTATGACTTATGAGGGTAGGATTGTCTACATTTAAATTTTGCACACATGCTACGAAGAAATTCATATACAAAGAAACAGTAGCATATGAAGCAGTGATTCTTGAGTAGTGTTTCGTCAGCAGTGAGAGTCAGTAATTTTAGTCACTTTACCATCCTTGACTATATTCTATACTCGTGATTTGGTTTGGTATACACATGTTGTAAATATGATAATAGTTCAATTTACATATAGTAAATCATGGTTTTAGGGAACTAGGCGTGTCGCAACTTATAGACAATGGTGGTAGCGCCCAGGAGCCTTCGAACAAATCTTTTGCCAACTTCAAAATGACCTTGGTTTCGAGAGTTGAGTAAGTACTTGTCTAGATTTTTATATTTGATGTATTTTATATAAATACATCTTATCATAACTTTTTTACTGGTATTCAGACGGCGCATTTCAAGATAGAGACTGCAGTAATTCAGATAACTCTGAACTGACCAATAACTTAAACATCTATGCAGAAAATGAATATGTAGAGTTCAAATATACAAATAGCAAACAAAAGAAGTAGTTTTTTTAAATATAATTTGTGATTTTATATTCCAGTGTTGAAGAACAACTGACAGAACTGACCGTTGAAACGATCAGTGAGTCAAATGATTTTCACCCCGTTACTGGAAGAAGATTTGTTGATTTGAATGATTTTCTTGCTCAGCTACAAAATAAAGGACGCTTCAATAGTTTGTCCGCTTGTAAGACTGAACATTTTAGATTGGTGGACGAGAAAAGATTAGGACTGACATCAAAATTTAAATTTGAATGCAATATGTGCCATGAATTAGTGGTGATTAAATCTGAGGATAGCAGTGATGAAAAATGCGTAAATGCAAATATAGCTGCTACTAGCGGAATCATAGCTTTAGGCATCGGTTACTCTCAGTTTCAGGAAGTTTTCTCTGCATTGGACGCACTTCGACAAAATATTATGGCAAGATTCAAATTCAGGTTTATGAGAAATGGGAAGGAGTCGCAGTTGAATCAATGGAATCTGCAGCATTGTGCGACAAAGAAGCAGCTATAGCTGAGGGTAGGACTAAAAATGGAGTAAGTACCTTTAATTGACAATTTTGTCCATGGGTCTGCAAGGTCAAATGGTATGATAAAAAATATGAAAGAGGATACATTATTGGGGACAAAAAATGAAACCACAACTTGTAAAATTTTACATGGACTCTCTTCTACCGAAATAATAGATCCTCGAAGATAAGAGGGATAGAGATAAGAAAAATAAAAAGAACTAAAGAAAATAATTGATTACTTGTAATTATTATATTTAAGTTATATATATCAACAAATTAAACTGCATTTTACTCTAAAAATATTAAAATACTTAAAAGTATCCTGGCCTTTTAATAATCTTACCTAATTTTGTATCTACCAACACCCTCCTAAATTAAAAATCTCCTTTTTTGACTTTATTTTAAACTATTGGATTTGACTATTCCGTGTTACTTTTACATATAGAATTTATACATTTACGCATTACTTGATATTATATTTTAACTGATAACTAAACAGCATTTTGACTCTAAAAAAAATTGATACTTTATCTTCTATTACCCTTACCTGATTATTTACGATTATTCCTGATTACTATTACGATTATATTCGAAATTCAACATAAGTATGACATACATATATTTTCAACACCCTCGCCCGTAAAGTGAGCTTTATTATATCGTTCTTAGGGCCATAAACCGAACTATAACACCCAACTATGACACACTAGTGCGTAATAGAATTATCCCTACAAAGTTAAATTAGTACCTAACTGCAAATCATAAAAGCCTTTTATCTAGTAAATCGTTGACTCTCTATGAACATATATATAATCGTTGTTCCATTGTTAGTATGTGTCTTATAGTCATGAACATCATTCATTATTTATGTATGTATATATTATTATGTTGTATATGTGCATGTATTATTATATATGAATATTATTTGTTTATCTATATGAGTATTCTAACTTTATTTTTGTATTTATGTAATGTAGGTAATATATAAATTAATTGTCAGTGTAAGTACTATAATTTCTTGCTCACCGCCGTCCCTTGGATCTCTTTAAATTTTGTCTCTCCTTCCAATGGTTGTCTGGAAGAGATCGCGTTCAACGATAAGACCGCCAAATGTTACATTATTTTAAATTGTGTTTCTGCTTAAACTATTTATACGGTGTTTCAATAAAGTGTATATCAATCTATCAAATTATATGCGATTAAACAGGGCATTTTCAATTTAACCGGGTAATGTATCCCTATAAAGTTAAGTTATTACCAAACTGCAACTTTTATGTAAGTAAACAGAGCATTTTCAATTTAACCGGGTTATACAGATTTGTTACAACAAAGAGGTTTATAAGTATGTAATCAACACCATACATTTGCCGCGTGCAAAAAAAAACTTGCGCGCTACATTCCATAATTTTCGTATGTATTATTGTGTTTGTATCGCATTTGTGCTTTTTTTTTTCTCGAAAGGGTGTTGAAAAAGTGAGTATGAAACTCGTGAGCAACTTGCTCATATACACTTGGCTGAATTACGCCCTCGCCTACGGCTCGGGCTGCAACCTACAGCCTCGTCTGTAATGAGCAACTTAGCTCAATTGTATAATAATTTACTATTACGCACGTAAATATTATTAATCCACCCGTAATATTATTACTTCGTCCGTGTCTGTAGTGTTGCAGTTTAAAGCCATAGAAACTACACTTTTAACATGATTGTCATTGTAGCAAAACGTGGAAAAAAATATTGTAATAAATGTTAAGCTTGCGAAACTGTAATTTTTACACTGTGACGCTGTCTTTTCGGACTGGAGGTCGTTGACCGCGTCGCGTAATTCGCGGCTAGTCCATGCGTGTGGCTATGCGTACTTATCTTATTCTATAGAGATACTTTCGAGCGCTATTTGCCTAAACTGTCCGGAAAACGTCGCCTTAAAGCTAATGATTCATTTAGTAAAATGTACAAGGACTTTATGCGTGAATATGATATTCTTGGTCACATGTCAGAGTGCAACCCAATTACTGAAATGCCTCATTATTTCATTCCACATCACGGCGTCCTTCGTGAAAGCAGTACGACGACTAAACTTAGAGTCGTATTTAATGCAAGCTGCCCTACTTCTTCGGGAGTGTCGTCTAATAATATTCAAATGATAGGGCCCACGGTGCAGGATGACCTTTTGTCTATTCTATTACGTTTCCGGCAGCACAAATACGTTCTTGTAGCCGACATCGAGAAGATGTATAGACAGATCGTGGTGCATGAAGCAGACAGACCGCTACAGCAAATAATTTGGCGCGAAAACGAATCTGATCCTATCAAGTCATATACATTAAACCGAGTCAGTTACGGGACAGCTAGTGCACCTTATCTTTCGTGTAGGTGTTTAAAACAAGTAGGTCTAGAATGTAAAGACTCTACAATAGCAGAAATCATCATTCACGACTTTTATGTCGATGATTTGTTGACCGGAAGTGACGTCATTAGCGAAGCTTTGCGTATCCGTGAGCAGGTTACTGTCGAGCTCGCATCAGCTTGCATGCCCTTGAGGAAATGGAAGTCCAATGAGCCTCAATTAGTGTCAGAACCCGGACAGTCCACTACTGAATTGAACCTCGGAGACACTGAACCCAATAAGACGCTAGGCCTCGGCTGGAACTCAATGACAGACCAATTTTATTTCCCTGTCAGTCCCGCCGTTATGAAAGGGAACACAAAGCGTGATATTCTCTCTGTCATCGCTCAAATTTTTGACCCTTTAGGACTCTTGTCTCCTTGCGTCATCTCGATGAAAATTATTTTACAGAAGTTATGGCTTCAACGGCTATCGTGGGATGAGGAGTTGCCTCCTGAGATAAGTCGGATGTGGATAGAAACAGTTAAAGACCTGCCGAGTCTGAGCAGCTTGCGTATCCCGCGACGCGTCATCTGTGACTCATATGCCCAGCTGGATTTCCATATATACACGGATGCGTCCGAGCTCGCGTATGGTGCTTGTATTTATGTTCGTAGTATTGACTACAACAATGAGGTTTCAGTTCACCTGCTTCTCGCTAAGAGCCGAGTCGCTCCCATAAAGCCCACGACTATCCCCAGACTCGAGCTCTGTGGTGCGTTGATTGGCGCTCGTATTTATGAAAAATGCATTAATGCTTTGCGAGCACAAATCAATCGCGTTATTTTTTGGACAGACTCCATGATAGTGTTAGGTTGGCTTAAAATGCTACCGTCAAAGTTACAACCATTCGTACGCAATCGTATTGCTGAAATTTTAGAAAAAACTGACAGCTGTACTTGGAGACATGTTCCTACTGATGAGAACCCCGCCGATCTGATATCCCGCGGTGTGAGTGTTGCGTCTCTTCAGTCTCACAAGTTATGGTGGCATGGTCCAGATTATTTAAAGCGGCATGAGTCGCACTGGCCCACCACTCCAAGTACTGTCAAAACTTTACCTGAAACTCGAAATGAAGTTTCATTACACACGTCATCTAACAACCCTCGCGAACTTATCGATTTCAGTCGCCTCTCAAATTTTCTAAGGCTTAAGCGCACCGTTGCCTACGTGTTGCGTTTTGTAGATATTTTAAAAAAACGGACTGAGCGTAATAGGACGTATTTAAGTGCTGACGAATTACAAAATGCTACTATTTTAATTATGAGACATTCGCAAAAACAATCATTTCCTGAATATGAATTATTATTTAAAAAACACAACCTGCCTAATAAAAGCCCACTAACTAAACTCAGCGTTTACTTAGACCACGATATGTTAATTCGCGTTGGAGGTCGATTAGATAATTCGAATTTTTCGTTTGAGAAAAAACACCCTATAGTTATACAGTCCACACATCATGTTACAAAGTTATTGTTTGAATTTGAACACAAAAGGTTGATGCATGCTGGCCCTCAGCTTTTATTGGCCACAATCAGAGAAACTTACTGGCCTATAGGCGGTCGTAATTTAGCTAAGAAATGCTATCGTCATTGTGTGCGTTGTAACCGCATGAAAGGTAGGGTATTTGCTCCATTAATGGGTAATTTACCACAGCAGCGCCTGAAACCTGGAGGCTATGCGTTTGAAAGTGCTGCAGGCGTGGATTATGCAGGCCCCATCTCCTGTGCAAGTCGCTCTGGTCGAGGTTGTAAGCTTATTAAGTCGTATATTGCCATTTTTGTATGTTTCTGCACTAAGGCAATCCATCTAGAACTTGTGGGCAACTTATCGAGTAATAACTACCTATTAGCACTAGGTAGATTTATATCGCGAAGGGGGAAGCCCTTAAATATTTTTTCAGACAATGGTACCTCATTTGTTGGAGCATATAATGAACTATCGAAGTTTCTCAAAACCAATTGTGACTCTTTGGCTGCTGATTCAGCCCAAGATAATATAAATTTCCATTTTATTCCGGCGTATAGCCCTAATTTCGGAGGTCTCTGGGAGGCTGGTGTCAAATCGACTAAATATCATTTAAATAGAGTGCTGGGCAATTGTAATTTAACGTTTGAGGAGCTTACTACTGCGTTGGTCCAGATCGAGGCAATCCTTAACTCTCAGCCACTTACTCCCCTCTCTACGGACCCAGAAGACTTGACACCTCTAACGCCCGGCCACTTCCTCATCGGACGGCCACTCACTTCCCTACCCGAGAAAGACTACCAGGACTATCCTGTCACCAGACTTACTCGATACCAGCGTGTCGAACAGATCCGCCAGCATTTTTGGACTCGATGGAGTAAAGAGTACGTAGCTGAACTCCAGCAGCGTGTAAAATGGCGATCCTGCAAGCACTCCCTAAAGATTGACACTCTTGTTCTATTAAAGGAAGATAACCTTCCACCCTTGAAGTGGAAATTGGGACGTATCGTCGCTGTGTACCCTGGTGTTGATAAAATAAACAGAGTCGCTGACATCAGAACGACTAACGGCGTTGTTCGAAGATCTTTCAGCAAGGTTGTTCCATTGCTGCCCGAAGATGACGTCTACAGTTGAAAGACGAGCTTTCAACGCGTGGGGGCATGTTCAGGATTCAAATCTTCGCGCTACCCGTTCGATAACATTATAGTGTTCATAGATTTAAATTTACATGTCTACTTTCCTACCTTCAATTTTTTTGTGCTTCCTTGCTAACTGTTGAATGGAGATTACACGTATCAGTCGAATTAAACCAAATTTTATTTAAAAAGTATACCTAGCCCCCTACACTATCAGCCAAAAGCTGCTCGAAGATGAAATTGATGAATTATATACGAGTAAACTGAATAGTTGGGCATATTGTAAAGTTCGGGAGACTGGCCTATTAGGCGAGTTGAATATTTTAATTTAAAAAAATCGTCGAGTACCTAAAAATCCTGTTGAGTTAGCAAAAATGGCAAATTATGGACATTGACCAATGTGACCAACTCTTCAGACAACATAGCTTGAAGATATTGGGAGTACCACTTTTTACATTTTGTACTTGGCTAGCAGCATGAATAGCATTCCGGGATAGAAAATAGCATCCCCCTCCCCACCCCCAATATCAAGGGAAAATACCAGAAGGTAAGCAGCCAATAGGAACCCTTGGACATTCCTAAAGTCCCCATTCATCCATTAATACTGAATAATAAACCACATCCACTGCTTTTTCTCTTTAATTCCCCTTCTATAGAAAATATTTTTGTTAAATCAATTCCAGGTATATGTACATCATTCAACTCAGAAGTTTTAGTATAATTTATAAACTTATACTGTATTTCAGATGCTGCTGAGTAAGCTTGGCGACGACGCCGGATCTGACTCTTCCATCCGTGACTCAAAATCTCCGACAATAAAGAGGACTAAGTTGCCTTTGCCCAAGGAAACCATTAGTCACCCTGGTAAACATAATTTTTCTCTCCAAATATTTTTTATTAATGAAAATATCCATGCACTAAAGAAAACAGTCAGATTTATGGATTCAAAGTACGCTAAGAACGCTTCGAAATCCTAGCCTATCCAAAATAATAGCCGTTCTAAACTGATCAGCTAAGTCAAGCAACGTCTGCTACGGTTATGACTTGGATGGGTGACCGCTATTGGCATTACTACTTCCGTGCTTCCGAAGGCACGTTATGCCATCAGTCCCGGTTGTTATCCTAGAATGGCAGTCGTTATACCACCCACTTTGGAAGCAGTGATGGCTCAGTGGCAATGGCTATGGACTGCCGAGCAGCAGGTCCATAGTTCCATTCCCGCCACGGGCTTTAGCATCACCGCGTGGTGGAAGGGCATTTTGCGAATGGCCGCCTGGCTAGCTACCACCCTTAAGTAGAAAATTTGTCACCAGCACATAACGGTGTGTTGCGACAGCTGTCCTTGAAAGCCAGTAATTATAGGTTAGCCCGAAATATCTTCGACCACATCATCACTTCCCATGACTGAGATAGTGGTCAAAAGTTATCCTATCAGCACCAAATAAAGCTACAATAAATTCAGTCCCGTCATGGTCAAGATTGCACTAAGTTATAAAAACTTTCAGTAAATAGATGTTATTTTTCAGACACCAGCGATATTACATCGGTATGCAGCTTGAGCGCATCTGCTGGTGCTGAGGCGGAGTACATCAATCTCCAAATTCAACAACCACCTGAAAGGTATGTTCTCAATCTGTAACTTATTACGATACCGTACTAGCTGGTATGGTGTGGCTACATTCGAAGCTCAGTATCCAGGTCTGAACCCTGACCCGTGAATTTGGTTAGAAAAAGTACCTACCATAGTTGCTTTCTCTTTTCTGTGGTACCCACGAAGGGGCATGTATTTGAGTGCCAATATTGGGCCTAGTACGTTTGCACACTGATCTTATCATGTCAATGCCAGGTGATGTTTGACTGACTTCCAGTGTGATGTTTGAGCGCGTCTGTTTTTTTGGAATTTTAGTCTATTTCATGAGTTTTTGCTGAGTTGCGTGTTAATGATAATTCAAGGTTCATCAATTTATATGATTAATGAAGTATAAGAACTTATTGAGCGAGCGAGAACTTAGTTGTTTGAGTGACGAGCGTCTCTGCTTTAACTTAGACAAACATATTTTCGTGTGTCCTTGTTCTCCTCGTACCACAGGTTCATTCTCAACAGATTCATTCTCAACAGAGCACCTTAGGATAAATCCTAAGGTGTTGAAAGTATGGGCGCTTGTGCTTAATTTAATGTCAATGATCTGATACGGACCCAGTTGCCTATACGCTATAAGTGATAGTCTCCTCTCTCTCTCTCTCTCGTATAATCACCTTACTAATTTATTAAATACTTGCCTACCTATTGCTGATACAGCTAGCTTTAGCGCTAGGACCCGCGTGTTATCAAGTCAAGAAATCATTTATTATTTACATTAGTTATTTAGATTTGTGGATTTCTTGACCCATTCTCCCATTAGCATGCGCAGTGAACCTTTATTCAATGGAAAGCTATGCAAGGCCAGACTCGCCAGGTTTCAGTTGGAGAGCCACTAGTTTTTACTTATTTATTACTTAGTTTATATGCGTTTCTTACTTATGTCAATCGTATGAACCACAATGCTATGTTTAAACGCTAAAGTATGAAGTCGAGACATCTAAAGTATAAAGTTTTAGGATACTTTTAAAAGTATTTATTATTAAATATGGATTTCCGCAAAGTAACGCCTGAATCTATTCATTGCGCTAAAGTATGCTTTAAATGGCAATGGCAATTTTCTCCAAGTTTCAGACCAAAGCCCTCGGCACCGCCAGAGCCAGTTCTTAAAGACCCCACTCCCAAAGAACCGAGGAAAGAACAGCCGACAAAGAATGTGTCTTTCAAGAATCACCTGGACTACACCAGCCCACCTTCATCTAAAGCTGTGCCAGAAAAAGATCAGCTGGCTAAGCTGCCTTATGGATGGACTGCTGAGGTGAATGGATTAAGTTTTAGAATAGGGTTTCCTAACTCCTACATATACTAAGCGTTAGATAGATAGTTGTATGTCACATTTACTGTATAGATTACATATAATTATATACTTACGGGTGAAATGTACATTTAAATCATATGGCAGAGACCTTACAAATATACCTATCCCTATCAAATTACAAACACTGCTTCATCAGGAGAAGAGATAATTTAGAACTGTTCTAATCCGTGTCACTGTATCAGGCACGAATCTCAAGATCAACTTAAATATTATTTGAAAAGTATACGTGTCATTCGCACAGGAACCATCAGAACCCCCTAAACCCATAACGAAAACACCGGAGCCAGCAAAAGCCGAAGCGAAAACCATACCAGCTCTGAAGGCCGTAGATACTCCCACTGCCAAGTCTGTGCCCGCTAAAGTCCAAGAACCTATCTACACAAAAGCAGCTACCCCGAAGGTCAATAAGGTACATATATACTATTTTATCAAATAAGCTTTGTTAAAGTAGGATCTTACAATATTTTTTCTCCTGTGATTTATCGTAGGTATAAATTTAGCAGTGTGCGCAGACATGGGATTAGAGATAGACCAAAGAAGGTATAGATGAGTGTGTTAGTTTAATAAAATAAAAGGTCAAATTCAAAGTCAAAACTATTTATTCAATTTAGGCGTCTACGACGCTCTAATGAAATTTTAATATTGAAGTATTCTAATTGTACTGCCTCGTTCAGCAAACAAAGTTGTATAGAGCCACTGCGAGAAGAACGGGCAAGAAACTCGGGGCCATTCTTTTAAACATCTTTTAACAATGTGTTACTTACTTTCTAAATACATTTTATTTACACTTTTACTGGTTCATCAACTATTAATTAACATTATTATAATTATAATTCAATATAATTTATAACAACTGTCAAAACCCTTTTAACAAACCATTTTAAGAACCATTACATATAAACAAGGTTAGTCCAGTAATATCATAAAAGAGAATAATAAATTACTTAACTTTCACACAATCTTGATCGGGCAGCACTTCGTCGTTAAAGACTACTTTGAAAATGTATTTAGACACCACTGTGAGATCTGAGTTGTTCACTCTGAGCTTGCTTAAAGACGACTGGCTCGCTGGGCAGAGCCCCTTTCAAATAACAACTTCGGCAGTCAATATCAATACTTTTAAATAATTACAATTTTGGTTTACTATTAAATTATTTGATTAGAATGTGCTTATAAATAACTATTTTTATCATAGGTATTATTACATTAATCTTATTATTGATTTAATACAATTATATGTATTGAACAAATATAATATATTTAATATGACTAACGTCAAATCAAGTACCCTTATTTCAAACCTTAAATAAATGTACAATGGTTCAACATGATACAAATACTTATTAATAGTTCCTTGTAAGTCCTATTTTATTCAACATATTAAAATTAAAACAAAGGACATTGCCTAAAACGTAAATTTACTAATATTTACCTATGCTATCAAGTGCGTGAAAGGGGGTTTGGGTGCGAAACGTGTGAGTAGTGATATCATAAAACAGCGCGGAAGAATTATAAAGGAAGTATAAACGACCCAACTTAGCATGGGATAACGACTAGAACAACAAGGTTTACCATGCATTACACATAGCTTTAAGTAAATCGTACAGTCGTTTAAGTATTTGCTTACACACAATGCACATCACTGAACATAGGCTTTATCTTTTGAAGTTTGTTTAGCCATTCTGAATTGATCAGCAAAGCTAAGCAATGTCCACCGCGGTCATTACTTGGAGGGTGACCACTGGTGACATTACTACTGAGCGCTTCCGTGCTTCGGACGGCACGTTAAGCCGTCGGTCCCAGTTGTTGTCTTCGGACGGCAGTCGTTATAGCATGGTGGTAGGGCATTTGCCATGGCTAGCTACCACCCTCAAATAGAAAATCTGTCGTCAAGTACTTAACGGTGTGCTCCGGCAGCTGTCCTTGAGATCCAGTAATTCTAGGTTAGCCTGAACAACATCTTCGACCACAATATCACTTACCATCAGATGAGATAGTGGTCAAAGGCTAACCTATTAGGCATAAAAAAAGGCTCCTAACGATCCTAACTATCCTCAAGATGTCTGCCAAGGATCCCCAAGACACCTGCCAAGCGTGAGGATTATGGCAAATCTCCTCAAATGGGAGACCTTGTTCAACAGTGGACGTACCCCTTGATGTAATAAACATGAACTGTTCCTTAAGGGATCGTGCTGCTGTTTAATCTTTCGAAACTCTTTTTACAGACACCAGAACTCTCAAAAAAGACCGTTAAAACCCAGGACTCGCTATCCAATAAGACAACCCCCTCGCGCGAGCATAAGTCTCGTCACCGGCGCATGTCCAGCGTGAGCCAAGCTGCTCTCATGACGGAGCTGATGCACGTTTCTGTGGACCAGGACGACGGGGATCAGCTGCCTTCGCCTGGTTTAGAAAGGAAGGTTATAGGTAAGAACTTTTATTCCATAGTGAGGTTGTCAACTGTAACTTGTTTTTTATTATGTCACAAATAACACTAATTTCAAAAAGGAACAAAGGCTTCACATGATTTTACTATAGTATCATTCTTCATATATATATTTGCGGGATGGTCAGCAGTTCAATTTTCTATAGGTATTATTATACAACGAGTGAGATTAGACTGCTAGAAACATACAGACCATTATTTACACCTTGCTTTATATATAACGTTACTGATAATTAACTGGCGATACGTGAGTGATGAGTATTAATGACAAACACAAAACAAATATTTCAAACGTACATTTATTTTTCTACGTTCTTTTTAGTTGGACGAGTGTATTGAGCCAATGCACAATACCACGGTAATGTTATCTATAACATTGCCGTGGCAATACTTAACTGTGTGTAATGTTAGAATCACCTAAAAATAATATGAATGAATAGATAATGTATAGTTAAAGCATCAGCTGTTTTATATACGTATGAGCTCCCACCTGCGCAGTAACTTGCGCCGGCAGTCCTACACGGTCATTGAACTGATTGGGTCATTGACCTATTGAGTTACAACGGAGCGAAAAGAGCGTCAAACCAAAGCCGCGCTGCGTGCCGTCGTCGCTTCGGGTACGGTACGGCAGCGTTAAAACCAATAATGAATAACAAGATATTGCCTATTCATTCTAAATGTACAAAACATTTACTTTTAAACACCGTTCAGTATTGCTTAATACACTCGTACAACTAATAACAAATTAGAAGAAAACAAATATTTGTAAATATTTTTTATGCAAAAAAAAGTTTTTTTTCATTAAGACCCAACGCTCCTGTTACATATTGCCTGTTAGTTCGATGGTCATTTTTCAGGTCAAGAAAGAGATCCTATACCTGTTCCAGTAAAACCAAAGCAAGAACTAGAAGATATACTGGACATAGATGCTGACAACTATTCATCGACTGAGAGAAGAAAATCATGTAAGCTCTCAAGAATATCTTTGATTTTCGATGTGATGAGACTGCGAAACAGTACCTTAATAAGAAATTAGTCCTTATTTTTACAGATAAGATAATCAATCAGAAATATCTTTTTACGTAAGAAACATTTGAAATTCGTACTAATATTATAAATGCAAAAGTAACTCTGTCTGTCTGTCTCGCTTTCACGCCCAAACTACTGGACCGATTTGGATAAAATTTACCAAATTAAGTTTATTTTTTGGAAATAGTTTGAGACCCGGGGAAGGACATAAGATAGTTTTTATCCAAATGCGCAAAAGGTTTGTGTTTTTGCGCAACAACCGACAAACGCGCGGGCTGAGCCGCGACCGGAAAGCTAGTAATATTATAAATGCGAAAGTAACTCTGTCGGTCTGTCTGACGCGGCCGGGAAGCTAGTTTATTATAAATAAGGATATGAAAGGACCTAATTTGAAAAGTAAAAATAAATAAGCTTAACAAAACATTTCGTTTTCGTATGTTTTTCGAAAAATCCCCAATCTCAAATGATTCTTATCATTACGTGGGAACTTTTGTAGTTTTTGTCTGAAAAATCCCACTGACGTTCCACTGCTGTTCCCTTATCTTTTATCCCCTAACCACCTAACTAATGGATACTGTAAGGTTCTAAGAATGTTCATCTGGTGTCGTGGCGCACGTCACCTATCAAGATTTATATGTGCGCCCTAATTTCTTCCATATGCGTGTTCTTGACTGTCTACTGGGATGGGTAATAAAAGTACTAAATTTCGGTGATTACCGCTGATTATTGTTTTCCAGAATTACTATTTTAGTTACATGAAAGGTTGCACTAATAAGGTGGGCTGAAGTACGGACGCTCGGTACAAACGCGGGAGGGCAACTGAACGCATGCGGCTACTTTTGCATTATCATTAAATTGCGCTCACGTTGCTTGTGTCACTACAGATAGTAAAATAAAATGGATAGTGAAATAGATAACACTAGTCAAAGCCGAGGCACTTATTGGATAACATTGACACCATGATCTAAAAGTATCTTATGACGTTGTTTCAGGTCAAAGAAGAGACTCAGAAAAGAGGAAAAAGGAGTTCATCGTAGTACAAAGTGATTTATGGGACACTAATACATTCCAGTACACATGCCAAAAATCGCCACCAGCAAGTAAGATACAAAAAGAAAAGTCATAAATAAAGAAAACAATATTTTATAATACAAACTCAACCTAAAACCTATACAAAAACCGTATAAAATCAAGTATTTTTCTTAACAATCTATCATACATTTGATAACGGTTTTTGTGTGGAGGTTGTGGTAGATAAAACTAAGTATCTTCCAACGACTTTTACACGGTCAAGACTTTGATTTATCAAGATCGCGATTTTACTTGATATATCAAGATGTTGGCTTAGCTTAATACCGTATCAAGCATCTTGGATATCAGAGTTTCAGCTGAGGGTATATGCTGGATATATCTAGTCTACACCACAGTCTGTTGTGTTGTTTAGGTTTCATATGATTAGGTCTTGATATGTCTAAAGAACAAATGTTTTCTTACAAGCAACTCCTCACCTACATTCACCAATGCAGAGGAGTGTATCAGAGAAGAGTAGGCAGCAGCCATCTCCTCATCACCATAGGTAACGTTAGCTTACTTGTTTGTAATAATAAATTTTTTGGTCAATTGCAAGATATTTAGTAGTTAAGTGAAGCTTTTGCAAAGTAATCAACTTCTTGAGTGTATGTATATTTTTACCTCTATTCAGCAATATCTTTCGATTGGTTTAGTTATTTCTAAAAAAGGAGACGAATTACTTATCATAGAATAGCGCTGTAAGATTACTTATTCAAAGTTTATCCACTTTGCATTTTTATCTAAGATTGAGTAAATTAGGATATCCTTAGATTTTTTTTCTTGTACAAAACTCCTATTTTGTGTTGTTCGTTTTAGGGAAACCGATAGCAGAACTATGGAGAGAAGAGCATCCAATGCATCTATCAACTATGGTGAGTATTAGTAATCGGAACCTGCAAGATCTACAATGATGATGTGGTCGAAGGTGTTAACAGGCTTAACCTAGATTACTGGCTCTGAAGGACAGCTGCCGGAACACACCGATAGGTGCTTGGCGACAGATTTGCTACTTGAGGGTGGTCACTAGCCAGGCGGGCATTCACAAAATGCCATTCCACCAAGCGGTGAAGCCCAAGCCTCGCAGCAGGTCCATGGACCTGCTGAGCGGCAGTCCATAGCCAATGCCACTGAGCAATCACTGGTCTTGGAGAGAGCTTAAGTGTTCTAAATCTTTGCCTTGGGCAGGAACGATTCTTTGACATCTGGTGGGCCACCCGCTAGTTCATCTGCTTCATAAGTATATCTACAGTCTACACTTCTTCTCTAACTAAACATAATTTCTGCACTCTTTTATGTAACCCGCCATCATCATTACCTAGAAGAAGTCCACTGCTGATTATCCCTCCGTTTGATCGCCACTAAAGTCTACTTTTCCAATAAGCAACCATGCCTTCCTTCATATTGTCGGTCCACATTTATAAATTGCCTCAACTAAATGTTTAAGGTTCATGTCACTTTTAGTAAAAAGAATTAGTTGACTACTAGGCCGTTAATTTATTATTAGTTATTAACTTCGTTGTGAGTGTGGCAAAGAATTTACAATGATAAAAATGGATGACTAATAGTTATCTAAAAGATGGTCAAAGAAATCAAATAGTCACCACATATAGAAGCGCCTTATGCATATACTGCTTAGTGGTTTTTTTACCGCCTCTTCAGATTTTCTTAGGTACTCTTCATTGAAGCTGACGTACACTTTAACTAGATGAAGTACCTATTTTCTTCTTTGTTCCAGCTGGCACTACCACGAGAGGAGGTACACCTGAAGGGTACCGGGAAGCCGAGACGTTGAGAATGACTGATAGGATAGCCAAGGTAACCATGATTAGACCACAGATGTGGAAATATTCGTGATTAAGTTTAACGACTATAGCTACTGCTGGATAGCACGATGAAATTAAAAATGCGAATCTGGATAGCTATGTTACTCAAGTAACAATTATGTGGCAAATCATCTAATGAAGTCCGGGAACTGCTCTTAAGTGCCAATTTCTATTCCAGACCTGATAATCATTACCACATTATTATTTTGTTTAACTGTTATTGAGGAACAGTGGATATCTATGGCTAGCCTATAAAATGATTAGTAGATTAAATGTGGGTGCGGCAAAGAATTGAATATACAGACAAAACTTTACAAATTCTTGATTTTATCATGTATGAAAGTCTTCTCTCGCTCCTAATATTATCTTATAACATTTGAACCATCATTAATATGCTTAGTAACAAGATAAAGCTATATTTCTCATATACCTATGTAGCGATGAACTACCCACCTATTAATCACCTAAATTTGATACTTCAACAATAAAACGTGTTTTAATGTTATCATTCAGCGTCGAGGATCAGAATTCCCGCAGCCAGTCAGCACTCCTCCGCAGCAGTCACAAGCGAAAAGAAGACAATCTTCCGCGCAAGTGAGTTTTAATTCTATTGCCTTCTTGAAATCTATCTATTAGTAGATACATAACTTCGTCATTGTATATCAACCCTAGCAATCACTTGTCGAAAATTCATCCGACCTTGGTTTTGAAAGTATTTCATCTCTAAGGTATTCACGTTTGTGGCAAGTATATAGTACATGGATTAGCAACGCAGTTTATAAGTTTTGAAGGAGTACCTAATGACCCAGTAGCTTTGGCTGCCTATCAGAAAGACCATGGTTTGAATCCCGCCACAAACTGCTGCTTGATGCATCGCTATATAGGGCATCTTTCGAATGCCACTTGGCTATCTATCACCAACAAGTTGAATATCAGTCGCCAACTATGGTCGCCATGTAGTTAAGACTGTGTTCCAACAGCTTTTCTTGAGAGATATCTTTTCTAGGTTAAGGCTGTTTAGCATCTTCAACAAAATCCATACCAAGACGCACATATCACCAAATATTTTGTTGTATGTCATTACCAAATCATTTTTTTTCATTCAGTTCGAGATCCTTAGCTCGAGCTCGACGCCCACATGGCTGTTTTTTTTTAATCATGTGGATTAACTTTGTTCAATAATTGCACTCAGGTTACAGCTTGTATGTATTACTGAATTTACGAGATAGCCAAAACAAAAATGAAAGTTGATATTAACACGTTTCTTATAATGCGACCCCTCTTATTTTTTAATTATCATTATTACTATTACATATTTTAAATTGTAATATTTAGGCCTTATTAATGCGACTATTATGGGTGTATATTTTATATCAACTTCTTATACAATCACGTTTTTTTTTGTATGCCTGATAGGTTAGCCTTTGACCACTATCTCACCTGATGGTAAGTGATGATGTGGTCGAGGATGTTGTTCAGACTAACCTAGAGTTACTGGCTCTCAAGGACAGCTGCCGGAACACACCGTTAGGTGCTTGGCGACAGATTTTCAACTTGAGGGTGGTAGCTAGCCAGGCGGGCATTTGCAAAGTGCCCTACCACCATGCTGTAACGACTGCTATCCTAAGACAACAACCGGGACCGACGGCTTAACGTGCCCTCCGAAGCACGGAAGCGCTCAGTACTAATGCCCAACCAGCGGTCACCCATCCAAGTCATGACCGCGGCGGACGTTGCTTAACTTTGCTGATCGATTCAGAATGGCTAAGCAAACTTGGCTACGAGCGCTTCAGAAAATTCGTTATCTTGTACGAAACTCTACGGGCCATAGTACAAGTAAAAACTAATGGCTGAAGTTTTTTTACTGTCACATGCTATATATTTTTATAATACTTTATTATTTATAATATAAGATTATAAGCAATACCGCGTGCTAAGCGAAAATCATATTTCACAAATTATTGGAGTACAAAATGTTTTGTCTTGGGCGGGAATTGAACTCGCGAAATCTGATTTCACGTCGGATGCCTAAACCGCTCGGCCACAGGGATCGACTAGTCGGCTAGTCGATCAGATGAAGTCTAGTAGTCTGGTTGATGGCCGCGCTCCGTCCCCTATGACGGTTAAAATATGCAATTGAAGCACGAAATTTCGGCAGAAATAGCTGACCCAAAACATTTTGTATACTCCAATAATTTGTGAAATATAATACTTTATTAATTATGACGTAAAAGAGTGAACTCAAACCTAATACTACTTTCCACACTTTTGAAACAGCAACTACCCATATCCACAAGATAAATAATAGTACTAACCATATTTTACAGGTGAGACCTTACCAAGAAGAGAAGTCAGAAAAGGAGTCCCATCGCCACGACGACATGCACCGGAGGCCTCTTCCAGAAACACCCCAAGAAGTGGAGACTTATAAACCAGACCCTGATACCATCAGAGTAGCTAAGAACCAGGAGTCCCCGGCGAAGAGGCTGCGGCAGGAGGCTGAGCCATTGAAGAGGGCGAAAGGGGTTGGAGACTCACCCAGGTTGACGCAGGCCAGCCATCAACCAAGACCTGATCATCATAAGAGTAGCCCTAATGTAGCATCGAGGCATAAAGCGGGTAAGTCCTAATTTTTTCTTCATATAGAACTCCAGTAAGACAAATTTTGGAAGTGCACAGGGCATAGGTGCCCACCGTACGGAAAGTTAAACTTGGATAACTCTAAGTAACGAATTTCTTCCAGGATCCCCAGGCAAGCGCGAAGAGCGTAAGTCAGCAACGTATAGTAGAAGCGATTCAAAGCGCCAAGACTCTTTGGATCAGCGTAAGATGTACACCGCGAGCTCGGAGTCAGAGTTGTTCGAGTGTGCTATCTTGCCCATATTCCACAAGCTGCTCACAGAGAGACACAAAAGTCAGCCTCATGGACTTAACCTCACCTATGGAGTCAGCTGCCCTAATATATCCATTAAGTGCGATATTGTTGAGTATTTGTAACAACAGATTCTTATGAAAATCTCGTCTAAACATTATAATAACACCTTTACATTTATTGACTTACTGGCTATATTTCTGGATATGTAATGCGGTAAAATGCAGCAAGTGAGAAAAGTCTATCACTATGACTATTACTACAGACATCATTCATCATATTATATCAAAAAGAAACATCTTATTTAAGAGGAATGTGTCGCTATCGCGGTCAATACAAGAGTGGATGAAATAACTGGTAATACAATACTTTAATTATTGCCGAAACGCTAGCGTGTCAACCTCACCTGATGGTGGAATAACACATTACCTACCGTATGCTAAGTGTTCAAACAATTGAATATTTATTGATTTACCAAGGTGATATAAATCTACTAAATAGTGTACTTCATGCACACGGATATGGCCAGGGTGAATCAAGTCTACTAAAGTTGTACTTCGCGCACCACCCGGGTGAATTACCCCGGGAGAAGAATTAAGTAGGTATACCGCTACAAAAATTTAACAAACATTTCAAATCAGGAGCTGCTACAAATAGTCATTAATGAGGCTTAGCAATCAGGTTTTCACTTTTAAGATGAGGGTTTATGTTTATGTTGACGTTACTTGTGTTTAGTGCATAGCAGACTACGATAGGGATATAGTCATCTTAATAAAATTCAGGCAAGGTAGGTAGGCAATGAAATGTATAAAATAAACAACAAGTTCGCTCACACGGGTTATATAATAGATGTAAGTATAAAGTGTATAGACATCGAAAAAGTATCGAATTGTTACAAAGAAAACATCGATATTGTGGTGTAGATAACCTTTACCTACACAATGTATTAATTGCATGATCTTTTTCGCTAGTCATGCCTATGTACACCTGCCCTGTCCAAATCTTTATAAGCCACTTTTACAAGCATATTCGGCTTCGATATTAACGCACAGTCTCCCCACTAGCTACTCGTCAATAAATAATTATATGTACTATTGTTTATAATTTGGATGCTCGCATAATTATTGCATCAATGTTATCGTATGACTCGTTTAAAATGGCAGCTATCTTGCGTTTCGATTAAAGCCTTTTTATTCTGTTCTTTTTAGCCCTTTTTATTCTGTGGTTAAAGAAAGTTAACTCAAAATTAGCCCACCAATATTTTTTTTACTGACTCAAATTTTGTCTAGTTAAAATTATTGTTGTCTAATATTATTCCTAATTTTTACTCATTTAAATACTTACATACAAAAATATGTAAAACTTTATTGTGATAATAACTTGGTTTAAATATTTAGTTACCTAGCTCTTATATAGCTTTTTAATAAAATATAACATTTAGGTACTGTACTTTGTACCTATTCAAAAGAAAAGCATTTCTTAACTGTCTTATATTTATGAATCCAGTTGAAGGGAATCGATGAGTGGGGATAGTTGAGTGAGGAAAATCCCCATCACACACTCATTTTGCCGCTATTGGGGAATTAAGATCAACACTATACAGGATTATTGGTAAAATGCTAACAGCCTCATAGGGTTGACTTTTGCTACTCCTAAAAACATTTTATTTTTGAATATTTTTTGTTGCTTTTTTTATTTTAAATAAAAAATATGAAATAATAACTTTCAGGCACAAAATACCTTTAACATCAAGTGGTCCTCGTGTTTATACAGTAAAATACACATAAACAACCACAAAAAATAAAATAAAAAACATAATGAATAGATTCAGGTGTTACTTTGCGGAAATCCATATTTAATAATACTGTACTGTACTACAACAGCCGGATCGTCCACTGCTGAACACATTATCTTGAGGGTCGCAGTTCTTTAGAAGGCGCTGCTGCCCACCTTCCAGTATTTTCCCCTCAGTCGCCTCTTACGATACCCATGGGTTGATATGGGGAGGTGAAATTCTGGCCCGGCACCCTCGGGGTTTAATATTAACAAATATTTTTAAATGTAAAATAATATTTTAATAAAACACTTTAAAAAGTATAAAAATATGGCTCCGTGGCATTGGCTATGGACTGCCACTCAGCAGGTCCATGGTTCGAATCCCGCCACGGGCTTGAGCTTCAACGCATGGTGGAAGGGCATTTTGCGAATGCCCGCCTGGCTAGCGACCACCCTCAAGTAGAAAATCTGTCGCTAAGCACCTAACGGTGTTTTCCGGCAGCAGTCCTTGAGAGCCAAAGAAATTACAGGGTCATGAGACTTGACAACTATGTCTCAAGGTGACGGGCGCAGTGCAATTCGTGACTAATGACGAAATGCATCTGTTATAGGCAGAGGTTAGTCCGCTTAACATCAGGTGGACCTCGAGCTTGTTCAGTTACAATAACATAAAAAAAACCTAAAAATTTTTGTTATCACTGGCAGAAGTCAACCCTAAGGGGTTGTTATCATTGTACCAATAACCCTGTATATGTACTTATATGATAGAAATCGGAATTGTAAAATTCCCCACTGATGGGAATTTTCAGTACCTAATTAGAGAATTTTGGTTTCGCCATTGCTTAGGCACAGGCGAATATCATAATCCTACATGAAGTATACTACTTACATAATGTAAAAAAAATATATTCTCATAGTAGGTAGGTACCTACTTAATAATTGTGTAAGTACCTACTTCATTTCCATTGTTAACTTGCTATAACCAACCGTGTCGAATATGTAGGTATTTTAAAATTCTTACTATGTAAGGACATTAATAAAAGAAACTGTATTTATTTGGTTTTCTTGTTAATCTTTTTTGCACATATATTTGAATGCTGTAGGTACTAATAATATTTATTAGATTACATATTTTGTAATAGTAATATAAGGTAGGTAAGTACCTAAGTAGGCACGTACCTACTTACTCAATGATAATAAAATGTAATAAAAATATTGTCCTTCAATGGATCTTTTATTACCATTACCCACGTGATAGGTATAGGTATTGTTGGTGCTGAAATAAAAATTTAGTCAGAAAGAAACCGACCTAAAAATAAAATACGCATTAGGATAACTCAAAAATAGTCGTCAGATCTTACTCAAATTTAACCAGGACCACATGACAAGCACCACTTTCGTATATAAAAAAACAACGAAATCGGTAAAACCTTCAGTGACCTTCAGTGCATGCGCGGACGCGGCCGGGAGCGCACGTACTCCATGAAGAAGCGACTCTGAAAGTCGCGAAACCGGTCGAGATCGATCTACTCGACTGTTTTTTACGTATGTGAAATCGGTGACAGTATTATTAAAAACCTGTAAAGAGTTATTAGGTAACACAAAGTAGAAAGAAAACAAGTAGAAAATCTGTCGCCAAGCACCTAACGGTGTGTTCCGGCAGCTGTACTTGAGTGCCAGTAATTCTAGGATAAGCCTGTTACCTTCGACCACACCATCACTACCATTCTATCATAGTTTCCTAAAAAATACGAGTATTAGCCAGTTGCTTCTGTTCTATTGTAAAGGCAAATACATTTAACTGACTTCAAAAAAAAAGGAGGATGGAGGATATCTGGACGGGATGGAGAATTTCTGAAGGTTTTTTATGTCTTGGTTCTCTTGAGAATACTCGTCCTCGATTTCTCGGGTTGTCCCGGACATCGAGAAATTTATGTTTACTACTTTTAGTTGTATAATTAACAAAACAATGCAAAAATATGCAACCGACTGCGACAAGTTACTTCGCACTTTTGAGAGTTGAAGTCGGTTCCATATTTTGGTTAATTTATTTTTTTGAAGGCGGTAAAAAAGGACCCGACCCACACTTGAAACATGTTATATAATAATATGATTTTTAGGGTTCCGTATCCAAAGGATACAAACGGGACCCTATTACTGAGACTTCGCTGTCTGTACGTCCGTCCGTCCGTCTGTCACCAGGCTGTATCTAAAGAACGGTGATAGCTAGACAGTTGAAATTTTTACAGACGATGTATTTCTATTGCCGCTATAACAACAAATACAGAGGTTGGCCAAGTGCGAGTCGGCCTCGCGCACGTTAAATCAAAAAAGGTTAAGATATGAAGTCCAATGTTGTATAGCTAATGGTGCGGAACCCTTCGTGCGCGTCCGACTCGCACTTGGCCGATTTTTGTTTTCTTCTATCATACGTAAAACATACGACTGGCGAAATGCTTACACAACGTCTTACAAGTCCTAACAATTTTGAGATATTTTTTGTTTGTTTCTTTTTCATATATTTAAACAAATGATCTTTTTATGTATTTTTGCTGGATTAAGCACGAAGACGACGTCTCTTCTTCACGAAGACACTTCAGCCACCTGTATAGACAATAATAATATATACCTACTCGAACTGTAAGACTAAACAAAAGTCAATAATGAAGGGTGTTAGATCTGATCATGAGGGCCTAGCAATTAAATTTGATGGAAACAGAGAAACAGCGAGGTATGAAATCAAACATAGACTGTTAACAACCAGTAGGCTAGAAATACTCAGTACCAAAGTACCAATATAGAAGCTAAGCTTGGCATTACAAGTTTTTCTCATAGTAACCCGATTGACATTTATAATAATTTATATTCTTTTAGTGAATACTGAGTTTTTTTTTTATTGCTGATAGGTAAGCCTTTGACTACAATCTCACCTGATGGTAAGTGATGATGTGGTCGAAGGTGTTAACAGGCTTAACCTAGAATTACTGGCTCTCAAGGACAGCTGCCGGAACACACCGTTAGGTGCTTGGCGACAGATTTTCTACTTGAGGGTGGTCGCTAGCCAGGCGAGCATTCGCAAAAATGCCCTTCCACCATGCGGTGAAGCTTAAGCCAGCGGCGGGATTCGAACCATGGACCTGCTGCGCGGCAGTCCATAGCCAAAGCCACTGAGCTATCATTGCTTCAATATCATTGTTTCAAAAAGTTTGTCCAAAAATAAAGAAACAAGTAAATGGAAAGTTGAAGTTCGGTGATTGGGCAACTAGAGGTATTCGAAAAAGTAGAGATTATTTGTTTGATCTGTTTCACAGGAAAAATTTAACATCTAGCAAGCAGTTTCAAGATTATCTTAGGAACTATTAAAAAAAATTAAGTTGTTCGCTTGTGTGCTAAATCTCTTTTTATCAGAAACAAAATTAGCAAGTCTTAAAATAAAACAAAAAGTAAAAACCATTTGGAAGACTATAAATACTGAGACTGGTAAAAACAAACCTAGAGATTCTACATAGGTATGTCTTAAATATTGATAAATATCGACATGTTTTTATTTTTATTCTGATGAATTGTTTTTTAATCTGATAAATTGTTAATATGAATCTTTTAGGTTTATTATTGGAATATGAAAAGCATGTACTTGTTAATAATACAGAAAATTGATTTTATTCGTAGAAATCGATTATTTATTTTAATTGTAGATTTTTGAAAATTCTATTATTTTTTAGCAAAGAAATATCGATTTTTATTTAATCGATTCTTTTTCATTAGTCTCACATCTCTACTTATCTTTGCTGATCGGTTCAGAATGACTAAAATGATGCTCTGAACGTAGCCTTGCTAGTTCATTCTCTTATGTTTCGACTTTTGGCTTGTTTGATTTGTTCATTCATTGTTTAACATTCACTCATGAAGCATTCCATTTAAGCATGACCACTTGTGGTAGGTTTCTACTTTTTTAGTAGATTTTAGACTTTATGGACTTTAATACAAATTGACTAGAGAAAAATATATAGTCATGTGCGTCTGCGTGATGTGTTTTTGGACTTCGTTTTGTTATGCATGAGTTAGTCAGTAAACTTTGGTAGATTTTGATGGGCTGGAGTTGTATCAGAGTTCCGTGATTTAATGAAAATGAAAATGAATACTTTTATTACTTTTTTTTATTGCTGATTGGTATGACCTTTGACCACAATCTCACCTGATAGTAAGGATAATGTGGTCGTAGGTGTTAAACAGGCTTAACCTAGAATTACTGCCTCCCGAGGACAGCTGCCGGAACACACCGTTAGATACTTGGCGACAGATTTTCTACTGGAGGATGGTCGCTAACCAGTCGGGCATTCTAAATGGTGAAGCTGGGCGGTGAAGTTCAAGTGCTAGGCGGCATTCGATCCATGGACCTGCTGTGCGGTAGTCCATAGCCAAAGCCACTGAGATATCACTGCTTCATTATTTATTATCCTCGAACCGTCCCCAAGGCAAGCTGGCTAGATGACATTTCTCCTGAGTGAGGTCGGCTTTGGAAAGTTCAAACACGCACAAATTGATAATAATTCTGCACGGCAGTAGTTCAAGTCAGAGATATCAATCATGGAGTATATTTTAAGGTCATCGGTATATAATAAATAAACAAGGACTATAAAGTTTGTTAATTAAATCGTTAATAAAAGAAATGAAAAGCAATGGGCCAAGATGTGAACTTGGAGTTCTCCAGATGTAGTTTGGGTAAAAAGCGAAAGAAAGCCTTTTTAGTGCTACTAGTTGGTTGCATCTAGTCAGGTATGATTTAATCCACAACGAGAATAAAGACCAGACCTGACCATCATATATAATTCAAATTGTTCAAAGAGTTTCGCAAGACAAGATAATATACTAATTGGGCGATAGTTTTCACATTGGGATCAATCTCCAGACTTAAAAATAGGAACAATTAGAGCTGTTTTCCATGCAGAGAGGAAAGTACATCTTTGTAGGGATGAGTTAAATATCTTTAGAAGAGGTGTACATAGTACTTTCCCACATTTTATGAAAGCTAGAGGAGGTATTCCGTCTGGATCAGATCCTTTGTTAACATCAAGCTTAGCAATTTTGCGGAGAATGTCTTCACGTGTTATCGTGACTGTGCTTAATACATTTATCGTATGACTAATTGATATTGTGTTATCGCAAATGTAAGAATCAGTGAACAGATTTATTTCTAATTCGATAAAATTAAATCACCATATTTCATTGTTAGGGGATTGGAATCAGTTCGTTTGTTGCTTTTAACATATGACCAAAAGTGTTTGATGTTATTGTCGTCTAACGATAAATCTACGGAATTAAAAAAGTTCGCGTAATCTCTATCTATAAGTTTTTTGCATCTAAGTCGTAGCATAGAGAATGTGTCATAGTCACAGGGATTTTCATATTTTTATTTGATAGTGGCGATGATATTTTAACTTATCAGCAAGACTGCACCTTAATGTGCGTGAAAACCAAGCGGGAGAAATATCAGAAGTATATTTCGTAAAAGAAGTATGTTTGGCTACTATTTTATTGAATTCTTTATAGAATTAGCTAATCATTGTATCGAAGTCATAAACGCCTAAAACTTTATCCCAGTTGACTAAGTCAATATATTCAAAGATGCCAGTAAATTTACTTTTATTTAAGTTTAAGTGTTGACTTTATTAGATTTCAACGGTTTACATGGCGTACCTATTTACTATAGCCATAGTCCCTATATCAAGAGTAAGCGAAGGGTGGTATCTATCATACAGCTAACTGATGGGATGAGCGCTATTAACTTGTAAAGATTTTGACGTGGCCAGAATGAGCTAGGGAATGCAATAGAAGAGCAATAGAGAAATAATATACATAAATACACAAAGCAAGACTGATTCCAATAAGAATTACAATATATAAAAAACAATGAGTCAAGGTGTCTTTATGAATTAAACAAGAGTGTTTAAAGTATAATAGCAATAGCAGTTCGTCGAAACACAGCATTTATTATCTCCTAACGACCAAAGTTTCTGAATCATATTTCTCTATTTAAGGTTATATTCGCCAATACATTCTCTGTCTGCTAATGATACATATGACTAAAATGGTATTATTCACGGCTTTCAAACTTTAACGGAGATAACATAATACAGCGATTATGTGGATAGTAAACAATATCGAAAATTTAACACATACACGAGAAAATTGGGCCGAACATAACACGCATTCTATAAATAATTTTTAGATAAATATCTTCATGGAATTTATAACTATCTCGCCTATTTTTCTTCATCGATAATAATATCCCAGTTGAGTGTAGTATTATTACAAATATTGCGATTATAATTCTGTTTAATAAATCAATTTTGATAATGAGCTTTATTTTCGTTTTTGACTTGTTGTTGTTTTGTTATAAAATAACTGTTTTACTATTAAAAGACTATTATTTGATATTAGAAGAGAAGACTAGTTGTTTGTTAAAAAATGATATGATGCATCAGACAATATTAAATTCATAATAGTTTATCTATATTATATACAAAATATCGGCCAATCTCACGAGACCTCGAAATTGGCGAGATCTCGCGGTGTTGTCATTCGTAAATTCGCGAGATCTCGCCTGGGCCCCAATCTCATGAGATTGCATTCTCTAGAATGAGCCTCACGCCATTATGGCAACACTAATTATAAATGTACCTTAAAAACTTTGTTTTATTTAAAACCATAGACCAAAGAGTAAAATAATATATACCAAAAGGAATTATTTACTTTAGATAGAAGTGACATCTATTATCATGTACAGAAACTACGACGGCATATTGCTCACCTATAGATACGTACGTATATGTACATATCTATATAATTTACCAGGGATGGGAAATGGGATATTTAAGTGGTTTTTATTAGGTGTGTACACAATAGTATTTTGAAACACTCACAAATAAATATAATGGTAATGTAGCAGGTACACGCCTAATAAAGTTCCACTCTAAGAATAAAATGAAATATTTATGTATATATTTTACTAGTTATTGGTTTTATTATGTTTGTGTTTATTATAATACCCAAATTCACACACACAACACTCGAGTCCTGTCTCAGATTGTCCAAGTAAGTTTTCGGAGGAACTTGATGCTCTACTCAAGGTAACTTTACTTGCCTTTGCACAAATGTATTTATTGTTATGGAATTCACACATAAAATGCAGGAAATTCACACAAAACTTATTCGACGCAAGCGCTCGCAAAACAGATCCACCATTATGTGATTTTGTGACGTTTGAGTTCATGACAGTTCATCAAAAATGGACAAATATAGGATATCGATTTAAAAAAAATCTTATAAATAACTGTTATTGTTTTAATTTAATTTTTGCATTTCTTATTCAATATTTTATCTACAGATATATACTTAGAAAATTGAAAGATTTTATATCGATGCGTTCAGTTTCAATAATCCTTACTACCTGCCATCTAGTGGGGACTTTGAAAACTTTTTCATTTCTGTACATACAGTAAGATGGTGCTACTAGCGCACAAAATCTCCTTTGAACTAAGCGTGACCCCCCTGACATAGATTTATAATAAAATTTTATTCACCATCCTTCACAATGTTCGACAATGTTCTGCTCCGATTTCATATTTGGTTTTTAAGTCATGAGACCTGTAATTGGCTGTATTACCTAACTGTAATGTATTCGTACCATAATATAATTATGTATCTATTGTAGTGCTGTTGGTCTAAAATAAATAAAATAATGTTGTTCTGTACTATACTGTAATGAGAGTTACATTTTTCAACTACAACTATCAAAAATTTAGATTTGTGACTAATTTTGTCTAAAGCCAAAGGCCGTGCCGCTCGCCTTCCAGTGCCAGTGTGGGTTTTTATTTAACGTTGCTGTAGAAATTCAAATTTAAAAGTGGTCACTCACGCTGTGTATGTACACACACTGTGTCGGCTGTGTGTGTTGTACATACACACTGTACTCGTTCACTCACTCATTCATTTCTTCAGTATTTTTCTGACTTCGTGTCGTTGGGTTGTGATTTGTGTTTTTTGTTTTGTGGATTTTGAGTGTAATTTCGTTCGTGTAGTTTGTGTTTATTAATGTATTTTAAGTGATTTACTTAAGACAGTCACAATGCCCGTGTTTCATACGAAGATAATTGAGAGTATCTTAGAGCCGGTTGCTCAACAGGTAAGTTATAAATTCCATGAAGATATTTATCTAAAGATTATTTATAGAATGCGTGTTATGTTCGGCCCAATTTTCTCGTGTAGGTGTTAAATTTTGCGGTATATTTTACTGCTAGCGATTACATCCACATAATCGCTGTATTATGTCATCTCCGTTAAAATTTGCAAGCCGTGAATAATACCATTTTAGTCATATGTATCATTAGCAGACAGAGAATGTATTGGCGAATATAACCTTGAATAGAGAAGTATGATTCAGAAACTTTGGTCGTGAGGAGATAATAAATGCTGTGTTTCGACGAACTGCTATTGCTATGTACTTTAAACACTCTTGTTTAATTCATAAAGACACCTTGACTCATTGTTTATTATATATTGTAATTCTTATTGGAATCAGTCTTGCTTTATGTATTTATGTATATTATTTCTCTATTGCTCTTCTATTGCTCTATGTTGCCACATTAAGCTTGGCCTGTTAGATATTGATAAACAACATAATAATTTTGGGGCTTTATTAACTGTGAAACCAATCAACCCTGTGCAAATTCCCGCACCTGTTGCACATGCATCTAATACCTTATCTACCTCGCAAGCTCCATGTTTAGAGGTTAATCATTCACTCTGCCAGATCATTACATCAGGTTTTGATGCAAATAAGAATGTTCTCAGGAACAAATTATAGTTCAAAGTTGCATATTTGCAGTTAGAGCACATACGCCTTGATTGAAGCATCCCTAAAAACAGCTAAGTCACATACCCACATTGTATTCTTACACTATTTTCAAAATACCCAAATGGTATAAATCACCTGAAGGATGTCAGTGCTGGACATATCACTCCCAAATAGAAAAACAAAAGAAAACCTAGATTTTGAATCATAATTAATAACTGATACCAACATCAAAATTAATATAAATAGCCTGTTTCTCGTCTACTGTTAGTTTTTCCACTGGATAGAGTTAGCATGACCTCTTAGCATCCATAGTGGACAATATTGTCCATTTCTACTGCTATTATTATCTACGATGCACAAGGGTCTAACAAAAGCATTGAAAATCATTTCAGAACTTGATGAACAAAATGTACTGATCTATGGTCGAATAACTAATCAACACAACAACAATATAATAGAACAATTTACTTCCCAAAAAAGTAGGTATTTGAATAAAATCATTGTAAGTTGCTGTCTTGCTATTATGAGAAAAGGCAGCCAGAGTTGTAAAATAATAGTGGTATGAAGCAACTCTAAAATAGTTTAATTGTGTTTAGCACATTTCTGTACTCTTTACTTGTTTATTAGGTTTATTAAAACAATTATTCTAATGAGACTGGTGTAGTCAATGTTTTGTTTGACACATTCATTGATATTTTTAAGTTCTATAAAAATATGATACGAAAAAAATTGTGAAAAGTAAAGTTGTATACATATGATAATATATCAGTATGCTATTTGTATTTACTATAAATTAGAGTATACAAGCAATCAATAGAGATATGATTACTTAATTGTTTTTTAATTAGTAAAATATAATATTGTGTTAAAGCTAGCAACTCCACTAATTGATATAAAGGGACAGCGAACCTATGTGATGTGATTATTACCGTAACTCTCTCCAAAGTAGGTACTTACTTTAGCCACTTTAGTGCTAGTTATTTCTCTGACATCATACATTTACATAAACCATCAACGTATGTGTCAAAGTTCATAATCTATGGCAAACAATTTAAGCCTAATATACACAACTGATTTACAATTTTGCATCATTGAGTAGTTCAGGCATGAAGTTTTTGTTTGACAGACCATTTGTATTGGTATGTGTTGTATTAGTTGTATTGATGATAAATTTAGGTGTGTCCATATAGAATTGCAATAGTGGTAGTTATAGTATATATACCAATGAGATCCTAAGGATTCAGACTTAAGAAGATTATTAAGGAGAACCTTGACTTATACTAAATCATTTCTTATGAGGCACCCGCTACTGGTATGTTGGTTGTCAAGTCAACCACTTTACCGGGTATATCCACCCCCCTCAGGAAGTCATAGTCATTCAAAAGTAACAAACACTATTGAAACAGAGGGAAAAAAACTCACCTGACTTTCCTATTCAAGCCTGCTAAATTCAAATTCAAAATCATTTAATGCATGAACATAGGTACTTAAAATGGTTAAGATGTAAATAAACCTTAATTGCTTCACTACATTCAACCCATTTAAGATGTGCAAAACAAATTGTAGAACATAAGAATATTTTATGTGTTAGTTATCCTTGTTTTGAATCAATACAAAATTCACATTGCAAACACAAGTAAATTAAATGTCAGTTATACATATAAATGCGCCAAAAATTAAAATGCAAATAATAAATAAAATTATGTCAAAACAATAGATTATATAAATTAATAAATGTTAGAGAATTACAATTAGTTGTCATAATTTCATTTTATTTTCATTCATAAATTCATTAATGGAATAGTAAAACTGAAATGCTATTTACTTATCTAGTAAATAGCATTTCATTTTGTATTTAAACACATTTATAAAATTAATGTCCTTAAGTGTGAGGATGAGCATTAACCGTGTGCATCATAGATAATGATAACAATTGAATTTCATTCATAAATGGACCATATCAGTTGCACATGATATGGTAGGGTTAAGACAGTATTTAGACATGACAGTATAATAATAGATAACACTTTATTGAGACACCCTAGAATAATTAATAAAGATAACAATATAAAATATGATTGAGGGTAACAATAGGCTGCCTATTACTGGAGGAAAAAATGTTACTAACAATACACAAAGTAAATCTCTATATCTCTTTGGAAAGTCAAGTGGGAAACAAATATACCTAAAAGCCAGTAATTTTGAGAGCCAGTAATTCTAGGTTAGCATGAACAACACCTTCAACCACATCTTCACTTACCATCAGGTGAGATACTGGTCAAAGACTAACCTATCTGGCACAAAAAAGACCACACAGTAAAAACATTGTAACTTGACAGACGAATTTACTAAAACCGGTTATGTGGTTCATTTATTATAGAAGTCAGAGCTAGGACAAGCGAAATTATAGAAAAAAAGTCCATCACAACAACTTACAATTTCCTTCTCAGAACTCATGTCCAAAGCGGAGCTAGTACGATTGAACTAACCATCTCTTAAGATCATGTATGCCACATTTTTAAAGGGTATTTTGCGAATTCTCGTTTGAGCTACCTTCAAGTAGTAAATTGTTCGCCATATATCTAACAGTGTGTCCTTGAGAGCCAGTAAATTACAGGCACCTGAGACTTAACAACTGTGTGTCTCAGGGTGAGGGGCGCAGTGCAGTTCATCGTGTTCCGTCACAATCCCATTAAAAAAGTATTATGCGTATACTTACTTCTTACCTATTCTGTGCGAATTCGCATCCACCGGTTAAGCAGTATTAAAGGTACGGGTGTTTGAAGAATGTGATGAGAGTGAAGATTGTATTGAAAAAATCATACGTTTTCGGAGATGGGACGAAATCTTTGAACTACAAAAATGAAAAAGCCGTGATGATTTCCTTCGTCACGGCAATTAGGGCAGGTGCGCGGCCTCGGCGGCATCCGCCGTGCAGGGCCACTGGCTATTTGCGGAGCCCTATGGACGCTGATTACTATTCTGTGGCTTCGTGGCCCTCATGCAGTCCTAAACCAACTGTTGAATAATGGGAGCTAAGGGAACAAAGGAACAGTTCCCTTCCTCCTATCGTGTTTTAATTAATCGTTTCATATGAGTGTTAGAGTATCATAGGAACAATAAATTAATGTGTTGTGTCGTTATGTGTGTTCTTATTGAAAAAGATATTGGGTATAAAGATAAAGATATTGCTTAAGATTATGAAATATAAGTAAATTACTGGATTATTTATACACAAAAATTCAAGATAGTGAACAGTTTCAGGCATTAGGGCATAATCACAAAAAATACCCCATTTTACTATCATGTTCAGAGGACCACCAGTGGTCCAATTTTATTATTTCTTATTAAATAATCTGATAGAAATTATAGAAAAATGACGGTTTTAATGTTGACTTCTTAACATATTTTGTTACAAGACTACCAATTTATGAGAGGAAAGAATTTAAGTCATGTGCAGGATAGAATATCTTTTGTTAGTTTAGAATAAAATGTTTAATTAATAACAAAATAAAAGGTGAATCACTAATTTTTATGATATCAATCTGATTTTATTAGTAACAAGTTACATTATTGATTTTAATGTAAAATAAAATCGGCCAAGTGCGAGTAACACTCGCGCATAAAGAGTTCCTTACCATTATCCATAAGAAGCATCTACAACATTAGACATTAGGTATATTATAACCAATTTTTTTAGGTTTCACGAAGGGTACGGGACTCTTCGTGCGCGAGTTCGACTCCGATTTTAAGTATTTGTTGTTATAGCGGCAACATAAATACATCATCTGTGAAAGTTTCAACTGTCTAACGACCACGGCTCATGAGATACAGCCAGATGACAGATAGTGGAGTCTTAGTAATGGAGTGTCGTTTTTACCCTTTGGGTACGGGACCCTAAAATGATAGGAGACCTAGACATACCCACATTTTACAAATTGTTGGAGCACAATATTGTATTTCCCTAGCGGGAATCGAACCCGCGTCCTTCGATTTCGCGTTGGATGCCTAATCCACTCGGCCACCTAGAAACACTCTTTAGAGCCGAAACCATGTGCTCCTATTGTTTGTAAAATGTGATTTTCGCTTAGGCTTCGTTCACACGGCATTGTCCTGCACGTTTTTTTGTAATCGTTTTTTTAACGTATAGTCAACCGGGTGTTCACATGGTAAATTTTTATTCGTGTAAAAACGAATAACCGCAGTTTCCACACAGTTGTCACAGTGAGTAGACGTCACTCGCCGCCAACAAAACAGAAGATTTTGGGTACATCCTATAAATCAAGAATCTGTGCGTACGATCACATTTGAAAAATTATTCGAAAATCTAAGAAACGATGAAAAAATGTTTTTAATTAGGTACTTTCGAATGTCTATTGAAAGTCTTGAAAAGTTATTAACTCGACTGGAAAATTCAAACTATTCGATAAAAAACGTATGACATCGTGTCGTGTGAAGGAGACAAAGCTGTACCATATGCCACTGCGAACCAGAGAGTTGAAATACTTAGAGTTGTTATATCCGAACACCACTGCTCTAAAAGCTTACTAGAATTTACCTATATGTACATACCTATGTACATGTATAAGCAGTTTGTAATGACAAGGAAAGAACGTTCAAATATTATGCGTCATATCTGTTCTTAGAAAGAGATAAATAAGCAATTCGTGTTACCACCGAACCGCCACGAGACGTTCCGATCACCATATGCTGCATCTCTTTCACTCTCTCACACCAAACGATACACATATCTCGCTCATCCATTTCATTGAGATTCGGTCCAAATATAAAACAAAATAACGATATTTTCTATTTCAACAATAAAAGCAATAATTACGCGTGAAATAAAACAGTTTTCTTATCTCTCACAGTGCCTGTATAATTGGTGCAGAGTCTAAAGACACAAGGAAGGTGTATTGTCCACAGATTAAATCAGAAAAACACGATTAGCGGCGATGTATTCACCGGACGCTCGGAAGTGCTAGACTGGTAGTGACTCAGGCGATTACCCTGAATTCGTCTAGTAAATATGGAGGACAAACAACTGATCTACAGGTAAAAAAATCTTAGTTGCGAACCGATTACGTCAAAGTTCATTCGATTTGCTTGACAAGTCCGTTGAGTATGCGTTTAAACGTATAAGCGGTACACGTTTTTTGGCAGTATAATCGACGTGTGAATGGATCTATGTACGTTGTATGGCCACTATTTATACGTTAACACGTATACTGCAAAAAAACGTGCAGGACTATTTAGAAAAAAAAAGCTAGATATGTATACATACACCTTAATGACATAAATAATTGAATCTTCTCAGTTTTGGAAGAGCAAACAAGGGAGAGTATACGAAGCTTCTCACGCATCCTCCCTCTTAACTACTGCCTAATTGCCGATGTGTGCAATGATTCGAAGAAAAAAGTAAAATCATTGGATGTGTGAGTGTACGGGCTAAAAGGAAATGAACATTTACAAAGCGGATGTCTGCGAATGCAACGGAAATAGAAATGTAACGAGCTCCTTTCCCCCACGAAGGGGTCTTCATCGTATATTGTGGTTCCTGTATTATTGGGTACTCGTACTTAAATATATGTCACAGATTAACGATAGGTTATATTGTTGACTGAACTTAATTTTTTTTTTTATTTTAGCTAAGTGTTTGACCACAATATCAACTGTTGGTAAGTGATGATGTGGTTGAAGGGGTTCACAGGCTTAACCTAGAGTTTCTGGCTCTCAAGGACAGCCGCCGGAACAAACCATAAGGTGCTTGACGACAGATTTTCTACTTGAGTGTGGTCGCTAGCCAGGCGGGCATTCTTAAAATGCCCTTCCATCATGCGGCGAAGCTCAAGTCTGCGTCGGGATTCGAACCATGGACCTGCTGCGCAACATTCCATAGCCAATGCCACTGAGCCATCACTGCTTCAAACTTAAATATTTATTGAGAAAAGAGTCCGTCTTGGTGCGTGCCAGCAGCGCAGCGTTAGATATTCTTTCTCATAACAGATGCGAAAACTAATGTTGAAGTGTCAAGGGCACTGTAGCTAGTGAAATTACTGTGCAAACGAGACATGATAAGTAACGTCTGGCAGTGACGGAGTGCAGTGCAGTGTCAACTAGAACTAGCATTGTGACACTGCATCTGTAAGAGACAGGCTGGACCACTTATCATGAGGTGGGTGGTTTATCCATGTCACCATTTCATAACATAAAATGTTAGCGTACATAATTGGTACATAAAATGGTAACATTCTATCCCGGCATCCCAAGGGGAAATCCCCGATATATACAATACAATATATCCTGTGAAAATTTCAATTGGCTATTTATTATAGTTTTAAAGATACACACACATACCGGGCTTTAAGGCCGGCAACGCATCCTCGAGACCTCTGGTGTTGCGGATGTTTGTGGGCGACGGTGATCACTTACCATCAGGTGAGCCGCCTGCTCGTTTGCCATAAAAAAAAGCCACTCAAAGGTAGGACGGACGGACAGCTGATTGTCTTATACATAATATTTTTAGAGTCTTAGTAAACTACATAAGGTCCCGTTTTCTAGTACGGACATTTCAAAGTGGAGTAACTTTTTTAAGCGCTCGTAGTAAACTTTGCTTAGCCGTTCCTAACTGATCAGCTAAATTAAGCAACGTCCCCGCGGTCTTGGTTTGGATGGATGACCGCTGGTGACATTACTACTGAGCGTGCACGCGCTTCGGAGGGCACATTAAGCCGTCGGTGTCGATTGTTGTCTTAGGATGGCAGTCATTTTAAAACCTGCAGCACCTAACGGTGTGTTCCGACAGCTGTCCTTGATAACCAGTAATTCTAGGTTAGCCTTAACAACATCTTCGACCACATCATCACATCAGGAGATAAAGGTCAAAAGCTAGCCTATCAGCTATATGTATTAAAATAAAAACTATTCTAATAACTAGTAATAGTCCGATCTACATTTACTCAATAGTTAGATGAGTTCGATGACTGGCAGTGCCGTGGGCTGAGCTAATAACGGTGTCATCAAGGAATGATGCCATCGGTGCGGTGTCGTCATGCACTGCCAAAATGGTAACTTATCACTTCTGTATTTGGCAATTTTAGATAATGGATTGTATTCGCATCTGTTCACGCCCTCGCAATCCCATGCTACCGTGCGTGGTGCTCGATTCTGACTAGGGGGCCAACTACCATCTCTTATTTCTAAATATGATTACCAGCTCTATCGTGTGCTAAGCGAAAATCATATTTTTACAAATTATTGGAGCACAAAATTTTTTGCCCCGGGCGTTTAGGCATCTGGGGTGAAATCGGAGGACGCGGGTATGATTTCCGCCCGGGGCATAACATTTTGTGCTCCAATCATTTGTAAAATATCCATCTCATAATTCAGTCATACAGGGCCGGCTAGAAAGTTAGGTGGATTTGAAAAAAAAACATTTAAAAAAGCATTATGGGTGGGTTTGCCATAATCCCTACACTTAGCAGGTGGCTCGGGGATCGCAGTGTGAGATATCAGTTCATTAGAAAGCGCTGCTGCCCACCTCCTGGTGTGTTACCCTTAGTCTCCACTTGCGACACCCACGGGTAGAGATGGGGGTGTGACTTTCTGGCCCGGCACTCCACGGGCAATCCTTGAGAACCAGTGAAATTACAGGCACATTAGACATCCAGGCAAATCCTATATGCCAAACAAGAAAGGGGCTAAACATATTATGTGTCCTTTATCACTAACACAACACGTGAAATCTGGGCATCTCATTTGCCCGAAGCTATTTCTGCATAATCGATGGCTTCTTCAACACACCACAAAGCATTCAAATAAGACTAAAAAACATCGATGTGCACTGCTTTATTTCAGGCCTTTGCTCTTTTCGTTGTAAATTTACGCTCGTTTTCAATAAATAAGCTACCGTGCGGAAATTAATCAGGTCCAGGACTAATAAAGTAATGTTTACGAGATGACTTTCGTCAAGAATTTGGCCCCAAATTTGGTATGTGTGTTCAAAGAAAACCACATTTCAGTGGCCAACCAATAAAGTAGGGGCGGGGAGGTGATTTTATTTATCTCGTCTCATGTGTTTATGTTTGCCTGGTACCTTATAGTTAAATATACCTTATATATAGGGTTATTGGTAAATGACTATCAACCTTTTAGGGACAAAAAATTTGAGATGAATAATTTTTTATTTTGAAAAAAAAAAATGTTATATTTTTTTCTGTTTTAATGCCTACTCCGAGCCAAGAGCGCCCGTTGACTACACTGGACCGCGCAGTGCTCCTTTTGAATAGAGTTTTGAATTGTTACATCGAGCAAAGTTATAAAAAATATGAAATACTACATTTCAGGCACAAGAGATTTTTGACATCAGGTGGTCCTGTTGTTTATTCCGTTCAAAACGCATAAAAAAAGTTTTGTCGCTTTATTACATGCGGGCCGTTTTCCGTTTGCTTGAGCGCGAACGGAGCTATAGATAAAAAAAAAATGTATTAGCAAAATATTGTATTTATCTTACAAAAATTCACCTTAGGTGTACTGCTCCCCATACATTCAGAAAATAACAAAGTCCAATCCACTTTCTACCATAGCGTGGAATATACCAAAAGTTGCGTCTCCGGCAGCGCGCTACTACTAAATAACAAAAATACACTGGCTCAATAAGTACTAAATTTGTACTGTACTAAACTGTTTTTGATTCAAATTTATAATAGCTTTTACGTTAGTTAGAACATCGTAAGCTAAGTAATATTTCTAGAAAATTACACCGAGAGGAAAAATTATAGTCATGTCCGGGATTCGAACCTACGCCTTCCACGCTATAGCTGATGGTTCGAATGTCGCACATAACCCACATGGTCCTGTTTTGACGAACAAAACCCTTAAAATAAGAAAACAATGGTAATGAATAATGAATCAGAGTTATTCAGTTCGTTCCACATTGTAGCACTCGTAAATGGCTCAATCTATATACTCGCGCAATTCAATAGCTGATGGGATATGATCATCGAACCGAAAACAAATCGCTTTTCAATGGCGAACCGATAAAATTATCGTTAACATTTTTGTTCCACAAAACAAACGTTGCCTGGTGATATAATTCAAAATAGTTCCAATTTTAAACACATGAGTCACGTTTTGTTACTGGCCGGTTGTTTGTAATCGTTAGTTTACGCGCGTTGTGTTGGCGCCTGAATTTAAAATTGGAATCGACTGGCTTCGTTTCGTAACTGCTCCTGCCGCCCGTGTTTTGTTTTTATTTTTGTTTTAATGAAGACGGACGGATGGGGCGGGTGACGAACGCTCGATGATTTGACGAAGGAGATGACTCATGCTTGCATGAGACCAGCAGTGGTTAAACATGTGGCTAAGATCCAGCACAGCGCTGTCAAGATAATTCTTGAATGAATCTCTTTAACAAAATAGAAAGACATATTGTAGCACGTATAAATATATCTTCCTAAACAAATACATACATACTCAATCACGCCTTTTTCCCGTTGGGCTAGGCAGAAACCATAGATATAATAAACCATACCTCCCTTTTTCGCTTCATTTACACGCATCAATCCTTTCATACATAAGTCGTTGTAGGGTACTCTTGACCCGGCCTTTTTTTCAGAACGTCTCTTAGCATACAAAGGGCAAAATAAAACTTCTGTTGTGTTGTGGTGCACAGGGAATTTTGCGAATGCCCGCATGGCCGCAGAAAACCTCTCGCTTAGCGCCTAGCGGTTCGTTCAGAATTTTGACAGCTGTTCTTGTGATCCCATCCGCATTCTATAGGCTACGTCTGAACCATCTTCGATTATAATGTAGATTAGGTACCAACATCTGAGTGCTCGAAGACTAGCCTGTTGCAATACTAACAAAGTCTGCAGCAACACACTACTCACATCGAAGTGAGTTGTGGCATGCTGCGCATTAGACGAATTTTACGCAATAGACATCCAACAGGATGATCCCAGGTATGCTCAGCGCAGAATAATGGTAGGGCAGGATGAAGAGATTTCCCTCAAGCATTATACCCTCGTGGGGCGCAGGGCTAGGATTGGATCCCCCCACCATATCCCTGTGGAAGAAGAGAAAATACCAGAAGGTGGACAGCAGCGCTTTCTTGAAGAACTTTGATCCCCAAGACGCCTGCCAAGCGGAGGATTATGGCAATCAGAGGAGGGTTGCCACAATGCCCCTGTTGAAGGAGGCCTTGGACAATAGCGGATGTTATGGCTGTTGATGATGATGAGGATCAAGAGAACAATTAATTTGATGCAGGATTTTTATGTGTTTGTCATTGGGTTTGTGATCAGTCCCAAAGCTATGAGTAACTCAAATTGCACCTATAGTTAACTAGTAAAGGGGGTTGGTGGTCGGCAGTGACTCGTCACCTTTATAATGTGATTTATTACCCCTCATATACTCGTTCACTGGATGACTGGCAGATAATACCCCAGCATTAAGTCCTTCTTTAATACGTGTGTTTGTGCAATGAATATTTAAAAAATATATATAACGGTTAAGCCACTGCTCCTCGTTGCCTTTTTATTTTAATTAGGTATTTCTGTAAATTGAAAAAATAATTCCAATGAATATATATATGTGCCAATTATAACCAGGGGACAAATTATAATAATATGGGGGATATACATATAATTTCTTCTCTCTGTAGGACTGTGACCAGTGTTTTTTTTTTAATCTTATTGATATCGCGTGCTAAACGAAACGAACAAGACATATTACAATATTTTTAGTGTACAACATTGAGTACCACAGAGGTGAGACCTCTTATGGGAATGGAACCCACATCTACGACGCACGCTGTCCCCTGTTAAGAGGATTACATACCGCGTACTTCTCCAAACAAAAAGAAAAAGCTCTTAATATTGCCCGATTTCGGTGATTTTTGTGTTCATGTATTGAACTTATTTTATATTTAGAAAACTGGAATAAATAAAACGTACAAGCCATCCAATGATATGTTCAATACGTGAACACAAAAATCACCGAAATCGGCCAATATTAAGAGGTAGAAAAGAGCTTTTTCTTTTTGTATGGAGAAGTACGCGCTATATAATCTTAAAGTAATTAAATTAGAGCATATAATTTCGGATTAGTCGAGCGATCCTCGATATCCCAGTGGTTAGGGTGTATTTGTGAGGCAATTGTCATACTAAACACATTATCTGAGAAAAATTCTAAAAATTCCAAAAATCTATTACCGTTCCAAAGATATTTATTACTAGAGCCAGCCCCGGCTTTCAACGTTTATTAAAAAAAAATAAAAAACTAACAAAAATAAATATTGAGATAATGAAGGATTCTAACGTTTAACAAATCGTGTATCTATAAGTAGATAATTTTTAAACGGGTTTTAACTTTTTTAATTAATTTGTATATTTTTGTGTTATTTTCCGATACGGACTGAGAACGCAGGTTTACTATTAAGGTCCCGTTTTCTAGTATGGCATCCTAAAATTAGCTAGTTTATATTTAAACTAGCTAATTTTAGGGTGCCATATATATATATAATGCTACGATAATATAGCGGGGAAATTAAAATCAGAGAGCAGACATTTCTCGGACAGTTGCTAAAGCACAAACCTTAATCAAAATGAAATCCTTTTCAAAATCTTTGTCTGGACTCACAAACATTCTAACTACAGTATTCCAATGTTGTCTTAGGTTTTCGCAATTATTACACGAAGTAATTAAACAACTTTATAAGGGTCCTTTTCAGAATGTCCTAATAAAGTTTCGGGTTGCTATGCAACACACAAAATAACACACACATATAATAAATATGTTCTGGGTAGTATAACCGGAACTTACTCAAACATTCTGAAACATGCCCTAAACGGTTTAAATCGCGTATTATATTTTTGTCCCGTTGTTTAATATACTATTATTTTTGTCCCGATGCATGATACAAAAATAATGATAGATATACGCGATTTAAACCGTTTAAAGTTGTTTAAATACAGTATTCCAAGTTTACGACATAGCTGTGTTCAACATTACACAGCTCCGTAAAGAAGTTCGATATGATTTTATGTCTCAATAGAGTGTAAAAGTTACCTGCCTGCTGTCATCCACCAGATGGTCGACACCCACGGTTGGCCGTGGCCATATTTACTATACGTGACGAAATAGAAAAATACAAAGTTACACTGCTATATTATATGTATAATCAAGCAGTAATAGCTGAGCAGTAATAGGTATGGACTGCCGTGCCGCCGGTCCATGGTTCGATAACCACCGCCCGCCGGCTTGGAGGAAAAGCATTTTGCGAATTCTCGCCTGGCTAGCTACCACACTCAAGTAGAAAACATGTCGCCAAACACTTATCAGTGTTTGTCGGCAGTAGTCCTTAAGAGGAAGAAGTAATTATGAAATTGTATGTCTCAGTGTGATTTGCTCAGTGCAATTCGCCACTTGTGACGAACTGAAGAAGGACCGTTTAACGTCAGGTGGGCTTTGTGCGTGTTCTGTCTCAATTCCATTAAAAAATTCTATATCTTAGCATAGCATTGTTTTCATATACGAAGAAGAATTAACGGGTCTTTTCGTGCACATAATTATATCAAAAATGTCTAAACAAACATTTTTTTTTAACTTTTAGTGACCCTTGTAGTGAGTGTAACTCAAAAAGGACTTCACCGATTTTGATGAAATTGAAATGGGACCACACTACAAGCATCAGCATTCAAATAAAAAAAAAGAATTATCAAAATCAATTTAATTATCGCCTAGTGACAGACGGACAGTGGAGGAGTCTTCGTAATAGGGTCCCAGTTTTACCTTTTGGGTATGGAACCCTAATAAACATAGAATTGTTTTCGTTAGCAACTATTAGGAGAAACAGAATGGTCAGCTTTTAGGTAATCCAGAATTCCTAGAACATTAGCTTAGCTCTTCAGATAGTGTAAATACTTCACGGAGTATTTTACGAGTGTTATGCTAATATGTTATGATGCTTATGAGTGTTATTCTTATGCTGATAGATCGTCGGAATAGAATCCACAAATAGCTAAGGAAACGTGTTTTTTATTCGGCAAACTGACGAAATTTGCGTGGGTAGTTGCAAAGGAGTGGATTCGTTTCTACAACGCGGTCGGACCCGCTTGCAATAATGAAACCTCACGTCCTATATTTTATTCTTATTTTATTATTTATAGCTGAAAGGCCAGCCTTTGACCACTATCTCACTTGACGGTAAGTGATGATGTGGTCGAAGATGTTTTTCAGGCTAACCTAGAATTACTGGCTCTCATGGACAGCTGCCGGAACACACCGTTGCGACAGATTTTCTACTTGAGGATGGTAGCTAGCCAGGCGGGCATTCGCAAAATGTCCTATCAACATTTATTTATTTATTTTTTTTATTTATTTATTATTAAAACAATACATCTATCCTTACAGGTTATGTCCTAATACAATAGAGTAGTTATCAATACACGATTTCATCAATATATAATTACAGGTTTAGACAGAGGACTTAGAATAACAAAAATAGTACATTGTAGCCCTTACGAACTCGCTCTGAGAACAGTTAAATATATCAATGTTTTCCGCCACCCGATTAAGGGCTCGTATAGTGGTAGTCAGTGGTGCTTTGTTGAGCAGGTTAGTTTTTCCGCGAAGTACTTCGAACAAAGGTGGCTGCCTGCGCCGTTCCACGTACTCATCTGGCACGCTCAGCCTCATCATTTCTAAGATGGTCGGATTGGTTGTGATACCCCGGAACACCTTAACCACATACACCGAAAGCGCCACATCTCTTCTTATTTCCAACTTGTTGTAACCAACCATGCCCAAAACGAACAAAGTTGGATACATCAAGGGATAGAACGGGTAGACGCCATATCTCTTCCAGTACAGGTATCTAGTGAACTTGTTCTGAATGCGCTCTAACATTAGACTATATTTAGCTTCATAAGGAGCCCATACCGAAGCCGCGCTCTCCAGCTGGCTTCTGACTAGAGACTCGTACATAGCTGTTAGGGCCTTATAGTTCTTAAAACCGTTCGCTCGGCGTAAAATAAAACCTAGATTTCTATACGCCTTTTTGCAAACATTAATTATGTGTACTCTAAACCTCAACTCTGAATCTAAATGAACCCCAAGATCCCTCACTGATTCCACTCGCTTCAACTGCGTTTCTCCAATCTTGTAGTTGTATTTGAGTGGTGCAGTTGCTCTACTGAATGTTATTATGGAACATTTTTCAACGTTAAACTGCAATTTGTTCAACTGACACCACTGGGCTACATTATCCACGTCTTTTTGAAGACGTATACAGTCTCCCTCCTCTTTTATTGATAATATCAATTTTAGATCGTCCGCAAATAATAGACATCTGGCTTCTGTGATGACTTCCGGCAGGTCGTTGATCATTACTATAAATTCTAGCGGCCCCAAATTACTACCTTGGCTTACTCCTGTCCTCGTGAAATACGGTTCCGATTTGTATCCCGCGTACTCAACATACTGTTGCCTGTCTTTCATGTAGCTCGCGAAAAACTGCAGCAGTTTGGTTGTGCAGCCGATCGTCGCCAACTTTGTAAGTAGGATGTCATTGTCGACTAGGTCGAATGCTTTTTTGAAATCGAAGTAGGCGACGTCGACTTGAACCCCTGAGTCTACATTCGGGATCATGTAAGCCATGGAGTTAAGGAGATTGCTGGTTGTGCTGCGAGCCGGTCGAAACCCGTGCTGAGCGTCTGAGAGATGGGCCGACATTTGTTGCTGCATACTGTGCTGCATTGCCGACTCGAACACTTTTGCTGGAGTAGAAAGCTATAACGCCAGCTATCCTAAGGCAACAACCGGGACCGACGACGGCTTAAAGTGCCCTCCGAAGCACGGAAGCGCTCAGTAGTATGTCACTAGCGGTCACCTCATGACCGCGGCCGACGTTGCTTTACTTTGCTGATCGGTTAAGAACAGCCAAGCGAACTTCGCTACGAGTGCTTCAAACTAAAAACTTAAAATATCAAAAACTTTTTTTATAATGTAAATTGTCATCCTATACAGACCTGTTCAGTTACGAAGGCGCGTGCCTCCACAGTAAACTATTGATACGTACGAGTATACTTCTTTTGTACGCTACGTCTTAGTGTGCGTGTAAATGCTAACAATAATACACACATAGAGTATAACAATAATACCAAAAAAAAACAGAACCGACTTCCACACTGAAAAGTATGATGCAAATAAAATGTAGATTATAACACCTAATTAATTGACAAAACACCTATTTAATTAATTAATTAATGATTTAAAACACCGAACTCACATTAGCTTGGTCCGACTTCCACAAGTTATTTCATAGTTACAAATTTACGACAGAAAAAAATATAGTCATGTGCGGGATTCGAACCCTTGTTTGTTTAATTTTGTAATGTAATTCGCCTAGCAGGCGTTATTGCAAACTTAACAATATTAAAAACATTTCCAACTTTTCAGTGTGGAAGTAAGTTCTTTTTGTTTTTTTTTTTACTCGTTTTAGTAATAAAGACTGCTTACTTATAAGATCACTCACTCGCCTAAAATAGTGTTCATCGCCGACAATAACAAATACCATTAAATCGCCTATATATGCGAATAAATGTTTCGGTTAATTGACTATAACTCATTAACTACTCAACCGATTTTGATGAAATTTTGTATGGATTTCCTCGGAGATATAACCATTCCAAAGAATTTTGAAAATTGGTCCTTATCGGTCGTCCATGGGGGAGAAATCGGTGAACATACATTAAAAAAATAACAAAATACACATACTTTCCACATAGAACCTCCTCCTTTTTTCCTTTAGTCGGTTAAAGATATGATCGCTTGGGTAGACAGTAGTAGTTGCAACTTCAGTCAAAAATATGGAGGAGCGCATTCTTCAGGGCATTCTTCAGGTTAGCTGTGGCGATTTCGAAGCTCGTTATTGACTCTAGCACGTCATGGATTATTATGTTTTTGGTTCTGTCTATGTGATTTTGGCACCAAAACCAGTCTATATACTTGATCCTTGGCATTTATGTACGTAAGTTATGAATACAATTGTGTTAAAGTATTTTTTATGCAGTTTTAGGGTTTCATATTGCAATACTTTTAAATGTCAGTGCGCGGTCTGTCACACCGTCCATATTTGACGGGTGTATAGTTCCTATTATACAATTGGTAATTACTAGGTTTAGGCCTAATTTCACCATACCATGTTTGTTTACGCTAAATCAGGCATTAGCTAATGAGTCTTTAAAAATAACAGAGCTGTTAAATCAGTCTACGTTCTATGAAGTTAACTGAATTAATCATCCATTAACAGTTGGTGGGACACTCGGTTCAGTTAACAGTCCGTTAAAAGGATTAACAGGGCGTCAAATAAATAACAGAGTATGGTGAAACTAGGCCTTAGCAAGAGTTCGTCTGAGTGAGTACCATCGTAGTGACAGATATTCTGCCTCCATTCAGTATCCAATCAAACATTTGTGTTTAGGCGTTAAGGGCGCTCTATTAAATTACGTACGGAACGAGAATTAACGTCTTAGAGTAACGAACAGAGTGTAATGATCAAGTCGAAATCGTTTATTCATTATAGGTGTTTACAACGCCCTTAAAAAAAAAGAAATATTCTACATAGTACTGACATGTTCAGCAAAAAATAAATGTATAGAGCCACTGCGAGAAGAACGGGCAAGAAACTGGGGCCCATTCTTTTAAACGCCCTTTAACAATGTGTTACAACTTTCAAACTATGTAATACAATTATTACAATATTTGTATAAATTACATAGGCGACAGGCGATAGCTCGTCAGAGGCGGGATTGTCCAAGCATTTTTGTCGTTTAAGTAATCACAAAATGTGTAGTAGGATTTCAAAATCAAAATGTTTTTCACGTTGAATTTTCCTTCCTTTGTGAGTATGTATATTTGGGAACTTTATTATAAAACCGCACACAATTACCTAAAAAGGACCTCTTGTTTGTCTTAGCCAATCTGTAGGCTGTTGAGACCGACGATGCCATCCGAAGCACGAAAAATTCGTTCGAGATAATATCTACTGGATCATCATATCTGTGTTGTCGCGTCGCAGCAGCCTTGACCTACAAAGGGACGCGAGATATGACACGAATGCACGATGCAAACGTGTGCCGGTGGGCGTTAGTGATGCAACACTGTGTACTCGCTGATACCGGTTTTATAAACAAACTTAATTGAAATGGCACTATAAACAGCAATATGTGTGAGTGAGAGGTAATGATTTTCGGCACCATTTTAGATTCGTTTCATTATTAAACCAGGTTATATCATAGTATGCCCCGGAGGTGCCGGGTCAGAATTGCGCCTCCCCATATCAACCCATGGGTGTTGTAAGAGGCGACTAAGGGAAAAATACTGGAAGGTGGGCGGCAGCGCCTTCTAAAAATCTGCCAACTTACACTGCGATCCCCAAGACGCCTGCCAAGCGTGAGAATTATGGCAAATACCCCCTTGATAGGGGAGGCTGTGTTCTGCAGTGGACGATCCGGCTGTTACAGTACAGTATATCATAGTATTAGTTTATATTGAAGCGCTCGTAGCGAAGTTTGCTTAGCCGTTCTTAATCGATTAGCTAAATTAGGCAACGTCCGCCGCGGTCAGGAGTTGGATGCGCTAGTGACATTACTACTGAGCGTGCACGTGCTTCGGAGGGCACGTTAAGCCGGTTGTTATGTTAGGATGGTAGTCATTATTGCATGACGGTAGGGCCTTTTGTGAATGCCCGCCTGGCTAGCTACCACCCTCAAGTAGAAAATCTGTCGCCAAACACCTAACGGTGTGTTACGGCAGCTGTCCTTAAGAGACCGTAATTCTAGGTAAGCCTGAACATCTTCGACCACATCATCACTTACCATCTGGTGAGAGAGTGGTCAAAGGCTAACCTATCAGGCATAAAAAAAGCCGATGCCCAAGCCGGCGCGGCGCGGCGGTGGCGATCGAACCATGTACCTGCGGCATCGCAGTCCATAGCTTGTACCGCTCGGCCATCATTGCTTAAAGAAGTTTCCTTCAGTATCTAATTCACCGTGAAAGAGAGTTGGCAACTCTACAGAGGTGTTTAGTTTACCGATCGTCAGCTGTTATTTATAAGTATGGCGTTATTTCGTAACGGAGAACATTCAGGGTCACCGTTAAAACAACGTCGGTCTGTTTGTTTGTAATATTCATATAACAACACTACGCATTAGTGAAGGATAGTTGGAGAATGAAACGAGGTTTTAGAGTGCTCAGTTGTCAAAGACGTATCTAAAGAACATGAATGAAGTGGAGAGATTGATGATTGTCAAAAAAACAAAAAAAAAAAACCAATAAATGAAAACCGACTTCGACACTCAAAAATGTGAAATGACTTGTCGAAGTCGGTACCATGTGCACAATATTGTGATAATAGGTACTTTGAACTATCATGGTACCGACTTTAACAAGTTATTTCACACTTTTGAGTTGAGTTACCTAAAAATGGAACCGGCTCCAAAAAATTGTTACGGGGTCTATCATAAAAATTAATTAGTAAGGGATCTAGAACTTCTAAAACTTCTTAGGTTTGTGTAAGTTTGTGTTTAATAATTGTAATCGTTGGCACGGGTATCCAGAGCGGTCATGCTCACAGAAAGGTGTAGTCTAGCGGCGGTGTTGTGTGTCGGGTCGTCATCTCCCTCAAGAATAGTTGAGGAAGACGATAGGTGGCAGATGCGTCAACTCGGGAACGGGTGCTGCTAGAGGTCTGCTCTGGATGCTAGTGATAATGACTTTATCGGAAAAAAACAACTATTTTTTTATGACTGTTCCCCCTTAGAATGTTGCATGTTTCCTATTTCTTGTTTAACATACAGAGTCACCCCGGCGTCGTGTGGAGTGTAGATTTATAAAATAAAAACCGGCCAAGCGCGAGTGGGATTCGCGCACGAAGGGTGCCGTACCATTATCTGTAATCTTAAACAGCGAAAACGTCTTTTATTGTACGGCAGCCCCCTTAATTAATTATTTTAATTAATTATATTTTAAGCGAACATAAAACTAAATATTCTGTGAATAGTTAAAGCGTGTACCTGTCACCGGTATAGACACCACCGGTCTATAACGGTGACTACAACGGCGCTAGGTTTTTAGGTTTCAAAAACATTCAAGTTGTTTATTTTTTGGATATAGTTTCCTGACCATTTGCCAAACCTAATACAGTAGTTTGTGTCATCTTAGGTGCTTGCTGAGGTAGAAATTTAGATATTTGTCTTTGCGAAAATTATCTCACGAAAATAAAATTCAAGTTGAAAATTTGTCTTTCATGATAATAATAAAGTAGTATTAAATGTACATATGTATTTTGTGTTATTTCTCTCCACGGGAATACTGATATTTAACCAGTACCTACTATGGCGCCTAAACGGTTTTAAAAGAATATTATAATAGTTCAAATGGGTGTTACTAGTTTCAGGTCACTGGTATCCGTTGTACATAACGTTTTGTGTCGAATTCATCCATGGAATTAGAAAATATATATATATTTATTCTAGAACACCCCGTAAAAGCCACAAAAGAAAAAACAAGTTATTAGATTTTACGTCTTAAATATTATCATAGATTAAAGAAACACTATTCTGAATTATATTTCGTACCTACAGAACGAACGTATGTGCTTATTTTTGCAGCGTGTTTATTTTTGGTGTTGCCATGCATGGAAATGACACAAATTTATAGTGTCTATTTTCCATGCATGCACAATATTAAATATGTGAACCCTAATGATTAAAATATTTTTTTGAAGCGTTGGTAGCATAAAAACCAAAATTTTTAAAAATCTAAAAATTCCATGGTCTTAAACAGCACAAAATTCACTAGCTAAAGTAGGTATATTATTCATCTTAATATCCAAGAATTGTACTGTTGACATAACCTCCGTGATAAACCTGAATTTAAATAAGTAGGTACACATATTCTGAGCTGGTCCAGTGCAACTGCGAACGTGCTATGTCGCACCGAGTGCCCTTGACCCAACACTGACTTATTGATATCACAGGTATATACAATGCTACGCGTACCAATATGAAATATCCGATCATGCTAAGAATATAATTGCACCTTATATATCATTTTTATAATTTAATCAAATCGGTCCAGCCAGTTTTGAGATACACTCCAATAACTGAAAAGTGTTTTCCTTTCTTGATGATTGCAAGGGACACTGAAATGGGTATTTTTTTTACCGAAAAATGGAATCGTTTTCAACATTCAAAAGTGTGAAATCACTTGTCGAACAATATTTTGATATTACGTACTTTTGAACTATGTTAAGACCTCCGAAGATGCTTCGTATAGAATCGAAACTAGTCGAATATTCTTCCGGTTAGGCTGCGTGGCGTTTGTGACGTCACGCAGGCTTAACAGGAAAATTAGGCGGATTTTTTACTAAATATATTTTTATACTTTTGTAAGCGTTTTATTTAAATATTATTTTATGTTTTCTTATGATATTTTTAAAAATATTTGCTATTGTTTAATAAATATTATTAATTTGCTGTCGGTTTTTTTACTTTTTTCATAAATTTATTCTTGTTCCAATAGACTGGTAGGAACGGAGCACAGGTTTCCACAGCAATGTCTCTTCATGCTTTCACCCTGATTTTCTTAAGTAGATAGATTTATAACTCTTTGTTGTACACACAATATGGTATGGTCAAGTGTTACTATGGGTGGCCTTATCATTAATCGCGATATCTTCCAGGCAACCTTTGAATGGAGGGGAAATATAGGAGTAATTAGACGGGGGTGCATTAATTTAATATAAACAGTCCGGTTGAACAAACTTAATTAAGTCTTAAATATTTTACAAAATTACAAATGTACGGGAGGAAACATTTAAGTCATGTGCAGGATTCGAACCCGCGTCCATCCACCCCTTTAGCCGTGGTATGCTCTAATCCAATTGAGCTAACATGACAATGAGTTCATAACTCAAATTTTTCCCACATCGTTCTTTTTAACCATCGCATTGGGATTCAATATGTTATTATTATCAATTAATTTTCTTAAAGTTGTATACGCAACAACATTATTCAATACTAGCCGACCGCGCGCGGTTTCACCCGCTTTACTCCGCTCCCGTCGCTCATAGCGTGATGCGATATAGCCTATGTTCACCGAGGGTAGTGTAGCTTCCTAACAGTGAAAGAATTTTTTAAATCGGCCCAGTACTTTTTGAGCCTATTCATTACAAACATACAAACATACAAAAATAGGTACAAATCTTTCCTCTTTATAATATTAGTATAGATATAGATTTCCAAGAGCTCAACTTAAGTTACTACGAAAATATTTTCCTCATAATGTGACTCAAAGAGGACTTAATCTAAATTTGTGAGTCATTTAACTGCTCTATTTCAGTATAGAGCTTGGATTTTATTAATCGACTTAAATGGGAGCAAACAACAAGCATCAGTTTTTTTAAAGAAGCTTTTTCAAAATCTGTTCATCAAGTCAAAAGTTCTGAGGTAACAAAAAAAAAAAAACGAATTGAGCACCTCCTCATTTTTGAAGTCGGTTAAAGATATAACCAAACTACGTTTGTATTGAAAACTATAGATACACTTCCCTTAACTGCCTAGTTAGTAGAAGTTTACAATCGCTGAGAGTGGCAGTACTATTTCTGAAACCAAACGAGCTTTGACGGTGTAAACATGTCAACAATCAAACCAGTGTTACTAACTCCAGTTTTACTTACCTCTGGAACGATTGATGTGGACATCAACATGTTTAGAATAGCCGATGGACTCAGTCCGTGTGTTGTTGTTCTCTTCTACGGGAAGTTTATGTTAATTATGGTGCTGATGGCAACAGTGCAGTGACTCACTGACGCTTTCGAGTTAAATATCTCAACTAGTATTTTTACTATGTATTAGACGCTGAGAACGAAACCTCTCGCAGTACCAAATCAGGCACATTTTAGCTTTTAACCATAACCATTATTAAGTATGAAATAATTTAAATAAATTTAAAAACTCCCATCATGCTGTAACTAACGTTTGCCATCCTTTAACAACAAGCAGTTCTTTCGGTCAGGTTTTGTTCATTGCCTAATAGTAGTGGACAACAGTGCCTTTTGAGGAACTGATATCTTAAATCGCGATCCCCAAGTCGCCTGCCAAGCGTGTGGATTATGGCAAACTCCCCCTGGATGGGGGTGGCGGTATTCAGCAGTCGACAAACCGGCTGATACAGTAATACATTGCTGTTTTGTGGCTCACTCACTGGACAATATAGTGGTCCCACCCTAACCCATTAAGACATCTATTAAATTAGAATATTTTAGACAGTTTTCTCAAGTAGATACATACTCGGTATGTAATAATATTCATCATTTGATTTTCAACGAATAAGCATTGCAATTCAGCGGGGCAACGCTGTCAGCATACTGGGCAAACTGTCAACTGGTGGGCTGGAGCATTTGGACTGCCTGTGAGTCTGCAATGAGTTAATGACTTGTGGGTTGACTAAATGCGTTCTTTGTTGTAGCCGTACTGTTGTATATGTATAGTTCGTAGTTTTTTGTTAATAAAAGGATTTCTATAAATATAAGAATCAAAGTCCTGACTCACTGACTGACAGACAACGCACAGCCTAAACCGCTGCTCGCAGATAGTTACTTGAAGTTTGGAGGGTATATTCTTCTTGATGCGTAGGGGTGTACTAAGAAAGGGTAAATATGGGTGAAATCCTTTGTATGAAAGTCCTTTGTTTTTTAATATAAAGTTCTGAAAATTAGTATTTAGATAGTTTATTTAATATCACCTACGTTTTCAAAATTATTTTGACAGGAATGACTTCAGGAGGTAAAATTGGGGATGAAATGTTGTATGGAAAGGTCGTTGTTTTTGAAGTAGGAGTGAAAATGGGGAGGAATGTTCATAGAGGATTATAGCGGATTAACCCTTGGCAAAAAGTTTGGCTAATTCAGAAGTTTGACTCTTTAACCGAAATGTATGGAAAAAGTTTTTCGCGATTTCTGACATTTCTAGTACTCAAACCTCAGTCGGTCCAGAAGAGACTTGATCCCTATAAGAGACACGATCGATTGGCATCAAAAATGTTTTTGTGTAAAATTACCATTTTCTTGCAGACTGTACATTTTTCCAAAACAGTGAATGCAGTTCTCTCCGTCTCAAAAATTAATCCTGTATAGTTGTATTTACAAGTGTGGCCCTTGAAGGTTTTCTCATAATGGTTTACCTCTAGTCCCTCTTATTTGGTAATCTCCCTGTCAGTCATAAACATGGCAATAACCTCGCTGAGAATATTTGAAGAGGGTTTAGGTACACTAATAACTCGTTGGCACCCTCTCAGCCTCAATATTACTAAAAGTAAGTATATCTAACCCTTGAAGGGGCTTATATTGCAACGGGAAACGAATCTCCGAGTGCTCACCTGCCGCTCAGGAATCAGTCGTTTTAATAGAGATGATGCAGGAAATCAAGAAACAAAAATGAAGGACCATTTAAGCTAACATGACGTATGACTCATAACTCTAATTTTTCCTTTCGTTCTTTAACCATCGGATGGAGCGACATCTATAGTTCAACTTACGTTGTACTAAAACCCATAGCAAAAAAAATATGATGGACGTTGAATTTCAATTCCTTTTGTAGTTTAATAAACAATACAATTTTATACATAGTTTTCTCAAAATAAAAATATTTAGAAATAACATTGATTATTAATAAAAAATATATCTCATGACGATTCCGCCTAATTTTCCTGCCAAGCCTTGGCTCGTGACGTCATAACCGCCACGTAGCGCAACCGGAAGAATTTTCTAATCAATTATCTTAAATAGTAATCTGATTTTTCTTTAGTAAGTAGGTTATATAACTTTTATTATATTTAGGCTCATATTAAGTTACATAGGTATTTTCTGAGATATTCATTGACCGAGCGAGAACTTAGCTGGAGCGAAGCGTCTCCGCTTCAACTTAGACAAAAATGCTTTCGTATGTCCGGTTGTTCTCCTCTACAGATAGCATTTCTCAACTGATCCCAAGAAATTTTGTGAGCATGTGTGAGTGAGGTTTGATTAGTCCATAAATTTTTTTGTCGATCCACTTTTTGGACTTTTTTTAAAATGACGAAGATATACATTATAAGGTGTTGAAAGTAGTATGATCGCCTACGCTTAATTTAATAGCAATGTCCTAGTATGCACGTCAGTTGCCTTAAAGTGATAGGTTCTCTCTCTCGTATAATCAATTATTTATTTTCCATGTTTTTGAAGTCAGTATATTAATTCGAGACAAATATATTACCAAGTATGTAAAATTATTGTATATTTACTTCTTACCTACCTATTTTTGATACGACTAGCCTTCGCTGGCGCTTGCATGTCATTAATTTTCTTGGCAAAAGTCCAAGAAAATCATTTATTATTTACATATACAATAAATCATTTTTGGATTTCTTGACCCATTCTCCCATTAGCATGCGCAGTGAACCTTTATTCAATTGTAAGTTATGCTAGGGCAGACTCGCGAGGTCTACAGCTCGGAGAGACACCAGTAATAATTTTATGTAATAGTACCTTACAGCTCTATAATAGGGGGTAGTGTTAATTGCTCAGTGAATCAGGGTTGGAATGTGTCAAAAACGTAATTTGAATATCATAGTAAATTATGAAAAATGTATGTGGGTGGCCAGTGGCAAATATGAAAAGAGGTTATAGTGTGGTAAACGAGGACGACACAGTGACAACACAATAGACGTGACAACTGTAATGTATCGTCACGTGTTACGGCAGTATTCCCAAAGGGGTAGACAGAGGTGTCTAAATATCCACATTTCATCGGACATGTTAAACCCAATCTCGATGTCCTCAGTTCGATCCCGAGGATTCGAAGAGGAGGGGAATGAACCTCATTATAGAACGCCATTTAATAAAAACCAGGGTTTTTTTATAGTCCTGTCAAATTAGACCAAAAAATAAGAGTAAAGCTACATACATTCCCACCAAGCTGAAAATCAGTAAGATTGTTTAAATTATGATTAAAAATAAATTTTTATTTTTTCCCCATCTTTCCCCTGTATGGAAAAAAAATATTCATTGTCTTCATGTGCCTGTAATTTCACTGGCTCTCAAGGATTGCTGCGACAGATTTTATACTTGAAGGGCATTCGCAAAATGCCTTTCCACCATGCGGTGAAGCTCAAGGCCCGCGGCGGGATTCGAATCATGGACATGTTGCGCGGCAGTCCGTAGTCAATGCCACTGAGCCATCATTGCTTCAAATGCAACAAAAAAAACGGCCACGTGCGAGTTGGACTTGCGCACGAAGGGTTCCGTTCCGTACCATTAGATATACAACATTAGACTTCATATTTTAACCTTTTTTGTTTTAACGTGCGCGAGTCCGACTCGCACTTGGCCAACTTTTTGTATTTGTTGTTATAGCGGCAACAGATTTCTTTACATCATCTGTGAAAATTTCAACTAACTAGCTATCACCGTTCTCGAGATACAGCCTGGTGACAGACGGACGGACGGATGGACAGCGAAGTCTCAGTAATAGGGTCCCGTTTTTACCCTTTGAGTACGGAACCCTAAAAAGGTCATATAAATATTTTACAAAGATAATTCCTAATGGAATATTTACATTTGGTGCAATGTTCCACACAAAACAACTTGACTTCAGGCTTGTAACTCCTCCCATTTACGATCTTGCGACCCGTGGTGGCATATCTACAAACAGGCAGAAAGCGGGGGCTCCCTTTTTACCTTCGTGTACAGAACCTTAAACTGTAAAATATTTTCCACGTAGCGTTTCCCATCTCTCATGAATTCACTGCGTCATTTCACTAAAGCATTATGTAAGTAAACAAAACGTCCCGAAGCTCAGACCTACATTTTGTATGAAGGTCGGCCGAAGGCTACGTAGACAAATGCCGCGCCCTTTTCTGCCCGGCCCCTGTCGACGTGGGGGCTTGAAGGTTGCCTGGAAAAGTCTCCACAGAAAATGAGTATTGCAAGTCCACGTGGGCTATGAAAAAAATTTTTAACCAAAATATTGAACGGATTTCAACACCCAAAAGTGTGAAATAACTTGTTGAAATCGGTACCATGATAGTTCAAAACAAACTATTATCACAATATCGTGCGCATGGTACCGACTTCGACAAGTTATTTCACACATTTGGTTCTTGCAGTCGGTTCCATTTTTGGTTAAAAACTTTGTCACTTTTTAGTGACCTTTGCTACTTACGGGATCGATTGTCATTCATTGTCAACGACTATATCATCAAGATAGGTAAAGATTTTTCAGTTATAGGAGTGTAACTCAAAAAACGGCTTGAGCAATTTTGATGAAATTTAAATAGGACCAAACGACAAGCATCAGCTTTCAAACAAAAAAGAATTTTCAAAATCAGTTCACCCAGTTGACAGTTTTGAGGTAACATACATAAAAAACAGAGGAATTGCGAACCTCCCCCTTATTTAGAAGTACATTAAAAATAACTAAAGAGCGTCAAATGCTACACGCTGGTATCAGCGCCGATTACTGGGATCCGCGGATCGCTCAGTAGTTCTGCAAATATCGACACCGACCTGCTACCAATTAAAGTACGCTGATGCTGGGTGAGGTCAGCTTACGCAGGTCGGTGTCTGAGTTAGCTGCACTTACCAGCTTAAAATGGCCATTCTCCTTAGCGTCAAATTTAACACTGCTGGCTCTTTGGTTCTAACATTTTTACCAACAGCGGCTTCTTAAGACGACGCAGTGCTAAACAATTAATCTCAAATCGGGTACCGTACATACGAAAAAAGTTTTAGTGTGATAAAAGCATTGGTTTGTTTTGGTCGCTTTTCTGGGAGCTACATCCAGAAAAAGGTTAAGTTTGATAAAAGCTAGGCATTGGTTTGTTTCGAAGGCTTTTCTGGGAGCTAATTCCAGAAAAAGGTTTACTCTGATAAAAGCAAGGTATTGGTTTGTTTCGGTGGCTTTTCTGGGAGCTAATTCCAGAAAAAGGTTTAGTCTGATAAAAGCTAGGCATCGGTTTGTTTCGGTGGCTTTTCTGGGAGCTAATTCCACAAAAAGGTTTAGTCTGATAAAAGCTAGGTATTGGTTTGTTTCGGTGGCTTTTCTGGGAGCTAATTCCAGAAAAAGGTTTAGTCTGATAGAAGCTAAGCATTAACACAAAATGCTAAAAGCAGGTAATTTTTGCACTTCTGCGCAATGTAAAAAAAAACCATTTGCTTTTTTCCGAACGCTAGTAGCGACAACAGCGATCTTTTCATGGCACTCGGGTTTATTAGACACGTATACAATGGGTTTGATTTAGTAAATGGATTGAGTTGTGCATGTTTTTCGCTTACTTATATTCGACGCTAGTAATGCCTGCGTGTAATCGGTAGATGTTTTTCTTATGATAAAGATGAGACGGATAAGTTCTCCTTTTGACGGTAAGCGTAACAATTGTCATTACAGCTGCAGTGTAACCGTTCTCGTTCTTCTTGACACTGCACTCTGCTCATCACTCCCGAGTTCTTGTCTCGTTTGCCCAATAATTTTACTTGCTTCACTGCCCTTCACGCCTAAATACAGTAGTGTTTGCACTCTACTGATACCCACCAAGACGGCCTTGCCGAAGAGAATTACCACCTGGTAAAATAGATGTCAATAAAAGTATTTTTTTTATATGACTGGCTCCCTTGTTGGTAGTATATTTCGGGTAATCAAAGCGTTAAGATCATAGGCAGCCCTGTGGTGTACCAATAGCACAGCAACTCTCAATTCACATCGACGTGAGTGGTGGCACGCTGCTCATTAGGAGCATATTTTTCCTCAGTTTCCTTTAGAACTACCGACAGGCGGATATTTTACAGTTCTTAAAAAGCTGTGAACTACACGAGCATTAGCAAACGGAACTTGTTAACTTAATAGTTATATAACTATTTATAACCTAAAAGTTAACAAGTTCATACCCTCATACACACTTTGGCTCATGACAAATTCCATTGAAACCGAAAGCACCAAAATATCGACACGTCCTTTACGACTTGTCATACATATACAAACATAGCCATACACAAAAAACTATGAATGAACGCGCGTGTCCTTATCGAGGCAGGATCGGCGCACGCGCACCCAATATGGCGAGCGTCGACGGCTCGGCATTGACAAGTATTTAGCGCGTGATGAGATCTAATTCGTTGCTATTGCCGTCATTACGAAATTGGGTCCCTAATTAAAGTAATTAGATATGGTTGTACTTTCAATTTATGCATGCTTTTGTTGATAGAGCACATACTGGTTACTTTACATTTTTTGGTGTTGAAAATTAGTTACATGTATTATTATATTCAAAGAATGTCTTGTGATTTATTGTAACCAATTTATATTACTGATGTTAGACATTTAAAGAAAAAAACCGGCAAATGCGAGTGGGACTCGCGCTCGAAGGGTTCCGTACCATTATCTGTAACCTAATCTTGCAAGTTACAGACTCTTTTCGCAGTGTCCGATTGAGCTGGGTAGGTACGAGTACGTTCCTATCCTAGGTAGGTACGAACCCTAAATATAGTGATGTCATTAATTGTTTATTTTTAAAGTAAATATGTACAACTAAATATTCGGTGAATATTTCAAGTTTCTCCCTGTTTTCATTATCATTATTTTTAGAAAATAAACGGCGTAAACCTCTTTTATTGTATGCAAGCCCCTTCATTATTTATTTTATTTTTAGTACATGTTGTTATAGCGGCAATATAACCACCGTTCTTGAGATACAGCCTGGTGACAGACGGACGGACGGACAGTGAAATCCCAGGAATAGGGTCCTGTTTTTAACCTATGGGTACGGAACCCTAAAAGCAGGTGAATTAGAACCTCCTTCTTTTTTTGAAGTCGGTTAATAAAAATCACGCCGATCCGTGGCGCAGCGCCGCGCCGTGCCTCCGCCCTTGTATCCTGAATGAAGAACAAACCACACGAACAAACAAACAATTGTATTTATTATGATATATGACTAGGGATGTTGGGATTTTAGAATGCTAAGCTTGAATACTAGTTTTCTATTGTATTACGTAGAGGCAACGCTCTATAAGGAGAGATTACGTGACTGGCACGCCATTAGCTGTACTAAATAGGGTTACCACGCGGATAAACGTAGGAAGGTTTTGCACTAGAAAATTTATAATGTTGACGTTGAGCTTGACTCAATATTGCTACACAGCGACTAATTCTGATTAGCTAGATTTTCCTACCCTTATCCCGGGTATGTGGGGTTGGTAGAATATGTTATCTCTATCAATTCAACACGAGGGACGATACAAGAGCATAATTTTCACAATAAGGCTATAATGTTGCGCAAAAAATACATTGTTGCGGAACGGATTGTACCGAACGGACTGGTACCTATATAATATAGTGAACTTTATATCAAATATGTAAAGTACTACATATGGGTAGCACTTGACCACTATCTCACCTGATGTTGATCGATGATGGAGGGCGCTTACCCAGAAGATACCTATTCACTCGCGTTTGAAAGACCCCCATATTGTACTTAACCGGTAACACAGACTCAAGCAGGGTATTCCATTTTCTAACAACAGGCAGCACAGATATTTAGCAGGAATACTTTATGCTGTACCAACCGGGCCAAGCCTAGTAAAGTTTAAGTAATCCTGAAATATAAGGAATCTGTGATAATCCAGTGGCCATGACTGCCATGCAGGTCCATCGCTAGGCTTAAGCTTTAGCGAATGGTGGTGGCAATTTGCGTATAAATTTACGGTTGTTCAATCAAGTAGAAATAGTCGCCAAACACGCCGGCAGCTGTCTTAGAGAGTCAGCCTATCTAGATAAGCGTGCTTCATCGATCAGAACATCACTTACCAACAGGCAGAAAGGCTAGCAATCAAAATCTGCGTATCTGTAAAATAAAATACAGGCCTTAAATATTATTAGTTCATTCTTAAACTATACTTGACAACCCTAGGCGGTCTAGGCATGTGAGGCAGGTATTACACGGTTTTATAGCTTCCATTGTTGGGTGGCGCCTCCTTATCTATCCGTGAGAACCGGTCAAAATGGAGATAATGTGCACTCAGTTAATTGTTTGTGCTTCAAGATTTGTTTGAAGCTCCATAGTTTTGTTTGGTGTACTTGTCTTGTAAAAAAAAATTTGTTAGTTGCCATATATGGCAGTGAAAGTTGGGTATTGCGAAGGACCAAGCTTGAATCAATGTAGTTGTAATGAGAGCTTTGAAAACTATAAGGTTGTGACTTAGAAAGGAACAGAATGATAAGAAAGCAATGAAATCAAATCAAATCAAGAATATCACAGAAATATAAATATAGTTCACTGTATTAGCCGGATTATCCACTGCTGAACACAGCCTCCCCATCAAGGGGTAAGCTGATAAATGTTTTGAAATGGTGCCGCCATATTTGTTTGGGAGGGGGATGTCATAGATACAAATATTGTATCTATAATAAATATACCGCTGTTTCACCGTTGTGGTGATGGATTATGTTAAAAAGTATCCTATGAGTTAATCATGAGCCTCATCAACCTCTATCCCATATTTCATAAAAAATCATTTTTATATTTTTGTTTTTTTTTTATAATTTTTATTTTTTACATTCTAAAAACAATATAGTTTCTCAAAAACTACATCCTGACGTTTTCTGAGACTTATTTCTAATTCTCAGGCTTTAAATAAATCGACGACTGTTACAGATGGTAGGGGTAACATTGTTACGATGAACGAAACATTAGCTTCTAACTATTTCTATGTTATGTCCTATTTTTCCTAATTATATCTAAATAAATTAACCTTCTAGCCTTATTCATAAATTTCATATTTTCTCATAGAGGGTAATAAAAAGTAGGGAGCCATCAACTATTTTAAGCTCGAGTAACTTTGAATCCCTCGCTGCACTCAGGATTCTAGAGTAGAATCCCTCGCTACCCTCGTGATTCCTTCTTCCTGCTCTGGATTCAAAGAAATACTCGTCATTAGAATGATTGTTTTCTTCCTTGGTTGTTTCCTTCCAATCTACTATTCATTTGCCGTTGATTTTCTCAAAGTAACATTGCTGTCATTATACGTTTGTTTGTTGAACAACATGCAGCACTAAATAATCATATTTTGGTTTGACAGCTGTCGTAAATAGGTATGCTACTGGCTAGCACGGAGGTTTTACGCGTAGGTATTTTGAGTATTCGTTGTGTAGGTCGGATGTTATGTTAGCCAATACCATAACACACGCCTCTGTACAAACTACCAGCTGTTAGTAATAGCAATAACTTAGCTTTTGTAGGGATTCGTACACAAAGGACAAAACGGAACTCAATAAGGCTCTTATTAATAAATGCGTCTCACAGTTGAGATTATTCTTAAGATGCAGTTATTGACAGATGTTCCATACAAAAAAGAAAATATGTCGGCGTGTCTGAGATATTGATGAATTATGTGACATTATTACACGATTGCACAAAAAAAGGAGTGTTATATTTACAGGGTTCATGTATGTTTGTGAGTTTCTTTATTCCACCATAAGTAGCAAAACGAAGGGTTTTAAAAAAACATTATATGTATATATATTTAATTTCAATAGTACATATGCAGTCGAATTTTTAATTAATTTGTACATGTAGGTAATTAGATTTAATTAATTATTATTTGCCTATTACAATTTATGATAACAATAAGACTGATATTAATGACATTATGTATTCCTGATTTATTTTCTTTACATTATATATGACTAATTAATAATTTGTGATCTAATGTTAAATTGTGTAATTGGGTCTTTTGTGTCGTTTTAATTATTGATAAATAAATATATAAAACGTCGAAATTATCTTAAGATCGATCTCAACATTGAGATGCTTTTTAATGAATAGTATTAATACGACCCTGAGGCTCCGCAGTCTGTATGTCCGTCCGTGTGCCCGTATGCCATTAGTCTCTCTAAACGGAATGAGTTTCAAATATAAAATTATGATATTTTGTTTGAAACGTTCGCCCAAGTGGGAGTAGAAATTGAATTCAATATTCTTTAAGGAAGGCTTCAATAAATGGAATGGTTACCGAATTAAAATATTTTTGTTCTGAGCGTGTGTGTTGTTTTCGTCTAGTGCTCGTTCAATAGGGTACAAATACGTATTTTTTATCATATGAAATAATTAAATATCTCAGCTGAAGTTTAGATAATTTTTGTTGAGGGGTCTATATAAAAAACTGAACTAGTTAGGAATCTCAGCGTATTGGAAGGTCTGTACTTAATTCGGAAAACTCAAAAGTCCACGTTATCTCTGTCTTTAACACCATTACGACCTACAAAGATACCAGAAGATAGAGGCGGTGTTTGTTTCATAATATTTAAATGTTGACATCGTCATTCAAGCACTGAAATTTCGGTGGTTGGTGTACAGAAACTGTCTGTCTGTGCGTTTCTTTATTCCACCATAACTTCGAACGGCTTAACCGATTTTGATGTATGAGATATAGTTAGATTCGTCTTGATAGCGCAAGTGACACAGGTACAATCGCTTGCAATAATAATTCGTATTTTTTTAAATAATATGATGTCACTAAATTCTTAATTATAGAAGTTAACATAAACAAAAGTTATAAAATTTTGATTATTCTTTGATTACAACATACTTCTGTATACATAGAGAGAAACAGAAGTCTTCACCGCCATTTTGAAATTACTATGTATATACTTGTTATAACAGGCGAATGTATTAAACAAACTGGCGTTGGAATAAAAAACCCTTGGAGTAATGTATCAAAATGAAACGATTCCATAAATACATATATATAAATTGCAGATTCAATGGAACGATAAAACGTTTAAAATAATATTTTGCAGTCGGTTGTTTTATGTACTTTTTTAAATTAATTTATACTTATCTTTCCAGGTGTCCCGACTGGTGATTCTACACGAGGAGGCCGAAGATGGCAACGCGATGCCAGACCTGGCGCGGCCCGTGCAGGCCGTGTCGCTCGCCGTCAACAATCTCGTCAAGGTAAACTTTACCAATACTATATCTGTATATTAATAATTGACTTTTTTTTTTTTTTTTTAATAAATAGAACCGACTTAATGTTGAACCCGTGGCCCCGTGGAATGCCGGGTTAGAATTGCACATCCCCATATCATCCCATGGGTGTCGTAAGAGGCGACTAAGGGAAAAATACTGGAAGATGGGCAGCAGCGCCTTCTAAAGAACTGCCAACTTACACTGCGATCCCCAAGACGCCTGCCAAGCGTGGGGATTATGGCAAATACCCCCTTAATAGGGGAGGCTGTGTTCAGCAGTGGACGATCCGGCTTTTACAGTAAGGTTGTACTGGCCGGTCACTTCTCCGTACAAACGCCGTAGGGTGTTCACTCCCTTATTTGAGATTTTAGGACCAGAATTAAGCATAGTACTGATTGATCTCGTCATTAGCTACGCTTGTATTATGCTGAAATTTGAATAAGATAATTAAGTTGAAAGTTATGAGCCTAGAAAACTATTCATATACCTAAAGTTTTTATAAAAATCATTTTGTTTTGGACCTGAATGCATGGTGGTAGGGCATTTTGCGAATGCCCGCCTGGCTAGCTAACATCCTCAAGTAGAAATCAGTCGCCAAGCACCTAACGGAGTGTTCCGTCAGCTGTCCTTGAGAGCCAGTAAATCGATTTTCACTCACGTATCAAAGTCGGACTACTCTATAAAGTTATGTGTGGTCGTACATAAAATAAATGTATACGTGTCAAACAGAGAACCTCCTCTTATTTTGGAAGCTGGATAAAAATTAGAGAGCGCGTTTTTTTTAGCCGACTTCCAAAAAAGGGGGAGATTCTCAATTCGTCTGTTTTTTATGTTTGTTACCTCAGAACTCTTGGCTGGGTGAACCGATTTTCAAAATTCTTTTTTTATTTGAAAGCTGATGCTTGTCGTTTGGTCCCAATTAAAATTTCATCAACCATTACCATGTGCACAATTTTGTGATAATAGGTACTTTTGAACTATCGTGGTACCGACTTCAACAAGTTATTTCACACTTTTGGGTGTTGAAGTCGGTTCCATTTTTTATTTTTTAATTAAGTTTTTTATATTCATTCACCTTTAGTCATTTTCTCTATCCTTTTGCTACTTGGAGGTTGGGCTGAGAACTTTTTTACATAGTCTAAACCAGTGATTTGAAATATTTTGATTAGTTATATCCGAACACCACTGCTCTAAAAGCTTACTAGAATTTACCTATATACATACCTACGCACATGTATATGCAGTTTGTGATGACAAGGAAAGAACGTTCAAATATTATGCGTCATATCTGTTGTTAGAAAGAGATAAATAAGCAATTCGTGTTACCACCGAACCGCCACGAGACGTTCCGATCACCATTATGCTGCGATCTCTTTCACTCTCTCACACCAAACGATACACATATCTCGCTCATCCATTTCATTGAGATTAGTTCCTAAGATAAAACAAAATGACGATATTTTCTATTTCATCAATAAAAGCAATAATTACGCGTGAAATGAAATAGTTTTCTTATCTCTCACAGTGCCTGTATAATTGTGCAGAGTCTAAAGACACAAGAAAGGCATATTGTCCACAGATTATTCCTAAAAAACACGATTAGCGGCGATGTATTCACCGGACGCTTGGAAGTGCAAGACTGGTAGTGACTCAGGTGATTACCCTGAATTCGTCTAGTAAATATGGAGGCCATACAACACATCTACAGGTAAAAAAATCTTAGGTCTAAACTCTAAACGCCGGCAAATCATCCTTAGAACTTAGGTGTTGCGAATGTCCGTGGGCGACGGTGATCACTTACCACCAGGCGAGCCGCCTACTCGCGCCTTCCTATCCCATAAAACAAGCTAGTATAACTTAATTTATGTTTTCTATTCCATTTTCATATAATTACGAAAACCATATGAATGAATCAGAAACATATGATCTAACGTCGCCATTTTAAAGCAAAATACAGAAAATAAATACCAAAAAATGGAACTGACTTTAACACTCAAAAGTGTGAAATAACTTTTTGAAGTTGGTATCACCATAGTTCAAAAGTACCTAGTATCACAATATTGTGCGCATGGTTCGACTTCGACAAGTTATTTCATACTCTTGGGTGTTGAGCCGGTTTAAATTTTTTGGTTACAAAAAAATCCACTCATTTTAGTGACCCTTGCTAGTAACGGGATCGATTGTCATTCACTGTCAACGACTATAAGAAAATATTGTAACTCAAAAATGTGTATTGTGGTGGAATTTAAATGAGACCAAACGACAAGCATCACCTTTCAAATAAAAAAAATAATTATCAAAATCGGTTCACCCAGTCAAAAGTTCTGAGGTAACAAACATTAAAAAAAAATAGACGAAATGAGAACCTCCTCCTTTTTTGAAGTCGGTTAATAAAGTGCTACGTTATTAAAAGCCACATTTCTATACTTCAAGGCATCGGTTTCAAAACTGTGTCATCTCTAGGTTAGTTAACCTCTTTTGTTTCTTTCAAAGATAGCAGTCTAATGTTTTACGATTTATATTAAAATTATTAAGCGTGGTAGGAAATTTAGCGGATGCCCGCCTGGCTAGCTATCACCTCACCCTCAAGTAGAAAATCTGTCGCCAAGCACCTAACGGTGTGTTCCGACAGAAGTCCTCGGGAGCCAGTAGTTCTAGGTTAGACCGAACAGCATCTTTGATCACATCATCACTTCCCTGTAAGATAGTGGTCAAAAGCTAGCCTATCAGTTATATAGAAACACTTTTTTCTGAATAATTTAACAATAATGTATAGAGTGGGTATGAGATGAAGTTTGTAAGTATCGAGTAACGGCACGTCCGCAGGTCGGGCACGAGACCATCGAGTCGTCGGAGGACGGCGTGCTGCGGCACGACATGCCCGGAGCCCTGCGCCGCGTCGAGACAGCCGCCACGCTACTGCAGCAGGCCTCCGACATGCTGCGGGCGGACCCTTACTCCGGACCTGCCAGGTACTCTACCATCATTATTATCCTTAACATTATAAAGAGAAGGTACTGCATGCAGGCCGCTTCCAACTGTTCTATTTAGAAATCGATGGGGGAGGCCTATATCCAGCAGTGGACTTCTTGGGGCGGATGATGATTATAAAGAGTCATATTTTACAAATTATTGCAGCACAAAACTTTATGGTCCGGATGGGAATCCATTTTCGACTAGAAGTAGCGTTCCCAGGTGGTCAAATGGTTTATCCGGCGTGAAATCGGAGGACGCGGGTTCGAATCTTGCCCGGGGCATAAAATTTTGTGCGCCAATAATTTGTAAAATATGATTTTCACTTAGCACGCGAAAGTGCTGGTAATCATATTTAGAAATTATAAAGAGCCGTTATAATATGTTGTATCTTACAAAAGAAGAATAAGATATAACATTTGGTTCAATCTTTAGTTTTATAGCCTATCTTTCTTATGGCTATAAAACTAATAGTATATAGTTATCTTATGGCTATTCGTTAGTATTATGGCTGGCTGTCTGGTTTAGACTGCTTCGGAATTATCGTTGCAGTATACTAGCTATACCAGACAGCTAATAAAGGTGCAGTTAAAGTGATTAATCCTTAAATAATGAATTAAGAATGTAAGGCGTTGCTTTGAGAACTAATATTAATTTAATATATTAAAGAAAATATTTGATTATTATTTTAGAAAAAAAGAACACTTAAAAATATAAATAATAATGTAATTAAATAAATACATAAATAAAAAAAATATATATAATAATTTTCCTGTTAGGCCGATGTGACGACACAAACGCACGGACAAATTGGTAGAATTTTCGTCGAATTTCGATTCTACACGAAGCATCATCAGGAGATCTTGACTCTTAGAGTGCACGATCGATAAAATATCGTGAACCTTTCTCGATAGTGTTTTCTAAAATATTAATTAATGTTTTCATAAAGTATTTTTAAATTATTTGTTATTGTTAGTAATCCCATAGTGCAGCCCGATGGAATAAAAGTGTCCGCTGTCACTCTTCGGTGTTTCAATTATCGACCTTATTCCTATACATCTATAAATATCTAAGTCGACCTGTTGCTCTATTCTTCGAGAAATAAATTTAAAACCGAAAAACGTACCAGCTTTAAAAACAGGGAAAAAACGGTGTTATAAAAAGTTCCCAAGACAAATAAAATAATGCTTCACTAACGTACTCCATTTGACTTTTCAGGAAAAAGCTAATCGAAGGTTCGAGAGGCATCCTCCAAGGCACCTCGGCACTGCTCTTGTGTTTCGACGAATCCGAAGTCAGGAAAATTGTTAAGGAATGCAAAAAGGTACCGTTATTACGCATTATACCATTTTTAGCACGTTCATCCCAGACTAGTTTAATTACAATACAAATTTAGAATAGAAAAACCGGACAAGCGCGAGTCGAACTCATGCTCCCAGTGTTCCGTACACACAGAACTTACCATAAAATCGTATATTTTTGATAAAGTGAGAGATCCTTACCGGGATTCGACCCACACATGGCCGGTTTTTATTATGTGTAGCTGTACGGTAGATATTGGACTATAATTAAACTAAGTTTGAAGCTTGTATGTATTATAGTTTTAACTATAGAGCAAAAACAAAAAACGTTAAAAAATGTCTTTCTTGTATGGAAATCCCCCTATTTTATTTGTATTTTTTGCTATTATTATTTTTATAAGTCAATCCGCCATACTAGCTCATATGTGGAATTTGCACGGAACATGCGCTAGTACTGGATACGTACCGTTCCAAAGGGACAGTCCTCGGACGAACTGACAACCGACACTTAGTAATAGGGTCCCTTTTTCTAGTGTGGATCCCTAAAAGCGTTACATATGTCTAAACGTTTATACATATTAAGCGTTATTTAATTCATAGGCATACCCGAAATTCCTTCTAAGCCCATGCACGCTTAAACTTGCCTGATTTTTAAATATTTTTATATTTGAAATAAAGCATGCTCTATATAAACAACGTAAGTTGAACCAATACGATAGTTAAAGAACGATAAGGAAAATTAGAGTTATGAGTCATTGTCATGTTAGCTCAGTCGGTCAGAGCATACCCCGATACTCCGGCTAAAGGGGTGCATGACGCGGGTTCGAATCCCGCACATGACTTTCACTTTTCCTCTCGTAAATTTGTAATTATAAGTACCTCATTTTACTGGTAATTGTATTAAATTTTTGTAATAGTATTGTGTGTAGTTTGTTGCACTGTGTATATTCGCGTGTTGCTAGTAGGTATATTGTAACAGTAGGTTGTTGTTTGTAGGTGCTAGATTACTTAGGCGTCGCCGAGGTGATAGACACCATGGAGGACCTCGTGCAGTTCCTGAGAGACATCTCGCCGGCCTTGTCCAGGGCTGCCAGGGAGGTAAGTATCTTACTGATAGTTTTCTTTTCATTTGTAGCTGATAGGTTAGACTTTGACCACTATCTCACCTGATGATGTAGTCGAAGATATTGTCCAGGCTAGCTTAGAATAACAGGCTCTCAAAGACAGCTGTCGGATTGCAACGTTAGGTGCTTGGTGAAAGATTTACTACTTGATAGAGTAGCTAGCGAGGTGAGCATTCGCAAAATGCCCACCATGTTATGTCCTCTAAAGCACATGCACGCTCATTAGTCACTAGCGGTTACCCATCCACATCATGGCTGCGGCGGACGTTGCTTAACTTAGCTGATCGGTTGTTCCGAGTGAGAAAGAGAGTGCCAATAAGACAATCGTCACGCGGCTCGTAAAGATTTTTTTGAATAATTTCAAAGAGACAAGGACATGGAGACAGATTAGAAATTTCCTAGTGCGGTGAAACTAGAGCCGATGATATTTTGCCAAAACAAGCCACACATGATGGATTTAAGAGTTTGGCGATAGATTTCCTACGTGAGTATATAAAAAATAAAATGCTCCACTACTTTCAAACTCTAGCTATTGCTAGAAAGTGCGCACTGCCCCCCAAATACCTATTTTGCTACTCGTATTATTAAATAACATTTTGAAAAGGTATAAAATGAATTGTAAGGGGTTATAACTGAGTGTGCTGTTGTATATTATAGGTGGCGGCTCGTGCATCGGAGCTGACTCACCCTCCCCACGCGGAGACACTCACGCAGTGCCTCGAGAGCGTCAAGCAACTCGCGCCTGTACTCATCTGCGCCATGAAGATCTATATACACATCCTTACAGAAGGTAATCTATCTAACTAGTACTAAAGGTAATCTACATAACTAGTAATAAAGGTAATCTACATAACTGTACTAAAGTTAGTCTAATCTACCTAACTGGCACCGACGTTAATCTACGTAACTAGCACTGAAGGTAGAATACCTAGAGAGAACTGAAAATAATCTACTTAACTAGCATTCACAGTAATTTACATAACTAGCATTGTAGGGAATGTTCCTAACTAGTACTAAAGGTAATCTACATAACTAGCACTGACGGTAATCTACGTAACTAACACTGAAGGTAGTATACCTAGAGAGCACTGAAGATAATCTACCTAGCTAGCACTGAAGGTAGTCTACCTAGAGAGCACTGAAGATAATCTACCTAGCTAGCACTGAAGGTAGTCTACCTAGAGAGCACTGAAGATAATCTACCTAGCTAGCACTGAAGGTAGTCTACCTAGAGAGCACTGAAGATAATCTACCTAGCTAGCACTGAAGGTAGTATACCTAGAGAGCACTGAAGATAATCTACCTAGCTAGCACTGAAGGTAGTATACCTAGAGAGCACTGAAGATAATCTACCTAGCTAGCACTGAAGGTAGTCTACCTAGAGAGCACTGAAGATAATCTACCTAGCTAGCACTGAAGGTAGTCTACCTAGAGAGCACTGAAGATAATCTACCTAGCTAGCACTGAAGGTAGTCTACCTAGAGAGCACTGAAGATAATCTACCTAGCTAGCACTGAAGGTAGTCTACCTAGAGAGCACTGAAGATAATCTACCTAGCTAGCACTGAAGGTAGTCTACCTAGAGAGCACTGAAGATAATCTACCTAGCTAGCACTGAAGGTAGTCTACCTAGAGAGCACTGAAGATAATCTACCTAGCTAGCACTGAAGGTAGTCTACCTAGCTAGCGCTGACGGGAATGTACGTTACTAGCACTAAAGGAATTTTACCTAGCAAGCACTGAAAGGTGTCTACCTACCTAACATTAAAGGTACTCTAATCTACCATACTAGCACTGACGGTAATCTACGTAACTAGTACTGAAGATAGTCTGCTTAACTAGTACTAAAGTTATTTCAATCTACGTAACCAGCGCTATCGGTCGTTTATATAACTAGCAGAGTAGGTAATCTACTTAACTAGTACTAAGGCAATCTACATAACTAATACAGCAGGTTATGTGTTTAGCCTTGCTTTTGGAATGTTTCAGGGTTTATTGTGATAATAAACTATTTTAAAAATATATTGAATTATAATCCCGCCAAAATCTACTACAAAATAATCAGGTTGGCATCGATAAATCGATGTGATTCAAGCTAAGATTTTTTACCTGTAGATGAGTTGTGTGCCCTCTATATTTACTAGACGAATGCAGGGTAATTACCTTAGTTACTACCAGTCTTGCACTTCCGAGCGTTAAGTGAAGATGTTGTTTAAAATAGTAAATTCTAGCCGGAACACATCTTTGTTACTTGATGATAGAATATCTACATACTTAAGTCTCTGGCTGTCTAGACAGACATTTTCTTGTTTGAATGCCCTACCAACATGCTGTGTAAATCTCAAGTCTGTGGCAGCATTCGAACCGCGAACCTCCGTGTGCAGCAGTTGCTGTAATGGCTTCGAAATTTGTTTCTAAACTAAGACAGAGACGATCCATAAGTTCCCCTTAAACATTTTGGGCTCAGTAAGTTGATGAGGCAACTTTTTTTCCAGGTGGTAAGGGCATTGAAGAAGCCGCTGAGAATAGAAACTATTTGGCACAACGCATGGCTGACGAAATACACGAAATCATACGGTAATTAACTTATATTATACTTGTTTTTTGTACCTAACAACTAGTTTAACAGAGAAGAACGTGTTTCGTGTCTGTGCCATGTGTGATAAAATAGCATTTAAGGCACAATTGATTTGATATATAATCGTGAGTGGACGTAGGTACATCTCTCATAGACGAGGCAGAGTTATGCGACGTACGGTTGGGACACAATATATAGCTAATAAAATAGGCAATGTTATAAACATACTCTTTTTTTATAAACATCTTCGTTTTGTCACCTCGTTCTACAATGCGCTTATTTTTTTTTAAATTTATTTATATTTGGAAAACCAACAGCTGTACTACTATCTATAACAATGAGTGAATACAACAGAAAGCCAATTACAGGTTTTCACTGATAGAAACTTAATGGAATTGGTATATGCGAACACTGAAGTCACCATGTTAACCTAAAACCTGCACATTAACAATATTACAAAAAAAACGAGTAAACACTAATCTAAGAGAAATACAAGTACAAAACCAACCTAGATATTAAAGAAGCTAAAGGCTATGCACCTCCTTGCCTTTGGAATACTGGTATTGAATGGATCGATATCTAATAATTGAGTGTATCGATTAAAAGTTCTACTCGCTCGCACAATGAATGAATTCTGTCTATAATTAGTGGTGGCATCAGGAACCTGAAGTGTTTGATTAAACCTAAGAATTTTACTTGGAGTAATGAAGGATAATTTGCTAAGTAGGTAAGGGCAATCGGTGTCATTAGATATAATTTTTAAAATATATAAATAATCGGCAATAGCACGTCTGTTTTCAAGTGGCAAGAAGTGAAATTTTTTACAGAGGTCACTGTAATTATGAGAATTATAAGGTATCCTTAGTTTAAAACATAAGAATCTCAAGAACCGTTTTTGGATACTTTCAATACGGTCTATATATTTGATATAGCACGGGTTCCATATTTGGGAGGCGTACTCAAGATGACTCCTAACATACGTACTATAAAGAATTTTGATGGTCTTTATATTCGTAAAGCTCTTAGAAAGACGCATGATGAATCCAAGTGATTTCGAAGCTCTACTAACCATTTTATCAACATGGATGTCAAAGAGTAGTTTGGAGTCATGGTACACTCCAAGGTCCCGCATACTATCACTTTTCAATAAAGTTTGTCCTTGTAAAGTATATCTTGTGGAAATGACAGTATGTTTCCGAGTGAAGGTTATAACAGAGCACTTAGATGGATTAAGTTCAAGCTTATGGAGGCGACAGTAGTCTTCCAAACGAATAAGATCAGCTTGAAGCGCATGCATATCATGTTTTGATGAAATAGAAGAAAATATTTTCATATCATCTGCAAAACACAGTAGGTTAGAAGATTTAAAACACGAATCAATATCACCCACATAAATGATAAAAAGCAATGGACCAAGTAGTGATCCCTGAGGAACCCCGCTGGGAACAGGCACCCAGCTAGAAATATAATTATTGATAACTACAGCCTGAGTTCTATTCTCAATATAGGATGAAAACCACCGTAACAAGTCACCACGTATTCCCGATTGAGTAAGCTTAAGTAATAAGGTATGATGGTCAATTTTATCAAAGGCTTTACTGTAATCCGTATAGACTACATCTATTTGTTGCCCATTCTCCATAGCTACAGTTATGTAATCCTTAAGAATAATGAGATTAGAAACTGTAGATCTACCCTTCAAGAACCCATGTTGAAAAGGACTAAATATATTCTTAAGTTTGAATAAATTTGGTTATATATAATCCTTTCAAAAATTTTGGCAATGATACATAGTTTCGATATGGGTCTATAGTTAGTGACTTCAGTTTTTGAACCTTTTAACAAATAAGGTTGCAATAGGATAGGCAATAGATGAGGCACATTGAATAAGTAATTTAGATGAAATATTGTCGGGACCGGGCGCTTTAGATGCATCTAATTTTTTTAACATTATTTTAACTTCAGCTGGATGAATTTCAATATTACTAATATCTGAAGTTGTGTTAGAATTAGACGAAATATGATCCAGCAAATCCGTGTTATTGGTGATATTAGGTATTGCAGAGTTCTGAAAAGTAGACTGGAAGTAGGATGAAAATGAGTTACAAATGGACTCACCACAAGAAGCAGTAATATTATTATAATTTAATGAGCTAGACATAGAATTTGATTGAGATCTGTTCTTAACAGAAGTCCAAAAACTTTTTGGATTTTTTTTAATTGAGTCCTCAGTCATAGTAATATAATTTACATAACACGAAGATTCTAAATTATTAACTCTGTCACGCAAAATCTTATAAGTTAATTCATCCGATTTATTTTTATATATTTTATATTTGTTCAAGAATTTGTGCTTCTCCTTAATAGCTTTTTTCAATGGCGAGTTATACCACACAGGATAGGAATGGTTATAGAGTTTTATAACAGGTATGAATTTCTTATGGAGCTCCCATATAGTTTGATTGAAAAAACTAACACATACATCTACTGAGCGAGACGCGAACTCACTTGTCCAATCAATATTATTAATTGTGTTATTGATTGAATCAAAGTCACCCCTCTCAAATAAATAACGTGTTCGCGGTGCAACGTCTAATAAAGAGATACCAAATGATTTCACATTGATCAACAAGACTGGGTGGTGTTCATCGACTTTTGGTGTTAGAGAATCGACAGAATTAGATATTTCGACAGATTGATTTGAGAATACCAGATCCAATATTCTACCATGCTTATTAACTACACCATTAAACTGTCCCAAATTTAAAGAACTCATTTCGTCAGTTAACATATATTCATCAGTGCTTTCTATATTTGTTGGGGAAAAAATGGAACTATCAGTGGGCAACCACTTTCCACTCAAATTAAAGTCACCGACCACTAAGATTGCGTCGGAAGGATAATCTACACGATTGAGTTTATTAAGAAAGTTAGTGAGTTGTGAACTAAATGACAAACCGTTATTCTGTTCACATAAATAAATAACACACAGATATAAGTTGACCCACTTTTGTGAATTTGTTTGCTTTAAACGCACACAGATCCAAAGATCTTCAGCCGTCGAATTAAAATGGGGAAGTAAATTAACTTGCAGGTCTTTACGGGTAGCAATTAAGATACCACCACCTTTAGTTTGACAAGTCAAAGAGTAGTCCCGGTCTCGGCGCCAAACTAAATACCGATCATCTAAGAACTCGCAGTTTGATATACTCTCTAACAACCACGTCTCAGTAAATATTATGATATCGTATGAATGTGATAGCATAGGTAAATATTGTGTCGTTAGATTTACGTTTTAGGTAATGTCCTTTGTTTTAATTTTAAGATGTTTAATAAAATAGGACTTGCAAGGAACTTTTAATAAGTAAATGTATCATGTTGAACCATTGTACATTTATTTAAGGGTTAAAATAAGGGTACTTGATTTGAAGTTAGTCATATTAAATATATTATATTTGTTCAATACATATAATTGTATAAAATCAATAATAAGATTAATGTAATAATACCTACGATTAAAATAGTTATTTATAAGCACATTCTAATCAAATAATTTAATAGTAAACCAAAATTGAAATTATTTAAAAGTATTGATATTGACTGCCGAAGTTGTTATTTGAAAGGGGCTCTGCCCAGCGAGTCAGTCGTCTTTAAGCAAGCTCAGAGTGAACAACTCAGATCTCACAGTGGTGTTGAAATATATTTTCAAAGTAGTTAACGACGAAGTGCTGCCCGATCAAGATTGTGTGAAAGTTAAGTGATTTATTATTCTCTTTTATGATATTACTGAACTAACGTTGTTTATATGTAATGGTTCTTAAAATGGTTTGTTAAAAATTTTTGACAGTTGTTATAAATTATATTGAATAATAATGTTAATTAATAGTTGATGAACCAGTAAAAGTGTAAATAAAATGTATTTAGAAAGTAAGTAACACATTGTTAAAAGATGTTTAAAAGAATGGCCCCGAGTTTCTTGCCCGTTCTTCTCGCAGTGGCTCTTTACAACTTTGTTTGCTGAACGAGGCAGTACAATTAGAATACTTCAATATTAAAATTTCATTAGAGCGTCGTAGACGCCTAAATTGAATAAATAGTTTTGACTTTGACTTTGATCTTTTCTTTTATTAAACTAACAAATGCAAACAACACTTACGATAAACCGAATCAGTTTTAGTTCTTAATCCACGCACGTTCTGATAGTAAATGAATGTTCAGATCATTACTATTCATATTAAACGACGCCATTATTGACAAATATTAACTTAGAAGTAAAATACGCAGCAGTATGTGTTGTACAAAAGTAGTAATAGTGTACGTAAAAACGTGCAAAAATATTCATTGTGCGAGGGTAGAAATTATAAACAAAATACAAAGAAACGATCACTAGCTGCAGCAAGCGTAGCAGGTAGCAACATAATGCAAATTGAATAAAAGCAAGCGAGATAAACATATGCGCATTAGACAGCATAACGCTGATATGAATGGAACAGGTTTCTAGCGAGGCAGAGGTGAACAACCGTTTAGAACGTAGAAAAAGTAATGCATTATTATTTGAACAATTTGTGAATGACTCAGAGTTATTGTATTTATTTGATATAAGGCAATGGGGTTGCAGACATTTTAAACAATTTTGTTTAAATCATTCTCTTGTCTAATTACAATTACTTTAGATGAATCATCTCGGCGTACATGGATTTTACCATGCTTTACCCACACAAAGCTATAATTCTTATCACGGGCAGCAGTTTTCGCTGCAGTAAGGAGTTTTTTGTCATCGACGCTCAGGTGGTCGTTAATATAGATTCTTCTGGAAGTCCCTTGGAAGCCAATATCTGCCGTAGACAGATTTTTTTCAGGGCGAGCAATTGCTATGAAATCTTCTTTGATGTATCTATTTATGAAACTGACTATTATGAGCTTTTCTTTGGAGTTGTGCATGGGTACCCTAGATATATAGTTGATCTGGATTTTAGGAACAGGATAATTGACTTTTCGACTAATGAGATCAATGATTGAAAACAGGTTCTCGTCGTTCTTGACGGGTACTCCCTTAATCTCAACATTGTGTTGCAGAGTGCTGCAGCTGACTTCCTATGTAGAGGATGGTGGTGAGAAGGATAACATGGCGGTGCTGAAGGCGTTGCAGACACAAATACACACCAAAATGGGCGCTGCTCATGAGTTCTTAAATGTAAGTTGTTTTTATTGTTCGTTTTTCAAAACATCCTTAAGGCATAATTTAGGCAGGTTACACAGACAAACTATATACTTACCTAAAAACTTAAAAAGAACTTCCTGTTGTGTGAAAAAATATTTTCCGTCTAAAATTTTGTAAATGTAATATAGCCCTGTCGTCGTATGCAATAGGGCGTTTTTCCACTCGCTGGAGCCCGGTGCCACGTGCCGGGGCTAGTCCACGACTGATGCTTACCTTTGACCACTATCTCACCCGATGGTAAGTGATGATGTGGTCGAAGATGTTGTTCAGGCTAGCCTAGAATTACTGGCTCTCAAGGACAGCTGCCGGAACACACCATTAAGAGCTTGGCGACAGATTTTCTACTTGAGGGTGGTAGCTAGCCAGGCGGGCATTCGCAAAATGCTCTACCACCATGCAAAAACTTTTGAGCAGCAACGGCAATCACTTCGGTTCTATAATACGCAAAGATGGTGTCGTCTTATTATGGTATTTATTTGTTATATCTCTTATATTATATGCAACGTAGAATGAATTGAGTTAAGGACAAGTTGGAGTCTTATCGCTGCTTAACCTTCTACAGCGTCCTGCGCACACACAACTACAATACGTACACAATACACTTATGTAGTTATACGGGCCTTATTACTTAACTTTTTTTGTTTTTTTATGTGTTTTTGACTGTATAAGTACCGGGACCACCTGATGTTTATAGTCTCATGTGCCTGTAATGTATTATTTCATATATTTTATTACTCTGCTCGATGTAAATGTTCAAAACTCTATTCAAAGGCCGCGCGGCGGTCCAGTCTTGCTGCATTGGGCGCTCTTGGCTCGGAGTAGGCTTTAAAATACAAAAAAAAAAAAAAATAATAATAATATCAAAATGTTTGTTAGGATTAGCAGTAGTCTACCCTAAGAGGTTGTATGCTATTTACCAATAACCCTATATATACGATTCTAATTCAAATGTGTTTATAGAGTAAATATGCCAATGTACATTCCAGGAGCCGGACGCCCTCCGCAACAGTGTAGGCGAGCGCGCGCTCCGGTCGGTGCTGACGTCAGCGCAGAGAGCCGCGGAACATTTGGAGCCCGCGCATGCCGACGCTATCCGGAGACATGTCAGGTATGTGCCTACCTATGGAAGCTGTCAGCTCTTACCAGCCCTAGGTCCCTCCGCACTCCGCGGCGAGTCACTACAGGTGCACGTGCGTATCCCCCCGGACGGGGTTATTGTACCCCCAGGGCGACAACGACAACTTCCTAAAATAACAACGTTCTAAACTGACAATTTCCCGAAATTACAAATTCATTCATAATTGTATATATTATACCCATTATTTAATAATTAGTCTTTCCCTTTTTGTAATTTTATGAAATTAATGAAAAAAGAAATAAACACTATTTGCATTTTAGGATTGTCAAGCTGACAGATTCTGTTTTCTTCTTAGACATACTTTAAATATGCCAAGTAAGACCGAGGAATTTACGGCACTTTTATCATAGAGTTTCAATGAGGCAATGAGGAAGTTTTTGTGGGTTGTCTCGCGTCTCCCTGCCACCTTACCAGATCAATACAGTAGACAGGCCTAGTAGGTGAATATAAATAATAGTAACTCCGTGCCGTGGTGCGAGCTGACGTGCACTTTATTGCGTCGTAGCTTATTTATTGGAATGGCTTTGCAGGGTGATTTTCTGTTCCTTTTACATTCTGTGGTTTTGGGTAGGATTGTCATCGATCAGCGGATCGCAACCTGGAAATGTAAACGCTATATGGCAATACACTTGCCCGCATTCAGACGGAAACTATTCTACGTTCTAAACCCAGAACTTGTCGCAACTTCATGGCAGCGGGAGCCATGAAGTTGCAATATCGGCTAATCCTACTATTAAAATATCGCTAGATCGGTTTTTAGTTTATGATTGCACATGGCGTGGCATTTTTACGAAGATATTTATATTGTGGTATTATGATTTATTTATTTATATATTTTATTTATTTAAATATAAACCGGCAAAGCACTCACGTTGGGGATCGAACACGTCGACCCGGGTTTCGAGCATATTAGATGCTTATCATCAGGGCGAGTGCATAGCTGCGTCTGCGAGGTCCCGACGGGCACGATATTATATTATTGTTCTTTACTAGAACAACGGATAATTCATATTATCATTCTTTTTTTTTTTTCATTTTATCAATATTTTTTTATTATCTCGTATTATTACGTCGCGTCGCCCACTCTGCACATATGTTAAAGCCACACAAGTAAGGTGACAGGATATCAGTACAGTTTAATCGAACAAAGTGTGCGTTTGGATCGCCATATCCAGTACATTCAAGATATCAATTGATGCTTGAACTGATATAGGACTCATTCCTAATCTTGTAAATTTTAGTTACACCTTACATGCGTCACTATCGACCCGCCCCGGCTTCGCGCGGGTGCAATGCTGATACTAAATAATAATAAGTAATATTTTCGAAAACATTCATTTAAATAACATGATGTAATGGCTATATTGATCTATATTAAATGCACAATGTATTTTAGGGTACGTAATTGGATAAGTATCAATACTGTTTTGCTTAAAACCGCTTAAAGTATAAAAAATGTTTACTGTGGGTTATTCCTAAGAGATAGATATATACCATTGCGGACATTTTTGTAGCACTTTTCAAAATGTACAATACTGTAATACATTATTTTGATCTAGGGTTTATATTTTATTTATTATTTTTGTTTCTATCTCATAGGGTTCAGCCAGCGTTTACAATGTAAACGCAAAAAATGTGTTTATCATATTAGAAACCTCTAAAATGATCAGTGCTTCTCTACAATATTATGCATATATTCTACATGTAAACCTTCCTCTTCAATACAAATTAAATTAAAAAATCGCATCAAAATCCGTTGCGTAGTTATAAAGATCTAAGCATACATAGGGACAGACAGATGGGCTGGAAGTGTCTTTGTTTTATATTACGACTATTAGTCCATCATTACGTTTGCATCTCTCCTACGTTTCGGAGCTTCCGTGCTTTGGAGGGCACGTTAAGCCGTCGGTCCCGGTTGTTGTCTTAGGATGCCAGTCGTTATGGCATAGTGGTAGGGCATTTTGCGAATGCCCGCCTGGCTAGCTACCGCCTTCAAGTGGAAAATCTGTCACCAAGCACCTAACGGTGTGTTCCGGCAACTGTCCTTGAGAGCCAGTAATTCTAAGTTAGCCTGAACAACATCTTCGACCACATCATCACTTACCATCAGGTGAGATAGTGGTCAAAGTTAACTTATCAAGCATAAAAAAAAAACACTCGTTTTTGAAGCAGTGATGGCTCACTGGCATTGCCTATGGACTGCCGCGCAGCAGATCCTTGGTTCGAATCCCGCCGCGGGCTTGAGCTTCACCGCATGGTGGAAGGGCATTTTGAAGGGCGAATGACCGTCTGGCTAGCGACCACCTTCAAATAGATAAATCTGTCGCGAAGCACCTAACGGTTTGTTCCGGCAGCAGTCCTCGAGAGCCAGTGAAATTGCAGGCACATGAGACTTAACAACTACGTCTTAAGGTGACTGGCGCAGTGCAATTCGTGACTTGTGACGAAATGCATATGTTATAGGCAGAGGTTAGTCTGCTTAACATCAGGTGGGCCTCGAGCTTGTTCCATCACAATAACATAAAAATCTCATCTGTCACCCGTCTCTCTTGTGGCCCATTACTGATTTTTTTTATTGCTGTTAGGCTAGTCTAGTACCACTACCTACATCTCACCCGACTGTTCAGGCTAACCTAACATTACTGGCTCTTAAGGACACCTGCTGGGACACGCCATTAGGTGCTTAACGACAGATTTTCTACCCGACGCTGGTAGTTAGACGGGTATTTGTAAAATGCTCTACTGCCACAGTGCGATAACGACTGCCATTCTTTTTTTTTTTTTTTTTTTTTTTGTACGTGTGGAAAATGCCTTTACGCATTCCCGTCCACCCCGGGGGAGGTGGCCGGGATATGTCGGGCTCGGCACCAACTACTCCCACAGCAGCAAGTGCCCCTACCGACTAAAAACCACACGATGTTCCTACAGGACGCCTTAATATCAGGACAAAGGGAACGCCTATGCACTCTATACCTTGGTCCAGACAGCGTTGGCCCCTGGCAGGGTCCCGTCCCGTTAAGGAGTGGAGGAGGAGTTACTCCACCCCTTTCTCATTTAGTGGCGCGCGGGAACACCGCACGTGCCAACCCGGGGTCATTACTGTGGCGATGGACACCCCCATGTCCATCGCCAAGACCTCTGTTATGGGGGTTGGAGGAGGGCATGGTATATCCTCCTCCTACGCCCAGGTCTCCGTTTGCGGATTGCAAGTGTGGAGGTTATTTCCCTCTCCCGCTCCGCGATCTCCTTCTGTGACATGACCACTTCACAGAATTTTAGCCCCGCGTTCCATGACCTGTCACTATCCACCATGGCCTTTACCAATGATGGAAGCGAGAGGTCATCCCCTATTACTGCGGTGAGCTCACGGCGCTCACTCTGCCACGCTGGGCACTCCTCGAGCGTATGCTGCGCCGTGTCCTCAACGCAGCTGCAATGGTGGCAATCTGGTGTCGGTTCCCTTCCGGCAATGCGGTGCAAATACCTTCCGAAGCAACCATGCCCCGTCAGAATCTGCACAAGCCGGAAGGTAAGAGGTCCATGCTCTCGGTCCAGCCAGTCATGCAGGATTGGACGAATAGCCTCAATAGTCCAATGACCGGCCATCGGTTGGGTCAGCCGCTCCTTCCACCTCCCAATGAGAGACTATCGAGCACGGAATTTCCACGCAAGCACTTCCCTTTGCGGAGGAATCTCCCCCCGTATCCGCAGCTGCGAGCGCCACTCGTACATTGATGCGTAGACCTCGGCCTCCAGATCCCAAGGGGGGGACCCCGCCAATACGCACGCCGCCTCACAGGAGGTGGTGCGATACCCACGAATGACCCCGACGGCCATCACTCTCTGTGATCGCCTTAGCAGGGCGACGTTGGATGCCGTCAGGGCATTCACCCAGATAGGTGACCCGTAGAGGGCCATGGATCGCACCACCCCCAGGTACAGGTAGCGGCTACTCGCTCTCGGTCCCCCAATGTTGGGCATTAGCCGCTTCAGAGCAGTGGCTGCACCGATGAGTCGAGGGGACATGCGAGTGAAGTGCTCGCGGAAATTCCACCTGCTGTCAAGGATTAGTCCAAGATATTTTATCGAGGACTCAACCCTGATTTGTACCTCTCCGACAGAAATGTGGGAGTCCCCCGCTGGCGATCGTCGGGGGCCATGAAAACACACCGCCTCCGACTTGTTGAGTGCGACTCGAAGCCCCAGTAACCCTATCCTAGCGACAACCATTTCCACCGTTTCCGTAGCAAGACGGGCAGCTTTCTCGTAGGTCTCGCCCCGGGCAGTCACCAAAGTGTCATCTGCGTAACAAACGACGTGGGCGCCCGGATTGAAATTTCCGCGCAATATCCAATCGTAGCCGATGTTCCACAGGAGCGGTCCAAGGACCGAGCCCTGTGGAACACCGCACGACATTGCTCTCCTCTGGTATGTACCCCCATGATCGGTGTACGTAACGTACCTCTCGGAGAGATAGGCCCCTATAATCCGACATAGGTAAGGAGGTACATCATGATACTTCAGTGCCTCCTCAATACACGCCCACGGCATGGAGTTAAAGGCATTGGCGATATCCAGTGAAACCGCCAACATGAACCCGCCGCGGGCGGTCGCTTCATCTGAGAGGGCCTTGACGCGTTCGGTAGCATCGATGGTCGAGCGACCCACCCGGAATCCAAACTGTTGTTCGGACAGATTGGGGCCCACCTCTCCCAGGTGCTTGGTGAGCCGACGGGCGATGACCCGCTCAAAGAGCTTGCCAGCCTCGTCAAGCATTACGATAGGACGGTAGGCAGAAGGAGACTCCGCGGGGTGCCCGGACTTCTTCAGGAGTACGAGTCTGCCCATCTTCCACTGAGACGGGTATCGTCCCGTCTCCAAACAGGCGTCGAGTAGCCGCCGGAACCGGTCCTCCAGGGTTCCGAGAGCTACTTTCAAGGCTCGCCCGGGTATGCCGTCCGGTCCTGGAGCCTTATTGGGCCTCAGCCTCAGCACAGCTGCGCCTAGCTCTCCTTGTGTTACAGGGGGTATTTCAGCTTCTGGTACGCTCTGCTCTTCTCCTCCATCCAGCGGAGGGGCCATTTCCGGAGGTTGATGTTCCGCTCTGTTTGGGAACAGGGCCGTCACCACCTCCTCTAGTAATTGGGGCTCTAGTGTCTCAGTTAGTGGGGGGGCCCAAGCACGTAACTTTCCCCTGATCGTCTTGTAGGGCCGCCCCCATGGGTCATGACTGAGAGTCTCTAGGAGTTCCGCCCGTGCCTGTGATTTTGAGTTGCTGATGGAGAGCTGCAGGGCGATTACCTTGGATCGGTAAGCTGCATACAGCTCTCCCTCAGTCTCTTCATCCCTGTGTCGCCGTCTGCGATGTCTAGTGTACTGGCGTCTGGCCGTTATGCACTCAGTCCTAAGATCGGCAATCGCGTTTGACCACCAGTACACTTGCCGCTTTGGAGGTCGACGTTTTGCTCGGGGCATACCAGCGTCACAAATTTGCGACAGGATGTTCCGAAACTGCTCCGCTTCTAACTCAACCTCTACCGGTTCTTCCGGATGGGACTGCCAGGCGTAGACAATAGCAGCCTCTACCATCATCTCTCTGTCCATGCTTTTTTGAACCCATCTAGGGTAATTCCGGGCGCTATTTCCTGGGCGATGAGAGCTATGGGTGTTCAAAGATGCGGAGATATCAAACCTAACATATAAATGATCAGACACCGTCTCAACCTCCTCTAAAACCCTCCAGCCCTGAACACGACGTGCAATAGCGGGGGATGCAAATGTGACGTCCACAATGGAGCCTCCATTATGTCGTACACACGTGTTCTTTGTCCCCTGGTTGAGGACTGAAAGGCCAGTCATCGTCGCCCACTCCTGCAGAGTCTCACCTCGTGCATCTGTCGCAGGGGACCCCCAAGCCTGAGATTTGGCATCGAGGTCTCCCGCAACTAGCACCGGACACGGTAGAGTCTGCCCAATAAGGGCCCCTACACTGTCCAGAAACTGCTCAAACTCGGCGAGACTCTTGTTGGGAGAGAAGTATACCCCGATGAGGACCATTCCCTTCCACTTGACCGCAGTGTAACCCCGTCCTCGTGCAATCACTGAAAGGGGCCCAGCAGCCGGTGGAGTGATAATTGTCACCGAATCAACAACGTCGCTAACCCAATTATCCCAGGGAGGTACATAGTACGGATCAGCGACCACAGCCACATCAATCAACCACTGTGCCATACTTTGCAAGAGGAGATCTTGCGCACCAGCACAGTGGTTGAGATTCGCCTGAAGAAAGCGATGAGTCATAATTAAAACTATTGAATTATCATCGACTCCTCGCCCCCCACATGAGTCGAGAGGCAGCTTCCTGCTACCGGAGCCTTTGCTCCCTTTTTGGGTTTGGGTGGGGAGCAGGCCCTGCTTCCCACCCTGTGATCTGCTGGTTTGTTTGCGGCGGCACAAAGCGAACACTTCGGTGTAGATGCATTACACTCTGAGGATTTGTGGCCTATCTGGCCACAACGGTAGCATTCCCCGCTGCGATCGACTTCTGAAGTGCATTGGGCTTGTACGTGCCCAGTGTGCAGGCATCGGAAGCATTGCAACGATCTTGGTTTAAGCAGCCGTACCTGAGCTGCAACCCAGCCGATCAATAGGCGCCCTCCTTCTCCCAGTTTCTTAGCTGCAGCCACCGGGCAGCGTACCCAAACGGAGTAGTTGTCCCGGGCATCTCGTTTAATCTCCCCTACTTTCACGGATGCCACAGAACAACCTCCTCGTTCAGCGACAGCAACAGAAATTTCTTCTACCGTAGCAGAGTCGTCAAGCCCTAAAATACGCAATTCAGCGCATTTCACAGGTCTCGATACCTCGGCCACACGTGGATCGAGAATGCTCCGGAGCTTGTTTGCCAGAGAGTCTGCCTTGTCTCCACTTGTCGCGCCTGGCACTTCTAAAATGCGTGCACCCGTTGCGGCCTTTCGGAATCGAAGGCCAGTAATTCCACAGCTAGAGAGCTGTACCTTCGCTCTAGCGTCAGTTATCACATCGGCGTAAGTGACTCCGCTCTCCAAGGCCTCGGGTCGCAGTTTGATAATAACAGCTGCAGACCTCGGAGTTCGCAGCTTCACCGGCGCCTGCTGACTCGTCGCTTTTGATGTCACCGTGATTTTAGGCGTTGGTGTTGCAATGGCTTGTGGGACCACAGCACGCTTTCCCTTACGCCTCGTTACTGTCGACCATCCTTCGTTTAAGGCCTCTGATGCTAGCGGTAGAGGGCGCGAGGCTGCGTTTTCCGTAACCACTCTAGCAGGCACTCCTTTTTTACCTTTTTTGGGGGTAGAACCAACAGCCTTTCCCTTTGGCGGGACCACCTCTGATATATTTTTTACCGCCATTTGGTTTGGTCTCAGTATAGAAGCCTGTGCTTCATTTTTGCGGTCCGTCGCAAGAGGGGGCCGCAACCGCTTCTCTGGAAGAAGGCGCTCCTCAATGGCCTCTAAACGCGCACTCATCATGCTGCCGACTTGCAGCATAATGGAGCGCGTCAGCTCCTCTACAAGGTTTGAACCGTGCTTAGGCCCTGCGTCAGGAACCTCCATAGTATCAGGAGATTCCTGCCGAGATTCCTGGTTACATGGACCTTCTCGAGACCTCCCAAATTCCTTGCGAAGTTCAGCCAACTCCTCGCGAAGACTTTTCACCTCATCATGCAAGCGAGCATTGTCCGCTTGGAGTTTGGCCGTTTCTTCAGTTACCGTCCGGTTTTGAAGCACAACTACGGCATTTTTTATGGACGCCGCCGCTTCTTTCAGAGCCCGCTGGAAGGTGCCCTTTAGACGCCCTGACTTTGCCGATACATTGGCAATGATATCGACGTCGTCGTACACTTGCTTGGCAATGGCCTCCGCCAACTGGCCGTCGCGAAGATCTGGCTTTTCCAACCCAAGCGCCGCCCTATTAGCTCGAGCACAACGTGCCTGATCCTCCACGGCTGTCTCTGCTAGAGCGCGGGTAGTTTCTCGTTTTTGAGCTCGGAACTCTCTCTGCCTACCTAACGAAGTGTCCAAAGTTGGTGCTTTGAAAACCTCAGGAGCATCATTGTCCACATCACTCGAGTCCAGGACTTCGTCCCGGCGTCTTTTGGACCCTGGTCCCTTCCACAGCCCTGTTCCATCAGAATGAATCAGATGCAATGGAATCAGTAGCGTCCTCCATCTCCATGTCGCTCTTACGCTTTTCCTCCTTCTTTTTCAGTTTTTTTGGGGCTGGAAGCCCTTGGCGGATGGTGCCCCCCTCAGATACGATGGGGCTGAGTGCCTTAGCACTGTGGGATTGTATAGCATCGCTAGTACCCACCTGAGGAATATTTACATTCGCCGTGTTTTCCATAGTTGTTGAATCCTTTTTTAAGGGGTGAGGTCCCCTGTGGTGCTCTCGCGGCCGGGCTCCCCCCGACCATACATCCCCTGTGCGAGCACCCAACAGCGGGATTTGGAGACGCATAAATCGCATTCTAAATATACAAACACAAACATGTAGGACAAGCACAAACAAATAAATTGTTCGCAGCCTCGGGAACCTTCCGAAAAAATAGAAAGTAATTGCCCATAGAGCCGTCGCTACGAACCTTCCTACCACAAAGATCCTATTCGGATCACCTTCCCGAAATGTCGATTTTATTGCCCGACAGGGTGGCCGAATTGACCCTCCCTGCCGCGCCGCCAGCCTTGCAGGCCGGCCATACTTCGACCCTACGGGTCCGCTGTCCCTTCTCGGAACCCCGACTCCGCGGATTAACCGCCTGCCCGTCTACTGTGCCCTATGCTACCTTCATAGGGACACGCGGAGAGCACCTACGCATCAGGATTTTAGCCAGCAGCCAACAAGATCCCATAAGGAGAAGTTATTGGCTGCTGCCCAGGGTGCACCGGCCCAAAACACTGCTGTACTCCTCGCACAGAACGTATCCGTAGGAGACCAGCAGCATTCGGGCACACGGGGAGGTATCCTGACCAAGCACCCCAAAGAACGACTGCCATCCTAACACAACTACCGAGACCGGCGGCTTAACGTGCCCTCCGAAGCACGGAAGCTCTCAGTAGTATATGTCAGTAACGGTCAACCATCCAAATTATGACCGCAGAGGACGTTGCTTAACCTACTTGATCGAATAAAAATGACTAGAATAGCTCGATTACGAGCGCTTCAATCTTATAATGATTTTATGTCTTTATCCTTCTATTGGAGTATGACCACATGTGACTCTTCAATACCGTTCATATGCATTCCTGGGACCATGTGGTCCAGTCGCTGATGAAATTACATTAATAATTTGTAACTTTGCGGTCATTTTGTTTGACAGGTCTGGTGGAATAAATGCTGACCATCTCTGCGACGAGAGGCAATACGGACACGGCAGGGAAGCTAAGGTACTGTACTTTTTTACCGACTTACAAAAATTAGGAGATTCTCAATTCGCCTTTTTTATGTTTGTTACCTCAGAACTCTTGACTGGGTGAACCGATATTGAAAAATATTTTTTTGTTTGAAAGATGATTGTCCCATTTAAATTTCATCAAAATCGGTCTAGCCGTTTTTGAGTTACACTGCAATAAAAATATTGACCATCTTGATGATATAGTCGTTGACAATGAATGACAATCGATCCCGTTAGTAGCAAGGGTCATAAAAATAGTAAACAAAAAAATTAACACCCAAAACTGTGAAAGAACTTGTTGAAGTCGGTACCAAGATAGTTCAAAAGTACCTATTATCACAATATTGTGCGCATGGTACCGACTTCGACAAGTTATTTCACACTTTTGGGTGTTAAAGTCGGTTCCATTTTTTGTTATAATTTTTTTATATTATCACTAGCGACCAGCCCCGGCTTCGCACGGGTGCAATGCGGAAACTAAATATACTAAAGAATGTCTTTATATAGTCTGTTTTTTTAACAAACGAGTACTGAATATGTCTCTCGCACATTTCCGATATTGACAGAGTGAGATGGATAATTGCCGTCATTGTCAGTGTCCGTTCATATTGAATACTTTTAAAATTTACCGTAGATAAAATGACGTCATTATTTTATGATTTAAATTTGCTTATACTTGTTATATTCGTAACAAAATTGTCTGTTCTCATTTAAGATATAAGTAAAACAATATTGTAATAGAATATATGTCATGCGCTTGAACATATAAATCAAATAATTCTACTACAATTGTTGTACTTAAACTTAAAGATTATCTTAGTAATTATTTATATTTCTAAGAATATTTGTAACTTTGATAGAGTAATTCCAAAAAGGAAGGGACTGAATCTCACGACACACGTCTCCCTAGTGTGAGACTCAGTGACCATGAATAGACTTACATTTTTCGTATAATAATGATACATACTATATTTGATTTAATATTTTTTGTGCAAGTTCATAGCTTAAGTTCTTTTTCCATAATAAACATTATTATTGTTAAAACTTACGTAAGTATTCGACATATTAATTTACTATATACGGTTTGCACTTACGGTTATTATTATAGTCGAGAACGCGACGACGCCCGACTAGTTTCGTGGGATTCGGACCCACTTCATCAAGGAGGCAATGTACACGCTGGGTGAACAATACAACTCGCAGGAAGATGTCCAAAGCTGATCGGGTACCAGTTTATTTACCATTTTTAAAGGGAGTCACCGATAAAATCGGTGTTTATCTAAGGCGGAAATATAATATACGCACATTCTTCCGCCCCCCCGGTCAGCTGAGACAGCTACTAAGGTCACCCAAAGATAGCGAACCGCTTAGCATGCCAGGCGTGTACAAAATCCCATGTGACTGCGGCAAGAACTACATTGGGGAAACATGTCGAAGTATTTCGACTAGGTTGGCTGAGCACATAAGAAGCGTGAAGAACATGGACACGAGCAGGTCAGCCATAGCGGAACACGCACAGGAAGTCAACCATTTTTTACGTTTTGACAAAGTTTCCGTTTTGGCGAAGGAGAAATTCCTTGTTCCTCGGAAGGTGCGGGAAGCGATTGAAATTGCTCGTTTTCCCAACTTCAACCGGGACCGGGGATGGAATTTAGCACCAGCGTGGAGACCGGTTCTTCAAAAAACTGCTAGTTTTACCAACTGGGTGGAAGACTTGCCGCAGGACACGATAAGTGTAGTGTGCACGGGACTTTACAATAGCACAGACATGAGTGATAACGATGACAACAATAGTGACCATAGCAGCGAGGTGCGTACGGTTCCGACATTGTCTAGCAGGGCTGAGCGGGCCGCCGCCCGCGCCAGGCGCGCCGATGCCGCGGCCGCCGCCAGCAGTGCTCGAGCGGACGTTGTCGAACCCGCCCGTGTCGCTCCTTGATGAAGTGGGTCCGAATCCCACGAAACTAGTCGGGCGTCGTCGCGTTCTCGACTATAATAATAACCGTAAGTGCAAACCGTATATAGTAAATTAACATTATTATTATATTTTATTTTTATATGTCTGATAGGATAGCCTTTGACCACTATCTCACCTCATGGTAAGTGATGATGTGGTCGAGGATGTTGTTCAGACTAACCTAGAGTTACTGGCTCTCAAGGACAGCTGCCGGAACACACCGTTAGGTGCTTGGTGACAGATTTTCAACTTGAGGGTGGTAGCTAGCCAGGCGGGCATTTGCAAAGTGCCCTACCACCATGCTGTAACGACTGCTATCCTAAGACAACAACCGGGACCGACGGCTTAACGTGCCCTCCGAAGCACGGAAGCACTAATGCCCTACCAGCGGTCACCCATCCAAGTCATGACCGCGGCGGACGTTGCTTAACTTTGCTGATCAATTCAGAATGGCTAAGCAAACATGGCTACGAGTGCTTCGAAATTAATAAAATTATACATATAAAATAGTAGTTTCTTTACATTTTATTTAACTCTAGGCATTGAACCTGGCGTCGGACCTGAGGGCACAGATAAATGAAGTGGACGCCGTCGTTAACGAAGGCGTGCGTGCCGCCGAGAAGCAAGGGGGGAAGACTATGCAAGCTAGGTATGTGTCGCACTTATATATGTCTACTTATACTACTGACAGGTACTTTGCGGAGTCCCGTTGGTTGGTCTCTGTAGGTAGTACCGCAGTGTCAGTTATTCCGCCTCGTAGTAGTGTGCAAACACTAATATTGTATTAAGGCGTGAGCACTGTACTAAAACTACTTGAATAATAACTATTGTCTCGGAGTGACGAGCGCAGTGCAGTGAAAGCAGGAGGAAAATGGTGACAGTTTTTATTTAAATATTATTAATAAACTGTTAAAACACTCATCGTTAAGGAATAATACGAGTACGATGTATTTGATCTCAAAAATGAATCCTGCAGATTAATATATAAAATTTAAGCTAATATGTTAAGTCTAATGTTCTTGTACTTTCACTGGCTCTCAAAAACTGCGGCAGCTGATGAGGATGATGAAAGAATACGTTATATAATGCTTATTGTGTACAATATTGTGTATTACTGTAACTAGATTACTATAACAGCCGCATCGTCCTCTGCTGAACACACCCTCCCCTATTAAGGGGGTATTTGCCATAATCCTCACGCTTGGCAGGCGTCTTGGGGTTCTTTAGAAGGCGCTGCTGCTCACCTTCCAGTATTTTTCCCTTAGTCGCCTCTTACGACACCCACGGGATGATATGGGGAGGTGCAATTCTAACGCACCCCACGGGTCGATACAATATTGTGTATATGTACACCTATTACAGATTGGAGACGGCACACAAGTGGCTGATCCACCCGGCGGCGGACCCACACACGCGGATAGAGGGGCAGCGCGCCATCAACAGCATCGTCTCGCAGGGGCAGAGGGTAATACTGCATACACACTATACTAACTATATACTAAACTAACTGCATACACACTATACATCAAAGGGGCCTAGGGATCATTTATATTTTGAACTATAGCAGACAGAAAAAAATAAGTTTTTTGCTGTTTATTGTATATTATTTAATAATCTGTGTTTCTATCATTCACACTAATCTCACAAGCACAGCGATTTGGCATGCTTATAATCAGTTCATCAAAATCACTTTGAGGTATGGCCGCCCACGTTCTTTGTAACAAGTCAAGAAGCTGTTGTGGGGTATGCACGGCATCCATACTTGGCACAGCTCTTCTTTGTAGCATATCCCATGCATGTTCAATGGGGTTGAGATCTGGCGAAAGAGCAGGCTACAATAGAACGCTCATACAAGCATCGACAAGAGTGCGAGTTACGACTCTATCCGTGTTTGGACGTGCATTATCGTGCATTAGACGAAACGAATTACCCAAACGGCTTCCCAAAGGGATGGTCACTTCTGAAACAATACTCTCCGCATAAATCTGAATCCTGATCCAAATGATATCTGTTTAAAACTTACTTGATTTACTAGGAAACGTACTTGATCCCTAGCCACTTTAGATGTGTGTATACACTGGTTTTACGGTTGCCGAAAAAGCTGACAACGACACTTATTACGTTTTCTTAGATAGAAAAACGATAACTAACTAAAAAAGAAAACGAATTAAATAAACATGTTATTGTCTTTTCAGCAAGAGTCCATCTTGGTGTATGTGGTCACTGTAACGAGTACTAACCATGGTCACCATAAGCTACTCTACCGAATGAGTTCCACTTATAATAATATTGATCATGATGACAATATATCGACAAATATATATATGTATATATATATATATGTCGGCCCGGCTTCGCACGGGTAATTACGACTATACATTGAGATGTAACCTATCCTATCTTTATTTTACAAATTGGATCAAATTGCACACGGTGTGCAAATAAATCAAAAATTGGTTCAGTAGTTTAGGAGTCCATCGCGGACAAACAACGTGACACGTAATTTTTATATATAACGATTTATCAAAATACTTCGAACTATATACAACACTACAGCTACTACAATAAAAGCATTTAGACAATCTATAAGACACAACAGACTCACCGGCTGTCAAAATGCTCCATCATATTGCTTATGCGAAATTTTTTTTAGTTTGTATAAATATTATTCAATATTTTATTTTTGTTTTTAACAAACGAGTACTGAAAATTTTACAGCGTTGCTATTGGCCAACGCAATTAACATAAAGTCCGTTCCACACGAACTCTGTAGTTACATGTAGGTACATTCAGTTGAGTCTTCGACTACCTGCGCCTCGAAAAATATTGCTTGTAACGAATAAATACTTAAGTTGCAACTTTTAAATTAGGATAAGCAAAACATAGATCTTTTTGAAAAAAATGTTGTATATAAGTCAACAAATCGTCTCGCCATACGTTTGCCGACGTATCACTGTGAGCTCAACCCAATTGAACTCGTTTGGTCTCAAGTGAAGGGCTATGGCAGGAAAAAACAAAAATTATAAAATTTACTAAGTCTGAACTGTTATGTAACAGGGAGTAGCTAAAGTGGATAAATAAAAATGCTCATGTCTCAATCGTTTCATAACCAAGATAGAAACAAAAATGTACGGAGTCGACAATCATGTACAAAATATGTTAGGGCAAATTTACTATTGAAGTATCTGCAGAAAGCTCATCAGAAAGATGATTTAAATTTATGGTTTACTTAATTTAGTGAGAGTAATTTTATTGAAGCATGTTGTGTACAAATCGAGATGGTGGTTCACATGAGAAAGATATAATAAGTTTGTAATTTGTGTAAGCATTTTGAAACAAACAGTTTGGCTGGGCGGACGAGACATTAGAACTAACGTTTCAGAGTACGTAACGAGCGCAGTCAGTGTTAATAGACAGGCGGAACCATTGACTTAAGGCAGTCAAAATCCAAGTATGATCACATCATAAAAAATAATACCGAATATGTGGTCGTAGGTGTTAGAATTACTGGCTCTCAAGGGCACTTGCCGGAAAACACCGTTAGGTTCTCAGCAAACTCCTACTTGAAAGTGGTAACTAGCCGAGCAGGCATTCGCAAAATGCCCTACCACAATGCTGTGAAGCCCAAGTTCACGGAGGGATTCGAATCGTAGTATTACAACTGCGCGGCAATCCACAGCTTTTACCGCTCGGCCATCATTGCTTCAATAATAGCACCAAATCTAGCTACAAAGACGATAGAATTGTTTAAATTTCTGAATCCATCATAAGTAAGGTGTTGTTGTTTGTTGGCATTAGATTGCGGACGGGCTGCAAGGGCGCGAGAAGGCGGAAGTCCTACAGCTGTGTACAGATGTACAGCGTCTCTCTGACAAGCTTGCCGACCTCTGCGCCGCCGGGAAGGGGGGAAGCGAAGAGGCCAGGGCTGTTACCAGGTTTGTACTCTTTTTAACTTTTCTAAACTAAAAAGACATAGAAAAAGAAAGGCGTTCGATCCTTTTTGCAAACAGGCATATCCCCCGCCGCCATTTTGAAATCTTTTCAAAGTTTCCGCGCACTATGAAAGTACTATGTAATGAATTGATTCAGGCGTTATTTTGCAGACATCCACATCTAACGATGACAAATATTATAAAATATTTTAAGTAAACATTAAATTAATATTTTGATAAAACATTTTAAAAATAAAATTAAATATTTCTAGTGTGAAAATTCTCAATCGTGCGCTCGATGAGTTAAGATCTCCTGAGAATGCTTCGTGTAGAATCGAAACGCGTCGAAAATTCATCCGGTTTGGCTGCGTGGCGTTAGTGACGTCACATTGGCTTAACAGGCTTAGGCGGAATGGTCACTAGATATAGTTTTTGTTTTAAGTGTTAATAAAATAAAAATATTTTATGTAATATGACACCATAGTGTTTCCGTTTCCGATATATTTTTATAACGAGGACAACCGCAGTCTACGAACAATACGTATTTATTCGTTGACTGTGTGTATCTACTCCATTCACATACACGCACACACCCTCACACATACACGAATGCTACGCGAAATCAGTGCACTTCTGTTACTAGGCACAACAAAACAGCTGTTTTGTGTACTTATTCTGCTCTGGCCAGTCTTCGGCGGCTTGCGACAAAAGAACGCGGTACGCGGTAGCGACTTAACAAGCTCAAAGAGCAGTACTGAAAGTACTTGCCAAGAAACCGATTCGTTTTCCCACTGCAGAACTTTATTCACTCTTTGAGTTTCCCACTGTTCGTCAACTGTTTATCATGCACGTAACTACGTACTACGCAAGCACAAGCAATTTACCTATAATTCCGAAATACAAAACTCGAAACGCAGCTCCGATACTGTGTGTAAAATCGATCGTCGTCATGTCGTCGAGTGTCGCCAGTCGCCACTATTATCATAGTGGGCCATTTCTTTACAACAGACTTAATAAAATTTTAAATATATACCCGCTTACTCTACACAAATGTAAAATTAAAATCCTCGAATGGCGTGTGACTTTGTCATATGAAGATACCGAAAATCTCCTAATGAAACCTATTTAGAATACTATTAATTTCTCTACTAAATACCCACCAACCATATACACAAAACACACAATCACGCACATACACACCCTCTCACACACACATCACACACACGCGCCCGATATACGCACTAAAACTGTTTTGTACATTTATTAACTAATATTATATTTAAATTAGAAGTCTTATATTAAAAAGTTTAATATAATAATTAGTTCTTATACTAAAATCATTATTGTCTGAAATACTTTACTTACCTAATATTAAATATGGTAAAAAATATATAAAAAAAATTACTTAACCAATAACACTGTACATTTTGGATCACTGTATATACCACTATGTTTAAGGAGACGGGCGCTGCTATCGGCCACACAGTCTAGTACTATAGCAGGTAGCACAGTTTCACTGTTTATTGTTTCCTATGTTATTTTTGTTCAGATATAAAGATTATTATTATTATTTTGGCGTCATTGTTTAAAAGAATAAATTAATATTAACAATATATTAACAATACGGCACACTCGTACATGTGTGTAAAATTTAAATTAAAAATAATATAAGAATATAAGAAGTGTTAATCACTAAGAAACGTTTGGTGACGAATTATTTTGCAAATGGCTGCTTGGAGAGGGAAAGAGATATATAGACCTATAACTTTTGAGCATCCAAATAATATCTCTATCTCTTCTTTCATATATATTATTATTATTATATATATATATATATATATATATATATATATATATATATATATATATAAATCAATTGCTGTTGTTCGTCTCGCTAAAACTCGAGAACGGTTGAGCCGATATAGCTGATTTTGGTTTTGAAATGTTTTTCGTAGTCCAGGGAAGGTTTAAACGATGAGAAAATATGGAGTAGGTAGTAAAAACAAGAATTTCATTTTCCCATATAAACTGTTCTACCTATACTTTCCTGTCAAACATTTGACGTTCATGCGTTAGGATAGATAGGTGATACACACCTACTTAGGTGTTAGATACCTAGGTATCTGAAGATCCGTCTGAATAGGTACGCGAAGCACCTGTTTTGTGATAGCGATAACGTTCTGTTGACTTCGCGTAGCGTTCGTACGTACTTAGACGGATTAAATGACGGGTGTGGCCACTATTTTGTTTTCCTTATAGGTTAGCCTATGACCACTATCTCATTTGATGGTTAGTGATGATGTGGTCGAAGATGTTGTTCAGGCTAACCTAGAATTATTGGCTCTCAAGTTCAGCTGCCGGAACACACCGTTAGGTGTTTGGCGACAGGTTTTCTACTTGAGGGTGGTAGCTAGCCAGGCGGGCATTCGCAAAATGCCCTACCACCATGCTATAACGACATCCTAAGACAACAACCGGGACCGACGGCTTAACGTGCCCTCCGAAGCACGGAAGCGCTCAGTAGTAATTTCACCCATCCAAATCATGACCGAGGTGGACGCTGCTTAATTTTGCTGATCGGTTCAGAGCGGCTAAGCAAACTTGGCTACTAGCGCTTCTAATGTATTATGCTCAAAGACAACGCGTTACCGCTTAGGAGGTTTGAAGCGCTGCAGCTGTATGTTGTACAAGGTGGTGTATGTTACAGAGAGCTGACGGACAAGCTGCACGCGCTGCAGCGGCTGGCGGAGCGCGCCGTCGTCAACCGCGTGGTGGAGGAGTTCATCGACGTCGCCGCGCCGCTCCGGCACTTCACTGACGCCGTCAACGCGCCTCCAGGTCTGCACCTGACTAAACGATCATCTCATCGTTCTACATACCCACTTAGCTAGTAACATTGCTGTTTACTATTATTTTCGACAACCCTAAAAGCTTTAAGAAAAAAATTACTCGCTATGAAAGTGATTTTGCATGCCTATTATCTGTTGAAAACGTTGATTCACTATGTCATATATAAGACCTTTTTCACTGTAAATATTTCCAGTAATTATATAGATTGATTGATTGATTTGAATTAGGTACTTTGAAATTTGCACGGTTGCATAGGTCCAGCGAGAAGAGCCATCTACTGAGGAAGTGCAACAACTGCTTTAGAACTAGCTAAATCAAACCTGGGGCATTAATGTCTAATTACAATGGTATACTATAGTATGTAACACAATGTTACGAACCATGAAAAGAATGGCCCCAATTTTCTCTCAGTGACTCTATAACTTTAATTTTGCCTAATTTGTACAGTGTAGAATATTTCAATATTAAAATTAGTAATGGATAATAATAAGAATAATAAGAGTGTCGTAAACGTCTAAATTGAACTTCGTTTTGAAATTGGAACTCTATAACGGGCCTATTTTTGAAAGGAAAATGTCAAAATGACGGACATCTCTCTAGTCAAACAATAAGGCTACTGCCTGCGTCATATAAGACATGACGTCATCGCCGCCAGACCTCGTATTATTTCGTGATGTTTACTGACAATAGAGTTGATTACTATAAATGTTTTATAAAGGTTACAGTATGTTTGTTACTAGTTACAAGTCTCTTTAAGGTGCTCGCTGACGTATTTGACGGAAAATTCTAGCTATTTAAGTCTCATAATTGTACTTTATTATGTGAAGCGCTACTGAGAAGTATTTTGACAAAATCTTATATTTTTTGTAGAGATTTATAGAATTTATTACAATTGTTACGAGTAAAGGTTATTTTTTATTATAACATCATTAACATGAATCGAAATTTAGCAAATAGTGTATGTATAGCTGATTATTTGTATTCGTTAGTTAAACTCACTTATTTCATGTAATAATTTTGCATACTTCAAACAGGTTTTTTTAAATTGATGATCAAGATATTTCGAGCAATATATTTTTCAACTCGCGAATATCATGATAGTGTAAATGAAACCAAATATTCATATATACAACTAGACTAGCAAAGACAAATAAAAGGTCCATTTTAGGTAATTGTGTGCGGTTTTATAATAAAATTCCCAAACATATTACAATGCTCACAGAAGGAAAATTCAAGTTGCACGTGAAAATTGATTAAAAAATCCTACTACATAGTTTGTGATTACTTAAACGGCAAAAATGCTTGGGAAATTCCGCCTCTGCCAAGCTATCACTTGTCACCCACGTAATTTAAACAAATATTGTAATAATTGTATTATATTGTATACAACACATTGTTAAAAGACGTTTAAAAGAATGGGCCCCGGTTTCTTGCCCGTTCTTCTCGCAGTGGCTCTATACATTTTTTTGCCGAACGTACAATGTAGAATATTTCAATATTAAAATTTGTAATTGACCTTCATAAGAGCGTCATAGAGGCCTAAATTGAATAAATGATTTTGAATGTGAATTTGAAATTTGGAATTCAAGCCAAAAATATTTTCGCAGACACGCCTCATCATCAACTTTCAATTATTTATGTAGAATATATGTTTTTATCCGTCTGTAGGCACCCCCGGGCGGGAGGGTAACTTCGCGGAGAAGGCGGCTGCCCTGGCGGCGTTCAGCCGACGCGCGTGCGGCGCCGCCACCATGGTGGCCTGCGGCGTCGGGCACAACAAGCGCCTCGCAGACCAACTCGCGCACAATGCGCACCAGGTCCCTACTGCACTATCCTATCTCTAGCTAGTACTCTAGCGAGGAACACTGCACATATACAGGGCGTCCCACCCCGATGCCACATGGACGGAAAGTACCTTGAATATTGTACATGGAACATTTTACTGGAAGAAGACATTATTTTAATTTAAAAAAACAATTTAAACTGCATTCATAGATATTTAAATAATTACATGGTTAAACCGGGAATTGAACCCGTTACACGAGAAAAAAAATCAGCCTGTAGTTTTATCATACCGATCGAAAGATTTCATCATAAGGATTGTTTTTTTGCTAAATAACATAGTGTCAGAAATAAAAGGAAGACCATTAATTTTAAATTGTTTTTTAAATTCAAATAATGCCTTCTCTCAGTAAAATGTTCCATCTTCAATATTCAAAGTACTTTCCCTCCATGTGGCATCGCCGTGGGACACCCTGTATACATTACTAGCGTCCCGCCCCGGCTTCGTACGGGTGCAATGCTACTAATATACTACAGAATGTCTTTATACAGGGTTATTGGTTAAATGCTCACAACCTCTTAGGGTTGACTTCTGCTAGTCCTAACAAACATATTGAGATACATTTGTTTTGTTTAGAAAAAAAAATTTTTTCAAACTTATTTTCTAATAAATTTTTGTGTTTTCTTATGGCTTTTTGACTGAATAAGTATGAGGACTACCTGATTTTAAAAGGCTCTTATGCCTGTAATGTATTATTTCATATTTTTTATTACTTTGCTCGATGTAAATATTCAAAATTCTATTAAGAGGGAGCGCGGCGTGGTCCAGTGTTGTCACGGCAGACGCTTTTGGCTCAGAGAAGGCATTAAAACATATTTTTTTATTTTAGTTTATCGATAACCCTGTATAGAACGTTCAAAGCTTTTATGTCCTTGGACAATACAAACTTCTACAAAATTCTAGGTTAGCCTGAACAACATCTTCGACCACATCATCACTTACCATCAGGTGAGATAGTGGTCAAAGGCTAACCTATCAAGCATAATAAAAAAAAAAAAAAACAACAAAGAGGAGCGTTGGTATCCGGGTAAAAGAACACATTGCTGACATGAAGAACAGACGCTTGACCAAGTCCGCGGTTTGTGAACATGCCCAGGACAAACCCAACCACTACATTCGGTTCGACAAGCCACAAATCCTCGCTAGAGAGAACCGGTTTATGCCAAGAATGTTACGCGAGGCTATTGAGATCAAAAAGTACCCAAATTTCAATAGAGATGATGGTTGGCAAGTACCACCTGCTTGGGATCCTGTGATCAAATTAATTAAATCCCAAGGCCGACACAAATCTGCAAGACCTCTGGACACTGTGAGCGAATACTGCGTGAATAGGGAACGTTATGATTAATATAAAAAAAAAAAATCTGACGGTAGACCAAATAATTTCTTAATAACTTATGTGACAAATAAAATCAATTAGTCACCCCGTGACCACGATCACTGCAAAGTGTTTGAAACGTCGGGATAAAATAATGAAAAATATACGCGATTTAAACCGTTTAAAGTTGTTTAATTACTATGTGCAACAATCGCGAAAACCTAAGACAACATTATGTTACGGTATACGGACCGAAAACAGCAAATGAAATAAGACAGTGGGAGTACTTTAAGATCAAGCGCGTGAGACTCCTAACATCGCTAAATTTCCTCAAGCGGTGCAGGGATAATAATATCATACCAGTGTGCGTGAGAATTTCCCCAAAAAAGGACATTACTGGAAGCGCCGACATACTCCGTCAAACAAGTAAGAAATTATTATGTCGAAGCATACGCCAACATCGTTTTGATATTTACAAAATCAACCAAACCATTGAGATTCAATCCATTGAGTTAGAAAAAGCACTATCAGCATCGGATTTCCAAAAATGCATGCAAACAACTAATAATCGCGCCGCTGCTAAATATGACGAGTTCAAAAACCGTAAGATCAGAAAATATGAAAAACTTGCGACAAAGCAATTGCCAAATTTGGAACGAAGCGTAACCTCGCGACCGTCAAAAACAGCTGATAGTGTCATAAACTTATCAAAACAAACCATAAATCCGGTTGCCCTTCAGGCCCTCGAAAATGGATTGAACTACGCGGTTTCCCCAAGATCAGTGCCTTTTGAAGAGATAATCTGCTCTGTGGAACATTGTCTTGCCAAAAATTGTGTTAAAAAAGAAGATTTGGAGGCGTTACGCCAAGATGTTTCTGCTGTTTTGCGTCGAAGTAAAGCGCCCACACCGAATCTACCTCGTGAACAATACATTGAACTTACCAACCTACGCAAGAACCCAGACTTAACCATTATTCGAGCAGATAAAGGTAATTCTACTGTGATCATGGATACGTCGGATTATAACCTAAAAATAAAAGAACTTTTGTCGGACGAGAACACATACAAACCAGTAAAAAGCGATCCAACAGCTAAAATGGTAACAAAAACTAAGGAAATAATTTGTAAACACTCCGATACTCTTGGGTTAGACGTCACGGCACTGGTACCTTCGTGTGTGAAACCACCAAAACTGTATGGATTACCAAAGATACACAAGACAGACGTTCCTTTGCGCCCAATTGTAAGCCAAATTGACTCCCCAACATACAAACTAGCTCAACACCTTGCTAAAATACTATCTCCACTTCGCGGTCAAACTAGTGCGCATGTCAAGGATTCTTACCATTTTGTCAGTCAAATGGAAAATCTACAATTGACTGATGATGAAGTTATGGTTAGCTTTGATGTACAGTCGTTATTCACCAACCTACCTGTACATGATTGCATTGAAATTGTCAAGAAAAGACTAAGTGAGCATGACCTTCCCATGGAATATGCAGAACTACTGGAACATTGCCTAACATCTGGCTATCTATTCTGGGAAAATAACTTCTACATGCAGATTGATGGTGTAGCTATGGGCTCTCCAGTCTCCCCCGTTGTTGCCGATATTTTCATGGAAGACTTCGAGGAGAGAGCTCTCTCCACAGCTGTGGCTATGCCGAAGATCTACAAACGGTACGTAGATGATACTTTTACCATCCTCCCCAGTAATAAAGTTTCTGCATTTCTAGACCATCTAAACTCCTTACATAATAAAATTCAATATACAATGGAGCCTGAGGTCAATAAATGCTTAGCTTTTCTTGATGTTTTAGTCATCAGGAATCCTGACAACTCCCTTAGTCATACAGTGTATAGGAAACCCACCCATACAGATAAATATCTCAATGGTAACTCCCATCACCATCCATGTCAGTTGGCTACCGTAGGCAAATCTTTGTTACAGAGAGCACATGGCATCTGCGACACTGACCATCTCAAGGAGGAGCTTCAGTATGTAAAACAAGTACTGCGAAGCAATAATCACAAGCTCCCACGAATGCGTCACAGAAGCCGGCCCAAGCCCTCCACAGTTGAGCGACAACCTGCCATCTTACCTTACATCAAGGGTGTCACGGACAAAATTGGTAATATCTTAAGACGAGCTTCAATAAAAACTTACTTCAAGCCGCACAAGAAGATCAACCAATTTTTAAGACCTGTTAAGTGCAATATTCCCCTACAAGATGCAGGTGTTTACAAACTTGATTGTGAATGTGGGCTGTCATACATTGGGCAAACAAAGAGGAGCGTTGGTATCCGGGTAAAAGAACACATTGCTGACATGAAGAACAGACGCTTGACCAAGTCCGCGGTTTGTGAACATGCCCAGGACAAACCCAACCACTACATTCGGTTCGACAAGCCACAAATCCTCGCTAGAGAGAACCGGTTTATGCCAAGAATGTTACGCGAGGCTATTGAGATCAAAAAGTACCCAAATTTCAATAGAGATGATGGTTGGCAAGTACCACCTGCTTGGGATCCTGTGATCAAATTAATTAAATCCCAAGGCCGACACAAATCTGCAAGACCTCTGGACACTGTGAGCGAATACTGCGTGAATAGGGAACGTTATGATTAATATAAAAAAAAAAAATCTGACGGTAGACCAAATAATTTCTTAATAACTTATGTGACAAATAAAATCAATTAGTCACCCCGTGACCACGATCACTGCAAAGTGTTTGAAACGTCGGGATAAAATAATGAAAAATATACGCGATTTAAACCGTTTAAAGTTGTTTAATTACTAAAAAAAAAACATGTTTTCTTTTGAGGTTACTCTTGAAAGTTTTAAAGGTTGCTGTTGACATCACATTAGAAACCTCCAAAAGTATCAGTGTTCCTCTAGTATATTATACATGTATTATACATATAAACCTTCCTCTTGAATTACTCTATTCATAAAAAAAACCATATTAAAATCAGTTGTGTAGTTTTAAAGATCTAATCAATACATAGGGACAGACAGCGGGAAGAGACTTTGTTTTATACTACGAGTATGTATTGATAGAAACTAGTCTACACGGTTTTGAGAGTGAAATATACACCTGTAAAATAACGAGAGGCTGGCCCTTAGCTAGTCACAGAGTAAGCAGTAGTAGGCAAGAGTCTGAAAAAAAGTGATAGCGCTAATCAAGAAGCCTTGAATGCAAACAGAGATAGATATATTTTTGTGAGGTTTTAGATAAAAGCGATAGAATAGAGATGACATTTGAACATTTTTTAATATTGGCAATAAAAGATTTAAGAAAAGCTACCAACCACCTCGACAGTCCTTCAGCCAAAGCGTTGATCAACTCATACAAAACTGTAACAGATTAGCCCTATACTATCTTGTATAGAGTCTACCGGGGTACACCTGACATCGATTGGAAACTAGACTGGCAAAAGGTTTGGGAGTGCATATGTCGCTATTTGAAAATAACTTCAATGAAAAGCTTTACCGACAGTCGGTGATCAAATCGTACACAATGCGCGCTCTGAACTATCTCTTATAGGAATTAGTGTACTAGGACACTTCAATGAATAGTCAGCAGCTCTTCAATTCGTCAGCCAAAGTGTTGATCAAATCATACATACACAGCAGACAGGTCGATATATTGCTGCGCTAGTATCTATGACTCTCAGGTTTCTTTATGATGTTAGAGAATAATAATTGAACACCTAATTGTTAATACCATTTTTGTTATATACATACTTTTGTTTCGTTAAGTGTAGTAGGAAGTAAGGACTATAAAGTACTTTTAAATCCACATATTTTTTTAAATTGTCACATAATTATATTTTATGTATTTTGTAATTTCTATACCAGGTAGAGAAACTATCACCTCAACTGATCGCAGCCGGGAAGATTCGACTTTTCTATCCGGAGAGCAAGGTATGCATATAAGTATATGATAAAAACGTTAACTTAAAAGATTAGTATATACTTATCTATTATTCTCTTGAATATAAAACAGTAAAACTGTAGTTTTAAGACAAAACGTTTCATTATTGGTTTAGTAATTGACTTGTAGAAAGATCTCAATTTAAAGTGAAAATGGTCGGTCATACATAACTTTTTACTAGATTGTCCTTTTATAATGTATTTTTGGAGATTTTACTATCAAGGTGATACCAAATAAACATCCTGTACAAATCAGTACACCCTGTAAAGAGTTTTCAAGTAACACACAAAAAAAATTGTTGATATGACCAACCTCCTTCTTTTCTTGAAGTCAGTTTAAAATGTGTAAATGTGAATTTGGCTTAGCACTCGACACTCCTAGTGATCATATTCAGAAACACGTTTCAGGTCAACATCTGTAAATTGAAATTGAATTTTAAACTTTTGGAATGTTCATTATTTGGTTGCAGGTAGCAGAAGAGCACTTCAACAACCTGAAGAACCAATACGGCGAGGCAGTGCTGCGAGTCCGCGACCTCTGCGACCAGGCCGTCGACCCGCTCGACTTCGTACGGACCGCCGGTAACTACACATATATTTATTTACACCCTCAAGTAGAATATCTGTCGCCAAGCAACTAACGGTGTGTTCCGGCAGCTGTCCTTGGGAGCCAGTAATTCTAGGTTAGCCTGAACAACATCTTCGACCACATCATCACTTACCATAATAGTGAAATAGTGGTCAAAGACCTATCAAGCATAAAAAAAAATACTTATGTAAGCTACCCCGCATATGTTCAATATACTTAATGGACCAAGCTTTTCAGACTATATAATAATGTGTAAGATCTTTAGGGTTCTTTTCAGAATGTCGTAATAAAGTTTTGGGTTGCTAATCAACACATAAAATAACTGGATGATAAAAATGACAGTTGACATGCAGCGCCTTTCAAGCTTTAACCGATGGATAGGCTAAATTGATGACTTTGAAACGCAAACATAGTGTTTTGTTTAGTAAATATGTTCTGGGTAGTATAACTTAATAATTCTGAAACAGGCCCTTAATGTAACACAGTTTAACAATAAAGTTATCTGAATGTGAACCTTGATTGCCTTGAGATCACTCTTTGGTGACGTTACACTCCACACATGGACACAAAGTTGCCGTTTCATCAATATTTTACAGGCTTCACTTAGGGGAGATTATTCAATCGATCTACTCAACCTTTGTACCCCTTTTCATTTCTTTTGTAGGAAGTGCTTTAAATCAAGCTTCATAATGCGTACGACTGAAGTAAGGAACGCCCTACCAAAATATCTATTCCCCGATGGGTAAAATGTGGGAGTATGCAAGTTCAGAGTAAATAGGTATCTTCTAAGCATCCATGTTTCACTGTCGACCGTAGTCTATGGCCATATGCTGGTAATGAAATAAAACAAAAAAGAGAACCTCCATATTGCAAATCCTTGGAACTTTGACGTACCTATTTAGCCCCAATAAGACCCCCTTAATTCGTCCCTGTCGCAAAATCCTTTCTTATGTCTACTCTTCGTAAACTACCTAACTGCCAAATTTTACCTTTATACATCAAATAGTTAATAGCAGGATAAATAAAAAAGGAAAATTATGCCAATTGTTTCCTACCTCGTTGCTCCCGTAGCCAAGGGGTTCTAAATAAATAAGTGAGCTATATTCGCAGGTGAGCTGATGCAGAAACACACGTACCTGTGTGAGGACGCGATCCGGAACAACGACTCACAGAAGATGGTCGACAACACGTCGGCTATTGCGAGGTTAGGATTCTTTACAATACATTTTTATACTATGAAGGATTCCACTCAAATGCATTTTATGGATCTCTTTCTGTTTCATGGAAGGTTATTCTACCGTATTTCGTTTATTAGCGGATCGCGGATACTTCCTAGTCCTTATGCATTCTATAGGAGTTAAGCCATACCAGTACTCAGTACTAATATTATAAATGCGAAAGTAACTCTGTCTGTCTGTTACGCTTTCACGCCAAAACTACTGGACTGATTTGAATTAAATTTGGTATGGAAATAGTTTGAGACCCGAGAAAATCATAGGATAGTTTTTATCCAACTGCGCAAAAATAGGTTAATGTTTTTGCGCGATAACCGACATACGCGCCGGCTGAGCCACGCCCGGAAAGCTAGTATTTTATATCTTTGATGGTTTTATTGCTTAGATAGCATTCACTACTATATGTATATTACCAACCTCCTTCAAGATAATTGTTCATTCTATGAAAAACAATTGACTCTATAAATTATGCCTTTACCACATACTTGGGATTCTCGTACGTATTGGATTCAAAACAACACTTATATTGATGTTCGGATCGTTCCAGGTTAGCCAACCGCGTGTTGCTGGTTGGCGGCTCTGAGCGCGACAACACAGAAGACTCTGAGTTCGCCCGAGCGTTGTCGTCAGCCCACCAGCGGCTGCAGTCGGCCATCCCGCCCGCAGTGCATCGCGCTAAAGCAGTCGCCTTGGGTGATGTCAAGCAGGCACCGGCTTGGAGGCAGGCTAACTCCGAGGTAACTTACAATATATAATCAATGTCTTTTTTTTTTGTTTTAACGGAAATGCAGTATGCGCTGAATATAAAAATTACTAGTAAAAAAAACAAATTTTGTGATTACCATTGTAATATTTGCTTACATATTTTTACTGTACGGTATCAGTTGGATTGGTCACTGCTGAATACAGCCTTTCCCATTATCGGGTTGCCATAATACCTACAGATGGCAGGATCGCAGGTAGCAGTTTCTCAAAAGGCGCTGCTTCCTGCTTTCACCTTCCTGTATTTTACCCTTAGTCGCCTTTTACACACAATCTTAGGCAGTTGTTAACAACAATGATGTATTAATAAGAAGATTTAGTCCCAGAACATATGAGCTAGTTCAAGAATCATTACATATCGATATAAGACATAAGCTGTTAACGCTAAAGCATGTATATTTGTTACCTTCACATACCTGTTTATATCCCGATTAAATCTCTGCAAATATTCATTTTAAACCATGTGCTCAAGTCGAGAAAGTGTTATATGTAATCATTGTTACATTTGCTTGCAGATAATAAACGCAGCGAGCGAGGTGGAGTCAGCCCTGGGGCGGCAGTACGCTCCCCCTCCCCCTCCTCCCGCGCTCCCCGCGGCGCTGTCCCGGCTGCACGTGACGCCCCCCACCGCCGAGCCTGCACCCCCTCGCCCCCCACCACCCGCTGCTGCAGCCCCCGCCCCGCCGCGCCCGCCGCCGCCCTCCGATACCGACGACGAGGGTGAAGACATCTTCAGGAGGCAGCCTCATCCCAGCCAACCTATATTGGTATGTTTGAGTACATGCGCATACCGTTTGGCATTAATAAAGCAACACATTTAATACATCAGAATGATCCTATACTGAGATTAATTATTCGATCAATATATTATGAAACAAAAACTATTTTCTTGAAATATTTTGAAAATTATTGCTCTTCTGTAGTAAGACCGCTTATTGAACATCAACATTTTGTGATAGAAAAGTTTAATTATTGACAATTTGTTGATTGAAATGTGTTCATAGTTATAGATCCATCATTACTATAAAAAAAACACTGAAATTATTATTTTATTGGATATTCTAGCTTTCATTGTCTGCAATATATTTTATTGTTAAGTTTCACAGATCTATTCCTCCAGCGTTGTGACATAGATCAAAAAATGATGGTTTATATAAAATACTTATCCTAAATTTCGTTACCAACAACTAACTTGCCATATAATATTGTTTACCAGGTGGCAGCTCATAATTTGCATAAAGCAGTTCGCGAATGGTCCTCCAAAGACAACGAGATCATCGCGGCCGCCAAGCGCATGGCTATACTCATGGCGAGGCTTTCGGAACTCGTACGTTCAGACTCTAAAGGTAAGTTCCATGTAAATCCTTCTATCTACAGGATAACTTTTCATCATGGCTCAAATCAAGTGCACTGTGTATAATATACGCCAGCTTGCATTATATCAGTATGCCGATTTTCCTATATATTTAAGTACACAAAATGTTTATGAACGATCAATTGACAAAGTCCCAATGTGACCGTGAAAAGCATGAATTAACATTTTTACTGTTAAATCTATGGATAACCGAGAACTAAAAATGCCAAAAATAAGAGCATCGGCATCCTGTATTGTATATTTATTTATTTATTGAACATAAGTTGACAGCTAAAAGTTTAGTTTCTTATAAAATGTAACGATCATCTGTATGTAATCAATCATCTGTAATCATTAAATATTGTAACATATTGTTTCCACCTGCTTGCTCGGATAGTTGTCGCTATGAACCTAAGCGGTAAGTGCCTTAAATGTGTGTATATAACAGAAAAGTATTCATAAATGCATTTCAATAATGAGATAGATCTTAAGCTGCAGATTTAATGCATGGAACATCTGTCAAAAACTGCATCTTAATAATGATATCAACTTTGAAATGCATTTATTAAATCGAACCCTAATATGCTGTATATTATGTGACATCTCCCTGTACACTAGTTCGAGTTTTCATTGTTTACGATACCATAAAAGTGTACAGACATGTTCACTCAACGCGTCCCTCCGCAGTAAATCAACTATGCGCATTTATATGGGTATGCTTCGTATGTACACAATGTTTTAGTGTGGGTGAAAATACAGTAAAATAATATTTTTTACTGTTTTTACATCATTTTCATCACCAACATTGTGTACATTCGATAAAACATTGTGTACATTCGAAGCCTATTATACAAATTGACAATAATATAATCGCTTGGATAGACATGTAGTAGTTGAAACTATACTTAAAAAATTTGGAGGTCAGTGCCTTCGTGTGTGGAATTGTACGTATTTACCCATATTTTTATACGTATGAGTTGTTTTTAATGTCTGAATATTTAAACCATGAAAGAAAACTCGTGTTACTGTACAGTTTGTATGTATTAAAGCAATTGCTGTATATGATGTACTTACTACAGCTTCCCGTTTCTGCGTTGGGTAATTTAAAATTATGAATTACCGAATGCCATAATTTCACTTGCAAACTGTTGACAAGAGCTAAATAGCTTCACTTGAATAGGTTTTTAGTAAAACATGTTAAGTGTTTAGCATAAAGCCAATTATACAGTAATTCTCCAAGTCCTAATTTCATCCAAAGCACGTTCCTTTTAAACTTAATCGATATGATATAATATAATTAAAAATGGAACCTACTTCCAACACTTATAAGGAATGAAATCATTTGTGGAACTCCGTTATGATAATGTTATATATCAAAAGTTGCGTCTCATGGCTGCGCACTACTAATCTGCAGCAAAAATACACATTATTTATACAAAAAAATCACACCCGACCTCAAATAACAGTTTTTGAATACATAATTACAGTAGATTTAGGAATACTTGTGTTTTCTTAGTAGTTTTTCTAAATGTGTTAAGTTTGTCGATTGTGGCCACTGATTGCGGCCCGTCCCTCATTGGTTTCACGTCTCAGCTTCGCTATGTAAATAATAACATTGAGTGTGTATGAATGTAACAGGCAGCAAACGCGAGCTGATCGCGACGGCGAAGGCGATCGCTGAAGCTTCGGAGGAAGTAACTCGTCTCGCCAAGAAGTTGGCGCTTGAGTGTACCGACAAGAGGATCAGGACTGTAAGTAATATCTATTCATCGTTTGTCACATTTTTTGTTGAGGTGAGATTCTTAACTTATATCTGAATGCTAAGAGGAGCAATCTGGATTTTGTGGGGATTTCACCCACTAAACGTCATATATAATAAATCGGCGGCCATCCTGCTTGCGGTGCTTTGCAGAGGGTTCCGGGATCACCAAAGGAACGCTCGGGATCATCCTGACTCTTTGCTGTTAAGTTCATCTCAGAGAACACTTCGCTTCCGCATTCCGCTCATTAGCAGCATAACTAGGGAAGCATCCCTTTTATTTATTAAGTCGCCTCTTACGACAGATAGAAGTTATCGTGGCCGTATTTATAATAACTCGGGCTACGGGTAAATTGAATCATCAACCATCAACTACCAGAATTGAATTATCGACTGTCACCACTATCAACCCATGTTTACATGTCGACATGATCATGTTCTCGACATTCCTCCTCAATATTACGAGACATGCAACCGTAAACAAAAATTCTTCTATAGTGAGAGTGCTGTGGAGTGTGAGATGGGGGACTCAATCCAACGAGGTGCCAAATTAACTCCCCTGGGACTTGTGAGCACCTAGAACATTTTAATGAAGTCAAATTCACTTAGCCTTCATGTCTTCCATTCTACTCATTCCATTCATATAGAAAGTATCCTAAAGAGATTAAGATTTTTATCTTAAGTGGTCATACTAAAGAAATAAACAGAAAACATATGTTCCGTCATTCAAGGCCATATTTCTTTACATCAGGGGATTGTTTGCATTCAATCTCCAGTGCTCTGTATAATATTCCTGTATGGGAACATAACCACGTACATTTCTAACACTTAAGCCTGCACCGCGGCACCGATGCGTAATTGTGTTTTGTTTGATCCCCTGCTGTATCTTTATTTCTTAATTTTGAGTTGTGCAATTAATATATATTATATTCAAGAATTCATTCTATAAATTATATAAATTGGAAACACGATTACTTAAAGTTTCCTCGATGGAAAAAAAATCCAAAGTTATATCTAAAAAACTAAAAAACCCTTAGTACAGCGTAAATACTTCACGGAAAGTCATCAGTATTTGAATAATAAAAAAACAACGTGTTTTCTATAACGTATACACATAACATTTTTCATATAGGTATTTGTTTTTATTATACGAAGAAAATACCTAAATGCACGCCCGTTCCGCCCATTTTAACCATAGCCACGATGCGTCCTCCCTGTCCGCTTTAGTAATTCTTCAGCCGCCGGACGGGGACAGATGCTGTCGGCATGCATTACTTACCCACACACACGCGGCGCGTCTAAAAAGCTCGGTGCGCTCTTAAGTAAAACTTTTGAAACTGTGGGATATGATGATGTTGAATAAATCGATATGAACCCTTTAAAGTAATATTAACCCGTACGAATCACGCGGAGCCGATACCGTCCGTTTATGAATAAAATTCAATTGTTATCAATAACAATCACGTTCATTGTGCATGGGTTTATAACTATACTATACGACTGTATGTATTCCTTTGTAGAACCTACTGCAAGTGTGCGAGAGGATCCCGACGATCGGCACGCAGCTCAAGATACTGTCCACAGTGAAGGCCACCATGTTGGGGGCGCAAGGTAACTACCACTCTATGTCACTTTACAGTACTTACTGCTAAAGAGCCAGGCTTCACAATACCAGCTACTGATAGATTATATTATGAAAATGGCCTTATATCTGTTGTAAAGTATGAACCTGAATGTTGGGCAACGAAAGCGGTGGATGAAAGTAGAGTTCAGATGTCAGTATACAAGCGTGATGTGAATATACAAGCAGGGGATAAGAAATTTTGGGCTGTAAAAAAATTAAATGTAAGCTTCGCTAAGCACTTGATAGTGCTGGTATATTTAAAATATAAAAGGGTAGCCACATCATTACGAGAGTTAAGTGTTTGAAAAAGCACTTCTTTCGATCAGATCAGTCTATTAGTCTAATTGATGGCCGCATCGTGCCCTGTGACGGTAGAAGGAAAAAAAAATGGAGCACAATGTTTAGGCTCAGTCTCAAAAGCTCAGTGGTTCAGTCACCCAAGGCTCACCCGCTGATAAAACTGGGGACGCGAGATCGATCCCCGTTCGAGTAGATTTAAATAGAATGGACAAGATTAGGAATGAGTATATAGGAAGCTTGAAAATAGCGCCAGGGATTCAACCGGTGAAGCGACCGGATACTGGTGTAATATGGGCAAGTCGTGAGGTAGAAGGAAAACCATATAAGGATACTGTTGAGTATGCTTGATAGTCATTTTGCATGGTAGTAGGGTATTTTACGAATGCCTGCCTGGCTAGCTACCACCCTCAAGTAGAAACTCTGTTGCGAAGCAACTATCGGTGTGTTCCAGCAGCTGTCTTTGAGAGCCAGTAATTCTACCACATCATCACTTAACATCACGTGAGACAGTGGTCAAAAGCTAGCCTATCAGCTATATATAAAAAAAGACTGTTGAATATGATTGATGAAGGCCAAACAACGCTTAGATGGACTGCGTGAAGATGGATATTGTGTGCAAGGACGCGAAAACGCAATTGACAGAAAACTAGTGTGTGGAAATTTTATTATCCTTGATGGTGGAAATAAAAGTATTTATTTAAGAATATCCATTACATAAGATACTTCATATTTTTATTTTTCATACTTTTACAATTATTACTTAAACTTTGATTAAAATTTTTCATATCAATTTTTCAAAAAATTTAAATGCATTCAAGGCAAACATTTGGGCAATAAGCAAATTTTAAGGCTTTATAAATTACTAAAGATGATTACAAGAAATATCTCGTGCTGAGCGAAAATCACGTTTACAAATATTAATAGCACAAAATTTCCTATCTCGAGTGAGGGACGCGGGTTGGATGCCCGCTCGAGGTAAGATATTTTATGTTTTAATTTTTTGTAAATGTGACTAGGTTATTAATAATATTTGTTAATTTTGCTTCGATTAAAACTTTTTTATATTGCTAAAGATACCATTTTGTTCAAAACGTCTAAACAAAGTTTTTAACAACGCCCATAGCGAACGACTAATTCTATTGCAAGTATGAAAGGGTTGACCATTCTTTAATAACAAATATTTTTTGAAATATTTTAAGAAAACATCAAATTAATATTTTAATAAAACACTTAAAAAATACAAAAATATATATAGTGACAATTCCGCCTAATTTTCCTGGTAACCCGACGTGACGTCACAAACGCCACGCAGCCAAACCGGAAGATTTTTTTCTTCCTGGTAACCCTACGTGACGTCACAAACGCCACGCAGTCAAACCGGAAGAATTTTTTCGACGCGTTTCGCTTCTACACGAAGCATCCTCAGGAGGTCTTGACTCTTCGAGCGCACGATCGAGAATTCTCTTCTCGAGAAAAAATTCTTCCGGTTTGGCTGCGTGGCGTTTGTGACGTCACGTCGGGTTACCAGGAAAATTAGGCGGAATTGTCACTAGATATATATTTTTGTATTTTTTTCAGTGTTTTATTAAAATATTAATTTGATGTTTTCTTAAAATATTTAAAAAATATTTGTTATTATTCAATATGGATTTCCGCAAAGTAACGCCTGAATCTATTCATTATTGACCATTCTTAATTTTATAATCTGTTAAACATTAAAACTTTTAGAATCCCATCTCTGCTTACTCACACCCTTTATTGTAAACAGCTGCGATGTATCCAAACATGAATACGCTTTATCGCTTTATTAATTGAGATGTTCGGCTTTCTAACAGTTGGCATGCCGGACTACAAAGGTAACGCTTGGGTTGTCACTGAATTGAATGCCCTAATGTAGATATTGTAGCTGTTATTAATGGTAGTGATACTTCGAGTGATACTACTAAATTAAATCTATGGATTATTAGTAGAGGAGACGTGGGAGGTCGACCTTCACCCATCTGATAACTTGATGTGACATATTTTTTATCAAAACTAATATAATTTCAGAGGAAGTATTTGATTGTTTGTTTGTTTGCATTGAGTAGGATCTGAAACTACTGCACTGATTTGGAATATTCTTTCACCATTGGAATTTAACATTATCCCTGATGAATAAATCTATGGAAGATTGTCAAAAAGTTAGGGATCCGTATGAAAACTTCTATAATATAACCCAAAGTGCGAAAAGAAATATAAATTAAAAACGTTACACGCGTACGGTGTGGATATGATTGAACATAGAGCAAAGCTGTACTACAATTTTATAGAAGACATCAATATCTACAAAAGATTCCGAGTATAAGTCGAACTATTACAGTAAATTTAAACACATAATACTACTTTATTATGTGTTTAAATTTATAACTTTGAATTTTTTGTTAATACCCGTGCGCAGCCGGGGCGGACCGCTAGTCAATTTATTAACAAACATGATTATCGAAAAGATTTCATAGCTATCTTTAATAGAATTAATTTTAATTAAATTTCATTCATCACGTTCATTCTTTTCGTAACCGAATGAATTTCATCGAAACTGATAGTTTTTAACACACATAATATGCCTAGATGGGCTTGCCTACTTATTTCTGTGCATGGCTATCTGGCAAGCGGATGTGAACTGGTAAGCGAATACAGGTAACTACACCGAACTGTTGACCAATTGAAATTGATATCATAAGTAAGATAATTTAATTACAAAACCAATCCTATAGGCTTGCCTGCAAAAATCGTACATGAAATAAACGTATATTAAAATAGCTTTGAAAACTTTTCGATAGGCAAGTTATCATAGGCATGTTTGTTAATAAATTATATTTGATAAAAAATATGCCTCAACAAGTTATCAGATGGGTAAACGTCGATCTACACTGGCTCTTAGACTTTTAACATATGCCCGTCTGCCTAGACTAAACTTTGATATATTCGTAGAATATATAGGTCACTAGGACAAAGTTTCTTTGCACCAAAAACATTACCCCTGACTTGAGAGTCGTTGTCTATCTTAAACATCAATATTCAATTCGCAACGATGAGAATTTTTTTAACTTTAATGTCTTAATTATCAGATCTTATTGCACCACATATGGGTTTTATTATAATTTATCTGACCTTCTGTTGAGATAACTTAAAAAAATAAATAATTTTAAATGTTTACTTCCCTTGCGATTTGCATGTAGAAAGGCGTGGAAAGCGTGTATTAGTGGAATCAAACAATATATTAACAATATATTTATAAAAAAAAATAAAGATATTCAGCAAAAGTTCCTATTTCAAAATTATATTGTGTCGAAGTCCATGTAAATAAAATAATATTGGAACGTCATAGTCTGCATGTGTGAAAGTTAAAAATGCACGTTTGGTTTTAAAATGTATACTTAAATGAATGATAACTAGATATTTTTTATTAAATTGTATTAGAATACTGGAATTAAGGAATTAAATGGCAAATATTACTTTTAAATAGTATTGACTTATATATTAGGCTCAAAATGGTATTTATTGTCTTTCTGTAGGCAGCGAAGAGGACCAGGAGGCGACTGAGATGTTGGTCGGCAACGCACAAAACTTGATGCAGAGCGTAAGTACAAATACAAGTAGATTATTTCAAATATCTTAGCCTATAACATTTTCATAATTAATTTTAATATCTTATATTAATCACATGTACTTACCTAGTTATTCCTTAAATTCGTAAGTACTTCACATTAATTCCGTTCAATTGCAACCTAAACAAGTTTTAAACATTAATCGTATATCACATTCCCACTGCTGGGACATATTATGGGCTTTCCTCTCAAAGACACGTGAAACTGTTAGGAAAGCATGGTCCACCACCACACCCTGTGCGGCAGAGAACACGCTAGTTAGATTAGCTACGCTAGTAAATTGCAGTGCCCCTACGGCAGGCATGTCAAACTCAAAGTTATTAGTGGGTCAAATGCATAAGGGTCTTAAAGTCAGTGGGCCGCAAAACCCAACCAAAATGAAAAAAAAGATTTCATATGTATATAGAGCGGTCATCATCATCAACCAGAATACGTACACTCACTGCTGGATGTTGTTTCAAATCCCCTTCCAATGAATCCAATGAAAGGTTTGCTATAATCCCCACGCTTTGGCAGGCGGGTTGGGGATCGCAGAATGCTCACCACCGTTAATCGAGAGGACACTGATGTCCGTCCTACGGTAGTTCTGGATGCAGTTTTAGGACATACCGAGTTTACCCAGGTCAGGGGGGGTTATAGAGGGTGATAATATAATAGCAGGAAAATTTTACAATCAATTATCACAATCTTTTCCCTGAAATATGAAATATTTTGTATTTAACTAAAGTTTGCATCGCAGCATCGAAGTGTGGTCAGTCGCGTTACGATTGGTTTTGTTTTCTCATTATAGAGAAAATAATTGCTCACACTTGTAGATGCTTCCAAACATTTATATAATTTTGCAAGCAAATTTCCATATCCGAGTTTTAATGACCCACCGTTCGCACGATCCGCACGCGGCGGCAGCGTCTGTAGACGCGTTTTTTGAAATATTATCACGACAAATACGGGCCGCATCAAGAGGCTATTCTTAAAATTGGATCGGGCCGCATGTTTGACATGTCTGTCCTACGGGGTATCACAAGAACTACAATTTTATGTTTAAGACAGTAGTTGTTATGTGATATGCAATAAAGATATTTTATTTGTATAGTTGTCAGTCCTAGTGTCTCCTCTAACATTGTCTAACGACTGCTATCCTATTTCTAAATATGATTGCAAGCACTAACGCGTGCTGAGCGAAAATCACATACACAAATTATTGGGGCACAACTTTTTTGTTCCGGACGGGAATCGTACCCTCCGATTATAATCATATCATCATATCTATTTATAATTTTTTATTAATTTAAAACATAAATTATAAAAATTATGTAAATATTAATTATACATTTTTATCTCCGATTTATTATTATTTATTATATCATCATATATATCATATCCTCCGATTTCGCGCCGGATGCCTATTCCACTCGGCCACCGGAACCTTACTCTTTCAAGCCGAAACTTTGTCCTCAAGTTGTATTATTTTAAACGTCATAGGGGACGGTGCGCGTGTGTGCGCAGGATTACCGTCTGGAACGAAAAAAAAATTCTCCAATAATTTGTGAATGTGACTGCTACCTTGCCAACAACCGGGATCGACGGCTTAACGTGCCCTCCGAGTATGGCAGCGGTCAGTTGTAATGTCACTAGCGGTCACCCAGGTAACGGTCTCGTTACTTTTTGACATACAAAATACCATCCATGTAGTAACCACAGAGTTTAACTAAAAGGAAACGCTTCAAATCAACCATAATGTCCTCTACGAGACACCCCACGGGTGCAATAAATAGATGGATTAACTTATTGGATGTCTTTCGCACCAGGTAAAGGAAACAGTGAAGGCGGCCGAGGGCGCCAGCATCAAGATACGCACAGAGCAGGACGGCTACCGGCTGCGGTGGGTGCGCCGCTCGCCTTGGTACCAGATCTAAACCACCACCTTCTGTGCAAGCTGTCTTATGAAATTACTTTAACTATGGGTAGTCACACATAGTAGGTGTAGAAATTCTCCTGCTAACGTTTATATAGATCAATATGCTGAACAGCGCCATCTCTTGAGCAATTAAAGTTACTAATTATAAAAAAACAAAATAAACGTATATAGTTAAGTCGGTAAACTGTCGGGCTATCGGATGGTCCGCGCGTGTTGTAAAAGGATACACGTAATTTTTAATATTTTAATTTTAAAATCTGCTTTCTTTTAGTTTACAAAAATATTGGCGTATGTAATTTCTAGCATTGACAAAAATCGCCATAATTTTCTGACCGCTGTATCGGAATTCGTCCAAAAGATAGCGTTGTTCTTAGTTTTCATTTTGTAGATAAGAATCTTCTGAAAAGAAATGCAGTATCTAATGTAACTTAACAAAGTATGAAAATCTTTGATATTAATAGAGGAATATGTGATCCGTTCAAGCTTATGAATAAATTAAAATTTAAATAATTCTGTAACAAATATATTTGAAAAAGTGCAAATGTCTGTCCTTAAATATAAAAAGTGGTGCTTAAAACTTTATATAACTATTTAAATGTTGTTTTTTACATTGACACCTGTCAAGAGAAAAATTTAACAAAATCACACAATTTTTTTTATCTTTTCGTTGTCTGAAATTATATTCGCGGTTCAAAGTTTTCCTTTCATTGTGATTTTGTTAACTTTATATTATAGTTTCTTTTTACTAAACCAATTTCTATTGGATATTTAGAAAAGAAAATATTACGTATGTGTTTGACATATGATAATGTAGTTATTATGTAACATTTTAATGTTTTTTATCCTCACAACGAATGATTTAAATTTTTATTTATTTTACAAAATCTTGTGAAAATGTGTGATTGTGGATAATTAAGTGCCATGCGCTAGTGCTTTATAACTTACATTAGATTTAGGTCCTAACTCGCAGATATATATACACCTCTGTAGCAATAAATATTTACACTGAATTTAAATAGTTCTTACAATTGAAGAGCGCATGTAATTTAAATAGTTCTTACAATTGAAGAGCGCATGTAATTGAAATAGTTCTTACAATTGAAGAGCGCATGTAATTGAAATAGTTCTTACAAAATTGAAGAGCGCACGAAATTGAAATTGTTCTTGCAATTGAAAAGCGCACGAGCTCGAAACAGTTTTTGCAATTGAAAAGAGCACGAGATTGGAATAGTTCTTGCAATTGAAAAGTGCACGAGATTGAAATTGTTCTTGCAATTGAAAAGCGCACGAGCTCGAAACAGTTTTTGCAATTGAAAAGTGCACGAGATTGGAATAGTTCTTGCAATTGAAAAGTGCACGAGATTGGAATAGTTCTTGCAATTGAAAAGTGCACGAGATTGAAATTGTTCTTGCAATTAAAAAGTGCACGAGATTGGAATAGTTTTTGCAATTGAAAAGTGCACGATATTGGAATAGTTCTTGCAATTGATTGGAGTGACGCTTTATGTACTCGTCCGCCTGCCCTTATCACACACTCATGTGGGGTTGGTATAATGTTATCTTTGCTGACACGGTGACATAATTGATAATATTTTAACTTAGATTTTATAGCCGACCGCCTACCTGTCGCTAATGCTTCTGAAGAATGTAGTATACGCGCTTACAACGAGGGTACTATGGGCGTTAGATCAAATGGTAAGGAAGTGCAGCAACACCCTACTCAGTACTCAAATCGACATGAGATGAGTATTGGTGTACTGCTCAATAAGCTACTTTTTTAATCGCCGTTTATGACTTACATAGGGTAAAGAACTTACATTCTAAAACCTGAGAACTGTGGGATATTCGGAAACGATATAATATAAATAATTTGACACTGCTATTGAGATTGTCATACGGAAATGCCACTGTGAGAGCTTGCGAGAATTTTGTTTATATAGTATCCACTTTCAAGTTACAATTAGTTTACGAATCGACAGCCTCTTTAAAAAACTGTCCTTTCAGTTTCTTATTCTGTATTAGATACCATTCGGTTACATTCTTAGCAGTTTTATCTTCATCACTCCTCTCTGCATGCCTCCTCATCTGGTCAAATACAGTCAATTAAGTAAAATGTTCCTTTCTTTACTTTATGAGTCCTGACCGAGGCACCACGTGACCTGCTCAGTAACGAAAATCCATATAAATTGTATTATTAGCAAGTCATGTTCTCGTGTGTCTCGTATGTGTGGTATCTCGACCAAGGTTTATACAGTTTTGCGCGAGCTGTTCTTTTTCCAAGAACTCAACAAACGTAGATGCATTTTGTGCGTTTGTCAATTGCAAGAACTATACTTAAACCTACATAGTTGAAATCTGTATATTTTTAGGATTTGTATATAGAAATATGTATGTATATATGTAATATGCACAAAATTTTCAATTTGTGAAAAAGTGCAAATATTTTTATACTCTAGGTATCACGCGTACAATAAATTAGATGCCATTCAATCGTTAAACCAACACATTTTATACATATATAAATACATGTTGACATCTTTATAAACATTTAAAAATTGTTAAACAATAATAATAACTATTTTTACACAGATAAGTACATTCTGTACTAGTATTTTTACTCACATGCTAAAAAGAGCTCGCGGTATCCAACGAGTGCAGTCTGAACGCAAAAAAAACGTAAATCCAGTAAATACTACGGTTCCTACCCGGTTACTAAATAACAAAAAAAAGTTACCCATTATAATATCTGAGCGTCAAACAAGGCAACGCGACGTGATACGATGCGACGCGATTTATCAAAATAATATCAATAAGTTGCTGTACCTATACCTACTTATCGGCGCTGATCAGAGTATGGATGTTTCTTTCATAATAAGTCGCATCTCAAGTTGGTGCTATCTGTTTTCAAGCACATGTCCTAAACTACATAAAAGATGTATAAAATATTGCAAAACAATACGATATCTTCGGTTTTAAGTTGAATCCATCCGATCTGTATTGTTTTTTTTCTTAGAGCCAACATTGGAAAACAAATCTTTTGAGAAATGTTTCACCAATCGTCTTTCTGGCTTTAATTTGACAGTCACAAAAATAACTACTAAAGGTCAACAAATTTAAACCTTTGAGAGAAAAGTGATAAAAATTAAAATATTATTTAAACCTTCTAAAATATCACTTTAACGCTTCGAAATGGCCATGCAAAATCAATACCCAGTTAATGCACATTATAAAAATATAATCACATCGTTGTGGCTTCTTACACGATCGTACTATTTCTATCATTATACTTCTCCCCGCATGTATCCTTAGGATTTTGTTCATGGTCCTTCGAGCCGGATGCAGTCAGTTAAAGGAAAATCTTTCCAAAATACTTTGCGTTTAGCTCAGTAGGTACCCAATATGCTTGTTAATATATTGGTAGTTCCGCTATGGTACTTATGTATTAATCTCCTTCTCCCTAATTTAATGGGGATTTTCAGCACGTAAACACTTATATGAACACGGTAAACATTCGTAGCTTTCGTAGTATTCGAGATTGTGATGAATCGGTGCGTATAGATTATACTTCTATTTAGCATAAGACCATATAAGGATAAAAGCGAAAAGCCACATAGCTTTTAATAAAGGTCATGTAATAGTGGAACAAAGACATGATAAAACTATTATTTTAGTTAGTTTCAGACAATTTTGTATATTGTAGGTGACTATCGTTTTTTCTTATGAAATATGGCAGTCTGCTTCAAACCAGGCCAAAACATAATCTCAGAGGAAAATCATTAACTATGTCAAATTTATTTATAATTTACATGTGATGTTTTGAATGGATATTACTGTTGTAGAATAACATGGAGTTTATAAGTGTTTTATTAAATAGATGAATATAAATGAAAGTGCTATGTAATGTGCTAATTCTAAAGATAACCGAGATTAACAATAATGGACTATATATATAAATATTTTTTGCTTTATTAAAAATAATTTTGCTTAGTGTTACTCTCTTTGTTACGAATGTTAGCTTTAGCCAGAAAAGTTTTTATAGAAACATATTTTTCCAGACAAGCTTTTACACAATACCCTATTAAATATGATATAACGATTTGTATATGAAAACTTACGGAAGGACTTAAATTTAGTTTAATTACCATCAGTCTATAGTAAGTCACTGCGGAGTTCCGTTGTCTACCTACCGTCCTTAAAGCAGCTCGATGTCACTTTATATTGAATTTTTTTAATGTTATTGTGACGGAAAAACGTCGAGGCCCACCTGATGTTAAGCGGACTAACCTCTCTAACCTCTATAACAGATGCTTTTCGTCAAAAGTCACGAATTGCACTGCGCCCGTAACTTTGAGACATAGTTGCGTCTCATGTGCCTGTAATTTCACTGGCTCTCAAGGACTGCTGCCGGAACACACCGTTAGGTGCTTGGCGACAGATTTTCTACTTGAGGGCGGTCGCCAGCCAGGCGGGCATTCGCAAAATGCCTTTCCACGATGCGGTGATGCTCAAGCCAATTATAAAGTCGATCTGGCGACTAATTTTTGTGACCGACTAATTGCCCCTTTTGAACAGAAAAGAAGAACGCAGCAAATAACATAAAAGCACATAATTTTTTCTTTTCCTGTATTTCCTTTTCGCTATTGTAAAACATTTATATCCCTATTATTTAGGCATACACGTGTATTGTCAGGAATCTCTGTGATTTCCCAATAATACATATGTTCTAAGTGTATATTTAATTAGTGGGAGCTGTACATCAAATTACCTACATTTAATATCAGCTATTGTATTTTTAATGGCGGATTTATACAGAACAGGAATCTATAAATAGATTTATCCTGTTGACCTTCGCGTGTGTGTGCAATTGTACCCTTTATAAGTATTAATTGAATGGCAATAATAAACACTGTGTCATGGAATATTGTCATATATTGCCTTTGAGATAATAATATTAGATTTGTGATATATCTATATATATAAAAGTAATATCATAAGAATAATGAATAGAAAATTAATCCATTGAATTGTAATTTATAATAAGCATTTCAATTCAACGGGGTAATGGTGCCAGCATGATGAGCACGCTGCCAACTGGTACTGGGCTGGAGCATTTGGACTGCCTATGAGTCTGCTATGACTTGTAGGTTGTCTAAATGTTTTTATTGTAGCAGCTGTAGTGTTGTATATAGTTTATAGTATTTTTTGGTCATAAAGACGTACCGCCGCTTAAAAAAAAAGAATTGTTACTGGGTGATAATAATAAAACAGTTTTTGTATGATCATGTGCTCGGAGAGTGTTGTTGTCATAGCGTTACTAAAAAAAGAACAAGAATTGCACACACTGGGTTTTGATACTTCAGTGTGTTTATCTTATTTAGTTCATCACATATCCACTGCTGCCTTATCAGGCCTTGTATCGGGAATGTTCAAGCCAATCTACTGCCTCCTCCATGCTATAACTGTCGGGACTACCGGGACTCACCGGATTTTTTATACTGTTCTATTCTTATGATATTACTAAAATGTGTAATTACTGTCTTGTATTTATCGTAGTGAGATATTATATTTTTTATACCCAAGAGTGATTGTGCGTAGATATATAGGTACGTTGTGATTTTAACATAGTTGTATATAATATTAGTGTTAGTATAGCTTATGCTTTTTACATTTCTACTAACTCGTAATATTACTTATATATATTTTATAAAATGTAATTTTTATTGTAATCTATTTTGCTGAAAAATAATGTGCTGCTAATTAGGTATTTATTCATCAAGGAAATATCAGCTCTAGTAAATACTAATTTAATGTAGTTTAAAAAAATATAGCGGAACCCTAACAATAAGAAGACAATGATCATGTATTTTGACACAGTTGCAACAATTTGAATCTCCGTCTGTTATTGATTAGTTCATTCACATGTAACAAGCGTTCTCTTTTTGAAAAATGTCTCGTCAGATCTCGTTCATAAATTATGTGCGTAATGCCGCATCCACGAAACGTCTTGCCTGTACCGTGTTCCGTCTTTTCTCAAAACAATGCCCTCAGAGTACAAGATCGCGGTTAAACCTTTGTAGGCTTCAATCTTACTTATCTCTAGCGTTATGCAGATGCTGGCCCAAATGAGTGTAGTTCAATAAATTGAATGATTAAGTAGAATATTCGTTATCATTCCGAACATTCAAACTCATTTTCATTACAATAATATTACTTCAAGGTTTTCTTTTCGCAAATATTCAATTAACAACATAAAGATTTTAAACTTTTCCCTATAGTAACGTGTTGCCTGTACCATAATTTTACTGGACTGGAGCGCACTGGTGAAACTGTGCAGTCCCAACCTAAGGCTTGCACGAGCTACCGTACTTCTTTACGTACATACTTACATGTGTTAACTGGACTGTACGGGTTTACCTGCAGACAAAACGGTGTGTATGGGTGGTACATAAAAAGAAAATTTAAGACAAAAAATGCGGTATACACTTGTGCGTGTAGATAAACAGTTGAAAATAGTATACGCTAGTCAAATTAATAAAGTTTTACTAAATGCTGTTTTGCTGGACTATACAGGGTTACTGGTAACTTACGCATAACCTCTTAAGGGTAATTTCAGTACATCACAAGGAACAAGTTTAGCTCAAAAAATTTTCTGAAAACTTAATAAAAAAAATCATTAAGATTTTCTTGTACTCTCTAACACATTTTGGATCTGTTTCGTAACGTAACAAAAGATATAGCAAAAACGGAGCGTGTGCCGCTACGTAACTTAGAGAGCTACGTACGTAGACACGCACACCCGTAGTCAACCAAGCCACAGCGAAGCCTACGCGGTAACTCCACGGTACCTACCTACATCATACATACTGTCCACCGGATGTTTCTTATTACGTGTATGTACACTGGGTCTACCATCCCTTTATACTTAATTAGTAAATTAAATAGCGACAAACCCATAAAATAAATATGAAGTACCTACGTTGCTGGACAAAGTCACATACATATTCACTAGGACTTGTACACGTGCACATTAGCGATGCAGTGTATGTAGTAGCCAGCAGGTAGATAAGTGCAAGGCGCATGGACAATGACGCGACACGACAACGACGGAGATGAGCGCCTCGTGGCGGGGCAGCGCGGCGGCGCGGCGTGGCACAGCGATCTCCTGCGCACGTAACCCATACAATACCTATTAGTACTCGTGGCACCCAACTTTCATTTGTTATTTGGTTCAGTCACATAAGAAGTCAGTAACTACAATAAAGTTGGTACACACTACACACACATACGTCTTCTTGATAAGAATCCTAACGCCTAGTGATTGCGTCGCTAAACTCTAAAAGGGTTCAGGGCACATAAAATTACCGTGATTTCAAATGGTGTAGTAATGTGTGTGTATTGAAGCAATGATGACCGAGTGGTAATAGCCATAACTTGCAATGTCTCAGGTCCCTGGTTCGATCACCACCGCCGCGCCACCGGCTTGAGCAACACCGCACGGTGGAAGGGCACCTTTTTTGCATTAGCCCGCCTAGCTACCAGCCTCAAGTAGAAAATCTGTCGCCAAGCACATTAGGTACTTGTGTGTGTTCCTTGAGAGCCAGTAAAAATTACAGGCACATGAGACTATGTCTCACAACTGTATGTCTCAGGGTTACGGGCGCAGTGCAGTTCGTCACTTGTGACAAATTGCGACTGTTATAGGCAGAGGTGATAGGAATCCTATCGCCTAGTGATGTCGTTGTTGACCCTAAACAGATTAAAAACTGCATTATTTTAATCAAGGTGGTAGTACCCACCCAGACGTGTACCTGATGGGAATCCTACCAAGTAAGGGTTGCGTTATTAAACCCTAATTGTCAACACAACTTTTATTTAACACTAGCTTTCCGGGCGCGGCTCCGCCCGCGCGTATGTCGGTTATCGCGCGAAAACATTAACCTCTTTTTTCACAGTCGAATAAAAACTATCCTATGTTTTTTCCCGGGTCTCAAACTATCTCCATACCAAATTTCATTCAAATCGGTCCAGTAGTTTTGGCGTGAAAGCGTAACAGACAGACAGACAGACAGACAGACAGACAGACAGACAGACAGAGTTACTTTCGCATTTATAATATTAGTACTGATAGTACTGATTATAACATCTTAAGAGTTACCTACAGTTACGGCTCGTTTACGTTAACGGTTACAACCTAAATTAAAATAACGTCAATAAAGGCAGTAAGTAGTACCAACCTATACGTCTGTCTATTAGATATTCTACCGCATAATGATGGCGTTGTTAAACGACAGATTTCCTCACAATCAGAAAATTTGTTGCTAACGACCGAAATTGTTGTTGCCGAACACGATCTTGGATAAAAGTGGCTGTGTTGCTAGCGGCACTACACGGCTTGGTGATGTTGGCATGTTCGGGAATATCCTCAGTATTCTGTCCTCTGTGGCGGCAGGTTTCAGGCACATATCATCACACCACATCTCACTGTCACTCGAACTAATACTCGAAATTAAGCACCTACTGAAATTACATCGTCTTATTATTTGCGAAATCGTGAATAACTATGCCCCGACGCATCTCAATTCGTACCTAACTCGCGAGCGCGACTGACTGATCGATTGCCGCTGTCGCGCCGAGAGCAGGCCAGGCGCGCGGCTAAGATATAAAACGGGTGGGATTTCCCGGACCAAAAGACGCGCCGCCGCTATTATTTTGACTTTGATCTTCCTTTCACATGCCGCCGCCGCCGCGCCATCGGCACGCGCGGGGCGGCGCGGGCGGCGCCTTTTACCACTTAACCGGCGAATTTAATTTAATAAATATCTGTAAAATTCGACTTTACCAGCAGAGTAGACTGATAAGACCTTACAACATTGTTTTTTGGAGTTTTTCTTTAAAATACAGTAAATAGTAGCAATAGGTACCGTAGAATTAATTATAATACTAACTTAGTAATACCACGGCGCGGCATGCGGCACGCAGATCAAAGTCAAAAGTTTAGGTGGCAGCTGCCACGCGCCGCCCGACTCTCGAAGCCGGGGGCACAGAATATTCATTTTATTGTAGTACCACCGCCTTTACTGACCTTTACTCACTGGAATGGATTCTTATCAGGTACACATCTGTCATCGATAGATGTCTGGCTAGGTAGGTACCTACTACACCATCTTTAGTGAAAATACTGATATTTAGTCTGTTTTTGGACCCGTTTGAGGTTCAACAACCCGATCACTAGGCGTTAGGATTCTTATCAGGCAGACGTCTTTATCGTTAGGTAGGCACTTAATTTACCTAGGCCTTTATTGAATAAAACCCTTCGATTTATGTATGTGAAATGATAGATATCTAGATACTTACCTACTTAGGACTTAGGTAGGTACTGTTAAAGTATTTTTAGATTAGAGATAAACAGCGTGAACAATAGGCTGTAAGATTTAAACCAATAATAGGTAGGTAGGTACCTACCTACGTATAGTTTTGTAAAAACATAAAAGTCAAACATAATATTACGATGGATACCTACCTATGTTGTTTATATCATATGTTCTAGCATAAGCAAAGAAGCAATAATTACTTTTTTAATGTAGACATTCCTAAGCCTGGTTAAGCATGAAGTTCTTATAGGTATTAGGTTCACAAGCTTTCTGTATCAGTTACCATTAAAATCTCTTTGTCAGTTACAGACACGTAACACTGGCATAATTTGTGATACCTACCTACCTACGTATAGTTTTGTAAAACATAAAAGTCAAACATAATATTACGATGGATACCTACCTATGTTGTTCATATCATATGTTCTAGCATAAGCAAAGAAGTAATAATTACTTTTTTAATGAAGACATTCCTAAGCCTGGTTAAGCATGAAGTTCTTATAGGTATTAGGTTCACAAGCTTTCTGTATCAGTTACCATTAAAATCTCTTTGTCAGTTACAGACACGTAACACTGGCATAATTTGTGATACCTACCTACCTACGTATAGTTTTGTAAAAACATAAAAGTCAAACATAATATTACGATGGATACCTACCTATGTTGTTCATATCATATGTTCTAGCATAAGCAAAGAAGTAATAATTACTTTTTTAATGTAGACATTCCTAAGCCTAGTTTAGTATGAAGTTCTTATAGGTATTAGGTTCACAAGCTTTCTGTATCAGTTACCATTAAAATCTCTTTGTCAGTTACAGACACGTAACACTGGCTTAATCTGTGACTACCTCATAGTACCTACCTACGAGGTACGAAAATACGAGGCAGTCACAGTTTAAGACAGAGTTCGGCACGCGGCACGTGTTTGATGTGTCGGTGTCGCTATTTAGAAGAATTAGCAGAGAAAGGGGACGGTCACTTGTCCTTTGAGCTAGTTAAGCAAGCCGAGCCGACACTTGACAGTCGCGAATTTCGCCGCACGCGCGCCGGTTGTGACGTGACATAATAATGTGACGTATCGCGACCGATGCACATGGCATATCGATATACCTACCTACCAATATTGAATACACCGCAATGGTGCGTGTTTATGCTAGGTGTGGAGACAACGTGTCTGAAGCTTGCCATTAGTTTGTGTTTGTGTGTGTGTGTGTGTTTGTGTGTGTGTGTGTTTGTGTTAGTGTTACGCTACTCACGACGCAATCCTACATTTCTTCGAGGCTTACCCCGCAGCGAACACAAATGATGCAGCTCAACGCTTCGATGTGTCTCAATTGTTCGCATGGACAGTGAAGGAAAATATCCGTTCCACCTTCATCGCGTCACATTCTGCAACATGCTGCTTGCCGAGAGGCCGACTGTGTTGTGGACCGATGAGGCTACTTTTGGGAGAGTGGGACTGTTTAATACTAGAAACGAACATTTGTGGTGTCACGAAAACCCCCATGAACCCGTACTCTCCTGGGTTCAAGAACAATTGTATTTCAGATGTGGACTGTGTGTGGGTTGTACCGGTGATTATTTTGAACAATTTGCACGTGATAGACTTCGTCACCCCCGGGAATTGAGTTTGAGGGGTGATAATTTGTAAAATGGTATGTAAATATTTTGTAAATAGTTCAATGATTGTAAATAAGAATGATTCCACTCTTTAAATACGCCTACATAAAAAAATAATCTACTTTTTATTGTATTGCCGGTTTTATTTATAATATTTAAATAATCTAAAATTAATTTCTTCGAACTTAGGTTTAAGTTTGAAGCGTTCGTAGCGTAGGTACTAACTTAGTCGTTCTTAACCGATCAACTATGTTAAGCAACGTCCGCTGCGGTCATGAGTTGGATGGGTGACCCCTAGTGGCATTTTTATAAATTAAAAAACGTGGGAAGTTTTTGTGTGCCCTAAAAGTACGCAATCGTGCCTGAATGCTACTTACGCGACAGGTAGACAATTAGACATCACATGTGCGACCGCGCGCCTCCTTTGATGCTATTTGTTGCTGAATTACTTGTACCTAATAGATTGTTTGTATTTTTATCAACTTTTATTTTTTAATCTAGCCAGTAAAGTATGAAGGGATTGTGGACTCAGTGTACATGTAATAAGAAACATCCGGTGGACGGTAAATGTAAGTATGGTGTAGGTAGGTAGGCAGAAAGATATCCATACCGCATATGGAGATGCCGCGTAGATCGCGCTGTGTTACAGAATAACTAATAGTATCTACGGTGCGTCTTGGTTGACTACGCTTACGTGTGTGCGTGTAGCTACGTTCGTAGCTCTCTGAGTAACGTAGCCACACGTGCTCCGTTGTTGCTTTAACATTTGCGACGCTATAGATTTAAAATTTATTAGAGAGTATAAGAAAATCTTGATGATTTTTTAAATTGAGTTTTCAGAAAAAAAAAATATCAAAACTTGTTCCTTGTGATGTACTGATATTGCTCTTAAGAGGTTTTGCGTAAGTTACCAGTAACCCTGTATAGTAATGATTTGAATATGCACCATGCAGGTTACAGAGTTTTATAAAAAAAAATGTGTAGCGTGAGGTATGTGAACGAGGATTTTTGAGCAATTTGTTCCATAGACAAATTGTTACTTGTTTGCCTTTTGAAATAATTGCTCTAATGTAAAATATATCTATATTATTAAATCTATAATCTGGATTAAAAATAAATAATACTCAGTGAGGATATGCAAGATATATCATGATCTTTGAAGTTTAATTTATCATGTCAGGTCATGTATGAATTTCATTTTTTGTCACTTTTGATTTTTTTCATCACAATATTTATATGGATCGGATCACAGAGTAATAATTGCAAAAGAGTGATCGATATGTCGTATTTTTCGGCCTTCGTAACCAAAATGGTCCGAGTAGTAAGACCTAGCAAGCTAAACACGGGTGAATAAAATGTGAAAATATTTATTAAAATCTTTATCATGTGATAATATTTTATTACAAACATAGAATATGTTTTGTGCTGCATTTTTGTGATAAAAGAAATGGCGAATAAAAGATCCGGATTTTTTCGGCTTATTATTTAACTAAGCAATTTTTTAATCAAAATGCGGTAGGTATATTCATCTTAAGGACCTTAACGAGGCCACTTATTACGAATTAAAAGCTTTATTTTTTCATATACTACTTCCATATTAAATAGACACGCTGCGAAAGTCTCTATTGTAATTATTACTCTATGGATCGGAAGCTCTTTTAGGCCTGACTATTAAATATATAAAAAAGGAAGTAAATGCACCCATACCTCGAAAATGGCAATGTCAAATCAGGCGACGTCTCCTGATTGAGTCTCAGTGTGCGTACTTGCGTCTTCGTCTTCCTGTCTTTGTCATTCAACGTATCATATACAATGGAAGGGTAGCTGTGTGCATTATATGATTGTGTAAAATTTTCTCCACATTATATTGTTGTAGCATTAGAGCGTACCTTATCTTCCTTTTTTTCTTTAAATCGATCGAGTATTTTTTTCTTGTTGATTTCCTTAATTTAGTTAGACTCTTCATACCCAACTTGACAATCGCTTGCATCGCAAAGAATAATGCATGCTGTGAATGATTGATACTAAAAAGGACAATTTTATTACATATTTTATGTCTTTCAATATAATCGTGTGCTTGTATTATTTATACTTATACAGTTTATACTTTTGTTATTATTATATAAGTTTTCATTTATTTATTTTAAGAAGTAATAAAACATTTTATTAAAAATCTTTTTTTATTTTTACTCCTATATCAGATCAGTCTATAGGTACTGTTTATTAGAATGCAGTTTTAGATAGTAGTAGTTTTTCTTTAATATGATTGTTATGGGACAAGTGCGAGGCCTGCCTGATGTCAAGCGGACTAACTTTTACCAAATACTACATGTAACAAATGTATTTCGTGACAAGTGACGAATTGCAATGCGCCCGTCACCCAGAGACATACTGTTGTCTCATCATGTGCCAGTAATATTTCTGGCCCTCAAGGACTGCTGTCGGAACACAATGTTAAGTGCTTGGCGACAGATTATCTATTTGAGGGTGATAGCTAGCAAGGGCGACCATTCGCAAAATGCCTTTCACCATGCGGTGAAAATCAAGTCGGCGGCGGCGGGGATCAAATCAAGGACCTGCGGCGCGGCAGTCCATAGGCTATTACCGCTGGGCCATCATTGCTTCAAAATATTTAGACTTCCAAGTGCCCGTCAATATGGTTCGAGGTCTTTATGCGATAAAGGACCGATATGGCAGCGACCGGCAGTTATATTTTCAAACCATTTCCGACTTTATTACTAACTAGGTTTCTGACCGCGGCTTCGCCCGCGCGTATTTCAGTTATTGCGCAAAACCAACCTCTTTTTGCCCAGTTGGATAAAAATATCGTATGTCCTTCCCTGGGTCTCAAACTATTTCCATACCAAATTTGATCCAAATCGGTCTAGTTGTTTTTAGTTTATTCCTTGCATACAAAAATACAAATCTACTAACAAAAATACGTTACAAATCTTTCCTCCTAATAATATTAATGTAGATATTATAAAAACTTACGCTCATATTTATACATTATTATATGAAGACACGCTATATTATTCTAAGCTAGGTATATTATTTTATAGAAATAAAATAAGAATATGCAGTGTGCGAAGAAATTGAAATATGTTCTATCATACTCGTACAACACTCCATAGATCATATTCTTACGCTATTCTCAAATTTAATTGTTATGTAGCGTAGTCGATTATATAGTAGATTAATTTAAAGTTTTCATAAAATATTTGTTATTATTAAATATTATGTATTTCCGTAAAGTAACGCCTGAATCTATTCATAACTTTTTACTTTATCGTCCAATCTTGATGATGCTTTTTTGTTTTTAAGTTACACTAAAAAGGTGGCGCTCGTAATTTCCAATAATACATGAGTGACGTTATAGTTTGCAATTCTTGCCGATGATAACCAATGGGTAAGTACTTGTATCTAAATTGTCGGCGTAGGATAATCGATCTTTGTATAAATCACTGAAAAGTATGAAACAACTTGTAAGAACTGAAAAGTAGAAGTTGGATCACGAAAATATTATTGGAATTCAGTGTTTTGTTCACTTCAAGAATTACAAGATCACAAGCACTATTCTATGGTTATACTATTTTAGTACTTTTTGGTATAAGCAGTAGGTACATAAGTGTTTTTTTTTTCCGACCGACTTCCAAAACTGGATGAGGTTCTCAATTCGTCAGTATTTTTTTATGTTTATTACTTCAGAACTTTTCACTGGATGAACCGATTTTGAAAATATATTTTTTTAATTAATTATTCAAAGGTGGTGCTTGTCGTTTGGACCCATTTAAATTTTATCAAAATCGTGCAAGCCGTTTTTGAGTTAGAAAAATATTTTCCTATCTTGATGATATTTGAGTCGTTGACAATGAATGACAATTGATCTCGTAAGTAAGGGTCACTAAAAAGAGTGAATTTTTTTTTAACAAAAAATGGAACCGACTTATACACCCTAAAATGAGAAATAACTTGTCGAAGTCTTGTCGAAGTACCATGCGCACAATAATGTGATAATAGGTACTTTTGAACTATCATGGTACCGAATTCAACAAGTTATTTCACACTTTGGAGTGCTGAAGTCGGTTCCATTTTTTTTATCCACATATATTTTTTATGTTAAATCTATGCCTGAACTCTGAATAATTGTGATCTGGGTTTATTCGCCTGTCCATGCATTATCGGACAGCTTAGGCGGAAAATGATTGTGTTGTGTATAATATACTCGTATGTACCGCTGCAATGATCTCATTGTCCTCAGTTATTTATTTATTTGGTCATAAGGATAAATTGTCTGGATTTATTTATTGTTGTGAGCGTTCAAAGGGTGTGGTGTATCACGTTTAACGGATTTTGCATTTTAGAATTTGTAAAGTAAGTACAATTAATATTAATTTGTGGGTAACTAATTACTATTAGATAGGTATGTTTAAATTGTTGTTTGAAATGTTTATGTTCATATATATCGTGTCCTTTTAAAGATAAATAGATAGTTTCTGATATAATTTTTTGTTTCTAAACGTTTGTTTATTTGCAATGAGGTTCCCACATAAGTTTATATTTGTTTCTACAATTTTCTTTGCAAATTTTTATTTGAGATAATAGCGTCGCAGTCAAATACATTTCATGTGAAAATTTAGGAGAGAAAATATAAACGAAACAGATATTTGATACTAAAAACATTAAATAAACTGTTGAAGTCTGATTTCAAAAACGCATCCATTTTATTATGTTCCTACGCATTAAGCATAATTATGTGTACCTATTCTCTTTTAGTTTGACTTCTATATGTCGTTTATGATCTTTCACAAGGTATTTGAGTTTTTTAATTGTTAGATTTTTAGTAATAACTAGCTACGCCCAACAGTATTACCCGCTTTTAAACATAAAATATATCAAATGTGACTGGCTAAGAACATTTGTGTAATCAAACCAACCAAAAAAACAACAATTATAAAACTAAACTTTTTCGGAGTGTAAACTAGTCTATCAGTTATTCCAGTGTGTTATCTACTTTCATACCAAATTTAATCAAAATTGATTCGGCCGTTTCAGCGTGAAGAAGTAAGAAACATATAGACACACTCGAATTTATAATATTAGTAGGATAAGTAAGGTTATCTTTATCATCTAGTTTTAGAAATTATGCCAATTACTTTTATTTAGTGAATTGAGTGCAGGTACGTATCTAAAACTAGAAAAATTGCTTATCCTGAGATAGGCAACATGAAGATAATGCACGCTATCCAACAAAAGAAAATAACATGAAAATAATGACCTAATAAAAGTTATGGTCATACGTAAAACCATTTACCTACTAGCAAACCTATTGTCTGAAAGTGTCCGAAAATAAGCAGCGCTAGTTTTCTAGTCTGGTTTGGTTGATAGCCGTTCCTTATAAGGCTGTGCAAAATTCTCGCCTCTGATATCAGTCTCAGACGTCTCAGTAGCGGGTTCCATTACAGGCCGAGGCGGTGGTTTTGCGCTTTAAAACTCTGTGGATGTGATTCAGATTTCAGATTGTAACTTACCAAGGTTTGTTAAATATAACTGTAGATATATAGCAAAATAATATCATAGTATTTTAAAACACAGAAAATATGTTTAACCCACCACGAATATAGGTTTTATTGTAACAACAAAACAGCAGATACCTATCTCCAACTGTCCTTTATATTCTTAAAACAGGATGGCGCCACTATCGTTGAAGATAGTGCAGGACAACGGCGCCGTCACCCGCAAAGTGAAGCTCGACCCAAACCTGACCGTGAGTGAGGCGACCGCCATTGTGAGGGAGAAGGCGAATCTGCCAGCAGATGCTGATATTAAATGTACGTAACATATTTGATACAAAATATTATGTACAACTGGGTCAAAATATCTGTGAACATAGCGTCCACAGATTAGTATATATCGCTTGACTGGCCAATTTATATTGGTATATAAATTGGCCAGTCAAGCGACGAACCGGGAGAGGTATCGAATTCCGGCGAAGTCAACATACTTATACTTCGACAGGGTTGTACTCCATACAATAAATGTTGCCAGGCTTAAAATAGAAATGATCTGGCTCTCAAGGGCAGCTGCCAAAACAACTGTCCTAATCTACTACCACTGGTTACATTGATGTATTTTTTTCAATTGATGTACTTTTTATGCTGCTCTACAAACTAAATACAATACAGACACTATACAACTAAAGCATTTAGGCAAGCTAAAGTCCACTGCAGGTCTACAGGCAGTCCAAATGCTCAAGCTCACTACCAGTTGGTAGCGTACTTAACATGCTGACAGCATTGCCCCCTTGGATAGCAATGCTTATTCTATTCTCTTATTCACATTGGTGTAACTAGATGGAAGAATTTCACTGTTCGGAGCTTGGTGCTTTATATTTCACACTCGAGAGAACTAGAGCCAGATGAGCATCCTCAGAATGCAATACCACCATGAATGATGGTACCTCCTGTAGACGACCTAGGGTCATATGACAGGTACCACTGGGATTGTCGTGGAATGCGGGCGTAATTCGAATTTCGGAAATGTGTTATAAAGTGATGAGAGGGATAATCACACTGTACTGCGCACGTCATTCTGAAATCTTAGTTCTTACTTCTTAAACAGTACAAAATTCTTATGACAAATTGCTTGGTACACATTCTACATCAAAACAGGTCTTATCATGGTCTTATATTATTTTCCTAAGCCTTCCTGTCCTGGTGAACATTCGTAATGATTCCTCACTTCCACCTCTTGACTATAACCAACTTCATGCTTCTAAATTATGTGTTCAAGTCGATGCATACAGTTCCCGCCTGAAGAATCTATACGGAATGTTCGATATCCTCCCGTTGTTAGGCTAGCTTTTGACCACTATTTCACTTGACGTTATGTGATGATGCGATTGAACATGTTGTTCAGGCTAACCTGGAAATACTGCCTTTCAAGGACAGCTGACGGAATTCACTGGCAGGTGCTTGCAGATTTTCTACGTGAGGGCGGTAGCTAGCCAGGCAGGCTTTTGCAAAAATCCCTAGCACCATTTTTTTTGTTATTGTGACGGAACAAGCTCGTCCCACCTGCTGTTAAATGGACTTACCTCTTCCTATAACAGATGCATTTCGACAGAAGTCACGAATTGCACTGCGCCCGTCACTTTGAGACATAGTTGTCAAGTATCATATTGTGGCTAGAAAAAAACAATCTCAAAATTAATATAAACAAAACTAAATTGATGCAAATTCGCACATAACGAGCGACTCCTTTGAGAATAAACGTCTCTTTAAATGGACTAACAGATGAAGAAGTATGCAACTGCGTTTTCTTGGGAATAACACTGGATCAACACTGTTCTTGGAAACAACATGTATCATATCTTTGTTGTAAAGTTAACAAATTTGTATTCGCTATAAAACGCATCCGTCAGATAGTATCAATGAAAGCAGCCCTCTCGGCTTATCACGGGTATATTGGTTGTGCCCTAAGATACGGATTAGTTATATAGGGAAACTCAGAAGAAAATGAAAGAGTAGTATTTAGGAGTAAAAAAAGATGTACTTATTCGGGCTTTATGCTCAGCAGGGCGTAGAGACTCATGCAGGCCTTTATTTAAAAAAATGCAAATACTACCTCTTCCATGTCTATACATACAGGAATTTACTCATTCTGTTAAACAACGTCCAAATATTCTTCTAAATAAAAGCTAATGCACATCGCTCTACTCGATATAGGAAAAATCTCGTAATGCTTAAATCTAACTTAGCATTATTTCAAAACAATACGTATTGTACGGCAATAAAAGTTTACAATAAAATCCCAATAGACATTAGAGACTTACCTTTAAGGAAATTTAAATACTTAAATAAAATAAATTGCATACTTGGCACACAATTCATTTTATTCAATTGCCGCTTTCATTAAATGTAAAACTTAAGTAATTTGTAATTTAATCCATGTACCTTCTGACATAATTTCATTAGTACTGATTCACGTACATATGAATAACGTTTATATTTTTTGACATTGTATCGCTTCTAATTAGTATTATATATATTTTTTGTGACATTTAATATATTTAAAATTTGTACGCCGCAAGGCAGAAAATTGCTGGAATCTTTATATACTGACATAACTTAATAAGAGCTATACCCATGTTTTTGACAAATAAATAAATAATTCATTCACGCTCTTTAGTAAATGTGACTTTGCCCACTCAAGAGAATAATGACCGTAGCCAACGTTGTCTAAGTTAGACTAACTCAGTTAATCGGTTAAGAACCATTTTGTTATCTACCGTCTTTTGTTTACCATGTCCAGCATATGCATTGTTCCTACGCTCCCTGGACAATGACATGGCTGGGATATGGTTGGAGGACGATAAGAAGCTCACCTACTACTTACTGCGGGACGGCGACAGTCTCGACTTCATGAGCAAGATACGGAACTTGAGGCTGAGAATGTTGGATGGTAAGGCTTTTGCATTGATTTATTTCTTGTGATACATAGACCCTTCTTCTTCTGCTCCCCCTGTTAAAGTGATCTATGTCAGTACTATTTAGAGCTATACATAAGCAAGCTACAGCAGTGTGCCTGTCGCTGTCTGTAAAGAAGTAGTATCTCTACTTAGCACTGATTGATCAGCTGACGTTGACTTGCTTCTTATCATGGGCTATTGGTGCGATCCGTTTTGAGCTATAAATACCAATAGCACGTTCAAAGTTGGTAATACACTGTAAAGTAATAAATTGTAATATTTGTAATTGTAATAAAGTGTAAGGGTGCTAAAGGGTGCCAAACAAATACAAAATAACGTTGTTGCTGAGCGCAACACACAATTTTTCATCTCACTAAAAGTGCAAAATGCTAGGTGCAAGAAAAACAGCTTAAATATTTTTATTTTTTTATTTTTTTTATACCTGATAGGTTAGCCTTTGACCACTATCTTACTTGATGGTAAGTAATGATGTGGTCGAGGATGTTGTTCAGACTAACCTAGAGTTACTGGCTCTCAATAACAGCTGCCGGAACACACCGTTAGGTGCTTGGCGACAGATTTTCAACTTGAGGGTGGTAGCTAGCCAGGCGGGCATTTGCATAGTGCCCTACCACCATGCTGTAACGACTGCAATCCTAAAACAACAACCGGGACCGACGGCTTAACGTGCCCTCCGAAGCACGGAAGCGCTCAGTAGTAATGTGACCAGCGGTCACCCATCCAAGTCATGACCGCGACGGACGTTGCTTAACTTTGCTGATCGACTCAGAATGGCTACGAGCGCTTCAATAGTAATATAATGTAGTTAATATGCTTATTTGTATTAAAAACTAACTTTTGTAGAGGTTCAAATTTCGAAGCTTTTCCACGCTAGCGGATAAAAAGCACTATTCTATGGATATTTAGAATGACACACAACACCTTTCCGGGCTTGTGAAAATTATTCCTTTTTTTACAGCTAACGGTTTGAACACTATCTGTATCTGTTGATAAGTGGTGACGTGGTTGAGTATGGTAGATAGGCAAGATTAAGAACTGGTTTTCATGTACCAGCTGAACATCGTTAGGTGCTTAACGGCAGATTTTCTACTTGAGGGTAAGAGTTAGCCAAATGTCCTTCCACTGTGGTGAAACACAAGCCCTTGGCGGGATTCTAATAATGGAACTAATGCGCACCAGCTGCACAAGTAATTAAAAACCTACAATGTTCCCAGTAGGTACTGTCGTTTAGACATTTCGGGATGGTTTTTCTCAAAGTATAGAAAATACAACTCGGGTCAGCTTCGAAGCAAATATTAAACAGCCACGCTCAAACTTACTGCACCATGGGAGAGTCCTATCGCTTACTCAAGTCTCTCCGTTCGAGTATCAGCATGATTTAATAACCGGCTGTATTTTGTCCAGGGCATGTGAAGACTTTGCAGGTGGACCAGTCGAAGCTCGTCAGTGACCTGATGATTTCCATATGTTCGAAGATCGGCATTACCAACCATGAGGAGTATGGAATAGTAAGTTTATTTTGGACCATATTTTTGGTAGCTTTTGTTACATTGCTGGTTGTAACTTGTACGTATTTGACACATTTCTCAAGTATTTTTTCGTTTACAACATTGGTATAGAAAAGCACGTTATCTAATATGGTGTAGGTTCTTTTTACACTTTGGTCGTTATATTTCATTAGTAAGCATGTTAAGTATAAATGACTGTTTTATGAAATAAATCAAGTATAAAATGTAAATCCTTTTGAGTTTATACTCACAAAATAATTTTATGAATAGTGCTTTGAACAAGAAGAGGAAGCCGAAGAGGGTAAGGAGAACCGGGACAAGGAGTCAGGGACTCTCACTCTGAAGAAGAAGTCACAGCTGAAGGAGCGGGATCTGCAGTTCGAACAACTCAGTAAGAAGCTCAAGACTGATGATAATGGTAAGTTTGTGTTTACTGTATCTACCTACTGTATAGAAATTAGAACACTAGGTGCTTCGCGACTGATTTTCTACCTAGCCGGTTGAGTTCCTATCTTCAAAATTACCTGCCATCATGCGCCTAAGTTGAAACCGACGCGGATGGTGGAGATCGAATCATGGACCTGCAACACTGCAGTCCATAGCCATCACCGCTCGGCTACCATTACCAAACTTCATTTGTTAGGATTTAATTTTACCAGATTTCCAGTCGAATCGAATCTAAACTTTAGTCTTAATCTAAACAGCAAATTTTACTGTATTCCGTAGCATAAGGTTAACCAACATTATTGATCTATCCCTCAGTGAACTGGGTGGACTCCCACAAGACCCTCTCGGAGGCGTGCATCTGTCCGTCGCAGACGCTGCTCCTCAAGCGCCGTCTCTTCTACTCGGACCGAAACGTGGACTCCCGAGACCCGGTGCAGCTCAACCTGCTGTATGTCCAAGCCAGGGACAACATCCTCAACGCCAGGCATCCTGTCACTGAGGACAAGGGTAAGTAGACCATGTGTTTCCAGCAAAAAGTTGTATTTAAGCGTACTCAGAACATACACAGGAACAGCCAAAAACCATTAAACATATTGGCATCGACCATTACTCTCCATCCAAAGTGACTAGCGTGGACTCGCCAGGTCCTGGTGGAACTGAATCTGCTGTAAAGGAAAATTAGAAGGAACTGGATCAACTGTACTTACAATTCAACCAAGTTATCTGTGAAGTGGCAGAAAAAGGAACTATGAAATTGCTTACGAAAATTAGTAAAAGAATTAAATTCATTTTCAAAAGTTTGGTGTTTCTCAACCGACAGCGCCATCTTAGAGTTCACACATAAGTTGGTCGAACTGTACTTGCAGGTTTGAGATAACATCTTAAACATCAGGCATCCAGTTCTCGAGGATAAGTAAGTAGGTACCTAGTAAGCTAACCCAACAGACGCTACTACACGTAGCATTATTATTCCAATCTTGGCTTGATTCTATTATATAATATAGCCAATAGCCCTAACCTCCGAATGATGCTTTGTGAAGAAGCAAAACGCGTCGAAGATTATTTTGAATCTACTTGTAAGTAGACATTTATGATTATGACTCGCATTAAAGCAGAGAGGGAGTGTTAGAGTGATAGAATTTTTAGAATTGATTAATTAACAATCTAGTACACGCAATTAATTTTGCACTCATTTTAAAATGTTGAGGTCCTTAGGTACTGAATTGGTTTATTTTCTTACACGATTTGGTTTTCAAAAGGTGTCAGCAACTTAAATAATATAGGTATGTATACAGTCACAGAATATACTTATATGCAATTGGAACCTTTCATGGTCTTCAGTGACAGTGGCAATGACAAACGCTATATTAATTTATTATAATCTAGTCGTTAACCTCAATCTCATCTGATGGTACCTATACACAATAGATATTTTTAAATTTAGGTTAAGAAAGTTACTGATTGATAAGGTATATAATGATTAGGTATAAATGACTCTTTAAATGATTGGAATTGATGAAAGGAAATTGTATGGACATGAATGATATGATGTAATTCAAATATTGTATTCATTAAAATATGATTGAATAAAATTATGTAGGTAATGTAATTGTACATTATTATATTATTTATTATGTAATATAATAAATAATATAATAATGTAATTGGATAATATTGTAATAGTGTATTCTAGGAATGTAACTAAATAATTTTGTAATGTATATTTGTATTGTATTGAATCCATAATTTGCACGCCATGAAGGTTCAGATATAGAGCAACACACCCTTTTAACATAAGACCTGTTAAATGTACCTATATCTAGCAGATAAATAAATTTGATTTGAACACATGCAGGTGCTTGGTGACAGATTTTGCACTTGAGGTTGGTAGCTATCCACGCGTGTAGTGTGTAAGCAAAATGCCCTACTACAATGCAAATATAAAATCCTCCTGTTGAAGCTGGAACTTGCCATTTATATTTCTGATAGTGTGTTGATTTCTGCTACGGAATTACGTTTTGAAGGCTGGCCCAAGGGGTATGTAAGGGAGTAACGGTGTATTTCCGATATTTATAATCTATACTTACTTTAAATTAGCAATAATGGAATATTTAAATTTAGAAATAAGGTCATGTCACAACGTAACAGATCTTGACATTTTTAATATAAGATCATGGATGTTTCTGAATATATGTTTGAATAATTTTACGATACCTAAAAATGGATTAATTTCATGATATTTAAAAGTTGACATTATTAATTATATAATATTTAGATACTTGGTTAACAGATTTTGACATTTTTAATATAAGATCATGGATGTTTCTGAATATACCTTTAAATAATTTTACTATACCTAAAAATTGATTAATTTTATGATGAAATTATCGTGAGTTTCACATTGACATTACATTTAATAATTTTATGATATTTAAAACTTGACATTATTAATTTTATATAATAGTTAGATACTTGATTAATTGACTCTATGATAGTTTGTCATATAAAAATAATAATTCTAGTTGTTCTTTAATTGTTGTCTAGTTGCATGCCTTGGCGTTGCTGTAAATGTAACTGGTAATTGAAATAAATAAATAAATAAGTAACGTGGTAATTAGGGTGACAGCAAGGGCGAGGGTAACGATAGAGGTAACAAGTCTACGTGTGATAGGGTGGAGTAACCTCTTGACGACCAGTTTACGCCTACTTATTCTCTTCTGTATTTTTTTTTATGTCTGTTACCTCAGTACTCTTGACTGGGTGAACCGATTTTGAAAATTGTTTTTTTGTTTGAAAGCTGATGCTTGTCGTTTGGTCCCATTTTAAATTTTATCAAAATCGGTTCAGCCGTTTTTAAGTAACACTCCAATAACTGAAAAATATTCACCTATGTTGAAGATATAGTCGTTGACAATGAATGAAAATCGATCATGTAAGTAAAAAGGGTCACTAAAAAGAGTGAAAAAATTTTTTTACCAAAAAATGGAACCAACTTCAACACCAAAAGTGTGAAACAACTTGTCGAAGTCGGTACCATGCGCACAATATTGTGATAATAGGTACATTTAAACTATCATGGTACCGACTTCAACATGTTATTTCACACTTTTGGGTGTTGAAGTCGGTTCCATTTTTCGGTAAAACTTTTTTTTAGAAGCAACATTAATTAGTGTAAACATAAAATGTTGTACTTATTGAACAAATGTCGCATCAAAATAAAAACTAAAACATAGTATTTTAACTAGCTTAATATTTTTATAGAATAAGTAAATAAAAAAGAATGATTTGACGCGTTTTCGGGCATTTTGCGTACTTTACGTCTACTGATATGCCAATTGTCGGCCACTACTCTAAACAAGGAAAATCATTCTCTTTTACAGTGCCATAGAGTTTATATTTAGTATTGTAACACCACACAACTCACCACACCCTCCTACAGGAATTAAATGAAACTGCAAATATTTTGGGATCTTAAGGCCTAGTTTCACCATACTCTGTTATTTATTTGACGCCTTGTTAATCCTTTTAACGGACTGTTAACTGAACCGAGTGTCCCACCAACTGTTAATGGATGATTAATTCAGTTAACTTCATAGAACGTAGACTGATTTAACAGCTCTGTTATTTTTAAAGACCCATTAGCTAATACCTGATTTAGCGTAAACAAACATGGTATGGTGAAATTAGGCCTTAGTTTTTAATCAGTGAAAATAAGTGTGTTTATGTCATTGAACATATCAGATAGGTATGTGAGTACTTATATATACATTCTTCTAACAATAAACCTAAGGCAATAAATACAGTCAGCATAGGGCTAGAGTCCCCTACCGCAGATGTCATGGGACATGCCTCAAATCAACCTCCTGCAAACCCTACTGCTTCAATTAAATCACCTGATCTACCAATTCAGCCCCCCAATGAAGATTGGACAGAAGTGCGACGCAAACCAATGCGGCAGTCATTGTCACTGCGCTGTCTCGCCGGGCCTGCCGTGACGTCTCTCAAGGCAGCAGAACCACGCAAATTTATGCATTTGTGGAATATGCTTTCAAACGCAGATGAAATTAAGCAATACTTAAGTGAGCTTTTCCCTCAGAAAGTCTGCACAGTTGAAGAGCTTAAAACAAAAAACAACTATAAGTCTTTCAAAATAGGCGTCCCTCAGGAATGCTTTGATACGTGTTTCTCTGTTGAAGTCTGGCCTGAGAATGCACGTGTGAAGAAATGGGTGAATTACAGGAAGCGCCCCATTGAGAATGGTTCATTTCAACGTTAAGTCGGCAAACAGTGTGCCGTGTCAGAAGAGTAATATTGAAGTCACTATTACGTATCAAAATGTACGAGGACTTAAGACAAAACTACGTTATCTTAAACAGAGTCTTCTTGTGTTAGAGAGCATGTTTGTCGCAGCATCGGAAACCTTTCTTGACAGCTCGATTGAGGATGCCGAGGTAGTCCCAGATGGCTGGTCACTGTTACGCCGCGACCGGAACACGCCATGCGGAGGCGTTCTGCTCGCTGCGAGGCCTGGCTTAGTTGTCAAACGTCATCGTGAAATGGAGACTGCCTGTGGGGAAGACTTATGGGCCTCCTTTACACACCGTGGTACAACTATGTATATATGCGTTATATACATTAATCCTAGTGCAACGGATGAAAAATATATGCAATGGTTTGGTAAAATTGAATCTTTTCTTAATTCTATAAAAGGCAAATTATTAATTGCTGGTGATTTAAATATGAACAGTGCTTCTGTCAGTGTAAATAATTATTATGGTTATTTTTTAGAGTATTGTAATTTTATTGAACGTAATGATATTTTTAATATACGCGGAAGTAAGCTAGACATTGTTTTGACGCGGGAATGCGATGAGTCACATGTGAATGTGGTGACTACCGGAGGACTGGTGAATAAAATAGATATTTTCCACCCGCCACTTGAAATAACTTTTAGCCTTGCTTCATGTGATAACCGTATGAAGCGATTGCTACCTAGCAACATTGACGTATCTTGTGACTGGAATTTCAAAAAAGTTGATATATCGTACTTGAATTGTTTGCTTAGTGAGTCCTCCTGGGATCGCATTTATGAATGTAATAATGCTCAGATGGCTGCCGATATGTTCTATGGTATAATGTATGCTATTTTTGATCAATGCGTGCCTAAAAAAAGGCGATCTAAAAATTTTTTTTTAGGGGGACTATACTGCTCGCGTCCGTAGGATTTAGCCCTCGATGTCCTACACGTGTCCCCTGGGTGGCGCTAAAAGAGCAGTACTGACAGGTGGTAGGCTTAGGCCGCGGCGTGTTACCACCCACCAAACAAAGCCATGCCGCCAAGCGGTCGCGTTACGGCATGATGTTTGGTGAAGCCATCATGGGGAACGGGTCGGAAACAGTTGCGCTTATTACTATAACTAGTCGTGACACATCGAAGGTCAATATGCCTGGCAGCCAATCTTGGAGAGCAGCGGGATCCGAGGCACGGTTCTCCGCTGGCCGACCGCAGATAGTTGGGGGCCCAAGTAGTGAGCCAGCCACTCATGAAAGGCTGCCCCGCCATCTCGCGAAAAATCCCGGAGGTGCGCCATCGTGCTGGTTGGCGACCAGATGAGAGGACCCGATGGATACCTCTGGGGGGGCTCGGGCGTCCCCGCGGTCTCCAGGATTGGTTCCCTTTGGGTGGAAAGGCCTAATTTGTGTCACGGGTTGGTAATTTGTGCCTCGTTTCCACTTCCGTTTCCCTTTACCTATCTTCACTCCTCATAAAATGAAAGGCAACAGAAATAGAATAAAGGTCCAACAGCGGAAGCACGTCCTCTCTCTTCAAGTGCACCTCTCAAACATTCGAGGCTTGCACTCAAATATCGACCCGGTCCACCACCATCTTGAGACCGCCAGACCGCATATTCTATTCCTCACGGAGACGCAGATCAAATGTCCAGCTGACGCTGCATACCTTGCCTACCCTGGCTATGTTCTAGAACATAGCTTCAGGGCCAGAGCAGGAGTTTGTATGTATGCCCGCGATGACATTTGTTATCGGCGTCTCCGCAACCTTGAAGACCCCAAATTTTCCATCATGTGGGTTCTGGTGGACAATGGCATGGAGAAGATACTTTATGCTTGTGTCTACCGTTCGCACAGCGGAGATGAGGAGACAACCAGGCTCACAAACTACCTCAGTGAGGCGGCCGATGTGGCCCAACAGAGGTATCCTTCTGCTCAATTAGTGCTTCTGGGGGATTTCAACGCCCACCATCAAGACTGGCTATACCCATACCAGAGCACAGACCACGCTGGTCGAGAGATGCGCAAGCTTGCTTTGACGCTAAACCTCACTCAGCTGGTCCAAGGAGCCACAAGGATACCGGATGTTGATGGCCACACAGCCAATTGCTTGGACCTTCTGCTGACAACAGATCCAGACCGCTACTCGGTGTCGGTTTCATCACCTTTAGGTAGCTCCGACCACTGTCTGGTGAAGTCTGTATCAGTGTACTCCCCGCCCGATCCCAGTCCAAGGGGCACTCGGCGGGTGTGGCGATACAGGTCAGCAGATTGGGATGAGATGCGTAATTTTTTCGCGTCTTACCCTTGGCGGCAGGTTTGTTTCTCTTCAAGCGATCCCTCAACTTGCGCGGATGCTGTGACTGAGGTGTTACGTCAGGGTATGGAATACTTCATACCATTTTCTGACGTCCCGATGTGCAGCAAAGCTCGCCCATGGTTTAATGCCAAATGTGGAGATGCAGAAGCGTCAAAACATGAGGCCTACTTAGCCTGGGCTAATGCTCGAACCCGCAAATCCAGAGATGTACGTGAAAAGAAGAAAGCATTTAACCTAGCCACCAAGTCCTGCAAAAAGGCTCTCAAGAAGGCTCGCTTCGACCACATACGCCGAACAGGGAACAAACTTGCTTCTTACCCTTCGGGTAGCAAAGCATTCTGGTCCCTGGCGAAGTCGATCGAAGAGAACTTCTGCCGTCCCTCACTGCCCCCATTGCTGAAACCTGACGGCTCACTAGCGCACTCTGCTGAAGAGAAAGCAAATTTATTTGCAACTCAATTTGCGGAGTCTTCACGTTTAGATGCTGGCAACGCTGTACCTTCTAACCTGCCAAATAGCGGGACGTTAATGTCAGAAATCCACATTCGACAGTCTGAAGTACGCAAAGCGTTGCGCGATCTGGACGTGAACAAAGCTAGTGGTCCAGACGGTATACCAGCTGTAGTCTTGAGGATGTGTGCGCCAGAGTTGACTCCTGTATTGACTCGCCTCTTTCGCTTGTCTATGACGACTGGTCAAGTGCCCAAGTCCTGGAAGCTTGCAAACGTGCAGCCCGTGCCCAAAAAGGGTAGTCGCGCAGACCCTGCCAAATACAGGCCTATTTCAGTCACTTCCATACTCTGTAAGACGTTGGAACGTGTACTGAACCACAGGCTCCTGGCATACCTAGAAGTAAACGATCTCCTCAGTGATCGACAATACGGATTTCGCCGAAACCGGTCTACTGGGGATCTTCTAGCGTATGCCACTCACATCTGGAGCGCGGCCATCGAGAACCACGGAGAGTCACTTGCTGTCTCTCTCGACATCTCGAAGGCTTTCGACAGGGTTTGGCATGATAGCCTTATTAACAAGCTTCCTTCTTACGGCCTTCCCACTGGTTTGTGTGTTTGGATATCAGATTTCTTGAGGGATCGGTCGATTAAGGTAGTCATCGATGGCTGTTCTTCCGACCAATTGGCCATAAATGCCGGAGTCCCTCAAGGATCAGTACTCTCTGCAACGCTGTTTCTGCTGCATATTAATGATCTGCTTAAGCCCGGTATCTTTGGGTACGCAGACGACAGCACCGTTGTGGAGAGTTACACATCTAACGCACGAACCAGTGCATTACAAATCCAGTCTCATAGGGAAGTGATGGTTCAGCGCTTGAACTTTTCTTTGAAGGCAGTCTCCGATTGGGGCGATGCCAATCTGGTTAAGTTCAATGCAGCTAAAACCCAGGCGTGTCTTTTCTCCGCCAAACGGAGCCCTTTCCAGCTGGCTCCTACTTTCAGGGATGTGTCCGTGCCGATATGTAACCATCTAGAGCTTCTTGGCATCTCTTTAACATCAACTCTCAATTTCGGCTCCTATATTGAGTCCAAAGCCCAGCTTGCCTCAAAAAAGCTTGGTGTTTTGGCTAAGGTGAGACAATACTTCACACCGGGACAGTTGCTTAACCTGTATCAAGCCCAAGTCCGGACGTGTATGGAGTACTGTTCTCACCTTTGGGATGGTTCTGCCAAATACCAGCTGGAGACACTGGAAGCTATTGAGAGGAGAGCCAAGAGACTCATTAACGACGACCATCTAGTAAGCAAAAGACTCCAGAGTCTCGAGCACCGCCGCAGTCGCTAGTTTATCGGTTTTTTATCGGATACATTTCGGTGAGTGTGCAACGGATCTTCACAATTTGATTCCGCCATCCCCATTCTATAACCGGACATCCAGGGATACTCCGAAGCGCCATCGCTATATGGTGGAAATTCCATTTACCCGAACGAAGCGATTTGCTTCTTCGTTCATTATACGAACCGCCAGGGAATGGAATACCCTGCCTGAGTCTGTGTTTCCGGTTAAGTACAATATGGGGGTCTTCAAAGCGCGAGTGAATGGGTATCTTCTGGGTAGGCGCGCTCCATCGTCGATCGCATCGTCGCTTAACATCGGGTGAGATAGTGGTCAAGTGCTACCCAGTTCGGTATAAAAAAAAAAAAAATAAAAAAAATCTTCTACCAGATATCCTGTTTGGTTCACCTCGGACATCATAAAAGACATTCGTGAGAAAGTATCTCTGCATAAGTCGTGGAAGCGTACATTGAGTGCGGAAAACTATAAATCGTTTTCCGACCTCCGGTCTAGTCTTAAGGATCGAATATCTGAAGCTTATGAGCGTCATACTGTGTCTATTGAAAACAATCTGAAGAGCTGTCCTCAACATTTCTGGCGTCACGTATCTAGTTTAAGATCCAAGGGCGGATTTGAGCCCTCTGTTACATACAAGGGAATTACTCTAGAGGGAGTTACAGCAGCCGAGGCCTTTGCTGATTATTTTTCTACTGTCTTTCTTAAAGATACTCCATTACTAGATGTGAATCATTGTTCTGATAACTCCATCCAAGGAGGCATTGTTAGTATCCCTTACATTACTCCTAAGGATGTTAAACGAGGATTGAATAAGCTGAAAGTGAGTAGCTCTCCAGGTCCAGACAATCTCCCGGGGTTCATTCTAAAATCATGTCATAAATATGTAACCTTCCCTCTTTGTCATATTTTTAATTTGTCACTGGAAACTGGCATTTACCCGCGACAATGGAAGTTATCTAGGGTTACCCCGATACCCAAATCCAGTAATAAAACTGCAGTGGATGAACACCGTCCCATTGCGATTTTATCCTCCCCAGCCAAGGTCTTCGAATACATCCTCCATAACGAAATTTACAGACAAGTCAGTCAGTACTTAAGCGATGTACAACATGGATTTCGTCCCGGGAGATCTGTTAATACAAATCTTCTTAGCCTTGTCGACTACGTCTCTGGTAGCATGGACCGAGGTGTGCAAGTTGATGTGTTATACTTTGATTTTCGCAAAGCTTTTGATAAAATTGACTGTGATATTCTGCTTCAAAAGCTTAGCAATATTGGTTTTACCCCTCGCCTTCTCACTTTCTTTGCAGACTATTTGCGTGACCGCGAACAATTTGTGAAGTACGGTATTTACGTCTCTGAACCTTATCGTACCCCTTCAGGGGTAAGCCAAGGATCGGTACTAGGACCATTGCTATTTCTGATTATGATAAACGACATGGTGACAGAAATAAAAACGGCCAAATGTTTATTGTACGCCGACGACTTAAAACTTGCGCTTGAAATCAAATCACAAGCTGACTGTAATAATTTGCAAAGTGACATCGATTCTATTTATCGATGGAGTGTGACAAATAAAATGTTTTTCAATCCTGACAAATGCTACGTCATGTCTTACGACCGAAAGCGTAACCCTATTCAGAAAACGTACTTTATAGATAATAATGCCATGAAGCGGGTGTCATCTATTAAGGATCTCGGTGTGACCTTTGATCGTGGTCTCACATTTAATGATCACGTTGCAATAACTGCAAAAGAGTCTTTCCGGCGTCTTGGCTTCGTCCTGCGCAACGCAAGGGATTTCCGAGATCCCCAGATCCTCCAACTTCTGTTCACTTCCTTGGTCAGGAGCAAGTTGGAGTCGAGTGCGTGTATCTGGAACCCACATTGTGATAACCATATCTTGTGTCTCGAGAAAGTTCAGAAAGCCTTCTTGCGAAATCTTTATAAGAAGACCTACGGCTATTATCCTTACCTTTACCCAACCAACTTCTTACTTGGCCAATTAGGGTATAATTCCTTGAGAACAAGAAGATCGCTTGACCAGCTAAAGACCGGAATCAAAATATTAAGAGGTGCTATCGATTCGCCTACACTGCACAATCGTATGTGTTCTATATATTTACCCGATATGTATATCCGCCATAGACCCGATTACAGACACGAGTTGTTCCACATTGGCCGAAAACGTACAGTATCCCGGAGTAAGACACCTATATGCCGTATCATGAGTGGTCTCAACGCATTCCTTAACGCATATCCTAACATTGACATTTTTTGTGATAGGTTGCCTGATATTTTCAATTTCCTCTTGACATTTTGTGAACTTAATACAATATGAACCCATTTGACATAATTATGTGTGATTGTGATATGATAATTTAATATTCTAATATTTATATTGTACCAATTTGACTTTTTTGACATTATATACCTATTTAATATATTTATGTATAATTGTGATATTATAATTTATTAATGTAATATTTATATTGTACCCCCTTGACATTTTAAATTTATTTTATTAATTATCATGATCTATGACTTATTTATATGTATCATGAGTTTTGGCTTTGTTTTGATAATAAGTGTAATTGCATTGTAAGCGTTCTTATTATAATAAATAAATAAAATACATAATGACATGATACTGCTAATAGTTTCCACGATTAAGACACATAACAAAACAATTTCGCGTATAATTTAACAGACGACGACGTTGCGAACACTTCTGCGATCGTGGTCACGGGGTGACTATTGGATAAATAAAAAATAAATAATACTAAAAATAAATAAATAAAAAAATAAAATAAATAATAATAATAATATACTAATAAATACCAAATAATACTGTCAAGAATCAGACGTTATATATTTCTTTGTTTGATAATCATTGAATGAGATAATTAAGTATTATAAAATGAAACAAAATAACAAACTGAACTATTAATAATAAAAAAAACCGGCCAAGTGCGAGTGGGACTCGCGCACGAAGGGTTTCGTACCATTATCTGTAACCTATATAATAAACGGTGAAAACCTCTTTTATTGCATAGGAGCCATCTTAATTATTTATTTTATTTTAAAGTATAATATTTGAAGAGAACATAAAACTAAATATTCTGTGCATAGTTAAAGCGTCTACCTGTCACCGTTATTAGTATCGAGCAAGAAACGGTAATAAAATCAAGTTTGTTGCATGGAAGCCCCTCTCAAATATTAATTTTATTTTATTTTTAGTATTTGTTGTAATAGCGGCAATATAAATACATCATCTGTGAAAATTTCAACTGTCTAGCTATCACTGTTCTTGAGATACACCCTGGTGACAGACGGACGGACAGCGAAGTCTCAGTAATAGGGTCCCGTTTTTACCCTTTGGGTACGGAACCCTAAAAAAAACATAATAATATCATACCTGTGTCACACGAACATTAACAATTTTTTGAATTTCTTATTTTGTAGTTTATATTATACTAATGCTTTAATACTTACCTATATTTACGTACTATTCTTATGGTGGTCGTAAAACAAATCAATTTTTACCGCTTGTCGGCCATGCAAAAATGTAAATGACTGTAAAAAGGTGATCCAAAAACCGATTTCCAGCCGCATTCAAAGAAATTATTTTCAAACACTATTACTTCATATTTGAGTATATTTTGGTGCCCGGAATTCGGTAAGTAGTAACTAATAAGTTCTTAAACTGTCACGGTCATTAAAATTATAATTACCCACGGGATATTTACCGTGTTTTAGTTAGTTTTGAGCTCCCGATATTTCGGCACTGGACACGCGGACTCCCATCACCATCCAAGAACAACACTGTTGAACCGCGCTTATTACCTCTGCAATGACGAACACCTAAACGAAGAGTTATCACGTCTCCAAAAAGTCTTGCGGGATAACGGGTACAAAGTGAAACAAACACCAGTGTGTCATAATGTCAACAAAATCAAGAAATACAATGTTGAAAGAAAACCAGCTTATTTGTCATATTTATATGTGAAAGGAGTGACTGATAAGGTCGCAAATATTCGAAACAAGTACTGTATAAAAACTATCTTCACCCCTTTCAAAAACGTCATATGCTGCTTTCACCGAAGGATAACTTTCGGTTGGAAAAGCCTGGTGTGTACAAAGTCAATTGTACCTGTATTGAGTCCTACATCGGTCAGACAAAGCGAACAATATCATGTCGTATTAAGGAGCATATAAGGGCAGTCAAAAATAATGATATCGGAAAATCAGCCATAGCTCAACACCTTCTGGAGTCTGGTTCTAACCACTGGATTGAGTTACACAACCCACAGGTACTCTCGACAGAACGCCACTACATACCAATAATGGTAAGAGAAGCGATTGAAATAACGAAGTATCGAAATTTCAATAGGGAAGATGGGTTTCAACTGTCGAGAACATGGAATCCAGTGGTTAACCTGTGCAAGAGCCGAAGATACCTATGTTACAAATAGGTCACGACCTGATACCGTATGTCGAAATTTAAATAGTGGTGTGGGTGACAATGACAATAATAGTATTGCCTTGCCGAAAAAACGTACTACATAGAGGGTAGACCGGTTCGTCTGCTCTGGGGATCGCAGTTTAAGATTTCAGTTTCTCAGAAGGCGACCTTTTTCTTTTTTTTATGCAAAAGGTGACAAACAAGCAGACGGTCCACCGATGGTAAGTGGTCACCGCCGCCTATGAACACCCGTAATATCGGCAGTATTACTGGTGCGTTGCCTACCATTAAGAGAAAATACTTTATTCACGCCTTTTTTGAAGCGGTTTAGGTTGTAGACCTGAGGAAAAACCTCAGGGGGAAGAGCAATCCACAACTTACAGGTATTTTACCTTAAGTCGCCTCTTACGACACTCACAGGTAGAAATGGGGGGTGACATTCTAACCCAGTACTCCACTGGGCGAAAAAATATTTATTTTACATTATGAATGTCATTTTACTTTATTATTGTGAATGAAACCTAGGTACAGGAGGTGGAACGCTACGGCTAATCAGCTGTTTTGGAAGTTTTATTTTTTTCATGTCTTTGTGACGGAACAATCTCGAGGCCCACCAACCTCTGCCTATACGGCCTATACCTAACAGATGCATTTCCTCATGTGATGAATTTCACTGCGCCCGTCACATTGAGACATACAATTGTGAAGTCTTATGTGCCTGTAATTTTTCTGGCTGTCAAGGACTGCTGCCGGAACTGACACTGTTAAGTGCTTAGCGTTGAATAAGACATAACATATACACGTTTCTGCTTGGAATTTTTATACGTACCTATATATCACCTTTTTTACAATCATTCATAGTTCTTAAGTCCTAAAACAATAATTCATTGTTAAAGGCTTGGTTTATTATAACCAGCGCCATTTAAAATTAAAATGCCCATAAAATAATTAAGTTCTTCCGGTTCGTCGACGTTGATACTGCGTAAATCGGAACGTAAAATGTAAAAGCGAGACAAGCGACCAATCTCCGACTGAAGCACGACACGACCAACGACGACGACGCACGAACCCTACGATGCATTCTATGCGATGCGCGCGACGTTGCGACGTTGCCGATCTGTGCAAGCAAACAAACTCGCTCGACACGATCGACCCGCGACGCGACTGCTGTTCGATACGACGACGCTTTTTGTTTCGTTCCTATTTCAAATTTCAATTAGATATTGTATCGCAAACATAAACACTAGTATTTTAGGTGTGAAGCGCATCAATTATGCAGAAAGTGTTTTCAGAAAAGTTAGACATAAAACTAATCAAACTTGTGAAAGAAAATCCGGTATTGTATGACTACAATGATCCAAAATACATGGATTTTAACGCCAGAGAAGTGGCTTGGCAAAAAATTGGAGATGGACTCGAAAAACCAGGTTTGTTTGTGGATATTTTTAGTCCTTCCTGCTTATTTATCAATTATTTTCAAGACCTACATGTTGTACATTTAAAAAAAACTAAATAATTAGTCGTGTCGTATGTAACTATGTCACGATTATACATATTGTTTAAATGATAATAATCGTATAGTTTTTACAACGGACGATAATCTTTGGGTTGCTGTTATGGTAACTCGCTGCTCTCACTTTTTAATTACGTATGGAAACGATACCTAGTTTGTATTAAAATAGTTTAGTAGATACCTAACAAAACTTATAAATACCTACTTAAAGGAGAAATGCTTTTGTTTTAATTCATGTCATGGCTGGCTTAGTTTTAAATTAAGTTTGGCTTATTATTAATTCATGCTTCTGAAGTCGTAGGTTACGTTATAAAAACGTTCCCGATTAAGAAAAGAGTTAAAGGTGATGAAGAGAATGTGTTGAGAATGAATGAAAAAAAAGAATGCGCTGGATAAGCACAATAGTGGCTATCACAATTGCATAATATTATGGCTGTGCTGATTCATGTCAGTAGGTAACAGTATAAGTTGCTGCACATTAGTTGCAAATCAGGCCTATTTACCATCTAATTAAACTCATTTACTAAAAGGTATAAGAAAGTTTGGTATCCGACAGGTGGGAGGTCATAAAACCAAAGCTGATCCATTTAAAAGTTATATCATTTTGTATTTTTGTGTCTTCAAATAGGAAAGGAAACACGTATTGTGTTTCCTTTTTGTTGTTATGGGAGACAAATTGTACCGATCTCACATGAGTGCGATTAGGGAAGGATGGTGATTTTCTGATATATGATTCTTATGTTAATGTAATATTTTAAAATACCTTAATTATTAGGTCTACCTTTAGATTTTTTTTATGAAAATACTAAGCAAATATTTGTTTTTAGCTGCTGATTGTAAAGTGCGTTGGATAAACATAAGAGATGTGCACAGACGAATTTTAAGAAAAAGTATTGTAGGATTCAGACCACCTAAACGCGCATACAAATATGACAGACATTTGGATTTCATGAAAAATTTTTACAAAGAAACCGTAGCAGTGGACACATTAGAGAATTCCGACAATGATGATAGAGCTTCGGAAACTAATAACAGCGCGGTTTGGAGTGATGTGGTCATAGAGTATGACAACGAAGATTGTAGCTCTGATGATGGAGATAGCAAACCCTTGAGAAAACGCAAGAAATTATCCAAAGCAGCCACTAAACCTGAACGATTTGAAGAAGTACAAGTACCCGCTTCTACTGTAAATGAAACTCAAGAGTTTGATCCCTCGGATCCGGTGGATGCTTTCTTGATAAGCATCGGAGCTACCCTTAAAAGATTTTCACCGTATCATTTAAATTTAGCAAAGAGTAAAATATTTCACGTCGTCCAGGAACATGACTTACAGCAAATTGTGGAAAGACAGCCTAGGTCTGACTCTATCACAATAACATCGGAATCTCCTATTTATTTTCAAGGATGAACTATTATTATATGTATCATGATTAATGAAATAATGAATCTTGGATCTAAAGGCCAAACGTGAATGCACTAATGCATAATAGCTAAACTTTACTTTCTTATTAAAGTATCTAGTTGTATTAGCATACGTATACTTTAAAATGCTTTTTATTTTGTTATAATGACATGTTTTGTTAAATAGTGGCAAGAGAAAGTATATTGTATAAGAACGTTATATGCTATGACCATACATGTCTTGCTAAAAATATATATTATTATATATAATCCTTTTTTTTAGAACCTACTTAGTTCTCTAAATTTTGTAATATTTCCCCAAATACCTACATCTAAAGAAATAAATAAAAAATGTGTGTATGACAATTATTTCAATAACGTAATGTTTACTATAAGACAGAAACAGTTATATACTAATAGTTCAAAATTTCAATAGATAACCATTAAATGGTAAATAGTTATCTTTGAAACTATTTTTAATAACTATTAAGAAACGAAATATAATATCTTAGCGGCCCGCCCTGGCTTTAAATTTAAACACACAAAAAGTAGTTATTGTCAATATAGCTTTTATACTTTTCTTTAAGCTTTCGTGAACTAAACATCATTTTCACACACGAATTAATATCAAAATAAAAATATTTTGACTAACCTCGACGTTTCGATTCCGTTGCATTGACCGTGGTCACGACTAGTATATTTTATAGCCTATATTTATCAAGGATAACGTAGGATTCTAATGGTGAAAGATTTTTTTAAATCGGTCCAGTAGTTTTTAAATTTATTCGTTACATACAAATCTTTCCTCTTTGCAATATTAGTGTAGAAGTGTAATATGTAAATACTTCGGGATAGTCATTTCTACTCAATCAGATACTATTATTAAATGTCATGAATTAAGGTCAGTGCGAAAGTTGTTTTATGTATCCATAATATTTATTGCGTGAAGAGTGAAGACATTGAATTGTCGATTTATTTGGATGATATTATGTGAGGGCGAATGCTATGAATCGATAGTTATGATGGTAAATTAGATCCGTTGGGAAGCTCTAAACTCTAAAAATAAGCTATTTAGATATATATTTAAAATAAAAGCAGAGATTATAATTGTTACGAACATACGAATTGGCAATGCCTAGTGTATTCGAATTATATATTATATTATTTGAATTTCCTGCTGATGAAAGAACTAAATTATATCTATATTTATATCTATATAACGGATCACTAGTTTATATATGTGGCAACACAATATTTGCTATTGCATTCTAAACAGGCGTTGGATATAAGAAATAAGTAAGTGGGAAACATCATCTATCAAGAAATGTAGGCATTGCATTAACACTATTGACAGGACACCGCTGAAACTAAGTGGAAAAAAGAAGCATTCAAACAACTGCAGAATATGTGAAAATTGACAGAATATGGAACTTGGTTGTTTAGAGCTTGAAGGGTGATTGATATCTTAGTCACCCAGGGAAAAGTAAAACTATGGATTCATTTCATATGTGCTAACAATACATCACCCACATAAATCGTCAAATAATTGACTGAATGACTTCACGATTTAATTTTTATAGATGAAACAGCTTTCGCATTAAAATTACATTGATCAATTAATCGGCTTAGATGGACCTAATGACACAAATTATACAGACTATGTTGAAAGACCTAACGAACAAGACCTTTAGAACAAATAATACAAATATTTATTTCATAAAAATACCACAATAGGTATATATTTACAACTATACGTTCACAACAATATTATTATTTTATTAGTATGTGATGTGATCTAATCTCAGTACAGTTATTTACATTGACAAACTGTGCTAGGTCGAACCTGTGTTACAGTTGTCAATGTCTTCCTCCAGTGCAGTAACAATGTAAACAAGTTTCGATTCCCCGGAGCTAATTATAATTGTAGAGCTAGTTATATATACTAACTCTATCGGAATTAATTTAGAATGCCTGCATATTAATGTATCATCGTATGCAGGTATGCAGGTTAAAATATAATTATATAATTTATCAAAATGAAAAAAATAAGGTGGCAAAGAGAGCGTTATGATTTTATGCTAAGTATATAGGTAGGTGTCATAAAACTTGATTTTAAGGCACCTTGGTGCCCAATTTCAATGCAATTTTAATCCAACTTTTGATTAAGTAGTTTGTAGAGCACGTTGTATAATATCGGCACTATAAATACATTTTCTGAGAAATTGACAACTGTCTAGCTATCACGGTTCGTGGTAAGACAAAATATTTTTATATACCTATAATTTTTTTTGTGGTTTCATAAGATACAGCCCGTTGACGGACAGACGGACGTGGTGTCTTAGTAATAGGGTTACGTTTTCACCCTTTTGGTAAGGAACCCTAAAAACCAAGCCTATAATAAGTCTGCGGTGAAATTACTAATAGGTAGTGTCTACATACCTAACTACTTTAATAAGTATTTATTATCCTGCATATATACAATTACTGCTGAGTGGAAAAAACATAGATCGTCCTATTAATCAAGCCAAACTTCAACCTCAATAACATTTATACATTACATAGGTAACAAAAAAAGAATTTTGCACGAAGAACGAACGGTCGTAGGCCGCCAATCCAGCCAGTCGGCCCCGATCCGTGACGTTTACATCACGTACGCGACGTTGCCGCTCCGTGCCGCTATCTCACCAAGCGCACAATGTAGAGTAATCCATAGGGATGTAGAGCGTTGAATCAATGACCCGAACTCGTTATGATTAATCGAAAAGCGATTAAAATTTCACAGTACAAATAATTTTCATTATAATTATCATGCGGTAATTCAAATTATGATTTAATACACGCATAATAGATTAACCACTTATACGTGTAACTATTGTCAAAAATGTTTTTTTTAACAAAGATCATATATCAACTTGTTCGAAATCGGCTAGGACCCGCGTTATATTTGCCGGAAAGATTCCGAATAAGTTAATAAGTATAAAACTCGCAATAGTTTTCAATGTAAATATAAAATAGTTATAAATACTTTAAATCTCAAAACTCGTTTTTTTAGGAATCCGCATTGCAACAGCCTGTAAAAATATATATATATATTTGCTCATATCTTCGATAAAATATACCCTAGATTCTGCGCGAACGCTCCAAAGTTAACCAAACAAAACTGTGCTTATAATGATCTGAAGCACAGTTTTGTCGTCAGTGACGCGCTGATCGTCGAGTGAAACAATGCCGAAGTGCTCTGTGAATAGTTGCAAAAATAATACACTTACAAAGCGAAAAATACATGGGATTGCGTATTTTCGGTAAGTTTTATACATATTTATAGTATTTTAAGTGATAAACATTCATAATTATTTAATTATCACCTCCAAATCAATACATCAACAAATTAAATTCCGTTACTCCTGTTACGCAGTTGTCTCTTTCGCACGCATAATAACATCCCATGCAAGACAAGAATAAGTGAGCGCTAATTCAGAACAAGTCTATTGGAGTCGCCATAATAATCTTTTATTTTCTCAGACTATACACAGGCATTTATTTTACATTTTCCAACGTCAAAAAAGGAGGTTATCAATTTGATGTATGTATGAAATATTATTAGAACTGCAACATATTCACATATAATATGGATTAGTGCTTACAAACATAATATATATACAATATTTTTATGTGTGCGTGTGCATATGTATGTATGTTTTATGTACTAATACGTGTTACAGTGACTTGGCTTACTGATTGGAAAAACACCACAAAACCTTTTTCAAGTTCTAGTGTTCCGGTTTTTAATCGATGTTGTATGTTAATAATTTAATATCGAAATGTCCGAGCCACCTGCACAATCCTGAATGCACGAGGTTTAGCGTGCACTCTTATTATTACAGATAATTTTCAGAATGTAAGATATGAATATAGTATGTAAAGGTAGTTTATAAATATTAAATATTGTATTACATATATAATGTATAACATTAACATTAACATTGTATTAACATTCATAATTACTCAAACACGTTTACTTTATACATTTTGCTGTAACACGCAGGTATCTGAACTGCAATTCAGGTCTGATACATTATATTGTTATATTATTTGTTTTTCATTGCTTTTTGCTCTGTTTGGAATAAATAAATAAATATTAATGAAAATTAAAGCTGAATAATTAATATTCTGACTTCATTATAACAGATCCCTTTTCTATCTCTCAACATCCGCAAATAATCTACTACACACCTTTTCAACCCCGGCAAAACCATGGTATATAAGCTAGTTGACTAATGCGGATAGTTAAAATTCCAATTATAAATGTCACCAAAAAACTAATTACTAAATAATATTTTTAGTACGAGATTAGGAGTAAGTGACTCCATTGTATTTTATGTTCTATCACAGCAAAGGGTAATAAATTTTACGAGCTCCCTTCAATGGCGCAGAGTAAAAGTGCTATAAGTTTATTACGAAGTAATTGAAAATTAAACCTTATGCAACTGAAACAAGTTTGAATATTGTTAAATAACTTAAATAAATTTACTACGTTTTTGTGTAGTTTTAAGGTTTTTATGTGTATCTCAATAGACAGAAAGGTATAGGATAACTCGAGCCGTTTATATGCGTTCTGTCAATACGAAAAGTTGCATCTAGGGTATATTTTATCGAAGGCTCATATCATCAAAACGGTGTTTTAGGTATTCGTAGGTTAAAGACAAGATATGGTATACATAATATAGAAACATTTTATATTACTCACTAATGTAGTTTTAGAGATAGACCCCGGTACTATATGGTCTAAAATGTACGAACTTTATCAGCTCCTCATTTATATAGATAAATAAGAAACTGTATTCTACTTAATGCGCTCCAGAAGTTAATTATCGTGATGATGCTAAGATGCAAAATGTTTTTCTTTGGATTTCTTCTCTAATAAAGAGCCTCTTAAAAAATAATTTATTTAAATTATTTATCATTGGGTTAACGTTTTACACGAAATGTCAAACTTTAGGTTTATAACTCAATCCGCTTACGAGCTAGAGACCCGTTACATATTATAGAAAGACAGACAGACAGCCGAGTCTCTTTGATAGGATTCCGTTTTGGGCATAGTATTTGATATAAACATTTACAAAAATGTTAGAAATCGAAATATACGAAAATTTGTCCGTACCTACATATTAGTTTCTTTAGAAGATGTAAATATTACTTAGAACAACAAATTGACTTTTGCAACAATAATTATATTATTTACTGTAAAATTATGGTAAAAAATGCATTGTGGAATATTAATTAACTAACTATTAACTGTTCGTACATAATTACATATGTGTCGAATTTAGAACGATCTCTGTTTTTTAAGCCCCTTAAAACCCATTCACATGATTAATCGGAAGATACGAAGAGATTAATTCCAATGATCGATTAAGTTATAAAATATAAATCGATTAACAAAGCGACGAAATCTCTATAATCGCCCGTCACGTTACGTCCCGCCCCGCAGTCGTCCACTCATCTCCGCGTTCGGCAAGATGTCTGCTTTTGGAGGACCTTTAGATTTGAAGTTAATCGAGCTTGTTAAGGAGAATCCTATAATATATAACCCAAGGCACTCTAAATATTCTGACGTCGATACCAAGGAATTGGTATGGCAGAAAATCGGAGACGCCCTGCAAAAGCCAGGTAAAGTTTTGAGTCATAAGATACATACAAGTGATAGTGAAGCGGTTTTAGTATAAGCTAGAGGTGTGTACCGGAGGCAATTTCGGCCTCCGGAGATTTTGCGGAGATTTTCTTGAATAACCGGTGTTTCTCCGGTTGTTCTCCGGATAGTCAGTATATTTTATTACTGATGCACAGAAAGTACTTGACATCCAATCGAAGTTAATGTGACCAATAATAGTAGTTTATGCAACTGTCATATAATAGAGGGTATTAAAACATGAGTGTAGTTTTTTGAAACGAGTCGCAGCCGCAGGCGTGTTTCAAAATAAGATTACACGAGTGTTTTAATACCTAATTATATGCAGTTGCATACACTACTTTATTTAATCACATGGCTATAAGCTATTCATGATTTTGCTGGCAAAAGAAATAGTCTGTTTTTGGTCTATTGGCTAGGAACGCGTTGCGCGCGCAGCGCGCTCTCCACAGATAATGTGTATTTAAATTGCATTGAAACCTCCTTGGACGGGACACGTCGTAATTTAATTATTAAAAAAAATAAATTAAACCATTGTTTTGCTAGGAGAATAATGCTTTAATTTAATTTTTTTTAATTTTCTTAAAGAAGTATGAAAATAAAATATGCCAATAAAAGTATGTATTTCATTTCATAATTAGAATATTACCGAATGAGATTATATAAAATATTTTTGAATACAATCCAAGGAAAAAAAATGGTTTTGATTATCATCAAAATACTTACCTACCGAGAACAAGTGTTTTTCGTGGGTAGCATTAACGGAGAGAGCTCAATGGGGTAGTAGTAATAATGGTTTCCCGTGTAGGTTAATAGAAGCAAAACGCATGTATAGTACGAATGAGATGAAACGAAATTAATATTATCATTTTATGATATTCATATGAGTAGTATCGAACAAAGATACATGCCTACCCTAATCGCGCGTTCTGAAATGGTTGCCCATCATATAATCAATTAACCGGTAGTTAATAGAAACACCGATTTGTCTCCGGTACCCATCCCAACCGGTGATTATCCGGTTTTTTGAGAACCGGTGCACACCACAAGTATAAGCCAGTGAACGAAACATAGTGAATAGCGAGATTCGTGAGTGAGTAGGTCATTGCAATGCATTATGTTCGTAGTGATGGGCCAGTCATATTATGATACGCATCATATCGAAGTAATTTTATTTACCTTTGGAATAGTTCCGAGAATAAAATTTTGATAGTAATAAAATATTATAATGTTGTATCCTTATATATAAGGATAGTGAAATAGTTAAAAGATTAGAGTCAGTGTCATGAATATTAATTTTGATAATCAATTTACTTTTAGCAAGAAAATGTAAACAGCGATGGGCCAACATAAGAGACATGTTGAGAAGAAAAATAAGAAGTCGTCTACGTTACCCCGAACAACCCATTAAAAGTTATAGATATGAAGAGGAATTAACGTTCATGATACCGCATTTTAGAGAAGCTAAGGAAAGTAGCGACTCCAATGACTACTATACTGATATTTTTGATGATAACAATGAAGGAGATGTCACGACAGAAGTTTATGTTGAAGACACTTTGAATCTAGACGATGACGAAGAAGCTAAACCAATTTTGAAGTTTAGAAAACGCAAACGCGTCGCTTCTTGTAGTCGTGATTATGAATCTACCTCTTATCAAGAGTTAAATACTGCCGATCCTCTAGATGTTTTTCTAATGAGCATAGGAAGTACATTAAGGAAATTTAGCCCTTACTATTTAAATCAGGCTAAAAGTAAAATTTTTAGCGTCGTACAAGACTACGAGCTTGAACAATTAGTAAAAGATGCTCAAGTGCCAACGAGTGCAGGAAATTCTAGATGAAGTCTTAAAAAGACCCTTTCATTCCTTGTTAATTAATGAAATTACCATTTATTTCTACTTTTAAGTTAATTTGGATTACTTATTAAGTTTAAAAGACTCAAATGTCAATAAACTTGTTAAACTTATTCATAACCGCACTTTTAAGTTACCTATTTAGAACACAAAATATTTTTTCTTTTAAATAAATTGATACTGAAGCCTAGTAATTAAACAACTTTAAACGGTTTAAATCGCGTATATTTGTCATTATTTTTGTCCCGACGTTTCAAACACTTTGCAGTGATCGTGATCACGGGGTGACTAATTGATTTTATTTGTCACATGAGTTATTAAGAAATTATTTGGTCTACCGTCAGAAATGTTTATATTAATCATAACGTTCCCTATTCACGCAGTATTCGCTCACGGTGTCCAGAGGTCTTGCAGATTTGTGTCGGCCATGAGATTTAATTAATTTAATAACAGGATCCCAAGCAGGTGGAACTTGCCAACCATCATCTCTATTGAAATTTGGGTACTTTTTGATTTCAATTGCCTCGCGTAACATTCTTGGCAATCTTCTTGACAATCAAAAAGTACCCAAATTTCAATAGAGATGATGGTTGGCAAGTACCACCTGCTTGGGATCCTGTTATTAAATTAATTAAATCTCATGGCCGACACAAATCTGCAAGACCTCTGGACACCGTGAGCGAATACTGCGTGAATAGGGAACGTTATGATTAATATAAAAATTTCTGACGGTAGACCAAATAATTTCTTAATAACTCATGTGACAAATAAAATCAATTAGTCACCCCGTGACCACGATCACTGCAAAGTGTTTGAAACGTCGGGACAAAAATAATGACAAATATACGCGATTTAAACCGTTTAAAGTTGTTTAATTACTATGTGTAACAATCGCGAAAACCTAAGACAACATTATGATACTGAAGCCCCCTACACGTAAACTTACAGCATATAGTATGGCAACTTTACTGCTCCACGTGCACTATGTACATGGAATTTTTGATTTCCTTGATGGCCATTTGTTCCCGTTCAAGGGAGCATGATGTAGGTTACCTCACCAAATTTAGACAAACCAAGTGGCAATTTGTTTGTATTTGATTTCCAAGCCTTGTTATGTACAGGAACAAGTAGTCAATTAATGTTATTTAGCACGGTTCTTAGGATTATGTGGTAAAGCTTGAAAAGTGCTCAGTTTGATAAAATATTCAATGTTGTTCAAAGGCGTAAGCACCCTTAAGTGAACCCGTGCGTAAACAAGATTTAAGCTATGTTGAGCTCTACCAAAGTGTGTTCCATAATCGCAGTGGACAACCACCGTTAAATTGTTACGTTAAGCTGTTTGAGATACATGTGGAATTTTAAAATATCTTAGATAAAAATCCTAATATTTTTAAATTTCATAACATATTATGCTCGTAGTAGCTGATAGGTACAACAAAACGGTAGAAAGTCATATCGTAGAAGAAGATTAGAAGTTTCTCCCTTGTTAAATTTATCGATAGTTAATGTTGAGAGGTCCGAGGTGGAGGTTGTCCCATCCCTTTGCAACTACGTCCCGCGGCCCGGACGTGGTGCCCCCCGCACTGCAGTCGGCCCCGTCACTGATCTCGGCTCACGGCACGGCCTACTCTACTCTGTGCTGTGCTCGTATCTCTGACGCCATGCCGACGCCTTTTACCACACAATTAGACTTGAAACTAATAAAACTGGTCAAAGAAAATTCCGTTATATATAACCCGAGGCATCCGAAATATTCAGATAGTGACACGAGAGAGTTGACATGGCAGAAAATCGGTGACGCGATGGGCAAGCCTAGTGAGTACTTTTTTGTTTTTATTCATTGCTGACGTCACGGTCACGTCATTCACTCTACAAGCGAGTCGTCAGGGATGGGACGGAGACGAGAACGTGATATAAACGATTCGAGGACAGTTCACTGAACTCGACTAATTTATCGGATCGAAGCAAAATTAGGTAGGTAGATACTTCTACTAAGTAGGTAAGCTATCTAGTCGATTCTTTGAGCTATCGGAGGCTATCGGGGATTTCTTTCTCTACAAATTTAAAATCTATGAAAAACGCCCACCTGGTTTTAACCTGTTGATAGACCTGTTAGCTAACTCCTATTATTTTAATCACTAAAAGTTACCATTTACAGTAGGTAGGTAGTATTCTGTGCGTTCGCGACTCTACGCACGTTTAAACTATGTACCTACCTAGTACCTACACACTACTGAAACTATAAATGACTAAAAAAAGACAACGTTGCACGCTAGCATGTGCGCTGTCATTTCTCAATTCCTCTACCTAATCATAAAGAACTCGTTGAGTAGAGAGAACATACATTTTATTATGTAAATAAAAAAATATTTTTATGTAGGTAGGTAATTATTTTTTTATTATATTTTTAATATAATAAAAACAATACAACAATAAAAGTACGTATTTATTTTTTAAATAATTTTTAACTTGGTTAGGTATGGCTCCCAAGCACTCGGCCCAGGTTGTGTTTGGCCTTACAATCGTTCCTCTACCTAACTTTTCATGTTTCATAAGCATAAAATCAGTCGAAGTGTCCAACATAAGTTTTATGTAATAAAAAAGCGGCCAAGTGCGAGTCTGACTCGCGCACCGAGGGTTCGTACAAACCTGTAGATAGGTAAAAGTTATGGTATTTTTATCGCAAAATTAAATCCATATTATTCTTAAATTATTAATAATATTTTGATTAAATGATGTAACTAAAAAACCCTTTACCAGTGCTATAAAACGTTGCTTCGTACCAAATTTCAAGATTCTGAGTTCACGGGAATTAGGTACCCCCTAGGTTTTGATTCCCTTGCGAGTGTCGAAAATTTGCGGCAGAAACGTCTGTATCTTTTGATTGCGTTGGCTTAGAAGTTTGATTTTATCACAGCTCTATGGGACAGGTATAGACCTGAGTACCTATTTGATATGAATTTCCTATTTAATACCTCCACGCGTTCTTGAGAAAAAGGGTCTAGACTGACAGACAGACGGCCAACAAAGTGATCCTATAAAGGTTCCCTTTCTCCTTTTGAAGTACGGAAGCCTAAAAAATAAGGGCTCTGTGAGGTGAAAACTTTCCGACTGAAATACTTTTACGTTTTCTAACCCCATATTTCCGCCGTTTTGATATATCTTCAACAACTAAATCGACAAAAAATCCATATAATTATTGAATCTGCTCACAAAATTTCATTAGAATCGGTTGAGATATGTGACCTGTAGTGAACAACGGTCAATTCGGGACAGACATACAAAAGCATACAAGCACCCATGCAAATATTCATAAGAGTCCCTCCTCTTATTATAATTATATATTGTCAGCTAAGAACAGGTTTTATGAAATGCAGGATCAGAGGTGTCAAAGGAAAAAATGTGGGTGATAGTCGTCTTTTTTTAAGAGCATGAAATGTACTCTTAAGTTAAAGTAAATAAAAAGTACTGGACTAAGATTATTAATATACTGCAATAAGATTGTGAAGCGCTCTTAGCGTAGCTTGTGACCGTTCAACTAAGTAAAGCAACGTCCGCTGCGGTCATAATTGGGTGGCAGTTAGGATAGTAGTAGTAGCAAATAGGACATTTTGTGAATGCCCGCTTAGCTAGCTACCACCCTCAAGTAGAAAATCTGTTGCCTAACCTAACAGTGGTCAAAGGCTAGTCTATATGCTATTGAAAAAAATATAGAAACTATTTACGAGACAAGCAAAGGATAAAAATTAATATTATATCCTAAGATTAAAACAAGTATAAATTTATTAAAAAACTAAAAGTCGGGTTGAATTTTCTTAATTTCTTAATATTATTTTTTATTCAACCATATTTCGTACTTTTGTAATTAAAACTTCAAATTATATATTAATGAATCGTTTTTTAAAGCCCTTCATTTTCATAGACCACTCGATGGGTGTGGAAGAAAAAATAAGAAATATATCACTTGCCCATCTAAAAATCTCATACACTAAAATTAAAACGTGTTTGGGCAAACTTTATATCATAATGTGTATAGTGTTGCTAGGCATCAGCTAGGAAATGATATTATGAAAAGGTAGGGAGTAGGAGTGGGTAATTGGGTATGAAATCTTGAAAACTACTTGACCCATAATAAAGAAAGTGTAGGCCAATCCGGCCATATTGATTCATTATGATTTTGAGCAACATTTTGAGGTGTATTCCCTGTGACTAATTTTATTTCAAATGATATTTTTTTTTTTTTTTATGCCTGATAGGTTAGCCTTTGACCACTATCTCACCTGATGGTAAGTGATGATGTGGTCGAGGATGTTGTTCAGACTAACCTAGAGTTACTGGCTCTCAAGGACAGCTGCCGGAACACACCGTTAGGTGCTTGGCGACAGATTTTCAACTTGAGGGTGGTAGCTAGCCAGGCGGGCATTTGCAAAGTGCCCTACCACCATGCTGTAACGACTGCTATCCTAAGACAACAACCGGGACCGACGGCTTAACGTGCCCTCCGAAGCACGGAAGCGCTCAGTAGTAATGTCACCAGCGGTCACCCATCCAAGTCATGACCGCGGCGGACGTTGCTTAACTTTGCTGATCGATTCAGAATGGCTAAGCAAACTTGGCTACGAGCGCTTCCAAAATCATATTTATTCAATATTTCATCAGATTGACCGATTATCTTCAAATAAATTGATTAATTTTATTACTTTTGAATAATCAGTCCTGAATTTCAGCCCAACGCTGCAAATCCCGTTGGCTGAACATACGCGACATGATGCGTCGATCACTACGACAACGGATGCTGTACCCAAACGAACGCATCAAAAAATACCGCTTCGAAGATGAACTGTCTTTCATGATTCCATTCTTCACCAAACTCCAAGCATCAGCCTCAGAAACTCTTACTACCGCTACCGCTGATGACTTAAACGAATACCTGGATGAAAGTACTGAGGTGGATATGCCAGAATTTGAGGAAAATTTCATTGAAATGGAAGATCGCAAACCGGTTGTATCATATCGGAAGCGTCTCGACGAACCTCCGAATCGTAATGAAACCGAAACTGTTTTACAAGAGTTAAACCCCGCGGATCCTTTAGACGTATTCCTCTTGACAATTGGTAGCACCATGAGGAAATTTAGTCCGTATTATTTGAATCAAGCTAAGAGTAAAATATTTCAAATTTGTCAAGACTACGAGCTGCAGCAGATTACTGAAAAACCTGACCAAGTTCCCAGCACAAGTTCTGATGGACTTGTATGATATTGGAGTGGATCATTAATAGAATAGTCTCTAGATCTCTGTGGGAGTCGTAAGAAGCAACGAAGAATCTTACACTGCGATCCCCAAGATGCCTGCCAAGCGTGGGAATTATGACAAACCTCCTCTAAAAGGGGATGGCTTTCTTCAACGTTGGAAGTTGTTGATGTGGGGTGTGTATGATTGATGAAAAAAACGATCTAATTTTATACATTTAACATGTCCTCATAGCAGGAAGCCTCACCAAATAATTTAGTGGTTCAATAATCCCAATATTAGTGTCTGCCCAAAGCACAGAAATATTGCCAAAATATTTTATTTTTATTTAGGTTATTCACTGGGGCTTTAGCTAAACGTCTAGTAAGTAGCCTCACCAAGAACGATTGCACACATCGTAACCATTTATATGTTTAAAAATAGTGGTATGTTATTAGTCTCTACATTCTGTGTATTTATATTCTGAGTCTCTAACTTTTGTGTTTCTAGATTCTATGCATCTACATTCTGCATCTATATATTATCTCTACATTTCGTGTCTGTATATTTTGCGTCTCTGAATTTTGTCTCTTTATATTAGCGTGTCTATATTCTGTATATCTCTTTACGGTCAATGGTATCAATGGCTTCTATTCTAGTGTTACAGAGTGAAATTTTAGAGAACATTATTGTGGCTTTCAACTTGACCCCTTAGTGTCAGCGACGAGGATCAGTTTTGAAAGTAGGTACATAATATATCCACAAATACGTATTGTTTGAACCTATAGTGACAAATACCCAAAACCGTCTTATTTATTCTTATATAAGCAAATAAATATATAATATACATATATTATATATTTATTGGCTTAGCTTAAGGTGACTCAACCCGCCACACTCTCCATACAAACGCTCTTTCGTGATTATGGTTTCGTTAAAAAGTTTTTCCCAGATATTTTGAACTAATATGTATCTAGTACATTATATTTACGCTTCTATTCAAGTAAATTTTCAAAAATGTTTGTCTTGATTTCAGTATAATCTTCTAAAAATCACATTTTTTGCACAAATTCTACCTGAACTTTGGCCCATTATTATGTACTCATTAAATGTAATATTATAAAATCCATCTGAACAGAATCCTCGAAAATTTATTGGAGATTCTAAATATTGTAATTTTTTTTTACTAACTTGCAAGGCGTATTCAAAACGACGTATATGCTGAAGTAAGTTTTCTGGAATTTCCGTGTGCTTATTTTCGTTCAATGGTATCGTGTTCTCACCTTACTTGAGTCAACGAGCGGTATGAGGTACGCGGGTGACGAGTCGTGCGGGGTAGTTGTGGGACGCGGGGTGAGACGGAGGCGTTCATTGAATTGAATGATTTTCGCTGCAAAGGCACACTCGCTTCAGTCGATTCTATGTTTGCGGTGTGGACTGTGGAATTTGACTTGCGAGCGCTCACGGTGGTTTAGCGTATTTACCTATTTAATTTTTATTTGACCTAGCTATTTATACCGGACATATGTATTTTTATTGTCAACGGAGCGTAGCGGGCGGGCGGGGGTGCGGTGGTGTGACGGACCGGCACGTTTGTACATTGCTTCGAGACTCGCCGCTCGCGCTGTTTAGATAAATAGGTTCATTAGCAAGTACCTATATTATTTGATATGGATGACGGGAAGTGGGAACAATAACATTATTAGTTTAAAATATGACACGTGTCATGAATGTGACATGACTTTCAGTAAGTAAGTAGTAAGTGATCCATGTCCCTATGTAGATGTATTGTGTATGGCAAGTTGTAGGTACAGATAGTATATATAATTAAAAAATATACATCATAGGTATTTCGGACCTTTTGTAAAAATACATAATATAGTATTTTTAACCGACTTCCAAAAAAGGATGAGGTTCTCAATGGGTCTGTTATTTTAATTTTTTTATATTTGTTTTTTTTTGTTTGAAAGCTGATGCTTGTCGTTTGGTCCCATTTTAAATTTCATCAAAATCAGTCAAGTTGTTTATGAGTTACACTAAAAAGATTGAAAAAAATTTTTACAAAAAAGATTGAAAATATGTTTTTGAACAAAAGATGGAACCGACTTCAACACCCAAAAGTGTGAAATAACTTGTTGAAGTCGTTACCATGATGGTTCAAAAGTACCTATTATCACAATATTGTGCGCGTGGTACCGACTTCGACAAGTTATTTCACACTTTTGGGTGTTGAAGTCGGTTCCATTTTGTGTAAAAAAGTTTTTGCAATATTTTTAGTGTAACTCAAAAACGGCTTAACCGATTTTGATGAAATTTAAAATGGGACCCAACGACAAGCATCAGCTTTCAAACAAAAAAGAATTTTCAAAATCGGTTCACCCAGTCAAGAGATCTGAGGTAACAAACATAAAAAAAATAAAAAATAAAAAAAAATACAGACGAATTGAGAACTTCCTCCTTTTTTGGAAGTCGGTTAAAAATGGAACCGACTTCAACATCCAAAAGTGTTAAATAACTTGTCGAAGTCGGTACCATGCGCACAATATTGTGATAATTGGTACTTTTGAACCATCATGGTACCGACTTCAACAAGTTATTTCACACTTTTGGGTGTTGAAGTCGGTTCCTTTTTTTGTTAAACATTTTTTTTATTAATGTATAGCCTATCTGACCTGATGGTGAGTAATGATGTGGTCGAAGATGTTGTTCAGGCTAACCTATAATCACTGGCTCTCAAGGACAGCTGCCGGACCCCACCGTTAGGTGCTTGGCGACAGATTTTCTACTTGGGCGTGGTAGCTAGCCAGGCGTGCATTCGCAAAATTCTCTACAACCATGCAAAATTACTGGTTCTCGAGGACACATAGCGGAACAGACTGGTAAGTGCTTGGCGACAGATTTTCTATTTGAGGGTGGTAGCTAGCCAGGCGCGCATACGCAAAATCCTCTACCATCACGAAAAATTACCGGTTCTCAAGGACACATCACACATAGCAGAATACAACGACAAGTGCTTGGCGACAGATTTTCAATTTTCTACTTGAGGATGGTAGCTAGCCAGGCTTGCATTCGCAAAATCCTCTACCACCGCGTAAAATAACTGATTCTCAAGGACACATAGCAGAAAAGACCGGTAAGTGCTTGGCGACAGATTTTCTACTTGAAGGTGGTAGCTAGCCAGGCTTGCATTCGCAAAATTCTCTACTACCACGCAAAATTACTTTTTCTCAAGGACACATAGCAGAACAGACCGGTTAGTGCTTGGCGACAGATTTTCTATTTGAGGATGGTAGCTAGCCACGCATTTGCAAAATCCTCAACCACATGGATCTCAAGGACACAGCGAAACATACCGTTAAGTGCTTGGTGACAGATTTTCGTCTTGGGCGTGGTAGCTAGCTAGGCGGGCATTATGCCTGACCACCATGCTAACTGCCATCAAGCTACCACCCTCAAAAAAAATCCGTCGCCAAGCACCTACCAGTGTGTTACGGCAGCAGTTTTTGAGAAACCAGAAATTTTAGGCCTAATCCGCATCGACATCAATCTCGACCACATCATCACCAACAGGTGAGTAGTAGCTGTATGATAATTTGATAAATCCTAAAACTGTAACTCATTATTTATTATAACCGTGTCAGTTGCAAGAGTAGGTATGCCTACCTATTTAATAATAATGTCGGCTGATGAGAGGCGGCACTAGATTGTACAATTGTACTAGTGCCGCCTCTATTCGCATAATATTCTGCTGAGTAGGTACGTAACATTGTCACGGCATCGTCACGTGGCTCACGTGGGGCGAACGCGGGCGGCGGCTGAGGCGAGGGGGCGCGGCGCGGCGTGCGCCTGCACTCGCACAGTTTTTTATTTCAATTTACAAAAATACCGAAACGTATCGGTATTTTTGTAAATTGAAATAAGGGCGAGCTGCTAGTTCTAAATAAAGTCATAAAATCTGATTATGTTGGCTATAATGTCTTTATACTATATATCTACTATACATGTCGACTAAATAAGATTATTCTATTTTGACCCACTAACGTTACCTCACTTAGTAAAAAAAATTTATAAAAACGCATGTCATTGATCCCAGTACGTACGGTACATACCTAACTAATTATTACTTATGCATAAATAAATATAGGTAACTACTGCGGCACAAAATATATAATAGAATAAAATGTAAGTAAATATAGTTGTCCATGCGTCCATTAGACAGACGTGATGCGAACCGTTAGCGACCGTTCATTACGCTATACCTACATATAGTATGCATAAACATATATCTGTGCTCGAAATCATGAATGACTCCCGAACTACCGAAGCAGTCGCGAGTGAGCAGCGGAAATTCCCGAGTTCCGGCCGAAGGCTCAGGCACTGTCTCTTTCTTTTCGCAGTGCTTCGCATTCAGACCAAGCGTTAGATGAAACAACATGCTTTTAGACCATGCTTGCGTTGTAGTTCGGTGGGTTGGGAAGGGGCCACTTAATGAATTTTGACCCCTGAATTTTGGCGAGGCTTAGCTATGTAGTTATTAAACTGCAGAATTAAGACTTGTTAGGTATGTTAAGCTATAATACAACCATACCAACGCATTCAACTGCTTCCATGGTGGATTTAAAGTCGGCGATACTTTTTTTGGATAGAAATAAATATATATACAGGCTGGAAACTTTGAGCGGGGCAGTAAGGGGAAGTACCTTATCCGTTATAGCTACTCGGAAATGGTCTTAGGAGACTATCCATATTTTTTTATATAATTTTGATCCCCATTCACAGATTTTGAACAAAAAATTCAGTTAGCTAGAAAATAGCCATTTTACATCAAAATATTTTTTGATGCCAATCGATCCTGTTTCTAATACTGATCAAAATCTTCTATGGAACCAACCATCGTTGGAGTACTCAAAAAGACACAAATTGCAAAAAAACTTTTCCCGTACATTTTGTATGAAAATTTTATGCTAAAGCTTTTTGTGTCGGTTGAGATCTTTTTGTTGACTGAATAAAAAGATAAGTTAAAAAACAATTCAAATTTCGAACTCGTTATTATTAAATAAAAAACAATCTTAAAAGTTTGTTGCGCTAGAAAAGCTCTGAGTGTGTTGTGTATTTTACACTATGTCCATAATTGGACGGCTATCGATAAGAGAAAAATAATCTCAAATTTAGAACGTTTAGACTTGCTAGAAGCATATTACGTAAATAATAAAAATACACCATCAAGTTATGTACGTTAGTAAAAAAAGAAAATAGAACCTTGCCTTCTTTTTGATATTTGTAAAATTGTACGTGATCATTTGTCTTTTATTTTATTTTTTGTATTTCAGTTACACAACTTCTTTACAAAATGTAAGGGAAACGTTTTTTGCTATTTGTGACTTTTTGAGTACTCCAACGATGGTTGGTTCCATAGAAGATTTTGATCAGTATTAGAAACAGGATCGATTGGCATCAAACATTTTTTTTTGTGTAAAATGGCTATTTTCTAGCTAACTGTAATTTTTTTTAAAGTCTGTGAATTGGGATCAAAATTCCATAAAAAAATATAGATAGTCTCCTAAGACCATTTCCGAGTAGCCACAACGGATAAGGTACTTCCCCTCACTGACCCGTTGAAAGTTTCCACCCTGTATATATACCTACTTACTTAAAAAAAAAAACAAAAATGTTTTTTTTTTTTTGAGCGTATATGTGAGACGCATTTTATTTGAGAATAGGTACAATAAATATACGCACAAAAAATCTTTAAAAAACGCCACTTTGAATGCTAATTCAGATGCTGCTGCACGCGTTGGTTTGGACGTACCTTTAGTCATGTATAAAAGTAAAGTTATTGTTAATGTATATTCGTTTCTGAATAAACGACTGTTTGTTGAAATTAAAATTCTCGTGCATTTAAAACCATTTCAAAGTTAAAAAACACAATCGCTGCTATCTTACTATCGTAGCAACATCTACAACCTAAGTACCTATCCAAGGAATTTCTATTTAGACGAACCTCAGCCATGTTGCGTTTTTACATTCACATACATGCATGTTACCATGGGTAGGTCCTAAGTAAATACCTATTCTATAAAGCAATGATGGCCGAGCAGTAGGTAATCTCTATGAACTGCCGTGCGCAGGTTCCTGGTTCGATACCCACCGCCAGCTTGAGCTTCACCGTATGGTGGATGGGCATTTTGCGTAGGCTCGCATGGCTAGCTACCACCCAAGTAGAAAATCTGTCGCCAAACAACCTAACAGGCTCCTTGAGAGCCAGTAAAATTACAGCCTCATGAGACTTAACAACTGTATGTCTCAGTGTGACGGGTGCAGTACAATTCAAAGTCAAAGTCAAGATCATTTATTCAATTTAGGCGTCTACGACGCTCTTATGAAGGTCAATTACAAATTTTAATATTGAAATATACTACATTGTACTGCCACTACAATTCGTTTGGACGAAATGCTAAGAATGTCATAGTTAAATGTTATAGGCAGAGGTTAGTTCGCTTAACATCAGGTGTGCCTCATGCTTGTTCCGTCACACTCTAGTGACAATTCCGCCTAATTTTCTTGTTAAGCCTACGTGACGTCACAAACGCCACGCAGCCTAACCGGAACAAAATTCGACTAGTTTCGCTTCTAAACGAAGCATCTTCAGGAGGTCTTGACTAATACCCGAGCGCACGATCGAGAGATGGTCTCGATCGTATATTTTTAAATTTTTTAAGTGTTTTATTATAATATTATTTTATGTTTTCTTAAGATACTTTTAAAAGTATTTGTTATTATTAAATATGGATTTCCGCAAAGTAACGCCTGAATCCTTCGATAAACTATACCCTAGATTCTGCGCGAACGCTCCAAAGTTAACCAAACAAAACTGTGCTTATAATGATCTGAAGCACAGTTTTGCCGTTAGTGACGCGCTGATCGTCGAGTGAAACAATGCCGAAGTGCTCTGTGAATTGTTGCAAAAATAATACACTTACAAAGCGAAAAATACATCGGATTTCGTATTTTCGGTAAGTTTTATACATATTTATAGTATTTTAAGTGATAAACATTCATAATTATTTAATTATCACCTCGAAATTAATACATCAACAAATTAAATTCCGTTACTCCTGTCACGCAGTTGTCTCTTTCGCACGCATAATAACATCCCATGCAAGACAAGAATAAGTGAGCCCTAATTCAGAACAAGTCTATTGGAGTCGCCATAAATCTTTTATTTTCTCAGACTGTACACAGGCATTAATTTTACATTTTCCAACTTCAAAAAAGGAGGTTATCGATTTGACATGTGTGTATGAAATATTATTAGAACTGCAATATATTCACATATAATATGGATTAGTGCTTACAAACATATATACAATATTTTTATGTGTGTGTGTGTGTGTGTGTGTGCATATGTATGTATGTTTTATGTACTAATACGTGTAAGAGTGACTTGGCTTACTGATTGGAAAAACACCACAAAACCTTTTTCAAGTTCTAGTATTCCGGTTTTTAATCGATGTTGTATGTTAATAATTTAATATCGAAATGTCCGAGCCTGCACAATCCTGAATGCACGAGGTTTAGCGTGCACTCTTATTATTACAGATGATTTTCAGAATGTATGATATGAATATAGTATGTAAAGGTAGTTTATAGATATTAAATATTGTATTACATATATAATGTTAATGTATAGCATTAACATTCATAATTACTCAAACACGTTTACTTTATACATTTTGATGTAACACGCAGGTATCTGAACTGCAATTCAGGTCTGATACATTATATAGTTATATTATTTGTTTTTAATTGGTTTTTGTTCTGTGTGGAATAAATAAATAAATGTTAATGAAAATTAAAGCCGAATAATTAATATTCTGATTTCATTATAACAGATCCCTTTTCTATCTCCCAACATCCGCATATAATTTACTACACACCTTTTCAACCCGGGCAAAACCAGGGTATATAAGCTAGTTGTATATACGGATAGTTAAAATTCCAATTTTTAATGTCACCAAAAAACTAATCACTTAATAATATTTTTAGTACAAGATTAGGAGTAAGCGACTCCATTATATTTTATGTTCTATCACAGCAAAGGGTAATAAAATTTTACGAGCTCTCTTCAATGGCGCAGAGTAAAAGTGCTATAAGTTTATTACGAAGTAATTGAAAATTAAACCTTATGCAACTGAAACAAGGTTGAATATTGTTAAATAACCTAAATAGATTTACTACGTTTTTGTGTAATTTTAAGGTTTTTATGTGTATCTCAATAGACAGAAAGGTATAGGATAACTCGAGCCGTTTATATGCGTTCTGTCAATACGAAAAGTTGCATCTAGGGTATATTTTATCGAAGCCTGAATCTATTCATTACAAAGTATGGAGTTACACTTTATTTTATTTTGAAAATAAAATAATTATATTTACAAGATAACTTACAAGTTCCCGCACCTCACTTTTGCTAGTAATTTGGGCAAAGGTTCCACCTGAAGGGTCTGGTGACTCATGGAGTTATCACAATAATTCTGAACACTTAATTTTGGAAGCCACCGATTATATAATAGAGGAATGTTTTTTGGTGTTATGAAGAAGATGAACAAGTCGTCCCGCCTTATGGTAAGCTTCACGCCTATAACGCCTGTTTATTACAGTTAAATTGTCACCATCCACATTCTGCATGATACTGCACTGTGCTCGTCACTCCTATACTTTAGCCATAAGAATTAAGATGACAAAAGTATGTATAGTCTTCTCAGCAACGTACTTTTTATGTTCCGCAGCAAACGATAACTTAGCGGGCCACCTTTCATTAAATTGGTGTTAAGTATAATATTACCGTGGCATTGTTATGCTATATGTATTAATTATCTTCCAAAGCTCATCAACGTGCAATAATTGTGAACGATTCAAAAAATATTGTACAATAAAAACTATTACTACATAAGTGATTTCTTAAATAACATGTAATTATAATTATGATTTTAATGTAAAATTGAATGTTCCTATTTTCAATAGATATATGTAAGTATATTATAGTGGAAATTATGTTGAATCCTTGACTAAAATGGATATTATTATGCCTGATTTAATATATGTAATTATTAATGTTCCACACCCAGAACAGCGTAGATTGTACAGGCACATATTATATATAATTTTCTCAAACATGCATATTGTCATTATTTTCGAAAAAAATGCATACGCGGAGTATCTAATTTATGGATACAAAAAAAATAAAAATTGAAATCCATCGCAGGAGCGATTATTGAATTTGGAATTTTACAACGCCCTAGCAATGTTGTATGAAACGGCGTGCTGGGGTTATAAATACTCTTTGATTGGATCTCTTTTATCATTCGAGAAAATTGGCGCCAAAGTTAGAAATTCGTCGTGATTTGTTATTTACATACTTTACATTTATCACCTAATTAAAATAAGTTCCATCGGTTCAAGTCAAAAGAATGTTTTATTTCCTTGCATAATTTTGAGAAAATCACTTAATTTATACTCGTAGTATCTATATATGCTACGGCGGAAATGGCAATTTCCTGTCTCGTACTCAGAGAAATGAATAATTTCTCAGAGGTCTCGTATTAGTGCTTTCAAACTCATACTCGACCTGCAATTAACTATTTGCAACACCTTTATAGCCTGTGGCAATAAATATTTAATTTTACTATAGATCACTCTTAACTTTGAGTGAGCTAAGTCAGAACTCGTGAGTGAAACGGTTGAATTAACACTCGTAGCATAATACTGCCTGCCGATCTATATATAAAAACACGTTAAGAAATGTAAGTCAAGCTAAAAGCACCAGAACGCAAACATTACCGCGGCGGGCGTGGTTTAAAATTGAAATAGTGTATCGTGCGGCGCAATCACATTACCTACCTCGACGTGGCCAATCGGATGCGATCATTTCTATCCGCTAGATCAATAACAGCCTTACTTATAAAAAGCCCGCTAATCACTGTATAACAAGTGAATAGCTAATCACTGAGTAACAAGTAACTAGCCAATCACTCGTTAAATCCCTAATCAGTGCATTTCTTACTAATAAACGTTAAGTAAGGCCTATTTAGTTAATCAGTCGCTAATGACTCTAATGAGTGATTATTGAATTTGTGTTTCATTGTGATCTAACGCCGTATGTAATATTTTTCTTTTTTTTTTCTTTGCAAAATACTCTAGTTACATTGTGGGGCTCCTCTTGCAAGCGCTGTAAGTTTTTTTTAATGCAAAGTTCAACAGTAGTCAAAGGGGGCCGACTAATCAAATACGGTTGAAGAAGAAAAGGTGGTTTAATTAAACCAATATTAAATTAACAAATTAATATTACTCAGCCCGTTTCGTAAAACATCATAATCAGGTTCACATTCACAAGACATCCTCAACTTAATAATACAAAGCAAGTTATAAAACAAAAGCGCGCATACAAAAAATCAAACTAAGAACGAAACACAATGACAACACGACCACATGCCTGGCAACTGACTGGATCAGCTGTTTCATATCCGCCATCTTGATAAATAAATCACTATTCAATGCTTTAACATGGGTGGACAGGGATAGACAATAACAATACCGAAATTTCAGAATCTTAACTAATTTTGTTCTTGAGATAGATCTCACGAAAACATGAAAAAAACTGTAAACTTTTCACAATAAGTTCTAGAAGATGACACCCAAAATGCTAGTGAGAAAATGATTCCTTTTCGGGGCATTACCCTGTATAGGACGCCCCTGAAAAAATAATTTAATTTTTATTCCGACATTGGCGGTATGCAACCAACAAAATATGTACTACGAACTATATACAACTCCATAGATATAAGGATAGTGCTCCTTTTGGCCCTTTTCTTAGTGTACGGGATATACGCAAGCGATGCCAATGACGCCAAGGTTATAGGAGAATGTTATCAACTTATTACCAATGTCCTTACGGAATACTAATAGCAATACGTCTTGTTGTAACAGCGGCTGAGTTCGCGGGGATCCAGTGCCAGATCCAGTTCGGCGACTACAACGAGAAAAAACACAAGCCTGGGTTTTTAGAGAAGTAAGTTACATACCTATATTCTAGATGTTTCAATTAAACTTATTATTCTGTCTAGCACTGACGGTGTTCAGTCGAAATATCCGACCGGTTATTGAGCAGTAAAGATGGCTATTTTCAATTCAAGGAGTGCAAGGCAAGGCACTATAGGCAGAAGATCTTTCAGTCTAAAAATGCACGCTCCTCCTATGCGTAGGCATAGGATCAAGGGTAGTCTTGAAGCAATGATGGCCGAACGGTAACAGCTATGGACTGTCATTCTGCGGGTCCCTAGTTCGATCGCCACCGCCAGCTTTTGAGCTTTACCGCATGGTGGATGTGAAATAAAATTTCTCGTAGAAACATTAGCTCTTAGAAATACGGCGAATACTAACATTAATTTTATTTCATTATCAATTCCAGTCCAAAGGAATAAAAACACATATTATGAAAGAAAATAATATGATCCCTGGCAAGATATTTGACATTACATACATTAGTAATACATACGTTTTTATACGTTGTTCAAAGTGAGACACAAAAAAAGCAAAACAAAGCCAACTTTTTGTGATAAACCTGAACGAGGAGGTTAAATTTTTCGTCACAACTAAAGCATAAATATTACACTATATCAGAACGCTTCGCTCCAGGAGAAAATGTGCATGTAATTATTATTGCCAAAGAAATGGTTTTCTTACCTAAGCCTTCAACACTTAGAGACGAATCACCAAGCTATATAAGTACTTCATAGAATGTCTTTGGATGTTTGAGTAAGAAGAAAATCATAACGTGTCTTTTACATGTTAAAAGGGAAAGTCTAGTAAGTCTAATATTGATTAAAGCCATTGTGTTCTAAATTATGATTTAAAGGAGATCTTGTACAGTATATTGTATACTCGCCCGCGGGGTGCCGGGTTAGAATTGCACCTCCCCATAACATCCCGTGGGTGTCGTAAGAGGCGACTGAGGGAAAAAATACTGGAAGGCGGGCAGCAGCGCCTTCTAAAGCATTGCCAACTTACACTGCGATCCCCAAGACGCCTGCCAAGCGTGGGGATTATGGCGGATATTATATAATCCCTTTATAGGGGAGCTGTGTTCAGCAGTGAACGATCCGGCTGTTACAGTTACAGTTGTACAGTAGTACATATTCTACGGCGCCGATCACCCTGAAAAATATAGCTGTTGAGTCATATTATTATGTGCCTGTGATATCACGCGCTCGGAGATCCCTTTAAGGATTGAAAGGTTGGGCCCTTCAGGGCCTATTGAATTTTTTGCACACCAGTTATTTATATAAAGATAACCAATCTATCATCAAATTTTTCCCACCAGCTTCACGGAGTACCTGCCGGAGCAGTACTGCAGTGCCTGGAGCATAGAGAAGAAGATCCTGAAGGAGTACAGCAAGCACGTCGGCCTCAACGACCTGGACGCCAAGCATCTGTATACCAAGACAGCCCGCGAGCTCCCCACTTACGGCGTCACTTTCTTCCTCGTCAAGGTATATGTCGTTGCACTAAACATAGTTTTTAGCTAGGTATGTCCTAATTTATCCGTACGTCTGTCCGTCCATACTAGATACCTTTTGAACCATAAAAAAATGTGTAGAAAATTTCACAAATGTTATTATGACAGATTGCCTGACAAATAAAACATGGAAATGTAAAAAAAAACCCTAATTTTTTTACTGTAATAACATACAAACATGATTTTTTTCAACGTTTTATTTTAGTTCTATAGTAGATACCCGTGAAATACAGTCAGCAAAACAACAATAATCTGGCTCCATTTTGACTACCCATTCTTCTCGGAGTTGTTCTATTTGCTGAACGCAGTAAAAGAATATAATTAAAAAAAATATGATAATAAGATTAGATAAAGATCATAATGTTAAGTAGAAACCAAAATTTAATACTTAAATGGTTTTGACTTGACTTAAAAATCATATTCCTGTAATATAGTGCCGAATTTCATGACTATAAAATCTATAATATTGTCTTAAGTTTTCGCGATTGTGATACACATAGTAATTAAACAACTTTAAACCGTTTAAATCGCGATTTAAACCGTTTAAAGTTGTTTAATTACTATATAATCAATAGTTCGAAGACCATACAGATCATGTTCTCTAAATGTATGACCTTATACACATTACCGCGAACGATTTTCTTGTTCAGGAGAAACAGAAAGGCAAGAAAAAGCTGGTCCCTCGGCTGCTGGGCATCAACTCTGATGCCATCCTGAGGCTGGATGAGACCACCAAGGAGATAATGCAACAGTGGCCACTCACACATGTGAAGACCTACCACGCGGGCAAGGGAGAGACCTTCACTCTCAACTTCGGAGAATACACGTAAGTATTTTTACCTTCACGCTCAACTGCTCAGAACTCACGTAAGTAATTTCACGTAAGCATTGTAGATCACGAGAGCCTGACGGCCAAAGTCTTCAAGCAGTGTGTGTTGCTATGGAGAGAGGTATGCTCGAAGTTCTTTGCGTGATAAAATCCAGAACGTGAATATTCGTCAAAGAACCAAAGTCACTGACATTGCTTTCATAATTTGAAGTTTGAAGTGGCAATGGGTAAAAAGGGTTCTCGAGTGGTTACTACATTACACCGGTAGACTTAAGAGTTGGTAGGGTGGAAGGCCTAGTAGGTGGACTGACGACATCGTTAAAGTCGCGGGTAGCCACTGATTACAAGCGGTAACATTCTGTGTGTGGTAATGCTCACAGAAAGGTGTTGTCTAGCGGCGGTATTGTGCGTCGGGTCGCCATGTTCCTTCAGAAATAGTTGAGGAAGGCGATGGCCGGCACATGCGTCAACTCGTGAACGGGTGCTGTTAGAGGACGCCGGTCTGCTCTGGATGCTAGAGCTAAGGGGCCGTCCATTATTTTTAAAGTAATATTATAGGAATGGTAAAATCATGCAAAAAACATATATTGTACTAGTACATGAACTGATGAAAATATAAATACACGTGATATCTGACTAGACAACCCCCCCCCCCTCCCCCCCTTTCATGCCTCACGTGATTAATGGACGGTCCCTCATGACATGAGTGGAAAAAATAATCTTTTAACACTGTTCCTTAGAATGTTGCATGTTGCATGTTTTATGTTTTATATAAAAAAAATAAGTACAAAATTATAAATGTCACGGAACCTGGAGTCTGTGGAGTGCAGATATATAAAAAAATAATACATATAAGATGCCGTTGTTTTTTGTATTATAAACTTGTTAACAGTGACAAAGAGTACAGCGTGAAGACGCGCGATGCGTTCCGGATCAGAGACATATTGGAGGCGTACATCGACCTCATCAGGAAGCGAATGCTGGCCAACTACAACACATCGCTCAACGACCAGGGCTATATCACCCAGGAGAACGTCGCTTTTGGACAGTAAGAAAACCATTACAAATTTACGAGAAAAAAATATAGCCATGTACGGCATTCGAACACGCGTCCATCCATCCCTTTAACCGGGGTACGCTCTGACCGGCTGAGCTAACATGTCATTATGACTCATAACTCTAATTTTTGTTCTCGTTCTTCAACCATCGTATGGGGATGGCGCGACACCTATACTTCAAGTTACGTTACAAACAAGAACAATTTTGCAATTGGGTTTAAACTAGTTAATGATGGATGACGCAACCTTATAATTGTAATATTGTTATGTTTGCAAAAACGCCTGTCCTGCGGATTACATTACAATATTAAAAAATTACGAGCGAAAAAAATATAGTCATGTCCATAAAATAAGTCACACAACCTTAATTGAAAAAAAATTTCACTCTACATTTCCGTCTGTTGCTTCAATAATTCTGTAATGAAACTGAAAGACGAGTAGGCAGTACGCCTTATGCTACTTTATTTTATTTTTATAAATAAAATATAATAAATAAATTAAAAATAATTTTATTTTATTATATAACATACGTACTGCCTACTCGGCTTTCAATTTCATTACACAATTATTGAAGCAACAGACAGAAATCTGCACTGAAATTTTTCCTTTTTTTTCAATTAAGGTTGGTTGTCTTATTTTATGCACATCACTATATTTTTTTCTCTATATCTTTTTATAAAAATAAAATAAATTTGTTTTATTTTTATAATATATAAAATTAATTTATTTTATTTTTTTAATATATAAAATTAATTTATTTTATTTTTTAAATAAAATGAAATAAATTAGCAGGAGGAATGTATTATATTTATTATATATTTTGAAACAATGTTGGCCGAGCGGTAATAGATATGGACTGTCATGCCGCAGGTCCATGGTCTGATAGCCAACGCCGGCTTGAGCTTCACCGCATGGTCGAAAGGGATTTTGCGAATGCTCGCCTGGCTTGCTATCACCTTCAAGTAGAAAATCTGTCGCCAAGCAGTGTGTTCCGGCAGCGGTCCTTGAGAGCCAGTAAAATTACAGGCTCATGCGCCTTACAACAGTAGACTTGACGGGCGCAGTGCAATTGCGTTCGGACGAAATGCATCTGTTATACTTACTTAAAATGGAACAAAAAATATATTGAAGAAAATGTGTTCACATTCTTAACTTTACTCTATTTACCAGTTTAAGTTAAGTTAAAATTACTCATTAGTCCGTACTGTTGGCTGAATTGTAATATAATACGTACTATTAATAAGTATATCGTTAGAGAAAAATAAATCTAACTATAGTAATGTAATCCATGATAATGGCGCATATTCTGTGAAATTTATTATTATATTTATAGTATTATCTTAATGTTGCTCGTTTAAATATCCTTTATTAGATTTTTTTTTAATTTGAAATGTTTTGCAAGAAACATATTTATGACAGGATGGTCTTTATAAGGTAAACAGATCTATTCATGTTTCACCATTAACTGGAAATTTTTTTTTTAATTAATTATCACAAATAATATTATGCTACCTTTTTGTGATCGCAGAGACATAAATCCATACTTATATATTATAATTGCGAAAGTAACTCTGTCTATCAATCTATCTGTCTCGCTTTCACGCCAAAACCACTGAACCAATTTGGGTGAAATAGTTTGAGATGAGGGGAAGGATATATGATAGTTTTTATCCAACTGTGCAAATAGGTTAATGTTTTTGCGCGATAACCGACATACCCGCGGGTGGAGCAGCAGCTGTTAAGTTAGTTATTGACATTTATAGAATAGTTTCTAAAGTGTTTTTATATATAAAAAAGTTTCGTTGGTAAATAAGTATATCCTGTATTACAGAGCTAACACGATACAGCACATATCTCACAACCCCACAAAGGTCGTCGAGAACTCCTTCGTCGGACCCTCCAAGATCGTGGAGCATGAACCAGGTATATGATGTATTTATTTATATATCCTCTTTAGTTATCTACCTCTTACTGTTTATGACAACCTAATGTAAAGACTAAAAACTTGGCTTATTGAAAAACTTTTTTATTGTATGAAAGAATTTTTGAGTCTTCCTAAGGTGTAAATAACAACATATCTTTAATGCAATTTTACATTTCATTGAATTGTTTACTTGGCATTTTTATATTATTATTTGGCCGCCCATTCTTGATCGTGCGCTCGTAGAGTCAAGACCTCCTGAGGATGCTTCGTGTAGAATCGAAACGCGTCGAAAAATCTTCCGGTATGGCTGCGTGTCGTTTGTGACGTCACGTCGGCATAGCAGGAAAATTAGGCGAAATTGTCACTAGATATATTTTGGTATTTTTTAAGTGTTTCATTAAAATATTAATTTGATGTTTTCTTAAAATATTTAAAAAATATTTGTTTTTATAATATAATGTCAAGAAAAAATCGAACTCAATTCCACTAAATCAAAGCAATATGTATCTTTACGTAAAATTTCCTTTGGTACATTTTGCAGGCCAAAAAGCTTCACAAGGAACTCAAATAGTGACGGCGTATCAAATCGTGACGTCAGACATGGCTCACAAACCTGGACATGGAGTGGTAAGTTATATACTTAGGGTTCCGTTAGTAAAGGGCAAAAGGGAGGCCTATTAATGAGAATGTTGTTTATTTGTCGGTTTGTGCGTCCGTTCGTATATCACACATCTTTGACCCAAAGACGACTGTTTAAATTAGAACGTAACCAAAAATAAAATCTTTTTGCACTTTAGCTACCCTAATATTATAACCTTCTTTTATCCATAAATGTGAAAATAAGAATTCTCATACAAAACCGATTTTTCCGAATATTTAACACTAGCTTTCCGGGCGCGGCTCCGCCCGCGCGTATGTCGGTTATCGCGCGAAAACATTAACCTCTTTTTGCGCAGTCGGATAAAAACTATCCTATGTTTTTTCCCGGGTCTCAAACTATCTCCATACCAAATTTCATACAAATCGGTCCAGTAGTTTTGGCGTGAAAGCGTAACAGACAGACAGACAGACAGAGTTACTTTCGCATTTATAATATTAGTATTTAACATTACCTACGTACTTAATTATAGGGAACATTCGCAAACTAAAAGCATAGATGTTAAGGAAATGCGTGTTTAATTTCATGGAGTTTCAATACTTTGTATTTAAAATATAACGAATCTATGTATGTACTTATGAATACCACTACGTGTACACTTTATTTATAACTGATAGGTTAGCCTTTGAGCACTATCTCACCTGATGGTAAGTGATGATGCGGTCGAAGATGTTGTTCAGGCTAGCCTAGAATTACTGGCTCTCAAGGACAGCTGCCGCAACACACCGTTAGGTGCTTGGCACAGGTTTTCTACTTGAAGGTGGTACCTAGCCAGGCGGGCATTCGCAAAATGCCCTACCACCATGCTGCAACGACTGCCATTGTAAGAACAACCGGGACCTTCCGAAGCACGTGCACGCTCAGTAGTAATGTCACTAGCAGCCACCCATCCAACTCATGACCGCGGCGGACTTAGTTTATAGATTAAGAACAGCTAAGCTAACTTCGCTACGAGCGCTTCCAAAATGCCCTTAATTCCAGAAGGGGGAGGTTCCTATGCGGTCGGATATGAGCCGCTCCTTCACTCGTCGCCTGAACAGGCTCAACTCTAACTCGGTCAAGATCGTCACTCTTCTCACAGGTGAGTTCTTTATATTCATTGTTGGATTGGAGGCGGGAGATTCAACATTCAAACAGTTTTATCGCGTTTGTAGCTAAGTGATCACGACTGACCTACGTGATCACGGCATTCGTGAATATTAGAAAATATATAATTCTTTATTGTACACACCAATAAACAACAATGTAATTAAATTTTTTTACCGGCGGTATGCCTTTATTGTAGACCAAAGTCTTCAACCAGTGTGTGTTGCCAGTGATGACATATGGCACCGAGACGTTGCCGTAACTGTGGCCCTTATGGACAAGTTCGGAGTCGCTCAACGAGCTATGCTCGGAATGTCTTTGCGCGATAAAATCCGGAACGTGGATATTCACCGAAGAACCAAATTCACGACATAGTTCTCAGAATTAGCAAGTAGAAGTGGCAATGGGCGGGCCACATTACTCGACGAACGTGTCGAGTAATGTGGAAGTGTGGAAGTAACCGATGGGGAAGAAAGGTTCTCGAGTGGGTACTACGTTACACCGGAAGACATAGAGTTGATTAGCTGCCCCACTAGGTGCACTGATGACATCGTAAAAGTCGCGGGTTGCCAATGGTTACAAATGGCTACCTAATAGCCGTTCTTTGTGGCGTTCTATAGCGGATGCATTTGTTTAACAGTGGATGTCTCCTGGCTGACGTAGATGATAAACTTTAAAAAATTTTTTACTAAAAAATGGCGCCGACTTCAACACCCAAAAGTGTGAAATAACTTGTCAAAGTCGGTACCATGTGCACAATTTTGTGATAATAGGTACTTTTGAACTATCATGGTACCGACTTCAACAAGTTATATCACACTTTTGGGTGTTGAAGACGGTTCCATTTTTTGGTAAACATTTTTTTTTCACTCTTTTTAGCGACCCTTGCTACTAACGGTATCGATGCTCATTCATTGTCAACGACTGTATTATCATCAAGATAGGGGAATATTTCTCAGTTATTGGAGCGGAGCGTAACTCAAAAACGGCTTGACCGATTTTGATGAAATTTTAAATGGGACCAAACGACAAGCATCACTTTGAACAAAAAAGAATTTTCAAAATCGGTTCACCCATACAAGAGTTCTGAGGTAACAAACATAAAAAAAAAATACAGACGAATTGAGAACCTCCTCCTTTTTTGGAAGTCAGTTAAAAAAATTGTGTATCGGCAGTACTAAAATGAATTCAGCTTTTCAATCCAGCTTATATCAACGCACTTCTAGCAACGTAAGGCGCACGTAACTGTCCATCACAGATAATAATTTAAGGATTTTGTCATTGTACCGCTGTATTTAAAAAAAGACATAATCGTGTATATATGACACAAAATAATTTTAACTTTTTTAGCCAATTTATGCATAAGCAAGAATAGCAAAATATCGTGCTGATATCTAGCTAACACTGGATTGAAACTTGTCTATACTTATAATAAAACTGTAACAGGTCCAATTCTGTACATGGCAGATATTTTGAAAAAAAAAATGTACAGTACTCTGTAGCTGATACTGATGCCGAAACTATATATTTTTTTATTTTTGTCTGTCTGTCTGTCTGTCTGTCTGTCTGTCTGTCTGTCTGTATCCCGGCCGCGTATCACTCCAAAACTACTGAATGGATTTCAATGAAACTTAGCATGATTGGAGTTCATACTACAAGGTAGGATAATTTAGCTTTTTATCCCGAAATTCAGCATGGTTCCCTTGGGAGAGGGGATGAAAGTCAAAATATACACTTAGTTGTAATTTATCAACGCGTAGTCCGATTTCAGACGTTCTTTTTAGGGTTCCGTACCCAAAGGGTAAAAACGGTCTGTCCCGCTGTCCGTCCGTCCGTCTGTCCGTCCATCCGTCCGTCCGTCTGTCACCAGGCTGTATCTCAAGAACGGTGATAGCTAGATAGTTGAAATTTTCACAGATGATGTATTTCTGTTGCCGCTATAAGAACAAATACAAAAAGTTGGCCAAGTGCGAGTCTATACTTATAATAAAACTGTAACAGGTCCAATTCTGTACATGGCAGATATTTTGAAAAAAAAAATGTACAGTACTCTGTAGCTGATACTGATGCCGAAACTATATTTTTTTTTATTTTTGTCTGTCTGTCTGTCTGTCTGTATCCCGGCCGCGTATCACTCCAAAACTACTGAATGGATTTCAATGAAACTTAGCAAGATTGGAGTTCATACTACAAGGTAGGATAATATATGCTTTTTATCCCGAAATTCAGTATGGTTCTCTTGGGAGTGAGGATGAATGTCAAAATATACACTTAGTTGTAATTTATTAACGCGTAGTCCGATTTCATACGTTCTTTTTAGGGTTCCGTACCCAAAGCGTAAAAACGCGACCCTATTACTGAGATTTCGCTGTCCGTCCGTCTATCACCAGGCTGTATCTCAAGAACGGTGATAGCTAGACAGTTGAAATTTTCACAGATGATATATTTCGGACTCGCGCACGTTAAAACAAAAAACCGACCAAATGCGAATGGGACTCGCGCACGAAGGGTTCCGTACCATTATCTGAAATTTTATTGCATGGGTGCCCCCTTAATTATTTATTCTAATTTAATTAATTATATTTAAAGAAAACATAAAACTAAATATTCTGTGAATAGTTAAAGCGTTTACCAGTCACCGTTATTAGTATCGAGCAAGAAACGGTAAAAAAATCAAGGTTGTTGTATGGGGGTACCTCAAATATTTATTTTATTTTTAGTATTTGTTGTTATAACAGCTATCATCTGTGAAAATTTCAACTGTCTAGCTATCACCGTTCTTGAGATACAGCCTGGTGACAGGTGGATGGACGGACGGACGGACGGACGGACAGCGAAGTCTTAGTAATAGGGTCCCGTTATTACCCTTTGCGTACGGAACCCTAAAAAGGTTAAAATATGAAGTCTAATGTTGTATAGCTAATGGTACGGAACCCTTCGTGCGCGAGTCCAACTCGCACTTGGCCGATTTTTTTAATTAGAATAGTGGTGCTTTAAAAATTATCACGTAAATATTTCAAAGTCGTCAGAAATTTACAGACATCACAAATATTACGTTCCAAATAACTTGACACCCCGAATGTACAGGAACCTTTCAACGTACGGCTCATCTTGAGCTGGCGTCGGCTCTTTATCGTATAGGTATAATAGATAGGTCTGTAGTCGGACCTCTCCAAAAGACTGATTTTTCAAACGATAAAATACAGTTTTTTTATTACGATAAGCACAACTTCCCTACGTATATTTTTCATAACATGCAATGTTCAATCAGTCTAATCTATACCTATAACAGGTTGCAGAAGGCGGGTAGGGAAGCGCGAGGGGTAAGACGCTTACATTTATCTATTTATCTATACTTATAATAAAACTGTAACAGGTCCAATTCTGTACATGGCAAATATTTTGAAAAAAAAAATGTACATTACTCTGTAGCTGATACTGATGCCGAAACTATATTTTTTTTTATTTTTGTCTGTCTGTCTGTCTGTCTGTCTGTCTGTATCCCGGCCACGTATCACTCCAAAACTACTGAATGGATTTCAATGAAACTTAGCATGATTGGAGTTCATACTACAAGGTAGGATAATTTAGCTTTTTATCCCGAAATTCAGCATGGTTCCCTTGGGAGAGGGGATGAAAGTCAAAATATACACTTAGTTGTAATTTATTAACGCGTAGTCCGATTTCAGACGTTCTTTTTAGGGTTCCGTACCCAAAGGGTAAAAACGGTCTGTCCCGCTGTCCGTCCGTCCGTCTGTCCGTCCATCCGTCCGTCCGTCTGTCACCAGGCTGTATCTCAAGAACGGTGATAGCTAGACAGTTGAAATTTTCACATGTGATGTATTTCTGTTGCCGCTATAACAACAAATACAAAAAGTTGGCCAAGTGCGAGTTGGACTCGCTCACGTTAAAACAAAAAAAGGTTAAAATATGAAGTCTAATGTTGTATAGCTAATGGTACGGAACCCTTCGTGCGCGAGTCCGACTCGCACTTGGCCGATTTTTTTGTTAGAATAGTGGTACTTTAAAATTTATCCCGTAAATATTTCAAAGTCATCGGGTTTAAAGTTCAGAAATAACAAACATCACAACAGGTAGGGAAGCGCGAGGGGTTAGATGCTTAAATTTATCTATTTATACTTATAATAAAACTGTAACAGGTCCAATTCTGTACATTGCAGATATTTTGAAAATATGTTTTGTGAGCAATCTGTAGCTGATTCTGATGCAAAAACTGTTTTTTTTCTTCTGGCGGTCTGTCTGTATCCCGGCCTCGCATCACTCCAAAACTACTGAATGGATTTGAATGAAACTTAGCACGATTCGAGTTCATACTACGAAGAAGGACATACAATACTTTTATCCCGAAATTCAGTACGGTTCTCTTGGGAAAGGGGATGAAAGTCAAAATGTACATTTAGTTGTTATTTATTAACGCGTAGTCCGATTTCAATCATTCTTTTTTTGTTACAATAGTGGTTATTTAATTATTTTCCCGTAAATATTTCAGTCCTCAGTTTTGCAGTTCAGAAATTACAGATATCACAAATTTCGTTTTAAATAACTTGGACCGCGGAATGTTGAGAAACCCTTGAACGTACGGCTCATCTTAAGCCCACAGGCAGCCCGGAACCCCACGGGAAGCCCGACACCCCACGGACAGACCGGCATCCCACGGGCAGCCCGGCGCCCCCCGGGCAGCACGGCACCCTTATTTAGTTTTCCAAGCTTGCTACGATAAAACTCTAAAATGTGGTACATTTGAAGCAGTGATAGCTCAGTGGCTTTGCCTATGGACTGCCGCGCAGCAGGTCCATGGTTCGAATCCCGCCGCTGGCTTGAGCTTCACCGCATGGTGGAAGGGCATTTTTGCGAATGCCCGCCTGGCTAGCGACCACCCTCCAGTGGAAAATCTGTCGCCAAGCTCCTAACGGTGTGTTCCGGCAGCTGCCGGAACACACCGTTAGGCTCTCAAGGATAGCTGTCCTTGAGAGCCAGTAATTCTAGGTTAAGCCTGTTAACACCTACGACCACATCGTCACTTACCATCAGGTGAGATTGTGGTCAAAGGCTTACCTATCAGCAATAAAAAAATAAAAAAACATTCACCACAATCAGTTTTTTAAACTACATAATTATCTTTCTTTTGACGGATACATTTCGGAGACTGCGCAATGAAAGTGCACAATGTAGTCTTAGGTTTTCGCGATTGTTACACTTTGTAATTAAACAACTTTAAACGATTTAAATCGCGTATATTTATCATTATTTTTGTCCCGACGTTTCAAACACTTTGTAGTGATCGTGGTCACGGGGTGGCTGTCGGGACAAAAATAATGATAAATATACGTGATTTAATCCGTTTAAAGTTGGAAGTGCACAACTTTAGTAGATTGTTATACAAGGGTCGAAAGGAATTGGTAACTTTCACCCGCGGTCAGCTCTCTACTTTTCATATCGAATTTAAAGAAAGTAAATAAAGTAGCTTTTCTAAAAATTATTCATTGATAAAATAACATACTTACTAAAAATTTATTGAGAGGTTTGAACTATTTGTGAAATTTTACGTAAAATTTTGTTTGGAATATTTACGGGTGGCTATAGCCCGAATAGGAATCTCTCTGCTTTTCACTACTAATATAAGGAATAAAGATATAAATATAGTATGTCTTTTTAAATTATTTATTTTGATTTTAATAACATGAGCAGTATATTTTTAAAATTAATGCGGCTATAGTCCAAGTAGGAATCGATGACTTACATCCGTGTTGAACACTCTACTTTTCATTTCAAATATGAGGAGGGTAAAAAAATAGTAGTTTTTCTAAATATTTACTAAAAATAATAAACATGAGTAGAAGATACAAAGATACACTAGGAGTTAGAACAATGAAATTTAGGGAAAGATTAAATTTTTTTTTTACCTACACTTTCTACCTTATATTTAGTTACTACCCTGCCAAACATAGTTGTTATTAATTGTTTTACAACAACAAAATATTTTACAACGAAAATTCTTAGACATAGTATAACTTTGTTTACACCAATGTTTTGCCTTAGGTGGGAAGGAGCGTCTCCCACCCGCTACTCAGATCAAACAAACACTACTTTCCGAGAATGAGAAATAAAAAAAAATTCGATCTACCGTCAAACAAACCGCCGTTTTAAAATCGAAATTCTAAAGAAACGCACAAGGTACTTTGCTTCAACATTTATTGTGCGAACCGGGAAAGAACTCTCTGAGTTACTTAACTACTGTCTCCTGGAAAATACAACTCGGGAGTTTTGAAATCCAAAGTAGAAAGCTCCATTCTGAGCTATGGTTTACTATAAGAGTGCTTCACTGCAGACCACAGTGTTGCTTAATATGAGATAAACAGTGCACAAATGTGAATAATTAGTGTGCAGGTACGGCAATCGCGAACGAAGTCGCGGGTACAGCTAGTTCGTAAATAAAATTATATACACCTTTGCTTATCCTCGTACTAATTATTGTTGTTTCGTTACAGAGCCATCTCAAGGCAGCATAGAACAAGCTCAGAAGATAGTGGATGCAATGAACGCTGACATGCCTGATATACGCGACGGTATGTTACCCCGTGGGGTGCTGGGTTAGAATTGCACCTCCCCATATCATCCCGTGGGTGTCGTAAGAGGCGACTAAGGGAAAAATACTGCAAGGTGGGCAGCAGCGCCTTCTAAAGAACTGCCAACTTACACTGCGATCCACAAGACGCCTGCCAAGCATGACAAATACGCCCCTTAAGGGGGATATTTGCCCCTATTAATAGGGGAGGGTGTGTTCAGTAGTGGACGATCCGGCTGTTACAGTACAGTACAGATTTTACTAACGCAGTATAAGAACTGTTTGTTTCATATCATCATCATACAGCGACAGCTGGAACACGTCCACCCTTGAACGAAGATCTACCCTATTGGGTTCGCAGGCATCTTTGGAATCGCAGTGTCAGGTTCTTTACAAGGTGCTTGTCGTGATCACCTTCTGATATTTTACCTTTCGTCCCCTCTTACGACACCCACAGGAAGATATTGGGGAGTGTTATTCAAGCCAGGCACCCCACGGCCATGTGTTATCAATTATTGATGATTTATACGAGCACCTATATACGCAACGTTATCTTTAAGAAAAACTTTTTTTATGCTTGATAGCTTAGCCTTTGACCACTATCTCACCTGATGGTATGTTATGATGTGGTCGAAGGTGTTGTTCAGGCTAACCTCGAATTACTGGCTCTCAAGGACAGCTGCCGGAACACACCGTTAGGGGCTTGGCGATAAATTTTCTACTTGAGGGTGGTAGCTAGCCAGGAGGGCATTCCCAAAATGCCCTACCACTATGCAATAATGACTATCATCCTAAGGTGCCCTCCGAAGCACGTGCACGCTCAGTAGTAATGTCACCATCTAATGATATTATGAATGTAAAAAGTGTTAAAACTGACATTCAGGCCAGCAGGGTACCAATGTGTTAGTGCCTGGTGCCGCAATCACCTGTGATGTAAGAGATCATCCGCTGAGGAGGACATACGCTTGGTGTTAAACTTTATAGCACGGCCATGGATGTATCTAAAAATTATTTCGCCTTTGACTCGCTAATTGGTATCTTTGTATTTTTAGATCCAAATAGCTTTCGCGAAATTAAAGTAGCGTTGCTCCTTAATATTTTTAATTCTTTGAAACCCGAATAGTATTCAAAAAGTTAACAGATGAATTTTATTGCTAGACACAAAAGATCACAGTATGTAAACATAATATACTAACCTCCGTGTCACATGGTCATGTATAAGAAAAACGTTAACAATATGTGTATATCCATTTAATATAATTTCAATAAAATACAGTCAAAATGTAAGAAGTAAATAGCTTTACAAAAACAATTATGTGACTTGGCTTTTGGGAAAGCCCAAACGTTTTAAAAGTAATATGGAGTTTTTAAATTGTATCTCCAGAAATGATTACAAAATTACAAATTTACGAGCGGAAAAATTATAGTCTTGTGCGGGACTTGAACCCGCGTCATCCACCCTTTAGCCGGAGACTGGGGTATGCTCTGACCGACTGAGCTAACATGACTCATAACTCAATTTTTTCCTATCGTTATTTATCCATCGTATTGGGATGCAGTGACAACTTTAGTCCAACTTACCTTGTACTATCGTTAAGAAACTTTGTATATACTGAAAGTACTACTTTAGAAGTTATGTTTAATATATTTTGCACGTTTCCTTCAATGATGCTGTACCTACTACAAATTGTAAAATCTTGTTTATGTATGATATTGTATGTACTGTATTATTGCAAATAAAATATTGATTTAAATTATAATATTTATTAAAAACAATAAAAAATATTAAAATAAAATTAATATGAATAAATAATTAATATTAATAATAAATTAATATTAATAATTTATTAATATTAATTAATAACAATAAAATATTGTTTGTATTTATTAAAAACGAAATACGATACCGGTCCTCTTTCAAGTATTTTGAAGTGGTTGTGCCCGTCACGGGCACGCGGCAATCGATACTTGTTTTTTGTGCCCGTGGCGGGTAGCTTGGCAACGGAAGGGTTAGGGTAAACATTGACGTGAATGAAGTCAGTATTTACCCTAATATACGTAAGTGTATAATCTTCAGGTGTAAAAGAGACTGTAGCCAAGCAGAGCAGTGATGATGAAAAGAAAAAGCTACAGGATCAGCTGCACGAGCTGGATGAGCTGATGAAGACCTTGACTGACTCCATCACACCTGGATCTGTTGTAAGCACTAGTACTGATCTAGCCATGTATATCTTGACATGTCATTTTACTGATTTATTTAAATTTTTGAAGTAATGCAGTGATAACCGTATAGATATACTGTATACTGTAACAGCCGCATCGTCCACTGCTGAACACAGCCTCCCCTATTAAGGGGGTATTTGCCATAATCCCCACGCTTGGCAGGCGTCTTGGGGATTGCAGTGTAAGTTGGCAGCTCTTTAGAAGGCGCCTTCCAGTATTTTTCCCTTAGTCGCTTCTTACGACACCCACGGGATGATATGGGGAGGTCCAACTCTAACCCGGCACCCCACAGGGCATAAAGAAAAAAAATGTGGGGCTAAAGATATAAAGAAGTTTTATTAGCCCTTTTGTAAATTTTTTTACAGGCAAGTCCAAGGTGCATTTAAACATATTTATGGTACTTAAATATATTATATCTATGTAAATAATTGATTAAAATTTAATCATCATGATATTTTACACTTAGGGCCCGTTTCAGAATGTCGAACATTCTGAAACAGGCCCTTAATACAGTTAAATACAATTTGCACTTGTCCTAAGAACAAAGATCACGTATCGCCAATCGGGTTTTAGTCGCATGTAATAGGGGGCGAGCCTATTGCCTTTCACCGGGCACAGTTTCAGGGTCAATCAAAATGTTAACAACTATAAGATAGAAACACAATAACATATTGTATGAAACCCTGGCAGAGCAAGATGCTATACTGCCCTATTGTGCGTGCAAACAGCACCCTACTCACATCCACGTGAGAAATGGCATGCTGCTCATTTGGCACACTTTTCTCTTAGTCTTGTCTTACGACACCCACGGGAACAAATGGGGAGGTAGGTAACATTCTAAACCGGCACCCCATGGGTTATTTTTTAAAATATGATGTGATCGTTTTGTTATATTACAGAACGCAGCGGAAGCGGATGACGCCGCCAAGCAGATAGTAAACCTGACCACTCAGATGTACTTCTCCATGGACCCAACCACAAGGCGCCGCAGCGGGATCCTTAGGGTAAGCTTATTCCAAACAAGTATAAGCTTCACCGCATGGTGGAAGAGCATTTTACAATTGCTCGCCTGCCTAGCTACCACCTTTAAGTAGAAAACTGTTGCCAAGTACTGTACAGTGTCTCCCGGCAGCAGTCCTTGAGAGCCAGTAAAATTACAGGTAACTGAACTTAACAAGTCTCAGGGTGACGTGTGCAGTGCAATTGGTCACTTGTGACGAAATGCATCTGTTATAAGCAGAGGTTAGTCCGCTTAACATCAGGTGGGCTTCGTGCTTGTTCCATCACAATAACATAATAAACAATTAAATTACTGTCAGCTACCTTAGTCAATTCAACTCCATCATAAAGGTTATCCATTGCATGTGTTACAGAGATCCCAGGCCAGCTTCATCGCTGATGAGAAGGTGGAGAAGAACCTCCGAAGAGCGTCATTCATCGCTGCCACCGCCACCGCCAACCACGCGCTTCACAATGCTGAAGAGATGCTCGAACAGGTATTGCTGAATAAACCTGGCTTACTGATGCAAAACAGTAGCTTTATTTAATAACTAAAAGGGGATGACCTTATTTTTTCCTGACTTCAAAAAAGGTTTTCAATTCCCAAACCTATTACAATGCTCACAGAAGGAAAATTCAAGTTGCATATGATAAACATATTGATTAAGAAATCCTACTACACAGTTTGTGATTACTTAATAAAAAATCGGCCAAGTGTGAGTCGGATTCGCGCACGAAGGGTTCAGTACCATTAGCTATACAACATTAGACTTCATATTTTAACCTTTTTTGTTTTAACGTGCGCGAGTCCGACTCGCACTTGGCTAACTTTTTGTATTTGTTGTTGTAGCGGCAACAGAAATACATCAGATGTGAAAATTTCAACTGTCCAGCTATCGCCGTTCTTGAGATACAGCCTGGTGACAGACGGACGGACGGATGGACGGACGGACAGCGAAGTTTCAGTAATAGGGTCCCGTTTTTACCCTTTGGGTACGGAACCCTAAAAACGATAAAAACGCTTGGACAATTCCGCCTCTGCCTAGATATCACCATCACAAACTATGTAGTAGGATGTTTTAATCAAAATGTTACTTGTGCACTCATTAAGCGGACAATATTGTCCTCGGCGCCATTTTCCGCAAACTCATTATGCGAACATATTTGTCCTGTAATGGCTACCGTGCTTCCGTACTTTAGTATTTTCCGCAGGTTTTTCGTAGTTATAATGTTTCAGACAAAGTGAGTCTAATATATTTTTATGCTATAAATGTAAGAGACCCTTCATGGATCGAACCATGGAACAAGTATTTTTGTGTCGAAAATTGACTTTTTTTTTCTTTGTTTATTTTAGTTTAGGCAGGGCTATTCATGCAAAGATTATTCAATACCCATAGAATGCACAAGATAAAAGGTAGTATTTCTGCAAAGAGTATGTCAGGGTCAAAATCTAGGACGATGTATCACAATGGACGTAGCGATGAGACGTTGGCACTCTGACGTTCAGTGTGAAAACACAGAGTCTAGCTTCTCTTTCTATTACACAGATTGTCAAAGTCAAAGTCAAAGTCAAAATCATTTATTCAATTTAGGCGTCTACGACGCTCTTATGAAGGTCAATTACAAATTTTAATATTGAAATATACTACATTGTACTGCCACGTTCAGCAAACAAAAGTTATAGAGCCACTGCGAGAAGAACGGGCAAGAAACTCGGGGCCATTCTTTTAAAGGTTTTTTTAAAAATGTGTTAAGTACATACTATATAATAAAATTATTACAATACTTAATTTATATTACGTAGGTGTTAGGCGCTAGCTTGGCAGAGGCGAACCAGTCCAAGCATTTTTGTCGTTTAAGTAATCACAAACTGTGTAGTAAGATTTCTTTATCAAAATATTCTTCACATGCAACTTGAATTTTCTTTCTGTGAGCGTTGTAATATGTTTGGGCAATTTATTATAAAACCGCACACAATTTCCTAAGAAGGACCTTTTATTTGTCTTTGCTAATCTAAAACCTGGCACCGCTATTTTATCTTTATTCCTAGTGTTATAATCGTGAGTGTCACTGTTTGATTTAAATTTGCTCAAATTTTTATGAACATACATAATATTTTCAAATATATACAGACTTGGTAAAGTTAAAATATCAATTTCTTTATAAATATCTCTCAGGGATTCCCTAGGATCCATTTCATATATGGCTCGAATTGCACGCTTTTGTAAGATAAAGATTGTCTCTATCTCAGCAGCAGCTCCCCACAGCAATATACCATAAGACATAATACTGTGGAAGTACGCGAAATAAACGAGCCTAGCAGTAGCTACGTCTGTTAGCTGTCTTATCTTACGAACTGCATATGCAGCAGAACTAATTTCATATTGTCTCTATATTGTCATATAGAGTAAACGAGAAAGCTAATGTAAAATTGACAGCCCCGCGCTTCGTGTCTTTTTTTGACCGGCTTGTAGGCCACAACATTGCGATGCATCATATTTATAGGTATAATTAAATGGTAATATCGCTGTAAAGACTGAATACCGCTTTACATAGTGAAATAATGTCGTGTTGTGCTGTGTTTTGTCCATCAAGAACAACTAAAGGAGGAGTAAAAGATCCAGAATTATCATTTCACACGTAAGTTGTTGTGGGCATGTATTATCTAATATAACCAATTATAAAGCAAAATATTAATTTCGTTTATGTAATATACATTTTATTGTCATATGATTGCCAAGTGGTGGTAAATAGTTATTGATTTATAGCTTTAATTTGAGTATATTGATAGCATTGTTTTACGCCTCGCGGCTAGTGATGTGCCACAACTGTGCAATATTTTGTCGATAAATATGGTCGATATAAGGTGAATAAAGAATCTGATGTTCTTGCCTAAAACGAGTACCTACATAAAAAAATACATTAAGCGATACGTTGACCATCAAATGATAAACATATAGTAAATAATACTAGTATATATATCTTATTAATATTATAAACTGCCTACTTATATTTTAATAAATCATTTATTATAGGTTTCCAAAATGTCTGGAAATCAGAGATAAAGGCTGTGAGACGTGAAAATTGGGTGCTGACTAAATACTCCAGGTTATGTTCTAAACATTTTGAAAAATCCAGTTTTTGACAGGGTTATCAATCAAGAAAATTAAAACAGATATTATAATACAGATACCCGTAATTTTTGAAGGATATCCCAGATATTATCAACCATCAGCAGCCAAAAAAAGAAAACAGAAAAATGAAAACCTGGAACTGACACAAAGGAAACGAAGAATAATAGATGCTAGTGGTGTTGAGAAAGAAGATCTGCCTACAACGCCTCGGCGAGCACTGAAAGTGTTGACATCTTTAAAAAAAGCGCAGACAACGGCTTTGCGGCGTCTTAGACTCATAAAAACTTTAAGAGAAAGTAAACGCAGAATTATTAAAAAAAATGCTAAGTTAATGAATATAATAAATGATTTAAAGAGCAGAGAATTACTAAATACTGAATCTTTAGATGTTTTGTCTAGTATAGGAGACAAAAATAAAGATTTGCTTCTAATGTTACAGAAAAAACATACCAAAGCATCCCTTCCGAAAAAATTATTCACCTGAACTGAGAAAATTTGCACTAAGCTTACACTTTTTGTCACCACGCGCATATAAATGCGTACAGATTTATTTTGATACTTGCTCACCCCATCCAAAAACCATAAGCAAATGGTATCAAGGCGTTGATTGTAACCCAGGCTTTACTAATGAATCTTTTGAGACACTAAAAGCCAAATCAAAGGATCAACTAATAATCGGTGCGTTAACTATGGATGAAATGGCTATTAGAAAATGTATCGAGTGGGATGGCCATAATTCACATGGCTACGTAAATGTACCTGTTCTGAGTAAAGTATTCGAAAAAATTATGCTCAAACAACTTCTATCCCATTTTAATGAGCATAATATATTGAATGAGAATCAGTTTGGTTTCACAAAGAGCAGATCCACGACAGATGCAGGTGCTAAATTGATGTCATATATACTTGAAGCCTGGGAGAGTTCACAGGATGCTATTGCCGTATTCTGTGACCTTTCTAAGGCATTTGACTGTGTAGAGCACCGCACTCTTATTCGAAAACTTTCACATTATGGTATTCGTGGAAAAGCTCTGGATCTTATAAAGTCATATCTGTCAGACAGGCTACAGAAGGTTAGAATAAATGGCAATACTTCTTCCGGGTCTTTGGTAAGAATAGGCGTACCGCAAGGATCAATTTTAGGACCTTTTCTGTTTCTAGCATATATAAATGATCTGCCTTGCATGGTTAAACATTTCTGCGATATAGTTTTATTCGCAGATGATACCTCCCTAATTTTTAAAGTAGATAGGAGGGATAGTGAACTTATTCATGTAAATAATGTGTTATCTATGATCTCTAAGTGGTTCGCGGCTAATAATCTTCTCTTAAATTCAAAAAAGACCAAATGTTTAAAGCTTTCTTTACCAAATGTTACTTATGTTGAACCAAACATTAAGCTTGGCCTAGAAAAACTCTCTTTTGACAATGCGACAGTCTTTCTGGGAATTAAAATGGATTCAACTTTACAGTGGAATCCACATATACATGATCTATCTGGAAGACTTGGTTCTGCTGCATATGCAGTTCGTAAGATAAGACAGCTAACAGACGTAGCTACTGCTAGGCTCGTTATTTCGCGTACTTCCACAGTATTATGTCTTATGGTATATTGCTGTGGGGAGCTGCTGCTGACATAGAGACAATCTTTATCTTACAAAAGCGTGCAATTCGAGCCATATATGAAATGGATCCAAGGGAATCCCTGAGAGATATTTTTCAAGAAATTGATATTTTAACTTTACCAAGTCTGTATATATTTGAAAATATTATGTATGTTCGTAAAAATTTGAGCAAATTTAAATCAAACAGTGACACTCACGATTACAACACTAGGAATAAAGATAAAATAGCGGTGCCAGGTTTTAGATTAGCAAAGACAAATAAAAGGTCCTTCTTAGGAAATTGTGTGCGGTTTTATAATAAATTGCCCAAACATATTACAACGCTCACAGAAAGAAAATTCAAGTTGCATGTGAAGAATATTTTGATAAAGAAATCTTACTACACAGTTTGTGATTACTTAAACGACAAAAATGCTTGGACTGGTTCGCCTCTGCCAAGCTAGCGCCTAACACCTACGTAATGTAAATTAAGTATTGTAATAATTTTACTATATAGTATGTACTTAACACATTTTTAAAAAACGTTTAAAAGAATGGCCCCGAGCTTCTTGCCCGTTCTTCTCGCAGTGGCTCTATAATTTTTGTTTGCTGAACGTGGCAGTACAATGTAGTATATTTCAATATTAAAATTTGTAATTGACCTTCATAAGAGCGTCGTAGACGCCTAAATTGAATAAATGATTTTGACTTTGACTTTGACTTTGTAGGAAACAATGTTGAAAATGATTATGTTCCGGTAGGCACTGAAGCACTTAAGTTTATGGTGACCTGCTTAAATTGATCATTTAAGATACCAGTTGGCTATTTTCTGATAAATGGAATAACTGGCTGGAATAGCTGAACTGGTACGTCGCTGTCTAGATCTATTGAGTGAGTGTAATGTCACCATAGTTTCTTTAATGTTCGATGGCGTTCCTAACAATATTGCGATGGCTAAACATCTTGGCGGCAATCTGGAACTGGAAAATCTTAAAACACAGTTTGAATATAATGGTTTTAAGATTTCTATTCTGCTTGATCCTTGCCATTGTTTAAAATTAGTACGAAACACTTTGGGTAATAAAAAAGGAATCTATGATGATGGTGGCAATAAGATATCTTTTAAGTATTTTGAGTTACAACATCAACTCCAAACTGAAGAACAGTTGCATTTGGCTAATAAAATAAGACAAGGACACATTGAGTACGTCAAACAAAAACTGAAAGTCAAATTAGCTGCACAACTCTTAAGCCAATCAGTGGCAAATGCCACTGATTGGCTTAAGAGGCTTATTGTTATTATTTTGTCGGAATAAAATGAAACTTAGTGAATTTTATATGTGAACCAACATGTGATTTCGCAAATTTAATAAATCGAATATTTTATTTATAATTCGCAAATTTAATGAATCGAATATATTATTTATAATATATTCGATTTATTAAATTTGCGAAATCTCAACTCGTATGGATACAAACAAGCAATCATACCTCGAAATCTTGCGAAAAGTTTACAACTAATACAAAATGGAACTGAGTACCTAAAAAAATTAAAATTTGCTGATGGTATTCTGGTCGTAAACTCGCAAATAAAAATTGGATTCATAGGCCTTATCATTTGCTTAAAGTCAATAAGATCTCTGCAGTTATTTGCTCGACCATGATAGCCCCAAACTAAGCTTTTTATGTACATAAAAATTGTCCCAGGATCATCTCGAGCTTTTTTTTGGTGCAATTAGATCAATGGGTGGCTATAACAACAACCCTTCCGCAAAACAATTTAGAATAGCGTATAAAAAGTTGCTAGTTCACGCCGAGTTTAAATTTGCGGAAGGAAATTGTATTCCTTTAGAAAAAATACATATCCTATATATCTCCAAAAAATCAGAATATGTTGAAAATATAAATGACTCTCTAGCAAAGCATAGATTGATAGAAGATTTAGAAGAGATGACTCAACAAGAGTACACATATAATGATGATCATTGTTACATGAATGACCCAAGCCAACTGACAGAATATGTCCAGGAAGTAATTTATTACATATCAGGGTTTGTGGTCAAAAGCTTACAAAAACAAATGTTTTGCGAAGATTGCTTAACAGCATTACAGGGCACGAAAAAAGCTTCATTGACCTCTTTCAAAGATAAGGGAGGTTTACTATACCCAAGTAATGACGTACATTTTATAAAAAGAAGAAAAAAAAATGAGAAAATGTTTGATATGTAACCACTATAGTAAACTTAATAAAAAAGATGTATATAAAATGATACGTGACGTAATACTGCAAGTGATGCAATCAAATAACTATGCTTCTTTGTAACTTTAAGTAAACACCAGTTTAGCTTTAGCTTTTTTGATAATCATAAATATTTACTGACTAAATCAATCTGTGAAAAGTATTTCAAACTAAGAATTCATTACATGATGAAGAACGCAGTGGTAGAGAACAGTGTCAGAAACATTTATAACAAATTAATACTCCTTAAAGGTCATTAACTCATTAGTAATTCTTAAATATCTCTGAGTCTATTTATGTTATTTTGAAAATTCTTTTATTAATAGAAAGCTTGATCTTTGTGTGCTGTTTTATTTTATTTTTACAACTAAACTTTATTGAAATCGATGAAGCAGTTTTTGAGATGCACTCCAATAACTAAAAAAATGTATTCGATTTTGCTTGATGATACAAGTAATTGGCAGTGAATGAAAATCGATTTTAATCGAGCAAGGATCACTAACATGGGTGAAAAAAATTTTACAAAAATATTGAGCCGACTTCAACACTCAAAAGTATGAAATAACTTGTCGAGTTTGGTACTATGCGCAGAGTATTGTGATAATAGGTAAGTTTTGGACTATCATGGTACCGACTTCAACAAGTTATTTCATACTTTTGAGTGTTGAAGTCGGTTCAAATTTTTTGTTAGTTAATTTTTTTACTAACTAAAATATAGCACACAAAAATAATCAGTTACTAGGTAACGCAGTCTACAACTATAATAGTCACATATTTTAATGTGAATTATTATTAAACATAAGATCCAATGTAATTTCGTTAAAGAAGTTTATCTTAAATGAAACGATGTTCTCGAAAACTGAATAAAAAAAATCCAAAATGTATCGTAAATTGTTTTCTTATTAACAATTTCCCAGTGTGTACTACATATATTTGTGCACCTTTTTATCGATATGTTCTACCCTAGTGATCACTTCCCTACTCACGCACATTCTAGCCTTTCTAGACACTCAAACTAACATAAAATGGACACGCTACCAAAGCTATCACTCCGTCCATTGTGATACATCGTCCTAGGTCAAAATCATAAGCAAAGAAAATGATGATATAATCTGTTGGTTACAGTTGTAACCAAGATGCTTCAACGGTAGCGTGTTTGGCGGGAACTAGACTTCTCAAGGGTAATTTACGCAGTTTTATATACAAAACCACATTACATGCAACATAAAGAAATAAAACGTAGTTTTTAGTGTATGTTACTTCTTATTTCAAGAAAAACGGCATAGTATTTCCGAAGTAATTAAAGTTTTCCCTAAAAATCGTTTTTTCGCGTGTTTTTGGCCATTATTTAAATGTCAATTTGTGTTGAGTAAGAGGGGTCAACTTGAATTTCCCTTTTAGGCGTTGCCATATCTTAAGCTACGTCATTATAAAACCGCACACAATTCACTAAGAAGGACCTTTTGTGTCTTACATTATACTTTGGCTAAACTAGATCATGGCACCACTATTTTATCTTTATTTCTGGTGTTTTAATCGTGATCGTCAACGTTTAATTTAAATTAACTTATATTTTTACGCACATAGTATATAATTATATGAAATCTCTAATAATTCCAATTAATTGGACATGTTCTTGCTCAACCACTTGTGAATAAAAATTATTTAGATTATACTACAGTCTGTATATAAATAAGAATGAGAGAAAAAAAAAAAAATTAAAAAAAAAATTAATCGTCTATTTCTGCCACGTACCTGTAAGTTGTGGAATGCTCTTCCTCCTAAGGTTTTCCTCAGGTCTACAATCTAAACCGCTTCAAAAGAGGCGTGAACAGAGTCCTTTCTCTCAATGGTAGGCAACGCATCAGTAATGCTGCAGATATCACCGGTGTTCATAGGCGGCGGTGACCACTTACCATCAGGTGGACCGTCTGCTTGTTTGTCACCTTTTGTGTAAAAAAAAAAGAAAAAGAAAAACTGGCTAAGGCGAGACGGACTGACGTTAGAGAGCTCGAACTGAATAAAAATATAACCATTTCATGGTAAATTCGTACGTTGGAACGAAACCTTCGGTATACGATCATACCTTGCACTTGGCTGATTTTGAACTACATATAAGGAGACTTTGCATCAATAAAGCTGTTTCTATTATCAGGATTACCAGGGACCTGCACTGGACGCCACACAAGTGGAAGCTATAGAGAAGTCAGCTCTCGACAAGATCGGCAAACTGAACGCTGCTATTGCACATTATTTACTGGCGCATTCGGGTAACTAAACTTGTCAAATTATTTATAACTTTGATTATAAGCCCTATCACGTGCCGGAAACAAACCCACGTCCTCTGGTTGCCTATTTTTTTTCTTTTTGTTAATATGACGGAATTAGCACAAGGCCCACCTGATGTTAAGCGCTATCCTCTGCCTATAACAGATGCATTTTGCAAGTGACGAACTGTTACTGCGATCGTCACCTTGAGACATGCAGTTGTTAAGTCTCATCACGTGCAGGTCATTTTACTGGCTCTCAAGCACTGCTGCCGGTACACACCGTTAGGTTGTTGCCGACAAGTTTTCTATTTAAGGGTGGTCACTAGCCAGGCGGGGATCGAACTTGCAGAATAATCTCGGGGCAATCGAGACTGGGTCAACCGAGGCGAATTTTGGTGCTTTAATTTTGTTATTGCTTCGCTCAACTAGGCTACTACACATCATTTGATCTTATGTACACCACTAACTGCGCCCCACTGTTACATCCACGTAGATAATGACGAAAGGTTTGATGATGGTGATGAAAAGTATCCTATGAGTTAATCTGGAGCCTAAACTATTAATATTCCAAATTTCATTTGTATCGGTTCAGCCATTTCAGCTAGAAGGAATAGGAAGCCTTCATATATACTGCTCAACTTGTCTTGCTTGAGGTGCTTGGCCACAGTTTTTTAATTGACGGTGGTAGTTAGACGGACTGTCACTGAATGTATTGATGAACACTGCTGAACACAGCCTTCCCCATAATGGCGGGAGGTTGTCAGAATCCCCCCGCTTAGCAGTCATCTTGGGGATTGCAGTGTAAGATATCAGTTCCTCAGAAAGCGCTGCTGCCCTCTGGTGTGCCCGCGGGTAGAGAGAGGGGGGGACGGGGTGACATACTAGCCGGCCATTCTACAAGGGCACTACTACCATGTAATGTAATATGTTTTTAATAATATGTTTCAGACCCCCAGAACGTAGACTACGACGCGGCCGTCAACTCATTGCACGCCATTCATGAACTGATGCCGGAACTAGCAAAAGGTATACATAAATGTTAGGAACACACACATTTTAAACAAAATCACACTAATTTTGTGTGTGTCTTTTGTACAGTTCTTTCTTCCCTACAGGTTTACGAGTGTTCAGCGTACTAAAAGTGCGTTCGAAAAGTGTTATCCAGAAATCACCTCGGTGAATTTACATTCACTCGAGGCCGTTCGAAACACAAGTAAAAGTTCATTTGACAGTTGAATATGTTACCCGATGCAAATTATGGTAAGGATTTTCACCTGTCAGGCGAATGGTAATCAATTATCATATCAGAGTCCATTTATTACAAAACTAGCTTCCCGGGCGCGGCTCCGCCCGCGCGTATGTCGGTTATCGCGCGAAAACATTAACCTCTTTTTGCGCAGTCGGATAAAAACTATCCTATGTTTTTTCCCGGGTCTCAAACTATCTCCATACCAAATTTCATTCAAATCGGTCCAGTAGTTTTGGCGTGAAAGCGTAACAGACAGACAGACAGACAGACAGACAGACAGAGTTACTTTCGCATTTATAATATTAGTACTGATTAATATATACGTAGTAGTAAACACTTAATAATAAAGATTAATCTAAATTGAGAATGTGACCCTTATTTGGTTAGAAGAAAAATATATGCAAAGAGCCGGGAAATAATTATGACTAGGTACCAGTAACTCGTGAGTTACTCGACGCTCGTTCCGAAACGAACACCACGGTTCATATCACGCAAGTATGCGCAATTTGCACTGTTTGCTCGCAAACATTCGGTTCATAATGTGCTAACTGACAAAAAATTTACACGTCAAATTCAGCCGCATATGACGTTTACAGAAAACAGTTAGTGCAGTGTGTGCACAAACGTCAAACTCAAATTGTGACGGATAGATGAGGATATTTTTGTTGTTGTTATTAGAATGTTATACGTAAAACCATCTTGTACACAAAATAATGCCTTGTAATAACAATGCTGCTAATGTCGATAATTGAAATTGTGCAGGCCCTATGTGAACACACCGTTTATGAGTTCGGTAGGTATCCACCTGATGGGCACTGGCACATGTACTGTTGCTGGATTGGAGGGTATGGAGATGTTCTTCCTGAAGAAAAGATTCCTTTCAGTATATTGCTACCTTTATTCTTCTTATAGTTGTTAACCCTATGGAGCCAGGTTCGGTACTACATGCTCCCTGAACAAAAGTTTCCTATTTATATACAAAACCTGAACAATGAACCTCTGTTCCTATCGTCTAAACAGTCACGTACGACCACCAGCGGAGCTATTTGGACCCATTTCTATCACACTTACATAAAAATAAATCATATGAATTATACAAACAAATTTCTAACGTAACAAAGAATTCCCTATACTAAATTGTAATAATGTAAACAGTCTATGTTATTATTACGATGTGTTAATACAGTGCCCTATTTAGTCGTCTTGCACACCTCGTAAACAAAGTCAAGTATAACAAAAACAAAGCTCTTAAGTTCTAATATAAACAATGCAACGCTATGCCTTAACGTAAATATTGATTTCGTCTGTCGTCTTGCACATTTCTCCCGCCGTGTGACGCTGTCACATCTTCTACTGGTGCTGTGACGACTTTGTCCTCAATAGGTAGGATCACCAGTTTTCTCACCGGCCTCCGTACCACTCCTCCCTTGGTTTTGATGTCGACGGTGCGTACGACACTGTCTGGCCCAGGATACGTTGCCATGACTTTGCCTCGGACCCACACGTTTCGAGGGAGATTGGGGTCAACAAGTTGTACTAAGTCCCCAACTTTAACTGTTGATCCTCGTCCGTGGGGCTCCCGCCGGTTTTGAAGCTCGGGGAGATATTCCCGAATCCATCTGGTCCAGAATATATCTGCCAGTCTTTGTGCAGCCCGCCAGTTGGATTTAGTGGCTGTGTCCTTTTCATCAAAGTTTCCCGGCGTTGGCACTCGGCCTGGTCCCCCCCAGTAAGAAATGATTGGGGGTGAGGGCTTCTGGGTCTTCTGGATTGACTGATACGTGAGTGAGTGGCCGGCTGTTTACTGTATACTCCACTTCTGCCAGTAGAGTTGTGAGGACTTCTTCTGTTGGATGACGCTCATGCAGGGTTGCTGTTAGAGCTGTCTTCACTGAGCGAACCATTCTCTCCCAGGCACCACCCATGAACGGCGCCCCCGGAGGAATGAAGCGCCACGAGATATTTCTTTTCGCTGCTTCTTCTGCAGTTGCTTCTTCTATCGCCTGTCGTAGTTCTTTGTCCGCTGCTTTCAAATTAGTGCCATTGTCTGACCAAATCTGTGTTGGAGAGCCTCTTCTTGCCATCATTTGTCGTAAAGCCATAATTGCTGAACTGGTGCTGAGGGACATGGCTACTTCGTGCTTCTTGGCATTCAAGTCTTTGACGTAAATTGCTGTTGATGGAGAACTTGATGCCCCGAATATCAATGAAGTCATTCTGTATTCTGCTGGAGGTTGGTCATCTCGTCGGTTTTTGCGCCATAAGTACCGAAGAGCGTCTCTGTCTTCTTCTCTCAGCTTGACTTGCATGAACATTTCTTTGATGTCTGCCGTCACTGCGATCATATGCTGTCTAAAACGCATGACAACCCCTGGTAGTGACTGCAGTAGGTCCGGGCCCTTAAGGAGTAAGTCGTTGAGGGCCACTCCCTTTGTCTTGGCGGCTGCGTCGTGGACTACTCGCAGCTTTTCTTGTTTCATTGGGTTAATCACGCCAAAGTGCGGTAGGTACCATGTTCTGTTTGCAGTCTTTTTCTTTGGTGCTGGCTCGGCGTAACCTTTAGTGACCAGCGCTTCCATTTGTTCTGTGTACTTTTCCTTCAGCTGTGGGTCACGATCAAGTTTCTTTTCGATGCTGAAGAGTCGCTTTAGTGAGTTTTCATAATTGTCAGGAAGGGTCACATCTTCTTTTTTCCATAACAGAGCAGTTTTGTATCTTCCTTCTGTGTGGACTGTATTTTTCTGTAATATACGTAGAGCTTGCTCTTCTGGATCTGTCTTCGGTTTCTTAGGGTTGATGCAAAGTGAGTCCATTGCGAAGTACTGTTTCATCAGGTCTTCTAAGTTCTGTTCAACTGGCTCTTCTGTGATGTGAGTGACGAAGTCTATGTTTTTTCCGAGAGTGCGAGTGTGGCTACCGTGCAATACCCATCCCAATGGCGTGAGAGATGTCACTGGTTGGTTTTTACTTCCTCGTCTGACTTTCGTTGTTAATAGCAGATGCCAGTTGTCTTGGCCAATGAGTATTCTAGGCTTTGCATTTTGATAAGTGATGATGTCGCTTATGTCTCGTAGATGTTTGCATTCTTCAATTCGTTCCTTCGAAACTTCTTGCGTTGATACATGAAGATTCTTTACTGTTCTCGCTTGAATTCTTTCTTTGTGATTGTTGATTCCCTTAATTGTGATATTGACTCTTCGTGACTTCACCTCAGCCGTCTTCATTTCGTTGATCGCTTCTATGCGTAGTGGATCGATGGGTCCTGTAGCGCCAATCTCGTTGGCTACGTCGTCGTCGATAAGAGTTACTGTTGACCCATCATCCAGCAGTGCAAATGTGTTAACTGCACCTGCTGCTCCTGACACTGTGACTGGAATGATCTTTAAGTAGGACTGTTTCTTAGTTGAAGTCCAAGCGGAGTTGATGGCTTCTGTTGACCCTTTGTTCTGTTCATTGCTGTTTTCTGCCTTTTCTGTTTTCTTTGTGTAATGCAGCATCCTGTGGTGATAATATTTGCAGCTGTTGATGCCGCAGGTTCTCTGTTGGCAGCTGTGGGTCTTGTTTCTGAAGCGAAGACATCCAAAACACAGACGTCGATTCTTCGCAATGTCCCATCTTCCATTTTCATCCGCTTTCTTGAACTTCTCACAATCTGTTGCAGTATGTCCCGTCTCTTCACATACAGGACATCTTGTTGTTGATTGCTTTTCTGTAACTGTGTTCACTTTTTGTTGACGTCTCTGTTGAGTAGGCTGTGTTTGTGACCCCACTTGTTCGGGTTGTGCATAAGGTCCACACAAATCAGCTTCTCTCTTCAAGAACTTATCAAATTTCAGAAGTTCTGGTTCTTCCTTTGGCATTGTCGCAGCAAAGTCGAAGTATCTGAATCTCAGCGTCGGAGTAAGCTTCTCTACCATGGTTTTAGCGAATTCTGGATTGTACAAGTAGTAGATGCAGTTCAATGCTCGAAGAGTAGACACGGCATTTGTCACTTTACTTGAGAATATGCAGATTTCTCTTGGTGACTCTGTTAAGCGCGGCAGTGCTCGAAGTGCGTCTATCTCTGGATTCTGGTCTCCCGAATCTTGTTTCCAGAGTTTTAACTATATCGGATGGTTCGGCGTTGGTGATAAGTAGACCATCAACAGCTTCCTTTGCTATTCCTTTCAGGTTTCTCCTCAGGCGATTGATGTTTTCAATCTTTGTAAACATCTTCTCTATTTCATAGTATGCAGCGCGGAAGTGTAGCCAGTCTTGATGCAAACCATTGAATATTGGTAGTTCGATGAGCTTCGGTTGTTGTGCGGCTTTGACAGCGAGTGTGATTGCCGTAGCCAGTTGTGAGAGATCTGGCTGGGCGTGGGTACTCGCTGTTACTTTCTGTTGTTCAGATTTTTCTTCTGTAATGATTGGTTTCTCCAATCTTCTACTTTCAATCTTGATTGTAGGCTTCAATTTTCTGTCTTCTGTAATGATTGGTTCTTCCAATCTTCTTTCTTCTAACATAGGCTGTGGTTCATCAGCGATTGCTAACATCGTTGGTTCCGGCTGGTTGTTCAGCCAGGTGTTCACGCAAATGTCAGCTGCCATCTTCGAATATACGGAGACGTTGTCTTCATCATCTGAATCCGCTTCTAGTGTGGTGAGTCGAGCTAAGGCTAACTCTACCTGTAGGCGCGCAAGCTCTTCTTTGGCTTTCGCTATCTTGTAGGCTTTTGTCTTCGACTTGACGGAGCCCGTACGTCTGTTTGTTTCTGTTAGCTTGCTGGGTTCTAGTAGACAAGCTTTCTTCTGTGTTGCTTCTCGTTCTGTTGGCGGTGCGACCTGTTGAGTAGTAGGCGGAACGCATAGTTGAAAAGCGTCTGTAGGTGATGTTTCAGTATCCGGACCCCCCCTGGGCTTCATTACTTGCTTCATCGTCTTCACTGTTGCCTCCGTCGCAGTTGACTTCGCTACGGAGGCGCTAGTTGCCACAGTTGCCTCTGTTTCCGTCGCGGATGATGCTGTTGCCCTGGAAGTTTCGTCGGTTTCCGTAGTGGCGGTCGCCTCCGCTGAGGAGGACGGCTTTGTTTCCGTAAACGGCTTACGCCCTTTTCCAACTGAGCGTGTAATTGGCATATTGGCTACCAGCACAAATTTCTTCTTTCTTCAATTAAACCTCGAAGATCCGGCTCGAAGGACCATTAAATGTGCAGGCCCTATGTGAACACACCGTTTATGAGTTCGGTAGGTATCCACCTGATGGGCACTGGCACATGTACTGTTGCTGGATTGGAGGGTATGGAGATGTTCTTCCTGAAGAAAAGATTCCTTTCAGTATATTGCTACCTTTATTCTTCTTATAGTTGTTAACCCTATGGAGCCAGGTTCGGTACTACATGCTCCCTGAACAAAAGCTTCCTATTTATATACAAAACCTGAACAATGAACCTCTGTTCCTATCGTCTAAACAGTCACGTACGACCACCAGCGGAGCTATTTGGACCCATTTCTATCACACTTACATAAAAATAAATCATATGAATTATACAAACAAATTTCTAACGTAACAAAGAATTCCCTATACTAAATTGTAATAATGTAAACAGTCTATGTTATTATTACGATGTGTTAATACAGTGCCATATTTAGTCGTCTTGCACACCTCGTAAACAAAGTCAAGTATAACAAAAACAAAGCTCTTAAGTTCTAATATAAACAATGCAACGCTATGCCTTAACGTAAATATTGATTTCGTCTGTCGTCTTGCACAGAAATTATTGTTATTTTAGTTTAATAGCAAAGAAGCAAATTGACAGTAAGCGGATGTTATGAGTACTGCTGCTAAGTATTAGGTTCAAATTGTTTGCGCTCAAACCGTGCATATTCTCGTATTTTATTTATGAACCGAGTGTTTGCAATGTATTCAGCGACAGCAGTGTTTGTACGAATTAAACCGTAACATGACATTTTGACAAGCGTTACGCTTCGTTAACATCACTTTTTTTTATGCCTTATAGGTTCGTCTTTGACCACTAAGTATCTCACCTGATGGTAAGTGACGATGTGGTCGAAGATGTTGTTCAGGCTAACCTAAAATTACTGGCTCTCAAGGACAGCTGCCGGAACACACCGTTAGGTGCTTGGTGACAGATTTTCTACTTGAGGGTGGTAGCTAGCCAGGCGGGCATTTGCAAAATGCTCTGCCACCATTTTATAACGACTGCCATTCTAAGACAACAACCGGGACCGACGGTAACGTGTCCTCCGAAGCACGTGCACGCTCAGTATTAATGTCACTAGCGGTCACTGGATGGGTGACCGCTCTTGACCGCGGCGAACGTTGCTTAATTTATCTGATCAGTTCAGAACGGCTGAGCAAACTTCGCTACGAGCGCTTTATACAAATTTATGTGAGATCTGACGAGTAGTATTTGAGTTATTCCTAATAATGCGTATTTAATTGGCTTCGACTACATTGATGATGTTTTCATTTTCACCTGTCGGTGTAAAATGAACAAAACATCTGTTTAAACGGTTTGGTTTATTCACTTTTTAATGCAATTTTGCTTTAGAATATTATCTGTTTGAAGTTGGTATTTTGTTAATTTTTTTTCAGTATTTCATGTACGATCCGATTTCTTAAACTCTGGTTGATTTTTTAAGGTATTCCAAGAATATAGATAAAAATTAATTTTGAAATAATTGTGTCTTAATAATAAGGAAAATAAATTTGTCGTAGGGAACTATTTTATTACCTACGATAAAATTTATTTTACATAGACATAATCAGACATTTATTTGCTTCATTAGCACACATACATTTACATATATTAATGAAAAATATTAATGACACATATATTAATGAGAAAGTACAAAAATAGAAGATACATTAATATACTTATACAAAAAGTAGTCATGCTATAGTGTAACAAAACAACAATGAAATATGGAAAAGAAAGGGGTAAAAGGTTTGATAATACATATATAAGAAGTAGAACGTGGGTAAGTACGTACATAACTACTAGCTATAGAATTGAAAAATAAACATTTTAAATATAAAATTTATTATAAATGTTTTCCAATTTATTAAATCCAATGAATAAAAAAAGTAGTGAGATCTATGTAAGTAGGTACTCCTGTGATACGATTCTGAAAGAAAGAGGCTGTAAGTATCGACTATTTAGCTGTGGTGACGTAATCCAAAGAATCTCCTGCACAGATGGACAAGCCCTGGGCAGTGTGGGAGACGGCAAGAGTCGCCGCGAGCTGGTGGACAACATGAGGGCGCTGTGCGGCGCCGCCAAGCACGTGTGTGCTCTCTCGGGGGTGGAGGACGGGGAGGTGAGGCCTCATTGTAGCTATTGCTGTTCTTGTTGTTCTTTAGTAGACCTATTTATGGTAGTCGAAGGAGATAACAGGCTATATAAATCTACTATTTCTGGTTCTTGGTGAATTGAAGTGAATTTCTGGTTCTTTTGAAGCAATGATGGCTGAGCGGTAATAGCTATGGACTGCAGTGCCGCAGGTCCCTGGTTCGATCCCCACTGTTATTGGGACGGAACAAGCTGGAGGCCCGCCTGATGTTAAGCGGACTAAACTCTGAATAGATGCATTTTGTCACAAGTCACAAATTTCACTGTGCCCAGTTGAGACATAGTTGTTAAGTGTCATGTGTCTGTAATCGCACTGGCTCTCAAGGACTGCTGCCGGAACACACCGTAAGGTGCTTGGCGACAGATTTTCTATTTGAGAGTGGTCGCTAACCAGGCGGGCATTTGGAAATTGCCCTTCCACCATGCGGTGGAGATCAAGCCCGTGGTGGGATTTGAACCATAGACCTGCTGCGCGGCAGTCCATAGCCAATGCCACTGAGCCATCACAGCTTCAAAAAAACTTTGGAAATATATGTTATTATGTTGCAGAAGTTGCAGGAAGCTTCAGCGAAGTATGCCGACGCAGCACATAAGCTCGTCTTCACATTTGGCAAAAACTCCAAATCAAGAGTCGAGAAGGAAAAAGAGGTATGTTTTTATATAAGTTATTTATCTGAATGGTGATTATAATGGCAAAATACATCAAATTTGCTTTTCTTGCACCCAGTTACATATAATATACCCATACATAAGTAAGTTGGAGGCGAGCGCGGAGGTCTGGAACTCGTACCACGTGACATACACCTTGATCCTTGGCAAAGATGCAGAAGGCTTTTTTGCGGTACCTGTACAAGCGGATGTACGGGTATTACCCGTTTTCAATGATATATCATACATCAAAATAGGTTTAGCCGTTTAGAAGTTATGGTCGAATAAAGAATCTCACAAACATACATACATGCATGAACCCTGAAAACATAACACTCCTTTTAACTTCCAGGTGTTATCCCTCGCTAAAGACGTGGACGCGAAAACATCCCAGCTGCTGAAGTCTGCGCGAGGGCTCACAGAGATGGCGGTGGAGGATCCAGCTGCGGAGTACGTGGATGCAGCGGGGGCCAGGACAGCAGCCGCTGCCAAAAACCTGCTCGCACAGGCTGAAGTAATGCTCTGATCTTTTAATATTCAAAAAAATATCACATATTTTCTATGGTATCCGGTCGGAATTTCGTTAAATCGCGCTTCTCAGAACTGCTTTTAACCTAGTTCCAAAAAGGAGGAGGTTCTCAATTCGTCTGTATTTTTTTTGTTTATATTTGTTTCCTCAGAACTGAAAACTGTTTTCCTATGAAATAGTCATTGACAGTGAATGACAATCGGTCCCGTAAGTAACAAGGGTTCCTAAAAAGGCAGAACTTTTTTTTTACCTGAAAATGGAATTGACTTGGAAGTAGGTACCGTGATAGTTCAAAAGTACCTATTATCACAATATTATGCGCATGGTACTGACTTCGACACACTTTCGGGTTTAGAATTCGGTTCCATTTTTAGGTAAAACAATTTTTTTTTCTACTTTCGGTTTCGTGCTACTGGCTAAGTGTGCCTGTTCCTTTTTTAGGGTTCCGTACCCAAAGGGTAAAAACGGGAAGCTATTACTGAGACTTCGCTGTCCGTCCGTCTGTCTGTCACCATGCTGTATCTCAAGAACGGTGATAGCTAGACAGTTGAAATTTTCACAGATGATGTATTTCTGTCGCCGATATAACAAGAAATACAAAAAGTTGGCCAAGTGAGAGTCAGACTCGCGCACGCTAAAAAAAATTGTTAAAAATATGAAGTCTAATGTTGTATAGCTAATGGCACGGAACCCTTCGTATGCTAGTTCGACTCTCAGTTGGCCGATTTTCACGATTGCTTTTCAACTGAAATGTCGTTACTAGTTTCGATAACGGTATAAAGTTAGTAAAAAGGATTGAGACTGAAAATAATTTTCCTTCGTACATCGATCAGCCAGCAAGCGCTGGCTGAACCCAACGAGAAAGATCAAAATAATGTACTACAGTATTATACACCTTAAAAAGGGCTACAATAAAGTCCGTATTTGTATATGTCTATCTCTTAGAGATAACGCACAATAAACATTTTTATCCCCTACTTTTTACGAGAAATATGGCTTATTAACGAAGTGATTTTAAGCAATACAGCATTAATCCTTATCCAATTAAGTACATTAAATAAATTGTGCATTTAATATAGATCAATATGGCCCTTTACGACATGTTATTTAAATGAATATTTTCGAAGATATTACAGATTATTTAGTATCAGCATTGCACCCGTGCCAAGCCGGGGCAGGTCGATAGTGTATTTATAATTGTTTTTCTATTATATTAATTTAGTATTTTTTATAGTATACTAGCTTTCCGGGCGCGGCCCCGCCCGCGCGTATGTCGGTTATCGCGCAAAAACATTAAATTCTTTTTGCGCAGTTGGATAAAAACTATCCTATGTTTTTTCCCGGGTCTCAAACTATTTCCATACCAAATTTCATTCAAATCGGTCCAGTAGTTTTGGCGTGAAAGCGTAACAGACAGACAGAGTTACTATGGAGAATGTTAGTATGGATAATAATGAATAGCTGAGCGGTTATAGCTATGGACTGTTGTGCTGCAGGCCTATGGTTTGATCCCCACTGCCGCCGGTTTGAGCTTCGGAAGAGCATTTTGCCTGAGCATTCGCCTGGTTAGCTACCACCCTCAAGTAGAAAATCCAAGTAGAAATTGCCAAGCACCTAACAGTGTTCCAGTAATATTCCATGAGAGCTAGTACTATTAGGCAAGGGTGATTTATCAACTTTATGTCACAGGGTGACGGGCGCAGTGCAGTTCGTCATTTGTAGAGATACGTATCTAATAAAAATTGTTTTTAACTAAAAATGGAACCGACTTCAACAGTCAAAAGTGTGAAATATCTTGTTGAAGTCGGTATCATGATAGTTCAGAACTATCTATCATGACAATATTGTGTATCTTTATCATCAAGATAGGAAAAATAAATCAGTTATCGGAGTGTAACTCAAAAACGGCTTGACCGATTTTTATAAAATTTTACTGGGACCACACACAAAACAATTTTTCAAATTAAAAAAAACATCTAAATCGGTTCACTTACTAAAAGTTCCGAGGTAACAAACCTAAAAAAAATAGACGAATTCAGAACCTCCTCCTTTTTTTGAAGTCGGTTAAAAAGAAGAGGTTACCTCTTAACATTAGGCTTCGTTGTTGTTCCGTCATAATTCCAAAAATTATAATTAAAAAAAAAAATTTCAACACCCTTGCTCGTAAAGTGAGCTTTATTATATCGTTCTTAGGGCCATAAACCGAACTATAACACCCTCATGCATAATAATATTATACACTAGTGCGTAATAGAATTATCCCTACAAAGTTAAGTTAGTACCTAACTGCAAATTATATGCGAGTAAACAGAGCATTTTCATTTCAATTAAACTGGGTAATTTATCCCTACAAAGATAAGTTAGTACCTAACTGCAAATTATATGCCAGTAAATAGAGCATTTTCAATTTGACCGGGTAATAGAGATTTGTAACAACAAAGAGGTTTAAGGCTAAGTACATGTAATTAAAAAATCGCGCAAAAAAAATACGCACTATTTACCGTAATTTTCGTATGTTGTTTGTTAGTGCAATATATTTTTTTGTCCTCGCAAGGGTGTTGAAAAATTGCGTATGAAACTCGTGAGCAACTTGCTCATTATACAATCTGCTGATATACGCCCTCGCCTACGGCTCGGTCTGCAACCCACAGCCTCGTGTATAATGAGCAACTTAGCTCACTTGTATCATAACATAGATTTGCGCAAAGTAATGCGTGTATCTAAGTTAATTATAAAATGATACGCTTAAAAAAATACTAGTACCGGTACTCATCTTTGAAGACATTCTTCTTAATTTTCACACTTGTTAGTAAATATTAATATAAACATTTAATTTGTCTACCTAGCTAAACGCCCCTACAATTCACGAACCTCACTGCCAGAGCGCGTTGACAGCAGCTTCAGAAGCCCTCTCCTCGTCAGCGCAGCACCTCGCTGTTACCTGGAAGCCCCTGGCGGAGCACCCTTCCAGGCACTACATCGGAGATAAGCTCCACAACAGGACCATGGAACTAGCTAAGGCTCTGGATCGCTTGAGAGACTCTTACGCCAATTTGGGCGATGCGGAAGGTAAGTTCTTTTTCAAACCCTTCAATGCTCTTTTTTCCCCGTTTTTATGTGTTGTACTGACGTTAAAGTCAAATCACCTGATAGGAAGCATCCGCTTGCCAAGTGCAGTTGCAGCGTCACCGTCCTAATTCTGCATGACGTACTGCGCTCTGTTACATCATATATATTGCTGACCTAGGCCCGAATCCCTCACAAACCTATTTACGCGTTGTCAGCTATGACTATGTATATTTCTATAAATGTATATTTCTTTGTAAACAGTGGCTTCCAAAATTAAATTCTCAGATTTATTGTGATAACTCCAGGAGTCACCAGACTCAGAACTAGTATACCCTTCAGGTGGAACCTCTGCCCAAATTGATAGCAAAAGTGAGTTGCGGGAACTTGTAAGTCAGTGTAAATATAATAATTTTGTTGTTCAAATAAAATAAATATGTGTTTCCAAAAGTTGTTTTTTTATTAAGACAACTGAATAGGTCCACACATCAGCTCGTCACTCTTAGAAGTTAGTTATTATGTCTCGTTCGCTCAGTAATTTCTCTTGCACTGACCTCTTCACGCCTTAACACAACAGTGTTTGCACACTACTGCTTCGAGATAGAATAACTGACGCTGCCGTAGTACCTACCAAAACGGACTTTTGCTAAAGAGACTTTACAACCTGGTAAGACGGCTCGTGGAACCCTTATCCTGAAGACGACATTCAAAAGGAACAGCACAATAGGACCCGGCTAATGCACTGCAGCTGGTTTGTTTGAGGGATTTTAAGCCTTTTTTATTTTAAGTGATTTGGAAGTTTACTTTGTTTTAAAGGCTTCGGGTTTAACCTAGAGTGGGGGGGACTGGTTCTCAAAGACAGCCGCCGGAATACACCATTAGATGATTTTGTACTTGAACGTAACTAGCCCGGGCAAGCGTTAGCATTTGTCATTCCAACCGCACTTCTGAAATTCAATCCCATGGTGCCCGTTCAAAGTCATACATTGCCAATGACATTAGACTTTTTTATTTTGAGCTGATAATCATGACAAAGCTTTTTGACGACCATCTTACCTGATGTTGTTCAGGCTAACCTAGAATAACAGAATCTCAAGCGTATCTGCTATAACGGTTAGGTACGTTGTCAGTTTTTTATACTTAAAGGTTATAGCTAGCCAGGTGATGCGAGTAAATGGTCAATTTCAGATGGCAGTAAGTCTCCCAAGACTAATGAAGAGATGCAGAGGCTCAAGTTCATCAAATCTCTGTCTAAGGTTGGAGGAAGCATACAGGCAGCTGAAGATAACCTCAACAAGGCAAGGCTTAATCTTAACTATATCTATAACATGGCGTGTAACTATTTCAGAGAATTCGCTAATTGCCACCTGCGTATTCACTCAGTGGACTTTAGATATACCTGCTCAAGGATTACTCAGTAAATCGGGATGTACATCTCTTCTTCGATTGGACACTAATTTTAAAATGTGCAAGGCTCCACGAATTTAATTAGAGTGCATGGTTACGCAGTCGAAAAGCAACTGCTTTGTAGTTAGAAATACTTGCATACCCACAATACGAATTAAAATCAGTACCAAAATAATATTATAAATGAGAAAGTAACTCCGTCTGTCTGTTACGCTTTCACGCCAAAACTACTGAACCGATTAGAATGAAATTTGGTATGGAGATAGTTTGAGACCCTGGAAAAAACATAGGATAGTTATTATCCAACTGCGCAAAAAGAGGTTAATGTTTTTGCGCGATAACCGACATACGCGCGGGCGGAGCCGCGCCCGGAAAGCTAGTATTAAATAAGTAAAGCGAGATGCGTTCTGCTAGACCTTTATGGTAACGAAGCAGTGATTAATTGCAAAGTACCTACTAGTTACTTTAAAAATAAATACTTCGGCTTGTAATAGTACAGTATGCAACAATTGCGCGAAGTTGTTTATTACAATCATCGAGAAAATAACTCAAGAGGTGCAATAAGATATCTTTTGTTCGAGATGAATTCTGCCAAATCTGTTTAACCTAAACGCGCTCTAATTGGCAAAGCCACCTCCATGCGGTAAACACATAGTCCCATAGTGATGGGACGTGATTCTTATGCAAATATCATCGATATCAATACATCGTACAATATAATTGTATAAGCTGATCGACCTATTAAAAATGAAGTAGATAAATTAGGTAAATTGATAAATTTTACTTACTTGTTGAAGGTATTTCCATCTGTTTCATAATTGGATGTTTTGCTATTTTTCCCGCACCATTTAATGAAGCAGGTAGTCATTTTTATTGCACTGAATGCCTACAATCGTCAAAAATAAAAATATTTTCAGACACGTACGTACGGATCAAGCTTCTGGTCGCGTACTGTTTATGTGCGCCCATGCTATGACTTAAATATGTTAGAAATCACACACCAGTTGCACGATCGGGCAAACCATCAATTCCCCTCTCGGGGTTTCAATCTCGTTGATTACAATCGAGACGGGTTTTAGTAAATGGAGTAGAGATTGTAATAAACAACGCGCACGAGGTTCATACCACGTTTTTCAACACACTTGCAAAGAACCAATACGACAATTTCGATACGATAATATTTTCTGGATCTTTATGATAGCAATAATAATCTGATTAAGGAGGTTTGTAATGAAAAATCTTCTAAAGCTCTACTTCAGAAGGTAAAAATTCTTTGGTTTGTTTTTGTATGAAAAACAAACTACAAGCTCCTTAGTGAGAAGTGTGGAAACGTTGTTTTTTTTATATTTAAAAAACTAGTGCGGTAAACAAAAAGCACGAGTGCGTAATAGACTATATTATGAGACTAAAATAAATTAAAGGCCCATTACGAGCGAGTGTGTTGAAATAGTTATTTGTTATACAAGAGTGCAAAGTTGCTTTTTAACCGCGTGTTCAATTTTGATGAACGAGCAAGCGAAGGATTCTAAAATTGAATCACGAGCGCAGCGAGTGATTCTAAATTAGAATCCTGAGCGTTAGCGAGGGAATCAAAAGAGCACGAGGTGAAAAATCTTTGCACTCGAGTGCAACACGTAACTTTTCATTCCACCTCAGCGAGGAAATGACTAAATGCAAATTGAGGGAGAAAGCTCATTTGCGCATTATTAACAGTTTCAGTCAATTCTGTTGGCGTCAAACAAACTTCCTCGTCGCTAGAATCACTCATTTTTGTTTTTTCACTTGTTTTCAAGTTTTCTTGTTTTTAATATAAGGTTTAACAATGACGTGAAAAAATGCCGCGTAAAGAACCGCGTACAAAGCAAATTGAAAAAAGAACACCAAGAAGGTTCCGAGTCTGAGTTTTTAACAAATTAAAAAAAAGTTGTATGATATATTCGGCACCATAGAGGTAGCAGTAAATAGGTTTAATGTTTTTTTTAATTCAGAAACTTAGTGCACACGATGTTCTAAATTCAATTTACTTTACCCTCTAGATAATAAAAACGGCTTTTCCACTCAGATATTGAAGATTAAAAATACTCTTTCCGAGATGGTGGGATGAAAAAAATATTTACATATTCACGCGGCCATGTTCATGTAACTATTATAATATGGAGACTACAAAACTCGTGGTAGGTTAATATAATTGGCGCCTAACGTGGGGCCACAGAAGTGGTACCAAAGAATGTAACATACAAGACAATATACAGGAAGAGGAGAGAGGAAAAGAGGAGGGGTTGCGATTGTAGCCCAGCGCGGTGAATTTTATTTATAAAATGTGTTTTGCAAAAAGGCTTTAATTATATTTTGCAAAAATTTTCGCATAATTATTATGTATTTAATGGATATAATTGCAAACATGTACATACATAAAAATCACCCCTCTTACCCATCGGGGTAGGCAGAGACCACAGATTTCCACTTACTACGATCCTTACATATCTCTTTCACTAAATCTACACTCATAAATCCTTTCATACATAAGCGTCGGCTTAGGGTACTCCTGACCTGGTTTTTTCAGTTTGTCTTTAAACTGATTTCGGACCTTCGCTTAGGTCTTCCCCTTCCAACACTTCCGTTCACTTGTCCCACGTATACCTGTTTAGTCATTCTCATTTCATTCATTCGCTCTACACGTCCAAACCATCTTAACATACCTTCCTCGATTTTTGTAACTACATCCACATTCACACCAAATCGTTCCCTTATCACACTACCTGTCCTGTACCTTTTCCTGTCACTCCGTTGGACTCCATTCAGGCGTCTCAAAGCTCTCGTTTCCTCTGTATTTACTCTACTTTCATGCTTTTTCTGCCATATCCAACTTTCACTACCATACATTAGTGTCAGACCAACACTCCTCCATGAACTGTTTGTGCCAGATAGACCTGGGGTCCCTGTGAATAGGCGTGGCCGGTTGCCGAATTTGTTTCACATAGAACAGTGCCGCACTAGGGCTCGCACAATGTCGCCGTTAGTTCGCGCTCGCAATCACTTCAATGCGCTCCTGCTCGCCCATACTGATTTTGACATTAATTTTGATAGTTAAAAAACTGTTATATCTATATTTAGGACATATTGTTTTATTGACCAATGGGTCAATAAAAGTAATCGTGCTAACAGCTCGGTTGACATTGTAGAAATTGATTATTGAAGTTTGACATTTTATAATTTTATTTATCATTTATTTGGACATTTTATAATTTAATTTGGCATGTATTTTACTATTGTTAATTTTTTTTTCCATTGACTTTTTAATTAATGTAATGACTTCTGTTTTAATTGTACTTATTATTTTTTGATGTAATGAATGTGAGATGAATGTAAATGTTTGTGAAATCGTTTTTATCTTAATAAAATAATTTAATTTAAATAAAAATAATTTAATTTAATGAATATAATTGCACATTAACATATAAAAATACCATTGTTATTCCACAGTAAAAGTAAAAGGTTCTTTCTTAATAAATAACTTTAAATTTTATTACAGCCTTTGACATTATCGGTGAGTGACAAACAAGCGACAGAAGCACAATCGCGTCTGTCACAGCGACTAGGACTTCTGAACGCTTCCATCGCATCACTGCTCGCTGCCACTTCTGGTTAGTTACCTAAATATCTTTGCTGTCCATGTTATTGTTGCCGTTGTATGTTTTTTTTGTGTTATTGTGACGGTACAAGCTCGAGGTCCTTCTGATGTTAAGCGGACTATAACCTCTGTCTATAACAGAGCATTTCATCTCAAGTCACGAATTGCACTGCGCCCGTCACCTTGAGACATAGTTGTTAAGTCTCATGTTCCTGTAATTTCACTGTCAAGGACAGCTGCCGGAACACATCGTTAGGTGCTTGGCAACAGATTTTCTTCTTGAGGGTGGTCGCTAGAAAATGCCCTTTCACCGAGCGGTGAAGCTCAAGCCCGCGGCGGGATTCGTACCATTGACCTAATGCGCAGTCTTGTCTTGTCTCGAAAACCATGAGATCTTGTGTAAAAAAATCTTACTCTGGAGTATTTATTTTAACATGTAAATGTGCTTCATGTAGAATCGAAACGTGTCTGAAACTCTCCCGGTTAGGCTGCGTGGCGTTTCTGACGTCACATCGGCTTAACAGGAAAATCAGGTGAAATTATCGCTACATATATTTTTATATGTTTTTATCGTTTTTCGAAAATAATTATTTTATATTTTTTTTATTAAGTATATATTAAATACTTGTTATTATTTAATATGGATGTCCGCAAAGTAACTCCTGAATCTATTAATTAGTAATATCTCCCCTTCTATCACATGGAACCTAAAGTCCCACGGACCCAATTCACTTTTTTTTTTCATTATATAATTATATTTAGTCGTGATAATATGGCGTTATATTAGAAAAATAATTTAAAATGTTGTATGGAACAGATCGTGAGAACCCTGACTACGGCACAGCTGATGCTGCCATCAATATCATCAACGATTTGATGCCAGAAATCATCAAAGGTATTTAGTACAGTCCTAATATTTTCTTCTTCTGCAAAAAGCGGCTTAAATATTAAAATCATACCCTTTATTGAATTCTACCAATTAAGTATTTCAGTCATCTAAAACTATTTTTAAGGCGTTATCCCACAATCTTCTTAAAAAATAGGTAATCGAGATTTTTTCACTCTTATTATGTCCTACAAAACAACCAATCTTAAATTAAATAAATAAAAAGCTTTCAAATTGTCCTTTACAAATTGACGTTTTTTAGTGCTAAGTATTTAACATCGCATAAGTCTAAATGGAACTAATTTGTCAGTGAGCTACGTACGTCATTGTTTCCTTTGTTCTGTATTTGTAAGTTTAAGCGCATAGATGGCGTTATTGTAAATATAAAATAAACATTTGTAACATGTTTAGACAGTAAGACAGCGTCGGCTAACCAAGCCGAGGCGTCGCGAGCTGCCCTACTGGACAACGTGCGGGAGCTGTGTGACGTCACCAACGCGATATGCGCCAGCGCATACGGCGCAGATACAGAGGTAATCATTTCACCTTTACTCTATCTCATTTTGATGATTATTTTAAGTTAGAATTAGTAAATCAGCTTATTTTTTTTATACTAAGGTGGCAAACAAGCATACGGCCCGCCTGATGCTAAGCAGTTACGCTTGCAACACCAGAGGTATCCTGAAGAGTAGGATACCTCTGGTGTATAGAGAGTGCATAGAGTATAATATATCGAGTGTATAGAGAGGACCCTGAAGAAATCTCTTCACGCCCTTTTTGAAGCACACCATGCTGTAATGCATATGGTGGTTAGGCACGCAAACCCTTGGTTAGACCAGAACAGTAGTTTGACTAGTGGCCTGCAGTAGACTTAAATGCATACTATAGCCATATATGAAATGGATCCTATGGAATCTCTAAGGGATCTTTTTAAAGAAATTGATATATTAATTTTACATACCGAGTCTGTATATATTTGAAAATATTATGTATCTTCGGAAAAAATTTAGTAAATTTAAATTAAATAGTGACAACCACGATTACAACACTAGGAATAAATATAAAATAGCGGTACCAGGTTTTAGACTAGCAAAGACAAATAAAAGGTCCATTTTAAGTAATTGTGTGCGGTTTTATAATAAAATTCCCAAACATATTACAATGCTCACAGAAGGAAAATTCAAGTTGGACGTGAAAAATATTTTGATAAAGAAATCTTACTACACAGTTTGTGATTACTTTATTAACGACAAAGATGCTTGGAAAGTTTCGCCTCTGCCAAACTATCACCTACGTAATTTAAACAATTATTGTAATAATCGTATTATATTGTATATAACACATTGTTAAAAGATGTTTAATTTAAAAGAATGGCCCCGAGTTTCTTGCCCGTTCTTCTCGCAGTGGCTCTATAAATTTTTTTGCTGAACGTGGCAGTACCGGTTAGAATATTTCAATATTAAAATTTATAATTGACCTTCATAAGCGTCGTAGACGCCTAAATTGAATAAATGATTTTGAATTTGAATAGTCTGCATACGCAGGGTTGTCAAATTCTCAAAGTTTTATAGGTATCTATCTAATATGTATAGGTATATTATAGCTAACACTCCGATTCCCAAGACGTCTGCCAAGTATGGGGAATATGGCAAGCCCCCCATAATGGGGGAGGCTGTGTTCAGCAGTGGACAATCCGGCTGCTACAGTACAGTACACTCTATTATAGCAAATTAATTCGTAGATATCTACAGATATGCTATTTATTTATGATGGATAATAATTATATTCTCTAGTAGCGGCCCGCACCGGCATCGCGCGGGTATTTAACAAATATTATAAATTTAAACACATTAAAAAGTAGTTATTGTGACCTAACTGTATTAGTTACACAAATGGTACTGCAAACTTTTTTGTAGATATTGATATCCTCTATAAAATTGTAGTACATCACTTAGCTCTATTGTCAATAATTATCGCAGCGTTCTCGATATAACGATTTTTTTGGTATTTTTTTCACGCGTTTTGTTACCTTACCGAAGTATTATTCTATAACTTATATTCATTAGGGATAATGTAGAATTCTAATAGTGAAAGAATTTTTCAAATCAGTCCAGTATTTTTTAAGTTTATTCGTCACATACAACAATACAAATCTTTCCTCTGTATAATATTAGTGTAGATATATAAATCAACGCACTCTGGACACGGTAGATATATGTGATAGTGTGCATGGTATGTCACGTGCGTACGGGCACGCACACATACAAGCCGGGTTTGGTACCACTCTGTGAAGTTAACCTTCTTGACTGGTTTAACTATGGTGTAAGTCAAGTAATTTTTCAAGACTGCCGTATAAATTACCTACACAGTTTGCAGCAATGATGGCCGAGCGGTTATAGCTATGGACTGCCGCGCCGCAGGTCCAGGGTTCGATCCCCACCGCGCCGACTTGAGCTTCACCGCGTGCTGGACAGGCATTTTGCGAATGCCCGCCTGGGTAGCTACCACCCTCAAGTAGAAAATCTGTCACCAAGCACTTAACAGTGTGATCCGGCAGCAGTCCTTGAGGTCCAGAAAAATTACAGGCACATGAGACTTAACAAATGTATGTCTCAATGTGACGAGTGCAGTGGAATTTGTGACATAAATGCAGCTAATATAGGAAGAGGTTAATCCGCTTAACATCAGGTGGGCCTCCTGCTTGTTCCGTCACAATAACAATGTTCGTTATATACGTTCTCTTGCAGTCATCATATACATATGCAATACCTTCATGTTATTGTCACTTATACAGTCTTATTTTGTAGTGTGAAGAAATAAAATTAATTTAGTTATAGTTAATTAGGTATAGTCCAGCGATACCTACCTACCTATATAAACATACATATTCGCTAAACATACATACTTAGCGATCACATAATTATGTTTTCATCCCACCATCTCGGAAAGAGTATTTTTAATCTTCAATATCTGAGTGGAAAAGCCGTTTTTATTCTCTAGAGGATAAAGTAAATTGAATTTAGAACATCGTGTGCACTAAGTTTGTGAATTAAAAAAAACATTAAACCTATTTACTGCTACCTCTATGGTGCCGAATATATCATACAACTTCTTTTTTAATATGTTAAAAACTCAGACTCGGAACCTTCTTGGTGTTCTTTTTTCAATTTGCTTTGTACGCGGTTCTTTACGCGGCATTTTTTCACGTCATTGTTAAACCTTATATTAAAAACAAGAAATTTGAAAACAAGTGAAAAAACTAAAATGAGTGATTCTAGCGACGAGGAAGTTTGTTTAACGCCAACAGAATTGACTGAAACTGTTAATAATGCGCAAATGAGCTTTCCCCCTCAACAATCACGCGAGAAGTATTTAAAACAGTACGATATGTTCAACACGTGGCGACTAGCAAAAGGAGCGCTCGTGATTCAATTTTAGCATCCTTCGCTAGCTCGGTCATCAAAATTGAACACGCGGTTAAAAAGCAACTTTGCACTCTTGTATAACAAATAACTATTTTTTATCTCTCCGGTTGTAACAACGTAGCGTGAAGCCTTAGTACCTAAGCTGTATATAACACCGTGTGACAGGGTCTGAACGACGCAGTGGGCAAGTACACGGAGACGTCGGGCAGGCTCACCTACGTCATCAACAAGCGCGCCAATCCGGACAGAGAATCACTGGTAAGTTGCGTATACTTTTATTTAATCGGCGGTATGCCTATAAAAAAAATACTACGACCGATATACAACACTACAGCTAGTAAAATGAAAACATTTAGACAACCTATAAGTCATTACAGTCTCATAGGCAGTCAAAATGCTCCAGCCCACTACCAGTTGGCACCGTGCCCAGCATGCTGGCAGCATTACCCCGTTGAATTGAAATGCTAACTCAGCGAAATTATCTTTCATCTACCATTTAGGTAATGTAAATATACCAAGATGTGAATAGATTCAGGCGTTACTTTGCGGAAATCCATATTTAATAATAACAAATATTTATCAAATATTTTAAGAAAACATCAAATTAATGTTTTAAACACTTAAAAAATACAAGAATATATCTATATATACAATTCCGCCTAATTTTCCTGCTAAGCCGACGTGACGTCACAAACGCCACGCAGATCGAGAATGCTCGATCGTGCGCTCGCAGAGTCAAGACCTCCTGAGGATGCTTCGTGTAGAAGCGAAAAGCGTCGAAAAATTCTTCCGGTTTGGCTGCGTGGCGTTTGTGACGTCACGTTGGCTTAGCAGGAAAATTAGGCAGAATTGTATATATATATATATTCTTGTATTTTTTAAGTGTTTTATTAAAACATTAATTTGATGTTTTCTTAAAATATTTGATAAATATTTGTTATTATACCTAGATGTATTGTAATAACTTTTTTTTATACCTGATAGGTTAGCCTTTGACCACTATCTCACTTGATGGTAATTGATGATGTGGTCGAAGATGTTGTTCAGGCTAACCTAGAATTACTGGCTCTCAATACTACATATTTTTTATTTCATATTTCATAACTCTTATAATACATATTTTTAACACTTTGTTATTTTTTTTTTTTAAATAGGCTCCAGTTCCTGCTGTTTTCTCGCAGTTGCTTTTCAAATTTTTTTTCCTGAACATGAGAGAAGACTTTATAACTCTTCAATGTTAATTTTGTAATTGTCCTCCAATTTAGTCATGACACGCTAAAATTAAAACAATGATTTTGAATTTATTTCTTAATTTTTTATTACATTGTTATTTTTCTTTTTAGATCATAGACCAATCAACATCTGCATGCAAAGAGGCCGGCGTGCTCCTATCAGGAGTGCAGCAGCTCGCAGAAGCAGTGGGGGGGCGGGAGGGGGAGGAGCTGGACGCGCGGGGAGCACACTTGGCTGAAGCCGCGCAGTCCTTGCTCACAACTGCTCAGGTATACTTATCTTTATTCCATGGGACTTAACAACACCATATCTCACATAACGTGGGCTTTTCATATAGACAAAATTAAAAAAAAAAAACAATCTAAATTCAAAATTGTTTATTGTCAGCTGTGTGTTACATGTTGGTCCAAATTATAAAAGCTTCCTTTTCAGCCGTACAATATTATATAGATCAATATGATACAATAAATTATATTCTAATTAACATAATGTCATGCAATAATTATTATTTAGGTAAAATGTCAAGATTTTTATCATTTAAGAATTGGTCAATGGTATAATAGCCTCGTGGGGTGCCGGGTTAGAATTGCACCTCCCCATATCATCCCATGGGTGTCGTAAGACGCGACTAAGGGAAAAATACTGAAAGGCGGGCAGTAGCGCCTTTTAAAAAATTGACAATTTACATTGCGATCCCCAAGACGCCTGCCAAGCGTGATTATGGCAAATATCCCCTTAATAGGGGAGGATCTGTTCAGCAGTGGACGATGCGGCTGTTACAGTATAGTAGCATTTGTTCAGTAATAGTTTCATTAGATTAGATTGTTACTAAATTTGATAAATGTATTAGCTTTTATAGCATCTGTTAAATTGTTGTATACGACTATCTTACCTGATTGGTTAGTGATGTTGTGGTCTGAAATGTGGTTTAGGTAACCTAGAATTACTGGCTCTCAAGACTGCTGCCGGAACACACTGTTAGATGCTTGGTGAAAGGTGTTCTATTTGGGATGGTAACTTGCCAGTCGGGCAAAATAAATTTTTAACCAAAAAATGTAACCGACTTCGACACCCAAAAGTGTGAAATAACTTGTTGAAGTTGGTACAAGGATAGTTCAAAAGTACCTATTATCACAATATTGTGCATATGGTTCCGACTTTGACAAGTTATTTCACACTTTCGGGTGTCGAAGTCAGTTCCATTTTTGGTTAAATATTCTTTCAATCTTTCTAATGACCCTTGCTACTTACGGGAACAAAATCGGTTAACTCAATCAAAAGTTATGAGCTAACAAGCATAAATATAAAAAAATACAGACGAAGTGAGAACCTCCTCCTTTTTTGGAAGTCGGTTCAAAATGCTTTTTCACCATGACGTGAAGCTCAAACCGGAAGCGTGGATAAAACCACGGACGTGCGGCACGACAGTCCATAGCTATCATCCTTCAGCTATAACTTGAGTTCAAATTGTTGAATTGTCATACTTCCAGCTGACAGCTGCATCAATCTCCGACCCTCGTTGCCAGTCCACCCTCCTGGCCGCCATCGACAAGGTGTCCTCTTCAGGCAAACAGCTGGAGAGCTCGTGGGCGCCGCTGCAGAAGGACCCTAAACGTGAGATGCACGTGCAGGCTCTCCGAGGTGCTCTGAAGCAGCTGGAAGCACAGCTGGATAAGTTGAGAGCTTCCTGCCAGGTGCCGGATGAGGGTATGTGAATAATACGAGATTTGTGATCTTATTCTATAACGAGAATGGTATAGAAAATTAACATCATTTTGAAATTATAATAGAAAAACAAGTTTTTCTCACTGTGACCCGAATGACATCTACAATAACTTATTTTCTTTAGTAAATATTGAGTTTCAAAAAGTTTGTCCAAAAATAAATGGAAAATTGAAGTTTGGTGATTGGGCAACTAGAGGTATCCGAAAAAGTAGAGATTATTTGTTTGATCTGTATCGCAGGAAAAATTTAACATCTTGCAAGCAGTTTCATGATTATGTTAGGAACTATTCAAAAATGTTTAAGTCTGTTTGCTTGTGTGCTAAATCTCTTTTTATTAGAGACAAAATTAGCAAGTCTAAAAATAAAATAAAAACCATTTGGGAGACTATAAATACTGAGACTGGTAAGAATAAACCTAGAGATTCAACATATGTCTTAACTATTAATAAACATCAAATCTCTGATCCAATACAAGTGGCGAATATATTTGAAAACTTTTTTTCTAACTTACCCCTAGAAGCCACTAAATCATTGGATTCTTGTCCCAATATAGCAGAAGCCCTATTAAAATATAATTTTCCCTGCAAAACACCGGACTTCTCTTTCAGATACACGACAAACTTGGAAATTATAAAGACATTCAAAAGTTTAAACATAAAGAGTACTGAAGACTTGTGGGGTATGTCAGTTAAAGTGGCAGAGTCTATTATTTGCATTATTGCACCATACTTAGTAACAATATTCAATCTTTGTGTTGATAGAGGAAGTTTCCCCGACTTAATGAAACTAAGTAAAATCACTCCAATTTTGAAGTCGGGGGCTGCATCTGACCCTTGCAATTATAGACCTATTTCCATCTTACCCGTTCTGAGTAAAGTATTCGAAAAAATTATGCTCAAACAACTTTTATCTCATTTTAATGAGCATAATATATTGAATGAGAATCAGTTTGGTTTCACTAAGAGCAGATCGACAACAGATGCAGGTGTTCAATTGATGTCTCATATACTTGAAGCCTGGGAGAGTTCACATGATGCTATTGGCGTATTTTGTGATCTTTCCAAGGCATTCGACTGTGTAGAACACTGCACTCTGATTCGTAAGCTTTCACACTATGGTGTTCGTGGAAAAGCTTTGAATCTAATAGAGTCATATCTGTCTGACAGGCTACAGATGGTTGGAATAAATGGCAATACTTCTTCCGGGTCTTTCGTAAAAATAGGTGTACCGCAGGGATCAATTTTGGGACCTTTTCTGTTCCTAGCGTATATTAATGATCTGCCTTGCATGGTCAAAGATTTCTGTGATATTGTTTTATTCGCGGATGATACCTCTCTGATTTTTAAAGTAGATAGGAAAGATAGTGAACTCATTCATGTAAATAATGTGTTATCTATGATCTCTGGATGGTTCGCCGCTAATAATCTTCTGTTAAATTCAAAAAAGACCAAATGTTTAAAGTTTTCATTACCAAATGTTCCTTATGTTGAACCAAACATTAAGCTTGGCCTAGATAAACTCTCTATTGACAAAGCGACAGTCTTTCTGGGAATCAAAATGGATTCAACTTTACAGTGGGATCCACATATACATGATCTAGCCGGAAGACTTAGTTCTGCTGCATATGCAGTTTGTAAGATAAGACAGTTAACAGATGTAGCTACTGCACGGCTAGTTTATTTCGCATACTTCCACAGTATTATGTCGTATGGTGTATTGCTGTGGGGAGCTGCTGCTGAGATAGAGACAATCTTTATCTTACAAAAGCGTGCAATTCGAGCCATATATGAAATGGATCCTAGGGAATCTCTAAGGGATCTTTTTAAAGAAATTGATATATTAACTTTACCGAGTCTGTATATATTTGAAAATATTATGTATGTTCGGAAAAATTTGAGTAAATTTAAATTAAACAGTGACAACCATCATTACAACACTAGGAATAAATATAAATTAACGGTACCATGTTTTAGATTAGCAAAGACAAATAAAAGGTCCTTTTTAGGTAATTGTGTGCGGTTTTATAATAAAATTCCCGAACATATTACAATGCTCACAGAAGGAAAATTCAAATTGCACGTGAAAAATATTTTGATGAAGAAATCCTACTACACAGTTTGTGATTACTTAAACGACAAAAATGCTTGGAAAATTCTACCTCTGCCAAGCCATCACATGTCTCCTACGTAATTTAAACAAATATTGTAATAATTGTATTATATTGTTTATAACACATTATAAAAAGACGTTTAAAAGAATGGCCCCGAGTTTCTTGCCCGTTCTTCTCGCAGTGGCTCTATAAACTTTTTTTGCTGAACGTGGCAGTACAATGTAGAATATTTCAATATTAAAATTTGTAATTGACCTTCATAAGAGCGTCGTAGACGCCTAAATTGAATAAATGATTTTGAATTTGAATTTGAATTGAAATTGGAACTCCATAATTTGCTACGTTTTCTAAGAAAAAATACGAAATTACGTTCGTCTCCATGGAATGATCTAAGATGTCCCCTGTTTATTGTGTTATTGTTGAAGCTTCTTGCCGGCTGTAGGGGCACCTATACCTTAAAAGTTCTGACCACTCCAGAATACCTGTGTGTCCTTCACACCAGTGTTTCGCGTTCACAGCTCGAGATACTGTGGGTCTTAAATTTTTTTTTTTTTTGATAATGCATTCTTTATCAATTTATTGCCATAATCACCACGCTTGTATTGGGGGCTGTAGTTCTTCAGAAGGCGCTATGTTTCCCGAACGAAGCCCTAAAAAGGCCATTCTTACATACAACAAGATTAAAAGACGTTTAAGTATTTTAATCTTGTTGTATGTATATTATAAAAACAATCCTATTTGCATTTGGTTTTGTTATAGAATTTGAGACTGCAGAGGAATGCCAACATTCGCACGTTCAAGGCGTTGAAGATCCTCAACAGAAGCAGCAGAAACTGCACTTCATTAACTCAATGAATGGGACTAAAGAAAAATTGGACGCAGCGCACAAAGAACTGTATAAGGTTAGTTCTTTACGTTCCATCTTCGGCCATGTGTCGTCATTTACCATCGAGCGCCAGGTAATGGGTTTTTTTTTGTTATTGTGACGGAACAAGCTCGAGGCCCACCTGATGTTAAGCGGACTAACCTCTGCCTATAACAGATGCTGCCTTGAGACATATTTATTCAATCTCATGTGCCTGCAATTTCACTGGCTCTCAAGGACTGCTGCCGGAACACACCGTTAGGTGCTTGGCGACAGAGTTTCTACTTGAGAGTGGTCGCTAGCCAGGCGGGCATTCGCGAAATGCCCTTCCACCATGCGGTGAAGCTCAAGCCCGCGGCGGGATTCGAACCATGGATCTGCTGCGCGGCAGTCCATAGCTAATGCCACTGGACGTCACTGCTTCAAAATGTCAATGCTTCGGCACTCTTAATGTTATTGTGACGGAACAAGCTCGAGGCCCACCTGATGTTAAGCGGACTAACCTCTGCCTATAATAGATGCTTTTCAATTGCTGTAATTTCACTGGCTCTCAAGGACTGCTGCCGGACTACTTATTAGGGAACGGCTAGGGCTTGCGTTATATTTACCGGAAAGATTCCGATCAGTTTCATACTGATTTGAATTCCTACGTCTGGGAGTTACGATTACGCGAAGCGACGAGCGCGGGCCTCAGCGCGTAACTGGAGAGTTAATTATTACTAGCCGAGTTACGCGCTGAGCCCCGCGCTCGTCGCTTCGCGTAATCGTGACTCCCTGACGAAGGATTTCATACACATACTTCAGAAATATATAAACGCTAGCCGTTTCCTTATATATTTCTGTTGTTGTTTATATATATTCTATTTAATTTTCTAGCCAATAGCGTGTATAGAGGGATCAGACGTAGAGAAGGTCCAGGACCGTTTGTCACAGAGGTTGGGACAACTGAATGCTGCCATCGCCGCATTGCTCGCTGCCACAGCAGGTCAGTCCCTTAACAATACTCAACAATCTGAAGAAAGTGAGCATTTTAAGCGATTCAATATTTTTTGTTACGTCAGATTATAAACGGAGTACTTGCCAAAAGCTTACACGATTGATATAAATTATTTGCTTACAAGTTTGATCATTTGTCCCTTTTACAGACCGTGAGAAACCAGACTACGCAGCGGCAGAGAATGCAGCTGCGACTATTGCAGAGCTTATGCCACTGGTTGTACAAGGTAAGCGCTTCGTGGAATGTCTTTTCTTCAACTGCTGTTTCCATTTACGGGATACCTCGTCTCTTTCACGCTGTAAAATAATAAAAAAAACTGTGAAGCTGTTCTTTTCGCATAACATTCTGATTCTGGACTGCCGTGCCACAGGTTCAATCCTCACCACCAGCTTCAGCTTTTCCTGGTGGAAAGAATTTAGCGATTGCTTGTCTGGTTAGCTACCGCCCAATCACCTAGCGGTGTGTTCCGGCAGCAGTCCTTGAGAGCCAATAATTAACCTAGTACGTTTACCATCCTCGAACACATCATCACTTACCACCAGGTGAGAGAATAGTACTATCAGCTCTAAAAAACCAATGAAAGCTGGCGTTAGCTGCGTTTAATGTACAATTCTTATCCAAAAAAAAGCCTCTCCACACATAGACTTCTCCTTATTCAGTTGATGACAAATTCGACATTTACAGATACAAAGACAGTGGGTGCAAGTAAAGATGAAGTGTCCCGCGCCGCCATGTTGGCAGAAATCAAGGCGCTTTGTGATACCACTGAGGGTATCTGCGCCAGCTCCTATGCTGCTGATCCTCAGGTAAATAAGTGTTTTTTTGGTTGTTACCGATTTTAAAAAAAAAGCTAAGCGCTACTAGATATTTGTCCTTTTTAAGTTTAATTTAAGCTAATTTCAATCTCTACATCTACACTAACCTTATAAAGAGGAAATATATTATTTTTGTATGTAACGAATAAACTAAAAAATCGGCCAAGTGCGAGTCCGACTCGCACTTGGCCAACTATTTGTATTTGTTGTTATAGCGGCAACAGAAATACATCATCTGCGAAAATTTTAACTGTCTAGCTATCACCGTTCTTGAGATGCAGCCTGGTGACAGACGGACGGACGGACGGACGAAACCCTAAAAACTACTGGACCTATTTGAAAAATTCTTTCACCATTAGAATCATTATCCCTAATGAACATAAGCTATAGCTTTAATGTTCTATAGAATATTTACAAAAATATGAAATTTATTTTTGAAATTATTGTAAAATTCCAGTGTGAAGCCGGGCCGCTACTTTTAATATAAAGTAGCGGCTAATAATAAACATTAAATAAAAATACGACATCCATCATTGAAAAGTATAAAGTACGCAATTCCGTTAACTTGGATGATATATATTTTCAAGTTATTATAGTGTCTATTCTATAGCAATTCTAATGGAAAGATTCAGGCGTTTCTTTACGGATATCCATATTTGTTAATAGCAAATATTTTAAGTAAACATTAAACTAATATTTTAGAAAAACAAGTTAAAAAGAATAAAAAGTAAATCTAGTGACAATTCCGCCTAATTTTCCATGCCGACGTGACGTTATAAACGCCACGAAGCCAAACTGGAAGAATTTTCGACGCGTTCCGTTTCTAAACGAAGCATCCTCAGAAGGTCACCCTTCGCACAATCGAGAAACGTGAGTAATCCTTAAAAAACATCAAATATAGATAATTCTTGTTGATTCGAAACCATTATGATTTGAAAACTAAATTGCTGAACCGATTTTAGTAAAATTTCTATTAGACCTATCTGAAGGTGTATTCTTTCAGTTAAAAAATATTTTTCCAAATTGGACTTTGATCAAGGAAAAGAGTTCTGAGGTAACAAACTCAAAAATCCTTTTTGAATTCGGTTAAAAAGCCTTTATTATTTCTACTTATTAGACACAAAGCATTAATTAAAAAACTTCTCTTGTGTTATCTTAGTTATTCCTAATTATCAGAATCTAGATCTCCTGTACCTACACATCGCCCTGCGTTTCTTTAGCTAGTTCCTCATTCTTGCCCGCATTTTTTTGTCTCCCGTCTTCTTATGGAATCCGTTTCTTCTCGTTTGGTCCGGTTATTCCCAGTAGTATTCCAATTCATAGCTGATATTCTAGTGGGAAGTAAAATCCATTTTCTAATCTGTACAAGTGTCCCGTCCACTTTCACTTTAAATTTCTACTAGGTCTATTATTGTTTGTTTATTTTCTTTACAATTTTTCTATCGGATACTTTCAGTCTAAACGTTAACTACTATTCTCCATCAAGTTTCTTACAGCATATTTCTAGTCACCAGAGTATTATGGTTCCAAAGGAAGACCAGCGCTGGCTAACAACCAGGTTTACGCTGATTTGGGACCAATTTCTGTGCACTTTACTATGTAGTTGTAATTTTTAATTAACCATTTTAGTTCCACCTCATTGTTTGTGTCATAAATAAAGCATTTTTGTTTCTTTCTTCTTTCTTTATTTAATTCATCTACGAGTAGATACTACATATAAGTGATCTTGCCACTCTCAAAGGCAGTTCTTTCTAGATTATTAGAGTATACTGCCCACCTAAGTGATCAAATATTAATATATATTGTTTTACTCTATTGTGCATTATCATTTACACCCACACTAAGACGTACTGTATGTACAAACTAGGCCTACCCGTACAAATCCCGCATCAATAATTAACTGTGCAGTGGCGCCCTTCCGTGAGTGAACAAGTCTATAATGATAACAAATATTTTTAAAAGTATTTTAAGAAAACATAAAATAATATTTTAATAAAACACTTTAAAAAGTATACAAATATATATCTAGTGACGATTCCGCCTAATTTAACTGTTAAGCCAAAGTGTTATATTAAAATATTATTTTATGTTTTCTTAAAGTACTTTTAAAAATATTTGTTATTGTTAAATATGATTTCCGCAAAGTAACGCCTGATTCTATTCACTACCTTAAGTCTACAATGGTACCTGTTCACAAAGTGATATAGGTATCATTATAAGTACAATACGTAGTTCTTTGTTCAATACTTGAACTAAGTTATGTAAGTTAGGTGCGAGTGCAGAGTTTAAAGCACGAGCTAGCGATGATTGGTACAGATTTTAATCATGGGTGTAGCATTTCTATTATATTCTACTGAGTACAGAGAGGAATATTAAGATATAAGACCTAAAAAAATTTGCTCTCGTGTGAAACCAAAACCTTTTTAATTCTACCAGCGTGAAAATTAGCTTCCCGCCATTTCGCCATTTTTTTTAATATAAATTTTATGAAAATAGAAAACGTTCGGAAAATTTACTGCATCATCTTTTTACCAAAAACAAAGTATGACATTTCTGAAGTAAGTGATATCGATTCTTACTATAATTTATGAACGTAAAAATAAAAAAGTGCAATTTATGTTTTTAATTAAAATAAATACAATTAAACATTTCTGCTCATAGGTACTTAATTTTTATATATTTTCCAATGCCAATTTATTCTATCGATTAATGTTTGAAATTGTAATCAGTTTTCCTTACAGAAAACTCGAATTTGATGTGATTTTTTGAACACAAACAGGCCTGATGGGCATTGTGAAAAACACATTTTGTTTTATCTTTGGGTTTAGTTTTAATCAAATAACTATAAGTATTTTTCTGCTGCTTGTCAGGAACTGAACGATGCTGTGAAGAAGTTTGCTGACGTGTCAGACAAACTTGTGTTCGTGGTCAGACCTCGGGCAAACACACAAAAGGAAAAACAGGCAAGTTTGCATCACTTCGGAATTCATTAAATGCAATGCTTTGATTATTCAAGTCACTTCAGACTTTTAACAACAATACAAATATGTATTTAGTTAGTACCCATATGTGCGTATGAAATAGTTACTATTAATAGCTTACTAAGAGTCACACTTTTTCACAATCTGTATAGGTACGTAGTAATTCCACATATAAATGCATTTTTTTCCAAATAGAGCGCTCTAATCAGGAGCCTCTAACAAGAATGCAATAAAGTCATTTGGTGTCAAAACATATATGTATATATTTATGTAAATTTTCATCATAAGGCAGGGATTTATATTGGAAAAAATATGGAACATATTCATTTTATCTCATGATGTACCCTACCTTATTCTACCTGTGGTAGGCTATAACGAACTGTAGGCCAGGAGAGAGCTCTCTCACGTTTCTCATATATTTAAAGTGCTGCGTAAACAATGCTGATGTTCTATTTTTATAGAATAGATAAGCATTAGAATGAGACTATATTATATCCTCCTTTTATATTAGTAGTATGTTTAGGTGTGTTCTGTGAGGCCAAGTAGGTTTTCAAAATATATGCAAATAACCAATACACACACGTTTAATTAAATCCCATCCTACATCTGATATAGTTGCGTTCAATTCACACATAAATTTATATAGCGTTGCGTTAATATATAAGTTGAATCATAATCTAAGGCATATTTTCAGATTGTGGACCTTGTATCTGCGGCATGTGGTGAAGCATCACAGCTGCTATCAGGCGTGCAGCAGCTGGCGGAGGCAGTGGGGGGCGCGCGGGGGGAGGCGCTGGACGCGCAGGGAGGGAGAGTGGCTGATGCTGCGCAGGGGCTGCAACACGCTGCGCAGGTATATCGCTCACATTTAGTACACACTGGTAAACTTTAGTAAAATGGTCAAAGACACCAGACTTAAATTGTATATCACTTTAAGGTTTATTAATATTATTAAATCCTATTTAACACTTATTTTCTTAAAAACTATTTGTTTCGTCATTCATTAGTTTATGTGTAAATTTTCAACTTTGCTACTAAGTGGGAGTACTGAAATATTTTAGTTTGTTTATTGTCTTCACAGATAACAGCCTCATCCATATCCTCGCCACAGTGTCGAGAGCAGTTGGTTTGTTCAGTAGATAAACTATCTGATGCGAACCAACAACTGTCCGGCTCTCTGTCTCCGCTGCAGGACGAGCCGACGCACAAGCGACAAGTACAAGCGCTGCAACAAGCGCAGCAACAGCTCGAGGCGCAGCTAACAGAGATACGGAAAGCTTGCGAAGTATCTGGTATGTCTATTAGTTTGCCCGTTCTTTAACTGCCAGATATTTAATCTGGCATTATGGATTTTATACTTGTTGAAAAATGGTTTCTTTTATGATACAATAACATCAATCATTTTAACGAAATACTTTAGAATTAACTCTCTAAAATATGATCCCTAGAGTACTTCTATCAAACTGTATCTTGTATCCTTCTTCTATCAAAATGTACCATAAGCAGTAAATAATTCGTTATACGGGTTGATAATGAGATTACTTTGATTTCAGATGTTGATGGTCCTCAAAATCGTGTTCATGAACAGAACAAACAGCAGTTCATCAAAACAATGCAAGGGGCCAAGGGAAAACTGGCAGATGCACAAAAAGAACTTAACAAGGTTAACCATGAACGATTTAATTTTAGAAAATATCAGGTTCTGGTTTCTTTATTAAAGAACATATATCATGGCATCTTAAATTTTTTAAGTTCCTGGAAATTCACTTCACAAAATGGTGAAATTGGTATTCAAATGCCCGAAATAGAAGTTTGTCTATTCTAAACGCATATTAACCTTTTCACCTATCTTTTTTTTGAAACTTGTGACTTGTCTACATTCGTGTTAAGTTAGTGTTAAAAATAATGCCGAAACAATATAAATAATCAAAAGATTTAGGTATTTTTTTCAGTGCTAGAAAGTGTATTAGTGCTAATAAATTATAAAAAATTCAATTAGAATATATTTAATCTCTAAAGCTGTAAAATATTACATATCATAAAAAAATATTTACCTCAATTTACTCGGAAGTTTGTAAACCGATTTGTGTGATTTTTACAAGTAAAAGATTACTTATCATGTTATCATATACATTTAATATACTTTAGTGATGTCAAGTTATTCGGTAAAGAGATTATGCCTAAACTATTTTGACACTAAAATTACTAATCTAAGTCAAAATCGTATTTTAACCACTCTAGTGAAAAAAAACCACAGCAAACATATTATATTAATCGAGATCTTCCAGCGAGTAATAACCAATAATTCTCTGAAGTCAGGGCCATTTACGTGTAATGGATGTCTAAAATAAAGGATTGAAATAAATATGCACCACGCACCAACTTTCAACCACCATTGGCATTCAAATACTGCCAAAAAATCATGAACAAGTTGTTATAAACACGATGCAGCGTCAACAGAATAGTGAAGCCCTCCACTTACTATCACTTGCAGGTTGACAGTGAAACGAGCGACTAAGTATTGCTGAAGTTTAGAAACTTAATTTACCAGTCTACACCGATAATACAACCAAAATATCGAAAGTGATTAAACCGACAACGATAAAAACATATCCGTGAAAGATATAGCAGCGGTATTAAAACAAACGGATGGATGCAAGCCGCCGGGTTTACATGACCTGACTATAGAACAAATAAGAGAAGATGGTGTACCTAGGTGTTCAGCACGCATTATCGGTTGCCATTGACCAGTGGCTCTCATTAATACGGTCATCATACTTATATACAAGAACCGTAGAAATAATATATTATCTAGTGCTAACAATTATAGGCCTATAACACTCGCGAATATAATTGCCCGGCTACTGGAGAAGGTGGTGCACAATTACGCCGCAGCGTTTATAAAATCATTGACAATTACCAATTGCCAATACGGATTTAAATGGCATGCATTCACCAGCACTGCAATCTACGTTTTCAAGCATAATATGATCGGATACTACAAAAATAGCAAGGACAAATTGTAAGAACACGTTAATCGCAAAGTGAATGATTTCCAACTTGAAGCTGATCGAGCTTGCCTTCGCAAAATGCACTGCCACCTTGCAAATGCCCTACTACCATGCCCACCTACCCGATGTGATTTGAGTATCGACTCTAGAGAGCTACTGTGGTGACGAAAATAGAAGCCTTTACACCTCCGCAAGTTATTATATTTATGGTATAGGAAACTATCTAAGATGAATCAAAAATAACATATTAAATCATTATTTTATCAAAATGTTTCTGTTTACTAGCCCACAAAGCCTGTAAAGGGATCCGGCGTTGGCGCAGTTCAAGATAGACTTTCACAAAGATTAGGACAATTGAACGCTGCTATTGCCGCGCTGCTCGCCGCCGCTGCTGGTAAGTCTCAATAATACAAAGTCTCAATAAGAAAAAAGTGAGCGCGTAGTTGGTAGATTACTTATTCATCCGTTGGTCGCATTATGGGTTCATACTCGCGATAAGAGTCTAAAAATGACGCATTAATATGTTTATAAATAATGTAAAAATATTATCATATTAATGTAATGTTTATTTATTTAATGTATTTCTATTTATGTTTAGATCGAGAAAATCCCGATTACGCAGCTGCGGAAAAAGCAGCTTCAACTATTGCAGAACTAATGCCACATGTTATACAAGGTAGGTAATTCTCTCATGAAACAATTTGTTAAAAGATGATAAGAGTCAATTAAATTATTCATTTCTTCTGTTATCTAGTGGCTATACATCCGCTTTTCTGCGCATTGCTGGTTGCAGTCTCGGCACCCTCGCTTCGCTCGCTTGACTCGCGCTTTGTTGTAGTCCCGGTCATACATGCCCCTCCTTGCTCAGCTCGACGCACACATAGATATGCCTTTGCCCTTATACACATAAGTTTAATCACCAGCTATAACTGGCCACACCTAGTTATAGCCGGCTAAAACTGGGTACTTTGGATAATAGCCATAACATTGTGAAAATTAGTTCTTGATATTTACGTGCGTTATATTTTAACGAGTACGATAATTTCAATCAAATATTTTTATTAAAATGTACCAATTGACGTATGTCAAAAAAGGTACGGTTTTTATAATTTACGTAAAGTAATATGTAATAGAGTGATAAGTACTTATTTTATAAATATATGTTCTCTCACTTTCCAGACACAAAGACAGTAAGTGCCGGCAAAGACGAAAAAGCCCGCGCCGCCATGTTGGCAGAAATCAAAGAGCTGTGTGCTGCTAGCGAGGGCATCTATGCCAGTTCTTATGGCAATAACCCACAGGTATTTTTTTATAACAACCATAATTTTCGAACCCAATGATTTAAACCCGCGTAGATTAGTTTCTCTATTCAGTTGCGTAGAACAGTTTCTTCTCTGACGTTAGCTTGATGTGATTTTTTCATGCCAGCCTTTTTGCAGGAATCCTCATTAGGGTGAGTAACTAACAGGTATTTCTTTTTTATGTTAAGAAGTAATGTACGGACATATCGCCACCTGATGGTAAGCGTCACGCTTACCATCAGGAAGCCATTCCAGTTGTACTGCCACTTTTCTCCTTTTCGTGGACATTGCACTTTGCTCGTCAATACGAGACATTATTTCTGACGTGCTTTAGGATTCATGTAAGTGATTGTGCTCATTATAGTGCACTTCATGCCTAAAAGGTCGTGTTTGTACACAACTGTTTCGAGGCAGAATATCTGACACTGCGTGAGGACCACCGCGATACGGACTCTTGCTAAAGAGATAAGTCTATCTGGTATAGTTAGTTTACACAACAGTCGGTAGTTATGCCTGCTAGGAGTAACGTTTATGTCGGCCAAAAATACTACAATAATAGCTCTCATCTCTTGTATTGTATTCTATTCTAACCCTCGATGCAAATGGAGGGGTGATTTAAGTCTAGCGTGTGTATCTGTTTCTTTGCCTGTTCTAGCTCCAAAAAGAATGAACCCATATTAGTTAATTTACTTTTTGTTTAAAATGGTGACTTGATTGACTGTGTTTATAGCCATGAACATCTGTTCAAAATCTGGAGATCATTAGCATTCGTAGTTGATGTAAGAATGTAAGCAATTTCCACAGGTCTGATCGATTTGAAATTTGATATCCTGTTACTTCAATAATATAGCAAGTATATGGTAAAATTTACGCTGGTGCTTTAAAAACGGCGGTCGAGCCTTGGTCAGCCAAGTACCTACTGCAAATTTAACTTGTGTTACTATTTGACAATTTAAAAATCTTAAATTCTTTGGGTCTTAGAATGCACACCTCTTTCGTTAACCAGATGATACAGAAATACATGAAATCGGCATTATAATTTTATACTGGTTGTCAGGAGCTCAACGATGCGGTGTCAAAATTTGCAGACGCGTCAGGAAAACTGGCGTACGTAATCAGTCCTCGAGCAAACGTGCAAAAGGAAGAACAGGCAAGTGTCTATAATTTATTATTTGATAACCTTCTCTTCAAACTTATTTTTTTCAGTAATATTTTTTATTAATGTTCTAAAGAACCTTGTGTTTGACCACGAACTTACCGGATTTTTTAATGACAATGCAGTAGTAAACGCTTGTCCAGAAAGAAATATTCTGTTGCCAGGCGCCTACTTACCAAATTGTCTACTTCTCTGTGTGACTACTTCCTGAGCTGATACTTCGCAGCTAGCCCTCATAGTAAACAGTCTAATCTCATTGAGCTTACTTCTTAAGTGTTTAGGTACTTTACCGCTTTTGAAACAATAAATATAGTACTGTTAGTGGCAAAGTGATTATCTCTAATATGGCAAAAATTTAAGGTCCGCGATAGTGTGATATTATCAGGTGATGCCTATGACCTACATTGAGTACGTAGTATTATTATATGTTCTATGGTTGAGTTCAAACTTTGTAGCTATTATGATTTGGAAGTTAAGATAGGACATTGGTTAATAAATATAGGAGAAACGGATTTTTATATAAAACAAGCTCTATTTCACTTCTATCAACTAAAAATATAAATATGGTTTTTAAATGCATGTTGCCCAACACATAGGAAACGCCAATTGACTATCAATGAAAGCCTAACTTTTGAGTTAGCTTAACATTTCGATTTCGAAATGAGACGGAGTATATTCTATCCTTTGAGGAAACAACGCAATGCTTTAAAGACACCTAGATTATACGATGTCAAGAAACACAGATTCATGCAATGCATTCTACTGCGGCTGTCGTTTGATGATTGAAGCAGAATTTTCTTACCGTCTTCTTCTTTACTGTCCAGTAAAGAGATTTTAAATTTGGAATCTCCTACTGTCCAGTGAGTAAGTATGTAATTTACTTACTGGACAGTAGGTCATCCTCTTTAGATCTGCTCAGAAAAAAAAAACATAATACCAGACATATATTAAAGTTTAGCCATTATATCATGGTTTTGGTTTGACATTTTATGAGATAGATATATTTTTGGAGCACCAATCAGCCATTTTATAGTCTGTGACACTTAACGTCGACGCGACGCAGAAAAAGTATGCACGTTGCGTTTTGTACTTAGTAATGTTGTAGAAATATAGTGTGGGATTTCATGTTTGTATTTAGTACTTTCAGTTTATAAATCATGTTTCATTTTTGATTAAAGCATTATACAAGCCTCAACCAGTAAGAAAGCCACCCTGGCCTCGTATATAACCGGACCTCACCTGCAGTTTGGTCCGTTTAACTTATACTTGGCCCGGAAGGATTACTAACTGGAATCTGCACTAATGCACTATAACCGTATACATTTCGAGGACACTCAAAGATATATGTACGGTAAAATATCTACTAACGAGTGACTCTTCCCCTGTGCTCGAGGTTTCGAAGTCTTTTCCCAACAAGTGAGTCATTGACTTCACTCGTTTTCCAATTAACGCCTCAAATTGGTATAAAGCTGAGACATCCCAAGGATTTTAATGATACTCCATGCAGATCATATTTATGCGTTATTCATCACTTGTTTCCATGCTAAGCACGGGTTATTAGCAGTCCTCCGATTGGCAGGAGGATTGGGAATATTTACCACCTCAGCTTTGTAACAATATACAGCTTCTTGGCCACCAACCGAGTCTTAGACTCGATTTTTGTTTTGTTTAATTTCTTTAATGACCAGAATAATTATATAAGTTGTACAATGCTAGTGTATTTTTAATCCTAGAACGACAACATTATGTACAATTAACTCTGCTTTTCAAGTTGAACACTTATACAAAACTTACACCAACTGAGCCTTAGATTCGACTGCGGCAGTCCGTTATCGGTACGGATTCATCTCAAAAAGTAGGGTAAGGTCAAATTTACTACGTTTCTTAGAAAAAAGATATACGTAGGTTATTGCAGAATTGAAATTGACCAAATTCGCATCACCCCATCTGACACTGTTAGCAGGGACCAGCTCATAAGTTTAAAAATGGTCTCCCTATCCAAGCGTATTTGACCTTTACTATAGTACTAGTAGTAACTAGTATTGGACGTTTTGCTCTCTACTACCGTATAGTGTTAAGTCCTGACTCCTGTGGAACACCGACATTAAATGGTAACTGTTCAGATGAGCAGCCTTTAACGGCTCCTCTAATTGATAATTATTTCAACAATCTCGCATTCAAAACACAAAAACCAGTCAGCAGATCACATATAGGAAGCTTGCTTATAGGTAAAATAAAAAGTAGATAAACGGAATTTTGTATTTTACTTTGTGCCTCATCATCACTCTTTTTTTTCTTATTATTATCTTTATATTATTCTCTCTTACGTATTAAGCCTAATCATCAGTCTATATAAAAGATTTAAGAAGTTGGTTTTTGTCCAGATCATGGACCTCTCAGCGGCTATATGTGGAGAGACTTCTGCACTGCTATCAGGTGTGCAGCAGTTAGCGGAAGAGGTAGGAGGTGCGCAGGGGGAGGCGCTGGACGTGCGGGGAGGGAAGGTGGCTGATGCTGCACAGGGGCTGCTGCACGCGGCGCAGGTATGGTATTGACAGGTTCTTGTCTGTTTGAGGAAGAACATTTATAATATGCGTAGACAACGAAATTTATACTTACTTTTATAAACAATGATTTGTGGACACATAATGGTACTGATTTAGATTGATAGACTAATTCACAGTCCTCGTTTTTGATGCTAAATGTCACAGTGCATACAAAAAAATACTACAAACACGAATATACAAATACCAAATCCCTGCAATGTTTGTCAACTTTATTTGAACTCGCAGTGTACCAACCGCATAAATCTAGTGCTGCCAGCTCTGTAAAATACTCACTCTAACTTGTTTGATGGCCAAACGTGATGTGGCGCAGTGTGTTTTCACACTACGATATATATTCTAAGTAATATACCTAGTACGAAATACCACGTTCGAAAGTTTCCGCGTATCCTAGCTTCCTTGGGTTCTTAAGGATGAAATGAGAATACGAATTGAGATGTAGAAGATGTATTGATTTTAGTTACGAGTACAAGGAGAATTAGCCCTATCAATCTCTCAAAGTCTAATCTCTTCTTCTCACAGATAACAGCCCCATCTATATCCTCGCCACAGTGTCAAGAGCAGTTGGTTTGTTCAGTAGATAAACTATCTGCTGCGAACCAACAACTGTCCGGCTCTCTGTCTCCGCTGCAGGACGAGCCGACGCACAAGCGACAAGTACAAGCGCTGCAACAAGCGCAGCAACAGCTCGAGGCGCAGCTAGCACAGTTACGGAAAGCTTGCGAAACATCTGGTATGGAAACGTTCAACATGCTACTGCATTAAATTAATTTGAATTCGTGTTTATTTAAAGTAAATATTTTTAGCAGTTGAGGATTCTCCTGTTCGTGAGCCAAATAAACTGCAGTTCATCAAAACAGCGCAAGAAGCTAAGAAAAGATTGGCAGATGCTCAAAAAGAACTCAGCAAGGTCAGTATTCTTTATTGCAAGTCTTTTACGGAAAAAAATGCATGCGTTAGAAATAAAAAAAAACCCGCTTATGTTCCCATTCTTTTTCGACCCTTATACTACAAATAGTATTGGTACAAAATGTTTTCTCTCGTACAATCTTTGTACGAGAGAAAACATTTTCCAATCCACTATGTAAACTGACGAAAATACTCAAAAATGACTACTTCAGTAAAAAACATCAACATAAAATACGATTATGTGATTTATTTACAAAATCTTCCCCAAAAAAGGCATAAAAATAAAATAACATATACATTTATTAAATATTAATAATTACAAATGCCTTTGTATAGTATTCATAGATCTATTTATAGAAATAGTGTCACTTAGCACGATATAAGGACTCTAACGATTCCCCGAACATTCCAAGGACCAAAAAATATGACACTACATTTGGGCAGTCACGTAAAAAGTAGAAGAATAAGAAGAATAATTTATTATCAACACAATTAACGACAGTCACAACATATTATGAAATAATTTCAATCAAAAGTTGTTTATGTGTTTGCCACTGCACCGACGAACCAAAGTGGGCTTATAGTATTTTTTATACTCGCTTATCTGGCATTATAGATAATATCATAAAATGTTTTCATATATTTTTTTGTTTACTAGCCCACAAAGCCTGTAAAGGGATCCGACGTTGGCGCAGTACAAGATAGACTTTCACAAAGATTAGGACAACTGAACGCTGCTATTGCCGCTCTACTCGCAGCTACTGCTGGTAAGGTTCAATAATACAAATATAAATCGAGACAAAATACAAAGAAAAGATAGGGATATGATGTTTTGAATAGATATGTATGCTATATTAACATGTTAAAGAGGGGGTCATAATATGTACTGGTTATATAATATCTGTATAAGTCGATGATTTTTACAGCTGATAGTACCTACGCTTTTGACCATAATCTGTTTGTACATGAAGATGTAGTTAAGGGTGGTAAATAGGCTTATATAGAAATGGAACTGGCTCTCGCGACACTGGCTCAAACAGATTATTAGATGCCTGGCAACAGATTTTGTACTTGAAGATTGGTTGTTAGGCAAGCGGGAATATGACAAATTCTCTACAACATGCAAATCCGCTGAGATTTTCTTTTTAACAAGAATTGGGTTTGGTAGAGCCATCACGAGTCATTCATATTGTTAATATTTTCATATATACAAATGTTTAGAGTACAACGATTTGCACTTCGAATGGGAATCAAATTCACATCCCCCAATTTTACGCACCAGGTGCCTTCTCATACAATAAAATCGGGAGACGTGGGTTTGACTTGAGTTGAGAAATCCATATTTAATAATAACAAATATTTAAAAAAAAAACATCTCAAATTATTAGTTTTCTAGTAAGTCACAAATGCCACGCCATTGTACTCAAAAAAATGTGACGATGTGATTATTGCTTAGCACGCGATAGTGCTTGTAATTATATTTAGTAATGTTAATATTTTTCAGATCGTGAAACTCCGGATTATATAGCAGCGGAAAAAGCAGCGTCAACTATCGCAGAACTAATGCCACATGTTATACAAGGTGACTCATTTAAAATAATAAAATAAAATAGCCATTTATTGCCTTAATACACAGAAAAAAATACAATTTAAGAGAATTAACAAACACACAAAAAAACATAACGCAAAAGGAGTATGCTCAGCATTGTGCAGTGCATACGTTAAGTACTAACGTGCGCTGCGCTGTTTTTCAGCATATACCTGCTCGGACATTTTATGGCCGACTTTAAAAAAAAAGGGCACAGGCCAGCCCGATTTGAGAATAAACTCTTTATTCATATTGATAAACCATTCGGCTAATTATAGCCTGTGCAAAAAAACTATTGAAAAATTAATACACAATTTTGCACAGCAAATAACTTAATACAGTTCTAGGAAACAATTTTATCCGAATCAACGAGTATGTTGTGAAATCGAGTTCGAAGTTAAATACTTAATAGTAGTTTATGCAACTGTCATATAATAGAGGGTATTAAAACATGAATGTAGTTTTTTGAAACGAGCCGCAGGCGAGTTTCAAAATAAGATTACACGAGTGTTTTAATACCTACTTATATGCAGTTGCATACACTACTTTATTTAATCTCATGGCTATATTAAATATTTTTTACCTGTATTTCAACGCTTTTCTTGATTTTTCTGGCAAAAAACTATTCGTCAGTTTCGTAGCTGTTTCTAGAATGTCAGGTGGAGTTAAATCATCAGTATCGTGGGTGTTGCTTGACATTTTTGCTACTAAAGTTTTATCCAACAAAATATTACTCAAATTCGTATGTACCGCCGTATAAATAGCGCCAAAATGGAAAAAGTCTGTTATTGATCTATTGGCTCGGAAACAGCGCAGCGCGTTGCGCGCGCATCTCGCTCACCATAGATAATGTGTACTTAAATTGAATTGAAACCTCTTTGGTCGGGACACATTGTACTTTAATAATTAAAAAAATGTTTTAAAGCATTGTTTTGTTAGGAGAACAATGCTTTAATTTAACTTTTTAATTTTCTTAAAGAAGTATGTACATAAAATATGCCAATAAAAGTCTGTATTTCATTTCATAATTAGAATATTACCGAATGAGATTATATAAATTATTTTATTAGTCAGGTTAAGCCTATCTGTCGCATAAAAGTACTGACGTCCATGTCTGGATTCCATGCGATTAAAATATCAAATATCACATCTTGTATTCGATCATATTTCAGACACTAAGACAATAAGTGCAACTAAGGATGATGCGGCGCGCGCCGTCATGTTGGCACAAATTAAAGAGTTGGGGGAAGCGAGTGAAGGAATCTGCGCCAGTTCTTATGGTACTCCACAGGTAAATTCATGTACCTTTATTGTAAAAGCGAACGTATTCCACGTTATTATAAAAAAAAAAGATTAACTCAAGTTTAGATAGCGCCAACATAATAATATCGACGATATTTTTAAATCCACGAAATCAATCTTATCAACATCCATTATTTAGTTGTATATTTTTTCAGTTTAAACACTCATAATGACGCCAATCCTAACCAAAAAATCGAATTGTCATATTGTGAAAACACCGCACCTTTTTCACGCAATATATCTTACGAACGGGTTGTCTCCAAGAGATCGTTTTGACCGATAAGACCGTCCGTAGTAATACTTACTTTTAAGATTTGTTCATAACAGTTGTCTATAACTTTATGGTGTGTGTCGATAAAGATGTAATCCATCCCTATATTGTGATTATTTTAATAAGGAGTTATCTGAAAACTTAGACCACAGTTTAAAGTTAAACTAAGTGATAGTAAAGAGTAACTTAAGAACCAGACTTAAGATAAAAAGAACAAAAGTTGTTTATCTATTAGCTTTAGGACTACGTTTTGGTAATAAGAATAATAAAGTCTAGATAGCCGCTAGACTGTAAAACAGGTAAACCGTCAAATATACGTTAGAACCCAAAAATTTTAACAATAAAATAAGGACACAAACGCAGGTGTAGCTGTTGCGGTTACAAGATTGATTTCGTGATGAAAGCTTTTGCTTTAATGGGTGTAAGGTGATTTGACATGCCTTCATCATCGTACTTTATTAAGACTTATAAATTAATTGACCTTTGTACTCGTAACTTACATACGAGTATTTTATGGGCAACGATCTCACCGAATTAAATTACCTACTACCTATATTTCTAATCAAAGACGGAAAAAACAAATGACAGAATACTAATACAAAGAGTTAAATTTGAAGATTGATAATGTATAATTTTAAACAGGAAATGAATGACGCAGTGTCGAAGTTCGTGGACGCGTCGGGCAAACTGGTGTACAAGATCAGTCCTCGAGCAAACTTAAAGAAGGAAGAACAGGCAAGTTTATCTACAAATATTGTATTTTATTATATAGCATTCTTTAAAAGACATAGGGTAAAAATATTGCACTAAAAATCTTATAAGCCTCTGCTGGAGGGAAATTCCCAGAATGCTGGCTGGATTAAATACATTAATACAATTTTTCTGCCCGAGATACAAGCCAGCACTCTAATTACATGTGGCCTCTACCAAACGCTTCAATATATCTTTGAATAATTGATGGGCACTGGGCCCTTACGAACCGGGACTTTCCACCCCAAACGGCGCAAACATACATATATTTTCTGTCTATGTTTACATATTAGCGCCGCTTGAGTTTTTAGTCTTGAAAGCGGCACCTTCCGAGCATTAGTCTCTAGAAGATGAGGTGCTAAATTGTCAACGCATACTAATGGCCGTTCCAGGGGATTACCATCATTCCATCAGAGCTTTTGACTTCATCCCGCATCACTCCATTGAGTTCAAAGACTTATAGAATGCCAGCACTCGCAAATGCCTGACGCATGACATTGTTAATGCTGGCGTGTCGTTCAAAGCGAAAACATCCACCATTTCGCAACAATGGCAGCGGTGTGGCTCTTGTCAAAGAGAGCCAAGTCGTAATGATACAACAATTAGTTTTTTTTATGTTATTGTGACGGAACAAGCACGAGGCTCACCTGATGTTAAGCGGATTAACCTCTGCCTGTAACAGATGCATATCGTCATGTGACGAATTGCACTGCGCCCGTTACACTGAGACATACAGTTGTTAAGTATCATGGGCTTGTTATTTTTCTGGCTCTCAAGGACTGCTGCCAGGTTACTGTTAGGTGCTTAGCGACAGATTTTATACTTGAGGATAGTAGAATGCCCTTCCACCATGTGGTGAAGCTTAAGCTGACGGTGGCGATCAAACCAGGGTCCTGAATTCTAGATTAGCCTGAACAACATCTTCGACCACATCATCACTTAAAATCAGGTGAGATAGTGGTCAAAGGCTAACCTAACAGGCATAAAAACAACCTGCGGTACGGCAGTCCATAACTATAGCCGCTCGGCCACGAACTGACGCTGACGTATCAATTTTTTTCAGTAACGTAATATTAACTGTGGACAGAAAGGGTAAAGCTACACTGGAAATTTTGTGTATTCCAAGACCTTAAAACCTAGTAGGGAGTGATGCTTCGCACCAAGTGCAATCATTTAAGGGTATATTTAGTATGGCAGTGAGTGTATATCCTAAAACATTGTCAAGTGGTTGTATTGTTATAGTAGAGGCTGATTTCAAAGATGACAATAACTTAAGGTATACATACATTTAGGAACAAAAAGACGGTGCCGAATAGTAAAATAAGCCATGTGGGTAAACAAAATTTTATCTTTTATATTTTTTTTTGCCTGATAGGTTAGCCTTTTACCGCTATCTCATCTGATGGTAAGTGATGATGTGGTCGAAGATGTTGTTCAGGCAAACCCAGAATTACTGGCTCTCAAGCACCGTTAGGTGCTTGGCGACAGATTTTCTACTTGAGAGTGGTAACTAGCCAGGCGGGCATTCGCAAAATGCCCTACCACCGTGCTATAATGACTACCATCCTAAGATAACAACTGGGACCGACGGCTTAACGTGCCCTCCGAAGCACGGAAGCGCTCAGTAGTAATGTCACCAGCGGTCACCCATCCAAGTCATGACCGAGGCGGACGTTGCTTAACTTTGCTGATCGGTTCAGAACGGCTAAGCAAGCTTCGCTACGAGCGCTTCCACTCAACATTAATTATTATTTAATGTATAATTTAATGTAGTCTATCTGAAATTAAGTGAAATTTCTGATATTTGCCGGAACGAAGTCCGTTGGTGATTCATCTCAAAGAGGGGCACCAAACAGACGAAGTGTGCGTGGTTAAAATTAAAATAGAAAAAAAAAATGTTGTGCTACATCTTTATGTAGGCAGCAAAAAAAAAAACTTTTAACACTGTTCCCCCTTGGAATGTTGCATGTTTCCTATTTAATATTTCTTGCTTACTAATAAATTATGTCATAGTTAAAAAAAGTCACGGACCCTGGAGTCTGTGGAGTGTAGATTTAAAATTAAAAAAAAAAAAAAAAAATACTTATTAAATATATATATGGTCCGCTGCGTTCACATCAATTTCATCAAAGTACATACTCTGTGAATTACTGTAAAATGGCTGTCATGTGTAGACATAATATCTGTCATACCGAACTTCAACAAAATATAATTTTTTCATAAGCATGCGCGATTTGGACTTTTCTTGGGTGCGGCTGGAGCGTATGTATAATGAACTCTAGCATGTTTTGTGAAAACCTGAACTTTAAATTCTCTTTCAAACTCTTCTCAGATTGTTAACTTGTCAACTGCGGCATGTGGTGAAGCATCACAGCTGCTATCAGGCGTGCAGCAGCTGGCGGAGTCAATAGGGGGACCGAGGGGGGAGGCGCTGGACGCGCGGGGAGGGAGAGTGGCTGATGCTGCGCAGGCGCTGCTTCACACAGCGCAGGTATGTCTGTTTGTGGAAGAATATTTTTAATTTGAGTGGACAAAGAAATGTGGTAATTCATGAAAATGCGAAGTCAAAGTCAAAGTCAAAATCATTTATTCAATTTAGGCGTCTACGACGCTCTTATGAAGGTCAATTACAAATTTTAATATTGAAATATACTACATTGTACTGCCACGTTCAGCAAAAAAAAATTATAGAGCCACTGCGAGAAGAACAGGCAAGAAACTCGGGGCCATTCTTTTAAACGTTTTTTAACAATGTGTTAAGTACATACTATATAGTAAAATTATTACAATACTTAATTTACATTACGTAGGTGACAGGCGCTAACTTGGCAGAGGCGAACCAGTCCAAGCATTTTTGTCGTTTAAGTAATCACAAACTGTGTAGTAAGATTTCTTTATCAAAATATTCTTCACATGCAACTTGAATTTTCTTTCTGTGAGCGTTGTAATATGTTTGGGCAATTTATTATAAAACCGCACACAATTGCCTAAGAAGGACCTTTTATTTGTCTTTGCTTATCTAAAACCTAGCACCGCTATTTTATCTAATGCCCCCTTCATACGTAACCACGCAGACGCTGTTACCCCGTAAGCTATCTGGATTGCGAGTCGGGTCTCGTTCTATTAGAGTTTTAATTATTATTCACTTCATTTATTCCTTAACATAATTTTAAATTTTTTACAACATTCATATATAAAAAATAAATATTATAAAAAACTTAAAACTATGATGCCGCCAGCAGCGGGGCAGGGCCTAAACTACCAGCGGTTAGGACTGCAGAGATTATTATTATTATTATGTTACCGCCCGCATCGCAACAGCCAGTGAAAATATAGTACATACAATAATAGTACATCGAGGGTAGAAAACGGTCTATTTCTGTTCGAGAGTATAGTAGAGTAGATAGTATAGGCTTGAAAAAAACTCGAGAACAGAAATAGAACTTTCTCCCGAGTGATAAATAGTGCCTTATACTGCATCTAGGGAGAAAATAAAATAAAGGTACCTATAAGTTTCTTTGGGTTCGACAGGATGAAATGAGAATACGAATTGAGATGTAGAAGATGTATTGATTTTAGTTACGAGTACAAGGAAAATTAGCCCTATCAATCTCTCAAAGTCTAATCTCTTCTTCTCACAGATAACAGCCCCATCTATATCCTCGCCACAGTGTCAAGAGCAGTTGGTTTGTTCAGTAGATAAACTATCTGCTGCGAACCAACAACTGTCCGGCTCTCTGTCTCCGCTGCAGGACGAGCCGACGCACAAGCGACAAGTACAAGCGCTGCAACAAGCGCAGCAACAGCTCGAGGCGCAGCTAGCACAGTTACGGAAAGCTTGCGAAACATCTGGTATGGAAACGTTCAACATGCTACTGCATTAAATTAATTTGAATTCGTGTTTATTTAAAGTAAATATTTTTAGCAGTTGAGGATTCTCCTGTTCGTGAGCCAAATAAACTGCAGTTCATCAAAACAGCGCAAGAAGCTAAGAAAAGATTGGCAGATGCTCAAAAAGAACTCAGCAAGGTCAGTATTCTTTATTGCAAGTCTTTTTCGGAAAAAAATGCATGCGTTAGAAATAAAAAAACCCGCCTATGTTCCCATTCTTTTTCGACCCTTATACTACAAATAGTATTGGTACAAAATGTTTTCTCTCGTACAAAGATTGACACAATGCACTATGTAAACTGACGAAAATACTCAAAAATGACTACTTCAGTAAAAAACATCAACATAAAATACGATTATGTGATTTATTTACAAAATCTTCCCCAAAGAAAGGCATAATTATAAAATAACATATACATTTATTAAATATTAATAATTACAAATGCCATTGTATAGTATTCATAGATCTATTTATAGAAATAGTGTCACTTAGCACGATATAAGGACTCTAACGATTCCCCGAACATCCCAAGGACCGAAAAATATAACACTACATTTGGGCAGTCACGTAAAATGTAGAAGAATAATTTATTATCAACACAATTAATGACAGTTACAACAAATTATTAAATACTTACAATTTAAAGTTGATTATGTATTTGCCACTGCACTGACGAACCTTAGTGGTCTTATAGTATTTTGTATACTCGCTTATCTGGCATTATAAATAATATCATAACATGTTTTCATATATTTTTTGTTTACTAGCCCACAAAGCCTGTAAAGGGATCCGACGTTGGCGCAGTACAGGATAGACTTTCACAAAGATTAGGACAACTGAACGCTGCTATTGCCGCTCTACTCGCAGCTACTGCTGGTAAGGTTAAATAATACAAATATAAATCGAGACAAAATACAAAGAAAAGATAGGGATATGATGTTTTGAATAGATATGTATGCTATATTAACATGTTAAAGAGGGGGTCATAATATGTACTGGTTATATAATATCTGTATAAGTCGATGATTTTTACAGCTGATAGTACCTACGCTTTTGACCATAATCTGTTTGTACATGAAGATGTAGTTAAGGGTGGTAAATAGGCTTATATAGAAATGGAACTGGCTCTCGCGACACTGGCTCAAACAGATTATTAGATGCCTGGCAACAGATTTTGTACTTGAAGATTGGTTGTTAGGCAAGCGGGAATATGACAAATTCTCTACAACATGCAAATCCGCTGAGATTTTCTTTTTAACAAGAATTGGGTTTGGTAGAGCCATCACGAGTCATTCATATTGTTAATATTTTCATATATACAAATGTTTAGAGTACAACGATTTGCACTTCGAATGGGAATCAAATTCACGTCCCCCAATTTTACGCACCAGGTGCCTTCTCATACAATAAAATCGGGAGACGTGGGTTTGACTTGAGTTGAGAAATCCATATTTAATAATAACAAATATTTTAAGAAAACATCTCGAATTATTAGTTTCCTAGCAAGCCGACGTGACGTCACAAATGCAACGCCATCGTACTCCAAAAAATGTGACGATGTGATTATTGCTTAGCACGCGATAGTGCTTGTAATTATATTTAGTAATGTTAATATTTTTCAGATCGTGAAACTCCGGATTATATAGCAGCGGAAAAAGCAGCGTCAACTATCGCAGAACTAATGCCACATGTTATACAAGGTGACTCATTTAAAATAATAAAATAAAATAGCAATTGGTTGCCTTAATACACAGAAAAAAATACAATATAAGAGAATTAACAAACACACAAAAAAACATAAGGCAAAAGGAGTATGCTTAGCATTGTGCAGTGCATACGTTAAGTACTAACGTGCGCTGCGCTGTTTTTCAGCATATACCTGCTCGGACATTTTATGGCTGACTTTAAAAAAAATGTCACAGGCCAGCCCGATTTGAGAATAAACTCTTTATTCATATTGATAAACCATTCGGCTAATTATAGCCTGTGCAAAAAAACTATTGAAAAATTAATACACAATTTTGCACAGCAAATAACTTAATACAGTTCTAGGAAACAATTTTATCCGAATCAACGAGTATGTTGTGAAATCGAGTTCGAAGATAAATACTTAAATTATTTTATTAGTCAGGTTAAGCATATCTGTCGCATAAAAGTACTGTCGTCCATGTCTGGATTCCATGCGATTAAAATATCAAATATTTCATCTTGTATTCGATCATATTTCAGACACTAAGACAATAAGTGCAACTAAGGATGATGCGGCGCGTGCCGCCATGTTGTCACAAATTAAAGAGTTGGCGGAAGCGAGTGAAGGAATCTGCGCCAGTTCTTATGGTACTCCACAGGTAAATTCATGTACCTTTATTGTAAAAGCGAACGTATTCCACGTTATTATAAAAAAAATGATTAACTCAAGTTTAGATAGCGCCAACATAATAATATCGACGATATTTTTAAATCCACGAAATCAATCTTATCAACATCCATTATTTAGTTGTATATTTTTTCAGTTTAAACACTCATAATGACGCCAATCCTAACCAAAAAATCGAATTGTCATATTGTGAAAACACCGCACCTTTTTCACGCAATATATCTTACGAACGGGTTGTCTTCAAGAGATCGTTTTGACCGATAAGACCGCCCATAGTAATACTTACTTTTAAGATTTGTTCATAACAGTTGTCTATAACTTTATGGTGTTTCGATAAAGATGTAATCCATCCCTGTATTGTGATTATTTTAATAAGGAGTTATCTGAAAACTTAGACCACAGATTAAAGTTAAACTAAGTGATAGTAAAGAGCAACTTAAGAACCAGACTTAGAGAAAAATAACAAAAAGTTGTTTATCTATTTGCTCTAGGACTACGTTTTGAGAATAATAAAGTCTTGATAGCCGCTAGACTGTAAAACCGGTAAACCGACAAACATACGGTAAAAGGACACAAACGCAGGTGTAGCTGTTGCGGTTACAAGATTGATTTCGTGATGAAAGCTTTTGCTTTAATGGGTGTAAGGTGATTTGACATGCCTTCATCATCGTACTTTATTAAGACTTATAAATTAATTGACCTTTGTACTCGTAACTTACATACGAGTATTTTATGGGCAACGATCTCACCGAATTAAATTACCTACTACCTATATTTCTAATCAAAGACGGAAAAAACAAATGACAGAATACTAATACAAAGAGTTAAATTTGAAGATTGATAATGTATAATTTTAAACAGGAAATGAATGACGCAGTGTCGAAGTTCGTGGACGCGTCGGGCAAACTGGTGTACAAGATCAGTCCTCGAGCAAACTTAAAGAAGGAAGAACAGGCAAGTTTATCTACAAATATTGTATTTTATTATATAGCATTCTTTAAAAGACATAGGGTAAAAATATTGCACTAAAAATCTTATAAGCCTCTGCTGGAGGGAAATTCCCAGAATGCTGGCTGGATTAAATACATTAATACAATTTTTCTGCCCGAGATACAAGCCAGCACTCTAATTACATGTGGCCTCTACCAAACGCTTCAATATATCTTTGAATAATTGATGGGCACTGGGCCCTTACGAACCGGGACTTTCCACCCCAAACGGCGCAAACATACATATATTTTCTGTCTATGTTTACATATTAGCGCCGCTTGAGTTTTTAGTCTTGAAAGCGGCACCTTCCGAGCATTAGTCTCTAGAAGATGAGGTGCTAAATTGTCAACGCATACTAATGGCCGTTCCAGGGGATTACCATCATTCCATCAGAGCTTTTGACTTCATCCCGCATCACTCCATTGAGTTCAAAGACTTATAGAATGCCAGCACTCGCAAATGCCTGACGCATGACATTGTTAATGCTGGCGTGTCGTTCAAAGCGAAAACATCCACCATTTCGCAACAATGGCAGCGGTGTGGCTCTTGTCAAAGAGAGCCAAGTCGTAATGATACAACAATTAGTTTTTTTTATGTTATTGTGACGGAACAAGCACGAGGCTCACCTGATGTTAAGCGGATTAACCTCTGCCTGTAACAGATGCATATCGTCATGTGACGAATTGCACTGCGCCCGTTACACTGAGACATACAGTTGTTAAGTATCATGGGCTTGTTATTTTTCTGGCTCTCAAGGACTGCTGCCAGGTTACTGTTAGGTGCTTAGCGACAGATTTTATACTTGAGGATAGTAGAATGCCCTTCCACCATGTGGTGAAGCTTAAGCTGACGGTGGCGATCAAACCAGGGTCCTGAATTCTAGATTAGCCTGAACAACATCTTCGACCACATCATCACTTAAAATCAGGTGAGATAGTGGTCAAAGGCTAACCTAACAGGCATAAAAACAACCTGCGGTACGGCAGTCCATAACTATAGCCGCTCGGCCACGAACTGACGCTGACGTATCAATTTTTTTCAGTAACGTAATATTAACTGTGGACAGAAAGGGTAAAGCTACACTGGAAATTTTGTGTATTCCAAGACCTTAAAACCTAGTAGGGAGTGATGCTTCGCACCAAGTGCAATCATTTAAGGGTATATTTAGTATGGCAGTGAGTGTATATCCTAAAACATTGTCAAGTGGTTGTATTGTTATAGTAGAGGCTGATTTCAAAGATGACAATAACTTAAGGTATACATACATTTAGGAACAAAAAGACGGTGCCGAATAGTAAAATAAGCCATGTGGGTAAACAAAATTTTATCTTTTATATTTTTTTTTGCCTGATAGGTTAGCCTTTTACCGCTATCTCATCTGATGGTAAGTGATGATGTGGTCGAAGATGTTGTTCAGGCAAACCCAGAATTACTGGCTCTCAAGCACCGTTAGGTGCTTGGCGACAGATTTTCTACTTGAGAGTGGTAACTAGCCAGGCGGGCATTCGCAAAATGCCCTACCACCGTGCTATAATGACTACCATCCTAAGATAACAACTGGGACCGACGGCTTAACGTGCCCTCCGAAGCACGGAAGCGCTCAGTAGTAATGTCACCAGCGGTCACCCATCCAAGTCATGACCGAGGCGGACGTTGCTTAACTTTGCTGATCGGTTCAGAACGGCTAAGCAAGCTTCGCTACGAGCGCTTCCACTCAACATTAATTATTATTTAATGTATAATTTAATGTAGTCTATCTGAAATTAAGTGAAATTTCTGATATTTGCCGGAACGAAGTCCGTTGGTGATTCATCTCAAAGAGGGGCACCAAACAGACGAAGTGTGCGTGGTTAAAATTAAAATAGAAAAAAAAAATGTTGTGCTACATCTTTATGTAGGCAGCAAAAAAAAAAACTTTTAACACTGTTCCCCCTTGGAATGTTGCATGTTTCCTATTTAATATTTCTTGCTTACTAATAAATTATGTCATAGTTAAAAAAAGTCACGGACCCTGGAGTCTGTGGAGTGTAGATTTAAAATTAAAAAAAAAAAAAAAAAATACTTATTAAATATATATATGGTCCGCTGCGTTCACATCAATTTCATCAAAGTACATACTCTGTGAATTACTGTAAAATGGCTGTCATGTGTAGACATAATATCTGTCATACCGAACTTCAACAAAATATAATTTTTTCATAAGCATGCGCGATTTGGACTTTTCTTGGGTGCGGCTGGAGCGTATGTATAATGAACTCTAGCATGTTTTGTGAAAACCTGAACTTTAAATTCTCTTTCAAACTCTTCTCAGATTGTTAACTTGTCAACTGCGGCATGTGGTGAAGCATCACAGCTGCTATCAGGCGTGCAGCAGCTGGCGGAGTCAGTAGGGGGACCGAGGGGGGAGGCGCTGGACGCGCGGGGAGGGAGAGTGGCTGATGCTGCGCAGGCGCTGCTTCACACAGCGCAGGTATGTCTGTTTGTGGAAGAATATTTTTAATTTGAGTGGACAAAGAAATGTGGTAATTCATGAAAATGCGAAGTCAAAGTCAAAGTCAAAATCATTTATTCAATTTAGGCGTCTACGACGCTCTTATGAAGGTCAATTACAAATTTTAATATTGAAATATACTACATTGTACTGCCACGTTCAGCAAAAAAAAATTATAGAGCCACTGCGAGAAGAACAGGCAAGAAACTCGGGGCCATTCTTTTAAACGTTTTTTAACAATGTGTTAAGTACATACTATATAGTAAAATTATTACAATACTTAATTTACATTACGTAGGTGACAGGCGCTAACTTGGCAGAGGCGAACCAGTCCAAGCATTTTTGTCGTTTAAGTAATCACAAACTGTGTAGTAAGATTTCTTTATCAAAATATTCTTCACATGCAACTTGAATTTTCTTTCTGTGAGCGTTGTAATATGTTTGGGCAATTTATTATAAAACCGCACACAATTGCCTAAGAAGGACCTTTTATTTGTCTTTGCTTATCTAAAACCTGGCACCGCTATTTTATCTAATGCCCCCTTCATACGTAACCACGCAGACGCTGTTACCCCGTAAGCTATCTGGATTGCGAGTCGGGTCTCGTTCTATTAGAGTTTTAATTATTATTCACTTCATTTATTCCTTAACATAATTTTAAATTTTTTACAACATTCATATATAAAAAATAAATATTATAAAAAACTTAAAACTATGATGCCGCCAGCAGCGGGGCAGGGCCTAAACTACCAGCGGTTAGGACTGCAGAGATTATTATTATTATTATGTTACCGCCCGCATCGCAACAGCCAGTGAAAATATAGTACATACAATAATAGTACATCGAGGGTAGAAAACGGTCTATTTCTGTTCGAGAGTATAGTAGAGTAGATAGTATAGGCTTGAAAAAAACTCGAGAACAGAAATAGAACTTTCTCCCGAGTGATAAATAGTGCCTTATACTGCATCTAGGGAGAAAATAAAATAAAGGTACCTATAAGTTTCTTTGGGTTCGACAGGATGAAATGAGAATACGAATTGAGATGTAGAAGATGTATTGATTTTAGTTACGAGTACAAGGAAAATTAGCCCTATCAATCTCTCAAAGTCTAATCTCTTCTTCTCACAGATAACAGCCCCATCTATATCCTCGCCACAGTGTCAAGAGCAGTTGGTTTGTTCAGTAGATAAACTATCTGCTGCGAACCAACAACTGTCCGGCTCTCTGTCTCCGCTGCAGGACGAGCCGACGCACAAGCGACAAGTACAAGCGCTGCAACAAGCGCAGCAACAGCTCGAGGCGCAGCTAGCACAGTTACGGAAAGCTTGCGAAACATCTGGTATGGAAACGTTCAACATGCTACTGCATTAAATTAATTTGAATTCGTGTTTATTTAAAGTAAATATTTTTAGCAGTTGAGGATTCTCCTGTTCGTGAGCCAAATAAACTGCAGTTCATCAAAACAGCGCAAGAAGCTAAGAAAAGATTGGCAGATGCTCAAAAAGAACTCAGCAAGGTCAGTATTCTTTATTGCAAGTCTTTTTCGGAAAAAAATGCATGCGTTAGAAATAAAAAAACCCGCCTATGTTCCCATTCTTTTTCGACCCTTATACTACAAATAGTATTGGTACAAAATGTTTTCTCTCGTACAAAGATTGACACAATGCACTATGTAAACTGACGAAAATACTCAAAAATGACTACTTCAGTAAAAAACATCAACATAAAATACGATTATGTGATTTATTTACAAAATCTTCCCCAAAGAAAGGCATAATTATAAAATAACATATACATTTATTAAATATTAATAATTACAAATGCCATTGTATAGTATTCATAGATCTATTTATAGAAATAGTGTCACTTAGCACGATATAAGGACTCTAACGATTCCCCGAACATCCCAAGGACCGAAAAATATAACACTACATTTGGGCAGTCACGTAAAATGTAGAAGAATAATTTATTATCAACACAATTAATGACAGTTACAACAAATTATTAAATACTTACAATTTAAAGTTGATTATGTATTTGCCACTGCACTGACGAACCTTAGTGGTCTTATAGTATTTTGTATACTCGCTTATCTGGCATTATAAATAATATCATAACATGTTTTCATATATTTTTTGTTTACTAGCCCACAAAGCCTGTAAAGGGATCCGACGTTGGCGCAGTACAGGATAGACTTTCACAAAGATTAGGACAACTGAACGCTGCTATTGCCGCTCTACTCGCAGCTACTGCTGGTAAGGTTAAATAATACAAATATAAATCGAGACAAAATACAAAGAAAAGATAGGGATATGATGTTTTGAATAGATATGTATGCTATATTAACATGTTAAAGAGGGGGTCATAATATGTACTGGTTATATAATATCTGTATAAGTCGATGATTTTTACAGCTGATAGTACCTACGCTTTTGACCATAATCTGTTTGTACATGAAGATGTAGTTAAGGGTGGTAAATAGGCTTATATAGAAATGGAACTGGCTCTCGCGACACTGGCTCAAACAGATTATTAGATGCCTGGCAACAGATTTTGTACTTGAAGATTGGTTGTTAGGCAAGCGGGAATATGACAAATTCTCTACAACATGCAAATCCGCTGAGATTTTCTTTTTAACAAGAATTGGGTTTGGTAGAGCCATCACGAGTCATTCATATTGTTAATATTTTCATATATACAAATGTTTAGAGTACAACGATTTGCACTTCGAATGGGAATCAAATTCACGTCCCCCAATTTTACGCACCAGGTGCCTTCTCATACAATAAAATCGGGAGACGTGGGTTTGACTTGAGTTGAGAAATCCATATTTAATAATAACAAATATTTTAAGAAAACATCTCGAATTATTAGTTTCCTAGCAAGCCGACGTGACGTCACAAATGCAACGCCATCGTACTCCAAAAAATGTGACGATGTGATTATTGCTTAGCACGCGATAGTGCTTGTAATTATATTTAGTAATGTTAATATTTTTCAGATCGTGAAACTCCGGATTATATAGCAGCGGAAAAAGCAGCGTCAACTATCGCAGAACTAATGCCACATGTTATACAAGGTGACTCATTTAAAATAATAAAATAAAATAGCAATTGGTTGCCTTAATACACAGAAAAAAATACAATATAAGAGAATTAACAAACACACAAAAAAACATAAGGCAAAAGGAGTATGCTTAGCATTGTGCAGTGCATACGTTAAGTACTAACGTGCGCTGCGCTGTTTTTCAGCATATACCTGCTCGGACATTTTATGGCTGACTTTAAAAAAAATGTCACAGGCCAGCCCGATTTGAGAATAAACTCTTTATTCATATTGATAAACCATTCGGCTAATTATAGCCTGTGCAAAAAAACTATTGAAAAATTAATACACAATTTTGCACAGCAAATAACTTAATACAGTTCTAGGAAACAATTTTATCCGAATCAACGAGTATGTTGTGAAATCGAGTTCGAAGATAAATACTTAAATTATTTTATTAGTCAGGTTAAGCATATCTGTCGCATAAAAGTACTGTCGTCCATGTCTGGATTCCATGCGATTAAAATATCAAATATTTCATCTTGTATTCGATCATATTTCAGACACTAAGACAATAAGTGCAACTAAGGATGATGCGGCGCGTGCCGCCATGTTGTCACAAATTAAAGAGTTGGCGGAAGCGAGTGAAGGAATCTGCGCCAGTTCTTATGGTACTCCACAGGTAAATTCATGTACCTTTATTGTAAAAGCGAACGTATTCCACGTTATTATAAAAAAAATGATTAACTCAAGTTTAGATAGCGCCAACATAATAATATCGACGATATTTTTAAATCCACGAAATCAATCTTATCAACATCCATTATTTAGTTGTATATTTTTTCAGTTTAAACACTCATAATGACGCCAATCCTAACCAAAAAATCGAATTGTCATATTGTGAAAACACCGCACCTTTTTCACGCAATATATCTTACGAACGGGTTGTCTTCAAGAGATCGTTTTGACCGATAAGACCGCCCATAGTAATACTTACTTTTAAGATTTGTTCATAACAGTTGTCTATAACTTTATGGTGTTTCGATAAAGATGTAATCCATCCCTGTATTGTGATTATTTTAATAAGGAGTTATCTGAAAACTTAGACCACAGATTAAAGTTAAACTAAGTGATAGTAAAGAGCAACTTAAGAACCAGACTTAGAGAAAAATAACAAAAAGTTGTTTATCTATTTGCTCTAGGACTACGTTTTGAGAATAATAAAGTCTTGATAGCCGCTAGACTGTAAAACCGGTAAACCGACAAACATACGGTAAAAGGACACAAACGCAGGTGTAGCTGTTGCGGTTACAAGATTGATTTCGTGATGAAAGCTTTTGCTTTAATGGGTGTAAGGTGATTTGACATGCCTTCATCATCGTACTTTATTAAGACTTATAAATTAATTGACCTTTGTACTCGTAACTTACATACGAGTATTTTATGGGCAACGATCTCACCGAATTAAATTACCTACTACCTATATTTCTAATCAAAGACGGAAAAAACAAATGACAGAATACTAATACAAAGAGTTAAATTTGAAGATTGATAATGTATAATTTTAAACAGGAAATGAATGACGCAGTGTCGAAGTTCGTGGACGCGTCGGGCAAACTGGTGTACAAGATCAGTCCTCGAGCAAACTTAAAGAAGGAAGAACAGGCAAGTTTATCTACAAATATTGTATTTTATTATATAGCATTCTTTAAAAGACATAGGGTAAAAATATTGCACTAAAAATCTTGTCAACTTCTGCTGGAGGGAAAATTCCCAGAATGCTGGCTGCATTACATACATTAATAATTTTTTTTTGGCCGAGATACAAGCCAGCACTCTGTTTACATGTGGCCTCTACCAAACGCTTCAATAAATCTTTGAATAATTGATGGGCACTGGGCCCTTCAGCCCGAGCATTAGTCTCTAGTAGATGAGGTGGTGCTAAAGTGTCAACGCATACTAATGGCCGTTCCAGGGGATTAGCATCATTCCATTAGACCTTTTGACTTCATCCCGCATCACTCCATTGAGTTCAAAGACTTATAGAATGCCAGCACTCGCAAATGCCCGACGCATGACATTGTTAATGCTGGCGTGTCGTTCAAAGCGAAAACATCCACCATTTCGCAACAATGGCAGCGGTGTGGCTCTTGTCAAAGAGAGCCAAGTCGTAATGATACAACAATTAGTTTTCTTTATGTTATTGTGACGGAACAAGCACGAGGCTCACCTGATGTTAAGCGGATTAACCTCTGCCTGTAACAGATGCATATCGTCATGTGACGAATTGCACTGCGCCCGTTACACTGAGACATACAGTTGTTAAGTGTCATGGGCTTGTTATTTTTCTGGCTCTCAAGGACTGCTGCCGGAATACACTGTTAGGTGCTTAGCGACAGATTTTATACTTGAGGATAGTAGAATGCCCTTCCACCATGTGGTGAAGCTTAAGCTGACGGTGGCGATCAAACCAGGGTCCTGAATTCTAGATTAGCCTGAACAACATCTTCGACTACATCATCACTTACCATCAGGTGCGGCACGGCAGTCCGTAACTATAGCCGCTCGGCCACGAACTGACGCTGACGTATCAATTTTTTTCAGTAACGTAATATTAACTGTGGACAGAAAGGGTAAAGCTACACTGGAAATTTTGTGTATTCCAAGACCTTAAAACCTAGTAGGGAGTGATGCTTCGCACCAAGTGCAATCATTAGTATGGCAGTGAGTGTATATCCTAAAACATTGTCAAGTGGTTGTATTGTTATAGTAGAGGCTGATTTCAAAGATGACAATAACTTAAGGTATACATACATTTAGGAACAAAAAGACGGTGCCGAATAGTAAAATAAGCTTTGTGGGTAATAATTTTATCTTTTATATTTTTTTTTTGCCTGATTGGTTAGCCTTTGACCGCTATCTCATCTGATGGTAAGTGATGATGTGGTCGAAGATGTTGTTCAGGCAAACCTAGAATTACTGGCTCTCAAGTACAGCTGCCGGAACACACCGTTAGGTGCTTGGCGACAGATTTTCTACTTGAGAGTGGTAGCTAGCCAGGCGGGAATTCGCAAAATGCCCTACCACCGTGCTATAATGACTGCCATCCTAAGATAACAACCGGGACCGACGGCTTAACGTGCCCTCCGAAGCACGGAAGCGCTCAGTAGTAATGTCACCAGCGGTCACCCATCCAAGTCATGACCATAGCGGACGTTGCTTAACTTTGCTGATCGGTTCAGAACGGCTAAGCAAGCTTCGCTACGAGCGCTTCAACTCAACATTCATTATTATTTAATGTATAATTTAATGTAGTCTATCTGAAATTAAGTGAAATTTCTGATATTTGCCGGAACGAAGTCGTTGGTGATTCATCTCAAAGAGGGGCACCAAACAGACGAAGTGTGAGTGGTTAAAATTAAAATAGAAAAAAAAATGTTGTGCTACATCTTTATGTAGGCAGAAAAGTACAACCACGGGTTCAACTTAGGTGTTAAATTTTTGAAATGACTTTATCTAATGCAACCAAAAAAATAAATTTGTACGTTGGTACTTTTTTACTCATAGTAACCAAATGAATAGAAATAAGTTAAATACTTATTAAATATATATGTATATGGTCCGCTGCGTTCACATCAATTTCATCAAAGTACATACTCTGTGAATTACTGTAAAATGGCTGTCATGTGTAGACATAATATCTGTCATACCGAACTTCAACACAATATTATTTTTTCATAAGCACGCGCGATTTGGTCTTTTCTTGGGTGCGGCTGGAGCGTTTGTATAATGAACTCTAGCATGTTTTGTGAAAACCTGAACACTAAATTCTCTTTCAACCTCTTCTCAGATTGTTAACTTGTCAACTGCGGCATGTGGTGAAGCATCACAGCTGCTATCAGGCGTGCAGCAGCTGGCGGATTCAGTGGGGGGACCGAGGGGGGAGGCGCTGGACGCGCGGGGAGGGAGAGTGGCTGATGCTGCGCAAGGGCTGCTGCACACAGCGCAGGTATGTCTGTTTGTGGCAGAATATTTTTAATTTGAGTGGACAAAGAAATATGGTAATTCATGAAAATGCCCCCTTCATACGTAACCACGCAGACGCTGTTACCCCGTAATCTATCCGAATTGCGAGTCGGGTCTCGTTCTATTAGAGTATTAGTTATTATTATTATGTTACCGCCCGCATCGCAACAGCCAGTGAAAAGATAGTACATACAATAATAGTACATCGAGGGGAGAAAACGATCTATTTCTGTTCAAGAGTTTATTAGAGTAGATAGTATAGGCTTGAAAAAAAGTCGAGAACAGAAATAGAACCTTCTCCCGAGTGATAAATAGTGCTTTATACTGCATCTAGGGAGAAAATAAAATAAAGGTACCTATAAGTTTTCTCGTATTTGTCCCTAGACTCTATGTTCTTTATGATTTTTTGAGCTGTATTTTTTATTTCTGGTGGCGCCATCACTGTAAAACCGTCACTATCACTATCAGATGACATTTTGGAAAATTATTTAGAATAATTAACAGCATACTTTTATATTATCATTTTAGTAAAAACCAAATAAATTGGCGCGTTTTTTAACGTAGTGCAGAGAAAGGTTGTCAACCTCTTATAATTGAAAACCCAGTACGAAAAAAACCCCACCTCTTTTTTTCTAATTATTTGATATAAAACCTTTTTTGAAGCAAGTTCTGGACCTGTATTTTTTATTTCTAGTTGCGTCATCTTTAAAAACTCATCACTTTTACCATCAGATGACATTTTGGAAAATTACCTAATTTGATTAATTAAAAGCATATTGTTAAATTATTTATTTAGTAAAAAAAAATTTTACGAAACAAATAAATTACCGCGCTTTTTTTTGTAGTACAGAGAAAGGTTGCTAACCTTCTTTCATTCAAAATTGAGTACGAAAAAATCCCACCTCTTTCAAATTATTTGATGTAAATCCTTTTTGAGATTTGACAATTGTATTTGTATTCTTAGCAGCTAACAAAACAAATACATACAACATTCCTTCACTGCTACGGAAGGAATGAAATTCCATACAATTTTTCCCGCCGCTCATTTATAAGGGAGAAATGACAAACTTTATAACACGAATTTATGTAGAAAATTTTGAATGAGCAATGAGACACTTTCTGAGTGGGTGTAGTGTAAAAACATTATTGAATGTTTTTTGTTTAGCAGTTTTTTTAGCAGGGGCATATGCGTATTATGCAGACTTTAACTTAAACTTAGTTAACGTCTGCATAATAGTTGATTTATTTTACGTTGTGTGGCTGAGAATTTTGACGTGGTTTTGTAAGTCGTATCGACATCAGGAAAAGACATCGATAGGACTTCAAATTAATATTGGTTAATTGATTGTGAGTGAATGATATTGATGAAAATGAAAAAGGGCCTGGGGGAATTGATCATATCAGACTGAATGAGATGGACTACAGCTGACTGATATATCTATTAGAGTACGTAAGGTTTATTTCTCGATGTTTCGACCAAGAAGCATTGGCTTGTTGAGAAAGTAGTATGAAATCTATGTTTTTGTGAGAGTAAGCCCCGTCAAATATTTATATGTTACTGCTCTTTTATGCACAGATAACAGCCTCATCCATATCCTCGCCACAGTGTCGAGAGCAGTTGGTTTGTTCAGTAGATAAACTATCTGATGCGAACCAACAACTGTCCGGCTCTCTGTCTCCGCTGCAGGACGAGCCGACGCACAAGCGACAAGTACAAGCGCTGCAACAAGCGCAGCAACAGCTCGAGGCGCAGCTAGCAGAGATACGGAAAGCTTGCGAAGTATCTGGTATGTTGTACAAGAATGCAATGAAAGGAAAAACGTAACTAAACTAATTAAAAAAGAAACTGCTAAAGTGCATGTAGGGTCTCGTTCTATTAGAGTTTTGCATCGCAACAGCCTATAAAATAAACATATTATTAGGTTTTAATAACAGCTTCAAAACTACATTTAGCATCGGCCGGCGTTTTCAGTGGTGATTATTCCTTACTTAGGTACGTGTTTCCTTACTAGTTTCGTTTCTGAAATAGCCTATGTAACAAGTTTTCAAATAGCATCTGTGACGGCCTCCATAATATTGATACTATTTGCTTCAGTAAAAAAAACTGTTTCTACTCTAATGGGTTCTATATGATCACAAAGAGCGAAGTCTCATTAATAGGGCTCGATATAGGTATTTATTTAGTTTTAGGCCCGGGAAATCAAAATCTTTTATTCAACTTAAATTTCATACTAATGTTTCACATTTCTTAATAATACACGTCTGATTTTATAACTTAATTGTGTTAAGCCTCGGTGATAATATCAAAGTCCAATTTGAAAACTGTCTTTTGAAGGCTATTTACTTTTTCGATACTATACTCGTGGCAGTACAGATCGATGCTTAGGCAAAGTATTGGTAAGTAGGTTCTTACTTCGTATAATAGAACAAGACTCCTGCATTATCCTAATTGTGACACACGCCAGTACCACCAAAACCAATACAGCTAAAGTGCCCAATAAAAAACAAAACGACAAACACGTAAGGCAAACTTGAGCGTAATATCGGCTTTATCCCACTGATCTTGATTAACAAGCTCTACCGCACATCTTGAAATATGTTTGATAAACTCTCGTCTTCAAGCAGATTCAACGTTAGATTTCTATCGAACAAGATCAAACGCGCCTTAAAACATATTTGACAAACTCGTACCTATATTTCCATCAAACATGATTAAACGTACCTTCAAACATGTTTTACCATCACGTAGATTTGTCACAAATGAAACGCCCCATATCTCATACGGGTAGTGTTTAACAGCCAAAAATGTATAAAACAAAGTTGCAGATATTCAAATAATTTGGCATAGTTTGACAAACATTCAAAAGCCGTCAACGGTCGAGACCTCTGGTGTTGCGGATGTCCATATGCCAGAGTAATCACTTACCACCGAGAGAGCCTTCTAGCCGTTACGAATGTTTGCCCTCCTATCTCATAAAAAACATTTTTGGGGGCACTTAAGAAAAATAACAGACAATTTCCAACCAAAGAGTTGGTGAGCGATGTTCCGCGTCTTTGGTGTCCAATGCAAGGAGCCTTTCGTGTCTTTGCACACCAAAAATGTTTCGAAAAATAAGTACAAGGGTAATGTTCACGCTCGTAAATGGCAAGAAGTCTATCAGAAAGTTTGAGGTTTAATTTTGTATTCATTTTTTTGCAGAAATTGATACATTACAAGACCCAAATGTAGAAAAAAAGAAGCTTCATTATATAAACTCATTGGATGACATTAAAGGAAGACTGGCAGATGCACAGAAGGAACTTAATAAGGTTTTATTTTATATTTTTTTATTCCAGATAGGCTTGCCTTTTGCTGTCGTTTTATATTGGGTACTTTATTCATAAACTGATTTTAGTGTAAGCAAAGTACATATTCATTGATAGCTTGCTTTGCTGATAGGTTGTTAAACTTATTCCTAAAATAGACAAACACACAAACAAGAATACAGGCGTAAGTAAAGACCAGAAAATAACACTTTGAGATTAGAGCAAGTGCTTAAATTATAACATAAAACAAAAATGTTCATAAAATTTGTAAAAACTTTTACTTGATTTATATAATTACAATGACGTTGATAAGAATTAATAGTTTAAAAGAAAACTCAGTTGGGCATACAGACGAAATTTTTATTATGTTCTAGCCTGTAATATTCGCAAAGAGCTCAGATGCAACGAAAATCCAGGACCGTCTGTCACAGAGGTTGGGAAAACTGAACGCTGCTCTCGCCGCATTGCTCGCTGCCACAGCAGGTTTGTCCTGATCATACATTCAATGCTAATCCTACACATTTTATCCGGATGTTTTATATTTCAATTATACTCTTTCCTAACAAAAATTATAGAGCATGTTTCTGTTCTTCAGATCGTGAAAAACCTGATTATGGAGCGGCAGAACAAGCTGCTAAAATTATTGCAGATCTGATACCGCAAGTTGTACAAGGTAGGTATACCATATTTGTATACAATGTTTCATTGTTTTGGTGCCGTTGGCAACTATTTTTTAATTATTTGTAAGAAGTCTCTGGACACCTAATATACATGGTTTATATAACTAGTCTGGTCGTATATATAGTGATGGCTCAGTGGCATTGACTATGGACTGCCGCGCAGCAGGTCCATGGTTCGAATCCCGCCGCGGGCTTGAGCTTCACCGCTTGGTGGAAGGGTATTTTGCGAGTGCCCGCCTGGCTAGCGACCACCCTCAAGTAGAAAATCTGTCGCCAAGCACCTAACGGTGTGTTCCGGCAGCAGTCCTTGAGAGCCAGTGAAATTACAGGCACATGTGACTTAATGTCTCAAGGTAACGGGCGCAGTGCAATTCGTGGCTTGTTACGAAATGCATTTGTTATAGGCAGAGGATACCGCTTAACATCAGGTGGGCCTCGAGCTTGCTCCGTCACAAAGATACTTATAACTTACTGTATATGCTTATTACTTACTGTATATACTCTCTGGCCGTACATAAAAACCCTATTTTTTATACTCTCTAATTATTTTGAAATTGGGACTTCTATACTATTATGTCGAAAACTTCTTTCAATATCCCACCAAAATACATAATATGTTTTTCGTGTATATTATCAAATTACCGTGGGGTGCCGGGTTAGAATGTCACCTCCCCATTTCTTCCCGTGGGTGTCGTAAGAGGCGAAGTGCACTAAATGAGCAGCATGCCAATTCTTAAGTGGATGAGAGTAGAGTGTTGTAAGCATTAGATGAACAACAGTGCTATATATTATCTTAGTGCCCTGCCAGGGTTTCATACAATTTGTTCTTATGTTCCTGTCTTACCTGTTGTTACTGTGACAGCCGGATCGTCCACTGCTGAACACAGCCTCCCCTATGTAGGGGAGTATTTGCTATAATCCCCACGCTTAGCAGACTTCTTGGGAATGGCAGTGTAATTTGGCAGTTCTTTAGAAGGTGCTGCTGCCGACCTTCTAGTATTTTTCCCTTAGTCGCATCTTACGACACCCACGGGATGTTATGGGGAGGTGCAAAGACCATAAAAGATCATTACGGCTAAAAGCTGTTAGAACTAGAGTGCAGATTTCAATAAAAGTGTATCAGGAGACTGTGAATCCTCTCAGTAATAAACTTTTGAAAATGTACCGTGGCCTTTCCAGCAAGACTGCTCCTGGTGAACTAACCAAGCCTGGCTGGAAGCCAATGTTAGGGACTTTATAAAAGATGAAGCCTGGCTGGAAACCAATGTTACGGACTTTATAAAAGACTAGCTTTCCGGGCGCGGCTCCGCCCGCGCGTATGTCGGTTATCGTGCAAAAACATTAACCTCTTTTTGCGCAGTCGGATAAAACTATCCTATGTTTTTTCCCGGGTCTCAAACTATCTCCATACCAAATTTCATTCAAATCGGTTTAGTAGTTTTGGCGTGAAAGCGTAACAGACAGACAGAGTTACTTTCGCATTTATAATATTAGTACTGATGAAGACTGGCCCTTGTGTAGTACAAATCTGAACTCCTAAGACTCAAATCATGGTCATTTTTGGAGAATATGACCTGTTATAAACGACACGCAAGACTATATTTCCCATGGAAATGAATGCGTAAATCTATAGATTCAAGGCAAAATAGATGAAAGGCCTGTGTCAAACCAAAAGTGGCCATATCCAATAAATAAATAATAAAACATATGTTTTTGCTGAGAATTTAGTAAATTCATATGTAGTAATGATATTATAAATAAGTCTTTGGTTTTCCACTGTCTTGTGCTCTTAGATTGTTTTTTATTAACGGCGATATATCTTTATTGTTATTAACAATAAACTAGATATTTTTATCACTGCAGCTACAACACTGAAAGCATTTAGGCAACTCAAGGCTATTGCAAGCCTATAGTCAATATGCTTCAGCGCACTACCATTAGGTAGCGTGCCCAGCATTCTGGCAGTATTGCACTTTGGATTGCATAGTTTATTCGTTGAGTCAAATAAGTGCAAACATATTGATCACGCGTAGCATTAAACAGGCGTTTTCAATGAACTTTTTTAGAAATAATGTGAGCTTTTGGCTCCTACAGACCCAATGTCTCCACACCAAAACGGCTCAAATATGTAATCCCTACCGAGATTGATTCGCGCGCTTGATTGGCTCCGCCAAAGTAGCCACGGCGCCATTCACGTTTATTTCAGTAATATTTGACGGAGCTAAAGTGTCTACGCACGAAGCGTCCCACACTAAGGGCCACCTTCCATGGAACCAGAGTTTTATTGTTAGACCTTTTACCATCGTCACGCGCTAGACCATTAGGTTCAAGAATAGCTGAAACAAGTGCGCTGGTAAGCCCGGCGGATGATATCGTTAAGAAGATTAACAAATGCATTTTCATTTGTAATAAAACTTATGGCTGGACTGGGTATAGTCCTTCAATCGATCTATGAAATCTATGTTTTTTTAGACGCAAAGACAGTAAGCGGTAGCAAGGACGAAAGAGCGCGTGCCGCCATGTTGGCAGAAATCAAGGACCTCTGTGCTGCCACCCAGGGAATTTGTGCCAGTTCTTACGGCAACAACCCACAGGTAAAGCCGTAAAGATCTAAGAATAATTATCATAGGATATTATGTAGGTACCTATGCTAATACTTTGCAAAATGCATATTAAATTACAGTGAAATTGAAACTGAAACACGAGTTTCGTAAATGCCAGCACTGAATAAATTATTTTAACTTTTATTTTGACTCAACCTTTCTTACACATTGAAACGTAATGGTTTAAAATTGTATGTTTTTCTGTAATGCTGTGTCAATCTCTTGTCAGGAACTCCACGATGCAGTATCGAAGTTTGCGGACGCTTCAGGAAAACTAGTGTATGAGGCCAACCCTAAAGTTAATAAAATAGAGCTACTGGTTAGTACGAATTTTACAATACCATTAAATAATTACGCATATAGAATTTCCGTATGTAGAGTAGGAGACATAATACAAATATTTGTTGATAAAACATTAAATTATTATATACGTAATGTAAACAATATATCTAATTAAGTATATTTTTATTTAGTAATTTATTTTAAATTAATAAAGTACCTACATTCATTAGTTTTAAGAATGTTAACATTATTAACTAGGATAGCCTGAAAAACATCTTCGACCTCATCATCACTTACCATCTGGTGAGATAGTGGTCAAAGGCTAACCTATCAGGTAAAAAAATTAATATGGTTGTTGAAATAAATATATATACATATTATTATTATTATAATGACAATTCCCAAAACTCCTGCTCAGCCGGCATATTTAGGAGGTCTTGACTCTTCGAGCGCGCAATCAAGCTTTCTCGAGATTTTTCAATCTTGCGCTCGAAGAGTTAAGATCTCCAGAAAATAGATAATATTTTATTGTTACACCAATTAGTATACAAAAATAACATGAAAGTAAAAGAAAGCTTACAAGAAAGTGTAGTGACTTATCACTAATAGTAATCTCTTCCGGGCAAATGGAGAAAAAATACAGGAATAACAAGACGGGGTGTAAAAAAAGATAAAGGTACAATCAAATCAAAACAAAAATACATGAATTAATCAAATTATTAATGAATCATAAACAACAAAAGAAAAATAGCTACTAATACATAAATCCATAATACATTTAATACATATTGAAATATATATAAACATATAATTAATAAATTGATATACGTACATACATACACATTAATTCTTTAGTATATTAAAATCAAAACCCAAGTTCACACGAGTTATTGCCTTATGTACGCCTGATAGTAACTGGTAATAAGTTTCATGCGAACAGTTTTCACTAAAAATCATAAAATACTGTGCCATGTTGAGCTATACTGAGGGCAAGATTTTCTAATGACCTAAGGTTAAGAACATTGGAATTGTGAAGGAAATTGAAACGTTGATAAAGATAGCGCGGGGTCAAAGGATTGAACAAAATATTGTAAAGGAGAGAGAGTGTATGCATTCCGGCGAAGACATAGGGAGCCACTTGAGCTCGATATTGAGAAAAGTGATCATACTTGCGCAAACCAAATATAAATCTTATGCAGAGGTTTTGTGGACGCTCAAGCTTATCTAGCTGTTCCTAAGTGAGATCTGGCTAGCAGACATCAGCGTAATCTAGAATTGGGAGTAAAAGAGATTGAACTAGATCAATTTTATCGGTGATAGAAAGAAAGTTGCGCAGGTTTTTTAAAGCGCCATGAAAATGTTTGGTGTAGGATCAAAACGCATTGAAAACTATTCCAATTAGACTACATGGCGTTTCTGATGTCACTATATTAATATTATTTTGTTTTGTATATGGGGTGTATGCCTGCAATAAATGTATTTTATTATTAGTAGGAAGGCAGGATTGTCATTAGATATTTTTTTCACGTTATTTTAATGTAAATTGTTGTAATTATTAAATTATTAAAATTTATTTTAGTTAAGGTTTACAGCAAAGAAACACCTGAATCTATTAATTTTAATGCTTATTTAGTTTAACAGCCAGCACTAGTGGAGAAAACTACCAGCAATGGGTATATATTCCTTTCAGATTGTGGACCTTGCGTCTGCGGCATGTGGTGAAGCATCACAGTTGCTATCGGGCGTGCAGCAGCTGGCGGTGACAGTGGGGGGACCGAGGGGGGAGGCGCTGGACGCACGGGGAGGGAGAGTGGCTGATGCTGCGCAGGGGCTGCTGCACGCGGCGCAGGTGTGTCATTGAGAGATTTTTTTACGCTTGTCGGAAAAGCTTCGCTAACGTATTCATAAAATTGGCACCCGTCGTTTAGGCCATTCCAATCCACTCTCTTGTAAAGTAAAATTGTGATTACTCCAGGAAAAAAATAGAGTTCTCGTCCCTCCAGATTCGTACGGAATTAAATAAATAGACCAAAGGCAAGCAAAAGATGCAAGGCACACAGATCAGATATAAGTTACATAGGTAACAAGCATTAATTGTAACGTATTTGTGTTGCTGATCACGAGCGGCCTGTGTTTAAGCCCCGTTAAATACTTATTATCGGCTATTACTACTCTTTTCTTCACAGATAACTGCCCCATCTATATCCTCGCCACAGTGTCAAGAGCAGTTGGTTTGTTCAGTAGATAAACTATCTGCTGCGAACCAACAACTGTCCGGCTCTCTGTCTCCGCTGCAGGACGAGCCGACGCACAAGCGACAAGTACAAGCGCTGCAACAAGCGCAGCAACAGCTCGAGGCGCAGCTAGCAGAGATACGGAAAGCTTGCGAAGCATCTGGTATGTTCTCCTCACTGTCATTTGTAGTACTTGTAGAAGCCTACATTATACATAAAATAATTAAAAAGAAGCTTTTAATGTGCACTTTGGCACAGTACATTAATTGTTTGATGGTGCTAACTTCTTTCAGCTTCCAACACCTATAAGCAATCAGATACATCAGCTTTATTTTGATGATATAAATATATGTTAGGTATAAATATATAAGTAAACATACCCAAGTAAGTTTTGAGAAGTATAAGTAAAATTAATATAAATATAAGTAAAATAAAATATCTCTACAAATAAGTAATACCTCCTTAGCCAAAACTCACTGTATTTTTTCCCTAAAATAAGCTTCAGACTTGCCTTCAAAATGAGTGCACTTTGTCAAAGTGGACTTTGCCCCCTTGTCAACGCGGTTTTACAAACTTTGGCCCTTGGCCTTTCCTTCAATGGCAAGAAAAGCTAATAGCTTTAAAATTTAGTTGTAAGAGTAACATACGCATGTTTTTTCTTGCAGAAATCGATTCGTTGCAAGACTCCGGTCAAGAACAGAAGAAACTTCATTATATAAAGACATTGGAAGAAGCTAAGGGAAGACTGGTGGATGCTCAAAAGGAACTTGATAAGGTTTATCCTTTTTTATATCTCATGTTATCTATGGCTGCCCTTGCTGTGTGAGTTGCCTGTTGGTAATTGATGATGTGGTGAGAAATTGTAGCAGGCTGGACCTATAGTTGGAACTGGCTAAATATTGAATAATTTTATCTAATATAAAAACGTTTTTTTTTTAAATTATATGTATATAACATCATAATACATAAACGCATGGGTCCTAAATTCTTCGTTCAATCTGTTACTAAGTAAAATACGGAAAACTTCTAAGGCAATAAAAAAAAAATACGTATCACATTTAAAAAAGGACCTTATTTATATTTCAGTACTGCTTAAATAATGGCATTTTTTTAAAATTTATTTTGCGGTTTCATCTAGTTACATTGCATTTACTTTCTTAATGCACTGTTATTAACTATGTATAAAGTTTCAAATTTTGTGCTACTTTATAAGTTCGTTTAATAATTGCAAAATTTGTTCGTAATCTCCGATGAATGTTCATAATAACCGAAACAAACACACAGATAAGAATAAGGGGGTAAGTATAGATATCTCAAAATTTTAGTTGAGTTAAATTAGAGCACAAGCTTTATATGAAACGAAATCAGTTTTCTTTTTGTGTTGTTGCGAACAAGGAACAAGCTCGAGGCCCACCTGATGTTAAGTGGACTAACCTCTGCCTATAACAGTTGCATTTCGTCACGTCACGAATTGCACTTCTCCCGTCACCTTGAGACATAGTTGTTAAGTCTCATGTGCCTATAATTTCTCTGGCTCTCAAGGACTGCTGCCGGATTACACTTTTAAGTTCTTGGCGGCAGATTTTCTACTTCAGGGTGGTCGCTAGCCAGGCGGCATTCGCAAAATGCCCTTCCATCGTGCGGAGAAGTTCAAGCCCACGGCGGTAATTGAACCATGGACCTGCTTGAAACATGGGCAGTCCATAGCCAATGCCACTGAGCCATCACTGCTTCAAAACACGATGTCAACGATATTACGTCAAACTTTATGTATGCGATGTTTACCAGAAATGTAATAATAATTTTGTGAAGTTTTGAATCTATGCAATATTTTAACTATGTTCTAGCCTGTAATATTCGCAAAGGGCTCAGATGCAACGAAGGTCCAGGACCGTTTGTCACAGAGGTTGGGAAAACTGAACGCTGCCATCGCCGCAATGCTCACTGCCACAGCAGGTCAGTCATAATCATCTACGTTGAGTATGGAACAGCTCAGCATATTGCTTCGTGTGCCCATAAATAATGCTCATTACAATATACATAGTACATCATCTTGGCTAACCTCTTGGCGTACGCGTGGACGATATCGTCCATTTAGGAATGAAATTCTATTGTTCTCATTATTTATAACGCGTATGGTTTAAGAAAACGCCTGCCAAACGTGAGGATTATGGCATCCTCCCCCTTTCCCTTAATTGAGTTTTGTTTAATGATGGATGAAATAGCCGTTGGTCATGATGATATCAGAGCATTATCAATTCCTCAAAAAGCATGTACCTACCTAACGAAAAAGATGTGAAATACGAATGTTTCTAGTGAATGTTAGAAGAAGGTCCAAAAAGAAAGAAAGTATAGAATGCGTGAAGCATATGTTTTTTTATGTTATTGTGAAGGGACAAGCTCGAGGCCCACCTGATGTTAAGCGGACCAACCTTTGCCTATAACAGATGCATCTCGTCACAAGTCATGAATTGCACTGCGACGTTATGACGACCCCACTTACTGTAGGGTAAATGGTAAGAAGAAGTAGTAGAACGGAATAATTAATGAGCCTTTGTTTGATTTTCAGATCGTGAAAAGCCTGATTATGCGGCGGCTGAACAAGCAGCCAATGTGATTGCAGATCTGATACCGCACGTAGTACAAGGTACAAAATATTGTATTGCGATAACAATATTTATGATTGTTTGATATTTTAAGTCCCGTTGGATACTTTTTGTAAGGATTTGCCAGGTATATCTGGATATCTAATTCTTAATCTATATAATTCAGATGCAAAGACTGTAAGTGGGTGCAAGGATGAAACTGCCCGCGCTGCCATGTTGGCAGAGATCAAAGAGCTATGCGCTGCCAGCGAGGGGATCTGTTCCAGCTCTTACGGCAACAACCCGCAGGTAAGTTCGTTTACATTTAAGTATATGTATACATTACTAGCGGTCCGTCCCGGCTTCGCGCGAGTATTTAACAAAAGTTTAAAAAATTTATACACATAAAAAAGTATATTATACAAATAGTTATTGTGACATAACTAATAGTTAGACATATGGTATAGCGGACTTTTTTTAATAGATATTTATGTCCTTTATAAAGTTGTAGTACATCACTTTGCTCTATTTTCAATAATTTCCACAGCGATATAACGATTTTTATTGGTATTTTTTTCGCACAATGTGTTACATTATCGAAGTTTTCATACGGATCTCTAATTTTTTTATAATTATCTATAGCCTTTGTTCATTAGGGATAGTTTAGGATTCTTATGTTGAAATAATCTTTCAAATCGGTGCAGTAGTTTCAGAGCCTATCCAATGCAAACAAACAATAAAATCATTCCTCTTTTATATAGGCAGCAACACAAAGTTAATTGACCAAAGCGTTGTTTTACGAAATCAATATGATAGCAGTGTTCTCATTAATGTTTTTGTCTTTTGCTTTATCCTATACATTTTCTTAAACATGAACTTTGCACGTTATACAGGCTGCTGGCTAAATTTGTGATGTTCTTTATGTATTTCGGTAGTAATTTGCTGGATATTTTGTTTAGTGTAGAACAATTCATATATATTTTGTCCTCGTAGCAGTTAGGAGCAGAAATGATTGAGCAAACGAGACATAACTGTCACAGAAATGTCTCATAGCTACAAGCGCAGTGCATTGCAACGTACACGCTGACAATATAACTGTAATAGATAGCATAGCATTCACCATTAGTCTTGTTCGTCGAGTTAATATATATCAAAGACTATTTTTCTTGTCAGGAACTGAACGATGCTGTGTCAAAGTTTGCAGACGCTTCAGGAAAACTGGTGTACGAGGTTAATCGTAGAGTTAATCCAGAAAGAGAGCTACAGGTATACTACATACTTTCCAATATTTTACATACAATATTTTACGTCATATATCCCTTATTTCTATGAATGATTTTACTGCAACTTTGAATTCAGTTACATGTCGTACTAATCTAGAATATCACCACCAAAATGATGCTTATTCGTTTCAGATCATGGATCTCTCAGCGGCTGTATGTGGAGAGACGTCTGCACTGCTGTCAGGCGTGCAGCAGCTGGCGGAGGCAGTGGGGGGACCGAGGGGAGAGGCGCTGGACGCGCGGGGAGGGAGAGTGGCTGATGCTGCGCAGGGGCTGCTGCACATAGCGCAGGTACTGCAGATCAAATAACTTTGGTTCTATGCTCTTCATCAATTCCAATACTCGATGAATTCTCCGAATGGGTCAGTTTTAGACAATGTGAATAAAATAAAACAATAAAAACTGGTGATTTTTTCATGAGTTCCGGACACTTTTCAATTTTAAAAGAGTAACAATATCATGGGCACCTACACAGTATGAACGGGTTTCATATTACAAAAGAGCTTATAAAAGCGCGTATCGCGTTACGAACTTTACCGCTAACACCAGTCGACCTTCGTGTTTATGTCGTTACCTAAACGCATAAAAAATAAGTCTCATCTTATGGTTTGTTCGAACGTGATAACGTACTGCTACAGCTTCTAGAACGCACCACCAGGTGTTTGGCTCCTGATATTCTTTTTAAAGGTGGTGTGAAGCTATTCGCAAAACGGCTAGCAAACATAAGGTACATAATATGTTAACTTTTGTCTTTGACAGATAACAGCACCATCAATATCATCTCCCGAATGCCAGAAGTCTCTGCTCTCTTCAGCAGACAACCTAACAAAAACAATTCAAAAACTAGCCGCCACGCTCGAACCTATGGCCATAGACTCAAACGGCGGTGCGCAGGCGCACAAGCTCATTGAAGCGCTGCATCAACTTCAAGCAAAGCTGGACAAGCTGAGGAACTCATGTTCGTTACCTGGTATGTATATTTGTCCACCTTTTAACAAATATTGTTATAAAATTACATGGGATTCGCTTATAAGGCCCAGAAATTGGAAATTATAACAATAATATGCAGAAAATCTCATAAACCAGATACCGCATGGTAGTGCTATTCATACCTACGATACTCCAGGCTAAAAGTAATATTTTCATAGATCTCAAACCATATTTCTTAATAATTGGCTCGACACAAAAAGATATAAATAACACCTTTAAAAATAAAAGTTTTAGATTTTTTCTGACTTCGAATTTTATCAACATTTGAATTTTTTTCTAACATACTCACTTTTTAAGTGCAAAAAATCGACGGTGAAATGGCAATAAGTCCTATCTGATATTTTTCGTCACATTATTTTTCTTAAGTTGCGTAATAAAAGATACGACCTTCTACCAGTTTAGAGTCGATATACCATAGATTTATTTTTCACAAAAAACTCATGGGTAATGAATAACATTGGACTTTTTATATTATGTTGCATGTGATCTTTCACTCGGAGAAGCGTTAACCTCATGTTGGATTATTTTCTCCATCGATCCACGTATAGTGCTATAATTCTCGCTCATAAAGCGGGCAGCCGTGTAGATTTCAAATACAGTAGAACTTCAAACACAGCTGAGGGAACTCTGTTCGTCACCTACTATAGTAACAGCTTCTCAGGCAACCGTCCCTAGTTTTTTTGTTCTCGCTTGCTCAGGCAAACATTAAATCGGAGTCTGCTTTTACATCTAGACAACTGGATATTATTTTTTATCTTCTTTACTCCATTAACAACACCTATAATATCCACCACTGATCCCCAATAGGGGATATGGTTGCCATAATCCTTACGCTTCATAGGCGTCTTGGGGATTGCTGTGTGTGTAAGCTGGCAGGTTTTTTTATAGTGTTAATAAGCTTGCCTTTGACGAATCTGAACTTATGATAAGTGATAATGTGGCCGAAGATACTGTTCAGGCTAACCTACAATTACTGGCTACAATACAGGTGCTTGGTGACTGATTTTCTAAATGAGGGTGGTAGCTACCATGCCATATTGAAGCAGTGATGGCTCAGTGGCTTTGGGTATGGACTGCCGCGCAGCAGGTCCATGGTTCGAATCCCGCCGCGGGCTTGTGCTTCACCGCATGGTGGAAGGGCATTTTTGCGAATGCTCGCCTGGCTAGCGACCACCCTCAAGTAGAAAATCTGTCGCCAAGCACCTAACGGTGTGTTCCGGCAGTTGTCCTTGAGAGGCAGTCATTCTAGGTTAAGCCTGTCAACACCTTCGACCACATCATCACTTACCATCACGCGAGATTGTGGTCAAAGGCTTACCTATCAGCAATAAAAAAAAAAAAAAAAAAAAGTCTATTGTACTATAGTTTATGTATTAACTATAGTACACTAAAATATAATTAAATTTTGTTTGTAGATTACGAACGTGCACCGGTCACCAACACCACTGTTGGTAAAACAGAAAATGTCCACACGATAGCCCATTCTGGCCCTAACAGAAGACCCAGCACTGATCTTAACAAGGACTTCTTGGAGAGAATGCGCTACGAAAAAGGAATGGGTGAGTGGTTACTTCACCTTCACTAGAATTGCTCTTCAGTACTGATGATCTCCTGGTATTTTGAACTGAAGACTTCAACAGCCATGACGTCGAACGAAGCATTAAGGCCTCCCCTATAAGGGGGAGGGGGGGGGGGGGGGGGTTCACCATAAACCCCACGCTTGGCAGGAGTCTTGCGTATCACAGTGTCAGATGGCAGTTTTTTAGAAGCCGTTACTGCCCATCTTTTGGTATTTCTTCCTAAGCCTGGCATCCCTTAGGGTTTCGTATTGTAATTCAAGCGGTGTTTCAAATTTGGCACACTAGTAGCTTACTACTACATCTCATTAGCCAGTTGGTAAGCTGCTATCATGAACTTCCAAGCATGGTTAGCGTCTTGTGAAACGTGGGTATTTAGATACTTCTCTCCTTTTGAAGCAATGATAGCCGAGCTGCTGTGGCTATGGACTGCGGTGGATCCCTGGTTCGATCCCCACCGCCGGCATGAGTTTCGCCACATGGTGGAAGGGCATTTTGCGAATGCTCACCTGGCTAGCTACTACCCTAAAAATCTATCGCCAAGCACTTAACGTGTGTTCCGCCAGCATTCCTTGAGAGCCAGAAATATTACAGGCTATTTAACAACTGTATGTCTCAATGTGACGGGCTCAGTGCAATTCGTCACATGATGAAATGCATCTGTTATAGGCAGAGGATAATCCGCTTAACATCAGATGGGCCTCGTGCTTGTTCCGTCAAAATAACATAAAAATTTCTCTGTCTATTCAGTTTGAGGAATACCTTTTGGGTCGTGTAGACTTATTTTTTTAATATATGATTTAATATATTTTCCTCTCCAGCTCCACCTCTTCCCACCCAGCCTCCACCTCTTCCCACCCAGCCTCCACCATCAGCATGCCACCTTCAGTCATCAGAAGTAGGTCAGACGAAGGTGAAGCCACCACCGCCGGCGAGGAAGTCTGATGATGAGAGAAAGTTGCGTCAGCAGTTCGTGACGACTGTCGATGAGGCTGAGAAGAGCATCAAGCAGCATGAATCCACCTTGATGAAGGTATATCTTGCTGTATACTTACTTACAAAAGCTATTCATATAATGTACTATAATGTGGTATGGTGTATTGTTGTGGTGAGCAGCAGCTGGTATAGAGACCATCTTGCATGGAATGGACATATTATGGAATGGAATCTAGTTCTCAAATATATTACAACTCTCACTGAAGGAAAATTTGAGCTTCATTTAACATGTATTAATTATCTAAGAAAACGTATTGTTCCATTAATGATTATTTAGAAGAAAAAATGCTTGTGACATTCCACCTCTACCAAGCCACCGTCACTCACTTAGTATTTCCTATTTATACAAGCACTGTCGCGTTCTAAGAGAAAAATAACATTTACAAGTTTTTAGAACACTAAATTTTTGCCAACGAATATTGAAGCTACGTCCCCTGGATTCGCGCTGTTTGCCTTGACGTTCCAAATGTCGAAATGATTTTGATGGAACATCCTGGTTTATCGGGACCTCCAATAGTGATATGACGAAATGAGGCAACTTTAGTTATTGTGTGCAGCTGTGTCGGTCGGAGAGCAGCGGCAGCGGGGCGGCGCTGAGCCACAGCGACATGTCGCGGCGGCAGGCAGCGCTGCAGCGGCACTTGGCGCTGGCAGGCGTCGAGGTGGCGCGGCTCGTCGCTGCCAACTGTCGGTATCCCTTTATCTACCTTCCAACTTACTTTCTCTTGTAGCTTCTAGTGCATGAAGTTAGCCCAATGTGGAAGTACCCACCTTTACAGTACCCACCCTCAAGTGTTCCAGCCAGCTGACAGCTGTCTTTGCGACCTAGTTGCTAATCTATATGGAGCTTTTCATCGTCGGAGACCATATCACCGCCAGGTTAGATTGTGGTCAAATGATAGCCTATCGGCAAGAGAAGAAACAATGTGGTCTGGCAGTTCTTCTAGGTTACCTTTTGGGTTTAGTCTAGATTTTAGTAAAAAAATTAGGCATGACGCATGCTCTGCGGAATACATTACATCAAACTCTAAATTGTTCTCTCGATGGTTAAAGAACCAGAGGACAAATTTGAGTCAAAAGTCATACGTCATGTTAGCTTAAATGGTCAGAGCATGCCATGGCTATAAGGGTCGTTGGCGCAGGTTTCGAATCCCGCACATGAGGTAAAACTATAAAATTTGACATCTCTAATTTTGCAATTTTGATTACATTTATTATGTCAATGCTCAGTCAATAATCTTCATCCACATTATTACTTCAGATGGAATAGTGGTCAACAGCCGACATATCAACAATACAAAATAAACTGATTTTATACGTTAGTATTCAATATACTCTATTACACAATATAATGAATCATTATCATGATCAACAGAAGACATCCACCGTTAAATAAAAACTTCCCCCATAAAACGTCTATTAGCCACTTTTAAGAACTTCCATAAGCTCGCGACTCTCACGATGTCGTCGGTCCACCAAGTGAGGAGTCTGCTATATCTTTGTCTACCGGTGTAATGTATAGTAATCGCTCGAGAACATTTATTCCCAGTCTGATATCAGTCAATTGAACAATGTGACACAATGTATGGCATTGCCACTTATCTAAACTCCAAAATCTAATAAACATCCAATAAAAAATTATGAAGAAAAATATTGAAACCACATTTACTTATACAAAATACAAAAACGCATTAAGGACAAAATGTGTGATGTGAATTATGAAACAAATACGGCACAACGATTTATAATCAGTAATGTTACGAGCGTTTTTCTTACCATTAAATTCTTCTTCTTTTTAAAGGGCCTCTCCATAGACGAAGGTTGATCGTCAGCTTCTTAAATTTATCTTTGTCAAGCGCCAATCTGAACAATGCTCGACGTTCTTTATCCCTGTTATTACGGTGCCAAGACATTTTGCCACTACCCGATTTATGCTTCTCGGGTGCATTTCCCATCACAATGGTCTGTCGGAGGGAGGAGCATTCAATTACTAGTTAACAAACTTGGTATTGTATTAAAATAACAAATTCCTTCTTCATAACCAATAATATCATAAGTTCATTTTCTACCTACTAGATTACCATTTATCTATCTTGGTATTCTATTGGGAATAAAAAGACGTGCAGGATGGCAAGACATTTACTTGTGACTAATTTATTTTGTTGTATTTCAGATGCTGATAAAATTGACTATACTGCAGCTTCTAAATCGACAAAAGCATTGCCTCAACTAATGACGAGCATCGTAGAAGGTAAGTTTTTGTATTACGAGATGTTGGTTCGGGATGAATATAGCAACACTTTTCACAATACTGACACATTTAATCACCAGTTCTACAGTCACTTCTAGATGTACATGCAGTGTAAACTAGTAGTCTTACTTTTAGAAGCGCTCGTAGCGTAGTTTGCTTAGCTGTTCTTAATCGATCAGCAAAGTTAAGCAACGTCCGCCGCGGTCAGGAGTTGGATGGGTGACCGTTGGTGACATTACTACTGAGCGTGCACGTGGTCGGTCCTGATAAAACAAGTTCAAATTCAAAAGTCTTACGATGACAGTCGTTATAGCATGGTGGTAGGGTAATTTGCGAATGGCCCTCAGGCTAGCTTACTACCCTCATGTAGAAAATCTATGGCCAAGCGCCTAACGGTGTATTCCCACAACAGTCCTTGAGAGTCAAAAAAATTATAGGTACATGAGACTTAACAACCGTATATCTCAATATGACGAGCGCAGTGCTATTCGTAACATTACGAAATGCATCTGTTTTAGGCAGAGGTTAATCCGCTTAACATCAGGTGGGCCTCGTGCATGTTCAGTCACAATCACATAAAAAAAAATACCCTTAAACTGCTGTGTTTATTCGTGAAGGGCACTGCAGCAAGTGAAATGACTGGACGAACAAGACATAAAATCCAACGTAGTATATCAATGACGAGCGCAGTGCAGAGTCAAGCTAGAAAAAAACGCAGGCACTGCAACATTAATGACCTTCTCAGTACTTGTAGACTAGACGAGTAGACAGAGACTATGATGAAAGTTGACGCAAAACGTTTCATTATCATCATGTAAATAACTGGTCAATTGTAATGACCACATTGTGATTGCAGATGGCACAGCGCTGAGCGACAACGTGAACGAGATGGCTCGCAAGGCGTTCCTGTACGACGTGCTGCAGCTGTGTGCGGCCGCCGGGGGGATATGTCACTCTGCGCAGGCGGACCGACAGGTACGTACTCGCCCAGTACAGCCGCCGCGGAGATATGTCACTCTGCGCAGGCGGACCGACAGGTACGTACTCGACCAGTGCATCCGCCGGGGAGATATGTCACTCTGCGCAGGCGGACCGACAGGTACGTACTCGACCAGTGCATCCGCCGGGGAGATATGTCACTCTGCGCAGGCGGACCGACAGGTACGTACTCGCCCAGTACAGCCGCCGCGGAGATATGTCACTCTGCGCAGGCGGACCGACAGGTACGTACTCGACCAGTGCATCCGCCGGGGAGATATGTCACTCTGCGCAGGCGGACCGACAGGTACGTACTCGACCAGTGCATCCGCCGGGGAGATATGTCACTCTGCGCAGGCGGACCGACAGGTACGTACTCGACCAGTGCATCCGCCGGGGAGATATGTCACTCTGCGCAGGCGGACCGACAGGTACGTACTCGACCAGTGCATCCGCCGGGGAGATATGTCACTCTGCGCAGGCGGACCGACAGGTACGTACTCGACCAGTGCATCCGCCGGGGAGATATGTCACTCTGCGCAGGCGGACCGACAGGTACGTACTCGACCAGTGCATCCGCCGGGGAGATATGTCACTCTGCGCAGGCGGACCGACAGGTACGTACTCGACCAGTGCATCCGCCGGGGAGATATGTCACTCTGCGCAGGCGGACCGACAGGTACGTACTCGACCAGTACATCCGCCGGGGAGATATGTCACTCTGCGCAGGCGGACCGACAGGTACGTACTCGACCAGTACATCCACCGGGGAGATATGTCACTCTGCGCAGGCGGACCGACAGGTACGTACTCGACCAGTACATCCGCCGGGGAGATATGTCACTCTGCGCAGGCGGACCGACAGGTACGTACTCGACCAGTACATCCGCCGGGGAGATATGTCACTCTGCGCAGGCGGACCGACAGGTACGTACTCGACCAGTGCATCCGCCGGGGAGATATGTCACTCTGCGCAGGCGGACCGACAGGTACGTACTCGACCAGTGCATCCGCCGGGGAGATATGTCACTCTGCGCAGGCGGACCGACAGGTACGTACTCGACCAGTGCATCCGCCGGGGAGATATGTCACTCTGCGCAGGCGGACCGACAGGTACGTACTCGACCAGTGCATCCGCCGGGGAGATATGTCACTCTGCGCAGGCGGACCGACAGGTACGTACTCGACCAGTGCATCCGCCGGGGAGATATGTCACTCTGCGCAGGCGGACCGACAGGTACGTACTCGACCAGTGCATCCGCCGGGGAGATATGTCACTCTGCGCAGGCGGACCGACAGGTACGTACTCGACCAGTACATCCGCCGGGGAGATATGTCACTCTGCGCAGGCGGACCGACAGGTACGTACTCGACCAGTGCATCCGCCGGGGAGATATGTCACTCTGCGCAGGCGGACCGACAGGTACGTACTCGACCAGTACATCCGCCGGGGAGATATGTCACTCTGCGCAGGCGGACCGACAGGTACGTACTCGACCAGTACATCCGCCGGGGAGATATGTCACTCTGCGCAGGCGGACCGACAGGTACGTACTCGACCAGTACATCCACCGGGGAGATATGTCACTCTGCGCAGGCGGACCGACAGGTACGTACTCGACCAGTGCATCCGCCGGGGAGATATGTCACTCTGCGCAGGCGGACCGACAGGTACGTACTCGACCAGTACATCCGCCGGGGAGATATGTCACTCTGCGCAGGCGGACCGACAGGTACGTACTCGACCAGTACATCCGCCGGGGAGATATGTCACTCTGCGCAGGCGGACCGACAGGTACGTACTCGACCAGTGCATCCGCCGGGGAGATATGTCACTCTGCGCAGGCGGACCGACAGGTACGTACTCGACCAGTACATCCGCCGGGGAGATATGTCACTCTGCGCAGGCGGACCGACAGGTACGTACTCGACCAGTACATCCGCCGGGGAGATATGTCACTCTGCGCAGGCGGACCGACAGGTACGTACTCGACCAGTGCATCCGCCGGGGAGATATGTCACTCTGCGCAGGCGGACCGACAGGTACATACTCGACCAGTGCATCCGCCGGGGAGATATGTCACTCTGCGCAGGCGGACCGACAGGTACGTACTCGACCAGTACATCCGCCGGGGAGATATGTCACTCTGCGCAGGCGGACCGACAGGTACGTACTCGACCAGTACATCCGCCGGGGAGATATGTCACTCTGCGCAGGCGGACCGACAGGTACGTACTCGACCAGTGCATCCGCCGGGGAGATATGTCACTCTGCGCAGGCGGACCGACAGGTACGTACTCGACCAGTACATCCACCGGGGAGATATGTCACTCTGCGCAGGCGGACCGACAGGTACGTACTCGACCAGTACATCCGCCGGGGAGATATGTCACTCTGCGCAGGCGGACCGACAGGTACGTACTCGACCAGTACATCCGCCGGGGAGATATGTCACTCTGCGCAGGCGGACCGACAGGTACGTACTCGACCAGTGCATCCGCCGGGGAGATATGTCACTCTGCGCAGGCGGACCGACAGGTACGTACTCGACCAGTACATCCGCCGGGGAGATATGTCACTCTGCGCAGGCGGACCGACAGGTACGTACTCGACCAGTACATCCGCCGGGGAGATATGTCACTCTGCGCAGGCGGACCGACAGGTACGTACTCGACCAGTACATCCGCCGGGGAGATATGTCACTCTGCGCAGGCGGACCGACAGGTACGTACTCGACCAGTGCATCCGCCGGGGAGATATGTCACTCTGCGCAGGCGGACCGACAGGTACGTACTCGACCAGTACATCCACCGGGGAGATATGTCACTCTGCGCAGGCGGACCGACAGGTACGTACTCGACCAGTACATCCGCCGGGGAGATATGTCACTCTGCGCAGGCGGACCGACAGGTACGTACTCGACCAGTACATCCGCCGGGGAGATATGTCACTCTGCGCAGGCGGACCGACAGGTACGTACTCGACCAGTGCATCCGCCGGGGAGATATGTCACTCTGCGCAGGCGGACCGACAGGTACGTACTCGACCAGTACATCCGCCGGGGAGATATGTCACTCTGCGCAGGCGGACCGACAGGTACGTACTCGACCAGTACATCCGCCGGGGAGATATGTCACTCTGCGCAGGCGGACCGACAGGTACGTACTCGACCAGTACATCCGCCGCGGAGATATGTCACTCTGCGCAGGCGGACCGACAGGTACGTACTCGACCAGTACATCCGCCGCGGAGATATGTCACTCTGCGCAGGCGGACCGACAGGTACGTACTCGACCAGTGCATCCGCCGGGGAGATATGTCACTCTGCGCAGGCGGACCGACAGGTACGTACTCGACCAGTACATCCGCCGGGGAGATATGTCACTCTGCGCAGGCGGACCGACAGGTACGTACTCGACCAGTACATCCGCCGGGGAGATATGTCACTCTGCGCAGGCGGACCGACAGGTACGTACTCGACCAGTACATCCGCCGGGGAGATATGTCACTCTGCGCAGGCGGACCGACAGGTACGTACTCGACCAGTACATCCGCCGGGGAGATATGTCACTCTGCGCAGGCGGACCGACAGGTACGTACTCGACCAGTACATCCGCCGGGGAGATATGTCACTCTGCGCAGGCGGACCGACAGGTACGTACTCGACCAGTACATCCGCCGCGGAGATATGTCACTCTGCGCAGGCGGACCGACAGGTACGTACTCGACCAGTACATCCGCCGCGGAGATATGTCACTCTGCGCAGGCGGACCGACAGGTACGTACTCGACCAGTGCATCCGCCGGGGAGATATGTCACTCTGCGCAGGCGGACCGACAGGTACGTACTCGACCAGTACATCCGCCGGGGAGATATGTCACTCTGCGCAGGCGGACCGACAGGTACGTACTCGACCAGTACATCCGCCGCGGAGATATGTCACTCTGCGCAGGCGGACCGACAGGTACGTACTCGACCAGTACATCCGCCGCGGAGATATGTCACTCTGCGCAGGCGGACCGACAGGTACGTACTCGACCAGTGCATCCGCCGGGGAGATATGTCACTCTGCGCAGGCGGACCGACAGGTACGTACTCGACCAGTACATCCGCCGGGGAGATATGTCACTCTGCGCAGGCGGACCGACAGGTACGTACTCGACCAGTACATCCGCCGGGGAGATATGTCACTCTGCGCAGGCGGACCGACAGGTACGTACTCGACCAGTACATCCGCCGGGGAGATATGTCACTCTGCGCAGGCGGACCGACAGGTACGTACTCGACCAGTGCATCGGTCGGAACACAAAACGAAGGTGCTGTTTACTGTCAATACACAATGTATTTATTGTATGCATTTATTAGAAAATGATTATTTTAATTCAACGTCGATATCGCGAGTCTAACTCGAGCGCCCGCCTGGCTAGCTCCCACGCCAAGCACCTAACGGTGTGTTCCGGCAGATGTCCTTGAGAGCCAGTAATTCAAAGTTAGTCTTAATAACATCATCACTTACTATCAGGTGAGATAGTGGTCAAAGGCTAGCCTATCAGCTATAAATAAACAATTATAAATTAAATAAAAAAATAAAAAACCCGCCTGCAAATTATTTATTTTTGTTAATGTTTTATCGTTCCATTGAACATAAAACTGCAAGTTATATATTTATATAATCTAATTCGGTAATATTCTAATTATGATATGAAATACAGACTTTTATTGGCATATTTTATTTAGATACTTCTTTAATTAAAAAATTAAATGAAAGCATTACTCATAAAACAAATAAAACATTTTTTTAATTATTAAAGTACAATGTGTCTCGACCATGGAGGTTTCAATTCAATTTAAGTACACATTATCTGTGGTGAGCGAGCTGCGCGCGCAACGTGCTTTTTTATATTGCATTTTATTTAATTTAGCTACCTATAGACATGAGATTAAATAAAGTAGTGTATGCAACTGCATATAATTAGGTATTAAAACACTCGTGTAATCTTATTTTGAAACTCGCCTGCGGCTCGTTTCAAAAAACTACACTCATGTTTTAATACCCTCTATTATATGACAGTTGCATAAACTACTATTATGGAATCGTGTGTTGAGCACTTCATTTTGATAGGTTTGGAAGAAAAAATATCTCATGGCGTCTTAAATCCGCGACTGTTTTTTTTTTAAATTACGTTTGATGTATATAGTGTCACTTGCAGTGTCAAAACGAATCTAACGATATCTCTTTCATATAAATCGGCTAGACCGTTTGGGAGTTATGGTGGAATAAAGAAACTCACAAACATACATACATATTATATACATGAACCATAATATAGACATGATACAGATGGTGGTCAGGGTCTGATCTGGTGATGGAGCTGATGGAAGGTGGTCATAGGTTTTTTAACAAAAACCTAATAAAAGCTTGTTTTTTAAAAGTTTTTTAAACCGATTCTTGTTAAGTGGTTGTATTTTTTCAATACTGCGATATTATGGTTGTTCATGACGATACTCCGTGATTAAGAAAACTATGAAGACTCGTTTACAAACGCGTCAGAAATTGTTCCAACTGAATGACGTGGCTTATTGAACACTCCTCTTTTTTCTAGAAATTGAACGAGTCTGCCGTCCACTTCGGAGACACATCAACAAAACTGCTGTACGTCGTTAGCAATGACGTCGACCCGGCGCTGGAAAAAGAGGTTTGTGACTTTTCTTTTCCTAACACTCTCTTTTTGCTCACCTTTAACTTTTTACAATCACACCGCAATTATACACCTATTTACCAAAAACTATCTCACTGTATCTTTGCACTGTACCTATGTTTATGTTTTTACAGTATATAGGTACTAGGTTATCAGAAATACTGAAGAGGTAAGAGTTATATGTTATGTTAAAAATGATACTGGTTTGATATCACAAATCCTTATAACTTTACCTTCTTATCATTTCTGATCTCCTGGTACTTTGTACTATAATTGATACTTGATAGCTACACGTGAAAAACGACACCCCTTTTAACACTTGTAAAATTATATCACAACCCATAGTAAAACTAAATGAAGAAACAAATTTTGCTAACCTTTACACTGCGAAATGTATTAATGGAACAGTAAGTACATTGTACACCGATGGGAGAAAACGATCCGCTTCTGTAAGAGATCATGTTTAAGGGTCAAAGGTAACTCAAGACTCTCCAATTCAATTCAATCCAATCAATTCTAAACTCTCTTTTCACAGATCATATCTCGCGCGAAAGCAATAGGTGATAGTGCGTCTCGGTTGGCACTAGACGCAGCCGGCATTGCCAACGCTGCTTCCGGAAATGCCAACAGCTCTGTACAAGAAATTTGTGACGCGGGCACTGCCTGCGTTGACGCTGCCGGCAAAGTGGTTTATACTGCTAAGGTAAACCTATAACGCTGTCTAAAATAACTCGATAAATTAAATATATATACAACTAGCTTTCGGGGCGCGGCTCCGCCTGCGCGTATGTCGGTTATCGCGCGAAAAACATTAACCTCTTTTTGCGCAGTTGGATAAAAACTATCCTATGTTTTTTCCCGGGTCTCAAACTATTTCCATACCAAATTTCATTCAATTCGGTCCTGTAGTTTTGGCGTGAAAGCGTAACAGACAGACAGACAGAGTTACTTTCGCATTTATAATATTAGTACTGATATATTGACCTCTCACTCTTATGCCCTTAGGGAAATAAAAGAGACTACAGATTTAAAAACAGCAATCACTAATTATCACGCAAACGTCCGACGTAAATTAATCAACGGAATTGTACTGCCTCAAGTAATCTCTTTGTCACGCAAAAAAAAAAAACATAGAAATCCAAGCCAAAACAGAACAAACAGACAGTTGTAAGCCATATTTTATTAAATTAAAATATTGAATATGCCGTGAATTTATACTCTGGAAATTTGCAAGTTTTATCACAATTTTATTTTTAATTTATATAAAACTCGTGATGAAATTAAACTAAACCTCTGCTACGGAGATCGGCTAATGATTCATAAATGCTGTTTGGAAATGCACTCTTCCAGGATTCTACCTATGTCAATAGTAGTCTGCAATAAATTACCAACAGCATAAATTTGAAAGTGAGGGCAGAAATAAAGTTAAAAATAAAACAACATCTTAGCTGTAAAGCGCATTACTCAATTGACAAATATCTGAATAAAAATAGTAGATTAATAAAATATATATTTTTAATTTTGATTTATAATATGATTATATAAATTATAATTTAATATTGCGTCCTCCTCTCTTCTGATGTTGCTGTACCTGTGAGGTTCCATGGGACTATGTACCTGTATTTATAACATTTTGTACTGAATAAACTATAGAATCAATAAAGAATCTTGAATCTATATAATTATAGAAATAGTTTTGCTTTTTAATACCTATAAACGTACTGTAGACAAGTCTGGTTGTGACATATTAATATCACATTTTCATCATCGTCTGTGCATTATTCGACAGTTGACAGCCCCCTCGATCCACGAGACCCCGTGCCAGGATGCGCTGGTAGCCTCCACTGAGAACCTCTCTATCAAGCTGAAGACCTTCTCCGACTCTTGGAAACCGCTATCTTCTGATCCTCAACAGGTGATGAATAAAAATATTACTACTACGCTTATACTACATTTTCAAATATCTTGCTATGTGGTTTATATCAGATTTTTTGCGTAAGAAAAAAATGTATATAAACTGATGACTGAGTAGTTTGGTGCAATTTTAATGACAATATTTTTTCTTTATTTCAGGCGAAGACCATCAAAGATCTCACCAAGGAGGCTGAAAACCTGGAGAGAATTCTCGAAGGTCTGAGGAGTGACGTGAGAGGAGGGAACATAGGCAAGAGGAGGGAGATAGAAAGTCTCGTCATCGAGGATACTCCCTTGCGGCAGTTGACTGTTAAGATTCTGGATGATGCCAAGGTATTTTTCTTTGGATCGTATAATGTGTGATCAATCTCAAGTGTGTCCATATTTTACTAAAGAATAACCAAAAAAGCTGATACTCTGGCGTGGATTTAAGGAGTGACATGCAGAGCTGGAAATTCGGCTTAGAGAAGATGGAGAACGTGTGGTCGAGGATAAGCCCTTTAGGAAGTCATCGGTTAATATTATGGATTATATACTTAAGTCTTGTGTTTTTTGTTGTTTATATTGTATAAATTGCCTATTTTGTAAAACAAAAACCTGACCAGATGTGAAAAAACCTTTCCATTGAAATAATGGCCAGGTTTTTATCAGATCATCAGAGGTAAACTGGCCTATGTGACAATTGTAAGGACTTATATCTCGGGTAGCACAAATAATTTACAGAAAATTTACCTTTTTCTGAACTGTCTGTAATTGTTATGAGAAGAACAGTATCTTACCATCAGGCGAATCACTGGCTAATTTCACAATACTGTGACATAATTGGTTGATGTTTCAGATTTACGCTGAATCGTCCAGTCTCCCAACCAATCAGAAGATAGAGTACGCGTCATACGCTGATAAACTGAAGGAAGCGCTTAGGGCGCTGGACTTGACTAACGCTAGGTGTAAGAAAACTCCTCATGTAAGTAATTCTACTATAAATCATGATCCCTTCCCGACTTCATGAACCTTCCATCTCCTTCCATGCTTGTCATTTTAGATAAGGCCCAAAGACAAAACTTTTTACATCGATGCAAAGTGTCCAGCAGTATTTTGCAGGATTCAATTTGGGGAATGTGTGATTAATTTACACAATCTTGTACCCCCATCTCCATCATTTCATCAGATAACAAGACGCTCAGAATAACATGTAAACATCATATATATATTTAACTACTATCATAAACAAACAACGTTTCATAAAATAAAAAAAATATTTTAAAAGTATGCACGATTGCACTTTTTTCCATCTAGAATGGGAGTCACAAGACCAGCTGTCTCGTATATGTTTGGCAACTCATTTCCTATTTTAGGGGTTTGAGAACAAAGTAAAACAAGCATTTACCTAACCCCCTACCATGCTGCGAAACCAAGGAATGATTGCCAATCGGCAGTACAATTTTATTTTCATTTTAAGATAATTGTCTGATTTTTCAGGACACGAACAAGCGCAGAGAACTAGAGAACGCCATTCAGAACCTTCAGATGACATTACTGCAGTCGAGACCAAATAGAGGCGACAAAGGAAAGTCTAACATTGTTGATTTGAGGGTATGTTTTGTATTCCACTAATGTTTCTAATTTATCTAATTAAGTAGCATCAGCATATATTAAAAAGCAAATATCATACATAGTAGATCTTTTACTACTTATATTTAGAAGAGTTGTGTTTTTGAGGGGTTAGATATTATATTGTTAAAAAGTAATGTTGTTACTATTTAATTCAGCTACTGGAGTAAGTCGATGTTTTATTAAGTTTAATTTGCTGTCAAATTGAAATTACAATTTTGCAATTAGTATTATTCTAGTATAAAAAGGAGTGCTTTGATATTTGATTAAATGCTAGGTACACTTAAAGTTAATGATTTTTTTGTTACCATTCTATTATTAGGTACTATATCTGTGTAGCATTTGATGTGCCTACCTACACCGATTGATCATTTAGGCATATGGTATATTTTATTATGTTTAATGTAGGCAAAGTCGTGAGGAATATACTATAATGGTAGTTATTCATCATATGAGTTTCGAAGGCCATAAGCAACAAAGAGCCGCAAGATCATATTATATTCTTGTTGGTTACCTATAATGGTTATTTTCAGGACTTTATTGAAGAGGTTTGTGCAGAAGCTAAGAATATGTCTACCACCGCTAGTGGAGTCAAAGTGCCCACTGCTCAGGATAAAAGGACGTTGGAGGTGAGCAAATCCCTTTCCATTATTTTTAACTATTAAATTAGGAAACGCTGCCCCATATTACAACACTGATACTAAAAATAAAATAGCGTTGGCAAGTTTTATATTAGAATATGCAAATAAAAATGGATTTTTAGATATTGCCTAAGAATGATAGCGACGACTTTGAGAATGATAGCGACGACAACACTCGCGGCCGCCGTGGACTAGACTCACACATACACACAGAACTCGGTAGCCTACCGAGTTCATTGCCCTCGCAATGCGTGTGTATGTGTGAGTCTTGTACACGGCGGCCGCGAGTGTTGTCGTCGCTATCATTCTCAAAGTCAACGCGCCACAGCTTAGGCAATAGTTAGTATTAATTTTGTTTATGTGAAAATTAATTATGAGTGGATCACATTCAGTTATCAATTCTACACCATCCCCCGCAGTATTGTTGATGAATTAATAGTCGCCTTATATATATTGAATGTGTTAGCATTGGTCCATTTATTACACGCTCTGCTCTTTTACGGCTTCGCCTACGGCTCCGGCCGCATACCAGATTCTCAACTGAATGTTTTTTGTCTTATAGGAAATTAAAGGGAAATGCAGCGCAATTGAAAGCAAAGCCAACAAACTGATGAACGTGGATAGCCGCGTAGATTTGGACACCACCTTCGATGATATATTGGAAGTTGATCAGTTTGGACAGGTGAGTCTACTGTATATGACAAGTTGTTCAGTTTGGACTAAATAAGTTTTTCATGTAAGACAACAAGATCGGACTGGCGAGTCCGTAATTACAAGCTTTTTAAAGCGGGACAGTAAGTGCTTAGATGTTAGAACAGCGAAAATTGTCCACTAAGGTTGAACTAGCCGGTCACTTCTCCATACAAATGTCGTCGGGTGATCCCTCATTTGAGATTTTAGGTCCAGAATTAAGCATAGTACTGATTGATCTCGTCATTATCTATGCTTGTATGAAATTTTTAAATGATAATTAAGTTGACAATTATGAGCCTCCAAATCTTTATATGAAAATGTTGCGAGGCTTCAGGCTTCGAGGAATACATTTTTTAATTATAGTTTTTTGGTAGGTATGGGTAATTAGGCTGAATGGGGTTCTCAGTACCTAGACGTGCTAAATAGGCCCGTTGTTTACATATTTTTCTATCCACGGATGCATCTTATACAGCGACATCAGTGCCGCGTGAGTGGTTGTGGATAAAAAGCTAAGTTCATCTCGACCACCGACGCAACCACTTGCAAATTACTCTTTATGCACATATTACTAATCAATTCTGAAGAACCTACGTGGCTGTGATCACTTCTTAAGCATACAAACAAATACATAACTCACTACTGTAATACATTAGGTACTCTACTCAATTCGTCTATTTTTTGTGTTTGTTACCTCAGAACTTTTGACTGGGTGAACCGATTTTGAAAATTATTTTTCAGTTTGAAAGCTGTCGTTTGGTCCCATTTAAATTTCATAAAAATCGCTCAAGCCGTTTTTGAGTTACACTCGAATGACTGAAAAATATTTTCCTATCATGAAGATATAGTCGTTGACAGTGAATGACAATTAAGTAGCAAGGGTCGATAAAAATAGTGAATTTTTTTTTTACCGATAAATGGAACCTATTTCAACACTCAATAGTGTGAAATAACTTGTTGAAGTCGATACCACGTGCACAATATTGTGATAATAGGTACTTTGAATGATCATGGTACCGACTTCAATAAGTTATTTCACACTTTTTGAGTGTTGAAGTCGGTTCCATTTTTTGGTGAATTTTTTTTCTTATATTAATTGTGTTGTATATATCTGGTAAGTTCTTATATTTTTTTCCTCATACTATCCGTCATAAGCAAGCAGATTATCACTTAACAGCCATCGGATAATACTGATGCCTGGCTTGTCTAGTGGTTATAGGCTGAATTGAAGAATTGAAAAACTTCAAATAATCTACTAAGCCCACGGCATAAAATAACCCACGGGCAGAACGGGCTGTGGGTTGAGGTGACCATTGAACCTAAAAGAGATGCAGACTAAGCTTCTTGTCATTTAATATCAAACTTGTAGTAGGCTGACCTAACTTGATCGAAACGGCGAGAGTTTTGATGTTAATTCGTGCGTGAATAATCCCGTAAATGATTTTGAAATAGTATCAGTCCTTCAACTAAAAGAAGTTTTATGGCTGGAAGTTTAAATATGTCAAAAAGCTATTATGAAAGCAACGTTAAGAGTAGAGTGCATGTGGCGCTTTCCAATAAATGTACTTTCGTCATATTCCAATCGTTCAAACTCGGTGAAATTATAGGTGAAATATTAGGCCCAAGGACATACATGCAAAGTTTCACTGAGTTTGAAAAATACCGAATCTAAAAACTATAAATATACCGAAACTACGTTTGCATGGAAAGCGCCACGAGCACTCTAGCTTTAAGTGGACTAGATGGATAGGTTTGTTAATGTTTTCAGGAATGCGAGGATATTATTAAGCACATCGACTCAGAGCTGAAAGGAATGGAGGATGTTAAAGCGAAGGGATTGTTGCGGTCCCAAATGCTGCCGTTACGAGAAAGCTGTAACATGCTTCGGTGTGTATAACCTTTATTTTTTAACTACATTTTGTAAGGTAGAACACCTTTCGACCAAATCATCACTTCCTTAAGAACAATTGATTCAGTGATCAGAGGCGTTAAGAGTTTTTAAAAATAGGCTAATTGCGATATGTATTCGTACACCGAGGGTTCCATATCAACGCAGAATATACCAAAATGTATTTTTGTTTTTTTTTCTTCGTTCTTCTCTTCTCCTCGTTCTGAGGCCGAACAGCGCTTGGCCTTTTATATTATTTGCTGTTATATATTAAATCTTTTAACTTTGACACTTGTATCTATTACCATTTAAAGATAGATAGATAGATAAACTCTTTATTAAACACCTTAAACTAAACTAAAATTAAAAATATTTGATTTAAAAATAATGAACAATTGGCGGCCTTATCGCTTTGAGCGATAAGGCCGCCAATTGTTCTCTTCCAGATAACCGTTGAATGAAGAGGAGCAAGTTTTGAAAAGGGATGGCGGTGTACAATATACTTATTAGTATTGATATTTATACATACAAAATACATATATATATATATACTTACACACATACATAAACGGCATATTTAGTATATAAATATAATATTTAAATATGTGGAGTATATGCTAGCACGATAGATAAAGAGCTTTGACTTGGTCTTTAAAAACATTTAAGGATGGAGCTCGCCTGATATCAAGTGGCAATGCATTCCAGAGTCGGACGGCCTCAACCGAAAATGAGCGGTCATAAAACGAAGTAGTGTGTAGGGGGAACTTAAGCATAAGATTCTCTGATGACCGTAAGCAACGAAAATTAGAGGCATCAAGGTATTCAAAACGCTCTTTAAGGTATAGGGGTGAAGAAGAGTTTAGCAAAATATTGTAGAGAAGACAAAGGAAGTGAGCATTCCGGCGATGTCGTATAGGAAGCCACTTGAGCTTGGTACGAAATTCAGAAACGTGGTCGTATTTGCGCAAGCCAAATATGAACCTTATTGAAAAGTTTTGAAGACGCTCAAGTTTGTTAAGCTGGTCCTCCGTAAGGTCTAAATAGCAGGCGTCAGCGTAATCAAGAATCGGTAACAAAAGAGACTGTGCAAGCGTAACTTTAGTGGCTGTTGGCAAAAAGTTTCTCAATCTTCTGAGTGAACCTGCGGCAGCAAACGTTTTACGGCTTACAGTTTCCAATTGTGGGATCCAGGTAAGGCATTCATCCAAAATAACCCCAAGATTTTAAACTTTTTTGCTGTACGGAATGTTCACACCCTCAAAGAAAATGTTAGGTAAAGTATCCCAATCTATTTTACAAATAGTCCGTGAAGTGCCTAAAATGATAACTTGGGTTTTGAGTGGATTTACTCTTAGACCGTATGATTTGCTCCAGTCCGAAATGTAACGTAGATCATTATTTACAATGTTTACCGCTTCATCTAAATGATTAAGGGGGACTTGGGAGTAAATTTGGAGATCGTCTGCATAGAGGTGGTAGGAAGAAGTAAGACGTTGAGATATAGTGTTTATAAAAATTGCGAAAAGAAGAGGAGATAAAACGCCGCCTTGAGGCACACCGACAGTGATGTTATACCAAGAGGAGACAGACTCATCAAGGCGAACCCGCTGTCGTCGGCCAGACAGATAACTGTGAAACCAGTCAATTGCCGTTGGAGATATGTTAATGGAGCGTAGTAGAGAGAGAAGGACATCAAAGTCAACGGAATTGAATGCGTTGCTGAAGTCAAGCAAAGTCAGCAATGTTAACTCTCTGTTTTCCATTCCAAAACGTATGTTCTCTGTAATTTTTACTAAAGCCGTAGTTGTACTATGTCCAGGTCGAAATCCAGATTGGAAAGGATTAAGGAGTTGGTGATGTATAAGGAATGAGTTTAATTCTATGTTACGTAATGCTAGAGATATAATATTCTAATTATTGTTAGATCACAATTTCGATGTATTTAAATCTGTTTTGGGTTTTTGAACGGCTTCTAGGAGACATAATGTGACTGTCACACAATTTTTACTTGTAGGTTCGCGACAAAGAGCGGCATTTCTACGGAAGCCAGTGCAAGCTTAGACTCGTCACTGGATGCTCTGGACGACATCGAAGCCAGAGTTATCACCTCCATCGTGCACGATGCTAACCCTGACGGTGTTGCTTTGGTAAGCACCTGCTATAATTCTGCAAAGATTGAAGCGTGCTCACATAGATAACAAATACAAATATATAAATAATATAGGTATTCATTGGTTCTCATGAATCGAATGTTGTAGTAGTTTCACTACATTGCAAAAAAAACGTTAGGTTATTTAAAACTTATCTTTTTTTTCCATGAAAATATTTCATGCGGCAATTGTTTTTCTTACACAGCGTTCTAAGCCTCCTCTGACCGGCACCTCGGCAGCTGCCACCCGTCTGTGCCGCGAAGTCGCGACTTCGGCGTCAGGGGTGGCACCGCACGCCGTCACCGCCTACATCGCTGATACAGCACTTAGAACTGATACTGCCAACCCTGATGAGAAAAACAAGTGAGCAAGTCCATCCCTATTTGATATTCATACATTTTTAGTAGAAAATATGTATTGAGGATAAGATTAAGCCTATATCTTGGCTAATGTGCGTTACCCCTTCTTGTACTCTACTAGTTGAATTTATGGCCGTATCGGCCGTGCCTACTTGGAGCAACCAAACTTAAGGTTACAACCATATGTCAACGTCAAAGTCGATGTCGTTGTTGAAGTCGTGTTCGAAGTTTGAGGTTGTGGTGGAAGTCATGGTCGAAGTCCAGGTCAAAATCGTAAAAAGTCTAACGTCAAAAGTTTAAGTTGTTATTTATTTAATTTAGGCAACTACTACGCTCTTATGGAAGTCAATTAAAAATTTTAATATTCTAATTTTATTTCCAAATTCAGCAAAAATCATTGATAAAGCCATTTTGAGAAGAACGGGCTATAAACATGGGTTATTCTTTTTAAACGTCTTTATGCAATGTCTTATAAACTATCATAAAATGTGTACATAATTCCAGACCACGTGGTTTCCATCCTCACCAACTGGAATATTTAAAACTTTGTAAAAATAATGTAAATAACTCCATTTTCCACAGACTCCTCAAGCATCTGTACAAGCTTGTGCACCTGCTTAAGACGTTAACAGTGACGACCAGCAAACGCACCGCCACCTGGCAGCCCGTCGATGGACCTGAAGTAGCAACCATTACAGAACAGATTCTACAGGTAAATATATTCAGGTTCTACACGTAGAACTAAACAGATTGAACAGGTAAAACTGAACAGATTGTACAGGTAAAACTAAACAGATTCTAGAGGTAAAACTTAACAGATTCTAGAGGTAAAACTAAACAGATTCTACAGGTAAAACTAAAAAGATAATACAGGCAAAACTTAGCATCTGCTTTTGAAATAATTATATTTTTCTACTATTAATTATTATCTTATATTAATTATAATTAATAATAGAAGAATAAATTTCACAGGTAATCGAAATAATACATGTAGTGTGTATAGATACTATAAATATGTAAATAAAAACAGAACCTATGGGCAAAACTTTATTATAATATTATATGGTTAAAACTGAAAAGTTTGTACGGGCTTAACTGTTAACATTTTTTATACCTTTACATTACGAACTTTGGGACGTACAAAAAGAAATATTTTTTTTATGTGGTGCTTGATGTCTAAGGAATTATAGAGTGTTTTTTTTAAATATATATTTTAGAGTATTAATTCTTTTTTTTACCTTAGCCTTGAAAAAAATTGTATTCATACTACGTAAGTATTTATCTGCCCGTGGGGTGCCGGTCTAGAATGTCATTCGGGTGTGGAAGAAATCTGGTACTACTGGACGGTGGATAGTAGCGCCTTCTGACGTATAGCCATCCTACACTGGACTATGCCTACCATGCGTCGGAATTATGGCAAACCTGATACAATATTTCTTAGTAATCTCAGTCCGGATGAGCTTGACTCTTACGACATCAACTGGAAAACAAAAACTAAAGATCGTGTGGCCTGGAATGAGGAAAAAGAGGTCTTTGCCCAGCGCGGCAGCGCTGCTGGAAAAATAAGGCTCTAATAAACAATACTATTATATCTCGATTTTGCTCGAGGCTATGCAAAAGGCTGCTTCGTTTTGTCACTATATAAGATAACAATATGTTATGTTTCAGGAAATGTACAATCCTGAAAGCAAGTTCTGCGTGAAGGGTGACGAGAAAAAGAACAAGGTCATCGACGAGAGAGACATCGCGAAGTTGTTGATTCCTAGCGCTCCTAAGATACTGGGTGATCACAAGTAAGATATATTAAACTTTATATATCTATAACGTTATGTTAAATTGGTATCGATATTCGACCGATATAAATAATTTAATGTACATATAACAAATAATAAAATCTATATGAAATTCCTGAACATTTCCATTTCTAGCTATTTTTGATTTCCAAAAATGTATGCACCACTTAATTTTTTTTTTTAATGTTAGGCGACATTATTTCAAATCAAAACAGTATTTCCAGAAAATTTGGAAGTGAATCTATATAGTAAAGTCTTACATTTAATTCAAGTTTTGAATTAAATGTAAGATTGCTCTCGAAGTGCTGGTCGAATTTCCCGCCACGCCAGCCTTAACGATATCATTCGCCGGGCTTTTACCAGCGCCAATGTTCCAGCTATTCTCGAACCGAATGGTCTGATGCGTGACGATGGTAAAAGACCTGACGGCATGACTCTGGTTCCGTGGAAGTTAGGACGGCCCTTAGTGTGGGACGCTACGTGCGTGGACACTTTAGCGCCGTCACATCTTTCTGAAACCAACGTGAGGGCTGGCGCTGCGGCTACTTCGGCGGAGCAACTCAAGCGGCGCAAATATGCTAACCTCGGTATGGGTTACATATTTGAGCCGTTTGGTGTAGAGACGTTGGGTCCGTGGGGACCGGGAGCTCATCGTATTTTCCAAAACCTATCTGAGCGCGTGGTCGATGCGACGCGTGATCAAAATGCTGGCACATATTTGGCTCAACGAATAAGCATTGCAATTCAACGGGGCAATGCTGCCAGCATGCTGGGCACGCTGCCAACTGGGAGTGGGCTGGAGCATTTGGACTGCCTATGAGTCTGCTATGACTTATAGGTGTCTAAATGCTTTTATTGTAGTAGCTGTAGTGTTGTATATAGTTCATAGTATTTTGTTTAATAAAGGCATACCGCCGGTTAAAAAAATTCAAGTTTAATGTTCAATAATTTAAAACATTCCTCAATGTCATTGGTTATCTTCTCTCTTCAGGTCTCTGCTTCAGGTTACACAAAAATACTTTCGTATGTTTGGTTGTTCTGAATTTTAGTCTGTATCCGTAATGTTTAACGGTATGTAGAATTTAGTATTAAATAGTATATGTATTTAGTTTTATAGTATGTAGTATTGTGTATGTTTATGTATTGTATAAGCTACAGCTTACTAATATTCTATCTGTTATAGTACCTAATTAGTATTTATGTGCTGAATTTAAGCATTTGATTTATTTAAGTAGATATAATATATAATAAATTTATTGTGTTCGCCAACTTCTCCGACTTCTTAAACGATCTCCATCCAACGGTTGACTGAAAGAGATCGCTTTAAGCGATAAGTCCGCCCTTTGTACTTTAGCTTTAAGATTTTCTAGTTATTTGTATTTTTCTATTGGTGTACAATAAAGTGTTTTGTATTGTATTGTATTGTTGTTCTCCTCTACAGGTCGCATTTCTCATCAGATACTCGTGAAATTTTGTAAGCAGATTTGATAACTTCATAGAATATTTTATCGATTAAATTTTTGGAATTTTTTCAAAATAACGGAGTTATGGGGTTTAAGAACTTTTATAAAATCGACTGCCATTTTCTGAAAAATTTTAAATAACTTTGTTATCAAGAAGCAACTTTTTTGTCGAAACAACTTATTCAACCGACGAACTTAAAAGGGTCGGTATGGAAAAGAATGGAAAGAAACCCTTAATTTCCTGTCTTATATCAAATAACATGAGAATTTCACCAACTTTTAGAATAGGTATATCTAATGGGTTTTGTTGACCAACACTATAGAAAACGTAAAACAATAACTAATTTTATTGGCTATTATACTTACATAAATGTGAACTAGAAGCAGAGACAACATTTTTTTGCGAGCTTGAACACTTCATTGCTAAAATACCACAAAGTTACGTTCATATGAATAAATAAGAATACACTTCCTTTGTAAATTTTATGTCATTCTTATACCTATCAAGTACTTATATGTTTGTATTTTTCACTAGACAACAAGAAGAGAAACTAATGCAATTAGCGGCGAAACTAAGTTCAATGAGCGGTACGCTGGCTTTGAGCGTAACCGCACCAACATCTCTCGCTCGCTCTGCTCACGCCACCACTGATGCTGCATTGGAACTGGATGCTATAGCCCGAGGATGTTTAACGCAAGTAAGTTATCTTCACTTCAAATTGAATTGAATAAAAAATTACACTCCCTTTTTGAAGTTAAGCTTATAACGCTCGCTCTGCTCACGCCATGTTGGAACTGAATGCCATTAAAGATGTTTTGTTTTTGCTGAACGTGGCAAAACAGTTATATTTTAATATAAATGTTGCACTTTATTTTGACAAGATCGTCGTATTACATTGAATAATTAATTAATAAGAATACATTGACTTTGAATGCTGGCTTTCATAACGAAATTAAAATGTATAATATAATAAACCTATATAAGCCAGCTATAATAGATTCTTGTGTCATTAAATATTTAATTCACAGAACCACATGCACAAAAAGCGGGTAGACGAAGCTGCTAAGGAGATGTCCTTCGCCACTTACACAGTACTTAAAACTGCTGAAAGCGCTAGTCATGTAAGTACTCCTTTCTTGGTTATACCCAAAATCCATCTAAATGTATTACTCATTTTTTTTATTAGCTGGGCATTTTGCCAACTAGTTGTGGATTGGAGTATTTGGACTGCCTGTGAGTCTGTAATGACTTGTAGGATGTCTAAATGACTCCTACAAGTCATTACTTTTACTGTATAGTAGCTGTAGTGTTGTATATAGTTCGTAATGTTGTATATAGTTCGTAATGTTGTATATAGTTCGTAATATTTTGTTAATAAAGACATACCGCCGGTTTAAAAAAAAATGTATTACTTTCTCATCACGGCTATAAAAACATCGCTAACCTCTATTTGTAATTATCTTCCTATTTTTGAAGAGGTTCATCATCAGTCGGAAGGCTTTTACTGTTAAATAAAGCCGTCCCTTATATAAAGCTGCAAAAAACTGCTATTAGTCACATGTAACCATTGGCACTTGTTACCTCGTGGGTTGCCTGGTTAGAATGCCACCCCCCTATTTATTCCTGTGGGTGTCGTAAGAGGGCAAAATACCAGAATGTGGAAAGCAGCCGCTTCTGTACAATTGACAACTTTTACTGCAATCTCCAAGACATCTGCTAAGCGTGGGGTTTAAGGCAAATTACACAATGGGAGATCTTGTTTAACGTTGGGCATTTCCGGTTGATGTGATGATAATGAACCATTGGCTTTTTGCATGGTGGTAGGGCATTTTGCGAATGCCCGCCTGGCTAGCTACCACCCTCAAGTTGAAAATCTGTCGCCAAGCACTTAACGGTGTGTTGAGCAGCTGTCCTTTTGCCAGTAATTCTAGGTTAGCCTGAACAACATCTTCGACTACATCATCACTTACCATCAGGTGAGATAGTGGTTAAACGCTAACCTTTCAGGCATAAAAAAAAACTTCGACTTACGATGTCGTCAGTCCACCTGGTAGGGATAATACCAACTCTACCTCTTCCAGTGTCATGTAAACACTCGAGAAACGTTATTCTTTATTGGTAAACGGTTTGTCAATGGTAGCCTGCCTACTGCCACTTTTTAAACAATTGAATATATGAAATTGTCTGTTTTGTTCAGGTATCTGTCTGTAATTTATTTTTTACCATATTTTTTAGGATCCAAATAATCTAAATTCGAAGAGGAGATTGGCTGATGCCTGCGAACTGCTCAATCGACATATTAACAAACTGGTAAGTCATTGATAGATGTCATTGCGATTTGGCTACAGAACGATATTTAATATAAATTATTTATAGTAGTAGTGGGAGTTCAGTTATAATAGTAGTGGGAGTTCAGTTATAATAGTAGTGGGAGTTTAGTTATAATAGTAGTGGGAGTTTAGTTATAATAGTAGTGGGAGTTCAGTTATAATAGAAGTGGGAGTTCAGTCATAATATAGTAGTAGGGTTCCGTTATAATAGTAGTGGGAGTTCAGTTATAGTAGTAGTGGGAGTTCAGTTATAATAGTAGTGGGAGTTTAGTTATAATAGTAGTGGGAGTTCAGTTATAATAGAAGTGGGAGTTCAGTCATAATATAGTAGTAGGGTTCCGTTATAATAGTAGTGGGAGTTCAGTTATAGTAGTAGTGGGAGTTCAGTTATAATAGTAGTGGGAGTTCAGTTATAATAGTAGTGGGAGTTTAGTTATAATAGTAGTGGGAGTTCAGTTATAATAGTAGTGGGAGTTCAGTTATAATAGTAGTGGGAGTTCAGTTATAATAGCTTTGCGCACTCTCGCATGAGATCTATGTTTTAGATTCCGCCGTACGTGGGCTTGAGCTTCACCGCATTGAGAGTTTTTTGGAAATGCTTGACTGGCTAGCTACCACCTTCATATTGACCATTCCCTCGATCGTTTCCCACCGCTTCGTGTGCAGTTATTTTATACTTAGAGACGTAGAGGCAAACGATTTAGAGTATGTATCCGGCAGGTGTCAGCATCGTCGTCGGCGCCAGGTGTGCAGCAGCAGTGCAGCGCGCTGTCACGCGACGTGACGCTGCGGCTCGGCAGCCTGCAGCCGGCGCCGGGTGCCGCGCCCTTCGACCTCTGCTGCGATCTGCTCGAACACCTGAAGGAGAACATCTGTGAGTTCACATATACATAATTCTGGCCAGTATTATAAGGCAGTTCTTCGTGTACCTAACCACCCTTATAGCATAACTAGTGCGTGAGTACCTACCCAAAATTCTAGTTTTTAAGCATCGAGAATCGTGAACAACTATCAGTCCACCCCGAGGGGTATCTATAAGGTTTACTTCCACTGTTCTCATTCCACTGCACACTCTGTTCCTGCTTATTTATTTTATTTGTTTGTGACGTTACAAGCAAGAGTTGATATATAATACTAGCAATACCTGATGTCAAGAGTATTAACCTCTGCCTATAACATATGCATTTCGTCATGTGACGTAAAGCTAATGCTTATCGTTTGGTCTCATTTTAATTTTATCAAAATCGGTCAAGGCAATACAGTTAAACTCCAATAACTGAAAAATATTTTCCTATCTTGATGATATAGTCGTTGACAATGAATGACAATCGATCCCGAAAGTATAGCAAGGGTCACTAAAAAGAGTTGAAATATTTTGTAAACAAAATACGGAACCGACTTCAAAACCTAAAAGTGTGAAATAACTTGTTGAAGTCCGTAACATGCGCACAATAATGTGATAATAGGTACTTTGGAACTATCATGGTACCGACTTCAACAAGTTATTTCACACTTTTGGGTGTTGAAGTCGGATCCATTTTCAAAATACAGATAAATAAAAAAAAAACAAACTATAAAATAACATATAGGCACATTGGAAGGTCTTGTCGCTAATAGATTTTTCCAGACAAACCTTGAGATGGATAGAAGTTTAATTTTATCGAGTGCCTCTATAAAGACTTGCTATCATAAACGTGTATAAACTTTCGAGTAATTATAACTCGACTACTCCACAGATAAACTAAAGAACGACCAACCCCTGCCGCGTAAGGAGTTCATGAAGAACGTGCACGATGTCGGGAGTGCCGTCGGGAAGAGTGCCGAGTGTGCCTCTCACTGCGCTTACTATGTGAGTACATACAATCTCTTACTGTAGTACTGCCTGTCTGACGTGGACGTCATGACTCTTACTGTAACAGTCAAGACGTGGACGTCAGGACTGTTACAGTAAGATTGGATTACATCATAAACGGAGGAAACCATTGTTCATTGTAATGGTTTTCTCCATTAGGTGGGGGTTGGCTGTACTTCCCACGCTCTTCAGGTGCCTTCGGGACCGCAGTGTACGAAGGCAGTTCTTCAGAAGGCGCTGCTGCCCAGTTTCTGATATGTTTCCCTGCGTCGCGAGACTTCCCCAGGATGTAATGGCTCGGCACCTCACGGGGCAGTGTCTCTTGCTTTGGGGGATTTGGATATAAACAGAGCACCTTTGTCACAAAAAATATGTATTTACTATTGTTGACATGTCTCTCTATGTATCCTGTAAAAATCACTTTAAGAATCTAGAATTATTAACCTTAATTCATGTATTGAAATAATGAAATTTTCTAACACTAATTTTATCTATTAAGCTTGATCTATTACATATGTATTGAACTTTCCGCACTTGTATCATGGGGTCATCGCTCGTGGGGTAGTGGGTGAAAATACCACCCTCAATCTCTTCCTGTGGGTAAAGTAAAAAGTATGGGTTAAATACCAGAAGGTGGGTAGCAGCACATTCTAAAGAACTGCTATTTCATATTGTTATCCTGAAGACGCCGGCCAAGCGTGGGCATTTTGACAAACCCCTCAATGAAAGAGTCTGTGTTTTGCAGTGGAAAATCGTGCTGATACAGTACAGTCAATCACTGGTATCATAATCTACTTTTACAAATATGGCTACAGCAGCAGAAGAACATAATCTTCTGCTGCTGTTGCCATATTTGGGTGGAATGGGGGTAGAGAGATGACGATGATGTTAGAATAAAGACGTATTAGTGATTCTTTTTGGTTTTCGGTTATCAATCGTGTTGAATATCTTTGTATCTGTAAAAAGATTACACCCAGTTGCTGGAACGTTTGTCTTCAGTTGCCAGACTGAATACTGAACGCTTATAGGTCCTCTATCACGTCTTGGAATACCTATGACCAATCAACGTTTAGTATTTAGTCGGTTAATTTATCAGGGTTGTGCCAAATGTTTCAGAAACTGGATGATAATATCTTCATTGTGTTATTAATTTATCGTATTCTGTATCTTACAGATAGCTGTATCAGACTTACACAAGGACTTAGCCAAAGCAGGACTGGTCGACGTGCCACAGATACAAAACGCTATCGAGAATATACAAGACTCCTGCATGGCTATCATAGGCTCGTCAAATATTACTCAGGTAAGTAAGGGGCTTAGAGAACCACATGACATTGCGAAGGTTTTTTTCAGGGATAGGAGAGGTCTGCGACGGACATCTGATCTGATCATCAAGAGAAGAAAAAAAAGAATATTCTTTTCATCAAAATTGTCACAATCGTCCCCACGCCAAGGACAGTTGTGAATGTGCCTGGGGTAGAAAGTGACAGTTTCAAAAATACACATAAATGGTCTTTAATCAACTTTATTCACGAGTTAGTAACCAGGAAAGATTTGCATCCATTATAACTAGGCTTGAGTAGCATTTTTCATTATTATAAGTCTGCATATATTAATCAGCTAATTTAATTAAAATTATAAACAGTTGTATAACAGCTTAAATAAACATTTGAGTGAGGGAACATGCTACATCAAAATCAAAAATCAAAGGAAGTTCTTACTTCAAAAAAGTAACCTACTGACATCTAGTTAGACTGTTTACAGTTGCGACAAATGTAATGACGTCTACCATCTGCGCACTCAGTGGGACCAGAGCTTACATTTTCTTTGCATCTTATCCTTTTTTGCCAGCTCTACTTTCAGAATAAGTTTCTCCACATACCGGACGGAATAGTCTTCTTCGTCGAACTACTTTGTGTGCGTCCCGTGTTTCACTGCTTAATAAGCGTCTTGATACTGTTGCACGTGACATATTTCCATCTTCCTTAAATATGCCGGGGCATATAAAAGCAAAAAAAAATTACTTATGTCACAACTGTACCCAGAAAATATGGCACAACCGTACCCAGCACATTCATTTGCAAATTAACAAAAGCCACGACTATACCGAATAACCTATGTTCAAAGTAATCACTATTTAATGACTAATGTTTAAGTTTATACGAGAAAAAACACTTATCATTCTGGTAAGTAAAACAACATTCACAAAAAAAATGGAACGAAAAAGCTTACTTTTCATCAAAAAATAGTAATATGGTACTCTGCAAGCCACTACATCGTACACCGGCTGACGCAATATTGTGAAACACGTTCGGACAAGCATGCCGCTCCTCTCTTGCCTTGCACCTACCCCCGTATTCCTAATAGTTTCGTCAAAAAAACGACTGTCACAACCGTAACCTGGCACAATCGTACCCTACTACTTTAGACATAGAGAGGTTATCTTTTAAATAGATAAATAGGATTTCTAGTCAAGACTGTCAGAAATATATTGTAGGATTCACTGAATATTATTTTAGACGGTAGAGAACATTTTGTCTGTGTGTGTTTTCTTTAATTATGTGCGTTACCTGTTTAGTTCAAAGTTCCAAGTTGTTTATCGCTTTCATGAGTACATTTGCTATTATATTTAACAGAACATAAATGAAACCCATTTGTGCATAGCATCATTATACAATCAAATACATGAAATATTACAGATGAAGTACATATTACCAACGTGAAACAGAGCTATTTGATTATTTGAAGTTGAAACATTGTCAATTTATTATAAACAATTTTAATCATGTTTTTTTATCCTTGCGTGTAATATGTAAAATTATAATAGGTTACTTGATCAAAATTTAACCTGTACAGAGTGTGCCATCATTCTGGCAAAACAATGGCGCAGGCTAAAGACGCGTTAAGAAAACGCGCTGAATTGCTACAAAAAGTCGCCATTGGACCCCTTTACCTCAACTGGAATCCTTAAAAGCTTCTAGAATATATGGATCATTTTTGTTCAGGCGAGTGAAGAGAAGGAAGACCTTCACAAGCGAGTCCAAGACCTGTCGGGGGCGCTGGACAAGGCGCAGATGATGGTGAAGGATGTTGACGTCAAGAGAAGCCTGGCGCGCGCCAAGAGCTGTGTCGGAGATGCTTCTGAGGAGTTGGAGGGGCAGCTCCAGGATCATGGGGATATGGTGAGCGTCTTTTATACAATTTAGGCTACATTTCACAATACGGGTTTAATTGAGACGAAGATAATTTTATACCATATATCATTAAAATGCGATAGTCTTTAAAAGGTTATATTGATGATTTTCTGTCGTGAAAAAAGGATAACTCCTCGGTTTGATTTTTGTTCCAAGTGACAACAGCATGTACAGAGGAATAGTAATTATCAGCTGTAGCCAAGTAACTTCTTAGTACTATACATAATATTTATAGTAATATGTACTATACATAATATGTATAGTACTAAGAAGATTCTTGGCTTTTATTATATTATAATTACATAAAATGTCTTTGGCTGAAAAAAAATATTTTAGGACACACATTTCTTTTTGTTTATAAACCTATAGCGTCAAATTCAACGGTATACATTTTAATCTTGGATTAGGTTTTTCCTTCGCAACGGGTGTCGTTCTGACTTCACGAATCATAAAAGTCACAAATTTAAAATACTGCAACATTATTGGACGACTATAGTGACAAGGATCTATCTTATTTTGCTGTTAGCAATAATTTTAATAACCCTAGTATAGTTATACCCCTTATTGATGAAATCCAAACTGAATGTAAAAGTTATGACTAAAATGAAGATCAGTGATCCACTTATTTACAATCAATATTTCAAAGACAGGCGAATGTAATTTTTTTACCATATATTCTTGTGTAATTGTAGAAAACAAATTGTACCGACACCATATAACGTGGGATTAGGGTTGAGGCACCTGGGGGATAAACCTAGGAACGTGGGTTCAATGCTCATGAGGCAATTAGGCAGCGGTTAATCCGCTTAACATCAGGTGGGCCTCGTGCTTGTTACGTCACAATCACAGAAAAAAATATGCTAAGCATGGGATAGTGCTATAAATAATGTAAAGTATAAATCTAGATTGATGATTTTATTACACGACTGCCCAAAAAAAGAGTGTTATGTTTTCATGGTTCATGTATGTATTTTTGTGACTTTCTTTATTCCTCTATAACTTCTAAACGGCTCATTTTAATGTATAATATATAAGTACTTTGATTTGTCTTGATAGCGAAGGTGACACTATAGTCTGTTTTTTAACAAACGAGTACTGAAAATTTTACTGCGTTGCTATTGGCCCACGAAAACAACATAAAGTCCGTTCCACTTGAACTCTGTAGTTACATGTAGTGTCATTCAGTTGAGTTTTCAACAACCTGCCCGGCGAAATATATTGCTTGTAACGAATCAATACTAATATTGCAACTTTTGAATTAGGGTAAGCAAAACAAAGATCATTTGGAAAAACAAGTTGTCATCAAATCGTCTCGTCATAAGTTTGCCGACGTATCACCGTGAGCTCAACCCAATTTTACTCGTTTGGTCTCAAGTGAAGGGCTATGACAGGAAATAACAAAAGTTATAAAATTTATGAAGTCTGAACTCTTTTGTTTCTAGGAGTAGCTGAAGTGGATAGATAAAAATAGTGGTCATGTCTCAATCATGTGGTAACCAAGATATAAACAAAAATATACGAAGTCGACAATCATGTACAAAATATGTTACAACAATTTATTATTGACGTATCTGCAGAATGTTCATCAGAAGGATGACGATAATTTTTAAGATTACAAGAATTGAAGTAGAAGTTTTTTGATATATATGTTCTAGTGCATAACATATATAACTATTACAATATTGTTTTATATTATAAACGCGAACAGAAAATTTTGTTACGAATATACTAAGTATGCAAATTTAAATCATAAAATAATTACGTTATTTTTTCTACAGTAAGTTTCAGTAGTTTTCAATACCAACGGCCCTTAACAATTATATATAAAGGCATTGACCCATCCCACTCTGTCAATATCGGAAATGTGCGAGAGACATACTCAGTACTCGTAAATTAGACTATAGGAACATAAAAAAAGGAAAAATAATTGCCCGATTTTAAATTGTGATGAAAAATGTTTTCCTCTCAAACCCATCGAGTGTATCAAATAGGCTTTAAGAAACGATTCCATAAATATACTCACTGTTTTTATTTCAATGGAACGATAAAACGATTATCTAAAGTAAATAATTTGCAGTGGTGTTTTTAATTTTTAATTTATACTTGTTTTTACAAATATTTTCAGAGCAAAGTTACACCAAAGGCGGTGAGTCTCCTGGAGGCCGTGAACCGAGCTCACAGTATGATAGAGCAGTGCCCCCTGGTGCCCGCAGTGGGAGACATGAGCGCCGATACGAAGGCCAAGTGTGACGACGTCATGGCCCAATCTAGGTATGTACTCGGGCTTTGCTGGCCCGTGGGGTGCTGAACTAGAAATGTACCCCCCATATAACTTCTAGTGGAAGTCGTAAAAACGATTAAAGAAAATATACGAGAAGGTAGGCAGAAGAGATTTTTGGAGACTTGGCAACTTACACTGCGATCCTTAAAAACAGGCATCGCGCATGTTGCATCACGATCATAGTTAAAAAAGAAACTTATGGAACCTTTAGAAAATCGTTTACTTTTTTTTTTTTTATTGTTGATAGGTAAGCCTTTGACCACAATCTCACCTGATGGTAAGTGATGATGTGGTCAAAGGTGATAGCAGGCTTAACCTAGAATTACTGGCTCTCAAGGACAGCTGCCGGAACATACCGTTAGGTGCTTGGCGACAGATTTTCAACTTGAGGGTGGTCGCTAGCCAGGCCTGCGGCGGGATTCGAACCATGGACTTGCTGCGCGGCAGTCCATAGCCAAAGCCACTGAGCTATCACTGCTTCAAAACCTACGTATTTAGTTGTCAACTTTAGTTTCATGCTTTCACCTTTCTTTTACTTGATAATACATTATTATGTTATGTTTTGTCTTCTCAATGAATGTCCCTCTTTCTCCAGAACCCTCCTGTCTAGCGCTTCAGCGCTGCTGAAGGACGTGGGCTCCTCGCACGAGAAGCCGGAGACTATGACGTGGGTCAGCTTCGGCACCAGCAGGAAGAAGCTTCTAGAAGCATACGACGCGCTCATCAAGAGTGTCAAGTATGTAGAAGTATCTATAAACTTATACCTAAGCTTAGTGGGTCTATAAGCTAAAGAGCTCGCATATTTGAAAAATTTTAAAACAGGTACCGAGTTGACAAAACAACCATACAATTATTGCACGTGCATCGGTTGAGATATGTGACCTGTACAGATCAACCGAAAATCTGAAAATCTGGACTAGCATACAAAAGCATTTTTGTCCAAGTTTAAAAGATTTTATCATTATTTATTACTTATTTATCTTTATCATATTTTACAAATTATTGGAGCACAAAATTGTATGCCGCAGGCGGGAATCGAACCCGCGTCCTCGGATTTCCGCGCACCGTCCCCTATGACGGTTACAGTAATACGATTGGAGCATGAAATTTCGGCTAGAAATAGAGTACCCAGGTAGTCGAGTGGTTTAGGCATCCGGCGTGAAATCGGAGGACGTGGTTTCGATTCCCGCCCGGCCATAACGTTTTGTGGTCCAATAATTTGTAAAATATGATTTAGCTTAGCACGTGATAGTGCCTATATATCATATTTAGAAATATAGATATCTTTATGTTTCAGATTTTTTCTATTCTCACCCAAACCCTACACTATTCTCACCGGTTCTACCTCCCACGACTCCTTCATTACAATATAAACATTATAAAATAATCAGTTTCGAGAGAAATGCAACACTCACTTTATTTATTTTGATAGAAATTTGACCTTTAATAACTTTTTTTTTTAAATTATGATTTTCGTATATTATTGTTTCATTACAGAGTATCGAGATATTATAATTTTGTTTATATGATAATAAAAACTTAAATAAACTAATAATAATAAACTTTCATAACTTAAATATTTTTTTCTCGTATTTTAATTATGTTACTTTATATAAGTATACAATATATTAATGTTTGAATAATCTATTTATAGGAAAAATGGACACCGCGCTGGTATTTTGGACAAAGCACCTGAGGAAGAAAAGGAGGTTAGTTTAAATAGATTTTTTAAACGTCATCAATATTTTATTAGTATTTAATAAGAGTTAATGTTTATTTAACAAATTACAATTAAAATGTTATTGTTTAATTGGTATAGATAATTATTGAGAACATATGGTAATGGGGTATTTTGCGGCCATCCTTAAGTAGAAAATCTGTCACCAAGCACGTGATACCGTGTTCTGGCAGCTATTCTTGAGAGCCAGTATTCTCTGTTAACCTGAACAACATTTTCAGCACATCATCACTTACCGTAAGGTGAGATAGTGGTCAAAGGCAAGTCAAGCTCTGCTGCGAGCGTTTCTTATATATCCGCGTCTTCTGTTGACCTACATCCAGATCCATATATTACGACAGGTTTAATTTATATTTTCCCTAAATTTCAAAGATACGAGTCTAAGTAGGTACTAACAATACGTCTAGAGACTTCACGAAATTTCTAAAGATGTTATTTTTTTATATTTCCAGGAAGTCAAGAAGAGTTACATAGAGACACAGTAAGTTTTTCGTACACGCAATATGTATATTATAACGTTAATAAGTATATTTGATATAATGTATAGGTTTCAAATATCAAATATATCGTCATCATTTATCATATATTAGATTTATGTATCTGAATTTAACTATCTAAACTTAATTTATTTTTCACCACCGTCTACCTCTTCCCTTATATCTGTCCATCCAAAGGTTATCTCGAAGAAATCGCTACATAGCGATAAGACAGCCCATTGTACTATTATAGAAAACTAGTCTTAATAAGTGTTATTTACATCAAACTTGGTAAACAATAAAGAATTTTTGTATTGTAAAGGGTGTCTCAGTAAGAGTGCACTTTTTCATTTTAAAATAAAAACAAGTATTTTATGACAGAGTTGTGATAATTTTATTGTATTGTAAAGAAGACATGTTCCGATTAAGTATGGAATAAAATATCCGGCAAATGACCCCCACGGTTCCGATGACAGGCCATTACTCTTTTCATGAAATTTTCCATGACTTTTGCACAGAGATGTGGCTGTATCTTACCGATGGCGCTTTGGATTTCCGATTTAAGCTCAGGAGTTGTTTCACTCTCGGGTTTATTCGCATAAACCCGAGATTTCACAAAACCCCAAAGAAAAAAAAATCGCATGGCGTTAAATCGCACGATCTTGGTGGCCAGTTGACATCAGCATTTCGTGAGACAATGTGTTCTGATTCAGCTCAAATCGGAAATCCAACGCGGCATCGGTGAGATACAGCCACATCTCTGTGCAAAAGTCATTGAAAATTTCATGAAAAGAGTAATGGCCTGTCATCGGAGCCGTGGGTGTCATTTGTCGGATATTTTATTCCATACTTAATCGGAACATGTCTTCTTTACAATACAATAAAAATATCACAACTCTGTCATAAAATACTTGTTTTTATTTTAAAATGAAAAAGTGCACTCTTACTGAGACACCCTTTATTATTATTGTGCCATAACTATAATAGTCAGTCATATAAGTAGTGTTGTTTTTTTTTTGTAGATATTGATGTCGTCATCAAAATCTACCAAATCTCTGTCATGTATGGAGGATAGAGGTAATGAGAATCATCTGCATACATTAAAAATGGTCCGTCCAAATGCATTAAAATTAGGGTGGCGCCACATTCGCATCAGGGTAAATTTAAAGGGAGCGCCAAAAATCAATAAACGTATACTATTCACAGTTCACGAAATAAAATCACTCCAGCTGCACGTTTTCTCGTAAAAATTCCATATATTTACTACATTTTACTACGCAAGTAATTGAAATTTTCAATAAGTAACTAGTCAAAACTGGGGATTAGGAAAAACCCTTTTAAAAACTAAAATAATTAAAACTTCAATAAATGTGTTGCTAAATTTGGAGGCTAACTGGATAATAATGAATATAATTACAAAGAAGCTTACCAAGTATCTTAACCTACCACGGGAACACCGAGACGCCTTGGTCAGCATTACAGAGAACTGCAAGAGTTTCTGCTGATCAAGCCCCCTCTAGTCTAGAGCAGATGGGTGAGGGGGATCCATAACTTACTATTTTAGTCGACAATAATATATTTTTTTTAACTCGTCATACTTCAATTCGTTTTCAATTGCTGCATTCGTACCATACCCTTTGTCTACACCAGCGCTATTCTGGATGGTTTTTGAACTGTTATTTATAGCTAGCTGGACACTTTTTAAAGTTTTCTACCATATGAAATTATTATTCTTACCTCTACCCTCCATAATATCATGCATGATTTAATTATTTTTTTATGATACTATGGTACCGATATACTTACCAACTTTCTTACTAGTATCAGTACTAATATTATAAATGCGAAAGTAACTCTGTCTGTCTGTCTGTTACACTTTCACGCCAAAACTACTGGACCGATTTGAATGAAATTTGGTATGGAGATAGTTTGAGACCCGGGAAAAAACATAGGATAGTTTTTATCCGACTGCGCAAAAAGAGGTTCATGTTTTCGCGCGATAACCGACATACGCGCGGGGGAGCCGCGCCCGGAAAGCTAGTAATTTATAAGAAAAGAAAAAGACATATTATAATAATTTGTTAATATCAGGGTGGAACTTGCCAACAAATGGCTGAAAAGTCCCAACTCCAAGACTGAAGTCAAAGCTGTGGGTCAGCAGGCCGTGCGGAACGTCGTCGATATCGCTAGACAGGTTGGTTTTTAGTTTTTTTTTAATTTTACCATGTATCTTATAAGTTACCTTCTTGTTTGCCTATCTGGGTCTACGAATAAATATGTAAAGAAGTGTAACTGTCATACAGTTACAGTATGAGACAAACAATACAGATTGTCATGAAGCAATGATGGCCGAGCGGTAATAGCTATGGGCTGCCGTGCCACAGGACCATAGTTCGATCCCCACCGCTGGCTTGAGCTTCACCGCATGGTGGAAGCGCATTTTGCCAATGCCCGCCTGGCTAGCTAACACCCTTAAGTGGAACATCTATAAGAAAATCCTTTAGTGCGTTCCGGCAGTAGTCCTTGAAAGCCAGAAAAATTACAGGGACATATGAGACTCAACAACTGTATCAGTATGACGGGCGCATTGCAATTCGTCACATGACAAAATGCATCTGTTATAGAAAGAGGTTAATCCGCTTAATATAACCATATAAGGTGGGCTATAGTGCTTCTTCCGTCATAATCACATATAAAAAAACACGCATAATCTTCTAAATTCAATTGGATTGATTAATTGATTTGACGCTTAGAAGAGATCGCATCCGATTGGTCGCGTCGCGGTAATGTTGTTGCGCCGCACGGTACAGTTTAAACCCCGCCCGCTGCGGTAAGGTTTTTGTTTCACTTTTTATGAGCTTGTCTTACATGTCTTTATGTAACAGTTCGTCTCTTCTGACGAAATGCATATTTTATGGGCAGATGTCACCGCTTAATATAAGGTGGACGTCGTGGCGATTGTTCTGTCTTAAACCCATAAAAAAACTAATATATATATTTATTATTATAATATTAAACGATATATATAATCTCTTGATAATGTTCATATTTAAAACCCTCCATTTGTTATAGGTATTGTGTAATTAAGTAATCTCATTGTTGCAAACGCAATGGGACTACAAAAGAAATTGGTTAACAAAAGGCGAATACGACACTCCAAACACATTTTTCAAATATTGTTATGCCAGTGACAATCTGAAATGGTCTATTTAAAACACATTTAAAAAAATGTGATATTCTAAAAGTAAACAGTCAAAATTATACATAATTTAAAAAAAAACACTGCCTTATATGTTCAGATGTCGGAAGATCTCAAAGGGACCGAACGAGAAGAGGTTCGCAACGTCATCACTGAAACTGAAGAGCTGTTGCATGAGTGCACCAAGAAATACGATCATGAGAAGAACAGGTAAGATACATAAATAACTACGATACATTTTTGATGATATTAAGTTTGACGGACCAGTTGTAGTTGGTAGGCGTCCACCAGAGATTCAAAAGAAAGACAATGAAATGCGATCGTCGCCACGAGCCATTAGTTCTTATGAATAAGAACGGGAAGGCAAATTCTAACCTTAAATCACCACGGTAGCATAGACTGAAATATCCTACCACAATTGACGGGTTGGTTGCGGGTTCACACAAAGCAGGAGGTTCATATTATAAAAAAGTGACACTTTGTATGTTTTTTCTGTTGTTCGTATAAGGCCCATGCAAATTAGCTTGAATTTACACCAACAAAATTTCGTTGTAATTTTGCGCTCTTATTTCCGCTGCAAACGTCAATTTCAACTAATTCTTTTTTATTTTTATACCGATATGTGAGTCAGACTCAAACATAGAGGGTTCAGGACCATCATGGAATATTTTACAATAAATCGTTATTTTTTTGCTATATATTAGAACAATGTCGGACTATAATCATACAAGGGAAGTATTTTGGGTCCTTTACTCTTTCTGATTTATATAAATGACCTCCCTGAAGCGACTTCACAGAATTGCATACTCTTTGCAGACGACACTACAGTGTCTGTTAAATGTAAGAAACACGAATCAGTGCAACAAGTTTTAAGTCAAACATTACTTGACATAATGAATTGGACGGAAAATAATAATTTGTGTATTAATATCAATAAAACAAAAATAATTCACTTTAATTCATACAATACTATTCCAATGAGACTTGACATAAGTTATAATGATCAGAAAGTTGACAAAGTTGAATCTATAAAATTTTTGGGATTATTAATAGATAGAAACCTAAATTGGAAACTTCATGTTAATGCAGTTTGTCAGAAACTATGCCGTTTTGTTTTCGCTCTCAAAAAACTGAGGCAGACAGTTTCTGTAGAAGCAGCCCTAGCAGCTTATCATGGCTATGTGTCGTCAGTCCTCAGCTATGGCCTTATTATGTGGGGAAACTCTGTTGATTCGGATGCAGCTTTTAAACTACAAAAGAGATGCATCCGAGTTATAAACAAGGCATGGTTTTTAGACACTTGTAAGCCTTTATTTAAAAAATGTAAAATACTTACACTACCATGTATGTATATTCGAGAATTGTGTCTTTTTGCTAAAACACATTCAACTTACTTCAAAAAACGCAGTGAGGTCTTCACACGACAGAAAAGGGCTTTATATGAAAACCTCTTATATCATCCTCCATGTCATAAAAGGATCTATGAAAAGAATGTTTACAACATGTGTATCAGAGCGTATAACAAATTACCAAATGATTTAAAACTTCTGCAGGGCAATGTATTTAAAACTAAATTGACATGTTGGCTGTTAGACAAATGCTTTTATACTGTGTCTGAATATTTGAAAACCTAACTTGACTTTATTAACTTTTTTTTTTTTGAATTTGTATTTTAACTTTATTATTTTATATTCGTGTTAGTATGTATAAACTAACCTAATATTTGCACGCCTGCTTGCAGGCAGAATACAATTGTCGATACAAAAATAAGAGCTTATTGTAAATATTATGAAAGTATTGTATTTTTGCAAATAAATGATTGATTTGATTTGATTTACAAAGTTTGCATCTGTACCTATTACCGTTTTCGCGATAGAGGAATAAAAGAAAAACTAAAAATATACGTTTCTTGTATGGGTTTTTTATTCTTTTGATTTTGACTCTTTGTTATTATTTTTTAGGGTTCCGTCTTCTAGTACTGAACGTTCGACACACTATTTTGTTATATTGTGTTATTACGACAGTTTAAAAATTGTACGTAGCGTTAAAATCGCGAAATCTAGTTCGTAGTCCATAGAAATCAACAGGTAGTAGTGGTAACCATATATTCCATCTCCCAGCCTTCTAATGGACCGGCTGAAGGAGCTGAAGAAGTCGATCCAGCGCGGCGTCGTCACGCGCGTGGTGGAGGACTTCATGGAGGCGGAGGCGCCGCTCGCTGACTTGGACATACTGGCCGATAGCGAACAAGGTAAACGTTATTTCACGTGTTATGCCACTACTTTCTATACTAGAAATTAAATACCACAGGTCAATGGAAATTGATCTTCTAGATCTATGGCATTTAATTTCTGGTGCAAGATATAAATGAGTCCAAAGACTTATTAGAGGTCAATAGTTCACCACAGGTTCTTAACAGCTTGCTTCTTCTTCTTATTCCTCTTCCGTAAAATTATTTTTTACTTGACCAGAAAGCAGCTATTTTGATTACTTTCTGGATGGCTTCGAGAAAATCATCGCGTAAGCAGAAGGATGGGCACGCGGCACATGTCATAAGGTGTGACATGGTCTGCAGTCTGCAGAGGTTCGCCACATTCACAGCTTACTTTGTTCCATCTTCAATATCACAACATTAGAATTTATTTTGTCAACTACAGTATTGGATTGGGTTTTGTATCTACTTACTTGGGTTTATTTTATATCTAGGTACTATACCTTTGTATAAACTTATATGTAGAACGCACAGACTTTTAACATTAATGGTCACTTACAAAAAAGCGGGAAATATAACACAACCCGTCACCATTTTCACCATAAACATCGGTGACAAATCAACGACATCTACATTTTTTTTTATGTTATTGTGACGAATCAAGCTCGAGGTCCACCTGATGGTTAGCGGTATCCTCTACCCGTCTATTACCAACCGACCAACCACGCTGTCCACCTAGTTGGACGGTTAGTATATTTTATTCTTAACCTCGAAATGCTCGTAGCCAAGTTTGCTTAGCCATTCTGAATCGATCAGCAAAGTTAAGCAACGTCCGCCGCGGTCATGACTTGGATGGGTGACCGCTGGTGACATTACTACAGAGCGCTTCCGTGCTTCGGAGGGCACGTTAAGCCGTCGGTCCCGGTTGTTGTCTTAGGATAGCAGTCGTTGCAGCATGGTGGTAGGGCACTTTGTAAATGCCCGCCTGGCTAGCTACCACCCTCAAGTTGAAAATCTGTCGCCAAGCACCTAACGGTGTGTTCCGGCCGCTGTCCTTGAGAGCCAGTAACTCTAGGTTAGTCTGAACAACATCATCGACCACATCATCACTTACAATCAGGTGAGATAGTGGTCAAAGGCTAACCTATCAGGCATAAAAAAAAAAAAAAATAACCAACAACCTGTTTTGCCGGTTCATATATTTAATTCTTAACAAACAAACTGGTTTGTCGGTTGATATATTTTTATTCTTAACCGACCATCTGCTTTGTCGGCTAATATCTGTTTTCCTAGATATCACCTCTTAGCTTAGTTGCAGCGTTTTACACAGTTACAATCAAATTCTAATCACATAAGTCCTGAAAGAGTTACCTTACTAATTGAATAGATAGTAGGAAAACTACATAACATAATGTAAATACCTCCTATTCTCAAGAAACTGACTTATGATTTTCATTCTTATCTGGGAGCACTTATGTACATAGATTGATTACTAATATCTGTTAATTATAATTTCCTCCTTTCATTGTACCTATACCCTACCTCTTTGTAATAACTTTGAATAGTTTAAAAATATTGACTAACCTGCTGTTTTATGTTTCGCGAATTATTTATCGTTCCTTTTTGTTTTTGTGGCTTATCATGTCAATAATTTTCAATAGTTTCAGAGCATTTTGGTTTTTACATATGAGTGAATTACAATATATTTCTAGAAATGGTGGTACCGTATTGCTTTCTGGTGGTTATCAGTAAGTACTGGAATTTCCAAGGCTGGAATTTTAAGCTAAATAGTAATTTAAGAAAGAAAAAAGTGAACATTATTCAATTAAGACGAGGCTGCAGAAAAAATACTCTCATTCGACGACTTTTTTTAAACAACTTAAATATGCAATCGACACGATAACTTAAATATTTGATTTTTCATACCTTTTTCTATCCGTTGGTGAGACAGAAACACATTTGAAAGAAATTTACTCGATAGTTTTATTTTTTTTATATGAAGCCTTTTCTTTAAATTATTTGATTTTTCTTGGAAACTACGTCAGTTATATATCAATAATAAATACACATAGAAAGGAAATGTAGTTTATTATCCACTGTGAAAGTAAAATTTACCTAGAGTTATTAGTATTCTCATTATAAATTAAATTGTGTTTTAGACTTACGACCTTTAGTTCTATGCAGGATTACGGTCAATCGGAAGATTCGATATTCAACCTTATTGGCTTACGATTACGAAATAAATCCAATGCGTAAGAGCTGTCCTTCAGTGCCGCGCTGTGCGCCGTTGGACGTGGACTTATCGCTCGCGCGCTATCACCTGTGCAGTATAAATACGTATCTTGGTAGGTATATCAATCAATATGGGAAATAAAGATAACCAAAATAAATAAAAAAGGAAGCAGAAGAGTCGATACAAAGACTTTGCAAGAATTATGAGAGAGGCAAAAGCGTATAATATTTCAGTTTTTTTTACCTATTGCACCTATGCAAATTTAATATTCGTTTGTGTTCTGGTGTTTATTTTATTCATGAAACATACTATCTCTACCGAACTACGAGATTCTATACCAACTAGGTTCCTGTAGTACTGTAATGGAGCTATAAAATATAACTAGATATATGTCGTACTAATCTAAGTATGATTAGTAGGGTAGGTACTATAATAATATCTGGTATATGTATACTTATGGTCTCACCTGATGGTAAGTGATGTGGTTGAAGGTGCCAAACAGGTGTAATACATGTGTATATATTCAAGAGATTATCTACAAAGTCACCTGCATAGGTACTTTTAAATATACATTTTATCACTTAGACATGTACATATAAGTACCAACGTTCATATAAGTACAAGATTCAATACCAACAATTTGTCATACAGTTCAGCCATTGAATAAAACATGCACTGAAGCAGTACGGAGGGAGAATCAAGGTATCACCTCAAACCAGGATATGGTTACCAAAGTATTAGTTTTTTCAGATGCAATAGGCAGAAATTTTGGTTCTGTGCTTTGTAATTCACTAGAATGCTCTGTTGAAAATTACTGCATGCCTGGTGCTTCTTATGCTTAAATTGAGAAAAAAAAATTATGTCTGCCGCAATTGATAGCAATACTATAGTCATTGTCTATTTAGGCCAAAGTTTAGGTATAGACAGGAAACAGGTTATAGCAAATGTAACCTCATTGTTAAGCCTTAATGCATTTAAAATTATGTTATGTGCTTTTCCTTACTCAGATGCACTAACTAAAAGTCAGAATGAGCATATTAACTGCTTAAATACAATTTTATATAATGTGACATGTCGTCATAAAGACAAACTTTTATTTTTTGACTGTAATAAATTTATTACTAAATTTATGTTGACTCAGGATAGGATGTACCTACCTAAGAAATGTAAGAATTTAATTGCTACTTTGGTAGCTTATAATATTGAGTCGGTTATAGGAAATATAACCATGTCTTCTATTGACGATACAGATTTTAGTACATGTACTAATACAAATGTTGAGTCAAACTGTTTAAACTTTTAAGTCCGACAACAGGGAAGTGTTTTGACATAGCACTGTACTACCAAAATATAAATCGCTTCTCTGGCAAAATACTTGAAATTGAAATGCTCTTAGATAAATATCCTTTTGATATATTATGCTTTACTGAAACATGGCTAAGAGCTGATACAATGTTATTTAATGTTAAGAATTTTAGTGTAGGCAGTTCGTTTAACAGATCATCTGCAGAAGGAGGAGGGTGTATTATTCTTGTAAAAAATAACTTAAAATTTAAAGAACGCCGTGACTTAGTCAGATGTTCTGTTGAACGTGTCTGTGAAGTTGCTTGTGTGGAGGTGGACAGGCATCTTGTGTTGTGTGTATATCGACCACCAACAGATGAAGGTCGTGCTCAAAATTTTACAGAATTCTTAGCCACTCTGGAAAGTATACTACTAAAAATTTCTAAATGTAAAAAACCCATATTTGTATGTGGTGATTTTAATGTAGATATTTTATTGAAATCTAAAAATAAGACTGATCTTATTTCATTGTTTAAGTCATTTAATTTGAAATTTCTATTCTGTGAGCCTACTAGAATAACAGATACTTCAGCTACCTGTATAGACAATATATACTCGAACTGTAAGACTAAACAAAAGTCAATAATGAAGGGTGTTAGATCTGATCATGAGGGCCTGGCAATTAAATTTGATGGAAGCAGAGAAACAGCAAGGTATGAAATTGAACATAGGCCGTTAACAACCAGTAGGCTAGAAATACTCAGTACCAATATAGAAGCTAAGCTTGCCATTACAAGTTTTTCTCATAGTGACCCGAATGACATTTATAATAGTTTATTCTCTCTAGTAAATACTGAGTTTCAAAAAGTTTGTCCAAAAATAAAGAAACAAGTAAATGGAAAGTTGAAGTTCGGTGATTGGGCAACTACAGGTATTCGGAAAAGTAGAGATTATTTGTATGATCTGTATCGCAGGAAGAATTTGACATCCTGCAAGCAGTTTCGTGATTATGTTAGGAACTATTCAAAAATGTTTAAGTCTGTTTGCTTGTGTGCTAAATCTCTTTTTATTAGAAATAAAATTAGCAAGTCTAAAAATAAAATAAAAACCATTTGGAATACTATAAATACTGAGACCGGAAAAAATAAACCTAGAGATTCTACATATGTCTTAAATGTTGATAAAAATCAAATATCTGATCCAATACAAGTGGCAAATATATTTGATAATTTTTTTTCTAACTTACCCCTAGAAGTCACTAAGTCATTGGATGCATGTCCCGATGTAGCAGAAACTCTGCTAATACATAATTTCCCCTGCAAATCGCCGGACTTTTCTTTCAGACACACAACAATATTTGAAATTATAAAGACATTTAAAAATTTAAATATTAAGAGCACCGAAGACATGTGGGGTATGTCAGTTAAAGTGGCAGAGTCTATAATATGCATTATTGCACCATATTTAAAAACAATATTCAATCTTTTTATTGATAAAGGAAACTTCTCCGACTTAATGAAACAAAGTAAAATCACTCCAATTTTGAAGTCGGGGGCTACATCTGACCCTTGCAATTACAGACCTATTTCTATCTTACCTGTTCTGAGTAAAGTATTCGAAAAAATTATGCTCAAACAACTTCTATCCCATTTTAATGAGCATAATATATTGAATGAGAATCAGTTTGGTTTCACAAAGAGCAGATCCACAACAGATGCAGGTGCTAAATTGATGTCACATATACTTGAAGCCTGGGAGAGTTCACAGGATGCTATTGCCGTATTCTGTGACCTTTCTAAGGCATTTGACTGTGTAGAGCACCGCACTCTGATTCGAAAACTTTCACATTATGGTATTCGTGGAAAAGCTCTGGATCTTATAAAGTCATATCTGTCAGACAGGCTACAGAAGGTTAGAATAAATGGCAATACTTCTTCCGGGTCTTTGGTAAGAATAGGCGTACCGCAAGGATCAATTTTAGGACCTTTTCTGTTTCTAGCATATATAAATGATCTGCCTTGCATGGTTAAAAATTTCTGCGATATAGTTTTATTCGCAGATGATACCTCCCTAATTTTTAAAGTAGATAGGAGGGATAGTGAACTTATTCATGTAAATAATGTGTTATCTATGATCTCTAAGTGGTTCGCGGCCAATAATCTTCTCTTAAATTCAAAAAAGACCAAATGTTTAAAGTTTTCTTTACCAAATGTTACTTATGTTGAACCAAACATTAAGCTTGGCCTAGAAAAACTCTCTTTTGACAATGCGACAGTCTTCCTGGGAATTAAAATGGATTCAACTTTACAGTGGAATCCACATATACATGATCTATCTGGAAGACTTAGTTCTGCAGTTCGTAAGATAAGACAGCTAACAGACGTAGCTACTGCTAGGCTCGTTTATTTTGCGTACTTCCACAGTATTATGTCTTATGGTATATTGCTGTGGGGAGCTGCTGCTGAGATAGAGACAATCTTTATCTTACAAAAGCGTGCAATTCGAGCCATATATGAAATGGATCCTAGGGAATCCCTGAGAGATATTTTTAAAGAAATTGATATTTTAACTTTACCAAGTCTGTATATATTTGAAAATATTATGTATGTTCGTAAAAATTTGAGCAAATTTAAATCAAACAGTGACACTCACGATTACAACACTAGGAATAAAGATAAAATAGCGGTGCCAGGTTTTAGATTAGCAAAGACAAATAAAAGGTCCTTCTTAGGAAATTGTGTGCGGTTTTATAATAAATTGCCCAAACATATTACAACGCTCACAGAAAGAAAATTCAAGTTGCATGTGAAGAATATTTTGATAAAGAAATCTTACTACACAGTTTGTGATTACTTAAACTGGTTCGCCTCTGGGCAAGCTAGCGCCTGTCACCTACGTAATGTTATTAAATATTGTTATAATTGTATATAACACATTGTAAAAAGACGTTTAAAAGAATGGCCCCGAGTTTCTTGCCCTTTCTTCTCGCAGTGGCTCTATAAATTTTGTTTGCTGAATGTGGCAGTACAATGTACTATATTCCAATATTAAAATGTTTAATTGACCTTCATAAGAGCGTCGTAGACGCCTAAATTGAATAAATTATTTTGACTTTGTCATTGACTTTGGCAATTTGTATGGTGGCCGTCTTGAAACTATGCAAACACTTTGCAGTGATTGTGGTCACGGGGTGACGATCGGGGGGGACTGCAAACTTGAAAAAGAACTTGACTTTCCGTTCCGATACTCGTTATTTCTCACGTACACTTTTGTTTATCATTAAAACTGTATAAATTGAAAACAATATATTTTTTATTTCATAAATGATTTTTTGTTAATTTATAAACATCGTAACTTAATTTGTCCATAACCTCTGTAGACTATACCACTTACTAACAATCTAAGAATCCACTGTTTTTATTTTAATGTCTAATTTAGTCACCTGTTCCAGTGCCACTCACTCTCTCACTTGTTTGCCGTGTTGCATTAAAAGAAGCTTGTATAACATGTTCTTTACAATGTTTCTGCAGTTGTGTGTTTTTTTTTAAATATCCCAAAGTTTAAGGCCATTACAATTATGTATATAGACTCTTCTGCAAGTTTGGTAAAAAAATATTATCCTGCTGTTTAGAAGTGGCTAGATCTATTTCTGGTTGGTCTAATTTTTACCATAGTTGGTATCTAAAAGCAGAGTGGTAGTAAAATAACACCTTTCTGTTTACCACTGTAACTGAAAAATAAAACGTAATAGGATGTATACGAACATATTTTCAATATTAGTAATTAATACCGTAGCACAGTTATGAAAAACTATAATTCATATTTGTATGAGTCATGGTAAAATATATTGCCCACAACTAACATTCAATCAAATCAAATCCATTCATATTTCAGGTCAATTGTAATTTGTACCCATATTCACCGAATATAATATTATGCTCATTCAATTTGATGGTATTTTACTTTATTCTAATGATGTTTAATCTGATTAATCGCATTCCAAGATACTGAGAACAATGTTGATCATTCATAAATTATTGTCCATGCGGATGCCAAGGAGTAATGACATCTTGGTAGTAAGTTTAATCAGTAGAAATCACATTCGTTACTACGGAGATTTAAAAACACCCCATTTATCAATATATATCGTGCCGTTTGGGCTGTTATGTACTATCATCATATTCCGACCCTTGTCTCACTTTATGTTGGTTTGGTGCAATATGTTTTCTCTATAAACACAGAGACTGCGACACAACAACATAGCAAAGAAAAAAATGACTTGAAAACAATTTTTTAAATTAAAAAGTCTGAAATAACTGGTTGATACCGGTGCAATATGATCTCAATTTTGTGCTCATGTAACTGACTTTGACAGGTTATTTGATATACTGATGACTACAGACTTTACTAGAGATATTATTATTCATATATTATTAAATAATAAATTTTATAGATTTTATCACTATTTAACAATAATTTTCATCTATATTCATAGTTGTCACTTACATTAGTTGCTAGAAGCACTGCGATCGTAGAGGCATTTTGGCAAATTACTTTTAGTAAGTTGACTGTAACTGGCAAACCGTTCGACCGATGTTGGTGAAATTAAAATGAAACCAATTAAGAGTTAAACTGTACTAGCAAATAAATCATCTTCAAGATTGTAAGGTTCAGTAAAAAAGTTATGTGTGGTCAAACATAAAATAAATAATAGACAAGTCAATTTAAGAACCCTCTTTCTTTTGGGAAATCAGTTAAATATGTATAATATATATACCAATACATACATACATAATAATATATACCAATGAAGTCTAGCAGACACGATTATATTGTAAAAATTAAAACTTTTGGCTTTAGTTTTATGAGCTACTGTCGACCGTAAAAATAATTTTGGAAAGTAAATCTAAAAATATGAAATCAAATAATCAATGCTTATAAATATTAGTAATGTTGATAAAAATAAAAACGTGACATCAATTGCACTATATACCTACAAAGTTACATTATGTATCGAAATTCGTCACGTGAATAAGATTATAAAAAAAGTTGAAATCGTCTCAATGGTATCTGTGTTCGCGAATCTAATATCAAGTACACAAATATGTTTATAAGCGAGACGCGTGCGCCGCTGCACATCGCGTCGTTCGGTGCATCGTGCATGACGAGGCTAGACTCCAAAGCCAAGTTTTACAGGCTTCACTTCGGAGAATGTGCGACCGATTTACATAACCTCATTCCCTCTTCAACTTTCTTTCATCGGCCAACAAGACGCACTGGAAGACGACATCCATACAAACCATTAATTCATCCTAAGTTTGTCGGTTAGGATTAAAAATGGTGATTACTAACAGACAAACTAGATAGTTTGTCGGTTAAGAAAAATATATACTAACCGCCCAACTAGGTGGACAGCGTGGTTGGTTGGTTGGTAATAGACGCCTCTACCATCCTAGAACAGATGCATTTTGTAACAAGTCACGAATTGCACTGCGCCCGTCACCTTGAGACATAGTTGTTAAGTCTCATGTGCCTGTAATTTCACTATGCTAATAATAACCACATAATTCCACTATGCTATAAGTCACTCACTATGGTGGCTTGTTGACGCTCCTAGCCAATTTTAATGTTTAGGCACATTAGAGGAAGACTCTGTTAAGAGTCATAGAGAAAACTAATGCACCGGTTATAGTAGAGGTTAATTACGCTTGACCTTAAAATGTTAGTCCATGTTAGATAGATGGCGCTAGAAGTTTGTTCTACAGGGGTTTGCTTGGTTCTAAGTTAGCCCGAACAACATCTTCAACCACATCATCACTTACCATCAGGAGAGACAATGGCCAAAGGCTAACCTATCAGGCATAAAAAACAAGAATATTCACTGCCAGAGAAGATAGAGAGAGAGAGAGAAGAGAGATAGGATTTGCCATCGGATAATTTTTATTTATTTATTTATTTATATTTATTGTCAGACATCAAAAAAGATCCATTACTAATAATAATACATGCACATAATAAACAAAATTACAATTAGTCAAAATTATACATATCAAATTAAAGTAAATAATTCAGTACAATTTCTTAGTGCTCAACATCTTAGAACAAAATTTCAAAAATGTATGACTGACAAAAATGTATGTTATAATAGTTTTGACAAGAGCATTGCCAGATCTAAAAAGTGAGTCTCTAAATCTGGCAATGCGATGCCGTATCAGTCCATCAAGAGCCGGCACGCGAGCTTCAGCGAACATTTCCGACGCACTGCAATACCGCGGGAGGCGAAACAAGATGCGAAACGATAATTACACACAATTGTTATTGCAGTATTCAAAGTGATTGCTCCAGACAAACCGACAGCTTTGTATTTCCTTGCAGATGAAACCAAACGCAAGTTTATACTGGAACGTAAGATCGCATCTCTGCTCGCGATGCTGGGCAGAGTGACAAGGACTGCGAGGTTCGTCGCTGGCGCCAGTCAACAACAACAGATTGGAGTTGAACTTACACAGTGCAGTGAAAAGGTAACAAAGAAATTAACGTAGGTAACATAAAGATCAAAGACATAAATAACAAATAAAAGTGGCGGATTCTAATTCCGTCGCGGGCTTGAGCTGCATGGTGGAAGGGCATTTTGCGAATGTCCGCCTGTCTAGCGACCACCTTTAGGTAGAAAATCTGTGGCCAAGGAACCTTACAATGTATTCCGGCAGCTGTCCTTGAAAGCCAGTAATCTAGGTTAAGACTGTTAACACCTTCGACCACATCACTTACCATCAGGTGAGATTATGGTCAATGGCTTACCTATCAGCAAAAAAAAAGTAACAAAATGTGCCGCTGGATTTGTTTGCTGGTTCTTCAGTATTCTAGAGAGTTGGATAGTGATAAATAAAGTAACGCATCCTGGGTACCATCCACACCAAACACTAATTTTTTTACCGTATTGTAAATTCCAGAAAATAGTTTTTTCCTTAATTTACCCAAAGGGCAAAAATTTCTATAGAACCGTTGGGAAACCGTTATGCGCGTTTAGATAGATTTGCTATTTGAAGATGTAACCTTTAATGAACAAGTTATCTCCATGTGACTATGGGAAAAACACCGGAAGCAGCACCTTCAGAAGATCTGACATTGACGTGATTTCTTCTGTGCAATGTAATCATCCTTTAAAGATAGTATTGGTACTTAACAGCTGATGATGAAAGCGAACTTCAAAAATATTTTCTGTTTTCCAGGCTGAACTCCTCGCTCCGATGCTGGTTCAAGCTGCTCAACAAAGAATTGACCATCCAGATGATAAGGTACTTATTATCTGAAAATCGTGTTATGAGTAATTGCAATTATAGTTCAATAACCTTTAATAGGTTATTGAACTATTAAAATGGTATTCCTAATGTGTCTCTAATGCATTGTATTTACCGAAGAAGACACGGTTGGCTTTGTCTACCAATTCTACATATAGCCAGTTTAATAAGGGCGAGGAAAACGAGCCCTAACACTATCCAACAATCTGAGCGTTGTTGTGGTACATTTTACTGAATAACCATCACGCCTATAGATTTGTGCTGCAACATAGAAATTTAATTTCATACCTATATGTGTTATCTGTTAAAAAAATATTAAGTACCTTATAACTATTAAAAAAATATTACATACAATTTTCTGTTCCTTGTATAGAAAGTTATTGTACTACTAACGCCATCTGTTAGAAAACCAACGAGTTGAAATCGCTGCAACAGAACTAAACGTAATACTCAGATACATCGTAGTTAATTTACTTAATACTAAATGACACCACTAGAATCATTTTAAAAAAATGTCTTAAAATTATTACTCGTTTGAAAAACTACGCGAGCCCTCACAAAGCTCAGATTTTTGCTTGTATGATAATCACTGGAGAACTTTTCTCCGCCATCGATTATCAGTTCGTCGAGTAATGTGGCCCAACCCATTTCCACTTAAAATTACAAGTTCTGAAAGCTAGCTCGTTCCAGTTTTTATCGCGCAAGTAAACTCGTAGCACCAGCTCGTTGAGCGACTCTGAGCTTGTCTGTAAATGTCTGTACCACCACTCAGTACCATAATTCATCACGGGGTGAATAAATATCATCATCTGCTTCATTTTAAGGATTCAGAAGAAGAGAGTAATCGTTAACATCATTACCGATTGTACTATTTTTGCGCCTTGTATCCTATGTTATGTTCACACATGAAAGTTTAAATATTTAATGAGACCCATGATCACAATTTTAAGCCACAACCCATAATGATATAAATATCTGATATTTAGGTTGGTACCAAATGCATATCTTTGTTTCTTGTTATCTTTGGTTTCGTATTCCAGGAATTGTTTGCGATAAACGACTCAAACGAGCGATGTAAGAGATGTCGTATTAAAGTGCTTTATTTTCACAGGTTGTGGTAGAAAACTACAAGTTGTTATTGGCTCGATACGCGGAGTCTATATCGAAAGTTCGAGATCTGTGCGACCGAGCCGTCGACCCTATGGACTTCGTCCAAACAGCCGGTGAGCAACTTATTTTTCACTGGCTTTAAATGAATAAAAAAAAATATTAAACATTTATATTTTTTTACTTCCTGTGAGTCTGCAATGAGTAATAGGTTGTGTAAATGCTTTTATTGTAGTAGCAGTAGTGTTGTATATAGTTGGTAGTATTTTGTTAATAAACGCATACCGCCAGAACAAAATTAATAACTACCCGTATACTTAATTCAAATGCAAGATATACAATATTAAATGTGATCACTGCCCAGTTCGTTATGTTAAAAGAGTTCAAGATAATGCAGAATCATATTGGATTGTTCATAGAAGATCGTGAGCAGACATGAACTAAACCTTTTTGCTTATTTAACTGAACTGTGTTTACCTGAGGATACTAACAACTTTGCTGTAGATAAATAGAAACAAAAAGCTGCGTAATCTTTTATTACACTTTCCTGATAGTGGTGCCTTCTTAAATTTTGCGTTGAATATAGAAAGGCATCACAATCAAGAAAGTGTATTACATAAAAGCGTTTAAGTATAATATGCTACTGTTTTACAGTATTCTGAAGCGCTCGTAGCGATGTTTGCTTAGCCGTTCTGATGACCGAGGACGTTGCTTAACTTTGCGACCGCCTCGGTCATGAGTTGGATGGGTGACCGCTGGTGACATTACTACTGAGCGCTTCCGTGCTTCGGAGGGCACGTTAAGCCGTCGGTCCCGGTTGTTGTCTTACGATGGCAATCGTTACAGCATGGTGGTAGGGCATTTTGCGAATGCACGCCTGGCTAGCACCCTCAAGTAGAAAATCTGTCGCCAAGCACCTAACGGTGTGCTCCGGCACCTGTCCTTGAGAGCCAGTAATTCTAGGTTAGCCTGAAAAACATCTTCGACCACATCATCACCTACCATCAGGTGAGATAGTGGTCAAAGGCTAATCTATTAGCCATAAACAAAAAGAGAAAAAAAATCTTTAATATAGCACATTGAGAACAACGATTACATATGTAACATTGCAGGAGATACCATGCAGCGCATGAGAGAGGACATGCAACACAACAACGATCCCCAGAAGTGTGCTTACACTTCTCATGCTATTACTAAGTAAGTAAGCTCATACACTTTGTAAATACCTTTTCTTATCAAACATTTTTGAAAAATTGTTTATCTTCGAACATACATACCTGGGCCGCTACTACAATTCAACGAAGTTTAGTTTTTCGTGTTACGAGTGACACTTTAGACGACGAAAATCGAATTTGCGGTACGAAGATCGTTGTTTCATATAATCTATGGTCGGATCGCATCGTTCCTCACAAATCGTGCCCTGTAGGGAATCTCCCATACTACCTACTCTGAGAACGCTATTATGCCTCAATCAATTTTAAGCCTTAAAGAATATTTTCACATAGTAAGAGTGAGAGTCCTATGTAGTTATGGATCAGCGAGAGGTGTCGCTACTGTTCTAGAAGTTAGATACTCGTGTTTAAAATTTACGTTAATTTCTTTGTTCTCCATAGGTATTTATATCCTCATTAGTATTTGTGTTCTTTCTGCATATTTAGAACTCGACTTTGACTACTTACCTATGAATAAATTATAATTTCATATTTTGAAAATGTACAAACCATAGGACTCCGATTTAAAAAATATATTATTAAAAAATATATTATGGAAGAATAGGGCAAATGTGTCACAATTACTTAGGACCTTTTATATATAATCAGCTTAACAAAATACTAAAGGTCATGTATGATACGAAACGCGTATGCAGAAACAAAATAACAAACCATCTTTTATCGTTGGATTACGTAAATACAGAGAGACTGCTTAGAATCAATATATAAGATAAAATTAAATTTAAATAATTATTTTCTAATTGTGATGAACAAAAATGATGTGCAATAAAATCTAACTATTTACAACAATATCAACAAGACTATAGTATGCTTCAATTTCTATGAATTAACAAAATGACTAAAAATAGAATGAAATACAAAAATTACATTAAATTTTGTGAATAATTAACAGAATAGTTAATGTTTACACTTTTTTCTTTTATCGTATATATAAAAAGGAAACATAGCTTTATAGCTAGATCCACATTTCTTGATCACTGCTTTTGTCAAACTTCACACAATTATGTTACACTTACTACGAATCTTATATAGAACACTGCTCACGAACTAATGTTATGTTACTAGCACCCTGGAAGTGAACTAGTCCTCACAAACTCAGGGTATCCTACAGTGAGGACTAGAGATTAACCTCTAACCACTAAGTTAATAATGTACAGATGTAATACCAGCTGGGTGAAAACGTACTAAAAGACGGACTCAATGGTATTGTACATTTTCCTCTTCAATATATATTGTGTAATAGATGTATCTGGTAGTACCTATATTTGAGCAAAATAAATATTATTATTATTATATTATCTTATTCAAAATCTACACAAGCAAATGCTTGCTATACTTTTCTTTAAACTTTCGTGAACTAAACTCATGTATCTTTAATCGTTACCGGGTCCTATTCACGCACGAATTAATATCAAAATAAACATATTTTGTTACTTACTAGTCACGAGTAGACGTAGTCTACTCATAAGTAGACGTAGTCATAAGTAGACGTAGTCATAAGTAGACGTAGTCTACTCGTGACCACGGTCAATGCAACTTGATCAAAACGTCGAGGTTAGACAAAAATGTTTATTTTGATATTTTAATTCGTGCGTGAATAGACCCGGTAACGATTAAGAAAAATGCTTGCTAGTCTATGCTACGAACGAAGTTAAAACAAAAGTGTGCCAATACGTATTTTGCGGATACCTTTCTTTCGGACCCGAAGTTCGAAACTTCGACGAATTAGAATAGGGGCGACATTACTACTGAGCGCTTCCGTGCTTCGGAGGGCACGTTAAGCCGTCGGTCCCGGTTGTTGTCTTAGGATGGCAGTCGTTATAGCATGGTGGTAGGGCTTTTTGCGAATGCCCGCCTGGCTAGCTACCACCCTCCAGTAGAAAATCTATCGCCAAGCACCTAACGGTGTGGTCCGGCAGCTGTCCTTGTGAGCCAGTAATTCTAGGTTAGCCTGAACAACATCATCGACCACATCATCACCATCCATAAGGTGAGATATAGGTCAAATACTAGCCTATCAATAACGTAAAATGAAACATTTTCCACCAGTGGTGGTCATTGAGAATTACTAATGATAACTACTGGGGCTAGCGAGAAACATTTAGAACCATAAGTTATATACTCTATTAAAGACTTAAATGTTTTTTTTAAGGTTGGCTAACCGCGTCATTCACGTGAGCATGTCATCGAACGCTGTACAAAGCGACCCGGAGCTACAAAAAGCGCTAGTGGCCGCCAAGCAGCGCTTGCACGCCGTCACTCCAGCGCCCAACACTCGCGCTAGCCGCCTGCCCGATTGGAAGGAGAGCACCGCGGAGGTGACACACACTTCTTTCTATACACACTCACACTATTGGCAAACATGCCAATGCGTTATGCTGTTAATATTATTATTTTTGTAGTAACGCATGCTCTGCGGATTACATTACAAATTTACGAGAGGCAAAATTTAAGTCATTGCGGGATTCGAACCCGCGTCTATCCCATGGTTACGACGGTTTAAGAACGATAGGATTAAAATTAGGTCAGGACTCATTGTCATGTTAGCTCAGTCGGTCAGAGCGTACCCTGGTTAAAGGGGTGGCTGGACGCAGGTTCGAATCCCGCACATGACTTAAATATTTACTCTCGTAATTTTTTATATTTAGAATATGTTATGCTGCTCAGATCAAATGATGTTGTTTGACGGCCGCACCTTTCCTATTATGGTTAAAATAATGAAATTAGAGTATTTAATTTCGGTTCAGTCTCGATAGTCCTTTATCTGTTGCAACAAATTATGTTGCAACCTCTGCCTATATACAGGGTATCCCGAGAAGTACCTCTACCTCCCAGGTTCAGTATATCACTGATATACTGAACCTGACCTAGAGTTAGCGCTCTAGTCGTAGTAGTAGGTGATTCAGATAGCTCTGAATCACCCCCATGTATGTTCCGCGATTTTTCGTATTTTCGGAGTTATGACCTTTTTTTCACCTATCGCCGAGTACGATGAGATTTTTATTTATGGTGACGTGAATTATTGCGGTAGATGCTTGACTTTTTTTTTGTGTGCTAAGCTGATGTATGGCCAATTCTGTATGGTAACATTTACTATCGTTAGATCTTTGAATGGAATAAAAAAAATGCCAAGAAAAATAAAATTAACCAGTATGTTCCCAACTTCTTTTAAAAGGAGTTGTGCTGCTACCTCCCAGCTTCAGTATATCACTACTTTTGGGACACCCTTTATAACAGATGCATTTCGTAACAGTGACGAACTACAGTATGTATATAATACTTTGAAGCCTGTAATTGCAACAGTACTGCTGGGCGGTAGAAGGTATGATGGCGGTACATCTGAGGACGACCTCGTTCAGAGGATCTACTACTTAGTAGTGTAAACACATAACGTTTCGGTTATCTATACTAATATTATAAAGAGGAAAGATTTGTATTTTTGTATGCTACGAATTAACTTAAAAAACCACCGAATCGATTTGGATGAAATCTGGCATGGAAATAGTTTGAGACTCGGGAAAGGACATAGGATAGTTTCTATCCAACTGCGTAAAAAGAGGATAATAATTTTGCGCTATAACCGAAATACGTTACAATACGTGTTAGTTGAATAATGAAAGTCAAAGTCAAAGTCATAACCATTTATTCAATTTAGGCGTCTACGACGCTCTAATGAAATTTTAACATTGAAATATTCTAACTTTACTGCCTCGTTCAGTAAACAAAGTTGTATAGAGCCACTTCGAGAAGAACGGGAAAGAAACTCGGGGCCATTCTTTTAAACGTCTTTTAACAATGTGTTACTTACTTACTATATACACTTCATTTACACTTATCAACTATCGATTAACATATTTGTCGTTATATAATACCAAAAAGAGTATAATAAATTACTTAACTTCACAACATCTTGATTGGGCAGCACTTCGTCGTTAACGACTATTTCCACACCACTGGAGGTCTGCTCGGCACGGCAGTCGGACAGAAAGTGAATCAGGCAGCACTTCGTCATTAAAGACTATTTCGATACCACTAGAGGTCCGCTTCGCACGGCGGTCCGACAGACACTGAAGCTACTCGCAGTGAGTGACCAAACAAGGTGACAAAGCAACTACCGTCAAACGCAGTACTCTTTATATTTGACAATTGTTTGATCTCAAGCTCTATACGTATGGCAATTAGTATAATAAAATCTTCAATGTTTTTACATATATAAATAAAGCACATAATATAAACTATTATTAAATAAGTATCTTAACAACTGTCACATGACCAGTTACACTACTTTTAAAATTTAATTACAGTATTAATATCATCAAATAACTATTCAAGTGACCCATACATAATATGGCAATAAGCATAATAAAATCTTCAATGTTTTTACATATCATAAGTAAAGAACATAATATTAACTATTTTTAATAAGTACTTTACACTGTCACGTGATTAATTTCACTACTTATAAAATATACTTACAGTAATATCATCAAATAATGATTAAAATGATCATGTTATTCCATATATGATGCTTAATCACAGTCTTACAACAAACACATTTAGGTACAGTATTAAATTCACCACAGATAAAGTATACACATGGATAATTAAACCAATACTTATTTTCCTCTTAAAAACCACAGAGTATATTTAAAACGAAATGAGAATGTCACATTAAACCAGTTGTTTTATCTTAAGCTTAAAGCTAATCAAGTGAAGATGAACAAATATTTCATTACATCGTAAGTCAATTTTCAAATAATCTATCACGCGGGTGGAGCTGCGACTGGAAAGCTAGTTGATATATATACTCGTATTAATATATTGAAAACTTGTTTTTTTTTGTGCAGATTTTACGTACGACCGGCGACGTGGAGTCAGCTCTCGGTGGCGAGAACATCTTCAAGAAGCAGCCGACGACAGCCAACCAGTCGATATTCGTAAGTATTATTTATCTACCTTATTACAGATTATCAACTTCTTAATCGAACCATTCAGTTTTTAAACATAAAAACTCATTACAAAAAGAGTAGTTTTGGCACTTTGTATAAGAATATTCAGCGCATATTTTGTTCTTTAATTATGTTATTATGACGGTACAAGCACGAGGCCTACCAGATGTGACGCGGTATCCTCTGCCTATAACACAACGTACGTCACTCTGAGACATACAGTTATTAAGTCTCCTCATGTGCCTGTAATTTACTTCCTCTCAAGGACTGCTGCTGGAACACACTATTAGGTATTTGGCGACATATTTTCTACTTGAGGGTGGTAGCTAGCTAGGCGGGCATTTAGATAATACACTTCCACCATGCATTGAAGCTCAAGCCGGCGCCGGGGATCGAACCATGGACCTGCGGCACCACAATGCTTAGATATAACTACTCGTTGTTATCTTTGCTTCAGTGCTTCAGCTTTGTATATGAATATTCTGCACTTTGTATATGAATATTCAGCAATTTGTATATGAATATTCTGCACTTTGTATATGAGTATTCAGCACTTTTATATGAATATTCAGCACTTAGTATATGAATATTCAGCACTTTGTATATAAAATATACACTGCTTTTAATTATTGTCTGTTTATTTCACGACCGTTTTTTTTTATATGAAATTTATCACTATGATGAAAAGTGGAATTGAGTGTTTTTGATAGTGACACATTGTATTTATCACCAGCTGGAAGATGTTCACTGTTGAACGTGGGCCTCCTCCATAGAACTCCACAATGAACGGCTAATTAGCCCCTTGAAACCACCCTATCCGCGACTCTCATGATGTCAGCAGTTACGTTGTGACTTACAATTTTACTTCTACCAGTGTAATGTGGCAACCACCCAAAAACATTTCTTCCCTATTGTTTTATCGAGCAATGTGCATATTGCTACTTCAACATGAACATGCAAAGCTATGTCAGTGACTTCAGTTCTTCGGCAAATATACCTGTTTCGGATTTCATCGCGCAATTCCAAGAATAGTTCTCTCCATAGTACGACTCTGAACTTGTTCGTAAGTTCACAAGACGTGGTCTTTAACATTCTCTTTATTATCTCCCGAATGTTAACGTCACGTTTTTGTTCAATTAGTGCGTAAGAACTAGCAATAAAATAAGACGTTTAGTAAAATAACAAAGTTGTAAATCTACGCGATCGTATGCATTAGCCCCACGTTGGGCGCCAATTTCAAAAACATTTGAAATTGGCAATGGTCATTGTAATACTCAGAAGAATTCACAATTTCAAGTGCGACACTAATTCCAGAATTTCAGCCATGCTCATTTTGCACTGTCCTAGTAGCAACTGGCCTTAGTGTGTAAACTCTCAGTTCGTTGTCTCGTGACGCAAATGTCCTCAAGTCAATCCAACCAAGTGTACGTCATTTTGGAACTAGCGAAGGATTTTCACATTATTTATATAAGTTTTATTTTGAATGAAAGCTCATTTACACCTGGCTGCATTCAGTGCACTGACTGACAACAAGCGGGGTGAATTCAAAGTTTACCGTTTACACCTTGTCTAATTAGCCAGCTAACTCAGTGTAATATCCGCGGACTTCATATGTACTGTACGTACATTTTCGTAGTTTCCTCATGGTGCTTTAGAACATCTAAGAAAAGGGCTCGCCCTGGAAATGGGCTTCAATGATCGTGAACTACAATACTTTTTAGGGGCCTATACTAGAAGATGGGACAAATTACAAATATTAGGTACTCCGTGCTTTGGCGAGCTGTGGTACGCTCTATTTTTTCGTAGCTAGGGTTGCTTATTGATTGCAATGGTTTGGCGCAGTGATCTTTCTGCTTCTTTTTATTCTGTAGCTAAAGATCTCCAGCTGTTTTTAATAACGATTTTATGGTATATTTTGTGTTGAGACGGAGCCCTCGGTGTGTGAGTGTTACTCGCACTGGTTAACTGGTTAACTGGTTGTTGTTATTCAAATAATAAGTTGTTATTTGTTGTTGTAATAGAGTGCAGCCCGCTTCATGCACGAGTCCGTGCGCGAGTGGTCGGCGCGAGACAACGAGATCGTTGGCGTCGCGCGGCGCATGGCCGTGCTCATGGCGCGCCTCTCGGAGTATATGGAGACTGGTCAGTATACCCTATATGTACCTACTATATATAACTACTTACATACAACATGATACCCTTATATATATACCACAACTGACTTGAACCCTGTGGACAAGTTTAAAGCTAATTGCAAAATCAGTCTTGTTTGTAGTACAACGTAAGTTGAACTAGAGATGTCGCTCCATCCCAATACGATGTTTAAAGAACGATAGGAAAAATTTGAGTTATGACTCATTGTCACGTTAGTTCAATGAGATTAGAGTATATCCCGGCTAAAGGGATGGTCGCGAGGTCGAATCCCGCACATGACTTAAATTTTTCCTCTCGTAAATTTGTAATTTTGTAATGTCTAAAAATGTTTGTTAGGACTAACAGAAGTCAACTCTAAGAGATTGTAAGCATTTTGCCAATAACCCTTAATACATAAGTCATACATACATACATGTTATATAACGTTAAACCATGTTAAATTATAATAAATGTTACATTACATACAGAGACATTAAATACGTATTTTTGGAGTACGGTGAGATGAATGCATTTGATCTTTTGACATAATACGTATTTTGTTTAAAATGAATAATTATTTTTCAGTTCGCTTTAATATGATTTATTATGTTATTTTTAGCTCTGACATTATACTGTATATTATTATCTAATTAATTTATTTTGAAATTATTTTGATATTTTATGATGCTACATGACAGTAGTGAAATCTATTTGTATGATAATTCCTCAACTATTGTAATTGGTTTCATGTAAATCTTTTTAGTTGTTAATAAAAATAATAATGACTATACACTACCCCGCTGCCGGCGGCATCCTAGTTTTAAGTTTTTTATAATATTTATTTTTTTTGTATATGAATGTTGTTAAAAATTTAAAATTATGTTGTAAAATAAATTACGTGAATAATAATGATAATATTTATAATAAATGTTAGGTCATTGCCACATTCTAGAAGTTTCCGTAGTTTAACCCTACATCACCAAATATATAATTTGATTTATTTACTAACCATACTTCATTACCTTGTTAAAATTTTGATTTTGTGAATTCAATAAATAAATAAAATAAATAAACACTTTTTGTCCAAAACACTACCTATAAAATTGAAGCTATTGAGCAGTAGAAGAAAGGAAATTCAACCAACAAAATAAGATAATTGTGGTATCATTTACCAACTCCTAAATGGAGGAGTTTTTGTGGGTTACTTCATAACTTTTTACAGGATGTACTGATTTTGGTGATTTTTTAAATTCTTACTAGTGCAGAATACTTTATATTTGAAGTCAGTTTTTTTTGTATTTATTTTTACATAAATTTTACTACCTTAAACGTATTATAATATTTATTCGTAAACTGAACTTACAGACAGGACAGAGGCGCTGATATCGACCTCCAAGTCGATAGTCCTGGAATCGCAGGAGGTAGCCGAGTTGGCCAAGAAACTTGCTCACGAGTGCACAGACTTCAGGATCAAAAAGGTATACCTATTATTTTCTATATAAATTTTCTGTTAGATGTGAATAAGGCCTTAATGCCTATATCCACGAAGAAGCTTAATTCATCGCATGATTTTACGTTATATCTAATAGACTGTGCAAGTCTACTGTCATATCCAATGAACTCCAAAATGACTAAATAAATGTACAATATAATTGTATTAAACTAATTATTAATTCTAACGAATAGATTCAGGCGTTACTTTGCGGAAATCCATATTTAATAATAAATACTTTTAAAAGTATCCTAAAAAAAACATTAAATAATATTTAAATAAAACACTTAAAAAAGCATAAAATTATATATCTAGTGACAATTCCGCCTAATTTTCCTGTTATCTACGTGACGTCACAAACATCACGCAGCCTAACCGGAAGAATACCCGACTAGTTTCGCTTCTAAACGAAGCATCTTCAGGAGGTCTTGACTCACCGAGCGCACGATCGAGAATCACGATCGAAATCTCGATCGTGCGCTCGGTGAGTCAAGACCTCCTGAAGATGCTTCGTTTAGAAGCGAAACTAGTCGGGTATTCTTCCGGTTAGGCTAAAAGTATTTATCATTAATTCTAACATTTTGAGTGTGCAAAAATATTTTAGCATGATTTATTATGTCAGTTTAACATTTCTGTATGGATTAAGATAGTTTCCCGCACGATAACCATGATTAATCTTAGTTTTGTTATCAATAATAGTTTTACTTATGTATATTTATTTATTTTTATATACAAAACAAATGCTGCTTGTCTCTGCATGACTAGTTTTTATGTCACGTTCGTCTAGTAATTGTACTTGCTAAACACAACTTGCACTCTACCACAGATTAAAAAAGACCAGAAGGACCACTCCACAAAGCCATTCCAATAAATAAGCGACTCTAGCTACGAAGCAATAAAGTGGACTTCAGCTCGTAAAGCACTGAGGATCTAACATTTATATTCACCTACAAGGCGCCTCTCTTTCTATCGCATGTGAACGCATAGCTCTCATCTCTTCTGACGCGGCACGTACCTACATTAATTCCCGTCCGGACGGTTACGGCGATGTACCTACTTGTAGCTTTATACCTAAAGTACGAAGTGAGCTAAGCCTGACTCTACTTCTAGGAAGCGGAATATTTTGGTTATTGGAATATCTTCTATCACGTAACACCTGAATAAACTACGACTTCTATTCTTATTAGTTCTGAATTTCTTTGACCTACAAGTTTCTATTTTCGATATAATATACAATTACTTCAGCAATTATTTGTATTGTCCAGAACTTGCTGCAGACCTGCGAGAGGATCCCTACCATCAGCGGTCAGCTCAAGATGTTGACCACTGTCAAAGCGTCTTCGCTTGGACATCAAGGTAATTAACGAAATACTCATTACTTCAGCAGATATTGCTTCACCTTTGCAAAATTTAAATGCTTTATGGTATCTATTCATAACAATTTTGAAATTAAATAGGAATTGATGATTAAAACTTTTTAATAAAAGGCGTATGTAGTCTAGCCTGAACAACATCTTTGACCACATCATTACTTGAGATATTGGTCAAAGGATAGTTAGGTACTCCATATATATTTTAAGCACCGTTTTTATTTTAGACTAGCTGTACCCGCGACTTCGTTCGCGATTGCCGTACCTGCACACTAATTATTCACATTTGTGCACTGTTTATCTCATATTAAGCAACACTGTGGTCTGCGGTGAAGCACTCTTATAATAGTAAACCATAGCTCAGAACGTAGCTTTCTACTTTGGATTCCAAAACTCCCGGGTTGTATTTTCCAGAAGACAATAGTTAAGTAACTCAGAGAGTTCTTTCCCGGTTCGCACAATAAATGTTGAAGCAAAGTACCTTGTGCGTTTCTTTAGAATTTCGATTTTAAAACGGCGGTTTGTTTGACGGTAGATCGATTTTTTTTTATTTCTCATCCTCGGAAAGTAGTGTTTGTTTGATCTGAGTAGCGGGTGGGAGACGCTCCTTCCCACCTAAGGACGGGAAAAATATTGGTGTAAACAAAGTTATATGTGTAAGATTTTTCGTTGTAAAATATTCTGTTGTTGTAAAACAATTAATAACAACTATGTTTGGCAGGGTAGTAACTAAATATAGGGTAGAAAGTGTAGGTAAAAAAAAAATTATAACTTTCCCTAAATTTCATTGTTCTAACTCCTAGTGTATCTTTGTATCTTCTACTCATGTTTATTATTTTTAGTAAATATTTAGAAAAACTACTATTTTTTTACCCTCCTCATATTTTAAATGAAAAGTAGAGTGTTCAACACGGATGTAAGTCATCGATTCCTACTTGGACTATAGCTGCATTAATTTTAAAAATATACTGCTCATGTTATTAAAATCAAAATAAATAATATAAAAAAACATACTATATTTATATCTTTATTCCTTATATTAGTAGTGAAAAGCAGAGAGATTCCTATTCGGGCTATAGCCGCCCGTAAATATTCCAAACAAAATTTTACGTAAAATTTCACAAATAGTTCAAACCTCTCAATAAATTTTTAGTAAGTATGTTATTTTATCAATGAATAATTTTTAGAAAAGCTACTTTATTTACTTTCTTTAAATTCGATATGAAAAGTAGAAAGCTGACCGCGGGTGAAAGTTACCAATTCCTTTCGACCCTTGTATAACAATCTACTAAAGTTGTGCACTTCCAACTTTAAACGGATTAAATCACGTAGGTATATTTATCATTATTTTTGTCCCGACAGTCATCCCGTGACCACGATCACTACAAAGTGTTTAAAACGTCGGGACAAAAATAATGCTAAATATACGCGATTTAAACCGTTTAAAGTTGTTTAATTACAAAGTGTAACAATCGCGAAAACCTAAGACTACATTGTGCAATTTCATTGCGCAGTCTCCGAAATGTATCCGTCAAAAGAAAGATAATTATGTAGTTTAAAAAACTGATTGTGGTGAATGTTTTTTTTATTTTTTATTGCTGATAGGTAAGCCTTTGACTACAATCTCACCTGATGGTAAGTGACGATGTGGTCGTAGGTGTTAACAGGCTTAACCTAGAATTACTGGCTCTCAAGGACAGCTGCCGGAACACACCGTTAGGTGCTTGGCGACAGATTTTCCACTGGAGGGTGGTCGCTAGCCAGGCGGGCCTTCGCAAAAATGCCCTTCCACCATGCGGTGAAGCTCAAGCCAGCGGCGGGATTCGAACCATGGACCTGCTGCGCGGCAGTCCATAGCCAAAGCCACTGAGCTATCACTGCTTCAAATGTACCACATTTTAGAGTTTTATCGTAGCAAGCTTGCAAAACTAAATAAGGGTGCCGTGCTGCCCGTGGGGCGCCGGGCTGCCCGTGGGATGCCGGTCTGTCCGTGGGGTGTCGGGCTTCCCGTGGGGTTCCGGGCTGCCTGTGGGCTTAAGATGAGCCGTAATTTCAAGGGTTTCTCAACATTCCGCGGTCCAAGTTATTTAAAACGAAATATTTAGTTTGTGATATCTGTAATTTCTGAACTGCAAAACTGAGGACTGAAATATTTACGGGAAAATGATTAAATAACCACTATTGTAACAAAAAAAGAATGATTGAAATCGGACTACGCGTTAATAAATTACAACTAAATGTACATTTTGACTTTCATCCCCTTTCCCAAGAGAACCGTACTGAATTTCGGGATAAAAAGCTAAATTGTCCTACCTTGTAGTATGAACTCCAATCATGCTAAGTTTCATTGAAATCAATTCAGTAGTTTTGGAGTGATACGCGGCCGGGATACAGACAGACAGACAGACAGACAGACAAAAATAAAAAAAAATATAGTTTCGGCATCGTCAAAAGTATCGTATGTCCTTCTTCGTAGTATGAACTCGAATCGTGCTAAGTTTCATTATATCCATTCAGTAGTTTTGGAGTGATGCGAGGCCGGGATACAGACAGACAGCAAGAAAAAAAAAACAGTTTTTGCTTCAGTATCAGCTATAGATTGCTCTCAAAACATATTTTCAAAATATCTGCAATGTACAGAATTGGACCTGTTACAGTTTTATTATAAGTATAAATAGATAAATATAAGCGTCTTACCCCTCGCGCTTCCCTACCCGCCTTCTGCAACCTGTTATAGGTATAGATTAGACTGATTAGAGCATTGCATGTTATGAAAAATATACGTAGGGAAGTTGTGCTTATCGTAATAAAAAAAACTGTATTTTATTGTTTGAAAAATCAGTCTTTTGGAGAGGTCCGACTACAGACCTATATATTATACCTTTACGATAAAGTGCAAACGCCAGCTTAAGATGAGCCGTATGTTGAAAGGTTCCTGTACGTTCGGGGTGTCAAGTTATTTGGAACGTAATATTTAGGTTGTGATGTCTGTAAATTTCTGAACTGCAAATCCGATGACTTTGAAATATTTACGTGATAATTTTTAAAGCACCACTATTCTAATTAAAAAAATCGGCCAAGTGCGAGTTGGACTCGCGCAAGAAGGGTTCCGTACCATTAGCTATACAACATTAGACTTCATATTTTAACCTTTTTAGGGTTCCGTACCCAAAGGGTAATAACGGGACCCTATTACTAAGACTTCGCTGTCCGTCCGTCCGTCCATCCACCTGTCACCAGGCGGTATCTCAAGAACGGTGATAGCTAGACAGTTGAAATTTTCACAGATGATGTATTTTTAAAGCTGTTATAACAACAAATACTAAAAATAAAATAAATATTTGAGGTAGGTACCCCCATACAACAACCTTGATTTTTTTACCGTTTCTTGTTCGATACTAATAACGGTGACTGGTAAACGCTTTAACTATTCACAAAATATTTAGTTTTATGTTTTCTTTAAATATAATTAATTAAATTAGAATAAATAATTAAGGGGGCACCCATGCAATAAAATTTCAGATAATGGTACGGAACCCTTCGTGCGCGAGTCCCATTCGCATTTGGTCTGTTTTTTTGTTTTAACGTGCGCGAGTCCGACTCGCACTTGGCCAAGTTTTTGTATTTTTTGTTATAGCGGCAACATAAATATATCATCTGTGAAAATTTCAACTGTCTAGCTATCACCGTTCTTGAGATACAGCCTGGTGATAGACGGACGGACGGACAGCGAAATCTCAGTAATAGGGTCGCGTTTTTACGCTTTGGGTACGGAACCCTAAAAAAAACGTATGAAATCGGACTACGCGTTAATAAATTACAACGAAGTGTATATTTTGACATTCATCCTCACTCCCAAGAGCACCATACTGAATTTCGGGATAAAAAGCATAAATTATCCTACCTTGTAGTATGAACTCCAATCATGCTAAGTTTCATTGAAATCCATTCAGTAGTTTTGGAGTGATACGCGGCCGGGATACAGACAGACAGACAAAAATAAAAAAAAATATAGTTTCGGCATTAGTATCAGCTACAGAGTACTGTAAATTTTTTTTCAAAATATCTGCCATGTACAGAATGGGACCTGTTACAGTTTATTATAAGTATAGACTCGCACGTGGCCAACTTTTTGTATTTGTTGTTATAGCGGCAACAGAAATACATCATCTGTGAAAATTTCAATTGTCTAGCTATCACCGTTCTTGAGATACAGCCTGGTGACAGACGGACGGACGGATGGACGGACAGACGGACGGACGGACAGCGGGACAGACCGTTTTTACCCTTTGGGTACGGAACCCTAAAAAGAACGTCTGAAATCGGACTACGCGTTAATAAATTACAACTAAGTGTCTATTTTGACTTTCATCCCCTCTCCCAAGGGAACCATGCTGAATTTCGGGATAAAAAGCTAAATTGTCCTACCTTGTAGTATGAACTCCAATCATGCTAAGTTTCATTGAAATCCATTCAGTAGTTTTGGAGTGATACGCGGCCGGGATACAGACAGACAGACAGACAGACAGACAAAAATAAAAAAATATATAGTTTCGGCATCAGTATCAGCTACAGAGTACTGTACATTTTTTTTTTCAAAATATCTGCCATGTACAGAATTGGACCTGTTACAGTTTTATTATAAGTATAGATTGTAAAATCTTAATTAAAACTCGTAGGGTATTAAGCTAAAAAATATGTAGTATGAATAAATATAACTATTAAATTGATCGCCTCGTGGTTCCGTTCATGAGTCTGTGCTGGAATTACGATAGATAAACCTCATACGATAGATATTCTACATAACAATTGTTTTTTAGGTTCTGAAGAAGACAAAGAAGCGATGGACATGCTGGTCGGAAACGCACAAAGCTTGATGTTGAGTGTAAGTAGACAACATTATTAATTAGGTACTTTTTCTATGATAAGTAATTACGAGTTGATTAAGTCATCTGCCTGTTTGTAAACGTAATACTTGCTGCACGAACCTTGAAATTGTATGCGATTTAACTGTACAGTCAAACGATTTCTACTAATCGTACGGTGTGTGGTCGGTTCGATTTTTTGTAAACTGTACCGTCAAATCGAGTTGACTCAAAACCCGAATAGATTAATAAAATTGGACGAACTGTACTGTACAATCGAAGCGTGTGAGCCAGCCGTCTGTCAGTTTCGATCGCGAGCGCGCACTGCTTGGTCGTGTTGTTCATGTAGTGTAGCTTCTAAATTATACAATTAATATTAAGATAAGCAAATAAATAATAGACAAATAAGCAAGTTTTTTTCAAAACTGAAACTTTTTCTATATTTTCATGTCCGTCGACGTCGTTTTCATATACTTTTTTTAGGAAAAGCATTAAGCCGATAACATCTAAGGAACGTTCTCGATCTGTCGTAGTGTGTGTGGTAGAAGCGAGTAGTTCGAATATGTCCTTTCATGGGACATGTTTTTCCGATCAGATCTATATCATGACTTTGCGTCGGGATTCGAGTGGGTCCTTAAGAGGTACACGTTTTTACGATCTGAGATACCGTACTGATTGAGTCATAGTCCGAATGTGTCCTTTCGTGGGACATGTTTTTATAATTGGAAATATCGTAACATTTCGTCTTAGTCCTGATTGGTCCTTTCGTTTTTATCATAAAACCGTCAAAGGCCGTACTCACACCTTTCGGTCTGGCCCGATTCTTATTATCGATTAGGAATCAGGCTACCTGGAGGCCAGAATTCAATACAAAATCTATAGCTCATCTCACACAGACTGTTCTGGGCGGTCAGTAAGATTGACCTACTTTACTGCTGACTGAGGCGTGGTCAATGCCCAAACAAGTAAACAAGAGCCGCCCACTGTGGACACATAAAGAGTGTCACGTAATATGCAATAATTTTTGGATACAATTTTCCAATTTTAAATTGTTCCATTTAATATCTCACGGTGCCGGTTGGCTTACGACCGAAGAGAAAATAAAGAATTGGCCAAAGCAGAACCCCGGTTCTATTTAGAATAAAAACTGGCCCTGGAAATATAAGTCCGCTCTTATGGGAAAGGAGCGACACGTTGAGTCAATCACGACTCAATCAGGACTTAATGCAAAATTATTGAACAATGTTTAAATTACCTTTTGCGTTATTTAAGACTTCTATTTTTATTTATGGTTGACCTTAACGCTGCTAAAACACTGTACTGCTGTACTGTATCAGCCAGATTGTCCACTGCTGAACACAGCCTCCCCCACTAATGGGGGTTTGCCGTAATCCCCACGCTTGGCAGGCGTCTTGAGGATCGCAGTTTAAGATATCAGTTCCTCAGAAGGCGCTGCTGCCCACCATCCGGTATTTTACCTTAAGTCGCCTCTTACGACACTCACAGGTCGCAATAGAGTGGTGCCATTCTATCCCGGCACCCCACGGGGTGATAAAATGCTACCTTCCAATTGTCAAATGAAGCCCGAGCTCTCCTTGAAAAAGACCACCGAATGTGGTTGAAACTATAGTCGGAGCTATCTGACTGATTCACGTGAGTTATCCAGTATTCTTTACTAAAATGAGTGAAAACCACGTTAGTTTTTATAATAAAATTGTCAAATGAAGATAATAAATATCTTAATGCCCTATATAACACTGAGACCTTTGTTACCCGACCGAGGTCAGTTGGTAAAATATTGATTTTAATTCTAGATTCAAGAGGTGGTGAAAGCTGCGGCCAGTGCGTCTGTGAAGATAATGTCGCAAAGAGGGCCCAGGCTCAGATGGGTGCGCAAGAACTTCTACTAGAATACTTTATATGTTGTTTTATGTAAGAAAAATGTCAAATCAATCAAATACAACACGCCTAGATACAAATAATATTGATTGATTTTTTTTGCAATAGATTTTGAAGGGAACTCCGAAACCATGTTATGTTCTACCCTAATTTTATTGTAAAGCATTGTTTCAAGAACAAGTTGATCTATTTTTGTGTGCTATATTTGATTTATTTTCACCAACTTTATTTTTACCAAAGTTGTCCAAAGACTAATATGTAAATGCAATGTGAACATTCCAGTGCCTTAAAATATGAAAGTATATTTTTTTATTTATTAGTCGCTAAGAATAAAGATTTTTTGCTTATATTAACCTTTTTTCTGCTATTTTTATGCCATAACTGTATTGAGTCAATTGTCGTTATAACATAAAATAGGTACTCGAGTAGGTAAAGACTATAGATGGGGCACGCCGCACGATATGCTATGTGAAGCAAAAAAAACCGTGCTCCTTATCATACCCTTACCTTACCTTACCCTTTCATGCTCCTCGGGTATGAAAGGATGGTTGTTTTTATTTTTATCCTGCACCCATCCTATCTTCTTTATTTAACTTAGTATAAATACGATATTTTTATGTAGGGTTACCAACAGTCATACAACAGGTGACTGGCAATAAGATCGAAGACTTTTACACTATGTTCTTGTGTTGCCATAAAGAGTATAAGGTTTTTTTAATACGATGTAAGTATGAGAAAACAAAAAAGTTGCCCGCCTGTGTTATGATTGTATACAGTTGGACCAGTGGGAAAGTCCAGTGGGTGGACGGGGCATCGCCCGGAGTATCAGTATATGTTCTCATTCAATCTTACCACCATGCTTTAACGACTGCCGTCCTAAGACAAACGGGACCGATGGTTTAACGTGCCCTCCGAAGTATAAAAGCACTCAGTAGTAATGTCACCAGCTCGGTCACCCATCCAAGTCATGACGAGGCGGACGTTACTTAACTTTGGTGATAGAGAAACGAGAGCGGGTAAGCAAACTTCGCTACGAGCGCTTCAATTTATCTATTACTAGCTTTCCGGGTGCGGCTCCGCCCGCGCGTATGTCGGTTATCGAGCAAAAGCATTAACCTCTTTTTGCGCAGTTGGATAAAAACTATCCTATGTTTTATCCCGGGTCTCAAACTATTTCCATACCAAATTTCAGTCAAATCGGTCCGTTTGGCATGAAAGCGTAACAGACAGAGAGTTACTTTCGCATTTCTAAGATTATTCTTATTTCATTACCAGTTCTCATGGTAGTTAATTATTTTTCTAGTTGATCATTGTATTCAGATGTTCTGATGAATATCTGACATTACGGTGATACCCAACAAGACGGGTTCTCGGTGAAGGGACGTATACACTACTTGATATAAAGGATAGGAAGATGGTGAATGAAAACCCACAAATATTAACATAATTCTTATATTCCTAATACATAGATGATTACGTCTTATAACACTTTTTCGCTATGAATCAGCATTGAATATAAATAAAAACAGGAATGTCAGTGGGTATATAACTAGTGAATGACTGTGTGCGAGCGAGATGCACATATTAAGATGTACAAGTGCGTCTCACTCGCACATATTAATTAATATAAAACTAAGAGTATTTTGAGATTTTTTCTGTTGTCAGTTTACTTGCGTCTGCGTGCCTGTGAACGAAAAAATATATTTTAAATTTGAAGAAAAAAAAACTTAAGTCACGAGTCTCAATTGCATTTCATGTATTATTACTAAAACTATAGAGTAAATATAAAAAAGATCAAAACTGACATTTCCAGTTTATGACCCCTTTTATTTTTGATTTGTTATGGAATACCATGCAGCACGTCTATGGTTTGAATCCCGCCGCAGGCTTGAGCTTGATCGCATTGTGCAAGGGCTGTAAAGGCAATACCCACCTGGCTAGCGACCACCCGCTAGCCAGGCGGGTATTCGCAATATACAAGTAGAAAATCTATCGCCAAGCACCTAACAGTATGTTCCGGCAGCAGTCCTAGAGAGCCAGTGAAATTACAGGCACAAGAGACTTAACTGCTATGTCTCAGGGTGACGGGCGCAGTGCAATTTTTTAGTTGTAACGAAATGCATCTGTTATAGGCAGAGCTTAGTCCGCTTAACATCAGGTGGGCCTCGAGCTTGTTTCGTCACAATTACATTCCACAGAAGAAAAATCTACAGACCGGACTACAAATTTCCAGTCTCCAGACTGTGGCAGAAAATTTCCAGTCTTCAAAATGTGCTTGATAATTTCTGACTTCAAACCCAGATGCCTAAATCGGCACATACCTACATACTGCACACAGTAATGAGAGATTAAACATCAATTTCATCTTACCACTTCCTTCCTATCCTTGGATATGCACACGGACCGCACCCTGAATGGGTCCACGTATCCACAAGCACAGGCCTGCTGCATGGTCTGGTGCAGCATCTCCTGGATGATGGTGTTAGACGCAGTCTGGACGAACTGCTTCTGCTGTCCAGGGTTGAGGCTATTGAAGTTCGTCGAAGAGAAGATGAGGCCGCCGCTCTGGAAAATAAGTTGTTAAAATAAACGAAAGTTAGAAACAAAACAACACGGCCAAGTGCGAGTTGTGTTCGCGGATCGAGGGTTCCTACCAACACGAAACAGAGCATGTACAAAAATCGATGTTTTTTTTTCATTGAGTTCGAGATCCTTTGTGGTTGATCGGCACTTGGTTTTTATTATTTCTTGCTACACGGGACATATTGGACTATTATCACACCAAGTTTCACGTTTGTATGTGCTACATATTTTAAGGTAAAAAAAAACCTAAAAAGAATTTTTGCTAAAAAATTGAACCGACTTCAAGACTCAAAAGTGTGAATTATTTCATACTGTAGCGTAGAAGTCGTTCCATGTTTCAGAAAAATATATTTTTTTCCCCTTTGTGTCCCTTGCGACTTATGTGATCGATTGGCATTCAGTGGCAATGACTATATCATCAAGATAGGAAAAAACATTTCAGTTACCGGAGTGTAACTCAAAAACGGCTTGACCAATTTATGAAATTTAAAAGGGACTACACGCCAAGCATGACCTTTCAAATAAAAAAGAAACATCAAAATCGGTTTTCCCAGTAAAAAGTTCTGAGGTAACAAACATAAAAAGAACTTTCTTCTTTTTTAGGTCGGATAAAAACATAATTGTATGGGGATTTCGGACATTCTGAAACAAGCCCTAAATAAAAAAATATTAGAATACTATGTATTATAATAGATGATATTATAATATTATATATATATAATATTATAATACTATGTATTATAATATTATATTAGAATACTATGTATTATATAGTATTATAATATACTATGAATTATACTTTTTAAGGATTAAAGAAACTAATTTCAATATAATAGTTAAATTAGTTCCTTTAATTATTAAATTAATTAATTATTAAATTAATAAATTTAAATTAGCCCTAAATGATATAATTATTTGTAAGTCAATCTGTCATTGCCAACACAATATAATATATAATTCTGTGAATATACAATAAGTTACCTATCACGGTTCTAAACGATACAGCCCTTATCCTTTGGCATCCCAGATTACGAGAACAATAGAATACTATATATTATATAATATATAATAGAATGCTCAGTTAAAGGAACTAATTTAACTATTATATTGAAATTAGTTTCTTTAATCCTTAAAAAGTATAATTCATAGTATATTAGAATACTATGTATTATATAGTATTATAATATACTATGAATTATACTTTTTAAGGATTAAAGAAACTAATTTCAATATAATAGTTAAATTAGTTCCTTTAACTGAGCATTCTATTCGAGGAACTAATTTTACTACATAGTAAAATTACTATGTAGTAAAATTAGAATAAATTATAAATTGCATTTAATTATCATAGTAAAATTAGTTCCTTTAACTGAGGATTTTACTCGAGGAACTTATTTTAATATGTAGTAAAATTAGAATATATAATAAATTGTATTTAATTATCATAGTAAAGTGAGTTACTTTAATTCAAAAATTCTTAACATGAAATTCCACGATGAAAATAGTAGATTAAGATACTCACTTGTTTAGCGAAGTCAATACATCCATTTGTTGCGTACTGCAAGGTTGCCTTGAGATCTTCAGTGCCCTTGCCAGCCTTCTTGTCTCCCAGCAACACCACACGGTTTTCGTCAAATCCTGAATAAACGAAGACAAACTTGGTTAATTTATTCAACGCTTGCTTTTAACAATAAAATAGTAAATACAATAAAAAAATTGTAGACTGATACTTGTCAATGAGGTCTATAACTGAAAACTTTTACGCAGATAGCGTTGTGTTTGTTACCTAGATAATTCTGGAACCTTGTTTTTTTTAAAGCAGTGATGGCTCAGTGGCGTTAGCTATGGACTGCCGCGCAGCTGGTCCATGGTTCAAATCCCACCGCGGGCTTGAGCTTCACCGCTAGTGGAAGAGCATTTTGTGAATGTCCGCGTCGCTAGCAACAACCCTTGAGTAGAAAATCTGTCGCCAAACACCTAACGGTGTATTTCGGCAGCGTTCCTTGAGAGTCAGTAATTCTAGGTTAAGCCTGCTAACACCTTCGACCACATCATCATTTACCATCAAGTGATATTGTGGTCAAAGGCTTACCTATCAGCAATAAAAAAATAGCTCAGGTTTTTCAAGTTTTCTGACGATGTATATTTTACTTAGCCTAACTAAACGGAATTAAAAAAAAAACGAGGGTATTTTCCGAGAAACGAAAACTAATCGCGTCAAAAATCTATATTATATTCATTATTTTCCTGATTTTTCCCGCTTCGATCACTAAAACAATAACCTATTGAATTGCGCAAAAGTAGGTACTTACCGACAATGTGTTCAGGGTTCTTGCCATTGCCGATGGTGAGGCCTTCAGTGACGGAGATGAGAGACGTAGAGACGGCCATGTTCTTCATCAACTCCTCTTGGAAGCCAGCTTTGATGGAGGACAGCTGGAGAACAACGATCAGGTTACAACTAATAATATTTTTTTTCATAATCCTAATATTTCACAATAACTTCTTTTAATTGGAATTGGTTATTTCACGTAGAGTTGGTAGGCCCCCCACCAGGTGGACTGACAACATCGTTAAAGTCGCGGGTAGCCAATGGCTACAAGTGGCTAATAGCCGTTCTTTGTGGCGTTCTATGGGGTAGGCTTTGTTCAACAGTGGACGTCTTCCGGCTGATGATGATGATGATGGTTAGTTCATACTAAGATTTAAAGAAATTTTAGCATGATTATATTCATTTCTTTTTAATAGTGGTAATTTCTACTTGGAAATAAATTAAGCATACGTCGTTGACTTACCAAATTTGAAGCACGGCAACTCTCTCCAATAACAGCGATGCCATGTTTGACAGCACCAGCTCTAAGAGGCAGCTCGAAGAATGAGGAGTAACCGCCTTCGATGTTAAGGATACCTGTTGAAAAAGGTTTGGTGATCATTTTGTACAATATATTTTTCTCTTATTCCCGTACTTGGTCTAGATTCAAGAAAAACACCGTTCAAATAATCCTTTGATCTGGTGAGAAAGGTCAATGCTGAAGTCACATAAATTTTAGGATAGACCAATTGATTAGTGTATTATAACTAATAAAAAAGGTGGATTGGAAATTATATACCGTATTACACAACAGGCAAAACACCGAAAGAAAACATCCCCATGAAGTTGTAACCCCCACTGAGACCGGCGATATTGTAAAAAGCCGTTAAACATCGTGGTGAGATGGTAGATGCAAAAGCCTCTCGTATTGAATATTATTTAAGAGTAGTATTTTGGCTGAGCTCTTCAAAGAACGAGTGAATAGGCTTTTTCTGGGAAAGCGCACTCCACCCTAGACTACGGACTCGCTTTCCAAGTCAGATTAATGTCAAGAACTTGCCCATTTGTAAACAAAAATAAACAAGTTTTTAGGAGACAGGATAAAATTTAGAAAATTAAAAGATGATACAAGAAATAACTGACCTAATCCAATCTTCACATCGTTGAGGATCTTGACGAAGGTCTCAATGGCACTGTCTACCTTTTCGGAAAGTCGAGACTTGATGGGCTTGATGAGGTCGTAGCGGCTCTTCTCGGTAAATGTGATCTTGGCGTTCTTCAGTTTCACTGTGAAATACAAATTATCTAAATAAATATGGGCAAAAGTAGCTATTTAGAATTAATTGAGGAGTTCGAACAATTTTTGTTTAAGTTTACCTTTTTGTTTGGAATATTTGCAGGCGGTATAGTCCGAGTAGGAATTGATGAATATCACCCGTGTTAAGAAAACAAAACAAAATATAATTTATATAACAAAGTTGTTGGTTACCGGCAAAATAGAGGGGAAGAGACCGCGCGGCAGAAGCCCGACACGTTGGACAGACCAAATCCGCACTACTCTCGACAGTACCATCCATGCTGCTCTACATTCGGCAGCAGATAGGAACAGATGGCGACGAGTGGTCCGCAACAAACTCTTACCACGAGGAGGTGGTCACGACCCTCAGCATTGAGGATACCGAAGCGACGAGGAGGATATAACAATGTTAAATAGTTATTCTTCTACAATCTAGGAAATTCTAGAAAAATCAAGAATAACGTTTCCCCGGTATGTTACACATCATGATGTAAACTGTGTAATGCACATTTTTAGTGGTGAAAGAGTGCTCAAAATTGCACTGACAGCTATACACAATATAACGCGTAACGTAATCAACCTGTGCTTACAACGCTCATGACTCCAAGGTAGAGCAATTTGAACAGTGTGAACTGTCAAACAGCTGTCATTGCAATCATATTACATGTTGGGTGTTTGTAATTAAAAGTAGGTATGTGCATTATTCTGCAGATTATGGCTGCGTGTCCATTAAAGATTGCCGAGGTCTGTATTACTTAGTTTGAATATTGACCACCTACACTTAACCTCACGAAATGCTTTATAATGACGTGGTTGAAGATAATTAATAGGTGAAAGTAAAGATAACTCAAAAAAATATCTTTGCTTTAGTCTTTTTTACATTTCAGAGATGCAAAAAATCCCAGCAATAAGATCCCTCCGCACGGCGAGGCTAGGAAATAGAATCGATACCATTGGTAGATGTTTTCTTCTTCATCGCTCATTTTCCTCGCACATATTATGGTGGATACGCAGCTGAGGGCAAGACTTTCCGTTTATTTTTATTTTTACCTATTTATTATATCTTCTCTGCGGATTACATTAAAAAATTACAAATTTACAAGAGGAAAAATTTAAGTCATTAGTAGAGTACAACGTAAGTTAAACTCGTCACTCCATCCCAATACGATGGTTAAACAGAATGATAGGAGAAATTTGAGTTATGGACTTTTTATGGACATTGTCATGTTAGCTCAATTGGATTAGAGCATACCCCGGCTAAAGGGGTGGACGCGGGTTCGAATCCCGCACATGACTAAAATTTTTCCACTCTACTTGTAAATTTGTAATTTTGTAATACAGATAAGTAATGATAAGGAAATGATAATGAAGCGCTCGTAGCCAAGTTTGCTTAGCCATTCTGAATCGATCAGCAAAGTTAAGCAACGTCCGCCGCGGTCATGACTTGGATGGGTGACCGTTGGTGACATTACTACTGAGCGCTTCCGTGCTTCGGAGGGCACGTTAAGCCGTCGGTCCCGGTTGTTGTCTTAGGATAACAGTCGTTACAGCATGGTGGTAGGGCACTTTGCAAATGCCCGCCTGGCTAGCTACCGCCCTCAAGTTGAAAATCTGTCGCCAAGCACCTAACGGTGTGTTCCGGCAGCTGTCCTTGAGAGCCAGTAACTCTAGGTTAGTCTGAACAACATCCTCGACCACATCATCACTTACCATCAGGTGAGCTAGTGGTCAAAGGCTAACCTATCAGGCATAAAAAAAAAAAAAAAAAAAGGGTTCATCAATCAATGACTGAAATAACGAGTGTACTCACGGTCAGTATCGAAAAGCACAGGGTAAGGGAATTTGGAGGTGATGCCGACGAGGTAAATCTTGATGTCAGTAATGCGTTTGCTCTTCAGTCCGTCGATGACCTGAGAGACTAATGGTACCACCAACTCCTTGAAGCTCTTCTCGTTGACCTGATGAGAAAAAATATTGCAACTGTTTATGTATGAGACAGAAAACGAAATGGTTTTGTGGCATCTGCCTAGATATGTTGTTACCCGTGGCGTGCTGGGCTTGAATTTTACTTTCCAATCTCTTTCTGTGGGTGTCATAAGCGGTGAGTAATGTTAAAATCAAGAAAAGCAGCGCCATCATCAGGAACTGCTTTCTTACATTGCGATCCCCAAGACGCCATCCAAGCGTAAGGATTATGGTAAGCCCCCTCGTAATAAGAAGGCTGTTATCAGCAGTGAACAAGGGACTTTGTACATCGTCGTCTGTCTGCTGCAACGTACGCCTCCACTAGGTATTCTAAACCGTACTTAAAAACTTATTAAAAGAGCAGACCTTCTGCTCTTCTAAATAAGTTTTTATTTACTCGTATTCGTTTACATATTTTAATTATGTAAACGAATAGAAGACGAAAAATTTGCGATCAATCTCAGTATTTCATATGAAATATAACAACTATGGACACTTTTTACGAGTTTTATTGATCGCTCTATGGGGGTTTGAGCGTAAGTTGTAGAATCTATATTTTTTTTAAAACTCACCGTAGTCATCTCAACGTTAACGATGATGTCGGCTTGCTTGTTGGGCACCTTGAGTTCGTAGGTGTCTCCCAAGGCTCGGGGCTTGTCTGCGTCGGTGCAGGAGACGCACACGTCGGGCAGCACGGCCGGCAGCAGCCCCGTGACGGCGAGCGCGGCGTACCCACGCGCGAGGTCACACGCTTCGTGGAGGGCGTTCGCTTGGTTCCCTTCTACGGCGTGGATGCACGCTTGTCTGTCGGGGATTATGATTATATATTAACGATTTGTTTGTAATAGTTCGCTTTGAGTGATTAGAACACCCATTTGTAGTCTAGTAGCGTAATACCTAGATATATTCATCGTTATTACGGCATGTACTGGAAACGCACATTAATGTATAAAACCTCCTAATTGTCATACTTTTTAACCAACTTTAAGAAAAGATCGAGGACTCAAATCTACAGTTTTTTTATATTTATCACGCGATGGCTCCACCAATTATGAATCAATTTTGATGATTTTATACGTTGGGTTGAGTTAATCAGTTGCTGTTTGTTTGTAGAGTTGAGTACAGTACCCAGTTGGTCCTATTTAGGTTTCATCAAAACATGAGGAATTTTTAAGTTATGGCATAGAACATATTTATAATAATACTTGGTTATGGTCAATTAACTAATAAATTTATTTGTAGACCTGGATATGATTCGATGGTGAATAGTAATTTAGGCAAGTAAGAAGAAGTAAGAACTGTGTTTAAAAATAGAAAATAAATAAATTGAAGATATTTTTTTAACGCGCATCAAAATACTAACGTTAGTTTTGTTAGTAGCTTTTGACTATTTACCTCTCTTATGCCCGCTCTATACAAGTACATCATCGGCACATAAGATTACATTTGCCCAGTCTGGCATGGAACTGGTTATATGATAGATAGATAATTTGAGAAATAATACTAGTCCTAACAGCGAGCCCTGAGGCATTCCAATGTTGATCATACCTAGATCTGAAATGACTTAATTCACAGTGACCATTTGACCTCAATTATAAAAAAAAACTGCATTATGTTTAGTACAAGTACATCATCGGCAACTTCCTTGTTCGACGTCTTGAGAACTATTAACTTGAAGCTTCGATAAAATAATATCATATTGTAGCATCGCAGAACACTTAAAACAAGCGCACTATTGCGATCTATCAATGGAAAAAAAAACATTTTCTAATGGCAATTTCTGTAGAACGACCTTTTCTAAATCCGACTGAGACATGACAAAAAATGTATTCTATTCAAAATAATTCACATTTCTTCTTTTATTATTTGTTTTCTAGTCCATATTTTGGATAAAGTGGAAACTAACACACACATACCTATAACTGAGAACTGCAAAAACAGTAAATGTTTGAAAAAGCTTTTAATGTACGTGCCGTTATTTATTTGAAACCTTTTGTTATTATTTGAAGTACAATCCTTCCTACTAATACATATTCTGTGTAAAGTTTCAGCCGGCTACCTATTATATAGTTATCAAAACACAGTCCTTTACAGGCCAAACGGACGGATGGACAGCTATTGCTCTATATATCTCATGTTGAGTTAGCCTTTAAGATATTATACATGAAGCAGTGTACTTATAGTAGAAAATAATGTCGTGTATGGAAAAATGTAAAATTGTTGGCTGACCAGAAACAAATAAAAAAAAAAAAAAAAATAATAGCACTCCCTTTTCTATTAAAGAACACTATGAAGTAGAATTAGGTCCAATGGTCTCACCTGAAAGGCGCCACATCGAGTACAAACGCGAGGGTCTTCAAGGGTGAGGTTCCTCCGAAGACCTTCTCACAGGCTTCGGGCAGCGGCGCGTGGTGCAGCTGGTGGTGGCTGTGCTCCGGGACTTGCACCTTCGGGCAGCGACTCGACAGCGCATACGCGTTACCGAACTCACCCTCCGATGTGCAGATCTGCAGGTCACATCACAGTTACAACGAGGTGTTTAAGTCGTTAGCCTATCACATAATATTTATGGAAGAGATGGGCTTATGGCCCACCAACAGTGGCGAACCGATGATGGTCCATGTCCATAGTCCGTCCTTTTTTTATTAATAGTCATTCTCACTTCAGCCAGAGAAAGAAATTTAAAAGTGAATAGGTATTGAGGCGAAAACGAAACAGTTTTGTGTCATCTTCCTACGTACGTTGTAACCCGTAGGGTGCCAGGTTTGAATTACACCCACCCTTATCTTCCTTTGGGAGTCAAAGCAATGAAAGGAAAAATACCAGAAGGTGGGCAGTGCCTTCTAAAGACTGAAGACTACCATTTTAGACTGTGATCCCTAAGACGACTGCCCCAGGCAGTATATATATATATAGATAGGGTTTTTAGCCTTTGACCACTATCTAACCTGATAGTAAGCAATTATGATATCGTTCAGGATAACCTAGAGTTACTGGCTCTAAAGAGCATCTCCCGGAACACACCGTAAGGTGCTTGGCGATAGATTTTCTACTTGATGGGGGCCTAAGCCAGGTGGGCATTTGTGCCCTACCACTATGCAATACGCTCATAAAAGTAAATCTTCATTGTAAATATTTAGATTTGACATTACCTTTCCGTTGGGTAGCCTGAAGTCGTCAAAAGGCTCGTTGTTGCCGTCTCCGAGAAGACCACGGAGCTTGCCGAGGTAGAACCCGTTCACTTCTATGTAACACACCTAAACAAATGAGAAAGCGTTAGTATAAAAATCGGAAGTTCCAGAACAATAGAAGTATTTTTAAATGAAGACGCTGCAATTTGGTAGGATGAAGTACTCGTATTGAGTAATTGTCCGTAGAGTGCCAGTCTAGAATTGCTCCGTCATATCTTCCTGTGGGATTCGTAAGTGGCGTTGAAGCGAAAAATAGCAGAAGGTAGGTTGCTGCACCTTTTGAAGAACTGTCATCTTACACTGTGATCCTCAAGCCGCTTTCTAAATGGGGAGATTATGCCAAACCTCTCCTAACGAGAAAGACATTTGTTCAACGGTAAACCTCCTTCGGCTGTTCATGGTATGCCATCAGTGGATCGATAACTGTTTTCTGTTCATAAAGATGTCTGATCATTAGATCTAAAAAAAGTCATTACATAAAAAACAAACTGTTTATAAGATACAAAATTAGCTACTTTTGTATCAGTTTCGACTAATTTGATATTGACGTATGGAACTCCACAACCGATTGATTCTCACGGCAGCTTCTGCCTCACACTGCTAGCATTTTAAGCTAGGATTAAGTCTTATTTGGGATAAGTTGATCATACTATGTCCAAGAGAACTCATTTTACAATGGAACCGAGCAATTGCCCTGTGAAAAACTAAAGAAACTGACATTATACAGATATACAAACCTCAAGTTTAGTAGTACAGTAGACCATGAGCCCATATGGGGTACCCAATCCGATGCGTCCATTTGCCTGACGGAAGGCGAAAGATTCCTCCTGTTCCACTGGGTAACCGTGGTTGGCGTTGTTCAGGAAGGCCTGGAAATACAGATAAATAATAATTAAGTAGATAATTTTATATGCAGAACTGTTCCTGCTTCCCTTCTCAGTAAATTATTGATGCACATTTATACGGGAGGCCTTGTTTGTACATAGGTTTTAGTGTGGATGTAAATGCTAATGGCACATACAGAAAAACAGTAAAATGTGAAATGATCTTTTGGAGAAAAATATGTATTTTGTTTCGTATAGCCAAGGATACATACTTTCGAAAACCATTTGGATTATGAAAAACGGACTTACGCAGAGTTTAAAGTAATTTCGTAAATACGAATAGCAATTCACCGACCGGGAGGCAGGTTTGGACAACCGTGCAACTACACTCAAAAATATGGACGGACGCGCCTTTGTGAGTGGTAAGGTATGAGCTTACCTTAATAATTGATTGAAAGAGTATTGTAGTATTCAATTATGAGTGATTTGAAAAGTTTAGTTTTTTTATGAATTAATGAAGAGAGAAACAAATTGCCAAACAAAGTAAGCGTCACGCCTGTTAATTACAGTTGCAGGGTCACTATCCACGTTCATCGTGGCATTGCACTGCGCTCGTCATTTAAAGTTAATTTTTATGTTTCGTTTGCTCTGTAATTTCACTTGCTACCGTGCCCTTCACGCCTAAAACTTTAGTGTTTGCACACTACTGCTTCGAGGCTGAATAGCTATTGCAAGTTGGACCTACTCACCGAAGGTTCAGTACCAACAGAGTTTGTATCATAAAATTATTTTTCATACAGTTGGAGATTTTTGAAGTGCTCGTAGCGAAGTCTGCATAGCATTCTGAATTGATCAGCAAAGTTAAGCGACATCCGCCGCGGTCATGGCTTGGATGGGTGACCGCTAGTGACATTACTACCACCCTCAAGTAGAAAATCTGTCACCAAGCACCTAACGATGTATTCCGGCAGCTGTCCTTTAGAGCCAGTAATTCTAGGTTAGAAAGTTCTGAATAACAAACATAAAAAAATTCAGACCAATTGAGAACCTCCTCCTTTTTGAAAGCGGTTAAAAACAAGTGTTGACAAACTTCTGTTATTAACTTTTTGTCATTATTACTATATGTGAGGCTTTACGCTATGATAACACATAATCAGTGAAAATTGCAACCAGCTACCCTATTATATTATATGAATTTATAACACAGCACTATCGATCTTTGAGATCAAACAGACGGACAGCTGGAGCCGAGTAATAGGGTCCCATTTTCTAAAACGGAACCCTAAAAATCAAACTCTGAAGCCTTCTTTCAACAGCCCCCATTCAATACTACATACCTGTCCATTATCTCTCAGCTCAATGAGGTTTCCTTTCTTGTCTTCGAGCGCCAGAGCTTTGGGCTTCCCGTCCTGCATCTGTAGCAGCAGCGTGAAGTTCCTGTCGACGTGGTCGTGCACCAGCACGTAGCGGCACGAGCCGGGGAGCGTCAGGTGGCGCCCGTCGAACGTGAAGATGTGCTGTCCGTTCACGACTACTGCCCTCACTGTGGTGATAAATTATGTTATATAACCGCACAAATAAAGTACTCAAGTCACAGATTTATAATTCACTAGAAGTGTTTGAGTTAGGCTTGCTTAGTCGTTTTAACTAATCAATTAAGTTACACAACTTCTTATGTGCTACTTGCTTGGATAGGTGACCGCTAGTGAAATTACTACTGAGCGTGCAGCACTTACTTCGGAGGGCATGTGAAGCCGTTGATCCCGGTGTTGTCTTAGGATGACAGATAGCATTTTGTGAATGCCTTTGAGGGTGGTAGCTAGCCAGGCGGCTAGCTACCACCCTCAACTAGAAAATCTATCGCCAAACACATAGCTGTGAGATGCAGCAGCTGTCTTTGAGACACAATAATTTTTGGGTTCCATAAAATAAGGAATAGGTGTTATATTAACAATTGATGATGAGCTTACTTTTAGCTGGAACTTCATCGAAGACGTTTAAGCTGCGAGGTCTGTACGCCTGGACAATGGCGGAGATGCTTGGGAGGTCACCGTAGAGGATCTGCTTCACGAAGCTAATGGTAGTGTCTCCACCCAGAGACGGGACTGAGCTGACGAAGGTCGATGGAGTGAAACCGAACTGAGGAAAAGGAAAACAAGTAAGAAACAACTTATCAAAAAAGTTTCGCTATTAATTTTTAGCACAGAACATTTCACCTATTTGAGGAAATGAAGCAGATTGCGACGAAAATGTATTTCTTTATGTCTTTAAAGATCTTTTAGTGTGCTAGCTATTCATTCCTGGAAAATCAGCTAAGTTACTACGTTAAACAAAGTTCACTGCAGTTACTATTTGGATTGGTGACCGCTGGTGGCCCAATATACTACTGCGCTTTAGAGGCACGTTTGTTGTCTTAGGTGGTAGTTGTTATTGCATGGTGGTTGGGTATATCGCCAATTCCCGCCTGGCCAGCTACCATCTACAAGTAGAAACTGTCGCCAAACTCTTAATAGTGTGTTCCGTCAGCTGTCTTAAAGAAGGAAGTCCAATGGCTTTGAATGCTAGTTTAGGTCTGTTTGCCACCTTCTACCGCATCGTAGTAAGTGACGATCAGGTGAGATTGTGGCCAAAATTAAATCTACGGGCAGTAATAAAAAGTGCACCTTACTAAAGAATTAATTTGCACTAAAGAAACAAGAACTTATTGATATATTCTTATTGATTCTTTTTCTCACTCACCACTCCGCTGCCTAGTTTTTCGTTTTTCTAACTATTTTAATAACCTATTTAATAACCCACTCATTAAAGATGCTACCATGTCGGTGTATCCTTCAAGAGATAGAGGTGTTTAAATTAAACACTCACATGCTGCATCTGGGCAGTGGTAGTTCCGAGTCTTACTGGGAGTTTTAAGTGTGCAATATGGAGGTAGAGTATTTTCCGTGCTTTATTGCTAATTACCACTCTCAAATATATATTCAAAAAACACTATGAATGTTAAGATACTTTGCTGACGTTGATTTACTTTCATTATCAGTGATGTAAAGTTTAGGAAATTAATTTCCTAAATATTTAATATATTCATTTATTGTGTCAAGGAAGTGTGTAGGTTAGTTCATCATGTCAATTGTTCTGGCAGTCTATGAGAGTCAATTCCCATTTTGGGCAATTAGCCGTGCCCAGCATCAAGAACAGTTATTTACAATACCATTAGGAGCCTGAGCTCCTTTACGTCCTCAACCATTTTAACATAACTTACTAACTGATGAGATAGTTATCAAAAGCCAGCTTATCGACCATAAAAATACTCACTCCGAAACCTGGTCCAGCAGGAACTCCGTAGTTTCCGAGCTGGCTGCGCACATACTGTATAAGAGAAGCTGCTGCTACCACGAGGCGCTGGTACACCGCACGAAGCTCCTTGTTGTCGTCGCATTGTTCTTTGCGCAGTTTCTGTGAAGACACAAGATTATGTAGGTTGTAGGATTTGTTTCTGGATAGGACCACTTTTAAATCACCTATCAAAGAGTAGTTTTTACGTGTTCGAAATAGAGAATAGGGAGAAACAAGCATCAGTCAGGGCCGATTGCTCGTTCTACTTGCATTAACCCTTTATTGATGGCGTGACCAGGTTCCATCGTGAACCATGTCGGTCATGGGTTTCTAGCGTTTCACTAGTTTTAGTTTATGTCTTGCTTGACTGTTTGCTTCATATTGGGACTGAACTCCTTTCTCCCGGTAAATAATTCAAATAAACGAGCCAGCTTACTAAGGCCATATTTTTTATCTTTACCATTTGTATTCGTGCAACTGGTAACAGTATAAAAAATGCTTTTATTTTTTTAATCAGATCATCTGCTGATAAATGTAATGCATAAAGGAGATTAAATATATAATTCGCAGCATATTACTAATTGGATTTCAATGCAGAGTTTATTGCATTACATTGAGTAAAGCCGCTTTATTATCCTAGAGTCTATTCAATAATAATCTTTTAGCTATGTGTTAGTGTTGTTAGTTATGTATTTAAAAAAAAGTTCAAGCGGCCTTTCTTGCAAGGGGTCGTCAGCTAAGATAGAGATTAGTAAGAATAGATTAAACTCACCTTCAACACATAGTCGTTGAGAGTGTCAGAGAACTGTTGAGACTCAGGAGTGGGCAGCAGAGGGCGGATGGTGTCGTGGGCTTGCTGGAGCAGGGCCAAGATTTGTTCAGGGACGGCAACTTCTGCATACTGAAATGAAGTTAAATAATAAGATTTTTTTTTATATCACTTATAACGCGTTGACAGCTATCGAACATTTTGTACATGTCGATGGTTCAGCGCTACTCTGTATTTTCCAATGAGTATTTTAAGCATTTACTATTAAAAAACCTTAACAATACAACTTTTTAGTAGGCTTAGTGGCTTTGGCTATGGACTGCCGCGCTGCAGGTAGCGGGTATTTTGCGAATGCCCACCAATAGCTACCACTCTCAAGTAGAAAATCTGTCGCCAAGCACCTAACGGTGTGCTCCGGCAGCTGTCCTTGAGAGCCAGTAATTTTAGGTTAGCCTGAACAACATCATCGAACACATCGTCTCTTACCATTAGGTGCGATAGTGGTCAAAGGATAAAAAAAATATATACAATTACAATCAAGCATAAAAAAAATACAATTACAGTTCTGCAAAAATATGAACAAAACGTTATAGTTTATTTCCCATTGAAATATCGCTCTTGTTTATAGATCAATCGTTATTAATTTTAGAAGTCAAAGTTAACTTATCACGGGTTATTGATAACAATAAAGAGATTAATTAGAACGTTGACTGGAAGAGCTCACCTGGAACAAATTTTCTTCTTGGTATTTCTGAATGGACATATGAATAACTAAAATGTTATTTTCTGTTAAACACATCTGATGCACTTAAATCTCGAAAATTTTATGATATACTTCTTTAGAATATTATCATCTGAGAAGTCTCTTTTCATCTTTGTTTTTATATCTTTATACTTTTGTATTATATCTTATATAAGTGTTTGAAACGTTGGGACAAAAATAATGATAAATAAACGCGATTTAAACCGTTTAAGGTTGTTTAATTACTATCTGAGACGTTGATACTCGTAATTTATCAGGTGATAAATTATCAACTTCTCAAATTTCAATTTCAACTGGGACTTACCTTTTCTTTGATAGTATTAACGATGGGCAGGTCTTTCAAGAATTTGAAGACCTCCTGGAAAGCGGCTGTGACTTGGTTGCGGTACTCTTTCAGGTGGGCCACTACCAGGCGGGTCAGATCTAATGGAAAAATTAGTGTTTGTATAAATTTTATCGGTTTGAATGATAGTTTGTTCTTTTATTACATCTAGTCGAATGGTGTGAACGTATTATTAATAAGCTAATATGAGTTATTTGGTTACAAAGTCCTTGAGCCATACGTACATTTGCGCCGTGTAAAAGGGTATATAATACTCGTCACAAGTGAGTTAAGGGTAAGAAGATGTGAAGCCATTAAAATGCTTAAATAAAACTGAGACTCTTGAGGTAAAATATATTGTAATATAGTATTGACTCACCCCTGAAGATCTCAGCAATGGTGTTAGTGAGCTCTTTGAGCTCAGGCTTGTGCTTCTCGAAGAAGTCGGTGACGATGGCGGTGACGTGCGCGACTAGCTCGATCACTCCGTCCAGGTACTCCTTGAGGGCCGCTCCGATGGTGGCATACGTTTGTTTGATCTGGGGCTCAATCTGGAAGAAAATGTGTGACAACTTATAATAGAGATTTGCCCCAACTCGTGAAATACCAGTTACATTGAGATTTTTAATATAACTGTGTAATAAAATTTCTTAAACAAAATGTTTTTCACGCGCAACTTTTATTTTCCCTCTGTGAGCGTTGTCTTACGTTTGGAAACTTTATAAAACTTTGAAGCCTCAACGTATTAAATCTTGTAGATGTCACTATTAGACTTATTTTTCTTTAGAGTCTAGTTCGAGTTTAAAGTAACTGCTTTCAGATTTAGATGTTAGTCAAAATATTATTTTAATGTTAACTTGTACATTATTAGACCTGTTAGTGATTTATAAATTTTGAGTTTAGTTCACGAAATGTGAAACAGAACATTTTAGTTGTTTCACTATTTAGTTTTGGTTGAAGTAGTGACCTCTTAGCATCCGCAGTGGACGATATTGTACATTTCTATTGTTATAACTATCTACGATGCGCATGGGTTACCCCTTACATATCGGTATCTAATTAATAACAAAAGAAATTAATAACAATACAACTCAGCGGTTTATGTAGCAGTTATTACCCTCAGAGTTGATTCCAATGACTCTTTTGATACTTCAATTTTATTCACTACCCAGTATTTGATGGAGATACGAGACGTATTTCTCAGTAACCCTTTCTTATTCTACTGAATGTGCTATACAAAGCTACTATACTACCAGTATATACCTGCAATAATTCTTAGTTGTGACAATTTATTTATATTACGATCCCTAGTTCCAATGGTTTAAAATTTTCATCTTCAAGCCAATCACGGTATAAACTGAGTCACTAACCTTTTCAAGAAGTTGTGTGATCTTCGAGACCGTTTCCATGTAGGTGGTTTTGAGTGATTCAACCAAGGGTTTGGTTGCTTGAATCACTTCGTCAATCATTTTGGCGATGTATTGAGCAATGTCGTGGCTGTAACAACAAAAATGTGTTTTTAATGTGGAAAATTGAAAATCGTCAATATTAACATGTTATTTGTATGTTACATGTAGTCCAGTATGTAGAAGAATAATCTAGAAGGATTTTCCCCATGAGAATTAATTAGAAGCTTAGGTACTAGTGTATAGCAAGATAGAAAAGGATTGTTTTCTAAAACTTGACTTGAGCACATCAGGTTATAAATCTTCTTAATTGAGAGGGTTCCGTTCAGCAGTGGACGATCGATCAGTACAGTAGAACTTCAGGTACAATGAGGGCGTTTTCTCATCATTGTATATTATAAATACGAATTCAAAGCTGTATTAACTAAAAAAATGGATAAGTACAAAAAAATATAATTTGAATTATATAGTAAAAACTTACGTGGCTTGAGACAATTCCTTCAGCACCTTATCATCAGCAATCTCCTGATAAATCTTGCCGAAGTCATCGGTGTAAGCCTTTTGCAGTTTTTGAACGGTTGGATCAACGCGGCGTGAGACATCCTTAAAATCTTGGACAGCTTTTTCTCCAAGTCCCTTCACTCGGGTAGCAAGATCATCCAGGTCTTTGCGGAGGGCATTCTGTAGAAAAAAAGAGAGCAAACAGGTGCTCTTTACTTAACATCTTATACTTTGTACCTTTGAAACAATGATCTTATAAAAATTAAAATCAACTGTGGTATTAATATTGTTATATAAATAATTAAATCTTCTTTAGGCTTTATAAAATCGAAATAGTATATTAAGAATCTTCTTTAAGCATTGAACGAAAGTGATACTTCGAAATTGAAGCTACGTGCGCTAGTTTTTACATAAAAGTAAGAGAAAGCACGCTTATTACTTAATCTAAGAATATATATACAATCATTCTCACGTACCAAGAAGTACTCGCTATTGTCCTTTGATACGCCATAGTCGCTCTTGACCAAGTTGTCTTCAAGGAACAAAGCTCCATGTACAATGTTCTTCTTCTGGCCGGAGAGGAGTATGTCTGCTGTGAAGTCTACCCTCTTTTCGGGGTCGATGCGACCGATAATCGACAGCTTGCGGTCACCTTCAGCTATTGGACAAAACAGGGTTAAGAATCCAGCCTTCTATGAAGCAAACATATCAATTTAAAGATTAAAACAAAACGGTTGATTTGATTATAAATCAAATCAACCAATAAATTATTTGAATAAGACTTAGTTGCTCGAGTAGATATAATTTTGTAATTTAACGTTCAATTGCAATATACGTTTCAATTTGTTTGCTTCTATAAAGTGTTTACATAATATGGAAAATACTTAAAGGTAAAGATAACCGTGCTCAATGCTGTGCAAGGTAAAAACCTTATTAAAGAGGCTAGTAAAAACTAGCCTCTTTAATAAGGAAGGTACCGCAAAAATAATTCTAATTACCTAAGTCAAATATTTATTTCAACGTTAAGTAAAGAACACATCGTTTATAAAATTTGAGTTTATGATGTTATCAAATTATGATTATTATGTTTTTATTTTTTTGTAGGATTGTGACAAAATACGCCTGAGGCCCACTTGATGTTCTCTGCGCCCATCACCCTGAGACATACAGTGTGATTTTTATTTATTGACTTTCAAGGACTGCTGCTGTTGTTGCTTGGCGACAGATTTTCTACTTGGGGCTAGAAGCTAGCCGGCGAGGATTCCCTGCCTCTGATTTAAAAATTATAAAGCATGTGTTTGTTCAATGCTCATCACCACAGCTACTACAACAAATACACATAGGCAACGTTAACGTCTTTGCAGGCACAAAAGTAGTTCCAATGCTCCCGGTAACTAGCAAGTGGAAGCGTAACTAGCATGGTGGCACCTTTGCCCCACTGGATTGGAATGCTTATTCGTTGAGCTATTTAAGTGCCAGAATTTTAATCATTTTTTCAATATTCGCTGACTATCCTTACTTCACCTGCCTAATAGACTTATAAAAGTAAAATCAACTCAAAAAAGTGAATAATCACCAATATAACATGTAGTCAACTCGAAGTACTTGAAGTTTTTAGCGATAGCGTTCACTTGCACTGGTTTGCTGTCGAGGAGCTCGAACCTGAAATCACCCTTTTGCACCTGGTCTTGTACTGTGGCTGAACCTTCAAGCTTGATCACCTGGACTAGAGGAGTGTCGATCTGCGGAAAAGGTGAAAACATGTATAATAATATGTTGCATAAATTTCTGAAACTGTCAGGTATGAGTGTCTTTTTGCGATATAGGTACCTTCATGATAAGAGATGCTTTTAAAAAAGAACGTGGGATAGCAGTTGTAAATTTTGGCTGCTGAAATTGAAATATACTGACTTTGCATTACCTTTACACTAATTTAATGAAACAATTTATTTTGTTAATGAAGCAGGATTTAATGATAACAAGGAAGCAGCTACAATATGTTATTTTATAAAGAAAGGTAAATGAAAATATTGTTTATAATAAAACCTTATAATAATACTTTAGTTATTAAATTAAAACTTACCAAGAATTGGAAATGGGTAGGTGAAACTTCGAACAGAATCTTGCTCTTGCGTTCCTGAAATATGAAACATATTCAATGTTAACGGCCATTATATGCATCCTTTAGCAATACCCATGGTTGAATTCGACCTAAAATTTTATGATATAAAAAGTACGGGATAGACAAATTACTTACCATAAAAATAAAATATTTAAATATAATTTACGCCCAAAAGTTTTCCATCAAGAATATCAAGTGAATCAAAAGTTTGAATTTCTACTATATTTACATTTATAATTAATATCAGATTAAACTCAATCACGGTATCCACGTGAACATTTCTAGGAAACCATAGAAAAATAAATATTGCAGGCCTGATGATTACATGAAGAAAATTTGAAAATAGTGCAACATCTAATCAGGCAATGTTAGTTTTATAAAAAGTACACTTACACGTCCAAGGCATGAGTGAGAGACGAGAGCGGTAGTTTCGATCTTGATGCCGTTGTCTTTAGATCGGACTGCAGCACCTTGTATGCTGATGAGAGCCTCCTAATAATGAAAATAAAGTTTGATAAGGGTAACATTAAGAAAGTCATATTGAGGAATGAGCGTAACCAGTGGTGGCACAATGATGATAATACTTCACATCACGATGATCAAATCGGAATCTTTAACTACTATCATATAATGTCACGTCTTTTTAAACAAGGGTATACAGATTTCAATTTATTAGTATATTTTCATATAATTTATATAGTTCAGCTAAAATTAACAATAGTATTAGGGCTTACTCTATCAATCCTGGGGTGACTGAATCCAAATTCTGCAACGGCAGTCTGTTGTTCACCACTGTCAACATTCAAGTCAACCTTGAACCTCGCAGCAGCCTTGTGGCCAGGTTTGGTCGTATCCAGGTCGAGGACCAGTTCTCCCTTGATGGGGAACGGCAGAGGCTTGTTTGTGGGGTAGTGAACTGAGTTCTCCAGGAGAATGGTGCGTTGAGGTAGTTCGATCTTAATTCCTGATTTGGCCTCTGTAGAAAAATTATTAGTATAGTAAATTAAACAGTTCATAATCTAGCCTTCCACTTTGTACATTACAGCGCATATTAATCTGTTTCTATACGCGTTGTAAGCTTATTCGGGTGGACTGGCTGAACGCGTTTCTATCTGCGCGTCCGAAAATGTTATCATTACTGAAAATGTTGCGCTCTAATTCATTTTACTAGATATCATCTGAAATAACGAAATGTTTTTAAAAATATTTAAACTTCCGTTAGAATGTTAATACCCTTCCGAATTTCTAAAACTGAGTTTTAAGAGCTTCTTAGCGTATATTCGATCTATAAATATTGAGCATATTTTTTATGCTTCGGCCGGGGTCAAATTTGCCATTTTGCAAACTAGACCGATATGAAAGATGCTATAAAGAATTTGGCGTTCTAATTAATTTTTACTTAGGAACTACTTACGCGTATAGTCAGAATACGCAAGCTTGTTCTACGATCAAAAATGCCTCTATAAAAATCAAGCATAATAAAAAACAATTGGTAAAGTTTTTTATATCTTGTAAAATTATTAACACTGTATATGCTTCTTGGATGAACGTAGTATAGTGTAAACATTAGATGTTCTCTTTATGTTTATCATGGCAGAGTTTGATATCATGAACTTAAGAGAAATCACCTATTCGTTGCACTGCCATAAAAAGTAGATATCTAACCTCCGTAGACGGGCGTGTTGTAGACACTGAGGTGGTACTTCCTCTTGTCCTTGGTGGCGTGCAGGTCGAGCGTGTAGTGCGGCAGCGCGTGGGCGGAGACCTCGTCGCGGATGGCGAGCCCCACCTCCGGCGCTACGCCCAGCAGTCGCAGGTCGAATCCGGCTGTGATGATGTTCGCGATCACTCCTTGTTCTGTCAAAATAAACAAACATTTAATTAAGATAAAGCTGCGAAAGCCCAGCAGTAGTGAGCCTCACCACCTAGTCCATACTAATCTTCCTGCCAGCTTGAGCTTCACAGTGTGGTGTAGTGAATTTTGATAACTCCGATTGGCTAGCTCACACCCTCATGTAGAAAATGTGACCTCTAGTCACCGTTTTGTTCTAGCAGCAGTTTTTGAGAGCCAGGTCTTATCCAAAGACAGCATCTGCATATCGATACATGTTAAAAGGCCAGGTCCTACAAATGTTTGAAATATAACTACGAGTAACATGTTCTGTGCAACGCAGGTGAGGTGTAATTTATAAAACGTCATCCCAAACCTGTTGGTTGACTCTAGCAGCCGAACTATTTTAGTGACTGCCGAGCGGACGAAACTGTTTAGCATTTGTTATCACGTTGTTTCAGACAATCATGGTACAGTTAGTGAAATTTATAAGCAATGTTAAAATTTAATTATTACTTTAAAAATCATAAGAATAGCAGATCTACCATTATAACAATCACATATATGAAAAAAATATAAAATTGGACACACCGATGTATGTAGTCCTTTGAGAAATGGATCCAAAAACTACTCGTATTTTACTTCTTGTGTTAATTTTAATTATAGCCTAATCTGCTACCATTTAAAGATTTAGGAACATGTAAAGAGATTTTTACTTGATCAATAACGATTTATTGATCAATTACATAAAAAAACGATAACTTACTAGAAAGGTCGATCTTGGACTGTAGTTCAGCGTGAGCGCACTGTCTCTTTTCCTCGCAGTATAGGTGCGAGTTTTTGTACTCCAGGTTGGTGATGCGAGACTCGGCCAAGTAGCTGCGGTCTCCAAAGGCTACGTTGAAGAACGTCTGGAAAACAGCAATTTATTTAGATTTGAAGCAGTGATAACTCAGTGGCTTTGGCAAGGGACTGCCACGCAGCAGGTCCATGTTTGAATCTTCGCCTTCTTTGAATCTTCACTTCTTTGAAGCTTCACCGCATGACGGTAGAGCATTTTGCGAATGCCCACCTGGCTAGCGACCAAGCAGAAATTCTGTCGCCAAGTACCTAACGGTGTGTCCGGCAGCTGTCCTTGAGAGCCAGTAATTCTAGGTTAAGCCTGTTAATACCTTCGACCACACTATCACTTACCATCAGGTGAGATTGTGGTCAAAGGCTTAGCTATCAGCAATAAAAAAACCAAGAGAAAATATTATCAATCAATCGTTTATTTCAGAAAAATCATGCTTATGTTATTTCTTTAAATCTTAGTATAATTTTATTAGTCTCCAAGAAATATTATATGAACTATGATGTGCAGTTTTGAAAGTAATTTTAGAAAGTGAATGAATTATGTTGTGATTCTGCTACCTATAAGTATATTCTAGCGTAAATCTAGATAGACAGTAAACACTTCTCTTCGCTTCTTAAATTATAAATATTATCAACCCTACATAAAAGGATTTATTATATTAAATTTGGACATCAAAATCGATGAAATATTTGGACCAGTTAAAATCATAAGTATTGATAATCCTCCTCTATCCTAATTGTGTGCCCAACAGGATCTGTTTTTTTTTTTTATGCCGATAGGCTAGCCTTTGACCACTATCTCACCTGATGGTAAGTGATGATGTGGTCGAAGATGTTGTTCAGGGCTAGCCTAGGATCTGTAATGAACTTTTACATATTTTGACCATCTTTGTCTACACTACTGTAAACAATAAAGTATTGAGTATTGAAACCACACACCAAACTAAAAACACTGCTGATGAGAAGAAGCATGGGAGTTTACGTACGTAAGCAATAAATAATAAGATTACCTAAAATAATTTTTATTTTCACTTTCTAAATTTTCACGGCCATTAATGTTATTTACTTACGAGAAAATGTTCGCTATGATTTGTAATGTTCTTAAAATACGAGTATATGTAAACATTTACCTCAACGCCCTTCTCGTTGCCCTCAGTGAGGACGGTGCGGATGTATTTGAAGTTAGCTGACTTCTGTTCTTCCTTGATCTTGACTGAACCAGAGCCTTCTATAATGGTCTTTTGGCCTTCCTGTTTGCTGATGAATGACGTGCTGTCGGAAGTAATGGCATTGTTAATTTTAGTTGAATTTAAATAATATATACGGTAGAATAAAAGGGGGCCTTTTCTAAATGGCTTTCGATGTTTTGGCTGTCGTCGAATTTGTGTCAGTGCTTTGCACTTGGTGCAGGCCCGACTCTTTAAATCAATTATGAATAATATAGAGTTGCTTTTATTTATTATTTATTTATTTTAGTATGGGGGAAGCTGCTAGTCACAGGCACGTACACAGGATAAAATTTAAAGCGTGTACTTGTATTTTTTACTAAAGACAGCAATTTGCATAACTTGTTTCTGAAGCTTGTGTGGATTTTAGTCAGAACTGTAAAGAATATTCTAAAAGAGAACAATGAAAATATTTTTTCCCTAAATCAAAACAAAACTGTTGAAGCTCTAATCTAGAGGCTATTTGTAGTTATTAATAATAATTTTAAAAGATATGAGTTTTCAATATAAGAGAACAGAAAATGATAGGGAAATCCTAATTGAAAAGCAAAATTCGTCCTAAAATATTAATGTATCTATTGACTTTTATGTGCACTCAACGTACAAAATAAGGCTAATCTATAATAAAAATTATATGTTCAGATTAAAAGGAAAAAGATGTAAAGAAATAAATTTTGTAAAGAACCTATTTTCATAGTATTTTAATTTGCCCAGATAGGTAAGAGGGTATAAATCAAACATGACGTACCTTCCACTCAAAACGTTTTTGCCACCATTCGTCGATTGGAATTCTAATCTCTTGCCACTGCCAGCGTCTTTGCTTGAGATATCTCCAACGAAGTTGTTGAACCCAAGCTCTTTAGAATTGGCATGGACTTTGAAGTTGACATTGTCTTTTTGTACGCTAGCTTCGGATTCGAAGTCAAGGCAAATATCACGAACGTTGTCGATCTTGACCTCAAGCTTGCCCTGGGTGGAGCTAAGCGAGGTACCCTTGACGTAAACTCTAAGAAAGTAAAGAAATACATCTTTAAATACTATATCAACTAATAATATACTATAAAAATAAAATCGACGAATAAATTAAAGGTATAAAAGTTTACAATAATATTACTGCTGAATATGTAATTACTAATTTATATATCAGGGCGATACATGAGTGTTTAGATCTCTGTCTACATTTCGGGGCACACGGATAAGATAATAGTTTTTTTTTCTTAATATTTGTATGAACTTACTTGCTGGTCTTGGGATTGCTTGGGCTCGTATACTGCAGGTCGATGATTGGATGAGCCTTGGATAAAACGATGGTCGATTCAGACTTGTAGACGCGTCCGTCAGCGTCCACAATTACGGAGGAAGAGTACGTGTCCGGGGCGGGGTTCTGGAAGTAAGTATAAGGAATAATAAGTCTTTCTTGAAGTTTTCTGTAAAATATTTCATAAGAACTCAGATAGATCACAGTTCATTCAATTTAGCCAATACGAATACCGACAGTTGTTGTTTGTGTACCATTACAGGGCTCCAAATAATCATACATATGTAACTTTCAAAATAGTACTACAACAAAAATACTATTTGGAATTTTATAGAGCTATGGGAAATGACTGTTATTAAATTAAGGCATATTCTGGCATATCAATGATGAACCTCGTAAAATAAATCAGTTTCTCTTAAATGTTGAGTGAAATGAAATGTATTCATAGTTCCAAAAATATAAATAATTATACTCTCAAATAAAAGGAGATTTTCTAACCTTTGAGTGAACAGTGACTTCTAGTTTTTTCATCTTTTCCATTTGAGGAGCGTTAGCTTTGAAGACGATGTCTTGGCCATTAGGAGTAACGTTGGTGTCCACGGAGAAGGCAACACTCCTTCCCTTGCCATATTTAGCCTTTAATTCCACGTAGTTTTCCAGTTTATCGTCTATAAAATTAAAGTTTTTAGTTTTTAAATCTAGAATTCTGATATGAGTATTTTGACATTATTTATGTAAAAAATTATACACATTTTCCATTTCTTCCATGTTTTGCTTGCAAAGTACACAAGTGTGCCATAAGCTATCGTATATTTATTCATCAAAACTTACTTGTCTTATCGTGTTTGTAGCTAGCGTCTAGCACCACGGGGTCTACATGCGGTACCAGAAGCTTTACTGTACCGGATCCTTGTCTGGGGGAGAGTTTGCCATTGGCATCTATCTTGTACGTATCGGCATTTACTTGTACTGATTCAATTATGGTGTACTGTGGAACGAAAAAAAGCAGTTGTGTTCAGATCTCTTACTCAAGATTGTACTCAAAATTAATTAAATTGCGATCATTGCAAAATTATATAAACAGAATCTGTAACTCTAACCTCCTAAGCGGTTATGCTAACTTGTAACTATTGAACATAAACATTCAATGGTTGAAATATGATAAAAAATATTGTCTATGCCATAGTAACATAAAAAATTAATCGTTGTGATAAAAATAAATCCTTACTTCAACAACATCCTTTCCGTTGGGCTGGTGGAATAGAATAGTGTTGACGTATTTGATGTCATGAGCCTTTTCCAGCGGTAAGCGTACGTTCACCGTGAAGTCGTCTAGGTACCTAAAACATAACAATCAAATAAGATCACCGGATCAATTACAAAGATAATATGTTGCTAAAAATGTTTGCTGGTGCATGAAATGTAAAAAATACAGAAAATACACATAAAAAGGAAGCCAAAATATCATATAGCTGTCTATCAAAAACAAGGAAATGTAATTTGAAATCTTTCATAGACGTATTAGTAGTTAATATTTTTTATATTAGAGACTGGCACAGTACAGTTAGTCACTTGTATCAAAATGAATCTTTTATACGCCGTGGTTACCGCTTTACATCAGGTGGGCATCGTGCTCGTTCCGTCAAAAATCTTTCTAGTATCTATTTTTGATTGAATGCTTCATTCGGAACTTTATGTTTAGTAACTGAGCCCTATCACAATGGAAATACTGACCTCCATACGTGTGCACTGGATATGATCAAAGCTCAAAAATATTGGCAAAATATTCCGCCCGGGGCGGCTGTCCGAGAAGTAAATTTAATATTAAAAGGTGACCTTGACTTCAGAATAACGCTTTCAATCAGAAATTTTCCAAAAAATTACATCATCGCCATACTGTTTTTAAAATACTTACTTATAATCTGCACCCTCTTTGAACTTGATCTCCCAGACTCCATTGATGTCGACTCCCATATCAGAGCCATAGTTAGCTTTCAAGCTGTATACATCATCAGTAGTAATGATAGATTCGAGATAGCTCACGCTGGCATGAAGGGAAGCGGTCTTGGGAAGCATATTGCCGGTAACGTCAGTCTGAAATATATAAGTGTTATTAATGCGTGGATTCTGAATGAGTAAAATATGAGTACTGTATTAGCTGGATTATCTTTTCCTGAACACAACCTTCCATGTTAAGGGGGTGTTTGCCGTAATCCCTACGTTTGGCAGGCGTCTTGGGGGTCGCTTAATAATATAGCAGTTTATCAGAAGGCGCTACTGCTCTTCTTCCAGTATTTGATTGCCATAAATATAATATATTGCAATATAAAAATTGTCGCTTACGACAGCCATGGGAAGATGTCCTAGCCCGGCACCCCACGGGAGTATTTTATAAAATATGTATCTTTATAAGAATTTTGCTAAATAAGTTCGGAGGCTATTAGATCTATAGAGCATATATAATGCCCAAATAAAGAAAATTTGTATTGTCATACAGATGTTTTGTTTACTTCGTTAAACAAAAAAAAGTTATATTTTGTTTAATTTATTTGAATAAAAACATTCCATTTTTTTTTGTTCATACAGCCATAAATTATAGTCCATTGACCAAAACGATAAATAACATGTCGCAAACTGAGCTCTTGCTATTTACTGGTTTTTATCGTTCGCAACAGTATTAAATATTTTAAATTAAAAAAGGATGAATAGTTCATTAATGGTAGTCACGAGTTAATGTAATTATTGTACCTTGAAATCGAACTTGAACTTCTCTCCTTCAGGCACATTCTTAAGACTGAACGTGTTCTGTAGGTTCTTTCCATCTTTCAGTTTAAGCTCAACTGCGCCTTCGTAGTTGATGGTTTGTTGGTCAAAGTTGGAGTTGATAATCTTGCCCTGGTAGCTAATGATGGATGCGCCGGCACCTCGCTTGGGAGCGTCTGAGAGAACGACTTGGGCGTTGCCATTGTACACCTAGTGGATAAAAAAAATCATGAGGATATTTAAAAAGAAACCACATACATTTTACACAATATTTTCTGAGGTTAGTGAAAGAAATTTCGGTCAAATAAGGTGAAACAAATGCATCATTGGAATATTAAAATGAGAGATTATTTACTAAGGTACGAATTACGTTTAGAAATAATCATAAAAGTTATTAATATCATATTGGTTTGTGGAAAATTATTGATACAGGTAAACGAAAATAGTTTTTAATTAATGGAATAAAAAAAAATACATCTAAAAGGTCACGTATTTTAGAATGTACATAATATATTTAATAAAATGGAGTATTTTGTTAAAGGATCAAAATCTTTCGACATTGATAAAAATAACAAATATCTTAATATAAACAAGTCTAGTTAAATGGTAATTTGATGCCGTAACTAATATACCTGTTCAGATGTGGATGACAGATAGAAGACAGACCAGAATAGAATTCTTGGATTGAAATGTTAGTAAAGATTCAATTATTGCTCACCCCATTATTACGAGTAACATCTCGGTCTAACTTGAAGTTCAAGCATCTCTCAGTAGGCAGGATTATTTCTACATTGGCGTGGGTCTTTCCACTAGGAGCGTATACGCCGTCGTTGTGGACGTTGAACTCAGTGGTCTTGCCACCGTATTCAAGCTTGTTCCTAGAAAAATAAAAAATAAAATTGAAATCAAAAATGTCACATTAAAGTTACCTACAAGGATAAAAAGTATACCATCCCAGTTAATTACTATTAGAGCTTTTAGTGTAGTAGCTGTAGTGTTGTATATAGTTCGTAGTATTTTGTTTAATAAAGGCATACTGCTGGTTAAAAAAAAACTATTAGAGCTCCAGTTTCGTACATGGTCGAAGAGAAGTGTAAATTACTATTTTTTTTTTTTTTTTTGTGCCTGATAGGATAGCCTTTGACCACTATCTCACCTGATGATAAGTGATGATGTGGTCGAGGATGTTGTTCAGACTAACCTAGAGTAACTGGCTCTCAAGGACAGCTGCCGGAACACACCGTTAGGTGCTTGGCGACAGATTTTCATCTTGAGGGTGGTAGCTAGCCAGGCGGGCATTTAAACTAGAACCTCATATGAAGAAAAATAACCAAAATTAATATTTTATATAAGTTTTAAAGAAGTAGGTGAGTTTTAAATCACTATTCTTCTTTAAAGGAAAGCTACTTATACAAAAAGTCTATCACCATGTTTTTATTAAATAAAGAACCTTCTGTTTTAAAAAATACAATAAGATTTATTCATATGTTCAAGAACTATATCAATATTATTTATAAAATATATAATCGTTTTATTCAATGATGCCAGCATCATAGTCAATTAATCACTCTCTTGAAATGTAACAAAGAAGTTATATAATTCTTGAGCCCTCTGCACCCGCTCTTTGGACTCTTATCAGTTCCATAAGGATAGACAATATTCTTGGATAGGCCTAGAGGCAGTGATGGCTCAGTGGCATTGGCTATGGACTACCGCGCAGCAGGTCCATGGTTCGAATCCCGCCGCGGGCTTGAGCTTCACCGCATGGTGGAAGGGCATTTTGCGACTGCCCGCCTGGCTAGCGAAAATCTGTCGTCAAGCACCTAACGGTGTGTTCCGGCAGCAGTCCTTGAGAGCCAGTGAAATTACAGGCACATGAGACTTAACAACTGTGTCTCAAGGTGACGGGCGCAGTGCAATTCGTCACTTGAACGATGAACTGCATCTGTTATAGGCAGAGGTAACCGCTTAAGATCAGGTGGGCCTCAAGCTTGTTCCGTCACAATAACATAAAAAAAAAAAAAAAAAAAAATAGAGGGTACAAATATTGTTCTGAACTAACTTTGAGTCGATGACTTTATCCGTAGCTCGGTTGTTGGTGGTGAAGCAGATCTTGTCATTGTTGTCCTTGTCGAAGTTCAGATAGATATCAAAGTCAGCGTTGAAAACGGGTTCCTTGGCTACAAACTTGACGTCAGCCTTAATTTTGCGTTGAGACTGAAACGAAGGAGAAATAACATAAACATCTTTTCCATGAGCGCCACTATTAACACATGAGTAGGTGGTGCTGGTGGGGGAACTAATCTAGAATCCCAAATATTATGGTGATCGACACTATTATCGAAAATGTATTAAAGATATTCATCGTCATTATGAGCAAAAAGATGTTGAACAAATTCCTCCGCCATATAATGCCACAATGGATGGCTATAAGCCGCTTGTCATCATTCGGCAACCCCCTACTTTTACGATGTCGTCAATCCACTTAGTGGGAATCCTACCAACTTACGTCTTTCAGGGTAATGTGGTAATCACTCGAGAACCTTTATTCCCTATCGGTTATCAGTACGTCGAACAATGTGGCCTTCAATTTATAAAATCCTGTCCGAAAGGATATTATGTTTGTTTTTATTATATAATGATAAGATATTGATTAGTTAATAAATAGTATTAAATCATTATACAACATTAGATTATGTTTTTTTTACATTTTTAACAGTTATTTTTATAACAAAAATGGCACGCACAATGAAATTAAGGGAATTGTAATTTCTTGATATAATAAAAGTTACCATTGACAATTGTTATTTTTATCACTCCGATGATGAATTTGGGATGTTACCAATTGGATAGAAAATCAATCAATAAAAATATAATTTCAAAATGTATAACAAGATAGTCTACAATAAGAAAAACATTTAAAGAACGAAAGGCACAACCAAAGCATGGTTTCACTCTTTTACACATAAAAATAATTGTGTGATAAACAAAAGCATTAAGAACTATATTCTAACCTTTTTGAAATCAACGATGACCATCCCATTGCCCTTTCCATCATTGTCTGTGATTTTGAACTGTCCATTCGCCGTAATAGAATTTAACAAGATAAACTTGAGTTGTCCGCTAGCGTTGGCACCTCGCGTAATCTTCAGAAGGTAGTCCAAGACCTCACCCTGGCTGTTGCCAATTTTGGCGTGAGAAGAATACAGGTTCGGGTTGCGGATAACGCCAATATCAAACCTGGTAAAGAAAAAATATTTAATAAAGCCACAATCACGAGTATGGACCGTGGTTTAAGATATATATTGCATTCGTGTTATAAATGTTCGTGTAATAAGCTTTTCCCATAAGAGGATGGAGTTTCTATAGTTAATGAGAACGAAATATGGAGAGGTATCTACTGAAGTGAGACAATGACAGAACAAATTGTAAGAAATAAATGCATTTAGGCTGGGAGTAGAGTAAGTTTAGGGCCTGCTTCAGAATGTGCGAGTAAGTTCCGGTTATACTACCCAGAACATATTTATTAAACAAAACACTATCTTTGCGTTTCACAGTCATCGATTTAGCGTATCCATCGATTAAAGCTTGAAACGTGCTGCTTATTAACTGTAATTTTTATCATTCAGTTATTTTATGTGTTGCATAGCAACCCGAAACTTTATTAGGACATTCTAAAACGGGCCCTAATCTATCAAAGTCGTAAACTAATGAAGCTTTGTTTAAGTCTAGTCTAAAAAAAGTAGGTAGTTGTGATTGTATAGGAACTTCACATAAACATTATTGTAATAATATTCAATTGCTTTCATGTTATGATATTTTTTGTAATGATTTATCACTTATTTCATCAACATTATAATAATACTTACTGAATATCTTCACTCTTTGCACCGGTGATTTTTAAATGTCCATTAGCACCAAAATTGGCTTCCTTAGCATTGTGTTTATGGTTGACCATTCCAGAAAGTTCGTATTTTGAGACACCCTTGATATTAACGTAATTTTGGAAGTTTGATTTGTCTGCATTCACGATGTCTCTCTTCGAGAAGATCTCTAATTCTCCCTTATTTGCTACTAGCAGCAGTTTAAAGCTGTAGTCTTCTGGTTTCTTTATGTGAGTTCTAGCTCTGAGTTCTGCGCGAGCTTTCTGATTAGGAGATGAAAATCGGAAGTCAGATTCAATCTTCTTCGGGTCAACGTCAGCATCGAATTGGATTTTAAAGGGAACGCTAACAATTTCAACTGAAAAGAAAAAAATTGATTGAAAATTTATGATGACACAAATCAATGTTAAATATTCTTCACTGATATACTCAGCAAAAACAGAAACAGATGTAGCAAAAGAAGAAGATATATATTGTATTTATAAGGAACTACTTGAAGATTATTTAACTAAAGGTATATGTATATAGGTACTGTATCAGCCGAATTATCCACTAATGAACACAGCTCTCTCCATTTTGGGGGATTTGTCATAATCTCCACGCTTGGCAGGCATCTTAGGGATCAATCTACGTATACGTCTTGTAAAAATAATTCTTAATATCTATGATATCGATAACTCGTATAGATACGGAATTTTGTAATGTATTCACGAAAATATATTTATAAGTATATATTTATAATGAGTTTCAATTAAAATATTTGGTTAACGAAATGTACAACGGATTACTTACATTTGTTTTTAGTGATAACATTAAAACTTTCTGGTTTTTCGAAATTGTACTTGAGGTACTGGCTGATGATGATGCGCTTGCTCTGGTCCCTACAGTCGCCGGAGTGGATAATGTTGATCTCATTTTTCACCTGTAACAACATTATTAAGATAAAACATCTATTTAAAGTATCACAAGCTCTTTAAGTTATTTTATTAAGGGTCATAACAGCATCTGTGTAGATATTTATTATTCGCTTATGTGTCAAATTTTAATTTAATAATCTAAGAGTGTAATTTTGAGAGTGCAAATTTTATCAAAATCAGTACTGTAGTATTCAAGATATGGACTAGTACGTGTAAGTGTGACGGTTTGGTTTACTTATACAAGATACTTATGTGGTGTTAAAAGGTAAACATCTCAACACCTGGGTGGTCTAATTCTGGTTCATGTAATAATAATCAAAATTACCTAAAACAAACTAACTTTACGGTACAAATCCGAAGTTACAAAAACTGTACCAGTTATTGAATATCTATTTAAAAAATCCATAAGTGTTTACCACAAAATCTTTAAATACTTACAACCAAACTATTGACTTCTTATTACCCAATTATTTTATTATAAACGAATTATGGTATAAATTAAAACTTTACATAATAACGACTAATAGAACTTAACATAATTCGTTTATATTTATAATAATATTTATTATGTATGAGATAGTTCTCTTTTTGAAGTCGAATTATTATTTCGAAATATTTTTTTCTGACTGATTTTGTTGGTGTTATCTCTTTGGTTTAGGATTCAATCTTAATTCGAACGGGTATTGGGTCTTACTGAGATACTAATATATAAATTAGTCAGATAACTAGCAGGATTCCAAAACTATGATTAGGGTTTTAAGGCAATAAGTTTGCCCCTATTTGCGATATATATTCTGACCATCCTTTTGGAGGGGCCCGGTATGAGGATATGTATGTATAGGTTACAAATAAAAATAGAAATTAGAGAAATCTTGGCAAGTATTGATATACAACTTACCACTTCACCAAACTCGGAGTGTCCCTTTAATTGGAAGTTGATGAACGGGTTGAACTGGTTCGTAAAATCGAGGCTGAGATCACTGTTCCTCAAGTTGCCTTTCAAGGTCAAGTATTCAGTCACAAAGGACCATTCCATATTTCTAGCATTAGCCTGGTTGGAGAAGAAACCTTCAACGCTAACTGGGTCCTGGCTACTTGGGAGCTTGATCTTGATACCATCCAAGCTGTACTTAGTGATGGCCCCGTTATTTTCCTTAATAACTTGTCCGTCGATCTGAACAGAATTCTTGCCTTGCTCAGGGAGCTGATACTCGAAAATAGGCTTGTAAACGCTTCGGCGTTCGTTTCCTTGAATTATGAAGCCAGTTTTTCCGTAAAATTCTTGATTGTCGATCTGAGCCCTAACTAATGCGATCATTTCGCTATGTGTCATATGCGCAGAGATCTCTCCCGATACGGTCTTGATGGGGGATACCAAAGCCAACTTAAGCCCAACTGCGTTATTAGTAAAGATTTTTTCACCGGTGAGCTGGGTTCGGCGGTTCCTTGAACCTGTAGCGTAAAAAACTCATTCAAAACAATTGCAGCTATGGAAGCCAAAATATTACATATTTTTATAATTTCATTTCATAAGGTACCATAAAATATATAATAAAATATGGCCTCAACAATATTTGATAAAAATACACCACAATACTTTATAAAATCTATGCATGAAACCTCAAATACCTAAAATGTTACTATTTGACACTTTTTTCACTTATACTTAAGTCCTTTGAAGCGACGACAGCTTTATATTCCGGACTTGAGTATTGACTACCAATGAGACAGTAACAGGTCACTGGTGCGACGTATTCATTGAATTCTACCATACTCATAAACCATATCATTTCTGACTATATGCAGCAAAGCAACGTCAGGAGTTGTTGACTATAATTAAAGTTTTAACATATACGAAACACGACATAACATAAATTATAAACTTATATCAATATTGAATATACTGAACCATACAATTTCATTTAAACATAATCGATTTTTACCTTGAGCGTCCAATAACAGTTCAAAGCTGGTCCTTCCATTGTCCTCACGTACAACTCCTCGAATATGGTAACCTTTCAGGTCATTTTTCTCCAGAACCAGTTTAACTTTAGATATGCCAGTGATAGGAGTGCGAGTTAAGAACTTGGTGATTGAAGCCTGGTTTTCAGGTCCTGGGGAAATAATGTGTCATTGAAAAAGTTCCATAAACTATAATCAAATCGAATACCTATTCAATGTAGTAATATAATATGCTTGTTGTAAATATAATGAGGTAGTATTTACTCACCATTTACAGAGAATGGCAGTGAAATTTCACCGCACAATGTCAAGCCAAGCAATCCAGAGAGCTGGTCAAAGCATCCGGAGTATTCCTTCTTTTCACCTTCAGTATCAATCTTAGTCTGTTTTTCTAAATGTCCCTTTTCAGCAGTAAAGTAAACCAGATCATTGGAGGCGACGATGATCTCTTGTTTGTCTACAGGCAGACCGAGTTGAATGTCGAAACCTTTGCCGTTCTCTAAGACTTTAGCAATAAGGTGAGCACCAGTCGAGGAATGCAAGTTGGTGATGACCTTGAGACCAGTAGAGAACACATCGGCGTCAACCAACAAGACTCCAGTGATTTCAATGTCAGTACTTGGCACAAGTTTGATATCAATTTTCGCATTCTGAGGGTTTTTAAAGCATTCGTTGATGTCAAAGTTGGACTCGAAGTCAATACGAGCAGTGGCAGAACCAATGAGATCCAATTTGAGAGGGAAACCAGTAGACGTAGGGTAGGCTAGTTCAGCATCAAGGAAGAGAAGATGGGTACGGAGCTCTTTCTGTAAGTGTTATCAAAAATACATCAGAATTATTATTCTAGTTTAAAGAAGATAATAAATAAATTAAAAAAATAGAACATGAAGTAAGAAATAACACTAACCGAAAGATGTTTAGCCTTGTCAGTAGCACCAGAAATGATCTCAACAAGTTGAGAAACAGTGTCATCAAAGTTGAAGCCCTTGCTGTTTCCGAGAGAGAGAAAGACTGCGTCCGTTCCGAAAATCTTAGCGTAAATGTCCAGGTCAAGCTCGTTGTCAAAAGCTTGGGCTTCAGCCTTCAGCTAAAAGTGTAAAAGAGTGTTAGAATATTATTAAGTGTTGGCTTTTAAAATAGTATTATTGCATGGGCTTTTCCTTCTTTTAACTTTGGAGTTTACTAGAATTTACAAGCTCCATAAAAAATAAAAACAATGTTTGCTGCTAATTTTGTAGGGTAAATTTGAAGTCAATTTTAGCCTGGTTATATAGATTTCCTGATTTATACCAATATCGAGTTCATATATACTACGTATATACTTACGTTCTTATCAAAGGCGTTAATCTCAGACTGTACACTACGTCTGCCTCTGTTGATGGCACTTTGTACCTTCTGAGAAGACTTGGAGAATGACGTCATGAATTCGTCGTACAAAGCCTGAGCTCCCTTCGTGCGTAGGATTCCCCTCGGACCGAAGAAATGTTCAATAACCAGGTTGAGGTTACCTTGACGACCACCAAGCTAAAGAGGAAAGATTTATTAGAAAAGTATATACATATGCATTAGCAACAGCTCTCATAATATGTAAATTTTGTTTAAATTTTTTTGAATTACCGGCGGAATGCCTTTTTTTAACAAAACACTACGAACTATATGCACCACTACACCTACTACAATAAACAACCTATAAGTCATAGCAGACTCCCAGGCAGTCGAAATGCTACAACCCACTACCAGTTGGCAGTGTGCACAGCATGCCGGCAGAATTGCCCTTTTGAATTGCAATGCTGGTTTTGTTGAACTGCACGGTATGATCAATTTCTACCGAACACCCCACATTAGAACAATCTTGATGGTATTAAAATAAACTACAATATTATCAATATGACATTATTATCAACTTATTAAATTATTACAATATTATCAACTACAATACCAGTCACCCCGTGACCACGATCACTGCAAAGTGTTTGAAACGTCGGGATAAAATAATGAAAAATATACGCGATTTAAACCGTTTAAAGTTGTTTAATTACTATACAATATTATGTAAAAAAATAAGAGCTGTTGGTTGATTACCCACATAACAATAAATATGTATCAAAACAGCATTAAATTCCAAAAAAAAAAATTTTCTAAATTCTTATTTATTACTTTTTTGATGTGTGATTTTTTGAAACTTCTGTGGATTAACAAGGTTACAAATTAATATTCAGATAACAAACCTCTAAAACATTAAAGCTGTGTCCAAAGATCTGGGTAGTGAGGTTGACGGCAGCTGATCGAGGGATGAAGGAGTCCTGGGAGAAGATTACCGTCTGGTCGACTGAACCGCCAAAGCCGAGGGCGTCGATGTTGAACGATTGCTCGCGGAAGAAAGAATATTTCCTAATATATAAATAAAAGATTCAAATATTAAGATCACAAAAAATACCTATTGCATAAATTATAACTGGACGGAGTGTAACATAAAAAACTTTATTGATTTTGATAAAATTTTAAAATGTTATATTTTAATAAACATAAAAATAATCATCAAAAATGAGATGACTCAGTAAAAAAAAATTAGGGCCACGAATACAAAGATAGAGTTTGAGATACTTCCTTTATTAAAATTTAGTTATATATAAACAGGAAGATAGCCTAACCGCATCGACCCTTTGACACAAGGTACGACACAATATAAAAAACCTACATAGGAACACTTCAAAAATTTTACAATGCCCACGTCGAAAAGACATAAACTAAGTCACAAAGGGAGGTGATTTATTGAAACTTTGAGGCCCAATTTAAAATGAAAATATGGAAAATTAAGGTAAAACAGGTAAAGTAAAAGTAAAGTAAAGTAAATATTTATTTCACAGAAAGTATAAATGTATGTTACATTACAGTTGCTTAACTAACCGTATGAGTAATTTAGACAATGTTTAATAATCATTATGTAGCACAGTAGCACAGGTAGATTAATAGTAGTCCGCTAATGATCACATTCGACAATCGATTAATGACAACTTAATCTCTTTTTGTATATGAGCCAACATTTTTAAATTTAGAAATTATTGGACCGCAACAATTGCTTATGGTCCTGGGCAAGAATAGATCCTGTCTTCGATTTTGCTCCGCAAATTTGATTTTTGCTTAGCACGCGATAGTGCTGGTTATTATATCCATATCTATACTGATAATAAAACTGTAACAGGTCCAATTCTGTACATAACAGATATTTTAAAAATATTTTTTGAGAGCACTCTGTAGCTGATACTGAGCCCAAAACTACTTTTTAATATTTTTGTCTGTCTGTCTGTATCCCGGCCGCGCATCACTCCCAAAACTACTGAATTGATTTAAATGAAACTTAACACGATTTGAGTTCATACTACAAAGAAGGACATAGGATACTTGATATCCCGAAATTCAGCACGGTTCCTTTGGGAAAGGGGATAAAAGTCAAAATGTACACTTAAATGTTATTCTTTAACGTGTAGTCCATAAATCATTATTTTTTTGTTAGAATACTGGTACTTTAACCATGGTACTTTAAGCACCTCACGGGCAGCCCAAAACCACTGAATGAATTTAAATAAAACTAAGCATGACTTAAGTTTATACTACGAAAGTCAAAATGTAAACTTAGTTGTAATTCATTAACGCGTAGTCTGATTTCAATCATTCTGTTTTTTTGTTAGAATCGTAGTACCTTAACCTTGGTACTTTAAGCATCTCACGGGCAGCCCGGTACCCCACGGGCAGCCCGGCACCCCACGGGCACTCTTTGAGCATTTTAACTACTGTGTTCTGGAAAATACAACCCGGGAGTTTACAAATCCAAAGTAAAAAGCTCCTTTCTGAGCTATGCTTTACTAAGAGTGCTTCACCGCAGACCACATCGTTACTTAAATGTGAACAGTGCTCATATTTTAATAATTAGTCTGCAGGTACGGTAATCGCGAATGAAGTTACGGGTACAGGTAGTTTAGAAATATAAAAGGGAAGCGAAATCTTTGTAAAGTTTTAAGTGTTTGAAAGAGCACTAGTTTTAATCAGATGAAGCATGTAGTCTGGTTGATGCCGCGGAGCGACCCTATGACAGTTTATATAATAAAGTGGAGTACAAAGCTTCCGTTTGAAAGAGTGTGCTTCAGCGGCCGAGAGGTTTATGGATCCAGCGCGAAATCTAAGGACACAGTATCGATTTCTGTCCGGGACAAAAAAATAATAATTGTGCTCGAATAATTTGTAATTGTAATTTTCCCTTAGCACGCGATAGTGCTTGTATTAATGTTTAGGAATATAATTTAAATTTCGTTTTTAATAATGGTCACTTACCTATCATCGATGTTGAATTTGTTGGGAATGCTGATCTGTCCATAGTGTTGCTTGGCGAGGTACTTGTCCGGGTTGCCGGAGGCGCGGATAGCTCGCAGGGAGGAGGTGATGAAGCGGCCAACTGAACAAAAAGTACGACGGTGCATAAAAAATGTGTCTCATTAAAAGTATTCCTACTCTTATCTCAGTAATGTGAGGTCAGGTACAATATATATTCTGTATTATTATTGAAAGTATACAATTAGGTTTTCTCATACAACACAAAAAACACATTAAAAAAAAATTACTTCTATTTTATAGCTGGCCGTCTACCCGACTCAAAATCTATCTTGGGGATGATCTCGTTTATGATATATGGTTATATTATATATAGTTTAAAAAATTAGAATATCTGTTGTTAGCCTAATGTGCAGTTACACCATAGTCACATATATGTTAGTGGTGACATCCATTAGGGCCACTATCCCTTTTTGTTGCCTCTCCAACAGGATTTATAACAGCCCAGAAATTCTCAAGTCAACAAGGAGAAAATAAAGGTTCAAAATGAAGATGACCATCAACCTACTAACATTATTTTAAAAACTGTTGCCTAATAAATATATCTTGGTGGATAAACTTAATCAAACATTTGTTAAATCGAATCCAGGTTCTCGCGGTATAGACGTTAAGCAGAGTATAAGCTTTTGGGTCATGCAACAAACCAGTCTACGGAATACATTTTTCTATTCAATTCAAAAACCAATTGAAACAAAAAAAGTAACTCTTAAATTGTTGTTATTATTATTTAATATTATTCTAAAATCCCAATACTTTTATAGTCATTTTAAATAAGCACCCACAGAAAAATTAATAAGGGCATCATGATATCATACCTTGATGAACAGGCTCAGAGTCCAGTAAGTTCTTGATTTCATTGGCAGACCTGCTGCAAGGACAGGCAATCACGGCAAGGTAAGCCTTGATGCGGAATTCAGAATCAAGCTGTGTGTTCTTCAAAATGTCCAAAGCGGTTTTCTTGATCTAATAATAACACAAAATATTCTTTAATGAACGTAAGTAAAAGCAAGGTCCAAAATGAAGCCTAGTGGAACTCCCATACTAATATGATATCCAACAATGAAATATTTTACACAAGAAATATTATTGGCTAAATGCATCATGACAACATTTCATTTAGAAGAAATCGATATTCAAATACCTATAAAGTTATCGTCGACAATCAACTACGCATGTTTTTTTACCACGCCTTAACATGTATCTCAAAAGATACAAATTTAATTACTTTCTCAATTTCATGAATTGTTGTACGGTATAAATGCTAAATGCATTGAAATATTTTCGAGACTAAGCAGCTTAAATTAACTAATATAAAGTTTTATTACCTTGGGACTGCAGGGGTCAGCGAGGAAGGCATCAAGAACAGCAGACTTGACTCTAGCCTTAACAAGGGGGTCGACAGCATAGTGGACCAGCTTGTCAATCAGAGAATTTTCTAAGTGATGGATGTTTTGGATACCCTTGAGGATTGCGACCACCTAGATGACAAAAAAAGAAGTTTAGTAATTCTTTAATATTTACATACAAGTAATTAATATAAATTAAATTAATTTATAAAAACAGTTTTTTATGATTAAACTATGTACGTATAATACACCATAAATTTTAACGTATTTATTCATCATCATCATCATTAACAACAACTCGAACGTCCACCGTTATATTATTTCACTTACATTGTCTTCCTCAATCTTTTTCTTCTGTCTGCAGTTGCCAAGCTTGGCGATCAGTTTCTGGCTCAAAGCGGCGATACCTTCAGACCTCTTGGAGTGGCATTCATGCTGGCGGCAGTACGCACCGGCAAGTGCACCTACTCCTAGGTAGATTCCTTTAGGGAGATTCGGCTGATCTAGAAGGCTCTGAAAGAACGTTAATTGTTTAATAAGGTGAATTTCGAGCCACCAGGAGCTAAGCTTCCCTGAATTAGGAATCAATAAGTAAAAGAGCAATCAGATGTTGGATTATTTTTTAGTTTAAGGTTTGAAAATAAAATGCTCTTGGCATATGATTGCAAATAACGATGTGATGTGTTCTTAAAAGAACACATCACATCGTTATTTGCAATCAATATATTTTGGTGTAAACACCAAAATATATTTAAAGGCTCTGTAAGTTATCAATTACCTATAAGGAGGCTAATAACTTTTCTTACATTTTTAAACAGTTAATTTTAGCTGGTTATAACACAAAATAGTATAAATATTTTTAACGTTCGAACAAGATTTATATCTAAATGTTTTTAAATACACTTGAATCAAAGGTTAAAGCAAGCATAAAACCGTCTTTCTTGATTTATTTCTGCGCGTCTATAACGTGAAACTTACAGTGGCGGCCTTTAAGGCTTCGTCAGTGACATGCTTTGCGTTTCCAAGAGAGAGGTAGACCAGGTTCTGTTCCAGCTCATCCAAGCTTTGTCCCTTCAAGATCTGGATTGCAGCCTCAATTGATGGACCCGTGCCAGTGCGTAGTAGACCATCGATGAAGACTCGTCTAGAAACGATAAAAAAATATGTAGCAAAGATCTTTGATTCTTTTTTTTATGCCTCTTGAGGGTTGTAGCTAGCCAGGCGCAAAATGCCCTACCACCGCATGGTGGTAGGTCATGTTGCGAATGCCGTCGATTACGACGACTGCTATCCTAAGACAGCAACCGGGACCGACGGCGTAACGTGCCCTCCGAAGCACGATAGCGTTCAGTAGTAATGTCACCCATCCAAGTCATGACCGAGGCGGACGTTGCTTAACTTTGCTGATCGTTTCAGAATGGCTAAGCAAACTTCGCTACGAGCTCTTCAAACTTCTAAATCTAGCACTCAATGACACCTGTCGTAGCACGTTGTAAAGTACTCTATGACCAGTGGTCTACTGCTACTGTTATATTGATTATCTTACCTTTCTAATTGGTTGTTTTTGACTTGATTGAAAACCCTGATCAGATCATCTTTGCCAGTAACACGGAGAATCTGAAAAAATAAAATATATGGGTAATTATACGATTCCATTAATTTATGGTGGTTTGCGTAATTTAAAAGTTAATTCAATTCCATAAAAGAATATTGATGTAGAGAGAAAACAAACAGGTAAAACTCTTAAAGGATATCAAAGAAATCTAGCGTAGATGGCTTACCCTGATGAGCTGAGCGAAGCTTCCAGCAGATTTCTCGCTGGCTTCAGTGCTGACGGCCTTTTCGGTTTCTTTGACGGCTTGTAGGACGTTCTGGGCGTTGTTGGAAACGGCGGAATCTCCATGAGGGTTCTCGAAAATGATGGTGCGAGGGATTGTGCAATGACCTGATAAATATACAATAAATCTTTTGTCTTCAAATAATACTAGCTATGGTGGTAAAACCTAACAGCCGTGCATGTGAGTGCATACGACATCTAAGCAATAATTAAATCTTTGTTTAGGGAGCAGTGTGTTTTGATGGTGGGATTTTAAAACCAAAGAGAGTTCATCAGAAGTATATTAAAATTAAGACAATTAAATTCGGAAAAAATAAAAGAAAACACAGCGTTAGCTTTATACGCTTACATATTTGAACTAGAAATGTAATTAATTTATTTATTTATTTGCAGAATATATGTACATAATTTTGACTCAACACATTCTACAAGTATATCTGGTGTGCTTTCTGCTGTCTTTAAAAATCTTGTGTAGTATATTTCGCGTATCTCGGAAACGGCTCTAATAACGTTTTGATTTTTAAGATTGTATATTGGCGTCCTTCCTGAATACATTTATTGAAGTACATACCTTGAGCACCTCCAGCAGATTTTCCAGTAAGAGTAAGTTTGGTGTGGACCTTAGCCCTAGCTCCATTGTCTCCCACAGCGAAGGGTCTGTACAGGTACTCCTCAGCAGCGGAAATCTTCTCGGGGATTCCGTTGTTGACCTTAGATTCCACATTCAGGCTTGACTGGAGGATGTTGCTCTCCTTGATCTCCTGTGAAAAGAAATATATTTTGAAGTAAGACGCCCAGCGTAATTTATTAAAGATAATACTATGCATATGTACTGTTTTGTTCTAATTTTCTTGAACTAGCATAATTATATCCTCAGAATATTACTACGAAATAAGTATTCTGTGATGTAAAAAAATATCATGTAGGTAGCAGTTACTAAAAGCATCAAAGAAAAAATCATATTATGAATGAATTTTTTGATTACTCTGACCAAATCGTGAGTAGGTAGGAAAAATGGACACAAAATAGGAAGGTGAACAAACAAAACAATACTTACTGCACCAGGGTTGAAGACCGAAGCGACGAGATCGCTGCTGCCCTGTTCTCGATGAGCACAGCGCGAGAGGTCCCGAGAGCGGTGCACGAGGACTGCTCCTCCTTCTTGCGAGTGGGATATTTCGGTGGGACAAGCGCCGAAGATGTCGTACTGAGGAACATCCAGATTACAGTTAAAACTTTATACAGAATAATGTTGTTTAAAGTTCTTACTTTACTGCTTAGCATTTAAGTTGAGATAAAGCAAGCGGATTGGCGGGGGGCTAATTCTTAGCCATCATTCTTAATTTGAGTGCTAAAGCATTGTAATAAGTCAATTTTCTGATGGAGCCCTGTGGAACGCTGGAGCTTGATTTTTAGAGTGATTTTATCAAGACTCAAAGTTCCGTAAATACCATTTTTGTGCCCATAAACAGCATGACCAAGTAGGAGCATGTTGCATATTCGACGCGTTCTTTCACCTTTTACAGCATCTTATTGGGTACGGAGCAGTGTTTATTTTTTAAGCAGGAAACTATAAGGTTGGCGTATGCGCTAATCAGATGCAAAGCTCAGAAGTTTTATTTCTTAAAAGCAATATAATTACCTGCGTGTTAGACTTGGTCTCAGTCTGCAACAACGAGATGATAGCCCTCTTGATGTTGAGAGAACGGCGCGTGTCTTCTTCTTGAACGCAGATCTCGGCTCCTAGACGGCCATCTTGGAGGGAGAACTGGATTGGCTTTTCAATGCCGGGCGGACTCTGGTATTTCTAGAAAATTGCAATATAATCAGTATATTGAGTATTTTTAGGTTTCTTTACATGCAATGAAATCTATTTGCATCGTACATTAGTTTGTACTGTAGCTACCCCTTTTCTCGCTTGAACTTCAGTCTCAGCGTCAGTTACAGTATTATTTCAAAATCAACTGCATGGGAAAAGTATGATTTGAGGATTTGGTACATATAATTGAAATGCCTACTATGAAAACTATTTACTTAAATACATGAATATTGTATATACAATCATCTTATCTGCGAAAGTTAGAAATTTACATTAGAAAAAGAACTTTGTAAACCAAATATATAACATACTATAAAAAAAAACTAATGGTACTAATAAAAAAAAATCGGTACATTATTTATATTTTTTTAAAGTACCATATTTTATAGGTAGATACATATATGGCACGCGAGCTAGACTCATACTCCGATATTTGATACTGGGACAGACAAATCTGTCGCTAAAAATTTTGCCACAATCATTTTGTTAAGAAGTGTGCCATACTTCTAATTTAATTATATTACAAAGGTTGAAGCAAAAGTAAGTATAAGTAAGATATGATATTGATATTATATATAATATAATATTACTGTATGCATCACACGAAACCGAATTCAGGCATTTATGAATGAAATTTTATTTCTATCATTATCTATGGGTCGGATGGGTCAATCCAATCAAAGACAATTCTAAAATACCAAATGTAGATATTAAGATTATATCATTTCATGAAAAAGATATTCATATCAGAGAGGTAACATACGATGTCATAGTGATTTTGCTATATATATATATATACGACCAACCGTGCCATCAGGTCCAGAGATGACCAGGTTTTGGACAGCCAGTTCATGCGCGCAGTTACCGATCGCCGTCACAGCAACCTGACCTAAGAGCTTCACGCTGGTCTCCTGCTTGTCAGATCCAGTCAGGAAGACGCTGACGATGCCTTCCACGCCATAGTTGTACTTCTGTCCGGGAGCAAACTGCTGGGATTGTGGAGCTGAGGGAGAAGTCAGTAATTTTTAATATCTATTGAGAAACAACCACCTACGCTAGAACATGCTTATTCACTCTGTAGAGTCCTCTAGATTATATTTACAGCCATTTGTTTCGTTCGCAAATGTAAACTTGAAGTCGATCAAAATGAACATCGGCGGGAACATCGGAAATGTGAAATTTTATGATGTGATGATTTCTAAAATTTGCGTTTTTTTTTGTTGTTTGATAATGGAGGATTGTTAACCTATAAATTTTCATGAACGTGCATGTGTTTAGAAAAATAGCAATAAATATTACTTTTGTTGTCCACCACCAATCTAATCTATGACTTGAATATGATTTGACTTATTGACACTACGACATTTAGATGACTAAAGTTCTAACTAAGACTACTTTTAAGCAAATAATAAAATTTAATGAATGGCAAATATACAAGCCGTACGAATCAAACTTGAAAAGAAAAGTATAAATGTTGTCATACACTTATATGAACGATAGATCGATTAAGATGTTAAAAGCAATTGTTACATAAGCTATATACTTACATCCTTTACATGCTATTGAACATTTATCTGAAACAAACAAACCAATTTATGTCAATAATAATTTGTATAGTACATAAATATGTTATAAATAATATTATCTAAGAAACATAACGAACTCATTAACTTAATATAACAATGTTGTTATTGTTATAGACGTACAGACGGGACACTAATGATATTTGTATGAGTTAATAGTTTGTTCATACTTATATTACTCACGTACATATATCTAATTGATAATAGAATACTTATTGTAAAGAAAGTATTTTAATTCTAAAGTAGGTATCTGTCTTTATTGTAGAATTTAAGCAATTTAAATTTTTTTATTTTTGTAGTTTCGCATGCTCTGCGGGTTACATTACAAAATTACAAATTTGCGAGTTACAAAAATTATTACAAAGTTATAGTCATTTGCGAGATTCGAACTCGCGTCCATCCACCCTTTTAGCCGGGGTATGCTCTCTCTCTCTCTCTATGTATGAGCTAACATGACAATGACTCATAACTCTGTTTTTTCCTCTCGTTCTTTAACTGTATCGGGATAGAGCGACACCTATAGTTCAGCTTACGGTGTACTACAAACATGAAAGATAATCAAGTGAAGCAAACAAGTACGCCTATCCGTTTTTAAGACAATGCCGTATTTTGTGATCTTTTCAAGGTAATATCATAATCATCTCAAAATGTTTGTTAGGACTAGCAAGAATCAAACCTAAGAGGTTGTAAGTATTTTTCCAATAGTCCTGTCTATATAAATAATAGGTCAGCCTTTGACCTCTATCTCACCTGATGGTACCTAAGTGATGATGTGGTCGAAGATGTTGTTCAGGTTAACCTAGAATTACTGGCTCTCAAGGACAGTGTCGGAGCCCACCGTTAGGTGCTTGGCGACAGATTTCCTATTTGAAAGTGAAAGCTAGCCAGGCGAGCCCTACCACCAACCTATAACGACTGCCATCATAAGACGACAACCGAGACCGACGGCTGAACGTGTCCCCCGAAGCAAGAAAGCACTCAGTAGGAATGCCACTAGCGGCCACCCATCCAACTCATGACCGCGGCGGACGTTGCTTAACTTTGCTGATCGGCTAAGAACGGCTAAGCAAACTTCTCTACGAGAGCTTCAAATATTTGTATAGGTACAAATAATTTTCATTAGTTTGTAGCAGATGCATAAAATAATGGAACATACATAAAATAATAAGTACCTAATTAATGTTGAGGGAAACATTCAAACGCTTATCACAGTACAAAGTCAATAACCAATTACTGACTTATCTATCAGCTAGTAGAGTAAATCATTAGAAATGTATCGACTAAGGTCAAGGAATATTCCCGCAACTAAATTATCGTCAATACAAATTAGCAACATAGTTGAGATCCGGATCAGAAGGGTCATATGAATCAGATCTGTTATTATGTAAGTGTTTGCGCAGAGTTAGTTTATATATTTAAAGAAAGATGTCGTTTAAAGCTTAGTATAAATTAGTAACGAGCAAATTTTGCTAACATTTTGATATTTGCTTAAATTTGTTCCGATAACTCGTGTTATTTTTGAGACCGTCATAAGAGATCATTTATGTTCAGAATATATGGTATCCATCAAATCTACATTCATGAAAGTAATAAACAACTTTTATTAAGCTTAAAAAAGAAAGGACAAACGTTTTTTAAAATTTTTCTCTTATTGTAATTTTGCAGACTAGAGGTACCTACCTATTTGGCTAGCAAAGAATATAGCCTATAATTTGGGTTTTTGATAGATCTTACGGACTCGTAATTGAGAAAAACAAATATGATTCGTGGAGAATTTTCTAGAATGTAACCAGAGTCCCCCAAGGACAGCAAGCTCAAACAGTTGGACGATCCCTCCCCTTGAAGCCAAATTGAGTAATTGCCCATCGCGCCGGGGACCCGTGACTTTCCTGAGAGTCATCATTGAGTACTAATTCAATATTACACTGATATACATGTTTAAAATTACGTATCCTCTCATTCATCGGTTATTTTTTTTTAAGGGTATCGAACTAATACATATATTTTATGTCTTTACTATTGTATGTATCCGCCAAAGAAATAATATGCATTTCGAGGATCCTCACCGCGTGTGTGACTTGCAGTAGGCCGGTTATTTAATAGTTTAATTATTTATTACTTTACTATAATATGTGTACTATAATCGAACCAAGTTTGATGCTTTTGTCTATCACTGTTTCTTTAGGTTTCTCTGCGGTACTTAGGTTTGGCGGAAATTCACAACAGATAGTTTATGATTTAAATTTACTTTGATCGGCCAATTAACCACTTCTGATAGGAAAGATCAAGAGCTAATAAATAAAACACTCAAAAAAGATCTTCTGCATTAGTAATTCACTTTTTTGGGTTAAAACATTTAGAACGTGCATAACTATAAATTGTTACATTCGTTTGTTGTTTGCTTGGAAGAGCACGTTGAAGAAAATTATAGATAGGAAGATACCACATACAATCACAAATCTACATCACCGACAGTTCAGGCATCTGCCTAAAGCTTGCATGCTAATCTACATCTATACTAATATTATATAGAGGAAAGTTTTGTATTTTTATAGTTTTGTATTCAACGAATAAACTTAAAAACTACTAGACCGATTTGGTTGCAATTTGGTACAGAAATAGTTTGAGACCCAGGGAAGGATATAGGATAGTTTTTGTCTAACTGCGTGAAAATAGTTTAGTGGCTTTGCGCGATAACCGACATACGCGCGGGCGCAGCCGCGGCCTGAAAGCTAGTTGTATATTAACTCGCGAGCCCTTGGGAACTAGCTACCAATAAATTGGCAGCAAAAATAGTATTTTAATAAAGGACCTAATAAATCTGAGTTTCAATAAAACTCGAGCTAGTTCGCAAGTGAGAATGTACAAACACGAAAGAAAAAGCCACAATAAATAATTAGCAAAGCTCATTAGCAAATTTGACTCTAATTTATTCTAAAAAGGTTTTAATTCCCTAGTTCTTTACTATCTTAAATGAAAATATTATAAGGTTCTTCCATTATGTGTTCAGCATTGCATAGTTGGCGCACCGAGCAGCAGCGGGTCTCCCTGAATATAGCCAGATGCTTACACGAGTAAGTAACTATTATTCAAGAGAATGTCAATGATGCACCGTTTTGTAAGTCAGTTATCCAATAACGACGAGACGAATGTGTACGGATGTATCGTTTATCGTCGAATTAGCGTTTTGTCAGTCGTCCTCTCCGATCTGTTACGAGCGTGCAGAATATATATCAGTTTGTACGAACGGTTAAAGCGTAGCACACAATATTCATTTGGTATGCATTTACCGAATAAAAAGTGTTTCAGTTAATCATCACGTTTGAAAAGCTTTTGGCTGGTTTTTTATAACTTTTTGTTTTCAATTTACATTTGAGTTTCAATATTAACTAAGCTTGGCGTAGTATATAATACAAATAGATAGAGCAAGTATGAAAAATATTAAAAAGCTCGATTTTTGTTGGGAAATTTCCTTAGTATTTTCAGTTCTGTCTTTATATTTTTTTTGTAAAATTATCCGAACAGATTTATTTTCAACTGATTAGCAACAAGTAGTACGACTCAAAAGATTGTTCTACTAAAAGTATTATTACCTCAAATTATTGTAGGTAGATTGGAAATACAACCAGCATTACTTTTTTACGGGTACCTTTTTCTTATACCCTTTAAAAATGATCTGATAAATCAATTCCACAAAGCAAGTGCTTACAAAACTATTTTAACGCAAACCTTAATAAAGTTTCACCACAAAAATATTTCCATTGCCAATTTCTTTGTATGACAATGATATTATTGTAAACGGTGATAAGCTTGTTGATATATCAGTCATAGGTCGAGGCGAATGTAACAAAGCACAGAGGCCGATAGCCCGTGCTCTTACTGTTATCAGAGCTGTACCCGTTGGAGTCACTGCCAAGGCAAGTGATTATAACAACTTGAAATAAAAGGTCACGTGCTATGTGATGTTAGAAATAATGGTTAATTTCTAATAGAAGTCCATGTGATTGTGGAGCCGATATCAACGCTGTTACCTTAATTCTAAAACAGATCTATTAAGACCTGGTTCTGGCCATGGTTCTCGGCTATGTTTGTGTAAAATCTGTTCAGCCGATTCCAGATATTAAAGAAGAAAGTATACTTTCTTCTTTAATATTAAAGAAGAAAGTATACTTTCTTCTTTAATAGTTTGTTCTATAGCGACGACTCTCGGTGATATCTACCTAGATGCTCCAGATTTAAACTAATGTTCATTCAATTAATAGTCCAATGTGAAGTAGAAATTAAAAGTTTTTTAAATGAATAGCTAAACTTATTTGAGTATATAGAATTTTTTGTAGCAATTTCAAACAACTTATCACCAAAATATAAGCCCAATTTGCTCATGATCTACGAATATATTTCTAAACTATCCGCCTGCTACGAATAACTTAATAAGCAGCGACTAAGAAATGAGTTTTTTATTGCCGATTGGCTAGAGTTTTTAGCCATAGTTTTACCTGCTGGTCACTGAAATTGTGACAATTTTTGGCCACGTCAGTTAAACTAGCATTTAATGGTGTCAAAAGTCGTCTCTATTCTATCTAATTTAGAAGAAATAATTGACACAACACATAATATTTTATCTGACTTTGCTACCTATAATAATGTCGTTGCGATATGACAATCTAAGTTCAGAGTTGAACAACTATCTATGTTTGCTGCAAATAATATTTTAATTATTATTATTTATGATAGTTTACTGTAACCACTTATCGTGCTTGGTGACAGTCTTTTATGATATGGTGGAGTAGGTATCCTCTCCTTATTGTTGAACACAAATGACAAATGTTATCTAAATTTGCGTCTTCTTTGTAATATTGTTTGGATTTGTAGGAATAGAAATGATAATGATATTATTGCGTAAAATCATTATTCAAAAATATATTATTATTCAATTAATAAAGACAGGTAATTCGAATCAAAACTTGCATTATGTTGGCCTAATAAACATTTCACCTTAAATTCATATGCATCAAAATTCGATTATACACGGCGTGGGGGCTAAGTTTTGACATCACTTAAGATATACAAGAACTTATTAAAGGCACAAAAAGTATAAGCCTTCCCAAGTTAAAACTTTACTGTTAGCTTAGGTACCCATGTCATGACTGTACCAATATACAATCATAACACAAAATATCTAAAAAATTAACGAAAGATTTGATTTGCTCTATTTGACATTTATGAAACAAAGGTTATCAAAAAGGGCTATTGCTAAAGACTTTTTTAAATAAGACTAAGCCAGTAGCAAACTTACTAGATTCATGAAGTTTCGGTCACTTTAAAAATAATTGAAATCAAAGTGTTATGATATTAAATTATAATCCTACCCAGAATCATTTTGTATATTATAGTGTCCATATGGTATTCATATTAATTAAGATGTATTAAACACCTCAATATAAATATGAATGTAAAAGTAGAATGTTACCCTATATTTGTATTATTTTATAATATTTGTATTGGGTAACATTCTAGCCTGGCACCCCCAAGGAAGTTAGTTAATACATTATGTTTTATTAAAGTGTAGTTTGCTATAGTTGAGCTGTTTTCAGCACTCTAAAATTGTATTACTCAATGTATTAAAGAGTAGTACTTGGATATAATTTACTTGTATAAGATAATTTATATTTGTTGAGTTGAGCATTATTATTTTAATTCCTAAACATAGTACGCGTAGAAAATGTTATTAAAACTTTTTTTTTTACCTTAGCCAAGAAATAGGTGTAACTACTATTTCAACTACATTACTTACATTACAATTTGTTTAGTCAATATTTAGCGTATTACTGAATAAAGAATTATTGGTGAGAATATTGGTCCAACTCTAATTATATCTTACATAAGTATCTCATATTACGCTTTGTGGTTCAGATGTTTACATAATGAGCATAAAAAATGATGTGTCCATAGTACATTATCATTGTCTTTGGAAGCAAGTGTGGGAATAGCGTTATCATAAGTTAATATATACGAAAATCTAGCTCGAGTCAAAAATATAATACTAAATAAAATGTACTAAGTCTGTCTGTTTTATTGTGTTGTATAATTAATGAAGAAAATAACCACTATGTTCTTTATTTAATTTAATTAATGCTTCTTGACTAGGTTTTGATCACTGTATCATCTTACAGGGAGTGATTATGTGGTCGAAGATGTTGTTCAGGCTAACCTAGAATTACTGGATCTCAAAGACTGCTGGCGGAACACACTATTAGGTGCTTGCCGACATATTATCTACATGAGAGTGGTAGCCAGCCCATCGGGTATTCGCAAAATTCCCTTCCACCATGTTCTAATGACTACTATTCTAATACAACAACCGGGACCGACAGTTTAACATAATGCCCGAAACCCAAAAGCGCTTAGTAGTAATGTCACTAGCATTCACCCAATAAAGTCATGTTCGCAGCCTGCGTTGTATAACTTAGTTGAGAACGACAAAGCTTGCTATGCTACGAACGCTTCAAAAAAAATATGCTTAAGTAACTGTTTTAACTAGTAACTGTTTAAAACCTAAAGTGATAAACAAATTACGTTTTAATGGAGACAAAGATATAAGGGAAGCAACGTCAACTTTACCCTTAAAGTGTTCGTAAAGATCATTGTTAACTGAAAAAAAAAAAAAAAAAACTTACGATATTGAACGTATATGTTCCTTCTGAGAAAAATACATCTGACTGTTGTAAGAATCCTAATCCAAAACAAAAGAGTCAGACGCTTTTGATTTGTCAGTCGTTTTGCCTTTGCTTTAATGCCAGGAATTACAAGTCATTGTTTTGGGCAAAACTACCTACAAGTTCAACATTTTTATTGTTTTAGCATAAATCCTTCCACGAAGAGCTTAGTTTGAGCATTTTGTAGAACTTATGGTATTAATTTTATTATACTATTTGCTGTCCGTTTGACGAATTGGCGGGCTGTAGCAAGGGCTCAAAGGTACAAAACAGGAATTATATGGTATGAGGGATTAAGTTACAAATAAACATGAAGTAATATCTTCTACCTTATTGTTAAACATATACCTTCGTAGAATTTTATCGAATATAATCTTATTTTATACCTCGTCTTTTGTTCTCATTCTGTTCAAATTATATAACCAATTGGGTAAAAATATGCGAACAGCAAAAGCCAGGAAAAGACAAAGGACATTTATTGTAATACATAATTCTGGGGTAATACGGAATTCACTGAATCCCACGCAGATGAAGTCGCGATAGTAGATAGTATCTATTTGTGTTTTTAATACTGAATTGCTTAAACTGAACAAGGTATATGAATATAACAGCTCTACATTGTTGTTATGGAAGAATGTGGACATTAAAATTAAGTAGGTAAGGGACATCACATATCACTTATATCATAAATACGAGAGTAGGTGTCTGTGTGTGTGCTTGTTGCTTGTAGCCAAGCACTTTTGAAAGCTTTGAAGGGATTTGATGACACTTGGTTGGTACATAGGCCTTAGAAATGGCGTGGATAAGAACATAGGGTACACTTTAGTGATTTGCATTAGTAGATCCTGGGGAAGCATCCCATAGTTGATTTCAACGCGGTAAAAACCGCAGACGTAAGCTAAGTAGACAAAAATAATAAGTACTTAAGTGTAACTGCATTCAACAAAAATAATTCCTGATCTTATTAGGTCTATCTTCGGCGCGCAACTCGTAATATCCTAAGCATATTACGAGTTGCGCCCCGCAGTTTGTACTGCGTAGAAAATGATGAAATGTGATGATGATGATGATATCCACCATATGAATTAGTGCAGGACCTAAACTATTTATATTCAAGTCCAGCCGTTTCAGCAATATGTTTTTTTAGAAACATATACATTTACATTTTCACATCCTAACTCACTCATACTCTTTCGCATCAATAATAGGAGTGTCATGAAACAAATCTATGAAATAAATAACTTGGTGTGAAATATCTTATTTCAAAACGTTCTTTGAATGAAAACCAACTCAGTAGATATTGAATTGGTTTTCATTTTAAGAAACTACTACACACTGCTGTTTCAAAAACACCATATTTTTATTAATTATCCAATCTACAACGTATTCATTTTTCTATGAATATTTTATGAATATGTCATTATTTTAAAATTCTTTGAAACAGACACTTTGAAATAAGACTGTTTAAAAGACTTTATTACAAAGATTGTAGAAATAATCGTCTATTTTCATGATACTTTATGAAAAAACGGCTACGCGAGGCAGTTTTTAAATGATCATTATTTTTTGATGATTTTTAAAATTGATTTTAAGGTATTGTATCTAAATATAATCAAGTCATTACTTTAAAATACTTTTAATAAGTAATGAATATGAATGAGAATAATTCTTTTTAAAATAGTAATTTTCTGAAGAGATATTGTGTTAAAACTTGCTTCCGACTTTGGATCCGTGGGATAGTACTTTGGGTACCTACTTCCTGTACTGACTTGACATGAAGCAAAGTAATATTAGGTTACGAAATACATTATATTTTATCACATAATATTTTCAAAATTCTATAGCATATCAATACATTTCCATCAGTTTATTGTATCATGAACATCAAGCTTGAATTTATTATATTTTATGTATACATAAATAAAATAAATTACTCACCGTTACTGAGCGCGGGTTTCCATAAAACGGAAATCAATAATAAAACACTAAATAAACTAATACTACTTTTCCCCATTTTTACAGGGGTAAAAGTAACACTTATAAAATTAAAAAGTCAGTCTCCGGTCCTTAAGCTAGCAATACTATGGTGTTGCGTCTGCGAGTTGCCCCACGCAAATGCGTTCGGGGACTCCGGCGCACCCCCTTAAATAGACACGGGTCAGCTTATCAGCGGCCAAGATTGGGTTCGAAATTCAAAGATGAGCTTGATAAATTATTGCAGCAGCATTTTATGAGACAATAAGGGCGACTTTTGTTGATTACCACGAGTAAGGGTCATTTGAGTGTTCCTTAGACAAAGGGCAAAACATAACCCCAGTTATGTTGCTGCGCTATTTGTTTGTCTGTGCGTATCTCACGGGCGGGGCTTTAGGACGTTAGCCGAATGAGTTACAAAACTAAAATATAGCTAATGAGTTAAAATATAGTTAAATACATATATATATATATATATATATAACTATTTCATTACATATAGTTATATATTATGCAAGGCTGTAAAGTTGTTCTTTACCGAGAGTACTTTTATTCCAAGAGTGATGTGGCTCCTATGATTTATCATGAGAAAAATATAGAATCCATGGCGTACAGAAGGTTTCAAAGTATGAGATGCAAAATAATTTTGCTTAAGCGCACCAATAATTTTTTCACCTCATTCCAGCAAGGAAAATACTATAGGTGCAAAAAAAGCTTAATCAATTTAGTAAAATTACTTCAATTTATATTTAAAACTAAAAGCAAAATAAATAAATTTGCTATTAATTATATTGGTATTTAAATTGATAATTTATTTTTCTGAAAGTTTAATGGAGGTTTGAAATTTAAAAACCTTTTCCATGCTAGCGGATGAAAATCACTTTTCCACTCACATTTCGAATGATAAACAACACTTTTCCGAGCTTATCGCACGAAAGAGCAGAGACAGAGAGAAATAGTTATACAAAAACAAAACTTATACGTTCAGTCTGCATTACTGCAACACCTTCACATTTTAATTAATTTAATTTTTACTCAATAAGTACCTAATGTTTTTTCATTGTATTTATGTGTTTTTGACAGTCAGAAATTGTAAATTTGTCTGAACAACATCTTCAACTCCATCATCGCTAACATCCGGTCAGATATACGTCAAAAGCTAGCCTATAAAAGCTATAAAAATAAAACAACAACATTTGTAAATGTCTTTTTTATGGCACAGAAGGGCAAATGAGCTGGAGGTTTACGAGATGGTAAGTGATCACCTTCACCTACGGGCATCTTGCCGGCCTTTGAGTAAGAAATATACTTACCCTTTTAAGGATTCTAGGTTTTTTTATTTTTATTGCTGATAGGTAAGCCTTTGACCACAATCTCACCTGATGGTAAGTGATGATGTGGTCGAAGGTGTTAACAGGCTTAACCTAGAATTACTGGCACTCAAGGACAGCTGCCGGAACACACCGTTAGGTGCTTGGCGACAGATTTTCCACTTGAGGGTGGTCGCTAGCCATGCGGGCATTCGCAAAAATGGCCTTCCACCATGCGGTGAAGCTCAAGCCAGCGGCGGGATTCATACCATGGATCTGCTGCACAGTCCATAGCCAAAGCCACTGAGCTATCACTGTTTCATCATCGTATCGCTTCAGAAATTCAGTTTTCTACAATTACGTATGCTCTCTGAATTTACAAAATTACAAATTTACGAGATGAATAATTATAGTCATGTGCAGGATTCTTTGCATTATGGTCATACATTTTATGTCAAATATTGCCTAAAAACGTAATGGTTTTCACAGGTTGAGGAGAAGAAAAAAGGCTTTCCGTTGGGTGCCGGGATAGATTACATAGATTTTGGGATGGTTTAAGATGTGGGGACATCTCAAACCATCCCAAAATCTATAAAAAGAGTTCCTATCAAGTCCATCAGTACTTTTATTTTTGAGCATAATTCTAGTTCATTATAAATTTCAGGTTTGTAACGCACTTTAACCAGTAATCTGCTACCACGGACAGAGAACGAACAAATAGACAGACAGAGGATCTCATTTAGAACCCTAAAAATAAAATATAGACCAATACTACCGATATATTACCCCTACTATTTGGTTTCAAAACATAACCTTTGCTTTGAGAGATATTCCTGAACAACACCTTCGACCATATCATCACTTGAGCATGTGAGCTAGTGGTCAAAGGCTAGCCTAGATAGTATACAGCTATATAGGTAAATTTATACCGTCTTGACGAAATGACATTTGATAGTATATTTTGTGGTGGTACCGAGGCTTTGGTTCGTTTCTGGCCGGGTTTGTCATTAAACAAAGAGATGACGGCCTACGGAGATACGTATACACCCTCTAATACACACACACACCCTTACACACAACACACACACACCCTCACACATACACACACACACACACACACACACACACACAAACACTCAAAGAGATACATTATATAAGACTTAGTAGATTCATAAAATTGTTTTAATAATATCTTGCAATCATATCTAATTTTATTTTTATTTTTTCTGTACTGATTAACCCGAGGAACTAAATGTACCGTAGTGATTAAGGAGGAGGGCGTTGGTAACTGCAACACAGTTTTTCTAAAAAAACTGTCAAGGTTACCATCGTGTTTCATTTAATTTATGATATCGCTTAAGTTCCAAATAAATAATTTGATTTTTTTTCCTTCACGGGTTATTGCGGTGCTTATGTTATGGAACCCTTATTCAGCGAAGCCTGACCCGTGCATGTTTTTATTTTAACATCTTCCGAGAGGAAAAATAACAGAAAAGAAATACACCCAGCGGACTTAGCATTGGCTAAGTTTTTAAAGAATTTTACAAGATTACCTGCGTCAGCTCCTCATCATACAACAGACATAATTTAAAAATATTTATTCTCTTTAATTTAATCAGTAAAAGACAAAGTTCAATGGAACTTATGTATAAAAAATATCATGAACATGAAGGATTTAATGGGTAAATCATAACTGTGACGAATGAAGAAGTGCATTATAAAGAATGTGGAGTCGTTGTAGTTTACTAACGAATCTTCCATGATTATATATATTTGGATTCAGAGGGTTTTACAAAATTTGGGTGGTTGAAGTATTAATATATTTTACTACCTACCTACTAACGTTTAACAGTGATGGCAGAAACAGTGATGGCTCAGTGTCATTGGCTATGGACTGCCGCGCTGCAGGTCCATGGTTCAAATCCCGCCCCGGGTTTTTTTTAATAATTTTGTAGTGTAAACCAAAAAAAGGATGAAATATGCTTTATCTATTTAAAAATATACTTTCGTTGGGAGTGCGGACAAATGTGTAGTCCAACCCCCTCCTGACCTTACTGAGGGAATCGGAAGAAGCAGCAAAGGGAATAACAAAAGATGGACAGCAGGGTCTTATAAAGATCTGCCATTTTAAAATGCGATGACGAAGTCTCTTGCTAAACGATTATAGTAAACCCCCGAAGTCTTACTATTAAAGGTCATTTGTAAATATGATTACAAGCACTATCGCGTGCTAAGCGAAAATCATATTTTACAAATTATTGGAGCACAACATTTTATGATATCGGAGGACGCGGGTTCGCTCCCGCCTTGGGCATAAAATTTTGTGCTCCAATAATTTGTAAAATATGCTTAAAAGTCAGTTTGTTATTTTTAAATCACTGTTTTCAGTGAAGTCTAGTTATTTGAATATATTTGGTCTCCAACATTTATGTTAGTGGTAACTGTTATAGTTTATTAACTCTTCAGCAAGAGTATGTCTTAATCGGTATAATCAGATATAATAAAATAAACTTTAATAGTGCCGCTTTTCATCACCGCTCACTTTTGCACTATTGCTATCTAAGGTTTGCTAGAGGGAGGTAATTATTAGCGATACCATTTCAGATATATTTTTTTAATAAACTGACTTAAACTACCGTAGTATCATATATTCTGCCTTTAGTAAAATATACTTCACGCATTTTTTAAAATTAATTTATTTTTAACATACAGCCAGAGTATTAGTATTGTCATTCAACGCTGTATTGCCAACCTTTTGCTACTCTACTCGTGGACGCGGACAGTGGTTTGAGCTCTGTTTTCTATATAACTAGCGACCCGCCCCGGCTTCGCACGGGTGCAATGCTGATACTAAATAATCCGTAATATCTTCTATAATATTCATTTAAATAACATGTTGTTAAGGGCCATATTGATCTATATTAAATGTACAATGTATTTAAGGTACTTAATTGGATGAGGACTAATGCTGTATTTGTTATAATCGCTTCGTAAGTAAGCCATTATGTCTCGTAAATAGAAATGGATAAAAAAATGTTATTATGGGTTATTCCTAAGAGATAGAAGACATAATTATTGCAGACATTATTGTAGCCCTTTTTAAGGTGTACAATACTGTAGTACATTAGTTTGACCTATCTCGTAAGGTTCAGCCAGCGTTTGCAATGTAAGCGCAAAAACATGTGTTTATTTACGACATCACTTCAGTAACCTCTAAAATTATCAGTGTTTCTCTAAAATATTATGCTTGTATTAAACATATAAAGTTTTCTATTGAATTACTCTACCTATTAAAAAAAACCGCATCAAAATCCTTTGCGTAGTTTTAAAGATCTAAGCATACACAGGGACAGACAGACAGCGGGAAAATACTGTTTTATACAATGTAGTGATATGATATGCCACGTGGTAGGACGCGGAGTTCACAATTTTTATCTATAAAATTTTTAGTTCATTTATATATATGCCCCGTGGGGTGCCGGGCTAGAATTTCACGACCCCCATTGCTGCCTGTAGGTGTTGTAAGGGGCGACTAAATGTAAAATTTGGAAGCGCTCGTAGCGAAGTTTGCTTAACCGTTCTTAACCGATCAGCAAAGTTAAGCAACGTCCGCCTCGGTCATGAGTTGGATGGGTGACCGCTGGTGTCATTACTACTGCGCGCATCCGTGCTTCGGAGGGCACGTTAAGCCGCCGGTCCCGGTTGTTGTCTTAGGATGACAGTCGATATAGCAAGGTGGTAGGGCATTTTGCGAATGCCCGCCTAGCTACCACCCTCAAGCAGAAAATCTGTCGCCAAGCATCTAACGGTATGTTCCGGCAGCGGTCCTTGAGAGCCAGTAATTCCTGGTAGCCTGAACGACATATTCAACGACATCATCACTTACCATCAGGTGAGATAGTGGTCAAAAGCTAGACTATCAAGCATAAAAAAAACACGAAGATTTAATTATTTTTGTGTTGTTGATATTTTTATATAGAGTAATACTCAAAATAAATTCGTATTTTTTATTCTCTTGGTGGAAATTTGTCGAGATTTATTATATTATGTAGATATAAAGAATTCGTATTACATAATTAACTTCCTCGGGTGAAGCAGTATTGATCATGAGGTCCAACTATTTTTAATAATACATTAATCTTTATCAAGATTATTGTATTATGAAAAATTTAATAGTACATTCATCTTAGCCCAATTATTTTTAATACGAATAGAACAATATTTCAATAAGACTGCATGTTTTATCTGATTTGAGTTACGAAGTTCTTTGAATCTTTTTTAATTGACGAGATTGTTATTCTAAGAACTATTTAGTAAGTTTATATTAAACTAGCCAAAGGCCAATGATTAGTCACAATTAACTAGAGATAGGGTATAAAGTGATAAACACAATGTAATGATTCCTACTCTTTTATTATCAGCTGTGGCGGATGTTGTGATAGTTGATGCACGTGTGCGATATAAAGACGTTGTTCTACTTCGGTGCAAAGCTTTGCTTAGACATTAGCTACAATGCTTAGATTATTTTGGAGATTCTATGATTAGGTATGAATACAAATCTTTACTCAAGAAATTAGAAGTATATTGTTGCCTCTATTGAGTTTTCTTTCCTGGATTTGTTCTTGAAAAGCTTTAAAATGATTAGTTGTGCTCTGTCTGTCTGATTTTTGTGCTTGAAAAACTTTAAAATGATTAGTCGAGCTCCTTAGAAAGTAGATTAGCTTAGGCCTTCAAGTGACTCCAAAACTGAACCTGATAAGAGATGTTGATGCTAAAGACCATAAAATTGTTAAACATTTCAAGGGAAACCGTAATGGTAACAGAGTACTTTTGTGGAAAATACGCTAACTCATAAAAAAACAAATCACCCTATTCAAAGATTTTTTGAGGAAATTTTCAATTTCGAACATAAGTCTGATCAATTTTTCTGCACCTCGGGAAGTCGGGCTACGACACAGGCAAGGTATATTGCGTTGCTAGTACTGTCATCTGCATAACAATGCTAACGGTTGATTTGTAGTATTTTTTTTATTTATAGCTGCTAAGCTAGCCTTTGATCACTATATTACCTGATGATAAGTGATGATTTGTGTAAGAATGTTGTGCAGGTTAATCTAGAAATACTGGCTCTCAGGGACAGCTGTTGAAATACACCGTTTTGTGCTTAGCGACAGATTCCCACTTAAGGGTGGTAGCTAGCCATTTTGAAGCGCTCGTACCGAAGTGTGCTTAGCTGTTCTTAATCTATCACCTAAGATAAGCAACGTCCGCCGCGGTCAGGAGTTGGATGGGTGATCGCTAGCGACATTACACTACTGAGCGCTTTCGTGCTTCAAAGTGCACGTTAAGCCATTGGTACCGGTTGTTGTCTTACGCTGGTAGACGTTACGGCATAGTGGTAGCGCATTTTGCGAATGCCCACCTGGCTAGCGACACTCTCAAGTAGGAAATCTGTCACCAAGCACCTAACGGGGTGTTTCGGGAGCAGTCCTTAAGAGCCAGTACATAGATAGACTTAACAACATCGTCGACCATATCATCACTTACCATCAGGTGAGATAGCGGTCAAAGACTATATATAGCTTATCAGCTATAATAATCATGAAATCCCCTGCCACCATACTGCGGATTGCCATCTTGAGAAAACTACCGATACCGTAGGCTTAACGTGCCCTCAGCAGCACGGAAGCACTCAGTAGGTGGCTTTACTACTGACTATTAGTCACCCAGTCATTATAAACCTACAAGATAAACAGCGACAGCGATAACACCCTGGTGGACACCAGCACTGATGGGCATAGATCGGGACAAGTAACTCTGACCACAGTCATGCTATAATGACCAGAGTGTATGCTGGACAACCAGGAGTAATTTGTACCAGACCAAACACCTTGGTCTTGATCCCATATTCTATATATACTCGTAGCTATGATCCACCGATACGTTAGGTACAATAGATGAATGCCAGCTGATCTACCATCATGGAAAGCCATATTGAAGGCCAATAATCAGCACGATCCAGCCTCGTTCATTTGGGATAGTAGAGCCAAGGTACTCGTGTTTGTATCTCTGTGCTACTTTGCAATTTGCTATATTCAGTACTCAGTAACTCTCATTTCCGATAAGATGTTCGACATTCTTTCACGTATATCGTCGTATATCTGTTTTATATGCGATGCGGAAATAAACAACTAGGGTCTTAAATTATCTGGCGCCTCTTTATGATCCGTCTAAGGATTATTATTTACTCTCGTGTAAGTATTTTTATTCTTTTTAAGGAACCAGCCTCAGACTTAGTTTGTTTCGATAAGTATGCCCGAAGATGATTACATTAAATAGGGATACTTGACTTTAGCCACGTGCGAGATTTGGATTTCAGCCAGTAATTGTCTGTACAGGTCTAATAGACATTTATGTAACAAGTTAAGCTACCAATCAAAGATTTTGTGGAATGCTACTGAAGTGGAGGGAGATTTTCTCCACCATATAAAAGATAAATAACAGTTTTTTCCACGTGTTACTTTATTATAGTATAAATATATTTCCTAAAAAAATTACATGGAATAGATGTTGGATACTGTAGTTGTGAACTAGCGAGTTCTATCTCAGTTCCAGGCAGTTCAAATATATTAAGACTAGCCGAGTTAGCCTTACAATAATTAGTTAGTAAGTTTGTATTTTGGCATCACTGGGCGATGAGGTCGCCTCGCGACAAAGCCCATTAAAAATAAATTTATAAAAAAAGACAGAAGTTGTTGAAGTTCTGCCTTTGTAGATAAAAACTGTATTGCTATTCCGTGTATCCTTTAGTAACCTAGAAATGCTACAATAACAGGCTGATATCCCTTATCTGTCGAGTGCTAAGCTAAAATCTAAATTCAAATTCAAATTCAAAATCATTTATTCAATTTAGGCGTCTACGACGCTCTTATGAAGGTCAATTACAAATTTTAATATTAAAATATTCTACATTGTACTGCCACGTTCAGCAAAAAAAAATTATAGAGCCACTGCGAGAAGAACGGGCAAGAAACTCGGGGCCATTCTTTTAAAGATCTTTTAACAATGTGTTATATACAATATAATACGATTATTACAATATTTGTTCAAATTACGTAGGTGACAGGTGATAGCTTGGCAGAGGCGGAACTTTCCAAGCATCTTTGTCGTTTAAGTAATCACAAACTTTGTAGTATGATTTCTTAATCAAAATATTTTTCACATGCAACTTGAATTTTCCTTCTGTGAGCATTGTAATATGTTTTGGAATTTTATTATAAAACCGGACACAATTACCTAAAAAGGACCTTTTATTTGTCTTTGCTAGTCTAAAACCTGGTACATACTGCTATTTTATATTTATTCCTAGTGTTGTAATCGTGGTTGTCACTATTTAATTTAAATTTACTCAAATTTTTCCGAACATACATAATGTTTTCAAATATATACAGACTCGGTAAAGTTAATATATCAATTTCTTTAAAAAGATCCCTTAGAGATTCCATAGGATCCATTTCATATATGGCTCGAATTGCACGCTTTTGTAAGATAAAGATTGTTTCCATCTCAGCAGCAGCTCCCCACAGCAATACACCATACGACATAATACTGTGGAAGTACGCGAAATAAACTAGCCGTGCAGTAGCTACGTCTGTTAACTGTCTTATCTTACAAACTGCATATGCAGCAGAACTAAGTCTTCCGGCTAGATCATGTATATGTGGATCCCACTGTAAAGTTGAGTCCACTTTGATTCCCAGAAAGACTGTCGCTTTGTCAATAGAGAGTTTATCTAAGCCAAGCTTAATGTTTGGTTCAACATAAGGAACATTTGGTAAAGAAAACTTTAAACATTTGGTCTTTTTTGAATTTAAGAGAAGATTATTAGCGGCGAACCATTCAGAGATCATAGATAACACATTATTTACATGAATGAGTTCACTATCTTTCCTATCTACTTTAAAAATCAGAGAGGTATCATCGGCGAATGAAACAATATCGCAGAAATCTTTGACCATGCAAGGCAGATCATTAATATTCGGATATCACTGGTTAAAGTGAAAATTAATAATGGTCTGTGCTTTGGTGTCCTGAAATTACCTCCGTATTACAATACCTTAGAACTTGATTTGGAACTAAATATAAGCCAGTCCTCATACAGGAATCGTATAATGTTTACATTTTTTGCTTCATCGTAAAAAGTAAAAAGTACATACGTCACACTTGGCATATCTTACGTATAATTAATTGAACACATAATTGAAATCACACATGTACAAATAATTGAAACTAGGTAATTGTCGGTCAGACTTCCCCTAAAGATCTCTCACTGTATGTACAAAATAATGATTTTATGGTGTTAGTACGGAATCCTCGGCGTGTGAGCAAAACTAGAGCTTGTCTAGTTTGTTTATTTGTATAAAAGAGGATTAGGATTTTCCCTTGTCAATGAATGGTTGTCAATGAACAGTGAATTTGTTCAATTTGGGATAAAGTCGAAAAAAAGATGCTTGTGGCTATATATATTTTAAGAAATAACTTGAAATTTTCAGGTATTTTTCAAGATTTTAATGTTCATTTACCGTCATTGAAAATCGGCACATTGGAAATTGGTGCTGGAAATCAATAACATTTAGCACTCTCTATGCCCATCGAGATACAAATAATCACATTATTGTTCATCAATTCAGTAACTGACCAGTGTTTCTTTTACTTATACTAAATATCACTCTTTCCCGAAGTTTTAATATTAGGTAAGTATGCAAACAGTCAGCAACTAAAATATGTAATAAAGCTATATTTATGTCATATTTGAAGCAATGATGGCCGAGCGGTAACAGCTAAAGACTACCTTGCCGCAGGTCCATGGTTCGATATCCACCGCTAGCTTGAGCTTCATCGCTTGGTGGAAGGGCATTTTTCGAATGCCCGCCTGGCTAGCTGGGTGGTAGCTCAGGTCAAATGGAAAATCTGCAATCAGCATCCAACAGTGTGTTCCAGCAGCTGTTCTTGAAATCCAGTAAAATTAGATGCACTTGAGACTCAACAACTGTACGTCTTAGTGTGACGGGACAATTTTGCACTTGTGCCAAAATACGTCTGTTATAGGCAGAGGCTAGTCCACTTAACACCAGGTTGGCCTCGCGCTTGTTCAGTCACAATATGTTAAAAAATATATAGATTTTAGTCTCCAAATATTGAACAAGTCTTTAATTTGAGACAATGCAAAGAACGCGTGTGTAGCTTTGGGTACAGTGGAACAATGGCTTTACTTTGCGGATCATGGGAGCTTTCATTTGTTGGTCATTTAGTGATCATTTAGTTAAGAGTGATCGAATAGAATACCTACAGAAAAGATTTAGTTATGAGATGTTTATAAACACGTGCCTCATAAATCATTACTATACAACCCAAGTCAGAAACGAAATGTCACTGACATGATCGTTACAAAATCTATACATAGGTCTTCGTAAGTATTTTTTTGGCAGGCAAGCTTGGCTTTAACCACAGTCCCATCAGCTGGCAGGTGATTTTGTGGGTGACTAGGATACTTCTAGAAACTAGATTGGAGAGAACATGTAGACAACGTTCAGTGTAAAAATGTACGCCCCTCTACTAAACGTTTTTTTGCAGTGATGGCTCAGTGGCATTGGCTATAAACTGCCGCGCAGCAGGTCCATGTTTCGAATACCGCCGCGGACTTGAGCTTCACTGCATGGTGGAAGGGCATTTTGCGAATTTCCGCCTGGCTAGCGACCACAAGATAACGCGCGCAGTGAAATTCATCACTTGTGACAAAATGCATCTGTTATAGGCTAGTTTAGTCCGCTTAACATTAGGTGGGCCTCGAGCTTGTAATGTCACAAGAATATACAAAAAAAATATGATGACTATTTAAATGTGTGTGTGTGCGTGGATTGATTTTCCTGGAACTCAGACATGCCCGTCGCACTTCCACACACACCACGATGACTAAAGAACTAATGATATTGTTGAGGTAACATGTACGTTAAAAAGTAAAAACAATGGAGGGCGGTGCATTTTTTAGAGTGAAAAATTTATGTTTCAATGCTTTTTTACTTAAGTATCTAGGTAGATAAGCGTGCAAAATTACACCTTTGGGAAGCCGTAAAGGGATTCAAAAGTACGACCGCTTGATTGTCATTCGTCACTCTCTGCAACTAGGCACATTGACATTTTCAATACTTTCAATGGATTTTTGTATCTCAAAAAGTGTAAGTCCTTATAGAGTTTGCTCATGCTCAGCTTAAGACTACATAATATATTCTATAATTATATAGTAGAAAGTACAACGTTAACTGCTTTTTTGATAGCTGTCACATGAAAGAAACAAACGATATTTTAGCATACATGTTAGGAGAAAACTTTCCTTGAGGCACCCACTCCACTCACCTATATAAGCAGTGCACACCGGTGACCTCCTCCGATACACATTTCAAACTCCCCCGTCACCGACCACGGCAGGTATTGGACGACCCGGATGACCCCACCGCAGCCCATCGTTGACAGCTTTAGCGTCATCCGCAAGTCATCCAGGTAACATCCCCAGGTGTGAGGTAATCAGAGGTTATACTAGGCAAAAATAAATTCCCGATTAGTGCCTCTCCAAATAGTCATAGAGTAATTTTCCGAAGGGCCCATTCTCAACGGTGCAACACTGCAGTTGCACCGGGGCAATTTTTTCCGACTCCCCTAATGTCTCTCGGCAGCCACTCAAGCCGAGTTACTAACCACAGTACAGCCTTGAGCTTGCTGTACTCCTTCTTTAGTAGCGGTACGTTTTCGGCGACCGCAGGAGACGAAGGTAGAACGATACAGTCGTGTCTCATATTTTGTTAAATATGACATAGTTCATTTTGTGATATAATCCGATTTTTAAAATGTTTTATTAAAGTTTTCCAAAAATATCAAGCGCTCTTCGCGTAGTATGCTTAGCTGAAGTTAAGGAACGTCCGCCGCGGTCATGAGTTGGATGGGTAACCGCTAGTGACATTATTAATGTGCGCTTCTGTGCTTCGTAGGGCACGTTAAGCCTTTAATCTCGCTTGTTGTTTTAGGATGGCAGCCGTTATAGAATAGCGGTAGGGGATTTTACGAATGCCCCTCTGGCTAGCTATTACCCTAAAGTAGAAAATCTGTCACCAAGCACCTGAAGGTTAGCCTGAACAACATCTCCAAACAAAAATTAATAAAATATACTAGGTATTATTAGCGTCCCTTATAACTGTGTTATCCCTAAATATGTAAGAATTTTCCGCATAGTAATATAATTGTTTGATTAATATCTCCGTTAACTTAAAAAATGCCACAGACTATGGAGTCTGTAGAAAGGTATAACATCAGACAACAGATTTTTTCATCACAAATACATCAAGTAAACTTAAATACCATTAATATCTTAGAAAAACTCCAAAGTCTCGAGCATTGCCGCAAATTCGCTTGTTTATCGGTTTTTAACGGATACATTTCGAGGAGCCACAGAACTGCCGTGATTCCGCCATCCCCATTCTATAACCGGACATCCAGGGATACACGGAAGCGCCACCGCTATATGGTAGATATTCCATTTACCCGAACAAAGCGATTTGCGTCTTCGTTCATCATGCGAACACCCTGCCTGAGTCTGTGTTTCCGGTTAAGTACTATATTGGGGTCTTCAAAACGCGAATGAATAGATACCTTCTGTGTAAGCGCGCTCCATCATTGACCGCATCATCACTTAACATCAGGCGAGATAGTGGTCAAGTGCTATCCAGTTCAGTATAAAAAAAAAACCAATAAAAATATCGTGCAACTGGATTTTACTTTCACTGCTTAATATTATATTTCAAAATTTAATAAACAAAAATTAATTTGGACGGGTTATTTTTAATTCGCCACAAATGTGATTCTAAACCATAGAAAATATAATAATACTTCACAACGACAGAAGAATATGGCCAAATATTTTGAGCTATCGCAAACTTATCACATAGAATATTTTCGTAGAAACTGCAGAACATTTGTGTCAGATCATATAACGCGAAAGCCCTCCCTGTATCTGGTGCGCGAACTAAGCCATTCGGCATGGTGGACGTCGAAATCGCCAAGTATCACGATCTCTGCGGAGAGGATCTGCTCTAGCACGGAATCTATAGCCATCTGTATGTGCTCCACCAATTCATCTATTTCGGCCGTTACTATGCGACATATAAAGCACGCTTAGTTTCGCGGATGGTCATCGCAATCCACGCGCTGATAGATATAAGATAGACCCCATCTTTTAAGGTAGCTGCGTCGACGAGCATAGATATCCTCGCTGATGGGAAGACATGCCCTCGTATGTGTACCTGCGGTAAAAAGGAATGTTGCAGTTTGTATCTCTGGTAAGTGCGGAATTGAGAAATCTGTTGGGAAGCATATACAGGGTTATTGGTAAACAACCTCTTAGGGTTGACTTCTGCTAGTCCTAAGAAACATTTTGATATGTTTTGATTTTTATTTTGAAAAAACATTTCTGCTTTTTTTTGTGTTTTAATGTCTACTCCAAGACAACGGGGGCCACTGGCCACGCAGCAACAATGGCATAGTAGAAAGAGTGAGTAGACCTACACTTTCTACTATGACAATAGACAGCGCCGTGCTCCCTTTGAATAGAGTTTTGACCATTTACATCGAGCAAAGTAATAAAAAATATGAAATAATACATTACAGGCACAAGAGACTTTTGACATCAGGTGGTCCTCATACTTATTCCGACAATAACAAATAAAAAAACACAAAAAAATATTCAAATTAAAAAAAAAAAAACTCAAAATGTTTGTTAGGACTAGCAGAGTCAACCCTAAGAGGTTGTTAGCATTTTACCAATAACCCTGTATATGTTTCTATCAACGACAGGTTAACGGTCTCCAGGTGGTAATGGACAGATCAGGTTAGAACGTACACCCTGTATGTTACAAACGTTCACGGCTAATGTGGTTTAGTTTGACTTAAGCCACCGGCCTCGTTTGCCCTTAGCAGCAGAAGAATTGCGAGGTAGGTGTGATTAGGTATGTATCAAATAAGTCGCATCGCAGTCGCAAAGATTCTAAAATAGGAAAATTATTGTCCACATATTAACCTTTCACAATTTAATTCCTGGAGTATGGTTAATATGTGTCAACTTTTCATTAAACAAGTAATTTTTTTTTTTTATGTATTTGTGATTGTTTCGTCACGCGAAGCCCATTTGATGTTACGCGAATTAACTCCTGCCTGTAACAGACACATTTCGTTTTGTGACGAATTGCACTGCGCCCGTCACACTTACACATACAGTTGGTAAGTCTCATGTGACTGTAATTTTTCTGGCTTAGAAGGACTGCTGCCGGAACACACTGTTAAGTGCTTGATTTTCTACTTGAGGGTAGTAGCTTGGCAGGCGTTCATTCGCAATATGCCCTTTCACCATGCGGTGAAGCTCGAGCTGGCTGTGGGGATCGAACCAGGGACCTGCGACACGGCAGTCCATTGCTATAACCACTCGGCCACTTGGCAGGTTAGTACTTAACTAAAATAAAGTGATATATCTATTAGTCTTACTTTTAATCGTCTCGTCAAGATGTTATGTTTTATTTTTGTGATTGTTACGTTAGCCTTTGACCACAATCTCACCTCATGGTAAATGATGATGTATTCGAAAAAGTTACAAGCTACAGGCACTAGAAGCTCCACCTCAAATTTTATATTTTTTACAAAAACGTAAGGTTATAAAATTTTCATTACTAATATTGCTGATTTGGTCATTTGTAGTCAATAAATATACCCCTTTAGCTACAAGGGTATCAGAAATTAGTGGATTATTTACACTTTTGTTTTAAAAAATAAAATAAAAATAATGGAACCGACTCCTAGACCCAAAACTGTGTTAATAGGTACTTTTGAACTATTATGGTAGCATGGTAGTTCTGAGGTAACAAACATAAAAAAAACCAGATAAGTTGAGAACCTCCAAAAAAAGAGGTACTAACTATTCAGTTCCGTTTTTTTTTTTACATCAGAACTTTTGAGTGGGTTAACCGATGTTGATAACTCTTTTTTAATTTAAAGCTGATGCCTAAGCCTAATCCTAATGGGACCTAACGACAAAGTTAGGTCCCATTTAAATTTCATCAACATCGGTCAAGCCCTTTTTCAGTTACACTCCAATAAATGTAAAATATTTTCTTATCTTGATGATATAGTTGACAGTGAATGACAATCGATCCCATAAGTAGCAAGGGTCACTAAAAAGAGTGGTTTTTTTTAACCAAATATGGAACCAACTTCAACACTCAGAAGTGTGAAACAACTTGTTGAAGTCGGTGCCATCATAGTTCAAAAGGATCTATTATCACAATATTGCGTGCATGGTATCGACTTAGACAAGTTTTTAATTTTTGTTACTTAATTTGGTTTGGGTTTTGATGGGAATATTTTGTGGGTTTTGTTGCAAGAAATATTCAGTGGGATCTATTTTAAGGTACTACTTTGTAAGCACCAATACAGGGTTATTGGTAAAATGCTAACAACCTCTTAGGGTTGACTTCTGCTAGTCCTAAAAAATATTTTAATATAGTTTTTTTTGTTCTGTTTTTGTTTTTTTTTGAACACGTTTAAATATATTTTTTTGTGTTTTAATGCTTAGTCCGAGCTAAGAGCGCCCGCCGCGGCAAAACTGGACCGCGCCGGGCTCCCTTTAAATAGAGTTTTGAATTTTTACATCGAGCAAAGTATTAAAAAGATGTAATAATAAATTACAGGCACAATAAACTTTTTACAGGTTTTTCAGGTGGTCCTCGTACTTATCCCGTAAAAAAATATATAAATAAAAAAGTAATCTCAAAATGTATGTAAGGACTAGCAGAAGTCAACCCGAAGAGGTTGTCAGCAAATGCTTTCCAATAACCGTGTATATTTACATCACCTAGCTTCTGCTATGTCTTACAATTGATAACGTTTACTCTGACTTTGATCCAATTAAAATTCGGACATTTCTAAGCTGATAGGGCAAATGTCCTTGGAAATAACCTTTCCATTAGCTAAACCAAGTTTCTGATAAAAAATGTGACATTAACCTCCATGATAATATCTGAACCTGCGGCGGAAATTTCATATCTTTCTTCATACTAGTAGTCACAGGCAAGTTTATTCTGATATAACTCAAATCGGGTTCAATGTCGTTCATTGCTATTTTTCTTAGGGTTTATCGTTCACATGTAATAATATCTTGGAGTATCAGTTATTGCTGGTTGATGACTTTACTTTTTGGGGTCATTGACTTCACTTACGTATTTCTTCAATAAGATATAGCTCTTCTCGCCTGCGCGGGTTATACAGAGGTTGAATTCAGGTTTATTTTTGAAGTGCTACTTTTCCACGTTCACTTTATGACTAGTGGTGACTGGAATATTTTCACTCCTTAGAAGTGATTATAGGAGTGCTATGGTGTCATTGGGAGGTCGGTTAAAACATGCAATAGTACATTATGATACAAGTGTTTAGGTAACGTTGGTGATTACCGCTGAGGCGCCATTGAGGTCTTAAGTCTTAAGAAAGTCGAGAACGGTAATCACCAATACATACGTGTATCATACGACGTTTTTCAACACACTTGTGAAGAAAATAATACTAAAAAAACCTTTAATTTCGATAGTGAAAACGAAGTGTGAAAAATTTTTCGCAATAGCGGGAAAAAAATATCAGTTTTCCCATGCGCGCGCATGGCGATCGGCCATAGACGTTTCTTTTTTTGGCTTTACGCGGATAGCGTTTTAGCCACTTACAAAATGGGAAATTTAAAATGTTCTTTATTACAGAGAAAATAAAACTTATATTTGAGTAAAAGTTTTATTTATTAAACACGTACTAGTTGAAATTAACTATTTCAATACGAAATTGTATGAAGTGAGCTAACAATTTTGGTACATTTATTTATTTGTACTATTGAACACGCACTTTTTTGTATAGGTAGTAAATTTTTTAAACCAAGATAATATTCAAAAAATCTATAATTCACTTGTGGATAAGAGCCACTTTATGAGTAAGTGTGTTGAAAAGCTATATATACCACTGGTAGGCAAATTTGGTAGTAAAGCATTTTCTTTTATTAATTTATCAATTAAAGCATTCGTTAAGTATGGCCCGGTTGTAGGACATTTTGAATATCCCTGCTTAGCTAGCTACAATCCTTAAGAGGAAAATTTGTCACCAAACACCTAACAGTTCGTTCCGGCAGTTGGACTTGAGGTACCAAGGTACAACAGAAAGAAAGTAATTCCATGTTAGTCTGAACAACATCTTGGACTGCATCATCAGGTCAGGTAGTCCTCAAATACTTGCCTATCAACCATAAAGAAATATCCTACGCGGTTCTGTAATTCTTTTGTTTTGCAAATGTTTTGAATTTGAAGCGCTCGTAGCAAACTTTGCTTAGCCATTCTGAACCGATCAGCAAAGTTAAGCAACGTCCACCTCGGTCATGACTTGGATGGGTGACCGCTGGTGACATTACTACTGAGCGCTTCCGTGCTTCGGAGGGCACGTTAAGCCGTCGGTCCCGGTTGTTGTCTTAGGATGGCAGTCGTTATAGCATGGTGGTAGGGCATTTTGTGAATGCCCGCCTGGCTAGCTACCATCCTCAAGTGGAAACCCTGTCGCCAAGCACCTAACGGTGTGTTTCGGCAGCTATCCTTAAGAGCCAGTAATTCTAGGTTAGCCTGAACAACATCTTCGACCACATCATCACTTAACATAAGGTGAGATAGTGGTCAAAAGCTAACCTATCAAGCATAAAAAAGAAATGTACTATGAGCCAAGTGGTTAAGAGAACTCTGACCTGACAGCGATTAAATAGATGGTATATAGTTGTAAGTTATTCTCATTTAATGTTGTATGTGAATAACATATAGCCATATTCCTATTAAAGAGTAAGAGATTTTTCTTGTATTGTAACTGTACAATCTATGAATGGAATACCGCAGCCATATCTGAGATGGTTCAACTAAAATACCAGCTTAGTCTAGACTTGACTCGAGCAAAGAAGCTCATTGGTGACGATGCGTTGGTGGAGGCTACACTCCAAAGCCTCGAGCATAAGAACAAAGTTGCCAGTTGATCGGTATTTCTTCACATTCGTAGGTAGGTTAACCGTCGATTTTATTATTGGGTTGTGTCGGAACCACACGATGCCCAACTGATGTTAAGCGGTAAATGCTGCCTATAATAGATACTTTTCTTCATAAGTGATGATCAGCACTGCGTCCATCACCTTGAGAAAGTTGTTAAGTCTCATATGCCTGTAATATCAAAATTTCTTTCTAGCTCTCACGGGCAGCTGCTGGAACACACTGTTAGGTATCTGGCGAAAGATTTACTTGAGGGTGGTAGTTAGCCAGGCGAGCAGACGCATAATGTCCTTCCACCGTGCGTTGAAGATCAAGCCGGCGCGGTGGGGATAGAACCTTGGATCGGCGTCTCTATTTCCCGATACATAAAATCTGGGAGTCTTCACAAGTACAGACTGAATAGGTATATGCTAGGTATGTTCCACAGTCGATCACGTTGTCGCTTACCATCATGAAACTGTGCTCAAATGCTTGCTTATCAAATGTAAATAACAAGAAAGTAAAAATAGCACCAATAACACTATATATTATTTTGTCATCTATGTCAACACTTAATTACAATACTTCATTAAGGTTGAGTGTCTGATAAAGCAGTTAAAATAAATGAACTTATATTATTCTTTACACAGTTATTACCCCTGCAGCGCAAGTACCGAACTTACCGATCGCTAAATTTGACATTACAATCGTCTAAATTCGATAAAACGATGTTTGCAAACATCGATATAATCCGTTTTATCGAATTTAGACGATTGTAATGTCAAATTTAGCGATCGGTAAGTTCGGTACTTGCGCTGCTGATCCCTTAGTATTAAGCGAACTAAGTATTAGGCGAGTTATATATTTTCTCTTATGAACACTTCTGCATTTGTTCATTATTTTTATAAGTTATGCCCACCTCCATTTTAATATCTAAAAAACAATACAGTAATAGTATATTATGATACAAGTGAGCTACGTTGCTCACTATACACGAGGCTGCGGGTTGCTGCCCGAGCCGTAGGCGAGGGCGTAAATCAGTCGAGTTTACTTATAATGAGCAAGTTGCTCACGAGATTCATACGCAATTTTTCAACACCCTTGCGAGGAAAAAAAAAATTTATTGCACAAATGCGATACAAACAACATACGAAAGTTATGGAAAATAGCGCGTAAGTTTTTTTTTTGCGCGAGGCAAATGTATTCTGCTTGATAACATATACTTAGCCTTACAACCTACTACAAAATTATATTTTTTCTCGCTCTGTTTACTCGTATATAGTTTGCTGTTAGGCACTAACTTAACTTTGTAGGGATAATTCTATTACGCACTAGTGTGTACACTAATATCATACATTATGCACGGGGGTATTATACTTTGGTTTATGGCCCTAAGAACGATATGATAAAGCTCACTTTACGAGCAAGGGTGCTGAAAAGTTATTAGTTAACTGTTAACACATCTTCTTGAGGATTGAGGTGGCGCCACCGTCACATAACAAAGTAACTACGCTATTTCTGTGTTTTAAAAATTATAGAAAACGCCTAATATATATAAAAATGGCAAACAAATGTTTATAATAGTGCAATAAGTGTGTGATATCGTTTGTGACTTCATAAAGTAAGTGATAATTGAAATACGACGAATTAAAATATTTTGGAACACTGAGAATGATGCTGCATATTATGGTACAAATACATAAAGAATTTCACGAAAACACTCAGTACACTACTTTAAACAACTCCATCCACTGAAAAAACCACGCAGTAAGTAATTATTCCACAATATTAACTTTTCAAGTTCTCAACTCAACTGTCAGATTTTAACTGAAAACATACCACAACAAAGTTTGTTTACATCGGTGGGTGACTAATCACACATTTCAAACACAAACTGCTATTGTGTAGTTGCCAGTAAGAAAAAAAAAACAACAGAGTTAAGAATAATCGAGATAAATAATCGACTAAAATATCACGATATAGGTAACGTCTAGTACGAATCTCAAGAGACTACATTTCTTTCTGTATATATAAAATTATTTCGCAAGATGAATTTCTTCGACAACATCACATTTAGACGCAAGCGCAGTAACTCAGACTGTAACAAAACTGATGTAAGTGAAGTTTCGTCAGAAATCCTAGATGGCACTACTAGTAGCTTGCCAGATATTTCTAACGATGAAACTGAGCTATCAAAACAACTGCAAGAACGCATAGAAATGTTAGAATTAGAAGTAAAAAGTGCCCACCAAGAAATTGAGATATTATTATTAGAAAATAAAGACTTAAAATGCAGTAATGAGGAATTATTAAAGAAAAATGAATTGTACAAAAAAGTTACCCATAGTCCAAGCAAAGTAAGAACTACAACACCAAAGAAAAAGAAACAACACACGATATCATATAACAAACAAACACAATCAGAACCAGCTCAAATGAATGATCAGACTACAATAATCAAATCAACACAACATACACAAACTGAACTAAGACTAATACCTGAAGATAAACATATACAACAGACATTTGAATCCATACAAGGAAACCTTAAATATACATTGGAAAGAATAGAACCTCAAAATGTAAACGATAAACGAGTGTGTATTTTAAGTACGGACAAAAAAAGCAAGATATTATCAGTTGCAGAAAATAATGTACCCGCAAATAAAAAATACCAAATATGTCATTATCTTACACCCAACGTTGACTCAAAACAGATGCTTAAAGGACTTGGCACCAAAATATCACATTTAACTAAAAATGATTACTGTTTAATAATTATAGGCGAGGAAGATTTTGTAGCCCCTAGAGACCATTTTTCCATAGCGCGTCAAATCCAAGAAATACTTCATAAAGTGGAACATACGAATATCGTAATATGCCTCCCTAAACTTAAACATTGCTACTCAATTAATCATGAAATGAATACATACAACTGGAGTATAAATAACTTTAACAACATTATTTGTCTAGAGCTGCAATCACTTAAACATGTATTCATCTTCAACCCAAACAAAGACGTGAAATATAACTCAAGCATGATCTATAAGATATCGGGCACACTGAATAATAAGGGAATGCGCGCCGTTATCCAAGGAATGTACAAATTAATTGAAGATATAGAGACACAATATATACACAACAGTAACCAAATATACACGCAAGAAGAAAAAGAGATAAATACACAGTTTTTTCGTTAGCAAATATCTCCATGTAATGCACCAAAATATAGCAGGACTCATAAATAAATCTGATCAACTATTAGTATCTCTAAATGAATTAGAAAAAAAGAACTTACCTGTAGACGTCTTATGTATATCGGAACATTTTATTATGTCAGGCTACGAACAATATTTGCATGTACCAAATTACTCATTAGCATCTAGTTTCTGTCGGACAAATACAAAGAGAGGGGGATCTTGCATTTTGCTAAGAAACGGACTTAAATGGAAAGAGCTGGATGAAATACGTAATTTTTCGGTGTCGGGAGTGATAGAATGTTGTGCAATTGAATTGTTAGATTACAAAATAACGATATTGTGTGTATACAGAGTACCAAAATTCAAGAATTTAAATTTATTTTTCAGTAAACTTGAATTGATTATGCAATGTTTACAAAAGAAAAAGTATGAACACACTGTAATTGCCGGTGATTTTAATATTGACACGCTAAAATGTAACAATCTCACATTAGATTTTGAATGTCTTTTATTAAACTATAATTATACATTAGCACTGAAACAACCAACTAGATTAGAAAGCCAAACATGTATTGATAATTTCGCACATACTTTTAAAAAAAAACTTAAGACGGAAGTGTTAGAATTAGCATTGTCAGATCACACTGCACAAATTATACGATGTCCGATTAAAAAAATTTGTCTCCTTAAATATTGGCGTAAAATAAAAAGAGATTACAGTCCCGAAAATATAACAAAATTTAAAGAATACATTAAAAAATTGTCTTTCTCAGAAATTTACAATACATCAGACCCGAACATGGCATATAGAGCATTTATGAGTACATTTATGTTAATATATGACCTCTGCTTTCCTTATAAGACTATAACCATAAAAGTACAAAAAAACGTGAAGTGGTTGTCCCGGGGAATTAAAACCTGTAGTAAAAATAAACGACATCTTCTAAATATCTCTAGAACTAAACCGACAACAGCCAACAAAATAAAATATAAAGAATATTCTAAGCGTTTCAAAAAAATTATAAAACTGACTCAAAAAGCCCAGAATAATAACAAAATTAAGACATCTGACAATACCTCAAAAGCAACCTGGCAAATAATAAATAACATGCGAAATAATATACCTAAGTCTCAAATAACAAACATAAAAATGAATGACAAAAATATTACAAATCCCAATGATATAGCAAATGCATTTAACAATTACTTCATAGATAAAATATCACCGATACCAAGTTCGGGAGAAAGGGTAACGCGACATATAACCAAACGCAACAACTCAATGTTTTTGGCACCATCTATACCTTATGACATATATAAAATAATAAATAACTTAAAAAATACCAATAGTGTGGGATATGATGGAGTAGCTACAAAAATTATTAAATCTGCTAATATTGCTATTTGTAGCCACCTAAGCCACATACTAAATCTTTGCATTAGCACAGGAACGTTTCCGGAAGAACTAAAAAAGAGTGTTGTTATACCATTGTTTAAAAAGGAAAACAGGGAACTTATGGAATACTACAGACCGATAGCCTTAATACCAATAATTTCAAAAATCTTTGAAAAGTATTTATATCAAAAGCTTAATTACTATTTCGAAAAACATAATATTCTTTGTGATGAGCAAAAAGGGTTTAGACAGAACAAGACAATAAATTTGGCCATCCATGACTTTCTCAATAAAGTAATGACAAATGTAGACAAAAACAATGCAGTATGCTCCATCTATTGCGATATGACTCAAGCTTTCGACTACGTGAACCATGACATTCTTTTTAACAAATTAGAAGCATATGGCGTAAGGGGTAACGTGTTGGATTTAATTACATCATATTTAACAAATAGGAAGCAAGTAACCAAAATTAATAAGATTAACCTAAAGACTAAAACTGAAGAAGTTTACACATCCACGGAACGTATAGTAGAGTTTGGAGTGCCACAGGGAAGCGTAATAGGACCACTCCTCTTTATTATTTATATAAATGATTTACCCAGAGTATCAAAACACCCATTTTCTCTTTTTGCAGATGACAGTACAGTTACAATCTCATGTGACAATAGACTAATTTATGAAACTGACATTAATAATACTTTAAATTCAATAATAATGTGGCTCAATAACAATAATTTAAAAATTAATAGCAATAAAACAAATATAATGCAATTTTCTCAACGATTTAATTATATCCCTGACATCAATATAACATATCAAGACATTAAGATAAATGAAGTAGACACGGCAAAGTTTCTTGGTCTAACAATTGATAAAAAATTAGACTGGAAAGCCCACACAACTGACCTAAGCAAAAAATTGAGTAGTTCTGCTTACGCGCTCCACAAACTCAGTTACATAGTTGGGAAAGAAGTTCTCAAAACGGCGTATCATGGCCTTGTAGCTTCTATACTAAGATATGGCTTACTATTTTGGGGGAACTCAACCAACGTCAACCTAGTTTTCAAAGCACAAAAACGATGTATTCGATCTATGTTTGGCCTAAAAGTAACTGACAGTTGTAAATCAAAATTTATTGAGAATAATATTTTAACACTTCCGTCACTATATATCTTAGAAGTATCACTATTTGTTAAAACTAATCCGCAACTATTCACACAACAATCAGACACAGTTCAACGAAACCGACGCTACCAAAATAAACATAAACTTAATCTGCATCCAGCCAAGAAAAAGCTAATGCGCAATAGCATCTTTTGCATGGGTCCTGTTATCTACAACAGGCTACCGCGATGTCTCAGAGATCTGAACTCTAAAAGTTTCAAAGTCAATATAAGAAATATATTAGTAAAAAAATGCTATTACAGCGTAAGCGAATTTTTAACTGACAATGTATTTCTTATTGCTACTGATACCTTGACATGACATTATTAATGTACCTATATAACCTTTCAACATTTTTGTAACAGCAATCAATTTTAATGTTATTTCTAATGTGATTATTATTATTATTGTAATGACGGCCATCTCAACACATTTGTACGCCTAAAACAGGCAAAACATGTTGACACAGACCTAGTTTAAGACCACATGCATGTATATATATTGTATGACATCACATGTTTTTGCAAATAAAAGTATCTTATCTTATCTTATCTTATCTCACATTCCACCATATTTGGCATGCATAAGAATAGGTCGAAGCATTGTTCATAAACTAGATTATATACTTACTTATATATGCTACCAGCAGTCATACAAGGTATCTACATGAATTACATTTTAAACTTGTTCTTAATTTTACAATAATTAACTAGATATCACATAAATCAATCGTCACTCATAAAATATTAACAAAACAAATCTTAACACAAAGATCTACCCACATTAATTTAATAACATTCATTCCATTTACTTAAATGTCATATTAATCAAATGTCAAATTTTTAGCGTCAACCATCATGAAATTTCCAGTATTGCCAACGTCTTGTCTAAAATAAATTACAATAATATAATACTAATACGAACTAAAAAGTTTAAACAATAAACAGCCTGACATGACATGGATCCCGTACATGATTATAATTATTCCTCTCGTAAATTTGTTATTGTGTAATATAATCCGCAAAGAATGCGATAGTGTTAAAATAAATACGTTAAAAATATTTTATAACGTACTATATAAGTTTTTAGAGCATATAAAGTTTATTTTGTTTGAGAAAATTTTATATTATATAATTATATGCCAAGTCAGTAACCCCAAAGCACCCAAAATATCGCGAATTATTTTCCGGAAAACGGTATTATATTATAAGAAATAAAGTCGCCGCTTCTCCCAAATTATGTTGTCAATATCATAATAAATAAGAAAATGATATCTTACAATGGCAACCAAGAGAGAAGTTATATTAACTTAACTTTCACACGAATTTTCCACGGAGTGTATTGTCGTAACAACCACGTTACACAGCGCGCTGATTTGAACCTTGCTGCAACGGAATTTCTGTTCGTTTATACCGACTCGAAACGAGCTCATTATTTTGGTCTTATTTTCTCTGCTGCGGGCCATTAACGCCAAAATATGGCGAAATCAAAACATAATATGTGATAATCGCGATATTATCACCACGCGGTCGATTGACTGCGTCTCTAGATCGTGATAGAAATACTTATATCCTACCTACGTCATATTATCTTGATGCAAGCAGAGTTCTTCGGATAATTGCGTACACAAATTTCAATGTTATGCCAGACGTGGCTCGCTCGGCAGTTTAGGTACAAAGCTACATGTCCCCAGACCTAGTTCAGCAGTGATGGTTAATATCACATTATTGGCCACTAGTGGGGAAGTATTCTTTTTCCAGATTTATTTTATCACTGAAACACCTTCGTGCTCGTTATTGTGTTATTTGGTCACGAGTTCATTTGACACCTGTGACAAAGTTTGGCGGTGAAATGGTTTCATGTGTAGTTTATACTATACAAATTCTGCTAGTGTCTAACAAAATAATTATTTTAGATGCGAAAGTTTGTGAGTGAGTGAAGGAGGGTGTGTGTGCTCTGGTTTATAATTCGAGATCAAAAATGTAAACAAAGGGGTTAACCGTGCAAAAAAAATAACTCAGTAATTGTACTAATTTTTGAAACGGATGAAGCATTTAACATAAAAAATATATTTTAAGCTATATTTGATTTCTGAAGTATTAACTAATAAAACACTTTTTATGTGAGTACATATTTACGCATATATTAAAGCCTGAAAAAAAATAGTGCAATAATTTCTTGTTTTTAATTACCACACTCTGCCGAGATCGTCGACATTTTCCAGCTGACGCCATTTTAGCTTATTCGTAATTCCTGATGAGCTTAAACCCTGCTCTTCAACAACGAAAATATTGACATCTCTTGTTAAGAATCGTCATCGCAAATTTTCGAGTGCTTTCGAAAAGTTGATGGTGATGAAGGCTTATAGCCAAATTTTTTTTTGCGTGGCCGAAGGACGAGCATTGGTCTTTAATGAAGTGTGCTAAAAACCACTGACGTGTTGGGGATATCGACAGAAGGATTGTCAACGAAAATAAGGGCAGCGATGAGTTTACTTCATCACCAAGATATTAAAAGAATTCACTTATCATGCTATACGGCAGATTGTCCAACGTTTTTTTTCAAGTCAACAAAACATTAGCAAAGATAATTAATACTTTTGTACCTACTTGCCAATATAAGAAAAAGTGTACCTAGCCAAGCACAAGTCACACAATGGAATCCGAAACGTCCACCGTAGAAAAAGGTTCCATTGGGGGGATTTGCCATAATCCCCACGCTTGGTAGGCGTCTTGAGAATCGCAATAGCCCAACGCCTCATGGGGTGCCGGGTTACAATGTCACCCCTGTTTCTTCCCGTGGCGTACGAGGCGACTAAGGTTAATATACAGGGTGGAAACTTTGAGCGGGGAAGTACCTTATCCGCTGTAGCTACTCGGAAATGGTCTTAGGAGACTATACATATTTTTTAATATAATTTTGATCCCCATTTACAGATTTAAAAAAAAAATACAATTAGCTAAAAAATAGCAATTTTACACAAAAACATTTTTTGATGCCAATCGATCCTGTTTCTAATACTGATCAAAATCTTCTATGGGACCAACCATCGTTGGAGTACTCAAAAAGTCACAAATTGAAAAAACTTTGCCCGTACATTTTGTATGAAAATATTACGCAAAAGCTTTTTGAGTGATGGTACACTAAAAAAGCTTTTGGATGGACAAAAAGATCTCAATCTTTTTGTTGACTGAATAAAAAGATAAGTTAAAAAACAATTCAAATTTCGAACTCAATAAAAAACAATCTTGAAAGTTTGTTGGGCCAGAAAAGCTCTGAGTGTGTTGAGAATTTTACACTATGTGCATAATTAGACAGATAAGAGAAAAATAATCTCCAATTTAGAACGTTTAGACTTAAATTTAAAATTATTGGAATACAAAATGCTTGGAATTGAACCCGCGGACGCGGGTTCAATTCCCGCCCGGGGCAAAACATTTTGTATTCCAATAATTTTATGTGCTTGTAATCATAATATATAGAAATACGTTTAGACTTGCTAGAAGCATATTACGTAAATAATCAAAATACACCATCAAGTTATGTTAGTTAGTAAAAAGAAGAAAATTAAAACCTTGCCTTCTTTTTGATAATGTGTGTAAAATTGTACGTGATCATTTGTCTTTTATTTTAGTTGTTGTTTTTCAGTTACACAAATTCTTTACAAAATGTAAGGGAAACGTTTTTTGCTATTTGTGACTTTTTGAGTACTCCAACGATGGTTGGTCCCATAGAAGATTTTGATCAGTATTAGAAACAGGATCGATTGGCATCAAAAAATGCTTCTCTGTAAAATGGCTATTTTCTAGCTAACTGTTTTTTTTTTTTTGAAAATCTGTGAATGGGGATCAAAATTCCGTTAAAAAATATGTATAGTCTCCTAAGGCCATTTCTGAGTAGCTACAACGGATAAGGTACTTCCCCTCACTGACCCGTTGAAAGTTTCCACCCTGTATATATTAGGTATGTTGGTGTAGAATTACTTCAATGTTATAAAAATATGTGAAACACTACAGATTACGTCACAACATTTTTGAAGAAAAAATATTGAATACCCCTGACTTGTCAGTTTGACAATGACATATATTGACATTTCTTTGTTTACATTTTTGATCTCGAATTAAAACCAGAGTATAGTAAGTAACTAAACGCTGAAACGGCTGAATCGATCTGGATGAAAGTTGAAATATAAGTAGATAGTTTTAGTCCTACAATAATACTCTGGATACTTATCAATCATAATATTAGGATGCACTTAAATTAAATACATAGTGGCAATACAATTGGCGGTCTTATCGCTAATGCAATCTCTTACAGACAATCTTTGGATGGACAGGACATATGCGAAAGAGTATAGACGGTGGTGTGCAAAAAGATAATGATGAAAAAGGTACATAAAAGAATACGAATACGAAAGAATACAGTTATAAATACATACATAAATAAATATTCTCATATATAGACAAATAATATATTATAATTAAGTACATACATATATTATAACGCACAGTTTCAGCAGTTTGCGGACAAGCTAGACAAGTAATAGTAAATCATTTTTTTAATTATGTCGAGGGTTTTTGCATGCCTTACGGTCAAAGGCAAAGCATTCCACAAACGAGTAGCTTGCACTGTGAATGATTTTTCTGAAAATTGTTCAGGAAGTAAGCAAAACTTTAGAATGAGGGTTTTGGTGGAGCGATTGGGTCTAGAAGAGGCATCAACTAAAAATTCAAAACGTTACGTTATTACTATCGTCGTCGTCAATGTCGCAAGATACGAGTATGATGGGATTGGATAGAACACACACGAGGTCCACCTCAAGCGATAACCTCTATAACAAATGCATTTAGTCACAAAAGGCGAACTACACTGCGCCCATAACCCTGAGACAAGTTATCAAGTTTCATGTGCATGTTATTCACTGGCTGTCGAGGACTTCTGCCGAAAAACACTTTTAGGAGCTTGGTGACGGATTTTATTCTTAGGATGGTATGGTAGAAAATTTGAAGAATGCCCATCCACCATGCGAAGAAGTTCACGGTGGCGGGGCGGCGGTAGGTTATCTACTTGGTTTCCGCCCGTATTTTATTAAGGTTATATATTCTCATATCACTGCACTATTAGCATTTTCGGAACTTTTCTCAGTTCACTGCGGTATTATTCTTTGTATGATATTACATCTGTGGTTTATTTCTTCTTGTCTTCCTATTGTTTCCCTTTGGTAAAATAACAATCTTGTACTACATCTAACCGACTCATGACTGCGGCGGACGATATTTTAGTTGATCAATTAATTACGACTATAAGCCAGCTAGGTTACGAGCACGTTATGTGCTAAGGACACAGGCAAGTGACCGCGTACCATCAGGCCACTTGCCAAATGTGGGCATCACTACTATACTGTTCTGTATAAGCAGGATTGTCTACTGCTGAACACAACATCCCCTATCAAGGGGGTACCAGATAGCAGTTTCCTAAAAGGTGCCCATCTTCGGGTATTTTTCCCATAGTCACCTCTTACGACAACCAAGGGATGAGATGGGGGATGACATTCCCACCATTCTACTAGGATATGGAACAGATATTTCTTTTGAATCCGGTAACTTTTAATGCCTAATCATGAGTAGACTTTGTATATTTTATTATGATTATCCGCGCGATATTTTCATCTTTAAATATTGCTTCGTTGAATTGTTATGCAAAGCAAACCTTCCATGAATTGTCCAATTACCCTTGCCTTTGTCTTGGTAACGAGCAAATGTACTTTGACCAGCGCCGTTCATTACTAAGTAGATGGCAAACAAATAATTTATAATGATGATAAGGGGACATCCTAGTTGTTAATGAGTTTATGTAGCCCAGCTGTGAGGGCACTTCGGTACACTGGGTTGTACTTTGCTGTTTGCGTATTGATACTGTTGATAATAAAAATTCCGATGTTGTTTATAATTAACTTAGGCCCTATTTCATCTATCTAGGGCTTTATAAACTACAATAATTTATGAAAATTTGGTATATGTGTAGAATATACTCTGGAGCAGGTGACAGTATACTTTTTATGTATTTCGATCTGATGAGTAGATTCAATATAATAACTTATTAGATTGACTAGTCGTCACGCACATAATTTTATGAGTACTAGCTACATCCCTATATGATTAAAAAAGTATCCAATGTCATTTTTTATGTTATTGTGATGGAACAAGCCCGAGGCCCACCTGATGTTAAGTGGACTAACCTCTGCCTATAACATATGCATTCGTCACAAGTCACGAATTGCACTGCGCCCGTCACCTTGAGTTGTTACCATACCATAGTTGTTAAGTCTCATATGCCTGTAATCTTACTGCCTCTCAAGGACTGCTGCCGAAACACACCGTTAGGTGCTTGGCGACAGATTTTCTACTTGAGGGTGGTAACTAGCCACGCGGGCATTCGCATAATGCCCTACCACCATGCTATAACGACTGCCATCCTAAGACAACAACCGGGACCGACGGCTTAACGTGCCCTCCGAAGCACGGAAGCGTTCAGTAGTAATGTCACCAGCGGTCACCCATCCAACTCATGACCGAGGCAGACGTTGCTTAGCTTTGCTGTTCGGTTCAGTATGGCTAAGCAGACTTAGCAAATGATTTGACGAGCAAAAAAAATGATTTTATAACTTGTTATAAAATTCAATACCATAACAAATTTTAAATACTGCAACATCATTGGGCGTCTATGGGGCCTTATCTATCATATTTTGTCCAGTACAGAGATTAAAGTTATCTTTGCATAGTATAATCGTAGATTGGTAAAATTAGCCTCCAAATTACTTACTTTTATAAAATATTTCTACTGGGGAGTACTAGGCTAGAATCTCCGCCCCCAAAATCTTTTCATGGGAGTCGTCTTACACTGCAATCCCCAAGACGCCTGTCAAGCATGGGAATTATTGCAACGCAACCTATGGGCGTAGAACTTTGTTGAACGGTGGACGATGACGTCATATTGGAAAATAATCCGCCATTTTACTGTTACGTAGTGGATTAACTGATAAGTTCGATTCACTTTAAAGTTGCTGCGTCTGGCAACGTAGCGGCCTTGTACGGTCAAATCATTTTTGCCTTTGTCTCTATGAACAATATGTTATACCAACCCCACATAAATTTAATAAGATCAAGAATATGATGACTATGGTAGGTACGATACATATTCTATTGAAAACATTTTCATTAGTGCATTACTCATTACCATTATCTTAATTACTAGTAGGTACTGCCATGACCAATATGAACATACAAAGTTACTACTTTATAGTGCTTATAAGTTAATTTATTCATACAATTTAATGGTCACCTTCGTAGATGTTTGAATGGTTCATAAGATAGTTGTTCTAACTTTCAATAAAGCAACTATACTTAGTAGTGAACAATATATATAAATTTAACAGTATTTTTTTGTCTAGAGCAGGATTGGAACCCACGTTCCCCAGCTTTACGAAGCGGGTGCTTTAACCACTCGGCCTTCGAGACTGACTGCACAGACACGAATTTTATGCTCTTATTGTATTACTTAAACTTAAGTTTTACAATATTTTAGTAAAAATTACTTAAAAATTTAAGTCAATTTAGTTTAACTTAAGTTGTACAATATTTTAGTAAAACTTTTTTTTTATTATTTATAAATCTACACTCCACAGACTCCAGGGTCCGTGACTTTTTCATTTATGTCATTTTTTATATAAAACAAGAAATAGGAAATAGGAAACATGCAACATTACAAGGGGAACAGTGTTAAAAGTTTTTTTTTCCGTTAATGTCATTAGCACTAACTTAATAAAATATTTGTATTTAGTATATTTGTAAAGGGCCTGTTTGATGGTAATCCTTTCCCAATAAATAACGGTTAAAATTATAAAATGAGAGCAAACAATTCGCACCTGCCGAGCCTCTTCCTTTGGCCGAACGGTGAATGGTAAATACGGAAAGGGGTGCTCTTAAAATTTTTCGATGTGATTTTCACTTAGCATGCAAAGTGCTTAGCATCGTATTTATTATTCAGATTTACATATACAAGTTGATTCAATCAATCGTTTTTTGCGAATAAATGTATGTAGGAAGATGATTTTGTGCAACTAAATTTACCACGGCATATAGTAGAATCTCTTATTTCTTTTTTTTTTTTGTGTCGGAACAATCTCGTAGCCCACCTGATGTTAAGCGGACTAACCTCTGCCTATTACAGATGCATTTCATCACAAAAAATTGTTCTTTTTAAATGACACAATAATTTAAAAACCTTCTCTTATCTACAACTCTGATATAAGCCAATACTTGGTCATCCCATCTTATGGATGCGGCTGGTGATAGTAATTCTGTACTCATATCTAACAGAAAAAAAACCACGATCATTATCAGTCATAGTTACGGAATTATACGGATTTACGCCAATAACACTACCTATCCCATTATTTTAGTATTAATGTATTTTTTCCTTTTTTGTTGATACTCTAGCACCCTAAGCAAATTCTGTCCAATGTTCACTAACACTATTTATTTTAAGGTAATGCTATATATAGGTAGGTAATTATATTTAGAAATTGCAGTACCAGGTGAGCAGAAACTCAAAGAGATAACTAAAAAGGGATTTTAATAAGATGTCAATTATATAGGTATAATCGTAATAATCTGGTGTAAAAGCGTTGAATACCTTGCTTGGGTAATTTTATTGGGACAGTGGCGTCATTTTTTTCTAAGCTACCTTCTACTCATGCTGTTAGTATTATATTGTAGTACTACATCAATAAACATATTAGAACGTGCCCGTTTTGCTCTAGGTAATATCAAAGTAGACAAAAAAGCGCCATCCGTACATGGTTGATATTCCCAGGACTCGACGAAGCGCTTCGCTTCCACTTTTCTCGTGCTTACTGCGAAAGAGTGGAACTCCTTACCGTTGTCAGTTTTTTTCCCGATGGATACAACATGAGTGTCTTCAAATCGAGAGTATGGGTAAAAGCTAGAGTTGCCGCGAATAGTTGTTATAGCGAATAGTCGAATACCGATTAATCGCCATTCACTTTGGCGAATAGTCGAATAACTCGACATTACTATTCGTCATAAATAAAGCACATTCAAAATATTTCTTACTTCTTCTAAGATTGTGAGAAAAGAAAACAATAAGGTTAAAGAAATCTGTTTCATGCTATATACATAACCACATATATGTAACGTAGTAATTTAATTTTTAATTTTAAAATGCTGGCAGCTCTTTTCTTTTACATATTTTACGGGGAATACCCCGTTTTGTATAACCCAGCGTTTATTATTGTAGGGGATTTCCCGCTCAATCAATACGCTTGTGTTTAGGGTAGGCGGTACGCATTTGTAATTGGATTTTCGACATCGGTTGACGATTTTAAATTTTTTCTTTCAACATATTACTTACTGGAGCGTCTATCTGAGCAAAAACGAGCAATTTTGGTGTATATTTCAGAATCAAGCAGCGTAAATTTTGAAAATTTTACCAGTGATCAATGGGAGGTTATAGAACATATATAAAGCTCTTAAAACCTTTCGAAGAGATAACAAAAATTACAAGTTCCACATGTGCACCTATATCAGATGTGATACCTAGCACTGTTTCATTAACCAGATACCTAATGAAAGATGCGCTGATTCAACAAACTGCACACGTTGATGGTTTTAGAAAGGCGTTAATAGAATATATGCAAGCCCGTTTTAACTTGGATGATCTATACTTTAGGAAGACATATTACTTGACGAAATTTTTACACCCCCGCTACAAGGACTTTTACAAAAATAGTTTTTTTGCACCACAATCTGTTAGATTTTAAATATTTATTAAAAACCTAACTAATTTAATTTCATGAATATGATAGGCACAGGCACATATTACAGATAATAATTAATACTGTGTATTGTTTTATTAAGGAAAATAATACAAATTGATTATTTTTAAGGCATTCGTTTATTTGTTCGTTAAAAGTTTATTTTAGGCGAGTATTTGCCGAATGCCGAATAATATAGCAATTATTCGTTATTCGGCGAATATAAAAAAAAATGTCGAGTAATGCCGAATACCGAATAATAGCGAGTATTCGCGGCAACTCTAGGTAAAACCAAACGAGCGTAAATTTGTGAGTCGTGAGTCGCGTATTTTCGGTCACGTAATTTTTGTTGCATATATGTGGGTGACTCATTTTGCGTCGTCGTGTGGCAAAACTGCACTTTTGTGTGACACCGAATCCAACAGAAATTACGCGACCGAAAATACGCGGCTCATAACTCACAAAATAACGTTCGTTTGGTTTCAACCTAAATAGGTTTCTTCTAGGTAAGCGTGCTTCATCTTAGATCACATCAATGCTTAACATCAGGCAAGGTGGAGTGACGCGAACTTATCATGAATAAAAATAAAAAAAATAATAAAAAAATCTGTCGAAGAATACGAAATTTGATTATCTAAATTATACCAATTAAGTTTTTAGAAAACTTACAGATTACAAATTGAAACTTCTATAATATTGCATTCTAATTCTTTATCTTCTAAATGGATTTCACACTTACTTAAAACTACCTACATTAATTGAAATCTCCAATAAACACTCGCAAAGAACTATTATTTCCTTTATAAATGAGAACTCCCACACATGGAACATCAACATGGAAGGAAAAATCCTTTTATCATCCAGCAATGAACCTAACGTGCTATCAGTACTGTCAAGCACACATCATTATCAAGTGGTAAAGGTCAAGCGGGTACCGGCGAGTGCACAAGTCAATACGCCCGTTATTGGCAAAACGAGCCAGTGGACGCAGTACGTAAGTTATCGATATGATTCAAACATAATACTATTAAAAGCAGGTATGTAACTTATTGCACATTACGACGGATAATAAAATCAAAACAATATAGATCAGTAGTTCATCTCAAACTGAGATATGGCACTGTACAGATTTGTATATATTTTGGCTTAAAAGTAACAAAAAGTTTGTTTAATCTGACATATAGGTACTTTGGAAATGTAGCATAAAAGCTTTCCTATTATATTATAAAACGATATTGAAAATGAACAAATTGATAATGAATAGATTCAGGCGTTACTTTGCGGAAATCCATATTTAATAATAACTAATATTTTTTTAAATATTTTAAGAAAACATCAAATTAATATTTTAATAAAACACTTAAAAAATACAAAAATATATCTAGTGACAATTCCGCCTAATTTTCCTGGTAACCCGACGTGACGTCACAACGCCACGCAGCCAAACCGGAAGAATTTTTTCTTCCTGGTAACCGAGCGCACGATCGATCTTTCTCGATCGTGCGCTCGAAGAGTCAAGACCTCCTGAGGATGCTTCGTGTAGAAGCGAAACGCGTCGAAAAAATTCTTCCTGTTTGGCTGCGTGGCGTTAGTGACGTCACGTCGGGTTACCAGGAAGAAAAAATTCTTCCAGTTTGGCTGCGTGGCGTTGTGACGTCACGTCGGGTTACCAGGAAAATTAGGCGGAATTGTCACTAGATATATTTTTGTATTTTTTAAGTGTTTTATTAAAATATTAATTTGATGTTTTCTTAAAATATTTAAAAAATATTAGTTATTATTATGAACAAATTGGTTAAATTTACACATATCATAGGTGTTGCCTGTTCTGCCGCCGAACAGGCAACACCTAAGTATGAGGTCATCGGCGGCCGGTACAAGACTGACGAGTAAACTGCTGTATAGACTAGCCGCGAGCACACACTAGAATAACGACGATATATTAGTGTTTCCAGTCTTCTTGCAAACTCACTCCACCTACCCTCTTGATATTTCTGAACGTAACCTGCTTGATGGATGAACGAGAAGAAGAACTCGACCCGCTGCAGTCCGTGCTCACGCTCCACATTTTTCAATTATTTTCATTCTAATTTAATTATATTGTTACGATGTATTACAAATTTGATATCACGTAAAATGTTAAGACATATTTTATTAATTCTTAATATTATTTTGTTAAAATGTATGTACACCCTTATATAATTGATTATTTATTAATATAATATAATTAGTTATTGTCCTATATTCTTTATAATTTTACGTTTTGACAAATATGATATAAAGATAAACGATTATCTGATTACCTATCTGAAGCCATTTTTAATGATGACAGTAAATTATTCTAGTATCATAGAAATATCCAGGAAACTCCTGCACTTTAAGTAATTATTAAATGCATATAGATATAGTAGATGGTAAATTATTTTTCATTTATAAAATAGTATTATTGTAACCAGAACTATTTTTTTAAGAAACATAGTTCACGTACTGCCTTCCACTGCCCATTTATTATAGGAAAGCTTTGAGTTGGAACAATCATTACTTGCAAAATTATGGCGAAGATACGACGAGGCATTGACACTGCACTGTTTGAGGGATCGTTGACAAATATAGCAAATAAAGTTTCTGATAAGTGTGTGTAAGTACGAGTATATATAATAATCCTACAAAAATTGGCTAAGGTCTAGTCTGTTCACACGAAAATATTGAACTAAAATTCCGTTCAATATTTTCGTTGTGTCGTGCGAGAATCCTACTTGTGAGAAATTAAAATATGTTCTCTAATATTTTGTGAATATTTTATTTTTGCTAAGCAAATGATACACGATAGTGAGCGTAGGGAATGTCAGTAAAAGTAGCAAAGTCGTTGCTACTATTGCACCATATTTAGTAACTACTTTTAATTTCTGAGTTCATAAAGGAAATTTTCCAGATCCCATGCAACAGTAAAATTACTCAAATTTTCATGTTAGGGGTTAGAGCTGACCCTAACGATTGTGGAACGGAATCCATCATTCCTTTTATCCAAAGTTTTTGAGAATATTATGCTTAACCAACTTTTGTCACAGTTTAAGGACACATAAGTATAATTATTCCTGTGTTTTTTTTAATGTTATTGTGACTGAATAAGCTCGAGGCCCACCTGATGTTAAGCTCTGCCTATGAGTGATGCATTTCGTCACAAGTCACGAATGCACTGCGCCCGTCACCTTGAGACATAGTTGTTAAGTCTCATGTGCCTGTAATTTCACAAGCTTTAAAGGACGGCTGTCGGAAATCACCGTTAGGTGCTTGGCGACAGATTATCTACTTGAGGGTGGCAGCTAGCCAGGCGGGCATTCGCAAAATGCCCTACCACCACGCTATAACGACTGCCCGATGGCTTATCGTGGCCTTCGAAGCACGGAAGCGCTCAGTAGTAATGTCACCGGCGGCGGTCACCCATCCAACTCATGACCGCGGCGGACGTTTGCTGATCTGTTCAGAATGGCTAAGTAAACTTCATTACGAGCGCTTCAAAACCATGTGAAGCCGGGGCGGGTCGCTAGTATTTAGATAATTTCATAATAGGCTTACAAAATGTGAGAGAGAAAAGATATATAAAAAGAATGGCCACGAGTTTCTTGCCTGTTCTTCTGTCTCTTGAACATTTTTAATGAACGCGGCAGAAGAATGTGTAATTAGTAAAATTTTGTAATTAACAGTCATAGGAGCATCACAGACGCCAAAATTTAATGAATTAATTTGCCTTTGAGTGCTTGTTATCATATTTTCATTATTTGTTAGTTAAAAAAAAAGACATTTTGGTACCTACACTTCTGTCTACAACTAACCTTATAAAAATATAAAAAATATTTTTATAAGGTTAGTTGTAGATTCTAATTCTAATTTGAGATTAATTAAATAGCTATTGTATATTATTTTATGTTTTACATAAAAAGTTATGTCCTATAGTGACGAAGCACGCTATGCTGCTCATAGAACCTAAATAATATAAGATATTATGTGACCGTGTTTCTGGCAAATAAATATAATTTTATTTTATTTTAACTATAACTTTAGTTTTTGAGATAGACCAGCAATAAAATAGTCAAAAACTATACAACTGTGTCGGTCTCACATTTCCTTCTTTTATATAAACATGGAGTTCTAGACATTGTCATAAAACTAAGGGTCTAGGGAGTTCGTTTTTTATTAATTTAATTTCCAGCCTTTTATTACTTTTTTGATGTTTTTCCTTTACAAACATTGTAAAAATTTGACAATTAGTAGACTGTTCTGCACAAATAATCCAAATTTCAGAATCATTTCGTTTACGAGTTAAATATACTTGATATATAGACATACAGACAGATTTATTAATGATATCTACAATCAGAAGTCTTATTAATAGGACTTTATTTTGACCCTTGGGTAAGAACCACAAAAATATATTTTGACCTGATTCGAAGAGAAAAATTCTACCTGCTGATGAAAAGAAAGGTAACTTACACACGCTAGGCTATTTACCCATCTTTGGGCTGGCCTTTGACCACTACCTCACCTGAAGAGGTGTTTGCTTAGGCTAACCTTGGCTCTCAAGGACAGCTGCTGCAACACACCGCTAGGTGCTTGGGGATAGATGTTCTGCTTGAAGGTGGTAGCTAGCTAGGCGGCCTTTCGCAAAATGTCCTTCCACTATGGTATAACGGCTGCCGTTCTTAGATGACTACCGGGACAGATGGCTAGTATTGCCACTAGCAGTCATCAATCCAAGTCCTGACCGCAGCGGACGTTGCATAACTTAGTTGATGATTAAGAGCGGGCTAAGAGCGCCACAGAAGAAGGAAATACTAAAAAGCTAATCTTTTCGCTTGTGCAGATAGTTAACTTATAAATTCATAAGAAATAATAACTCTAAAATCTTTTCGCGGTAAATGTGGAAATTCACGTCAATGGTGAGGATTACATTTATCTACAGGTTTTCGCTTGTAACTTGTAGGTTTGGTAATTATTCTACATGGTTATATTATGCGAGAGTTCAAAATACTATTGATCATACTATCTTGCAAAGTTATTGAACCAATGAACATGAGTCCATACATTACAACTAAAACCGTCAATAATATCAAAAAGAATATTATAATATATACCCGTTTAAATTTTAATCCATTCATTCAATAACTATAGTATATTAGATATCGTAAAGAATATTCTCTAAGACCTGCGTATTCCATAATTGACAGCCTAATAATAAATAAAATATTCTGCATAAACCTTTCTTAACCCTTTATTCCATTCTTGCTACGTATGACGCTACGTGCTACGTGACTACGAACTTCTTGTGATAAAAAAACAATAGACACGCAACTTACCGTCAAAATGAATTTTATATGTTAAAAAAATATCAGATATAGAATTTAAATATTAAAGAGCGACCAGGAGCGCAAAACTTAAAGTGTATTCTATGTACGCTAAAAAGAGTTTATTTTCTTACATCAATATGCACATGACATTCTTTTTCAATTTTGTCATAATCACTTGCCTTGGCAGTGACTGTGATTAGTACAATTCCGATAACCTATTTGTTGCCTTCATTATACAATAACATGTATAACTATCCACTACATATACATAATGAGATACATTAATTTTATTAATAGTAAGGCATTTATTTAAGTATTATGTGTTTAGAGTGCACTTAGAATCTTTTATTTTAAGTCAAAGGTCACGTTTAGAAAGATTTCCGAACGCAAAATACTAAGGTAAGTTCTACATTCGCAGACTTCTGTTCGGTACCACATTGGTGCATTTGTACATTCCCTCTTACTACACAAAAGAGAAATAAGAACTATATAATGTCTCGGAGCAACGAGCGCAGTCTTGAGCAGAACAAGAAGGTAACACTACAACAGTAACTGTTTATGAACAGTTATGACGTCTTGTCACTTCATCGTATAAAAAAACACTGGTAAAACTCATTTTTATTTTATTTTATTTTGTTTTGCACCTACATTTACTGCTTTCAAGATTGATAGTGTTACTCGCACACTATATTAGTCACCTTCGGCAAGAGTTGGAATGCCATGTGAGGAGTCTTAATTATAAAGTAAAGTTTTTAAATTTAAAAAACTCATTCATCAATAAAGTTTTTTTTTGGCGGGAAGTTACGTATTAATTGTTTTTATATCACAAGTAAGAGTACGTAGTCCGTACCAAGAATACATGATTATTGGAAAAATGCTATCAACCTCTTAGGGTTGACTTCTGCTAGTCCTAACAAACATTTTAGGATGAATTTTTTTGGATTAGAAAAAAAAATGTTTTTTTAAATATTTTTGAATTTCTTTTTGTGTTTTTTGACTGAACAAGTACGAGGACCACCTGATTTTAGAACGCTCTTGTGCCTGTAATGTATTATTTCATATTTTTCATTACTTTGCTCGATGTAAATATTCAAAACTCTATTCATTTGGAGCACGGCGCGGTCCAGTGTTTTCGCGGCGGGCGCTCTTGGCTCGAAATAGGCATTAAACACACACAAAAAAAATTCAAAACAACAAAAACTCAAAATGTTTGTTAGGACTAGCAGAAGTCAACCCTAAGAAGGTTGTTAACATTTTACCAATAACCCTGTATAATTAAGGGTGACGCTGCCGTAATGGTGGGAATACTTATTTTTGTTTTATAACTAGACCGTCATGTACGAAATACGCGAGGCTTGGAGAATATTTTCTACGATATCTAATACTATATACTTTTTATGACTTATTGAAGGGACTAAAATTGAAGCAGGTACCTCGAATAGTTGTTTGTTTGTCATTTGGAATCTGCGGGCAGGAAACTCGCCCAGCACTTCAACAGCAAGTCTTGAAGTGCTGGACGAGTTTCCTGCTACGGCAGCCACAACTATTTCTAACAACTAACGTATCCTAACATTATAATAACGAATACGTGCAAGAGCATCACGACCTAATCTTTCCCCCGTACTTCTACTGCAGGCCAAGCAAAAGTAAGGCGATCTTCCACCCGTATTATTGGACGTTTAAAAAATTAGAACGCAGCATTTGAAGCAGTGATGTCTCAAGGGCATTGGCAATGGACTGCCACGCAGCAGGTCCACGGTTCTGATCCCGCCGCGGGCTTGAGCTTCACCGCATGGTGGAAGGACATTTTGTGAATGCCCGCCTCTCTAGCGACCACCCTCAAGCAGAAAATCTGTCACCAAGCACCTAACGATGTGTTCTGGCATGTCCTTGAGAGCTATTAATTTTAGGTTAAGCCTGTTAACACCTTCGACCAAATCATCACTTACCATCAGGTGAGATTGTGGACGAAAGCTAACCTATCAGCAATAAAACAAAGCTTGTTCTTTTCACGTTTTCTAATGAGTAGATACAGACCTTGTATAAAACTCCCTGCCGTCTCCTGTTTTTCCTGAGAACTACTATCTAGACTAGCTGGAGCTAAGTATTGATGGAACGGACAGTTCACTCACTCGATGGTAAGGGTAAAACTTGTCTGCCTGTTTGTAACATGTTGCAGTGTCACTGTTCTCGTATTGCTTGACACCATACTGCGTTTGTCACTTCATAACGTTAGTTCTTCTGTCTCGCTCGCTCAGTCATTTTACATTTATCGATGGCATTCGTGCCAATATAGTACTGTTTGCACTCAACTGCTTCAAGGCAGAATAACTGACACTGCAGTAGTAACCGCCAAAACTCACTCTTGCATATGAGATCTACCAGCTGGCGTACGTGCTCGATCTTTAGCCACACCATTTCTTACTAACATGCGAGATGGTTATACGTAGGAACATACACTATTAAAAAAAAGTGTTCCTGAACTAGCAGTGGGAATTGAACCCAGCTAGACCATGATAAACTAAGCAATTTTACTTAGTTTATCATTGTCATTCAATCGTTCTAAATTTACAACTATTTGCTTTTGACAACTATCTTCAAAATTTGTTAGAAGGTGCAGCTGTCCGTGTCTGTAGCTTTGCTGAAGTTGTTTCCATTCTAGATCTGATACCATTTTCACCCACATCATCACGTCTTGTCATGTTACTGTCTTTGTCTCACCTTTATCCCATTCATGTGGAGTCAGATTAATCCATTTTTTCTTACAACACAAGCACATGGTAATATTTATTTTTCGACGAGACCTGTTCCACTAATCCATTGAACAAGTTCATTAATGAATTTTATTACCATTTTTATTCCACTCTAAGGTAAGAATCAGATACTGACTAAGATGAGTAATGCATAACCTGCATTAAGTCATATATGCGAAAGTTAGTAGACATTATTTACATTATATTAGTTATTTCACAATGTATTATTGTTTTTTTTTTACTTATGATAAGGAAACATTTGATCGCAGTTTCAACTAATGGAAAGCGCCAGTGTGGTTGATGGTTGAACATATACATACCTTTAAGGTACTTTCTGCTTACTATTCTACTCTTTACTTGAAGACTCCCAGATTATATATAACAAGAAAAGACGTTGCCGGTGTTAATTACAGTCCGTTTTCTAAATATAAGTATAGGGGAATAGTACTATAATTTGAAAACTGACCTATTCTCCCCATAGAGATACATACAATGCCATCTCTGAAAATCGCTATTAAAGCTGAACAGGCCCATTAATCGGTGACCCATTATTGGTGTCTCCATGATTGATGCCCTGAATTAACAGAATGTTTGGTCAGGTGTACATCACAGGATGAGTGTAAGCTCTAAGAAGCTTGGTTCAACGAAAGGCAAGTAACCAACAGGTATAGTTATAAATAACCATTGAAGCGCTCGTAGCGAAGTTTGCTTAGCCGTTCTGATACGATTAGGCAACGTCCGCCGCGGTCATGAGTTGGATGGGTGACCGCTGGTGACATTACTACTGAGCGTGCACGTGCTCCGGAGGGCACGTTAAGCCGTCGGTCCCGGTTGTTATCTTAGGATAGCAGTCGTTATAGCATGGTGATAGGGCATTTTGCGAATGCCCGCCTGGCTAGCTACCACCCTCAAGTAGAAAATCTGTGGCCAAGGTGTGTTCCGGCAGCTGACCTTGAGAGCCAGTAATTCTAGGTTAAGATTTTACATGATTAAGGGAGTTCCGGGCTAGAATGTCACCCCTTCATATCTACACGTGGGTGTCGTAAGAGGCAACTAAGGGTAACACACCAGAAGGTGGGCAGAAGCGCTTTTTGAGTAACTGATATTTCACACTGTATCAGTTCCTCAGAAAGCGCAACTGCCCACTTTCTGGTGTGTTACACCCAATACGCCTTCGAAGCGTGGGCCGGCTTATATAGTACAGTAAAGGTAACAGAGTTTAGTTCGCTTATATAATGCAGTTATTTGATCAATTAAGGTGGCGGCGCTACGATCGGTTTAACCATACATTTTGCAACTAGAGTGCACTTGTTTGCTACCAGTCACCACTGCTAGCTAGTGTAAGTTCACGCTTAACTAACAAGTAGGAAAAAATGATTGCACATCGGATTGTACTATTTTTTGTAACTTGGTTCCTCAATTACCCTACATAACACATATTTTCGTATGTATTTTTTATATAACGCGTATCAATATTATTGATACGCGTTATATAAATCTGGAAGCGCCTGATAAATAAATAACAGCAAACTTGGAAACAGAGGTTGCTATTTTACTTTTGTAGGCTAGCACTTTGTTTGATAAAACTGTTGAATCGTTTTTTAGCTGGTTATTTTATTTAATGACTTTTGGTTTGGTTGTATTCAAATTTCCTTGTATGTGGTTACCTATAACTGAATTCAACAGCAAAAATATTTTATTTATTTATTGAAAAGATCACCAACACAGTGTACAGCACAGAAAATAAATAGTATTTTATATCTATACGGTGTACACCAATACATTGAACTCATAACAAACATTGTAGAATTAAATGTCACAGGAATTATAGAAGAAGACAGCATGCTTAATATTGTAACAGAAAATGTTTGCAATTTATGTTAAAATAAACCTATGTCAGAAAATACACTATACTCGTAAAATTAATGTTCTACTAATATAAAAAATAAATTGTATTGTAATAAAATATAATGGATATAATTTGCTTAACTAAGATTATTTAAAACATGTTTGTGTAATAATAATAGTAATCAAAATACAACTGTAATTTATAATTAAATTTCAAAGTGAGATTTACGTAAATAGAAATAAAATTGATCACGCATTCCTAAAATCAGGATGTTAGTTATGTTAACTATGAAAATGACGGCGTTTACGTCAAATTTCAAACGTCAGGTTGACAGGACTGTCAATGTCAACCTAGCAAAGCGTCATTGTCGATGGTAGTGCGGGCGGCCATCTTAACTTAAGCTCACTTTTGAACGAGACGACGCCCGCGCACCACGCTTGTGACGAATCGCTTAGAATCTTCACCATCACTATATTCCAAGATTTTATTACGTTGATTTCACATAGTAGTGATCGCTAAGTACCTAATTACATCGTGATTTCTGGGAATGCTGATTAAAATACGTCGATTGTGATTTGAAGTCATTCATTTGTATTTTCCCGCCCACCTACCCACATAACTAGAAGAAGATGAGTTCTGGTAAAGGGCCTCCAGGCCATCCTGGCTCTTCAAATATATTATTTATTATGTCAACATTTGTAGTGTTTGTTTGATGCGTTATTGTACTGTCGAACCAATCTTTTTATAGGCGCATTGAAAGCAAGGGTAGATATTAGATACAGCTACAGAAAATAAGTTGTTACAATGCGTAGCTATGGGCAATTTTAATGGTGCAGAGATATACAGCTCTGAAAGTAAATATGATGAGTTTATTATTATTTTTTTATAAGGCAACAGTAGAAAACGAATGTAAATAAAAAATATTTTATTTATATTCGTTATTTTGACTAAAAGATTCATTCTCATGAGGTACTTAGTTAAAATTGAGTACAGATTAAAAAACTCGTATCACTATTTTTTAGAAAAAAAACGATAGGTAATTATTTATGAGTAAGGAATAAGGTCCGGGGATAAAGAACTAGAATGCAGCACCTTCTGAGGAATCGCTAATATTGCGATCCCCATGATGCCTGTCAACTACTCTGGATTGGGGAGGCTGTGTTCAGCAGCGGACAATCCCGCTGATACAGTAACAAGTATGTAGATCTACAGTAGTAAATAGATCAAGACATTGACTCGCCTATTGCTTAATAGATCACTTACCTTTTAAAAAAAAAAAAAATAATAATAATAATAATAATAATAATAGTTTATTGTACCAGAAAAAAAGTAGTTTACAATATTTCTTATTCTGTACAAATAACCACTCCACTAGGATTCCCTGTTTCGGAGTAGCTATTTTTTCTTCCCATATCTGTGCATAGAACAATACGTAATGTTGGTTCGTACATACAAAGAAAATTAATAAGGTTGAAAAAATTAAAAAATTAAAATAATGTTTTTTTTTTTTTTTTTTTTTAGTAGTACTGTGTAGGTATGTGCTGTATCTAATATTGATCATATGTCAAAATGGTGTTTTTTTTGCTTATGTTTTATAATATAAATACATATTAAGATAAATAATGTTAGTTATATCCATTGATACATAAATATATATAATTCATAGAAACCCAATCTTAAATGGTTGATATTATTAAGTTTTCCGTATCTAAATAGTTAAGTTCCGATATCCAAACTGTAACTTTATTTTTACATTCAAAACGAGAAAGATTGTATATTTTAATTATTTTGTTTAAGTTTTTGTAAACGTAAGGTCCCAAAAATGAAAAAAATCCATGTGCAAACCCTGAATTGGGTTTTCGAGATACCCATGTTAAACGTCGTGATCCTATACCAATCACTGATTTATGCGCAGTTTTGTGAAATTTTAAAGTAATAGCGAGGATAAACAGCTGACGAACCCGCAGAAATTTTGTTTCTTGATACAGGCGATCAGTAGGGTATCTAAAAGGTTTCTTAAAAGCTACTTTTAGCACAGCCCTCTGCGCACGTTCAGCTCTTATCAAATAGGTCCTGTACGCAGCACCCCAGGCTGTTATACCATAATTGATTAAGCTTTGACATAATCCATGATATATTAGTTTTAAAATATCATCATTCACTATATTTCTTAGCCTTTTAAAAATATGCATAAGTTTTCTGATTCTTCCACTTAGGTATTTTATTTGAACTTCCCAATTTAATTTATCGTCAATTAGAATTCCTAGATATTTAACAACATTAACTATCTCTAATTTTGGACATGCACAACCTGTCCAATTATTAAATGTTTGAATACATGAATGTAGCGTTACGTCAATTGGTTCAGAAGGATTTGTTTTATTGGAGATCTTAAAATAAATGACTTTTGTTTTATTAGTGTTTAGTGTAAGCAGATTATTTTGAAGCCATTCGGACACTGTTTGTAGGCCCTGTTGAATTGCTTCTTTGACTTTACTCCAAGTATGTGCATGAAAAACGATAGCAGTATCGTCTGCATATGCAAATATTTTGGCATTTTTTAAAGCAATTGAACATAGGTCGTTTATGTAGACCAAAAAAAGGGTAGGGCCAAGAACGCTACCTTGTGGTACTCCAAAGCGCACCTCTGCATAGTCACTATAGAAATTAGCCAATTTTATCCTTTGTTTTCTACCTGTTAAATAAGATTGAAACCATGTTAGTGCTAAACCTCTGATACCCAAGCTATCTAACTTATTGAGCAGGATTGGCCTAGAGACGGTGTCGAAAGCTTTAGCTAGATCAAGAAAGACACCAGCACACCTATGCTTTCCATCGAGTTTACCAGCCACATGATCAGTCAGGTAAGTGACGGCGTCTTCCGTTGATCTAGCTGGCCTGAATCCATACTGGTTATCTGACAGTAATTTGTTTGCCTCCAGGTATTTGAGCAATCTCCTGTTAACAACTTTTTCTAGAATTTTAGACAAAGAACTTAATAAGGAAATTGGTCGGTAATTTGTTATTGCTTTATTGTCACCGTCTTTGTATATTGGACATACATTGGCAACTTTTAGCAAATCTGGAAATATTCCTGAACTTAAGCTAAGATTGCATATATGAGCAAGTGGCTTTGAGAGTTCAAATTTTACCAGTTTTAGTACATTATTTGTGATATTATCTGGACCAGCCGCAGAACAAGGTTTGAGTTCGCTTATTATATTAACAACTTCAATTTCACTAGTTGGGGTCATGAAGAATGAAGAAGATGGTTTATTTGACAGTGTAATGTTGTTATTTGAACTTGCAAGTTGTAGCTCTGTTTTACCTAAGCTTTTCAGTATTTTGTTCGCATAGGTTTCACCTACTGAAGTAAAATATTCATTGACAAGGTTAAGTGATATTTTAGGATTGGCATGTAGGGTTAATAGTTCCGTATTTGTTGTTTTTTTAACTTTTAGATTACACACAGACTTAACAGCTTCCCAAGTTTTTTTTGTATTACCATATGCTTTTCTAATAAGATTACGTTCGGTCTCATCTTTAATATTTTGTATTATATTATTACAAGTATTTCTGTATTTTTTATAATTTTCAGTTAACTCTGATGACAAAGGACTTTTCCTTGCGAGTAAATGTAATTCGTCCCGCTTCTCTATGCATTTAAGTAGTCCTGGGGTCATCCATGATTTCAAAATTCTCTTTGGGTCCTTAATTTTGCTTTTTTGTCTAAAACGGTTCAGTATCTCATTAAAAATATCTGTAAATAGTAAAGCGGCCCTGTTTGCATCATTAAGCTCAAGGAAACTTGTCCAATCTACTTCTTTGAGAGCCTGGCACAAACCTTTGTAGTCAATTTTAAAACTACTATTTTCCTGCTTTTTTGGCGCACTTACATTTTCTTCAAAGCCTACAATTATTGTGCTATGATCAGTTACATCTGAAGGACAAATTAGCGTTTGTGTCAATGTATTACTCCTAATCATCGTATGATCGAGGCAGCTATCTCCCCTTGTAGGTATATCATATCCAGAGATAAAGCCGTGGTGCGCAATAAGGTTCAAATAAGCATCAATAGTTTTAGTATTAACGTACTTTTCATTTTCAGATATATTAAGATTTATGTCACCGGTAATGATACAATTAAAATTCAGGCACATGTTTATAACTTTTTCTAGAGATTTTAAAAAGTTTGAGTAATTTTCTTGTTTACGGAAAGATGGTGACCTGTATAATGCAATGACAGAAATAAAATTTTGTATTTCAATTAACAGACAATTTGCATCTTCAAAAGTTGGTTCTGTGACGCTTACTTGTATGCTGTTTTTAGATAGTACAATAATACCATCATTTTGATTAAAATATATTTTTGAGTAGTTACACTGGTAACCATCAAGGTATGTTCCATCGTAGCTTTGGTCAAGCCAACATTCTGTCATTATTATAAGGTCTGGCTTGAATTTCAGCCTGTGTAAAAATATTAAAAAATTATCAAAATTTCTTCGAAAACTTCTTATATTTTGAGTAACAATAGTAAAATTATTTTCCATATATTTGTAGTACTCTAAACATAAATCAGGATTTTTTAGTATATTGCATTTCGTTATGACAGTATTATCAAAGTATATATATCATCCACTGCCGAACACAGCCTCCTATTAAGGGGGTATTTGCCATAATCCCCATGCTTGGCAGGCGTCTTGGGGATCACAGTGTGAGTTGGCCGTTCTTTGGAAGGCGCTGCTGCCCACGTATCACGTCCAGTATTTTTCCCTCAGTCGCCTCTTACGACATCCACGGGATGATATGGGGAGGAGCAATTCTAACCCGGCATCACACGGGCTGTTTTGTTCCTAATCTGCTCAAATTATTTGCTGTCTAATTTAGTTTTATAATAAAGCCTATCTGTATATGACATGAACGTATTTTTAACTTTCCTATAAACATCATAACATTTAAAATGTTCGACATACGAGTATATAAAGCGCGCGCACACTAACGTCCCAAATAAAGGCGCGCGTACTGAAGTGTCAATACTGTAACAGCCAAATCGTCCACTGCTGAACACAGCCTCCTTTATTAAGGGGGTATTTGCCATAATCCCCACGCTTGGCAGGCGTCTTGGGATCGCAGTATAAGTTGGTAGTTTTTTAGAAGGCGCTAATGCCCACCTTCCAGTATTTTCCCTAAGTCGCCTCTTACGACACCCGCGGGATGATATGATGCAATTCTAACCACCACCCAGGCACCCCACGGGGGAGACGGAGAAGTGTCAATAGAGAGGACGAATTCTTCTAACCCTAACTTCTTCAAGGCGATATAGAGAACAGGGTGTTGGTGGGACTGCCGAGTTTCTGCAGTGCATCGGGAATTTATACTAATGCTCAAGTGGATGGGTTCGCAGCGATACTGCGCAAGAGAATTGCATCACTGGTGCGTAGGGTGCGTGGCAGCTCCAATAGCTACCTGCAACTGATCGCAGGACGCTGGACTCTGCTGTTATGAAACTCTGGACCAGCGTGCACGTGGGGCTGTCCACTCCTAAACTAATTAATTAAGCAACTAGATATACGGAGAGAAAAAATATATAAGTTTGGACTTAATTTAGCTATAAGATATTTTAACTAACACTAGGCTTACTTCCCTTCAGGAAGAATATTGATAAGTTGGAGAATGAACCCAAAAGTTAAAAATGATAGTAAGAAAAAAAAGATCAAAAAAGCGTACGGACCACTTTTTTTATGCCTAATATTTTAGCATTTGACCTCTATCTCACCTAATGTTTAGTGGTCATATTGTGGTCGATGATGTTGTTCAGGCTAACCTCAAATTACTGGCTCTCAAGAACAGCTGCCGGAACACACTGTTAGATGCTTGGCGACAGATTTTCTACTCGACGGTGGTAGCTAACTAATAATTATGTTCTTTCGTTTTTCACCATCGTATAGGGTACGACATCTATAGTTAAACTTAGAATGAGTACGTATTACTAAGTAAGTATATATTTATTTTTGTAAAGTCGCATGCTTTACAAAAATTAATATATTCTAAAGCAGAGTGGGCTTTGCCTAAGGACTGCCACGCAGTAGGTCCATGGTTCGAATTCAGCCGCGGGCTTGAGCTTCACCGCGTGGTGGAAGGGTATTTTGCGAATGCCCGCCTGGCTAGCGTCCACCCTCAAGTAGAAAATCTGTCGTCAAGCACCTAACGCTGTGTTCCGGCAGCAGTCCTTGAGAGCCAGTGAAATAACAGAAACATGAGACTTAACAACTATGTCTCAAGGTGACGGGTGCAGTGGCAAGTCGTGACTTGTGACGAAGTGCATCTGTTATAGGCACAGGTTAGTCCGCTTAACAACAGGTGGGCCTCGAGCTCATTCCATCACAATAACATAAAAAAAAATGCTCCGCTCCTATTGGGGTGGATGGTGCGAGTTTGAATCCCACACATGACTATAATTTTTCTTCTGATGGTAATTTTGTAATAAATCCGCGGAGCATGTCATTGCAAAAATAAATATATTCAAAAAACCTTATTCTTTTTTATAATTTTAATATATTATGTTATTCCCTGCAATACGGCAAACTCTTAAAAAATAATACTAGGTATTCCTTATTTTTATGGTGTCTAATTTAAGAATTAGAATAAAACAAAGATTTACATTATAATATATGTATTACTGAAAATAACTTGAACTTATTAAAATAAACTAGGATTGTTAACTATGAATATGGAAGAAAACAGGGATAGAGAAAGGTCAACCATACATTGGTTGACCTTTCTCTATCCCTGTTTTCTTCCTGTGTAGGTAGCCTGTGTAAAGAACGATATATTATGCGCAAAAGGTGTGAGACCTAAGATAATAGACCAGAGGGGACTACGAATAATAATAATAATTACAAATCTTTATTTCGGGTAACTTTAAATTAGCAATAATGAGTACCTAAATAAAGCGATCGTATGACTCATTTCAATATATAATTTATAAACTAGCATATATGAGAATATAAAAACACTACAGAATAATCACTTATTGGTAACACTACAAGCACCAGTTTGTCTCGGCTGCCTCCTCTCTCAACGTAATACTTGTGACATATTACGATTTACTATGCACCAAAAATTTGATCACCTTCTGTAAATCAACAAAAAATGACACATGAATTATTTAAAATAAGCACAAACTAGGATATTAACAAGTTCTATATGTACAACATTATAATTCTCTACACACCTAAAAACCTGTTCATCCACGTTCATTAAAATGAGCGCGGTGCAGTCCAGTGTTGCCGCGGCGGGCGTTTTTGGCTCGGAGTAGGCATTGTCTTCTACTACGAGACTCAAAACTTAAAACAATAAGTTACTCTAGTAGTGTCTGACACATTTGAGTTCTGTGTCTCGTAAAAATAATGAGTACTCCGAAGTAAAAGCGCCAGCCGCGGCAGCACTGGACCGCGCCGCGGTCATTTTGAATATAGTTTTGAATATTTAAATTGAACAAAGTAATACAAAATAAGAAATAATAATTAACAGGCGCAAGGACTTTTAACATTAGGTGGTCCTCGTGCTTCCAAAAAACAAAACCTTTAAAATGTTTGCTAAGACTAGAAGAAAGAAGTCAACCCTAAGAGGTTGTTAGCATTTTTCCGATAACCCTGTATAATGTTTTTATGAAATAAGTAATATGTTGTAAGCAGAGTATTTATCGATAAGCAGAGTTTTTTGTATCACTTTGGGAGCTTCTTGGTTTCTCTGGTTCTCAAACTTTAAAATTTATATTAGTGTTTTAATATTTAATGAAATATTATTATTTTAGGTGTTCTTTCTGTCCTAACCTTATGTAATCTTTACAAAATCACAAGAGGAAAAATTAAAGTCGTGTGTGGGATTCAAACCCGCGCCATCCACCCCATTAGTCAGGGTATGCTCTAACCGCTAAACTAACATGACATATGACTCATAACTCTAACATATCCTCCCGTTTTCAACCACCGTATGATAGATGGATTTGTGTTATCTGTTCATTTATTATTTTGATTATCTATAATCCACATATCCCCACGCTTCCTGGGGATCGCCTGTAGGTTCTTTAGGTCATTCTTTAGACTAAAAGTAATGTATCAGTCGGATTGTCTGAAGTTGAACACAGCCAGTCCCATCAAGGGAGGTTTTGCCTCTGCACTAAAGGTATACGACGGCAAAGTTTTCTTTTTTGTCTCTTGTTATAACTACCCATACTACTTTGCTGTGCAGTTTATTTTTTCTTTCTTTAATTCAAAATAAACAACTTCCTTCCCAATTTAGGTTAGGAAATAAATATTGATGATATTTAAACGCTTTCTAAGAATTCTATCATTGATTCTTTACCTCGAAAAGTGGAGCCAAATGTTCAAGGTTAACATTGTTTGCACTGTCTTCAGTGCTGCTGTCCGTTTTGGTTTCTCTAACGACTCGGCGAGCGTTCTGGGCGTTGTTGGAAGCATCGACATCTTCATGAGGGTCCTCAAAAATTACGGAGCGGGGGACGGTGCAGTTACCTGATAAAGAAAGAGAAAATAATCGTACCGCCATGCAGTAACTAACCAATAAAATTAGAACTAATTATAGCTCCAAAATCAAGCAGTTCCGGACAAACGGCGTGATACGCACCCTCATCTTAATATAATTGAATCCTTGGTCTGGCAACAGTGTATTTTGAAGTTTGATGGTAAGGTTTTAACCTTTCTATTCAAGAAAGGCTAATTCAATAAATGATTATAGTAAGATATTTCAAGAAAATAATTATGAAAAAAATTAATAAAGAATACGATAGGTACTAATTACACAACAAGCTTGTAGTAACTTGTTGAAGTCGGTCCCATTCTGGATCAAGCATTGAGATCATACTTCGATTTCAACATTTTTCAAATCAATTTTGTTTAGAGATGCATACGACCTTGTGTCAGTTTTCGACACGCCTAAAGTTTCCTTTATTGATAGTAGAAATTATAAGGTACAGGCATATAGGCAAATTGAAACTTAACAGCTATTTTGGGACTGAAAATCTTACTTTACCAAAGAAAATTATTTACACAAAATATAATGAAATAAATTTATACAAGACAAATTCCAAGGCAGGAATATCAACAAGAACACATGATCCAGTAAAATTTTGTGCATAGATCCATCCATCCATCCACGTTTTGATTTGTAAACCTTACATATTCATTATTATATAAAAATCGGTTAATGAAACATATATTTCCGTTGAAGAGACAAATGACACTTATTTTGACACTATAGTAGAATTTTACGACGATAAAATATATTATTTTTAAAGTAGATATATTTTTTTTTGTTGTAAATTTTGTCATTTTTAGGGTTCCGTACCCAAAGGGTAATAACGGTACACTATTACTGAGACTTCGCTGTCCGGCCGTCCGTCTGTCACCAGGCTGTATCTCAAGAACGGTGATAGCTAGACAGTTGAAATTTTCACAGATGATGTATTTCTATTGCCGCTATAACAACAAATACAAAAAAAATGGTCAAGTGCGAGTCCGACTCGCGCACGTTAAAAGTTACAAGAAAAAAGGTTAAAATATGAAGTCTAATGTTGTATAGCTAATGGTACGGAACTCTTCGTGCGCGAGTCCGACTCGCACTTGGCCGATTTTTGTAGCTTTGAAGTATTTGCATGGCACTCACAGTCGTTATTCCGTGTTGTCCCGAGGGGCAAAAATAGAAAATTATGCAATTTGTAAATGAAAAATGAGTATCGACCTACTTATTTCTAATATCAGATACATGACAGGTGTTCGGCGACACATACACAAGCTGGTAAGTAAGTATTCTCTAACTGTATCTGTACCAGCTGAATCCTCCACTGTTGAACACAACACTCACTCTTTTGGGGGGATATGACGCTAGGCGTCTAGGGGATGGCAGTATAAGACGGCAGTTGTTCTTCAGAAGGCACTGTTGCCCACCTTCTGATATATCTATCTTTGCCACCTGATACGACTCTCACGACAAGATACGAGAGGGTTCTAGTCCGACATCCGGTATTTGGATGCCAAAAAGAAAATGGGGGCCAAATATTTATTGGTTGTGAAAAGCTTTGCGAAACAAGATAAACTCATGATCAACCTTGGATTTGAAGTAATGTGGGCTCATTGGCATTTGCTATGGACTACCGCACATCAGGTCCATGGTTCGAATCCCGCCGCGGGCTTGAGCTTCACCGCATGGTAGCGACCACCGTCAAGTAGAAAATCTGTCGACAAGCACCTAACGGTGTGTTTCGGACCTAACCACCTAGCGGACTTAACAACTTTGTCTCAAGTTGACGGGTGCAGTGCAATTCGTGATTTGTGACGAAATGCATCTATCATAGGCAGAGGTTAGTCTGATTAACAATAGGTGGGCCTCGAGCTTGTTCCGTCACAATAACATAAAAAAATCCTTGGATTATGGCGTTTTGTCACGTGTGCTCATGAGATAGGATATGTACAAACCTTGAGCACCGCCAGCAGATTTTCCAGTAAGAGTAAGTTTGGTGTGGACCTTAGACCTGGCTCCATTATCTCCGACAGTGAAGGGTCTGTACAGGTACTCCTCAGCAGCGGAAATCTCCACGGGGATGCTGTTGTTGACCTTGGAGTCTACATTCTGGCTTGACTGGATGTAGATGCTTTCCACAAACTCCTGTGGTTGAGAAGTGGATTATGAAATAGTACACCTACTTTGCCTCTATTAATGCGATGAAGATATATGTACATACATAATATATTCAGGCGGTCGAGACGGCGGAGAGTTGGGGTGCAGAGGTGAAGGTCTTTATACGGCAAATTGAGCGTCGTCTAAGATAAAAGGGTCACGACCAACACTCTGGTTCGTACCTCGCCCAAAGGCTGGCCATCGACATCGTGGTAATGCATCCAGTGTAATGGGCAATTTGGAAAGGGTGCGACCGGGTGCGGGCTTTTGTGATAGGTATAGATGACGTTTATTTACGTATATAATATTGTATTATTAATTTCATTGACTTCTAATATATGTTTTTTTATCTATTGTTTTCAATGAATGAATTGTACCAAGAATAATAAAATTTATTTGTAGTTTGAAAGAATACATTAATATATTATATGAAAAGTTACAGTAGAATTATACTTTTTGGACAATTAGCAACCTTTTTTTAATTAAACCTAATAAGCAATTTACCTCAAGTCGTATCAAATGTTTAAGTAATTTACTGATATCTCTAGCTTTTAAAAAAATAGTACCTACTTTATAGTCATATACGAAATTTAAACGATTTTTTTTTATAGGTACCTGTTTTTCTCTGATAGGAAACTCAACGAATCTTGCAGCCAACATTTAGTAAAAGTGGCCATCAAATAAAATGTCACACAAAGTATTATTAGCTACGCCTGAAGGAACAAAACTTACGCGACTATTGTTGAAGACTGAAGCAGTGTGATTGTTGCCCTGTTCTGGTCTAGCGCAGCGCAAGAGGTCCCGAGAGCGGTGTACGAGGACTACTCCTCCCTCTTGCGAGAGGGATACCTCGGTGGGACATGCGCCGAAGATGTCGTTCTGGGAAAAGAAGAACCTGATTAGCCGAAGACCTTGATATTAAGAATCATGTCGCGTAATGTAAGCAACACTGGAGTTGAGCATTGGCGGTTCAGGAGTAGGTTATTCCTAGCAATAAGTACTGCCACCTTACCTCTTTGTACCGCCAAGCTGCAATGTTCGTTTTTCTGTGTTCTCGTTTGAAGGGTGCCGGTGATAAAACAGGCTCATGACAACTTTATATCTTAGGGTTAATGGGCGCAGATGAAATGCATCTATTATCCTGAACACCGGAAGGGTTTTGGGCAAATTCCATTAAAAAATTAAAATCTCTTAAGCGCTGTAATATGACACTTTATAGGTGAGGTTAAAGTGGAGCGTCAGAGCTCCAAGTTCCACGCTGATTACTGTGTAAATGCCTAGAGTCCAAATTTTTTCCTCGGACGTTCATTCAACAAATATGATAATTATCAGGTTATACGCACCGGCTGCACTTTTATTTTCGCTACCGAGATCGTTAACAGTGATTAGGTTTGCGCTTTCATTGACATTTTATGGTCATAGGGGACGATGCCGTCATCAATTAAACAACTAGATTTCATCTGGATGAAATATTTGTTATAACTAATAGACAAGTATTTTACTCAAATTAAAATCATGTGAAGTAAGCGCTGGCACAGCTGATGGTCAATGTAAAATGGGAACCTGAATAGGTTCTCACGTACAGTTGCTTTTAATATTTAACTTACCAGATGATTTGCATAAGATTTTCTACTTAAGGGTGGTAAAGTTAACGAGGCAACTCAAACTATGGACCTTTTGCTGGTCAGTTTATTGCCATTGCCACTCGGCAATCACTTCTTTCAACATTCTTTTCGTATTTTCAGTAAATTTTATCTTAAGTTTATCGATCGGAACAACATAGAAGTATTAGCTGACCAGCAGAAATTCAAAGTCAAAAATAATAAAATCTGTTTATGTGTCTACTACACGCTTAAAAATGTAAACGTCTGCAGCAAAAAAACAACATAAAACTCAGTATCTTTTTCTGGCAAAAAAATCAGGGCTGTATGTTTTTTTTGTTCCCTTTCTTTCAGACGCAAATAATAAATAATAGTACCTGAGTGCTGGACTTGGTCTCAGTCTGCAACAACGAGATGATAGATCTCTTGACGTTGAGAGAACGGGGCGTGTCTTCTTCTTGAACGCAGATCTCGGCTCCGAGACGGCCATCTTGGAGGGAGAACTGGATTGGCTTTTCAATGCCGGGCGGACTCTGGTATTTCTAGAAAATTGCAACATAATCATGAAACATTTTTAATGTTTCAATACATTTTATGAATAAATGGAACTCTTTAAGGAACTCTTGCGTGTCTGTCTGTCTGCGCATCTATCATAGATAATTTTCTCTGGATTAACGGGTCACAAAAAAATAAAAACTGCAAACTCTAAATAAGACCACAGATACAACAAGCCTACAATGGCTATTACAGGCCCACGGGCAGTCCAAATGCTACAGCTCACTTACCAGATGGTCCAAAATAAAGTAATTCTGAATTTGGGAGTAATTATTTCCAAACATCATATACAATTTTACGTAAGGGCTGGCGCTGCGGCTTCTTCGGCGGAGCAACTCAAGCGGCGCAAATATGCTAACCTCGGTATGGGTTATATATTTGAGCCGTTTGGTGTAGAGACGTTGGGTCCGTGGGGACCGGGAGCTCATCGTATTTTCCAAAACTTATCTGAGCCCTTGGTCGATGCGACGCGTGATCAAAATGCTGGCACATATTTGGCTCAACGAATAAGCATTGCAATTCAACGGGGCAATACTGCCAGCATGCTGGGCACGCTGCCAACTGGGAGTGGGCTGGAGCATTTGGACTGCCTATGAGTCTGCTATTACTTATAGTTTGTCTAAATGCTTTTATTGTAGTAGCTGTAGTGTTGTATATAGTACATAGTATTTTGTTTAATAAAGGCATACCGCCGGTAATAAATTTTACGTATAAACATGGTTTCATATATAAAACTGTGTCAGTCACACTAATAATTTAATTATCATAACAAGCAAATATTTTTTTTAATAACGGTTCTATGTTTTATATATATAAATGTCGGAGATTGCAAAGGTAACTATCGACATCATCCGGTTTCAGAGCAGAGCTCTCATAGTGTGGGCATATAAATGGGTATCGTGCAAATGAGAAGACACACATCACTGGAACACTCTTAGTTTATTCTTGATTCACAGTTTGTGGGGGTTAACCACCGACTGGCCTCCGTCCGCCTCCTATAGCCATCGGGTTGGCTCTCAAAACAAAATCTTCGTCTTGCAAAACACACTCTTCGCAATATCACTGTGCTCATTTCGTCAGCCTTGAAGTTACAGTATTTCAAATGACTATTGACTAGTAGCAACCGCAGACAAGAATAACGTCGAGAAATCATTGTGTTTCCAGTAGCAAACTAATTCAAGCTACCTAACTATATGTACCCTGTGAAAGTGATATTTTTTTTATGTATGATGAATTCGTCGCATATTGTTATTAAAAATCAACATGCGACGAATTCATTGGTGCAAGTAATGTTATAAATATTTTAAAGATATATAATAGACCGACCTTGCCGTCAGACTCAGAGATGACCAGGTTTTGGACAGTCAGTTCATGCGCGCAGTTCCCGATCGCCGTCACAGAAACCTGACCTAAGAGCTTCTCGCTGGTCTCCTGCTTATCAGATCCATTCAGGAAGACGCTGACGCTGCCTTCCATGCGATAGTTGTACTTCTGTCCGGGAGCAAACTCCTGGGATTGTGGGGCTGTAGGAAAGTGTAGAGCAAGTCGATTTCTTATATAACGAGCACATTTTTCTTTCCATATCTTGGTCACTTTGAAGATGGAAACCTCTTCAGAGGATCAGAATTAAGATTCAGAAAAAACAAATGTTTCGTATGTATGTTTTGATAACTAATCTATGCTGAGTTTTTTTTTAATCTGAAGTGCAGCTGTTTTCTCTTTTTAACGAACGTTCACATTTAAATTTCGCTAAAATGTGACCAATTATTATAATTAGTACATACATAACAAATTCATGATGAAAATTTTAAGATACGGCAATAGCATGTCAAAAGTGAAATTTTCGCGCATCGCAAACACAAAAGGTCGTAACCGTCACGGTCAGCGCTCATTGAGAATGAAACTTTATTTAATTCGTGTTTTGTTTTATTTTCTATTATTAGCTCATAATTGATCCGAAGTGCCTCCATAAGGAAGTTGTAACGTAGGCTTCATACTTACATCCTTTACATACTATAGAACATTCATCTGAAACAAACAAAAATATGTAAATAATAATAAGTTGGTTGGTAATACACGCTTGGCAGGCGTAGAGGGCACTGCTGCTCATTTTCTGGGACAATGTTTAAATAAATAAAAAATAGGGGTTATTGACATTTTATTTATTTATTTCAATTACCAGTTACATTTTCAGCAACGCCAAGGCATGCAACTAGACTACAATAAGAGAACAACTAGAATTATTATTTTTATATGACAAACTATCATAGAGTCAATTAATCAAGTATCTAACTATTATATAAAATTAATAAAGTCAAGTTTTAAATATCATAAAATTAATCAATTTTTAGGTATAGTAAAATTATTCAAAGATATATTCAGAAACATCCATGATCTTATATTAAAAATGTCAAGATCTGTTAATCAAGTATCTAAATATTATATAATTAATAATGTCAAGTTTTAAATATCATAAAATTAATCCATTTTCAAGTATCGTAAAATTATTCAAACATATATTCAGAAACATCCATGATTATATTATATTAAAAATGTCAAGATCTGTTAATTGAGCAACCAGGGCATTGAGTAGAGAGATGGCTTGACTGGTGGCAGCAAACTATGAGGTGCAGGTGCGTGCAAAGGGTGCAACTAGCGTGAACAGTCGCCGCCGGCTCGGGTGCAGCAGGTGCTCTGGCACTACCAGCACCACGCGGGACAGTGCTGAGGGGTTATCGATCTCACCGCGCACCAAATGAAAGTAGTGTAGCTTGAGTGCGCATTTGCGCCGCAGCTCCAAGGTGTTCATGCCTAACATGCCCGATACGAATAAGGACGGATATAGATAAGGATAGTAGCCATAAATCCGATTGTAAAGAAATCTAGCGAACCGCTTTTGTATCTTTTCGACCATGAGTTTATACTTGCCTTCGTGAGGGTCCCATACAATCGAGTTGTATTCAAGCTTACTCCTGACAAAAGCATAGTAAAGAGTGATAATGGTACTCCTATTTTGAAATTGTGTGGATTGCCTGATGACAAAACCAAGCGCTTTATGAGCTTTGGCAGTAATCTCAGCGATGTGGTAGTTAAATGTCAGCTCGGTGTCCAGGGTCAATCCTAGGTCACGTAACTGATCCACGCGCTCGAGAGGAACACCGCCAATGCTGTAGGGGTACAACATGGACGACTGAGTGCGAGTGTAAGTTATGGTTTTGCACTTCGACACATTAAACTCAAGATGGTTACGTTCACTCCAAGCTACAACATTATCGATGTCCTTCTGCAGCGCTTCACAGTCGGCGGAATTTCTTATTCCCAAGAATAGCTTTAGGTCGTCCGCAAACATGAGGCATTTTGCCGTCTTGACGACCCTCGGCAAGTCATTAACCATGATTAAAAATTGGGTTGAACCAAGAATGCTGCCCTGGCTCACGCCAGAACAGGTCAAATAAGGATCTGAGCGGCAGTTTCCAAGCTGCACATACTGTAGCCGGTTCGCAAAATAGCTAGCAAAAAGTTTTAACAAATTTGGAGTGAAGCCTATACATGAAAATTTCTTTAGTAAAACGTCATTATGGACGCGGTCAAAAGCTTTTTTAAAATCTAAATAAACAGCATCCACTTGCTTTATGCAGTCCATTTGAGCAACAGCGTAGCCCACAAAATTTATGTGGTTAGTAGTCGTGGATCTACCAGCTCGAAACCCGTGTTGAGAGTCGCTTAGTTGCGCCTTGATCTGCCTAACGATATCGCGGTTCAGTATTGTCTCGAACACTTTACCGAGGGCCGATAAAATAGGTCTATAGTTTTCGACCTTGGACTTCTTTTTTTTTTTACTCTATAAAGGTTTGCGTTTGACCACACCCTGCCTGATGTTAAGCATTGGTGTGGTCTAAGATGGAGCACGCTTACCTAGAAGAAACCTATTTACTATTTACTCTCGATTTGAAGACACCCATTTATTTATTTTTTATTTATTTATTTGCTATAATAAGAACGGCATAGCCACTTATACTTATTATTAAATTGTAGGTATATTGTAATATAGGGTTATTAAATATACATGGCCAAAATTTGAATATAAAATTGCACAAATCAGTCAAAGTAAGAAAATGTCAAATAATAATATGAAAATAATAAAATTATGAATAAATATGATCATATGTCACAAATTGAAAATTTAAAATGTCAATTAATTAATTCATATTATTTCAATAGAATGTAAAAGTTACGTACTTAGTCAATAATTAAAATATCATATTTTTTCACAAAATTTCACAATGGATGCAAGAATACTATGCCATTTGTCACAAAATAAATCAGATTCGGTGTTAGCGTTAAGGACGTTCAGAGAGCGACACAGAGGGGACTGGGTTCGCGCCACTGTGCGACTACGGGGAGTAGCGAACAGCTTGAGTGTGTGGCACGACCTGTGATATACATATTTATCAGGTACATACAATGAGCATAAAAGATTGTGGAGACTAGGACAGTCGATATCTCCTCTTAAAATTTTACAGCAGATAGAGAGCTGATCAACGGACCTTCTAACTTCCAGCGAGTGAAAACTAAGCTGTCCCAAAAGAAACTTGGTGGGATAAAGAAACGGGTAATACCCGTACATCCGCTTGTACAGATACCGCAAAAAAGCCTTCTGCACCTTTTCCAGCATCAAGGTGTATGTCACGTGGTACGGGTTCCAGACCGCCGCGCTCGCCTCCAACTTGCTCCTTACAAGAGTAGTATACAGAAGTGAGATGACGCGAGGGTCGTGAAAGTCGCGTGCATTCCGCAACACAAAACCAAGACGCCGGAAAGATTCCTTTGCGGTATTTGTTACGTGGTCATGAAAGGTTAGGCCGCGGTCAAACGTCACGCCCAAGTCTCTTATAGTAGTCACTCTTTGTATGGTATTGTCAGAGATTTTATAATTATATCGAATAGGGTTGGTCTTACGGTCAAAGGTCATAACGTAACATTTGTCAGGGTTAAAATACATTTTATTCGCTATAGTCCAATTATGAATAGAATTTACGTCATTTTGTAGCAAAGTACAGTCGCTTTCTGATCTTATTTCCAGAGCCAGCTTAAGGTCGTCAGCATATAAGAGGCATCTAGCGAACCGTACTGCACTAGCTAAGTCATTTATCAGGATTAAAAACAGCAACGGCCCCAAGACTGAGCCCTGACTTACACCAGAAGGGGTTAAGTATGGCCCAGAAACGTGTGAGCCGTGCTTTACATACTGCCTACGATCACGCATGTAGTCGGCAAAGAACCGAAGCAGTTGGGAGGTGAACCCGATGTCATATAGCTTCTGTAGTAACACGTCATTGTCAACTTTGTCAAAGGCTTTCTGAAAGTCAAAATATAATACGTCGACCTTTGAACCGCGGTCCATACAGGCCGACGTATAGTCAACTAAGCTTAGGAGGTTAGTATTAACTGACCTGCCAGGTCTAAAACCGTGCTGTTCGTCACCCAGATACCTACGAACCTGCCTATGGATTTCATGATGGAGAACATATTCAAATACTTTAGCAGGTGAGTTTAATATGGCTATAGGACGATATCCTTCGACTGCTTTTTTGTTAGTAGTCTTTGGGATGGGAGTCACTCAAGACAGCTTCCATTGTTGAGGGTACACTCCATTCCTAAGAGATAAGTTAAAAATGTGACATAGGGGGCGTGTTAATGTTTTTTGGCAAGACTTCAGAATAAAAGCTGGAATATTATCAGGCCCCGTTGAACCGCACATCTTCAGCTTACCTAGGCCACCTTCAACATCTTGTATTCATCGGGAAAAACTGACAACGGTAAGGAGTTCCACTCTTTCGCAGTACGCACGAGAAAAGTGGAAGCGATGCGCTTCGTACGAGTCCTGGGAACATCAACCATGTACGGATGGCGCCTCTCCGTCTGTCCGGATCTAGACCTAGAGCCATCCTTGGGTACTGGAGTGACCCTGGACATCTTCCACTGAGACGGGTTCGTTGCGGTGCTTAATGCTAAATTTAATATATGTAACAGTGGGGCTTTAAGTATATCATAGCAATCCTTAACGATATAAGGTGGTATGCCGTCAGGTCCTACTGAAGAGTAAGCCTTTAACCGTCGAACAGCAAATAATAAATCACCCGGTCCAACGTTGTCTACCGCTATACGAGACGAGCTCAGAGACTCTGCAGCCTTGCGTTCCGCCTCTTCAGCAGACAGAGTTGGTATGTCAGCTAGGAATACCGACTTAAAATACGTGGCGAACGCTTTTGTCGCATCGACACCGGAAACAGTGGTGCCGCCAAATTCGAATTCGGATACTGGTTGTCTGTTACATTGCTGATCTTTTATATGTTTCCAAAATTGCTTCGGATTTTGTTTAATATCTACTTCAGTTCTACTAATGTACTCAGAATAAGACTGATCAATAAAAGTTTTAACTTTTGCTCGGTAATACTTAAACATTTCCCAGTTGAATTGTTTGTTCTGTTCTCTGAATCTTTTTAGATAAAAGTACTTATTTTTAATATTATTTATTATTTCTAGCGTGAATCACGTGGGATATTGGTAACGCGAGCCTGAATTTACTGGCAGTTTAAGAGGAACGCAGCTATCGAAACACGTGCCTAATAATTCATACAGAGCGCTCACCGCTATATCGACATTTTCGGATAAGTATATCGCGTCCCACTCTATAGCAGCCATGGCAGCGTATAGTGAATAAAAATCGGATTTACGAAAATTCCATTGGCGAGGGATGTTATCTTGCATTGGGTGGTGCTGAAACAGATGAGGGTTAATGTTCCTTGGACGCTGCGTGCGCGCGCACCGTACTGACACAAGCAACGGCGGATGGTAACCCTCAACTTTCACTACGGGCGGTGTATCGCCACTCACCTCAATCCACGCATCACCTCGGCTGCCCAACACCAGATCTAAGATTCCGTCATGCTTATTAATAATATTATTGTATTGTACCAATTCACAGCTAGTAATCAAACTGTCAAAGTGCATACGAACGTCCTGGTTGCATGAGTTCAGATTAAAATCCCCTACAATTACAGTATCTAACTTAGGAAATTTAACTAATACATTTTCTACTACACTGAAAGTAGATACGTAACGGTCTTCAGGTGAGCCCGGTGGAATGTAGACGACACAACAAACAATTTTCTTATACCGCAAAGATATAAGCGCGATAACGATCTCAATCTCGTCGGAGAAGCATAGACATAGACATAGCTTTATTGTGACAAAAAACAGACAAAATAAAAAATACAACATTTCAACATATTATGTAGGCACAATACCTACATTATAGTTTTTTTTCCCACAAGCCGTCCCCAACTCAGCATAATGATGGCTGCGAACAACCAGCGCTGGTCTTCCGTTGGGAACGGCAGGTGACGTCACGCAAGAAAATACACAGACAAACTGAACAACATATTTAAAACATTTATATAAGGCACACTATGAAAATCCATACACAATAATAGGCACAAAGTTATTCTTTTTTTTTAACTAAAATAATAATGAATTAGTTTAACTTGTAAAGCAGAGATATAATATGGGTATATAAAGTACATAAGTTTTATTTTTATTAAATAATTAAATACTTATGTACTTAATATATCCCAACAATGTTTGGATTTTGCATGTTTTAAAATTGTATATTTTTTAAGTATTCATTAATTGAACATTTAAAATTATAAAAACAAATTTATCACATATTTACAAATTATTAGTTTTTCTTTTATTCTGGACAGGAATCGAACCCTCTTCCTCAGATTTCGCACCGGATGCCTAATCCATTCTTCAGAACCTTACTCTTACGAGCCGAAAATTTGTGCTCCAATTGTTATTACCATAACCGTCATACGGGACGGTGCACGGTCATTCAACTATACTACTAGACTTCATCTGATGGCAAGGAGTGCTTTTTCAAACACTTAACTTTCGCAATGATGTCGCTACCCTTCTATATTTCTAAATATGATTACGAGCTAAGCGAAAATCACATGTTGAAGTTAGTCGTCCGCAGCAAAAACAGAATTAGCGCGAAAAGATTTTAGACTGTTGGTGATTTTAAAAGTTACCTGTTTTCGCAAGACTGCGCAACAAATTTTCAAAATGCTTTTGCGAGAGAGCACCGTAAGGCGTTGTTGGTAAGTAGAATTTGATCGTGCCGATTCGTGCCCATGTTTGTCTTTATGATGCAATTTATGAAAGTCAGCACTCAACTGCGATCACGGAGAAAAATGTTCTACTGTCAGGCATCTACTTGTAAAAAACCAGCGTGTCTGGAAATTCGAGGATAAAATATGGTATGTGTCATGATTTCCGATATTTTCTACTCTGTGCTACGATTTTAAAAGAAGACATTTTGACTTCCTTATTTTGCCCTACTCTTTTTTAATAAAAATGGCCATCGGTATTCCCGCCAACTAATCCATTGAAAAGTTACATTTGGGGTTGCGTTTCTTAGAGGACGCAATTTTTTTTTTTGTGTAGGGCGGGTAAGTGTAAAGCTAAAATCAAGTTTGTGGGGTCGCCACCCTTGTACCACGGCCGCCATCTTGAAAATAGGGGTTGAAACGGTTGTTACGATATATCTCTAAAACTATTTATCTGATAAAAAAAATTGTAAACATTTTTTGTTGCAAATTAAATTATCTTTCTTTTTTTTTATATATTGTTCAAAATTTTTACAAGACAGACAAATTTTCTTAAAATTAGAGACTGCGGAAGCCTGACGGGCTTATGAGCAGTCAATGAGTTCAGTAACATATACAAAATAACAAATTACATAAGAAATAAAATTTTATAGTAAATAATCAGAGTTTTTTAACAATAAAAGTTTTTTTTTTTATATTTTAAAAGGTTGAGGAGTGTGGAGGTATATGTCCTGTATGTCTTTAGGTAAAGTGTTAATTAATTTGGGTAGAAGGTAATTATAGGTTCTCATTCCATATATATTATTATATCTAGGTAGCTGAAATGGTTTGGAGTTATTTAGAGTACGTAAGTTGTTAGGACGCTTATATTTATTTAGGTTTAGATTATGGATTTCGTTATATCCTTCTTTAAATATTGTCATTTTTATCATGTTTTGAATGGGCAAAACGTTACAATATTTGAATAATCCTGTATAGTCATCATGGTGTAATAGATTAATTTTCCTTGGTACAATGTTTTTTAACATTCTTATCTGAAGCATGTGAATCTTTTCAAGATGTGTCTTATAGGTTCTGCCGTAACTGCTAAGTCCATAAGCAATTACGGAATCAGCTAAGGCTAGGTACAGCATTCTAAGGGTCTCATAGGGTAGCTTATATTTCAGTGATGCTATTCTACTGAGAATTGACCGTAGTTTATTGCATATGTGCGTTATGTGAGGAATATATTGTCTATTACAGGTCCTATATATGTTGTTTTATTGTCCAGTTATTATTGTCCAGTTGAATCTATTGTCTATTACATGTCCTATATATGTATGTTCTTTTACGAATTCTATTGGAATACAATCGCAAGGACGCAATTTGTGCTTATCATGGAAATGTATCTTCCAATTTGCGTTACGGATTATTACTTTGGGCAAACTCTGTGAACGCTAGAAAAGTATTTGTAATGCAAAAAAAATGTTTGAGAGCAATAACTGGAGCCAGACAAAGACAAAGTTGTGTTCCAATATTTAAAAGGCTTAAATTACTTCCCTTAGCATCATTGTATATTCTAGAGGCTTGCCTATTTGTTAAACAAAATTTAAATAGCTTTGACGTAAAAATTACACGTAAGCCACGAAAAACTCGTAAAAACTACTATGTGCTACCTCCTCAGGGCTCTAAAACTAATTTTTTTAGCAAAAGTATTTACGTAATGCGCACTAAATTATACAACCATTTAACAGATACAATGAAAGCTATGACATTTGTCAAATTTAAAAATAATCTAATGAAACTATTACTGAACAAATGCTATTATACAATTGACAAATTCTTAAATGATAAAAATCTTGACATTTTACCTAAATAATAATTATTGCATGACATAATGTTAATTAGAATATAATTTATTGTATCATATTGATCTATATAATATTGTACGCCTGAAAAGGTAGCTGTCGATACTTTCACCATTTTGACCAACATGTAACACACAGCTGACAATAAACAATTTTGAATTTTGAATTTGACGGCCACTGGCTAAGTGTTGACACGCGTGTTTGTGTGCACGGATGACAGGATGGTATGTTGTTGTGTTATGTGATGAGTGTATATGCATTGCTTTCGTTTTGTCAGCGTTTATTACTAAACCTGCGTCGTGCGAACATTTACACAGTGTGTCAAAATGGATTTGTATATTACGCTCGGCGACGGCGAGTTCCCTGTCGGCGACTACAAGGCAAGTGTCGTCTGCGAACTGGTATACAGAACCCTCCCCCGCTACGTTACACATAGTGTTTACGTAAATCAAGTACTCATTGGGTCCTAAAATTGAGCCCTGTGCGGTGCCTTTAGTTGTTTCTACCATATTGCTAAATGAATTACCGAGCCTAACAGTTGTAAACCTATTACTGTGATAATTTTTGAACCATGTTAGAGTAGGACCCTATATACCAGTCTGTTCTAGATTGTGATAGAGGGTGTTATGATGTAATGTATCAAATGCCTTTGAAAAATCAATAAATATAATTAAAACATGTAATTTATCGTTAAGGGATTTGTTAATTTCATTGGAAAATTTACATAACAGCTGAGCAGCACTTCGACCTTTTCGAAAAACATATTAAATAGCTTGACCGTTATTTGAAAACCTAATAAAACATGAGATAAGCGACTTCCGTTTCCACCCTACTCAAGCGAGTGCTTTCTACCGCCCGGCGTCGTTCCCGCTCTTTTTTACCCTTTCCTGTTCTGACGTCACTACCTGCCGCCAAAATGGCAGTCGAAATGGCTACGCGTATTTCGAATTGTCTTCATTAGCGTCTGGTTTTCCAACCGGTGAAGAACTGGATTCGTCTGCGAAGCACCTTCACCGCCTGCTATCAAGCGAGGATTATTTAAGACAGTTAATATAAACTAAAGGTATTACACGTTTAACCACATAGAAGGTACGTTTGAAAAATTCTCTGTTCTCTTTTTAACGGTATTCCGATAAATTCAAATTATAATTTTGTTTTAGAACTTGTTCAAAATGGATGAAAATCCGCCCAAGACAAGGACTGAAGAAGCACTCGCGGCACCATCTACAGGAGGGAAAAAAAGAAAGGCGCGATCAAGCTCCAGCTCCTCCGCTGCAGGTAAAAGGGGAGGGCGCTCAAAAGATAAACGCAAGCGCCGCCGGCGCCGTCGTGAAAACAGTAAGTTCGATAAACTGTTTATAGAAATAAATAATCTAAAGAAACAATTTGAGTCGAAAGGTACCGAAAATGGTGATCACGACAACGGAGATGATTGCGTCAGCCTAGACGTGAGTGATGATTGGCCGAGTTGCCATTTTGATCAGGCCAGCACGTCACAACCACATGAACCGGTCGCTGAACCGATTCTCTCATTTGAACTCAGCACTAAAACTAAAGACCCTGCCATTGCCCATGCATGTCCTAAACTACTTCAACAATTAAAAGATTTACAGAGATTTGAAAATTCTGATTGGAACAATATACGTTATTCAGATGTGCAAAAATCGTACCTACAAAATACTGGGTTTACGAATCTGGAGGCTAACGAAGAGGTTAAAAGGTTCGAGCAATCAAGAACAAAATGTGAACATAGAGAAAGCCTTCGCAAGCCTCACATGTGCAACGCGCTTCAAGGTGATCTTAACGCCTTTCTCTCTAAAGTTACAGGGACCACCCTGAATAACGATGATATGAGTCGTGCACTAAACGATTCTGTATGTAATGGTGAATACGTTAAAATATTCAACGACACCTTACAAATGGTGTGCGGCCACAGAGCCGAATTAGTACAACACCGCAGAGAAACTATATTATCAGCTGTAAAAGACGCTCTGTACAAGAACAGTCTTCGTAAGTTAGTGCCAACCTGCTCCCATTTGTTTGACCCAGAAAATTTTACAGCGGCATTAGACAAAGCAGGTGGAATTCGAAAGCTATTTTGGAACAAAGATACCATTGAGACCGCTCAAGGCCCATTCAACAGAATCGTTCTTCCGATCCTCCCCAGCACAAAGGCATCGGAAACGGGCCCACACAACGAAAACAATTCACACAAAGAAAATATGATTCGTTTCGCGGCAACCCCAATAAAAAAGGTTCAAACAAAAGCGGAACAAAAAACCAAGGTCGAAATAGGTCGCCGCCTCCTTCCCACCGGGAAAAGAGGTACACTGAAAAGCGAAAATTCTGACTATCCAAACAAAATCAAATTTCATGCTGGACAACTCCACATGCATCAAAACAATTGGAAGAGACTCAAAGCTCCACCTTACATAATGAAGGTGATAAGAGGGTACCGCATTCCCTTCATCAAAAAACCTCCACTGCATGTGCCGGATCCAAAACATATGGTAACCCCTCACTGCAAAAACATGACAAATGCCATCATGAAAATGATATCCAAAGGAGTGTTAAAAGAAGTACAAAACTCGCCCAGTTTTGTTTCACCGATGTTCCTTCGGCCAAAGACCGACGGCTCAATGAGACCTATTTTCAATCTCAAGAACCTAAACTTTTACGTGGCTACCGACAAATTCAGGTTGATAAACGTTCAACGGGTACCCGACTTTGTTCAAAAACACGATTGGGCTTCAAAAATAGACATTCACCAAGCCTACTTTCACGTGCCGATTGCAAAAAGTCACAGACGCTTTCTACGTCTGCAATACAACTTAAAAAACAATGCACACCCACAATTATACGAAATGATTTGCCTACCGTTCGAGCTCAACGCTGCCCCAAGAACATTTGCATCAATCACAAACCGGATTGCACGCTACTTGCGCGAACACAGTGTCCGATTACTAGTGTACCTAGACGACTTCTACCTAGTACATCAGAATCGAGAGAAACTTCTGGAACATGTCGCTTTCACAACGTCGACACTAAGACAATTGTGCTGGCAGATAAATATGGAGAAATCTGTGCTCGAGCCTCAAAAGTGCCTAGAGTTTCTGGGAGTGCTATGGGATCCTTGGAGAAACATCAAAAGTCTCCCCAACAGGTTGGTAGTCAAAATTCAGAATCTTGCATCAACGATGATTATAGAAAAGAAAACTTTGTTGTGCCAAGGGGTCGTTTAAATCACCGGTGCCTACAGAGACTTCAACTTAGCACTAACAACCAAACCTCCTTTCTTTCTGAATGCAGATGCCATTCGAGAACTAACATGGTGGAAAGAACATTGCAGGGACATGTCACCAATACACATGCCATCCCCGGCACACTATCTGGTATCAGATGCGAGCGATGTGGGCTGGGGAGCAAAACTGGACAACAAGACCCTATCAGGTACATGGCAAAAACACCAGCAAAAATTACACTGCAATCAGAAGGAAATGCTGGCGATACTGTTTGTCTTGCAAAAACACTGTCAACTCCTAAGCTCGAAAACATTGTTAGTCCAGTGCGACAACAAAACAGTTGTTACTTATCTGCGAAACGAAGGGGGCACCAAATCGAACGCGCTAATGAACCTAACAATGCAAATATTTTAAATCCTCGACAGGTACAACATTCATATATCAATTTATCACATTCCAGGAACTTACAACTTTACAAGCAGACCGTTTATCACGAAACAGACGCCTCTCAGAATGGCATCTCCTACCAAAAGTCACCAACATTGTATTCGAGAAATGGGGCATACTGACGATCGACCTCTTTGCATCGAAACAAGCCCATGTAGTACCAACATATTGCACACTCGACCGAGAGGCAAGTATGTACGATGCACTAGCAAACCATTGGAATTTCGATCTAGCGTGGATCTTTCCACCACCCTTTTTGATACCTCGAGTACTTCACCATCTGAACATGGCTCGAGGAGTATACCTCATCATAGTCCCACGTTGGAAAAAGGTTATTTGGCGACCGGATCTGAAAAGTCGAGCCCTATCCCCTCCATTGACAATAAACAACTTACATCAGGTCCTAGTGGACTTGGCGACAGGATTGCCACCCCCTCAAGCAGCACAAATGGCGCTCGAGATATGGAAATGTGCGGGTGGAACAAATACCTAACTAGCTGGTCACACGAACAAAAGTCTCTATTAAAAAGTAGCTGGCGGCCCTCTACTGTGAAAACGTATAGGCCAGCCTGGATGCGCTGGGCTGCTTGGTCAAGATTGGCTAATATTGATCCCCTTAAACCATCGGGATCAGACCTAGCAAGGTTTCTTACCGATTTACATCAAAAAGAGGGTCTGTCGGTATCTACAATCCTGGTTCATAAGTCTGTTGTTGCTACTTTCTGTGATCCTAGCCACACACTTAATCAGCCATTTCCTTGTTAAACAAGTTATAAAAGCAATTTCCATAACTAAACCTAAGGCAAACATAAAAGCGCCCATTTGGGATGTAGACATTCTATTTGACCACTTGCTCACTGTAAACCCTAACACAGATAGTATTTTTCTAACCTCACAGATGACGGCTGCTCTATTACTTCTTCTGTCAGGCAGGCGTGTACACGACTTGACACTCCTGAGCATTAACCCTGCTTCTTGTATCATTACAGATGAACATAATATTTTGGCCAAAATATGGTTCAAAAACTGACACAACGCAATACCAGCAATCTGGCTGGAAGCTGATCCAAAACAAGAAAAACCAAGCACTAGACCCATTGCACTGGGAGAAACACCTCATAAACCTGTCCAGAGTGCGACGCGAATGTGCTAAAAGTGAAAATTTATTCTTATCTACATGTAACAAACCAAAAGCTGCTGCGCGCACAATTATTGCAGGCTGGATCAAGAAGCTGCTACAGGAAATTGGGATCCAAGCAACTCCAGGAAGCTTCCGTTCAGCAGTAGCATCAAAAAGCTGGATAGAAAACTGTCCGATTGATGAAATCTTGGTCCGAGGGAGCTGGCGGTCCGCCAATACTTTCAAGAGGTATTATTGTTAAGAGGTGGCTCCAAGGGCTCCTAACAACAGCCTTATTAGACAAAACCTATTCGTTCCGATCATGGACTAAACGTAAATTCCGCTTCTAATGTACGGATATTGTTGATTCTTAATACAAAACTATTTCACTTGTATTCATGCTTACTCATGTTTGTACTATGTGTTACGTTCAATGTTACTTTGTAATCAGTTGAAGTGACAGTCTATTACTTAAGATAAATTGTAGATATCTATACATGTCCTACCTTAAATTATGAAAATAAATAATAAATGTACCCATGTGATAATATTTATTTTACTATAAACAACCTGAAAACGAAGGCAAGAGTAAAATTCGTCTATTTCACATATGCAGATGATACAACGTAGGTAGTAACAAGCACAGCAGTTATACTAAATCCATCTTGACACTTTTTAAAACAATACACCGAGGACACTGCATAATCATAGTTTAATAAAAACCGCACCATCTAAGCCTTGCCTAGTCAAAATTTATTTGTCTGAGGATACGCTACCAACCTAAAATCAAAATTAGGGTAATAGGTACGAGGCTAGGGTCTTTGATCCTACGTATTTTGTAAATAAATTTATTATACGTTCGCTCCAGTATATACAAGGTAACTTTATGGTTCGCTCCTTGCTAAAATTGAGTCAAAAACTGACAGATGTTAAACTGTCACTGACAGTGACAACATGTAGCCTTCTGGCTCTGACGATGTTCCGATCCGAGAACAAAATATTGAGTATTGTAGCTTTCCTGTCTTTAGGTCTTTAGGATAGCATACCAAGTCATATTATGACTACTTTCTAGTGCCAGTGATTGACATTCTATTCAGTGCCAAAAAAAAAAAAAACGATCCTACCTACCACCACCAGGCGATAACAAACACGTCTCATGTTTTATTAGGTTTTCAAATAACGGTCAAGCTATTTAATAGAGACGTTTTACCTCGAAATAAAACGTTTATTAAATAATTACCTTATTTGAAAACCTATACTTTTCCTCCCTGCCTGGTGGCAAAACATGAGCTAATGAAGACAATTCGAAATACGCGTAGCCATTTCGACTGCCATTTTGGCGGCAGGTAGTGACGTCAGAACAGGAAAGGGTAAAAAAGAGCGGGAACGACGCCGGGCGGTAGAGAGCACTCGCTTGAGTAAGGTGGAAACGGAAGTCGCTTATCTCATGTTTTATTAGGTTTTCAAATAAGGTAAGTATTTAATAAACGTTTTATTTCGAGGTAAAACGTCTCTATTGTTTTTTATTTATTAGCTAGTTTTTTTCTATGAAGTTACTAATTGCATTGCTATGTACCGCTCAATTATTTTGTCAAGACATGATAAAATGGTAATCGGCCTGTAATTGTTGTAGTCCGTTTTAGATCCCTTTTTATGAATTGGACGGATAGTACCAATTTTTAGTTGATTCGGGTACCTACAAGTTGCTAGGCTAGTGTTAATAAGATGTGTTAATGCCGGTGTTATTTGTTGGTTAACGTATTTTAAATCCGACGCGCGAATTCCATCGTAACCGGGGCTTTTGTTGTGATTTAACTGACTGATTATTTTGTAGGTTTATCGTTAGTAATTTTGCTTATTCTTAAGACTACCTCTGGCTCACTGGAGTAGGTTTTAGGATCCAAAAGCTTTGTGTCGCATGACTGGGTTATCGAGTCCACATTGTGTTGGAATTCCTTTGCAAAGTTATCGGCTAACACTTTTTCAGCACGTAATATGATATCTTCTATTGAATTTGATATGTTGCCACATAATGTATTTATAATTTTCCAAATATTTTTAGTGTTTCTATAATTTAATTTTATTTTATTTTTATAATATTTATTTTTAAAGTAGTTTATATATTTGTTAGTCTTATTTATATCATCTAATTTATATCTAATTATATAAATAAGACTAATTATAAATATACGGTATTATAAAAATACGGTATTTATTATAAATAATTCTATTAGCTAAATTAGTTTGATCTTTTTTCCAAATATTATAGAGTTTATTCCTTTTTTTACACATAATATATTTAATTTTATTATTAGCCCATTCACAAACTTTCGTTTTTGATGTTTTAGACGAGTCAAATACTTTTATACATTTATCATAGACTTGCCGAAATTTATTCACTATAAAGTCTACTATGTCGTCTGGACATTGATATTCTAGGGCTTCATTCCAGTTCACCTCAGCTAGGTGGGTCTGTACGCGCTTGTTATCTAGTGTAGTGATAAGGCGCGGCGGACCGCCGGTGCCAGCTTCCCTTGAGGCGGACACCGGCGGCACGCACGCGCAACCTATGATGTAATGATCAGCTGGCACCGGCGGTCCGGTCACTGCTGTGTGAACTGGATTTCCGCACACGCTACGTACAAAAATATGGTCAATGCAGGATCTGCAAATCACATTATCTCTCAATTCAACACGCTTGACTTGAGTCATAGCACACATAATACCCAATTCACTCATGCCATTGAGATATTTATGATAACTGTTGTATTATTTTTAGATATATATTTACGTCCCCTATGATAAGGGCATCGGATTTCTCGCAGTTTTAATGTAATGTATTATACAATTCGCTAATAAAGTCATTTTGGTTTGTATCGGGGGGTCTGTATACCGCACATACAAATAATTTAAAGTTATAGTCAGTTTCAATGGTGCCTAATACTGATTCAAAATGACGGGTGTTAATAGATGATTTTTCAAAGCTATGTTTGTTTAAGACATACACGGTTACACCTCCACCTCACTTATTTTCTCTTAAATTATAATAAATACTATATCCATCTATATTATAAAGATTTACGCACTGTTCCTTAATATTTACTTCGGTTAGTACAACCACATCTATAGTTCGTGTACTATTTTGTATGATATATTCTATTTGAGAAAAATTTAAAGAAATAGACCGAATATTTACATGAAAAGTAATAAGATATTTTTGTAGAGGAGCAAGTGAGTTCATGTACTCATTCCATGTTATAAAATTGCTTTCAGTTACGTAATTTCCTTCTTCCATCGCTAGGTTTTAGTTATTTAAATAGGCTGTAAAATGCGCTATAAGAAGTAAAAAGGACATAATAAAAAAAAAAAAAGCAGTGACATACCTGTTCAGGTCCTAGTTTTTACCTTGAACTTGTCGATGTCAGTAATCGAGCGCACAGTATGAATTTTAGCTGTTTCATTTTCCCTAATGAGTACATTCCTCCGCTTGCACCACACAAATTTATATAGTTGGTCACTTTTAAGTTCCGTTTTTGCTTTCCATAACAGGAAGGACGTAGCGGGTGTAAGCGCCTCGCGCATGTAGATCTGCTTTGCATCTTCCAGGCCGATATCCCTTCCTGTGATAGTAGTAGCCTTAGCCGACTCCAACCAGCTATCGCGACGCCCTGCTTTCAAGGTCACGATGATCGTAGATGAGATTCGCTTTTGAGCGGCCGGCGCACGGCGTTCTTTTCTGTATACGTTTACCACGTCCTTAGGGTCCAAAAGCATTTTTTGGGCGATGTCTTCTATTATATTGGTGATATTTTCGTTGTCTTTCTTGTCCACACCGCATATTTCAACTTTGTTTTCCATTTGAATTTGTTCGGTGGTGTTAATTTTTTGTTTTAAAACATTGTATCTAAGTTGGAGGTTAGAGTATTTATTTTGGAGGTCTGTTTGCATATTTTCCAGTGTTTTAACTCTCAGTTTAAATTCGTCCACGTCGTTTTGGAAATCATCAATTTTGTTGGAGTAGTATGCGAGAGTACGTTGGATTTCTTCTTTTATGACCGATCGTATTTCGTTGCGCATATTCTTCAAAAACTCCTCGGTGAATGGGTCTTTGTTTTTTGATATTGTTGGGGTTTCTGTGTCGGTGAATTCATCGTCTTCTGGTTCGGGGATGATCACGGAAACTCGCTTTTGTTTTTACTGTCCACAGCATGCCTTGCATTTCCAGTTTACGGCATCCGTGGAGTGCAGGATATTTAACTGTTCCGTTGTTAGCGGAACACAAGCCGCGTGATACCATTTATTGCACTTTCCGCACTGTAATCCAGGGGTTTTCTTCGAAACAAGTTTCGCGCACTTGGCACACTTAGCCATATTTTTTTTTATGTAAGAAAACGGAAGGTAGATATTATTTTTTTATTGTAAGAAGACGGAAGGTACACGAATGAACTACAATGAGGCGTCCAATCGCGACGCGCGCATCGGCTGATCTATATCTTTGGTCCAGTTACATTTTTGTCGTAGAACTATAAATAAAAAAGTTATAAGTGAAAATGTTCAGAAATTCGAGAAAAAAGTTTATACTTTTCGATATAACTTTTTGTTATATCATTTTACTGAAAAATGATTTCAGACTATTTTTGTAGATCGTTTTTTAAGGAACTACTTTTATAGGCAACATTTTTTCAGTAAGTCAATAGCTAAGGTTTTACAGCGCTCCGAAGTGAGTACTATTTTTCAGTACTCTTAACTATACATACATATTATAATATTATACGTGGGTACTAATAATGTGTCATCAGTTTTTTTATTTTTTTATTTTGTTATTATAATTCTTTTAATTAGTAATCTGGTTTTTTTATTTTTTTTAGGGAGGACATAGATGCTGGCTACCGCTTTCGGACGTCCATGTCCACTGGATTTTGGGCGAGGGTAGGCCCTCTATAGTAACGACCGGATACTTGGCGAGATAATGCCCTTTTTAGCCCTCTGGCCGACGATCGTAAATTGCTGGCAACACGTGCCACGACGCACCCATGCCATATCTCCCAATCATGCCATATCCGAGCCTAGCATCATGTAATTTTTATTTTCTTAAATATTTTCTCAAACATTCGGTGACATATTTGACGTTCACGGGGTTAAAAAACGCTGAGATAGCTTTAAACTATGTGAAAAATATGCCCTAAGAACAATAAAATTGTCCAAAAATTTTCAAAAATGTAATAAAATAGTACTTTAGTTTTCTCAGAATTTATTTTAAATTAGATCAAATCGTCTGTGTCTAGTACATTATATTTTTAGTAAAATTTATAGTACCTATTTATCGTGTGGACAATATCACGTGTTTTATATAAAATCACTGACATTGTGCTTAAAATATCTATTTTAAATAATGATCTGTTGTTCATTACACATATATCATTATATTTTTATTCAGGATGAACCTTACATCAAAAGTTTGTAATATTTTTGTATGTTTTATATATTATTAGGTTAAATATTACTTAGCCATCTATTGGATGTTTTTGTTTTTATGATCAAACTATTTATTAATGAAATAAGATCCAATTAAACAAAACTAATACTAGAATACTAGAGGCGAGGCCAAATACTAGAGGCGAGTTTTATGTATAAATTCAATATTTGGTACTTATTTCTTTTTAATTTCATTATTCGGTATTTTCACCTGATGTTTGGAGATGGTGTGCTCATAAGCTTGTCACAAGTGTGTGAGGGAAGTGTGTAAGGAAAACTAGCACAGAACAGTATCCAAAATAGGCGCTGAGATTTTATTGTAATATAATCTAATTTTATTAAGAAGTAGGGAAATATTTGATACGGCATTCTATATTTTATTTGACATTGTAACCTTAGATACTGTTGTCGTGGCGATGTAACAATCTAAGTTCGGAGATGACTCAAATCTTTGTTTGTTGTAAATAATATTTTAACAATAATGAATTTATTTTTGTTAAAATATTATTAGAAGCGCTCGTAGTCAAGTTTGCTTAGCCGTTCTGAATTGATCAGCAAAGTTAAGCAACGTCCGCCGCGGTCATGACTTGGATGGGTGACCGCTGGTGACATTACTACTGAGCGCTTCCGTGCTTCGGAGGGCACGTTAAGCCGTCGGTCCCGGTTGTTGTTTTAGGATAGCAGTCGTTACAGCATGGTAGTAGGGCACTTTGCAAATGCCCGCTTGGCTAGCTACCACCCTCAAGTTGAAAATCCTGTCACCAAGCACCTAACGGTGTGTTCCGGCAGCTGTTCTTGAGAGCCAGTAATTCTAGGTTAGCCTGAACAACATCTTCGACCACATCATCACTTACCATCAGATGAGATAGTGATCAAAGGCTAACCTAAAAAAAACAAAATATGATCCTGCATTACACTCCATAAGGATTGGATACTTCAACCCGGGCTTCGATCCTTAAGAGGCCGCTGAAGAGAAGCTCCCACAGAAAAATAGGTATTTTAACAAAATGATGCTGTCTCGCCGCTAAACGCCGGCCTCGCACTCCGCGCCCCGCACCGTCGTCAAATCCCATAAACATATAATATGTATAGGTACTACAGTACAGAGTCGTCCTGTCGAGTCATTATTGAATTCTCTTTGCACCCGCGCCGCGCCGCGCCGCCGCTCCACGCCGCCGCACCGCCGCCGCGCCGCCGCGTCGCCGCTCCACGCTGCACCGCCGCCCGCGCGCTGCTGGTTACTTTTACTTCTCGTCGACTTCAGTTAATTTTTTTTAACCAAAAACTGGACCCCACTTCACCAGAAGTGTGAAATATTTTGTTGAAGTCGGTACCAAGATAGTTGAAAAGTACCATGCTGTTCAATAATCAATAGCAATATTGTGCGCATGGTACCGACTTCAACAAGTTATTTCACACATTTGGGTGTTGAATTCAGTTCCATTATTGGATTTAAAATAAACTGTCTTTTTATAGTGACCCTTGCTACTTACGGGATCGATTGGCATTCATTGTCAACGACTACATCATCAAGATAGGTAAATATTTTTCAGTTACTGGAATGTAACTCAAAAATGGCTTAACCAATTTTGATGAAATTTTAATGGGACCAAACGACAAGCATCAGATTTAAAACAAAAAATATTTTTTAAAATCGGTTAACCCAGTCAAAATTTCTGAGGTAACAAACATAAAATAAATACAGACGAATTGAGAACCTCTTTCCATTTTGGAAGTCGGTTATTGTATTTCGGTGTGACTTAGTTATTATATTTTTTAGTGTACTATTATTTCATTGTTTTATTTGCCTTCCTTTTGATATGAAACTTTAACAATTCATAAAAAACACATAATGTTTTCATGTTTTAATTGATTACAAATATAATTGAATTATGGTCCCAGAGTATAATATATTAAAAAATACATAGACAAATGTAATTTGCACGTCATTTAATGTACTTACCTGAGTACTTGATAGGGCAAGAGTTACTATCCATCCACCTTCCAGATTTCCTTAACATTATTATAGTTCAGCGGTTTTCTTAGTTACTCCCAACCGAGCAGTGTAACGACTACCTATCTTGATAATTTCACTGTTGACGGTGCCACACCCCAATCGGTGTCTTCCGGTCCGATCCCATGAAAATATACCACATGTTATCAGTTATATTTTCTATTATTCATATTTTCCGTTCTGATCCCACTTATTATTTAAAGTGGGATTTAACTAATTTACAAAGTACCAGAAGGGCAGAAGTTTAAAGAAATCATATCTACTACGCTGTATACATATGATTTCTTTTGTTTTTTCTTCTTTGTAAACATACTAGAAAATAAACTTATGGTTCTCGTCTTTTTAGTTTATCAACTGAATAATCCAAACTGAACAAACGATGTTGGTCTCACGATTATTATTATAAATAATAATACTTTTACATTAAGAAAATACTGTAAAACTGTTTGTTGGTCCTTAGAAAAAAATAAAGACGAAGGTGATCATTTGCTTTTTACAATCGTCCTGTAATTATTACGCTTACAAGCTACTAACGTATATAAAGTACTTGTCAACAATACTAAATTGAAAGCATAAAAAACCTGTACCTTGAAAAAGGTCACATCGGACAAGACTGCTGTTATAATATCGAGGACTTACCAGAAACTCGCAGAAGTACAAGACCTTAATGGCTACATGGTGACTCAATGGCTAGAAGACTAAAGTTTCGTAAACATATTGTGTACTATATAAGGAACATCATCGAACATTTTATGGAATGCTGGCATTTTAAATTATATAGTAACATTATTAAAATGCACCACAATAAATACCAGCTTTGTTAAATTATTTAGAAAAAGATGCCAACTTAAATATATTACTTAACAATCAATATAAAACAAGGCAATAATCACTGAAGCGTAGTTTCACAAAATAATTTGATGAAATAAATGAATTTACCATGTTACAGATCAACTGCAAAAAGCTGAAATCACAGTTGGTTTTTTTGGAAAAGTTTTGCATATTTTAATGTTGTTGATTACTTATTGTCTTACTTTGTAGTCTGAATTGTTACTCTTAGGCAAACTCGTTTTATTGTTTATTTTGGAAGCTATTGACATCTTTAAATAATATTTCGTAGATATAATCTACTATATGGCATGCTCTATAATATTTATACTGTTTATATATTTTATTACAAATTTTACATAAAATTGCTTGTTTGTTAATTATATGCTTTCTTCTAAGGTAAATTGGCTGAAGGTTTAAAAAATTATATAGGTATGACCTGCGGATATACAGCCAACTGTATGAACAATTTTAATATAATATTGTTTTTATACTGTTAGATGGAAAAAGCATTAGCTACTGGCAAGATTCGAGCCTGCAACTACAGGTACCTGTGATCGTGAGATCCGATCCCAGTCCTAATTATATATTTTTTCCATCAAACATTATTTACATATTCTCGCTAAGCATGCGTAAATGGTTATAAAAATATACCCATATTGTTTGTATATAGTTATTTTCCTAATGTTGATTGTTGGTTTCGATATCTTAGTTGAACTTTTACTGTTTAACTTTAATAAAGAGTGATATCGTTTTAAAGCAGCTTGTTTTATTCTTATGTAAGTACATTTAAAAATAAAAGAAAGAAGTAACTCAAAGTATTTTTTTAAAGAAAAATAGCAGATAATGATTTATATGTTTTAGTTATCGATTCAGGCACATTTATGTATGTACATATACTGATTATTTACTGATGAACTTAAGTTAATATAATTAAAGTGAGTTTTCTGCGTGAGTTTCATAACTTATAATCACAACTTATCTAATAGCTAATAATATATTTTATAAATATGTTTTTCTGTAACAAGATTTACAGTATGAAACTCCTATGAACTTCTGCTCTCCTGGTAACTTGCGTATTCTTATATTGGTATGTGTACCAATGTGTGTTGTAATTTCTTCCTTTATTGATAATGTACCCAAGCTATAACTATTATCAGTCTGGACCATGAAACAATGAGTGGGATCAGAACAGGAACGAAAAATTTATATTGTATTTGTATTGTATTTATATTTGTATTGTCTTGCAATTTTATATTGTAAATGAACGGTGTGGGATCCGATTGTGGTATCAGACCGGAATTCACAAATCATTCCCGTAAGTGGCAGGGCTAACTTTTTTTTAAACATAATACCTATAATGAAACCTAAAAAATGAAAAATAATTTGTCGAAGTCACCATGACCACAATATGGAGATCATACTTTCAAACTGTCATGGTAATAAAAAAAACATGTTTGATGTGTATCGAAAAACAAATATCCTATACTTACTTACTTTAGAGACTTTACTAGATTTGCTACAAAATGTGCTGTGACATTTAATTTACATTATATAATATCTACAACGTCGGCTCAATCAATGTTCGCATAATGTAAGCTAAGATTTCACGACAAAGATATACTTAGAAGGATAGGTAAAATATGAAATTTATTAATAGGTAAAAACTGATGTGTGAACATGTTTTTATATTTATATATTGGGTTATGTACGTCTATAATATATTTTTTAGTTTCGATAATTCAAATGTAATATTCAGAAAACAATAATATTCGTAGAATCGAAATATCTACACCATCGATTTTTTCCCATCACTCACCATCCAACATATCGAAAATGCATATTGACATCACTAATGCAAGTACCTCTACCCAACTACTATGATTTATTCTGTGCAGCTACCCTGCCCCCCGAACAGAATTGTGCGATAAGGACAATTGCAGCTTCTTCAAGTTTTGACTTAGAATTTCCGCATAATTTGAGTTCTGGGAGAAAACTTTTCTCCTATAGTAAACATTAATCAAATCCAAAAAATTTGGTCTTATTTTATAACTGACAGAACAAACGATGTTTATAGGTTTTCCTTTTTCTTTATTTATCATTATTCATATAAACAATTCACAAACTAGAGATACATTTTTTGAGAAAAAATCGGTATTTAAAAACCCATTAATTCAAATTCCTGTAATATAATGATAAAAAGCAAAACTTACAAACCTCAATATTGATAATATCTGTAACCTTTCCAAAAATCATCAAAATCGGTGATTGTTTAGGGGGGTAGAAACATTTTCTCTTTTTGTATGAAAATTCGACACTTCCTTCTCGTCTTAACCTGTTTTGCCAATCTACATGTAATACTAATATTATAAAGAGGAAAAGATTTGTATTTTTGTATGTAACGATTAAACTTAAAAACTACTGTACCAATTTGAAAACTTCTTTCACCGTTAGAATTCTACATTATCCCTGACGAACATAGGTTATAAAATATTTTCAAAAAATTTCCAATGTTTTGCCAAGCCGGGGATGCCGCTAGTTAATAATTAAATATAAGTATTAATTGGCATGTTTCGAAATAGAATTAATGTCAGTGATAACATATCATGTTTGGCGACAGTCTTGTAACGATATGATGATGTAAACATCCACTGTTCTCTCATTGTAATAAATGTTATCTAATTATTCTAATCTTTTAAAATGTAATTAAGATTTTTAGCTGTAGAATTACTGATGAAATATTCCATCAACCACGTTTAACATATATATAAATATAAATGTTAAATTTAAATCCACAAGTCAAGTTAAACTTAGCATTCCCTTCTCCTAATAAACATTTCGAGTTCAAATCCAAATATTATTCTCCGAAATACGGTGATCTTGGAAATGGGGGATAACGAATGAACTTATTCCTATATTTATTATTTCTGAGAAAAATAAATCTGATTCCTGTAAGTCTTAATACAAAACAAAAGAGTCAGACTTTTATGATTTGTTGGTCGTTTTGCCTTTGTTTTGTTTTGAGGGATTACAAGTCATTGTTTTGGGCAAAACTATCTACAAGTTTAATACTTTTCACATGATTTCCTCTATGAAGAGCTTTTTTTGAGCTTTGCGCAGGACTTGAAGGTTAGTCATAATATTTGCTGCCTACAGCAGAGAGAAAATTCACAACCATTAGCTTATTGTAGTTTTAGTTTAGGTATGATAAGAGATATATTTGCTGAACAGATATATGAAATATGATTTTTTTATTCTTGTTATTACTATAAACACATTTATACATTTAGAGATTAAAATACGATAAAATTATCTTATTTTATCCCTATTTAAAAACATATTCTTTGTATTATAGCTTTCATTTATTCTATACCTCTTGGTTTAAACTACATTTCATACTTAATAATACTTTTCCATGAGGGAGGGACGTATTATCCACGCTTGGCAGGCGTCTTGGTGATCACAGTGTGAGATGGCAGTTCTACAGAGGGCACTGCTGACCACCTTCCGGTGTTTTCCCTTCGTCTCCTTTTATGACTGCCATGGCAAAATAAGAAGGGGAGGGATAAAGACGATTGGGGGGTAATAGTCCGCAATATACTAATATAATTATATACTAATTTATATTAACTCACCGTTACTGTACGCGGGTTTCCATAATACAGTAATCAAAACTAAAACACGAAATATACGAACACATCTTTCCCCCATATTTAAAAAGACACACTCATAAATTAACACTTTCCAGTCGTTTCTCGCTGTTTCTCCACGCTAGTGAGTTCGGTGATTTTGGTGCACCCCTTTAAATAGACACGGGTCAGCTAATCAGTGGGAATTAAAAGAAGAGCTTGATATTTTAATACACGACTGCCCTAAAAAAGAGTTTTATGTATTCAGGGTTCATGTATGTATATATGTTTATGAGTTTCTTTATTCCACCATCACTTCTAAACGGCTTAATCGATTTTAATGTCTGCGATATCGTTAGATTCATTTTTTTAAGCGCAAGTGACATTAATTACATAAATATAAATAAAATAAGAATCTGTCCGATTTTAAAAGCCGTATTGTGAGAGAAAAAAAATTTTTTTCTTCAATCCCATCGAGTGGAATATCAAAATGAAGTCCTTTAAAAAACGATTCAATAAATATATAATAATTTGCCGTTTTAATTTGAATGAAACTATAAAACGCTTAACGAAAACAAATAATTTGCAGTTGGGGTTTTAGCTTTTGAAATTAATCTAGTCTTGTTGCTACAGCGTTGGATGGAATAACGCAAATTTTCTGTTAAGTGAGACAAGAAAGCGTCGTTTGAAGGTTTCGTTTCAATTAAGGGCAAGACCGTAGTCAAAATAATTTCTAATTCGGGCGGAGCTAATAGAAATGGGCGTTAAATTTTAACTCATAAAAATATTCAGTCGCACGGCGGCACTAGTCACCGTACCACGGATAGCGTCGCTAAAATTGTAGAGTTTCGTGCGCTATTAGAAGCGGCAGAACAAAAGTGTAGATAACAACATTTTTATCTGCAGTTACTGCAAACCTCTAAGGTAAAAAAATATTATCACTTGTAGATAATGATATTTTTTTAATAGACTAAGCGAAGCGAGGTCTCGGTGGAGGTGTGAGCAGTGTATATTTCCCCGTCAATGAATCTCGATTGCCTTAGTCGATCTTCTTGAAATTTGGTAGAAAGGTGCCTATTATGCATATCAACAGAATTTGCAAGTAAGAACCTGTAGAAGCTTAATTGGTTTGTGGTTTGCTAAGATTATAGGGTCCATAAAACGAGGTTATAATTTAAAATTCAAAAGTATTATCTCAATATTGTGCTCAAAAAAGTACTTTGACTTCATGAAGCGTTACGAAACACGGTAATATTATCTATACAGTATTTTAACTCGGCCTTGTCCTCGAAATAACTACCTACAGCCGCGCGGTACGTAAACATGCGATAGGGCTGCTCGCCTCCAGCATTTTAATTACATTTGCCTACTTTGTGTTTCCATTTTGTTTTGTGATTGTAAATATACTTTTTTTATATAAGCAAACTAGTGATTCGCCCCGGCTTCACACGAGTATTTAACAAAAAAAATCAAAACTTATAAATTCAACATATAAAAAACCAGTTATTGTGACATAACTGTAATAGTTAGACTTATAGTACTGCGGACTTTTTTATAGATGTCTTCTATAAAATTGTAGTATATCACTTGGCTCTATTTTCAATGATTTCCGTAGCGTATGCGATATACCTTACGATTTTTTTTGGTATTTTTTTCGCACTTTATGTTACGTTATCGAAGTTTACATACGACCTAACTTTTTGAAAATCTTCTATAGCCTATGTTCATCAGGGATAATGTTGGATTCTCATGGTGAAAGAATTTTTCAAATCGGTCTATTAGTTTCAGAGCCTATTCAATGCAAACAAACAAATGCACAATCAAATTTTTCCTCTATTAGTTTAGATAAAATACTTTGTAAATTGAATAGGAAGTGTGTAAAAATGCGTGTTGTTTTTCATTGGTAGTAAAAAATATTTGCACCTCGACTGAAACGTATGAAATGCTTTATTATTGAATTTTAAAGTATAAAGCTTAATCAAAAATTGTTTTGGAAAACATGGACAAGGTGGAGAACAGGGAATATCTTTTACTTGGTTATAGATACCTGCAGCTATTTTACAATTAATATGTTTAGTTTGGACGAATTCATGCAACAAAAAACAGCACAACATATCCTACTCGTCATATTAAATATGTACTTGAACTTATAGGACGTTATGCGCACCAACCACTGGATTACTGTCATATACTTACCAACTCTAAAACAGAAACTTGCAATTTTACTCTTGATCATATTTCTATATATCTATAGATAAATAAATATTATGCATAGGTATAATTTCAGTTATAGAAAGTCGTTTTGCAATTTTAGAGTTTATTTATGAGGTAACATAGTAAATACAAATAATAATAAAATAAAAGTTCAAAATTTTAATAGAAGTATAATCCTAATGCAATGCTCAATAACAAAATAAAAGATAATATAAGATAACTGTAATGAAACCGCCATATAAGATTCACCCTACCGCTACTAAAAGTGGTACAGGCAGAATCGTACCAAGTTTCTGAGTCACATTGGTTAAAGAAACCCACTCCTAGGTGCTTCAATTATCGCGGCCATTCATCATGGAGACCAGTTGAAGATATGGAAAATACTCCCAAGTCAGACCTCAGCCTTCGGCCTCGCAAGTCACTCACATGAATCGGACTGCAGCCTCGCCTTGTACTCGCCCTTTGAACTCACGCTCTATCCGTGCTCTAAATGTAGTATGATGAAGAAGAAAAGCTCGTAGGGCAAATCCAGAATGATGGAATTCAAGATAGCCACCATACAAAGTGCACCGATCACACTGAAGCTCAGCTTTACTTCAGGAGGATCGCACTTCAGCATTTTTTATGGCAGCCATCTTGAATTCTGCTATTTTGGATTTTTTTGCATGTTATTTGACTGCTCTCTTGATTCCCTATGTCATTTGTTCAAAACTCCTTTACTTATCTGTAACCGTTTACCAGATACGTCATATATCTTCACTTGGCAGGCGTCATTTTTATGATTTCCCATTATTATCATATCACGAAAACCACTTTGTTATTTTCAGTTTAGAATACTTTCTTTCCCCATGACTCCTTCCCATAGAACAATTTAAGTCAATGGTTTCAAAGCATCTATGTATGGCGGCCATCTTAAAAAATGATGTAATCGAAAAATTATTTCTAAATTCGGAATAACGACGCCTAAAACCACCCAGATATTGATTTTCAGACGGATCGGAGCAACTTGAATTTTACATGCCATCTTGAATATGTCATTTTGGTTTTTGTCAAGTCTCATTCGACTGCTGCCATTAAAAGTTGTACGAGAAGAATTGTACCGGGTCACTTTTCCTAAGGAACCCCACTAATTAAAATATATAAAATAAAATTCTAATAATAGTACACATTATCACTTTTGCTATGAAAATTGAAACTATCTACAGAAGTAACGGTTCAAAAGTTACGGGTACATGCTTTTAGAGGTAGTACGAAAGAACAGCGGAGTCATACAGATGTAACACACATTTCAATCCGACTAACTACATACTAAGTATTTAACTTTTAAAGTCAAAGAGATAAAAGAGATATAGGTAAGTTCCCTTTATTTGAATGATTGGATATATAAATACCTAGAAAGTAGTTGGTCGTCTCGGAAAGTGTGTTAAGGGTATTGGGAATAGATTCTCATTTAATTGTACAGGAACCTAATAATAACAAAATGAAATATTTTACCAAGGGTTAAAAGTCTAGATACCTACTAAAATAGGAATTAACAATGCCGTGTCTGAACTTTAATCAACTCGCTCAAAAAAGTTATTATACAGATTTTATAAATCAATATAAACAAAAGTACTTCCCCAATAAATGTTTTAAATGAATTTCAATAATTTATGACTTCCAAATTAACGTATGGTAAAAAAATATTGTAATATTTCGTAAAATAAAAGCACAATAATGATGGCGTAACGAACGGCACAGATCCCACGTCCAAACGGCCCGAGCGCTGCGGGCAGACTGATTTTCGTTGCGATTTCTTCTCGCGATCAGAGAATTTTGTGGCAAAAATTCATAAAAATGTTTTCAACACAAGTTAGTAAGTAGTTCATTAGAGTATAGTATTAGCTATTTTTAAAAAAAAGAAGCATTGCATTTAACTCAACTATGCCTCTTAAATTAATAAAAAACAATCTAAAAAGGGTCGCCGATTACAATTTATTACAGAAGAACTAATAAGTTTTAATAAAAACTAATCAACTAATTCACTCAATAAAGAATTAAAGAATATGATATATTTTTTTCGCACATTTTGAACTCATAGTTTCAGTACAAGAAGATTCCAAAAGTGCGCGTTTCACTACGGTGATCGCCTTAATGTCTCTCTTCTTCCGTTATCTGTGATTGGTGTCAAACCGAGCTATTGTTCAACAGAGTATAGAATACAACAGCTAATAAAAAACTTTTTAAACTTATGTCTACGCGCACCAGTCAGTCATCCTAGTATGTGTGCTCTCACGCACACATCTACAAAACCAGTTCCTCCGGCTGCCGCGCTGCCCGCTCTTTCATTCGGTCTGCGACTACATCGTCATGTAGACAACTACGTATTATTTCAACTTAAGATTTTGTAACTTATATAACCAATACAAGCATTTAAACAGTATAAAGATCTCACACTCATTGTTCCCGACCGTCACCTGTCCCTGGTTCGAACCTGCATCAACACTTATCTTAAGAAAACATTAAATAATATTTTAATAAAACACTTAAAAAAGTATACAAATATATATCTAGTGACAATTCCACCAAATATTCTTACTACGTGATGTCACAAACGCCACGCAGCCTAACCGGAAGAATATTCGACTAGTTTCGCTTCTAAACGAAGTATCTTCAGGAGGTTAACTCACCGAGCGCACGTCTTGATCGTACGCTCGGTGAGTCAAGACCTCCTGGAAATTAGGCGGAATTGTCACTAGATATATATATTTTTAACTTTTTTAAGTGTTTTATTAAAATATAATTTAATGTTTTCTTCAGATACTTTTAAAAATATTTGTTATTATTAAATATGGATGTTCGCAAAGTGACGTCTGAATCTATTCATTACTACAGCTACTACAATGAAAGCATTCAGACAACCTACAGCCATTGCAGACTCACAGGCAGTCCAAATGCTCCAGCCCAATGGCACTGGCTACCAGCTGCCAACTGTCAGCTACCAATTGCCAGCTTGCGCTGGGTGCACACTGCAGTGGAAACATTGACTAATGCACTCGTGCAGTGGACATTATTATTGCATGAAAATGTAAGTAACATTTTCCAATAGACCGTCCTGGAGCTAAATTTAACATTTAAATGACTTTACCTTGATTTACAAAGTGTATAAGAGTTCAATATACGATTAATATAGCCTTAATATATAATATAACCTTCAGGAAAAATAATTAGATTATGTAAAGTAAAGAAAGAAGGTCGGTTTTCGAAAATACTAATGTATAGTGAATTACCAAAAAGCTTTATCACTTAAAATACAGTTCGTTCAAACTAAAAATTAAGATTTTTTTTGAAAACAATCCCTACTACATATTAAAAGAATATATAACAACGCAGCTTGTAGTACGAGTATCTTTGTTCTTAGGACTAGTTCAAACGCGATAGCTGCAAATTGAATTTAACAAGCACGAGGCCCACCTGCTGTTAAGCTGTAAACTCTGCCTATATCTATAAGTCTTGTTTGCCAGTAATTTCACTGGCTCTCAAGGACTGTTGCCGGAACACACTGTTAGTTGTTTGGCGACTGATGTTCTACTTGAGAGTCGTAGCTATCTATGCGAGCATTCGCTAAATTACTGAATAATATGAAGAAATGAAACATTTTTTAATATTTCACCATCCATATGACCGATACCATATACCATAACCATCTAAGACCGACGCCAAGTTCCACCGTCTAAGACATAGAGATATAAAATACTATTGTTTAAGAGGTAATAGCTCCAACAGTGTTCTGAAGGTAAGCACATCTCACTTTGGTGTCCATTTTAGAAGTACTGGCGTGATGTTGTCATGGGTAGGACTCAATAAACTTGTAATCTGTGAATAAACTGAAATACCTCACATATTACTAACATAGACTTAAGAAAATTGTGATTAATAAAAGTATGGAATTATAATTTATTGAATATTTATTATTATATTGTAGATTTTACTTGTGATATGATGATTACTAATGAATTTTATTTCTTGTCATAGAACCAACAGCACTTACGAAAATTACATTAGATTTATACTAATAAGTTCTTACTTTTTATACAAAAAATAATTCTAATATATATCGCTTAAAATTACCAAAACAAACAAACTGCCTACTACATGTATACAGTATTTAGCAAGCACCAGGGGTATGACATAGATAGGGAGGTGTACTTAGTTATGTTAACCCCTACGCTCAGGTTTTTTTTTTTTTCAAATTTATTTTTTATAATTTTTTTAATTCAGACTGAGCTGAGAGAGCAGAGATCCATTCCATGAGTTAGAAGGTTACAGAGATATTATGAAGATTATGTGTAAAACATTACGTGTGTAGGTACTCGTAGAAGCGAATCGGCTGTCTATACAAGAAATGAACCGAATATTCCAGAAAGTTTAACCTGCCAATGCCTAAATCCCGAAGATCCCGACTGATCTCATAAATACCAATATTTACGTACTACTCAGCATTATCAACAGAATGCATCATAGTTGCTAAAGTGAAATATAAAGAAAGTGGGGTGGCTTTTGTTTACTAACAACAACTTTGCTTATTATATTTATTTGGGTTCGGAGGGTAAAACGAAAGTTGGGCAATTGAAGTATAAATTATTTCTATATACCTACACACCGACATTCAGCAATTTCTTATGATACTTTTGAAACGTTTTGTAACGCAGGAAATAACTGATTAATGAACTGCTTAACCAACAAGATCAAAATATACTAAAGCTTTTTAATATTTTGAATTCTGCAATGAAGCCTGCTCCTCTGGGAAGAAAAAATATCATGCACATGACCGTTCTCTAAACGTTGTAATTATTTAATAAAAGTACTAAAGGTTTTGTGTTTATTATAAGTGAGTCCTTGACAACTATCTTAAGCTGTTGGTGACTTATAATGTAGTCGAAAATTGTATCAGACTTTAGTTAAGACGAACATATCATGCATGAAGAGTTCATAGTCAATTCCCAGCATTCTAAAGTAACCTAATCTAAAATAAAAAATCTTAAAACAATTATAAATTAGACGATGGAGGCGGATGCATCGTGGCCTTGAAGCGCTCACTATTTAGGGAAAAGGTAATGATTGATTTAGGACATGTCAGTATATCGACGATAAGCACCGAGCTCCAGGTCTTGTTTTATAATACGTGACATTTTCCTAGCGGTAAGATTAAGAAGCAATAAGATTTTTTGCTTCCTAATGGGATTTCGGCTAATTCTGGCTTTAATAGCATTGGCCTTTGTAGTTCGAACGCAATATTTTATGGTCTTCGACAGGGGAAGTGTTGTTTTATATGTTGATATTGCGATACATGAACATACGGCTGATACCAAGCTTTTGAAGTGTATGGAATATGACCGACGGCTTCATACCCATTTTGTGCAAGGCGATCACTGCAATCCTATTTTCTTTAAAATTCATCCATATGTTATTTTTCAATCCATTCCATATGTTAATTTTAAAAATGAACTTGAAATAATATGTGGTACGTGATATGTGATGTGCGAAAACGAAAAAATTTTTAAAATCATAAACGCATTCCAAATTCAAAATAATTCAAAAGCAGAAAAAAAGAAAAGTTTTTATGTTACAGTATTTATGGCCAGACTAGTTATATAGCATGATAGCCTTTCTATAAGCCTACTTGCATGTATACTTTTTATTATTCCGTCGGTGTATACATTTTATTATTCCGTCATCATATTATATACGAGTATATCAACTATTTTAACCACACTTATTAAGGTGCCACCATTATTTCAGTGAATTCCTTAACTCGGGCTAAGATGTTCGCCGAGAAAAAAGTTAAGTAGATATTCTTAACTTTTTTCTCGGCGGTCATAGATTATTCTAACAATATATATGTTTCACAAAGCTGCCACTAGATGGCAATGTATCAACTGATTCTGAATCGCGCTATCGTTACGTTTCCATTCGAGTACCTACCTATAGAATTCACAAACATGGCACTACGTTTCTGCAGGGCTACTGGCTACTAGGCACTGTACTACGTTTTGGTGGGCGAAGTAGATCTTAGTAGATCGTAAACCCTGTGTCGAAGCTTTAAGCCTCTAGTAAACTAAAAGCCTATAAAACTTGGCCACTGCACCGGTATCTAAATATCTTAATAAAAACCTATTTAAGAAGAAGTTAAACGCTGCTTTGGACGCTAGCCAAATTTAATGAAGGGAATGTTTGCAACCAATCCCTAAGCAGCACTGTGGAAATCTGATGACAGTTTGACCCATAGCACATAGCAGACACAGTCGACCTTTTACCTCTAACTCGACCCTCGATGGGATAGGTGGAATCAACGGGATGGAGGGATACGACACCACCAGTGATACTGGGATGCGAGAACTCCATGCCAGAAATGCATATCATCCAGATATCAGTACTGAAAGAACGCTTATGCTTTGATGTGCGCAAGTCGAGCCAGATAGTACCCAGGTAATTCTACATTAGAAGCATGCTCGAAATTAGATTCTCGTTTTTTTGTTTTCACCTTCGTTAATTTGCGCTCTCTTGAAAGATTGCCTTGGTCTAAGCAATAGTACCTTCCAATAGCTATCTCCTCTCTTCAAAGTAATGGATCAAATAGTAAACACAAGCACAGTACAGAAGTACAAGCTGAGCAGAGACATAATTATATATATATATATATTCACAGGGGTACAGGTGATTCAATTGGGTTTAGCATAAATCACTTTTATCTAACCTTCCATTAAATAATATATGTTACATATATTTGAAATAATATATTATTCAGATTAAAGGAGAAAAGCTAGTGTAGCAAAACTTGGACGTTTGGATATCTGTGCCTTCTCCTGTCCTCAGGGATGAATAGTCATGAGGATATCCTTTTTGAAGTTTTAATATAATTGTTAAAAACCACCCTATAATGAGAACCTATATTGCCAGCACCGGAGAAGAGCAAATTCTAATACTGTGGAGAAGTCTCTTTGACAATGTGTGTTGAGGAGTACGTGTACTGTAATGCACTGTGTATTGTTTAGGCCCTTCTTTCAGACATTTAGGGCTTTTCTAGTTGCTAAATGACTATCGGCACAATGCCAACGGTTACATTCTATTCAAGAATTATTGTATTCCGAAACAGGGAAAAGGGGCGCTGGGCCAACGCCCCTACCTTCCCGTATTCAAGGGTTATCATTCAAGTAACTTATATAGGGCACCGAACTTTTGGCATGGTCCTGGTTATAGATATAAATAACCCTTTACTACACTACATTTTAAAGTACTTATAAATAGTGATATCTCATTAGAAATATACGAGAAAAGAGGTCGTACCTGGTAAAGAAACATGATGTAACTAATATGATCAAACTGAAAATGTAAGAATATTACACATTCAAATTATATTGATTTTATAATTCTTAGCCTACGCAAGTCTGCTAGCACTTGAGTGGCCACCCAGAATAAGTATTTTTTCTGGAAACATCTATGGAAAAGAATAACAACATCAACACAACACATTTTTGGGCTATCTATGTTTCTATTGTGAAGTTTTGACGGATAATTATATATGTTTATATTTTTTATACAACATTTTCATTAATGCCTGATTATTCATCATACAAACTTTAGTTACAGAAAGTTAATATAGCCTTAGGGCTTTGCTATGGTTGTTGTTTTCTCCTTGGACCTGGGCGGGCAGTGTTGGATGTCGTATTGAAATTATTTATGACAACCTTCTATCTGGTCTTTAGGTGAGATTTAATATCTCAAATAATTTTTAATATTTTACAGTAGACTACACCATTTACGGCTTATTTGAAAATCGAGCTGACATCATAAGGACATGGTCAGGTCACTGAAAAAGTCTTTAAGGCTGTTGGGAGCATCAGGTGGAGTACGAGTTATATGGTCAGCAGGCAGCCTTCATTCTCTTTCAAAGTTTAGGAGCAGTGGAACTCTTCGTCGAATTCGCCCGAGGAAGTACTGCCAGTCTGCCACCTGACTTATCTACCGCCAATCAGTAAGGTTCGTATTACTGTTTTCGGGTTTGAAGGGTACGGAAGCTGGTAAAATTACAGGCACTTGATATTTAACAACTTTATATCTCAGGGTGATGGACGCAGTGCATTTTGTCACTTTTATTATAATATGGTACTCTCGTGAACTGGACTTCTAAATTTGTGTTCTAATAATTTGTAAATGTGATTTTTACTGAGCGCGCGATACTTGTAATCAAATATTAACAATTATTATCATATTATCTTGAAATGATATTGAATATCACATCCACATTACTCTATGATTTACCCCTGCCATCATCAAAATATAAAAATAAATCGGCCAAGTACGAGTCGGACTCGCGCACGAATGGTGCCGTACCATTAGCTATACATCATTAGACTTCATATTAAGGGGATCACCGTAGTGAAATGCGCACTTTTGGAATCTTCTTGTACTGAAACTATGAGTTCAAAATGTGCGAAAAAAATATACCATATTCTTTAATTCTTTATTGAGTGAATTAGTTGATTAGTTTTTATTGAAACCAATTAGTTCTTCTGTAATAAATTGTAATCGACGACCCTTTTTAGATTTGTTTTTTATTAATTTAAGAGGCATAGTTGAATTAAATGCAATGATTCTTTTTTTTTAAATAGCTAATACTATATTCTAATGAACTACTTACTAACTTGTGTTGAAAATATTTTTATGAATTTTTGCCACAAAATTCTTTGATCGCGAGAAGAAATCGCAACGAAAATCAGTCTGCCCGCAGCGCTCGGGCCGTTTGGACGTGGGATCTGTGCCGTTCGTTACGCCATCATTTTTGTGCATTTATTTTACGAAATATTACAATATTTTTTTACCATACGTTAATTTGGAACTCATAAATTATTGAAACGCAAGTAAAACATTTATTGGGGAAGTACTTTTGTTTATATTGATTTATAAAATCTTTATAATAACTTTTTTGGGCGAGTTGATTAAAGTTCAGACACGGCATTGTTAATTCCTATTTTAGTAGGTATCTAGATTTTTAACCCTTGGTAAAATATTTCATTTTGTTATTATTAGGTTACTGTACAATTAAATGAGAACCTATTCCCAATGCCCTTAACACACTTTTCGAGACGACCAACTACTTTCTAGGTATTTATGTATCCAATCATTGAAATAAAGGGAACTTACCTATATCTCTTTGACTTTAACAGTTAAATACTTGTATGTAGTTAGTCGGATTGAAATGTGTGTTACATCTGTATGACTCCGCTGTTCTTTCGTACTACCTCTAAAAGCATGTACCCGTAACGTTTGAACCGTTACTTCTGTAGATAGTTTCATTTTCATAGCAAAAGTGATAATGTGTACTATTATTATAATTTTATTTAATATATTTTAATAAGTGGGGTTCCTTAGGCAAAGTGACCCGGTACAATTCTTCTCGTACAACTTTTAATGGCAGCAGTCGAATGAGACTTGACAAAAACCAAAATGACATATTCAAAATGGCAGGTAAAATTCAAGTTGCTCCGATCCGTCTGAAAATCAATATCTGGGTGGTTTTAGGCGTCGTTATTCCGAATTTAGAATTTATTTTCCATGACATCATTTTTTAAAGATGGCCGCCATACATAGATGTTTTGAAACCATTGACTTAAATTGTTCTATGGGAAGGAGTCGTGGGGAAAGAAAGTATTCTAAACTGAAAATAACAAAGTGCTTTTCGTGATATGATAATAATGGGAAATCTGAAGTAAAGCTGAGCTTCAGTGTGATCGGAGTATGGGGTACTTTGTATGGGGGCTATCTTGAATTCCAACATTCTGGATTTGCCCTACGAACTCTTCTTATTCATCATACTACATTTAGAGCACGGATAGTGCGTGAGTTCAAAGGGCGAGTGCAAGGCGAGGCTGCAGTCCGATTCGTGTGAGTGACTTGCGAGGCCGAAGGCTGAGGTCTGACTTGGGAGTATTTTCCATATTTTCAACTGGTCTCCATGATGAATGGCCGCGATAACCGAAGCACCTACGAGTGGGGTTCTTTAACCATTGTGACTCAGAAACTTGGTACGATTCTGCCTGTACCACTTTTAGTAGCGGTAGGGTGAATTGGCGGTTTCATTACAGTTATCTTTTGTATTGGAATTATACTTCTATTAAAATTTTGAACTTTTATTTTATTATTATTTGTATTTATTGTTATCTCATAAATAAACTCTAAAATTGCAAAATGACTTTCTATAACTGAAATTATACCTATGCATGATATTTATTTATCTATAGATATATAGAAATATGATCAAGAGTAAAATTGCAAGTTTCTGTTTTAGAGTTGGTAAGTATATGACAGTAACCCAGTGGTTGGTGCGGATAACGTCCTATAAGTTCAAGTACATATTTAATATGACGAGTAGGATATATTGTGCTGTTTTTGGTTGCATGAATTCGTCCAAACCAAACATATTAATTGTAAAATAGCTGCAGGTATCTATAACTAAGTAAAACATATTCCCTGTTCTCCACCTTGTCCATGTTTGCAAAAACAATTTTTGATTAAGCTTTATACTTTAAAATACAATAATAAAGCATTTCGTACGTTTCAGTCGAGGTGCAAATATTTTTTACTACCAATCCAAAACAACACGCATTTTTACACACTTTTTATTCAATTTACAAAGTATTTTATCTAAACTAATATAGGTAATAAAGCGGAAAGATTTGATTGTGCATTTGTTTGTTTGCATTGAATAGGCTGAAACTAATGGACCGATTTGAAAAATTATTTCACCATGAGGATCCAACATTATCCTTGATGAACATAGGCTATAGAAGATTTTCAAACAAGTTAGGTCGTATGTAAACTTCGATAACGTAACATAAAGTGCGAAAAAAGTACCAAAATAAATCGTTAGGTATATCGCATACGCTGCGGAAATTATTGAAAATAGAGCCAAGTGATATACTACAATTTTATAGAAGACATCAATAAAAAAGTCCGCAATACTATAAGTCTAACTATTACAGTTATGTCAAAATAACTGTTTTTTTATATGTTTAATTTATAAGTTATGATTTTTTTGTTAAATAGCCGTGTGAAACCGGGGCGAATCACTAGTTTGCTTATATAAAAAAAGTATATTTACAATCACAAAACAAAATGGAAACACAAAGTAGGCAAATGTAATTCAAATGCTAAAGGCGGGCAGCCCTATCGCATGTTTACGTACTGCGCGGCTGTAGGTAGTTATTTCGAGGACAGGGCCGAGTTAAAATACTGTATAGATAATATTACCGTGGTTTCGTACCGCTTCATGAAGTCAAAATACTTTTTTGAGCACAATATTGAGATAATACTTTTGAATTTTAAATTACAACCTCGTTTTATGGACCCTATAATCTCAGCAAACCACAAACCAATTAAGCTCTTACAGGTTCTTACTTGCAAATTCTGTTGATATGCAAGATAGACACCTTTCTACCAAATTTCATGAAGATCGATTCAGGCAATCGAGATTTATTGACGGGGAAATATACACTGCTCAGACCTCCACCGAGACCTCGCTTCGCTTAGTCTATTAAAAATATATCATTACCTACAAGTGATAATATTTTTTTACCTTAGAGGTTCGCAGTAACTGCAGATAAAAATGTTGATATCTACACTTCTGTTCTGCCGCTTCTAATAGCGCACGAAACTCTACAATTTTAGCGACGCTATCCGTGGTACGGCGACTAGTGCCGCCGTGCGACTGAATATTTTTATGAGTTACAGGAAAACGACCATTTCTATTAGCTCCGCCCGAATTAGAAATTATTTTGACTACGGTCTTGCCCTTAACCTTTTTATGTTTTGACGTGCGCTGGTCCGACTCGCACTTGGCCAACTTTTTGTATTTGTTGTTATAGCGGCAACAGAAATACATCATCTGTGAAAATTTCAACTGTCTAGCTGTCACCGTTCTTGAGATACATCCTGGTGACAGACCGACCTGGGACGGACGGACAGCAAAGTCTCAGTAATAGGGTCTCGTTTTTACCCTTAGGTTACGGAACCCTAAAAAGTACATATACCCGTCTCAAATGTAATCTATTAAATAAGTATTATATTAGCTGTCATATATATTAGCTGTCATATAAAATATTCTCTAAACCTCGTATAACGTGATATTTCATAATCAAATTCTCGTCATAGGTCAGCATTCATCTTAAATTTAAAGATCCTAATCTTGTGACAGATGTCAAAGTGACAGTTGGTGTTGTATTTATAATTTTTGCTCTCGTTTTGCATTAGTCGTGACCTACAATGGCTTAAAAGTAGCTCTTGCTTGGACCACAGTGCTTCGTCACGTAGACCAGTGATATAATAGGCAGCGGCCACGTTTCAGCAGGCTACGTAAACTCAGAATCTATCCCACTAATCCAAACATAAGTTACTCGATCGTCTCGTCACATAATATAGTATTCCTATTAAGTTTAGAGCCAAAGAAGTTTGCGTCTGTTGTCTTTCCGGACAATACGAATAGAATTTAACTTTAAAATTTTATTGCCTCGCAGAAGGCATTATTTACGTTATACGATCGGCGACGTGAAGAACGAGCCGCTTAATTATGGGCTCTGTTGCCAGCTACGGAATTATGTGACAAAATAGGGCTGTTGATATTTATTTTAATACCAAAGTACTCACAATAATACTTACAGAATTATTAAGATTTTTTATCGTCTTTGAAGCGGAGAATTCATATCTTTAGCTATAAGATTAGAGGGCAAGTACTTACTTAGAACGCGAAGGTTCGATGTATGGACGATATGAAAATTTTGTTTACTAAATAAATTGAATGTTCTCGTAGGTACTGTCTTTCAAATGAAAACTATACGCTGTGGAAGAAAATAATCAGATATGAATTCATTTCCCCTTTTTTTTTTTGTACCGGCGGTATGCCTTTATTAAACAAAATACTATGAACTATATACAACACTACAGCTACTACAATAAAAGCATTTAGACACCTATAAGTCATAGCAGACTCATAGGCATATTTCATATTTCATATTTCACTCATATTTCCCCTTTAAAACATTATTTAATTATGGCGTTATAGACTCGAAAGGGAAGGTTGAGATGTCTAAACAACGTTGTAAGATATGTTGGGCTATGCTATAATAATAAGAACCCAAGAGCTCTGTCATACAGCTGTAGTTAAAAAAAGAGTTATGACTTTTTTTTTCTCTCTGAAGGTTAGCCTTTGACCACTATCTCACCTGATGGTAAGTGATGATGTGGTCGAATGTGTTGTTCAGGCTAACCTAGAATTACTGGCTCTCAAGGACAGCTGCCGGAACACATCGTTAGGTGCTTGGCGACAGATTTTCTACTTGAGGTACTTCTAGGTGGTAGCTAGCCAGGCGGACGTTCGCAAAAGGCCCTACCACCATGCAATAACGACTGCCATCCTAAACAACCGCGATAGATGGCTTAACGTGCCCTCACGAAGCACGGAAGCGCTCAGTAGTAATGTCACCAGCGGCCATCCTACTCATGACCGCGGCGGACGTTGCTTAACTTTGTTTATCGTTTAAGAACAGCTAAGTAAACTTCGCTACGAGCGCTTCAAATACTTATATACTGGACACAGAGCCAGGTTTGGTCCTGCTTCTGAAATAGTTATTTGTGATACAAGGGTCGAAAGTACTACTTTGCTTCACGAGGCTGTTATTTTGAATTCGGAGCGAAGTCAAGGATTGGAAAATAGAATCCTGAGCGTAGCGAGGAATTCAAAATACGCCACCCGTATAGAATACACACTCAGGTAAAATGTATTCTAATTCTTTGTTATTAAAATATGTGTATATATCGTCGAATTAAAACACATAACGAACATTTACCAATAATAATTATTAGAGCACAAAATTTTAGTCCAGTTGGGAATCGAACGCGTCCTCCGATTTCGTGCCAGAAGCAGACGGTCACCGGAACGTACTTGTCCGAGTCGAAACTTTGTGGTCTAATTGCATTACTTTAAGCGTCATAGGCGACGATGCGCGGTCAACAACCAGTCTGCTCCACTTCATCTGATGAAAAGAAGTGCTTTTTCAAACACATAACTCTCGGAATAATGTCGCCACCCTTCTAGTCAAGATCATTTATTCAATTTAGGCGTCTACGACGCTCTTATGAAGTTCAATTACAAATTTTAATGTTGAAATATTCTACATTGTACTGGCACGTTCAGCAAAAAAAAATATAGAGCCACTGCGAGAAGAACGGGCAAGAAACTCGGGGGGTATCATGTTTATTTAAATAGTGTTTTATTCGTTAATTTTGTACAGTGCATTTATTTCTTTAATAGAAATGTTTCAAAAAATATGTCTTCCACGGAATAGCGATTTTGATGTATGCCACGGAATAGCGATTTCACAGAGTCGGTTTATTTTTTTTATTTTCAGTATTGTTTTTATAATAAAGCATTTCTCACTTTGAATTTGACAACCTAAATATTTATAATATATTGAAATCTTTTTACGAGGTACAATAAAACGTCGCATTACCTAATTGTTATCAGGCATTATATATATTTAGGACAACATTGCAATTCATATTTTGTCTGTTTCTATACTATGCAAAAATCTCGTATATTTTAATACTCGGAATTAGGAATCTTTATTTTTTTGTATAAAACGTTATTCCGATGTACAGTGGGGCGCAATAAGATTCTTAATGCACCATAATACGCGGCATAAGCACAAGTAATATACATAGTGTTCACAATTGTATGCAAATTGTTACGCAGTTTATGATAATGCAAAAAATAAAAATATTACTATCTGACTTTTATAATAATTACCAACTTATATTACAAACTTTATGCCTAATCCTCAAATAATTAACGTATACGAAATCATAGGCGAGCCTCTTATGGGCCTGGGTTCGATTTATTTGCCCTCATTTGATACATGGGTGGAGGGTTGGATTTTTGTTACTGAATTACGCCATACCTAATGTACGGGTTGGACTTTAATTTGGTTTAAGTAGTATATGTAAGGGACAGCATTTTTTTTATTATAATATATAATAAAAAAAATATAAGCCTTTTGATGTAGTAAAAATTTATTATAGGCAGTCCTTTTTACATAAAGTGAGAAAGCATTGCATTTTGAACACACGGAATCAGGAACCAAATACATCGGAATAAGGTGCCTTGGACTTATTTCATATTTAGTTTAATTTTGAACACAATTTAAGACTTAATTAACAAATATTTAGTATATTATAAAAGTAAAAACATTAAAACACGTGATAAAAACATTGAAACCTGCAGAAATGTACAGGAATTGCTTATTTTTTGATATTATTTCGAGTTTTGTTGAAAATACCTCGGAAATAGGTGCCTTTACCTTACTCCATTTTTAAAAAGCTTTTCTAATGTATATTCATACCTCGTTATGAAAAATAAAATAAAAAAACTGCGAGAAGAACGGGCAAGAAACTCGGGGCCGCTGAAATTGAAATTGAAGCAGTGATAGCTCAGTGGCATTGGCTATGGACTGCCGCGCAGCAGGTCCATGGTTCGAATCCCGCCGCGGGCTTGAGCTTCACAGCATGGTGGTAGGGCATTTTTGCGAATGCCTTCCTGGCTAGCGACCACCATCAAGTTGAAAATCTGTCGCCAAGCACCTAACGGTGTGTTCCGGCAGCTGTCCTTGAGAGCCAGTCATTCTAGGTTAAGCCTGTTGACACCTTCGACCACATCATCACTTACCATCACGCGAGATTGTGGTCAAAGGCTTAACTATCACCAATAAAAAAAAAAACAAACTCGGTGCCATTCTTTTAAGCGTTTTATAACAATGTGTTAAGTACATACTATATAGTAAAATTATTACAATACTTAATTTACATTACGTAGGTGACAGGCGCTAGCTTGGCAGAGGCGAACCAGTCCAAGCATTTTTGTCGTTTAAGTAATCACAAACTGTGTAGCAAGATTTCTTTATCAAAATGTTCATTCGCACACAATTGCCTAAGAAGGACCTTTTATACGCTTTGCTAGTCTAAAACCTGGCACATAAGCAAATAGGCACATCTATATTTCCGAACATGATAACCAAAACTTAAGCTCATAAAAATTGAAAATGTGATTTTCGTTTAGTAGGCGATAGTACTTGTAATTATATTTGGACCAATAAAAAACTTTCGTTTATAGAATTTATATTAAGAAAATTTATAGCATTCAATAATAACAAATACTTTTAAAAGTATCCTAAAAAATATTAAATAATATTTTAATAAAACACTTAAAAAAGCATAAAATTATATATCTAGTGACAATTCCGCCTAATTTTCCTGTTATCTACGTGACGTCACAAACATCACGCAGCCTAACCGGAACAATACGCGACTAGTTCCGCTTCTAAACGAAGCATCTTCAGGAGGTCTTGACTTACCGAGTGCACGATCGAGACATATCTCGATAGATAACAGGAAAATTAGGTGGAATTGTCACTAGATACATAATTTTATGCTTTTTTAAGTGTTTTATTTAATATTATTAATTATTTTTTAGGATACTTTTAAAAGTATTTGTTATTATTAAATATGGATTTCCGCAAAGTAACGCCTGAATCTATCCATTATAGCATTCACATAACCCATATAAGAATAAATTTTCTTGATACAGAGAGATGATTTAGAAGCGCACGTAGCGTAGCTTGCTTAGTTTGTTGTGTACACGTTATTAACCGATCAACTATGTTAAGCAACGTCCGCTGCGGTCATGACTTGGTTGGATAACTACTAGTGGCATTACTACTGCATGTGTAAATGCTTCCGAGGGCTTGTCTCTGTTGTTATCTTATGATGGCAGTCGTTATAGCATGCTGATAGGGCGTTTTGGGAATGTCAGAATTTATAAAATTAAATCTACCGCCAAATACCGAGCCCTGTGTTCCGGCAGATGTTTTATGATCACTTACCATCATGTGATTAAAAATTAATAAAAATCGGCAAGTGCGAGTCGGACTAGCGCACGAAGGGTTCAGTCCATTATCTATACAACATAGACACTATATTAAAATATTTTTTTAAGATTCATGAAGGGAATGGAACCCTTCTTGTGCGAGTTCGACTCGCACTTGGCCAATTTCGAGTATTTGTTGCTATAACGGCAACAGAAATACATCATCTGTGAAAATTTCAACTGTCTAGCTATCACGGTTCATGAGATACATCCTGGTGATAGCCAGACAGACGGAAAGTTAAGTTTTAATAGGGTCCCCTTTTTACCCTTTGGCTACGGAACCCTTAAAAGACTTAAACGTCTTTACCGTGACTTTATTGCCATGGAGAAACAAAAGTATCCTGAAATTCATACTTCCTTCTATTGTTAAAAAATAAAAATGAAAATTAGGACGAACTCAACAAAGAACAAAAAAACCACTAAGCGGAAGACACCAAAATAGCGCCCCATTGAAACATCAGGATGTCCAAAAACGCAATATAAAATTGTATATAAGAATTGCATGCAGTAAATCGGCCGCCGTAGCGCCTCCCGCCCAATCTGGCTGCCACCCAAATGCCCGGGGCGGTTGCATAACTGCAAACCGACATGTATAAGGACAACATTTTATAGATACCGGATATGTAGTCGGTTAATCAGCACTTTTTGAGGGCATTGATGATCGAACGGTTATCTAACAGTGGTAGTAGAGCTTGGCTTTGTTTTGATAAATTGTCTGTTTAAAAAGCTTTATCGTGACAGCCTTAAAATATCGATTAGTAAGTATATCTGAAACTTACACGAACTAAGTTTAAGTTGTGTATATCGTTTTCAGGTCTTAGCCATCTAGGAAGTTAAAAGACTTGTTAGAACAAAACCTCTTTCAGTTAATATAAACAAAGTCGATCAATAGCAGCAAGATATCTAACATACTAGGAGTCGGCTAAGACCCGCGTTATATTTAACGGAAAGGTTTCGACCAGTTTCGGACTGTTTTGTGTCTGGGAGTCACGATTGTGCGAAGCAACTGTGGAAGCAACAAGCATGGCTTCAGTGCGTAACATGAATAAATATATAACGCGGTTCGTAACCCTAAAATATCTTAAGGCGCTCCGAGTTCCCAAATAATAGGTAAAAACGCTGTGGAGAGTTGTCGAAAAATGCCGTTGTGGCGTCGGGTAGCGTAGTTTGATTGTTGAATCGGGCCGCTATTCTGCTGCTGCGCGGGTAAAAACTGATATGTGCGGAATTATAAGTTTTTAATTCTGCTGTTTGAAATGTGATTTTTTATTATGTAAGCTTACAAGCTTCTGCTCGCGACTTCACCCGAGAACCCGGAATTCAACCCTAGAATTCGAATTATGCTTGCTCTCTCAGGAACATATGAGAATTTATTGAGGGAGCGCTTCTTTTATTCCAGGACCTCGGTTATCTTTTTTCACCAATATTCTTCCAACCGTTACATAAATGAGTGGTTCTTACTCATTACTGATATCCATTTTTTATCATCCATATTTTTTCTAAAACGATTTTTTTTTAATTTGAACATAGTGCAATAACTTGTTGATGTCGAAACCTCGCTTCTGTTCAAAAATATAACATCAATAATGTGCTGGTGGTAACGACTTCGACAAGTTATTTCAATTTCACTTCACATACTTGTTGGATAACCAAGTATCTATCTGAGAACTTACGTAGTACCAAATTATATAGAACAAAGCATAACTCTATAGTAATGCTTTTTTTCTTCTATAAAATTTGCCAGAATTTTTTGCATCTCAATGAATTATGTGGAAGGTAAGTCTGAAATATTTTTTATGAATAGTATAACTATAATAATCTCAACACTCGTACACTAAAAACTAACGTGTTTTTTACTCAAATATAAAAGTTTGATTATTCCAATGACAGTTTCGACTATATCTATAGACTATATGCAGTACTTTTATTAAATCCTCCAATCGTGATGATTCTTTTTTACTCAGTAGGGTATACTTTAAAGGTGCTCCCATTACAATTTCATCAACATTGGTCAAGTGGTTTTTGAGTAACAGTCAAATAACTGTAAAGTGTTACAATATCTTGATGATTTCATAGTTGACGGTAAATGATAATAAATACCATAAGTAGAAAATGGGTGAAAAAATGGAACCGACTTCAACACTGTAAAGTGTGAAATAACTTGTCAAAGTCGGTACCGTGAGCACAATATTGAGATAATAGGTACTTTTGAACCAGCATTGTACCGACACCAACAAATTATTTCACACTTTCCAGTGTAGAAGACAGTTCTTATTTTTGTTAAAAAATTCAAGGAGTGTTTGGAAATGTACGCGCTTCGCAGTGCAAAGCGAGAACCGTTTACAGTGAAAACGGTAAAAAAATCCTAGTTATAAACTGTGACGATGAAAGAGGTCTTACTTCTCCTACACACTCGATAAAACATCCTTAATGGTTGAAAAACATGTAAGTAGGTAGTATAAGTATCTAAAATAGAATAGAGTGGATATTTTTCTCAGATTTCATTCATAATTTAAATACCGGGATCCCGGGATTCAAGTTTTTATTACGTAAAAACCTAATACCTACATTGCACCTTAAATACATATGATTATCAATTTCAATTATTTCTTATTATATTACATATAATTATCAATTAGTTATTTCTTATTAAAAAATAAAAAAGGCATACTGAAATCCAAATATTCTAATTGACAATCTTTAAAATTAAGTCGTCTCGGTTCAATTTATGTTTCATCTTCTATGCCTATTGACGATTCGTCATATTCAGATAAATTGTAAATAGGGTTAGGAGGATGAGCTAAAGGAATATTTCTCTCAGGGGCATACCGCGAGTTTTACGAGAGTCAACTATTTCAGGTAAAAGCCATACCATGTAAAATTGTAAAAAAAAATCTTTCATTTTTGTTCCCAAAATAGGTAATATTTTTCTACGATCTCAGTTTTGAGTCGTTCCTTTTCACCACTCCACTTCCTTTTCACTTTTAACTGTAGAAATCCATCCAACCATTTGGAAGATACGGTGTGATAAAGAAATGTACAAGCAAACACTGAGGAGGAGGTCACACATACCTTTTTTTTTACCTAATCGCTAAGTTAATGAGCCGTTACCTAATCGTAAAAGTACGTTAAACTAATCAAATTTGGTAAATTTTACACTCAGAAAATATACATGACTTAAAAACACCTATTATTAAGTTGATGCTATGTAACATAATAATTAGGTACAATCAAACGAACATATTCAGTTGCTTTAAACAATTTTAAAGCCAATATTATCTTATTGCCGGCACAGACACCGACGCCGACACAGACACCGACGCCGACACAGACACTGACGCCGGCACAGACACCGACGCCGGCACAGACACCGACGCCGACATAGACACCGACGCCGACACAGACACCGACGCCGGCACAGACACCGACGCCGACACAGACACCGACGCCGGCACAGACACCGACGCCGAAACAGTCACCGACGCCGAAACAGACACCGACGCCGACACAGACACCAACGCCGACACAGACACCGACGCCGACACAGACACCGACGCCGGCACAGACACCGACGCCGAAACAGTCACCGACGCCGAAACAGACACCGACGCCGAAACAGACACCGACGCCGGCACAGACACCAACGCCGACACAGACACCGACGCCGACACAGACACCGACGCCGGCACAGACACCGACGCCGACACAGACACCGACGCCGACACAGACACCGACGCCGGCACAGACACCGACGCCGAAACAGTCACCGACGCCGAAACAGACACCGACGCCGGCACAGACACCAACGCCGACACAGACACCGACGCCGACACAGACACCGACGCCGGCACAGACACCGACACCGGCACAGACACCGACGCCGAAACAGTCACCGACGCCGAAACAGACACCGACGCCGGCACAGACACCAACGCCGACACAGACACCGACGCCGACACAGACACCGACGCCGGCACAGACACCGACGCCGACACAGACACCGACGCCGGCACAGACACCGACGCCGACACAGACACCGACACCGGCACAGACACCGACGCCGAAACAATCACCGACGCCGAAACAGACACCGACGCCGGCACAGACACCAACGCCGACACAGACACCGACGCCGACACAGACACCGACGCCGGCACAGACACCGACGCCGAAACAGTCACCGACGCCGAAACAATCACCGACGCTGACACAGACACCGACGCCGGCACAGACACCGACGCCGACACAGACACCGACGCTGACACAGACACCGACGCCGGCACAGACACCGACGCCGGCACAGACACTGACGCCGGCACAGACACCGACGCCGGCACAGACACCGACGCCGACACAGACACTAACGCTGGCACAGACACCGACGCCGACACAGACACCGACGCCGGCACAGACACCGACGCTGACACAGACACCGACGCCGGCACAGACACCGACGCCGACACAGACACCGACGCCGACACAGACACCGACGCTGACACAGACACCGACGCTGACACAGACACAGACACCGACGCCGGCACAGACACCGACGCCGACACAGACACTGACGCCGACACAGACACCGACGCCGACACAGACAATGACGCCGGCACAGACACCGACGCCGGCACAGACACCGACGCCGACACAGACACCGACGCCGACACAGACACCGACGCCGACACAGACACCGACGCCGGCACAGACACCGACGCCGAAACAGTCACCGACGCTGACACAGACACCGACGCCGGCACAGACACCGACGCCGGCACAGACACCGACGCCGACACAGACACCGACGCCGGCACAGACACCGACGCCGGCACAGACACCGACGCCGACACAGACACCGACGCCGGCACAGACACCAACGCCGACACAGACACCGACGCCGGCACAGACACCGACGCCGACACAGACACCGACGCCGACACAGACACCGACGCCGGCACAGACACCGACGCCGACACAGACACCGACGCCGGCACAGACACCGACGCCGGCACAGACACCGACGCCGACACAGACACCGACGCCGGCACAGACACCAACGCCGACACAGACACCGACGCCGGCACAGACACCGATGCCGGCACCGCCGACACAGACACCGACGCCGGCACAGACACCGACGCCGGCACCCAAATGCCCGGGGCGGTTGCATAACTGCAAACCGACATGTATAAGGACAACACTTTATAGATACCGGATATGTAGTCGGTTAATCAGCACTTTTTGAGAGCATTGATGATCGAACGGTTATCTAACAGTGGTAGTAGAGCTTGGCTTTGTTTTGATAAATTGTCTGTTTAAAAAGCTTTATCGTGACGGCCTTAAAATATCGATTAGTATATCTGAAACTTACACGAACAAAGTTTAAGTTGTTTATATCGTTTTCAGGTCTTAGCCATCTAGGAAGTTAAAAGACTTGTTAGAACAAAACCTCTTTCAGTTAATATAAACAAAGTCGATCAATAGCAGCAAGATATCTAACATACTAGGAGTCGGCTAAGACCCGCGTTATATTTAACGGAAAGGTTTCGACCAGTTTCGGACTGTTTTGTGTCTGGGAGTCACGATTGTGCGAAGCAACTGTGGTAGCAACAAGCATGGCTTCAGTGCGTAACATGAATAAATATATAACGCGGTTCGTAACCCTAAAATATCTTAAGGCGCTCCGAGTTCCCAAATAATAAATACGCTTTTTATAAATAATAGGTAAAAACGCTGTGGAGAGTTGTCGAAAAATGCCGTTGTGGCGTCGCGTAGCGTAGTTTGATTGTTGAATCGGGCCGCTATTCTGCTGCTGCGCGGGTAAAAACTGATATGTGCGGAATTATAAGTTTTTAATTCTGCTGTTTGAAATGTGATTTTTTATTATGTAAGCTTACAAGCTTCTGCTCGCGACTTCACCCGAGAACCCGGAATTCAACCCTAGAATTCGAATTATGCTTGCTCTCTCAGGAACATATGAGAATTTACTGAGGGAGCGCTTCTTTTATTCCAGGACCTCGGTTATCTTTTTTCACCAATATTCTTCCAACCGTTACATAAATTAGTGGTTCTTACTCATTACTGATATCCATTTTTTACCATCCATATTTTTTCTAAAACGATTTTTTTTTAATTTGAACATAGTGCAATAACTTGTTGATGTCGAAACCTCGCTTCTGTTCAAAAATATAACATCAATAATGTGCTGGTGGTAACGACTTCGACAAGTTATTTCAATTTCACTTCACATACTTGTTGGATAACCAAGTATCCATCTGAGAACTTACGTAGTACCAAATTATATAGAACAAAGCATAACTCTATAGTAATGCTTTTTTTCTTCTATAAAATTTGCCAGAATTTTTTGCATCTCAAAATTTTATTATGAATTATGTGGAAGGTAAGTCTGAAATATTTTTTATGAATAGTATAACTATAATAATCTCAACACTCGTACACTAAAAACTAACGTGTTTTTTACTCAAATATAAAAGTTTGATTATTCCAATGACAGTTTCGACTATATCTATAGACTATATGCAGTACTTTTATTAAATCCTCCAATCGTGATGATTCTTTTTTACTCAGTAGGGTATACTTAAAAGGTGCTCCCATTACAATTTCATCAACATTGGTCAAGTGGTTTTTGAGTTACAGTCAAATAACTGTAAAGTGTTACAATATCTTGATGATTTCATAGTTGACGGTAAATGATAATAAATACCATAAGTAGAAAATGGGTGAAAAAATGGAACCGACTTCAACACTGTAAAGTGTGAAATACCTTGTCAAAGTCGGTACCGTGAGCACAATATTGAGATAATAGGTACTTTTGAACCAGCATTGTACCGACACCAACAAATTATTTCACACTTTCCAGTGTAGAAGACAGTTCTTATTTTTGTTAAAAAATTCAAGGAGTGTTTGGAAATGTACGCGCTTCGCAGTGCAAAGCGAGAACCGTTTACAGTGAAAACGGTAAAAAAATCCTAGTTATAAACTGTGACGATGAAAGAGGTCTTACTTCTCCTACACACTCGATAAAACATCCTTAATGGTTGAAAAACATGTAAGTAGGTAGTATAAGTATCTAAAATAGAATAGAGTGGATATTTTTCTCAGATTTCATTCATAATTTAAATACCGGGATCCCGGGATTCAAGTTTTTATTACGTAAAAACCTAATACCTACATTGCACCTTAAATACATATGATTATCAATTTCAATTATTTCTTATTATATTACATATAATTATCAATTAGTTATTTCTTATTAAAAAATAAAAAAGGCATACTGAAATCCAAATATTCTAATTGACAATCTTTAAAATTAAGTCGTCTCGGTTCAATTTATGTTTCATCTTCTATGCCTATTGACGATTCGTCATATTCAGATAAATTGTAAATAGGGTTAGGAGGATGAGCTAAAGGAATATTTCTCTCAGGGGCATACCGCGAGTTTTACGAGAGTCAACTATTTCAGGTAAAAGCCATACCATGTAAAATTGTAAAAAAAAATCTTTCATTTTTGTTCCCAAAATAGGTAATATTTTTCTACGATCTCAGTTTTGAGTCGTTCCTTTTCACCACTCCACTTCCTTTTCACTTTTAACTGTAGAAATCCATCCAACCATTTGGAAGATACGGTGTGATAAAGAAATGTACAAGCAAACACTGAGGAGGAGGTCACACATACCTTTTTTTTTACCTAATCGCTAAGTTAATGAGCCGTTACCTAATCGTAAAAGTACGTTAAACTAATCAAATTTGGTAAATTTTACACTCAGAAAATATACATGACTTAAAAACACCTATTATTAAGTTGATGCTATGTAACATAATAATTAGGTACAATCAAACGAACATATTCAGTTGCTTTAAACAATTTTAAAGCCAATATTATCTTATTGCCGGCACAGACACCGACGCCGACACAGACACCGACGCCGACACAGACACTGACGCCGGCACAGACACCGACGCCGGCACAGACACCGACGCCGACACAGACACCGACGCCGACACAGACACCGACGCCGGCACAGACACCGACGCCGACACAGACACCGACGCCGGCACAGACACCGACGCCGAAACAGTCACCGACGCCGAAACAGATACCGACGCCGGCACAGACACCAACGCCGACACAGACACCGACGCCGACACAGACACCGACGCCGGCACAGACACCGACGCCGACACAGACACCGACACCGGCACAGACACCGACGCCGAAACAGTCACCGACGCCGAAACAGACACCGACGCCGGCACAGACACCAACGCCGACACAGACACTGACGCCGACACAGACACCGACGCCGGCACAGACACCGACGCCGACACAGACACCGACGCCGGCACAGACACCGACGCCGACACAGACACCGACACCGGCACAGACACCGACGCCGAAACAGTCACCGACGCCGAAACAGACACCGACGCCGGCACAGACACCAACGCCGACACAGACACCGACGCCGACACAGACACCGACGCCGGCACAGACACCGACGCCGAAACAGTCACCGACGCCGAAACAGTCACCGACGCTGACACAGACACCGTCGCCGGCACAGACACCGACGCCGACACAGACACCGACGCTGACACAGACACCGACGCCGGCACAGACACCGAAGCCGGCACAGACACTGACGCCGGCACAGACACCGACGCCGGCACAGACACCGACGCCGACACAGACACCGACGCTGGCACAGACACTGACGCCGACACAGACACCGACGCCGACACAGACACCGACGCCGGCACAGACACCGACGCCGACACAGACACCGACGCCGGCACAGACACCGACGCCGAAACAGTCACCGACGCCGAAACAGATACCGACGCCGGCACAGACACCAACGCCGACACAGACACCGACGCCGACACAGACACCGACGCCGGCACAGACACCGACGCCGACACAGACACCGACACCGGCACAGACACCGACGCCGAAACAGTCACCGACGCCGAAACAGACACCGACGCCGGCACAGACACCGACGCCGGCACAGACACCAACGCCGACACAGACACCGACGCCAACACAGACACCGACGCCGGCACAGACACCGACGCCGAAACAGTCACCGACGCCGAAACAGTCACCGACGCTGACACAGACACCGACGCCGGCACAGACACCGACGCCGACACAGACACCGACGCTGACACAGACACCGACGCCGGCACAGACACCGAAGCCGGCACAGACACTGACGCCGGCACAGACACCGACGCCGGCACAGACACCGACGCCGACACAGACACCGACGCTGGCACAGACATCGACGCCGACACAGACACCGACGCCGACACAGACACCGACGCCGGCACAGACACCGACGCCGACACAGACACCGACGCCGGCACAGACACCGACGCCGACACAGACACCGACACCGGCACAGACACCGACGCCGAAACAGTCACCGACGCCGAAACAGACACCGACGCCGGCACAGACACCAACGCCGACACAGACACCGACGCCGACACAGACACCGACGCCGGCACAGACACCGACGCCGAAACAGTCACCGACGCCGGCACAGACACCGACGCCGACACAGACACCGACGCCGACACAGACACCGACGCTGACACAGACACCGACGCTGACACAGACACCGACGCTGACACAGACACCGACGCCGGCACAGACACCAACGCCGACACAGACACCGACGCCGGCACAGACACCGACGCCGGCACAGACACCGACGCCGACACAGACACCGACGCCGGCACAGACACCAACGCCGACACAGACACCGACGCCGGCACAGACACCGACGCTGACACAGACACCGACGCCGGCACAGACACCGAAGCCGGCACAGACACTGACGCCGGCACAGACACCGACGCCGGCACAGACACCGACGCCGACACAGACACCGACGCTGGCACAGACATCGACGCCGACACAGACACCGACGCCGACACAGACACCGACGCCGGCACAGACACCGACGCCGACACAGACACCGACGCCGGCACAGACACCGACGCCGACACAGACACCGACACCGGCACAGACACCGACGCCGAAACAGTCACCGACGCCGAAACAGACACCGACGCCGGCACAGACACCAACGCCGACACAGACACCGACGCCGACACAGACACCGACGCCGGCACAGACACCGACGCCGAAACAGTCACCGACGCCGGCACAGACACCGACGCCGACACAGACACCGACGCCGACACAGACACCGACGCTGACACAGACACCGACGCTGACACAGACACCGACGCCGACACAGACACCGACGCCGACACAGACACCGACGCCGGCACAGATTCCGACGCCGAAACAGTCACCGACGCCGAAACAGACACCGACGCCGGCACAGACACCGACGCCGGCACAGACACCGACGCCGACACAGACACCGACGCCGACACAGACAATGACGCCGGCACAGTCACCGACGCTGACACAGACACCGACGCCGGCACAGACACCGACGCCGGCACAGACACCGACGCCGACACAGACACCGACGCCGGCACAGACACCGACGCCGGCACAGACACCGACGCCGACACAGACACCGACGCCGGCACAGACACCAACGCCGACACAGACACCGACGCCGGCACAGACACCGACGCCGACACAGACACCGACGCCGACACAGACACCGACGCCGACACAGACACCGACGCCGGCACAGACACCGACGCCGGCACAGACACCGACGCCGACACAGACACCGACGCCGGCACAGACACCAACGCCGACACAGACACCGACGCCGGCACAGACACCGATGCCGGCACCCAAATGCCCGGGGCGGTTGCATAACTGCAAACCGACATGTATAAGGACAACACTTTATAGATACCGGATATGTAGTCGGTTAATCAGCACTTTTTGAGAGCATTGATGATCGAACGGTTATCTAACAGTGGTAGTAGAGCTTGGCTTTGTTTTGATAAATTGTCTGTTTAAAAAGCTTTATCGTGACGGCCTTAAAATATCGATTAGTATATCTGAAACTTACACGAACAAAGTTTAAGTTGTTTATATCGTTTTCAGGTCTTAGCTATCTAGGAAGTTAAAAGACTTGTTAGAACAAAACCTCTTTCAGTTAATATAAACAAAGTCGATCAATAGCAGCAAGATATCTAACATACTAGGAGTCGGCTAAGACCCGCGTTATATTTAACGGAAAGGTTTCGACCAGTTTCGGACTGTTTTGTGTCTGGGAGTCACGATTGTGCGAAGCAACTGTGGAAGCAACAAGCATGGCTTCAGTGCGTAACATGAATAAATATATAACGCGGTTCGTAACCCTAAAATATCTTAAGGCGCTCCGAGTTCCCAAATAATAAATACGCTTTTTATAAATAATAGGTAAAAACGCTGTGGAGAGTTGTCGAAAAATGCCGTTGTGGCGTCGCGTAGCGTAGTTTGATTGTTGAATCGGGCCGCTATTCTGCTGCTGCGCGGGTAAAAACTGATATGTGCGGAATTATAAATTTTTAATTCTGCTGTTTGAAATGTGATTTTTTATTATGTAAGCTTACAAGCTTCTGCTCGCGACTTCACCCGAGAACCCGGAATTCAACCCTAGAATTCGAATTATGCTTGCTCTCTCAGGAACATATGAGAATTTACTGAGGGAGCGCTTCTTTTATTCCAGGACCTCGGTTATCTTTTTTCACCAATATTCTTCCAACCGTTACATAAATTAGTGGTTCTTACTCATTACTGATATCCATTTTTTACCATCCATATTTTTTCTAAAACGATTTTTTTTTAATTTGAACATAGTGCAATAACTTGTTGATGTCGAAACCTCGCTTCTGTTCAAAAATATAACATCAATAAAACACAGACACCGACGCCGGCACAGACACCGACGCCGACACAGACACCGACGCCGGCACAGACACCGACGCCGACACAGACACCGACACCGGCACAGACACCGACGCCGAAACAGTCACCGACGCCGAAACAGACACCGACGCCGGCACAGACACCAACGCCGACACAGACACCGACGCCGACACAGACACCGACGCCGGCACAGACACCGACGCCGAAACAGTCACCGACGCCGGCACAGACACCGACGCCGACACAGACACCGACGCCGACACAGACACCGACGCTGATACAGACACCGACGCTGACACAGACACCGACGCCGACACAGACACCGACGCCGACACAGACACCGACGCCGGCTTAGATTCCGACGCCGAAACAGTCACCGACGCCGAAACAGACACCGACGCCGGCACAGACACCAACGCCGACACAGACACCGACGCCGACACAGACACCGACGCCGGCACAGACACCGACGCCAAAACAGTCACCGACGCCGGCACAGACACCGACGCCGACACAGACACCGACGCCGACACAGACACCGACGCTGCCACAGACACCGACGCTGACACAGACACCGACGCCGGCACAGACACCGACGCCGACACAGACACCGACGCCGACACAGACAATGACGCCGGCACAGTCACCGACGCTGACACAGACACCGACGCCGGCACAGACACCGACGCCGGCACAGACACCGACGCCGACACAGACACCGACGCCGGCACAGACACCGACGCCGGCACAGACACCGACGCCGACACAGACACCGACGCCGGCACAGACACCAACGCCGACACAGACACCGACGCCGGCACAGACACCGACGCCGACACAGACACCGACGCCGACACAGACACCGACGCCGACACAGACACCGACGCCGGCACAGACACCGACGCCGGCACAGACACCGACGCCGACACAGACACCGACGCCGGCACAGACACCAACGCCGACACAGACACCGACGCCGGCACAGACACCGATGCCGGCACAGACACCGACGCCGACACAGACACCGACGCCGGCACAGACACCGACGCCGGCACCCAAATGCCCGGGGCGGTTGCATAACTGCAAACCGACATGTATAAGGACAACACTTTATAGATACCGGATATGTAGTCGGTTAATCAGCACTTTTTGAGAGCATTGATGATCGAACGGTTATCTAACAGTGGTAGTAGAGCTTGGCTTTGTTTTGATAAATTGTCTGTTTAAAAAGCTTTATCGTGACGGCCTTAAAATATCGATTAGTATATCTGAAACTTACACGAACAAAGTTTAAGTTGTTTATATCGTTTTCAGGTCTTAGCTATCTAGGAAGTTAAAAGACTTGTTAGAACAAAACCTCTTTCAGTTAATATAAACAAAGTCGATCAATAGCAGCAAGATATCTAACATACTAGGAGTCGGCTAAGACCCGCGTTATATTTAACGGAAAGGTTTCGACCAGTTTCGGACTGTTTTGTGTCTGGGAGTCACGATTGTGCGAAGCAACTGTGGAAGCAACAAGCATGGCTTCAGTGTGTAACATGAATAAATATATAACGCGGTTCGTAACCCTAAAATATCTTAAGGCGCTCCGAGTTCCCAAATAATAAATACGCTTTTTATAAATAATAGGTAAAAACGCTGTGGAGAGTTGTCGAAAAATGCCGTTGTGGCGTCGCGTAGCGTAGTTTGATTGTTGAATCGGGCCGCTATTCTGCTGCTGCGCGGGTAAAAACTGATATGTGCGGAATTATAAATTTTTAATTCTGCTGTTTGAAATGTGATTTTTTATTATGTAAGCTTACAAGCTTCTGCTCGCGACTTCACCCGAGAACCCGGAATTCAACCCTAGAATTCGAATTATGCTTGCTCTCTCAGGAACATATGAGAATTTACTGAGGGAGCGCTTCTTTTATTCCAGGACCTCGGTTATCTTTTTTCACCAATATTCTTCCAACCGTTACATAAATTAGTGGTTCTTACTCATTACTGATATCCATTTTTTACCATCCATATTTTTTCTAAAACGATTTTTTTTTAATTTGAACATAGTGCAATAACTTGTTGATGTCGAAACCTCGCTTCTGTTCAAAAATATAACATCAATAATGTGCTGGTGGTAACGACTTCGACAAGTTATTTCAATTTCACTTCACATACTTGTTGGATAACCAAGTATCTATCTGAGAACTTACGTAGTACCAAATTATATAGAACAAAGCATAACTCTATAGTAATGCTTTTTTTCTTCTATAAAATTTGCCAGAATTTTTTGCATCTCAAAATTTTATTATGAATTATGTGGAAGGTAAGTCTGAAATATTTTTTATGAATAGTATAACTATAATAATCTCAACACTCGTACACTAAAAACTAACGTGTTTTTTACTCAAATATAAAAGTTTGATTATTCCAATGACAGTTTCGACTATATCTATAGACTATATGCAGTACTTTTATTAAATCCTCCAATCGTGATGATTCTTTTTTACTCAGTAGGGTATACTTTAAAGGTGCTCCCATTACAATTTCATCAACATTGGTCAAGTGGTTTTTGAGTTACAGTCAAATAACTGTAAAGTGTTACAATATCTTGATGATTTCATAGTTGACGGTAAATGATAATAAATACCATAAGTAGAAAATGGGTGAAAAAATGGAACCGACTTCAACACTGTAAAGTGTGAAATAACTTGTCAAAGTCGGTACCGTGAGCACAATATTGAGATAATAGGTACTTTTGAACCAGCATTGTACCGACACCAACAAATTATTTCACACTTTCCAGTGTAGAAGACAGTTCTTATTTTTGTTAAAAAATTCAAGGAGTGTTTGGAAATGTACGCGCTTCGCAGTGCAAAGCGAGAACCGTTTACAGTGAAAACGGTAAAAAAATCCTAGTTATAAACTGTGACGATGAAAGAGGTCTTACTTCTCCTACACACTCGATAAAACATCCTTAATGGTTGAAAAACATGTAAGTAGGTAGTATAAGTATTTAAAATAGAATAGAGTGGATATTTTTCTCAGATTTCATTCATAATTTAAATACCGGGATCCCGGGATTCAAGTTTTTATTACGTAAAAACCTAATACCTACATTGCACCTTAAATACATATGATTATCAATTTCAATTATTTCTTATTATATTACATATAATTATCAATTAGTTATTTCTTATTAAAAAATAAAAAAGGCATACTGAAATCCAAATATTCTAATTGACAATCTTTAAAATTAAGTCGTCTCGGTTCAATTTATGTTTCATCTTCTATGCCTATTGACGATTCGTCATATTCAGATAAATTGTAAATAGGGTTAGGAGGATGAGCTAAAGGAATATTTCTCTCAGGGGCATACCGCGAGTTTTACGAGAGTCAACTATTTCAGGTAAAAGCCATACCATGTAAAATTGTAAAAAAAAATCTTTCATTTTTGTTCCCAAAATAGGTAATATTTTTCTACGATCTCAGTTTTGAGTCGTTCCTTTTCACCACTCCACTTCCTTTTCACTTTTAACTGTAGAAATCCATCCAACCATTTGGAAGATACGGTGTGATAAAGAAATGTACAAGCAAACACTGAGGAGGAGGTCACACATACCTTTTTTTTTACCTAATCGCTAAGTTAATGAGCCGTTACCTAATCGTAAAAGTACGTTAAACTAATCAAATTTGGTAAATTTTACACTCAGAAAATATACATGACTTAAAAACACCTATTATTAAGTTGATGCTATGTAACATAATAATTAGGTACAATCAAACGAACATATTCAGTTGCTTTAAACAATTTTAAAGCCAATATTATCTTATTGCCGGCACAGACACCGACGCCGACACAGACACCGACGCCGACACAGACACTGACGCCGGCACAGACACCGACGCCGGCACAGACACCGACGCCGACACAGACACCGACGCCGACACAGACACCGACGCCGGCACAGACACCGACGCCGACACAGACACCGACGCCGGCACAGACACCGACGCCGAAACAGTCACCGACGCCGAAACAGATACCGACGCCGGCACAGACACCAACGCCGACACAGACACCGACGCCGACACAGACACCGACGCCGGCACAGACACCGACGCCGACACAGACACCGACACCGGCACAGACACCGACGCCGAAACAGTCACCGACGCCGAAACAGACACCGACGCCGGCACAGACACCAACGCCGACACAGACACTGACGCCGACACAGACACCGACGCCGGCACAGACACCGACGCCGACACAGACACCGACGCCGGCACAGACACCGACGCCGACACAGACACCGACACCGGCACAGACACCGACGCCGAAACAGTCACCGACGCCGAAACAGACACCGACGCCGGCACAGACACCAACGCCGACACAGACACCGACGCCGACACAGACACCGACGCCGAAACAGTCACCGACGCCGAAACAGATACCGACGCCGGCACAGACACCAACACCGACACAGACACCGACGCCGACACAGACACCGACGCCGGCACAGACACCGACGCCGACACAGACACCGACACCGGCACAGACACCGACGCCGAAACAGTCACCGACGCCGAAACAGACACCGACGCCGGCACAGACACCGACGCCGGCACAGACACCAACGCCGACACAGACACCGACGCCAACACAGACACCGACGCCGGCACAGACACCGACGCCGAAACAGTCACCGACGCCGAAACAGTCACCGACGCTGACACAGACACCGACGCCGGCACAGACACCGACGCCGACACAGACACCGACGCTGACACAGACACCGACGCCGGCACAGACACCGAAGCCGGCACAGACACTGACGCCGGCACAGACACCGACGCCGGCACAGACACCGACGCCGACACAGACACCGACGCTGGCACAGACATCGACGCCGACACAGACACCGACGCCGACACAGACACCGACGCCGGCACAGACACCGACGCCGACACAGACACCGACGCCGGCACAGACACCGACGCCGACACAGACACCGACACCGGCACAGACACCGACGCCGAAACAGTCACCGACGCCGAAACAGACACCGACGCCGGCACAGACACCAACGCCGACACAGACACCGACGCCGACACAGACACCGACGCCGGCACAGACACCGACGCCGAAATAGTCACCGACGCCGGCACAGACACCGACGCCGACACAGACACCGACGCCGACACAGACACCGACGCTGACACAGACACCGACGCTGACACAGACACCGACGCCGGCACAGACACCGACGCCGAAACAGTCACCGACGCCGGCACAGACACCAACGCCGACACAGACACCGACGCCGGCACAGACACCAACGCCGACACAGACACCGACGCCGACACAGACACCGACGCCGGCACAGACACCGACGCCGACACAGACACCGACGCCGACACAGACACCGACGCCGGCACAGACACCGACGCCGAAACAGTCACCGACGCCGAAACAGACACCGACGCCGGCACAGACACCGACGCCGGCACAGACACCGACGCCGACACAGACACCGACGCCGGCACAGACACCAACGCCGACACAGACACCGACGCCGGCACAGACACCGACGCCGACACAGACACCGACGCCGACACAGACACCGACGCCGGCACAGACACCGACGCCGACACAGACACCGACGCCGAAACAGTCACCGACGCCGAAACAGACACCGACGCCGGCACAGACACCAACGCAGACACAGACACCGACGCCGGCACAGACACCAACGCAGACACAGACACCGACGCCGACACAGACACCGACGCCGGCACAGACACCGACACCGACACAGACACCGACGCCGGCACAGACACCGACGCCGACACAGACACCGACACCGGCACAGACACCGACGCCGAAACAGTCACCGACGCCGAAACAGACACCGACGCCGGCACAGACACCAACGCCGACACAGACACCGACGCCGACACAGACACCGACGCCGGCACAGACAACGACGCCGAAACAGTCACCGACGCCGAAACAGTCACCGACGCTGACACAGACACCGACGCCGGCACAGACACCGACGCCGACACAGACACCGACGCTGACACAGACACCGACGCCGGCACAGACACCGACGCCGGCACAGACACTGACGCCGGCACAGACACCGACGCCGGCATAGACACCGACGCCGACACAGACACCGACGCTGGCACAGACACCGACGCCGACACAGACACCGACGCCGGCACAGACACCGACGCTGACACAGACACCGACGCCGGCACAGACACCGACGCCGACACAGACACCGACGCCGACACAGACACCGACGCTGACACAGACACCGACGCTGACACAGACACCGACGCCGGCACAGTCACCGACGCCGACACAGACACTGACGCCGACACAGACACCGACGCCGACACAGACAATGACGCCGGCACAGACACCGACGCCGGCACAGACACCGACGCCGACACAGACACCGACGCCGACACAGACACCGACGCTGACACAGACACCGACGCCGGCACAGACACCGACGCCGACATAGACACCGACGCCGGCACAGACACCAACGCCGACACAGACACCGACGCCGGCACAGACACCGACGCCGACACAGACACCGACGCCGACACAGACACCGACGCCGGCACAGACACCGACGCCGACACAGACACCGACGCCGGCACAGTACAGTAACATCAATAATGTGCTGGTGGTAACGACTTCGACAAGTTATTTCAATTTCACTTCACATACTTGTTGGATAACCAAGTATCTATCTGAGAACTTACGTAGTACCAAATTATATAGAACAAAGCATAACTCTATAGTAATGCTTTTTTTCTTCTATAAAATTTGCCAGAATTTTTTGCATCTCAAAATTTTATTATGAATTATGTGGAAGGTAAGTCTGAAATATTTTTTATGAATAGTATAACTATAATAATCTCAACACTCGTACACTAAAAACTAACGTGTTTTTTACTCAAATATAAAAGTTTGATTATTCCAATGACAGTTTCGACTATATCTATAGACTATATGCAGTACTTTTATTAAATCCTCCAATCGTGATGATTCTTTTTTACTCAGTAGGGTATACTTTAAAGGTGCTCCCATTACAATTTCATCAACATTGGTCAAGTGGTTTTTGAGTTACAGTCAAATAACTGTAAAGTGTTACAATATCTTGATGATTTCATAGTTGACGGTAAATGATAATAAATACCATAAGTAGAAAATGGGTGAAAAAATGGAACCGACTTCAACACTGTAAAGTGTGAAATAACTTGTCAAAGTCGGTACCGTGAGCACAATATTGAGATAATAGGTACTTTTGAACCAGCATTGTACCGACACCAACAAATTATTTCACACTTTCCAGTGTAGAAGACAGTTCTTATTTTTGTTAAAAAATTCAAGGAGTGTTTGGAAATGTACGCGCTTCGCAGTGCAAAGCGAGAACCGTTTACAGTGAAAACGGTAAAAAAATCCTAGTTATAAACTGTGACGATGAAAGAGGTCTTACTTCTCCTACACACTCGATAAAACATCCTTAATGGTTGAAAAACATGTAAGTAGGTAGTATAAGTATCTAAAATAGAATAGAGTGGATATTTTTCTCAGATTTCATTCATAATTTAAATACCGGGATCCCGGGATTCAAGTTTTTATTACGTAAAAACCTAATACCTACATTGCACCTTAAATACATATGATTATCAATTTCAATTATTTCTTATTATATTACATATAATTATCAATTAGTTATTTCTTATTAAAAAATAAAAAAGGCATACTGAAATCCAAATATTCTAATTGACAATCTTTAAAATTAAGTCGTCTCGGTTCAATTTATGTTTCATCTTCTATGCCTATTGACGATTCGTCATATTCAGATAAATTGTAAATAGGGTTAGGAGGATGAGCTAAAGGAATATTTCTCTCAGGGGCATACCGCGAGTTTTACGAGAGTCAACTATTTCAGGTAAAAGCCATACCATGTAAAATTGTAAAAAAAAAACTTTCATTTTTGTTCCCAAAATAGGTAATATTTTTCTACGATCTCAGTTTTGAGTCGTTCCTTTTCACCACTCCACTTCCTTTTCACTTTTAACTGTAGAAATCCATCCAACCATTTGGAAGATACGGTGTGATAAAGAAATGTACAAGCAAACACTGAGGAGGAGGTCACACATACCTTTTTTTTTTACCTAATCGCTAAGTTAATGAGCCGTTACCTAATCGTAAAAGTACGTTAAACTAATCAAATTTGGTAAATTTTACACTCAGAAAATATACATGACTTAAAAACACCTATTATTAAGTTGATGCTATGTAACATAATAATTAGGTACAATCAAACGAACATATTCAGTTGCTTTAAACAATTTTAAAGCCAATATTATCTTATTGCCGGCACAGACACCGACGCCGACACAGACACCGACACCGGCACAGACACCGACGCCGAAACAGTCACCGACGCCGAAACAGACACCGACGCCGGCACAGACACCAACGCCGACACAGACACCGACGCCGACACAGACACCGACGCCGGCACAGACACCGACGCCGACACAGACACCGACGCCGGCACAGACACCGACGCCGACACAGACACCGACACCGGCACAGACACCGACGCCGAAACAGTCACCGACGCCGAAACAGACACCGACGCCGGCACAGACACCAACGCCGACACAGACACCGACGCCGACACAGACACCGACGCCGGCACAGACACCGACGCCGAAACAGTCACTGACGCCGAAACAGTCACCGACGCTGACACAGACACCGACGCCGGCACAGACACCGACGCCGACACAGACACCGACGCTGACACAGACACCGACGCCGGCACAGACACCGACGCCGGCACAGACACTGACGCCGGCACAGACACCGACGCCGGCACAGACACCGACGCCGACACAGACACCGACGCCGACACAGACACCGACGCCGGCACAGACACCGACGCCGAAACAGTCACCGACGCCGAAACAGTCACCGACGCTGACACAGACACCGACCCCGGCACAGACACCGACGCCGACATAGACACCGACGCTGACACAGACACCGACGCCGGCACAGACACTGACGCCAGCACAGACACCGACGCCGGCACAGACACCGACGCTGGCACACTCTTATAAAGTCATATCTGTCAGACAGGCTACAGAAGGTTAGAATAAATGGCAATACTTCTTCCGGGTCTTTGGTAAGAATAGGCGTACCGCAAGGATCAATTTTAGGACCTTTTCTGTTTCTAGCATATATAAATGATGTGCCTTGCATGGTTAAAAATTTCTGCGATATAGTTTTATTCGCAGATGATACCTCCCTAATTTTTAAAGTAGATAGGAGGGATAGTGAACTTATTCATGTAAATAATGTGTTATCTATGATCTCTAAGTGGTTCGCGGCTAATAATCTTCTCTTAAATTCAAAAAAGACCAAATGTTTAAAGTTTTCTTTACCAAATGTTACTTATGTTGAACCAAACATTTAGCTTGGCCTAGAAAAACTCTCTTTTGACAATGCGACAGTCTTCCTGGGAATTAAAATGGATTCAACTTTACAGTGGAATCCACATATACATGATCTATCTGGAAGACTTAGTTCTGCTGCATATGCAGTTCGTAAGATAAGACAGCTAACAGACGTAGCTACTGCTAGGCTCGTTTATTTCGCGTATTTCCACAGTATTATGTCTTATGGTATATTGCTGTGGGGAGCTGCTGCTGAGATAGAGACAATCTTTATCTTACAAAAGCGTGCAATTCGAGCCATATATGAAATGGATCCTAGGGAATCCCTGAGAGATATTTTTAAAGAAATTGATATTTTAACTTTACCAAGTCTGTATATATTTGAAAATATTATGTATGTTCGTAAAAATTTTAGCAAATTTAAATCAAACAGTGACACTCACGATTATAACACTAGGAATAAAGATAAAATAGCGGTGCCAGGTTTTAGATTAGCAAAGACAAATAAAAGGTCCTTCTTAGGAAATTGTGTGCGGTTTTATAATAAATTGCCCAAACATATTACAACGCTCACAGAAAGAAAATTCAAGTTGCATGTGAAGAATATTTTGTTATAGAAATCTTACTACACAGTTTGTGATTACTTAAACGACAAAAATGCTTGGACTGGTTCGCCTCTACCAAGCTAGCGCCTAACACCTACGTAATGTAAATTAAGTATTGTAATAATTTTATTATATAGTAGGTATGTACCAAACACATTTTTAAAAAACGTTTAAAAGAATGGCCCCGAGTTTCTTGCCCGTTCTTCTCGCAGTGGCTCTATAATTTTTGTTTGCTGAACGTGGCAGTACAATGAAGTATATTTCAATATTAAAATTTGTAATTGACCTTCATAAGAGCGTCGTAGACGCCTAAATTGAATAAATGATTTTGACTTTGACTTTGACTTTGACAGACACCGACGCCGACACAGACACCGACGCCGGCACAGACACCGACGCTGACACAGACACCGACGCCGACACAGACACCGACGCCGACACAGACACCGACGCCGGCACAGACACCGACGCCGACACAGACACCGACGCCGGCACAGACACCGACGCCGGCACAGACACCGACGCCGACACAGACACCGACGCCGGCACAGACACCAACGCCGACACAGACACCGACGCCGGCACAGACACAGATGCCGGCACAGACACCGACGCCGGCACAGACACCGACGCCGAAACAGTCACCGACGCCGAAACAGTCACCGACGCTGACACAGACACCGACGCCGGCACAGACACCGACGCCGACATAGACACCGACGCTGACACAGACACCGACGCCGGCACAGACACCGACGCCGGCACAGACACCGACGCCGACACAGACACCGACGCTGGCACAGACACCGACGCCGACACAGACACCGACGCCGGCACAGACACCGACGCTGACACAGACACCGACGCCGGCACAGACACCGACGCCGACACAGACACCGACGCCGACACAGACACCGACGCTGACACAGACACCGACGCTGACACAGACACCGACGTTAGCACAGACACCGACGCCGACACAGACACTGACGCCGACACAGACACCGACGCCGACACAGACACTGACGCCGGCACAGACACCGACGCCGGCACAGACACCGACGCCGGCACAGACACCGACGCCGACACAGACACCGACGCCGACACAGACACCGACGCCGACACAGACACCGACGCCGGCACAGACACCGACGCCGAAACAGTCACCGACGCTGACACAGACACCGACGCCGGCACAGACACCGACGCCGACACAGACACCGACGCTGACACAGACACCGACGCTGACACAGACACCGACGCCGGCACAGACACCGACGCCGGCACAGACACCGACGCCGACACAGACACCGTAGATGTACCTACCTTATTGCTCGCAGTTTTGAAACCTCGTAGCGTTTACCGTAATAATAGCCATCTGTTTAGCAGGTATGTATGCACCTGTATAATGGTAACATACAGTTAGGTGTACACATGTACTATGGTACTAGGTATGTAAAATTTACCGTACTTACTGTAAATGTTCACTTAAACGTATTCTTGACAAAATGACAAAAGGTAAAAGAAACGACTGTTACTAAGCTAAGATTTTTTTCAACTCTCTGTTACTAAGCATGAATAAAAAAATACCAACATGTGGTGAAATACAACTACATATTCAGTTTCTTTAAATAAATTTTAAGTTTTTGAACCTAACATGACTATAATTCACCTAACTACTATGGCCACTACCACCTACCCAGGATATCAAATAGTCGTTACTATTATCATACGAACAAACCAAAACAGCTACTGCTACCTACTCGTGTCATAGGTACATAAGTTCTATGTGTGGATGTTACTCGGCCTACACGAACCTTCCTAACAGCCTATATCCATAACTAACCTACCCTGCGGTCTTATTTTCCCATTCATATATCTTAATAGTAGGATCCTAGGTATACTATAATAGGCAGGTACAGGGTTCGTGGGGTGGCAAAGATAATATGATTATAGCATCGCTTTGTTTTGCAAGCAGCCCCCGTCACGTTGTACCCCGCAGAACAATAAAGAGTGTGAATTCTTATGTTTGTTTGTTATCTAAAGTACCTATTATAATTTAATTTATATATCAGCTCAATATAGCAACTGATACAACCTAATAAATAGTTACTGGTTCCCTACTCGTTACGTAACTTGCACCAATAATGCGATTAGAACAAAGTATTAACGCACTAATCAAATCGATTAGGTTCTTTTGAAGCATTGTTAGGTAACTATACCTAATCAGAACGTTACCGAGAGCTAAAATTAGCTAGGTCCATATATAATTAAGTCTCGATAATTATTGAATTAGTCTGCTTTCACTATTCAATCTGCCTGTCTATGGAATCCTCTACTCGTCTCATTACGACGTGAGACATAGGACCAAATAAAAAAGTTCTATCAGTCCATATACCTACCACTTTTCATTATAAACTGTGATATTGCTTAATTGCTGTGTGGTATAATAATTATATATATTCATATAAATATTATATGTATATTATTAATACATATAAGCGTATGTATATTATGATATGTGTGAGTTATATTTGAAATTGAGTAAGCAAGTATACCTGTTCTTATGTTTGACGATAGGTCGAAAATACTTTTTTTATTTCTCGGAAAGTAGTGTTTGTTTGATCTGAGTAGCGGGTAGGAGACGCTCCTTCCCACCTAAGGCCGGGAAAACTCACAGTAAATGCTTCCTTCTCTTGAGCCGGAATGACTTGTAAACATGGTAACCATTGGTGTAAACAAAGTTATATGTCTATGATTTTTCGTTGTAAAATGCTCTGTTGTTATAAAACAATTTATAACAACTATGTTTGGCAGGATAGTAACTAAATATAAGGGTAACTGAATATAAGGTAAAAAGTGTAGGTTAAAAAAAACTAACTAAAAATTTCCCTAAATTTCATTGTTCTAACTCCTAGTGTATCTTAGTATCTTCTACTCATGTTTATTATTTTTAGTAAATATTTCGAAAAACTACTATTATTTTACCCTCCTCATATTTTAAATGAAATGTAGAGTGTTTAACACGGATGTTAGTCATCGATTCCTATACTTGGACTATATCCGCATTAATTTTAAATAGGTACGGCTCATGTTATTAAAATCAAAATAAATAATATAAAAAATCATACTATTTTTATATCGTTATTGCTTATATTAGGGACCCTATTACTGAGATTTCGCTGTCCGTCTGTCCATCCGTCCGTCTGTCTGTCACCAGGCTGTATCTCAAAAACGGTGATAGCTAGACAGTTGAAATTTTCACAGATGATGTATTTATGTTGCCGCTATAACAACAAATACAAAAATTGGGCCAAGTGCGAGTCGGACTCACGCACGTTAAAACAAAAAAACCGGCCAAATGCGAATGGGACTCACGCACGAAGGGTTCCTTAATTATTTATTCTAATTAAAAATATTCTGTGAATAGTTAAAGCGTCTACCAGTCACCGTTATTAGTATCGAGCAAGAAACGGTAAAAAAAATCAAGGTTGTTGTATGGGGGCCCCCCTTAAATATTTATTTTATTTATAGTATTTGTTGTTATAGCGGCTATAAAAATACATAATATGTGAAAATTTCAACTGTCTAGCTATCACCGTTCTTGAGATACAGCCTGTTGACAGGCGTATGGACGGACGGACGGACAGCGAAGTCTTAGTAATAGGGTCCCGTTATTACCCTTTAGGTACGAAACCCTAAAAAGGTGTCTAAAATATGAAGTCTAATGTTGTATAGCTAATGGTACGGAACCCTTCGTGCGCGAGTCCGACTCGCACTTGGCCGATATTTTTAATTAGAATAGTGGTGCTTTAAAAATTATCACGTAACTATTTCAAAGTCATCGGGTTTGCAGTTCAGTAATTACAGACATCACAACCTAAATATTACGTTTTTAACGGCCAGGATAGGTATGGTTAGGTATCTCCTCACGAGTACAATGAATGAGACTCTCGTATCATGTGGTAATCGTGGTATAATTACAAAGCACACACAATAGTCAATACACATATAGGTACATACAATAATCATCAATAATGTAGATATGCTACTAGTATGAACGTCCGTCGACTAGAAACGCGAGCGCAAGGAATGTGGCGCTGTAGACGACTGTCGACTCGCCCGGTGGTGCGGGCGGACTCGCTTCTCGAATGATCGAGGCGTGCGGTGAGGAGGGGCGAGAGAAGGGTGAGGAACGCGGAGCGCAGGCGACGGCGATGCATGTTGATTCACATATACCTACGTTCGTATAGCTAACTTCACGCGCACTGTTACATACTCCCCCTTTAGTTCGAACATGGCGACCTCGCGTTCGGACTAGGACTCCTATATTTGCGCGGCCGACCACGACGCCTTTTCTCCTTCACGGGTAACGTAACCTGACCAACATACGGCGTGATGTGCGAGACGTGGTATTTCCCTACGCACTTACCTGTCGCTGGATTCTCCAGCTCGAACGTAGTGGGACTCACAATCTTCATCACTCTGTAAGGTCCGTCTCTGCGTGGAATGAACTTCGCGGTTTGCCCTCGGTTAACGTCATTCAAACCCTGAGTTTTGAGCAGGACATAGTCACCTAAGTCGTAGTCTGGTGGCGTGCGTCGGCCTTCATCGGCATACCGTTTGGAACGGGCTTGCGCTTTCTCATGGACGTCACGTGCTTCGAGAAGTCTCGTCGAAAGCGTTTTCAAGTACGGAGTCAGAGCGGTAGGTATTGTTTCGCTATCTATTATAGTCTTCATATCATTGAGGACGTCAGCTGGGGCTCGTAGTTCGCGGCCGAATGTCAGATAAGCCGGCGAGAACCCAGTACTCGCGGTCACGACGGAATTCATCGCGAAACGGACGGCCGCCAGATGCGTATCCCATGCTGTGTGGTCTTGACCTACAAGTATGGCGAGTTGCGGCTTGAGGTCCCGGTTTTTGCGTTCAATGGGGTTCGCTTCTGGGTGGTATAATGGCGTAAGATTTTGCTTAATACCTAGCGCATGGCATGCTTGCTGCATTACTGCCCCTACGAACTGCACACCATTGTCACTAATCATGCGGCGCGCGACGCCGTATCTCAGGAAAACCTCTTCTGTCAACATTTTGGCGCATTCGGCGCTTGTAGCAGCCTCTAATGCGAAGAGCTCAACCCAACGGGAGCATATGTCTTCTACAATCATAATCCAGCGGTTGTTATTGGCGGTCTTTGGTAGTGGCCCGAATAGGTCAACCGAGATCACCTCAAATCGGCGAGCAGAAGCTGGAGTCTGGAGCAATCCAGCAGGTTTTCTATGGTCGACCTTATATCGTTGACATTCTGTACAATTTCTAACATGTTCGGTTACAGATGCTTTTAAACCAGGCCAATAGTACCGTGTGCTTAAACGCTGGTAGGTTCGGTCAATCCCTAAATGACCTGCTGTGGGAGCGTTATGGAAATCGGACAACACCTGCTGGCGTTCATGTTGGGGGACAACAAGGCATGCTGTTTCGTCTTCGCCGGCCTCAGGTCCGTATCGGTACAGCACTCCATCGGATAGGATGTAGCCGCGGTTTGACCAGCCTCTCCCCCTAAAGTCGACGTCATCTGCCTCCATATCGTCGATTATCTGTCGGAGTTCAGGATCCTTTCGCTGATTTTGACGGATGTCGACGGCGTCTCTATGTGGTACGTCCACTATAACCTCGCACACTTCGCACGTAGTGGACTCCTCCTCGCAGCAAGCGGGTCGACTCAAGGCGTCAGCGATTACGTTCGACTTGCCGGGTGTATATTCAATCTTCAGATTGTAAGCTTGTAGCGTCAACGCCCACCTTGCCAGACGGCCACTTGGAGACTTCAAGCTCATAAGCCATCGTAGTGGTTGGTGGTCGCTTTTAACAACTACTTCGGAACCTTCGATGTACCCACGAAATTTCGTAACTGCCCAAACGACTGCTAAAGCTTCGCGTTCGGTCGTCGTGTAGTTTCGCTCAGCTGGCTCCAGCAGTCGGCTAGCATATTCCACCGGTCTTTCGTCGGGTCCCTCCCCCTGCATCAGAACAGCTCCTAAACAGTAGCCGCTGCTATCTGTTCTGAGCGTGAAGGGCTTCGACTCGTCCACCTGTCGAAGGATTGGGGCGGCCACGAGCAGTCTTTTGATCTCTTCAAATACAGATTGCTGTTCCTCGCGCCATTCCCAAATGCAGTTCTTCCTCAACAGGTTGGTCAAAGGTCTTGCGACTGAAGCAAAGTTGGGGATGAAACGCCGAAACCAACTCGTCATTGCTACGAAACCCTTAACTTGTCTCACATTCTTCGGAGGTGCCATGTCTGCAACTGCAGCGGTCTTCTCCGGATCTACACGAATTCCACCAGGGACGATGATGTGACCAAGAAACTTAACGGCATCGCAGGCGAAGCAGCTCTTCTTATGATTGACCCGCAAATTAAACGTAGCTAGCCTATCCAGAACTGCTTCCAGGTCTCCCAGGTGATGCTCAAATGATGGCGACAGGATGATCAGGTCATCAAGGTACGCTAGAATGGAAACTGGTCTACCATTCTGAAGGTTACATGGCGCTCCAGCATCTGCAGGTCCTGCCTGTTTTCCTGCAAATAAGTTCGACTTCAGCCTATCGATGAGCCTCTGGAAAGTGGCTCCAGAGTTGCGGAGTCCCATTGGCATCCTTTTAAAACGGAACGTCCCGGAAGATGTAACGAAGGAAGTTTTGTCTCGGTCTTCTTCAGCCACACCCACCTGAAAGTACCCTGACTGGAGGTCTAAGGTTGACATGTAGGTGGAGGTCTTTGCAGCATGGAGCACGTCTTCTATCCTGGGCAGCGGATACCGGTCGGGTTCCGTGACAGCGTTCAGTTTGCGGTAGTCCACGCAGAGTCGCATACCGCCATCTTTCTTTGGCACAAGGACTACGTTCGCGGCCCAGGGAGACTCACACTCTTCAATAATGTCCGCTTGCAAAAGCTTCTGCAGTTCCAGGTCCAGGAGCTCCTTCCTTTTCTGCGACATCCGATATGGCGGCGAGGCGATGGGTTCCTGCGCATCATCGACTCGGATACGGTGAGTCGCGTAGGTTGTAGGGGGTCCCTCTGCAGTGAAGCGGTCGGCTTTATTTACAATAAGCTCATTTATTTTGGCCCTTTGAGCAGGTGTCAGCGTATAACCTTCATCTTCTCTCAGCTTCAGACTCTCAACGACGACGTGCATCAGCTCTGCATCGGCGGCGGGCGGTAAGTCTGGTGGATGAAGTTCATACGAATCGACAAAAGAAAACTTTACGTCAGGTGTATCAGCAAAACACCAGGTGCACTGCGGAAGGTCTAATACGACGTCAGCGCCTACAATAAAATCACGTCCAAGGAGCGTCCTATTATTAGCTCCTGGTAATACTAAAAATGTAGTCAATATGCTGCGTCCCTGTAAAACAACTGTAGTCTCGCAGGTCAATGCCTGTCTCACCTGTTGAGATCCGTCAGCGAGTCCAATCGTGCGGCGCGTCTCCACGAACTTCACACCACTAGCAACGAGTATGGCATGGAGACCGGGACTGGCGATGCTATGAGTTGCGCCGGTATCTAGCACAGCAACACCCTCACGGCCAGCTACCTTAATACGTACGATCGGTCTAGTCTCGTCGGAACACTCAATCTCAATATTCTGAAATTCGGTTTTATTATTACTTCTAGGATTAGAATTACACGTCTCGCACTTAGAACGTATTGTACCGGGCTTACCACACCCATAACAGCGTAAATAATTGCCTCTCTCAGAAGAAGACGAGGCGGCGTGGTCGGCATTTTTATTCGGTCCGGTTTTAGAAGTAGACCTACAGTCTTCTGCAACATGGCCGAAACGTCGGCATGACGAACAACGCGGTCGGTTGCGTATCTTCGCAACATTCGGTGAAGCCAATTTCGATTCGGTAAAATTACGAATATTCGTACTAGAGAGGTTCAAAGTACTCGTGTCGGCATTCGAGGGGTTAACGGACGGAAAATCGACACTCGAAGAAAATCGACACTCGAAGGGTTAACTTGCTTACAATTATTAATGTTACGAAAGTTACTAGAATAATTACTGACATGCATCGCTACCGCGGGTGCGTTAGGTATAAGATTAGAATGGTTTACCTCGCTCAATGTTTCCTCCACATACCTCGCTCGTTCAAGAAGCTGGTCCGGGTCCGTAACTGAGTCACGCGGTAACCGTTTCCGAATTTTTCGATTCAACAATCCATATATAATGTCGGTTTGCATTAACACTGGCACTTTGTAAGGTAATTGCGCGAATTTGGCACGCACTCGCGAAATAAATGATTCGGCACGGTCATCGGCACTTTGTTCCTGCGCGAAGATGTCCCTGAAGACTTTATGAGCCGGGCGCGGCGTTCCGTACATGGCACGTAGTCGGCGAATGGCGTCTTCCCACGAAATAACAGATGACTTGATGCCGCGCCAAAACACGGCGGCCTGGTCGGTTAGAAGTAGTGCTAAGCCACGTAAGGCGTGTTCGTCGCTTACTGCGGTACACTCTTTGTATACAGTGATGGCATCGACGAAGGCCTCAAACTCGTCGGCAGAGCGGGAAGCACCATCAAAGCGGGCCGTGCATCGGGAGAAATTACCGGTCGGTGCCGGTGGGAAATTATTGCATGATGACGGGGTTGGTGTCGGCCCGTCGCTCACACTCGGTACGGGCGTAGCGGCTGCGGTGTTCCTCATCACGTTGGAGATGAGCCTTGCAAGCTGGTCTTCCGTGATGGCGATGACATCGTCGCGGCGCGCCTCCATGACTGGTGTGGGGGGCTGTGACGTTTGTGCGAGAGTCGAGCGCGCGGTCGCGGGGTCAACAACCTCATCGCTTCTTTGCTCATCGTCGCTGCTCTCGGAGTTGCGGTCGTCCTTTTTCTTATTCCTTGTTTGCGGCGCCATATTGTGTGTGAGCACTGCAGTCACGTCGCGTCGCTGCGGTCAAAATCTCTATCAACGCGCGACGGAATCAAACACGAAGTTACCACAGTACGCGTTCGTTTCCACTTAGTTTTGGTCGTGTGTTCACTTGAGTTTAACTCTGGCCTCTAGTTGGGCGCAAATTTAACGGCCAGGATAGGTATGGTTAGGTATCTCCTCACGAGTACAATGAATGAGACTCTCGTATCATGTGGTAATCGTGGTATAATTACAAAGCACACACAATAGTCAATACACATATAGGTACATACAATAATCATCAATAATGTAGATATGCTACTAGTATGAACGTCCGTCGACTAGAAACGCGAGCGCAAGGAATGTGGCGCTGTAGACGACTGTCGACTCGCCCGGTGGTGCGGGCGGACTCGCTTCTCGAATGATCGAGGCGTGCGGTGAGGAGGGGCGAGAGAAGGGTGAGGAACGCGGAGCGCAGGCGACGGCGATGCATGTTGATTCACATATACCTACGTTCGTATAGCTAACTTCACGCGCACTGTTACACGTTCCAAATAACTTGACACCCAAAATGTACAGAAACCTTTGAACGTACGGCTCATCTTAAGCTGGCGGCCGCACTTTATCGTATAGGTATGACTTTGACTTTGACTTTGCTGATACTGATGCAAAAACTGTTTTTTTTTTCTGGCTGTCTGTCTGTATCCCGGCCGCGCATCACTCCAAAACTACTGAATGGATTTCAATAAAACTTAGCACGATTCGAGTTCATACTACGAAGAAGGAAATAGGATACTTTTATCCCGAAATTCAGTACGGTTCTCTTGGGAAAGGGGATGAAAGTTAAAATGTACACTTAGTTGTAATTTATTAACGCGTAGTCCGATTTCAATCATTCTTTTTTTGTTACAATAGTGGTAATTTAATTATTTTCCCGTAAATATTTCAAAGTCCTCAGTTTTGCAGTTAAGAAATTACAGATATCACAAACTAAATATTTCGTTTTAAATACCTTGAACCGCGGAATGTTGAGAAACCCTTGAACGTACAGCTCATCTTAAGCCCACAGGCAGCCCGGAACCCCACGGAAGCCCGACACCCCACGGACAGACCGGCATCCCACGGGCAGCCCGGCACCCCACGGCAGCACGGCACCCTTATTTAGTTTTGCAAGCTTGCTACGATAAAACTCTAAAATGTGGTGAATGTACCACCACAATCAGTTTTTATAACTACATATCTTTCTTTTGACGGATACATTTTGAAGACTGCGCAATGGTAGTGCACAATGTTGTCAGTTACACTTAGTAATTAAACAACTTTAAACGGTTTAAATCGCGTATATTTATCATTATTTTTGTCCCGAAGTTTCAAACACTTTGTAGTGATCGTGATCACGGGATGACTGTGGGGACAAAAATAATTTATACTTAAAATAAAACTGTAACAGGTCCAATTCCGAACATGGCAGATATTTTGAAAAAAAAAAATTAACCCTAAAAAGAACGTATGAAATCAGACCACGCGTTAATAAATTACAACTAAGTGTATATTTTGACTTTCATCCCCTCTCCCAAGGGAACCATACTGAACTTCGGGATAAAAAGCTAAATTATCCTACCTTGTAGTATGAACTCAAATCATGCTAAGTTTCATTGAAATCCATTCAGTAGTTATGGAGTGATGCGCGGCCGGGATACAGACAGACCGACAGACAGACAGACAGACAGACAAAAATAAAAAAAAATACAGTTTCGGCATCACTATCAGCTACAAAGTACTGTACATTTTTTTTTTTCAAAATATATGCCATGTACAGAATTGGACCTGTTACAGTTTTTTTTATTATAAGTATGGATTACCTGCTAGATGAAGGCCACTCATGAAGATTGCATTTTTTGGGTAAATAATGTAAGCAGTATCCTGATACTTACGTTACACACAAAGAAATGTAAATGCTTGCACGAGTCATAAGTAAAATCAGCTAGGTACCTACGTCTCAACTCAAGGTTCATATCCTCACGTAGCCATAATATGTACAATTTATTATAATGTAGTATCATCTCTCCGTGTGCTAAATGTACATATTTTTGTTAGTTATCTCATAAATTTAGGTACTTAAACTTACAACTATCGCAACTAATACGACCAAATAAATAGTAGCTACAACCAAACCGTTACGTACGTTTTTTTTTTTTTTTTTTTTTTTTTTGCCTGATAGGTTAGCCTTTGACCACTATCTCACCTGGTGGTAAGTGATGATGTGGTCGAAGATGTTGTACAGGCTAACCTAGAATTACTGGCTCTCAAGGACAGCTGCCGGAGCACACCGTTAGGCGCTTGGCGACAGATTTTTCAACTTGAGGGTGGTAGCTAGCCAGGCGGGCATTCGCAAAGTGCCCTACCACCATGCTGTAACGACTGCCATCCTAAGACAACAACCGGGACCGACGGCTTAACGTGCCCTCCGAAGCACGGAAGCGCTCAGTAGTAATGTCACCAGCGGTCACCCATCCAACTCCTGACCGCGGCGGACGTTGCTTAACTTTGCTGATCGATTCAGAATGGCCAAGCAAACTTCGCTACGAGCGCTTCAAACAATAAAGCGGTTGCATCAATAACGCGGTTACTAAAACGTATTAATGAAATTGATTAGGTTCTTTTGAAGTATTATTAAGTATCCTAATACACTGTTAATACTATCTATACTGGTACTGTAGGTCTTCAAAACTTTACCAAGAGCATAAGAATAAATAATAAAATAACAGAACACAACGGAACATTCTTCAACTGTGTCCCAAAGGCCGCCATTTATAGATATACCTAATTTTATAATTCTGCCATTCAGGTGTGTTGCCAGGGTTGCTTATTGTTAAATATTGCTTACATTTAAAGATAATGTTGCTAAATTGTAAGTTTTTCTTTACATTGAAATCATTATGAGAGCTGAAAACCACAATGGAATGGATGATCAAACTAGAAAAAAACTAAGAAGTCTCAGCGTACGAATTGGTTTTTGCCAAGGAAACATTATAAGGTTATAAAAATATTTTACAATAACATTAAAAAACCTAATTTTAAGTTTGTATAACATAGCACTATTAAATTAAGCGCGCAGCGACCTATTATGCCGACGACTTATTTTTAAATTGTATCGGCGGTGGTAGAATAGTTGATTGCAACAGAAAATTATATGCGATCATTCAAAGACGGGTTGTAGAAAAATATATACTTAATATAGGTACTTATTACATAATGGCCTTGATAGTTGAAGCTATGTTTGTTTAAAATGATAAGACTATATTTTGTTTTGTATTCTTTCTATAGTAAAAATGAAAACTCTTTCAGTTTTATTTTCAAAATGCTAATATTTGGGGTTATATTGAAAAAAAATAGGAGGAAATTTCACATAAACATCTGGTAACACTATAGACTAGAAAGCGCGGCGCAGGTACACGCACTTCATTTTTGATTTCATTCGTTTCGACAAAGTAAAATCCATCGGAGTCACGGACGAATAAATTAATGAATTGTGGTTTGATAGTGTTATGTTCCATGGAAGAACTACTAAAAGATTTTGAGATGCCTGATGACATAATTAAAAGATTTACTGGTAAGTGAGAATTATTTTCATCTATTTAATTTCAGTCGGAAGTTTGGCATAGGTGTTCCGTTGCTTTTCACATTTTCAATTAGATGGCGATTGCCATTGATTACCAATCAGGTTTTATAGTTAACAGTTTTTTTGATGCATACAACTGAACTGGAACTTCTAGTTATACCTAACCTACTACTTACTACTTGTTGGATTTAGCTACCAGCTAGCGACGAATGCGGTTAGTTATATAAAATGTTTCAAATTTGTAGTCGGTCCTTTCTATGATTCCGCTAAATTTTCATCAAAAAGGATACAATTACTACGAAGACATGATTATGAATTTGCCTAATTGTTACATACGTTTACCTAACATTAGTTTCTTATAAAGTACTTGTAAGGTAATGGTATGATTCATACTCGCAGTAGTTAGGCATATTTCTTGGTGTATAGGTATACCTAAATTACAATTTAAGAATCTAGCTTTGGGTACACCCACATAACATTTTATTCTTAGTTCCTGTGTAGGTACCTATATGTATATTAAAAAAGAACTGAAACTTATACAATAGCGTCTTTTACGCAGGAATGTATTGTTATTGTATATTTTCATGCTTATAGTACTGTTTTTTTACCTAACTTTTGAATACTGGAACCTTTTACTTGTTGTATCAATGGTGTCATAAATATTATCCTGTTTTATTCCAGCTCATGGTCTATCTGTATATACGTACATACATAGATTTAACTACTTAGTCTCTTTCATTATTGAATATATGATAAACATCTTAGGTTTTTTGGCGGATGAGTCACCTTCGTCCAAGGGTCCAAGTACCTTTATCTCAATACCCTACAAATGGTTCCCGGGCAGTGCCGTCAAGATCTAGCCTATTAGCTGTATAAAAATGTTGTTAGTATCCATTATTTTACCAGAGAATTATTGTTGTATATAAATTATTGCCGTCGTAATCCTTTTATTAAAGTCTTCTGAATTATACTTTTCTGTGCAAGTAATCGTTACCGTGGTATTTATTTAATTTTACAGACAATGAAAACAACAAATTGACGGCTGCCCTGCTTCTGCTGCCATATTTATTTTCCACTGGCGGAAAAGTACCACCAGTATCAACACCAGTGATTGTAGTCGCATTGTTCCTGAATAATTCGCTGTTTATATTATTAAAAATTTTAATATTGTATTTGATATTATACTTACTTATCGATTGTAAGCATTAGTGTAATGATTGAAGCAATGATGGCTCAGTGACTTTGGCTATGGACTGCCGCGCAGCAGGTCCATGGTTCGAATCCCGCCGCGGGCTTGAGCTTCACCGCATGGTGGTAGGGCATTTTTGCGAATGCCCGCCTGGCTAGCGACCACCCTCAAGTTGAAAATCTGTCGCCAAGCACCTAACGGTGTGTTCCGGCAGCTGTCCTTGAGAGCCAGTAATTCTAGGTTAAGCCTGCTATCACCTTCGACCACATCATTACTTACCATCAGGTGAGATTGTGGTCAAAGGCTTACCTATCAGCAATAATAATAAAAAAAAAAAAAGATTGTAAGTTTGACTGACGGCAAGAATTATTTTGATTGATGCCCGGCTTTTCAATCATTAGATAGTTCCTATCCATAAAAATAAATTCAATAGGCTAGAAAAATGAGTTAATTTGTTTTTTAAATTTGACTGGTTAACTTATTATCTTATTTAAATTTTTGTGTTTTTTTGTAATGATTAATTCTAAAGCAATGAAATTAGAAACAAATAAATATATATTAATTGTGATCTATTCCGTTTATTGTTCCTTATCGATGCATTCTGTATTTGTCACATCAATAGAAATAACAACCTTAAAGGTAGCAAGTTGGTAGTTTTGTAATTATAGATATACGATATACACTATGTACTGTGTAAAAAAAAAAGTTGAACTATGTGTACAAATCTGTTTCTCAGTCTCTATAAATTAATTAAGTTCAGATTAAGGACCTTTTTCATATGTATATTTTTTTTATTGAGAATTGTGCGGTGATTTGTATATTATAATAATCAGCTATTTCGTTGATGTAATTTAATTAACAGTTAACGATAAGTCTGTTGTAGGTATAGTATAAACTAGTAAATAAGTTTTTGGACCTAATTGATTATCGTGATAAAGCCTAGTCTGTGGGTTACGGGTATCCTCAACTATTTTAGTTAACAAACATTATGCAAAAACCATATTGTACGCAAACCTTGCACTTTATTTATCGCATGACTATAATAGATAACTTTTCCTCTCGTAAATCTGTAACTTTGTAATTAAGTTCACTACTTGAGTGAAAAATAATTATGATTTTTGCTCGATTGTTGGTTACCTAACATAAAACTGGGTACCCATAACTTACTGACTAGATATATTTCACTGGTCAAATAGGTCTGTACAATTTTTTTTATTACATATATTATACCTAACAGTAGATTATCTCTACTTATCGTTAACTACTAATTAAACGGTTACAACCGAATATCTGGTTACAATAACATACCAGTCATTTGACCGCACACTTTTTTTTTTTTTTTTTTTTTTTATGTCTGATATGTTAGCCTTTGACCACTATCTCACCTGATGGTAAGTGATGATGTGGTCGAGGATGTTGTTCAGGCTAACCTAGAGCTACTGGCTCTCAAGGACAGCTGCCGGAACACACCGTTAGGTGCTTGGCGACAGATTTTCATAGATTTCATACTTATCAATTAGTTTACAACTACTTATTAAAAAGGTACATAAACCTATCAACAAGGTTTTGTTCACCGTGCAGGTAACGTAATCGGTACGCACATAGTTCGTTACCGTAAATAATTCAATAGTCTGATACGACCTAGTAGATAGTTACTAATACCTTTTACATTAAGTACCTTGAACCTATAGTATGGTAGCCATGACGTCGTTGAAACATTTTATTAGGTAACCAAAACGTATACAGAATATTGCAGAGCCCCATTGCCTTGGTCACAATAACCTAAGAACTGGTTAGCGCTTAACTAAAAGCATTCCAATTAGATTAGAACAACACATATGTTAAGGTACTTGAGACCGTCTAAGTGGGTATCATTTACGCACAACTACGTATTACTTGCGTATGTAATTTGTTTACAATTACCCATTAATAATATTGTTGCATCATAATAAAAAAGTAACTCCTACCAACTATTTCGCGTATACTTAACCTTTTGATACGGCTAATTGCATTCTTTCAAAAGGTACAGATGACCTGTCGAGTGGGTTTTTTTAAAAGCATTTATTAGGTAATAATTACAAACACACTACTTTACTACAATCTATTAGCTAGGTCGATCTAGCCGAATCCATGGTGCAATTACGTATTACCAAATTAACCGCAGCCTAATCGATATGGTTAGAATTACGTTTTATTGCATAACAGTATAGGTTACATTAAACTATTTGATAACACACAACAGGTATTTTTAATTCATCATACTCGGTCAGTGATACAAAATACATTCAGTAATTCTAACCTATAAATTATATGAATTTAATCTGCTATCAATGGTAACGTTTGACGTTTTGGTACGTATTTTTAACGTTAGTCGTAAGGTATCGGTAAAATTTAGTAGGTATTCTATTCATACCTAATTATTCGGTATTACATATTTAACCAAGCGTTACGTTAATGGTCGGACACCCTATTAATAGGTAAACGTTACCTTAGAGAGTAACGTTAATATTTACCCAGTAAGTAAGTAAAACAAAGAACACGTAGTACCTAGCGCACTCGGTTGTAGATACTAGACACGTTACGTTGTCCGACCAAACCCTAATATTAGGTTAAATATTAGGGTTGCGTTACCTATTTTTTTTCTCAGTGTACAAGATACGAGTGAAAAACAGCACTTCTTGAAACTCAGATAAAACGTGCTTACATTGGTACGTTAATATCTTCTTGATATTCCATTCGATATTGTGTATTATTTTTGTTTGCTTCACTGGAAAAAAACATAGTTGCTTCACCGAAATACATTTTTACAAAATAATAATAAACACGATTACTCACTTAGACATATTTATGACTTCTTGACATTGTACGGTACTTTGTATTGAACAACTGAAAAAAAATTGCTTAATTTATAGTTCAAGTTATCATCACAAAGATATTTATAGCATAATACAACTAGCATCACTACACCTATGTGATACCTGGATACAACCATGATACATCGTACTATTTGTCCTATTTCCAGTCTAAGCCTAACAATTTATCAAAGGCGTTTATAAACCTCTTTCATTAGATCAAAACAAACAAACATCATTTCATTCGTTTTATAGTAGTGTAAACAGTCAGAAAAGTAAACATTTTATAATTTATTTTTCGAAGTTTTATTTAATTTTCGAAGCGCTCGTAGCCAAGTTTGCTTAGCCATTCTGAATCGATCAGCAAAGTTAAGCAACGTCCGCCGCGGTCATGACTTGGATGGGTGACCGCTGGTTGGGCATTACTACTGAGCGCTTCCGTGCTTCGGAGGGCACGTTAAGCCGTCGGTCCCGGTTGTTGTCTTAGGACAGCAGTCGTTACAGCATGGTGGTAGGGCACTTTGCAAATGCCCGCCTGGCTAGCTACCACCCTCAAGTTGAAAATCTGTCGCCAAGCACCTAACGGTGTGTTCCGGCAGCTGTCCTTGAGAGCCAGTAACTCTAGGTTAGTCTGAACAACATCCTCGACCACATCATCACTTACCATCAGGTGAGATAGTGGTCAAAGGCTAACCTATCAGGCATAAAAAAAAAATAAAAAAATAATAATAATTATCAAAAATCCCGGGACTATTATTGCAATCCCGGTTTTCTTGTAAATCCCGAAATTTCACAATCCCTAGATAAACACAAATAATAGATAACTTGGTAGCTGAGTAGCTTCATCAGGCATTGAGACGTGAACTGCTGTTGGAGTAGTCAGTGATGTTGATGCCCCAGACCTGTCGTCCCTAGAAGCATTAAATCTGAAAAATAATAAATAGTATTATTAATAATAATAAAATGTAATCAGGTCAATAAGTAAATTACTAATGGAAAGTATATTATTGACCGTGCCCACTAGATTTTTTTAATTTAGGTAATTAGGTATGTATATAGTTGTGACGACGAGCAAAACGTCAAAAACGCTAGGTACGTAACACAGGAACAATCTTTGATATGTAACTTAGCACGCGGATCATCAACAAAAGAGGTAATTAGTGCACTTGTACACAGTGGCTTATTATGGCTCTGCGAGGGCTTGATCGAAAGATGCCAATGCATATTAGAATAGTAAAAAAAAAGCAAAGTTCTGTTTAGTTATAAACATTACAATTCTATAAGTAGCATTGCCAACAATGCAGGCATAATTATTTTGATTCAGCGAATAGGTCGGTATCTACTCGGCAAACATTAGTTAGCTCAGGTGTATTATGAATATATTTATGGTTTGTCATGGAAGTAAGTGGGTATATATGGTATATTTACACCAGTTTAGTTTTCTCAAATCTACAAAGCAGATTCTTACCGGTAAGAAATGTATAGCTCAGCCTTATCGAATTGTTGTAGGTAGATATCTAGATGTAAATAAATAAAAATGTCCACCAAAATACAGAGTACACTGAAATATAATTACCTCCATCATAAGACCATACAATAATTTCATAAGCACTGACAACAACTCGCAAGACCTTTTTCGAGATTAGAATTTATATAAAAAAACCCAAATAGTAACCTAGTTAGGTAATTTTATTTTATTTATTTATTTCCATACATACATCTATCTTTACAGGTACACACCCAATACAATAGAGTAGCTACTTCTACACATTTAATATATATATATAATTTTTTTTTGGTATCTAATTCTTAATTCCTGTTACACAGAACATGTAATGCGACTTTTGTAAATTCGCTCAGATCACAACAAAATAGGTCCACTTGTTCCGCGATAATGAAGATTATGAAGGTGTGTGTGTACTTACCGGATTTGTTCCCTTATTTTTTCAGTTTTTCTCTTTGAACTTGAAGTCTCGTATCCATTCTCTCTTTTTCACAACTTTTTTACTGTGGTTACCCATGGTAGTAACCTATTTGACTTGAATAACACAATAAAACAGTTTTATTATTATAGTAATAGTACTTTGATAAAAAAAATAACTGATATTTATACGAATCTCTGCTGAGAAAGTCAAACACGCCTCCTACGTTGACAGTGGTCACGGTAGTACTAATTAGCGGCCGACGCGTACGCTGACATTGCTGATCCCTGGATTATTATATAATGAGTCTTATATTATATTTATGAGTCGTATCAAGAAAATCTTTGCCAAATATTTAGCAAATTTCATTACCTACCATATTGTGTAAGTCCCATTTTGATATGCACAGTAGTTATCCAAATATATCCATGTAAAGTTCAAAAAGGTACAGTTTTAAATTAAATATTGTATCGAGAAAATTTTAAGCTATTGTTTTTTGCTTTGCCATTAATCTGAAGGAAGAATCGAAGAAACATATATAAAATAATGGATGTCATAAATTGTTCTAAACTACTATTTTCTTACTTTCAAAAATGCACAATTTGTCTAATTACAGCGCCCGGTACTTTTCAATGTGAAGTTGAAGTATAAGAAACAGCTACCACCCACAAGTAGAAAATCTGTCGCCTAACAGTGGTTCCGGCAGTTTTCCTTGAGAGCCAGTAATTCTAGGTCAGCCTGAACAACATCTTCGACCACATTATCACTTACCATCGAGTGAGATAGTGGTCAAAGGCTAGACCATAGAGATACAAGCTTTCTCTTTTCTGTGGGCTAGACTATAAGCTATATAAAAAAAGAGTAAAGTGGTTAATATTTTTTAAGCTGGTTACGAAAAGTTGTTTACAATGGAACTACTCCATTTTTAAAAAAGCATATTCATACCTCGTATGAAAAATAAAATTAGAAAACTCGCCAAGTGCGATTCGTTCTTTCTTTTAAAATAAATAATCGTAAGTATAAGAAAAATGTTTGTATAATTCTCTCCAAAAAAATGTAAGCTAACAAAGTGTATTTTTTTCTAAATGGGCTATAAAATAAACAAAACTTTATTAATTTTTGATTATTAAATAATATATAATATTATCAGTAATAATAATATTACAAATGCAAAAGTAACTCTGTCTGTCTGTCTGTTACGCTTTCACGCCAAAACAACTGGACCGATTTGAATGAAATTTGGTATGGAAATAGTTTGAGACCCGGAAAAAAAACATAGGATAGTTTTATCCAACTGCGCAAAAAGAGTTAAATGTTTTTGCGCGATAACTGACATAATTAGTTAACTATAACTATTTAAGGTTAACCATAAATAGATTAAATTCAAACAAATTTGAATCTCTCTACGAAATAAGTGTATTTATCCAGTCAAGTCGGTCAAATCAGTAAAACATCAAAGTAAATGGTTGACATAAATATATTGTTTAGTTTAAACTCTTATCAGTTGTTGTTTTATACAAATATTAATTTTTTGAAACAAATAATGTCTTCATGTGGTTGACGAATATTGCATTAACAATATAACTATGTAATTAGATAATTCGTTTATGTATATTGTCGGATTTTAAAAATATGCATATTGTTCTCATGAACCATATTTTAAACTTTGAAATATATATATATTGTTTTTGTTTAACAAATGTCACATGAATAAAACGTCTCACAGGGGAAAAAATCAAGTTGCACGTGAAAAACATTTGGATAAAAAATCCTACCCCAGTTTGTGATTATTTAAACGACAATAATGTTTGGACGATTCCACCATGCTATCGCCTGTCACCTACGTTATTGAAACAAATATTGTAATTATTTTAAATATCATGTGTCAACGTATTGTTAAAAGACGTTCAAAAGAATGCCCCGAGTATCTTTCCCGTTCTTCTCACAGTAAAATATGTAATTGACCTGCACAAAAACATTTTAACAAAAAATGGAACCGACTTCAACACCCAAAAGTAATAATAATAAATAAATAAATTTATTTGTCATAAAAATATGTGTACAGTACATTAATATTTGAACCCATTGGCTCTGAGCTAGTGTAAACTGTGTTTCAGAGCCAATGGCCTCTCCCATAGTAGATGATTTGTTGTCATAATAAGTATTTAGGTTCGTGGATACATATTTACTAACCTATTTATTTAACCCAGTTCTATTATGTTTAAAATTTAAATTTATTTTCAAATTTTGAAATGTATATAAAAGCTATGTTAATATGGCAAACCGAGTAAAATTAAAATTAAATTAATTTTAGCTTAGAACTAAAAATTTAAACTAACATAAATCGTCTAAAATATCCTTAATGCCATTGTAATCACATTGATTAAGCCAAGTCAGTAAAAACTTCTTAAACTCGTTGTTGCTATATTTCTTCATTTTATATTTTTTATCTATTATTATGTTGTATATATTTGGTACAATCACTTCATATTTTTTTTTCTTGAATTTATTATTCCAATTCGGAATGGGGCTTAGCTTTATTCTTTTATTTGTTGGGGGCAAGTGTGGCACGGTTTTTTTATGATACCGCCTTAAACTTTCATACATATACAACTTCCTGACACTAAGTACTTTAGCTTCTTCATAGACTTTTATGGTTGGGTGTCGGAATGGTAAAGCCAACAGCACTTTAATTACAGCACGTTGTGCGCGCTCAGCTGTAATAATGTGTGTTTTCGCAGCAGAACCCCACGCGCATATGCAGTACCTAATTAAGCATTCACCAAGAGCTTTATACGTTTGAATCATTAATTTTGGTTCAGCCACTGTTCTCAGGGTTTTAAAGATATAAATAAGTTTTCTGAGCCTAGATGCTAAGGTTTTTATGTGAGTAAACCAGTTAAGATGGCTATCTATTTGCACCCCCAGATATTTTATGACGTCGACTCTTGATAGCTCTGAACATGTACACGGAGCTCGACGTATGCCACGATTGCAAGGAAACGTATGTAATTTAACGCTTAGTGCACATTCAGGAGCTGTAGCTTCTGTGATGCTATAGCAAATGTACTTAGTTTTGTTAGCATTAAATGATAGTAAATTATGTTCCAGCCATTGTGTCACTACTGCAAGTGAATCTTCAGCTAGTCTTATCGCATTATGCCAACCACTTTCATGAATCAAAAGTACTGTATCATCTGCAGACATTAGTAAATCTACTCCTGATAATTTAGTATCGCATAGGTCATTTATATATAACAGAAATAGTAAAGGTCCTAGCGTACTTCCCTGTGGTACTCCATAACTACATCTTGCGCTTTCACTTTCATAGCCTTCTATCTTCAATCGCTGTGATCTTCCAGAAAGATAGTCAGTGAACCAATCAAGTGCTAGACCTCTAATACCAGCATTTTCCAATCGAGTTAATAAGATAGGTACAGACACCGTGTCGAAGGCCTTTTGCAAATCTAAAAAGACGCCAATACAATTTTCCCCTTTGTCCAGGTAAGTCGTTATTTTGTTCGTGAGCATAAGCACAGCATCCTCAGTAGACAGGCCTTCTCGAAACCCATATTGGTTATTGCTTAATAGTTTATGCTTTTCTAAATACCGTGTCACACGTTTTTTAACTAGTTTCTCTAGTATTTTAGAAAGGGTAGAAAGAAGTGAGATGGGCCTGTAATTAGAAGGCTCTTTTTTGTTTCCTTCTTTAAAAATTGGACAGACTATGGCTTTTTTAAAAATGTCCGGAAAGGTTCCAGTCTCAAAACTCATGTTGCATATATATGAAATTGGTTCTGCTAGTATTGATATAAAGTTTCTAATCAGACTCGTTGAGATTTTATCCCAGCCTGGAGCACTTTGCGTCTTGAGGCCCATGACTATACCCCTCACTTCATTTGTATCCGTAGGCAACAGTGACATGGAATTAACAGGTGGATTACTACTTACTACTTTTGATGCTAACTGTTTTTCAGAAGTATTAAGTTTTTGTAGTATATTATCCGCTAGAGTTTTTCCAATGGAAGTGAAATATGTATTAACCTTATTTAGAGATTTTATTGGACAACTACTCAAATCTAATAAATCATTAGAGGAAACTTTTGAATTTTTAATATTGCAGGCTTCTTTTATTGTTCTCCACGTTTCCTTTAGATTGCCATGGCTTTTAAGTAGTTTTTCTTTGTAATAGTCTCTTTTTAGTTGTTTTATAATTTTGTTGCAAATATTTCTATATTTAGTATATTTTTCTTTTGCTTCAGAATTTTCTGGTAGTTTTTTAGTCTTTCTATGAAGTTTGTCCCTTTTTTTTATAGCCCTAATAACTCCTTTAGTGATCCATGGTTTTAGTGGTTGATACCTTTTAGACGTTATTTTCGAACGTGTGTTTTCATCAACTATCTTGAGAAGTTTATCGGTAAATAAATTGGCAACAAAGTTAACGTCACCATTTACACAGTATAGCTCTTTCCAGGATTCTTGCAGTAGTGCTTCTTTTATCGCCTCATAATTGACTGTTACTTTATTGTAGGTGACTTTGGTTTTCCTAATTTTTGCTTTGTCTATATATATCATAATTGGATGGTGATCCGTAATTCGTTGCTCAAATACTAGCGTTTTCCAAGCAGCATCACTTTTAACCATCATGTGATCAAGACATGTTTTAAATCTGGTAGGTATTGTGATACCCTGCCTAAGACCATGCAATGCCATCAAGTTTAAGTATTGTTCAGAAATTTTTGTCTGATTGTCTAGCATGATATCTATATTTATATCTCCTGTGAGTATGATATTTTTTGTGGAAATATTTGCCAAAATTGTGTCAATTGATTCTAGGTATGGTTTTGGATTTTTGAAACAATGCGGTCGGTATGTGCAAATGATAGTATAATCAGGAGCGATAGTTAAAATAAGGCAATTGCCGTCATGCATGGTTGGTTCATACACAGATACTTTTATGATTTTTTTTACGTAAACAACCACGCCATCATTTTGATTGTATGATTGTTTTGTCCAAAACACACTGTAATTATCTATATTCGGTGGAGCTCTGATACCTCTAGTCCAACATTCTGTTAAAACTATTATGTCCACCGAAATGTCGAGGGTAGAAACAAATGCCACAAAATAGTTAAAATTGCAAAAAATACTTCGAATATTCATAGTCAAAACACTAAAACCATGCATATAGTAAATCCTTACTACTACGTAAAACATATGTCATTAAACTTTATTATAAATGCCTTATAAGTTTACCTTTTTCTGGTACAATTCACTCTCTGTACAAATACTATTCTCGACAGATCTCAAAACGCCTAATTAATAAGCGAAATAAGCTACTGCGCTCTATTACGTTGATAATTAATTATGGATAACTCCTTCATTATCACAGAAGTTGATGATTCTGAAAATATTGAATGTCTTTCTATCAGCGACTCCTGTGGTTGTATTAGTAGGTTGAAAGTAGATCTACTTTCAACCTACTAACTTGGTTGTATTAGTAGATCTACTTTCAACCTACTAATACAACCACAGGAGTCGCTGATAGAAAGACATTCAATATTTTCAGAATCATCAACTTCTGTGATAATGAAGGAGTTATCCATAATTAATTATCAACGTAATAGAGCGCAGTAGCTTATTTCGCTTATTAATTAGGCGTTTTGAGATCTGTCGAGAATAGTATTTGTACAGAGAGTGAATTGTACCAGAAAAAGGTAAACTTATAAGGCATTTATAATAAAGTTTAATGACATATGTTTTACGTAGTAGTAAGGATTTACTTTCAACATAATATAAGGTAAGACGGGTAGTGAGGATATTCTTAGTACAATATATTTTTACTAAAACATATGTTTCTAATTTTATTTCAAACAATACTTGCTTTAAGAGAATTATGATTCAAAAGTACCTATTATCACAAAATTGTGTGCATGGTACCGACTTCGACAAGTTATTTCACACTTTTGGGTGTTGAAGTCTATTCCATTTTTTGTTAAAATGTTTTTTTCAATCTTTTTAGTGTAACTCAAAAACGGCTTGACCGATTTTGATGAAATTTAAAATGAGACCAAACGACAAGCATCAGCTTTCAAACAAAAAAAAGAATTAAAATCGGTTCACCCAGTCAAGAGATCTGAGGTAACAAACATAAAAAAGATACAGAAGAATTGAGAACCTCCTTTTTTAAAAGTCGGTTAAAAAGCGTCGTAGACTTCTAAATGTTGCAGAAAATATGTCGCCAAGCACCTTACGTTGTGTTCCGGCAGCTGTCCTTGAGAGCCAGTAATTCTAGGCTAAGCCTGTTAGCACCTTCGACCACATCATCACTCACCATCAGGTGAGATTGTGGTCAAAGGCTAACCTAGCAGCAAAAAAATATTGACTTTTGTCCTTTTTTCGACTGTGTACATAATTAATTTCATTAAGTATTTTGTCTGATTCCATCACTTATTGATCTTAGAAGTAGATGTAAAAGCACTAGGTTTTATGCCAAAAAAGTTAGGTATAATAATGCTGAGCTAATAAAGCTGATGAGCTAACATTAATAAAATAATGTCAAATGTTGATTTGAGACATGTTCTCCGTTAAATAAACGGAGCTAATAAGCTACAACATTCTTGGTAGTAAAGTTCTTAATCTAATGGATACAGGTTCAATGTTCGTTTATCTTACTTAGTTAATTTAGGCAAGTTCCAATAGTGCAAAATATATAAGTATAAATTGTTGATCTTTGTAAGAGTAACTTACATACTATGTATTAGTTGAAGTAGCAAATCTCTTGTCAGGTTCGTAACGACTCAAGATACTTGTTTATCCGCTGCGAAGCCACTTGCAACTGTGGTTGCCAGGGCCTGATTAACCCTTAGGCTAATTAGGTTGCAGCCTAGGGCGCGAAGATCGGAGGGGCGCGCTGAAATCCTGTCTTCGCATGCTCTATTAATTTAGCATCGTTTCATCTTCCCTACATATCTCAACTAGACCGATTAATACGTAGGTCACACTAAAAGTTTTGTGTAACTTAAAAAAACAACAATTCCTATACATTTAAAACATTTATCCATACGATCGAAACATTTTTTTAAACAGGAGACCGCATATTTTATAACATGTATTCTACGTGCTGATTGAACGCTATCGATGCCTCTTCGGAGTTCGTAAAAGTGAAACCTCTCATCAAATATTTGATTTTGGGGAAGATACAGAAATGACAGGGTGCTAGGTTGGGGCTATGTGCAGGATGGGTGACGAGTTGTACTTTTTCGGAAGCTAAAAATGACTTTTGTTGGCCGTGTGTGAAGAAGCGTTGTCATGATGTAGGAGAACGCGACTTTTAGGCTGTCTTTCGCAAACTTTTTCTAACACCCTGGGTAAACAAATGCTAGAATACTAATAGAATACTCGGTATTAACACTCTTTTGATCTTCAAGTGGAATTGTGCAGATGGGACCCGTAGCTGAGAAAAAAAACGCGATCATTTATTTACCAACGTTTTTCGCCTGCCTAACTTTTGTTGGCCTGTTCTCATTTTAAAACACCCATTCACATGAAAGCTTCTTTTTTCATGTTCAAAACAATAAATCCACATTTTATCTCCTATGACAATGTCATAAACAGAATTAGAATGTCCGTGGTCGTACTTCAGTAGCATCTGTGAGCATCATTCCACACGAGCCCGCTTCTGCTCCGCTGTCAGTTCATGAGGGATCCAACGACAACAAAGTATCCGAACTTTTAATTCTTCGTGTAAAATTTTCTGAATTTGGCTCATACCAATCCCCAATAGTCCTCAAATTGTCTCATAGGTAATCCGCGGGTTTTCTTCAATTAGATCCTAAACAGTAGCCATATTGTTTTTTCGTTGACTGCAGTTGAAGGCCGCCCTTCACGAAATTTGTCATGTAAAGAAACCCTACCTCTCTCAAATTCAGCAAACCATCGCCTCACGGCAAACAAGGTTCTTCTTTCCCAAAAGCATTTTGAAGACGAACGGCACAGTCTTGCGGAGGAGAGAACTTTTAAAATCATAAAAAATCATCGCTCTAAAATCATTTCGTTCCGTACGTAGAACTTTGATATGTGAAAATAAACAACTGACAAATGATTTCCCGCCAACTTTTCTTTATTACTAAAGGTTGCAAGTCTTTTAAAAAATATAACATTCGAAATTCAAATAGTTACGATTAGCTAGAAGTTCAAAACTTTTAGTGTGCCCCATGTAAATTTTCAAATACACTCGAGAGCAATGAATCCGGGTCACTTAAAGAATCCTAAAAATCTCGGAAACTAAAAATGCTAGGTTAATGCAATAAATTGTATTTAATAGACAATGTAATACTCCTTAAATGAAGGTATTAAAACTTCTTAGTTATTGTAAAGTTATATCATAAAAAAAAAAAATTTGAAAAAGGGCCACTTTCGAAGATGGAACTACGAAATTACAGCATTTGGTTTTGCTTTTGTTTGTAATCTGTCATTTATGTGGGTACATAAACCATGTTGATAGTGCTCTATATTCATTATTCAAGCTGAAATTATGTCGCTTACGCCTGAAGAATGCACCAGAATACTTACAATGCTGGAAACCGGCCGGAATCAGCGCGATACAGCCAGGACTGTCGGTGTGTCGCTGTCAACAGTACAAAGAGTTCTCCGACGTTACGAAGAAACTGGTTCTAACCTACGCAGACCAGGAACGGGCAGAACCAGGTGTACCACAGCACGAGAAGACCGATACTTGGTGAACACCATGCTTCGAAATCGCTTTCTCACAGGAACTGAACTCACCAATCAGTTTCGACGCCTCGGAGGAAGTAACCCAAGTGCATGGACAGTAAGACGTCGGCTTGCTGAATCTAACTTAAAACCCCTTAGACCTGCAAACGGCCCTAAACTGGAGCGTGGGCATCGTATTTCGAGACTAAGATATGCCCAGAGCCACGTAAATTGGAGTATTGAAGATTGGTCAAAAGTTATGTTCTCCGACGAATCAAAATTTATGCTCTACAAGCACGATGGAAGACACAGAGTGTATCGAAGACCAGGGGAAAGATTCAAGCAAGCATGCATCGAAGAAAAAGTAGCCTACGGTGGTGGGTCTGTACTTGTGTGGGCCGGAATTTCTTCTGAAAGTCGCACAGAGCTGGTGATCATAGAAAACGGCTCTTTAACTAGCGTAAGATATGTGGAAGAAATCCTCAATGATCACGTTGGTCCATTTATGGTCAATTTAGGTGAGGATGCTATATTTATGCATGACAATGCCCGACCTCATACAGGTAGGATTGTGAATGACTACCTTCAAGAGATGAACATTACTCGTATGGAGTGGCCAGCGCGCAGCCCGGATATCAACCCGATCGAGCATGCTTGGGACGAGCTAGGCAGATGCGTAAAACAACGAAACCCTCCCCCAATCACGCTTCGTGAGCTCAAAATTGCTCTCACAGAGGAATGGGAGAATATTCCCCAAAATCGTATAAGGAACTTGGTGTACAGCATGCCAAACCGCGTAAACGCAGTAATGGAAGCACGAGGAGGCAATACAAAGTATTAAAATTCAAGAAAATCGTAATAAAGTTCAAAAATTTCATGTTTCTTATTTTTGTTTTAAGGAGAGATCAGCAGTTTTTTTCTTTATGTAATTTTGTGTTAATAAAATGTATGGTGACTCATATTTTTTTTACTTTCATTTAAGGAGTATTACATTGTCTATTAAATACAATTTATTGCATTAACCTATCATTTTTAGTTTCCGAGATTTTTAACATTCTTTAAGTGACCCGGATTCATTGCTCTCGAGTGTACATCAGTTGCAAAAATGTTACACAGTTCACTTGTATGATGCCTCTCGTCTTTTTTAAAGATAACAACAAAAGTGTACATATTTAAGTCGAAGCAACTTCATGCACTAGATGACCACGCTCATTGTCAATGGCCGCGTCAACTAAGTTGTCCTATAGAAACTAAGCCAATACAAGTCATGCGGCCAAACACGACATGGATTTGGTGTTCTGCTTGGTAGCCTACAGTCACTTGTAATGATTTTGGTCGTATAATGCGTGAGGTGCTTTGCCTTTAAGTATGTACGGTAAAGGGTCAGCTAAAATATTTTCTCAATCATGCTTGGAAATGTAAGCATTATTTTGACAACCTTCTTCGAGATAAATCAAAATTGCTGTACTGGCCAAATACATGCGCGCAGCGGCCAGCAAAAAATGTATGAAAATCTATATCTGTCGTGTCTAGCGGCCAAATAAATTGCATAGTAAACTCATATCTGTCGTGTAATTTAAAAATGGAACGATCTTTTACTTCGAAGCATGGCAACCAAGGAGGTGACTTATCAAAGGTTTTATTTAAATTTCGATCTGGCTTGCAAATAGAACGCTATTTATTGAAAAAAAAAACAAATGAACACTTTAACGCGGGCAATTTTACTGTTGTTTGTTGATAGTCATTGATTTTGAAAAGTAATTGTTTCGGCAAAATGAGTTCAAGTGAAGACAATGAGTGCGATGAACTTATTCAACGCCACCTGAAATTCTTCACCTCTTTAGAATTATCCCAAACCAACATAATCCCCGGAAAGTCCACTTTAAAATTCATAAATTGTACATTTAACAACAGTATCTTCAAATAAAAAATGCTGCCTAGGTACTACTTTTAATTTCCGCGCATTATTTTAGAAAAGCACTATACAAGCCTTGGCCACAACTAGGCATTGATGGACTTACGTATGTGTGCCTCGGCTTCGCCTCGGCCCACATTTACACGTTCGTCCATCAATGCCTCCTTTGCTGGCCGCTGCAGTAATGAACTATATTTGCCACCCTTAGGTTTAATGTCGTGCAGATTAATGGACAGTTAGTTTCGTTTGGAGATCGATCTGAAAACTTTTATAGGTAGTATGAACCATGTTTAATTTTTCACACTAGTAAAAAAAGTCAAACTAATATACTATTTCTGAGGCAGGGGCGCGCCCTCATCATTAGCCTAGGGCGGTCAGAACTCTTGATCAGTCGCTGGTGGTTGCACGCGGCACTCATTACTTTTTACCGGACGAACTTTCTTTTGTATTAGCATTTGCCGGTCGTACGTTAAGCGCAGCGTAATGTAAACAATTGTCTCTTGTGACTCAAGTATTTACCTTGGAAGGAAAAATATTTTTGTACAAGATAGCTGAATAAACAATTATTACGAAAAACCTTCGATAAAATATACCCTAGATTCTGCGCGAACGCTCCAAAGTTAACCAAACAAAACTGTGCTTATAATGATCTCAAGCACAGTTTTGCCGTCAGTGACGCGCTGATCGTCGAGTGAAACAATGCCGAAGTGCTCTGTGAATAGTAGCAAAAATAATACACTTACAAAGCGAAAAATACATGGGATTTCCTATTTTCGGTAAGTTTTATACATATTTATAATATTTTAAGTGATAAATATTCATAATTATTTAATTATCACCTCCAAATTAATACATCAACAAATTAAATTCCGTTACTCCTGTCACGCAGTTGTCTCTTTCGCACGCATAATAACATCCCATGCAAGACAAGAACAAGTGAGCCCTAATTCAGAACAAGTCTATCGGAGTCGTCATAATAATCTTTTATTTTCTCAGACTGTGCACAGGCATTTATTTTACATTTTCTAACTTCAAAAAAGGAGGTTATCAATTTGACATGTGTGTATGAAATATTATTAGAACTGCAATATATTCACTTACAATATGGATTAGTGCTTACAAACATATATACAATATTTTTATTTGTGTGTGTGCATATGTATGTATGTTTTATGTACTAATACGTCTAACAGTGACTTGGCTTACTGATTGCAAAAACACCACAAAACCTTTTTCAAGTTCTAGTGTTCCGGTTTTTAATTGATGTTGTATGTTAATAATTTAATACGAGGTTTAGCGTGCACTCTTATTATTACAGATGATTTTCAGAATGTAAGATATGAATATAGTATGTAAAGGTAGTTTATAAATATTAAATGTATTACGTATACAATGTATAACATTAACATTGTATTAACATTCATAATTACTCAAACACGTTTACTTTATACATTTTGCTGTAACACGCAGGTATCTGAACTGCAATTCAGGTCTGATACATTATATTGTTATATTATTTGTTTTTATTGCTTTTTGTTCTGTGTGGAATAAATAAATAAATGTTAATGAAAATTAAAGCCGAATAAATAATATTCTGATTTCATTATAACAGATCCCTTTTCTATCTCCCAACACCCGCATATAATCTACTACACACCTTTTCAACCTTGGCAAAACCAGGGTATATAAGCTAGTTGACTAATACGGATAGTTAAAATTCCAATTATAAATGTCACCAAAAAAACTAATTACTAAATAATATTTTTAGTACGAGATTAGGAGTAAGCGACTCCATTGTATTTTATGTTCTATCACAGCAAAGGGTAATAAAATTTTACGAGCTCTCTTCAATGGCGCAGAGTAAAAGTGCTATAAGTTTATTACGAGTAATTGAAAATTAAACCTTATGCAACTGAAACAAGGTTGAATATTGTTAAATAACTTAAATAGATTTACTACGTTTTTGTGTAATTTTAAGGTTTTTATGTGTATCTCAATAGACAGAAAGGTATAGGATAACTTGAGCCGTTTATATGCGTTCTGTCAATACGAAAAGTTGCATCTAGGGTATATGTTATCGAAGCGAAAAACAAACATTTATGTATTCATAATGATACCTAAACGTTCGGAGGTGTACTACGAAACTACTAAATTATATTGATTTTAAGAAAAATACTACTATTTTATTATTGAATTATATAGAACGTTTAGGTATCATTATGAATACATAAATGTTTGTTTTTCGTAATAATTGTTTATTCAGCTATCTTGTACAAAAATATTTTTCCTTCCAAGGTAAATACTTGAGTGATATGAAGACACATGTCAAGCATATCACAAAATTTCATTTAAATATTCATGTATACCTAACCATAAAAAAAAAAACATGTTTAATAATACCGGTAGCCCGCCGGTTTCGCAAAACGTACTATATTTTCATTATTTTTGTCCAGACGCGACGTTTCGAAACACTTTGCAATGATCGTGATCACGGGGTGACTAATTGGTTTTATTTGTCACATGAGTTATTATTTGGTCTACCGTCAGAAATTTTTATATAATCATAACGTTCCCTATTCACGCAGTATTCGCTCTCAGTGTTCACAGGTCCTGCAGATTTGTGTCAGCCATGAGATTTAATTAATTTTATAACAGGATCCCAAGCAGGTGGTACTTGTCAATCATCATCTCTATTGAAATTTGGGTACTTTTTTATTTCAATAGCCTCGTGTGACATTCTTGGCATAAACCGGGTCTCTCTGGCAAGGATTTGTGGGTTGTCGAACCGAATGTGGTGGTCGGGTTTGTCCTGGACATGTTCACAAAGAGCAGACTTGGTCGAGCGTCTGTTCTTCATGTCAGCAATGTGTTCTTTTACCCGGATAATTTATACTGGTATCAACCAGTTAGGTGTATACATGCAGCATCAACACTAACACTATCATTCACAGAATTAAAACAAATTTTGGAACATAGTAGTCGTCGGGCTGGTTTTCTCTTCTTACCAAAAAAAAAGAAAAAACATGGTAATAGTAGGATGGAGCACAACTTTACCACAAACTGCGCATTAATGGAATAAGTGTGAACTCATTAAGGGCATATACCCGCCAGCCAAAGCGCGAACTTTTATATAAACTCAATTTGTTATTTAAAAAAAACTCGCATGTTAATATAGTGTAATATTAGAACTATCGTTTCTGGCTTAAATCCTTTTTCTTTTGGACTAATAATTTTTTTTTTTATTATATAGCGTTTAGTATATAGCACTCGTTTTTAGGAGTTTGAGCCAGTTATTCGTAGCTCCAGATTTATTTAAAAAGTATAGTACACATGTATTAATAACTTCCCATTATAAAAAGTTCATTATATTCCCCATGTACAAACATGGTGCAATAGAAATATTTAAAAAATTCTTATTTTTCTTGAAAGAGATGCTTAAAGTTGGGTCTTTCTTTTATCTAAAATGACGAGTTTTTGAGCTAGTGTGATCTCAAAACTGTATAATTTAATTAAAATCTGATGCACCACAAACCTAGATATTAGGGTAGTGATTACGTAGGTAAAAATCATTGAGTTTTATTCGCTATTATTAAAATGAGATTGGAGCTGCGTTTAGTATGGGGGCGTTCGTCTAAAATATGCCCTTAAATTCAGTTGTAAACTATAATAAGTGCTTACATTAACTCAAATTGATATTTTTTTTCTATGCTAAGTGGTGTAACAGTAAAGAATTATCTATCAACATAGAAGTGACCGACGAGTGAAATATTTACTTTCGAAGTTTGCTATAAATTTTTTCATATTTAAGTGACATGATCGGTATTGAGATTACAATATTTGAACACAAAGTCTTTCCTGACAAAACAATATCAAAACAATGCAGGTTTTGATATTTCTTTGTCTTGGCCTTTCTATTCAAATCCGAAGCATTTACGTAGCTATGCATGTTTTTTTTATATGTCTGATAGGTTAGCCTTTGACCTCTATCTCAACTGATGGTAAGTTATGATGTGGTTGAAGATGTTGTTTAGGCTAGAATTACTGGCTCTCAAGGACAGCTGTCGGAACACACCGTTAGGTGCTTGGCGACAGATTTTCGGTAGTTTTCAGATTTCGGTGGTAGCTAGCCAGGTGGGCATTCGCAAAATGCCCTACCACCATGCAAAATTAAAGGTCATCCTGACATTATCTGATCTCTGTTCCTGTACACGATAGTTGCACGGGCTGTAGGGCCTATAGGTACAGTAGCATGCATCTCCCAAGCAGCTATTTAGATTTTTCTCAAATAAGTTAAATACCATCGTGAAAATGACTGCTTTAGACTAAATAAAGAGCATCAATATTGGTTCACCTGCTTAGAATCCAAATTGTGATGAAACAGAATATGACACAAAGGTTTCAACACACAACCATTTTGATCAGCCCTTTTTTCTGCCCATGGGTAAAAAAGGCTTGTAGTAAGGTACAAACGGCATACACGGAATCATATTTTTTTTTAATTTCTGATCGATAAGTCTTTGACATCAATCTTACCTGATGGTAAGTGATGATATGGTCGAAGGTGTTGACAGGCTGAACCTAGAATTACTAGCCCTCAAGGACAGCTGCCAGAACACACTGTTAGGTGCTTGGCGACAGATTTTCTACTTGAGGGTGGTTGCTAGCCGGGCATTTCCAAAATGCGCTACCACTATCACCATGCAGTGAAGCTCAAGCCCGCGGCGGGATTAAAACCATGAACTTTTCCATACAAAAGTAGTTTCATCACATTTAAATTTTTTGTACAAACTAACTGAAATCTTGCATGCATTTCTTTGAGCCTCTGGTTTGCCAGTTTTTTGTATTATTATTATACAATAAATAATAATACAAAAAAAGAAGTCGAAGTGTCAAAATAAAAATTGTTATATAAATGATATTTTCGAATTATTTTGAAAATACATTATATCACGGAAAACTATACAAACCAGAAGCATAGATATTTATCTCATGGACATGCATGTTTTTTTTTTAAGTTTCCATCATTCATCATTCATCATTTAGAATATGGTGAGTTTTCAAATGAAACTAAATGATGAAACTCCGTTAACAAAACATGTGACCTTTTCATTTGACTTTGTTATAATCACTTGCCTTATCAGTGTCTTTTATAGTAGTAAGTCTGATAACTGGATGAACTTTAACTTCTATGAATTAATTACTCATATCTTTGGCACGGTAATGTTTGTAGAAAACATCACCGTGTCGTTGGTGTGAATTTAAAAGAGCACCTTTAGAACATTGAGGTTTTAGGCTTCGTACCCGGGACTGTCTGACCCGGGTAGTTATTGAGTTTTTTGGATAAAAAATATTTCAGTAGCTGTCCGAAGTCTGGAACTTTTCCCAATATGTGGCAATAGGCTCGCCCTCCATTACATGAAACCAAAACATACACAACATTTTTCGGTTTTCTGCGGCGGTTTTCTAGACGCCTCCGCCTACTCCCTCCGAGGCGTACACGTGTAACATAGGCAGTTCAGTAGTATACAATGAGACCCTATTGCTGTCTGTTTGTCCGTCCGTCACTGTATCTTTGGGACTGTAAGAAGTAGTTGGTTACATTTGTATGAATGTGTTAGAATGGCGGATTGCCTAAGAGAAAAAAAAATGACCTAAACATGGAACCGACTTCAACACTCAAAGTGTGAAATAACTTGTTGAAATCGGTACCATGATAGTTCAAAATTCCCTATTATCATAACATTGTGCGCATGGTACCGAATTCAACAAAATATTTCACACTTTTGAGTGTTGAAGTCGGTTCCATTATAAGATTAAAAAAATACACCATTTTTAGTGACCCTTGCTACTTAAGGGATCGATTGTCATTCACTGTCAATGATTATACCATTAAGATAAGAAAACACTTTTCAGGTATTGGAGTGTAACTTAAGAACGGCTTGACCGATTTTGATGATATTTAAATGGACTATACGGGAAGCATCAGCTTTCAAATAAAATAGAATCATCAAAATTTTTACACCCATTCAAACGTTCTGAGGTAACATAAAAATAAACATATCAAATTTATTAAATACAGACGAATTGAGAACTTCCTTCTTTCTTAAACTCGGTTAAAAAACAGACGTATAGTATAACAATAAAAACCAGCCACGTGCAAGTTGGACTATGGGAGTCCACCAAAACAGAATGCAAAAATAACAAGCGGTTTTTCTGAAATATTAAATTTATACTTTCCTAATATATTTTAATATTATTTGTTTATATTTTTATTGAATTTGAAATCACATAAGCGCATAATATTGTTATAATAAGTACTTTTGAACCATCATGGTACCAACTTCAACAAGTTATTTCACAGTTTTGAGTGCCTCCTAAACAGAACCCCGTAAAGGAATATATCATAATATCATGCATTTGGTGTTCTTTTGATGTACAATAAAATGTTATGACATTGCCTGAACCATGTTATCAAACACTGAGGGCTGTTCACGCGTCATACGGAAGAAGGGATAAATATAATAAACATCAAATAATTCTCGGGAATTCCCCGATACGTATCTGAGTTGTTGTTATTGGATTTTAGATTGTGTATGCTGTACAAGGTATTATTTACATCTGATTATCTTTCTTCCTAAATAAAAAAAAGGTAAGTAAGTCTTTTATAGACAAACTATCGACCTGCCCCGGCTTCGCACGGGTGCAATGCTGATACTAAATAATCTGTAATATATTAAAAAATATTCATTTAAATAACATGTTGTAAAGGGCTATATTGATCTTTATTAAATGCTCAATGTATTTTATGGTACTTAATTGGATAAGGATTAATGCTGTATTGTTTAAATCGCTTCGTAAATAAGCCATTATATCTCGTAAGGAGTCAAGGATAATAAATGGTTATTGTGGGATATCCCTAAGAGACATATACTATTACGAATTTTTGTAGCCCTTTTCAGGGTGTATAATACTGTAGTACAATATTTTGATCTATCTCGTAGGGTTCAGTCAGCGTTTGCAATGAACGCGCAAAAATGTGTTTATTTCCGATATCACATGAGAGAGCTCTAAAATGATCAGTGTTGTTCTATTATACTCGTACTTTGCTTGTATTATACATATAAACATTTCTCTTTGATCACTCTATCTATATATTAAATAATCGCATCAAAATCGGTTGCGTATAATTAATAAAGATCTAAGCATACATAGAGACAGACAGTGTGACAGCGGGAAGTGACTGTTTTCTACCATGTAGTGATTTACAGAATACTATAGTGTTATTATTATTAGAATAATAACAGAATAATCAATTTATTGGTAAGAATATTACAAGTCAGAAAATTATTAATAACAATAGAGTTATTATTTCAATTATGATAAAGTATATAAAAAAAATTATTATTTTATGCCTGACAGGTTAGCCTTAGACCACTATCTCACCTGATGGTAAGGGATGATGTCGTCAAAGATGTTGTTCAGGCTAACGTAAAATGAACAGTTATTTAGCAAAAAATAATCCTTGTGATGAAATCTTTCGATCAGTATGATAAAACTACAGGTGATTTTTTTCTCGGGTAACGGTTTCGATTCCCGGTTCAACCATGTAATTATTTAAATATCTATGAATGCAGTTTAATTGTTTTTTAAATTCAAATAATGTCTTCTTTCAGTAAAGTGTTCCATGTACAATATTCAAGGTACTTTCCCTCTATGTGGCATCGCCGTGGGACGCCTGTATATAGTGATGTATATGTGGGTATGTATGTACTTAAATGTGTTACTGTAAATTATTGTTCTAAGCTTTGTCTGCGTATTGGTAACAATTTGAATTCCTATCATTACGTACTAAAACCTTAGGCAGTGGTCAAAAGAACATTTTGAATATTACATTGCATAAAATCTGTAAACACTGTAATAGTAGGTACATAACTGCAGAATCCAGTAAGTAAGATTACCTGGTCAAGTATAAGTTAACCGGACTGATACACAGGTGAGTTCCGGTTATATATGAGGCCAGGATGGCTTTCTTATTGGTTGAGGCTTGTATAATGCTATTCTCAAAAATGAAAAAAAGTTATGCAACAAAACACAATTGTCGCAATTGAATGTGAAATCCCGCCAGTCGTGGTTTTTTTTACTAAAATGTATGCGTTTAGTTTTGAACATTGTTCTATTTTTACATTAGATGAATGTTTTAGTAAAAAAAGAACTGTTTTTGAAACTACATTTAATTTTAGAATGGAAAGTAAAAAAAATGTGTCTATCTCATAAAATGTCATACCAAAATGAGATATATATTTGGAGCCTCACTTGTACAATAGGTTCCATGTTATAATGGGTAAACTCTAATCTGTGTCTGCACAAGACGTGCGAGACCAAATCCCGAAATAGGGGAAAAATACTTTGTCTGCTACTATGTTTTTTTTCTAAGCAGAACTAAAGAGGATGACCTAATGTCCAGTAAGTAATTTACATACTTAAAGGACAGTAGGAGATTCCAATTTTAAAACCTCGCTTCTTACTGGACAGTTGTGAATAAATCTCCGGTAAAGGTAACTATCTTAATATATTTTAAGACATGTTATGGCAACATTACATACCATTTTTGAGAAAAATATAAAAAATACTTACATTTTCGGCTCCAGCTTTTTCCCTCTTCCTCTTTTCTGATGACATTTTGCTGTTCTCCTAGCCTGGCGTTCCTGTAACGTAATATCATACAGTTTAATAATATATACTTGTACGCTGTTGATCCATTATTATTAACAATGGAACAAATATATCTACTAGTATGTATTACATATTTGAGCATTACTATGTTCCGGTTTGATGAGTATGGTTGCCCATGAAATTACAGGCGCATGAGACTCTTGTGGTAGTGTGCAAGCAATGCATATGTTAGGCGTGGGCCAGACAGAAGAGACGTAAGACGGAGACGGGGCGCGGACCTTTGTCTCTTCCGCGTCTCTTTCATACAAAATGTATAGAAGCGTCGCGACGCTAAACATACAGAAGAGGCAGGGCGCGGGCGCAACGCTTTTATGTCTCCGCCTTTTATTCGAAACACACAGGAGAGACGCGGCGGAGACACGGCGGGGGAGAGGTCGGGGCGTGGGGTGGCATGCCCGCCGGGCGGCATGCCACCCCGCGCCCGCACTGACTGCGTCGCGTCCGCGACGCGTCTCTTCTGTATAATTCAAAAAGTCGCGTCTCTGCCTCGTCTCCGCCCCGTCCTCGACGCGTCTCCGTCTTACGTCTCTTCTGTCTGGCCCACGCCTTAAAAGCTGATGTTATAGCTAAGCACAGTGGACCATAGGAGGATTATATAGCGCGTACTTCTCCATACAAAAAGAAAAAGCTCTTTTCTACATCTTAATATTGCCCGATTTCGGTGATTTTTGTGTTCATGTATTGAACATATAATTGACTAGGCTTGTAGGTTTTATTTATTACAGTTTTCTTAATAACTTTCAAGTTAGAAGCATATTCTGCTTTCTTTAAAACTTTAAAGTTTCTTCTAACCTTAAAGTTATTTAGAAAACTGGAATAAATAAAACATACAAGCCTAGTCAATGATATGTTGAATACATGAACACAATAATCACCGAAATCGGGCTATATTAAGAGATAGAAAAGAGCTTTTTCTTTTTGTATGGAGTAGTACGCGCTATATTATAATCCTCTTAAAGATTTGAATACTTACCTAATTTCACTCTTTATTGTTTTTTTTTTATGGGATTGTGCTACTTTTTACGGAACCAGCATGAGGTCCACTGTGTTAGGCCTAACCTCTGCTAAGAATATTTACTTCCTAGAAATCTTAGAAACGCATACATATGTATAGAAAACCTGATAAGGTAAGTGATTCTCCTGAGCAAGTGAACGGGGTTGATACAGTATGTAAGCGTTTTATTGTCTTGTAATAAATACATAGGTATTTTTATTTAACATCACATAGATCAAATATGATATTGTTGAGTTAGATTTAGTTTTATGAATTGCCAGAACCAACCTTCTCAACCCTCGTGAAAAATGAATTATATACTAATAAATAAAATAAATAAATATATTAATTAATAAATAAATAAAATAATCTATTGGTGTGTCTCTAAACTCCAACGGCCTTAAAGATGTTTAAAACATTTTTGTTTAAAAATAAACAAAGTTTATATCGATGTCGAGAAACGCTAAGGAGTTTGGCTAGAGACGGGTCATAAAGAAAGTTTATTTCAAGAAAATAAACATGAACAAAAACTATTGTATACGTATACTTACTATTGTAATATCAACAATCCAGATTCCTTGTCAGCTTATCTGCAATTAGACTTGTACAAAAAATACATGAATATCACATAAGATAAATTCGCTATAATCAAACACATAAACCGGTACTAGTTTCAATATATAATAGATGGGTCATTTCACATAGAAGAAAACTAAAAAAGGCTTTTATTATTCTTAATAATAATACAATATATAGTACATTAAGCAACAAGTGCGCGAAGTTGTTTATGACAATCGAGACGGGTTTTAGGTAGCTAAGATCGAAGATCGAAGGCCTAAATGGAGTAGAGATTGTAATAAACAACGCGCACGAGTTTCATACGACGTTTTTCAACACAGTTGCGAGGAACGAATACTTAAATATTTTCGTAAATATTTTCTTGATCTTTTTGATAGCAATAATAGTCTGATTAAGAAGGTTTACAATTCAATCTTATAAAGTTCTATTTAGTAGCACAGCAGGTAAAAAACTCTTTGGTTTGTTTTTATATGAAAAACGAACGAAACGAACTACAATCGCCTTGGTAAGAAGTGTGGAAACTTTTTTTTCTTTTTAAAACACTAGTGCGGTAAAGTAAACAAAAAGCACGAGTGTGTAATAGACTATATTATGACACTAAAATTGGTGGATTTAAAGGCCCATTACGAGCGAGTGTGTTGAAAAATAATATGTACTTACACTCATAGGTAATAATGGAACTATTAAAATGGTGAGTACATTACAACTTTATGATTAAATTGAAACAAAACTATTGACAAAGTTTAACATCAAATATAGTTCATGTTGGGAATAAGTACTTATTAGGTACATGTAATATCAAATGTCTTGTAATATGTAAAGTCATGTAATGCCAGAAAGGGCTTCATGTATTTTATATTATCCATCAAATGTACCTCCTGATGAAAGCAATAAACAACTTTGAATATTTATAATAACTGTTCTTACTACAGAAAGATAATTATACTATCGGTACTTAACCCTTGCATATCTATTTCATAACAATAGAAGTTTATTTTTACACGACTGCCCAAAAAAAGGAGAGTTATGTTTTTAGGGTTCATGTATGTATGTATGTTTGTGAGTTTTTATTGAATATATTCAGAGCCAATCCTCAGATATAAAAGTAAGCATAATGGACTATGTATATTATATGACAACAAGAAACTCAAAGAGTTATCAGCCAATAACTCAAAGAGCATCTCATTATCAGTAACGACATGGTTATTGTAGAATAAACTAAACACAAGTCAAGTGCAAGTCGGTCTCGCATACTGAGGGTAGGTATTGAACCAACACACAATGGTTACATATTTTGTTTTAGGTATGTATATATTATATACAATTTTCTATAAAGCATTATTAAATATTCAATAAAAGAAAGCTATGAAAACTTTTCAATATGCAATTCATCATAGGCATCATTGTTAATAAATCATACATATTTGATAAAAAATATGCCTCATTACGTTATCTGATTGGAGAAGGTCAATGTTCACCTGCTCATACACTGAATTAAAAATATATAGATTCCAAATTCCGGGTATTACGAGATGAAATCGAACACAAAACTCTAAAATATTAAAATTTCCCGGAAATAACTCACGTTATTTTGATTGATTTGAAAGTATTGGCGAAGAAAATTAAACAAAAAAAGCAAAATAGCAACCTCCACTAGCAAACTTAGCTAATATTTGTTTAGCAGGTGCTTCTAAATTCAAAATTATAATGTCAATGTTTTCAAGAAAATGAAATACCCAAATCTCTCAATTCTACCCTCCAAACCCTTCATAGTATAATCCGATATATTTATGATAATTTCTTTATATTTATCCAGTGATGCGTTAACCTATTCCAGTGGTGCCAAACAAGTGCATCCTCGTAAAAAACCAAGCAAATTGTAAGTTTGAATCTATGCCAATGCAGTCATATATTAGCTCACGGTGTGTGAATTATGCATAAAGTGTGTTTGCTTGTGAATTGCGGCGATAGGTGTGTGAATGTGTAAAATTGGAAGGTATTGGTGAAATGTATGCTGTCGAAAAGTAGGGCAGTGGGGGTGCTTTGTAAGTCACAATTCATGGCGCTGTAAATGTAAGTTCAACTAAAGTTGTTATCTAAGGTATTTGTGATTTAACTTTTTATTGCAGCTGTTAGATTTTACGTTATTTGAACCAATGTCGGTATCAGATATTAGATAACATGAACTTACTATCAATGGGCATGTATAATTATGTTTTTGCCTGGGATTTTTGCTTTGAATAAAAATTGATTACAAATTTACGCGAGGACGTTCACGACAATAATTTTTCCTCTCGTAAATTTGTAATTTTGTAATGTAATCCGAAGAGCATGCGTTATAATAAAATTAAATTGAGTCTCGCAGTAAAAGACAATGTCTACTCCGAGCCAAGAGCGCCCGCCGCGGCAACACTGGACCGCGCCGCGCTCCCTTTGAATAGAGTTTTGAATATTTACGTCGAGCAAAGTAATAAAATATATGAATTAATACAATACAGCCACAAAAGACTTTTAACATCAGGTGATCCTCGTACTTAATTCTAGGTTAGCCTGAACAACATCTTCGACCACATCATCACTTACCATCAGGTGAGATAGTGGTCAAAGGCTAACCTATCAAGCATAAAAAAAAAAAAAGAAAAAACTAATACCGTCAAAAAAACATAAAAAAAATAAAACAAAAAACTTTCCAAGAAAATAAAAACATCTCAAAATGTATGTTAAATATTGTTTATTAATATTATATCAACATTAATAGAAAAATAAATAAAAATTCAATTAAATAAAAAAATAAAAACATCTCAGTTTATAGTCGTAATTACCCGTGCAAAGCCGGGGCGGGCCGCTAGTCATGGTATAATATATAGTTGGACCATTCAATTTATGAATTATCCGATAGCCTCTTAACGAAATATTTGAGAATATTTCGATATGAGGCTGTTTATTTGTTCACAACAATATTATATTATTGATAGTCTTTTCCGATGCCAATTTGAAAGCAGGTGTCACTTCCAGTGCGTTAGTAAGATCTTAGATATAAAGCGCCGCTAGAATTACAGTAAAGTTACAAATCCTACGATGCTGAGACCATTTCGGTTTTAAACTTATACTAAAATTGCACCAACATCTCAGTTATAAAGGAAATTCAACCAACTAAACAATTTAAGTTCTCCAAAAGAGAAGTAAAAGCACTTATTGTCTCAAGTGGAAGATATTGTTACATTGTAACCAGTTCCAAAGTTTCAGAGTTACAACCTCTCGGTCGTGTGTAACTGCATTAAGTACACACAGTATGGGTAGTATGTCGTTGTTATGTCATATGACATTGGAATATGTAAATAAATGATTATTTAAATTGAGATCGGTTTTGAAATAGCTCTCGCTCAAATTTATCGTCATAACATGAAACTCATAAAATATTTCCTTGAGACTGACTTAAGCTTCGTTTTTTTTTGACATAAGGTCTAAGTTAAAGCCAGTGCAGTGTGGCGAATGGCTATCATAATATATTTAAAAAAAATTATACCGTGTATATACGGGGTGCTGGGTTAGAATTGCACCTCCCCATATCATCCCGTACGTGTCGTAAGAGGCGACTAAGGGAAAAATACTGGAAGGTGGGCAGCAGCGCCTTCTAAAGAACTGCCAACTAACACTGCGATCCCCAAGACGCCTGCCAAGCATGGGGATTATGGCAAATACCCTCTTAATGGGGGACGCTGTGATCAACATTGGATGATCCGGCTGTTACAGTAATTCCGTTATATTATACGACATAATATGTATAAGCGATGAGTATGTTTTATGTATTTCTTTAGAGCATCGTTACTGTTCATTATTTCATTCAGTCATTGAAATTCAGTATGAAAGTACATTATGTCAGTGGCTATACTTATAATTTCCATGTCAAATTTCACTAAAAACATATTAGTGGTTTGGTTGTGAATAATTAACAAAAGATATATTCTCTAAAAAGGACTTAGTCATCAGCTTTTATTAAGACGTTAAGGTGGTCAAATTAGGGTTGAAAGCCCTATATATAAATAGATATAAATAGACCTATATTTTCTTTGATCAAAGCCTTTAGTGTTCTTCTTCTTCTGTCTACTACTTCGATTCATTCAAATTACATTGCCTATTCGGTATATGGCTAAATTTGGTCTTCTGTAGCAATTCCCTTACTGAAATATGAACGTATTCTTAAATTTTTAAACTGGCGAGTATGTGTGAGTAGTAAATAACAAATATGAAAACAACACTAGTCGGACTATAACCATGATTCTTTGTCATAAATTAAATGGTTGTAGACATTTTGAACCAACAGTCGTCAGATTATTCAATCTGCACTAAGAAGTAAATGCTATTAGCGGTCATCCATCCAAGTTATGAGCGCAGATAATGTTGCTAAACCCTGACGATCAGTGAAGTTAACGATAGTGAATATTTCACGATCGTGCGCTCGAACATTCAAGACCTCCTGAGGTTGCTTTGTGTAGAAGCGAAACGCCTCCAAAATTCTTCCGGTTTACAACGTCACGTCGGCTTAAAAGGAAAATTTGGCGGAATTATCACAACGTTCATCATCATCATCATCATCAGCCGGAAGACGTCCACTGTTGAACAAAGGCCTCCCCCATAGAGCGCCACAAAGAACGGCTATTAGCCGCTTGTAACCATTGGCTACCAGCGACTTTCACGATGTCGTCAGTCCACCTAGTGGGGGGCCTACCAACTCTACGTCTTTCGGTGTAGTGTGGTAACCACTCGAGAACCTTTCTTCCCCAACGGTTGTCAGTTCTACGAGCAATGTGGCCCGCCCATTGCCACTTCAACTTGCAGATTCTGAGAGCTATATCCGTGACTTTGGTTCTTTGGCGAATATCCACGTTCCGGATTTTATCGCGCAAAGAAACTCCGAGCATAGCTCTCTCCATAGCTCGTTGAGCGACTCTGAGCTTGTCCATAAGGGCCACAGTTAAGGACCACGTCTCAGTGCCATAAGTCATCACTGGCAACACACACTGGTTGAAGACTTTGGTCTTCAGGCTTTGCGGGATCTTCGACGAGAAGATGTCGCGTAACTTCCCGAACGCTGCCCATCCGAGTTGGATTCTTCGGGTGACATCTTTGTCAAAGTTGGACCTACCTAACTGGACAGTCTGTCCGAGGTATATGTAATGGTCAACAACTTCGAGCGTATCGTTACCAACAACTACTGGTACGGGTGCAACATGGTCATTAGACATAATTTTCGTCTTGTCCATGTTCATTTTAAGACCCACCTGCTGGGAAACTCTACTGAGGTCGCTGAGCATTGTACTGAGTTCTTCAAGCTACTCTGCCATTATGACTATGTCATCGGCGAAACGAAGGTGAGTGATGTATTCGCCATAGATGTTGATGCCGAATTCTTTCCAGTTCAAGAGCTTAAAAACGTCCTCCAACGCATTCGTGAACAGTTTCGGAGAAATAACGTCTCCCTGTCGCACGCCTCGCTGCAGTTGGATTGGTTCCGTGCTCTTGTCCTGTAGTCGAATCGACATGGTGGCGTTCCTATACAAACACTTCAGCGCTTCGATGTACCTATAGTCAATTTGGCATCGCTGAAGAGACTGCAGTACGGCCCAGGTTTCGATTGAATCGAAGGCTTTTTCATAGTCCACAAACGCTAAACATAATGGCCGATTATACTCCTCAGTCTTCTGTATAATCTGGCGGAGCGTATGTATGTGGTCTATGGTACTAAAGCCTTTTCGGAACCCGGCTTGTTCGGGAGGCTGGAAGTCATCAAACCTACGAGCAAGACGATTCGTAATGACTCTCGAAAACAGCTTATAAACATGGCTTAGAAGTGAAATGGGCCTGTAGTTCTTCAACAAGGTCTTGTCACCTTTTTTGAAGAACAGTACCACTACACTTCTGTTCCATGCTTCTGGCGTTTTACCTTCAAGGATGACGGAATTAAATAACTTCTGGAGGACTAAGAGTACCGGTTTTCCACCCGCTCTCAGAAGTTCTGTCGTGATTCCGTCATCACCTGGCGCCTTGTTGTTCTTAAGCTGCTTGAGAGCCATTCTAATCTCGTATAGGCTGATGTCCGGGATGTCTTCGGTATAGTGTCGGGTCAGTTTAGCTCTCTTGTCCTGAGCTGTACTGACAACGGGTTCTTGTGTCGAGGTGTATAACTGTCCATAAAACCTCTCAAGCTCTCTCAGAATCTCCGGTTTTGATGAGATGATTCTGCCATCGTCGATCTTCAGCTTGGTCATTTGGCTTTGTCCTATAGACGAATTTTTTGCGAACACTTTGGAACCTTGGTTACGCTCGATTGCGACCTTAATACGATTTGTATTAAAGGCGCGCAAGTCGTGTCGCAGTGCCTTCGAAATTCGTCTATTGAGCTTGCCGTAGTTCGACATATCAGCTGAAGATTGCAGTCTCATCTCACTCCGGTCTTCCATCAACTTGATGGTTTCTTCTGAGAGTTTCTTCGGTTTGTTTCGGCGGGGGGTCTTAAAGAACTTAGACCCCACCGCTTGGACAGCTTCCACCAACCCGTTGTTTATCTCGTCCACTGTTTCGCATTCAGCTAGGCACTGGAAGCGGTTATGTAGTTCAAGTTGAAAGCTCTCGGGGTTTTGAATTTCACAACGTTATATTTTTTAATTTTTTAAAGTATTGATGTAAAAATTATTTAATGTTTCCTTATTTATTTATATTTTCTTTAAGTGTTAACATTTAATTAATATTAGACCTTAAACAGTTTTTAATAATAAAAAATATATATTTCTCCACCGAAAAAACGGTACTAAGTGGTACATACAAGTGTTAAATTCCGTAGGTATATCTGTGAAACGATCTACAAATTTTAAAACAATAAATTACAAAAACGGGTCAAGAATATTTTGGACTCACACTAGAGATATCATTCAAAATGTAAAAATAAGTTTTTGTTTTAAATGTTACATTTTTTTTAATAATACATTGTGTGTTCGTTTGATATCCTCAATATGCGACTCCGAGTTGCATTTGGATAACTTGTCATTTGACACTACTGAATTTTAATTTTGCTTAATATCTCAGGAACGGCTTTTAAAATGTTGTAATTTTTGTTGTTATCTATTTTACCTTCCAGAGCGCAATACATGATTGTAATGCGCGTGATAGATTATTTGAAAATTGACTTACTATGTAATGAAATATTTGTTCATCTTCACTTGATTAGCTTTAAGCTTAAGATTAAACAACTGGTTTAATGTGACATTCTCATTTTGTTTTAAATATACTCTGTGGTTTTTAAGAGGAAAATAAGTATTGGTTTAATTATCCATGTGTATACTTTATCTGTGTTGTGAATCTAACACTGTACCTAATTGTGTTTGTTGTTAGACTGTGATTCAGCATCATATATGGATTATCATGATCACTTGAATCATTATTTGATAATAATATTACTGGAAGTATATTTTATAAGTAGCGAAATTGATCACGTGACAGTGTAAAGTACTTATTAATAATAGTTTATATTATGTTCTTTATTTATGATGTGTAAAAACATTGAAGATTTTATTATACTTATTGCCATATGTATAGATCACTTGAATCATTATTTGATGTTATTAATACTGTAAGCATATTTTATAAGTAGTTTAACTGGTCATGTGACAGTTGTTGAGATACTTATATAAAATAGTTTATATTATGTGCTTTATTTATATGTGTAAAAACTTTGTAGATTTTATTATACTTATTGCCATACGTGAGCTTGAGATCACACAATTGTCAATTATAAAGAGTAATGTGTTTGTGACGGTAGTCGTTTTGTCACCTTGTTTGTTCACTCACTGCGAGTAGCTTCAGTGTCTGTCGGACCACCGTGCGGAGCGGACCTCTAGTGGTATCGAAATAGTCTTTAATGACAAAGTGCTGCCCGATTCAGTGTCTGTCGGACCGCCGTGCCGAGCAGACCTCCAGTGGTGTCTCCAGGTGGAAATAGTCTTTAACGACCAAGTGCTGCCCAATCAAGATGTTGTGAAGTTAAGTAATTTATTATACTCTTTTTTGGTATTATATAACGACGAATATGTCAATGAATAGTTGATAAGTGTAAATGAAGTGTATATAGTAAGTAAGTACCACATTGTTAAAAGACATTTAAAAGACTAGCCTCGAGTTTCTTGCCCGTTCTTCTCGAAGTGGCTCTATACAACTTTGTTTACTGAACGAGGCAGTAATGTTAGAATATTTCAATGTTAAAATTTCATTAGAGCGTCGTAGACGCTTAAATTGACTAAATGGTTTTGACTTTGACTTTGACTTTCATTATTCCAACTAACACGCGCTAGAAGGTAAAATAGATAACACAGAGTGTACAGCAAAAAGCCGAGTTCAACTATATATTATAGTCTAAGGTATAAGTAGATTCTTATATACAAATAACACACCCAAGCTACACGCATTCTGTCCACATGGTTTCAAATGCGTTTATACCTCCCCTTCAACGACCTTCGTTGCCTCAGAGGAGCTCACCATATCCACGCATAGCGTGAACCCTGTTACCTTTTTGTGCTATCGCGATGACTTCCCGCATCGCGTGTTCGTTCTCGTGTGTGTCCGCGTGCGTGTCCGCATGCGGGTCGGCGGCGCGCGCCAGGATCTGCCGCACCACATCCCGGGGCGGCGCGCCCAGCGGCATCGGCCGCGATGTCAGCCCCAGCTGCCGAAAACAACACATCATTTATTTGTAAAACAGTTATTATAAGATAATAGATCATTTTTTGCACGCGTAACGTAACACTTGTCTTCAGCATTTTCTCATGGTCTAGGCTGGTTAAGGCATCGAACCATGGCCTTTGCCAAATCTCATGGGGCAACTTCCCCATGGTATCTCTTTATACACTACACAGGCTTTACATGATTATGGCCGCTCTGCGCATACGCTTTCTGATTTATTGGTTAGTAGTTTCTAGCTTGACCACAAAGGGGCTTTGGGCCATAAAATAAAAATAAACTTAACCAAAAATTTAACCGACTTCAACACCCAAAAGTGTGAAATATCTTGTTAAAGTCGATACCATGGTAGTTCAAAAATATCTAATAAGTATCATAATATTGTGCGCATGGTACCGACTTCGACAAAGTTATTTTACGATTGTCATTCATTGTCAACGACTATATCATCAAGATAAGTAAATAGTTTTCAGTTATTGGAGTGTAACTCAAAAACAGCTTAACAGATTTTGATAACATTTTAATGGGACCAAACGAGATGCATCAGCCTTCAAATAATTTTCAAAATAGGTTCACATAGTCATATATTCTGAGGTGAGAAAGATAAAAAACATACGAATTGACCTCCTCCTGTTTTGGAAGACGGTTAAAAATTATCCGAAGGATCACTCCACGATGCCAATCCAATAAATAACATCTAGATCGTCTAGATACAAAGCAATAATGTTCACTTCAGCTCGCAAAGCATGGAAGTTATCTTTTAGTACCTAATATTTATATTTATCTACAAGGCGCATCTTTCTATCGTACAGCCACGCATAGCTCTGATTTCTTATGACGCGACACGCACCGTACTATAATCCCGTCTAGTCGGAAACGCCGATATACCTGTAGCTATTTATCTAAATTGCGGAGTGAGCCAAGCCTGACTGGGTATAAAATATCTAAATATTGCAGCCAAAACTGATTGTTATTTTTTTGGCGACAGATTTTAAACTGTAGCTAATTGAGCAACATAAGATCTATAGTTCAAGACCTGGGAGACTAAGTTCAAAGTGAATAAGTATATTGTTTAGTGTTTAACCTTCGATCGCGCAGACGACGCTTTCCATCGGTTAAGTCTACAGTTAATGGTTTGATTAACATTATGTTGAAAAAAATATATTCTGTTTCTCAACTTCGCATATATATGACTGGATGCTAGTTCAGCGTGACAAACTTTTGCTAGTATCTGTAGCTAGGTGCGAGCTGTGTGTGACTCAACCTTGCCAATATCTACAGATTAGTGCTAGTTCTACGCGACTTAGTGTTGTCAGTACTTTTACCTCGTAAAGCTTTGTGTGACTCACTTTCGCCAATACCTGTGACTTGTTGCTAGTTCTGCATGGCTCAACTTAGCCAGAGTCTATGTATTACAAGCAGTGCGTGACTTACCTTCGCCAATATATTATGACAAGATGATATTTCGGTACGATACACTGTTGTCAGCATCTACGACTTGATGCAAGCTGTGTGTGACTTACCTTAGCCAGTATTTGTGCCTTGATGCAAGCAGTGCGTGACTTGCCTTGGCCAGTAAGAGCCCTCGTAATCGAGCGGCATTTGCCAACGGCAGAGGTAGCTGCAGCCGCGGCAGCCGTCAACGGGCTTGTTAAAGTTAATACTTATATCAATTTCTTTAAAAAGATCCCTTAGAGATTCCCTAGGATCCATTTCATGTATGGCCCGAATTGCTTGCTTTTGTAAGATAAAGATTGTCTCTATCTCAGCAGCAGCTCCCCACAGCAATACACCATGATGCAATATTGGCACGACTTACCTTTGCCAGTAACTGTGACTTGATGCAATATTTGCGTGACTTACTTTGGCCAGTATTTGTGATTTGATGCGCTCGAGGCGCGCGGGGTCAGTATGCGCGTGCGCGGCGGTCGCTCGGCACGGCGTGAGCGCGAGCGCCGCACACACAAGGAGCCAGGCGCGCATGGGCGCCTAGCCGACGAGCGCGCTCACCCGGCGCCATCGAACCCGCGCCAACGCGACATCTCCGGGCCTGGAATAAACAATGATTATAAGAACATGAAAAGTCTCAGTAAAATTTTATTTTAACAACGCAGTTAAATTTTGAGAATTTACTTAGGATTTTAATTGGTACAATATAGTTTTTTTCTTATAATTTGATCACGTTGCACCCGACATTCGGAAAGTAATATATCATTTAAATACTTATGGAATTCATTACATTTTATTTAGTTGTAAACGTGTTTTTTACATTGTAGACGTTTATTCGGTTACAATACAAGCCATGCCACAAAGCTGAACGAGAAAACATAATGAACGATTTGAATATTACTGTAAATAATATCGGTATTTTTCATTGTTTATAATCTGTACCTGATTGTAATGAAGCAAAAATTATTTATAAATTAGTATAATATTAACTATGTACATTAAAGAACATTAGGGTTTTTTTTTGTCTGATAGGTTAGCCTTTGACCACTATCTCATCTGATGGTAAGTGATGATGTATTCGAAGACGTTGTTCAGGCTAACCTAGAATACTGGCTCTCAAGGACAGCTGCCGGAACACACCGTTAGGTGCTTGGTGACAGATTTTCTACTTGAGGGTGGTAGCTAGCCAGGCGAACATTCGCAAAATGCCCTACCACCATGCTATAACGACTGCCATCCTAAGACAACATCCGGGACCGACGGCTTAACGTGCCCTCCGAAGCACGGAAGCGCTCAGTAGTAATGTCACCAGCGGTCACCCATCCAACTCCTGACCGCGGCGGACATTGCTTAACTTTGCTGATCGTTTCATAATGGCTAAGCAAACTTCGCTACGAGCGCTTCGTATGGAAAATCTAGACTTCCTCATGAACCGTAATAGCTAGACAGTGCATGGACATTTTCACAGATAATGTATTTTTGTTGCCGTTATATGAAAAAAACTACAAATAGATTGGCCAAGTGCGAGTCGGAATCGCACACGAGGGTTACGTAGCCCTCTTGAAAACTTAAAAGAGGTCACATTATGTATCTAAAATTGAAAGTGGTACTAAACCTTTCGAGCACTTGGCTACAGAATATCCTCAGTACAATGGTAACTATTTTCGCTGATGGCCAATTTTGCAAGCACCAACTTTTTTTATGTAATTGTGTCGGAACATGTACGAAGCCCCAGCTCTGGTGTTAAGCGGCAACTTCTGCCTATAGATGTATTTCGTCACAAGTAACGATCTGCACTGCGCCCGTCATCCTGAGACATACAGTTCTTAAGTCGTATAAGCCTACCATTTTTCTGGCTCTCAAGGGCTGCCGCTGGAATACACTGTTAGGTTAATTTTCTACTTTTGAGTGGTAGCTAACCAGGTGAGCATTCGCATAAAATGCCCTTCCTCCCTGCAGTGATGCTCGAGCTGGCAATGGGGAACGAACCATGGTTCTGTGGCATGAAAAGCGTCGCCGCCTAGTGGTTAAACATATCGGTAATAGCCACTTTGCTAGCTATCCACTACCCACTAGAAACTAAACCAGGAAGCACCTAATTGGTGTATTGCAGCTCCAATTCATGGTAACCAAATCACATTTTGGTTTAAAAGTATTCTTTCTATTTTAGACGACGTGAGAGTTGAAAATGCCTCTAATAAGTTAAATAAACCATACACCATAATAATAAAAAAAAACAACAAATATGCAAAATAAAACTATTTGACAGGCATAAGAAAAATATAAAACATACGGTAACCAGAATCCATAAAACGAGTGAACCAATAATCATATTCAACTACAACATGTTAACGACAAAGTTGAAAATATAAAACACGTTGGATGTTTCCAGTTGATTTATTAGCAGATACATCAGGGGTGGAATGGGGGGATGACACCGACGGCTTTTGGTGCAAGTGATAAGCTGAGGCGGCAATTTGAAGGAATCAAATGTTTTTGGCATAGATTAATAACAAAAGTTTTTAATAATATCTAATTATACGTTACACTGCAGAATCTATAAATTAGTTCGTAACATAATATTTGAGGCTTGTTTAATCTCTCAAAAATGAAACATGATTTATAAATTGAAATTACTAAATACAAACATAAAATCCCATACTATGCTTTTACTAAATTACTAAGTACAAAACGCAACGTGCATACTTTTTCTGCATCGCTTTAAGTGGCATAGACTATAAAATGGCTGTTTAAGGCTCCAAAAATATATTTATTTCATAAAATGTCATACTCAAAAGGGATGTAGATATATATTTGGAGCCTCCCTCATATAACCATGTTATAATGGCTAAACTCTAATCTGTGTCTGATATTATGTTTTTTTTCTAAGCAGATCTAAAGAGGATTGACCTACGGTCCAGTAAGTAAATTACGGTAGAAGAGTAAGTCTCCGGTAGAGTTCACTTTCTGAATACTTTTTAGCGATGTTATGGCAACATTACATACCTTTATTGAGAAATATTTATTTACGATATTGGTAATGAATTTTAAGGTCAATTAGCTTAATTTTTGTGGCTGAATCAAGACAATGAGTTTACCACATTCAGGTGGAAATAAAGAGTGGTTGAGATAGTGCACACTAACCAAAAAATTCTATAAGGTGGAAACCACGCTATTAGAAAAAAATCTGTTTTGTGTGATTTTATATCTAACTATTATACCATTATATAACTATGTAACTATCTAACTATCAAGGTTCAAATCCCACCAATATGCATAACCGTCTCAGATATCTATTGGAAAACGTATGTGAATTGAGGCAATGTATTCTGAAATTAAAGAAAATTTCAATAAGTTTTCCATATCAGGACCTTGTAGTTTAGAGTCGGAAAATGTATGTCAAAGTCAAACAATGACGTATTCTGGCAATAGACAAAATTTAGGCTATTATGTCGATGAAATGGCTATAAAATATACTCGATTTACTTGTAACAAACAATGTTGTCCTTGAAACTTTTTTTTTTAATGTTATGGAGACGGAACAAGCTCGAGCTTGTTCCTGATGTTAAGTGAACTAACCTCTGCCTATAACAGATGGTTTTGTCATAAGTCACGAATTGCTGCGCCCATCACCTTGAGACATAGTTGTTAAGTATCATGTAGGTACCTGTAATATCACTGGCTCTCAAGGACTGCTGTCGGAACACAACGTTAGGTGCTTGGCGACAGATTTTCTGCTTTAGGGTGGTCGCTAGCTAGGCGGGCATTTGCAAAATGCCCTTCCACCAAGCGGTGAAGCTCAATCTCGCGGCAGGATACGAACTATGAACCTGCTGTTCATAGCCAATGCCACTGAGCTATTACTTCGAAAAATCTCCACTTGTTTGATACTCTTGCAAAAAATTTAATGAAATTGGTCTTTAATTGTTCGCATATTTTTTTTACATAATCATTGATACCCTTGGGGTAGATTTGTAGGGATCTTCAAGTCAGTGGAGATATATCATTATTTACCTAATTGTATTTAAGAAGATGAGAAATTCTACTTTGTTTGTCTTGTACCATATCCCAGGATAAGATTAACTCCTTAGACATAATATCATATTACTCATTTATCATACGATCACTGATTTTATTTATGATATCGAATCTTGTATAAATCAACAGATTTTCATTGAAATTTAATTCTTGGCATAATTATCGAAAGATTATTACGCCGTAACTTAAGACCTCAAATGTTAAGCAGCCAGCGGCTGGCCGCTCCGGAATACGCCCAACTGTCGAAAGGCCAGGTGCTGGCCGCTCGCACAACTTATCGTAAAATGTTTTACAACCGAATTTCAAATATGAAACGAATAGTCGTTTCAATACAACCAAATTATTCAGTATTCAGATACAATCAAATACTGACTAGAACTTATCCAATTTGGCTCAGATCCAATTTGGTTACAAGGTTCTTTTTTAAAGTAATATTTTTTGTTGTATGCATTAAAAACTATGTAGCTATACAATGGGGCTGGTTCAGACAGTGCAATTTAAACTTCATTACACTTGGATTGCACTCTATCAAACTGACACAGGCCTTCTCTCATAAAAAATAGAAGTATGAATCATAATGGCTACCATCATGATTCTTACTTCTATTTTTATGAGACCATGGCAGACCATCCTTAGTGTTGAAGGTTTTAGACTGCCTGAAGACCTCTATCATATTAAATCCTAGATAACGACCGGAACCAAAATAACATGAGCTCTCTGAAGCAAGGAAGTGCTCAGTCGTAAATGTCTACCTCACTGGTAGTGAGGTGCTGGGTTAGAATGTCACATCCCTATTTCATTCCGTGGGTGTCGTAAGAGGTAATTAAGAGAAAAGTGCACGTAATGAGCAGTATTCCACTTCTCACGTGGATTTGAGTAAGGTGTAGTGTGCATTAGACACACAACAGGGCTGTATACCATCTTATATGTTGTTAGAGTAAATGTTCTTGTGTTTCGTCCAGTGTGTTAGAAAAAACATGTCCTTTGTATAGTAATGGGTTCGCTCGGTATTACATGGGACCAAAACCCAATTGGTGAAACGTGGGTGTTTACACATCTCTGCCTACCCCTTTGGGAAATAGAGTCGTGATTATAATATGTATGTATGCATGCATGTAGTAACCGCAGATGACGTTAATTAACCTAGTTGGCTAAGAATGTCTATGCAAGCTTCAATCAAAGCGCTTTACGTTTCCACGACATTTGATTAAAAGAAGGATAATGAAATGAGTGACAGTGTTATTATTTAAGTTAACACTGTCGCTTATGACTTGTCACATAAAGAAAAAAATACGACATTTTTATTGCCTGCCCCACGTAAACTTTCACCTTGGTTGCACAGTTTAACTCCAGTTAGGGGCTTAATACAATTTTTTTACTACACTTTAGGAAAATGATAAAACTGTGTTCTGTCTGCTCCATGCTTTATTTCCGAAGTTGGCGAAAGTTTTCTGGTGATTTGTCGTGTGTAAGGCCCTTTACAGTGATAACTTTAACACGTGTTCATAAGTTTTGTATTTCGTTTTTGGGTCAAACCTTTATAAAGTCTTTCGACTTCATGACTATTCCAAATTTAAATTTATGTATAGAGGTCTCGCTGAGTATGCCTACCCGTCCTGAAAAAAGATGAGGCGTTGCCTGTATTAAAATGGAGGTTCTATATTTTAATTACTATAGCAATGGTAATAGTTTTACTAGTAAATTGTAATTCAAAGATAAATAATTACTTTAATAGACACAGGCTCTCGCCTAGTTTGGGTCTCTAAATTTATTTGTGTTAAAATCTAATTAGGTAACCTCGTATAGAAAATTGTAAAACCAATGGAATGTTATTAGGAATAAATATTATTATTATTTTTACAATAAATGAAGTTAATAATTAAATACCTTTTTTATGCTTGAGTTTAGTTTTTGATCACTATCTCACCTGATGTAATAAATAAGTAAGTAATGTAAGTAATTTTTGTAAATATGTAATCACATCTATGATTGTATTTATATTATGTAATGTATCTTTAGTGTAATTCGTGTATAAGCGGTACTAATTGATAAATATATATCATATATATATATATATATATATATATACACAATAATACAATATATATATGTATACTATTGAATAAATAAATTATTGTATTTTCATTGTCAATCTATCGCTATGCATCCAACAGTATATCCCGACAGCTTTCCTTGAAAACCAGATACCGTTGAAAGCTGTCTCGACCACATCACGACTTACCAATAGATGAGATTATATTCAAAGCCATCATTAATAAAGAGTAATCTAAAGAAACCGGCCAAGTGCGAGTCGGACTCACGTACGAAGGGTTCCGTACCATTAGCTATACAACATTAGACTTCATATTTTAGACTTATTTTGTTGCGCGAGTCCAACTCGCACTTGGCCAACTTTTTGTATTTGTTGTTTAGCGGCAACAGAAATACATCATCTGTGAAAATTTCAACTATCTAGCTATCACCGTTCTTGAGATACAGCCTGGTGACAGACGGACGGACGGACAGCGAAGTCTCAGTAATAGGGTCTCGTTTTTACCCTTTGGGTACGGAACCCTAAAATGAACGATTTCAACACTGAAGATTATGAAAAAAGTTGTTGAAATCGGTACTATTTCGATACAAAACAATGACATTAGGTTATCACTTCCACAAACTATTTGGCCTTTTACACGACTGCCCAAAAAAGGAGAGTTATGTACGTATGTATTGTGAGTTTCTTTATTCCACCATTGCTTCCAAACGGTCAATTTCTATGTAAAAGATATCGTTTGATTTGTCTTGACAGTGAAAGTGACACTAGGTACATAAAAAAAAAAAAAAAACCATCTGGCGGGCGACGCCGTATTGTGAGATTTATTTTTTCCAAACCTATAGAGTGGTGTATTAAACTGAAGGGCTTCAAAACACGATTCCATAATTATATATAACTTGCAGTTTTACGTTCAATGGAACGATAAAAAGTTTAACGAAAATAAATATTTCAAAGCGCTCGTAGCGAAGTTTGCTTAGCCATTCTGAACCGATCAGCAACGCTAAGCAACGTCCGCCGAGGTCATGAGTTGGATGGGTGACCGCTGGTGACATTAATACTGAACACTTCCGTGCTTCGGAGGGCACGTTAAGCCGTCGGTCCCGGTTGTTGTCTTACAATGGCAGTCGTTATAGCATGGTGGAAGGGTGTTTTGCGAATGCCCACCTGGCTAGTTACCACCCTCAAGTAGAAAATCTGTCGCCAAGCACCTAACGATGTGTTCCAGCAGCTGTCGTTGAGAGCCAGTAATACTAGGTTAGCCTGACAATATCTTCGACCGCATCATAACTTGCCATCAGGTGAGATAGTGGTCAAAGGCTAACCTAACAGGCATAAAAAAAAATTGCAGTCAGGTTTTTTACTTTTTTAATTAATTTATACTTTTTTTCTACTATTTTTAGTGATGCATAATGCTTATAAGAACATTCACTCGCCTCAAATACTGTTTACCATACACAAGAGCTACAATTGCCATTATATTATCCAGGTATGCAATACATTTTTCAGTTAATTGACTGTAATTTAAAAACTATTAATGAAATTTTAATGTGACCACCAAGGAGGCATATCATCGAAATTATTAGGCGGAGTAATTGAGTTACATTACATCATACAAAAACATTCAGTAGAATTGAGAACCTACTTTTTTGGAAGTGTGATAAAAAAATTCAAAAAACTGCTGTCACGACATGCCCTACTGTATAAAACAAATTAAAGTAACGTAAGTTCCGTGTACAAATTCATGGAGAAATTAATTCAAAAGTAGACAAACTTTTACAAACTTCGAAAACAGTCTTATAAAGGAAGTTGTAACTTTGAAAACACGTTCTCGGAGATGGTGAACTTTATCTCATCAAAGGGCTTTTTTCGAATGCCCGCCTGGTTAGCGGCCAACCTTAAGTAGAAAATCTGTCGCCTAGCACCCAACGGTGTGTTCCGGCAGCAGTCCTTGAGAGCCAGTGAAATTACAGGCACATGAGACTTAACAACTATGTCTCAAGGGGACGGGCGCAGTGCAATTCGTGACTTGTGGCGAAATGCATCTGTTATAGGCAGAGGTTAATCAGCTTAAAATCAGGTGGGCCTCGAGCTTGTTCCGTCACCATAAAATAAAATAAAAATAAAATCTAAATAAATGATAACTATCCAGACTATAAATAACCTTTACTTATAATAACAATGTAACTTACATTTTCTACTAAAAACAAAAAACAATAATCACTTCACCCACACTTCGCAACACCAAAATCTAACAACGGCACACCTCAATAAACGGTTTTAAACACCCTCGCTAGCAACAGCTAAAATATTCGCCGAGCACTTTTCCACGCAACCCCTTTCAACCCCCGTTTCGCTGGTAACTGAACAAATTTCTTTGGGATCTTAAATATATACGGGGTTGAGCCCACTCTTCAGATTTCAGTTCTATTAATAAAACGTATGTCGGGGTTGTACTAGATGTAAGGAATATGGATGTGGCACTGATCGTAGATATGTGGGTGAAAAATACATTATAGAAGTGTCCTTCTTTTCTTTTTACGATATCCAAAAGGGTAAAAACGGGACCATATTACTGAGACTTTGCTGTCCGTCCGTCTGTCACCAGGCTGTATCTCAAGAACGGTGATAGCTAGACTGTGGAAATTTTCAGATGATTTCAATTTTCTTTTATTTTATTTTTAGTATTTGTTGTTACAGAAATACTAAAAATAAAATAAAAGAAATATCCATACAACAAACTTGTTTTTTTTTACCGTTTCTTGCTCGATACTAATAACGGTGACAGGTAGACGCCTTAAGTATTCACAGAATATTTAGTTTTATTTTCTCTTTAAATATGATTAGTTAAAATAAAATTAATAATTAAGGGGGCTCCCATACAGTAAAAGAGGTTTTCGCCGTTTATTTCGCCGCTAAAAATAATAATAATGAAAACAAGTAGAAATTTGAAATATTCACCGAATATTTAGTTGTATATTTAAATAAAAATAAACAATTACTATGATCACTATTTAGAGCTCGTACCTACCTGGGACAGGAACGTACCTACCTAGCTCAATTGGACACTGCAAAGTGTCTGTACTGTTGTAACTTGCACGATTAGGTTACAGATATGGTACGGAACCCTTCGTGCGCGAGTCCCACTCGCACTTGGCCAGTTTTTTTTATTTGTGTTTGGTGTCACGCTGCATTAGTTAGTTTAATTGGGTGAAGATGTTTCATTTCTTTCTTTTAATAGGATTATCATGGAGGTCGCTCGAGGGCCACTTAATGTTTAATTAAGCATTGACCTCTGCCAAAAACAGATGTATTTCGTCACAAATTATGAACTGCATTGCGCCCAAAACCCTCAGACGCAGTTGTTGCCTGTAATTGTAATAATTATATACTGGCTTTCAAGGACTACTACCGGAATGTTATAATGTTAGGAACTGCTAAATGCTTCGTGACAGATTTTCTACTTGAGGGTGGTAGAGTAGAGCCTTTCCCCTATGCGGTGAAACTAAAGCCGGCGCGGTGTGGATTGAACTATGGACCTGCGGCAACACTTAGCTGAGCTATCATTGCTTCAGAATTTACATTAAAATTTATTACAGATTTTATTCTATGCTATGGCTGCTTATGACTAAAATTTGGTCACAGGCTAACATATATTCGGCAGGCTATATTAAATCTAATTGCTTTACACACTAAAAATTGTAACAAGTAATTTCAAATTGTTTTTTTGTTAGGGAAGGTTGCAAATTTGTTATATGACGCTTAAATTGCTTTTATCGAACCCTGAGAAAGGGAAGAATTCTGGAATTGGAATAGAATCCTGAGCGAAGCGAGGGTTTTAAGGGTACTAGACGCAAAATAAATTAGTTTTCGAGCGAAACACGTAATTTTACTCCTCACTCCAACGAGGAAAATGCTAGGTGTTATATATCAACTTATATTAAAAATTCTATTTAGGATTATTACAATAATTAATAATATTGAAAGAAAATTTATTTTTCTGGAACTTTTATAGAGATTAATTTAAAAACCATCTTACATGCTAGTGAATATAGAGCACTTTTTCACGCTGATTTTTACATGAATAACAATATCTTTCTGACCTTGTGAGTTACGAATATAATTGTTCTGTATTTTTATATATTCTTTTTTTTTTACTTTTAGTTTTTGGCATTATTGTTTTTTTATACAATGTATCAATTAAATGTAGCGCTAACAGAACTCTTCTGAATGTGAACCTACATTATGAAAGTGTATAGTTAGTATTAGCCAGTTTTGATTTTTACACAGTTATACAATTTGCTGACATATTTTTTTATTAACAGTCCAGACACCTTTTTATATGGACCTATATTACTGCCAAAACGTGTGCCACTCCGAGCGACCTGTTTGTAGATATGATACCTTTTGTTTTATATGTATTAAGTTTTATCGAAGCGTTATGAAAGGACCAGTCGTTACGGAGATTAAGCTTGGTGATATTGAAATTGGTAATTTTTGATAAATCTAACAATTAACTTAACTAACTAATCAATCTAACTTTGTCATTACGTAACTTTGTCAAAGTAAAAAAAAAAAAAAACATCCTAATATTTAATATCTGTCTACAAAAATTAACGTACGTGAATCGAAAGATACGAAAAACATGGAAAAATGTCAATAAAAAAAAAACAATAACTAAAGATACTTTGGTTTTTTATAAAGAAAGGTTTTTAGCAATTCACGTACATGAATAAAACTAGCGCGAAAAGTGAATCATTCCATCGAGGTTACGGTATAATTATAAGCAAAGCCGTATGCGATTTCCTTCTTAGAAATAGACAAGTTTGAAATAATTTACATAGCACGTGTTTTAAATGAATATTATCAATACATTTGAGACTAAAAATTATTTTTCACTGTTGAATAACAGTGAAAAATATTTTTTTCACTGTTATTCAACATTGTTATTTCATCTTCATTCACAGGATTAAAAAAAAGCAACTGAAGGCAACGGATGTAAAGGTACCATCGCGCTTTACCACCATATGTAAAAAAAATGTGATTCGTATTGTTATTAAACACTCCATTGTTAGTTTTTACAAAGATAATGATTGAAACAAACAACAATCTTTCGTTGTCAAAATACTGGCTGCTTATTAGCTTCTGGTCTGTCGCAACAGAGATCCAGATATTGATATTTTTTTTCTTAATTTCCTATAATTATTATAGCTCTCGTTGAATAAGCAAGATTATTATAAATAATGAATCAGATATGTTGATAGAAAGACAAGACTCAGTAAATATCGAATACCTGTGCGAAAAAAGAATAAATTTTCAATATAGGTAACCTATGTACAAAAAACTCTAACGTACGTTTACGTGGTATTGAATGTTTTAATACAAATTAGTCATTTCTAGTCTCTTTTTATACTTAAAGAAAATATATCAGATAAGATCACGTAGGTGGGTTTGTAACAAGCCTACCATTAAAATGAACATTTATAATACCTACTGAATAATGATGAATTGAGAAACCGTATTATAATAGATAATGAATTAATGATATTAGGGCTTGAAGAGATGAATTATGTTTCAATGTCTTTGAGGTTACGTGAGTTTATTTTTGCTCAGAATTTCTTTAAAAAGGTACTAGTTACGTAAATAAGTATCATTGAAGGACAAAATAATTGTGATTATGACCAAATTAAAGGCACATATAATATTTTGAAATAAAGATGTGAGGCATCAAAGCTAAGTCACTAAAGGCTCGATGAACGTAAAGTTTTGTTCGGGTCGCTAGGAAAAATAATATAAAGCAAAACTTTGCCATCGTTGTCTTTTTGTGGCTATATTAGATGCGACTATAGCAGATCACCAATATGATTACAATAAAAAATATTTATAACCATTAATATATCTTATGATGCTCTGTCTTCTCGGGCCGCTCACTACGAAACAAGCTGTATAACATAGTCAAGAGTGTACGTGGCATCATCATGCAGCCCACAATCAAGCTACCCAAAGCCCAGATGCCTCCAACTTAATCTTGATATGATTTATGAAAATGACTAGCGGTAGTTGGACTACAAGATTTTTTTTAAACTGCGGTTCTCGACCGTGTCACAATCTCTATGAAAGTGTTAGTTAATTTTTAGAAGCAGTACAACTCTTAGTGCGACTTTGTCTAGAGTAGTACTTCCTTCAAATCTATTTCTACTGATAAGCATTAATGTTCATATTACTTTTAACAGGGTTTTAACGAGTATGGATGGCAATGAAATTACAGGCACATTAGAAAAAGTGGTTAAGCTTTATGTCTCAGGGTGATGAGCGCAGTTTGTCAATTGTGACGAGCTGCAGAAGTTCCTGCTTAACCCCAGGTGGGCCTCATGCTACCCTTGTTCCGTCGCAATGGAATAAAAAAAATGTTGTGTCTGTTTTTACGGTCCTAATAAAAATATTTGTTGGGTCTTAATGATTTTATATTACATAATATTTAACATACATATTACATTATTACTTTACAAAATAAAAAATACAGGAAATTTAAGTCAAGTGGGGGATTCGAACCCGCGTCCATCTACCTCTTTAGCTGGGGTATGCTTTAACCAATTGAGCTAACATGACAATGAGTCATAACTAACATTTTTCCTATCGTTGTTTACCCATCGTATTGGGATGGAGCGACTTCTATAGTTCAACTTACGTTGTACTACAAACAAGACTAATTTTGCAATTAGCTTTAAACTTGTTAATACAACGCAACCCCATAATTTTAATATTTTTATGTTTGCAATATTTTATTACTTTTCTGAACAACTCTCATAGTCAGTTACAAAACTCTAACTTCCTTTTAATCAACTTTTATAATGTCAGTACAAATTTTATTAAACTCAACACTTTATGAATTTCATAGGGAACGTGCGCTGATAGATCTGCAAATCTTAGCATTTTGATCATGCATCGCATCGACCAAGCGCTCTGATAAGTTTTGGAAAATACGATGAGCCCCAGTCCCAACATCTCCACACCATTTGGTGAAGAGACGGTAGAATCGTTGGTTACAAATTTGATGGCTCAAATATCTAACCCATACCGTGGTTAGAATACTTGCGCCGCTTGAGTTGCTCCGCCGAAGTAGCCGCAGCGCCAGCCCTCACGTTGGTTTCAGAAAGATGTGACGGCGCTAAAGTGTCTACGCAAGTAGCGTCCCACACTAAGGGCCGTCCTAACTTCCACGGCACAAGAGTCATGCCGTCAGGTCTTTTACCATCGTCACGCATCAGACTATTCGGTTTAAGAATCTGCCTTTAACCTAATTGATCGATTAACAACGACAAAACTAACATCGGTATGAGGCTTGTCTGTGTTGAATGTGTGATGAATATAAATAGTCTTATTCCATAAATCATGTAACTGTTGTTCTCGAGTACTGCATCTTTGCGGTGTCATTAATTATTTATGTATTCAATCCTCTTCTGGCACAAGGGATATTTTCCCCAAATAAATTATAAGTAGAGGTCCTAGCTTTGTTTTAAAAGCTGGCAAAATTATAAGGAAGGAACTCGAAAACACAACAATGAATTAAATGAATTAATTCCTCGTGCGTTTTATCCAGCTAAGCCACATTTGTGACCCAGAATCGGTATGGAATACAGTTATTTGTGACTGGTATTTATAAAAAAATATAAATTGGGACACATAAAAAGTAGTTATTCTGACATAATTGTAATAGTCAGACATATAGTTTGCGGACTTTTTTGTAGATATTGATGTCCTCTATACAATTGTAGTACACCACTTTGGTCTATTAACCAAACTTTCCCCAGCGTACGAGATATAATTGCAGACAATAGACAACGTCTGAGGGAGAAAGGAAGGGAACTTTGCGCTGGGTGATTTTTACCCAGCAAATTTCTATGAGTATCCAGCGCGGTAACGCCGCAGCCATAATTGGCAAGTTTGGGCTGGGTGCATTGCATGGGGGAATTTTTGATGATTAATTTATTTTATAATTTAATATATATATTTGTCAATTTTCATTTATTTTGATTAATGATTACATAATATAATTTAAACATTATTAAAACATGAAATATATTAACGGTTTTAGCAGTAAGTGAACACGCTGAACAGGTTATATTTACTTATATTACTATATGCCTGAACTTCATATTTTAACATTATCTACAACTTAAAGAAATTTACGTGTAAACGTTAACTAAAAAAGTTCGAAAACTTGATCAGATCTTCAAGAAATTTTCCAGACATATATAACAAGTTTATAAATTAGCTCAAGGAGCTTTTACAAAAGTCGGTTATTGCGTGGTATCCGTTCAAAGAACCTAAGGTGAGAAGTTTTATGAAGGTACGCTCACAATATTTTATTCAGCACAAATACCACTTCTAGGATTAGTCTAGTCTAGATCTTTGTTGACTTAACGTGGGCGATCTTATTAAACAAGTCTCCGCTTTGCTTTTGCGTTCTTGTTAACAAACTGGATCGTAATGTGGATCACATCTAAACAAATATTATATCTAGGTTTTTTCCATATTGTAATGAAATGAAATATATTTATTTGTCAGCTAAGCAGGGCAATCTGAAACCGAAGCTAAACATTTTTAATTTATTTTCTTATGTTGTCTGAAGTGATGATGAGAAATAAAATTTTAACATGTTCTTGTGTTCTTCTTTGTGAAGGTTAGAATAGACATATACAGGGTTATAAATTAAATGCTAATAACCTATTAGGGTTTTTATGAGATGTTTTGTTTTGTTAGGAAAAAATAATCTTTTGTGTTTTAATGCCTACTCTGAGCCAAGAGCGCCCAGAACACTGGACCACGCCGTGCTTCCTTTGAATAGAGTTTTGTATATATACATCGAGCAAAGTAACAAAATATATGAAATAATACATTACAGGCACAAGAGACTTTTAACATCAGGTGGTCCTCGTACTTATTCAGTCAAAAAACCATAAAAAAAACACAAAAAATAAAATAAAAAAACTTTTTTTTCTAATAAAAAGAAAACATCTTGAAATGTTAGTGCTAGCAGAAGTCAACCCTAAGAGGTTTTTAGCATTTTTCCAATAACCCTGTATTTTTACCACCCTAAATGACAAAATTGACCTTTGTACCTCAACTGTGGCACGTAAACAATAATCTGTTTTTAAGTGTTAGCTGTAATCTGGTGTAAATTAAATATTTGTTGTAAGTAATAATTAATAATGTATTGTTAGTTATTTATAATCTCTTGTAGGTAATGAATTACATGTTATTGGTAATTAATGAGTTTCAGGTTACTAATAATCTGTTGTAGGTAATTATGTACCTATTGAATCAATAAATGTAGATAAAGTAAATAATAACCTGTTGTAAATAATTACTAATATATTGTGTGTAATAATTGTCCTGTTGTATGAAGTAATTAACTCTGTTTTAAGTTTTTATAATCTTTTGTTAGTAATTAATAACCTGTTATCAGTAATTAATAATCTGTTGTTATTAATTATGTAGTCAAATATGGCGGCAGGTTGCTAGAAAGTAGCTTCTTATAATATTATCAGCTGCACACTTTTAGGCGCTTGACGAACAAATGTCTACTTGAAAGTGGCATGCTTCTTTATCCTACCCGTATCACGCACAATGGGAGGTTGACATAGCATTCATTCATCTCATAGACCGCCCCATCAGCTGTCCTCTCAATAGACATATATTTCTTTAGGAAATCCATCCATTAAATCCATCCAAACTTTATTTCCTTACTATATCTCTATATGGTAGATTACGATTTGCTTTGCTCGCTGTTCTACGTAGGTTTAAATAACTCTGTTGAAGTCATACTGCCAGACAGTCTACACGAGCAGCCTGTCATCCACATACACTTATAAATCGGACAGCACCCGTTGTAGCCAACACAATAATGCACTAAGGTTGATGTTGACGCTGTTCTGCAGCGCCTCTGGCATGTTTGCTGAGGCAGGCGTTTATCGGTTCCTTACTTACATGCAATCCTTCATATGCAGATTCAGCACGAGTGTTATCCCACATATATTTTTTAGCAATTAGGATGATATATTTTTCAAACACTGTATTGGTCATGATGGAGTAAGCAATCAGTATGCACTACAACTTTTCAGAGACAGTAAGAACCACCATTATTTATTCAGGCTAACCTAGAATTACTGGCTCTCAAGGACAGCTGCCGGAACACACCGTTAGGTGCTTGGCGACAGATTTTCAACTTGAGGGTGGTAGCTAGCCAGGCGGGCATTCGCAAAGTGCCCTACCACCATGCTGTAACGACTGCCATCCTAAGACAACAACCGGGACCGACGGCCTAACGTGCCCTCCGAAGCACGGAAGCGCTCAGTAGTAATGTCACCAGCGGTCACCCATCCAACTCATGACCGCGGCGGACGTTGCTTAACTTTGCTGATCGATTCAGAATGTTTAAGCAAACTTCGCTACGAGCGCTTCAAAACCTGCTCTGATCGATAAAAAAAATAATCGCATTATTTCTAGATGTATGTTTCCTAGCATTGGGACCCTCAATTTACCCCTTCAGAGGTCAGAAAAGACAATAAAACTTCCATATCCTTAAAAAAATATCGACGGTATCAACTGAATATACTGATATCAATTCAAGCTGTCTTGACATTGGCATTTATAAATCTTGAAAAAAAAAACTTTAACTAAAAAAAATTGCTTATTTTAGATAATACCTAAACTTCCAAAAAAAATATTTATAAAGTACACACACAGGCCCGGATAATAAACTTTACTGTTAAAGAAGCATTTAATCTATTCATCACCTTCTTCACATCAACGTGAAGGTCCACCGTTGAACTAGGTCTCCCCCATTGCGGGATTTGCCATAATCCCCACGCTTGGCATGAGTCTTGGGGATTGCAGTAGAAACACAGACACACAGCTTGTGTCTGTGTTTCTACTGCAATCCCTAGTTCTTCAGAAGGCGCTGCTTCCCACCTTTTGGTATTTTTCCCTTTGCCTCTTACCATAGAACATATAATAATCTCTTACGACACCCACGCCACGGCAAGAAATGGAAACAGAGGGGGGGGGGGGGGGGGACATTCTAAACACCCCAAGGTTTCCGTGAATCTGTTACTTAATGAATATATTTTTGCTGAACATGACACAGTCCAACGTTTATCATAGACGCCTCAATGGAATGCATGACTGTTTAATTCCAAAAAGCGCTCAGGAAAGGCTTTGTACTTTTGATGAAATTTCTACCTTAAAAGAAGTATTCTTTTGACCTTTAAGGTTTTTCCTGTTACTAGGCATTGTACACGTATAGCGTAGGAGGTCGTGGCCCTAATACTGGATATACTTAGATATTCCTTCAAAGGTAGAATTCGCTGAACCGGCTGTTTCATTCACGCCGATTTCGCAGAAATGATGAAATATTTTTATCAAGGAAATAAAATATGAAGATAAGCTAAGCTTATTTTTAGAGAATTATTCTGAATGGGGAGAAAATGTCAAAGGTAATTCATTTCCATATTTTTACTGAAAGAACAGCATCGTACCATTGTTCCACGTGTTTTTGGGTAGGTAAAAGTTTTCACTAATAAAATAAATCCGGCCAAGTTCATTGTACTCGCATACCAAGTGTTCCATACGAAGTCAAAGTCAAAATCATTTATTCAATTTAGGCGTCGAAGTCGCCTTTATGCAGTTCAATTACAAATTTAAATACTGATATATTCTACATTGTACTGCCAAGTCAAGCAAAAACAATATTATAGAACCACTGCGACAATAACGGGCAAGAAACTCGGGGCCATTCTTTTAAACGTCTTTTAACAATGTTTTACATTAAAATTATTACAATGTATGTTTAAATTAAGGAGGTGACAGGCGATAGCTTGGCAGAGACAGAATTGTCCAAGCATTTTTGTCTTTTAAGTAATAACTATCTGTGTAGTAGGATTTCTTAATCAATACGTTTTTCACATGCAACTTGAATTTTCTTTCTGTGAGCGTTGTAATATGTCTAGGAACTTTATTATAAAACCGCGCACAATTACCTCAGCAGGACCTTTTAATTGTCTTTGCTTAGCAACCTGGCACCGCTATAATATCTTTATTCCTAGTGTTATAATCGTGATTGTCACTGTTTAATTTAAATTTACTCGATTTTTTACGAACATATATAATATTTTCAAATATATACAAACTTGGTAAAGTAAAAATATCAATTTCTTTAAAAAGATCCCTCAGATATTCACATTCTATTGCAACAAGTGTACTAACACCGATTGCACCGAAAATACGCATTTTTTTTATCAAGTTCGAGATCCTTAGCGGGAGTTCGATCCACACTTAGCTTTGTCTGTGGGGTGCCGGAAATGAGATAATTTATTACTTCCAAATGTTACTGACCCCTGTATTCGTCTAAGCATTATACAAATATACATATGAGTACTTAATTATAATCTTTTTGACAAAATATATTCCGCAGAGCATGCGTTATTGCAAAATTAAAAATATCCCTTACAAAATTAAAATGGGAGAAAAAAATATAATCATGTGCGTGATTTAAACCCGCACCATCCACCCTCATAGCCAACATGACATATAACTTTGTTTTTTTTTTCTTTAGAGAAAATTTTAAGTAATCGTGTTTCTAAAGTGTATGATTTATAGAATGAATCCTTAAATTTAATATATATTAATAATATAACTCAGAATTAAGAAATAAAGATACAGCAAGGGATCAAACGAACCACAATTACGTATCGCTGCCTCGGTGCAGGCTTGAGAATTGACGAAACAGACAAGTTGTACGCCTGATGGTAAACGTCTGTCAATTACAGTTGCAGTATCATCATTCTCATTCTGCTTGACACTGCACTGCAATCGTTACTCCAAGTTCTTGTGTTTGACCTACAATTTCACTTATTGTTCTCCTTACACTTAACAGTGTTTATACGTTACTGCTTCAAGGCAGAATGTCAATCACAGCAGTGGTACCACCAAGACAGAATCTCGTTTCATAAGCCTACCATCTGGTTCTACAATTTGACAATAGAACTTAATTTAAATAAAGTTAGCAACAGATAGTGTTTAAGACAAAATATAATAAAATGTAAATGAAAACTGATGGTAAGTGATCATGTTATGCGAGCTAACCAAGAATTAACTTTCAAGGACTGCTGCCGGAACACACCGTTAGGCGCTTGGGGACAGATTTTCTAGTTGAGAGTGGTAGCTAGCCAGGCGGGCATTCAATCGATTACAATTGCCTGGTCAAGTTCCAGGTCCATTAAGCAGTAACCTCTACCTATAACAGATGCATTTCGTCATGAGTTATGAACTGCACTGGGCCTTCTCCCTAAAAATACAGTTAAAAAATTAAATAAGTCTCATGTCCCTGCAGTCATTTTACTGGCTCTCAAGGACTGCTGCTGGAACACTCCGTTTGGTGTTTGGCGACAGATTCTCACTTGAGGGTGGTAGCTAGCCAAGCGGGCATTCGAAAAATGCCCTACCACTATGCTGTAACGATTGGTGTCTGTATTCTGAGAGCAAGCAAACGCACGACGTACAAAAGTTTGTATCACAGTTAATGGCTTTTACTTTTCAAAAACATTAATTATTTCGTGAAATTTAATCTAATCTTATTTCATTTCAAAATCACAACAAAGTAAATCCAGAACCGTAGGAAAATAATAAAAAAAATCTCAATGTTTGTCTCATTGGCCGAGTTGCAAGAGTGCATGAATAACGCGTGTAGTTTCGCCGTCGCGTCGGTACGATAACAAATTACTCTTGTTGTTCTAAATCAAGAATAGTTTGAACTGGGTTAGCTTCGGATGTTACTTGTAGTTTATAAATCAATAGTTTAAATTTGTTTCTGACCACAATTTTGCCTGCATGGAATATGGTTCAGGAACAAATGAGAAAATTAGGTTAATATGATTTGTGGTGAGAATACAAAGATTATTCAAGGCTTCTACAGCCTTCCATGGTCCTCGAAAATAAATGGTCATACATTTTTCGCTCGTAGCGAAGTTTGCTTAACCATTCTGAATCGATCAGCAAAGTTAAGCAACGTCCGCCGCGGTCATGAGTTGGATGGGCGACCGCTGGTGACATTACTACTGAGCGCTTCCGTGCTTCGGAGGGCACGTTAAGCCGTCGGTCCCGGTTGTTGTCTTAGGATGGCAATCGTTACAACATGGTGGTAGGGCACTTTGCGAATGCCCGCCTGGCTAGCTACCACCCTCAAGTTGAATCTGTAGCCAAGCACCTAACGGTGTGTTCCGGCAGCTGTCCTTGAGAGCCAGTAATTCTAAGTTAGCCTGAACAACATCTTCTATCACATCATCACTTACCATCAGGTGAGATAGTGGTCAAAGGCTAACCTATCAAGCATAAAAAAAAATAATTAAAAGACATCCACAATAATTAAAAAAAGGCCCTCAGGTGTTTATAAGTATGGTAAGCAAGAAAAGCTTTTGATCCCCCAGAAATCTGCCAAGCGTGGGGAGTTTGGGAAACTTCAGCCCGTGTTCAGCAGTGAACAATCTTGCTGATACAATAATCTAAAGTTTAATATATATAGCTCAATACAGGCCATCTAAAATTAGCTAATACTTGGATTAGAAGTAAATTTAGGCCAGACAGACTACACGTTATATTAGTACCTATTCTAAGTAATATTTATTCTACGCCTGAACAAATAGATTTAAGAGACATCGCAGAAGCCCACGCACGTCTTTTGATCTACTTGATGTCAACCTTTACTTAATGCTAGGTCACGGTGTTCTTTACACATATTTGGTTGGTGTATACTCAGAAAAATTAAGATTTCATCATATGCTTGCTTTGGACAACAACTTAACATAATTAGCCTTGCTAGCTACCACCCGTAGCTTGCCAGGCGGAGGACATTTGGACAATGCTCCACGCGTAGCGGAGTTTTCAGGTCGAAGGCCTAAGAAACAATGATAACCGAGCGGTGAAAGCTATGGACTGTCGTGCCGCACGCCCATGGTTCGATCCCGTGGTGGAAGGGCATTCAGGCGGGCATTCGCAAAATGTCCTATCACCATGCTATAACGACTGCCATCCTAAGACAACAACCGGGGCTGACGGCTTAACGTGCCCTACGAAGCACGGAAGCTCTCAGTATGAATGTCACCAGCGGTCACCCATCCAACTCATGATCGCGGCGGACGTAAGCAACGTCCGTAACTTTGCTGATCGGTTAAGAACGGCTATGCAAACTTTGCTAGGAGTGCTTCCAAAAATCTTGGTATAAAACTGACTTCCGTCTGCAATAAAATAAAACTAGTCAAGTGCGTGTATATAGGACTCACACAAAAAACGTTCCTCTCGCAGTTTCTCTATTGAATATTTTTCTTAACGTGGCAGTCCAATGTAGAATATTTCAATATTAAAATTTGTAATTTACCTTCATAAGAGCGTCGTGTGCGCCTAAATATTTTTGACTGACTGTCATTTTCTAGTACGAAACCCTAAAAACGACTAGAAAACTGAGTAAAAAGCCACGAAAGAGCTATTAATTTGTACTGGCCGGTTACTTCTCCATATAAAAGTTGTAGGGTGTTCACTCCCTTATTTGAGATTTTAGCTCCAGAATTAAGCATAATACCGATTAATCTCGTCATTATCTAGGCTTGTATGATGCCGAAATTTTAAAAAGATAATTAAATTGAAAGTTATGACCCTCGAAAACTTTATATGAATGTTTGAAGACTCAAAACTCTCAAATTAATTATCTTATTGAAATTTCGGCATACAAGTTCAGATAATGACGAGATCAATTGGTATTATGCTTTGATTTGGACCTAAATCTCCAAAAAAGGGAGATATTACGCTACGACGATTGTATAGAAAACTGATCAGCCCGTTCATTCTTAAATTACGTAATCCTAAATACTGAAACAGACGAGACAAATCCAGAATAAACTGAATAAGTTAATTCACAATTTTAATTGCAGTGCAACTTTAACGCGTAGAGTTTGGACATAACTATTAACATCGTTACTAAAACAACGACCGTTAACGATATGAAAATAACGCTATAAACTTTAACGGGAATTAACGATAGTTTAGTAACGACAAGAGAAAGCAGGGCAATGTTCAAAGCTGACGTCGTCGTTTCATTTAAACATTCGAGATGAATCTAAGGTATCTAGCATAGCTGATTTGCAGCAATCCATCCAAATACAATGGTTTAAAATGAACGATAGGACAAATTTGAATTATGGACTCATTGTCATGTTAGCTCAATTGGATTAGAGCATACCCCGGCTAAAGGCGTGGATGGACGCGGGTTCGAAGCCCGCACATGACTTAAAGTTTCCCTCTCGTAAATTTGTAATTTTGTAACACCTAGCATAGCTTTGGAAGCAATGAAAATGATAGCCGCGGTAATAAGCTATGGATTGCTGTGCTTGCAGAGCTTTGGAAGCAATGATAGCCGTGGTAATAAGCTATGGATTGCTGTGCTGCAGAGCTTTGGAAGCAATGATAGCCGCGGTAATAAGCTATGGATTGCTGTGCTGCAGAGCTTTGGAAGCAATGATAGCCGCGGTAATAAGCTATGGATTGCTGTGCTGCAGGTCCACGATTCAATCCCCACCGCCGGTGGCAACAGCTACAAGAATCAAACTGATCTAGGATACAACTGGTCAAGAATATTGTATCGATTGGTCAAGAGGAAAATGATTTCTGTGTTAAAACTTTAGAGTAAAAGAACCGGCTAAGGACGATTCTGACTTTAGCTAATGATCCCAAATGCGTAACGAAAATTTTTACCTACGCTAAACATTTTTGTTACTCATTCGGGATCATTAGACTACGCTCGAAAGATTTCAACACGCAAAAGTGTGAAATAACTTGTTGAGGTCGGTACCATGATAGATCAAAAGTACCTATTATCACAATATTATGCGCATGGTACCGAATTTGACCAGTTATTTCCCACTTTTGAGTATGGATGGCGATTCTATTTTTAGGTAAAAAAATTACCCGTTTTAGTAACCGATGCTACTTACGGCATTGATTGTCATTCACTGTTAATGACAACACACTTGTCAGCTATTGGAGTGTAACTTAGAAAAGGCTGGACCGATTTGAATGAAATTTATATAGGACTATGCGAAAAGAAACTTTCAAATAATAAAAGAATCCTTAAAATCGGTTCATCCAGTCGAAATTAATGAGGTCACAAAAAAAACTGTGGAATTGAGTTCCTTTTTTTGAAGAATGAAGTTGAGAGAATGAGTTCATTGCCCTCGCAATGTATAGAATACCTAGAACGCGTGTGTATGTGTGAGTCTTATCCACGGCGGCCGCGAGTGTTGTCGTCGCTATCATTCTCAAAGTCAACGCGCCACAGCTTAGGCAATAGTTAGTATTAATTTTGTTTATGTGAAAATTAATTATGAGTGGATCACATTCAGTTATCGATTCTACACCATCCCCCGCAGTATTGTTGATGAATTAATAGTCACATTATATATAACAAGTCTGTATTTACTTAGACTTGTTATGAACGACACTATTATATGTTATCTCTTGTTGTTTTGACATACAAATTCAAAATAATAATAATTTGAGAGCGAGCATCCAATCAGGTGCCGCTTGGCTTTCTAGCCTGGCACACTATTGCTACCTGCCATCCCCCATTGCTACTTGTGGCTGCCGTAAGAGACGACTAAAGACAAAAGATTTACTGGAAGGTAGGCAGCAGCGCTTTCTGTGAGACTGATATCTTATACTACAATCCCGAAGACGCCTGCCAAGCGTGGGGATTATGGAAAACCCTCTTAATGGGAGAAGGCAGTGTTCAGCAGTGGATAATGACCTAATCAGATCCATGGTATTATAGGTTTGTACGTATAAAACGCAACTATGTAGTTGGTATATACCTAACACAGATTAGACAACAGTTATGTAAAAAGACATTCATTAGCCAAGTAACGTTAAGTTACGCCCAGTAACGTTAATTTACGCCCAGTAACGTTAAGTTACGACAACTTACAGTAAGTTACGTCAATCTCGGTAAAGGTAATGGATAGGTGTCATTTCGTCGATATTTATGTGACTTTGCTACACTTCCCAGACTTTGTCGTATTGATGGAACGGTGAGTGGTGAGTTATTGAATTTGTTACCTTAATACGTTGGAGTAGGGTTTAGAATTCAGTAGGGCTTATGATTATGTTCGTTAGTACGCAAAATATGCATAGATTGGTTGATTATGTTTAGTGGCTATGTCCATGGGAGTCTTACCGCGTATGTCTAAAACGGGGTGCTATATACAGGGTTATTGGTAAAATGCTAACAACCTCTTAGGGTTGACTTCTGCTAGTCCTAACAAACATTTTGAGATGTTTTTTTTTTTCTTTTTTAAGGCCTACTCATAGTCAAGATCGCCCGCCACGGCAGCACTGGACCACGCCGTGCTCCCTTTGAACAGAGTTTTGACTATTTACATCGAGCAAAGTAATAAAAATATGAAATAATACATTACAGGCACATGAGACTTTTAACATCAGACGATCCTCATGCTTATTCTAAAAAAACACACATAATTTTTTTTAAATTAAATAAAAACATTTCAAAATGTTTGTTAGGACTAGCAGAAGGCAATCCTATAAGAGGTTATTAGCATTTTACCAATAACCCTGTAGAATGTACTTAAATGCAGGTCGACGTCCGCGTCCGTTGAATAAAAATCCAGGTATTTCGCACATGTATAGGTAAGTAATTATTTTTTTCTTTTTTCTGATTATCCTCCGCCTATAAAAGATGCATTGCGTCCTGAGACGAATTGCACTGCGCCCGTCACAGGAAGACATGCAGCTGTTAAGTCTCGATGTGCCTGTATTTTTTCTGGCTCTCAAGGACTGCTGCCGGCACATACTGACACTGTTAAGGGCTTGGCGTCAGATTTTCTACTTCAGGGTGGTAGGTGAGCATTCACAAAATGCCCTACCACCATGCGGTGAAGCCCAAACCGGCGGACCTGCGGCACGGCAGTCCATAGTCATAACCGCTCGGCCATCATTGCTTCTACATAAGTTAATTATAAACCATAGTATAATTCTACATAAAAATTATTATTTCATTCACAAACACAAACAGTTATGAAAATAAAAAACGTCATAAAAAAAATATCAAGTTTCAAATATTAACGTTAATCATCGAATACGCACAAGTAACATTAAGTGTTTACATATAATTGCTTCAATTAATTCACAAAAATCCGTTTATATGATAATATTTTAATGTTGTTTCTTTGATTTTTGTATATTTTAGGGTCTTTGTGTTTACTCGTATAATATGTTTTAAATTTCCGTTTATTTTGAAGTATTCATTATTTATGTGAGTTGTTACAAAAGTTTTTCTACGTTTTTAGGGTTCCGTACCCAAAGGATAAAAACGGGACCCTATTTGAAATTTTCACAGATGATGTATTTCTGTGGCCGCTATAAGAACAAATACAAAAAGTTGGCCAAGTGCGAGCCGGACTCGCGCATGTAAATAAACAAAAAAAGGTTAAAATATGAAGTCTTATATTGTATAGCTAATGGTACAGAACCCTTCGTGCGCTCCTTAGTCCGACTCGCACTTGGCCGATTTTTTTTCTACTTCAGTGTGATCGCTAGCAAGGCGGCATTCGCGAAATGCCCCACCACTATGCTATGGCGATTACTATACTAAGACAACCGGGACCGACAGCTTAACGTGCCCACATGAGCAGGCTCAGTACTAATGTCACTAGCGGTCACCCATCCACATGACCGCGGTGGACTTTGCTTAACTTAGCTCATTGGTTAGGAATGGCTAAGCATACTTCTATATGAGCACTACGAAAACTTCGTGCGAAAATTGACTTAATCCTGTTATTTCTCTGTCATACTGTTATTTTAGGACATAGTACGTAAATCACATTTTTTTTACAATTCTATAGTAACTAATCGACCTACCCTAGACAAAAATTCCTAATTAACTAGATAACTTTATTAGCAAGTGGTAAAATCACATACATAAACGGTTTGAGTCTTATTGCAACGTGTTAAGGTTCAATATACTACACATTCTATCCTCAGGTAGGCAACAAAGTAGTTATCTCGTTTGAATTATGAACCTTATAACAAACGACCAAGGTTCCACTTCCACTAATAGAATACTTTGATGAACTACCCCATAAACTACACACGAAATTGGACCTTGTAAGTATAGACAAAAAGTCGAAAGAGTAATAAAGGTGGGAAACGTCATCGATCAAATCAAGTGTCTATTGAATATCAGTACGATTGTGAGTCTTATTTGTAGCGCAGTAAAGTAGATAACATGCCAAAGTTTAAGGCTGTAGATCAAGATCAAGTGATGAATGATTTAGTAGGTATGATTTTTAGTCTTATTCTTATGTGTATAGAGTTCATAATAAGCGGTATATACACATGGATCAAAATTAAGGGTGAGCCTGTGCACAAGTTGATTTATTTGGGAGAAAAGTGGAGTGTCAGTGATTTTTTCCGGATGCTCCAGAAAAGGTACTGTATTGGAAGAAGTCGATCGGAATGAATTAGTTAGGGAACATACTTCAATTATCTTTCTTATAGTTCCATCGGTAGGCCGTACATTTCCCGGTTTAGTTAACTAAGAACTGTTCTTGTCAACTGATGTATCCTCCCAGTTTACTAGATGTTCGTAAAACGCATTATTATATATATATATATATATATACATAATTAGGTATATTAGGTACAATATGAGCACTATGTCTTAACTATGTCGGTCAAGGTGACGGGCGCAGTACAATTTGTGATTTGTGACGAAATGCATCTGTTATTGGCAGAGGTTAGTCCGCTTAACATCAGGTAGGCCTCGAGCTTGTTCCGACACAATAACATAAAAAAAAAAAATCATGAGGTGCAAGTTCCTACTTACAAAAATAAACGATGTTGCACATTAGGCTCACATCAAGAATCTTTACTCCCTATCCTTTGATCAAAATCTCATGTAATATAACACAATATTATTTTAATATGTTCATGTTTGCAATAACGCATGCTCTGCGGATTACATTACAAAATTATTATAATTAAACATTTACTTAATATTTTAGAAATAATAACCACTGACCTATTCAGTGACACGTCAACCCGTGTCGTTTTACAAGAACCATCATAAGGGGCGAGGCAAGACCATCAGAAAGAGTGAAGACTTCATGATGAGGCTTCGTGTAGAAGCGAAACGTGTCGAATATTCTTCCAATTTTGCTACGTGGCGTTCATGCTGTGTAGGATTGACAAAAAAAGGCGGAATTGTCACTAACTATATTTTATATTTTTTAAATATATATTTTATATAATATATGATATATTGAATGTTTTCTTAGTGCATAACCTGCTTATTATTAACTATGGATTCCTGAAAACTTACCTCATTATCAATCAATAACAACTCATCTGATGGTAAGTAATAATATGGTGGAGGATGGTTAAGGCTATCTATTACTTCATGAGTACGTAAATTCAGCATGCGAGAGTTGCTGTCTATGCGCACAACGCGGCGCTGCGCTCTAGTTGCAGTACACCGAGCGTCGAATAGCTCAATGTCACGTCACACACAGTGCAACTAAAACAGTTGATTGACTCCAGGAGGTCTACTGCCAAAAACGAAGTTCAAAGTTTCGTTTGAAGGATCGCACTTTTTCTTACCACGAAACACTTTCGGATCCAAATTTCTATAAATTCGTACTTCGTGAATTGACATAATATTGCCCGTATTTTACCCTACTTCCAAATGTTATTTGGAATTTATAATTTCGTATTTAGAATTTAAGTTGATTATGGATTAATGATAATCTCTTAATAGATACGCCTACTTTTTCGTCTGTTGTAGAGTTATCGTTTGCTGCGAAAATACTTTGCTTCGACAAAACTTGCTGCATTCCATATTTACACATTTTCGTTTTTAACTAAGAAACTATGTACCAAGTATAAATGAGCACCTACACAGGTATGCTATTTCATAGGATAGTTTATACATTGTACATTTTATCCCTCATTTGCAGCATACATCACAAAAACTAACTTATTTTATACCCATATAATGGTGATGCCATAACTTACCCATAACTGACTCCATAACTTTTTCTTCCACCACCGCTTGGTGGTGAACACGAATGTAGCTATATACAAGAGTCACTGTTACAACATATTAAATCATTCTTGTGTTTTCAAGAATATGTTTACTTAATTTAGGTACACGTTGCATGGTTGTTCGTAGAAAGCAGCGCGAGAAACAGGAACTTCAAAAAAGAAGCGTTACGTGTATTATGGGTCTGCCTCTTCAAAAAATAAAACATTCTGACAAACGTTGTATTGAACACATGGGCTTATCTACTAATGTAAGGCTCATGGTTGCATTCTCGTTTTCATATTCGAAGTAGAATTTACTAAAGAGTTTATAGTGTTAGGCATTATTCCATTAGGTTCTTTGTTCGTCGATGACACAACCATCACTATGAAAAACATTTGTTTACTAAGAAAATAAATCGTAGAATATGTTGAATTCTACAAACACATACATGAATAAATAGTTTATTAATTACCGAAACATTATTCTTCTCAAATTCTTTTTAGTTTTTGATTTATATACCAACTATTTTTTGTTGTTACTTATTTTATTATCTTACAGTTCAAACACCACACGGTATTATTTATTTGCTTACTGAGTATTATAATCATGAAATAATACTCAATATAATAGTACCGCTCCTTAATATAATTTACGCTAGTTGTCTCATATCATCCCGTGGGTGTCGTAAGAGGCGGCTAAGGGAAATTTACTGGAAGGTGGGCAGCAGCGCCTTCAAATGATCTACCAACTTACACTGCGATCCCCAAGCCGCCTGCCATGCGTGGGGACTCTAGTCACAACAATTTAAGATATTAATGATTAAACAAATATTACATTCACGAAACGATAAAAGTATAGAACTATCAAATAAACTACTTACATACCTATTTTATATAAATGTAGATTTAAATTTAAGTTTAAGAATTAGTTTTTTAATCAACTTAAAAAATATGGAGGAAAGTTATAATCACGTATATTTTTTTTATGTTACTGGATCATGCAAATCCAGTAAAAAGTAACGCTTAAACGTATCGTTATGATTGTTTTATGTTGAGCAGCATATACCTACAAATGAGTGTTCTAGTAGTTCGTATGTTACTCTCAATTTACTTAATGAAATTATTTGCTAAACTACCAATTACTAACTAACAATTACTACTCTTGCTGATGTTAGCCAATATTATGGGTGACAACTTGTCTTAGACGTTAAATATACGCCTAAGACAAGATACTAAAAATTTTGAAATAAAATTAATTAAACGTCACTGACTCCTTTTTGAAGCGCTCGTAGTGAAGTATGCTTAGCTATTCTGAACCGATCAGCAAAGCTAAGCAACGTCCGCCTCAGACATGAGTTGGATGGTGACCACTGGTGACATTACTACTGAGCGATTCCGTGCTTCAGACGGCACGTTAAGCCGTCAGTCCCGGTTGTTGTCTAAGGATGGCAGTCGTTATAGCATGGTGGTAAGACATTTTGCGAATGCCCGTCTGGCTAGCTACCACTCTCAAGTAGAAAATCTGTCACCAAGCACCTAAGGGTATGTTTCGGCAGCTGTACTAGAGAGCCAGTAATTCTAGGTTAGTCTGAACAACATCACTAACCATCAGGTCAAAAAGTCAAAAGGCTAACCTATCAGGCATAAAAAAAAATAACACCAAAAAAGATGAAAGCAACTTGTGGAAGTCGGACAATGATACTGTGAGCTCAGAGTGTTTTGAATCTGTTTGGTATCGACATCCACAAGTTATTTCATACTTTTCCGCGTATGAAATTTATGTAGTTACGTTTATAAAAAATATTTTCTAAAACTCCTCTAAATTTATATGACGTATGCTTTCTTCTAGTAGTGAATAATTAGGGTGAACATTGTCGTTATTGTGTTCATAATCAGGGTGAATGTTTATGTTGTCATCTTGAATTTTTAAGTTTCTAATGAACATACCACGCTCATTTCTGCTGTCTATGATTTCGGGCAGTAAGCATTTCATATAAAATTTTATTGATTTTGGTCTCATCTTAGTTTTCAAAATGTAACCTTGAATCTGTAATAACAAATTGAGTTCTTGTTTACAGAAGTAGTTCTAATGTGTTTATTATATATATATATATACTTTATTCTGCAGTTAAATAAAACATCTTGAAGAAAATATAGGAATGTTTATTGCTGAAAACAACTCCTCGATCTGAGAAAATTCTATTCCAGAAGCTATAACTCCCGTGGTACAGCTAAGTCAAACAAACTTCTTTTCACATTTAGCACTCAAATTTGAATATTAATATAAGTTAATGTCTTCTCTCACCAATCAAGAAGAAGTTGTTTTATTTACATTCAAACAAATTATTGGGGTGTTCTTTTTCTTGAACTTGTTTTAAAAAGTAGGAGATGTCAATTATTCGCCGTCCCGATATAGGTTGAAAATAGTCTTATATTTATCCATTTGAATAATAAACGCGTCCTCGTTGCCATCAATTTCTCTGTAACACCATAAAATAAGATATAAAGATAGTACGAAAATTAAAAAAAAAATTCCTATTAAATTCCAGTTTTAGAATTCAGTCCTTATTCTAATTTAGAATAATTAAAAAGCCCAAATTTACACTTATTTTAATATACTTAAGGCAATAATCGTACTCGTTCGTTTTAACGGGCATAACGTAGAATTACTGGCTCTTAAGGGCAGCTGCTAGATACATGGTTAGGTGCTAGGCGACAGATTTTGTACTTGAAAGGATGGGAGCAAGTCAAGCAGGCATTCTTAAAATTCTCAACCGTCCGCAGTCCTTGAGAGCCACTTAAATTGCAAGCACATGAAACTTAACAACTATGTTTCAAAGTGATGGGCGCAGTGCAATTCGTGACTTGTGACGAAATGCATCTGTTATAGGCAGAGGTTAGTCCACTTAACATCAGGTGGGTGGGCCTCGACCTTATTCCGTCACAATAACATAAAAAAACTTAGTTGTCTGAAAAAAAATCACCACTTTTTCAAACTGAAAAGTTGACTGAATCTACAATATCTGAGAGCCATGCATACCTAGTCATAATGTTAAGTGTTTTGAAGGATTACTAGAAATAGTAACTTTTTACCTCTTTTTGAACCTACTGTTATGTTTAGACTGTGGTCAATAGAAATAAATAAACAAACAAAAAATTACTTACCATATTTGAATTCCCATTTTCTTTTGCCTTCAACCGTGATTTACTGCGTGGTTTATTTTCTTTATTTGCCATTTCCAGAAAACAACCAAAAAAAATATTGTCTCATATAAGTTTTCATAAAATATTTACACAACGGGAAATAAACACAAACACAGTCTATCTAATGCCTCTAATATTCTAATAGAAATATTTACACTATGAGAAATAAACACTATGTCATAATTATATGCTATAGTTCACTAAATAATAATTATTTACAATTTATTGTGTATCCTCATGATATTTGTTTACGCAGATACCAAAAAGTGCGCGCGCAAAAATTTGACACAGATCTTGTCTTGGTGACGTCCCGAGGGACACTGGTTAGCGACGTTTGGATATATTATCACTTAAATATTCGATTTAAAAAAGAATAGATGTAATGAGAAAAAAGGATCGCTTTATTTGTATTTCAAATTAAATTACCTACAAAATGGTATAAGTTATAGATTAAGTGGAGTATTAGTACCTGTTAAAAATTAAATTTGGCCGGTAAAAAAACCGCAAATCGAACTTAGTTCACTATTTTTTTCTATCGAGAAAATTTACTCGTATCGTGATTTGAACGAATACACAATAAGGAGAAAGAATGTAACTAAAATATATATTTATTTCAGATTTAAAATGTTCTTCTTTGTTTATAAAAAACAACATCTACTATAGGCAAAAACGGGAATACCCGACCTTAACTCTGTGGTAAGCTCAGATAAATAATCAGTTCAAATACACATGCTTATATCATGCTGTCCCTCTCAGTAGTACGGCAAACGCATGGAGCGTGAATAAGACAGTATGATAGGGGCACCGTTCTTTTTGGCTACACGTGTATTGTGCTGTTACACCTAATATATTGCTGACCTATGCTCGAATACCTCACAAACCTATTTACGCGTTGTCAGCAGTATATTTCTCTATATAAACGGTGGCTTCCAAAATTAAGCGCTCAGATTAATAATAATAATAATAAATTTATTGATCAAAAAACTACACAGATTGGTAAGATAATAGTTAACTTAGACTTATAAATAGATAGGTGCCAACTTACACTATTTTAGATATTAACTTATAATTTAAAAACAAGTTTTATATACAAACATATATATTAATTAGATTTAGTAGTTTGAGTAAGTACATATAGGTAATTATCAAGTGGTGCTTACTATCTTAATCACACTAGCCCCCACACTAGGATTCCCTGTGTTGAGGGTGGCTAGTCTCTTCCGGGTGCATATTACATATTTGTTAATAAGTTAGTCATAAAAATCCTTTAATACGAAAGGTAAGGGTAGGCAATACACTTAAAAAAACGTAGTCGCAGCAAAAAAGTGGGTGTATTTTGTATTTAATAAAGAAAAATGAATAAATGTTATTACGGTACAACTGACATCAAAAAAAAATTATAAATTTGACATCAAATATACATAAGTGATAAATAATGTGACGTTTATAATTGTATAATAATGTAACTATGATATGAATGACATAATGTTTAATATTAAGTACTGTAAATTCTAACCAGATGTCTGTACGCCAAATATGGAAAGGACATGGTTGTGTTAACAACATTTATTGATACCATCCTGAATGCTTTTGTAATTGTATGTATACAATGTCTTATATGTCTTACAAATAAGTTATTCTATTAAAAATGTTAAAATGTATGCGTACTAAATTTATTATGATAACTCCAGGAGTCACCAGACTCAGTGCTAGTATGCCCTTCAGGTGGAACCTCTGCCCAAATTAGTTGCAAAAGTGAGTAACGGGAACTTGTAAGTCAAGTAAATATAACAATTTTATTTTTAAATAAAAAAATATGTTTGTATCCATAAGTTGTTTTTTATAGACCACTGACCATACATCTGTGCGTTGTGCTTCACCTCTGGATAAACAGACTTAGAATGGGAATTTACACTCAATGACAACTGCCAGAACACATCCTTAGAGCTTACAAAATTACAAAGAAAGGAAAAAAAATGTTACTTTGAGGAAGATTCGAACCCGCAACCATTCGTCCCTATAGCCGGGACATCCTCTCCAACTGAACTAACTTAATGAGTGAGTCACAGCTCAAATTTAACCCTTCCTATCGTATCGTTAGCTTGAAATACGGGTATTCGAAAAATGCCCTTGCACCATGCATTGTTTAAACTCAGACAATCTGCTACGCCGAGAACAATCAGTACTTACATAGTCTAGACAAATACAGGGGTCAGTAACATTTGGAAGTGATAAATTATCTCATTTCCTTATATTGTGTAATCGTGCTGTGATCTTAATGTCCTGTGATGTGTGGTCAATGGACAAAATGCAGCAGATTGCAAGCTTCTCTAATATTGGTAATGGAGTTGAATTTCATTTTGAAATTTCAACTTTCGTTCTTAACCATAATATGCGGATGGAGTGACATCTATGGTTCATATTTCTTAATAATTACAGGGTCATATTATAAAAACTTACGCTCATATTTATATCTAATATATGAAAAACATGGGTGTTTGAGCGTGAACTTACTATGAGTCGATATCGCTATCGACAATGTTTCGGCTTCTACCGGAAGCCTTCCTCAGGATTTTGAGTGTGGTACGTCCGCCGCGGTCGCGTCACGCTTCACACTGATTTCTTTGCACTGATTTTCATGCACGGACTAATATCAAAATAAAAATATTTTGACTAACCTCGACGTTTCTATCAAGTTGCAGTAGACTGTCTACTCGTGACCACGGTCAATGCAACTTGATCAAAGCGTCGAGGTTAGTCAAAATATTATTTTGATGTTAATTCGTGCGTGAAAAGACCCGGTAACGATTAAGAACTATGAGTTTAGTTCACGAAATTTTAAAGAAAAGTATATATAGTTCAATTTGCGTTGTGCTGCAAACAAGACTTATTTTTATTGCTAAATTCCCGTTATCAAAGTCATATTAAAATAATTTAGTAATATAATTGGTTGAGCTAAAAGACTGTCTCGAGGTCTGTCGATAATTATTATTATACTACGCGAGTCCTAGCCGGTTACTAAATAATAATTATATTCATGGTTATTGGAAAAAATCTAACAACCTCTTGGATTTGACTTCTGTTGGTCCTAATAAACATTTTTACTACATATATTAATAAATAATATCAGAGCTGGCTTAAGTTATATACGAGTATATATATAATGTGAAAACCGAAGTCCACTCTCTTACTAGAGAGATTCTACAATTCCTCCACTCGACTCTGAAGTTTAAGGGTCCGTTTCAGAACGTCCTAATAAATTTTCGAGTTGACAACACATAAAATAACTGAATAATAAAAATGACAGTTAACATGCAGCGCGTTTTAAGTTTTAACCGATGGACAGGCTACGCAAAGATAGTGTTTTGTTTAATAAATATGTTCTGGGTAGTATAACCGGAACTTACTCGAAAATTCTGAAACCGGTCCTAAATGTCAAAGTGATGTTTTATATCTAAACAATAGGAATACAACTCAATTCTACACATGTGTGCTATGTGACTCGAGTTGTAAAACGACTCACGTTCGACTCACGAAGTTTTAAAAATAAGCAGAATGTAGGACCCGGCCTTGATAAAAATAAAACTTGATACTTAATTTCACATACCTAAAACACGGCGTGCTCTAACTAACAAAATGCTAATTATAATAATAACACATAATTTAAGAAAACTTAATACTTTTTTTAAAAAAATTATAAAATATATAGTGAAAATTATTTAGCCCAATTTTCGTACTTCTTAAACTTTTTTAAGTGTTTTATTAAAATATTATTTAATGTTTTCTTATAATACTTTTAATAATATTTGTTACTATTAAATATGGATTTCCGCAAAGTAACGCATGCATCTAATAATGCTATCCGACTTAGCCGAAATGATTATAATCATATGTTCATATATTTATGTATAATGTCTAGCCGAATACAGGGGTCAGCAACATTTGGACGTAATAAATTATCTCATTTCCTCACATTGTGTAATCGTATTGTAATCTAAATGACATGTCCGGTGCTTTGTACTCCATGGACGAAACGCGCCAAATTAGAACAATTCATTCAACGCCTGTATTTTGTCTGAAGAGAGTTGGGAGCCGACTAAAATAATAGCTTTTTTCTTTACTTGTATCATATACTGATGTTTTGTTTTGTTGTGAATTCTAATCCATATTTTCATGTAACTCTGGGCAAGTCATTGTCAATTCCCGAGTGGGACTTTTAATTTCTATCAAAGAGACAGTCAAGTTACATTAGAGAAAAAAATATAGTCATGTGCGGGATTCAAACGGCACCGTCCACCCCTATAGCCGGGGTGCTCTGACCGCTAAGCTAACATGACATTATAACTCATGACTCTAATTGGTCCTCTCGTTCTTAACCATCGTATAGGGAACGAGATACATCTATAGTTCAACTTACGTTGTACTACAAACAATACCAAGTTTTGCTATTAACTTTAAACTTGTTAACGATGACGCAACCCTATAGTAAACATTAATACAGTCAGGTTACTTAGTGTTAAGTTCAAAGGTTATGATAATGAATAAATTCAGGCGTTACTTTGCGGATATCCATCAGTACTTCAGTACTAATGTTATAAATGTGAAAGTAACTCTGTCTGTCTGTCTGTCTGTCTGTCTGTTACGCTTTCACGCCAAATCTACTGGACCGATTTGAATGAAATTTGGTATGGAAATAGTTTAAGACCCGGGAAAAAACATAGGATAGTTTTTATCCAACTGCGCAAAAAGAGGTTAATGTTATTGCGCGATAACCGAAATACGCGCGGGCGGAGCCGCGCCCGGAAAGCTAGTATTTAATAATAACAAATATTTTAACAATTTTTTTAAAAGTTTTAATCAAAATATTAATATAATATTTTCTTAAAATATTTTTAAACAATTTGTTATTATCAAAGGATACGATTTGAACTCATGGAAATAGACTAAGTATAGATCTACTAAGTACTTAAAAAACTAGCTAATGAATCATGTTCATTGTACTTTATTAGGAACAAAACTGAATACTTAATGTATACCTAAACACTAGAGCATGATATCATTTATGATGTCTGAACAGAGTACTCGAGACCGGAAACGGCCTACTTCCTTTATGAAGTATAGTAGTTACTATCACTTGTCTATGGTTAAAAGGTCTACTGACTAGACGTCTATACACATAGTAAGTATCCATATGTAGTCTGTGACGACTAAGTAGGTTACACGTGGATGCTGACTTCAAAAGTGTATACAAACGAAATAAAACCTTTTTAACCGAATTTAAAAAAGGAAGAGGTTCTAAATTTTTCTTGTTTTTTTTTTATGTTTATTACCTCAGAACTTTTGACTGGCTGAACCCATTTTGATATTTTTATTTTATTTAAAAGCTGATGCTTGTCGTTTAGTCCCATTTAAATTCCATCAAAATCGTTCAAGCCGTTTCTGACATACACCCCAATAACAAAAAATATTTTCCTATCTTGATGATATAGTCGTTGACAATGAATGACAATCGATCCCGTAAGTAGCAAAGAGTGAAAAGAAATTCTAACCATAAAATGGAACCGACTTGTGACAATGCGCACAATATTGTGATAATAGGTAGGTACTTTTGAACTATCATGATACCGACTTCAACAAGTTATTTCACACTTTTGAGTGTTGGAGGAGGTACCATTTTTTGATTAAATTCGCACACGTAAGCCCACAACCGTCTGATTAAATGCTAGTAATAGATGCACTTAAGCACTGTTTTCGATCGTGCGCTCGAAGAGTCAAAACCTCCTGAGGATGCTTCGTATAGAAGCAGAACGTGTCGAAAATTCTACCGGTTAGGCTTTGCAAGCACGCTGAATCGAACCTTTACTTTCTTCTGTTAGTATGGGAACATCGAAAATCAACTTGAGAACATCATACTTGACGTTACACAAAAATGAACACAAGATAATAAGATACAATAATAAATATTAAATAAACAAAAACAAAAATATAAATAAATGTATTGCTATCCTTCTTTAATTGGACCCATCTCAGCATATGCTGGCTATAAAGCCAGCGCTGGTCTTCCGGTGGATCCAGCGTGTGACGTCGCGGAAGCACAATGCCAAGGCATTGCTTGCAATATTGTGTATGTTGTAACCCATTGCACTGCTTATTCCAATTTCAAGATTGTAGGTCAACGGGAGTACCTTATAGGTTTTGATTGCCTAATCGCAAAATATGTTAAAAATTAAATCGTAATTATTGTTCTTAATCGATCAGCTAAGTTAAGCAACGTCCGCCTCGGTCAGGAGTTGGATGGGTGACCGCTGGTGACATACTACTGAGGCCTTCCGTGCTTCAGAGGGCACGTTAAGCCGTCGCCGTCGGTCGCGGTTGTTGTCTTAAGATGGCAGTCATTACAGCATGGTGGTAGGGCATTTTGTGAATGCCTGCCTGGCTAGCTACCACCCTCAAGTAGAAAATCTGTCGCCAAACACCTAACGGTGTGTTCCGGCCAGTTATTCTAGCCTGAACCAGTTAGCCTGAACAACACCTTCGACCACATCATCACATACTACCAGGTGAGATAGTGTTCAAAGGTTAGCCAATCAGTTATATAAAAAATAATTGAAAATATGCAACAGATACGGTAGTATCTTTTGATGGCGTACACTAAGAAGTATAATTTGTACAGCTGAAAAATACCATAAGTTCGAGGACTTCAACTTGATACCTCTGAGAAAAGGATCTTGACACATATAACAAAAAAAATACCTAAAAATGGAACCGACTTCAACACCCAAAAGTATGAAACAACTTGTTGAAGTCGGTACCATGATAGTCCTATTATCACAATATTGTACGCATGGTACCGACTTCGAAAAGTTATTTCACACTTTTGGGTGTCGAGGTCGGTTCGATCTTTTGGAAAAAAAAATGATTTCACTCTATTTAGTGACCCTTGCTACTTACGGGATCCATTGTCATTCATTGTCAACGACTATATCATCAGGATAGGTGAATATTTTTCAGTTATTAGAACTCAGGGTGTTTATTACGCAAAAAAAATGTATACGATGTCTATGTGGGGCGGAATATATGGATAGCTGTGAGCCATTGTTTAAAAAACTTAAGATTCTTCCTGTGCCTTCATTGTACATTTACGAAATAAGTGTTTTTGTAAAAAAAAACCCTGGTCTATTTGAAAAACAAAGCAATGTAATAAAAAGAGCTTGTCCGAGTAGATATCCTCATAAGTTGTTCACGCCAATTCAACGATTACAGCTGACCAAACGAAATGCTAATTGTATGGCAATTCGAGTGTATAATACTTTACCTGACAATATTAAAGGAGCTGCTATAAATGTTTTTAAAAAAATGTTATTTGACATGTTATAACAAAAATGTTACTACTCGATCAAGGACTTCTTAGAAGATAAAAAACTAAAATAAGTATATCCAATCTGACTTGTAATTATTGACATAAATTTAACATGACATTTTATTTATTTTAATCATAATTAGGTATTGACTCATTGAATTTATTTTTTAAATTATATTGTATATTTATTAATATATATGAAAAATGTAGTCAAATAATAATATATATGTAAAGATCAAAATATTTGCACACCGTTTAGGTAAAGTTTTGTTGGAACTGTATTTGAATGCTATTACAACTCTGCAATATTGTACCGAAAACTTTAGCAAATAAAAATATTCATTCATTCATTCATTCATTCATTCATTCATTCAAAAAAGACTTGACTGATTTTGATGAAATTTAAAATAGGACCAAATGACAAGCATCAGCTTTCAAACAAAAAAATAATTTTAGAATCGGTTCACCCAGTCAAGAGTTCTGAGGTAACAAACATAAAAAAAAATACAGACGAATAACCTCCTCCTTTTTTGGAAGTCAGTTAAAAAGAGACAGACAGACACGTATAACAAAGTGATCCTGTATGGGCTCCATTTAATTTTTAAAGTAAGTGCCCTTAAATATGTTCAATAGCAGTTTCCGTCTTATCATTTATTTTATCTTACGAGTATTTTAACGGAACAAGCTCGAGGCCCAACTGACGTTAAGAAGACTAACCTCTGCCTATAACAGATGCATTTCGCCACAAGTCACTAATCGATTTGCGCCCGTCACCTTGAAACATAGTTTATAAGTATCATGTGCCTGTAATTTCACTGGCTCTCAAATACCACTGCCGCAACACCGTTAGGTGTTTGGCGACAGATTTTCTACTTGAGGATGTCGCTAGCCAGGTGGGACCTCCCCACATGCGGTGAAGCTCAATCCCGCGGCGGGATTCAAAGCATGGTCCTGCTGCGCAGCAGTCCACAGCATGTGCCGCTGAGCCATCACTGCTGCATATATTTTCAATTTGTCGTTCTATTATGTAATCAGTGTGATTGTTGGCAACAAAATGGGTTACACGTGTACGCCGACTTGTAGGGTTGTATTGATGGATCGTTTGAGGTCATGAATGTTTAATATAGATATATGGATGGATTTCTAGGTCCTTACAGATTACTGCTCCGGTAAATTCTTTTCCGTATACAGGATTATTGGGAAAATACTAACAACCTCTTTGGGTTGACTTCTGCTAGTCCTAACAAACATTTTGAGATGTCTTTTTTTTTGAATTTTTTTTTATTCTTGTTTCTATGTGTTTATGACGGAATAAGTACTAGGTCCATCTAATGTTAAAAGGCTCTAGTGCCTGTAATGTATTATTTCATATTCATTACTTTGCAAAAACAGATGAGAGAGAGAGCTAATGCACTTTGTAAACTCGGCAGTATCCTTAGTTCTATCGATGAGCATGTAGGTACACATTTTCTGTGAAAACTAACTAGAACCAATACATTCTCTAATAGCCTCCTGTCACTCAAACATTCCACAAGAGACCATGAGAGAACTTTTCCTTATACTTAAATGGGGTGAGGCCATTAAAAGATCTTCACGCTTGTCCCTAAAGGCACCCATAGACAAATACTATGATATAGGTGTTCTTTCACTAAAACAAAATTTCAAAAATATCTTTATTCTGAATGGCATAATGCGTCTGAAATGTTTTTTTTTGTTTTTGAATACTAGGATTGATTGTTTTTGAATATGTTGCCTAGTTTTTTTATTCTATTATGTTAGTTTCAATTGTAATGACAACTTATAAAAAGTTATATCGGACTGTAGAAAAACCAAGCATGTTAAATTTTTCGTATCTAATTTGATGTCACGAGGACAATTAAGTGAAATTAATACCAACAAACTACGTGATTTCAATTCAAAGTCACATCACCAAACTGATTCAAAGGCACCTCCCGTCATACACGCTTCCACCAAAGACGACGCACGCACGCTGCCTATCATAGGACTCAACCCGACATGTGACAAGTAATTGGAGTTAGGACAAAGACACGCACGTTAGCTCGAATCTATGTGGATATACGAGTAGGTCTGTGTTTAGGACCACATAATGTAAATTACCGTAATGAAATTGCTCTGCAAAGCCATTACAATAAATAAGCGACTACAGAGCAATATAAAGTGCTCGCAAAGCACGGAGAAATAAATAATTAATAATATAAGACGCGGCGCGGTCCAGTGTTGCCGCGGTGAAGCGCAACCTATTTTTGCATATGTACGATTAGTTAGTGTTTTAGTTTGTGCGGAAATCTTGGTGTGCGTGGCAAAATGTGTGTATGTATGCCATACTTAATGTTTTTATTGATGTGCGAGTGGCGACACTTTTCTGAGAACAAACACGGACTGAAGGAAAATCTCTCTATTTCTCTGACCTGTGGTAATTACCGTCTTACAGTGAAGATATGTCTCTAGGTGACGGGCGCAGTACAATTCGTGACTTGTGACGAAATGCATCTGTTATAGGCAGAGGTTAGTCCGCTTAACATCAGGTGGGCCTCGAGCTTGCTCCGTCACAACAACATAAGAAAAAAGATGGTAAGTGATAATGTGGTTGAGGATGATGAAGAGAAACAACCTAAAAAGGGATCTGGTACTCGGTAGTATTTTACGACACCTTCAGGTAGATTTTTAACTTCTTTGACATATTGTCTTACGAGCAGGTTGATATGAGGCATACATGGGGCATAGGAAAATTCAAGCCATATCAGTAATAAATTAAATAATAGACTTTATGCCTTTATTATCTTCATAAAGGTAGCTCACCAGACGAGCATGGCAAAAACCATATTGTCATATAATTTTTTACTGTTAATTTATTAGCCTTTGACAACTATATCTTAAATAGTGATATGAGGTCAGGCTAATCTTAGGTTAGGTGCTTAGTGACACATTTTCTGGTAGTAAGTCAAGCGGGCATTTACATAATGTAGCATCAAGTTACGACTGCATCCTAAGAAAACAACCGGGAACGTGGTCTCCGAAGCCCTCAGCAGTACTTTTCGCTCGCGGTCACCCATCTAAATCATAAAAACAACTAGGCAAGCTCAGTTACGAGTACTTCAAAATTTATAGGAAGTACTACAATGTGATGTCACTTTCCATTTGTCTGTTAGTAACTTTAAGCCTTTATTTATCGGTAGTTATCGTCAAGTGCTGGCAACTTTGTTAACGCTTGTTTACTATCGTAAAAATAAAAACGATGATAAAATCACAATTTATTAGGGCAGAATTCAAGGTAACATCATTAAAATATTATAAATGAAACTGGCAATAACACTCACGTTGGGGATCGAGTACGTCGACCCGGGTTTCAAGCATGTCAGATGCTCATCATCAGGGCGAGTGCGCAGCTGCGTCTGCGAGCTCTCGACGAGCACGAAACCCGCGAGACTTATTCGATCCCCAACGAGAGTATTTTGTCGGTTTCATTTATAATATATAAATATGTGAAACTCACGAGAATTTCATTTCAGAAACATAATTTATTTTATTATCAAAAAAAATATTCCCCGTATAAGCATCTACTATTAATATACACTACATTTAGCAGGTGGTAGGTTTTTTGGCTAAATTCCATCTTGGTATGTACCACCGTAGAACAGATCTTCTGCCTCATAGCAGTAGTGTGCAAGCACCAATAGGTGTAAAGGGTGAATAATGGTAGCGAGTGAAATTACTGGGTGATCGCGACATAAGAACGTCTTAGAGTGCAGTGTCAAGCAGAACGGAGACGGTGACACTCAATAATTAACAGGCGTGTCGTTCACCATCAGGTGGATGCCTGATCCGTCTCATTTCATCACAGTTTTTAGTGTAAAGAACCTACAACTAAAACGCGAACCTACAATTTGGGGCTTTGGAGTCTAGCTTCCGCTAACACATCGCCACCAATGAGCTTCTGTGATCGATTATTTATATAATAGAAACCTTTGTAGGTAGTAATACTGAGCTGCGCAGTTCAAGAGATTGTTGCAGTATTCGTTTTATTGCAGCTGATAGGCTACCCCTTGACTATTATCTCACCTGTTGGTAAGTTAAGTGGTGAATGGTAAGCGGAATACGCCTAGAATTACTGGCTCTCAAGATTGATGCTGCAACATACTGTAAGGTGCTTGGTGACAGATTTTTTACTTGTAAATGTTAACTAGCCAGGCGAGTATTCGTAAAATGCTATGCCACCTTGTGGTGAAGCATAAACCAACGGCCGGGACTGAACTAAGGTACGGCAGCCATAGCTATTACCACTCGGCTATCACTGCATCAAAAATGAAGTTCTAGCTCGGCACACCTAGGGTAAAGTTTCAGTGAATCTGTTACGCAAAAGTTGACGAATGTATCACAATCATTAAGCATTAACAAAGTCTCATTTATTAGAACTGTAACATATTATAATAAAACAAACCTCACAATGAAATACCGAATCCAATTAACGAAATGCAAACTTTCTCTAAAAAGAAATGCCCTATATATGGCAGTGAAGGTTTATAATAACTTGTCAGATGACATTAAGAATATGAATGGCAACATGTTTCGAGTTGGATTGCATAAGTCAAGATGTGTTTTTATTCAGTGAACGAATCATTTAATTATAGATATATTGCAACATAATCTTAATAAGATTTTATTGACATTTATTTATTTTCACATCAATCAATTTTGTACTCATATATTGTTTAATGATTATTCGAATTATATATTTTTTTCTCTTGACATTAGTATAATTGTATTGACGTTTCCAAATTCTAATAATTTGCATGCTGTAATGGCAAAAAAATATGCACAGACATCTCTCTACCTGTCAACTGTACAGATGTAATTATTTAATTATATTGTTACCAAGCTAATAAACATTATAATTATTACTACTTAAAGCGGTATCTTAAAGTCTATCCCTGAATACTTGACACGCTACCTACACTATTATCTACATAATTGCTTTATCAAAATTGCTTTCCTGAACCTAAATACAATCGGGCAATTACAGACTACCAAAACATTACCTGTAACCAAAGATAGCATCGAAAATTGACGTAATAAGCTTTATCAGCGCCCTCTATATTACATGGATAACATACCCTATTTTTTGGTACGATTGAGTGACGAAAAGGGGAGATTACAAGTAGGTATACATTTATTTACCATTGGGGTGCTAGGGTAGTGTTGCACCTGCTTCATATATTCCTGCGGGGGGTCTTAAAAGGTGACCAAGGGAAAACTACCAGAAAGAATTGCCATGTAACACTGCAATCCCTAAGACGCCGGTCAAGCACGGGGATTATATAGTTGCCAGCCTAACACGAATGTCGCTGCCAACTGTTAAATAGTTTAACTTGAACAGGTTTTAGCAAAATATATACAGTTTGTAGTAGTTAATATTTTCCAAGGCATTTTACTGAAATGTTGAATAACATTGAAAAGTTATCTCTAAATTATGTTTTTTTTGTTATGATGACCTGATGTTAAGTGGACTCTGCCTATAACAGATGCATTTCGTCACAAGTCACGAATTGCACTGCGAACGTCACTTTCAAACATAGTTGCTAAGTCTCATTTGCCTGTAATTTCACTGGCTCTCAAGGACTGCTTCCGGAACATACCATTAGGTGCTTCGCGACAGATTTTCTACTTGAAGGTGGTCGCTATCCAGGCGGGCATTCGCAAAATGCCCTTTAAAATTACCCGTAAACTGAAATATCGTAATTATTAATGCATAGATTGAGGCGTTAATTTGCGGAAACACATATTAAGTAGTAACAAATATCTTTAATTATGTTTAACATAACATTTAATTACGATTTTATAAAAACACTTAATATGTATATCTAGTGAAAATTACGCCTAATTTTCCGGTTCAGCCGACGTACAATATAAATATAATGATTTTTTAAAATAACTTTTATTACTCGTATCTTAATTACAAGTATGTATGTGTTTAAAAATATGCCACTGAAATGGCAAAACTTTATTAAGACCGACAAGTTAATTCATATTTTTTATTCAAGTTACTATCAGAAATCAGAAATCAGATCTTTATTCACCATTATAACAATGATCGTTATATTAGGTAAGTCAATTTACATACATTTTATCACTTTGGTACTTACAAGTTCATCATTATATAAAAAATAACATATAGGTTTCAATCATCATTCAATATTGAGATATGCCATTACATAATGATTGAATAATTACTAGATTTGTGTTAACAAGCTTTCTTTCGTTTTTCACCAAAACTGCCTCTCTTTCACTCCTACGCAGTTACATAGAGATAGGATTTCCGTATGTGTCAGCAAATCAACCCTAATTTACGAAGCATGGAAGCACTCAGTTATGGAAAATGCTACTCGCGACAGTGCAAAGAACGGCTGCGTAGCGCTACGTACGTAGCCCTACGAGAATTGTTTTGTAGCGGTTAACCTCCGCTACGAGACAAGTCAATATGACACTGCCTTAGAATAAGACTTGGTAAGGCTTAATATCGTCCAAGAACATTGCATAGATTAGTGGGTTATACTGTATTGCGCGGTATATGCCATTTTATTTATAAAATATATCATCTATCATATATTAGGTCTCATTTTTATTATAACACTAATATTGTAAGGGCAAAAGATTGTGAGTGAGGAAATGAGGATGTGCATGATGTTGAGACGACTGAACTGATTTGGATTTAACACATGTTAAAATAATTTGGATGTTTAAATACTGGATCATCACATATAATAATTTTTATAATCACTTTTCATAACTGTCTACCGACTTGGGGATGAAACCGCGGGGCGCTGCTAGTTTACAGTAATTAACAATGCAAAATAAAATGTGCCCAAAAGCGTCAGTCGACAGTTGAAAAAGTGTAAACAAGATTTCTAATAATGATAACAAGCACTATCGCGTGCTGAGCGAAAATCGCATTTACAAATTATTGAAGCACAATTATTATTTTTTTCTTCCGGATGGCAATCAAACCGGCGTCCTACAATTTCACGCCGGATGTTTATTCTGTTAGAGTTCCGTCCGGAACAAAATAGATAATGCTCCAAAAATGTGTATATAAAATAATGTTTAATTGAGCAAGCTAACATCCACTCATAAGCGAGTCCTGCTAAAGGGGACTGGTTTGTTCCTCATAAAAATGTATTATAACTATCTTAAAAATATTTATTTATCAACTTGTTACAAATGTAAAAATGAATTTAAAATATAAAATTATAATGAAGGATATCATTTTGTAAATTATGTTGTAATTCATAGACGGAGGATATAGATCGTGGTCACGGGGTGACCAATCACTACACATTGAAACGTCGAGATTAGAAACGGTACTAATTTTTTTTCGTAACTATACCTAATTAAAAGATCTATGCGGAGTAATCGCGTAAAAAAAATGTTTTTTCTTGAGTTCTCGTAATCAAAGTATGATACATATTTAACTTTTGATATGGTAGGTACACCGAAAGAATATTCGAGAACGCCTAAAGTCAGCAATCTTCAACACAAAATCCCAGAAATGCTTCCCACGCCGCAATCAATTTACCCCGCAAAAGTTTACATAACCTTTCAAAAAGATCCATCTCAGATTACACTAAACATGACTTGAAAGCTTTCCAGAACTCTCAAAAACGCAATTAATTATTACTATTTCTTGAAAGCTGAACTAGGAACTCGATATAATGGATAAAAACTTGTCAAAACCTATAATTTGCTATCAATCTGTGATGGAATGGGCAGTCCTTAACCTTTTTTCGCAGACAGCCTTGGGAGGCGCCGGGATGTCTAGGCTAGGGACGGGGAGGAGGAACTTACTACAGACATCTTGGTTGAGGAGTGGGGGGTATAGAACGGTTGACGGGCACAGCTGAGAGTTACACACACTAAGAACTGTGTTTTAGAAGTTTTTAGGCACGATAGACATGCTTTCGAAAATTCCTACTTGTAAAATATTTTTGAAGTTAAAGTTTAGATAAGTAGGTAAGTAACGGACTATTATTGTTACTGTTTATTAAAATACAGCTATTTCTGTTAAGAAAAACCTGCCGAGTACTAAAAATGTTATGCGTTGGAAACCGGGTAGATTAATTGTATAGGTTACTGATTTAAAGATAGTTGCATTGTATACCAAATTACTAAGGGCCTGTTTCAGAATGTTCGAGTTAGTTCCGGTAGTATACTACCAAGAACATATAATATGTATGAAACAAAACACTATCTTTGTATTTTTTTCACAGTCATCGATTTAGCCTATCCATCGGTTAAAGCTTGAACTGCGCTGCATGTTAACTGTCATTTTTATCATTCAGTTATTTTATGTGTTGGTTAGCAAAAATTTATTAGGACATTATGAAACGGACCCTTAATGTAATGTACTATTGCTTTCGAACACTCAATGCTAGTTATGGTGGAGCGAGTCTCAAAAAAATGACGTTTTTTTGTAATTTGAAAGGTTTTGGCTTTGATCTCCGGCTCGCACAAGATATTGGAAATTTTCCGTCAAAAATATTTAGTATCTGACAGCGGACTAGACTTTGGACTGGAAACAGTTATTCCATGGGTCTAAAACATGTTTGGTAAAATATGGATGCTTTTAGCCTCTGCCTACACCTTTAGGGAATACAGCCATATTTTTTGGCCATGTGGTCCATACACATTCCAAGAGGTTAAAGATATCACTAAAAAACTTCCTATTAAAACTTTAAAAGGTACTGAGTCTTAAAAGGAAAATATATTGTTTAATGAATTCACAAATATTTTAATGTCCAATAAACTACACATATGTTAAAAGTTAGCTTCTAATAATATTAGCAAGACTTTCCTAACTGGAAGTTATCATATTTTGCGTCTTACTGATATAAGCCACTGTAGCCCATGTTTGGGTGTATGTAGCTTAACGTCATAGCTCAGATCTGCTCATGCAGAACGGCCTTTTATTCAACGATGATTCGGAATTTCAAGTATGAAAAAGTATGGTAATCAGGAACCGTCTGCTCGGATTGAAAAGGGCAAGAGAGATCAAATATCTGAGAGAAATCTTTGGCGAACATCAAATCTTAGATCTGGTATGTTTTTTTACTTTAGCAGGAAATGTTTTTGGAGAATTATACGGATAAAGCTGATATATACTAACAAATGAGTTATATCAATAGTATTTCTTTAATTAAGCAAACTAAATCACTACCTAGTATAAAACAAAGTTGCTTCCGCTGTATGTACATATGTATGCGTATATCTTTTAAACTACGCAATATATTTTAATGCATTTTTTAAATAGATAGCATGATTCAAGAGAAAGATTTATATGTATAATACATGCATAATATATTAGAGAAACCTTGCTATTTTAGAGGTTTCTAATGTGATGTCAAGAGTAACACTTAGGAAAACATGTTTGTATTGTCTAATTACAAAAAACCTTAGAATTTTGTATATACTGACATGCTGTAGTATATTTAATATCAGTTAGTTAATATATAAATATCACATTTGGATCTATTTATGCACAAGTTAAGGCACTACCTATGCCTACTGCCAAGCATTTATGTTCGCTGTACTGTCTAACGAATGGAAGGGTGAAATTACAGGCACATGAGACTTAACAACTTTATGTATCATGATGACGGGTATAATGCGGCTCGCCTTGTGACGAACTGCATCTGTTATAGGCAATGTTAACAACACCTTGTGGGCCTCGTATTTGTCCCATTACTATAGTCTAAAAAAACTAAACTCAACGTTAAGTTCAAGTTACATCGATCATGATCACGAACTGACTGTTTTTATATGTACTCAAAACTGTGATTTTAATGCGCGTTGTTTATTTTGTATTACATATTGTTATTATGAGCGTGCGGCCTGTATATGTGTATCATATTGCAAAGATTCTGCATGCTTAGTCATAAAATCCTGACGAGCCCATGACGAGGGTAAGTTTTAATAAAATACATATAAAACCACACTTGCTTGGACGAGTATATCTCTAATTGCACCACTTCTAGTTCGTAAAACATACGCTATAAGCAACACACATGTTTTTTACTTTATAACCCCACTAAAGTTTTGACCTTATTTTGTTCGAAATTCATTGTTTGAATGCATGATTGAAAATAAATTTAAAGATCACCTTTATTGCATATTGAATTACATGTTTTTACTTACCGCACTGACAGATTTTTATTGCAAGTTTTATTTAAGATCACAGCTTTATTTACATTTTTTTTCATTAGCGTGTTACAAAACGTCTTATGAAACACGTGGGTAGGTTATTACACTCAACTCTATTGCTCTGGCTGAAACTCAGCATAGAATGTTATAGTACTAATCACACCAATAACGTTGAACCTATTTGGATGTAAATTGGATTGGAATATAGATAAAGTTTAGGCACTGGCTCAAAAATAAGATAATTTTCATCATCATCACTCTTAATAGATTTATGTTGTTAACCGGATGTTAAGCGGACTAACCTCTGCCAATAACATGCATGAATTGCACTGCGCCTGTCACCTAGAGAAATAGTTGTTAAGTCTCATGTGTCTGTCTGTAATTTCACTTGCTCCCTAGGCCTGCTGCCGGAACACACCGTTAGGTGCTTGGAGACAGATTTTCTGTTTGAGGGTGGTCGCTAGTTAGGCGGGCATTTGCAAAATGCCTCGAATAGGCCTCAAACTGGTTCCGTCACAATCATATACAAAAAAAAATATATAACATATACCAAATAAAGTAGCGTGCCCTAAAGCCACTAGCATACAATGCAACAACACATGTTATACAATGATGTATAATCTTAATATTTTTTTTGGAAGTCAATCGTTGAAAGTTAACTGCAACTGCATTATTATTATTTGTATAAAGGTAGGGTATGTTATTAACAAAATACTACTGAGAAAAAACACATACATTTATACATAATCGATGATCGAGTGACGTGAGCGTCGTACTGGTCACTTTGGAAAGTTTCGGATTTTTCGGAAAAATATATATTTTCAGAATATCGTCCAGTAGATGGGAATAAAGTCATTCCTATTACCTGGAACCCAAACATATTTTATGTCGAAACGTTGGTGCCTAGACATTCTGCTGCAACCTTTAGATGTTGGCTTTTATACCATTGACACTATCATTGTCATGCTGAAATAGTACATTATGCAACAAGCGCGCGAAACTGTTTATTACCATCGAGACTGGATTTAGAGGTTTCTGAAATCGAAGATCGAAGGCCTAAATCACGGTTATATAGATAACATTACCGTGCCTAAATGGAGTAGAAATTATAATAAACAACGCGCACGAGTTTCACATGACGTTTTTCAACACACTTGCAAGGAACGAATACCAGAATTTCTTGATATGTTTGATAGTAATAATAATCTGATTTAGAAGGTTTATAATTAAATCTTCTAAAGTTCTACTTCTGTAGGTTAAAAACTCTTTGGTTTGTTTTTATATGAAAAAATAACAAAACAAACTACAATCTCCTTGGTGAGAAGTGTGGAAACGTTTTTTTTTTATTTAAAATACTAGTGCGGTAAAGTAAACAAAAAGCACGAGTGCGTAACAGAATATTTTATGACACTAAAATCGGTGCATTTAAAGCCCCGTTACGAGCGAGTGTGTTGAAAAATATTTTGCTCTAGTAGCATACGTAGAGTAACTAGCATCGGAATTCAAGTTCAATTCCATACACTCCTGTTGCAAGAAGTAAATGGCGACTACAGCTAGAGTTCACGGAGCTCTTTCCGTATAAACATAATTTCGTTGTTTTTACCGGCCGTATGCCTTTATTCAACAAAATACTACGAACTATATACAACACTATAGTTACTACATCAAAAACACTTGGACAACCTATAAGTCATTTCAGACTCACAGGCAGTCCAAATGCTCCAGCCCACTACCAGTTGGCAGCATTGCCCCGTTGAATTGCAAAATTTTATTACATCACATTTTAAATTGAAATTCTCGTGAGTTTCACACATATTTAAATATTTTAAATAGAGCTGTGCCCGTCGGGAGCTCGCAGACGCAGCTGTGCACTCGCCCTGATGATGAGCATCTGATATGCTCGAAACCCGGGTCGACGTATTCGATCCCCAACGTGAGTGTTTTTTGCCGGTTTTTATTTAAAATATTTAAATCACATTTTAAATACCCAATTGTTATAACTCTGTGTAATGTATGCACTCACTGAGCCTAATATCTATGCTTTTAGTTTGCCAGTATTTTATATCCCTGAAACCAATGTGAAAATAAGAATACTTATCTTTTTTTTTATCCCTGAATGTGAAAATAAGAATACTCATACATTTATTTTTAATTAGTTTTGAAAAATACTTTATTTTAAGGAGAACTGGCTAACCAGAAGCATATAATATATAGGCAAAAAAAAACACTGACACAGACATAACGTTCGCCTCCAAAAAAAATAGTGAGTGTAATAATTAAGCAATAGGAGCATTTCTTAGGAAGATTGTGTAAGAAAGGTAACTTGTCTAAAACTATAGACAACATTTTCTACAATTAAGTATTTTTTTGTTTTATTTGTGTGACAAAAACAAATATTTGTGATTTTCGTGGGATTTTAATTTATTGTAGAGAATATATAATCGACCCACATGAGTGCGATAAGGGAGGGCAGATATACTTATATTAATAATGTCATTAAAATAATTCAACCGCAAATCAATAATTGTTTAAACGAAATAAAAGCAAATATTAAAATAAGTAAAAAAATATTTGAAGTAAATGTTAAATTATTATTATAGCAAAACACAAAAAAAAGATGTATAAATGAAATATACCTCTCGATAATCGTGTTATAACGATGTGACGTCACAAGCGACACGTAGCGAAACCGGAAGAAGACAGTAGAGTCCAGTCCCCCTAAGGATGCTTCGTGTATAAGTAGGACGCGTCGAAAATTCTTCCGGTTTGGCTGCGTGGCGTTTGTCACGTCACGTCGGTTTAACAGGAAAAATTGGTAGAATTGTCACTACATAAATTTATTTTTATTTTTAAGTGTTTATCTAAAATGTTAATATAATATTTGTTATTATTAAATATGGATTTCCATAAAGTAACACCCGAATCTATTCATTGCAAACGAAATAATTATTCATTTATAGTCACAAATAAAATATAAATTCATCTGCCATGCCCCATAAACTTATTTCCCAAGCCACGAAGCAGGTGGTTACCACAAAACCTATTTCACCATCCTTATGATCAATTTCCTTGCTAACTGCCGCAAAAATGGTCAAAAAATACGGATGCCACCATATTAGATATATTTTTTTCCAATGTCGGATTTACGAGCGAGTTTACGATCCAGAGTTTTACGATTTTTTTATTCGCCCGTTGGGAATAATGATAGTAGTTATCAGTCTGGGCGCATCATCGTGGTATCGATTACAGGGGCTCTGAGTGAACACAACTGAATTTCTATTAGTGCTAAATCACTGGTGATTAACTCTATTGCAGTGATTGGATGCCTTTTCTCTTCTATTTGTGCTCTGTGATCGAGACTGTGATAATATATTTTTATTGATATGATAAACCTCATATGTCAGTAAAGCTTTTTATACAAAAGAGATAACACGTCTAGCAATATCTCATTGGTTGGTAAGATATGATATGGTGAAAGATCGTAAGCAGGCTTAGCCTAGATGTTAATAGCTTACAAAGGCAGCCACAGAGAATGCACCGTTATGTTCTTGGCGACAGATTTCCAGATTGAGGGTGTAACTAGCCTGGCGATTTACAAAATTTATCTTTACCTAACGTGATATAGATCAAGACCAAAGCAAGAATCGAACCGCCGATTATTATCGCTGTGCCATTACTATTTTGATGTTGTCAAAGACGTCATCGCGATAAACTAAGGAAGGTAGCAAGCTATCATATAATCATATAAGGTCAGCTGTAGGAACCGTACGTGCTCGGCGACAGATATTTAATTGAAGAATATAGGTAGCCAGGCAAGAATTAAAATTATATCAATTTTAATTGCTGTTAGGCTAGCCTTTGACCTCACCTAGCCTCACCTGATGGTAAGTGATGCTTGATGATAATGTTTTGGCTATACTAAAATTAAAGCTCTCAAAAACTGCTGCTGGAACACACCGTTTGGTGCTTGGCAACACATTTTCTACTTGACCGTGCAAGCTAGTCAAGCGAGCATTTGTTAAATGCCCTAGCAACTTGCACTATTGACTGCCATCCTGGGATATCAGCTGGGACTAAAAGCGTAACGTGTCCTCTGAAGCATGTACAGTCTAAGTAAATACCACTGGCGGTCACTCATCCCAATAAAGACAGCAGCAGACGCTGCTTAATCTAGTTTAGGTCCCCTACGCAAGTTCTGCAACGATCGCTTCTAAAATCTTAAAAAATAAAATAAATGTCCGACACAAGAATCAAACCTAATACGTCAAGTTTCCAAAGCAGCGTTTGCAGTACTGCGCCATCAAGAAAGGCGTATTTTACAATAATCATTAACTTATTATTCTTATTAAAAAAAACTGAGGAAAAATGCCTTTGCTCGATGTTGGGGATCTCCCCTTGCTTATATTTTACGATTGATAACATAAGGTAATTATTTTTCTTTTATTAATGTTTTTATGTGCATCCGGGGACGATATGCTATAAACTTTATAGAGCATAGACTATAATTTAGTTGAAAGTATTTGTAATAGGTATTATAAGATGGACCCGTGGGGTGTCAGGCTGGAATAGTACCCCCATATCTTTCTGTGATAGCTTTGGGAAGACGAAGGGAAAAATTCCAGAAGGTGGGTGCCAGCGCCCTCTGAAAACTGCCACCTTATACTGCGATCACCGCAACACCATCTAAGCGTGGAGATTATGACTAACCCACCATAATGAGGGAGGCATTTGTGCAACGGTAGACGTTATGGCTGTTGCATAATAGACGTAATACTGCTGTATACATACTCTATATAAACAAAAATTGTATAGAGCCACTGCTAGAAGAACGAGCAAGAACTTGGGGCCATTCTTTTAAACGTATTTAAACAGTGGTTTACATATTTACTATACAGGGTTATTGGTAATATGCTAACAACCTCAATCATTTTGAGATGTTTTTTTTTATTTAGAAAAAACTTTTTTTAAATGTGTTTTTGACGGAATAAGTACGAGGACCACCTGATGTTAAAAGGCTCTTGTACCTATTAATATATTATATCATAATATGTTTTATTACTTTGCCTGTTGTAAATATTCAAAACTCTATTCAAAGGGAGCACGGCGCGGTCCAGTGTTCCGCGGCGGTCGGTCTTGGCTCGGAGTAGACTAAAACACAAAAAAAAATAAAAAAAAATATTTCAAAATGTTTGCATAAGTCAACCCTAAGAGGTTATTAGCATTTTACAAATAAACCTGAAAGTTATTACAATATTTGTTAAAATTACGTACATTAAATGTCCAACCTGACGCTTCCTTTACTGGACTATCCAGTGCAGTCACGAGTATATTAATAAATAAATCGACACCTAGAATGACTTAGATGCAAAGTTCCAAACTTCCACACAACTCGGTCCACATAGAAAACAAATGCAAACCTCAATATTCAACATAATTGTACCATTAGCTTTACATAACACTCGAGTTTTGAGGTTTTGTGGTAAGACATTTTCTAATTTTATTTTGGACTATGTTTTATATCTACTCCCTGCCCTTATTCTACGCTAGATTGGGTCAGCGTTATATGTATTCTTCTATTTTGCATTATGGCGGAATTAAACTCAGATTGTCGTAAACATAACTATAAAGAAATTATAACTCTATCTGCACACATTATAAGTTATAAAAAATAAAATTGAAGAATGTAAACTTCATCTTAATACAGCAATACTTTATTTTATCGTGCAATCGGGATAGAACAAGGTCGAGTTTCACCTGTGTTAAGCGGTAGCGTTCTATTACAATTGGTGAACTGCACTGCGCCCATCACCCTAAGCTATGAAGTTTTTAAGCCTCATGTGTTTGTAATTTCACCGGCACCCATACCCTTTACGGAAACAGTAATGGAAACAGAACATTATGTAGTCTTAGGTTTTCGCAATTATTACACACTAGCTTTCCGGGCGCGGCTCCGCCCGCGCGTATGTCTGTTATCGCGCAAAAACATTAACCTCTTTTTGCGCTGTTGGATAAAAACTATGCTATGTTTTTTCCCGGGGATTAAACTGTTTCCATACCAAATTTCATTCAAATCGGTCCAGTAGTTTTGGCGTGAAAGCGTAACAGACAGACAGACAGACAGAGTTACTTTCGCATTTATAATATTAGTACTGATAGTAATTGATACTGATACTGATAGGAACAGCTTTAACGGTTTAAATCGCGTCTATTTATCATTACTTTGTCCCGCAGTTTCAAACACATTGCAGTGATCGTGGTTACGGCTTACAAGCTTGATTGTGAATGTGGGCTGTCATACATTGAGCAAACAAAAAGGACAGTTGGTATGCGGGTAAAACAACACATTGTTTTCATGAGATTCAGATGCTCGGCCAAGTCTGCGGTTTGTGAACGTGCCGAAGACAAACCCAACCACTACGTTCGACAAGCCACAAATCCTCGCCAGAGAGACACGGTTTATGCCAAGAATGTACGCGAGGATACTGAAATCAAAAAGTACCCAAATATCAATATTCAATAGCCAATGGTTGGCAAGTACGACCTGCTTGGGATCCTGTGATCAAATTAATTAAATCCCATGGCCGTCACAAATCTGCAAGACCTCTGGACACTGTGAGTGTACTGTACTGCTTAAAAAGAGAACGTAATGATAAAAATAAAATTTCTGACGGTAGTACTAAATAACTTCTAAATAACTCAAGTGACAAATAAAATTAGTTAGTCACCTCGTGACCACGCAAAAAATAATAAGAAATATATGCGATTTAAACTGTTTAAAGATGTTTAATTACTATGTGACCATTATGCGACGTGGTAGAAATAGGTACCTATAGTGGCAATATAAGTTTCCCAGACGAACTAGCGCAAAGAGTTCTACAGCTGCTTGATTGCTTCCAGACAACCTTTGGCTTAACGATTTTTATTTCATATCATATGACTGTGATATAAGACAGAATAGATAAAAGATTTAGGTCAAAAATACAAACGTACTATTAAATATATTAATGGCAAATTTATATACTGTAGAAGTTGGAGCAAGGAGTAATCCCTATATAACCTACTAAAAGACTTTGGCCTGTCAAGAACAACCGTAACTCCCATCCTAGAACGTGTATCCAAGGCGGCATTAGTAGGATCTTAGCAAATTTTTTAAAATCTTGAAAATGCTTGCCTGGCTCGCTACCACCCTCAAGTAGAAAATATGTCTTAAAGCACCTAACGGAGTGTTCCGGCAAATGTCCTTGAGAACCAGTAATTCTAGGTTAAGCCTATTAACACCTTCGATCACATCATCACTTTCCAGCAGGTGAGATTATGGTCAAAAAACCTATCAACAATAAAAAAAAACTTCGCCTGTGTTTGAAAAGGAAAATAAAATGTGTAGAGAATGTTGTTTATTTCCTTACAGGCGGCAGGGTAGGGAAAGCCACATCACTTGACGACTAGATAACCGATGCGGAAGGAAGATTCTCGAAGTCATCACGAACAAGTAGACGTAAATTAGATCACCCCAATAGGAGGGCCACGATAGTGTGATAATTATGGGAAACCGATGTTTTAAATAGCTACAGCCTTGAGCTGATAACAGAAGTATACGTCCAACAGTGGACGAGTTTTGGCTGATAATACCAGAGTAACATAACTTTTCATATAATAGAAACCAATAAATATAGATCTATAATTACTATTAATATATAATTTATTACTTTCTGTTAACTAAAAAGTGAACACAAAAAGCTTATAAGGAAGTATCAAGCAGACTGCTTCTGTCGATTTTAAGGTCGAAAAATGAACTTTGGATTGAATTATTGAATTTGAAATTTGTAATATTTTTTTATGCCTGATAGGTTAGCATTTGACTGATGTAAGTGATGGTAAGTGATGATGTGGTCGAAGGTGGTGTTCAGTCTAACCTAGAATATTTAAAAAGCATTGCTGTCCAAGGGGCCAGCGGCCAACGTGCTGGGCACTCTGCCAACTGGTAGAGGGCTGGAGAATTTTGGACTACCTGTAGGTCTGAAACGGTCTTTGGGTTGCTTAATGGCTTTCAGTGTAGTTGTTGTAGGGTTGTATATATTTCGTTGTGTGTTTTAATAAAGGCATAACGTAGGTACAAAACAACTATATAACTATAACGAAGTAACTAATTTTTATATGATGCAGTTACTAGCGGTTATCTATAGATTATATAAGACAATTTGTTATAGAGAAAGTGAAGTCATAGCGTTTTTCTTAAAAAAGTAATATGTTCGTCGAATTATAAATAGTTTTAAAATTTGGTGAAATCTTAGTGCCTAACATCTATACTTCTAAAATAGGAATTCCTATGCTAAACGAATGTTCCATATAATGTTATGGGAAACTAGAATACCAGAAGTACCTATTGATATTAGGTTCAAGGACATGCATGCAAATTTCACCGAGTTGAAACATTTGGTATTTAAAACATGATGAAGTTTCATCATGTTGCACGACTGCATGCAAAGTACTACGAATACAGGTCATATTCTTTAAGGGGCGAATATATCCCCAAAATCCTCACAAATAATTATGGGATACGAGTTACATATTTGTATATATCATAACACGGCGAAATATTTATTTACATTACTCTGTTACGCAAAATGTATCCACAGTTCGCAAAAATACGTCCCTATAGTATATTTGTATCAGAATAACTGGGGAAATGATATTACTACTATGCTATATGGGTTATACAAGGAATACAATACATTTACGAACAATGTTCTGTTTTGAAATAACTCTTATTTCGTTAACGGTAAGGTCTACATATAAATACCTGAAAGCCTACTCCTGAAGTTTTGTATTTATTGAGCTTTATCAGAACGTCATGTTTTATATACAAACGTAATAGAATGGCTGCAGAACAAAAACTATGAAGGTATAGAAATCCTTCTTGTTAAGGTATGTCGCACTAAACCATCGACTTAAATATAAAAAAGAAGATAGGGTACGCTCTAATGTCACGACAGCATAATGTGGCGAAAATTTAACACAAACATATATTGCACACCCCTATACTTACATTGTATATGATTCGTTTTTAGGATTCCGTACCCAAAGGGTAAAAACGGGACCCTATTACTGAGACTTCGCTATCCGTCCGTCCGTCTGTCGTCAGGCTGTATCTGGCTGGTGATAGCTAAACAGTTGAAATTTTCACAGATGATGTATTTCTGTTGCCACTATAACAACAAATACAAAAAATTTAGACATAAAATCGGCCAAGTGCCAGTCAGACTCCCGCACGTTAAAACAAAAGAAGGTTAAAATATGAAGACTAATGTTGTATAGCTAATGGTACGGAACCCTTCGTGCGTGAGTCCGACTCGCACTTGACCGATTTTTATGTCTGACAAAGGCAGGAAGACAAACATGCATTAGACGCTACGCACACTATTGAGACTCAATCAGGAGACGTCGCCTGATTTGACTTTGCCGTGTTCAAGGTATGGGTGCCGCTTCTCCCGTTCTTTATAAGCTCAATGCACTACACTCAAATATGATAATTCATATACTCATGAGCGAACGCACAAACACATTAAACCCCCCCAAACGCACACATTCTTATATGCATCTTAAATATTACCTTAGGTATTATTCTGTAAATAAGTTTTGTTATTTTATATAATAAATAAGTTATTAAATAAAAAAGTAAATAATAAAGTAATTACTTATTTAGTAAATAAAATAACTAAATTTATTTTATATTGTAAAATTTTCATTCTGTTTTTAAATAAGTAAAGGTGTTTAATTCTTTGTGGAAGATACTGTCTTGCTCCAACACGCTATATATTGTTTCAACCAAAGCAGCAGGCAGGGCTACAACTTCAGTAGGTAAGCTACATATTAAACATTAAATAAAGATTTAGTATTTGTATTCGTATATTTTTAGGGTTGCCAAAAGAAAAACGGAACTATATTACAAAGCGTGTAGTATACATCTTTCCGTCCTATATAGGGTTGTCTTTTGAACCGTTATAAGAACCTAGCCAGAAAAAATCACAAAATATACATTAAGCCGTAGGAATGTCTTATAGACAAAACAAAAGGGATCTTTTTTTTCCATATAATAATCGCGTTGCCAGACACCTACCTAATTCAAACCTTCATGGAGCTCTGTTTGGGACTACTATACAATGCTCATATTTTACAAATTATTGTAGCACAAAATTTTATGCCCCGGGCGGGCATCGAACCCGCGTCCTCCGTATTCACGCCGGATACCTAAACCACTCGGCCACCTGGGCACGTTATTTCTAGCTGAAATTTCGTGCTTCACTTGTATTACTTTAACCACTGAGGGAATTATGCTAACATGTTATTTTTTTCTTAAAATATGAAAGAGCCCTTTCATTCTTATGCTTGGAACTATAATCCCGTGGTAGACAATGATGAAAAGTGGTGTTAATAATTAAAATTTGTGTCCATATGTGTTTATCCTAGACCGAGGCTTGAAATGTGAAGGAGTAACAAACGTACACACTCTCAAACTTTCGCAATAATAATATTAGTATGATTATAAAAATTCTGAACGCAACCCTAATAAAATCATACATTAATGTGACACGTACAAATTATACGGAACTTCACGGTACCATGTCTTTCACCTATATAGGGGTATCATTGACCTTAATGAACCGACGCTCCTCTGTCTGACCTACATTTTAAACTTTCTACTAGAGATGGTTACATGTACTGGTTTAGACGGATAGCTTTATCTGAATAATTTTAATTTTTTGCTCTGACCAGGTCTTCGGTACCCTTAAAAGACGAAAGATAAAGTAATTCGAAGCTCAAATCAGACCGAAATGGCATTGGCTGAATAAGAGGTACAAGGCGATCATAATCGTGATAGAGGTTACAGTACAGAGATTTTTTGCCCTTATAACTCTTTGGACTTATTATGAGACAGCTGAATTCAGAACACCTGGAAATGCAAAATATGGAACTATTCATATTAAAAAGTACTAAGCGAGCATAACTGTGTAAAAGGTACATCATGGAGATCGTTTTTGCTTATTTATTTTTTGACTTATTGTGTTTACCTTCGTATATTATTTTGACAAACAAAAAATTTGTTTTTCCCGCAGGATGCTTTGTATTTTAACTGAGACGGCTGTAGAAGTGCAGGTTCTATGTTTAAACGAAAACACTCAAGTTTATCGTGTATACGTATTTTAGTCCCATATTGTAGGAGGCAAGCATTTCGTCATCTACAGGGCACATTTCTAGACTCCAGACCGATATTGATAATTAATGTGCTAGAATAATCCAAGAAATGTCTGAACAGGCAATTAAACTCAGAATCTTGAGACAACAAACTGACAATTTCACCTCTAAACCAACGCAACGAGGCAGTTAATCATCATCAAGTTAAAAAGAACGATTTATGATACCATAATGTTTTTGTTATTTAGCGCATTTTTTCTCCGGTAGCCGGACATAAATGTTATCTCTATTCAAACATGTAGGTTTGAGACTTTGAGACGAAACACAGGTACTTCACAACTTATCCGCGAAAGTAGTACACGGAAAAAAATGGGTCCTGACAAAGTGTCAATCCAAGAATAATATTATTCTCGGGAGTATTGTTTAATCTCAAGTAAATATTTACTTAAAATAAAAATAATATCTTGAGTGAAGTTACGTCGTTTTCTCCAAGATAAATAATATTATTCTCACTTTATATTTTTACATCAAGATTATAACTATTCGTCAGAGATGTTTTTGCTCTTGACTATAGAAAATATTATATTTTGAATGAAATATTTTATGAATTCTCATTCTGAATATGTATGGAGTTAGCATAAGAATTCTGAAATTTTATCCAAGAATAATAAAAGTTTTATTGGATTAAGAAAATATTTCCATTCCTTCAACAACAATGGTCTTAATACAAGAAATTTCTTTTATTCATTTAAAATAATTATGAGAAGTAAATAACAAGGATAAACATATATCCGAGCAAGAAAATAATTATCCTCTTAAAAATCTTTGTTTTCTATATCTGAGCCATATATTCTTTATTGAACTGTGAATTGGTATTGTCATGCTGAGATACATTGGATTTACAACAAAACAATATACTTGGTATAACCAAGACAAATATCTCAACTTCAGAAGTGACCTATATTAGATAGAGAATGTTAAAGTTGTCAAAGCAAAAGTAATTGATTGTTGATTGTGGAATGTATTTATCTTAAGTGAAGAAATCAAATTCTTGATCTTTGTTTCATTGTTCTTGATACTTATTTGATATTGTATTCTTCGGTTAAGAATCTTAGATTAACATGAAAACAATATAATTTATTGAACCAAGAAAACACATGTCCATTATAGACATAAACTTATTTAATCTGAAGAATTTTAAAGTTTTCAAGCCAATAGTGATAGATTGTTAATTATTATAGTAATTCATCTTCAGTAAAGAAAAACAAATCTTGATCTTAAATTTGAATTCTTGATTGATATTTGATACGGTATTATTAGGTAAAGAGACATTATTTTTCAAACAAAACAATCTTATTTTATAACTAAAAAACTAAATTTTGATTGCAGATGGTGGCTTCTATTAAATGAAGAATTTTTAAGTTTTCGAGGCAATAATGATATATTGTTAATTGTTGAAGTTATTCATCTTCACTTCAGAAAAGGAATACTTAACTTAAATGTACCTATGTTCTTGATTGATTTTTGATACGATATTATTAGGTTAAGAGATATTGGATTAACAGCCAAACTATATACCACTTTGCACCGATAAAGTACATCTCTACTGCAGAGAGTGACTTATCTTATGTGAAGAATATTAAAGTTTTCAAAGCAAAGTGTTAGATTGTAAAATTAGTTATAACGTATCTTTAATAAAGAAAACCAATCTTGGCCGAAATTTTTTGTTTTTGATCTAAGAATATTTACTTGATGCAATATTCTTTGGTTAAGAAACAGTAAATCTGCTGCAGTTCTTGAAGACAACCAGCTGAGCCCGACAATTTAACCTGGGTAATTTACAAGTCACTAGCTAATATATATAGATCCAACTAGTGGGCAGCAGCTTTCTGAAGAATTGCCATCTTACACTGCGGTCTCCAAGAGGTCTGTCAAGCATGTGTTACAGCTCTTATAAGGGGAGGCATTCCTTTAAAATTCCAAGCATTCCTTTTTTGGAAAGAGTTCAGCGTAAGTTTGCCAGGTCCCTCTATAAGAAGATATACGGTTACTACCCCTTCTTTTTCCCATCCTTGTTTGTATCTGGTATGGTAGGGCTTGTTACTCTAGAGCGCAGGCGCAAGCTTCTACTGATTATGCATTACTGTATGCTGTTGCGCAATTCAGTAGATAATCCCTCAGCACTATCTCGAGTAAGCTATTATGTTCCACAAAACTACACTAGCGTATGTGAGCGTCGTCGGCACCGTCTGTTGGCATTTTCTAGCAAGTTACGCACCCGATATGCCAATAATGCACCCACGGCAAGGGCAGTAAATCTTATAAACTGTTTCCTCCTAACTGTCCAAAATGTCGACATCCATGTCGATCCCTTTAGAACTATTTATAAGAATATTATGTTTTGTCTAAAATTGTAAACGTTTTGGCTCCTTAGCTGTAAGTTTACTTTTTGTAATATATAAATAAATAAATAACGAGTGGATGTTATGGCTGTTGATGATAATGATGACTTTTATAAAGTAGTTAGATTTTTTAAATTTATTCATCCTTTCTGCTACCAATTGTATTGTAAAGTCCACATTCCATTTTGATACGATGAACCTATATATACTGTGAACTCACTATCGTAGTTTCAGAACAAAACTGACTCGACATTTAATATTGAAAAATATGAAATACCCAACTCGTTAAAGTCGGGAACATGCTAATTGAAACACTCTGACGGATATCTACTTGTGGAAGTCAATTAAAGTGTGAGTTAATTGACTTCCACAAGTAGATATAGGGTACGTATTTAATATTTTTCAGTCTTAGAAGTCAAACAAATAATTATATTATATCTACAAACTTGTAGATGATATCCATCATGTTGTATCAGCCGAATTGTGCACTGCTGAACAGAGTCATTAAAGGGATGTTTGCAATAATCGCCACGCTTGGCAGGCGGCTTGGGGATCGAAATCATACCTACGTTAGATACGTATGTACATATTTAAACATAATTATGGTTATAACAAGAAAATCGAATTCTAGGTTAGCCTGAACAATAGCTTCGATTACATCATCACTCGCCATCAGGTGATATATAGTTCATAGTAGTCAAAGCTAGCCTATCAGGCATAAAAAAAAAAAGTTTTCATCACTAGCTTTTGAATCAAAACCATGAATTTTTAAGTAAAAAGACAAATTTCCAGTCAAGAATAACGGTTTCTTCATTCAAAATGTGTGTTTTCAGATCAAGTAGTCAGTTTTTAGTTTGAGAAGGGGTTTCTCTATTTCCGATTTTATTCAGTGTTGCAATTTTTTAGTTTTGTCTAGTTCTCCCTTGTTGTGGGAAAACTACGGAACGTAAAAATACTATTAATTATAATCAATTATGCATGCCGAATAAACATCATGAAATTCATATTATGAATAGGATATTTAAATTATCATTTCAAAAGTATAAGCTTACTCGGCTAATTCGGACTGGTAGACTAATAATAATATCCTCGTAGTATAACGGCAAAATGGTAGGGTTTGAACCCCGCTAGTGCCCAAATATATTGGTGCTAGTGTTTTAAAACTGTCCGATTATCACCTTTAAGCACATGAATACGGTTATTTATTCATGTGCTTTTAGGTGCTCGGCTTCACATTTCCTAATTCAAAGTGGTTGAAAGCTAGCTAGGTGAGCATTAGATCAAAGTCAGGTCAAAGTCAAAATCATTCATTCAATTTAGACATCTACGACGCTCTTGTGAAAGTCAATTAGAAATTTTAATATTCATATATTGTACTCTGTAGGTACTGCCACGTTCAGCAAAAAAAAAATACAGAGCCACTGCGAGAAGAATGGACAAGAAACTCGGGACCATTGATTTAAATATCTTTTTACGTAGGTACCTACTATATAATAAAATTATTATAATATTTCTTTAAAATACGTAGGTGACAAAATTGGCCAAGTATTTTGGTTGTTTAAGTAATCATAAACTGTGTAGTAGGATTTCTTAATCAAAATGTTGTTTCACGTGCAACTTGAATGTTCCTTCTGTGAGCGTTGTAATATGTTCGGAAATTTTATTATTTAACTGCACACAATTGTGTGTTAATCGTGATTGATATTGTTTAATTTAAGTTTTCTCAATTTTTTACAATTTACTCAATATTTTCAAATATATACAGACTCTGTAATAATACAACAATAGGTAATCATCTATACTGGCAGTATTTAACACTGATCGTCAACCTACATGAAAAGTTATTCGAATGTAAAATAATATTTATATGTACTTATGTTAAATAATAATGATAATATGATTAAGTTTCGGGACTTTATATGGATGATGTTGGCTACACACAACACACTCCGCAGTGCGCTGCGAGCGAAAGGCGCACGCGTCGTTTAAAAGCATTTTCGTAAATTTTGTTTAATATAGTGTTATAAAGTGAATATTTTTCAAGTTATGCTTGAGATAGCAACCTAATTTGTGCTCAGTTAGGTAAGTTTGTTCCTTACTTTATAAATAACTGTACCTAGATAGAAAAAAAATATCCATCATAGGGGCTGCTAGATTTTCTTTGCCTGGAACGTGCTGTTTAGATACATTAACTACAGCCAAGTTAACGGACGGTAAGCAGGTAATACATAATTGTATTTCATACCTACTGATATAATGACAACTCTTTATGATTAAGTTCAACATCAGCCTTGTTGGTAAATAATACTTAAATATTATATTATAAATGCGAATGTATGTTTGTATTTGTATGTGTGTCTATTCCTCGTTAATTATTCAGAATGGATTTCGATGTATATATATCTACCTATTCTCTCTATAATGTTTTACATAGGTATACATAGATTTTCTTGTTAAATAAACCGGCATTCAAGAATATACAATGTGTTTTTTTTACATTTCAGATCAAAAATTTACCAATGAAACATAAGTGTTATGCTGCTCAACTCAATACCCCCAAGAGGAAGGCTACCACGTTTTGGAGCAAATTCAGAACTTTGTTACTGATTTTCAGGTAATTAAATCAATTGTAACTATGTATGAAAACACATATCTATTACACATATAATATATTTTTATTATTATGTTAGGAAGTCTCAATCAAATATTCATTCTATTCTATACTAAAATATAATATATATGTCAGTATTTTCTACACAAAACTTTTAAAAGTGTGTCGAATCATATTTCATGATTATGTACAGTATATAATAAAATGCACTGTCTGATTAACCGCTAACTTGCAGTTTAGATGATGTAAGTGATAATAATCTAACGGAACGGGGTCTTCTGGAAGCTGATTTTGAAGACAGTTCTAATTTTAGGTTTAACCTGTTTGCCATCTTTGACCACTCAACATTATGTGAGATTATGGTCAAAAGATACCTATCGTCTATAAAAGCTTTATGTATTTTGCAATATTTTCATTTATTCTCTTTTTTTTAGAATCCTGGAGATGTCCAAAATAAAAGGGAGGAGGTGAAGAAAAATGCTCGACTCAACAAGCAGTGTTCATCCATACCTCATAAGTCATAACATATAATGTGGTGCTGATAATAATAAGAAAAAATATTATCTGGTGGTAGATTAGGTCAGATTGAATTTTAAGTCACCTACATTTCACGCATTTCTACCAGAGTACCAGAGCTACATAATAGGCATTTTGTATCATTTGTATTAAAGGTTTTCTATGTAATGAGGACGCTGGTGAGTGAATTCCGAAATTATATCTATATATAATCTGTTACATTTATGACATGTGGATTATGGTAAATGGTTCTGTGATAGTAAGATATTCTTGAAATCTAGCTTAGAGTTTATAATTAGTTTCATTGATTTTATGTTTGAGTGTTTATCTGTAAGTGTAATTCCTAAAAAAAACGAATAACGCCAAACCATGTAGTTAAAATAGTGTAAGCAATTACAAAATGTGAATAATTTTGAAGTATAATTTTTTAGTACATATCTTGAAATTATTAATAACCACTCCGAGTCGTTAAAATACTTATATATTAAATAAAATTATGTATAGTCATTATGATAATTATTATATAATACAATTGTATGCTTCTTAATTTATTTTATAAATAAATAATTATCAACAGAAAATATTTATTGTATTTTATTTATTTTTACGATAATAGATGTTTTTAGTCTATCACTTTTAGAACTACTTTTAACTATTATCCTACTTTACTTGCAGATTTGAAAGGCGGAGATCAGATTGGTAGATCTGTACAGTGTACCAGGCTCTGTATTCTGTAAGTGAGTTTTTGTTCTTGTTTACTAACTGGACGTTTTATATGAATATCTTATTGTATTAATGGAAAATATCAATTATCAAAATATCATTATATTATGTTAAACCAAGAACTGAAACTTCTTATAGTAAAATGCATGGTGCTTTTTTACTATAGGAAGTCTCAGTTCTTTGATTTCGAACCAATATAATTGATATTTTTTAAAAAATACTATCTGATCTTCATATGAAACACTTTTATGAGTTGAACCAAGAACTAAGACTCCTTCCAGTAAAAAGCACTATTATTGAACCAAGACAATAGATATTTTTCTTAATATATTATCTGATCTCCGTATGAAACATTTAGAGATTTGAACCAAGAACTAAGACTCCTTCTACAAAAATAACCTATTATTGAACCAAGATAATGGATATTCTTTACAACATATTATGTGATTTCCGTGTGAAACATGGAATGACTTGAACCAAGTAATTAAACTTCCTACAATAAAACGCGCCATTATTTTACTAAGATAATTAAGATCTATATGTAAAATATGTAATTATTTTGAACAAGAACTGAGGTTTCTTACAGTGAAATTCCATTGTCGAGTCAAGAAATCTGATATTCTATCCTGTAGAAAATTCTGTCTTCGTGCAACATACATATTCTTTTGAACGAATCAATACAACTTCTTCGGGTAAAACATCCATTAGAATACTAAGATCTAAAATTACTTACATTAAATATACTTAATATTGAAATGAGAACTGAAAATTGTTCATTGAACTTTGGTTTCTTAACATAAATAAGTCACAGTATTCATATAAGAAGATTTTTAGTTCTACCTAAAATAAATTTTCTTGTACGTAGAAAACTCTGTTGTTGGTCTAATAATAATATTTATTCAGAAGTATATATTTTACTTGAAGTAAGAATAATATCTTAACTGAACTATTTATGTACTTGACAGTAGAATATTTTTTTTTCTTGTTAGAATCTAATGAATGAGTGAACGAATGAGTTCATTTATTCAAGTAAGGATTGTTTTAAATTTGAGAATTCTGATTCTCTAAATTAGAACAATGATGTACTTAGAGAGAGACATGGCTACTTTCTCTTAATAAGAACATAATAATCTTAGTAAGAGTAAATAAATACTTACATGAAAAATGATTATCAAGACAAATATTTACTAATCTCAAGAATATATTGTTTTCCCCATATATGAAACACGGAATGTCTTGACCAATAGATATATTCTTGATTTGAAACAATTTTTTTTTTCCGTGTAGACTGTGATGTCTGTGGAAAGTCAAAGATCGCTGGATGCGTACTTAAGTTCACTTTTATATGTTTCACCTACATGCAGTGCTGCGGGGAAGAAAGAGGTAGTACTGCAACGAAATGGATGCTGGCTGAGTCTTGGGGACTAACGGATGCCCTAGTTTTTCTTAGGTTCTGGTTACATCTATGGTAACCGATGAAGTAGGTTCTATCCTAGGACCGCTAGAAGTATTTTGTAAGACAGTTTAAGGCCCCAAAGTTTGACATTCCATTAGTAACAGGAGTAACGCTTACCATCAGATGGATGACTTGACCGTCTCATCATACCATGACATAAAAAAAGTTAATTGTATTCAAGCTTTTTCCTACATTATGAATGTTTCAATATATTTGGCAGCTATTTCGTATCTGTACAGTCCACAACATCATAATTGCAACTACGTTAAATACCATTCTTACAGGTACAGCGAAAACAATTATACATTAATTAAAAATTAAAAACCGGACTGCAATTTTTTTTAAGCTTTTTGTTACATTGAAATTTTTTTGTTACATTGAAAAAAAATTTTGCTTACAATATAGCGTCTAAAATCCGTCAATTGGTGGAAAAAAGAAACTCACAAACATACATAAACATACATACATGAACCCTGAAAACATAACACTCCTTTGGGCAGTCGTGTAAAATGCCAGAGCACATCATTTTTATCCCCTCATCTGCATGATCTGCCTTTTAAGTAATATCTTGTGATTTTACTCAATAATTTTTAAAGTGTAGGTACTAGGGTATTTGTAAAATGCTTACCTATTTATTATATATGTAACGCTTCCACCCTCAAGTATATGATCTATAAGAAACAGTGTTTCAAGTGGCAAAAATTTGGATCCTTGAGGGCTGGTAACTCTAGATAAGTTTTTTAATGCAAAGTCCAACAGTAACCAAACGGGCCCGACTAATGTTATACGGTTGAAGTAAAAAGGAAGTATACCTAATAATAAACGAGCTTTGCAACAAATTAATATGACTTATCCCGTTTTGTAATACATCATATTCAGGTTCACTAGCCATCCTCAACATGATAATGGTACAAAACAAGTTCAAAAACAAAAGCGCGCACACAAACAATCAAACTAAGAACGAAACACAATCACAACACGACCACAATGCAGGAAACTGACTTGATCAGCTGTTTCACATCCGCCATCTTGTTAAATAAATTGCTATTCAATGTTTAGACATGGGTGGAACAATAGTTAACTTTAACAGTTACTTTATGCCAACAATAGTGACTGATTAAAGTTATTTAACTTTTATAAGTAAAGTCTGGAACGAACGTGCCCCCCGACGCGCAGAACAACAACTCAGTTGTACAAACCACTAGCGGTCTCCACTCGGTCAGTGACCTCAAAGAATTTGCCTAACCTCGTTGATCGGTTAGGATAGACTATCTTATCATTTTTAAATGCATAATAGCTATGAAATTATTAAATATCTATCAAATACTGCCTCAAATATTTTGCACCTGAGGCGGTGCAGATGGCTTATAGAAGCGTCTCTTCTTTGCGGACTATTGTATCCACTGAGCTACCAAATCTTTCGTTACGTTCATTTTTCTATGGTAATTCTCTTAACAGGCGTTTAAACTGTGTTACAATAATAGTATCCAATCTGACGATAAGGACAGGATAAAAAAGAAACCGCTGAAAATAACTTTATTTCTTTTTAATGTTCAGATAAATCAGATAGCACTCTGAAAGCCAGCATAATGCCAAATCGGTCACACATTGTCTTTTTGGGTAAAAATAAACCGTCGGGTTACTATATGCAGTAAGCGAATGCTATGGAGACAGTGTTGCACATTACACGAAGTTTTTATTCTTTGAACTATTAAACTCTTCTTTCTACCCTCATACGAGGGACAATATGTATTTTGGTAACACAAAATCATGTACTGAACTTTATAGGTCTATACCCATAAAATAGTAAACGAATAAAATAAAATAAAAATCCAGCCAAGTGCGAGTGGGACTCGCGCACGAAGGGTTCTGTACTTACTAATGAGCAAAACCCTCTTTTATTGTATGGGAGCACCCTTAATTATTTATTTTATTTAAATTAATTATATTTAAAGAGAACATAAAACTAAATATTTTGTGAATAGTTAAAGCGTCTCACCGTTATTAGTATCGAGCAAGAAACGGTCATTAAATCAAGTTTGCTGTATGGGAGCCCCCTTAAATATTTATTTTATTTTATTTTTAGTATTTTTTGTTATAGCGGCAATAGAAATACATCATCTATGAAAATTTCAACTGTCTAGCTATTACCGTTCTTGAGATACAGCCTGGTGACAGACGGACGGACGGACGGAAGGACGGACAGTGAAGTCTCAGTAATAGGGTCCCGTTTTTACCCTTTGGGTACGGAACACTAAAAAGAAGATAAGGTACGCTCTAATGTCGACAATATAATGTGGAGAAAATTTAACACAAGCATATAATGCACACAACTACACTTCCATTGTATATGATACGTTTTAATGAATGTCATATATTGTCTATAAAGACAATATATGACAGCTACTGTCCGCTATAAGTACACTACGGGACTGAAAGATATCTGGAGCGAATCGTGGGTATTCAGACACCTCTATCTGTTCGGGGATAAAAAGCAGTAATTCTATTTTTTAGGGTTCCCAAGGCTACATTCACACCGAAATGGCAGTAACTAAGGCCCGAGGCCAGCGGCACTACGGGCTTTCTAGTGACCAATAGCGGCCCTCATGACTGTCATCGTATATTTTTATACATGAATAAACGGTTAAAATGATTGGAGCACAATATTAAGTAAATAGGATTTGTTGATATCTGTTTTTAGTTCTTGTTTTTGATATTGATTATTTGCTGAATAAAATAATAATAATTATTATTATCGGAAGACCTGGGAGCAATTCCGGGCCGGAAGAAAAAAAATTGTGGTCCAATAATTTGTAGATGCTGTCATCAAAATCTAGTACTAGTAGTCCGCCCCAAACTGGACCTCGCGGGTTCACAAGCAACTTTTGCATGTAAAATTTTGTGAAGATTTGACAGACTACGACAATGATTGTGATTACTTAGCATTGGACATACAAACAAGCGTTTCACTACTTTAAATATACACTTAAAATAACAAACTTAAAACAATTATTTATTAAAATCATTATAATTTTAATCATCTTTGTCAATATGTCTAAATATTTTTTTATATTGTTAAGTTTGCAATGACGCCTGCTAGGCTAAAGGGGTGGATGGACGCGGGTTCGAATCCCGCACATGACTGTAATTTTTTCTCTCGTAAATTTGTAATTTTGTAATGTCTAAATATGATTACAAGCACTACCGCGTGCTAGAGTAAATCATATTTAACAAATTATTGGAGCTCAAAATTTAATGCCCCGGGCGGGAATTGAACCCGCGACCTCCAATTTCACACCGGATGCCTAAACCACTCGCTTTGTCGATAGTTTTATAATATTTTTCCTACTTTTGATCAGTTTTTTAGCGCATCTTAGTGTAATGTCCACATTTTTATTACTATCTGCATAAGGTTGGTAATAATATAGATATTTAATCATTTCAGCCCCTAGGATAGGTCCACTTTATTCCTCGTACAAGGAGACATTTGTCTCCCCCTACACATTAGAAGTAAGATAATCCGGTATTATAGTCCCAAATGCTACTTTCCGATGATTCAGCTCAAAAACTTGTGAATACGAATTTCACACTTGTGTTCCGGCTTTGGGTTCTATGAAATATATCTATTTATTGTTATTTTTTTGTTATTGTGCTGGAACAAGCTCGAGGCTCACCTGATGTTAAGCGCACTAGATTCTACCTATAACAGATGATTTCGTCACAAGTCACGACTTGCTACTGCGCCCGTCACCTTGAGACATAGTTGTTAAGTCTCATGTCCTTGTTATTTTACTGGCTCTCAAGGACAGCTGCCGGAACACACCGTCAGGTGTATGCACCAACCGTGACCGACGTCTTAATGTGCCCGCCGAATCACCCATCCAACTCATGACTGCAGGCGGACGTTGCATAACTTAGCTGATCGGTTAAGAACGGCTAAGAAAACTACGCTACGAGCGCTTCATAATAATTTCAGATTGTACTGCCACGTTCAGCAAAAAAAAGTATACGAGAAAAATGGGCAAGACTCTTGCGGCTATTCTTTTTAAAAATCATTTTTTCATAGAAGAGTTTTGCCTAATGCGTATAGCTACTATTAAATAATATTGAAGCAATGATGGCCGAGCGGTTATAGCTATGGACTGCCATGCCGCAGGTCCATGGTTCAATACCCACCACCATATATTGAGCTTCATCGCATGGTGGAAAGACATTTTGCGAATAAACCACCCTCAAGTATAAAATCTGTCGCCAAGCACCTATCAGTGTTTTTCGGCAGCAGTCCTTGAGAGCTAGTAAAATTACAAGCACATGAAACTTAATAACTGTATGTCTCAATGTGACGGGCGCAGTACAATATGTCGCTTGTGACGAAATGCATCAGTACTAATCAGTACTAATATTATAAATGCGAAAGTAACTCTGTCTGTCTGTCTGTCTGTCTGTCTGTTACGCTTTCACGCCAAAACTACTGGACCGATTTGAATGAAATTTGGTATGGAGATAGTTTGAGACCCGGGAAAAAACATAGGATAGTTTTTATCCGACTGTGCAAAAAGAGGTTAATGTTTTCGCGCGATAACTGACATACGCGCGGGCGGAGCCGCGCCCGGAAAGCTAGTATTATATATGCGACAGTAACTCTGTCTGTCTGTTACGCTTTCACGCCAAAACAACTGGACCGATTTGAATGAAATTTTGTATGGAAATAGTTTTAGATCCGGAAAAAAACATAGGATAGTTTTTATCCAACTGCGCAAAAATAGGGTAAATGTTTTTGCGCGATAACCGACATTCTTATAACAAAGCTAGTTTGTTATAAGAAGAGTTTAGCATCATCCTCCTCATCATCCGCTTAACATCTGGTGGGCCTCGCGTTTGTCCCGTCACAATCACATGGCAAAAGCTACGTAAACGTTAGTAGTGGGGAACTGCTCATTTTTACAGGTTGTTTCTTTCATCGGCATTGAAGATATCTAATGTAGTTTTAATACCTGTGTATTACAGTTTCACCCGTGTGAATAGTGATATAAAGTTTCTCATAATTTAACTCAGGACTTAATATGCAATCGTTTCAGCAGCATCAGTGAGACGGAGTAACATACATAGACACTCACGAAATTTCACATATATAAAATAAGTGTTAAGGTTGTTTATTTAGACTTTGACCAAGGCTCACCTACGATTAATAGGCTCTCAAGGACAGCTGCCGGAACACACCACTAGGTGTGTCCAACAACCGTGACCGACGGCTTAATTTGGGCACCGAAGCACTGAAGCACTCAGTAGCAATGCCACTAGCGATCACCCTTAAACTCATGACTGCAGGCGGACGTTGCATAACTTAGCTGATCGGTTAAGAACAGCTAAGAAAACTACGCTACGAGCGCTTCATAATAATTTCAGATTGTACTGCCACGTTCAGCAAAAAAAAAGTATACGAGAAAAATGGGCAAGAAACTTGCGGCCATTCTTTTTAAATAATTTTGACAAACTATATTAGACACTTATTGCAATATAAGTTTAAATAACGGAGAAGATAGGCGATAGCTTGGGTGAGGCAGAATTGTCCAATCCAAAAATGCTTGGAGAATTCTGCTTCTCCTAAGCGTGTATAACTCGTGTATAGTAATCACACACTAATTGTAGTAGGATTTCATAATCATAATGTTTTTCACGTGCTACTTGATTTTCCTTCTGTGAGCGTTGTAATATGTTTGGGAACTTTATTTTAAAAGACCTTTTACGTGGCTTTGCTTATCTAAAACCTGGAACCGCATTTTAGTTTGTGATTTAAATGTACCCTATGAATGCACTTTTAAGTGAGCCTTAATCTCTTCATATATCCTACGTTTTTTGAGTAAAACTATATCTAAACACAAGTTGCAATGCTGCCATTGATGCATCTCGTTCACTGTCTATACTCCTTCTATAGTGTATACAGCAATCGCGGAGCGTGCCAAAGAGGAGGGGAGTTGTTAAGGACGCACACGTACAATGGACACTCACACAGATGCAAACAGGGTTGTCGAAGTTCTTCGTATTGGAACTCTACGCTAGTTTCGGTAACGTATGGTTGCCACGTTTTATTTATAATCGATAAGATTATTAATTGAAGAGAAATAATATTTTTCAGTAATTGATAGAAATTATCATGTCATGAAAGTGAAGTAATTTCTATTTCATTGTTTAGATTTGGAAATCTTACTGAAAGTTAGTGGCCATAAACCAACAAGAGCATTCCTATGGAGCCTTCAATAAGCTAATATATTTACGATAGGTATATATTTAGCATTTTTTGGTAAGCGAGTCTTACTTTATCGACCATAGGTAAGTAGGTTAGATCAATAAATTTTACTAGTCTATCTCGTGCTTATTATACTTCATGGTATAAATATTGCATATTAACTACTGAGAATATATTGTGTAATTTTGTTACAGTTGTCTTAGCAAACTTCATATTTTAATAATCAATAAAAAGTATAATTTTGCTATTCTATACTCTACGTATACAATAAAGTAAGCACGTGACAAAACTTCCCCTAAAACCATATTTGTAGCGCTAATTAAGTCAACATTTAATAGCTAGAAACTAAGAACTGGCAGCCCTATTTATCCGAGTTGTAGCTGTGCCCGTTGCATTATTGTGAATTTAATGGCCTTCCAGACAAACGTACTATATCACTTGTCACTGCAAGTACCATACTAACACTGTACGACAATACTAAGTACATAAGCTTGTAATAAGGAAGCATGTACTATATTTTGTCCTATATATAGTACATGGGTGGTTTCTAGTACTGCAATATAGGGTGATTAAGCCTTATCCATACAGCAGAGATTCTCTGCGTAACTTATGTGCAGATTTATGTGTGTTTGTAATGGTGACTTTTACGATTTGGATAAACATGGTCATACTGTATTGGGGAATGCAGTTTCTGATTGTTTTTTACTTCAATGGCTTGTTTAGTAAGCTGTTTCTAAATAGGCTTTTAAGTTATTTTTTTTTATCAAGTCAGAACAAAGTCAAATAGAAAAACAATAATAATAACATAAAAAATAACAATAACTGGAGGAAAATAGGTACTAGTTTTATTTAGAGAAATGTATATTTAAATAGATAATTTTAGATTTAAATAGTTCACCCATAATTTATTGACAAAACCAATGATATGTCACTTCTATAGATTTTCACACATTCACACTCATTGGGTTCACGTGTATGTATGTGTATGTAATGGAGAATCACAAAAACGGTTAATTTATAGATTTTGCCGACAGGGAACTCGCCATCGCCGAGCGTAATATACACATCCATTTTGACACACTGTGTAAATGGTCGCACGACGCACGTTTAGTAATAAACGCTAACAAAACGAAAGCAATACATATACACTCATCACATAACACAACAACATACCATCCTGTCATCCGTGCACACAAACACGCGTGTCAACACTTAGCCAGTGGCTGTCCTTGCGATTGTTTTCTAATAGAATTCGTAAAAGAACATACATACATAGGACTTGTAATAGACAATAGATTCAACTGGATACCTCACATAACGCACATATGCAATAAACTACGGTCAATACTCAGTAGAATAGCAACACTGAAATATAAGCTACCCTATGAGGCCCTTAGAATGCTGTACCTAGCCTAAGCTGATTCCGTGATTGCTTATGGACTTAGCAGTTACGGTAGAACCTATAAGACACATCTTGAAAAGATTCAAATGCTTCAGATAAGAATGTTAAAAAACATTGTACCAAGAAAAATTAAGGACAGATACCCGCCAGCCAAAGCGTGAACTTTTATATAAACTCAACTTGTTATTAAAAAAAACTCGCATGTAAATTTAGTGTATTATAGACCTATCGTTTCTGGCTAAAATCCTTTTTCTTTTGGACTAATAATTTTTTTTTTTTATTATATAGCGTTTAGTATATAGCACTCGTTTTTAGGAGTTTGAGCCAGTTATTCGTAGCTCCAGATTTATTTAAAAAGTATAGTACATATTATAAATAACTTCTCATTATAGAAAGTTCATTATATTCCCCATGTTTGTGGTGCAATAGAAATATTAAAAACAGACTTAATTTTCTTGAAAGAGACGCTTAAAGTTGGGTCTTTCTTTTATTTTTCTGGGTAAGCGCGCTCCATCATCGACCGCATCATCACTTAACATCAGGTGAGATAGTGGTCAAGTGCTACACAGTTCAGTATAAAAAAAAAAATCTAAAATTACGAGATTTTGAGCTAGTTTAATTTCAAAACTGTATAATTTAATGAAAATCTGATGCACCACAAACCTAGATATTAGGGTAGTGATTACGTAGGTAAAAAATCATTGAGTTCTATTCGCTATTATTAAAATGAGATTGGAGCTGCGTTTTGTATGGGGGCGTTCGTCTAAAATATACCCTTTAGCTATTACACCATGATGACTATACAGGATTATTCGAATATTGTAACGTTTTGCCCATTCAAGACAAGATAAAAATTACAATATTAAAAGAAGGATATAACGAAATCCATAATCTAAACCTAAATAAATATAAGCGTCCTCAACTTACTAACGTTATTATGGAGTTATTTAGAGTACGTAACAACTTACGTACTCTAAATAACTCCTAACCATTTCAGCTACCTAGATATAATAATATATATGGAATGAGAACCTACAACTACCTTCTACCCAAGTTAATTAACACTTTACCTAAAGACATACAGGAAATATACCTCCACACTCCACGACCTTTTAAAATACTAAAAAAAAAACTTTTATTGTTAAACAACTCTGATTATGTACTATAAAATTTTATTTTTCATGTAATTTGTTATTTAAAAGTAAAATGTCTGTTTTGTAAAAATTTTGAACAATAAATAAAAAAAAAAAAACATTTGCAATAATCCATATAAAGCATTTAATGCGGTGACAGCCGAGTGGTAACAGCTATGGACTGCAGTGCCGCAGGTCCTTGGTTCGATCCCCACCGCCGGCTTGAGCTTCACCGCTCGGGATTAAGGCATTTTGCAAACGCTAACCAGCTAGCTACCACGCTCAAGTAGAAAACGTGTCGCCGAGCACCTATAGAGGCAGTAAAATTACAGGCACAAGATACTTAAAACTGTATGTCTCAGGGCGCAGTACAGTTCTTCACTTGTAAACAATAGTTAGATGTGTAACTCATTTTGTTTAAGAATCAAGGCAAAGTGTGACAGCGCAGATTCATTAACGTGGCTTCCACACTTTCACTAAAGAAAAATAAGTATCGGTTATTTACCAAAAATTGTATTCGATCGTATATTACCTCTCAAAGCTTTCTTATAAGCTTGTGATTACATTTTTTACCGCTATACTTTCCTAATCCGCTTGATCTCGTGAAAACATTCTTACATTTTCAGCTGGGCCACGAAAAATTCTCACCGAAAAATCTAAGTAAGGTATGTCCTAATATTTTATAACTATTACTGGCATCTATATAAATAACCCAAAACTCTTTCAAATCTTTTTTTTTCCACATCTAACGCCTCGTTGGTGGAGTGGCAAAGTGCCGTTTTGGTATTTAAAAGATTGCAGGGCGGAAAATTATTGTTTTTTTTTGACAAAGGAATTCTAAGTTACCATCTAGAGTCTGGTATTGTAACCAGTGTATTTCAATATGCTTGTCCCCTATTACATGGGACCAATTATGTGTAGCAAAACGTTGGTAATTAGACACATATATCCGCCATTTCGGGGAATACTGGCAGAGATGATAATTATTATTTATTACGTGACATTTAGGGCTTGTTTCAGAATGTTCGAGTAATTTCGGGTTTTACTACCCAGAACATATTTAATAAATAAAACACCATATTTGCATTTCAAAGTCATCGATTTAGCCTATCCTTCGGTTAAAGCATGAAACGAGCTGTTCGATAAATCATTAACTTATTTTATGTGTTGCATAGCAACCCGAAACTTTATTAGGACATTCTGAAACGGACCCTAAATATTTTAATCAAATAGTAGAATAAGTTAGCTGCTATACATTTTGGGGTATACATTTGGGCAAACATTTAATTGCAAAGGTCATGTTAATGCAGTTTCTCAAAAACTTAGCCGTTACACGTTTACCTTAAAAAATCTTAGACAAACAATATCTGTTGAGGCCGCCTTAGCCACCTTCTGGTTCTTAGTTATGGCCTTATAATCTGGAGAAACTCGGTTGGTTTAGTTAAGCCTTCCAAGGTACAGAAGCGGTGTGCTCGAGCCATAAATAAGGCTTGGTTTCTTGTCAGCTCTAAACCACTATTTTAAAACAATCTTCTATAACAAATGACTATATTTATGTTATAAGTATAGGTCTCCCCGAAAGGTAAAAACTTCCTTAACATTACTTCTAACTACTAAGTAGTTCTCTTTCAAAAGCAAACAATAAAAACTTTTTATTTACAAGTAATATGGTTACAAATACGTACCCTAAGAGCGTATTTCCCGTGGCTCTCGCAAATGCTTGCGTAACCGTAGTTTTTTACTCCGACGTGACAACAGACTTGCCCTCTAAGTGCGACCCTTTGACTTTGCGACCGCAGTCCCAGACACATTTCATCTATTGCCGATGAATTTATACTATTCACAGATAAAAGTTACCCTTTTATTGCTATATTCTTTGATTAAGTTGTGTTGCTGTCATTTTCCAGCTTAATAAGTTTTGTATTGCCCAAAGGCTAGCCTTTGGAAGACCACATTTCTCACCAGATAGTAAATAGTATTATGGTCTTCAGATAAAATAGAAAATGGCACTTGACAGCTGCTGGAATACTCCGGTTAATTGCTTAGCAACAGATTTTCGACTAAAGGGTGATAGCTGGCTCGGCAGATATTCATAAAAAGCCCTTGTAAACCTTGCAAACTGTCGGAGCTTTCACGTCGCCTGAAAGCCGCCGATGTAGTCCAACAACTGCCATTTTAAGACTACACACGATGATTTAACGTGCCTTCCGAAACATGGAAGCACATAGAAGGCATAAGACATGACGACAAGGCAAACTCCACTGCAAGTGGTTCAAAGTTCCATACTGAAAACGTATTGTCATGAAAAAAACTTCATGGTGTCTATTCATGCTGCTTATTTTACTTGGAATAACGGTATTATGTATTTTTATTTTATCCTTTAAGAACTGTTTTTCTTAATTTTTAGCTATCAAAAAACTGTCAGAAAATATTGGTAGGTGAACACATTGGTGAAGATTTTTCCCTTGTGGTTGGTTCTGGCGAGGGTAGCATGCATAATAACCCTACAATCATATTGAGAAATTCAATCATGAGGTAAAGATCGAACAAAAACTTGCCGTTTTGTAAAAAACCTATTCTTCGAAGACTAGACAGAAGTGTCTAAAACTCCACATTTAGTAAGAAATGGGCACGAGTCCAGACTCCAAACATCTCCTAAGAATTCTTTTATCAAAAAATTCCAATGAAAAAACAACACATCAAATACGAACTCTTTAGTAGAGATATGCATCTTCATACAAACGGTTAAACAAGTAGGTCGTGTCATTAATTATGCTCCTTTCGTGGTAGTAACCTTGACACAAGTAGGAATCTTTATTTCTTGTAATATTTTGTTAGTGGCATAAATAAAAATGCTCACAGAACAGAAATGGTGTATTAGAGATCAATCTCTTCTTTTAACGGTTATGAACTATGGTATTTTAATATTAATTTAATTATTTTAATATTAAATATTTTATTATTTTAACTATTTTAGCTATTGAAGTGTTCCTGTGTTCCATTTGCGCGTTTTGTAGCAAGTTGTTTGGTAGCAGTTTTTGAACAACTTATAATTCTAGAAGCCCAGAAATTAGATTAGATTTGCTCACGATAGTTTTTGGTGCTACTAAAGTATCCTATCTAATAGCGTTTCTTATTGAAAATGTTTTGCTAGTTTCTTACCGAATGGTCTAGTTACAAGCATATGGAATTATGTGACAGGCCTGTTTGTAGTGTAACAAATCATAAAAAAGCCAAAGGTTTTATTTGCAAGACGTTGATAATACATGTTGCAACATTTGAAATATTCAAATGTGATATTTACATACTTTCCATAATTGGCATGCAAATTAATGAAATATAGATGTTTATAGTAATATAAAATTTTCTTGTTATTCAATTGTTAAAATCTTACTAAACAAGATATAAATGAAAGTTTACTAAAACACGATGTAAAGTTCGCTCAAATATATTAATATATTTTGATAATAAATTATATACTTAGTTTACCATAAATATATACCCCTGTTTTGTTTTTATATAATGTTGGACAACGACTTTTGTTTGAAGACCTAATAAATTTAATTCCTTCTCAATGACACCATAAAATTGTTCCTCAGTTAAGTAATTTAATTGTTCGTGTTTAAATCAAAGGATACTACTAATATTACCAACTTCACATTAACATTAGTAAATTTTCTTATAAATAGTACAGGTGTGACTATAAATTGCATAAAAATAGAAAATATAAATATATTTAAATTGATTATGAATAATTTGATCCAAACAATAATATACAATTCTATCAAAAAACCCTGTAACGAAATTTTACTATAAATATGAACCAAAGTTTAATGTGACCAAAATAACCTCATTACAAAACAAATTATCGTTTTTTGTAAAGCTGCGAAATTTGATTTCAAGAAATGTTGAAAACGTTACTAGCTGACATAGCCTCAGACACAGTCACCTTCAAAATTTACTGCTAAAGGGTTGCACTCCCCTAGCTTAGCTCAAATGTATTTATTTTTATTTTTTCTAAGTTGTCCGACCAATTTGCGGGTTGACTTTTAGACAAAGCGTTAAGGGAGGGGAGGGTGCGTTAGACTCTTTACGATGTTTTGTATAACTCCAAACATGTTTTTTAAATCTCTTTGAATGCTTGCATGTGAAAACTTCAAAACTTGCAATGTATATTTCATTATATATATATTTTAGTTTCTTACATCTGTAATACAGACCCAATACATATGGTTTTTGAATTGATAAAACAAAATTTCATTACTTTTTTTATAAATAACTAGCGGCCCGCCCCGGCTTCGCATGGGTAATTACGACTATAGATTGAGATGTAAGCTATCCTATCTTTCAATTTAGATCAAATTGCACACGGTGTATAAATCAAATTTAAAATTGGTTTAGTAGCTTAGGAGCCCATCGCGGACAAACAACGTGACATGTTTATATAAATTCAAATTCAATTCAAATTCATTTAACGAGGGTTTAATAAATACTGTGATAACTCTTGATTGTAAACCATTGAAATGTGATGAGCCTTAGTATCGTAGAATAGTAAGCCTACTAGGCAGATTTAACATATGTTGGAATCCTCTCGTGGAAAAAAGAAGACTCCTTGACTTGAGTTTAATGACGCGTGACAGTGATTGAAATTAAGCGTAATATCCCACGGGGTGGCGGACTAATGTCACCCCCTTCATCACTATCCGTGGGTGTCGTAAGAAGCAACTTAGGCTATAATACCGGAAAGTGGTCAGCAGCGTTTTCTGTTGAACTGCTATCTTAGACTGCAATCTCCAAATCGCCTGCCAAGCGTGATGATTATGGGAAACTTATCCCTTAATGGGGGTGGATTTGTTCATCAGAAAAACCAATCTGGTAGTTATGCAGTTAAGAATTATTTTACATTACTATTCAGGACTCGTAAGACCCACTAGCGACACTTTACTACCCAAATCAGGTCACGACTTCCAAAATGCTCAGACCTTTTAAACCCCTTACAGATTCAGCACATGTAAAAAAAACATGCAGAATTTATTTGTATATGCTTCTTTCCTACCAATGTAAAAAAGGACAAATCCGGTGTTTGAAAGATATCGTCGGATATACTCGTATGTACGTACAAACATACAAATGATCAAATAGCTATTTTCTTACTTTACAAAATTATAAATTAACGAGAGGCAAAATTTAAGTCATGTGCGGGATTCAAATCCGCGTCCATCCACCCCTTTATCCGAGGTATGCTCTAATCTAATTGAGCTAACATGACAATTAGTCATAACTCAAATTTTTCCTATCGTTGTTTAACCATCGTATTGGGATGGAGCGACATCTATAGTTCAACTTACGTTGTACTACAAACAAGACTATCTTACTTTATTAATCATCAGCCGGGAGATGTACACTGTTGAACAAAGGCCTCCCCTATAGAACGCTTTAATACTCAGCTATTAGCCACTTGTAACCATTGGCTACCCGCGACTCTTTCGATGTCGTCAGTCCACCTAGTAACCTACTTCATCAACAATAATTCTTGTTGCACTATTTTCCTTTCATCGCCTATTATGTAACTAGATATAATAAAAAAAATTCCTTCGCACGCAAAATGTAGATCCAACTACTAAATAGCCTTTATACGTTCCATAGAAATACCCCATTACAATAACAACATCAAACACATCATAATAACTGCCTAAAGATTGCTCAATACCGTAAAAGCCGATAAAATCACAGGAAATTCAACCTTATATAAAAGAAGAAGCAGTCAATTATTGACCGGTGAAGTCAAAGATTTATTCAAAGTGAGACCTATATCAAATTATGCTTTGTTGACTTTGAAAATGTTTGAAAGTTGGAGGGGAAAGTTTAAATTAACTTGTTCCTTAGTTTCGTAGAACAAATGGGTTTCAGTTTTATTTTCAATCGCCTCGTCTTTTGATCGATGAGGTATAAGGTATAGAGATTCTTTAAGGTCTCTATATAATTAAGTATTGGTGTTTATTTGACTTAAAGAAAATGAGAAAGTTAATCGAGTTAACAAGTATTATTTCTACCACGTATATCTTCTTACTGGATCATCTAATCTAGGTGATTCTTGATCTTTAGCCAGCTGTTGCGAGTTTAGTCTATGATTATTAATTAGCAACCGGCTAATCCAGCCGTAATATTTACCAGATATTTGTCCAACCATTTTCGAACTTTTAATATTTTTACCTCAAACCTTTCAATCCGGGCCGATTCAATAGGCCCGGATTGAAAGGTTTGAGGTGCCATTCATTGTTGTATTTGATCACGTTATATGTTGGAATATGATTTTTAGTATATTAATTTTAGTTATAATTATATATTGTTTTTAATTTTATTACACTTTTTCGTGTAAATGTAATAATTAATATTTTAGACGGTTTTAGGGGTAACTTAAGAAATCATGTGCATTGGCGTTCAATAACATACAGAATAATATACGAGAATTATTATGTAAATCTTGCAAATTATATGTTATATTTTTGTTATGAAGTGACGAGACTGACAAGTGCGTCACGTCGTTCATTACAGTTAGTGTCGCCGCCTCGCCCTGCATAAAACTGCACTGCATTTGTCAATCCAAGATGTTAGTTCTTATATTCCTATATCTCGTTCGCCCAGTAATTTCACTTGCTACGGCAAAAACAATAGTTTCTGCACACTACTGTTTCGAGACAGAATATCTGCTACTATGGTGGTACACACCAGTCGGACTTTTGCTAAAATGACCTACCACTTAGTAATTAGAATAATTGCCAACAAGCGCCTCACGACTTACTAAATTTTGAGTTCATCACCACAGGTGAGGCAATGATGGCTCAGTGGCATTCGCTATGGACTGCCGCGCATGACATGAAAAAATATTTGCCAATATGCATATAAGTAGATAATAATAATGGCAGTGCACGGGGACAGTGCGACATTTAACACCTGCTAAGCAAAAATCTATTATACAGTTGAAACTTGAAGTGGCTCTGTGAGGTGAAGAGCTCGCGACACTTTCACCTGTCCAGATGTTTTTCATCTAATCTTGCAAATTAAGTTGACATTTTGCATAAAAATGTGTATTATGATGACATGGTGCTTATCTGATGATGGAGCTGGAAGGTGGCCAAAGGAACTTCGCAATGAAACGACACAACCTCATCGAGTTTGGGCTCATTTGGATTGTAATGACGTTGGTTTTTTCTTTAAATTTTTAGTTCTTTTTACGAATACGAACATAATAAAAGTATGTTTAATAATAGTTTTTTTATAGAGAAAAACTTGTTTACTATTTCAACCATAACTTATCATATATATATCTTGTTTTGAAGGCAGCGAAATATACGTCACATTTTAAATATCGAGTGTTCAGTGAAATTTTGCACGAATGTCCTTGAGCCTTATATCTATATTGCCAGTTCTCCATAAAATTAAGGATTATCAAAATTATTCAGAAAAATCACATTAAGGGATAAAATGAATGATAAATTGAAAAATTGCCAGACCAGATGCGTATATATGATGGTTCTGGGATCTGATATACATGCGAAATTTCATAGAGTTTTTTCATATACTTGGTATTAAATATGACGAAGTCTACGTTTATGTGGAAACCTGGAATATGGAAAATATGGAAACTTCTTCGTTCATAAAACGACCGCCAGGAAATCGAATATCCTGCCTTAGTCTGTGTTTCCGATTAAGTACAATATGGGGTCTTCAAAACCGAGAGTGAATAGGTATCTTCTGGGTAAGCGCGCTCCATCGTCGATCGCATCATCACTTAACATCAGGTGAGATAGTGGTCAAGCGCTACCCAGTTCGGTATAAAAACAAAAAAAAAAACACTCTAGCCGCGATCGAGGACTTCGTTGACACAAGACAGGCAATTGCCATTTCCGCAAAGACATTTGTATACAAAACTATTTGTATATAATTTAGCATGGTGGTAGTGCATTTTGCGAATGCCCGCCTGGCTAGCTACCACCCTTAAGTAGAAAATCTGTCACCAAGCACCTAACGGTGTGTTCCGGCAGCTGTCCTTGAAAGCCAGTAATTCCAGGTTAGCCTGAACAACATCTTCGACTAAATCATCACTTACCATCAGGTGAGAAAGTGGTCAAAGGCTAACCTATTAAGCATACAAAAAAAAAGACATATAAAATATATTTTACAAATTATTGGAGCACAAATTTTTATCTCCGGGCGGGAATTGAGCTGCCTCCTCTGATTTCGCGCCGAATGCCTAAACCGCTCGGCCACTTGGGCACGCCAGTTCTAGCGGAAATTTCGTACTCGCCATTATATTACTTAAACGTTCATAGGGGACGGTACGCGTGCTTGTAATCATATTATATAAAAATATATACAAATAAAATATATTAAGTGCTTTATTATATTGCATGTACCTTTGTCGCTAATTTTACTTTTATTATCTGGGGCTTGAACTGCTTTATGTTTTCACCAGCCAACATTTTCATATAGTTTTATGTATTTTTCTATTGTGTTACAACCTCTAAGTTGGCTTTTGATCTTAAATCCGACTGACTGATGTAGACATTTCACAAAAGAAAACGTAATTATTTTTTTTAATTTCTTTTATTATGTTAGCCTTTGACCACTATCTCACCTGTTGGTAAGTGGGATGTGGTCAAAGATGTTGTACAGACTAACCTAAAATTACTGGCTCTCAAGAACAGCTGCCGGAACACACCATTAGGTGCTTGGTGACAGATTTTCTACTTGAGGGCGGTAGGTAGCCAGGCGGGCATTCACAAAAAGCCTTACCACCATCCTATAACGACTGCTATCCTTAGACAAGAACCGGGACCGACGGCTTAACGTGCCCTCCGAAGCACGGAAGCGCTCAGTAGTAAATCATCAGCGGTCACCCATCCAATTCATGACCGAGGCGGACGTTGCTTAACTTTGCTGATCGTATCAGAACGGCTAAGCAGACTTCGCGCGCTTTAAAATGAGAGGAACGCTTTGCTTTACCGCCAATTTTTTCTACATTGTGATTATTTCTTATTATTTTTATTACTTCTGTGGCTATTTGTAACATCGATGGAAGAGATCGACATTTAAATGACACCCCAACATGCGTATAATGAATTTCCATACAAAATTGCCAACGGTATGTTCCAGCAGCTGGCCCTGAAAGCTAGATATTCAGGGTTAGCCTGAACAACATATTCGATCACTCTATATCAGCAAGATAGTGGTCGAAGGCTAGCCTGTAATAAAAAATAGTTGGCAAGTGATCCCTAGACCCTAGACCGTACGTTATTGTGATATATTTCTCGGTACCTTGTATTACATGGAACTAAAATATTTCTGGCTAAACGTAAGTGTTACACCTCCTTCTTCCATAACCAAATTCCTTACAAAAAGGGCCGTGGTAAGACGTTAGTTTTCTAAAGTACTACATTACCATATTTCAATTTTAATACACTCTCAGACAGCAATTCTTAACCATATAACTTCTGAGTTCATTTGTGAATTAGGCAAAACGTGTTCATGCCAAGAAATTGCACTTGGGAAGATATTACTAATCCCCGAGTTCATTTATTATGTACCTACTGGTTTGCGTGGAAATTTGTCAGAACGTATAAAGTACTAGGAGACCAGGATTAGTCACTTAGGAACACAATGCCTTTAAGTTTTACCTCTTTATTATTTCTGATATCCTAGTACATGGTACTTTTTATGATATCGTTATGGAAAATACACGAAGCCCAGCTGGCGTGCAAGTTTTTCTTTCAAAGTCAAAAGTCCAAGTAATCATTATTTATTCAATTTAGGCGTCTACGCCGCTCTTATGAAGGCAATTACACATTTTAATATTGAAATGTTCTACATTGTTCTGTCACTGCGAGAAGAACGAACAAGAAACTCGGCCATTATGTATCTTAAACGTCTTTTAATACTTATTAGTAATGTTTGTCTTTTAATAACATACTTACTATATAATGAAATTGTTATAAGATTTGTTTTAATTACGTAGGTGACAGTCGATACCTTGGCAGAGGCGGAATTGTCCAGGCTTTTTTTTCGTTGAAGTAATCACAAACTGTGTAATAGGATTTCTTAATCAATATGTTTTTCACGTGCAACTTGAATTTTCTTTCTGTGAGCGTTGTAACATGTTTGGGAACTTTATTATAAAACCGACCAATATTTGTTCGTTGCATTATCGTAAGCGGTGCAATCATTGTTTGGCATTTTAATGTTTAATTATCAAATTTGATGAATGGGCTTAGCCAGGTTCCTATAATTTTTTCTATATTAAATTATTTTCAGTAATGTTCAGGGTAAATTCGTCTTAATTTTGCTAAAATAATCTATTTTTTTAACAAAATGCAACCTTTTTGAACATAAAATACGCATTATTAGGGATAACTCAAATACTACTCAATGGATTTCATTCAAATGGAACCACATGGCCAGCACCATTTTTCGAATATAAAAGAAATCATCAAAATCGGTACATCCTGTAAAAAAATATGAGTTAACAATTATTAAAAATACAGTAGAATTTAGAACTTCCTCTTTTTTTGAAATCGATTAAAAAAGCCCAAGATTTTATCATGAATGCAAACGCATTATCCAAGAAGAAAATATTGATATTTATTACTTTGAAGAAATGATGGCCGAGCGGTTATAGCTGTGTTCTGCGGTGCCAAAGGTCCCTGGTACTATCGCCACCGCCGGCTTGAGCTTCACCGCATGATGGGCGGGCATTTTGTGAATGCCCGCCTGGCTAGCTACCAACTTCAAGTAGAAAATCTGCCGCCAAGCATGTAACAGTGTGCCGGCAGCAGTCCTTGTGGGTCAGAAAATTTACAGGCACAAGAGACTAAACAATTGTATGTCTCAATGTGACGGGCGCAGTGCAAGTCGTCACATAACGAAATGCATTTGTTATAGGCAGTGGTTAATCCGCTTAACATTAAGTGGGGCTCGTGCTTGTTCCGTCACAACCACATAAAAAAACACGAAGAATCGCACGCTGACTTCCCTTTTAAGTACTTGGTTACAATTCCCTTTTAATATTTGCTACACAAAACAATAATAGACAATTCGGTCTGTTGTACCCATCACCTCCTTTGCCGACAGTGATCATAACCGCCTCGATCTAGTTTTTGGAGCGAGCGGCGATCTAATTCGATGTTTTACGAGTTAGAATTAATCGTAACAGAGTCTAGACCGAGTCCCCAGACCGTAGGCGGCTAGCAGGCTGTTAAACTGGTTATACGTTAGCTGTTAACTGTTTTGGTAACTATTCTTTTTATTTTTATTTGATACTCGTTAGTCGTCGCGTCTACACTGAAGGTTTCTGGGAGACCTTTGGTTTGGATTTTTGATAAGTTCTCTTTATTTTGTTAAGGGCCTGTTCCAGAATGTTCGAGTAAATTCCGGTTATACTACCCAGAACATATTTATTAAACAAAACGCTATCTTTGCGTTTCACAGTGATCGATTTAGCCTATCCATCGGTCAAAGCTTGGAACGCGCTGCATGTTAACTGTCATTTTTATCATTCAGTTATTTTATGTGTTGGTTAGAAATCTAAAATTTAATCAGGACATTCTGAAACGGACCCTATATATAAGAAACTTGTAATAAATAGATTCAGGCGTTATTGCGATATCCGTACTTAATAATACAAATATTATTAAAATATTTTAAGAAAACTTAAATATTTTAGAACAACGCTTAAATATATATGTATATCCAGTGACAATTCCGTGCAATTTTCCTGTTTCGCTCCTACATGAAGGTGTGGAAACTTTGAGCGCTCGATGGATAGATATAATGTATATATATATATATATATAGACTATAGAATATACATATATGTATATCTTTATTATTTTTCCGTAATAATTTGTATTTTCAAAATTACTTAGAAAAATCATTTTGTATAAGATTTCTTATTTCCACATATAATTGATATCACAATAAGAAAAACTAGTAGCATAGATTTTAGGCCCATGGAGGCATGCAAAATTCGACGAGTTTGAGCACTTGGTATTTAAAATATGGTATACCACATGAAACGAGCTCCGAAGACTGAAGCCCGCAGTATTAAAAACATGGATCTTCTGCAATGTTATGTATATTAAATTACATAATTGGTAGATAATCATTGCTTCTATAGTTAAGTAGAATTGTTACAAAAGAAACCCATTAGCCAAATACAGGTCAAACAAAATACTTTCAAAAGAAAATCAAATAGGGACTCCTCCCCCAGTGACAAACAGAATCTCATTACAAACCACCCTGAACACATTAGCAGATTTGCCGGCCATCGCGTCACATCCTCGCCCTTTCCTCCTGTTAAAATTACATCCGTCTGCCCTAGGGGTTGATTTGACCGACATCCGACCGGGTGACTTTTGTGTAATCACTTTTTGAGAGATGTTATGTAATTCGATTGTTATGCAATTCGAAGTTCGATGTGACTTTTACTATGGTTATTTTTAAATGAATTTTGGTTGAGTGTCAGGAGTTTATTGAGTATATAGAATAATGTTATTGGTGAATACAACCCCGGCTTTAATTGGCAAATGGCAGGTGGCAGCGAAAAAACTGAAGTTGAACTTCTTAGGAATACTGTTATGTCATTATTAGTGCTTGGGGCTAGAAATAAGTATGTGCTAATTCCGCATAGTGTAAAAAGGTATAACAATAATAATAAAAACACCGGACAAGAACGAGTCGGACTCGCGTACCGAGGTTTCCGTAGAAACCTGTACCTATATTAGTAAAAGTAATGGTATTTTTATTGGTAAATGAAATCATTTAAAATTATTAAAAATATTTTTAATATATAGTATACTTAAAAATGTATGATTTTCGCAATTTTTCTTTTATCTGTGCTATAAGACGTTGCTTTGTACCAAATTACATGTTTCTGAGTGCAGGGAAGTACCCTGTAGGTTCTGATTCCCTTCCAAGCGTCAAAAATTTGCGCCATACACGGCTGTTTATTTTGATTGCATTGGCTTAGAAGTTTGATTTTTTCATAGCTTCAAGGGACAGTAGACTTGAGTATTTGATATGAATTTCAGCTTGACATCTCCATGCGTAGCTGAGAAAAAGGGTCTTGACAGACAGAGGGATAACATTGTGATCCTATAAGGGTTCCGTTTATTCCTTTTGAGGTACGTAACCCTAAAAACAGATTATATTCATCGAAACGCAGGCTGCCTTAACCCTTCTTCTTGGTTTGTTAGTACCATGCATGACTCTGGCTTTTTCTCTTACAACACGATGAACCCAGCACCCATAACTTAATCTATAGAATGCTTGAAAATTGGTCATACTTTTGTACCGGAGAATGAATAGCTAGCCAGGGGCCATTTTGTCAAATTCAAAAGGCAATGACGTGCTTCTCGCTCAGTAGTAATGTCCAACCAGCGGTCACCCATCCAAGTCATGACCGAGGCGGACGTTGCTTAACTTTGCTGATCGATTCAGGATGGCTAAGCAAACTTCGCTACGAGCGCTTCATTGTTTTCAAATGATTATGTCAAAATTATGTTGATATCTATAGTTTATCCCCATTACCATTCTAGTGACCTATATAGTTTGAATTACAGAGTAAACTAATAAAGTACCAACATTACTTTCAAAACTTTCAAATGAATTTACAAACTTGCTACTTAAAGATAACTTACAAAACATACCTCACCTCATTGCGACAAAGTATTAACGCGTACAACTACGACGACTACTGACAAATTAAAACTGTTATGTTTATAGGAAAAGGCTAAGTCGGTGTTTACTAGAAAACTGTTTTTATAGTATTAAAGAATATATGATGAAATATTAGTGATAAAATTACATCATATATGCTTTTTTCATATATGTAATTAATTTGATCAAATCGTTAATATCATTAGTGAGTTTTTAGCATTAACTTTAAATATTTAGCCTGTCCTCTTGCAGGCAAAATACAGAATCTATGCATTTTACACTTAAGCTCAAAATGTAAATACCAAATTATTGTATTCTTACAAATAAATTATTTGATATTAAATCAAAAATAATTGAAAACAAACACTAATAATTGAGGAGAAATGAAACTGTGTCAAAGTAAGCTAAGAAACGGAGTTACATACAAGAAATCATTACAACATTTCCTGTAAATTATATATAGTTTCGTTTATTGTGTATTTGGCAATTAAATAAATTTAGAATTTGTTTTTAAGTGTTCTTAAATCCAGTCAAATGCGAATCACATATTTATGGCAATTAAAAAAAGTGCATAGGCACGAGTCGGGCCTTGTTTTGGTTTCTGGTTACAACAGATTACAAAAAAAAAACATTTTTATCACAGCTTCAAAACTACTTTTTAATCAGCGTTTAATGAAAACGATAATGGTTAAATTAAAAAATATTAATTTATTGGTAAAATTTACGGGTATATAATATACTTACATTTCAAATTTAACTTTTAGATAGAGTAATGAATGTCTGTTGTACAATTATTTTATTTGGTCAATATGCTACACCAAACTACTATATTTCATGGACGGACAAACAAACAACGAGGCCTACTCGCTCTTGGATGATTTTATTGTAAGTGGCTTTACTTCATAATTTGTTCTATTATCAAAATAAGTTTTATGTTTCTTTGTATATGTATTACCTTTTTAAGATAGACTTTGAACCAAAACATGTCAAAAAATACGTTAAAGAAGTTAAGATTTTTGAACATACGAGTATATTGTTATAGAGAGATAGATCCGCTTAACATCAGGTAGGCCTCGCGCTAGTTCCGTCACAATAAAATGAAAAAATAGGTCATCATCATCACCATGTCCAAAGGTCATGTAAGGAATCACTTCTAGTAGATTCATTGAACCACTTGACCTGACACAATGAGAGGCCAGAGCTCTTTATTAAAAACCAGCGATAATTGGTTTAGTTCACATCTACATACAAAATTACAACTTACAAATATTAATTTGATTTAAAGAAATATGCAAATGCATCACAGTAATCTGGTTAACCACCGCTCAAATCAGAATCTCTTAACTCAACCAACCGTATGTTCCAGCGGATATCTTTGAAAGTCAGATCTTATTCTCGGCCTGACATGTTACTTTCCTTATACCAACAGGTGAAATAATACTGAGATAAAACCTTTTTTGCTTTAAATTTTTTTAATATAACAAGTAGATTTCAATTCATTTTAATTTCTATAAGTGTTAAAAATGTGTGCAGTTATATTAAAAACAGTAAAATAAAAATAATGAAATAATGCTAGAAGTTTCCCTGCGCTTCTAAAATCATTTAAAAGTAATGAACTGCGCGGTGTCGTTAGATTGTTAAATCAACATTTTGTGAGGAAGGTATCCCTTAAATAATTTTCTAATTACTAATTAATTCAATCTAAAAAAACAACCTCAAAATTTTTAAGCTAGCATGGAAACCATGTGGCTGTCACGTGTCCTGACCGTAGGGATAATTAAGCTCTATACAACCATACGAAGACTGTCTCGACTCCATCTCTAAAGAAGCAGAGCTTTTCGTAGGCAAGTCTGCGCTAGGAGGTCATCTACAAGGCATCAGGGGCGAGGGGCGGCGTCGCACGCAAATGATACGCGGCATCGATCGCCCATGTGCCCGCTGCCGGCCCGCAACCTCACCCCCACTCACCCCATCTTACCCCCCCATCCAACCCCTCGCACCACTCCCGAAACCCGCCAGACACAAACACCCGCACGCATAGACGCATAGCCACGCACACATGTACATCCGTCTAATGTGTTCTGCCAAATGATCAGAAGAGAATATTAAATCGTCTATATATGTAAAGTCGATAACGATATGTCATTGGATTTGGTAAATGATCTTCAACTGACTTTTAATATCAATTGAATTATTTAAATTTATTGACAAACTTGTCATTAACCACATTTTCTGTTTTATATTTGGTATTATATACATAATTACTTCATTCGTAATTTGGTAGTAGGCTAATTACAAGTCCAGAACAAATTGTATCCGGACCAATAGTTTAATTGGTATGGTTATAATCAAATATGGCTGTTAAATGTAGTGAACATTATCAAATTATTCATCAATTATTATAACAACATGTTGTACAGGTTTTCCATTAGTGAAAGCCTGCGCTGCGACCCCCCTGAGGGAGGTTAATTGAGCTCTCTACCACGTGGGTGCAATTATTTACCTTTAGCCAGCCACGTGCCTCCATCCACACATTACTAAAAACTTTATAACACAACTCTACTTCTATAAATTATACGTGTGCAATACCACTAAAAACTAAATAACCAAAACGTATAGAACCACTAGCGAAGCATTGCGGAGGAGCTAACTAAAAATGAAGAAATAAGATGGTGAATTTACAGACATTCGGGTTTAATGCTTCTACTGAGATATATAAATACGATTCTCAACTCTACAGCCACCGCATAAAGTACAAACTGGGCTACTGATTGTCACACTACATAACTATACGTAAAGACACAAGCTTCGAATAAACGTTTTAGGTCGATTGCTAAAACATATAAACGTCTTAATACTACGATTTATCGATAATAACATTAGTCAGAGCCCGTAAACATAAAAAATCGCAATAGCCTTGCAAGATCGCATGCGGTCAATACAGGATGACATTAAACATTTATGACATGATACAAAGTTAAAAATGACAGCAGAGATGTATTTAAGCGATATGGATCTCTATCTACGGAAGCGTTGCCTGGTAAATAGATAATATAGCATTCGGGTGGTCCAGCGACGACACCCTATATAGGGCACGTGATCTGCAGCCAGACGCCGCAAAAAACTCACATTAGCCACAAACAGGAACAATCCGAGAGAGTCTTATTCTAGGTTAGAATAAAAAAATATTGTTCAAAACTAATGAGAACACAGTTAACAATAACAGGCCGGCGTTTTAGTGTGGAACGGGGTTCGCGATATCTGGTTCCGACGCGTACACATTTGGTTGCTTCTAATGCATCATCGCGTGCGTGTCGCGCGGTGGCCACGGCTCGACTGAGGCGCCTTGGAGCCTCGACCCCCCCTCCCCCTCCTGCGCCGCGCCGCGCCCCGCTGCATCCTTCAAGCGGTCCCTGATAATCGGGAGAAAATACTACATACAGCTGCAATCGGAACACCGCATTCTACGCTTCTTTGGCCATGAGTCAGTCTGTAATTGCATCAGCCTCTCATTGGCCGGTTTCTTGACTCCGTCAATAAATGTTCCGCTCAAAAAGGTTTAATCAGGCGGCGGTTTTTTCGTGTTTTGTGTCGAACGCGTGACGGCTACATCTCATATATTAGAAGACTATAGACCATGAATATAGATGTTTCATTTTGTCAGAAGGCAGGCACGTTTTCATGTTAAATTATGATCAGTTGAGACGGGACGAAAATCAAACTATATATTTTGTCTTAGGACAGCTGTTTTAGGGCTCATACATTTTCATAAATTAACTGCCTTTATTGTACAAATCCATTTAGATTAACAAAAAAACTAGACGTATGTTACGAGTAGGTATACGACAACCGAAAGATTTATTACAAATATCATGCTTACATAAGTAATGTATACCTACTCTTAGAGACGTATATATTCTCTTACGAAAAATTGAAGTTACCCTTTTCATGCAATACAATAGAGAAAAATCAGGACGATGCTAAATGACCTATAAATCGTAGCCAGTCATTGTAGGCAGCGTCTAAGCTAAGCTACGCCGTAGTTGTTCGTACATCGTAGTCTCGTAGAGACATCTACGAGACTACTGTTATGGTAATAATTTCTGGAAGCTGTGACGTATAAACATTTTACTGCTTTAAAATCTACGGTCGTAAATAAAAGTAACTGCATATTGTATTATTATGTAGATTTTTCTAGGTTTTTGTTGAGTTTTTAATGCCAACTTTGTCGTACTTCGGGTGTTGTAGGCACACAAGTTTGTACCTATTATCTAGTGTTAATTTGTGAGTGATTTTATAAATTTGTATGCGGAGTTAATTCAAAATCTTTTTTTAGATATACAAAACTTATCAATGTAGGGAATAATAAATTTGTAGGCTAGAGTGATTGCGGGAAAAATGATATGTATACGAAAAGTATGGATTATATAAGAATAAAATTGCACTGAACCCATTTTCCGTATGCTAAGAGCAGGAGGTAAAAGAGTTTGTAGGGATAATTAAAAAGTGCCTATCTCATCTGATGGTAGTCTACTGGCTCTCAAAGAAAGCTGCCAGTAAACGTTGTTAGATGCTTGGTGATAATTTTTTTGAGTAAGCGGTAGCTAGTCGAGGCTGACATTTACGTCAAAGTCAAAGTAATGCGTCTATGACGCTTTTTTAAAGGTCATTTACAAAATTTTTATATTGAAATATTTTACATTGTACTACCACGTACAGTAGAAAAATGTATAGAAAACTGCAAAAAGAACGGGCAAGAAACTCGGGCGATTCTTTTAAAACGTCTTTTAAGAATGTGTCACAAACTGTAACACAAAAATTATTACGATATTTAATTAAAATTACGTATGTAGCTGACAGGTAATAGTTTGGGAGTGGCGGAATTGTTCAAGGACTTTTGTCGTTTAGGTAATCACAAATTGTGTAGTAGGATTTCTTAGACAAAATGTTTTTCGTGCTACTTGGATTTTCCTGTTTTGAGCGTTGTAATATCTTTGGGAACTTTACTATAAAACTGTAAACAATTACCTAAGAAGGACTTTTTACTTGTCTTTGCTGGTATAAAATCTGGCAGTGCTATCCCTATTCCTAATATTGTAATTGTGATTTAACTTAAAATAATTTATTTATACGAACGCATATTATATTTAATATTATAATAATCGAATACCTATATACAGACTTGGTACAGTTACATATTAATTTATTCAAAAACGTCACTGAGGGGTTTCCTAGCATCCATTTAATGTATAGCTCAAATTTCACGCTTTATGTAAGAAAAAGATTGTCTCTATTTCAGTAGCAGATCCCAACAGCAATACATCATACGGCATAATACTGTGAAAGTATGCGAAATAAACTAGCCGAGCAGTATCTACGTCTGATAACTGTCTTATCTTACGAACTGCATATGTAGCAGAAATAGGTCTTCTGGATAGATCCCACTGTAGAGAATCATGCATATGTTGAATCCAATAGAGAGTTTATCTCGGCCCATAATGTTTGGTTCAACATAAGTAATACTTGGTAAAGAAAACATTATAATAAATAGGTATTTTTTGAATTTAAGAAACGATTATTAGCGGTGAAGCATTTAGAGATCATAGACAACGCATTATTTATTTAAATTAGTTCAGTGTCTTTCTTATCTACTTTAGAATCGGAGAGGTATAATTTGAATAAAACCGCAGAAATCTCTGATCATGTAAATCAGAAACTTCATTTTTTTTAAATGCTTCCTCTTGTATCTCTGCGGCTACACCTTTGGTTGATTAACCTTAGGTTATTTCACATCTTGCAGGTCAATGAAATGAAACATCGTGAGATTTGGACAGTTTGTTTTTCCATCTTTGCGAGACGTGGATATGAGCTTCTGACGGCGCTGGGATGTGCGGTGGCAAAACTCCGACGCCATAAGGTCAAAAAATTCTGCAGAACAAGCAATGTAGGCATATTGCGTATGTATAAATATATACTTCAAAATATAATTCATGTTAAATATAAACAAAATCAAGTGCGGGATTTGAACCCGCGCCATCCACCCTTATAGCCGGGTTATGCTCTGACCTCTAAGCCAACATGATATATAACGTATGGCCCTAATATGTCTTTTCTTTCTTATCCATCGTAAGGGGATGGAGCGACATCTATAGTTCAACTTACGTACGTGTTCGTGTACTATAAATATTAACAATAACAGACTAATTTTTGTAATTACCGTTTTCTCAGAGTTACATTTATTAATGAATTAAAAAAAAATGTGTTGGTTGAATATTTTTTTTGCTTACCGTTTTTTGCCTTTGTTTTGTTTATATCAAGTAAAAATTAATAAAAACACTTAAAATAAAAGTGTGAAACCTTTTTTTTTAATATTTAGTTAGTAAAATTATATTTGTTAGACAATCCGCCATATCGACGTATCTTTTATGAAAGTTGAAAGTTTGAACCAGTTTCTTAATATGATTCTAAACATACTGCACTTTAATACATTGCTCCCCGCATTTGTGCTCCCATTTAGCGGGTACTTGTTTGAATGTGAAAAATAAATATAGTACATGTTATGTGATTTCATTAAAACATGCGAGTTAAAGGTTTTATTTATTGTTAAATTAATACGACCAAATTCAATAAGTAAAACTGTTAGAGTAAAAAAATAAACTCCTTGATGACAAAGCTTTTTGCATACAGCTTTCACCAAAATAATCGATCATATCCTTAATTCGTGTGTACAATTCTGAAATCAATCAATCGCATCCATGAGGGAAAATATTAGTTCTTGTACTTTTGTACATTTGATTGATTTGATTTGTCGTAGGCGCCACGTTACGGCATTGATATGGAATCTTAAAATTTGGTGTTATTTTTGTTTCTTTTTGAAGTTATGAGCTTTTAATTGATTCATAGATAATTGAACTGAATCAGCCCCAAAGCTCATAAATGTCATTACTAACGTACTATGTAGGAGTGAAAAAGAGGCAGCAATGGCAGAATCACGATCAAGTTGGGTGAAAAATGAAAGAAAACAAATCTTACTTAAATCACAAATGTGACTTATCACCCTATTGTTAAGATTTTGATATTTTATTGATACTTTTTTGTCACATATATACCTAAATGATTAAGATATTTCCTTTATTAGCGTAATTTCGGAATCAACTTGACCTTAAAGAGTCGTTGACCTAAAAGATCCATAGAGAAAAGTAATGGGTAAAATCAAAATTAACATAATGTTCTGTCATAAATAGAATATTGTCAGCGCCTTAAATATCAAATAACAGTTGAGCAACTCACCAATCATTGCTAGCGTATACCTAATAAAGAAAAAATAACTAAACTACTCGTGAAATTCTTCCACGGGCACGGGAGTGAAATGCCTGATTCAAACTTGTGCTTCATCATAGATTCAGGACACGTAAACGCTCAGTATATAATTGAATTCACCACCTTACATTCATCATCATCATCATCGACAACCGGAGAGGTCCTCCGTTAAAAAAGCCTTTATTAAGAGGGCAGGAGGTTGCCATCCCTGTATATAATTCCCCATAATAATACGTAGCGTGCAGACGTTATGGGGCTCGCAGTGTAAGATGGCCGTTTTCAGAAGGCACTGCCTGCCTTTGGATATTTTTCCCTACGTTGCCTCTCTATCCCAAAGGAAGTTATGGGGGTGCAACTACAGCCGATAGCCCGGCGCCCCAACGGGGTTTATTCCTATTCGTGTTAATTGTTTTAATACTATGAACTATATACAACACTACAGCTACTACAATAAAAGCATTTAGACATTTTTTAATTAACATTCCACAAATTATATATTATTATTATTAATATAATTCAAAGTGCATCAAGTACATTAGTGCAATATGGACCAAGGTCCATTAAATATATAGAGTCCATACTATTGTACGTATAATAGTTGTGGATAACTAGGTTTCTATATGTATAGTGACAACTGGGACTACATACAACTGGGACCATAAAAAAATATAATTTTAATACCCTGACATGTCACCGTGTCATATTTTTATCACAGGTACATGCAATTTAATATTGAAGTAAATATTGCTGAGTAAAGTGACTTAGTAGACAAAAGTGTAGTACCCACCCAGGCAAATTCCTAACCAACGTTACCTAGTGGTAGTTTAGGTTGATTGAAGTCGCAATAGACTGACGTCAAAAGGCGTATACTAACCAAACACTATAAAATCTCAACCAAAGTTTAAAGTTCATCGACCCCTATGATTCATCACAATCCTTCCCACAAAACACTAGCTTCAGTCATATGTTATTACCAGTACATTCACAAATCATATGACAAGGCAATTAGACCCTAATTGTCGTGTAATTTCGACCGTTTGACCTTGAGATTCCCCGGCACCCTCAGAAATCGGTTGAAGTGTATTTTAACCCTAAACTAAGTGGTAGAACTTCCTTTGAAGACCGCGCCGTCGCGTCTCTCTGTCTTACCCTTATAAAAGGACTCAACTCCCAAAACAAAGCATGCAAGAAAAGACTTTATTTTGTACTAGTTAAGGCTAGTTTCAGATGTGCAGTTAGCAGAATTTCAGGGGTGTGTAGTGGGCTCGTTCGAAGCGTCCTCTAAGAAAATGGAGACAATACGATTATAGTATCGCAGTATAAGTGAAAAATTAAGATGACATATATTATCTTATATTTTAAGGTAAGAGAATTGGACACTACATTTTTGTGACAAAATGGTTGTATAAAATATTTATTCAACGGGCTATAAATATTTGGAGGCAACTTCCCACCGAGGCTTTTTACCTATGCGTTACGCTATTAGAGGGGCGTTGTAAAAAATGTAAGAGGTTGGCAATGCTATGGCAATATCGCTGGTGTCACAAATATCTATGGGTGACGGTAACCTCTTTCTATAAGGTAGACCGCCAGTCTGGCTGCCTGCTTAAGGCAAAACAAAAATGGCATTCTAATGCATTTAAGCTGCGAGGTTGCGAAGAACCTCTTGTGGAACCTTTATATATAGAGTTTTTTTATTATATTGTGACGGAACAAGCTCGAGGCTCACCTGATGTTAAGTGGGCTAACCTCTGCCTATAACAGATGCATTTCGTCACAAGTCACGAATTGCACTGTCCCCGTCACCTTGAGACATAGTTGTTAAGTCTCATTGTGCCTGTAATTTCACTGGCTCTCAGGTAATCACCCAAGATCCAAAATGGCGCAAATTCAATAAAAAGAAATAAGAATGGACATATTATTTCTATGACGTTTGGATAACACACAGTCAAATAAAATGTGAAAGAATTATCTGTTAATTTTACGTGTTCCACAAACCGACCGAATATTATTATGTATAATACAATAATTTAGACTATCCTCCGTCTATCTCCCTCACTCTAACCCAATTGCAGTCTTCTATCTTGTTCTAAATCGGTCTCGCAACGTTTAATTTTTTTTTCGATTTTTCACATTTTTGCTCCAACTCTGATTGATAGGGGGTTTAACTCTTAAATGGAGTATGAGGTATTTAGTAAAATCGTTTGCCTATAGATGGCGTTGCCTAGTTGTTGTTTTTTTAAACTGATATAAGTGGGGTGGTTAATACGATGTGACTTTTGCATTGTACTGAAACTGTGCTTTAATTTATTTTCTTACTGAGCTTTCATGGTAGATTGGACGAGTATCTTTGGTAGTATTGGCGTTTTATGTTCGTATGTATGTGTGTACATTGATATATTAGCAACGGTTGGCTTGATTTTTAAGGAAATGAGTAAAGAAAATTCCAAATATACTTTTTTAAACAGAAATAACATGTAAAGGCCGTAAAATTGTGTTCCGTATCATCCGCAGGATGTCTTATATGCGACTTAGATAAAAAATAACCTAGTTCAAGTCAGACTCGCTCTTCGGCGGTTTGAGGGAATCATTGCAACAGCTTTTAAATTGCAAGGTGCAGTGCAGTTCGCAGTTGCATTTATTATAGGGAGAGTATTTTGTAATGACTCTCAAAAACAGCTTACAAACATGTCTCAGAAGTGGAATGGGCCTGATGTTCCTCAACAAGGTCTAGTCACCTGAAGTCACCTTTTCTGAAGGAAAGTACCACTACACTTGTACCACGCTACTGGCGTTTTATCTTCAAGAATGACGGAATTAAATAACTTGTAAAATAATGAGATGACCGCTATTTTACCTGCTTCTAGAAGTTCTGTCGTGATTCTGTCATCACCTGGCGCCGTTTTTTTGGTGAACTATCGGAGCCTATCCAATTGCTGGATGGTCATTTATCGAAGAAGGAGTTTATTTGGAAGAGTCTCACCTTGACATAAAGTCAACCAGCCGCTGGCCACTCTGGTACCGCTGACCATGTCCAAATAAAACAGTAGGGCCACACTCAACTCATCACCATGTCATGTGCCTACTTTGAGTTGAAGTTACCTAACATAACTACTTTGAGGAATGTGGCTTCAGATCTCCTCATACTTAGTCTCTACTTCATCGTCTGAGTATGTCAAGTACGGTGCGTAAGCCTGTAACTTTCAGAAAATATGAAAACTCTGATCAAAGGTAAGTGAACGAACTGAACTTTGTCCTAATTATAATTGTACTCAAATTGCGTATGAGTTTGTATGTAAAGAGAACAATAGAGGAAGTAGTTTGTTAATATTTATGTGAACAGATATGACTTACGAACCTTCAAGAAGAGAGGATATTCCCTCCGCCGGCAACGCATCCTCAAGAACTCTGGTGTTGCGAATGTGTGTGGGCGACGGTGATCACTTACCATCAAGTGAACCACCTGTTATCACATAAAAAAAGTTAATTTTGGTAAGGGAAAATTACGTTGCATACTAATTAAGTTTCGAGTAACTTTGGTCAAGACGCTATTAGGAAGCTGTTTGAGTAAAAGTTACATTTTAGTTAGGTACTATTATGTGGATGTTGCGCTGTGTGATGACATTGTTTAATTTTAACTGAATATAATATTTTTTATTATTTTAATATTTCTTATTCTATTTTTATTAAAAATCCATATTTGTTACTTTCCAATTACCATTCTGCGAATAAGATTATAATATATTCATTTATAAGTAATTTTGCACAAGTTTAAAGAGCAACAAGCTACATGACGACTAAGTCTGCGTGAAACATTTTTCAGCACTTGAACACAAATATAAATTTTAAGTATGTTCATTTGCAAACGCAAACGAGGTATTTAGAAAAATCGTTATTAAAATTTTAGCGTGAACGTAATATATTTTTTAAATATGGTGGTTCTTAGTATAAGGTACGCTACCCTACTCAACACACTTTCAACTTTTTCAACATTTTTAACAAGGGACTTCCAGACGATAAACTCAACATAACCTTCCCGGTAGAATATAAATTACTGAGACAAGAATAATTAAGTCCTGTCTCTGTCTTCGGACTTCTGATAATCCCATGACATCCCAGCGTAAATTGTTCAGTTCTTCCTCCAGCTCGACAATCTAGTAGTCCTCCATGAGCTTACGTATGTTATGTGTTTTCAGGGCCAAGAATCGTTGTTTTAGAAGGTGGCAGTCCAAAATCTTCCAGGGATTTTCTGCAGCCCCTGCTCCACCATTATCTGACCCCTGCTAGCCTGCCCCAAGGCAAGAATAACAGAGCTGCCAGGGGCTAGGGACCGAGTTGTACTTGTGCTTATCATAAGGGGGGTTTTGCCATAATCCCCATGCTTGGTGTCTTGGGGATCGCTTTCAGAGAAATTTGCACCTATATAGTTGTCGATTTCTCAGAAGGCACTGCTGTCCACCTTCCAGTATTTTTCCCTTAGTCGCCTCTTTCAAATTAAGCCTGTTACCACCTACAGCCAATTTACTTACAAACAAGCGAGGACGTTGTTCATAGGCTAGATAGGCTAGGCGAGTAATGAAAATATTCACCACCATCATGCAAAATTCAATACGCTTCAATTCAAATATTCGATGGGATTAAAATCAGTTACAGATAAAACTGCCTCTAAGATAAGTTCAGTGACTTAAACCTACTTTTGCGCAATAAATTTGGTCACACTTAAGTGAAGTTTCTTAGTAGTACGTCCATCGTACATCGTACGCTACCAATTATCCCGCACGCAGATATGTATAGCGAGGCCATTGCCCGCTCGAAGCTGTTATTTCGTCTGCCCATTCTACGCTATGGAGTGAACAGACTGAGCGATGGTTTTTTGTAAGAGACCTCGCATTTGACCATTAACAGTTTGTTCAAAACATCGCGGTATAGTTTGGATGATATTTTTTTGTTTAATAAGCTTGAGCTTTGAACAGTATATCTGGCAAGGATTGTCTTCACAAATGTTATATTTATAGCAGCATATTTTCTGCAAGCTTTCGCTGACAGTATATTACACATTATAAGTGTTTTTGTTTTTAAAATATGAACGTCCATCTACAGTCAATTAGCAGTGGTCTATCATGTAGCATGTATTCCTAGCTGGTAGTAGACAAGATAGATAAATTTAGCATTGAAAAATAACCCACGCTTACTCAAATCCTGTCTGAGTCAAACGAAAATTTCGGTTCAAATCCAAAACATCTAGCTATAATAGTTATTAACATCTGGTGCTACTATACGCATGGTGCGGAATCCTACAGAAATGGCTCTCGTGGAGAAACCACGCTACTCGTAACAAACGTGAAGCATACCATGTACATCGATCATCTTACAAAGAGTTGCATAACTTGAAAAAATTCCGTGCCGACCTTCCAGCTCCATCTACAGATTTAACAAAAGCTAAACTTTTGGTTACTGTCATCAGAACTACGTCACATTATGTTGCTTTACACCAGATTTTTATTTGTACTTACACAGATGAGTATGGATAGAAATAATGGAATAATATCACTTTAAAGAAACTATTCCTTTTTATCTCTAAAAAGCTGTGTAAAAATCAAGGCCACAAAAAGTTCCCCGTGAGGCCTTACCTTAGCTCTCAGAGAACTCGGTTAAAGTGTTAGGGCGGTTGGAATGTGCCCAAATTTTAAAATTTATCTACATAACTATCTAACATAACGATATCGCTGTATTACTGGCCGGATGCGAGAATAGCCTAATGTCGGCCACCGTAGCCTCCAAAATAATAATCTTAGACGGTGGAAATGTGATTTTGACTAGTTACGTGTAAGTTTTTTGCCGTAAACTCAAGCGATAAAGAGACATGGCTTACAAAAAAAATATACGTGATTTAATCGCGTAGTGAATACAGTCATACCTAGATGTATCCGTTGAGTTGCAAGAAACGTGGTTAGATTACATATATTTCACAAAAAGGTTAAATATCGTTTCAAAACAGTGATGGCCAATATAGGTGTGGACTTCCTTGTCGTCTCAAATCCCGTTACAAGCCTGAGCTCCACTACATGAAGGAAGGTAATCATGCGAACGCTTGCCTAGCTTGCTGCCACCCTCAGGTAGAAAATCTATCGCCACGTGCTTAACCGTGGGTTCTGGCAGCTGTGTTTGATAGGTTGATGTTTAAGCCTCTTCATTATCCTCCACAACATCATCACTAACCACCAGGTGAGATTGTATGCTATCAGGTTTAAAATATAACGTAATTCCGTCGTAATTACACTGTGGTCCTCGTATATTACATGTATTATACAGAAATAAAAATAAAAATTACATATTAATAATATCTAACTATATCTACCTTATACTCCTAATTTGTTCCGAATCTAGATGAAATTAAATCAATTCATATGATTGCATGAAATACGGATATAATTGTACATTGTGTATTAAGGGCGGTAAGTAATTACGATCGAGGCTCTAGTAGAAGCCCGAAGGCGAAGCCTGAGGGCTTTCTGAGTTGAAGTTCGTAATCCCCGTACCGCCCGTGACACAAGCAATGTTCTACACATTTACGAGTAAATAAATAATTATGAATTTACTTACTATTATTTAATTTGCTTTAATACACAAGTCAGCACAACTATTATTACGAAATGCATGAACTATTTTTGAAGCGGATGGCGGGCTTTTTTCCCCCACCACAGAATATACAATTCGTCTGTATTTTTTTTTATGTTTGTTACCTCAGAACTCTTGACTGGATGAACCGATCTAAAAAAATCTTTTTTTGTTTGAAAGCTGATGCTTGTCGTTTGGTCCCATTTTAAATTTCATCAAAATCGGTTAAGCCGTTTTTGAGTTACACTCTAATAACCGAAAACTAGTCGTTGACAATGAATGCCAATCGATCCCGTAGGTTTAGTGACCCTTGCATCACTAAAAAGAGTGAAAGAAATTTTTTTACCAAAAAATGGAACCGACTTCAACACCCAGAAGTGTGAAATAACTTGTCGAAGTCGGTACCATGCGCACAATATTGTGATAACAGTTACTTTTGAACTATCATGGTACCGACTTCAACAAGTCATTTCACACTTTTGGGTGTTGAAGTCGGTTCCATTTTTTGGTATAAAATTTCACTACATCTTTTTTGTGTTCATGTATTGAACATATCATTGACTAGGCTAGTACGTATTATTTATTCCATTAAATAAATAACATACTAATAATTATTTACACTTGAAATAATTTATATACAATGTTAAAAATAATATGAAATTTTATGACTGAAAGATTCAATCAAATAAACCACCCCTAACCGTACCTGGTGCAAAAGTGCCCATTTCGCTGGCAGCATTGCCACGCTGGATAGCTATGACCAACGTTTGCACCAGGTATGAGCTGGAACGGGAGTCACCCGTTTTTTCCCTCAACCTTTGCCCAATATCCTTAACCAAAGGTTTAGTCTCAGTGCCCCAGCAGCCCAGGGTCTCCGCGGCAATGGGCACAAAATAATATTGTGGCTCCAACGCCGCATACTTCAACCGCTTTTTACAGGTAGCATCCTCCGCAGCAGCTGCCGAAGAGTGGATGGTCCTACCCAGGGCACTGGAGGCGACAGTGCTGACGCAAGTTGCATCCCATATAAGGCACTTGCCTTTTTTTCTATGGCACCAGGGTCAGCCCATCCGGTCTCTTTCCATCAGACCTGCTAAGGCCCGGCGGCTCGAGCATACACGGGACATCCGCCGATACAAAGGTTCTGCGGACTATATCGTTGAGGGCGTGGTGTCGCGGAAATCTTCTTGTGCTACGACGACAACTCAGGGCGTGATGACCATCGCCCCCACCATGGAACCGCAGGTGCAAATATGGGGTTCACATACCTTACAACTCAGGCGGAGAGCCACCGGCACCCGCAGAGAGTCATCGTCAAGCAAAGTGCCTAGGTGAGGCGAAGGTAGCGCGTGCAACCATGCCCCCGATTCCGGCTGCGACACAGCCCTAAGTCTAACCCCCGAAGAACCCTTCAACAACTGCTCGTGGATCCACTTAGCTGAGACGTTATCCCAAGCGCGCTGGATATGCGATGCTTCAGGGCTTGGTGCACCCGAGTTGAGAATAGACCAAGCTGACTCGGCACCTGACACAAAAGGTATGCTTGTCCAGTCACCATTAGAATTGAGAATTATAGTGACGAGATCAGCCACCCCATGCGCCGACGCCAAGAAACCCCTACATCCCGCGCGCACCGCACCCCGAGACCCCCGTACCGGATGGGAAGAGTGGCTTGTCTCCACTGAGGCTCATTAAAGGAGACATTTAAGAACGACTCGACCGATGATTTTAAAGCCTGGTCAAAAGAAGAGACTTCATCAGCATAAAGCCAGGTAGGGGCAGTCCGCAAGAGAAACCTTTAAAGTAAGAAGAAACTTTATAGTTTTAAAGAAAGCAGAATATGCTTCTAACTGTAAAGTTATGTATAAAACTGGAATAAATAAAACGTACAAGCCAAGTCAATGATATGTTCAATACATGAACACAATAATCACCGAAATAGGGCAATACTAAGAGGTAGAAGAGAGCTTTTTATTTTTGTATGGAGTAGTATGCGCAATATAATCCTCTTAAAGGCAAATACTTAAGTATAACCGGAGTGTACAAAAATAAAATAAATTCGTCATTTTACAAAAAATCTATAAAAATCGATTATTAAGAAAATAAGTTGAGTAAATAAGTAATATGTAACGAGATTGCAATGAAATTCCTGATTAGATATCATTTTAAGACATTTTGTTCAATTGCGTGTAAACTCCTTGTTTGAACTTGCAAGACCTGTCTGCTGTGCTATAAATTTAAAAAATAGTTACCGACCTTGGGTCTCATGACAAAACTTTACAAATTACGGCCAAGTTAACCTGTATATTTAGATTCTATTAACGTGAAAGTGTGATAAAAAAGATCTTATATATTTTTCATCACACTTGCATATAATTACAATAATTTAATGCAGTGAGGGTCAATCAAGCACCAAGCCAGCCGTACCAAGGCGTGCAATGTTAATATTATCACAAATGTGTAAGTTTAATTAATATAATATCTACGTTACAATAGAGGGATAAAAATAACTACTAATCAAAAGTTTTACATTGAATGTGTAAATGAAGAAATAAGATAATTTTAAATAAAACATATAACATTTTTTTATTCCACTTTGCACCATGTAAGTATACAAAACTCTATTCAAAGGTAGCACAGAGCGGTCCTATGTCGTCGCGACGGGCGCTCTTGCCTCGGAGTAGGCATTAAAACACAAAAAAATTAACAAAACAAAAAAGAACATCTTTAAATGTTTGTTAGAATTAGCAGAAGTCAACCCTAAGAGGTTATTAGCATTTTACGAGTTTTTAAGATTCAGGTGTTAGGTACTTTGCTGAAATCCATATTTAAATATAACAAATATTTCAAGAAAATATTAAATTAATATTTTAATAAAATACTTAAAAAATATTTAAATAAAAGTACTAAATAATAATAAATATTTTAAGACTTTTTTATTCTTAAGAGTTTTTTTTAAAAAATAATTTATAATTTGCTTAAAATGACTTGGACTTTTTGTATGGCAAAAATGGTGGAATGTGAAGATATGTTGCGGTTAACTAATAACTTATACCACGGTAATATTATCTATAATATTACCGTGCTTATACTGTATTGTATGAATACTTACTTATATGGCATAACAGTGTATTGGGATTACAAATTAAAATGAAAGTTGACTTTTATTTGTAAAAAAGCTAAAATTTGGCAGGTAGGCAGTTCATAGAGAAGTCAGGAACTGGATGAATGAGAGAGCAGTATTAAGAATATAAAATCGGGGTCATAATTATTGTGGTGTGAATTTCACATGTTTCAAGCATGACATTTAGTAGTAAGATTGTAACAATTAAGAAATACTGTACCTACATATATTTTTAAGATAATTTAAATTGAAATGTTATTATAAATTTAAGAGGAAATGTGAATAGAAAAAAATATATAATGAAAGTGTTTTTATCAAACTTAAAATCAAATTTAATAAGGAACAAAATTAATGCGGGCGAAGCCACGTTTTAAAGCTTAGTCACTACATAAATCATTAAAAATCTGGAAACTGTGGGTAAATTTTCTTCATATATATTTAATTAATAACGACCCCTTGAAACAACTAAACACATAAGCAATACCAACATCCTATTCTTATTATATTCCAGTATCTTTTAAACGCGTCTAGGATCTGTACTAGTTACTTACTAACACAAATAGTGTTTTTATAAAACGGGCCGCGCCATAACATGGTATAAGTTAGGCGGTAGCCCTGTTTGGCTATTCACTGGCGGACGGCCAGATTTTTGGAGATGTAAAAAAGCGAATTTGCTCAATGGATGTGGCAATTTTGTGCAATGGCCATAAAAATATGAAATAAATTACCGGAGGAATTAATGAATGATTAAAATGAACTTAACCTTACTAAAAAACTTACTGATCGAAAAATGTTATTACATTATAAAACAATACCTATATGATGTGTATTAAAAAAAATCGGGCTGCCTACACAAAGTTGCTATACCCAAACCTGGGTCATTTATTATTTTTTAACTAGCACTAGGCTAACTGCCCTTCCAGAAGAATATTGATAAGTTGGAGATTTATCTCAGTTAAAATATATAATTTGAAAAAAAACCAAGTGTACGGACCACGAGGCTGTAGTGTAGTATTTACTAATTAATAAACCTGGGTCATTATGTAATAATATGTAAATAGTAGTAAAGATACGAACATAATGTGCAATAAATGATTTTATTTGATTTGTATCACCATAGAAAAAGACGTCTGTGCAGTGTCGCATGCTGGACTCAAAACAATGTTGCTTTTTTTATTGGGTCAGAAGTTGAATATTTAAAAACGTCAAAAAGTATAGACATAACTATATTTTTTAAATATCCGTTCTGTTCAATTTGGTGATAAGTGGAGATTTTGTGATACCATATATCGTTCTTTTAAAACCTTGTTGGTGCCGTGATACACATGTTACCAATGCCCACTCTACCTAAAAATAACTAACGAAAAATATGTGAACATCTTAAAACGTAACTTACACGTGCTGTCTTTCAGCTCCATTGGTAACGCCCGGGGTCCCAGAATTTTCTGATAGTCCAGCTGAGAATTATATCTGCATCTTAGTCCAATAATCAAATATCAAATAATTCCAACCAATGTTCACAGTCTAAATCTAGTCTGCAATCTCGAACCAAACTAGATCCAAACACCTTAAGATACACAATACATCATCAACAGCCGCAAGTTCTCTTAAACAAACGCGTCTCCCATAAAGAGTGGGAGGTTACCATAATTCCTACGTTTGGCAGTCTTGGAGATCGCAGTGTAAGGTAGTAGTTCTTCAGAAGGCGCTGCTACCCACATTCTGGTATTTTTCCTTTGGTCTACGATGTTGTTCTAAGATGGCGTTACTCGTAATTCTTAGTCAATTTAGCATCCTCTATTTTGGCATGGATTTAAAATACCGTTCATTAAATTATTCATTGTGGAAATAAATAAATACGGAAATATGTGAGTTTAGTAACGATAAAGTTATATCTATAAAGTAGGCGCTTATTATTGGCCAATCAAAACTTACCATGAACAGAAACACTAAAGACAAATTTAACTACGAACTAATTACGTTATCTTTTCGGTGGTGTTCACTACGAGATCCAGCGTGTGCTTGAAGCCAGCAATAGTAACGGCGCATAGAACACTTTTGATAGCGGAAGGAGGTAGGCCGAGTCTTCTGTAGTGGCGGTGTTGGGGCCAGAGCCTATTAATTTCTGGCGTCTGCTTCAAGATTTAGCCTGTTTGAAGGATGACTCTAGCAGTGCGCTCCAGAAAGAGCGAGATAGAATATTGCTGGAATCTCTCCGCGTCGAGTAGGAACTTCTTCATTGACAGAGATTGTTCCCGTTTGGAACAGCTCAGGTATAAATGTGGTTTCTTGGTTGCTTGTGGGCACCCGTCTCGTTTTGCTAACGACATAGAAATTTTGTCTCCACTTTCGATGAGAAAACATATAGTTTCGTGTTAATTTGGGTAGTTCCATGGGCAATTAACATTGGTGTGAAGCAGAAATTTTCACACACGCCGCTTTCATCTCAGCAGTGACCAGGTTTTACAGCAATTATCAACACAACTAACACAATTGATCCACAAAGTGACGTTGCACTGAATTTCGGGTAAGAATAATGAATAGTGCTGTCAACCGTAAAAATCCGACGTCATTACATAAGGAGCGACTTTGTACCCGCCTTTTGGATAAAAATGGACAGCACCATTCACTACTTACCTCGTGGACCGCCAAATGTCTTAACGTCTCGGTATAAAGTTTAATGCACGAGTTTTAAGCCATACCTACACAAAAATATTTTCGTTGGCTTTCAGCTAGTTTGGTGCGTGTTAATTATATACTTACTATGTCTTATATAGTTACGAATACATAGAAGAAAACATTGTCTCAAGTTAAGCTGAACATATTTTAAATATCCACTTCAAAAAAGCTCGGTTATATATACACTTTCAATATCAATAAGTTACGTGACGGATAAATCGCCCGTCTGATATTAAGCGTCATTACAGTTGCACCCTTATCTTTCTCGTTCTGCTTGGCACTGCGCTCGTCACTTAAAGACACAGTATATACTACCATTTACAATCCACCTTTCACTTTACTTCAACAGTCATAATACGTACACCGAAACATACTGAACGAAAACCTTCCTCATGGCAGGCGTCTTACGGATTGCAAAGTAGATGGCAGTTGTTAAGAAGGAGCTGCTGCCCATGTTCTTGAGGGCCACCTTCACTTTTTTAATCGCTTTCCTTCACAGCTCCTACTTGAAGATATGGTGATAAATCGGCACCCCACGGGGGAATACAACATTAAAGTTTAATAGATGTAGCCCTTTCAACTTAGCAATACGTAAGTTGCGCCAAAATAGTACTGAACAAATCATATAAGCTTTAACTACTATACCATTGTACCAAAACTGGAACATGCCCAAAAATGTTAACGCCATATACGTCATAGCAAGATGCCACCTCCATTTTTTTCTGTTCACGCGTCAAACGGAACGAGTGCCCAAATTACAGCAATGTAAATTGTCAAAAATATTATTTTTAATTTATTGATATTAGTGAATCACGTCGCGGCGCGGATTCCTTGGCTTACAAGCTTTTGGAGCTAATTTACGAGAATATTGGTTGTGTTGTGCAGCAACCATGTAATGCCAAATGCATGGCGCACACTCGATGCAATAATCGCGGTTAGTACGACAGGTTTTTGGTTGAAGATAAGTTCAGAGTTCTTTAAGAAAATTATTATTATAAAGCACCGAAGCTTATTAAAGGGAAGCAAGCTTTCGACCGCACTGTCACCTCGTGGAAAAAGATGATGACTGTTTTGGATCATTTTGTGCTTTCAACAAAGAGATTCAAAAAAGTAAAAGAAGATAAGATAAAGATACGTTTATTTGCTTAAACATGTGTGTACAAGTGAAGATCTTAAAAATTAGTTTCGTATTAACATGATTTGACCACGGTGGGTGCGTACAAATTAGAAATGCGATGTGATTGCTCATTACATTGGCTTACTCGTATTTTATATAGACATACTGTTTATATGCAAAAGTAATGATATAGACCTATATTGTTACAAAGTAATTAAGTATATAATTGCAAATGATGTACATGTCAGAATGTCTTTGACTTTGAAGAGGCCTTTTTTGAAGCGCTCGTAGCCAAGTTTGCTTAGCCATTCTGAATCGATCAGCAAAGTTAAGCAACGTCCGCCGCGGTCATGACTTGGATGGGTGACCGTTGGTGACATTACTACTGAGCGCTTCCGTGCTTCGGAAAGCACGTTAAGCCGTCGGTCCCGGTTTTTGTCTTAGGATAGCAGTCGTTACAGCATGGTGGTAGGGCACTTTGCAAATGCCCGCCTGGCTAGCTACCACCCTCAAGTTGAAAATCTGTCGCCAAACACCTAACGGTGTGTTCCGGCAGCTGTCCTTGAGAGCCAGTAACTCTAGGTTAGTCTGAACAACACCTTCAATGCCCGCCTGGCTAGCTACCACCCTCAAGTTGAAAATCTGTCGCCAAACACCTAACGGTGTGTTCCGGCAGCAGTCCTTGAGAGCCAGTAACTCTAGGTTAGTCTGAACAACATCCTCGACCACATCATCACTTACCATCAGGTGAGATAGTGGTAAAAGGCTATCAGGCATAAAAAAAAAAGGCCTGTTTATTTCGAAATTGATATCACTTGTATCTACTCACTGATTATTTCCAACGGGAAATAGACACGCTGGGGTTTTCCACAAATCAGCCATTTAGATAATTAATATCTAGAAGGCGCTTCATACATATTTTTAAATATTGAACGTTCGTCTGTTATCTAGTTGCACTTAAAGGGAGGTGACGTGAATCTACTGTCAAACTGTTTACAACATTACAGCAGTCATAACGAAATAGCAAAGGCATGCAACGCATCCTCGAGACATTACAAATTTAAGTCGGGTGCGGGATTCGAACCCACGTCCATCCACCCCTTTACCCGGGCTAAGCTAGTGAGTTATAACTCAATTTGTTCTAACGTTCTTTAACCATCGTATTGGGATGGAGCGACATCTATAATTCAACTTACATTATACTACAAACAAGACTAATTTTGCAATTAGCTTTAAACTTGTTAGTGATGACGCAACCCTATAATTTTAATATTTTTATGTTTGCAATAACGCATGTTTAGCGGATAATATTACAAATTTACAAATTTAGGAGAGGCTAATTTAAGTCATGTGCGTTATTACAAACATGAAAATATTAAAATTAAGGAATTGATCAAAAAAAATAAACGATAAACTGAATAAATTATTTTGACTTTGACTCTGGAATACCAATAAACCACGTTTCGGCAGGTACGTTTTGGTTACATGTATTTATGGTGTGCCTATTGCTATCTATCAAACCCAACACAAATATGTTTATCATGCGTACATGGTTCATATTCCCAGGACTCGTACGAAGCGCTGCACTTCCACTCTTCTCGTGCGTACTGCGAAAGAGTGGAACTCCTTACCGTTGTCAGTTTTTCCCGATGGATACAACATGGTTGACTTCAAATCGAGAGTAAATAAGTTTCTTCTAGGTAAGCGTGCTCCATCTTAGAGCACAGCAGGGCGTGGTCAAACGAGAACCTATTTTAAGTTATAACAAAACATAATGCTTTTAAATAGGTAACCACTATTGAGGTTATACATAACTGTGCTACTTGCGCCATAATTACAAAATTTAATAAAAACCTGCTTTCATTTGAAATAAATTTTTATTATTTGTAATAGAATAATGAACAGTTCGTCGCATATGAGTATATTACTTCGTAGGAATCCACTTCTAATTGTGTTAGTGTTTCGATTATGAAACGTACAATTTATCCATATATCCATTTATACATAGATTCTATATCTTAACCTAAAATTACTTATTGTTTGCTACCACATGATGGAAGGGCATTTTGCGTATGCCCGCCTGGCTAGGGACCACCCTCAAGTAGAAAATCTGTCGCCAAGAACCTAACCGTTAGGTGCTGATGGACTGCTGTCCATGAGAGCCAGTAAAATTACAGGCACAAGAGACTTAACAATTATGTCTCAAGGTGACGGGCGCCGTGCATTTCCCGACTTGTGACGAAATGCATGTTATAGGCAGAGGTTAGTCCACTTAACATCAGGTGGGCCTTGAGATTGTTCCGTCACAATAGCATAAAAAAAAAATTTTTCTTATATATGTTATTGCATCTTTTAAAGCTACTAAGATAACACGTCGCTATTACCATAACATGACACTTGAATTTCTATCGATACATGTTATAACTGATAACTTGAACAATTTGTTGTTTATTTAGAGATTAAAGTGTTATATTTCGGAAATCTATCAGTACTATCAGTACTAATATTATAAATGCGAAAATAACTCTGTCTGTCTGTCTGTCTGCCAATTACGCTTTCACGCCAAAACTACTGGACCGATTTGAATGAAATTTGGTATGGAAATAGTTCGAGACCCGGGAAAAAACATAGGATAGTTTTTATCCAACTGCGCAAAAAGAGGTTAATGTTTTTGCGCGATAACCGACATACGCGCGGGCGGAGCCGCGCCCGGAAAGCTAGTGTCGAATAAAATCAAATATTTAAAAAATAATGAAACATGAAATTAATGATAATGAAAAAAAAATACATAAAAAATGAAACCAATTTCAACACTCAAAGGTGTGAAATAGCATATTAACAAATTATTGGATCACAAATTGTATGCCTCGGGCGGGAATCGAACCCACGATTTCTCGTCGGATGCCTAAACCTCCTTGGCATAATATTTTGTACTCCAATAATTTGAAAGATATGATTTTCGCTTAGCACGCGATAGTGCTTGTAATCATATTTAGAAATGTAAAATAACTTGTTCAAGTCGGTCCCATGATAATAAAAAATTACCTATTATCGCAATATTGCTCGCATGGTACTGACTTCGACAAGTTATTTCACACTTTTGAGAGTTGAAGTCAATTCAATTTTTTATGCAAAAATTTTTTTAACTTATTTTCGTGACCCTTACTACTTACGGGTCATTCACTGTCAACGACTATATCCTCAAAATAAGAAAACACTATACAGTTATTGGGGTGTAACTCAAAAACAGATTGAAATATTTTGATGAAATTTAAATGGAACCTCACAGAGAGCACCAACATTCAAATAAAAGAAAGAATTATCAAAATCGGTTCATCCAGTCGAAAGTTCTGAGGTAACAAATATAAAAAAACAGTCCAATTCAGTCCTGCCTCCTTTTTTGTTAAAAAATAGTTATCTAGAGAAATAACTGTCCAAATTACTGCTGCGCCAACGTGACTTCATTTAAACTACGCAGCCCATCCAGAATTTTCGAATCGTTTCGATTCTATCACAAGATCTAGACTCATCGAGCGCACGAATGAAATAATTCATTTTTATCGATCGTGCGCTATAACAATAATAGTTATTTGTTATACAAGAGTGCAAAGTTGCTTTTTAACCGCGTGTTCAATTTTGATGACCGAGCAAGCGAAGGATTCTAAAATTGAATCACGAGCGAAGCGAGTGGTTCAAAATTAGAATCCTGAGCGTTAGCGAGGGAATCAAAAGAGCACGAGGTGAAAAATCTTTACACTCGAGTGCAACACGTAACTTTTCATTCCACCTCAGCGAGGAAATGACTAAATGCAAAAATTGAAAAAAGAACACCAAGAAGGTTCCGAGTCTGAGTTTTTAACAAATAAAAAAAAAGTTGTATGATATATTCAGCACCATAGAGGTAGCAGTAAATAGGTTTAATGTTTTTTTAATTCACAAACTTAGTGTACACGATGTTCTAAATTCAATTCACTTTATCCTCTAGAGAATAAAAACGGCTTTTCCACTCAGATATTGAAGATTAAAAATACTCACTCCGAGATGGTGGGATGAAAAAAATTTTAAATATGTCTTATTGGATTTCTAAAATAGTAGTCTTATCAAATAATTTCTTAAGATTTTTTTTTAATGTAAAGTAATATTTTTGTTAATTGTTAAAGTCCCAAACTCTTTTTTTTTATAATTAACGGCATAATATTTTGATCTATAATAGAAGGCATCAACTGGATATAAACCAGTTAGTGCATGGTGAACCCATTTCCGTATTGAATTGTAACTAGCATCTTTTTAAAATCATATGTAGTGTTTTTTTTCAATTGGTGTAAATATGTGTATTGTGTGCGTAAGCCTTTAGTTACATCATCATATGTAATGCGCAATAGCTTTTGGAAAAGAGTTCTGAATTAAAATGAAAAACATTCATATCAATTTATTTTTGTTGAAAAAGTCACTGCATTTGCAATAACCGCATTAAAGACCAATATAATGTTTTGTAACATTTAGAACCAATTTCACAATGATCGAGTAGATTTAGTATTCAACAAGCGCTCGTAGCGAAGTTTGCTTAGCCATTCTGAAACGATCAGCAAAGTTAAGCAACGTCCGCCTCGTTCATGACTTGGATGGGTGACCTCTAGTGACATTACTACTGAGTGCTTCCGTGCTTCGGAGGGCACGTTAAGCCGTCGGTCCCGGTTTTTGTCTTCGGATGGCAGTCGTTATAGCATGGTGGTAGGGCATTTTTCGAAAGCCCGCCTGGCTAGCTCAAGTAGAAAATCTGTCACCAAGCACCTAACGGTGTATTCCGACAGCTGTCCTTGAGAGTCAGAAATTTTAGATTAGCCTGAACAATTTTTTCGACCACATCATCACCTTCCATCAGGTGAGATAGTGGCCAAAGGCTAACCTTATCTGGCATAAAAAAGCATATTCATAGAAAATGTATTCTATCTTCAAAATGTAATTCCAATGTCGGTGCATGTGATAAAGGTAAAACATGCGCTTGGACGATGTTTCTTAGACGGCACTTTGGCCGATAAATGTGATTTGCATGGTGGTCGGGCATTTTGCGAATGCCCGACTGGCTAGCTACCACCCTCAAGTTGAAAATCTGTCGCCAAGCACCCAACGGTGTGTTCCGGCAGCTGTCCTTGAGAGCCAGTAATTCTAGGTTAGCCTGAACAACACCTTCAATGCCCGCCTGGCTAGCTACCACCCTCAAGTTGAAAATCTGTCGCCAAACACCTAACGGTGTGTTCCGGCAGCTGTCCTTGAGAGCCAGTAACTCTAGGTTAGTCTGAACAACATCCTCGACCACATCATCACTTACCATCAGGTGAGATAGTGGTAAAAGGCTATCAGGCATAAAAAAAAAAGGCCTGTTTATTTCGAAATTGATATCACTTGTATCTACTCACTGATTATTTCCAACGGGAAATAGACACGCTGGGGTTTTCCACAAATCAGCCATTTAGATAATTAATATCTAGAAGGCGCTTCATACATATTTTTAAATATTGAACGTTCGTCTGTTATCTAGTTGCACTTAAAGGGAGGTGACGTGAATCTACTGTCAAACTGTTTACAACATTACAGCAGTCATAACGAAATAGCAAAGGCATGCAACGCATCCTCGAGACATTACAAATTTAAGTCGGGTGCGGGATTCGAACCCACGTCCATCCACCCCTTTACCCGGGCTAAGCTAGTGAGTTATAACTCAATTTGTTCTAACGTTCTTTAACCATCGTATTGGGATGGAGCGACATCTATAATTCAACTTACATTATACTACAAACAAGACTAATTTTGCAATTAGCTTTAAACTTGTTAGTGATGACGCAACCCTATAATTTTAATATTTTTATGTTTGCAATAACGCATGTTTAGCGGATAATATTACAAATTTACAAATTTAGGAGAGGATAATTTAAGTCATGTGCGTTATTACAAACATGAAAATATTAAAATTAAGGAATTGATCAAAAAAAATAAACGATAAACTGAATAAATTATTTTGACTTTGACTCTGGAATACCAATAAACCACGTTTCGGCAGGTACGTTTTGGTTACATGTATTTATGGTGTGCCTATTGCTATCTATCAAACCCAACACAAATATGTTTATCATGCGTACATGGTTCATATTCCCAGGACTCGTACGAAGCGCTGCACTTCCACTCTTCTCGTGCGTACTGCGAAAGAGTGGAACTCCTTACCGTTGTCAGTTTTTCCCGATGGATACAACATGGTTGACTTCAAATCGAGAGTAAATAAGTTTCTTCTAGGTAAGCGTGCTCCATCTTAGAGCACAGCAGGGCGTGGTCAAACGAGAACCTATTTTAAATTATAACAAAACATAATGCTTTTAAATAGGTAACCACTATTGAGGTTATACATAACTGTGCTACTTGCGCCATAATTACAAAATTTAATAAAAACCTGCTTTCATTTGAAATAAATTTTCATTATTTGTAATAGAATAATGAACAGTTCGTCGCATATGAGTATATTACTTCGTAGGAATCCACTTCTAATTGTGTTAGTGTTTCGATTATGAAACGTACAATTTATCCATATATCCATTTATACATAGATTCTATATCTTAACCTAAAATGCTTATTGTTTGCTACCACATGATGGAAGGGCATTTTGCGTATGCCCGCCTGGCTAGGGACCATCCTCAAGTAGAAAATCTGTCGCCAAGAACCTAACCGTTAGGTGCTGATGGACTGCTGTCCATGAAAGCCAGTAAAATTACAGGCACATGAGACTTAACAATTATGGTTCAAGGTGACGGGCGCCGTGCATTTCCCGACTTGTGACGAAATGCATGTTATAGGCAGAGGTTAGTCCGCTTAACATCAGGTGGGCCTCGAGCTTGTTCCGTCACAATAGCATAAAAAAAAACAATTTTCTTATATATGTTATTGCATCTTTTAAAGCTACTAAGATAACACGTCGCTATTACCAAAACATGACACTTGAATTTCTATCGATACATGTTATAACTGATAACTTGAACAATTGGTTGTTTAATTAATAGATTAAAGTGTTATATTGCGGAAATCCATATGGAATAAAATCATATATAAAAAAAAATAAAGAAACATGAAATGATAAAGGAAAAAAAAATACATAAAAAATGAAACCGATGTCAACACTCAACGGTGTGAGATAGCATATTTACAAATTATTGGAGACAAATTGTATGCCTCGGGCGGGAATCGAACCTGCAATTTCTCGTCGGATGCCTAAACCTCCTTGGCATACTATTTTGTGCTCCAATAATTTGTAAAATATGATTTTTGCTTAGCACGCGATAGTGCTTGTAATCATATTTAGAAATGTGAAATAACTTGTTCAAGTCAGTCCCATGATAGTTAAAAATTACCTATTATCACAATATTGTTCGCATGGTACTGACTTCGACAAGTTATTTCTCACTTTTGAGAGTTGAAGACAATTTCATTTTTTATGTAAATTTTTTTTGAACTTATTAACGTGACCCTTACTACTTACGGGTTCGATTGTCATTCACTGTCAACGACTATACCATCAAGATAAAAAAACACTATACAGTCATTGTAGTGTAACTCAAAAACTACTAAAAAGATTTTGATGAAATTTGAATGGGACCACACGGGCAGAACTAGCTTTCAAATAAAAAATATGTATCAAAACGGTTCATCCAGTCGAAAGTTCTGAGGTAATAAATATAAAAAGTCAAATTCAGTACCGCCTCCTTTTTTGTTAAAAAATAGTTATCTAGAGAAATAACTGTCCAAATTACTGCTGCGCCAACGTGACTTCATTTATACTATGTAGGCCAACCAGAATTTTCGAATCGTTTCGATTCCATCACAAGTTCTAGACTCATCGAGCGCACGAATGCAATAATACATTTTTATCGATCGTGCGCTCTAACAATAATCATTTTTAATATGTCTTTATTGGATTTCTAAAATAGTATCTTATCAAATAATTTCTTAAGTTTTTTTTTATGTAAGTAATATTTTTGTTAATTGTTAATGTACAGTTTTTGTTAATTGTTAAAGTCCCAAACTCTTTTTTTATAATTAACGGCGTAATATTTTGATCTATAACAGAAGGCGTCAACTGGATATAAACCAGTTAGTGCATGTTGAACCCATTACCGTATTGAATTGCAACTAGCCTCTTTTTAAAATCATATGTAGTGTTTTTTTTCAATTGGTGTAAAAATGTGTATTGTGTGCGTAAGCCTTTAGTTTCATCATATGTAATGCGCAATAGCTTTTGGAAAAGAGTTCTGAATTAAAATGAAAAACATTCATACGAGTTTCATATCAATTTATTTTTGTTGAAAAATTCACTGCATTTGCAATAACCGCATTAAATACAAATATAATATTTTGTAACATTTAGAACCAATTTCACAATGATCGAGTAGATTCCAGATATATTACTCAACAAGCGCTCGTAGCGAAGTTTGCTTAGCCATTCTGAAACGATCAGCAAAGTTAAGCAACGTCCGCCTCGTTCATGACTTGGATGGGTGGTCACTAGCCAGGCGGGCATTCGCAAAAAGCCCTTCCACCATGCGGTGAAGCTCAAGCCCGCGGCGGGATTCGAACCATGGACCTGCTGCGCGGCAGTCCATAGTCAATGCCTCTGAGACATCACTGCTTCAATTCCTATTCTACTTGCAGCATGCTGGGCACGCCACCAACTGGAAAGACTATATCTATATACAATCTGATATTGTATAAAAATAATAATATGAACATGATTTTGTGTAAAGTGATGAATTGCACTGCGCTCGACACCCTGAGACATACAGTCTCATGTGCCTGTAATATCTTACTTGCTCTCAAGGACTGCTGCCAGAACACACTGTTAGGTGCTTGCCAACAGATTTTCTAGTTGAAGCTGGTAACTATCCAGGCGAGCATTCGCATAATGCCAGCATGAAATTGTTAGAGAAGAATGATGAATTTAGTTAATTTTAGCTTTTAAAAAACATAAAACTCTTACTAGTATTATTTTGTTAAACATAGTACTTTTTACAAAATTTGACCGTTCAAAATGCGGTGCTTCTCGAGGTTTTCTGTGAGGTCATGTTCTCCTCTCCAGCGACCTTCGAGTCTACCGTTTGTGGTCCATTCGCGCAATGTGTCTTACTCATCGTCACTTGCACTCGACTATTAACTCCATCACGTCCTTGACTTTGGTCTACGAGCGTATCCCCTAATTAATTTTCCGGTCTGCCGAGATACCAAAGATTGCTATATCTATCGCTTTCTGAGCAATACAGAATCTTCCTGCGGAGTGTTCAGTCAGGGTCAAGGTCTCTGTCTGCTCAATAGGTATACCTATACAACACATACTGCTCGAACACTTTCCTTTTAAGACCAATGGACAGCTTAAAACAAAATAATAAGAAATATTTGCAAGTCACGAAAAACAATAGGTACAGGTTTCTGCCTGAGTGCTCCTACCCGGTCGCGCAAACCAAACTGGCCCGCCTCTCTAAGAATATGAGTATCATTGTGGCGTGCGCTACTCGGTGGCGATCTTACCTTGGCTATATGGCTATCTTACTTTGGCGCATGAGTGTACAAACATGTTTGCTCGTAAGTCGTGTTGTGACGTACTGACCGAGTTCTTGTTGCTTACTGATAACGGCCTCAAAATGTTTATGTGTAACTGCCGTGTATAATTAATATGTTTAAACTTAATATTATTGATTCATAACTTCCTAAATGTAAAGCTCACTCTAAAGCGGACATAAATATACAATCAATTTATTTATAATGTAAATTCATAAGTATTATATCTATGTTAATCTTATTAATTTTAAAATTTTATATAATCAACTTTGCAAAACAGAATATTTATATTATTAATATTTCGTCAAGCATTTAATGTATACTTACTACATTTGTAAACATTATAAGAATAAGAATATTTAAACAAAAAATGGACAGCTTGCTAGTTGCTACGCAATATATTGCCGTTTGCACCGAAAGCTGCCGAGGCACTCAGAGCAATTAAGTAAGATAGTTTGTCGGAGCCCAGACACGGACTATGCGTCTCTTTTTTTGTTTGTTTAGGGAGGACATAGATGCTGGCTACCGCCTGTGCGGTCGTCCAGCTCCACCGGGTTTTGGGCGAGGGCCTGGCCCTACAATAGCCCGGGAGGGAGAAGTGCCGAAGGCACTTCTCCCGAGACGGGCGTAGAAGGCGAAAAGCGCTTTCTACCTCCGTCTCCTGCGGACGCCGAAAACGTACCGCTACTATAGGAGGGGTTGACAGCGAGCTCAAGGGCACCACTGTGGTTCGGACCTCGGCTTGTCTCGCTGTCGAGAGACATGGGGGGGATCGGAGCAAAATGCCTCTGTGCAACTGCAGTGTTGCACAATTGGGCCCTACTGAATAATACTCTTTGACTATTTGGAGAGCAATTTATCGTGACCTTGTTTTTGCCTCGAGCTCGCCGGCGAGCTCGGTGTTTGATTGTGTGACCTCTGATTACCTCACACCTGGGGATTTTACCTCGACGACTTGCGGATAACGCTAAAGCTGCCAACGTAATGGCTGCGATGGGGTCATCCGGGTCGTCTAATACCTGCCGTGGTCGGCGACGGGGGGGTTTGAAAAATGGGATAGAAGAGGCAGTCGAGTAGTTCGATGCCTGGACAACCAATGGGTTCGGGTGGTGGGGCGCTCGATCAAAGTATCGGCGGGCGCAGTCCTTATTGAACTGCGCTAGAGAGGGAAGGTTTAAGTCGCAATGCAACTCGGTGTTCCGGATATACCACGGGGCGCCGGTTGCATTACGAAGAAAACGGTTTTGGATGACTTGAAGTTTATGAAGGTGGGCCTCACTAGCATGACTAAACACTACTGATGCGTAAGTCATGATGGGGCGGATGCAGGCAGTGTAAAGTGTCTTCTTATTACTAAGAGACATTTTACTCTCTTTGCGAAGTAGGGGACCAAGGCGACCCATTATGAAGGCCGCTCTGTTACGGACGGTTGTTATGTGATCGTTAAAGGTGAGATGACGATCAAGGGTGACTCCGAGGTATTTTGTTCTAGGAACCCAGGGAATGGGTTCGTCGAACAAAATAAGCGGTTTCGGGTAAGGGGAGCGTGTCTTCTCAGTAAAGCACATAGCTGTGCTTTTAGCTGGGTTGACCGCGATGCGCCATTTTCGGAACCAGTCACCGATCTCGGTGATGGCCCGTTGCATGACGAAATAGGACTGTCTGTTGATATGCCACCCAGTGGTGTAAATGGCGGTATCATCCGCATATTGGGCTAGGAATACTTTGGGCTGAGAGCGTGGGATGTCACTGGTATACAGTGCAAAGAGAATAGGTGATAGCACGGAGCCCTGAGGGACTCCGGCTCTGACTGGGTGGGGGGAGGAGAGGGTGCCTTCCACGCGATAGCGAAAGCTTCTGGCTTTAAGGAAGTCTTGTAGGATGAGCACAAGACGTTCTGGCACGCCAAATTGGTATAGCTTGTAGATCAAGCCGTTGTGCCAGACTTTGTCAAAAGCTTTCGCTACGTCGAGGAAGACTGCTAGCGTAGTCTGGGGTTTGGGGTACTTATTGAAGCCCTCAATGATGTGCTCCGTGAGGCGGTGCACCTGTTGGACGCATGAGTGTCCGGGTCTGAAGCCAAACTGCTCATCTGGGATAAGGTGGTGTTCCTTAGCATGGGACTGGAGACGGTTTGCAAGTAACCGCTCGTAAAGTTTGCCTAAGGCACTGAGGAGGCTGATGGGGCGGTAACTGGTGGGGTCAGATGAGCTTTTGCCTGGTTTGTGAATGCCAATGACATTTGCACATTTCCAGGTGTCTGGGAATAAGCAGTGGCTCATAGCAGCATTGAAGATGCTGACTAAGAGATGGATGAGAGGAGGAGAGAGGGTTTTAAGAACCCTGTTGGAGATGCCATCGGCACCGGGGGATTTGCGCGGTCGGAGGGCCTTGATCAGTCTCTCCACCTCAGCGTAAGTCGCTAAGGTGATTGGTGGGAGTTCAGAGGTGACCACAGAGCTTTTACGTTCGACTTCAGCATCCACCGAATCGAGGTGAGCTTGGTCAACGTGATCTACGTTAGGGGAACACTGAGCCTCTAGGCTATCAGCTAGGCACTCAGCTTTGTCTTCGTCAAAGAACGCTGGGACTAGTGGGACTGGTCTGTATAAGGGAGGCATGTCGTTATGGTTACTTCCTTTCAAGCCTCGCGCCAAGTCCCAGTAAGCATGGTGGCTTGGCACGAGGTTTGAAAGTTTATCGCCCCATTGTTGATCACGCAACTCAGACATGCGACTTTGAACCATGCGTTCAAAGTGGCGTTTCTTAGTTTTGTTCTCTTTACTGGGGTAAGAGTCGTAATGTCGGGTCACTGCTTTACTCTCCGTCACCAATCGTCTCACATCCGCTGGAATGACAAGGCGCCGGTCGTCCGGCACTATGACCTCCTTTGCGGATGCACCTACTACGGTGGAGAGGTGATTGGTGAACGAATCGATCGCAAGGGTTACGTCATCTTTTGTCAGGATGTCGTCAGGGATCTTGTCTAGGTCCGGTGAACTGATAGCCTTTAGGGCATCGCCTACTTGCTTCCAGTTCACTATCGTCTTAGTGGGGCGGGGGAGGTCAGTCGTTGGGTCGGGACCTAGTCGCAGTATAATGGGTCGGTGGTCAGAGTGAAGCTCGTGAACCACTTCTATGGAGCGTAACCGGAGTGTTACGCCTCTGAATAGTGCCATGTCAAGCAAGTCAGATCGGTGGTCTTCCATATAAGGGTAGTGAGTGGGCTCAGTGGGCGCAATTATGTCAAAGTTAAGTTCTGCGATTAGGTTTTCAAGTGCAATACCTCTGGGATTGTTGACGTTACAATTCCATAGGATGTGCTTACTGTTGAAGTCGCCAATCAGAATTACGGCGCTTCCTAATGAGAATAGGGCTTCTAAGTCAGCTCGGACGATCGGCTTTTTGCAAGCTTGGTAACAGGATGCTATGACTATAGGTTGATGACCAGTCATAGCTAGGAGGCAACAAGATGCTTCCATATTAACAAGAGTCGGGGTAGGTAGGGGAATGCAGTGCAGGGACCTTTTGTAATAGATAAGAGTGCCTCCCCCACGGGAGTTCACTCTATCATCACGTACCGTTCTGTAATTGGCAAACCTAGGGTTCGCCTTCCCCGGTTTTAGAAAGGTTTCTTGCACGCATATGATATCGATAAGGTGGGTACAACAAAAGTCGTGGACGAGGTCACGTTGTCTGAAGAGGCCGTCAGCGTTAAATGACGCTAACGAAACTGAGTACGGTTTCGTGCGTTCGGTTGTACTACCCATAGTGGTTGTACTGGGGAGGGGCCTGGGGAACGAAGCGCTTAAGGGCGCTAAGTAAATTCGCGTGTTCCAATGTGTATTGGATCACGTCCGCTGGGGATTGAGCGTATTGCATCTTGTGGAATAGCTCTTGTACCTCATTGATGTCAACCGACATAGCCAGATCGCTGACTAGGTTGATTGCCTCTTGAAGAGGGGCAGCCATCAATGGCATAGGTGGAGCTTGTGGCCGGGAAGCGGCGCGGGGAGGCGCGCGAATGGTGTTGGCGACGGGTGCCGGGAGCGCGGGGCGAGCCGGGGCCGGTGCGCGGGCAGGGGCCGAGGCGCGGGCGGGTGCGGGTGCGGGCGCGGGTGCGGGCGCGCGGGCCGGGGCGCGGGCGGTAGCGACGGTCTTAACCATACTGGGTGGTTTAGACCATGCGTTACGGGCTGGGAGCGGCGCGGGTATTACCTGTGAGGCAGGTACTACCGTTAGTTTAGGGCTTACCCGTTGGTAACGGTCGTAAGAGGGACGGGTCGGCCTATGCCTTGCCACCCTGTGGTTCACTCGTGGTGCTTTAGGGCAACCACGGTAATTTGCGGTATGCCCTTGAGCACCGCATAAAACACAGCTGGGTGGGTCCGGTGAGTCCCGGGTGCGAGTGCACGCTGCTGTCGCGTGATCGCCTAGGCACTTAACGCACCTAGCGCGAGCGAAGCAGAAACGGGAGGCGTGCCCGTATAGTTGGCAGTTATGGCACTGCGAGGGACTCCCATTTTTGTATGGGGCTTGGACATCGAGTCCTGAGAGGCCACAGACCTTTTTTAAATTAAAAATGGCCTTGCCTTCAGGTGTACGATCTAGTACTACGAGTACTAGATCGTAGGGACTGCGGTCCTTCCCGCTGTACATGCGGTGAACTGCATGTACGGGGAAGTCTTGTGCCTTCAGGTCGGCACATACCGAATCGGTATGTACCTCCTTGGGCACACCGCGGATGACCACTCGGAGGACTTTCTCCTCTTCGAGCGCATAAGTGTGAAAACTTATGCTCTCTTTACGGAGGAGCTTTGTTAGCGCTCTGTGGTCGCTAATGGTGGACACTTGAACTTTAATGCCCTGCTGCGTGGAGCGGGCATTAGTGTAGTGGATCCCACGATCCGAAACTAAACGGGACAGCATGTCCCATTTGGTTTTGTCCTGAATGAACAGGGGCGGAGGCGGTTTTTCGCGGCGCGCGCTCGCGTCCTGAGGGGACGCGGCAGTGGTGGCCGGAGCGGAGGGAGGAGACGCGGGGCGCGGGGCGGGGGTCGGCTTCTTGCCGGAGGCGGGGGCCTTAGCGGGTGCCTTGGCGGGAGGGGCGGAAGTTGCGCAACTAGCGGCTTTAGGAGCACGCTTGCGTTTTCTGTCTACGACGGTATAGCCGTCGTTATCGGAGTCCGAGTCAGTGCGTAAGGCACGACTCGGATCTACATCCATCTCCGCTTCGGAGTCCGAAGTGGGCTCGACAACGGCGATGGAGGGACGGGTGCTCGCTGGCCTCCCGATCGGTGAGCGCGAGCGAGACCTCTCACGGGGAGGGGCTGCCACCGTGCGTCTGTTGTCAGGGCCCGGAGCGGGCGAAGTCGGGCTGTCCTCTGAGAAGGACCGGGTCAGAGGAGGGACGATGGCCTCCGGAATTGGAGTTCCGGAGGGAGCGATGAGAGTGTCCGTGAGGCGGGCACTCTCTGCATCGTTAAGTGATTGCTGATGATCAGCGTAGAGTTCGGGGTAGCGGAGGGCGAAGGTCTGAAGGACCTCCACCTCACCGTTAGAGGGACGTTGCATCCTGAGGGGAATACTCAGGATGGCCTAACGGGTTCTGTCTCCCTCTCGCAACTCGTGAGCTCACTTGTGTGAGAGGGAGTGAGTACCTATGGTGTGCCCTAGTTGTGTACCCTCTCCGAGCTTTTTTCTCGGCGGAGAGGGGTGCTCCTAATGCTGCTCCGGGGTTGACTAGGGGCGACCCCAAGGCCAGTTGTCCCGGAGCCCAGCTTGCTTCGGCTGACCCGTGAAGCGGGAAAGGCCACGGTGCAAGGTTAAACCAAAACAACAACAGTGGCCGTTGTCACCGTAGGGTGTCACACTGCGACCGCAGCAAATGGCGGATTTGATCGTTCAGACGGGTTTGGCTGACGCTACCCCACGCCTGAACGACGTCGCTTAACAGCACAAAGTGTGTTGTTACGCGACTGTTACTATGTTGTGTCGGGTAGTAAAGTGGTGAAATGCGCACCGAAAAGTGCGGTCAAAACAAGACCACCAGCCCGATATGATGTTGTTCGTCCGAAACAAGGGACTTGGGTAGGTGGTAATGCCTGACGTCTTAGAGCGCCTCTGCGCGGCGGCACGGCGAGCTCGTAGCTGACGTTGCACGGCGGTCGGTGGCTGCTCAGCTTCTGCACAGAAAACAAAACTTCGTCAGGACTGCGTATTCCAAGGCACTGGTCTGCAACTAGCGTCGGAACGATGACCCGAGTGAGACGGCAATAGTGCGGGGACTATTGCGGTCTCACTGGGAGATACTGGCGGAGCTGTAGACAGGTGTGCACGGCGTGGCGGCACAGGTCGGAGTGTGAGTCAGTGTGTATGCGTCTCTCGACTTCTGCGTATTATTATATATTAATCTTAAGTTCGTCTCCGAGATTTATCTGACTATGTAGTGGTCCTGCTACGCCCCTACCAGTCGCACAAGTATTCAGAGTATAGAAAAAGACATACTTGTCTCTTTCTTTTACTGACTCATTACCTCCCGTCGGATCAAACGTCATTCTTGTCCGTGCGCTCGCGCCGACAGCACAAGTTATCAATAAGCTGCAGTAAGTGGGTTAAGCGAAAAATGCCGAAACGAAATGACGAAGAAAGAAAAGAAGAAAGTTGTGCAAGGAAATTTAAAAATATGAGCTGATATCGCAAGAGAAACGACGTCGTAATAGCCATCGGATTATTTACTCCAGCGATGAAGATGATGTTGCGCCTACACGTGGTTATTAATAAATGTATTTCTTTGATCTCGTTGAATTCTTCGAGAATATAATTTCACAAGTCCTGTTGAATTCTTCAGGATAATTTTAATGCACACCTAAGTATGTGCTAAAACAAATATTGAAGATGCTTAGTAAACAATCATGTTCTACATAATTATTACTATCTACCCGCATTTTAAAAAGATTTTCCTATTTTTTTTTTTATTTATAGATTATTGATTTATTTATTTTTTATTTTTTTATTACTTTCAAAAATATCAAATATATTTATTAATAACAAAATCGTTACAATGTCAAATATATAATAGTCAATCGAATAACCCGCCCCTTAGCGTTCCAGGTGCAAAAGTGCCCATAACGCTCGCTGCATTGCCGCGCTGGATAGCAATGGCCATCCTTTGCACCAGGAACGAGCCGGAGCGGGAGTCACCCGACCTTTTGGCCAACCTACGCCCTAATTCAGCAACCAGACCATTGGCTTCCGCTTTTCCTATTAATATTTTATATAATGAATAAAAGTTTTGAACATTTTAATGTTATTTCCAGAACATCTTGACCACGAAATATTTGATTATACCGTTTTCGAAGGCACCAATTTTAAATCCTGACATTGAAGCTATGCTCGCAGAAACACGTTATGGCTTAGAAAAAGCCATAACAAGCCTTTTAAAGAAGTTTTTCTTTAAAAGGCCGATTTAGATTTAGCCGATTAGTGGCCGATTCTCACTACGCAGAGACTGATACTCTTCGATCAGTAATTTTTCCGCTAGTAGAAGAAACATTGGCGGATCCCTAACGAGATTGAAAATTCTCGTGGCATTAAAAAGACAAGCCAATTAATTAAAGCAGTAGCACTGTACACTACTGTAATAAAAACAGCTAATTAAACTACAAAGGTCCATCGACTCGGCCGCGTCAACAGTGGGCCGGTCAAACCTACCCACAACATCGAGCCGGTGCGGTGGACAACGAGCGAATCCCCAGGCGCCGGCCTGCCGCCACCTCCGCAGTACGCTCGCCAACAGACGGCTCCGCCGCGCCGCCGCTCCACCGCACCGCGCACCGCCCCGGCAACAACCCGCGCTGAAGCAGCGTGCAGCCACTTTTCTTTATTTATGTGGTGCAGCCACCAAGCAACCGCAGAAGTAGACGTACACGCCGGACGTTTAGAATATTTTATGCAAGCCTGGCGTTCTCTTACAGACGATGAATTTATTTTAAGTACTGTGTCAGGACACTTTATTCCATTTACTTCTGTACTACTTACCAGAAGAACATCAACAAGAATATCCGAGGCGCTCATTTACCGCTGCTAAAACTCTTGCTTTAAAACGAGAAATTCAACATTTACTTGACAAAAGCTATAAAAAGGTGCAAACTCGGCAGTGGGCACTTTCAACGGATGTATATCTGGTACCGGAAATGGACGGAAGTAAGCGATTTATTTTATATCTTAAATAATTAAATATGTACACGCCGACCGCTTAATTGACAAAAGATTATTTTATGGCTAATATTGACTGCCGGAGGCATACTTTTGGTGCCTATTCACAAAAATCACAGAAAGTATTTGCGATTTTGTTTTGATACCCTCTAAGAATTTACCGCTTTGCTATGTGGACTTTGCTCTGCACCGTACATATTTACAAACACTTTGCTACCTATCTTTACATAGTTAAGGTTGCGGGGGTTCAAATCAGTTCAATATATATAAGGTCACTTTTAATTCATCAACAATACTGCGAGGGGTGGTGTAGAATCGATAACTGAATGTGATCCACACATTTTTAATTTTCACATAAACAATTCAATACTAACTATTGCCTAAGCTGTGGCGCGTTGACTTTGAGAATGATAGCGACGACAACACTCGCGGCCGCCGTGGACAAGACTCACACATACACACACGTTCTAGGTATTCTAACGCATTGCGAGGGCAATGAACTCGGTAGGTATACCTACGCATTGCGAGGGCAATGAACTCGGTAGGTATCTCGGTAGGTATACCTACGCATTGCGAAGGCAACGAACTCGGTAGGTTTACCTACGCATTGCGAGGGCAATGAACTCGGTAGGTATCTCGGTAGGTATACCTACGCATTGCGAGGGCAATGAACTCGGTAGGTTTACCTACGCATTGCGAGGGCAATGAACTCGGTAGGTATCTCGGTAGGTATACCTACGCATTGCGAGGGCAACGAACTCGGTAGGTTTACCTACGCATTGCGAGGGCAATGAGTCTTGTCCACGGCGGCGGCCGCGAGTGTTGTCGTCGCTATCATTCTCAAAGTCAACGCGCCACAGCTTAGGCAATAGTTAGTATTGATTTTGTTTATTTGAAAATTAAAAATGTGTGGATCACATTCAGTTATCGATTCTACACCACCCCCCGCAGTATTGTTGATGAATTAAAAGTGACCTTATATATATATTTTAATGGGCGATCCAAAGCATAATTCTTTAAATAACGTAATTATTAATACAATAAACTGTTTGACAAAGTTAGGTTTTGTAATCAATTATAAAAAAAGCACTTTGTAACCAAAGATAGTTTTGGCCTTTTTGGGTTTTGTTCTGAATTCAAAATCCATGAAATTGGAAATACCTGAGCAAAAAAAAAATAATAGTATCTTATTTGGCTTAGGGCCTGTTTCAAATTGTTCTAATAAAGTTTAGGGGTTGCTAACCAACATATAAAATTACTGAATGATAAAAATGACAGTTAACATGCAGTGCGTTTCAAGCTTTAACCGATGGATAGGCTAAATCGATGACTGTGAAACGCAAAGATGGTTTTATTTATTGAATATGTTCTGGGTAGTATAACCGGAACTTACTCGAACATTCTGAAACAGGGCCTAAGAGAAAATGTTAAGGTCTACACGCATACGTCTACGGACCTTTGCGCGAATTCTCGGTACCCTCACCGCAGCTTTTCCGGCTCATGCATATTGGTGGTTGTATACAAAGTCACTTGAAAGGACAAAATACTAAGCGCTTCGTAATAGTAACGATATCTACGAAGCTTTTATGACAAGACCAGATATAGATAGAAGTTACTTATCTTGGTGGAGAAATAAAACTCTTGTCTCTAATAATCAGATTAAACGGTTTAAATATTCAATAGAGATCTTTACCGACGCTTCAACCACAGGGTGGGAGCGTTTCATAATGATGTGAGAACAGGGGGTTGTTGGACAAAGCAAGAACGATGCAATCATATAAATTACTTGGAATTGTTGGCAGTTTATTTTGGACTCCAATCATTCGCTAAATATAGAAGGAACTGCAATATCCTTTTATGTGTGTGTAATACCACAGGAATTTCTTGATAATAAAGTCGGGATACAATATCCCCATTTCAATGACATTGCCAATATGATTTGGAAATGGTGCGTGGTGAGGAAAATATATTTTTTTTTTGCTCCTTATATTAAATCCTCTTCAAATAAAGAGGCAGATTACGAATCTAGGAGAGTAATCGTTGACACGGTTTTCAAAAATAGTTCGTGTTGGAAAACCGTATTTGACCTTTTCGCATCGCGAGTCAATGCAAAGTGCTCTAGATATATATCCTGGAAAAGAGATCCTTATGCAGAGAATACTGACGCATTCACTATGTCGTGGTGATTGGTTGTCCTTTTATTTTTATGCATTTCCGTTTGCTTTGATACTAAAGATTCTAAATAAAATCAAAACTGACAATGCTACTGGGATTGTAGTGGTACCACAATGGCCGTCTCAGCCATGGTATCCTCTTTTTAAATCATTATTTCATATCAATATAAACATTTCCCGCTAACAAATATTTACTCTCATCTTATTTCAGTTCAACACACGGAAATTTCCCTGGCAGCATGTGTGTGTTATCCGTGAAGCCTTTACCAGGCGAGAAGTACCAGACTCAGCCATAAAAATTATGCTATCGTCTATGTCACAAAACACTGCGCTTCCAGCAGTACAATGTAGAATATTTCAATATTAAAATTTGTAATTGACCTTCATAAGAGCGTCGTAGATGCCTAAATTGAATAAATTATTTTTACTTTGACTTTCTCAATACACTTCAAGTCTCAAGAAATGGTGACAGTACTGTATTATATTAAAATTAATTGTAATTTTTATATGGTTAGTGCAAGCTATTTACTAGATTTTGTATCAGTGTCTTCAATCAGGATTGTCTTACGGGACCTTAAACATCCATAGATCCGCCATCTCTTTAATTAGTACCTATACATCATCACATCATCATATATGATAACATCGGTCATGATAATAGAATAAAGCGGATTTTTAAGGTATTTTCATACAAACCAGCCTTTCCCCGTTACAACATAACGTGATATCCTAATGTTGGTTTAGATTTTTTTTTTTGGCTAATGTCTCAAACTATGCAATTTCTTTAGATTTGTTAAGTAGGTTATTAACCTTGGCAACTTGGTAAAGAACACAAGCACTATCATCAATAAAAATGTCTTACATAACAATTTACAATGATCGTATAATTATAACTATATCGGATTTGATAAAGACATCTGGCAACCAGTTTTAACCCTTCCATATTTCGATATAAGGCCTTGTGTTTGCCCAGTTCAAACTATTAAATCATACTTAGCAGCAACTTCATCTTTAAGACCAGATAACGAGGATCATTTAATATTTACTTATAAGAAACCTCATAAAGATGCTTCACCTCAGACCATATAAGGTTGGATGAAGCTGACTTTACAGGATAGTGGCATCAACATTTCGATATATGCTCACGGTAATGTTATAGATAACATATGGTGCCCACAGTACGAGGCACGCCTCAACCTCGGTTCCACCTCGATCTGGGATAAGTATCGATGAAATTCAAAGAGCTGCTGGTTGGTCAAACCAATCGACAATGTTTGCAAATTTTGATAACCGGCCCATCGTAATACTATTTCTAACTTGTTATTTACGTAAAAAAAAAAAAAAAACTGAATACTAATTAATTAAAATAAAGAAAATATTAAACTAATTTAAATTTTGTAAATTATGTTATGATAACGAAATATTTGTGATTTTTTTTTTGTTTAATTGATAAGGTATTATTGATATGAATAAATCTTGCAAGGAAAATATTTATTCTTACTTATTTAACCACAACATTGATTAATAGCTCTGAACATCTACATAGTCAGATAAATCTCGGAGACGAACTTAAGATTAATTAAATGATCAAACGAACTTACCTGAAGTGAAGTTCGATCTTAATTATCTTAAGTTCGTCGAAGAGATTTAGAATCCCACCCGTCCCTATGTATCACCCATTATCTCAATGTTGTTACTTTTTGCTACTCTCTAAAATAATGACGTTTGATCCGACGGGAGGTAATGAGTCAGTAAAAGAAAGAGACAAGTATGTCTTTTTCTATACTCTGAATACTTGTGCGACTGGTAGGGGCGTAGCAGGACCACTACATAGTCAGATAAATCTCTTCGACGAACTTAAGATAATTAAGATCGAACTTCACTTCAGGTAAGTTCGTTTGATCATTTAATTCTATGCTTCTGCGGTTGGGTTCATGCTACCCAGCGTGATGTTATCTAATGTCCATATACATATTCCAATACGATCTCGACAGGTGGTTGATATATTGCTCATGTTTTTTTTTGTATATATTTCGAAGTCCACTTTAACTGACTCTTCTTGTAGCTCCTGAAACATGAACAACTTCTCTTCTATGGTCTCAGAGAAAAGTGCCAGGTCATTTGCTGATAATGACGTTCTTTCAAATGACATGGCAGGGAAGCGTATTATCTAGTAATGGCTAGATATAAACCTGTCACAACCAGCAACCATGACGACTTCTTCTCTTCTAGAGAAGGCGGGGTGGGGTTAACCATCATTTGCGCGCTTCGCAGGCTCGAGGATCGTAGTGTAAGATGGCAACTCTTCAGAAGCTGCTGTTGCTTACCTTTAGTATTTTCTATATAGGTACTCTATACGTCTAGATTCCCACAGGAAGATATGGGCCCACATGGGCTCTTGAACTATAATCAAATTCAATTCCAATTCGAGATGAAAACTTGTGTTCTGAAAATTTAATACAAACTTTAAAGAATTGCTCTGGTATGGAAATTATCATCCAATTTATTTTACCACCATGGTCATCTAATTACTGACGATTTGAGAGGCGATTTAGATTTACAACGAGAACGATGGGCCTTAGCAGAAAGAAGCTATATGCAGAGCCGCAGGTTGACTCCGTATGGAATTTTATTAAGTAATTTCTTTAATAAATTTATTGATATTAGTATTTCCCTCCTGAGGGAAGTTATACTTTAAGAATCAAATCTTACTATCACTCATTCTACTCGAGCACTTTGTGGGTTAAGATTACACAACGAGATTACAAAGCCCTGAGATTTCAGTATAATAATGCTTTTAGGATAACGTAGCCCAGTGGCTATGAGTATAGGCTCCAGCTCAGGAAGTCCATGATTTGATTTTGTCTCCAGCTTCCGCTTGATTTCAAGGCGATAGGGTATTTTGTAAATACTCGCTTAGCTAGATAGGTATCACTCCCAATAGAAAATATGTCGACAAACGCCTAGAGGCGTGTTTTGCCAACGGTTATATAGACATAGTAGTCATTCTAGGTTTGGCCTATAACAAAATTTTACATTGCATTCGTCGAGTTCTTTTATAAATAATACAATAGATGTAGAACATCGGAGTTATTTTTAAAGTGGTTCCTAAACGTTTTCGGTACAATATTGATATAGTTCATTTAAAAAAATTATAAACAAAAATATATATTTTAAATAAATCCTGATTGTAAGAATATATCTCATTATCATACCTGATAAAAAAATAAGTTCAGTATTTTAAAATACATAATATTTTAAAAAGTCGGAATATTTGTGGCATGAAAAAAATTCATTCCACATTATCTTCAATTTGTTTTCTAAATACGCTCTTTTATAACTTTTGTTTATGGATTAAGAGCTAATAATTATTGTATAACATGCATATAGTTATTGAAAACTCACTTTATTGCGATTACAATAAAAAAAATGAACCAACGAAATTTGTGATATTCAGTTAAGTACCAACGAAAAGTTTTTATTTTCAACAAAGAAATCACGCATCGATCTATTCGTAATCGTGTAATAAAATTGATGAGGCGTAGGAAGCGTGTATAGTTTTAGGGATTATAAATAAAACAATAATAATAGTAATTAAATTTATTACACATACTTATCCTAATATTAAATTTAAGATTTCGTTATTGCTCATAGTATTTATTGTACTTATTGTATAACAGGTTCGATGCAGATATTTTTGTATTTTTAGTTTTTCGATAAACATATTTTAGAGCGAAAGTAAGTCACCATTTTAACTGTTTTGATGCTACTCATAGAGTCATACTAAGAACAATAAGTCTGGATCCATAAGGGGAACATTATGATTGAATTATCAAATTTCAATCATTGTTTCATCATAATAAACAGATTAACCCTTCGACAGTAGGTATTTGATAATTATAGCCATTTAAGACTTTTTTTAATATGTTTCGGATTAACCGCAAATGTTCCCATTTTTTTACATTACAAACTATTTTACTTTTTGACTTCTTGTGGGTAAAATTAGTGTAGAAACTTCCTTTCTATTAATTTTTGATGTTTGATGATGGCCAGAAATTTAAATACAGGTTAATCCAAATATTTAATCGACCAAAAATGGCTAGTTGAGTTTAAGTATGAACTGACTGTTGAAATGCAGGTTTTAATGAAATAATTGTAGTCATGTTTGTCAAAAATCTTATCAGCCATATAAGTAATAAAATATTTTACAACAGGTTTAAGCATAGCCTTTGCCCATTAAGAAGCTTGTTCAGTGGCGGACAGATGTGGAAGGATTCAGCTAAAGGATACTTTGGAGCCATTTAATTATATGAAATAGCCGCTACATTTGTGGATGTTAGTATTTCTAATCCATTTGTTTCAAAGCAATTTAATTCAAAGCAAAGTGTTGCTTCAACATGCAGCTATAAGCAGAAAAACATTTATATTTAATTCAGATTCATATAGCGTGATAAAGTTGCAAGATTTACGATTCTGTTCTATGCAAACTGATGGCGTGAAACAATAATATGTGTTAGTTATAACAGGAAAAAATAGGGAGGGGCACTTACTTTCGCTCTAACAATCTACTACATAATAACTTAAGTTATAAGTTTACGCCAGCATAAATATTAAGAGTTTTCTGATATACGTAGATGAAAAATGTAATAAAATTTCTAATGATCAAATTATTACACGTCAATCTATCGTGTAAAGTTGAGTTACTAATAACTGTGAAAATATAGAGGTTTAAAATTGTTTATACCTGTCATGCCTTATATCTGTAATAATTATTTGAAATTGTGTTTTTTGACTCTTTTGATAACAATTATTGCAATGGGATTGACTTTGTATTACACACGTTTTATGGCTTATTAGGTATTGAATTCGTATTACCTAATAATCTGTAATGAAGTTTTAAAAGGAGTTAACAGTATGTATTATTGGATCTGAAAGTTAAAAGTGTTTTAAAAAAGGGAAATACATTTAGCTTCGTACAGTGTTCAATTATAAAAATTATATAACAAATAACTCAATTAGGACATGTTCATACCTTAACTACCATATTTTGGTAAAATAAAGCAAATAATAATAATGTTTATAAAACTATGTCAAAATTTAGTTTTACAGTTTCGGTTTGGTTTAGCATCCAGTATTTTGATGTGTTTTAAGAAAACAAAAATATTCGCTAAGTACTTACACAAAAATTGAGTAACCTTGTCGATAAAATTGTCGATTTGTCTTTTAATCAACAATATATTATCACTTATTGTATAAAATAATTAAATTGCAATTAGGAATTCAGATTCAGTGCCTGGTTTTCAATATTAAAATGTACACAATAATTATATGTTCAAAGCTCAGTCAAAATAATAAATAAGAAAAAAATTGATTAGGAAAGTTTTTTACGCTGTAGAAACAATAAAAGTTTTGATATTTTTTGATAGGAGCCTTAAATACACATCCCAACCTAAAATCTTATCATATTATTACACACACGAGTCAACAAGGAGAATAATAATAGAAATATTATTATTAGCCTTCATTATCTATTTCAATAACAATATCACATACATAACTAGACAATAATTATTATTATAATAAATAACAATCAACAATTATTATATTCGATGATACAATGGTGTACATTACTTTATATTTTAATTCGTATTATATTTTAGTATTTATGTGCGTAATGATTAAACATGATCACGATAGCGCGTATTTATATTTAGTATTGTTATAAATAAATTCAAATACATAGTGAATGATTCATTATTATTTCTAATAAAATAATTAGCAATTTACGACAATTATAGAATCACATACTAACACACGTATAGTTTTATATTAGAATATATAATTATTATTTTAATATAAGTTATAATTATTTTATACTTTTGCTACTTTTTAATTTTAAAGACAGCATGATTTGTGGCTTATCTATAACACTGATATTTTTATATATTTTTTTATTTATTCATGTATTTTTTGTGCATTTAGTAGCAGACGTGCTTAGTAGCGCAGTTTCGAGTACTTATTGAACATTTTATATGAAAGAGTAATTTTATTCAAAGTCAAAATCACTTATTCAATGTATACGTCTACGACGCTCTTATGAAATTCAATCACAAATTGATTACTGAAGTGTTCTACATTGTACTGCCACGATCATCAAAAAATGTAAAGAGCCACTGCGAAAAGGACGAAAAACTCGCGACCGTTTTTATAAACGTATTTTCACAATGTGTTACAAACTATTTAAAAAAAATATGTCAATATTTGTTTAAATTACGTACGTGACAGGCAATAGCTTGGCAGAGGCGAAATTTTCCAAACATTTTGTCGTTTAAGTAATCAAAAAGTGTGTAGTGAGATCTCTTAATAAAAAAATTACACGTAAAACTTAAATTTTCCTTCAGTGCGCGTTGTAATATTTTTCTTTAGTACCTTACTTTATTATAAAACTGCACACAATTACCTAGAATTGAACAATAGTGGATGACTATCACACACCCTTGTTCATGAAATTAATTATATAATACTTTTCGCAGTCATTTCTATCACAATATTGGAAAAGTATATTTTAAAAGAGTCCGTATTGTATTGATCTTGAATCTAAATTAACGTAACTCAAAACTGCGCTACTAATAAAAACCACCTACGTACAAAATTTTATTATTATGATAACACTAAAATACTGGTCGATTATAAAAAGCTGATGTTAATTTGTGTTGCATAGCATTCTATAATTAAGGGATCCTTAAAAGTAGTCAACAATAAAAATATTCCTAGAAATACATTCTCTATAATTCAACGAATAAGTACCTTTGTGTTGCGTTATTTTACACATCTAAAAAGGGTAAAACTATCGTAACAAAAAAGTTTGACTACAAATTTGTAAAGGTTTTTATCAAAAATGGTTTCATTTTAGAAGAACATAATATACCTATCGATATAATGACAAATCAAACATATTTATGAATAATAACACTTCTCTAAAATGAAACCAAGGAATACGATTCAAAAAGCTGGATATTAAATATTTACTAAATTAAAATACTTTTGTAATAGTTTGATTTTGAATGAAATATTTTTGAAATTTTCACTTGACTAGTTACAATTACCAGTATGACACAGAATATAATTAACAATAAAAAAAAATACATTGAAAAATGAAGCAATATTTAAAAATTAAAATGCATATCAGTTTAAAATAAATAACTAAAAAAAAAAATTAAATAGCCCATGTGGTTATGGATTATTTGCAAAATGGACGCCATTCTCACTTTTCAAACTTGACGGATATTGTAACGACTATCTTACTCTGCCAGAATATTGTCTTTCTCCCTGTAGGTATATTTATCATGAAAATGACGGATATTGGACTTACTACCGTTTCTTTTCCAACGTATACGCAATCAGTTCATTCATAGATGATTAATATGATATATTATTACATATTAAAAATCTTTTCTTAAGGTTATTATTTTTTTTTCCATTGACTTCAATCCACGGTTATGGATAAATAATATAAAAAAAACAGAACTGGACCACGCACAAACCAAAGGCTCTATTGTGGTTGGTAATGGAAATAACCTTCATTTTGACATTTGAACTACATGATTGGTTTCGTTTTCATACGAAAATGTTATTTACCATTACTTGAATGCCATTTTGATTTTCCCTCCCACTCACGATGGACATCAAGTGTCAAAATTTATTTTCAATAATATTCTTGTTAAACCACGGGCCTTATTATCTATTAAGGCCCTCTTAAGACCCCTATTAGACAATATGGCTCTTTGTGTTAGGAACAAGAATATTAATGAAAATTAACTCAATTTTCACGTGGCGTTCATCGTCATTACCATAGTACAATAATATTCGTATTGCATCATGGTCAATACCATTATGATAAGACAATAGCACCCAGGACGGGCTAGTGTAAATTGGACATTTTCCTGTGATTTCCTTTCTGGCTCGATTGCTGACTTGTATAATTTTATTATTTTTAAGTGATACGATAAAGAGTTTAACTATTTTTATTTTTGTTTTAAAATAATAAGAAGCAATAATTTAATAAGAGTAGAATTTTTTTACGCACATCTGCATTGTGATAGAAATAAACATTTAAAATTGAATTTAACATGTTTCATAATGATAAATTATTTTTCTTAAGAACACAAATTATTATTAAATATCGATGTGCGGCAATCAATTTCAGGATATATTTAAGTGTGAATTAATTATATATTAAGCCTAATAAACGTGAAATTCTTATTTTATTTTAATAATATAGATAAATATATAATTTTAAATTATCAATCTAATTACCTAAATGTTTTACAGTAATATTGTCTAAATTACATCGTTTTACTCACATACACTAAGACATTCTAGCGAGAGATTAATATACAAGAATAGTTAAAATAATTTATATTTTACTACTAGCATAGGTAATGATTGTTATATTCGATATGTTAGGCAGTAGAGACATCTAGGCCACAAAATATTTTATATTAAATTTTATTTATATGGATATTGGTAACTAAAGCAAATAAAGTAGGTCACACATTTCTTTCAAAAATTTTGTTTTGTCTTAAAATATGGTACTTACCTCACGGTACTTAGTCATTTTCAAGTTGAAGTATTTCTGCATACAAATATTTAACAGTAAAACTGATGCAGGTTTAAATTTTTCGGTACTAACAGGTTACTCGTTAGACATTGTCATATTAATAACAGTAAAGCATTAACAGGTGATATAATGTAAAGCTTATATATTATAAAAAGATCCTAATATCTAAGATATAAACATATATCTCTTGTACTTAAAAGAAGTTTAACGTACGACATAGAATAGAATACACCGATATACAACATTGATAGATTTTAAAAAGTGAGGTAAATTAATAAAATAAATTTATTTTACAAGCCCTATAAAGAATATAGTATCTTGAGCATAGAAGCGATGCGAGATTATAGACACTAATACTTATCTAAAAGTTGTAAAAGTTCAAGACAAATTGACAGCTTTTTCAGTACTCCTAGTCGTATGTTGAAGTTTATAATAATTGTATATATAATGAAGTATATATTAATTGAGACAAAGCCTTAGTATCTAAAGGCAGGACACCACATCGAAGACAATCAGATGCGTGAATTAAATTTGCATTAAAATAACCTCATAATTGCCTTCTATCCATAGGTTTATCCTGAAGTGTTATTTTAAATTCATTTCGCCAAACGTTCAATATGTTGATATCCATAGGGTGCCAGCAAACACTTATCGATATCCCAATAATATTATTCTTTTAGTTGCCTTGAAGCTGATCCTAATGTCATCGGATGAGACCAGTGAAAAGTTTTGTTGTATTTTTGATCTTGATATAGCAAATTTGCTATTTTTGTCTATTCATATTGTAAAATTAATGTATAGTAACAAATAATATTAAGCGCAATTATAACAACTTTTTAACGACAGATACGATAGGTCGGATTAAGTTTTAGAAATAATATCTTAGAAAATATAATTGGTAGCTTTTTTTCATTATACAGTTTTTTTCTATTTGCTCACGCACCTGAATAAGAAAATACAGCAGCTATTATTATTGATAGTACACTATAGTAAAACGGTTAATATTCACTTACAACAATTTAATATTTTACGTATTAGAGATTTGTGATTCTAAAACTATACAGACGCTTTATTTATTATTGCACGATTTTTTTGGTAACATTTTTTGGTCCTATTTTTTTATTCGAATGCCTAATATAGGAAAAAAATCTAAAACTATAAGAAACTACGAGTTTATTGCTACTATTTTGACAGTTTATATCACATTCTTGACGATTTTTATTTTGTAATTAAATAACAATTTTAATAAAATGACCACTAGTATAAACCAACGAGAGAGTTTTTATTATATATTAAGTAGGTATTATTAAACACACGTATATTATGTCTATGTCGCAAAACAATACTTTAGTACTTGATATTAAAGGTTTAACATTTATAAATACAATAAAAAGTGACGAACATTGCATTCTAGTCCACAAAATGAATAACAACGGGTAAATTTAAATTTGAAAACCTTCATATTTATAATACGAAAACTTACAAATTTAAAGTTTTGTCTTTATATCTTGGACCCCAGATCATTCAACAGCAACAATGTAAAACTTAATAGTTTAAAAAATATGATTTCTCTGTTCAATAGGGAATTATAAAACAATCTTAATTACTAAACAGAAGTCCTTTTGAAGGATAACAAGCGATATTATGTCTTTTATAGAGGTATCTATTAAACTAGCTGCTATATACGCGATTTGTGCTATAATTCGTTGTGCCATATAACGCACATTCGTTATTTTCTAACAATTATAATAAATTATGATTAATCAAATTGTATTGAACCTTCGCATCAAACATGATTTCTTTATGAGGATAGTAAAATTTAATAAATTATAGTCACTGCATTTCAAGATTAAACTTGTAACAATAATCTTTATTTGAATTATTCTGTTCAAGCAATGATCCAAATTCAGTACAATTTGATTATTCAACCACATTAAATACTATAATAATAATTATTATTGATAGCACACGACTCCACGTATCACCTCACAAACACTTTTGGAAGCTAAATACATCTTAAAACTATTTTATAAATTAAAGCAGACATACACAGAGACAAATCTAAAATACATTCCAGAATAATCAGTGAACACTTGTTTCTTACTAACCGCTCTTTTACTTATTAATGTCCATTTTGTAGTCACAGACAATATATTAAAATAAATACGATTATTTTACATTTAAGAGCTTTCCAACAAATGGTCACAATTTTAAGTTTAGTTTAAACAAATAATAAAATAATCGTATTTAATAATAATTTTTATTGTTACTTTAAAAGTATTATTACAGTAACCATAATTAAAGATACTATTGTGACATGAAAAGTTGAATGTGTTGAGCATGCAGTGATTGGAAGACTTGAGCAATTAAATTAACAGTAAAATCAATCATTATTCTATATCCATAATTCTTATTTATTCATAAAATAATATTAAAAACAATGATTGTTGTCTTTTTGGCTTTAAGCATGCTGATATCAAGTACCTAGTACCTAATTGGTGAAATTTAGTTTTATTCAGTAAACAATTGTTGACTTTTAAATAATATCTAATTGAAAGTGTTGAATTATATATTTTTTTAAATTAAGACAAGAACTAGGTACTATACCAAAACATAATAACAATAATTAAACATACGAGATGCTTACAGCTATGTTTTCGGTAACTCTTTGCCTCAATTTATTTCGTCATTAAAATTAATTAAGTTTGAAATTGTAAAAATATTTGATTTTTAATGAAATAGGTTAATAACAGTTAATCATTTTACATTCAGATTTGGATCATACATATTTTTTTATGTGAGTGGTATACAGCTGTCAGTTCCCGTGGGGTTCCGGACTAGAATGTCACCCCCACATCTCTACCCGTGGGTGTCGTAAGAGGCGCCTTAGGGTAACACACCAGAAGATGGGTAGCAGCACTTTCTGAGGAACCGATATCTCACACTCCGATCCCCAAGTCGCCTGCCAAGCGGGGGGACTATGAGATATGGCTGTGTTCAGGAGTGGACTATCCGGCTGATACAGTATAGTAACTGTAGATCAATGAATATTAATAAAATATTCTGTTGCTTAGTAAAATAACACAGTGGCAAAAATCAGTAGGGAGGTATTTTACTTAAATAAAAAATGTAGTAAAGATATAAATAGAGAATTCATGAGAAAATCAATGATTTCAATGTTTTTGTGCCCAATGAAAGGAGCGGTTTTGTAGGTATTATGAAACAGAGTTCACGGTAAAAGAGCTAAAAGGATCGCTGCACCTAGATTATGGCAATTTTCACATGAAACCATTCATGAAAAAACATAATATTCTAAGAAAGAGTAACGGGTATTTTCGCTTCCATTATTACATAAAACCCTGTTAATCCTTCTTCGAATATAAATATAATTCACGAATGTAGAATACACGTTATTGGTATATTACCTTCGATTATTTTCATATAAAAGAACAACGAAATGTAAGAAAACATTTAAAGTTTTATGGCGGTTTTACGGGACGAGTTTTTTTTGTTAAATAAGATTATGATGAAGAAGCTATACAATTAATTTTTTGATAGTTATCATTTATTACTCTTTTGGTATAGTGCCTTATTCAAATGCCTTAGTTCTGGAAGCGACCTCGTTAATATATGAAGGCAGGGTGCAGAGGCGGCGGCGGCGCTCGGGGCTGCTTGTCGAGGGGGTTACAGCAGGCTGGCTCGCAGCACGCGGTGTACGGGGCCGGCACCAGGGCGTACTGTGTCGGCGGGGCGTACAGCGCGGGGGTTGCTGTAAATAGAAATAATTTGGAATTTTAGTGACGTTGTTAACTGACACTGAAAAGAAAGGACATTAGATAGTATTGGATGCCTAGTAATAGAAAGATTCACTGGATTTAGGCGGACTGAATGCATCGTGTATCCCAGGAAACTGATAGATGCAAAGATATAACAGCTGTTTATTATGAAGTCCGTAGGGGTCCGTAGGGGTCTTCCCATTAAACTTCATAATGCTTCATTTCTATTTCTTCCAACTCATAATATCTTACTTATGATAAAGCCTATCAATACCCATTTACATCATTCAATACCCATCTCATATCACATTATCGATAGCGTTTTAAACAATTTAATTTTATTATCATCTGAAGATAAGTGACGATGCAATCAATGACGATATAATATATAAATTAGAAGATGAATAATGCTTCTAGCCTACAGCAACAGCTAGGAAGAAGAATAAGACTATAAACACTGAATTGAAGCTTTTTGCTAATAAGATCCCAATTAGATTATACCATTATTAGTGAACAAACACATAATATCAATTTGTGAAATAAGTATCAAATGGGTTGAAGACACCCAGATTTATTATATCAGGAAACACGGATCCAGGTAGCATATTATTTTCTTGTTAAATACTTACGTATACAACTTACGACTTTTTCCGCGTACGTATGATCAAATTAAACATGACTGTCTTATTACAAAACGTAGACCAGCTGTGGTCTAACGATAGTACTGGGTTAGTACCATGGTTTAAGTGAAATCCTTATTACAAAACCTAGTTTATCGTTGATTCGAGAATTAACGTCATATTAAAGTTCCGATTGTTGCAAGTCTCTTTGCTATCTAAAAAATTAACAACCTTGAAAATATTGTTACAAAGATGATTTTCATGAATTAAATCATTTATCGATTAAAAATTAAGTAAACAATATGCTTTGGAAGGCTAATATACCTATATTTTAAACGGGAACAGTAATTCTAAATCTATATTGCGTAATACACGCAACGTCGTGAACGAAGGGAGTCCAAGAGAATGTACTTTTTTCGTATTTAATCTATGATCAATATATAAACCATGGACTAATAGGTCTGCGTTTTGTAATAAAGTCAAGCACTAACTGCTTAGTACCGCAACAAACTCGGACTTGTTGGTCTAAGCATAAACCCTGATTTAGTCTGTTTTGTAATAAGACGGGAAAAGTTTTGTATATGTTATTATATCAACCATAAGTGGTGTAGCATTCTCGTCTGTGTAATTGCATAGAGAGGAAACGGGGTAGTATATAAAATTATATATGGCACATGGCACTAGGTATAATTCCGATAAACTTTCCTTTCTACTAGTATAAGTATACATTTTGTTTGTTTAGACTGAAATGTCTATTGACTCACGCGCCTTACCCTTTGGTACTTAGTAGGAACTAAAACTGAGAACAGTACTTTATACAGAGCTGAATTTGTGCTTGGTATAAGTGTAGAAATTTTTCTACATAAGGTTTACCATTTGAGTCCCATATGTGAATAATAATTATTATTATAATTCAGAAATAGGATCCATATAAAAATAATAATAAATAACCCCTACAAAAAATTTAAATGAATATTAAATAAAAAAGTCTTACGTGGCAATAGCCAACCAGCGTCAATACGTTGAAGTCAGGAGCAACATGTCTGCTAGGTTTCTGATGGTTGAATTTTTATACAATTATCAACTCTCGACATGAAGGATGCCATTCTTTTAAGCTGTATTGCGTTTATTGTATACTCGTGCCTCGAGGTTACACTAGTAGAGATATCATTTAATGGGATAGTAGCCTATAGGGAGAATACTCGGTATCGGTGGCTTTGTCCAAGGGTGGAGCGCATATCAGCTGGTAGCACAATGGTACCAAGCGTGGGGATTATGGCAAACCTCCCTTTAATGCGAGAGACTGAAGTGTTCAGCAGTAGCCAATCCAGCTGATACAATACTTTAAACTTTAATTAAAAACATTTTTATTTTAAAATAGTCCATCCGCTAATAGAAAGTAACTATTTTAGGATGGATTAATTTGATGGATTTATCATTGGAACAATAATATTTTAGGTCAAATGTCACGTCAGAGTACAAGAAGTGAACAATCTGTTGGGACGTCATCAAAACGCCGAGCGATTTCGTTACCGTTAGTAAGCTTGCTTAACTAACCTAGATATATACACTTTATATAGATAGATGCACTCTTTATTAAAACACCATAATTAAATAGTCATATTTTAACACATGCAAACGGAAGAAATGGACCATTCCTTACTTCCTTAAGTCTGGGCCTCTACAGCTAAGTACGGACCCTGATGCACCATGTATAATACTTACTGTCGAACGGTAGTGGGTAGACCGCATAAGGTGGTGGTGGTAGCTCACAGGGGGCACAAGCAGGCATGGGCGGGGCACAGAGCAGCTGGTAGCACAGGGGAGCCGGGATTGGCGCTGCTTCTGTTCCTATTACCGGCAGCTGGCTCATCTGGAAATAAATGGACTTGACGTTTACATAGAATAATTTTCATTTGTAATTAACTGAGTACCTTTTTATTTGTAATTATTTAAATCTACTAGTTATAATTATTTCTTCATAAAAAAACATGATAAACAAAAGTTAACGTAAACAAATTTTGCGTCAAACACAATAAGTTTTATTATAACAAAATCTTCTGTATAAAAAATATTTTTAAAATCAAGGTTTTATTATGTTCATGTTAGTAAAAAGACTAAAGATTTAAAAACTACACGTCAAGTCAATTGAAATGAGCCCAAACTTTTTTTTATTGCGAAGTTCCTTTGGCCACCTTCCAGCGCCGTCATCAGATCAGCACTATGTCATCATAATATTGAATTGTTTTGCAATTTCTACATGTATGTAAAATTTCCGCTAAATCGGTAACCGGGAAGTGGATCTAATTTAATTTGCAAGATTTGATGACAAAGGAGGGATAAGGCTTTGCCACATGGTGAATGGGCATTTTGCGAATGCTCGCCTGGCCAGCTACCACCCTCAAGTAGAAAATCTGTCGCCAAGCACTTAGCCACGGTAATGTTATCTATACAGTATAGCGTAGGTATCAGCGAGTTATACCTACGCGCCTCGATCTCGGCCCGCGCACAGTACGCAGACAGTCGCGTCTGTGCCGCAGTGCCGAATAGACGGTGTGTTATTTTTTTAACTATAAATGCGCGATATTTTCACTAAAAATAAGTTTATGTACATATTACATATTTAAAATGACTGATATATTGTGCTGTTTTTGGTTGCATGAATTCGTCAAAAACTCAACCAGAGATAACTTTTAGATAACGTGGAAACTGAAAGGCAATAATACTATAAAATAATTTTACTTACAAGTAAGTAACATTATTTTATAGTCTACATAGTTGACGGTACATAATGTGTGTCTTTTAATGGACAAGTATTTCCTTTAATCCCCCAGAAAAAAAAAATGTCTTGATTAGTAAAAAAGGGAATAGAGGAAAGGAAAGTGATTGACACGAGTGAAATAGGTAGTTTTAAGCTATATATTAGAATGCGGATTTTTTATACTCTAAAATTTAATAATTAAGCATTTCGATTGATTTTTTATTCAAATATAAACATGGCTTTTTAATTAAATCTACCTATGTACTAGTAAAAAAACAACAGCATTTTTTGTGAACACTTCCTGTTCATTTCACAAAGAATTCTATTTGTTCATATAAAAAAAAGTATATTTACAATCACAAAACTAAATGGAAACACAAAGTAGGCAAATGTAATTAAAATACTGGAGGCGGGTAGCCCTATCGCATGTTTACGTACAGCGCGGGTGTAGGTAGTTATTTCAACGACAGAGCCGAGTTAAGATACTGTATAGATAACATTACCGTGACAGTGTGAAGTGCAATTTGTTTGTGTTATAGACAGAACAACGAAGTGCATCTGTTCTAGGCAGAAGTTAGTCTGCTTAACATCAGGTGGACCTCGTGCTCGTTCCGTTACAATCTCATAAAAAACAACGTGTTTGCGTATTCACCTTTATATTACAAATTTGACTATATATTTTTTTTTTCAGTTTAAACACCGGTGTTTTTTTTTTTTTTAAATCTACACTGGCGATCTGACACACAACACCGCCGCTAGACAACACCTTTCTGTGAGCATGACCGCTCCGAATACCCGTGCCAACGATTACAATATAAAAATAATTTGGGACTACAATAAAATAATATACCTACAGAAATTTCCGTATTTTGTTAACCACTGGTGTTTAACCTCGTCCACTTCGAAGATTATCTCTTTCAAGACAAAACAAGACGTCCTTCATAAAGAAACATAATTTTTTTAATAATCTATACCTGTTTTCTGACTGCCTGTGCGACTCTAAGACGTCCAAGTGGAGAAAACATCACTCCGCCGCTCTGTAACAAGAAAAAAAATTGTTGAACAAAACGGCTGATAAGGTACAGTAGGTAAAGTACAGTATTAATATCGAAAAAAGTGGTAAGGGTACATGTATACCATATTTTTTTTAATCATTGACGGTTCAGTGGCACTGGCTATGGAATGCCGCGCACTATGACCATGGTTCGAATCCCGCCACTGGCTTGAGCTTTACCGCATGATGGAAGGGCATTTCACAAATGCCCGCCTGGCTAGCGACCACCCTCTAGCAGAAAATCTGTCGCCTAGCAGTGTGTTCCAGCAGCTGTCCTTGAGAGCCAGTAATTCTAAGTTAAGCCTGTTGCCACATGCGAACACAATATGATGAGATTGTGGTCAAAGGCTTACCTATAAGCAACAAAAAAAAAATTTACCAGATGAGAGTTTTTCATTAAAGAATATACAACAGTAATAACAAATATATTTTTTTAAAGTATCTTGAAAACATTAAATAACATTTTAATGAAACAAAATATGAAAATATGTATCTATTGTAGTGACAATTCTACCTAATTTTCCTGTTATCTACATGATGTCACAAACGCCACGCAGCCTAACCGGAAGAATATTCGAATAGTGTCACTTCGAAGCGAAGCATCTTCAGGAGGGCATGATCGAGATCGATCGTGCGCTCGGTGAGTCAAGACTTCCTGAAGATGCTTCGTTGAAATGTTGTTTAATGTTTTTTAAGATACATTTAAAAAAATATATTTGTTATTATTAAATATGTCTTTCCGCAAAGTAACGCCTGATTCTATTCAGCATACAACAGTGAAAAATAAAGCGGAACCAACTTGCAACGCTAAAAAATAAGAAATAACTTGTGGAAGTCAGTACCGTGTTAATATGATACAGTAACCTCACATTATCCTGGTTAGACTTTCACAAGCTATTTCTTGCTTTTTTTACTACCGTTTTGTAAATATTTTATTTCACTCATTTTAGTGATGAATATTGCGTGCAAGATCATTCACTCTCCTGTTCGCCTTCGACTATAGAATTGCAAGTATCACAAGTACATTCTGCTGTAAAAAAAGCTACTAAACCGATTTAAATGGGACTGCCATTGAACTAAGAGACTAAGAATGCCTATGGGGTGCCGGGTTAGAATGTCATCTCCCCATGTCTACCAGTGGGTGTCGTAAGAGGCGCCGACTAAGGGTAACACACCAGAAGGTGTGCAGCAGCGCAAACTGATATCTCATACTGCGATCCCCTAGACGCCTGCCAAGTGTAGGATTATGGCAAACCCCATATTAGGGGAGGTTGTGATCAGCAGTGGACTATCCAGATGATACAGTAAATGGGACTATCTTCAAGGTATACTCTACGCGATAGTTACTATTACAGTCGAATTCATAATCCTCTACTTTTATGGAAGTTGGTTAAAAATGAATATATTATGTTCGAATCAGGATCGAACCCAGGTCTATACAATTTGTACGTGATGCTCAAGCGTCGGGACTCTACAAGGCAGTTACATATTTTAGCATAATTGCGGCATAAGTTAATGAACTGTATAATTGGACAGGAAAATTATGTAAATTGTTTCAGTTAGAGAATTTTATGTAAGTTTGTGATGTTAAGTTGAAAAATGGGTCGTAAGTTTCTTTTGCAGATGTTAGAGTTGGAAATTTGTAATGTTTCTGCATAATATACTCGTAATTCAACATGTCAGATTTAAGAACAGACATCATATTAGGTCAGTATTTTTATGCATGAAGAAATAATAACATTTTTTATTAAAGAACATTATTTAATGTTAGTATAGGTAAGTACATATATAATAAGGCAACTATTTATCCACCATATAAACTATTATTATAGGTACATTTAATTTATTATTGTTACAATAATTGGACTGCCAGTGGGCCTGCAATGGTATTTAGGCTGCCCAAATAATTTACATACTTGTAGTCCTTTGTGAATTAACGGCTACTAATAGTTAGTTTGATACTGGTTAATTACATCGTGTCAGTCATCCCGTGATCACGATCACTGCACAGTATTTCAAACGTCGCGTCGGGACAAAAATAATGATAAATATACGCGATTTAAACCGTTTAAAGTTGTTGTTATGTGTAACAATCGCGAAAATCTAAGACAGCATTATAAGGTAGGTATTAGTAATAATTACTTTTGTCACTCAAGAGTGAAATTAAAAATATTTTATGTATGAATATATTTATTCTCTATACACCAAAATAAATAAAAAAATGATTTCATCACTGGTAACACACTCTGGTTGAAGACTTTCGTGTTGAGGCACTGAGGTATTTGAGATGAAAAGAATCCTTAGTTTCTGAAACGCAGAGTTGGATCAATAATTTACTACTTGGTAAAAAATAGAAGTTTTGGTATATTATATACCATATCCTATCGATCTTAACCAATTTATAAGGTGGTTTTAAAAGCTTTCCATCCAAGCGAACAATTTTGTTTTCTGTTGCGTGTTAATGCAGTAAGGACCTTTAATAATGGCAACACGCTCATTGCCGGTTTTTTATTTCTGATATACTCAACACATAAAATCCTTGAATTTAACTGGCTAACATCAAACTTATTTTAATGTGATTGTGTGTGACATTACAAGGACGAGACACACTGGATGTTAAGCGGACTATCCTCTGCCTATAACAGCTCCTTATCATCAACACTTTGTGTAATTTAAGACAGTTCATTATTTGTACTCATATAAACAGCGTCTGTTACTACAACAAACAGCTGATGGTAAAAATAGGTATTTTTCCCTTCGTCGCCTCATAAAGGCAGGTAACGAGGGAAACATTACTGCACGATGAATACCACGATCGTGAAAAAACCGTTAGCGTGTTTTAAGACAGTACAGCGACATCTAACGGTTACTATTGTAAGCATTTATCATTGAATACAATGCCATCTAGTGAGATATTGTGTAACCATTTATAATATTTATAACCTATGAATACATACATAACCTATAATTATGTTAATATTGTCACTACAAATTCAACCAAGTTATTTGTCAAGTGGCAGCACTACGAAATTGCTTACGAAAATTAGAAAAGGAATTTTTTTTTTTTTAAATTTTGGCGATTCTCAACCGACAGCGCCCTCTTAGAGTTGATGTCGAACGAAAATGGTCGAACTGTGAACTTCTCTGACTGACCGACGCGTCGAAAAGGAAAATAATTCAAAATCATGCTATTTTTTTACTATAACATAAGTATCTAAAGTGTCAAGTGACAGTGTCAAGAATCTTTTTTTATTATTTTTTCTCATTTGTGTTGTTTAGTTGGATGGACAATGAAGCCTTTTTTATGTACCTACGTTATTTAGATATACCAATTAAGCACAGAAATAATTTTGCCCGCGTTACGCGTAGATATTATAAATACCGGCATGTGCGACGACGGATGAAGTAGAATGGTTTAGACTTTAGTCTCCTAGTACGTCACACTAAGAAAAAATTGTTTTGGATGTTTATGTGTTGTTTAAGAGGCCTTATTATGAATAGATTCAGACGTTATTATGCGGAAATCCATATTTAATAAAAGCTAATACCTACTTATTTTAACAATATTTTAAGAGAACATAAAATTAATATTTTAATAAAACACATAAAAATATATCAAGAAGTACTTCTAGTAAAATATATATATAAATGTATTCGTGTAGGATCGAAATGCGTCGAAAATTCTTCCGGTTTGTGACGTCACGCTAATTTAGGCGGAATTATCACTAGATACACCTATTTAAGTGTTTTATCAAAATATTTATTTCAAGTTTCCTTAAAATGTTCGTTATTATAAGGCCTTATTATACCAATTCCTATGAGCTCCTCCTGCAAGCAAGATAAGCGTAGTAACATGATGTTTAGTCTATAAGGTTTGATAAAAGGGGCCTTCAATTACCTACGTTAGTTAATATTATGTCGATGTTCTGCAGGAGAAATTCGGGAAAATTATAATGTGTACTTTATTAATTTGGTAAGTATCTGTATTGTATAAACTCAATTGTTCACTGCTGAATACAGCCTCCCCCATTAAGTGAGGAGAGGGGTATGTTTTAAACACCCACATTTCGCCAATTCTGCTTCCATGTAATAGGGGGAGAGCCTATTGCCATTCAACGGGCACGACACTTGTCGCTAACAAACGTAAATTTATAAGACAGGAACACTAGACAATATTGTATGAAACCCCGGCAGGACACTAATATGGTATACAGCCCAGTTGTGCGTCTAATGCGCACAACACCCTACTCACATCTACGTGAGAAATGGCGTGCTGTTCACTTTGCGCACTTTTCCGTTAGTCGCCTCTTACTGCACCCACGGGAAGAAATGGGGGGGTGACATATTTTTTATATTATCGTGACGGGACAAGCTCGAGGTCCACCTGATGTTAAACGGACTAACCTCTGCCTATAACAGATACATTTCGTCACAAGTCACGACTTGCACAGCGCGCGTCACCTTGAGACATAGTTGTTAAGTCTCATGTACCAGTAATTTCACTGGCTCTCAAGGACTGCTGCTGGAACACACCGTTAGGTGCTTGGCGATAGACTTTCTACTTGAGGGTGGTCGCTAGCCAGGCGGGCATTCGCAAAATGGCCTTCTACAATGCGCTGAAACTCAAGCCCGCGGCGGGATTCGAACCATAGACCTGCTGCGCGGCAGTCCATAGCGAATCCAACTGAGCCATCACTGCTTCAAGTCATTCTAACCTGGCACCGGTATGTATTAATAATCTGCAACATATAACGCAAGACGCAAAACATACTTAGCAGCTATTTCTGTTCTTAATAACATAAGATTTCGGTCTATAGCCACTTAATAAATTATCCTCAGATGTTATACAAAAGAAAAGAAAACCCCTTTATTTCCAAACCACTTCAATAACTATAACAATACCTACCCTTTCCCAGTTTTTGGACAATTTCGATCGCCACCCACCTTCATTCATTTCGACAAAGGCGCAAAGTGGTTTCCACTGTACGCTATTAGCAACCTTGGTGCCTTGAGCCTTGACCGGAAAGTCCGATGAAAAGGCTTCGTCAGCATATTGACTGTTACGTAATCTGTGCCTGAGCTAATAGTTTGAGGTGTGAAATGAGGAAATTGGTATTTTTGTTGGATCAAAAGCACATCGAAGTGGGCCAACTGGGTACCCTAAATAATAGAAAGGTCTTGTTTAGAAAGGTAGGGGACATTTTGGGGTTGCTTGTGACGCTTGAGATCTTAGTAAAGTAAATGTTTAGGTACTCTAGTGATATAACGAGTATGAATTATGATAGAAAATAAGATTTGGTGAATATTCGTTTTGGAGAAGAACCAACATGAAAATATTTTCAAAATTCTAAAATGTTCATGATGAGATGTGTCATACATATATATTCTATAGGGTAGTAAAAAAATACGTACAAACGTATTCTACGATTGAAAAGTAAGTATGACAAGCAATTTGTTTTCAGGTAAGTATTCACTTGATTGACATAGGTGCTTTCTTTTTCCATTTAGTTTTTATTTAAAAACCGTACGATCGAAGCATTGATGACGACATTTTTTCGAGTCCAGTCTATAAATAAGTATACTTTTTCGAGTAGAGAGACAATTTTCGAAATCAGTTCATTAATTATGTAACTGTGAGACACATACATCAAAAATATACTACCAAATTGAGTACCTCTCCTTTTGAAGTCAGTTCGTAAAAAAATAACCCAGTTCATGTGTACCTCTATCTATTGCATCATAAATGGAGATTCCTTAGACTTAGATACACAAAAAATTAAACAAAACTACGCTATCTAAAACTATAGCGGCTTATGCTGAGTGTAACCTTTCACCGCATGGTGGAAGGGCATTTTGCGAATGCCCGTCTGGCTAGCTACCACCCTCAAGTAGAAAATCTGTCGCCAGGCACTTAACAGTGTGTTCCGCCAGCTGTCCTTGAAAGCCAGAAAATTTACAGGCACTATGAGACAAAGTCTCAATGTGACGGGTGCAGTGCAATTCGCGCTGAAACTTTCAGTATTTATGCTATGGCTCTATGGTTATAGTGGAGGTAAGTAGGTCGATATATTATCTAACGACTTATACTCTTTCTTTATAAATCGACCCCATTTTTACCTTTTTAAGAGATAGCGGATTGATGTCATTTTCATGCATCGGTTGAATGAGGACCATTTGTGTAAGGACTAAAATGGCCAACATTTCTCTTTGGATTCTATAGTAATTTCATAAATTTTTTGTATGCATGATAGGTTAGCTTTTGACCACTATCTCACCTGATGGTAAGTGATGATGTGGTCGTAGATGCTGTTGAGGCTAACCTAGAATGACTGGCTCTCAAGGACAGCTGCCGAAACACACCGTTAGGTGCTTGGCAACAGATTTTCTACTTGAGGGTGGTAGCTAGCCAGGCGGGCATTCGCAAAATGCCCTACCACCATGCTATAACGACTGCCATCCGAAGACAACAACAGGGACCGACGGCTTAACGTGCCCTCCGAAGCACGTGCACGCTCAGTAGTAATGTCACCAGCGGTCACCCATCCAAGTCATGACCGAGGCGGTCGTTGCTTAGCTTTGCTGATCGCTTCAAAATGGCTAAGCAAAGTTTGCTACGAGCGCTTCAAGATACATGTCACAAGTAGTTTTCAAAACTGTTTTATAATATTGAACAATGTTTGGAAAGTGGATATCAGCTGCAATTAAGATACATTTATTGCTCCTGTTGTTTCTTCTTGCCATAAAACTATGTCCATCATTTTTTAGGGTTCCGTACCGAAAGGGTAAAAACGGGACCCTATTACTGAGACTTCGCTGTCCGGGCTTTATCTCAAGAACGGTGATAGCTAGACAGTTGAAATTTTCACAGATGATGTATTTCTGTTGCCGCTATAACAACAAATACAAAAAGTTGGCCAAGTGCGAGTCGGACTTTTTTTAATATGCGCTATTATGCCATCGTAATGGACAAAACGCGAGGTCCACCTGGTGTTATCTTTGCCTATAACAGTTGCAATTCGTCATAAGTGGCGAACTGCACTGCACCGGAACACAGCTATGTGTTGACGGTAGAAATAGGTCTGGTGGCATTACTTCTCCGGATAAACTCGCACAAATAGTTCTACTGATACAAATAACACAATAACTAACTTCTCTTTTCTTCTAATAGACAACTCAATATATCATACCACTAAAGATAAACTCAGTATTAGGACCTCTTGATATTTAAATAACCTGTATCATTCTATTCCAGAATTTATTACAACGAAACAAAAGAAATATTCCAGAACTATTTTGTGTACTTAATATATATAATTGCCAATAAATACCTAAAATATGAAAATTATTTATTAAAGACGTTACACATAAATACATATGTACAGAAGATAATACTACAATAATAATACTTTATATCTCAGCATATGCTGGCTATAAACCCAGCGCTAGTCCAGGTGGATCCAGCGTGTGACGTCACGGAAGCATAAAGGCAGATTTAGACAGATCCATTGACTGATGCCGAAATCGAGACAAGCCAGCGCTGACCAGATAAAAACCCCGTGTAAATTGATTTCAAGTCAATCCAGTGGCAGTCAGTCTAGTGGGAAGTCAGCGCTGGCTTGTAAATTCGCACACGAATATTTAGAAGCCAGTCTAGGCGCGGGCACTGGCGCCGATAACTGACTTGTGCACTGACCCTGTCTAAAATTGCCTGGCCAAGGCAAAGCTTGATACGGTAACCGTCAGTAAAGAAAAATAATAATAACTATGACTACTATAACTACTGCCGCTAGAGGTCAAAATTTGTGTACCAATGGTCGACTATAGTTTCACCCTCAACTCAACCCGAGCGGGCGATCGGTATCTTGTGTGAATTGACGTGACTTTAATATATTATTTAATTCTCTTCGTGCATGTCTAGTAAATGATTACAAGTAATTTTGAGTACCTAAACGTAATGTTTTAGAGGAGTTATTTATTTATATTGTACTGCACCAGCAGGGTCGTCTACTGCTGACACAGCCTCCCCCGTACAAAAGATGTTTGCAATTTTGCCCACACTTGACAAACATCTTGGGGATCGCAGTGTTAAATGGCAGTTCTTCAGAAGGCGCTGCTGCCCACATTTTTATATTTTTATTTTTCTTTTATAATTTAAGGAGTTGTGCAATTCTTATCTGGCACCACACGAAGCTCTTAAATTAACTTTTTCAGATATAATTCAATCAAATTATTAACTCTGATAGCAACCGGATAAAGACATCAAAGACTCACGGGATATAATTGAGCACGCGTCACTTTGCCTAATGTTCGAGTTGAAGAACTTTAGGTAAGTTTGAAACTCGGTGACATTTCCGATAAATACCACGTGACTCATACTCAGTTGCTAACTAAATACGTAAGAACTCTCCATTACAACGGCATTTTATAATTGATTTTATTAGTAAGATGAAAATATGTCAAATAGGTACTTACGTGCACAACGAGGCAAAAATAGTTACACCACACGAATTACACGTGACTCTTAAGGACTTTTTTTCTCATCTAGTCATTGTTGCAACTGTTTTGGTAAGTATTTCGGAGTCAGCCTGGCGTGTGACTCGAGGGGAAAAGAATTCCTAACGAGTCACAGTATAACTATTATTATAATAATTATGTCTAGTTGAGTTCCCACTTGATGGAACTTTATACTTATAATCGTTCAAATTTACATATTATACGGATATTGTTAAAACATAAGGTTAAATTAATAGCGCTTATTAAGCCTGCACCGAGGCAGCGATACGTAATTGTGGTTCGTTTGATCACTTGTTGTAATTTTTTAATTTGAATTATGCAACGAATATATAGTATATTTAGGGATTCATTCTACAAATCATACATTTTGGAAACACGATTACTTAAGGGTATATTTTAGACGAACGGCCCCATACAAAACGCAGCTCCAATCTCATTTTAATAATAGCGAATAAAACTCAATGATTTTTTACCTACGTAATCAGTACCCTAATATCTAGGTTTGTGGTGCATCAGATTTTCATAAAATTTTACAGTTTTGAACTTACACTAGCTCAAAAACTCGTAATTTTAGATAAAAGGAAGACCCAATTTTAAGCATCTCTTTCAAGAAAAATAAGCATGTTTTTAATATTTCTATTGCACCACAAACATGGGGAATATAATGAACTTTCTATAATGGGAAGTTATTTATACATGTGTACTATACTTTTTCAATAAATCTGGAGCTACGAATAACTGGCTCAAACTCCTAAAAACGAGTGCTATATACTAAACGCTATATAATAAAAATTTAATTATTAGTCCAAAAGAACAAGAATTTAAGCCAGAAACGAAGTTGAGTTTATATAAAAGTTCACCCTTTGGCTGGCGGGTATATTGTTTTATTCGTTCAACTCCATCCTAAGGTTGCCTGGTAGAGATCACTTTTAGTGATAAGGCCGCCCATTGTAACACTATGTTATTATAATTTAATGTGTAATCTTTTATATTTCTAAAGTGGTGTAACAATAAAGAGTTTTCTATCTATCTATCTATATGTCCTTAAGGGCGCATCGAACCTTTTAGGCGCGCCGCGTATAAGTGCGTAACACACACGGCACACTAACAGCATCCGTCCCCGTCCGACGGCTGAAGAATTACAAAAGCGGATAGGGACAAAGCAATGCGGCTCAGACTAAAATGGGCGGAACATGCGTGAATTTGATTATTTCCTTCGAATTATAAAAACAAATACCCATTTGGAAAATGTTACGTGGATACGTTATAGAAAACATGATGTTTTTTTATTATCTAATACGGATGACTTTGTATTTTAGATGTAACTTTGGATTCATTATACATCGAGATTTTTTTTATTAATTGTGTTTCCAAAGTGTATGATTTATAGAATAATTCCTTAAATATAACTTAAATTAATTACATAACTCAAAATTAAGAAATAAAGATACAGCAAAGGATCAAACGAACCACAATTATGTATCGCTGCCTCGGTGCAGGCTTAAAGTTTCCTCGATAGAAAACAAATCCAAATTTATATAAAAAAAACGAAATAAACCCTTAGTACGGTGTCTATACTTAACGAAAGTCATCAGTATTTGAATAATAAAATAAACAACGTGTTTTCTATAAGGTGTACACATGACATTTTTCAAATAGGTATTAGTTTTTACCATACGAAGGAAATAATCAAATTCATCACAGCCGCGATGCTTTGTCCCTGTCCGCTTTAGTAATTCTTCGGCTGTCGGACGGGGACGGATACTGTTGGAGTGCATTACTCACGCACACTTACGCAGCGCGCCTAAAAAACTCGGTGCGCTCTTAACATAACCACCGCTGTGCAGTGTGCGCCAAACTTAAACATAACATAAAACAAAATCTAATTATTTCCATGCTCGAATTCAAATATATATCGTATAATACAGATCATTCATGTAATAAATAATTTAAAATTGTAGAAACGTATCTATTCTCAATCGTATCTTCACATCCCTACTACAATACATAATGTTACACGGGTCTGACGCTAGTTCTCCTTCTCATATTAGGTATTGGTGTGAATGATCCCTGTTATATGCCCAATCTGCAGCAACACAAAAAAATCCGTTGTGTAAAATCTGTTTCATAAAATTTACTATTTTTAAATATCTGCTTCACAAAATAGTTGATTCCTTACACGTTTGAGTCCTAAAATAGCTCTATATTAAAAAAAATAACGGAACAGGCCTCGGGACCAGTATCGATCTTCTCCAGGTAACTCTGAACAGAAATACTGTATTGTATTGCTTGAGCCTCGCCTCAAGCACATTCAAAGACCTCCAACTTCGATTTCAAGATAGACCTACCCCCAAAACTCCTTCACAAAACGTTTCCGGACCTAATTAAAAAGATTTCTTGAAAAGGAAACTGAAAAGATACGGGGACGACAACTCGACAACCTTTACAAAGAAAAAGGGAGTTTTAATAAAACTTCCGACACTTGGCAACGGTTCAGTGTTTATAAACGGCGGCAGTATGGGAAACCAAAGTTTAAGCCATAGGGAAACATTTGAGTACTTCTTTCCACTCTTATCTTACGCTAAAATTCCGAAAATGGCCCCAAGTTTTTAGCACGGTCTTCTCGCCGTGGCTCAATACATTTTTTAATGAACGTGGTAGTTCAATATTGAATTTTTCAAGATTATAATAATTTGTAATTAACCTTAATAAGAGCGTCGTAGATGCCGAAATTGAACAAATTATTTTGACTTTGACAAAGAAGGAAAAAGAAAATGTGGTTAACTTTTTCCTTTGTATTTATAGATCTATTTTAATCAATTACAATATACAAACATAAAACCAAATTAGGCCGGGCAATAGTAGATAAGATGGTTACATTTTTAATACCTATTATATTTACTTTAGTAGTATTTATTATTACGGTAAGTAACCGACATGATGAAGTATTGCTTTGTTTACAAAAGTATACAAATCATTAATAGTGTACCTTCAAGTTTAATTAACCAAACGCAAAATAAGACCTGTTCCATAAATATTGACAACTAAGACCTTACTTTTGTTATTTCACTATTCCAGAATAAACATATTATTGACACTGACATAGTAAATTTGCTCTCATTTTATGAGTGAAATACTTAGAAAACTAATTTCTCTTCATATATACTAACTTTATCTCACATAAAATGACCCTTACTGTTTTGTACGACAATAACTTACCCAAGTCAGCTGAAAACTTCAAGATATTACGAAGAAAGATATTCTTTGTAACTTTCGCTGAGATAGATTTTATACTTCGTTGTACGTCCAGTGCATTTCACTTGAATAGGTACTCTGCTCGGCTGTTATGAATCCTACGACTTACCTTTCGGAATGATGAATACGGGCTTTGTATAAATGACAATGACAATATGATAACTAGTAGAATAAATGATGATAGACACAGATGTGATGAATTCAATGCAACGATGTTATAAAGACATTAATGTATCTCTTTGAAAGTAACGACAGTGAGGATAAAAGAACCACTACTCAAGTGCGTCTTAAGATGCCTATTCTTTCCCTACAAGTAATTAAGAACAATTGCTCCTAGATGGCCCCATTAATATACAATTCACTGCCCCATCACATAGTAAACCTCCTAATAGGTTTTGTTCTAATTTATACAACTGGCTGGCTGAGGAAAGTTTATACACAATCGAAGATTTTCTAAATAAAATGTCATGTCGTTTTTACGTCTACGGAAGTGCATTGTAGTATTCGTAATACCTTATCAAATTTTATGGGATATAGATATTATTATGATTATGTACTGTATGTCATAGTAAATAATATGAAATATTGAACCAAGATTTGCATATCAGGATTCTGATTGAATATAGAGAGACTTATTTTATAATTGTACCTATTTCAGCAAATAAATAAATGTATCTGTTTCTAGATCCCCTTCAAATTCATATGTATGTACGTCTGAGCTTTAGGTAGACTTTAATATCTCAAATTAAATACTCACCTTTTATCTTTTCTATTTGCTATTTTACAAAACGACATTAGAAATTTTTGTATTTAGCCAAAATATAGACCTATCTGAAATTAAGATTTTCCGACAATGTAAAATTGTGTGACATACATAGAATAATTTGATTACAGGTAAATTAGTTCGATAATACCAGACCACGCCAATATACTTACTTGGTCAGCAAACATGTTGAAGCTTCTTCAACTTTGCCCCATTTAAATGGAAAGTTGCAGTTTGAATGCCTGCTCAATACCTCTGGCACAGTTCATGAACTAGTAGAGCAATCTCAACCAAGTCAAATGAGGGAATTGAACAAGGTTAAGTACGTCATGATGTGAAGCATACGTTCTATTTGCATTTTAGTGCTAAAAGCGGAATCCAATCAGGCATATTATTCTCATGGACTCAGTGACATTTAGATAGACATTGACTATTTACTTTTAAAACTAGGATATATACAAGAAAATAAAGATTTTTAAATATGATTACAAGCACTACCGCGTGCTAAGCGAAAATCATATTTTTTTTAGAGATAGTATGGTAACACCACTTTTTTTTAAGTTTTTGTAAGGTTTTTCCATACAAAGAAAAGGGTACTATTTATAAACCTCGGTTGTCCTTCCCGTGTGGGCAGGGTTACAATTTCACCTCTCATTTCTTCCCGTGGGTGTCGTAAGAGATGACTAAGGAAAAATTGTGAATGTGGTAAGCAGCGCCTTTTGAAGAACTGACAGTGCGTTAGTATTCCGGATTGTCTCACAAATAAAAATAATAAATATTTAAACATAAAGGGGCCCCATACAACAAATGTGTTTATTTTTACCGTTTTTTCTATCGTAAGAACGGTGATACATACAAGCATCAAACTTTGTATGACTATGGTCCAATATCTAACATACAGTATTAAATAATAATAACCGAGAAAATTTGGGTTGGATTCCAACTAAGTCTTTCGGAGTGAATTTAAAAAAATAGCAATTTCAGGTACATTATTTAAGGGCACACCAAGCTTTTTAGGCGCGCCGCGTATGTGTGCGTAAGTAAGGCACGCCAACAGCATCCGTCCCCGTCCGACGGCCGAAGAATTACTAAAGCGGTTAGGGACAAAGCATCGCGGCTCTGACTGAAATGGGCGGAACATGCGTGAATTTGAGTATTTCCTTCGTATAGTAAAAACGAATACCTATTTGAAAAATGTAATGTGTATACGTTATAGCAAACATGTTCTTTTTCAATTATGGATGACTCTCCGTTAAGTATTTACGCCGTAGTAAGGGTTTATTTCGTTTTTTAGATGTAAATTTGATAGGATTACTTATATAGGATTTTTTTTCTATAGAGAAAATTTTAAGTAATCGTGTTTCTAAAGTGTATGATTTATAGAATGAATCCTTAAATATAATATATAATAATTACAAAACTCAAAATTAAGAAATAAAGATACAGCACGGAATCAAACGAACCACAATTACGGATCGCTGCCTCGGTGCAGGCTTAATGGTACGGAACTTTTAATGTGCGAGTCAGACTTGCACTTCGCTAGTTATAATTTGGAATTATAGTAAAAAATCATCTTCGATCTTGATCGAAATAGTTTTATATAAAATATTAAAATATATATTATTCAAAGCTTTTTTTACAAGACTGAGTGTTATGTTTTCAGGGTTTATGTATGTTTGTATGTTTGTGAGTTTTTATATTCCACTAACTTCTAAAAGGCTTAACCAATCTGAATATATCAGACATCATTAGATTCCTCTAGATAGCGTAAGTGACACTGAGTAATTAAAAAAACAACTGGTGGACATTAAACGCTCTGTTACGAGAGATAAAAATGTTTTTTCTTCCAATCCCAGAGTGGGGTATCAAAATGAAGGGTTTTAAAAAACAATTCCATAGGTTATATATAACTTGCAGTATTAATTTCAATGGAAAGATAAAACACTTAACGAAAATAAATAATTTGCAATCGGGTTTTTCACATTTTTAATTAGTTTATACTTTTTGATGACCTATTTTACTGCACTGGGTCAAATATTTTGAAATATTTTATAAATGAACTACAACTTTAATACCAAATCCAATTTCACTCCCTAACATTTGTTCATATTCCCTAATATTAGGGAGGAACATAATATTATGTAGAGACCTACTTCAGTGATTTATGGGCGACATGACATAAGCAGCTTAGGGCGAACCGTTTCGCTTTCACATTTATCATGGGAACGAGAAGAAAGGCCTTAATTATCTTCCAACTGCTTGTAACTTCGGTATTTCCATTTTATTTCTACGTATACATAGAGAGCAAAACCGTTCAAATGATTTTAAGCTCCGTTTATAATAATGTTTTAAGTTTATGATTGCCTCAGTGGTGAGCAGCTTTGAAATATCGAGATCTAAGGGTTCGATCCGCCGTCGATTCGTTAATGGGTTTTTAAAGAAGCTTACTGCTTGTCAGGATTTTTTAATAGTCGGTGGCAATAGGATCGTTCACTATTACATTGTCAACCAAAAACGTGTCTGGCAAAAGTCGATCTTGTGCTTACCAATTTAGGAATTTAAGCGTGATGATAATGTATATGTAGTAAGTTTCTAGAAGCTGGATTCTTTGTAAAGGAGCTCTTTAAGGTATCTCTGCTATAGGGTAACCAAATAATAGACGTCCTCTATTCCAGAACCCAATATGATATATTCCACTACTATTAAAATCCTTACCTAGTCTTATATTATAGAAAAGATGTATGCATATGACAATTACGTCGCGTCCGCACGATTTCGCACGATAAAAGCATAACCACAAATAAAATAGAACTTCTACATGCAATGTTAACAGTTTTATCTATAAAGAAACAAGATTAAAAATTTGCTGCGTGCCGCTGACTGTTGGCCACCATGTTTTATTGCAATGAATATAAGACGTCGTCTGCTGGTTCAATTACCATCGTACAAACACAAGGAGCAATGACGCTATATTGAAGTAACGTTCCAAATACAACTTCATTTCCAAGCTCGCGTTATGAAATTTTTTATTTTTTTATTTTGATTTATTGATCAAAGAAAATAATTATAAATGAACTCAGTGGAGTTATTTTAGTAGTACCCACTGCAGAAATCAGGCGTAGTATGGACGAATGTAGATACATTCGTATACAATTCTCAGTACTAATATTATAAATGCGAAAGTAACTCTGTCTGTCTGTCTGTCTGTCTGTTACGCTTTCACGCCAAAACTACTGGACCGATTTGAATGAAATTTGGTATGGAGATAGTTTGAGACCCGGGAAAAAACAAAGGATAGTTTTTATCTGACTGCGCAAAAAGAGGTTAATGTTTTCGCGCGATAACCGACATACGCGCGGGCGGAGCCGCGCCCAGAAAGCTAGTAATGTATAATTAAAAAAATTTGAATAAACCGACCAAAACACTCACGTTGGGAATCGCATACATCTCCCGGGTTTCGAGCATATCAGATGCTCATCATCAGGGCAACTGCGCAAGTGCGCAGCTGCGTCTGCGAGCTCCCGGCGGCCACTGGATGTGCTCGAAACCCGGGTTGACGTATTCGATCCCAACGTGAGTGTTTTTGCCGGGTTAATTTATAATATTGAAACTCACGAGAATTTCATTTCAAAGATTATAAATTGGCTATTATTATTTGCTCCTATTAATCAATTATTCAATGCAGGCATTAATGCAGCTGATAGACAACTGTTAATGTGTTTTATTTAATTTAAAATTTGTGGAGGAAGGTGAAATTTGAAATTGAATATCGATTCCTTAACATAATCATCATACTTTGGCAACATTACAGTTTGTACATTACACAAAGGCGCAATTTAAGTTTTTTATAATATTTATAAAGAACGAATACATGACTGGCTAGCTATCACCCTTAAGTAGAAAATATGCCGTCAAGCACCTAACGGTGTGTTCCGATAGCAGTCTTTGTGAGCCAGTGAAATTACAGGCACATGAGGCTTAACAACTTTGTCTCAAGGTGACGGGCGCAGTGCAATTCGTGACTTGTGATGAAATTTTTCTGTTATAGGCAGAGGTTAGGCCGCTTAACATCAGGTGGACGTCAAGCTTGTTCCGTCACAATTGCATAAAAAAAACTTTTTTTTTATAGCAAACACAGCCAATGCTTTTTTAGCACATAAACACTTCGAATGAATTATGGATAACATAAAACTTCACGTAGGTATATGTGTTGGTACAACGGATGATATCGTCTCATACTTACCAATACATATAAGAGCTACAAGTTTCTGTGAAATAAAATAATGTAGGGCACATCGTCGTAGTTTAACAGTTAAAATGTCTTGGGTGTAATTGATTACTTCCCACCCTTGGTTCACAATATATGTTAATTAACCCGTGCTTGGAAAGATGTATTCGAGTCAAATAGTGGGTATTATAATGGTCAGTAACAGTTGCTTGAGCCATCATTCTTTCTGGGTTCCCCTGTATTGCACACGCTCTGTCAAAAAATATATCAAATATTATCAGGGCAAGTACTCGAGTAAAGCGAGTAAGTTTTTAACAGATCTCATTTGGATCACGGGTGACCTCAATGCTCAGATTTATGCGGAGAGTATTGTTTCAGAAGTGATCATTTCCTTGCTCTGGCCGTTTGGGTAATTCGTTTCGTTTAATGCACGATAATGCACGTCCACATACGGCTAGAGTCGTAACTCGCACTTTTGCCGATGCTCGCATCAACGTTCTGCCGTGGACTGCTCAATTACCACACCTCAATCCCATTGAACATTCATGGAATATGCTACAAAGAAGAGCTCTGCCAAGTATGGATGCCATGCATACCCCACAACAGCTTTTTGACTTATTACAAAGAATGCCCGTTCATTGTAATAAGTCATAAAGCTGTTCTTCAAAGTGATTTCGATGAACTGATTATAAGCATGCCAAATCGCTGTGCTTGTGTGATTAGAGTAAATGGTAGTTAAAAATATACATGATATCTAGTCACTTATGAAGTATATATCGGGGGTAATAGTCTCTTCAGCAAGAATCCGTCTTGGTGGTACCACTGCACTGTCAGATATTCTGCTTCAAAGCAATAGTGCAAACACTACATTGTTTACGTTTGAAGGACATTGTATCAAGTAATATTACTGCGGGCAAACGAGTCGTAAGAGCTACCATCTCAGTGTGATGAGCACAGTGCAGTATCAATCTAGGACGGTTGCACTGAATTTGTATTGGACAGGCGTGAACGTTTACCATCATGCGGTCAACTTGTCTGTCTTCACTTCATAACGTAAAGAATCTTTTTATTTATTATTTTTGATAGGCTAGCCTTTGACCTTTATTTGACCTGACGGTAAGTGTTGATGCGGTGGAAGTTGTTGTTCAAATTAATTTCCAATTACATGCTCTCAAGGGCTGCCATCAGAATACACTGTTAGATGTTGCGCAACAAATTTTCTATTTGAGGGTAGCTATAGTTAAGTTGTCGTTCACAAAATGGTCTACCAGCATGTAATAACGACTTCCATACTAAGACAACTACCGGGACCGAAGGCTTAACGTGCCTGGAAGCGTTCTGAAGTTACTGAATGCCACTGTAAGTCACCCATCCATGTAATAACGGGAGTGGACGTTGTTCAACATAGTTGATCGATTAGGATCGATAATACAAGACCTAAGCTAAAGGCCTTCGCTATTAACTAAGCAGCGCCTGGGCTGCCGGGCTAGAATAGAAACCACCCTATATATATCATCCTATGGGAGTCTAAAGAGTAGAAAAATACTAAAAGATGGTCAGCAGTGCACTGAACACTGCCATTTTACACTGCGATTTTCCCTATCTAATTGAGGAGGCTGTGTTCAGAAGTGGATTATCTGTCCGATACAGTAAGCTCCACTGCGATCATCAAACCCATCAAAATCCAAAACCTATAAAAGTCTACGAAATGTCTATCTTCATGCCAGTTACCCCGAGTTTTTTTAATAGACCCGGAGTGTGAGTACCTACATAATCCCGTAAGACGAATTAACGATTTTAATTTTATTTTACCTATGGAATATGAAACAATGGAAGCGCTACTGAAAGTAATTTTTAATCAATCTTTTTTGTTTGCAGAGCTAACAGAAGCATAACAGCCTGAGAGCCGCGGTGTTACTATTGGATGTTGGTTTATATTATTACCGTTAAAATATATCACGTATTACGTAATAAATAATCTATTATTATTAGTAGACAGATATAATGCAAGAATCGTGGCAAGATGTTATCAAGTCTACCGCTCCGGGAAAAAATCGTGACGTTACGTAAAGTTTGTTGTTGAAACCTTAATATACATAATTATATTTAGTTTGTAAATATAAATTGTAATTAATGCTGAAATGAATTATTTTGTTACATGTAAATGATCTTATCGAGTTTGATACTGGTCGTGATCACATTTGACAATATTTTAGTGTGAACATAAAGCTTTTATCTTTATTGACTTACGATCTACTGATTTATTCTTGTCTTTCTATTTTAAGACAGTACAGAATACCAGTCAAACAACCCTTTCATCAATTTAAGTCATATATATAAACCTATACATATATTTACATAAGCTACATTAAAAAAAAACATGAATAATAAATTCTATGACATACCCAAAAATAATGTTACCATATAAATTAATGTCTTTTGTACAAACATACAAATGCTTAAGCTCCCAACATTTCACATATACATCATTGCCTCGCTGAGTCAATTAAACAAAAATGAAAATGTTCAGTATTTTAATTTTTGTGTTTAAATGTATATGTACTCTAGGATTTCATGGAAATCGTGTTAATAGATTAAGGTGCCAGCTCTCCGACTATAATGTTGGCATTAGCTCTGTTTGCGAAACAGAAAGCTGTGGCTTCGCTAAATGGTTCTCTGAGAGGAAACCTCGCTTTTTCCCAACTTGTATCGTTGTACTTACTCGTTTATTTGTAAACTGTTATACTTTGCTGTTTATTTTCTGTACAACTAATGCTCGGAGTGTACAGAACCTATATTTAAATCAGAAAGTATATTTTACAAAGACATAACATATTATCGCACGCCTGTATATTCCTAAAGGGGTAGGCAAATGCATCTAAGTACGGTACGGTATCAGCCGGATTATCCGCTGCTGAACACAGCATCCTCTTTTAGGGGGGAATTTGCCATAATCCTGACGCTTGGCAGGCGTCTTGGGGATCTCAGTTTTAAGATATCAATTCCTTGGTAGGCGCTGCGGCCCACCTTCCGGTATTTTACCTCTAGTAGGTAGCGTCTTACGACACCCACAGGTAGAAATGAGCGGGTCACATTCTAACCCGGTACCCCACGGGGAATCTAAGTGCCTTCGATTAACCAGATATTTTTTGTAAACAAGATATATGATAAAAAATGATTGGAAGTTTGACTATTGCCTCGTAAAACTGTTCCTATAAAAACTCGAATAGAAGTCGAGAACTTTAGCAAAGCGATCTAGAGAGTTAGAGACAATTCATAGACACGTCTCATTTATCTTGTAAATGTCTTGAAAAGGTCAAATGTTTGTGTGGAGGAGGGGACATGGGGGGGGGAGTTGCTGAGTCATGGTGAATACATTGCTTTTGTTCAGGATGTACCTATTCAATGTACTACACAGTTTGCTTGGACAATCCCGCCTCAGCCAAGCTATCGCCTGTCACCTACGTAATGTAAACAAATATTATAATAATTTTATCATATAGTATGTAACATATTGTTAAAAGACATTTAAAAAGATGCCCACAAGTTTCTTGCTCGTTTTTCTCGCAGTGGCACTATACATATTGTTTTGCTGAACGTGGGAGTAAAATGTTGAATATAGCAATAATAAAATTTGTAATTGAGTTTCATAAGAGCGTCGTAGACGTCTACATTGAGTACATCATTTTGACTATTTCTGTAGACGGTATTAATAATAATATATTACTACTTATAGTCAATACATGCCAAAGTTCGTGAGTGTGATATTGTCACCACTCATCTAGGCATCTAAATACCCACGGTTGGGTATAACCCTGATAGTTGCTCCGGTGGGATACATGCTGCGGTTTCCCATACGCTATTTTAGGGCTGTCGGTGGCATCAATGCTTAAAAATAATTATAATAATATAAGATTGTGGACTTTAATATAATAATAATAATTTCGGCGGTATGCAATTATTAAACAAAATACTATGAACTATATACAACATTTAAACAACCTATAAGTCATAGCAGACTCATAGGCAGTCCAAATGCTCCAGCCCACTCCCAGTTGGCTACGTACCCAGCATGCTGGCAGCATTGCCCCATTGAATTGCAATTGTGGATGTTTCTGAATGTATGTGTGAATAGTTTTACTAATATGTTGTAATAGTTAGATAACTTGATAAATTGACTGTATATCAGTTATGTCATATAATATTGATAATTCTAGTTGTTCTCTAATTGTTGTCTGGTTGCATGCCTTGGCGTTGCTGTAAATGTAACTGGTAATTGAAATAAATAAATAAGCACCCCTCCTACAGGCCCCATTGCCATGTCAGCTGGCGGTGTAGGTGCAAGCATTTTTTCTGTGTGAGCGAAAATCTTCCGCAGTTAAATTGAAATAGTGTCGAAATTATGTTGATAAGTAGTTTCTGTCGGATATTTTTATACCGATTGTAAATTTAGTCAACATAATTTCGGTATAAATGCAAAAAATAAATCTTTTGCATCTCCTTAATGAAATATCTAAAAGATGTAATTGGACTCGAACGAACTTTCACTACTGTCTTATATATGAGCACGTTTTAAAACGCATAGAATTTTCTGTCAGGAAATGTTTCAAAATCCATCTCGGCGTGTCAAAGAGAGGGCCTCGGAGGGCTTCGAGGAGAATGCTTTCAACGTCGCGAAGTGACTCTTGAGGTATTTCAAGAGGCTTCGGCATAAACCCGACGAGAGAGCTCCTCTTATGAGCGCTTTCTGATGATATTATTTGGTGATTTTTAGCACCGAAAGAAGGATTTATATTCTATTGTATCCTATAAATATGTATACACTTACTAGTGAAATTACAGGTAGGTATGTCTGGGAGATCGAAGCCGTCGGTCCTGGTTATTATCATAGGATGGCAATAAATATTAAATGGTTGTTAGGCCATTTTCAGAATGCCCTCCAGGCTAGTTATCACCCTCAATTAGAAAATATGTTGCCAAGCACCTAACGTTGTGGTTCAGCAATCATTGAGAATCAGTAATTCTAGGTTAGCCTGAACCTATGACCGCAGTATCATTTACCACCAGTATAAATATTAGTTAAAGACTGATCTACTAGATAATAATAAAAACATTCAATTTGAAAAAGTACAGAGTCATATTTTTCACAGTAAATATAATGAGTAGTTTAGTACCTCTGGCTGCGATATAATGGCAGATAATACTGTTCTCGTAATAATAACTTCTTCGCCAAGCTTTTAAAAATAATGAAGCTTTTACCGTTGGACGAGAGGCACTCGGCTACGTAGTGAGAGAGGTATTAGGGGCCCATCAAGTGCCCTTGTGATACCCTCTTTAAAATTTTTAGAAGATATTCAAACAAAAATTGGGTTCGTTGGCTTTTAAAGATGATATGAAAATTGTAATAAGAAAACGGTGTAATGTTATCTGGGTCACGAATTATCAGATTCACACATGGGCCGTGGCGGTAATCATGTTGGCATCGTGGTATATTGGAAACTAATTACAAATATAAATTTAATATAAAAATCACGTTTGTACAGGTATATTCTAAATTTAAACAGTTTTCAGTGTTTATGCCTTATTAGGTTTTGACCACTATCTCACCTGACGATAAGTGATGATGTGGTTGAAGGTGTTGTTCAGGCTATAACCTAGAATTACTGGCTATCAAGGACAGCTGTCGGAACACACCGTTAGGTGCTTGGTGACAGATTTTCTACTTGAGGGAGGTAGCTAGCCAGGCGTGCTTCGTAAAATGGCCTACCACTATGCTGTACGACTGCCATCCTAAGACAACAACCGGGACCAAAAAACAACTTTCAAAGCAAGTAGTGCAAGTTATAGGAAATGTGCAAAAAATGCAATGCAACTAATAGAAGTTGTGCAAGTTTTAGCGTGTGAGCAAGTTATATACGACTCTATTGAGAATGTATTAAATACAACAAGATTTCATGTGCAATGTATAAGATTTGGACTACTATGTTTCTTAGCCACAGATGACAGAATATTAGATTGGGTAATACTAAATCTTAATTTTAGTTTTGTTTTCCTGGGTTATGTTCCTTGGTGAAGAAAAAAGTAATCAAAATCAATATAGATGCTAAAAATTACTGTATCGAGTAACCAGTAATATAGCAGCTAAATATGTCTGAACAATATTGTACTCTAGAGACAGCAGCGAGTGATTTAAGGCAGGTGTTTAGTAGCATCTAAGATCTGATCCCTTCTATAGGGATTCCCTAGTTTTTAGGGCATCGCACAAAAACTGGGGCCATGTCGGGTTATCCAGCTGCCCGTCCATATGTCTGTCTGTCCAACCTAATATTTTCTCATTATCTGTCACCTTGAAGGTGCACTCCTGTTCAGACGACCATTATTTGGATTTAAAAATAAGATATTATTTGAACGGATGTTTTAAATCCGTGATGAAGGATTTTTAACAACGCCTTGATTAATAAGTAGGTAATAAAAATTATTAGTCTTAAAATTATTATTTGAAACTCCTCAACGATATTGAATTTCACATGTAACTTTCGCTATTATGTGACTTGATACCTACAATTCCACATCTACACTAAAATTACAAAGAGGAAAGATTTGTGTTTTTGGATTTTTGTATGAAACGAATAAACTTAAAAAAATATGGACCAATTTGGATGAAATTTGGTATGGAAATAGTTTGAGACCCGGGGAAGGACATATGATACTTTTTATCTTACTGCGCAGTAATAGTTTTACGCGATAACCGACAAAGGCGAGGGCGGAGCTGCGGCTTACTTAAAAAAATCGTATTGTCACATCTATTTAATAAGTATTTTTATTCTTACAAGTATAAACAAAAAGCCGTAGGCGCCACGTGTAGCGCGCATTATAGTTAATTTTTAGTTAAGTAATTTATGTGTTGTTTTATTTTCCGTTATAAACTCTGAACAGATCTAAATCTCCTCTATTATCGCTAACCTATATATATACCTTTTAAACTGAAATAGATAACTTATTTAAATTTTCACCAAGTGTCAGTATAGCGGATAGCCCATCTAATATAAATAAATAATTGTAAAAAGTTGAAACATTAAAATGGTAACAAAATATACACGTCCACTGCCATATAAGAAACGTGTTTTTTTTTTAAGTTTTTCTTGCCTAAAATCTCGCGTCGTAATTTGCCTCCACGTGTCAGTTCCTATATTTGAAACGAGTTGTGTTGAGTTGATAATGACATTAACGAAAACCTAACGGAGGTAGATTCAATTGTTCGACGTCTCCTAAAGATGATGACAGTCAATGCAACTTGATCGAAACGTCGAGGTTAGTTAAAATAATATTTGTATGTGATGCCTCTTTAGGGATTTATAAACATAAGGTTTTTTTCATACTCTGTAGTCATAACAGTAATACAAATAATGCTGAAATATTATATATATATATTTCAATATCTATTTTATACCAACAAATAATAAATCTAGCAAAGTAGCTGACCCTTGCTAATGACACAAATTAGACAATAATTACTATCATAAGGATTGAAAACTGTATGAACTATGATTTTTTACAAATTCTGTATTAGTACAGAACCATCAGTGTGCGAGGCGAACTTGCACTTGTCTGGTTTTATTTTGTTTTATCACACTGTATTTCCGATAGTTACTTGTTCATTTTTTTTTATGCCTGATAGGTTAGCCTTTGACCACTATCTCACCTGATGGTAAGTGATGATGTGGTCGAAGATGTTGTACAGCCTAACCTAGAATTCATCTTGTAATACGCTAGGTACTAACCTATGTACTGTATACTATATAGAAATGCTCACTTTATTAGGTCAGGTACTATAAGTATATTCTTGCCTCTTACAAAAAGTCTCATAAGAATTGTCATTTAGATTATAGTGGTAGTATGACGAAGTGTGAGTGTTCATTGCCATGTAGTTAGTCTCTAAATGGCAATAAACATGACTTAATTATGCATAGTCCGAACTAGGATATGTTAAGTTTTTTATTTTGTTTTCATTCTCGATGTACTAGCCTTTGGACATTAATAGCCCCTGACTATTAAAAAAGAAAAGGAACTGGCTCTTAAAAACGGCTACCCTAAAACAACGCTAGGTTCTTGACGACAGATTTTCAAGTTACAAAAATATTGGATGGTGGCTAGCCAGGCACATCGATAAAGACCCTGCCACCGTGCCAAATCATCAATTTCAATCCATGAGAGCAAGATATTTACATCAAAAGAAAACGCTACATCCCTAAAAATCAATACTAACGACAAAGGCGGGCCGAAATCAGCCTATGCCCCAGACAATCTCTATAGTAGACGTACCTTCCTGCCTAAACGGATTTATTATTAATATCTGTAAAAGCAACCACAGACTAAGCAGAATTCCTTTAGATAGATAACTACCTACATTCATCAGTTTCAGATCAATTCAGTGATAGAGTCAACTTCTTATACACTTCCAAAACAGCGCAAACAAAAATTAGGTAACATAATAATGAAAAAAGAGTGTTTTATACTATTGCTACCCCTCGTCTTAACTGGCCATTTAAGACGCCCTACTGAATGTTGTTATTCTGTGTCTCGGCTTGGCTCTGGAGAAATAAATTCTATTCTCCAGGCGCAGCCGAAAAATATGATCTTAGTATCGTTTCAATAACAAAGCTTTGGGATTTACCTGGGAGGTTGGATTTGCTGAAAGTATTTATTATTTTTTAGGCTGCACACAATCTTCTAGATTCAATTAGATTGGTAAATTTATAATTTCTATATAAGCGCAAAATGGCGCTTGGAAATGATCGTATGCGATTGGTTGAGTAAAGGTAATTTTGTTGCACCACATTGTACACTTTTTAAACTACACCCTCCGAGGTAAAGTTTGCATTCTGCTGTTGAGCGTGAACTACATTTCTTTAGACACGATATTGTTACGTAGGTAATCATGCAAAACAATTACCTTTACCATAAAGTAGTATCAAGGTTTTCGTGAGTTGAATATACATCTATCGCAATCAAACCCTAAATCCCAACCTACATCCCGACACAATATACTTACATAAAATCATTATTGATGAGATTTATACTGAAAATAAGTGCCAGTTTTCCTAATTTAAGACAACGATTATTTGTTCCGTGGTAGAAGGGCATTTTGCGAAGTGCCTGGCTAGCGACCACCTTCAAGTAGAAAATCTGTCGCCAAGCACCTAACGGTGTGTTCCGGCGGCAGTCCTTGAGAGCCAGTGAAATTACAGGCACATGAGACTTAACAACTATGTCTCAAGGTGACGGGCGCAGTGCAATTGGAGGCTTGTTACAAATTGCTGTTATAAGCAGAGGTTAGTCCGCTTCACATCAGGTAGGCCTCAAGCTGGTTCCGTCACAATAACATAAAAAAAGTATTGATACGATTCACTATATGGACACAAAACTTGACCAAGCGAAATTTGGAGCTGTATCTATTATTTTTTCTATCCAGAACAATATATGTGTTTTTCGGATCATGCCATAATATTTCTCACATCCTCTAGAATATTATATATTTTATTCATATCTGTAACAAAAACTTTCTAAAAAAAAATTTCAAAATTTGCCATTTTGAGACTCAATTCACCTTATGCAGTTTCTAAAATAAAATTCACCGATGTATAAATCTAAAAACCTTGGCAATTAAAAATACAAAAGTTAACTCATTAGGTATAAATTCTAGTACCTGTCGCCATTGTATCAAACTCTTCAAATAACAAGCATATCGCCGAGGAAATAATACGGCTATAACCGATGTGGCCTAAATTGGTTGGCTGCATGCCCATGGTACCTACGATGCACAAAGTTACCTGTGGGCACTTCAACTATCGATAATGGTGCATATGACTTGAAGAGAAACTTGATGACAATGGTCGCAATTCTCATGACACCAAACTAACTAAAATTTAGTAAAATTAGATTTAGAAATGTCAAATGAACGATCCTTATTCTGTTGGCGCCATAGTACAGTTAATTCGTTCTAAAATTATTAAAGTTACTAAACTTAGTAAAATGTGCAGTTTTGCTAGTCTGTTGTACCATAATTTAGTCAGATTAGGTGGAACCATAGACTATTTAACCTAAAACTGATCACCATCGAAATTGGTGTTAACTAAAGCTGTAATGTTCTGCAATTATGTTAGTTTTTTGGAAAAGTATGTTTTCTCCAGTATCCGGCCGTCCCAATCTAGTGTCCGACCACATTATGCCTAGTGGCCGGCCTCCTAACAGAAACCTAGAGGCTGGCCACAGGGCACTAATATCTCTAAATGGCAAGTGAATGTCCATAGGACTCTCGTTATATTGAAATAAGAACTGGTTTTGAATGTTAATACATTTTTTTACTGATTCTTAACTATATAAAAGATACATTTCCAAAATAATAATATCGTATCAAAGGTTAACGTGGCGTAGATCAAAGAATTTTATTGAAATTCAACCAATGACTTTTATAAATATATACAATGCGCAGACAGACACGCTTATTCAACAGATTTACGTATAGATAGTGGCCGGAGACTAGGATTAGAGCCAGTTTTTCGGCCTCTAACTCTTTTTCAGGCCGGTGAACTAGACAATACTACTAGTAGTAGTCCGACCACCAAGTTCTCATACAAAGTATTTTGTGTATAATATATATACAGCCTATTTTTGCGCCCGGAGACTGGACGTAAGGTTAGCTAAATATTAAGAACGACATTACTAATAAATTTATATATCACAGCAAGCTGATTACAATGAAATATAATAAATTCTTCCACCCTTCAAAGCTAGTGACCGGCCGGGGTAGGCCGGACACTGGAAGTAGCCTTTTTTTTTCCTCCAGTACACCGGCTCCCGATTTTTTTAAATAACTGTACAAAATAACGCATACTCTACACTTAAATTGAGTAAATAGACGTATGTATATGGTATATAACATAAACCTCTTTTGATATAATGGTTAAAAGAGCATGAACTAACCATTTGAAAACACCAGTCCACTATTTTTTTTTTATTAATCTTGTTTTCGACATGCTTGCACTCACCTCGCCGTTTAAATGAAAACTAAAATTCCGCTGATTACTTACGGAAGATGCCGCTACGTCTAATTTATAGGTACAACATCAAAAAGGAATTTGGTTTTAGAGTCAAAATCGTTTGAATATTCTTAATTAATTTAAAAATGTGTCGGAGATACGGAGAACGGAGATTACCCTATATCTAACCTAAACTAATTACTTAATTAGCAGATAGAGTAACTACCGATAGTAATGCCATTCAAAGTGTAAGGAACATAATCAGTCTGTAGTAATGCCGTGATGTAAACAAAGCCCTATAGATAAGAAACACGTACCACAGACAAAAAAGTCTTGTAAAATAACTTGAATGGTGCGCCATCTAGCGTTAAGTAGCGGCAAAGTGAATTAAATTCTGGATTGATATTTTACTATTTTAAGGGTCCGTTTCAGAATGTCCTAATCAAGTTACGGATTGCTATGTATAAAAACATATAAAATAACTGAATTATAAAAATAACACATGCAGCGCGTTTTAAGCTTTAACCGATGAATAGGCTAAATCGATGACTGTGAAACGCAAGGATAGTGTTTTATTTAATGTTCTGGATAGTAAAACCGGAACTTACTCGAATATTCTGAAACAGGCCCTGAATTGAGTTCCATGTCACAGCAGAATAACTTTTAGGATCCCTAAAACTAAAATAAGATATTTTTAATTAGTTAGTATAGTTAGTGAGTGTACAACAGAATTGCTGCCATTATCAATATTATTTGAAAATTAAGTAAATTTTTATTTCATAGAAAGTTTCAATGTATGTTACATTACAGTTAGCTTAACTAGCTTAACTAACCGTAAGAGTAATTTAGACGATGTATATCTTATTGCCCCGTGGGGCGCCGGGTTAGAATTTTACCTCCCCATATCATCCCGTGGGTCTAAGGGACAAATACTGGAAGGTGGGCAGCAGCGCCTTCTAAATAACTGCCAAATTACTCTGCGATCCCCAAGACGCCTGGTAGGCTTGGGGATTATGGCAAATACCCCCTTAATAGGGGAGGCTGTCTTCAGCAGTGGACGATTCGGCTGTTACAGTATATCTAATATAATTATTATGTAGCACACACTTTATATTCAATTTTCAAGCACCTAACGGTGTGTTACGGCAGCAGGCCTTGAGAACCAGTGAAATTACAGGCCATGAGACTAAACAATTATGTGTCAAGGTGACGGGCGTAGTGCATTCGTGACTTGTGGCGAAATGCATCTGTTATAGTCAGAGGTCACCGCTTAAAATCACGTGGGCTTCGAGCTTGTTCCGTCACAATAACATAAAAAAACAGTGAGCCCATAATACCTGGAATGATGGCAATAGTGTGTTTCCCATGCAGCCTGCTATAACATACAGATTGTCTAAAGCTTAAAGCTTAAGCTTATCAGGGCGATCCTCTCTTTCCCCGGCTCTTCTTCATATAAGTGAGTCTCTTCTTTGACTTTTTAGTCCGGCCTCGTGATTCGACCGCCCAGCGGTCATTGTGTGTCTGAGCGATCAGGCCACTCCAGGTTGATCCCACTGGTGGGAAGCCCAGCGGACCGATCAGCGACTGAGACAGTGACCACTGGGGGTCTTGTTATGTCGGTCGCTTTAAATATAATAATACACACATCAAAAGTGCCTAGGGATCAAGTACGTTTTCGTGAAAATCAAGTAAGTTTTAAACCGATCTCATTTGGATCAGGGGCAACCACAATGCTCAGATTTATGCGGAGAGTATTGTTTCATAAGTGATCATCCCTTTGCGAAGCCGTTTGGGTAATTCGTTTCATTTAATGCACGATAATGCACGTCCACATACGGCTATAGTCTTAACTCGTACTCTTGCCTCGCATCAACGTTCTGCCTTGGCCTGCTCAATAGCCAGACCTCAACTCCATTGAACATGCATGGGATATGCTACAAAGAAGAGCTCTGCCAAGTATGGATGCCGTGCATACCCCACAACAACTTTTTGACTTGTTACAAAGAACGTGGGCAGCCATTCTTCAAAGTGATTTTGTTGAACTGATTTTAAGCATGCCAAATCTCTGTGCTTGTGTGATTAGTGTTAATGGTAGAAACACAGATTAGTAATTAATATAATTTTACAACAAACATGGCAACAAACCTATTCTTTTTCGTTTTTCTGCCAAACAAGTCATTTATAGTTCAAAATATATATGATCCCTATGCACTTTTGATGTGTGTATTTCGGCTGATGTTAAGCTGTTGCCCATATTCATAGCTTGGGTACTACGGAAGATGCTCTCCAATCCGCTATCAATAGACGAAGAAAAAAATTTTTATGCAAATTTTATTTTCTTTTAGGCCCGTTCGAGAACCTATAGAATGATAATAATAAAAAAAACTTCAAAATCAAATTGAAAATTCATCCGGTTAGGCTAAGTGACGTCACGGCTATGACGTCACGTCGATGTAGTAGGAAAACTAGACGGGATCGTCACTAGTTATATCTATATCCATACTAATATTATAAAGAAGAAAGATTTGTTTTTTGTATGCAACGACTAAACTTAAAAACTACTGGACCGATTTGGATGAAATTTGGCATGAAAATAGTTTGAGACCCAGGAAAGGGCATAAGATAGTTTTTATCCACTACGCAAAAAGAGGTTAATGGTTTTGCGCGATAACCGAAATAAGCGCGGGCGGAGCTGCGGCTGAAAAGCTAGTCTCTTATATTTAGGAAATATTTTTCTGAAATTCGAGGGACATAAATTTAAGTAGGTATAACAGTTTCTTTATCTAAACTATTATAATAATATTGTAAAGAGCAAAAAATTTGATTGTTTGTTTACATTAAATAGGTTCTGGGACATATTTTCAAAAGATATTTCTAAATATTTGTTATTAATCATTTGTGTTGCTATAGAAGAAATATTTAACCAATTCAACGCATATGCAGGAAAAAGTAAAAAAAGACCAATTTGCACGTGAAAAACATTCTGATTAAGAAATCTTACTACACAGTTTGTAAATACTTAAACGACATACACAAAAATGCTTGGACTGTCTTGCTTCCGCCAGGCTATTCTGTCACCTTCGTAACGTAAACAAATATTGTAATAATTTAACTATATAATATGCAACACATTGTTGATAGACAATCAAAAGAATGCTCGATTTTCTTGTCCGTCTTCCCGCAGTAGCTCTGTTTTTTATTTGCTGAACGTGGCAGTACAATGTAGAATATTTCAATATTAAAACTTGTCATTGGCCTTCATAAGAGCGTCATAGACAATGGATAGAAAAGGAACATTTAACAATAATTTGCTTATCTATAGAGTGAGTTACTTCAAACACCTCATTAAGTTATTCATATCTTATACCAGAATTGGTAGTTAAATATTCACACGTAACTTCGCGCATACCTTGGGCATGCTGCCAACCAATTTAGGCCACATCGGCTATAGCCGTTTACTATGGATATATGCTAGCTAGAGGGTTAAAGTGTTAAATTAGTGGACAATTTAAAATTATAAAAAGAACTATAATATTTGGGGATTATAAAAAACCCGCCATGTGTGTATTGGACTCACGTGCCGAGGTATCAATACACAATTTATAAAAAAAATACGGAATTGTTTAATGTCGTTCGGTATCCAGGGCGTAAATGTCCGACTCACACATAGCCGGTTTTTATTATCTATTGTATAATATATAAATATGATTACAAGTACCAGCGTGTGCTGAAATTTTTTGAGCGCACCGTTAAAGTATTACAATTAGAGCATAATTTAGCTTCAGTCAAGCGATTTTAATAGCCCAGTGTTTTTAAGGCACGATACATAAAAGCAGGGTAAGTGGGTACGGTTCTTTGTAGGTTTCACTTGAATGATACCAATTTGTGAAATCATACTCAGGTATGTGTACTGTACATATATTCATTATGTACGCAAGAGCAAAAACCAAAATCGAATTAAAAAAAATGTGTTCCTTGATGTGAACACGCATTCATTATTCACCAACTGCACAAGAAGGAGGAGGTCCTCAATTCGTCTGTATTTTTTTTTAATATTTTACCTGAGAACTTTTGACTGGGTGAACGGATTTTGATAATTCTTTTTTTATTTGAATATTAATGCTTCTCGTTTGGTCCCGTTTAAATTTCATCAAAATCGGTCAAACCGTTTTTGAGTTACACTCCATTAACTGAAAAATATTTTCATATCTTGATGATATAGTCGTTGACAGTGAATGACAATCGATCTCGTTAGTAGCAAGGGTCACTAAAAAGAGTGAAAAAAAATTTGGTTCGAAGCCATACGCACAATAGTGTGATAATAGGTACCTATTTTTGATCTATCATGGTACGGACTTCAATAAGTTATTTCACACATTTTGAGTGTTGAAGTCGGTTCCATTTTTTTGGTATTTTTTTTAAGTTATTGCATTTAGTGTTATTCGTGAAACACTCCAGCGGCTAAAATGTTTTAAAAGGTACGAACCTTTATTGGTATGACGGATCTAAGAACGGTAGAAGGCACGGACAGATAGAAAATGCAGAATTAGTAATATGGTACAGTATCAGAATATGGAACCCTATTAAACGAAACTCTATTCTCTATTAAGTTTCGAACTTTGGGTCCGAAAGAAAGGTATCCGCAAAACACGTATTGGTTCACTTTTGTTTTACTTCGTTCGTTGCATAGACTAGCAAGCATTTGCCTGTGTAGATTCCATGGAAGTAATAAGTACTAGTTGTACGTAGTACTTATTATTTCCATGGTAGATTCTGAATAAGATATTTTTTACATCGGATTCGTATGGTTTGTACATTTTCAAAATATGAAATTACAATTTATTAATAGTCAAAGTTGAGTTCTAAATATGCAGAGAGAACAGAATTATTAATGAGGATATAAATACCTATGGAGAACAAAGAAATTCACGTAAATTTTAAATACGCATCTAACTTCTAGAACATAGTACTCTCACTCTTACCATGTCATAATATTCTTTAATATCCCGCAATTAAGACAAAAAGTTGATTGAGGTATAATAGCGTTCTCAGAGTAGTATGGGAGATTCTCTAGAGGGCACGATTTGTGATGAACGATGCGATCCGACCATAGATTATATGAAGCAACGAACTTCATACCCTGAATTTGATTTTCGTTGCCTTCGTGTCACTCGTAACACGAAAAACTAAACTTCGTTGAATTGTAGTAGCGGCCCAGGTAGTAGGTAAGTGCTTTACTAAAAATCGTAGATATACCTACTTCTTTAAGCTGTCGCAAGTTGAGGCATGTCAAATAAATGATACAATCAGAGGTAGAATTCCTTGTGAGAGATATTTCATTTTCCACGTGATTTTCCACTTCTTTGTTTATTCAGCCACCAATCTTTTATCTTCTTATTACGGGGTAAGACATAAAAGCGAACGTCTTGGAGTGACGAGTGCAGTGCAGTGTTAAGTAGATCTACTAAGGTGACAATGCAACTAATGGACAAGCGTGACCATCAGGCGGGCAACTTGCCCGTCTTATCAGTTCATGAAATAAAAGAAAACCAAGCATTAAACTTTTAGATAGAGTATTCAGATTCTTAAGTAGACAAAGTAATTTTAAAGTAATTTTATAGGTGACAAACACTACGCCATGCTTATATAACAATGTATACGCTCCTGTTACGGCTCTTACGTAAGAGCAATCCAGGCCAGCATCTGGTTGTTTCGTCACTCATTCATAATTATTTTCCTTCAGGTATTTGGGGTCTATATAATCAATATTATCAATCCTAAATACTTAAGAGAAAAAGTATTAATTTTTTCTCATAAAAAACAAAGAACGCCATAAGAAATATACTGTACAAAGATTGACTAGCCGACTGCCAGACAGCAATTCTTCTTGAAAATGCTGTTGTTTGTAGTACCAATACAGCCATCGTGCAATAAATGAGTGCGATAAAAAAGACCCTGTTGTCCGCCCAATGTGTAGCAATACTCAATTCATGTAGACCTGCAATACTGGCATACTGCTAATTTAACGCATTATTTCCGCTTATTACAACATCTACCCCGTGGGGTGCCGGGCTAGAATGCACCCCCCCATTGCTACCGGGTGTCGTAAAAGGCGACTAAAGGTAAAATACCAGAAGGTCGGCAGAAGCGCTTTCTGAGGAACTGATGTCTTAAACTGCGATCCCCAAGACGCCTGCAAATAACTCTATTAATATTATTTTTTGCATCAGAAATCAGAAATAAATGTTATACTCTAGTAGGCAAGTGCTAGAGTGTAGAAAGTAGTTACGGGCATAATCGTTATTGTACCGTGAACAATAACGGCTATGTCCGTAATATTCCGGAGCACGCTACCGGTAACAAATGGATCTCATTTGTAGAGACGAGGTTCACCCTGTACAAGATTATCGATGTCGATGTCAAGTATCGATAGTAAGTGTTCGTGCAAAGAGAATAGGGTTGAAGAATTTGACAGTAAAAACACTTCGTAGATTATCTTTACCACATTACATTTAATTCATAATGTAAATATTGCTGTTCTCTTTCTGCGGAAATTCTTAAGTTGCAAACAAGGTTTTTTCTAAGTTTTTTGGTAAGGCAAGAATTGATGAAGTATATAATTACAATAAAAATAATGATGAGATATTATTTTCATATATTTTGCAAGTGCTATAATCAGTTTTTTTTTAAAGCACAATTGTACATTGAGTAAGATTTTGTAGTACGAGTACAAATTCATTACTGTGATGTCCGCTTAGAAAGCGACAGTGCGTTATAATATCAAATTTAGAAGTGCTATAATTACTGTATCTGTTTGATAATGGCTTTTTTATAATATTTTTAATACCTTATAAATTAATTTTATTAAATACATATGTAATAACAACATAAAAATTTCATTATTAGTTTTCTTACACTGTGTTACAAAAGTTTATAATTATTATTTTGAATAAACACTTTCATTCATATCTGTATAAACTGTCTAAGAACTACAAACCATGATTATATTCGAAGATTTATATAATGGCTGTCAAAAAAGCTGTAAAATCACGCCTTACAGCGCTTGGTGTAAAAATGTTCTACCTCAATGTTGTAGCAGGGACAGGCAAGAATTTATAAAATGCCATCATGAATTGAAGATCAAGTGAGCATCAGGATTCAGAAAATAGACAGATAGCCCTTGCCAACCCAGTGATAATAGCTATATCTTCATATCATTGCTGCAAAAATATTGTATGAAGCTTGTTTTTCCCTGTAGTAGGTAGAAATGTGTGTCAACCACATTACGCCAGAAGTTTTAGCTCTAAAGTAAAATGTCAAGTCTATAGCTTTTTTTATGCTTGATAGGTTAGCTTTTGACCACTATCTCTCCTGATGGCTAAGTGATGATGTGGTCAAAGATGTTGTTCAGGCTAACCTAGAACTACAGCTGCCGGAACACACCGTTTAGGTGCTTGGCGACAGATTTTCTACTCAACGGTGGTAGCTAGGCGGGCATTCGCAAAATGTACTCCCACCATGCAAATCTTTCTGACTCCATTTTAAACCCCGTATTGATACTGAATACTCAGTATCAATACGGGGTTTAAAATGGAGTCAAAAGCCGTTTATACAAACGGCTTTTGAAAACCTAAAAACATTTGGTAAACCGAAAACATTGTGCATTGTGCCATTCTATTCATTTAAATTAATATATTGTTTATAAAATCGTTCAGTAAATCAATTGCATATTTTTCAATTGTTTTATGCAATTAGTGTATATCATAAATATGTAAAGATTATCGAAGCAACAGTGTAAATAACCCGTTAAAATAGACCGTTATTAACAGCAATGCTAAAATATATAAAAACTATTCTATAAAAATGATATCTAGATAAGACCAGAACACTTATTTATTTATACTTTATTTGTTAATATAATGACTTTATTGTTTATTTGAAGATACAGTAAATGAAAAAATGAACAGTACATATATGAATACAAAAATAAATAAATAATTTAACTATATCTACTTATGACCTAAAAATATTACACTTAAAAGTTCTGAGCTCTGTTTTCTACCAGGAGGCAATCATAAGTAGAAAACAGAGCTCAGGTCACTGTCCACGGGTAGAGTACCTAAAAGGCTGGCAGCATTACCCCGTTGTATGGCAAGACTAATTCTCTGGCCGAGGTAAGCGCCAGCCCTTTGGTCGTTTGTCTTTTCTATCAGCCGCTTTGATAAATCTTTATATAAAGTCCATGCGCTTGGACCCCACGGACCTAATGTTTCTACTCCAAAGGGCAGAAATATATAATTATCGCCGAGACTCTCGTATTTTCGCCCTTTGGAGCCTTCTGCTGCCACTGCCGCTGCTCCCGCCGTCTTGGAAGTGGATGGTAAATGAGACGCCGCAAGTGTGTCAACGCAAGTGGCATCCCAAACTAGCGGCCTTCCACGACTCCAGGGAGTTAAGGTCATTCCGTCAGGTCTCTTGCCATCGTCACGTGCGATACCGTTCGGCTCAAGAATAGCCGGCACGTTTACGGTAGCAAGAGCCCTGCGGATGACATCATTCAAAGAGGCGTGGCGAGAAAGGCGGCCAGCACTTCGACGGCAGGAGAGGCCGTGGTATCCTTGGCGATCTACTGGAACTCCGCAGAAGCAGTTATGTGGTTCGACTGTGTTTGACCCAATTCGCAGGCTGATAGAAAGGGCAAACGACTTACTGTCTAGTAGCGTCCCAATGTTGACAGATGGCAAAGCCTGAAGCCAGAAACCTGATTCTCGCTTCGCAGAGGCAAGAAGACGAGCCCGATCTACTGGAGAAACTGTGTTATTTAAAAGGTCAGTTGGGATCTTTTTATTTATAGGCTCATCCCAATGTCTTTGCGAATGGAGTTTGTTAGGAAGGCTTTCACCTGGACAGGCTAAAGTCCAAGCATTTGTAGCATCTTGCATACAATTAATTTGTACATTTCCTAAAGAATTTTCAACAATTTTTAAAAAAAGGGCACCAGTACTATGAACTGAGGATAAAAACGCCGGGAGTGAAAATATAATTAATAATATATTATTATTAATTAATATATTGTTAATATTATTCAATTACCTAATACCGCACATACACGTATTACACTAATGATATGAAATTTATGTAATAAATACATAATATATACATATTACATATAATCAATTGCGAACAAAATCAAATTACATAGAATTAATCCTCATAAAGGTCTCGGATCATAGTATTTTAAAACATATCTGAACTTTTCTAGTTTTTTTATATATGTACATTCAAATTCATTTTCCAACTTATACACAAACATAGATTAGATTAGTTATAAAAAGCCTGTATAAACAGCTATTTCGGTAGTCAGCACAAAGGGCTCGATCGATAACAGTAATTAGGTCACCGTCGGGACATAACGGCCTCCCTCGCCGCGTGTGGATGAATACACACTTTTACAAATTTAATACCAACTTTGGACCATTTACACCTTTTTGGGTCGGTACGTGACGCGACGAGGATTACGTTTTTTATCAAAAAATGTATACAATTTTTCAGTTAGCTTTATCATTGTTGCGTAGGAATGCGAAATTGCTAGGGAGGATGAATTACAAAGATCGACAAGAAAATAACACAAAATGTTGTTTTAAGCTAGTACCTAGTACTTATATCGACTTCATATCAAATGTATCGTAACAATCAAAAAATTTAAACTCAAATTTTGCAGAGATTGCCATTTTCCAACCACCAGTTCATGATCAGTTCCGTGTACGCATATGCTATGTAGTTTGTGGTTCTCATAACACTGCTCGTTATTTTTGTAATATTTTTATAAATTGTTGATAAGGAACTTCCGGATGAGAAAACTAACAGCCTCCTGGAAGTTTTATTGGACCGGTTAGGTTGTAGAATAAATTTTCAGCGTATAGGTTAATCATTTTCTGTGCCTCCCTTTGGATCTTTTAACGACTCATCGTTACATCCTCAGGCCTTGCTCCAGCTCAACCAATTTTACGGTCTTTTTTTTACTGTTTGTACCGGATATGTTGTACACGATCAAATAAGTTTCCATTTTATGGGCAATAGTGGGGCAGCTATCAGAGACTCTTAGTTCTGTTGATCTTCTGTTACCTGGCCAGGGATAAAAGAAAACCTGCTGTGGATAGGAGCTGCGTGTTTTTTTCTGTTCTATTGCAAACAAAAATAGTGTAAAATAAATGGCAGGCGTCATAATGATCGCACTGGAATTAAGCAGTATCACAAAACGCGCATTATCACAAACAATATTACTCTTATAACCTTATAAGTTCCATACTAAAACTTGGGAATGTATTACTAAGCCGTGGGCATCTGTCTGTCCATCTGCCCGATCTTTAAAGAGCTGTATTTCTTTAGAGCCGTAGGTGGTTGCAAAATAAATACTTCAAACATTTTATACGCATTATAAGGGATATCTCAAATACTTCTCGTCAAAGCTCATTCAAATTTAAATGGGACTACATGAGAAGCACCAGCTTTCGAATGTAAAAAATACATCAAAATCGGTACACCCAGTCAGTTTGCGAACTCTGGATACAATTTTTATTAATACTATTTGAAAACTTTACAACCAACCTTAAATCCATGTCGATGTCTACACATTTTCAAATTTTGTTTAAGTATATGTAACTGAATTCTATTTAACCTATCATTTATAAAGATAAGCCATAAAATGAGAGTGACGTGTGTCCTGTAGTACCTGATTGAAATAGATGCATCCATCATTTGTGACGTGTAATCAAACTGCCTCAATAGGTTCAGTGTGTTGTTTTTTTTTATCTCATGCTAAAAACATATTTAAGACACAAAAAATGTGTCGCATTTATACCGATTGTGAAGTCAGAATTAATCAATTAATAAAGAAGAAGTCTCTAAATTTTTCCATAACTTCACACCAATAGAAATTCTTCATTATTTACTAGGTTCTATCTCTATGTTCTTGAAATATATTTGGAGTCTTAAGTTGATTTTTTAACGTTTACATTTTTATTTAATTTACATACATGTTTTGTTACTGAAGTAAACGACAAGATGGTTGGTTCAAGACTGCTTTATTTCATTCTCTAGCCTACCTCCAGATATGAATAATTATAATACCAGTACATCTTTCCCTTAACATAATAAATAAATTGAGTAAACATTTACCTATCAATTGGTTCGTGTACAATGAGTGTTGAATTATTTTATTACGAGTTAAGTTAGCATAGTACTCGTTCTTACTTTCTTTAACATGGAATTGTTGTACTGACATAGTATTATTGTTTACAAATACATCTAAATATTTAATTACCTTATTTATTTTTAGAATGTAGGTACATACACCTTCTTATTTATCTTCCAAAACATGCATTGACAAAAATGTTGGTAAGGTGTTAAATTTTATTTTTAATAATACTTTTGAGCAATTGACTCTTAACATGCTATAAGACTAACATCTACAACTAATAATAGGTACTATTTATATAACGCATAGTTTAACATGACTAACTCGCAAGGTATAGTTATGAAAACTGGTTTAATGTATTACACTAAATGTTATTTTACTTTATTATTTTATATTTAATTTTATATTATATTAAATATTTAAATATCATTTTACTTTATTACACTTACAGGAACAAATATGTATCACATTAACCTACTGTTATAAAAACAGAAATATTATGGCATAGGTAAGTTATTACTAAACTGTTTTCTTAAACCGTTCTTTAGCCTGTCTTGCAGCAGCCCTTTCAGGACGACGTTGATACGGGTGATTCGGAGATACATCTGGTGAACAGTCATACACTGTGTCATCGTCAGAGTCTTCACAAGAATTAAAAGTTTCCGACTCTTCTTCGGAAAGATTTACGGCACTCGCATCTTCCTCACACATCGTCTCGTGTAACGATGTCGTGGGAGACGGACCTTCGGGTAGTTTTATTAAGTGCCTTCTATTTCTGCGAAGAACTCTTCCTGAACTATCCGTGATAAAGTAGGAACGTGGCTCCGGAGCACGAGTGGAGACAGTTGCGCGGCGCCTTGTCGTGCCATCCACTGCCACGACTTCGTCACCGGGTCGCAGTTTTGGGAGCGGTCGCGCGCAGCTGTCGTATTGTCGACGACTTTGCTCCTGGTTACGTACGATATTTTCACGGTCATGGTAATTGTTTCTCTCGGGCAGTAGTTTATCCGGATGCGAGGGTAAACGTGTATTGAGCCTACGACCCATTAAGAGTTGAGCTGGACTAGCTATGCCATCTCTCGATGTCGACCTGTAATTAAGCAAGGCCAAGTAGAAATCGTCATCAGAGTCTACGCATTTTTTCAATAATTCTTTGATCGTGCGTACCGCGCGTTCACTTCGTCCATTTGATTGTGGATAATTAGGGGACGACGTTGTGTGCTTAAACCCCCAGAACTTCGCGAAGCTCCGAAACTCTTTGGATGCATATCCAGGCCCATTATCAGAGATAAGCTCTTCGGGAATTCCATGTCTGGCGAACTGGTCTTTCATTGCTAAAATCACCTGTTTGGACGTAGTATTTTTGAGCGGACACACTTCCACGTAGTTTGTAAGATAATCAACAATAATTAAATAAAACTTTTTGGAGTATTCAAATATATCAGAACCTAGCTTTGTCCAGGGTAAATGCGGAATAATGTGTGGCTCCATTGGCTCGCGCATCGGTCGCGCGGAGTGGTGTGCGCACACAAAAAAATAAACTGACCATATGACATGAAGTAATCGGTACAATACTGATTCAAGTTACTCCTAGCTCCCATTTCCGTGGTCTGACTTCCACTAGTTATTTCATACTTTTAAGTATTATAAGTTGGTTCCGGTGATTATAAAAAAAAACTCCTTTTTTTTAGTACTACATAAGTACTTTTTACCAAATCATTTTCATTCACCCACAATGCACAATACTGGTCACCAAGACTTGCAATATATCATTTGATCGAGGTACATTGGCAAATTAATTATTATTCAAATTTATTATAACTTAATTCAGTTATTTGAATGTAACTTAAAAACAACTGAAGCAATATTAATGAAATTTAAATGGAACCACCTCTGACGTATAACGAATCAAACCAAATAACAATAATCAAAATCAATTTATCATTGGCAGCGAAATCACGTAAGTACCATTAAAAAGAACTACACACAGTCGCATAGAGAACCTCCTTTCTTCTTTCTTTTTTTTTTGGAGTCTGTTAAAAATATATCCGATAGCATTGCATCAACTTTTTTTAGATTTATATCGACATTATTCACCCCAGCCCTACCTCCTTGAGTCAGCATATCGAGATACAAATCTCCGATCCGTGCTGAGGTTAGAAATTAATATTTTCCGACGATATTAAAGACCTTTCCACTGAATGCACGCTTGCCTACGCAGTATATAGTAGGGCTACGATAATTTCATTTAAGCCTATGAGAAAATTGAGTTGGTATCAAGTTGTTCTCAGCCAGATTTTAAATAATTGGAATGGTTTCCACATTGGAATTATTCAAAAAAATATAATATCCATTCACTTTTTTCTTGTGTCTAAGTCCAAGTCAAAATCATTTATTCAATTTAGGCGTCTAGGAAGGTCGAATGAAGGTCAATTACAAATTTTAATATTGCAATGTTCTACATTGCACTGCCACATTCAGCAAAAAAAACGTATAGATCCACTGCGGGAAGAACGGAGCCATTCTTTTATAACGTCTTTCATTAACGGCGTATGCCTGAAACAAATGTGCTTTATTTTATGTACCAACTTTTATCCAGACTTTGTTTCATAATGTTATGGCCAAGAAAATTAGGTTACATATTGTGGTATTGGCCAGGCTTCACTGTATCTTCTACTAGGAATTTCATTCGGCCAGGTGTTTTTATTATAGCTGAAGGCAATAAAATTTGTTATTTTTAGCAACCCCTTAGTTAAATGTATGATATTTTATTTTTATATGAAAATAAGATATATTGTGATAGGAAATAAGTCAACATTTATGTGAAAAATAATTAGTATTTCATATGTTATTTATAATCACCATCACCACATCAAGCGTAAGGTCCACTGCTGAATGATGTCCCCCCCGTTGGGGACATCATTCAGCATTTGCCTCTATTCCCACGCTTGGCAGGCGTCTTCAGGATTGCAGTAGAAGTTGTCATTAATATTTCATATGTTAGAGGGCATATTAACCTTATTGATAAATATTAATACTTAATTAGCAAAACCTATGCCTAACAACTATAAGCGCCCGCGTTTTGCCAGATAAGTATTTAATGACCGCACGTAGTAGTGGTGAGCCATCTATAGTGCCGGACCACGGATGGCTATGTATTAAAAATTTCTCAATAAGAAAACCCAGTTACTATATTACCCGGGTATTGCACAAAAAGAGATTTCATACCAGGTAAAGAACTTCAACGTTCAGATTTTTTCAAAACTTTTAGACACATGGGATTGAATGATATTGTAGGTACCTACTTTAACGAGATATTTTGTCTATTGCATATACTTCCTTGTTATAGCTTAAATAACACAAGTAAGGGTTTAAATATATCAAGTTAAAATGTAATAAAACCTTCTACATAACAAACAAAAATCTTCACCCAAAAATAATGTTATTCGCTGTAGAGTTTGGATTTTTACACATGGAAAAAAATGCTTTTTCAAAGATATTTTCTTTGTGTATTACAGCGTCCTCAGAAAAATTACACGTAGATAAGTTACACAGATTAAATTCACTGATGGGAAAATAAAGAAAAAACAGCTACGCGTAATAGGCAAAGGCGTGCAATATATTGAAAAATGAAGACGAAACGTAAGTTGTTTGTCAGGATAATAGAAAATCCAAAGAGGATTAAAACGGGAGGGAAAAAATAACATTTTTCCATTTTCCTATATTACGAGGAATCGAAGGGATCTTGTTATTATACGGGAGTGGAAGAAAATATCTTGACAAAGTTATCAAGAGTCTTGACATCTTTTGTAATGTATATAATACACGAATACAATAAGCTTGTTTCGGATTGTGGTTAATAACTCGAAGTGTATCTAAATATATTTTTTTACAATTGGACCTTCGTTCGTTTCTCGCATAAACACGAGTACTGACGTTTTATACTTTGGAGAGTGAAAAAAAGAATGGGCGTTTTCTTGTGTACCCTTGGACGTTCCCTTGATCGGTAATGGAAGAATATGTAATCAAGGTCGTATATGTACTGTATCAGCTGAATTGTCTAGTGTTGAGCACAGCCTGGATCTGCTGTGCGAAATCACACGCCCTTTGCAATGCAATACCGCATCTAGCTCGCAAGCTCGATTTTTATACAGCGATTATACTCGTAAAAGGTTTGGCGTAACCCCCACGCTTAGCTCGCCTAGCTCTGTTTTCTAATTTATGATTGCCTCCTAGTAGAAAACAGAGCCCACAATTTTTATGTGTAACATATTTAGGTCATAGTTAAATTATGTATTTATTTATAAGCTGCTTTTCTTTTTCTTTAATGTGATACGGCAAATAAATAACCTCTTTATATACACATTCATTATTTCAATTTATAGTGTAATACGTCATTTTTTCAATATACTTGCGAGGAACAAATACAAAAATTTTGATAAGAAAATATTTATTTAATATTGGCGCGCTGGTTTCGTTAATAAAAATGGCCCTGACGAAATCACCGAACCACCTTAATTTTAATTAACTGAATCCATAGTCAATTTGTTAATATAATATTTATCTAGAACTAGATACAATACAAAACAAATCGCAATATACTATATCTTTAATCTATTTTCATAAATAGCTATCAAGCAATAATAATCTGATGAAGAAAATTTATAATGAAAACTTTTAAAGTTTTACTTTAGTAGGTTCGTTTGCGCCGAATCTTGTACTCTTACGAGAGTTAAGTGTTTGAAAAAACACTTCTTTCGATCAGATGAAGTCTAGTAGTCTGGTTTATGGCCGCGCACCGTCCCCTTGACGGTAAATAATAAAATATTAAAGCATTGTTCAAATATCAGTTTCAGTTTTAATTGTAACTATGTATTATCATATCATTGTTTAATTTCCTTGTAATTTAAATGAAGTGTTCTTTGAAACATATCAGACTGAGAGCCTAGGGCGGAAAGACTTCGTATCGCATATGAGTGAGCGTATAAGTGAGCTTATCAATCATGGAAAAAAATCACATGCACACTTATAACGCGGTTGCCACATAATAATTTGAAATATAATTTGTATCGGTACGAGTTACTGTATTAACCCGAAACTTAATTGCGAAATTTTAGAGCTGTGTTCATGTTTTTTTAAGAGATATATTATATGGAATCGTGTTTTTTAATCACTATTGATTCAAAAATACGATTCCATATAATTATTATATATATATTAGGTACATATAATGACATATTTATACTGCCTGTGAGTCTGCAATGATTTATAGGTTGACTTTTTTTATGCCTGATAGGTTAGCTTTTGACCACTATCTCACCTGATGGTAAGTGATGATGTGGTCGTAGATGTTGTTCAGGCTAACCTAGAATGGCTGGCTCTCAAGGACAGCTGCCGGAACACACCATTAGGTGCTTGGTGACAGATTTTCAATTTGAGGGTGGTAGCTAGCCAGGCGGGCATTCGCAAAATACCCTACCACCATGCTATAACGACTGCCATCCTAAGACAACAACCGGGACCGACGGCTTTTATTGTAGTAGCTGTATATAGTTCGTAGTATTTTGTAAATAGGTATTTGATTAATATAATTAAAAAATCATGTATATTTTTCAAATCTGTAAAGCGTACGTACGGCTTTCTAAAAAACATCTTCAAAATATGCCTTTTTAGACTGTGAGAAATGAAAATCCGAGTGTATAATTCGTGCAAAAACCTGTTATAACCTCGACAAATAATACCAGTTAAACGTCTCGGCTAAAATGACTTGATTTATGCACTCGTTTTTCATTTATTTATTCATTCATAGTCTTGCTAGAATAGGCATATTACAAGTAATGATCTTAAAAATAGAGTTGTCCGCTATCCCTGCTATCAATGCATGCAAGATATTTACATAAAAACATATTAAAATAACATAACATATGAAATTATTATGACTATTAAGTTCTTTAAAAATATTTAAGTACTCACTTTTACTCCATACTAAACACGACCAGATTTTTATTGTTATGACTACATTATATCAAATATATCATCAAGTATCAAACGAATCATTCATTAAATAGATAAAATGTCAAATCGATATTAAATTAGAAAACAGAATAATAAATTTACCTATATTTTTACTATTATTCGTTGAACAATATGTATCTTCTGTTCGTACCATAAACCTTCTATATGTATAGAATATGCACACACAATTACCTAGCTGAATTGCAAACACGAAACTAATGAATACACATCTTCAGGACAGTGGCACATTTGTGTAATCCTAGAGCGGGCATTAGTACCCAAATTATATGCAAACGGAACACAACGCGCTTGCTGCTGTTTTTAATCCTAATTCAAAACAAACATGGAACTAACGTACTTGCCTAAGTCAGTAACTGTCAGCCTAATTAGCAACATTACGTCTATTTTAACCAACTTCAAAAAAAGGGGGGACTTTCTTAAATTGTTTTTTTACGTTTGTTTCTTCAGAACTTTTGACTGGGTAAACCGATCTTGATAATTCCTTTTTATTTGAAAGCGGATGCTTGTCGTTTAGTCCCATTTAAATTTCATAAAGCAGTTTTTGAGTTACACTCCAATAACTGAAAAATATTTTCCCACTTTTATAATGTAGCCGTTGATAGTGAATGACAATCAATCCCGTAAGTAGCAAGGGTCACTAAAAAGATTGAAAATAAATTTTCAACTCAAAAATGGAACCGACTTCAACACTCAAAAGTGTGACATAACTTGTCGAAGTCGGTACCATGCGCACAATATTGTGATAATAGGTACTTTTGAACTAAGTATAAGTTTTAATATTCAATTTTTTGTTTTTAGACATATCACGCATCATTTACATATTTATAACTAAGGTGTTAATTGTTGTCAACTTCTGATCTATCTAAAAAAAATAACTGAGTCCATATATATTTTTTTAATTTTATTTATTCTCAATTATTTGATCTATTCTTCTCTTATGTTATCATTATAAGTATGGTAGTGTTACATGCTAAGTCATTCTAATGTTAAAGCGAAGTGTCATATCATTTTCATTGCGTCCCGGAAGGACCTGACTCTGACACCGGTGTCCTTGTTGTTTTTAGAATCGCCTCCACGACCTATTGCTGTGGGGAGCTGCTGCTGAGATAGAGACAATCTTTATCTTACAAAAGCATACAATTCGAGCCATATATGAAATGGATCCTATGGAATCTCTAAGGGATCTTTTTAAAGAAATTGATATATTAACTTTACCGAGTCTGTATATATTTGAAAATATTAAGTATGATCGGAAAAAAATGAGTAAATTTAAATTAAATAGTGACAACCACGATTACAACACTATGAATAAATATAAAATAGCAGTACCAGGTTTTAGATAAGGTCCTTTTTAGGTAATTGTGTGCGGTTTTACAATAAAATTCCCAAACATATTACAATGCTCACAGAAGGAAAATTTAAGTTGCATGTGAAAAATATTTTGATTAAGAAATCATACTACAAAGTTTGTGATTACTTAAACGACAAAGATGCTTGGAAAGTTCCGCCTCTGCCTAGCTATCACCTGTCACCTACGTGATATAAACAAATATTGTAATAATCGTATTATATTGTATATAACACATTGTTAAAAGATGGCCCCGAGTTTCTTGCCCGTTCTTCTCGCAGTGGCTCTATAATTTTTTTTTTGCTGAACGTGGCAGTAAAATGTAGAATATATCAATAGTAAAATTTGTAATTGACCTTCATAAGAGCGTCGTAGATGCCTAAATTGAATAAATGATTTTGAATTTGAATTGAATTTTGACGCTACGGACTCGTGGCGGTAAGATTACGTCTTGCTGCGGTCCACTACAGTGTTTGACATTTCCTAAGAGCCACTTGCTTTAAATGTATATATTTGAAGTAACTAAGTGGTAACAGCTGTGCACTGCCGTGCCGCAGGTCTGAGGCTCGATACCCTCCGGCTTAAGCTTCAACGATTAATGGAAGAGCTTTTTGCGATAGCTCGCAGGACTAGTTTCCACCCTCAAGTAGAATATATGTCCACTATGCACCAAACAGTGTGTTCCGGCAGCAATCCTTAAGAATCAATTTACAGGAACTACGTTATTATGAGCCAGTAAAATTATGAGTTGCACTTAAATTATAATAGGAAATGATGCGTACTTTTCAACCACAAAACAAGTGGTTACATTTATTAGTAATAGGCACTTATGATAATGTCAGTTGTAAGTCCTTACGGCAATGTCAGCTTTTCATTTTTCTGAACAAAATTTCATTTATGGGTGACTACTTTTCTCTTGTAACGGGTTCGATGCTCGGTTCAACCATAAAGTTAAAATTGTTTTTTTTTTCAATTTCAAATAATGTCTTCTTTCAGTAAAATGTTCTATCTACAACACCTACTCAAGGTACTTTCCAACAAGCACAAGGGTTAAAATATTATATTTCATAAAATATGGCTTGCAACTTTCCATGGCTTCAATATTGACAACGATACATAACTACGCATTTTTTTAGAAATAAAAAGATCTTCAGAACATACGCTATTTCTCCACAGTATGATTCCATAGCTGAGCCAAGATTGTGCGAATCCGAAAACTCGTTAAAGCTGTGTTAAGGTCAGTTGCGCGCAGTAGTTCCCTAAGTGCATAATGTGATCTTCGATAGTGTTAAAGGCTTACTCAAGGAAACTCCAGGTTTATATCAATATATATATAATACTCCACTCTTGTTGCATTCAGTAGTAGTTATTTTAATTTTCAAAAGGTTTTTGAACGAACTATCGAACGGGTGAAACGGAAGAACGAACGACTGCCTAGGAAGCAAAACACACACAGTCACAGACTATTAATAAAGTAATATTAATGTTTGCATTCTTATTCAAATTGCGTATTTATACATCAATAATTTATACATATAACCTAACAATAGTTTAGGCTTTATCTTGAGAATGTTTTCATTTATAAATTAATATTATGACTTCGGCGCGAGCGACTTCTCCGGTGCTTCTTGGTGTACCTTCAACTTTACACAACTGTACTACATGTGCATGGACAAATAATGCCATCGCAGACAAGTACTTACAATAATTAATAAATACACATCACATCTCCAGAGCCTTCGTATATTCAGGTAATCCTGCAGCGGCCATTAGTTATGAAATCATATGCACACAGAACACAGCTCGCTGTACGTCTTCGATAAAATATACCCTTATAGTTTATCGAAGCTGTACGTACTCGTTAGTAACGGAGGGGTTCTCGCGGGGGGCCGGGCGGCGGGGTCTGCGGTATACAAACTCTTTGAGTTTGTATACTAGAATTTTAAGGCGCTGACAAGTGCTACTTAGCTTTACTTTACTTTAGCTTTACTTGAACAGCTTTTTAGCAAAATGTATTTAGTTTGTAGCAGTAAGAAAATTATATGTTAATCTTAATCACATTATCTTAAGTCAAGAAAAGTCCGAAACACGTTTCCTTAAAATGTTCTATGTAGAAAAAACTTGCAAAGTTGAGTCTAAATTACGCTTGTAACGAAAATATCATAATTATTTACGTATGAATATTAATGAAAATATATTAATAAAATAGCAAAACTTTATAAAAAAGGACAAGCAAAAATAAATTTTTGATTTACGTTAGTGTATAGTAACAGCCGGATCGTACACTGCTGAACACAGCCTCCTCTATTAAGGGGGTATTTGCCATAATCCCCACGCATGGCAGGCGTCTTGGGGAACGCAGTGTAAGATGTCAGTTCTTTAGAAGGTGCTGCTAACCACCTACCGGTATTTTCCCTTAGTGGCCTCTTACGACACCCACGGGATGTGATTTCAACCCTATGGGAGGTGCAAATCTAACCCAGCACACTAAATTTAAAAAATACAAAGGCAAATAAAAACTAGTTATTTTCTGAATTAAAAAAAAAATATTACAAATTTTTTCACGTTCCATTTTGTGACAGCCCGTGGACATTTGGGCCTGACATCGTCGCCCAACATCAAAATGCGTTTGACTACTGTATGGTATATATTGAAATACTGTGTAATTTCCCCTGCCTGTGCAATTAGTTGATACTTTCTATCCATAATTTGTCAACTACTTATGAACCATAACTTCTACATATCTTGCTCTGAAATACTAACAGGCCATGTGACCCTCCAATGGAGAGGAAGTAGCGGAAATTTAGTCGACTACCCACACCACTCCATTTCCGAGTTAGCTGGGTATCTGACGGAACTTCATCATTGGTACAGTAGCTTCAATTTAGAATTTAAATGTTCTGGGTACGATAGTGGATAATTTAGTTTTTGGGTTTTATAGGTCATTTCAATAGAAGTCTAGTTCCAGAAATGTGCCCCTTAGAGTGTTGGCGGATATCACCGAGTGAACCCAGAACATTTATGTAAATAGTTACTGAGTAGACAAGACAACAAGCTCTTTAAAAAAAACGTTTTATAAACAAGCTTTTATGTTCTTGTTAATAAAAATGACTGAAAATTTTAAAAAAAATACTCGTCAAGACAATTCAAATGAGCCCTAACTCGAAGGGGTTGTGTCGTTTCATTGTGAAGTTCCTTTGGCCACCTTTCAGCTCCATCATCAGATCAGGACCATATCATCATAATATTTTTTTTTTTTTTTTTTTTTTTTAAATGGTATGCCTTTATTAAACAAAATATTATGAACTATATACAACACTACAGCTACTACAATAAAAGCATTTAGACACCTATAAGTCATAGCAGACTCATAGGCAGTCCAAATGCTCCAGCCCACTCCCAGTTGGCAGCGTGCCCAGTATGCTGGCAGCATTGCCCCGTTGAATTGCAATGCTTATTCGTTGAGCCAAATATGTGCCAGCATTTTGATCACGCGTCGCATCGACCAAGCGCTCAGATAGGTTTTGGAAAATACGATGAGCTCCCGGTCCCCACGGACCCAACGTCTCTACACCAAACGGCTCAAATATGTAACCCATACCGAGGTTAGCATATTTGCGCCGCTTGAGTTGCTCCGCCGAAGTAGCCGCAGCGCCAGCCCTCACGTTGGTTTCAGAAAGATGTGACGGCGCTAAAGTGTCCACGCACGTAGCGTCCCACACTAAGGGCCGTCCTAACTTCCACGGAACCAGAGTCATGCCGTCAGGTCTTTTACCATCGTCACGCATCAGACCATTCGGCTCGAGAATAGCTGGAACATTGGCGCTGGTAAAAGCCTGGCGAATGATATCGTTAAGGCTGGCGTGGCGGGAAATTCGACCAGCACTTCGAGAGCAGGAGAGGCCATGGTGACCGAGTTGATCAACTGCAGTACCACACTGGCAGTGATGTGCAACACAACACCTTGCACCCAAGCGTAAGCTAATAGCTAGACGAAAAGCGGATGGATCTATAAGGCTACCAGTTTTGTAAGAAGGAATGGCCTGTAACCAAAGACCGGATTCCCACACAGAAACAGCGAGAATACGAGCACGATCTGCGATGCTAGAACACGTATTTAAAAGATCTTTCCGTGTTAGCTCGCATAGGGGCCGATCCCACTGTTTCTGAGATGACAACATTTTTGGGAATTCAGTATTTGGACAAGCCAGTCTCCATGTGTTTTTGGCCTCAGCCAGATATGCTACATCGAAAGAGCCTAAAGATCGTGCAAGAATTTTTTCTACTAATTTGTGTGTACTGTGTACAGAAGACAAAAAAGCTGGTAATGCCACACTAGAAATTTTGCGTATCCCTATGCCCCCCAACCTCACAGGGAGGGAAGCTTGCACCCAAGCCCTATCATCCATCTCAACATTCAAAACCGACACTAACGTATCTTTTACTAAGTTGTCTAAGCTTAACAAAAGCTCACTGTGTTGCCACAGCTGACAACATCTTAAATAGTATGTAAATTTAGGAACGAAAAGGCAAAATCTTATAATTGTAAAAGCCATATGGGCGTTAATTTTGGATAATCTGCTAGAAGCATTTCTAAACTTTTGAATTTGTTCTTCGACAAATGGTGATAAAGATTCGTTAAGAATCGGTGAACCCAAAAGACGAAGCGAACTTTTTTCTACTAATTTTATATTAGGCGCAAGTAAGTTAAATTTTTCAATAATCGAAACTTTATCCGGACAAGTATCACAAACAAAAAGTTCACATTTAGAAAAATTTAGTTCAAGGCCAATAACACGAAAATCGTCTATAAGTACTCGCAAGTCATCCAAAACCGTGTTCGCATCGCCTCCTAAGGTTCCGTCATCCAAATACCAAACGTTAAGTTTTGATTGGAGACGTTGAATTATTGAGTGGATCGCAAGGCTAAAAATGGCTGGTCCCAGAGGATCACCCTGTTGACATCCTACGGAAGATAAAATAACGTTATTTTGGTATGTTAATTTTGACGGTTTGCCGTAGCATTGCCAAAGAAAAGGGTATAATTCCGGAATTTTATCTTTCACTTCAGTCAAAAGAGTGCCTCTATCTAAATGCATTTTTAACATCCACCTTCAAAAGCACATCTCCACAATTTTGATCAAGAAATGTGCGAAGTGAATGTACAGCAGCCTCACAGCCACCCTGTGAACCAAAACCGAGTTGCAGTGGTTGAAAAAGATTACTTAAAAAAGCAACCTTTTTCCTACAACCGCATTTGGCTGTGAGGCGACGATAAGTGGTGCCTACTGCTATAGGCCTAATACCACCATCTTTTTTATTTAGGGCACATAAATTCGCACCGTACAGAATTTCGGTAATTTCATTGTTGACCTGACCCGACAACATCAAATTAACCAAAGCCGTCACATCCCTTAAAAGTGTCTCGCCTACCTCACCAGAACTAAAAGATAAAATATCTTCTAAGTGCTGCGGCGTGAGGCCATCAAGGCCACCGGCTGAGCCACTTAAAAAAGATGCCACGGCAGCAGAAACATCCTGTGGGGTCACCTCAACAATGTCTTGTATAGGAGATTCGGGAAGGTGGAGACCTGCAGTTGCAGGCGGATGCTTTTCAATTAGGGAACTCAACGTATCAGATGTAAAAGGAGCGATTGTATCACTCGAAAACAAGATGCGTGCCGCGTTTTTAATATCACCATCAGTAATTTTGTTTTCTACTATTTTAATAGTAGCTGAATCGAAATTATTTGTTTTTGTATTCCGCCGCAAAGGCGGAATGATTATAGTTGTGCCAAAAGATTGCTCTTCCCGTGCCCTGTATTTCACGCAGTTTTCCTTTACTCTAGTAGTAAGTGATTTTTTGTTAGACGGATCAAAATTCACGTGAAATACGTGGTACGGGAATGCTAGAAGATGCTCCCAGGCCTGCGTAGTATTAGTAGCCAAGACGTTTTTATCATAATATTGAATTGTTTTGCGATTAACATATGTACGCAAAATTTCAGCTCAATGGGTAACCGGGAAGTGGGTCAATTGATATGCAAGATTTGATGACAAGCATCGGGACAAGTGAAACTAAATAAAAGCTTGTAATAAATATAAAGCAGCAATGGCCGAATCGCAGCAGCTATGGCATGCAGCGTAGAAGGTAATAATAACATAATGAATGAATTGAGCATCACAGTAGGTATTAGTAATAGTAGGCCTGGCTATAGCTATGACCTTCATGTAAACATTTTGGCCAAGTTCAGACAGAACTTTATCATTGGCTACAGTGGCTTGATATAAAAAGTTACAGCTCTCAGGACCTGTAAATTACGAGTGAGTTTATTTATTCCACCATAACTTGTAAACGGCTTAGCAGACTTTAATATAGGAGATCGTTAGATTCGTCTTGACATGCAACTAGCGCTATGTACATAAAAATACAAATTGGTGGTTTCTAGTCACTATATTAATGAAAGATAAAAACATTTATTCTTCCAAACCCATATGATATGATAGGGTATCAAAATGAAGAGCTTTAAAAAACGATTCCATATTATATTATATAACTTGCAGTTTTAATTTTAATGGAAGGATAAAACTTTGAACGAAAATAAATAATTTGCAGTTGGGGTTTTTACTTATTTATATAATATATATATATTAAAGCGAAATCCCAGCAGGGTAAGATCGTGTACGCGTCCTCGACTCGCGTTGTTGATCCCGTGTCACGGCCGTTTCCAGTTTCCGCACTGGGGCGCTAAATTATACTGTGGCAAATTAAAAAAAGCTCTCAAGCGTTATTTCATACCTGATATTTTGTTTCTTTGCTTTCATGTCGCGATACACGCGGAGCAAGGTATGTAGTTCCTACGTTACATAGGACTTCAGTATGGTTTTAGCAATCTACCTATAGTGCGCGTGGAACTAGCTGACCGCGCCTTAGGTGACGACAGGGGCGAGGGGGCGGGTTGCCTAATGCTCGCAATGCTGAGTACACACACACTAAAGTAATATAAGTACACTGAGGTGCGCCCCCGCCTCTCCGTCCCACGGCTCACATACCTAAGGCGCGGCCAACTAGTTCCGCGCGCACTATACCTATACTTTGATGTTATATTACATTACTGCAAAATCTATAAGTAAGCCTTCCTGGCCATGTATGAGCTAACCGGACCGAACTGCATGTGAGATCAGAAGGCAGATCACAAGGCCAGGATGGCTTTCTTTCTGGTTGAGGCTTGTATAATGCTTTTCTCAAAAAAATTATTACCAAATAGAAACATAAAATCCCACACTATACTTTCACAACATTAGGTACTACGTACAAAATACAACGAGAATACTTTTTCTGCGTCGCTTTAAGCGTCACAGACTACAGAATAGCTGTTTATATCTATCTCATAAATAGTCATACCAAAAAGAGAGATAGATATATATTTGGAGCCTCCCTCCTTTAATCATGTTATAATGGCTAAACTCGAATCAGTGTCTGATTCGAGATTTTGATTGATCTGATTCTTGATTTTTTCCTAAGCAGATCTATAGAGGATGACCTACGACTAAGTATGTCATTTACTTACTGGACAGTAAGAGGTTTCAAATTTAAAATCTCGCTTCTTACTGGACAGTTGTGAATAAGTGTCCGGTACAGTTAACTTTCTGGGTACTTTTTAAAGATGTTATAGCATAAACATATTACATACCAGTATTAGAATATCCTAAAAAAAAGGATTAACACAAGAAGAGTTTAAATAATAACAAATAATAAAGAATTTAAAAATAAATAGGACGTTAAAGAGCCAAAGTTGAATCAGGCTTTAAAAGCGATCTACTTTCGTACAGTGTATTAAAAATAGTTAGAAAAACTTACTACTGTCAGATCTTCGACTACATTTTCTACGGATAACTAGGTACTATGAGAACTAAGAAATGAAAAACCTTTAAAAAAAATAACAAACATAAGTTACCCTCCAATTCAACACTCTTTTAGCAAAAATTGAAACAATGTTCCATTTTACAGCGGAGGCCAATATTTCATTTTTATTGATGTGTGAAAGTTATGTCCGCTGTAGGTGTTAATTACATAAGCTGTCTGCTCTGTGATCACAAATCAATATACCATTTTTTATTATCTGGTAACCTTTTATACATTCTACATTGTAAGTTCTTAGGTTTTACTGACACTTATCACCAAAATGGGTAAAAAGATTGTAATAAAATATGGCACATATTATGTCAGGACCGTTTCGGCCACATTTGAATCCAAGGTTCAAAATGGGTTCCAATGTTACGTTATAATCTGTATATTGCGATAGATTAATATTATTCGTTGATATTTACTGACATCCCAAGTGAGGACCAAAATGTTTGTAAATCATCTTTATAGGTGGAGGTAGGAAGTCAACAGTTATTTTTTAAAGATAATTGTTGTGGTCCATCATATACTTAGTCCGAGTTCTTACGACCGCACCGAAGTACCTATTTGAATCTTCGGTGACCGAAATGACGGCACTCGGGTGACGGGCGTGCAGGTATCGCTCGCTACTTCGGCGCTTTTATCTCATTTCGTTGATGACTCGGTTACGGTGGCGGTGGACAAACGGCCTTAAGGTTAAGTGGGGGCAGTCAAAAATAATTCCCACGCTAGCTCCGCCTATGCGGCGGCGGAACGATCCCCGCTGCACCGACCGACGCGATGTGCAGCGGCGCACGCGTCTCGCTTATAAAAATATTTGTGTACTTGATATTAGATTCGCGAACACAGATACCATGGAGACGATTTCAACTTTTTTTATAATCTTATTCACGTGACGAATTTCGATACATAAAGTAAATTTGTATATTATACTGCAATTGATGTCATGTTTTTATTTTTAACTACATTACTAATATTTCTTAGTAAGAAATTATTCTTACGATCGACAGTAGCTCATAAAACTAAAGTCAAAAGTTTTACTTTTTACAATATGATCATGTCTGCTCGACTTTATCGGTATATGTTATTATGTACGTATGTATTGGTATATATATTATACATATTTAACTGACTACTCAAAAGAAAGAGGGTTCTTAAATAGTTTTGTCTATTATTTAATTTATGTTTAACTTTTTTACTGAACCTTACAATCTTGAAGACTATTTATTTGCTAGTACAGTTTAACTCTTAATTGGTTTCATTTTAATTTCATCAACATCGGTCGAACGGTCTGCCAGTCACAGTCAACTTACTAAAAGTAATTTGCCAAAATGCCTTGACGATCGCAGTGCTTCTAGCAACTAATGTAAGTGGCAACTATGAATATAGATGAAAGTTATTGTTAAATAGTGATACAATCTATAAATAATATGTGAATAATAATCTCTCTAGTAAAGTCTGTAGTCATCAGTATATCAAATAACCTGTCAAAGTCAGTTACATGAGCACAAAATTGAGATCATATTGCACCGGTATCAACCAGTTATTTGAGACTTTTTAACTAAAAAAAGATTTTTCAAGTCTTTTCTTTTTCTTTGCTATGTTGTTGTGTCGCTGTCTCTGTGTTTATAGAGAAAACATATTGCACCAAACCAACAATAGGTATAACAAAAAAAGGTCGGAATATGATGATGGAACATAACAGCCTAAACGGCACGATATATATTGATAAATGGGGGGTGTTTTTAAATTCTCCGTAGTAATGAAAGTGATTTCTACTGATTAAGTCGAGGCAGTCAAAAATAATTCCCACGCTAGCTCCGCCCATGCGGGGCAACGATCCCCGCTGCACCGAACGACGCGATGTGCAGCGGCGCACGCGTCTCGCTTAAAAAAACATTTTGTGTACTTCATATTAGATTCGCGAACACAGATACCATTGAGACGATTTCAACTTTTTTTATAATCTTATTCACGTGACGAATTTCGATACATAAAGTAACTTTGTATATACTGCCATTGATGTCACGTTTTTATTTTTATCAACATTACTAATATTTCTTAGTAAGAAATTGATTATTTGATTTACTTTTCAAAATTATCCTTACGGTCGACAGTAGCTCATAAAACTAAAGCCAAAAGTTTTACTTTTTACAATATGATAATGTCTGCTCGACTTTATTGGCATATATTATTATGTATGTATTGGTATATATATTATACATATTTAACTGACTTCCCAAAAGAAAGATGGTTCCTAAATTGACTTGTCTATTATTTATTTTATGTTTGACCACACATAACTTTTTTACTGAACCTTACAATCTTGAAGATTATTTTTTTGCTAGTACAGTTTAACTCTTAATTGGTTTCATTTTAATTTCATCAACATCGGTCGAACGGTTTGCCAGTTACAGTCAACTTACTAAAAGTAATTTGCCAAAATGCCTTGACGATCGCAGTGCTTCTAGCAACTAATGTAAGTGGCAACTGTGAATATAGATGAAAGTTATTGTTAACCAGTGATAAAATCTATAAATAATATGTGAATAATACAATCTTGAAAAGTCTGTAGTCATCAGTATATCAAATAACCTGTCGACGTCATAAGCACAAAATTGAGATCATATTGAACCGATATCAATGAGTTATTCCAGTCTTTTACATTTAAAAAAATGTTTTCAAGTTGTTTATTTTTAATTTTCTTTGCTATGTTGTTGTGTCGCAGTTTCTGTGTTTATAGAGAAAACGTATTGCACCAAACCACTATAAAGTGAGACGTGGGTCGGAATATGATGATGGTACATAACAGCCCAAACGGCACGATATATATTGATAAATGGGGTGTTTTTAAATTCTCCGTAGTAACGAAAGTGATTTCTACTGATTAAACTACCTATAAAAATTTCATTACCCCTTGGCATCCGCGTGGACGATAATTTATGAATGAATGAACATTGTTCTCAGTATCTTGGAATGCGATTAATCAGATTACACATCATTAGAATAAAGTAAAATATCATCAAATTGAATGAGCATAATATTATATTATATTCGGTGAATATGGGTACGATTGACCTGAAATAAATGGATTTGATTTGATTAAATATGACCATTCATAATACCATGACTCGTCATACAAATATGAATTATAGTTTTTCATAACTGTGCTACTGTACACGTTTCCATAATAAAATAAAGTAGGTTGTTTTTTTTTTATTGCTATCATATAATTTTTAACTATTAATTACTAATGTTGAAAATATGTTCGTATACATCCTTGTACTTTTTATTTTTCAGTTACAGTGGTAAACAGAATGGTTTTATTTTACTACCACTCTGCTTTTAGATACCAACTATGGTAAAAATAAGACCAACCAGACATAAGTAGATCTAGCCACTTCTAAACAGCAGGATAAGATTTTTTTTACCAAACTTACAGAAGAGTGTATATATGCAATTGTAAGGGGTTTAATTATTTGGATATTTAATAAAAAACACACGACTGCAGAAACATTGTAGAGAACATGTTATACAGGCTTCTTTTAATGCAACATAGCAGACAAGTGAGACAGTGAGTGGCACTGGAACAGGTGACTAAATTAGACATTAAAATAAAAACAGTGGATTCTTAGATTGTTAGTAAGTGGACTATCATAATACAGATATTCGTGGATAGTCTACAGAGGTTATAGACACATTAAGTTAAGATGTATATGAATTAACAAAAAAATCATTTATGAAATAAAAATATATAGAATTTTATACAATTTTAATGAAATGCAAAAGTGTGCGTGAGAAATAACGAGTATCGGAAACGAAAAGTCAAGTTTGCAGTCCCCCCGATCGTCACCTCGTGACCACGATCACTGCAAAGTGTTTGAAACGTCATGACAAAAATAATGATAAATATACGCGATTTAAACCGTTTAATGTTGTTTAATTACTATGCGTAACAAACACTAAAACCTAAGACAATATTAAGTTAAGTCTTCTTTTTACGGTGGGAGGAGGTACTTCAGTACCTCCTCCCACCGTAAAAAGAAGTGCAAATGCTTCAGCATTTGCACTTTGATGTTGCAAGTCTCCCTCGACAGCCTCCTCTTGATTTTTTCTTTTTATAGAAGTTTCCACATATTCTTGATCCCGGATCATTCTTTTCTTTGAGTGGCGGGGATTGACCAGCTCGGGCAGAAGGCAGTCCATATAGAATGTGATTAGTTTTGTCTCAATTTTTTCCCTCCAAAATTTTTCTTCTTTTTGTAGAATTTCTATTTTTGATTTGTTGTCTCCATACTACACGGCAAATAAGCATTAGTTATATTACAAATGTGCATTTAGCCGACTTTGATGATACCAATCAGATTTTTGATTGATATATACCTGCAAAAAATATAATTATACATTTTACAGACATTCAGTTACCTGAAGCCTTCAGAAAAGCAACTGTACATATCTGTTTGTCCGACAATCAATTTCGCACAATTTGTTAGAATGTGTAGATAGAATTTGTTAGTTCGTATACGAGTGCCAAGTAAGGATAAATGTCGAGAGAGCAGTCGAATGACACCTGTCAAAAATCCAAAATGGCGATTTCAAGACGGCCACCATACAAATTGCTCCGCCCCTGCTGAAGTTCGGCCTTCAGAAAGGGGGTGTTGGGAATATGAATAAATGAATTTAAATACATATATTCAGATAATTTGCACGTCAAGAGTACAACATCGCTCTTTACCATCTATCTAATACCCTAATAACCGAAAAGGGGGCGAAGGCAAGTATAATACATATCAGCGATGGCATTCCCAAAAGGGTATTGCTTCAGATAGGAGGCCGGGCATAAAATTTAAGTCTTGCTCCGCACAATTATGTCAATGCGTTGTCTTTTGTGTAGGTACTCAGAAAAAATATATTGTTTAAACCGACCCTACAGAGGTGTGACAAGTGCAGGGCGATAATAATGTAAAGTGTTATTTTTCAGTGTAAAAAGAAAATTTAAATGTATTTATAACTTTTTTTTATTTAATTTTACCTGTTGCTCTGCTATGGATAGGTCAAAATAATTTTTAGCCTAATATAGGTAGTATATAAAATATTTCCTTTACGAAATTTCCTGTGAATAAAATGTGCAAATTTAGCAATACTTTATTCAAAGAATTACTCACTTATTTTCATGTAGTGGAAGAACACAGTCTAAACTTATTATATGAGATGGCGACTCCGACAGTTTTCCCTGTCCGAGTGATCTCAGACTTCGACTGATTTGTTATTTTTTTCATGAGAAAGAAGGTGCATTTTATGAGCACAGTCAATTATTCAACTCTATTTATGTATAAATCGATACTTATATGTACATGTCTAAGTGATAAAATGTATATTTATAAGTACCTATGCAGGTGACTTTGTATATAATATCTTGAATATATACCTACTTGCCTGATTCTGAATATTCTTTCATTGATATAAATCTACATCTAGTCTTGAGGGACATAAACAATGTTTGATGTTTTATTGCGATATAGGTACCTACCCACCAAACTAAATGCTTTGATTTGCTACGCTTGTGTTATTATTATTTAGCAACGCTCAACTCCATTTACGGTTGAACGGCAGCTGTACTTTAGAGCCAGATAATTTTACTTTATACCTGTTCGGCACCTTCAACCACATCACTTACCATCAGGTGAAACCATAATTATACATATACCAGATATTATTATAGTACCCTACTAATCATACTTAGATTAGTACGACATATAGTTATTTTATAGCTCCATTACAGTACTAAAGGAACCTAGTTGGTATAGAATCTCTTAGTTCGGTAGAGATAGTACCTATGTTTCATGAATAGAATAAACACCAAAACACAAACGATTATTAAATTTGCATAGGTACAATAGGTAAAATAAAACTGAAATATTAGTAACGAAAAATACTTACGCTTTTGCCTCTCTCATAATTCTTGCAAAGTCTTTGTATCGACTCTTCTGCATCCTTTTTTATTTTGTTAGTTATCTTTATTTCCCATATTGATATACTCGTACCTACCAAGATACGTATTTATAATGCAGAGGTGATAGCGCGCGAGCGATAGGTCCACGTCCAACGGCGCACAGCGCGGCACTGAAGGACAGCTCTTACGCATTGATTTTATTTCGTAATCGTAAGCCAATAAGGTTGAATATCGAATCTTCCGATTGACCGTAATCCTGCACAGAACTAAAGGTCGTAAGTTTAAAACACAGTTTAATTTTTTATGAGAATACTAATTACTCTAGGTAAATTTTACTTATACAGCGGATAATAAACTACATTTCCTTTCTATGTGTATTTATTATTGATATGTAACTGATGTAGTTTCCCAGAAAAATCCAATAATTTAAAGAAAAGGCTTCATTTTAAAAAATTAAAACTATCGAGTAAATTTCTTTCAAATGTGTTCCTGTCTGGACAACGGATAGAAAAAGGTTTGAAAAATCAAATATTTGAGTTATCGTGTCGATTGCATATTTAAGTTGCTTAAAAAATCTAGTCGAATGAGAGTATTTTTTCCGCAGCCTCGTCTTAATCCACTTGGCTAATGAAACAACAATTAATATCTGGTAGAAAACAAATTGATTTTTGCCTACTCAACTGATCTATAGCAAATGAGTTAAAAGAAAGATCAGCCACTTTTTGTTTGAAATAAAAACCACTAGGTATTCTTATCCACTCTTCTTAGACACTCGATAATCAAAAGTAACTTTAAATCAGAAAATAAACTCAAGTCAGCACTAAACACTCAGTCAAGTCTCGAATACTTATATACGAGTACCTACTTACCATAAGCCTGCACCGAGGCAGCGATACGAAATTGTGGATCGTTTGATCCCTTGCTGTATCTTTATTTCTTAATTCTGAGTTATGTAATTAATATATATTATATTTAAGGATTCATTCTATAAATCATATACTTTGGAAATACGATTACTTAAAATTTTCTTGAAAAAAAATTCAAAGTTACATCTAAAAAACGAAATAAACACTTAGTACGGCGTAAATACTAAACGGAGAGTCATCCGTATTTCAATAATAATAAAAACAAAAATTTTTCTATAACGTATACACATTACATTTTTCAAATAGGTATTTGTTTTTATTATACGAAGGAAATACTCAAATTCACGTATGTTCCGCTCATTTTAGTCAGAGCCGCGATGCTTTGTCCCTATCCGCTTTAGTAATTCTTCGGCCGTCGGACGGGGACGGATGCTGTTGGCATGCCTTACTTACGTACACATACGCGGCGCGCCTTAAAAGCTCGGTGCGCCCTTACGATAAGCATAATTAATGCAATACCGGTACTTTGTTATAGTTTCATCTCAACACCAATAATGTCCACCGTTGCATAAATGCTACTATCAGGGTGGCGACTTGCCATAATACCCACGCTTGGCAGGCGTCTTGGGGACCGCAGTATAAGGTGGCAGTTCTTCAGAAAGCACTGCTGCGCACCTTCTGTTATGTTACTTTTTGTCACTTCATATGACTCTCACGAGAAGATATGGAAGGCAGTTCTAGTTCGACACCTATAGTTGACTATAGATATATTTTAGGACCTATTGTGAATAAATCTTATTGACCAATGGGACAAAAGTAATCGTGCTAACAGCTCGGTTGACATTGTATAAATTCAGGTTTGATTATTAAAGTTTGACATTTTATAATTTTATTTACCATTTATTTGGACATTTTATAATATTATCTGGCCTCTATTGCTAATTTTATTTTCCATTGACTTCTTAATTTATCTAATGACTTCTGATTTAATTGTACTTATTAGTTTTTTGATGTAATTGTTATGTGAGATGAATGTAAAATATGTTTGTAAAATCGTTTTAACTCAATAAAATAATTTAATTTAATTTGAATGACCCATAAAACGAAACTCTTTGTGCCTACGACTCATATTATCGATTGTGTACAAAAAGCACATAATACTATGATTTATAAAAATATAAATGAAAACGACAGTCCCTCCTTCCATATCGAATCAGAATCAAAGAAACGTTAATCATCTTTGCTAATCTTGATTAATGAATCGGCCCGTCTCTTTGGGGTTAGGTTTGTTTATTATAGTAATTTTTCTAAGTTTTTTTAACCGACTTCAAAAAAGGAGGAGGTTCGCAATTCGTCTGTATTTTTAAATGTTTGTTACCTCAGAAGTTTTGACTGGTTGAACCGTTTTGATATTTTTTTAGTTGAAAACCGATGCTTGTCGTTTGGTCCCATTTAAATTTCATGAAAATCGGCGAGCTGTTTTTGGGTTACACTCCAATAGCTGAAAAAAAAAATCTTCTCAAATATCTTGATGGTAAAGTCGTTGACAGTGAATGACGATCGATCTCATAAGTAGCAAGGGTCATTAAAACGAGTGATTTTTTTTTACCATAAAATGGAACCGGGCTCAACACTCAAGAGTGTCAAATAACTTGTCGAAGTCGGTACCATACGCACTATATTGTGATAATAGGTACTTTTAAACTATCATGGTGCTGACTTCAACGAGTTATTTCACGCTTTTGAGTGTTGAAGTCGGTTCCATTTTTTTTTTTTTTAAAGGTTATTGTGGATTTTCGTGGTATAGTTCTAAAACAAACCTATTCTTCCTAGATATATAAAAGTATAATAATTTACGGAAAACTGATGATACAGGCACATATATACAGGTACCTATAAACTATAATATTCATATCCAAATGCAGGTGCTTTTTCGTCAACATAGATAGCAACGATTTAAGTTTTTTTTTATAGCTTATAGGCTAACCTTTGACCAATACCTCACCTGTAGTGAGCTGAACAATAAGTACTTAATTTGTGATTGAACTACATAAGAGAGTCGTTGAGACTTAAATTGAATAAATCGTCCACCTGGCTAGCGACCACCTTCAAGTAGAAATCTATTGCCAAGTCTTTAACAGTGTGATGCGGCATCAGACTTCAGGACCAGTTTCCCGCACGTTAAAATTTTTTTTGCTCGTAATTATCTCGTATGTCATTTGTAACATTTGGGGCCTGTTTCAGAATGTTCCAATAAGTGCCGGTTATTCTACCCAGAACTTATTTCTTACATAAACACTATCTATGCGTTTCAGTTATCGATTTAGTCTACCTATCGCTTAAAGCTTGAAACGCGCTGTCATTTATATCATTCAGTTATTTTATGCGTTGGTTAGCAACCCGAAACTTTATTACGACATTCTGAAACGGACCCTTATTGTACTCATGTGTAGGTTCAGGATCGGATGATGATGAATGATGCTTCCGACTTCATAAAGTATGCATCAGCTGCCCAGTTTAGAATAGCGTGGCATAAATGGTCCAGCGATCGTTCCGGAAAATGTTTCGCTTTAAAGCGAAACTCATGTAGAGCAGTGTTTTATGTCTGTCAAATCGTTGATGGCGCAGAGCGAAGGTTTTTGTGGCAGATATGGCTAACAAACTGGTTCGTGGGTGATTCTTCGAGTGAGGCATTCTTTGGTCATTTTCGTGGCAATTTTCAAATTCATTATTTTTTTTGAATTTGTTTCAGAATCTTAAAGTATAAGTAAAAGCAATATTTTTATTATAAAAGGCACCTCGAAGAGCGATTTACTTACTGAGATAATCGAGGTTAAAAAAATAGAGACCACGCAAATCACAAATAAACCCACAAAAATGAAAATTTTAATTTAACTATCTCAAATGAGTTACTTATTGGTACGTCATATTGAAAATAAGTAATTTTTATATAAGGCAACAAAATATAGGTTACTAAGACAGAAAACGTTTTTTAGTAGAATCAGTCCAACATTATTTATTATTTGTTAAAGAAATTACAAGAATATAACACTTAATTACACATTTCAAAAAATAACACTTTCTCTTATTATAATCAGCATAAATAAAATAATAAAAAATATTTTTATTCATAACTAGTACAAAATTCAAAGTTGCATGATCAAAAAATGATCTGTTTGGGTCAAAACTACCACGTAAACCACTCAAATCACGACCACGGAAATCAAAATAAACCCTTTATGCTAAAAATAAACAAAAACCTTTGAAGCAAATAAACTGTGTTTTGATTATACGTTACGTTACCTTATATTTGTTCGGCACAATATTTTATTAAATAAATAAATTCACAGACACCGGAGATAATTGTACCACGCAAATCAAAGTTTTGAGAAACCAAACCCAAGCAACGAAGTTCTTACCATATATTTTTTGAAAACACGACGCACCATCACTCAACCACTCTCCCGGCCGTGTTGGATCGCAACCAATTCTAACTTGAATTAGGATGATGCATCATGGGGCCACGTATTTAGAGATGTGCAAGCGAAATTATAATAATCCACTCAAATCAGCAAGAACCTCGGGACAGTTACATTTAATTTTTTTGTAGGAAATGTAGTTCTTTTAGAACTATGTTCTATTTTTTTATAGCATTGTTAACTTCTTAAGACTTACAAGTTTTTTTTTGGTAAGCATGTAGCGTTTAGTTTAAAATATATAAATTACTAAGTGACCAGTTCGGGGCTTGGGACACTCCACGAAAATCAAAGAATAGGGGTATTTTATTTTTTAAAGATATTTAATTATAGAGATAATTGAATAATAATCGGTAAACCAGTTAAGAGAGGATTTAAGGTATTCGCAAAAAAAATATGGCTTGCTGACTTCTGGATTTCTATTATTTTTAAGTAAAGCCGCTTGAAAAACCTGTCCTAAAGAATGACCCTCGTATGAAATAAGATCGGTGATCTGTTTTGCTAAATATGCATTTAAGGTTTGTGTCTTCATAACTGTCATAACAAATATAAAATACTTTATAAATATTTAAAGAAAACATTAAATTGACTTTTTTATAAAAAACTTCAAAAATATATGTAGTGACAATTCCGTCAAATTTTCCTGTTAAGCAGACGTGACGTCACAAACGACACGCAGGCAAACCACGAAGCATCCTCAGGAGTTGTTGACTGTACGAGCGCATGATCGAGAAAATTTTTCTTAAAATATATGTTGTTATTACAAATACAAATAATTATATTAAATATGGATTTCTGCAAAGTGACGCTTGAATGTATTCATTATATTCATAACTGTTTTCATACAAACGTAATTTCGTCTTAATTTTAATACCATGTATTCAACCTCAGTGAAATTTCGACATGCATATCTTTGACGCTATAAAGTATGGTTCTGGTGTGTAAGTTTTCGGTATGGTTTCCGTTTCTAAATTATTAGGAAAAATCGTTTTGTGTGGGTACTATTTTCACATTTATATAGTAGATAGCTAAGTTTTTGCTTTTTCAGCTCACTATTGGCTTAAGCAACACAAAGAATTACAAAAGATCATATATTAAAATAATATAAACTTTACGGCTGGCCGCGCTTGCCTGACCCATATCACTGAGGAAATGCTCTTACTGTTAATTTACGACTGGTTAATCAAGGCGTTAAATCATGATAAATATTTATTTTTTATTCATAAGAGGTTTGCGTTTGACCACACCCTGCCTGATGTGGTCTAAGATGCAGCACGCTTACCTAGAAGAAACCTATTTTCTCTCGATTTGAAGAAAACCCTGTTGTATCCATCGGGTAAAACTGACCGTTGTCAGTTTTACCTTATTTTCGCAGTACGCACCAGACAAGTAGAAGCAAAGCGCTTCATACGAGTCCTGGGAATAATGATGTTGTATACCCACTCTGCAGCAACATCCCACTCGACGTGAGTGTCTTATTTTTTCCGTTAGTACAGAACAGTGCCTAGTTAGTAGAAGTTCTTTGTTTTCAAGCCAGGAGCCGCTATCTAATCAAAAAAAAAAAACGGCAGCTACCACGAGACCCAGTTTTGTAGGTGATAGATCAAAATCCACCTGTCACTGGCAATGTAATCAGTAACTGTCGAGAGATACGGAATGTGACGATAACGTGTATCATAAAAACCATATAGATAGCATATAGAAGCCAACGAGTTGCCAAGTTCAATGGCGAGCAAGAAATCGCTGTGAGCCAGACAATTGGAAGTATTGAAAGAGGTTTTTTACATGACTGCCCAAAAAAGAAGAGTTATGTTTTCAGGGTTCATATTCATATTCATTTATTCTGCATTTATGTATGTTTGTTCTTTATTCCTCCACCAAAACTTCCAAACGGTCTATCTGATTTCCATGTAAGAAATATCGTTAGATGCGCCTGGACTGTGCAAGTGACACTAGATACATAAAAATTACATAAACATTAAGAAAAAACAAACTGATGAATAAAAAAAATCTTTCAAACGTATCGTTTTGGGTATTAAAATGAAGGGCTTTATAACACTATTCCATAAATATAACTTGCAGTTTTATGTTTAATGGTCCGATAAAACGTTTAACGAAAATAAATAATTTACAGTCGACGTTTTTATTTTTTTAAATAATTTATAATTGTTAACAAGATTCTCTACTGATTATGTAAGTACTAGAAAACCCGCCAACCGCAAGTTTATTTTTTTATTAAATACAGTTCGAGATCCTTTGCAAGAATTCGACCCAATCGATGCTTAGGTATTACCATAGATTATACATTTACCGTCCTTCCGATAGAGTTAAAATGAAAATTAGTTAATTTGTGAGTAATACCGCTTTTTGTTAAGTTTTTCAGATTTTTTCCTTTACATGTATGAACTGTAATTAAAACATTGCTTCTTGTCAAATTTCATGATTTAAGTAGGTCAAAGGAAAATACCCTATAGATTTTGATGTCCTTGTGAAATCGCAAACTATACGATAATATGCATCATAAACGGTCATTGTATTTAATTTTGTATATTTGCGAATATTCTAGGTCAGCCTGAACAACATCTGCGATCACATAATCTCTTCAGGTGATATAGTGATCAAAGGCTAACCCATCAGGCATATATATACGTGTATTATATGTCTGTGAATGTTTAATGATTAATGACATACCTAGTTTACCGTACCATTGTTATAAGGTAAATAAAGAATCTGAATCATATCTTTTGATCGCGTTTTGCGACGTATCTAGAACTTTGATTTTATCACAGCTGAAAGAGACCGTAGTCCCGAATATTTACTGCAAATTTGAACTTGATGCCTTCACAGATTCCTGAGAAAAATGGGTAAAACTGACAGACAGACGGACTAACAAAGTGAACACCTGTTTTACAAAAGAAACTTTTATAAAATATAAGGGTCTGTTTATCGTATTGAAGTTCGGAACTCTACAAAAGTGTAGGTTCATCATAAAGACATATATTTAAAAAGTATGCCTTTATTTTTACTAAATACTTAGAGCTATATACAACACTACAGCGACTACAATAAAAGCATTTGGGCAACCTATAAGTCGTAGCAGACACAGAGGCAGTCCAAATGCAAAAAATAATAATAAAATTATATTGACTCCAGTCCAGCTACGGGCCTCTCGTAGGGAGGCAATCCAATCGTTTTATATAGTACGACTAATATATCATAACATATATAACACTCATACCTAGAACTGTGTTCCAAATGAATTGGAGAAATATCTAGTTGACTACTGTTTGACTACTATTTCACCTCGTCGTAAGTGAAGATGCGATCAAAGATGTTGTTCAGGCTAACCACGAATTACTGACAATCAAAAAAAAGCTGCCGGAACACACCGTTTGGTACTTAAAAGGCAGCTTTTCCACTTGAGGGTAATGGCTAGCCAGGCGGGTACTCTCAGAACGCCTTACGACCATGCCATGACGTGGGCTACGTGACGTTTCCCAGTCGGAACGGTTTTCGCCTCATTCTACTTCTACATGAAGTATGTACAGCTTTACTTACCGTTTCTGACGTCATATCGGCTTATTTGTGAGATGGGCACTATAGGTAGATATTTATATAAAAAAACATTACTCACGTGATGGTAAGTGATAATGTGGTCGGTGATGTTGTTCAGGCTAACCTAGAAATACTGGCTCTCAAAGACCGTTGATGGAACGCATCTATTGGTGCTTGGCGACAGATTATCTATTTGAGGGTGGTGGATAGCCATGCGCGCATTCGCAAAATGGCCTACCAACAATGCTATAACGGCTGCCATCCTAAGACAACAAACGGGGCCGACGACGGGTTAACGCGCCCTCCGAAGTACTGAAGCGCTCAGTAGTAACACATGAATAAAAAACCGTATATTTATTCATGAGGTAGTAATGTCTCTAGCGGTCACCCATCAAAATCATAACCGCAGCGGACGTCGCTCGCTTAAGATCCTCTGAGCAAACTACGCTACGAGCGCTTCGGTATTTGTTTTTTTTTATATATTTGTTAGTTAAGGAAAGAAAGGGTTGTCGTAGATCTATTAATAGTCTTATTTTTTCCATGTGAAGCTATTGTTGGGTAGTTTCCTTCCTAGTATGTACATTTTGTATTCAGGGAGGACGCCAAATTTATTTATGAGTCTAGACAAATGGAAGTAAATTTGTTTTTTTGTGGAGTTACTTTAAAGTTTGAACTGTTATAACATTGAGTTAGATGTTTATATGAAATAGAGCACAACAAACAATAAAATTGAAATCCTATTTCGAAAGTTTCGTAACACAGAAAGTACCATGAAGTCGTGATTATTTTTATAAAGAACGAGACCCTTAACGGGATTCAGACCTGGAATTGAATTGTTTTTAGTATTTGATGTTGTACATTATAAAGACTAATAAAAGATCATATATAGACTATTATTATTATTAGTCATACTAAGTTTGATGTTTTTATGTATATCATTTTTACTATAGAGCAAAAACAAAATACGTTAAAAGTATTGTTTCCTGCGTGATAACTCCGTGTTATTCTCAACTTTATTTTATAAACATATATTATTTGTGAAAATGTTAACGGGACACGTATTACTGATCAAGAGGCAGCCCCCGTTGAATGTAAAACACACGGTGGCATTCAGCGTGGGCTTAGAATAGGGTTCCCTTTTATCCTACGGACTCTTAAAAATATCGAAGAGAAACAACATTATATGAAAGAAGGACTTAATAATACCATATATTTGTTTGTTTCTCTCAGTACCTACATACATAAATTATTGTGTGTAACATTTAATATTAGTAAAGTTACACTCATATATAACTATGTATAAAAAAGGTTATTTACTAAGTATATTTATGTGCTTAAGTATACCTATATTATTTTCGTGTTCACGATAAAAAGGGTGGAGCTAATGCCTGCCCACGAAAAAGCATAAAAGAACGCTTGACCTAAGGCAAGTACTTACTTTACCCTTTATGAAACATCCAACAAAGCAGTTTCCTAAAATCGACCCTCGCGTGGCTTTTGACCTTTTTATGTCAAACAACCGATTCTAAGCCTACGAAACAAAGGGTTTTATATACTCATACATACCTTCAGTACTTAGGGGGTATATACACGAAATAACACGTATGAAAAAAATACAAACCATCAAATAAATATTCTTTTGTCAATTCGATGAATAATAATTTTTAAAGGCATCCCACAACATTCAGCTTATCGATTCTAGAGTGCAAACACGAACAAAGGACTCACCTGTTTGACAATCAGTCTGGCCACCCGTGGGCTTGCAAAAGTCACGAACCCGTAGCACTTGGAGACGCCAGCTCGATCATATATCACCCTCGCCGCGGTCACCGTCGCGAAGGTAGAAAAGAACTTCCAGAGGTCCTCATCAGTCGTTGTCAAAGAAAAACCACCAACGAAAATTCTATTATGAATAACCGTCCCGAATTTAGGCGCGTCTGATGGTGGAAGGGTATCGTCGGTATCATCATCAGGCGAATTCAGCAACGCTTTCAACTTCTCATGTGGGTCCGTGCTCTTTCTATTGCTCGTGGAGTTCTCTTCAACCATGTGTGCACAGCTAGCTGATTCACTTCTTATGTACCTCTTTACACCACTCTCCATTTTGCTAAATGGATTTTAAACTAATTTAACATGTTCCCTTGTTTACTAAACTAAAATATCTAGCGAGAACTAAGCGGACACTGCTCGGGAAAACAACTGTGGCCCGGAGAGAGGATATCGATTTTAATGCTATATAGGCTGCGCGGTTATGACTGTTTTGCCTTGCGCGCTACACGCCGTGCCTTCTCTCGGACTAAATGAACATTGTGATAAAAACAAAGTAGATAACGCTCTGTGATTTTAGATTATTGTCATACGCACTAAAAATAGTGTTTGAGCTATAGTCGTCCGCTATTTTTACTAAGCGAGGGAACTAGGTCAGCAGTTGACACCTAGCGTCTAATGCAATGGTTCTTATATTGGTTTTATTTTCGTTTTGTTTACTGTAGGTGGCGTTGAACAGTTAGTTGTAAAGTCAGTGGGGAAAGTCCTCGTGATCGTGACTTCTAAATGTTTAGTTACTTTCTTTGTTCTAAAGCAGAAAAAAAATATAATGCGTGCATGTAGTTTGGCTGGATGTGACCTAACACATAATAGGTACATTATAAAATAGTTCTCTTTGCGTAAATTGAAGAATTCACCATTGAAAATCTTATTCTACCCGATTGTCGCGATTTGCGTGCTGTAACAGAACTCATTGCAGTTTAAAACAGTCCCTACTCGTCAAGGTCAGCATAAGGTCAACATCAGGCGGGCCACATGCACACCAATTTGTAGATTTATTACATTGCTAATCATACAATTTGAACTCAAATTGTTGGGCAGATTACTAGTAGGTACTTACGTTAAAAACAATAAAATTATAAGTACACACGACGTAGGTAAGTATAGATTAATGCCAAACAATGTGAATACTTATCCAATTAAAAATAGGTATATACAAAATGATTACCTGAACAGGGTTATTGGTAAAATACTAACAACCTCTTAGGGTTGACTTCTGCTAGTCCTAACAAACATTTTGAGATTTCGTTAATTTATTTTATTTAATTTTGTTTGTTTTTGGCAGAATAAGTACGAGGACCACGAGGATCTCTTGTGCCTGTAATGTATTATTTCATATTTTTTATTTCTTTGCTCGATGTAAGCATTAAAAAAGGGTTGCCGTACCGGGCGCTCTTGGCTCGAAGTAGGCACTAAAACACAAAAAAAAATATTATAATATAAAAAAATGTTTTTTCCAAAACAAAAAATCTATTATCTGAAGATGTTAGGATTAGCAGAAGTCAACCCTACGAGGTTGTTAGCATTTTACCAATAACCCTGTATAATGAGAACTATGTACCTATACTATGGGATATGTGTGAAGACAAACAAAATAAAGCTAGTGGCTCAACTGGTGAGTACCTACCTAATCATCGTCTCCTGCGGTCATCAGCAACACAAGAGTTCTAGAGGATTTGTTGCCTGGTCTCTAAATAGACTACGTACAATGTGGTTTTTCGTACCTATTATTAACCGACTTCAAAACAAGGAGGAGGTTCAATTCGTCTGTATTTTTTATGAGTGTTACCTCAGAACTATTGACTGGGTGAACCGATTTTGATATTTATTTGTTATTTGAAAGCTGATGCTGGTCGTTTGGTTCCATTTAATTTTTATGTAAATAACTGAATGAAACTTATGAAAATATTTTCTTAACGTGATGATATAGTCGTTGACTGTGAATGACAATCGATTCTGTACGTAGCAAGGGTCACTAAAAAGAGTGTTTTTTTTACAAAAATGGAAGCGACTTCAACACTCAAAAGTGTAAAATAACTGCTTGAAGTCGGTACCATGATAGTTCAAAAGTACCTATTATCACAACATTGAGCGCATGGTCGTTACCTACCATATTTAGATAAAAAAAATGGCATAGGTATTTATTTTTGTTAGAACTACCCGATTTGCATAAAAAGGCTCACCTAAAAATTTCAAAGATTTGGTATATTTTGAACAAAGGGGTAATCCCTTTATTACTGACATAGTGAATAGTGATACTAACTAACAATATTTTCAACGTTAGACAGTTTTATTTCCGTACTTACGGGCTTACCAGTAATTTGTTCTTTTTAAGTTATTTTGACGGAACAAGCACGAGGCCCAAGTGATGTTAAGCAGTTGGTAGCCTCTGCCTACAACAGATGCGTCTTGAGACATACAGTTGTTGATTCTCATGTGCCTGTTAGGCCCATAGTCACCTACATTCTCCGTCACAGGATACATTTTCATTGTGACTTATACCCAAAAATTATTTGGTCAGTTTATACCAAAAAATTACTAAATGCATTCAGTTGTTAGATACATTGTGAAAACCCTTAATTAATAGTAATTTTTTGCATGGTGGTAGGGTATTTTCCGCCTGGCTATATCTATCACCTTCAAGTAGTAAATCTGTCACCAAGCACCTAACAATGTGTTCCGCCAGCAGACCTTGAGAGCCAGGAATTCTAAGTTAGCCTGAACAACATCTTCGGCCACGTCATCACTTACCATCAGGTGAGACAGTGGTCAAAGGCTAACCTAAAGGGCATAAAAAATTAAGATTGGAGGATCACAACACAACATATATGCAGTATGGATTAGATATATAGATTTAGCTAGTACGAAATTCCGAACGTGTTTGTCTTTGAGGTGGAATTCAAAGTCGGAACTTCGAAAGGGCTTGTTTTTGCCTCTCTCTGTCTTCTTAATGGCGGGAAAAAGATAGAGTGTGAATGTTTCGAATTGTATGATTAACTCAAGGCTGAAAAAGATAATCGCGTCTATCTGTAAAAAAAAGTTACTTTGTCTTACTCAGTGAGGAAAATCGCATTTTGCTCTCTGATGTTAGGCAGCAAATCCTACTTGTTTGAGCTACTGAAGTGAAAAATATCTTTTCTGGCTAGGTATTATGTAGGAAATTCCCTCTAGTTTTTTCACAACCCGTATCTTTGAGTATAATATGTATTAAAGGCACTTTGATACAGGATTATCCGAACGCAGGCATGGCTCTGTACTAAAGTTACACTACTGGCTACTTTAACATACCTATCAAATTAATATCCGAATTCAAAATCATTTATTCAATTTAGGCGTCTACGACGCTCTTTTGAATCTGAAATACAAAATCTAATATTGAAATATTCTAAATAATTGTACTGCCACGTTCAACAACAAAAATGTATAGAGCACTGCGAGAAGAACGGGCAAGAAACTCGGGGCCATTCTTTTCTGGCCAGTCTTTCAACAATGTATAGTATAATTATTACAATGTTTGTTAAAATTACGTAGGTGACAGCTTGGCAGAAGCGGAATTTTCCAAGCATTTTTGTCGTTGTAATGACAAACTGTGTTTTGCGGATTTCTTAATCGAAATGTTTTTCACGTGTCACTTGAATTTTCCTTCTGTGCGCATTGTAATATGTGTGGGCACTTTATTATAAAACTGAACGCAATTACCTAAAAAGGACCATTTATTTGTCTTTGCTAGTATAAAACCTGGCACCACTATTTATATTTATTTCTAGTCTTGTAATCGTGGTTGTCACTGTTTAATTTTAATTTACTCAATTTTTTCCGAATGTACATAATATTTTCAAGTAGATCTGTATAGACTCGGTAAAGTTAAAATATCAGTTTCTTTAAAAAGGTCCCCTAGAGATTCCCTATAGGATCCGTTTCATATCTGCCTCGAATTGCACGCTTTTGTATGATAATGATTGTCTCTATCTCAGCAACAGCTCCCCACAGCAATACACCATACGACACAATACTGTGGAAGTATACGTGAAATAAACTAGACGTGCAATAGCTACGTCTGTTTACTGTCTTATCTTACAAACTGCATATTTTTTTTATTGACCACTATCTCACCTGATGGTAAGTCGAAGATGTTGTTCAGGCTAGCCTAGAACGACTGGCTCTCAAGGATAGCTGCCGGAACACACCGTTAGGTGCTTGGTGACAGATTTTCAACTTGAGGGTGGTAGCTAGCCAGGCGGGCATTCGCAAAATGCCCATGACCATGCTATAACGACTGCCATCCTAAGACAACAACCGGGACCGACGGCTTAACGTGCCCTCCGAAGCACGGAAGCGCTCAGTAGTATGTCACCACAGGTCACCCATCTAAGTGTCTTCACTTATCATGACTTAGTCAGATGTTCTGTCGAACGTGTCTGTGAGGTTGCTTGTGTGGAGGTGGACAGGCATCTCGTGTTGTGTGTATATCGACCACCAACAGATGAAGGTCGTGCTCAAAATTTTACAGAATTCTTAGCCACTCTGGAAAGTATACTACTAAAAATTTCTATATGTAAAAAAACCCATATTTGTATGTGGTGATTTTAATGTAGATATTTTATTGAAATCTAAAAATAAGACTGATCTTATTTCATTATTTAAGACATTTAATTTGAAATTTCTATTCTGTGAGCCCACTAGGATAACAGATACTTCAGCTACCAGTAGCCCAAGCACGAACATTTCGATAGTCCGTAACGTAAACGTATCGAGTTTACAGTAGGTTTACGCAGGAGGTGATGGTTGACAGCACAACGCATCGTTTCTTGGCTAACGTGAACTCGATAGGATTACGAAAGTGACGTCATCCGGCGTAAATCAAATTAATTGTACCTTCTTTCTAAGAGCTAATGATTCATTCCAAAAGAGGTTTGAATTCTTTTTCAGCCGTAGAAAGAGTATAGTAATAGAATCGGCGTAATGAATTGTACTAATTATTAGAGAAGGATACACATACCATAACCGCAATAATAATGAGCGAGACAGATATCAATATTGTTTATCCTTTTTGCGTATACCTACCCCTTTATCTGTTGGGAGCCAGTGGTCCCTGGCTCCCAACAGATGCAAGATGACTAGGGTAGAATACTCAGTTTTCGGCCATTTAGTGACACATTCAACCTTAAGACGCTCGAAAAAATTATACAGATTGAGCCCTGCGCTGTTTATTGATATATGTACCCTATATAATGTAGTTTACGTATTTAATATTTAATAGAAAGTCAAGTGCTTCCTTATTTATAGAAAAATATATAAATCCAAATATAGCGAAATCGCCGGTTTTCGGCCATTTTTTTTAGTTTTCGGTCAGCAGTACCCAGTTTTCGGTGGGAACATTTAATATTGATTTAAAATTAATGTATCCATACAATAAATTAAAAAAAAATCATTTTTATGTGTAATATGTTTGTATGTATCCATTTAAAATATCCTACTAGCCCAACACACATTTATTCCAACATCCTCATAGTTTTGGCAGTACATACTTAAAACTATACTTTAATGTTTGATTTAATTTTTTACACTTTAATAGTAATACTAGTAATTCTAGGGTGGCCTGAACAACATCTTCGCCCACGTCATAATTTACTATTAGGTTATATGGTGGTCAAAGGCTAGCCTATCAGCTATAATTCACTATAAATTATTTTTATCCGTCTAAGGGAAACTGTACAATCATATTTATCTTATACTTTTTTTTGTCATGGGGTAAATGCTTTTAGGCATACCCAACCGAGGGGGAGCAGTTAGGTGATGTCAGGCTCGGGTTTGATAGAGACCCCACTACCGACACTCAACATCTCAACAATCAACATTTACTTAGTATAACAATGAAAAACTTACGGTTGAACGAGAGGCGAGTTACTATTTTTTTTTTGTATTTGCGTGTGATAGATTATTTGAAAATTGACTTACTATGTAATAAAATATTTGTTCATCTTCACTTGATTAGCTTTAAGCTTAAGATTAAACAACTGGTTTAATGTAACAATCTCATTTCGTTTTAATTATACTCTGTGGTTTTTAAGAGGAAAATAAGTATTTGTTTAATTATCCATGGTATACCTACTTTATCTGTGGTGTGAATTTAATACTGTACCTAATTGTGTTTGTTGTTAGACTGTGATTAAACATAATGTATTGATTATCATGATCACTTGAATCATTATTTGATGATAATATTACTGGAAGTATATTTTATAAGTATCGAAACTGATCACGTGACAGTGTAAAGTACTTATTAAAAATAGTTTATAATATGTTCTTTATTTATGATGTGTAAAACACTGAAGATTTTATTATACTTATTGCCATATGTATAGATCACTTGAATCATTATTTGATGTTATTAATACTGTAAGTATATTTTATAAGTAGTTTAACTGGTCATGTGACATTTGTTGAGATACTTATATAAAATAGTTTATAATATGTTCTTTATTTATGATGTGTAAAAACATTGAAGATTTTATTATACTTATTGCCATATGTATAGATCACTTGAATCATTATTTGATGTTATTAATACTGTAAATATATTTTATAAGTAGTTTAACTGGTCATGCGACATTTGTTGAGATACTTATATAAAATAGTTTATATTACGTGCTTTATTTATATGTGTAAAAACATTGAAGATTTTATTATACTCATTGCCATACGTGAGCTTGAGATCACACAATTGTCAATTATAAAGAGTAATGTGTTTGTGACGGTAGTCGCTTTGTCACCTTATTTGTTCACTCACTGCGAGTAGCTTCAGTGTCTGTCGGACCGCCGTGCGGAGCGGACCTCTAGTGGTATCGAAATAGTCTTCAATGACGAAGTGCTGCCCGATTCAGTGTCTGTCGGACCGCCATGCCGAGCAGACCTCCAGCGGTGTGGAAATAGGCTTTAACGACGAAGTGCTGCCGAATCAAGATATTGTGAAGTTAAGTAAATTATTATACTCTTTTTTTGGTATTATATAACGACGAATATGTCAATCAATAGATGATAAGTGTAAATGAAGTGTATATAGTAAGTAAGTATCACATTGTTAAAAGACATTTAAAAGAATGGCCTCGAATTTCTTGCCCGTTCTTCTCGAAGTGGCTCTATACAACTTTGTTTACTGAACGAGGCAGTAATGTTAGAATATTTCAATGTTAAAATTTCATTAGAGCGTCGTAGATGCCTAAATTGAATAAATGGTTTTGACTTTGACTTTGACTTTCATTATTCTAACTAACACGTGCGTAACTCTTTCTCATCTGCCAACGTGAAATTAAACAATTCTTTAAAAATCGTTTGCTATAGTAACCCAACCGAATAAGTTTTTAGGGTATCATGCGATTCAATCAAAGAGTATTTACAAGACTCGTTCCTATATTGCAATAGTAAGTAGCTAATATCTAAATAATACTGCAAGAGGATCAGGAATGGCCGATGGATAGGTGCCGGCCGGTGGACCGGTTTCCCTACCCTACTTAATCTATGTGAATGTTGCCATTCTTTTCTCTTATAAACCGACTAGAGAAGATAGTCTTGGCTTACACGTTGTGGAGGTATCTCACATATTATATAGTATAGGTAATAGTGTATTCTCGTATATGACACATACAACGAAGTTTTTTTTATTTGACGAATAAGTAGAGCTGCCTAAATGAATTTTTAAAAATAACACAAAAACACAAAAAATTGAGGCGCCGGGAAGCTATTAAAAGATAAAAACAAACGCATTCAAAATCTATTCTTGATTTTATGGCCACTCGAAAAGAGACTCACAAAAAATTGGCTTGAAGGGTTTTTTTGTGGGGTTTGGCAAAGCTGCAAACCGTGAGAATATAAAAACACTTGTTGCGAGGGTGTTTACTTAACCGATCCTGGAATTGACCTATCATAGAACAAATGATCTGTGGCTGTTTTATTTTATTTTAGATCAACCAATCGATGACGATGGGGGTGTTTCCTTACATACAGAGAGGGGATGGAATTCTGACCTTGCAAAGACGAAGAGAGGAGACAGGAGAAACACTAACGGATTAGCGCTGGTTTAACGCGGAAGTCAGTTTAAAACTGCAGTAACTTCAGTGTTTTATTATTATTTGATAAATTAACAACTTAAGTTTAAATTCAGTGATATTAGAAGACAATCATTCGGTAAAGTTGATAAATCCTATTCTCAACATACTATATAAAGTTAATTCTAGCGATAAATTTAAAATTACACCCAATATATATTTTATGGAATTTCAGAGGATTTGATGTAAGGAAAATTAAATTAAATTGAATAGTCAATTTATTAATGATAGTATTAAATCGTATTACCTTATTGAATACATATACCTTATTTGCTACATACAATTAGTATATTCATGTCAAAGATATCACTTGTAATGTTGTAATAAATATATATGGGTATGGTTTTATTTTATAAATAATTGTGTATATTAACATATATTATATGTTTTGTTGATTCTACTGTACTGTGTAATACGACTAAAGAGGTTTTTGTCATTTCGCTATTCATTTTTTCCCTCTTAAATAAAGTCTAGGAAATTAATAGCGGATCATGTGATTAATATATATGTGTATTTATATAGATACATATATATGTAACTTTCATGATTTAAATAATCAAAGAGTGTCGCTTAAATACCACAACAACTTTTAAGATCATTATAATAAAAAATAACATGATCTATATTAAACTTATTTTATTTTATGATTAAGAACCTTTCCAATCAGATAGAATATTATATTTATATATTTATATATATATATATTAAGAATAATTGAATCTAAAGTAAATTAAATGAATATTTGAACTCTAGCTATTGAAATAGTAATCCACACTTAATTAGATCTTGAGATAAATTTATAATTGTTTTGATAAATAATTTACGATAGTTTACTTAGTTAATAACAGTTAGGATAGTAAAATAATATTTGAGTCTAATTATTTAGTATAGCAGAATATGCTGGAGTATAGAGTATTCTTTACCTAATTTAAGATAGTAATATAACATAAATTATTTCATTAGGACTATAACGTAGCATCTAATCTAGATAGATAGGTCATATAATTTCCAACACAAAGTCCTGCGAGCAGACAGCAAGAGGAGATCGAGTCCAGTTACTGATCAACAGGGAGTATATTAAAATAAGTACAGTATACAATTCCCTTAACTCTAAACATCTATATTATATCTTTTGGACTATGATAGGGAATAACTGCAAAACGATATCTTAGGAGAGCGTGCTTTTTACAGTCTTATATTTTAAGGCCTATAACAAGAATATGGGACCTAGATTTCACAAGTCATTACATGGTTGTGCCTAGAAGCGGCAGTACAATACGTCACAATACACGTCCTCTCATCTGAACCGACCTATAGATTTCTATAAGCCTGGCCAGGCAAACACAAATTTTGTGTTGAATCACGTGATATTTGAGATATACATAAATCCATGGTTTTAAAAGGGCTGATAAAATATACAAATAGCGCTTATTTCGCTATAAGAATAAATAGAGCTCCTCAGCTCATGATAGGTTAAAAGGTTGGTTCCGCCCTGAAAAAACACTTCGGTGTACGCTGAGCCGCGTTGTAGGTCTCCCTAGACGTTACTTGGACTGGTTTCTATTGGGGAGATGATTTTTCCTTCCACATAAAATAAGGCATTCTTGTATTGAATCCTGCCACTTGCTAAGGATGGTCTAATTAGAAATAACTCTTACATATATACCTTATGAATCAAACGCATACACTAATATAATTAATTTAATTAACTATTTTAATTAATTTACTTGTTGACCTCTCTTATTTAAAGCAAGCCAGGAGGAATATGAAAGTGATTATTTTATGGACATTCAGCCTATGTACTGACATAAAACTTGTGTAAGACATGAGTGATGATTTACAATCACATTAAGTAAAGCTCTCCTATGATTTCGTATCTCTGAATCAAGTAATCCTTTCTCAATATATCATAACTCTTAACTTAGACGATCACACTAGCCTGTACCACCACAGATGGTGCCGGAGACCAGAATTTTCAACTACGCATCGATATAACGATACGATTGAAATAGAATCAGGATTATACAACGAAAAACACAACGTAGAAATAAATTATTGAGGAAGTCAGGGTTTTTCTTTCAGAGATAATAGAATAAAAATAGGAAATTTATTACATTTTCAGAGATCGCAGCAGAGAAGAATTGTTTTGCATGAGCATTATTTTATACTACTAACAACTGTACATATACATTTTTATTGAAATATTACATTAATTTACAGTATCTGCATAAATTTTGTGTATATTTCCACAGATTGGTTAAAGGAAAACAACTCGCAACATTAAATATCACTTCTTTATAATATAAAACGCGAACGACATTTACTCCGCGCTTAACACCTATTTAGACTTCTTTAAAACATTATGGCAGAGAGTAGAGGTAAACGTACGAAAGGGAAACGCGGATTAAATAACGAAATCAATACGGATATATCAACGGAACAAGAGACTTTAAATAACTCGACATTACAATTACTGTTAGCTAAGATGAACGAGTTCCAAGAAAAGTTAAATTTATTAAACTCGAATAAGGATGACATGAACCTGGCGAGCACTTCGTCACGCGAAACTGTTAGTATTGCATCTGATAAATGTAACGGAACTCCAATACCAAATCAAAATATTTTTGTTATACAACCAACCATTAGCAAACCTATTTTTGACGGAAAATCACAAATAAATCCTATAACATTCTTAAAAAGAGTTAAGAAATATATTAAGTCATTAAATGCGTTTGATCGCGAAATTGACATTGTATTAGAATGCGTCACTGGACATGCTCGGAAAATCTTAGAATTATATTCAAAGAACTGGAACACGTTTTCCGATTTCGAAGCTGATTTTAGACAAATTTATTGGACTGATCAAATACAAGAATCAGTACGATACAAAATAATAAGAGGGGAGTATTCAATTAATTCAGGTATCTCTATGAGTGAACATTTCGCCGAACAAACAGAGACGTTGCAATCTTTAACAATAGCATTTAGTGAAAGGGATATCGTAAATTCTTTAATGAGACATTACTCCGTAGATGTTCAACAACTATGGTTTACTACAGCTGAGGAACCTACGATTATAAATGGAGCTAATTTCCTCAGAAACTTAGAGCAGAATATTGTTTTAAGGCATCAAACACCTACGAGATACTATAAAGATAGACAACCTATACGTGGAGGTCACCCAGTAACCGCTGTAATGACTGCCGGGGTATGGCAAAGGGGTTCGTTTAGAGGTAGAAAATTTCACAGAGGAAGAGCTGGATATTGTAGGAATTATAATAGAGGTACATCACGTGAGAATGGAAGACAGAGTGTAATGAGAACCGCGATAGATTTTGTTAAGGAAACTGGTTCTACTAATCCATCAAAATCTGGGGGCGGGGATGTTCAAAAGGACTAGTATTACTTAATACATATGATTCTTAATTATGAAAGATTGTATATTATTGGGAATGAATGAACTTCTGAGTGTTCTAGGAGGAACATATATATATATATATATATCTTAAAAAAAAAATTCACACGAAACATGGTTGGCAAGTTAGCAATAAACTGACTCTACTTAGTATGACTTAAACGAGATTAAGCGGTATAATATTGACTATAAATCGTCAACAGACGAACAACAATCTTATTGGAAAACCAATCCAATACGAACGAAACATGTGATGATACAGGAGATATGTGTGTGTGTGTGGTATGTTCGGATAGATATATACATTATACAATATTTTGTAAGTTAGACGATATAGACGAACAGGTTAATGGTTACTCATTTCCTACATTGCCTGAGGTATGTATGTGTTTGTATGGCAGAATTATTAAAGATATCATAATGGACACAGAGTCAAATTAGTGGCATTACAAGCGAGAAATATCATTCCGTCATAGGAGAAAGGTGTAATCTACTTGAAATTACGATACCAACTATACAGGTCCAAGGAGCATTTGGCTCTAGGAGCACAAGTACAAACCTTTACCTACGTCATTCATATAAGGTATGAATGAGTCGAGTGATCTAGACGTCCGGTGCAAAATCGAAGGATTCGGGTTCGATTCCCGCTCGGAGCTTACAATTTCATGCTCCAATTATTTGTAAAAACGAGATATGATTGATTGAAACGGGTAAGAGGCATAATAAATTGTGGAAGTTAAGGGACACTGACTATTGAACATTGGGATTATAAACAAACGTTAGATTGAACTCTGGGTACTAAATAATAAGGTTATGGGGGCGTGGCTAACGCCATGACTATTAACTCTTTATTAAAAAATTTAAATAACCGACAGAGCTTTCCAACTCGTATACCGAGAAAACCTGTAAGAACGATTGATGGGTGTGGTAAATTGTGAGGATGAAAGAGCAATTAGTATAAGAACATTTGGGGATACGAACTAACGCTAAATTAAACTCCAATTGAGAGATTAATAATTGCGATATCGAAAGGTTGGGGGGCGTGTCGAAATTCAGTGAATGATGTACGTGGATTCTGTATGAACTATTATAGTGATATCATAGCATATACGATAGGAAACCTAGATTTATACTTTGATTTATTACAATAAATACTCGTAAAATTAGAAAGGGTGGATCGACGACGAAGTATGAGTAATCTGATTTTGTAATAAATCATTAACAGATGCTGGAACACAAAGATTAGGAGCGTGGTGACGGACTTCCTACTTGAGGGTGAAGCTCTAGCAGTGACAGGATTCGAACCATGGACATGCTGTGCAGCAGTCCATAATCAATGTCACTGAGCCATCGTCACTGCTTTATTTACGTTAGATTCATTATATTAGTAGGTTTGATTTTACCATTGAACATGTCAAGGATCGAGATAATGTAGTCGCAGATGTATTATCAAGACATATTAAGGGGACTACAGACATAATAACTAAATCTGTTAGGCCTGAGATGAATCTATTTAAAACACAGTTAGGGAAAAGGATAAAACAAAATTGTAAGGATATTCGTGAGCTTCAAAATAACGATACAAAAATTCGTGATATAATTAAACGCATGGAGGACATAGGTACTGCGGAAAATAAATACTTTATATTAAAGGAAGGAGAACTGTATCAAATAGTTACGTTATTGTATATGTTCTTGACGAATTACAGAGGGAATTGATCTTAAGCATACATGAAGAGATAGGTCATTTTGGACGATACAAAGTACATGCTTTAATGAGATCGCAATATTATGTCTCGTAAAATAGGACAGTTAGTAAGGACGTGTAAACTATGTCAGAAGTCTAAACGAGCCTTGGAAGCACATACAGGGCCTATAAAAATGGTAGTTTCGATGAACATAAGTAACAAATCGAATTATGAATTAGAAACATTACAAGATATTCGCGAACAAGCCCGATATTTTCATGCATCTTCATTAATTATTAGGGTTTTCATCGAGTTAGAAACTATTTAGTAAACTATTACCCAGAAAGTAGTGTTCCCATAAAAATACTTATTTATTTATTTATCTCGCGAAAACCACAGCCGATAATATATTCGACAAGTTTATACTTAGCTTATCCTACGGAAAATAACGGATTTAAATTTATTTTTATTTTTAAACCATTTTTATTGTTCCAGTCCAAGTTTACTGTAGCATTAAAAAATACATTTAAACCGTTGTTTAGATTACTTACAATGGTTTAAATTTTTAATGTTTTGACTCCCTACATTTTGTCTTTTTAAAACAAGTATAAAAAGTGTTGAAGTATATTATTTATTATAGTAAATTAAGTCATGACTGTGCTGAAACAGTCAAAATCTGTCACAGTCAGGTCAAAATCATCATCATTACTAGAAGCTTAGGCAACAAGGTAAGTAAAGATTAACTGCATTTCTCACTCGCATGTTGTCTAGAAATTTATGGTTATTCGAGAATACGCAAATTTTAGTAATATTACAATGGTGCAACATAAAAAATTCTGTCATAACTTTCGTACTTACCTTAATATAATATTATGTACATAAAAATTACGTTATTTCTATGTTGCCAGTTAAAAAAATAATTTATACCAGATAATTATATGGATTTTGCTTACCGGAGGCAAAAAAAAGGAATGCTCGAATATGCTCCGAACATTTTGAATCTCATTGCTTTCGCAAGACAACACATAATGTACCTAACTTATTTTAGAACGGACCCAATTCCAACACTATTTATTCCTATAAGTTCTATACTTCCAGTTTACTGGGTGTTGTTTAGATGACGTGATTGTAATAATTTCCCGTATTTAGACTATGATAGCTAAGCCAAAAGAAAAACATATCTTCGGTTGTAAAATTATATTTACAACTTTAGTTTAAATTCTATAAACAATCATAAAAATCCAAAACCAATAACTTAGGTTTTATAGTGATTGTAGATTGGAAACAACTTGAGTATGTGATGATAGGTTATAGGTCGGGCCGGTATTAATGTTTATCATAATATAATTAAAATGGTGCTGCTTTTTACCCCATCAATATGGTTAAATCTTTCAACTGGCATTTCCATAAACAACGTCATAAACTATTGCTATCCCTTAGATATACGCTCATAGCGCTTCTATTACTATACTCTTTCTACGTTTTCAGCCTATACAAAGTCCTCTATGATTGCTATTTGTCAATTTTGGGTTTTATTTGGTGAAAACTAAACTGTAATAAAACATCTTTATAGGTATTTAATATAAAATTTGATATATAAATAGTTATGAGGCAGGAATTCTCAAGCCTAGAATCTGTGCCACTGATGATAATTTACCTACTATATATTAATTATAAACAACTACTATCAGAATCTACACCTTTAATCAGAGGGAGGAGTCTCATGAAACCCTGAAGGGTCGTCAGCCGTCGTGAAGAGTAGCTTGCGCTAAATTTGATAGTGTTTTAGCAGAAAAAGGCTATTGAGTTCAAGCAGTGTACCCTCTTGGTTCTAAATGTTCACTGAAGGAGATTTCCGATAGAATTTTGGTCCCCAGCGGTATTGTTACCGTCTGTTCTGGGAAAGAAGAATACTGTGACAAACTGGAGCGAGTATATAGTAACATACCTAATAGTTTTGCAAATACAAACCACTTGGCATTCCATGAATGCACCGTTACAAAAAATCGGGAGTGCTGTGACTTGCAACCGGATTGATAGTGTTGTTTTGAAATTATAATAATTTTAGGACCTAAACGTGTTTATTTTGTATGAGTCAGCTTATGGTTGGATTATAATTTTGTGTGTGTTATTACTTTTCCAAAAATAAAGTAATTACTACTGTTGGTGTAGCTTTGTTTTTTATCCATCTCCTTTTCTGTATTTTTAAGTAATAGTGTGGCAAAAAGAGCGTTATATCAAGTAAACCCAGGCCCATAGCACCATCAGAGGGGGAAGAAAAATGCTTCTACTATGAGTTCGCCACCCAATAGTCTTTTATACATGTGTCTGTATGTAATTTCACTGGCTAATCTTTAATCACACAGCACTGTAGGTAAACATTGCATGGTTGCAATTCGTAGATGAGGTTGTGGTACCTATATTGACCTACTCACGGATGCTAGTGTTAAGATAGCTGTATATAAGCGACCATCTTCCTAGTCGAAGCGTTGAATAGTTATATGCGCGTTGCAGTTTGGAGTACCCACCATACGAAAAATACTGAAGGTTAAAGCAAATGGCGTCGGATGGAACAGTGTGCGCCAACCATTAGGAGCGCACACTGATCCATTTCATCAGCACTGTTGTACGCCCAATGCGTAGCAACACCCCATTCACACCGACCTGAGTAGTGGCGAGCCGTCACGTATCCTTATCTTAGTCGCCTTTCACGTCATCCAACAAGAGGATATTGTATAATCCTTAAATTCGTAAGCCAAGAACTTTTCGATATACCAATAAATAAAACGCACAAATGCACTTCGTTTACTTTTATTGAGAACCTAAATAAATAATATAATATAAAAATATCACAGCTTCTACATTTCATATCAATCTTCTCTTCGTAGTGGTTAGACTGTTGGCTTGAGCATGGTCATCACCTCAGAGTTCGTATAGGTAGTTAGTCTGACGAGCCGTTGGTATTCCTTTAGTATCGCTGCCTTCGTCTGGTGCATTTGTTGACAGCCTTAGTTGATCTAAATGATGGGCGATCTGCTGAGAGCTTTATTGTTTTCGATTTGACCATGCACAATGAAGACTTTCATAACAACATTGCAGCGCCGCGAGACATATCCAAAGAGCGAAGTTGGTGTAAATGTTGGCTGGAACGGTGGAATTTCGAGGCTGTTTGATGCAGAGTTTTAGAAAATGTCCTGATTTGGGTCCATCGTACATTAGCATCACTCCCCTCCAGGGGATACATACTGAAGGTCAACATTAATTTAGTCAAACGGTGCCATAAATTAATTAACACTTACTTTGTTTCTGATAAATGAAATGGTACATTTCAACTTGTAATCATGCTGCTACGTTTATAACTCTTTTCATAGTTGAAATATGTAGCCCTAGCACGAATAACTTGCGAGAACGTAAACGTTACGTTAACGTATCGAAATGTCACCATTTTGTATAGGATTTGATCAGCGCCCCTACAGTGCGTAAAAGGAACTAAATTTTGGCAGATTGAAAGGTTTTGACATTTAACGCGTCGAGATATTAACGTGAACGTTTCGTCACATAAAAAGTTTTGTATTAAATCGTGAGCACGAACCTAATTTTAACGTAAACTCGAAGGCTGGCTATCGAGAGTCTGTCAAAAATCTACGAATGTTTGTCATTGAGAAGTTTTCATTGAGATGGTTGACGTAACGTTTTGAATTTGTAATAAAAACATCGAAATTTCATGTTTTTAATGTGTTTTTTCATTCATATTTCAACTATGAAAAGAGTTACAAACGTGGCAGCATGATTACAAGTTGAAATGTATGTACCATTTCGTTTATCAGAAACAAAGTAAGTGTTAATTAATTTATGGCACTGGAGGGAAGTGATGCTAATGTACGATGGACCCAAATCAGGACATTTTCTAAAACTCTGCATCAAACAGCCTCTAAATTCCACCGTTCCAGCCCACATTTACACCAACTTCGCTCTTTGGATATGTCTCGCGGCGCTGCAGTGTTGTTATGAAAGTCTTTATTGTGCATGGTCAAATCGAAAACAATAAAGCTCTCAGCAGATCGCCCATCATTTAGATCAACTAAGGCTGTCAACAAATGCACCAGAAGAAGGCGATACTAGAGGAATACCAACGGCTCGTCAGACTAACTACCTATACGAACTCTGAGGTGATGACCATGCTCAAGCCAACAGTCTAACCACTACGAAGAGAAGATTTTAATATGAAATGTAGAAGCTGTGATATTGGACTTTAGGTTCTTAATAAAAGTAAACGAAGTGCATTTGTGCGTTTTATTTATTGGTATATCGAAAAGTTCTTGGCTTATGAATTTAAGGATTATTCAATATCCTCTTGTTGGATGACGTGAAAGGCGACTAAGATAAGGATACGTGACGGCTCGCCACTACTCAGGTCGGTGTGAATGGGGTGTTGCTACGCATTGGGCGTACAACAGTGTTGATGAAATGGGTCAGTGTGCGCTGCTAATGGTTGGCGCACACTGTTCCATCCGACGCCATTCGCTTTAACCTTCAGTATTTTTCGTATGGTGTGTACTCCAAACTGCTAAGCGCATATAACTATTCAACGCTTTGACTAGGAAGACGGTCGCTATACTAGCATCCTTGAGTAGGTCAATATAGGTACCACAACCTCGTCTACAAATTGCAACCATGCAATGTTTACCTACAGTGCTGTGTGATTAAAGATTAGCCAGTGAAATTACCTACAGACACATGTATACAAGACTATTGGGTGGCGAACTCATAGTAGGCGCATTTTTCTTCCCCCTCTGATCGTGTTATGGGCCTGGGTTTACTTGATATCACGCTCTTTTTGCCACACTATTACTTAAGAATACAGAAAAGGAGATGGATAAAAACAAAGCTACACCAACAGTAGTAATTACTTTATTTTTGGCAAAGTAATAACACACACAAAATTATAATCCAACCACAAGCTGACTCATACAAAATAAACACGTATAGATCCTAAAATTATTATAATTTCAAAACAACACTATCAATCCTGTTGCAAGTCACAGCACTCCCGATTTTTTGTAACGGTGCATTCATGGAATGCCAAGTGGTTTGTATTTGCGAAACTATTAGGTATATTACTATATACTCGCTCCAGTTTGTTACAGTATTCTTATTTCCCAGAACAGACGGTAAAAATACCGCTGGGGACTAAAATTCTATCGGAAACCTCCTTCAGTGAACATTTAGAACCAAGAGAGTAGGTACACTGTTTGAACTCAATAACCTTTTTCTGCTAAAACACCATCAAATTTAGCGCCAGCTACTCTTCACGACGGCTGACGACCCTTCAGGATTTCATGAGACTCCTCTCTCTGATTAAAGGTGTAGATTCTGATAGTAGTTGTTTGTAATTAATATATAGTAGGTAAATTATCAGTGGCACAGATTCTAGGCTTGAGAATTCCTGACTCCTAACTATTTATATAGCAAATTTTATATTAAATACCTATAAAGATGTTTTATTACAGTTTAGTTTTCACCAAATAAAACGCCAAAATTGACAAATAGCAATAATAGAGGACTTTGTATAGGCTGAAAAACTAGGAGGAAGTATCTATGGTGGAGTAGCTATGCGCGTATACCCGATAAAGACAGAGTATAAATACCTAATATTGCAGAATTGCCAGTGTTCCATAACATTACCCAAATTACAATGAAGCTTTTAGAAAAAAATATTGCCGCCCTTTCTGAAAAAAATAGAATTTGCATGGTACTTGCTTGAGGTGCACTGGACCGTTCAATTTGTTATATCGGGGAATTCAAAATTTAATGTATGTTGCTAGATCGGATAACTTTAGTACGTGTCTTGTTTTTAAATTGCGCAAATCGGAAATTATACCCTAAATTATTTTGGCATCATAACTTACAAATATATAAAACGGTTTTTGCAGATTAGTAGAGAAATATATGAAATCAGATACATATATGTAAGATACAATTACAAAATACTCCAAAAAAGATCTCTGATTTAAGTAAATTATAGAATCATATACCTATAAATGTTATTCGATCTCGCAACAAATAGACAGACTGTTCCATTTTGAATTTCTCGCTACAGATTGAACGGTCCGCCTTAATGGCAGAGAAACTAGGTTTAGTTTTAGTTTTAGAAAATTACCATGATTCTAAAACTAACTGAATACGTACAGAATATTTTTTGGTGGAGTTTAAAACTATGGCATTTTTGTTAGTTAAATACATATAATTTCGCCCACATAGAACTGGGTTGGGCCGCGATCCCTTCGAGAACCTCGGTAATAAAGCATAGTTCAATGTTAATCTACTTAAAGGTTGTTATACATGTTATACGACTTAAGCTATCTAAATATATGTAAGTATCAAATTTCATCAAGGTCCGTCATTTAAAAATGCAAACTTTTATATTGGTTTAGTGGACGTGGGACCAAAAATCTTACTTATTACATTAAGAGGTCCAAATAACTGTTTACCTACGTAACTTAACCCATGGTACTATTGGATAAGTAGCTTGCGCCTGTGGATTCAACCGCGTGGAATAGTTATACCGTAGTCCCCCGATAATACTCAATATCTCGGAATAAAGGTAGCGAATTTATTAATCCGGGTCCTACGGAATCTATATGCGAAATTTCGTTGAAAACTTCGGCGTTGATTGACTTGAAAGTTTGTATGAGTAACGAATTCATACAAACCTTCGTACCTATAATATTTCATAGTAAATAAAACAAAGTAATAATGTATCTATAGCTTTATGCTATATAAAACATATGTGTGAATAACATCGAGATTCAACATTTTGGCACCACTTACAATTTAATTAATTAATTATGTAATTTTTAATTTAATTAATTTTGTCGTCCAGTTGCTTGAATCCATACACGATGAAGGACAGCATTCCTTATGAAAACTGCAAGTCAAAATTTAATTGCGTTAATTTTACTGCATAATTGGTCAAAAGTGGTTCATACAAAATTACCCACTTTTATGGGAAAAATCTTCGGTCTGGTATTCCGAAAATTGCTATATTTCGAAAAAGTATAATTTTTGATCTATGTTCACACTCTCTTTTCTCCCTAAACAAATTTCATCATAGTAGAGCGAGACAGATAGGCAAAAGAACACTACTTAATTTTTATGGATTATAATTTCAAAATCAAGAAATTATTTTGTAGTAAAATGTAAGATAATCAAATAATTTAACACGCAGACATTCATGTTATGATCAGAAATTCATATTTGATTCACATAGACTGTGTAAGAATGGTAAAAACATATGAAAAATAGTACTTACATGTGATACGTAATGTGTTCCACATTTCGTTCAGTTCTGTTTTTACAGCCAAGAATTCTGCATTTCACCATGTTTGATGGAAGCAGCAGCGTCGAATTTAACTTACAATTTACAATATACACATCAAAATCGTTGTTTAACACGAAAAAAAGGACACTTTCAAGCACCGAACAAATTTGTCTGCCACAACTGCGAAATGTGGCAAACAAAAAAATCGCATACGCCGAGCAGGACAAAACAAACTGATGCTGTCTCATTCAAACTAATGCAAGCGTATATATTACCATTCTTGTCTCACAACCAACAGAATATAAATGTCTTCTCCATCATAGATACTTTCTCCTAGCTGAAAAAGAATTTAAACCTCTTTTGGAATGAATTATTAGCTCTTAGAAAGAAGGTGCAATTAATTTTATTTACGCCGGATGACGTCACTTTCGTAATCCTATCGAGTTCACGTTAGCCAAGAAACGATGCGTTGTGCTGTCAACCATCGCCTCCTGCGTAAACGTACTGTAAACTCGATACGTTTACTTTACGGACTATCGAAATGTTCGTGCTTGGGCTAATGAATGAAAAAACACATTAAAAACATGAAATTTCAATGTTTTTATTACAAATTCAAAACGTTACGTCAACCATCTCAATGACAAACATTCGCAGATTTTTGACAGACTCTCGATAGCCAGCCTTCGAGTTTACGTTAAAATTAGGTTCGTGCTCACGATTTCATGCAAAACTTTTTACGTGACGAAACGTTCACGTTAATATCTCGACGCGTTAAATGTCAAAACCTTCCAATCTGCCAAAATTTAGTTCCTTTTACGCACTGTAGGGGCGCTGATCAAATCCTATATAAAATGGTGACATTTCGATACGTTAACGTAACGTTTACGTTCTCGCAAGTTATTCGTGCTAGGGCTACTGTATAGACAATATATACTCGAACTGCAAGACTAAACAAAAGTCAATAATGAAGGGTGTTAGATCTGATCATGAGGGCCTGGCAATTAGATTTGATGGAAGCAGAGAAACAGCAAGGTATGAAATTGAACATAGGCCGTTAACAACCAGTAGGCTAGAAATACTCAGTACCAATATAGAAGCTAAGCTTGCCATTACAAGTTTTTCTCATAGTGACCCGAATGACATTTATAATAGTTTATTCTCTCTAGTAAATACTGAGTTTCAAAAAGTTTGTCCAAAAATAAAGAAACAAGTAAATGGAAAGTTGAAGTTCGGTGATTGGGCAACTACAGGTATTTGAAAAAGTAGAGATTGTATGATCTGTATCGCAGGAAGAATTTGACATCCTGCAAGTAGTTTCGTGATTATGTTAGGAACTATTCAAAAATGTTTAAGTCTGTTTGCTTGTGTGCTAAATCTCTTTTTATTAGAAATAAAATAAGTAAGTCTAAAAATAAAATAAAAACCATTTGGAAGACTATAAATACTGAGACCGGAAAAAATATACCTAGAGATTCCACATATGTCTTAAATGTTGATAAAAATCAAATATCTAATCCAATACAAGTGGCAAATATATTTGACATTTTTTTTTTCTAACTTACCTCTAGAAGTCACTAAGTCATTGGATGCATGTCCCGATGTAGCAGAAACTCTGCTTATACCTACATAATTTCCCCTGCAAATCGCCGGACTTTTCTTTCAGACACACAACAATATTTCAAATTATAAAGACATTTAAAAATTTAAATATTAAGAGCACCGAAGACTTGTGGGGTATGTCAGTTAAAGGGGCAGAGTCTATAATATGCATTATTGCACCATATTTAAAAACAATATTCAATCTTTGTATTGATAAAGGAAACTTCCCCGACTTAATGAAACAAAGTAAAATCACTCCAATTTTGAAGTCGGGGGCTACATCTGACCCTTGCAATTACAGGCCTATTTCTATCTTACCTGTTCTGAGTAAAGTATTCGAAAAAAATATGCTCAAACAACTTCTATCCCATTTTAATGAGCATAATATATTGAATGAGAATCAGTTTGGTTTCACAAAGAGCAGATCCACAACAGATGCAGGTGCTCAATTGATGTCACATATACTTGAAGCCTGGGAGAGTTCACAGGATGCTATTGCCGTATTCTGTGACCTTTCTAAGGCATTTGACTGTGTAGACCGCACTCTGATACGAAAACTTTCACATTATGGTATTCGTGGAAAAGCTCTGGATCTTATAAAGTCATATCTGTCAGACAGGCTACAGAAGGTTAGAATAAATGGCAATACTTCTTCCGGGTCTTTGGTAAGAATAGGAGTACCGCAAGGATCAATTTTAGGACCTTTTCTGTTTCTAGCATATATAAATGATCTGCCTTGCATGGTTAAAAATTTCTGCGATATAGTTTTATTCGCAGATGATACCTCCCTAATTTTTAAAGTAGATAGGAGGGATTGTGAACTTATTCAAGTAAATAATGTGTTATCTATGATCTCTAAGTGGTTCGCGGCTAATAATCTTCTCTTAAATACAAAAAAGACCAAATGTTTAAAGTTTTCTTTACCAAATGTTACTTATGTGGAACCAAACATTAAGCTTGGCTTAGAAAAACTCTCTTTTGACAATGCAACAGTCTTCCTGGGAATTAAAATGGATTCAACTTTACAGTGGAATCCACATATACATGATTTATCTGGAAGACTTAGTTCTGCTGCATATGCAGTTCGTAAGATAAGACAGCTAACAGACGTAGCTACTGCTAGGCTCGTTTATTTCGCATACTTCCACAGTATTATGTCTTATGGTATATTGCTGTGGGGACCTGCTGCTGAGATAGAGACAATCTTTATCATACAAAAGCGTGCAATTCGAGCCATATATGAAATGGATCCTAGGGAATCCCTGAGAGATCTTTTTAAAGAAATTGATATTTTAACTTTACCAAGTCTGTATATATATGAAAATATTATGTATGTTCGTAAAAATTTGAGCAAATTTAAATCAAACAGTGACAATCACGATTATAACACTAGGAATAAAGATAAAATAGCGGTGCCAGGTTTTAGATTAGCAAAGACAAATAAAAGGTCCTTCTAAGGCAATTGTGTGCGGTTTTATAATAAATTGCCCAAACATATTACAACGCTCACAGAAAGAAAATTCAAGTTGCATGTGAAGAATATTTTGATAAAGAAATCTTACTACACAGTTTGTGATTACTTAAACGACAAAAATGCTTGGACTGGTTCGCCTCTGCCAAGCTAGCGCCTAACACCTACGTAATGTAAATTAAGTATTGTAATAATTTTACTATATAGTATGTACTTAACACATTTTTAAAAAACGTTTAAAAGAATGGCCCCGAGTTTCTTGCCCATTCTTCTCGCAGTGGCTCTATAATCTTTGTTTGCTGAACGTGGCAGTACAATGTAGTATATTTCAATATTAAAATTTGTAATTGACCTTCATAAGAGCGTCGTAGACGCCTAAATTGAATAAATGATTTTGACTTTGACTTTGAAGTCATGACCGAGGCGGACGTTGCTTAACTTTGCTGATCTATTCAGAACGGCCAAGCTAACTTCGCTACGAGCGCTTCAAAAAATATAAGCATATGAAGCAGAACTAAGTCTTCCGGCTAGATCATGTATATGTGGATCCAACTGTAAAGTTTAATCCAATGTCTCAGGAAGACCGTCGCATTATCAATTAGAGAGTTTATCTGGACCAAGCTTAGTGTTTGGTTCAACATAAGGAACATTTGGTAAAGAAAACTTTAAATATTTGGTCTTTTTTTAATTTAAGAGAAGATTAGCAAGAATCATTTGGAGATCATAGATATAATATTATTTACATGAATGAGTTCACTATCTTACCTATCTACTTAAAAAATATGAGAAATAACCTCTGTAAATAAAACAATATCGCAGAAATATTTGACCACGCAAGGCAGATTAATATATTACGCTAGGAACTGAAAAGGTCGCAAGATTGTTCCCTGCGGTACACCTTTTTTACCAAAGATCCGGAAGAACTAATGCTATTTATTCCAACCTTCTGTAGCCTGTCGGTCAGACATACTTTCGAATGCCTTGGAAGTTCACAAAATACGCCGAAACCATTATGTGAACTCTCCCAGGCTTCAAGTATGTGACATCAATTGAACACCTGCATCTGTTGTGCATCTGTTCTTAGTGAAACCAAACTGATCCTCATTCAACATATTATGCTCATTAAAATGGGATAAAAGTTGTTTGAGCATCATTTTTTCGAATACTTTACTCAGAACAGGTAAGGTGGAAATAGGTCTATAATTGCAAGGGTCAGATGTAGCCCCCGCCTTCAAAATTGGAGTGATTTTACTTTGTTTTATTAAGTCGAGGAAATTTCTTCTATCGACACAAAGATTAAATATTGTTAGTAAGTATGGTGTAATAATGCAAATTATAGATTCTGCCACTTTAACTGACATACTCCACAAGTCTTCAGTACTTACTTTTTTTCTTACTTACTTTCTTTATGTTTAAACTTTTGAATGTCTTTATAATTTTGAAGTTTGTCGTGTATCAGATAGAAAAAGTCCGATGTTTTGCAGGGAAAATTATGTTATAACAGAGGTTCTGCTACATTGGGACAAGATTCCAATGATTTAGTGACTTCTGCTAGTGGTAAGTAAGAAATAAAATCCAAACATATGCGCCACTTGTATTGGATGAGAGATTTGATGTTTATTAATAGTTAACCAAAATTATGACAAATTCTCGTCAAACAGTAACCAACGAACAAATAACAGTAAATAAAGAACAAATAGAATATGTTAATGAATATATATATTTAGGCCAACTTATGGAATCACGCGTGCGCACCCAGCAGCGTTGGGCATGTTTTGTTTAGCAGCGTTGATTCGTGCGTTGTAATAAAATAAAATGACGAATGTGTTAAAGTGCAATGTCTGTAACATCGTTATCGATGAAATGTTAGCGTACATACAAAATAAACTGTCGATCGTTGATGAAGAATCACTAGTGCGTGTTTGTATGTCTACGTTTACGAGTGAGGAAATTAAGAACTCGAAGACACTTTTGTTCGAGTCTGTCCCAACGGAAGTACAAAAAATATTGAGAAAAAACAAAGGGAAGAAAGAACGAGATGTATCCGATATTATAAATCTGTGTAAATGCACAGAACCGGATATAATTCCAGTTTTTTGCGCGAAACAGTTGGAGAAACTACCCTCAATTTTAATAAATAATTTTGACTATTCGACATTTTTAAAGGTCATGTTAAAAATTAAAGCCGAAATTGAGGAAATAAAGTCAAGTTATGCAACAATGGATAGTGTAACTAAATTAAAAGCGGAAGTTCAACGGCTTAAAAACGCCTCATCGCCACCAGCCTCGGCGTTCAAAGTACAAACTAAACGCGGTGCTTGGCTAGATAGCGGCCCTATAGGATTCTCAAACGAGTCAAACATCAGCAATGATTCATCACCCCTGCCGCAATATAGACCAAGGATGGTAGTAGAACATAAACAGACTACACGTAAATTATGTGAGCGACAAAAATCTGTGGAATGTGGTAAAGAAATTCCGGGTGTTATTGGCTGCGGCGTGCAAAGCGCTGAGTCACCGACACAGTCGACGCCTCTGATGGCGAGCGAGGGTGCCGGCGGCGGAGCAGGGGGAGGGCGGCCACCTGTGACTCAGGCGGCAAGCGCTCTGACCGGTTCTGTAGCGAGCCCTGCGATGACGTCAGAGACACCACGCTCGACATTACAGATACCGGATCAGCTGATTGTCACTGATAAGGGCGGCAATAGTTATGCAACGGGGCAGCATGAGTTTAAGCGCCCGCCGTGCGAGCTCGTAGCTATGTCAAGTGAAAAGGAAACAAATAACAAGTGGCACAGAGTGACGTATCGTAAATAAACAACAAAATATAGATTTTTAGGCAAGTCTGGTGTAGCGAAAGATCTAGCTTGCACATTCAAAGCAGCAGATAAGAAAATTCCTATGTTTATTACAAACGTGCATATATCTACAACAGAAAGTGACATAGTAAAACATATATTTAATAAGACACAGGAACCTGTATCTCTAGAAAGAATACAAATGAAGTTTGAAAGAGGGCATAAAGCTTACAAGTTTTTAATATCAGAGGTTAATCTACCAAAGTATATGGATGAAACATTATGGCCAGAAGGTGTCATATTTCGTCGTTTTGTGAGTTTTTGGCATAGAAAAACAAACGGTGCGCACGACGTAGACGAAATTCCGGGTGTATGACGGACTTAGCGTTGAGCACCTGCGGCACGCTGGATCTCATATCAATAGGATTTTAGCTATGTTCTACTCACTGTGCGTGAGCCATTCCTACTTGCCAGACGATTTTATGAACACAGTGGTAGTGCCTGTAGTAAAAAATAAGAACGGAGACCTCACCGACAAAACTAACTACAGGCCTATCTCTCTTGCCACTATAACAGCTAAAATTTTTGACGGTTTGCTTAATACACAGTTGAATAGACATGTAACACTGCATGATAATCAGTTCGGGTTTCGTCCTCGGCTGTCCACTGAAAGTGCAATACCGTCAAACACTACACAGATCGCAAGACGCCGGTATATGCTTGCTTCCTCGACCTCTCCAGGGCCTTTGACTTGGTGTCGTACAACGTTTTGTGGGATAAACTTAAGAAAATTGAGTTACCACAGGAACTTATCAACATGTTCCAATATTGGTACGCACACCAATTCAACAGTGTGCGGTGGGCGGGTGCAATGTCGGATCCGTATCAGCTCGAATGCGGTGTCAGGCAAGGAGGTTTAACATCTCCAACCCTGTTCAACTTATATGTAAACGAGCTAATCGGCACGCTCAGCAGCCAGCATGTCGGTTGCCATGTCGACGACGTATGTGTCAACAATTTGAGTTACGCAGATGACATGGTGCTGCTGAGCGCGTCGGGTCTGCGGCCTGAGGACGCTGATGCGGATATGAGAGGAATACGCATGTGCTCACGGTTTAAAATACAACGTCGCTAAGAGTGTTTGCATGGTATTTGAGGCTGGTTCTAAACGTCCCCAGAGTGTGCCACCGGTTTGGCTCAATGGTGTGCCTCTCAAAACAGTCAAACAGTTTAAGTACTTGGGGCACATAGTTACTACCGACCTCAAGGACAATGCGGATATTGAGAGGAACGGAGGGCGCTGTCGATAAGAGCAAATATGATAGCCCGTAGGTTTGCCTGATGTTCTCAGGGAATCAAAGTTACGCTTTTTAGAGCTTACTGCACATCACTCTACACCTGCAACCTATGGGCTGACTACACTAAGAGAAATTACAGCGACCTCCGCGTCCTTTATAATAATGCGTTCAGAATGATATTGGGGCTGCCACGATTCTGTAGCGCTTCAGGCATGTTCGTGGAGGCGCGCACCACGTGCTTCCACGCGACTATGCGCAAGCGGGCCGCTTCCTTGGTGCGCAGAGTGCGGGACAGTTCCAATACCGTTCTGAAGATGATCGCTGCTAGCCTACACTGCCCCTTTCTCCGGCATTGCTGTGACAGACATGTCCCAGTACCTATGCCTGCGAGAAGATATGACTGAAGAATCACTGACCATGCTTGACTTGACACATTTATATACTTATCTTGGACGTGTTGAGAATTTAAATATCCTTTGAATATAAATGAAATTATCGTTAATATTATTATTTTTGACTTGACTTATATGACCTCTTTATTTGATTTATTAATTTATTTGTAATTGTGTTTAATTCTTATATGTATTTGCAAATATGCAGTGACTAGCAATATTTCAACTGAATGTTATTTGATTGACGTAATGATTTTATTTTTTACCTGACATATTTTGTACAAAATTGATTTACTTATTATTATTATTATTTGAATGCATATGGGTATAATTTTTGCCTGAAATAAAAGAATTTTGAAACGTCGTAGGGTGATCACTGCCTTATTTGAGATTTTAGGTCCAGAATTATTAAGCATAATACCGATTAATCTCGTCATTATACGGGTTCAGACGTAACGGATTACAGGCCAATTGCGGTGTTGTCGGTTTTTGGCAAATTGTTTGAGTCAATTTTGCAAAGTCGAATTTGTAGGCAAGTAGAAAGTCAACTGACAGATGCGCAGCATGGTTTCAGAAAAGGTCGCTCCACCTCTTCAAACTTACTTGCTGTCTGGTCATGCATAGTAAAATCTGTTGACTCTGGCTCGCAGGTCGACGCGGCTTATTTTGACTTTTGCAAAGCATTCGACACTGTGGACAATGACATTCTTTTGCAGAAAGCATTCGACACTGTGGACAATGACATTCTTTTGCAGAAACTCTCGAGAGCCGGATTCATTCCTCATTTGCTCCGCTTCTTTAGTTCATATTTGCGTAACCGTCAACAATACGTACAGTTCAAAGGACATATTTCGGAGCCATACTACATACATACTCAGGCGTGAGCCAAAGCAGTTACTTAGGGCCTCTGCAGTTTTTGTTGATGATCAACGATTTGCCGGTAGCCGTCAACACTGCAAATTGTCTTTTGTTTGCGGATGATCTAAAATTATTCATGGAAGTCAGAGATGATAGTGATTGTTTTCTTTTCCAACAAGATATTGACCGAGTAAAGCAGTGGAGCGATCGCAACAAACTATTTTTCAACGAACGAAAATGCTCAGTTGTTTCGTTTACCCGATCTGTTAATCCACTCATGGTGCAATATAGTCTCGGTGATGTTACTATTCCTAGAGTTACAGTTGTTAGAGATCTTGGAGTTTTTCTTAGTGGTGATTTATCATTCAGCGTGCATATAGGTAAAATATGTGCTTAAGCATTTAGGACTCTAGGATTCGTTCTGAGACAGTCACGATATTTGGACAGCATTCCAGCCTTAAAGTCTCTTTACAATGCTTTTGTGAGATCCAAACTTGAGAGCAACGCTATAATTTGGAAGCCATAAGAAGTCAAATACATAGAAATGGTAGAAAAAATTCAAAAAAAATTTATTCGGTGGCTGTGCCAAAAACAATTTGGTTACTATGTTGGTTATCCATATCTATACCCTAGTTTTTTTTTACTTGGTATGATGGGATACAACAGTTTAGAAGTAAGGCGAAATTTATCACTTATAGAATACATAGTGCGGATAATAACTGGAAAATTAAACATTCCTTTTGTTCTACAAGAGTTATCTTTGTCAGTACCCGACAACTATACTAGAGCCCGATACCATAGGTTGTTAGTTGAGCCGTTACGTTTTACCCAGCTAGGAAGACATGCACCTTTAGTACGAGCGGTACGCCTTATTAACGAACTTATTTACCGGAACCAAGATCTGGATTTGTTCAACTGTACGCAAAACGAATTTCGTAATGCGCGAATGGATTTAATCACAAAATCTCCGGAACTAGCACGATAAAAATTAAGCATTTGTTTTTCTTCCTTGTATCTGTACTTACTCGTATATCCTGAATAACTTAATATGTAATAGCTTATATTTTTTTTATATAATAGTATTGTTCTTGTTTATTTTGAACATTGGGTGGGTGACTTGGGAGACTGTTATGCCCCCACCCAAAGGAATGTTTCAATAATAAATAAATAAATTATCTAGGCTTGTATGATGGCGAAATTTAAAAATGATAATATGAGCCTTGAAAACTTTACGAGTCAAGATAATAAAATTAATCGGTATCAATCTTTCTTTTGGACCTAAAATCTCAAATAAGGGAGGGATCACCAAAAATGAAGTTTCGTCATAATAGGAAATATAACGAAACTACGTTAATATGGAAAGAGGTATGTGTTGAATACACTTCCCTTAAATTTGTAACCTGCCGTTAGTAACTAGGCATTCGGTAAATATTTAAGTAAGGTTTTACTTATATGATATAGAAATAGGGGTGTGGTGCTTCTTTGGTGCGCATGCGGATAAGTTCAGAGTTTTCAAGCTATGCAAGGCCTGGCCTACTTGAATAAAGGGTCCGTATGAAACTGGACAGCAATAGCTTACGGACACAAGTAGCGAGTGGCATGATATTTGTTCAGGATAGGGTTGATCTGCTGCCTAAATAAAAACAAATAACTGTTGTCACCATTGCCGAAACTGGCATGAAAAAAAGAGACTGGTATACTCGTATTTTATTTAAAGTGAGTGGTATTTTTTTAGTAGCATAATAATTCATATAAAAACTAGGTAGCTACCTACCGTTTGTTATCTACTGAACACCTTATTTGAGGAATAAGGGACTGAACACCGTACGACGCGTCACAAACGTCGCGACGTTTTTGTATGGAAAACTGACTGGTCGGTTCACATTGCACACAGTGCACATAGCTAGAACGTTGCTATGGTAGTCATTTCACACTTAAATAGTTAGTTATTTGCTCACAATGAGAATACACCCGCCATTCTGATATCAGACTGGCTGCTCACTACTCTTATAATAAGTTTGGGATTAAAAAAGCACTTTCGCATAAAATTTTACAGGCATTTACATCACATTGCTAGCACATTGCTGTCATATGTATGTAACATCACAGACTAAGTAGTAGAACAAGATTGTAACATGACTGTTTGTTGACCTAAAAGCGCCATCTTAACCCACACAATTAAATAAACCTCCTTCGAAACAACCTGTACTAAAAACATATTAGAGGACAACGCAGTGATCAAACGACTTTAATCAGTACTTATATAATATTATAAATGCGAAAGTAACTCTGTCTGTCTGTCTGTCTGTCTGTCTGTTACGCTTTTACGCCAAAACTACTGGACCGATTTGAATGAAATTTGGTATGGAGATAGTTTGAGACCCGGGAAAAAACATAGGATAGTTTTTATCCGACTGCGCAAAAAGAGGTTAATGTTTTTGCGCGATAACCGACATACGCGCGGGCGGAGCCGCGCCCGGAAAGCTAGTAAATAAATAATTTTGTAAATCATTGTGCCCCTATATAAAACTATAGTTCTAACTTGCTTCGTCTTGCTTAGCCCACCATCAACCTTAGATGTAGATTTAGTGAAATTGCGTATAAACGACTCCAACAATTCAAACTCTAAGCCAAATATGAATTATAAAATATGAATATTCCCACAATTTCATTAATTTCCATTAATAAATTTCCAATATCGTATGTTTCGTACTGAATCATAGCAAACCTATCTAGTAGGTAAGTAGGTACCTATTCTTCAATATTTCGATGAGGTGTACACATTAAACCTTCATTACAGCTAATACAATAAAAGCGTTTAGACAACCTATAAGTCATTGCAGATTCACAGGCCGTCCAAATGCTCCAGCCCAATACCAGTTGGTAGCGTGCCTAGCAAGCTGGCAGCATTGCCAGTATTGCCACGTATATAAAAGTACAATAAGTAGTGTTATACGTTCGTAATATTTCTTTAAAATAATTTTAAATATACACATTAAACTAGTCCCATTCAAGGGGCATTAAATGTTTATCTCTGTTCTGTTTGATCTAGTGTATAATATTTACATTAAATGTTGATTGTGATTCAGGTAAAGTTTTTATTTTTGAATCCTTGATTAACCTTCGCGGAACTAAAATATTAAGCTATTGATATAATTAATCAGCATGCTGGGCATGCTGCAACCTGGTACTGGGCTGGAGCATTTAGACTGCTATCACTTATAGGTTGTCTTAATGCTTTATTGTAGTAGTATAATGTTATATTATCGCTTCTTGCCTAAGTACGTGCTCCACTACGCGGTGGAACTGCGTGGGACCTAAATCTCCCTGTTCTGTTGCTAGCTAAATGGTAAGGTTTATGGACTCACTGAGTTCTATATACCTATGGTTATGTTTATAATATTTTGTCTCATGTCGCCACGCTACCCGTCACTCCATAGCTTTCCTTACTCCATGACAACAAGGTGGTATTAATTTGACAGTGGGCTTCCCAAATCAAATACAAATCATACGAATCCAATTACAACATAAGAAAAAGTAACTAATAATTTATGTAAATAAATTATTAGTTGTCAAGTGTCAATTCCATTTCGTTTAAATTCAAAGTCAAGTCAACGTCAGGTCTCAGCTGTCTTGACGTTCGTTTGTTTTGTTTCGTTGCATGTTCTCGCTCCCTTGCTCTCGGCATTTATTTCATTCGCAAAATTGCAATCACAAAAGTTGTGAAGTCGAATGTTTTATTGTTGGTTTAACTTTCGCTGAGCTAATTTAGAAGCATTGTAATCATTACCGTTTTCAAAAGTGAATCTACGATGCTACCCTTCCTCTGGTCGTGTCTATGATCAGGTTCGCGAAGAATAGTGGAAGCGAAGTGAGAGCTCTCTCAAGTTAAAGATATTCGCAGCATATTTTGTATCCTGGGTAAGTCTATGTCGTAATTCCTTTGGAACGACTCCTTGTCTTTATACTTGCCGAAATGGTTGCTACAATGCCACTTCTGGCGGTACTTTTGCATGGCAATATTCTTGTGTTTATATTTTTTCGTAGTACCTTCATACTTTTGTGAATGATGCGTAGAACCGGCAGTAATATTAGTACATAACTCACAAAAACTGGTTTTCAGTACTGTGAAATACCAAAGATATATATTATTATGCTATAGGTCCCTGGAACATTGAAGCAATAAATTCAATACTACTTATAACTACCTAAATACTTACCTTTGTGCAATATAAATGCACATATATGTATTTACTTTATTATTATTGGGTAGATTTATGTGAGAAGTTGGATATGTATTTTTTTGTCAGCAAGTACAACATATTTGTTCAGTAAAGTAGTTTTAATGCTGTTTTAAATTTGCCCGAGTCTTTTGACAATTATTTAATTTTGAATTCTGGGAAAATTGTTCAATCTTGATATAGCGATGGTGGCCTATAACCCATTGTACGAAAAAGTAAGAATGGTGAATCAGTGTTTACATCACTGTGTTCAAGACAATGTAGTCAGTAAAGTAAAATTACACATAGCTACATTATAGAATGTCTCAGGTGTTAAATGAAATGCAGTGTTGAACAATTTCATGTCATAGAGAGTCGTGTCACTGTTGTTGATGGAGGTTAATTAATGAGGGGTGCTTAGTAATTCTTAAAACTCTCCATACAGAGGTATGCTGAGATGTGCTAGTAACACACTTAATGTATTTCAATATTTTAAGTAAAAATTATAATAAATAATCTATTAACTAATCAATGTCAAACAACATATCAAACAACCTGTTTCATTGTTAAGTATACGATTAAGTTTTACCATTTTAAGCTGTAAATAAAACAATAACATATATAATACATATAAAACAGTTTTTCAATAGCCTCCCAAACATAGGCATTTTTGGCGAAACTAAATAATCAGACCAATATATATTAAGTACTAGCTTTCCGGGCGCGACTCCGCCAGCGTGTAAGTCGGTTATCGCGCAAAAACATTAACCTCTTTTTGCAATTTCATTCAAATCAGTCCAGTAGTTTGTTGTGAAAGCGTAAAAGTCAAACAGAGTTACTTTCGCATTTATAATATTAGTACTGATGTGTATTGTGTTGAAGGCATAATTTGGCATGACACATAATATAAATATTGGAATTTAAAATTATAAAAAGTGGAGCCCTTCCTGAAATTGTGTAGTATCTGGTACCTTATGAAGCACTCATCTAAGCATGAAATGGTGACCGCTGGTGACATTACTACTGAGCGCTTCCATGCTTTGGAGGGCACATTAAGCCGTTGGTCCCGGTTGTTGTCTTAGGATGGTAGTTGTTATAGCATGGCTGTAGTAGGGCATTTTGCGAATGCACGACTGGCCTAGCTAGCACCCTCAAGTAGAAAATCTGTCGCCAAGCACCTAGTGGTGTGTTCCGGCAGCTGTCCTTGAGTGCCAGTAATTCTAGGTTAGCCTGAACAACATCTTCCACCACATCATCACATACCATCAGGTGAGATAGTGGTCAAAGGCTAAACTTAACATAATACCCTGTTCATGCACTCACATAAATAAATTGAATTATGTGTGCGAAATATTTACCTAACTAGGTAGGTACTTCTTGTCTCTATATGGAGACACATTGCACCACAGATATATCTCTGAACTACATGTGAGATTAAAATCAACCACAAATTAATCTTCTGACAAAGTGGACTGCATGGAAAGCATAAGAAAATTAGAATGATACATTATTGGCTGCTACCACACAGCACATGCTAGACTTGATCGCATTGTCATCACCGGTAACCAAATGCTCATCATTGCATTGCTCCTCATCACACCAAAATATGAGATTTTTAGACTAGTCATCAAACATCAAGTAGAGTAGCAGCCTACCATTCCAATTCTTAAATTTTGACAGACAATGTAGATGTAGAAATTTTAAGGGAACATTTTGACAATAAAATTACATTACTTAAACCTAAAAAGATTACGTCATAATATTTATATTTAGAAGGGTCATCTACAAAATCGAAATTCAAACCTTACTCTATCTTAGGTGCAGCTCCCGTCTGGACTCTTATGATGGACAAGTATGAAAAACTATAAAATTCAGAGGTATTTTGTCAGACATATTTCTGTACTTAAAATATCTATAATGCATAGTACTTATAAAACTTACTGTGCCGTGGGAAACAAACTTACAAATATTATGTCATATTATGACTTAACAAATGAATTAACCAAAAACGGTTATGTGGTTAATATATATGCTGTAGAAGTCAGCAAGGGGTATACCAGCAAAATCCTTATATAACCTACTAAAAGACTTTGGCTTTTCAAGAACAAGTGTAACTTCCATCCTAAAATGTGTATCCAAGGCGACATTAGTAGGATCTTACCAAATTTGGTTGGGCAGGGGAGGAGCCTCGAGCAGTGAAAGGGAGCATTGTTGCATCACAAAGTGGCCCCTTAACCTTACTCACTGGGTTGCAAGTCCCGAGCTCCTTGACTTGGCCCTCATTCTCTGCGAGTGTAGTCCAAAACTGAATAATGAAAAAAGTACATACTCAAATGTCATAAAATATTTTAAAAATTAGTAGGATCTTACCAAATTTGGTTGGGCAGGGGAGGAGCCTCGAGCAGTGAAAGGGAGCATTGTTGCATCACAAAGTGGCCCCTTAACCTTAATCACTGGGTTGCAAGTCCCGAGCTCCTTGACTTGGCACTCATTTTCTGCGAGTGTAGTCCAAAACTGAATAATGAAAAAAGTACATACTCAAATGTTATAAAATATTTTAAAAATAAAACAATAGTATAAAAATAAATTACTTATCGGTACCTATAGATCAATCATTTTTCATCTCTGAGTTCTGAGTCTTCTCATGTGTATTTATTTTAACACATAAATTAAAGCAATTTTATTCACTGCAAAATGATGACAGTACAGTTTTTCAGAAATAGTATTAGGAAGTCATATGTCCTCTACTTTTAAACTCAGTCAGTAACTTGTCAAGATATTCTATATTGATATTCTATGTGAATCTATCTTTCAAACAAGCAACAAAATACTTTCGGTACCAAAATTGGTCACATGCGTAACATACCTTACATTCTTAGGGGAAATTCTTTCTCTAAAACCCACTGATTGGTTACAATACCACCCTTGTATTTCCATTAATGGGAACAATACTTTGTTATCATGTACATGCTTTATGTTTATAGTTAGGCCTCAAGGTAGTCATCCCTAGGGGTTATCAGGTGCTTTCTGAGCCAGCCTTGGTAAGTTTCCATGCACCAGTGACATACAGAACAGTATGGGTCATTCATTAATCATTGTCAGTAGTGAGTAACAGATATCTAGATTTTTACAAATTGTTCAGCATTCGTGTTCTGTTTGATTGTTACAAAAAGTTAGAGCAAAAGGCTTAAATTACTTCCCTTAGCATCATTGTATATTCTAGAGGCTTGCCTATTTGTTAAACAAAATTTAAATAGCTGTGACGTAAAAATTACACGTAAGCCACGAAAAACTCGTAAAAACTACTATGTGTACCTCCTCAGGACCCTAAAACAAAATTTTTTAGCAAAAGTATTTACGTAATGTGCACTAAATTATACAACCATTTAACAGATACAATGAAAACTATGACATTTATCAAATTTAAAAATAATTTAATGAAACTATTACTGAACAAATGCTATTATACAATTGACAAATTCTTAAATGATAAAAATCTTGACATTTTACCTAAATAATTATTATTGCATGACATAATGTTAATTAGAATATAATTTATTGTATCATATTGATCTATATAATATTGTACGCCTGAAAAGGTAGCTTTCGATACCTTCAGCATTTTGACCAACATGTAACACACAGCTGACAATAAACAATTTTGAATTTGAATTTTGAATTTTGAATTTGTATACCAGCAAAATCCCTATATATAATCTACTTAAAGACCTTGGCCTGCCTAGAACAACAGTAACTTCCATCAATAATCAGTACTAATATTATAAATGCGAAAGTAACTCAGTCTGTCTGTCTGTTACGCTTTCACGCCAAAACTACTGGATCGATTTGAATGAAATTTGGTGTGGAAATAGTTTGAGACCCGGGAAAAAACATAGGATAGTTTTTATCCAACTGCGCAAAAGGAGGTTAATGTTTTAGCGCGATAACCGACAAACGCGCGGGCGGAGCCGCGCCCGGAAAGCTAGTAACAAATATTTAAATATAAAACATTAAATTAATATTTAAAAAAATATAAAAATACATCTAGTGACAATTTCGCCTAATTTTCCTGTTAAGCCTACGTGACGTCAAACACCACGCAGCCAAACCGGAAGAATTTTCGACGCATTTCGTTTCTGCACAAAGCGTAATGTAATGTGTCAAATTTAAAAATAATGACCGGAGTTTCTCCCCACTCCTCACAGTCACTATGTATACCTCTTTTGCTGAATGGGACAAGAATTATCATGTAGCATCATTTTGTAATTGACCTCTGTAAGAGGCTAAGAGCGTCATAGAAGCCTAAATTGAATAAATTAATTTGTCTTTCACTTTTTTGGTGAATAAAGTTGTCGAGTCCATACTGTGTCTATCAAAGTGACAAGTGATAACAATGTATTGTATAATAAACTGCCCCCACTATCTGCAATATGAAATGTCTGTCTTATCACGTTGGTATCCTGTTTGGTAGGAACTATTCATATAGAACATTATTTGTAGGGAAATGAATAGAAAGTTGGCTTTCTCCTTGATTACTAACTGCTTCCTCTAGACCTTAACCCGCCATGTGAATTGGGCACAAGATGTTGCCTCTTCCACTTCCACTGCTCTTTTTTCACACTATTTCCATACACATAATCCTTTGCAGAGTCCATCCCTCCCTTTAATTATGGGCTGGGTTGACCAAGACAAGGGGTTGACTGAGTTGACCAACAGAAAAACTTAGTGATCTACTGAGCCCGAGGGCTGAACCGACTGTGGGCTGAGTTAACCATGAAACTATGTTCCCAAATTCACATTCAACACTAACTCCAGTTCTAATGTTTTGAATCCCTCATGACATGTCCATACAACGCTACTCCGCTGTTTCTGAAACATTCCCAAAGATGGTCACATAGGAAAAATTTAAGTTGCATGTAAAACTTTTTGATTAAGAAGTCGAAGCAACGATGGCTGAGTGTTAATAACTATAGACTGCCGCGCCGCAGGTCCATGGTTCGATCCCCACTAACGGCTTGAGCTTCACCGCATGCTGGAAGGACATTTTGCGAATGCTCGCCTGGCTAGCTACCACCCTCAAGTAGAAATTCTGTCGCCAAGCACCTAACAGTGCTTCATGGCATAAGTCATTGAGAGCCAGAAAAATTACAGGATTAAATGCATCAGTTATATGCAGAGGTTTTTAACATAAAAAAAAGTATTACATAGTTTGTGATTAGGTACTTAAACGACAAAAATGCTTGGACAATTCCGCCTCTGCCACATTACCTACGTTATTTAAATAAATATTGCACCATTTTGTAATATATTTTGTAACACATTATTAAAAACGTTTAAATAGAATGACACCGTGTTTCTTGCCCATTGTTATAGCATGGTTATTTTTTTTTTGCTGAAAATGACAGTAAAATGTAACATATTTCAATAATAAAATTTGCAATTTACCAATAAAAGAGCATCGCATAAATATTAATAAATGACTTTAATTTGTGTCAAAGCCTTGATAAGTTGACATACTGTGCGCTGATTGGTTACTGGTATTATATGATGCAATAAGTGGCTAATGAGTATTCAGTATGTTAAAAAAGCAAAACATTTCAAACGCTCGTACCTAGCTAAGTTTGCTAAGCCGTTCTTAATCGATCAGCTAAGTAAAGCAACGTCCGCGGTCAGGAGTTGGATGGGTGACCGCTAGTGGCATTACTACTGCGCTTCCGTGCTTCGGAGGGCACGTTAAGCCGTCGGTCCCGCTTGTTGTCTTACGATGGCCGTCGTTACAGCATGGTGGTAGGGCATTTTGCGAATGCCCGCCTGGCTAGCTACCACCCTCATGTAGAAAATCTGCCGCTAAGCACTTAACAGTTTGTTCCGGCAGCTGTCCTTGAGAGCCAGTAATTCTAGGCTAGCCTGACCAACATCTTCGACCACATCATCACTTACCATCAGGTGAGATAGTGGTCAAAGGCTTGCCTATCAGCTTTAAAAAAAAACAATGACATTTTATTCTGAAACGGGGAGTTAGTCTATTATTGTTATATTTTTCATCACTTGCACTACTTTAAATCTTCCTCTGTAAATGAGATGTTTAATAATTTCCATTGTGATTATTCCACACCAAAATAACTGTCGCGTCTCTGCCATGTGCACTCTCATTTATCCTTTTTTTTATTCCCCACAGTCATCCATATATCACAGCAGTTGTGTGTTTTTAGAAACTTGCCATGCCTTCAGGTGGAAACTCACGTCATTAGCGGGAAATTCAAAACCTAAACAGTTTTAAGCTGCATATGCACCACAGATGTGCGAGGAAGATGAGCGGTGTGTGAGAGAACAATCGACCAATGGAATCGCTTCGTTTTCCTAACATCTGAGCCTGCGATCCTATTGGTGTATTTCTTTCAACAACATGGTTCCATCTAAACGCCTTTATCATACTAGCAAAAAGAACACTCCCAAGCAGGGTTTCTGTATTCACCTAACCGCGTTCTACAGCTTGTTCTTGTGTCATTTTTAGGGTTCTGTACCCTAAGGGTAAAAACGGGACCCTATTACTGAGACTTCGCTGTCCGTCCGTCCTTCCTTCCGTCCGTCCGTCTGTCACCAGGCTGTATCTCAAGAACGGTGATAGCTAGAAAGTTGAAATTTTTACAGATGATTTATTTCTGTTGCCGCTATAACAACAAATACAAAAATTTGGCCAAGTGTGCGTCGGACTCGCGCACGTTAAAACAAAAAAGGTTAAAATATGAAGTCTAATGTTGTATAGATAATGGTACGGAACCCTTCGTGCGTGAGTCCGACTCGCACTTGCTGATTTTTTCTGTTGTACGAAAGACATTGTGCTGTTGATGAATTAAGTTAAACTTTTCACTTTAGTGAATGCTGACGTCTGAGTCTGTGGTCAGAAATATTTTTTTTTTCCGTTTTGTTGCTAATTCAAGTTTAAGGTTGCGTATCTACCACATGTGCTAGGATAATGAGCGGTGTGCGAGGAAAAAATGCACCAAGACGATGCGATCGCTGCTCTCGGCGAGGCTAAGAAAAATGAAGATTTTCTATTGGTGGAATATTTCCTCGCACACCGCTCCTCCTCCTTGCACATCTCTAGTGGATACGCTGTATAGACGTACGCTGTTATTTTTTATTTTTATAGTTGATAGGCTAGCCTTTGACCACTATCTCACCTGACGGTAAGTGATAATGTGGTCGAAGATGTTGTTCAGGCTAACCTAGAATTACTGGCTCTCAAGGACAGCTGCCGAAACACACCGTTAGGTGCTCGGTGACAGAATTTCTACTTGTAGGTGGTAACTAGCTAGGTGTGCATTCGCAAAATGCCCTACCACCATGCGGTGAAGCTCATGCCCGCGGGGGGATTCAAACCATGGACCTGCCGCGCAGCAATCCATAGCCAATGCCACTGAGCCATCACTGCTTTAAAGCTTAGTGCATCAAGAATGTTGCTATCCAAAACGCGAACTGAGTGTAGTACTCGGTTACTAGGCTCAGTGTGCAATTAAATAAAGGGCAAGTTCAGGTTTATCACATAAGCCAAACCAATAAACTGTCACTGACCTATATGAACCTTTCCTTGTTGACATTCTGATTGCTGCTAAAGTGAAATGTCCGACTGCACGTCACCAACGATATGTATCGGGTGTGTCAACTAACTCGAATGTTAGTACACCAATTATATAGATAACGTGGCTAGGCATATTCAAGCCGTTCATAATGCTTTGTATTGAACTTAGTACTACAACGCACATTACTTAAAGCTCTGCACTTATAGGTGCCGGTTCGAACAATTCTTCAGAGGGAACGATGCCTCTAAGGTATAGGAACAAAATTTACGAAATCGGCGTAGTTCAAAAAAAAAGGAGGAGATTCTCATTTCGTCTGTTTTTGTTATGTTTGTTACCTCAGAACTTTTCACTAGGTGGACCGATTTTGAAATTTTTTTTTGTTTAAAATCCGATGCTCGTCGTTTGGTCCCATTTAAATGTCATAAAAATCTGTCGTGCCGTTTTTGAGTGACACTCCAATAACTGAAAAGTTGTTTCCTATTTTGATGATATAGTAATTGCCAAAGTATGACAATCGGTCCCGTAAGTTGATAGCGACACTGAATTTTTTTTGAATATTTATTTTACCGAAAAATTGAACAGACTTTAACACTGTTTATAGAATAAAAATTTTAGAAAAATGGAACCGACTTCATAAATGTGAAATAACTTGTCGAAGTCTGTATCATGCGCTCAGTATTGTGATAAAAAGTACTTTTGAACTATCATGGTACCGACTTCAACAAGTTATTTCACACTTTTGAGTGTAGAAGTCGGTAAAATTTTGAAATAACTTGTCGAAGTCGGTATCAAGCGCTCAATATTGTGATAAAAAGTACTTTTGAACTATCATGGTACCGACTTCAACAAGTTATTTCACACTTTTGAGTGTAGAAGTCGGTAAAATTTTTCAGGAAAAAAATTGTTTCGCTAAACTGAGGCAATTATTATTTTTTTGCTGAAAGGCAGCCTTAATGCCGTCTGTAGACGATCCCTCGTCATTTCGCTATTTGCACCAATTATTTGGTATAATATATGCTATAATTAAGTCAAATAAAACATGGCCCTAAAAGATTGCTTATTAGTTAAGTTCAGAGGCCTGCGTTGGCCTAATATCCAATACAAACGCAATACCGAAGTCTTTTATAACTTGTGCATATTTGTTCCATATTGTATACTTGCTTCCTTGCTTGTATACTGCTTGGTCCCGGGGTAACATGTCACCCCCCCATTTCTGGCCGTGGGTGTCGTGATTTTTAAAAAATACTTATTTAGTATAGACTGAGACCGAAAGATAATTCGCTCTCATTCAGCACCCAAAAGTTAGTGACCTATAAATATAAGCGCACCATAATGTATCAACAATAAATGCCCTACATTGTTATCAATAGCTTCCACATGCGGTGAGATCATCGGTATTCCCCAGCCTTCTATAGTGCTCTAGTAGAACTAGAATTAACATAACATACCTATATTTCTAAATATGATTACAAGCAATATCGCGTACAAAAAAAAAAAAATAAAAAAAATGTACTTCAATAATTTGTTTGATATGATTTTCGCTTAGCACGCGGTAGTGCTTGTAATCATATTTAGAAATATAGAAGGGTAGCGACATCATACCGAGAAATAAGTTTTTCAAAAAACACTTCTTTCGATCAGATGAAGGCTAGTAGTCTGGTTGATGACCACGCACCGTCCCCTATGACGATTAAAGCAATACAATAGGAGCACAAAATTTCGGCAGAAATGCCAAGTCCCAGGTGGCCGAAATGGTTTAGGCATCCGGCGCGATATCGGAGGACGCGGGTTCGATCCCCGTCTTGGGCATAAAATTTTGTACTCCAATAATTTGCAAAATATAACATACCTACTTCATTTAGGTCTTCATAGAGCTTTACGTACAAACAAACGTAGCATCGTCATCACTAAATATAAAACAATGTCGCTTCACGTTGTCTGTCTAACCCTATGTATGCTAAGATCTTTAAAACTATGCAATGGATTTTGATGCGGTTTTTTTAATAGATAGTATGATTCATGATGAAGGTTTATATGTGTAATACATCCATAATATACTAGAGAAACACAGATAATTTCAGAGGTTTCTAATGCGATGTCTGAAATAAACACAATTTTTTGCAAATGCACAATGCAAACGTTGGCTGAACCTTACGAGATAGTACAAAATAATGTATTAAGTACAGTATTGTACACCTTACAATGGTGTACAAAAAAGTTCGGTAGTCTATCTCTTATGGTTTTGCAGCCGTTCGAAGCCGGGGCGGGCCGCTAGTATTTTGAATATTGAGTGTTCAAATTCGGTGAAATCATGCACGCGTGTCCTTGAGCCTAATATCTATGCTTCTGATTGGACAGATTAATTATATTATTTCTAAATGTGAAAAAAGAATTCTTGAAGCAATGATGGCCGAGTGGCAATAGTTATGGACTGCCGCCGCGCCGTGCTGCACCCATGGTTCGATCCCCACCGCTATCTTGAGCTTCACCGCATGGTGGAAGGACATTTGGCATAAACTCGCCTGGCTAGCTCAACTAAAAAATCAGTCGCCAAGCACTTAACAGTGTACTCCTACAGCAGTGATTGAGTTCCAGCAAAATTACAGGCACATGAGACTAAGGGCCCGTTTCAGAATGTCATAATAAAGTTTCGGGTTGCTATTCAACAAATAAAATAACTGAAGGAAAAAAATGACAGTTAACATGCAGCGCGTTTCAAGCTTTAACCGATGGATAGGCTAAATCGATGACTGTGAAACGCAAAGATAGTGTTTTGTTTAATAAATATGTCCTGATCAGTATAACCGGAATTTACTCGAACATTCTAAAACAGGCCCTTAGTAAAATTATAGACATAAATCGTCACTTGTGACGAAATGCATCTGTTACAGGCAGTTGATCCGCTTAACATCAGGTGGGCCTCGTGCTCGTTCCGTCACAATAACATAATATACTTATATGAATAAACGCACGTAATTTTAAGTGAAACTGTCGAACCAGATGCATAGATAATAGTATCAAGGACATGCGTGCAAGATTTCACCGAGTTTGACCACATGGTATTTTAAATATGACGAAACCATGTTTGTATGCGTCCCGTGGGGTGCCGGGCTAGAGTGTCACCTCCCCCATTGCTACCTGTGGGTGTATAATAGACGACAAGCTCGAGGTAAAATACTGGAAGGTGGGCAGCAGCGCTTTCCTGAGAAACTGACATGTTAAACCGTGATCCCCAAGACGCCTGGCAAGCGTCAGGATTACGGCAAACACGCTCTTAATGGAGGCTATGTTTTAAATTGACATATTTCTTTTAATCTATGCTTATTGTTGTGTAAAAATATCATTGACACTGTACATTGACATTTAAATGGAATGTAAAATAGAAATATATTTTTTTTAGTCATATTTGTATATAATGAATAATGATGTATGGTAACAGTTTGTCTGAAATAACTCTGACTTTTAATAACTTTTGCATGTTTCTAAATATGATTACAAGGACTATCGCGTGCGAAAATCATATTTTGGACAAATTATTTGAATACAAAATTTTATGCCGAAGTCGGGAATCAAACCCGCGTCCTTCGATATCGCTTTGGATGCCTAAACCTCCTCGGCCACCTGGACTCGGCATTTCTAGACAAAATTTCGTGCTCCAATTGTATTTAGTTATTTATTTACTTTAACACTAGACTAGACTTCATCTGATTTTGCATGCCATAAAGGGGGAAAATTGAGATATTTTGTACTATTAAGAACTTTTGTACAACCCATCTTCATGCAATCAATACATTTGAATTTGCGTTCAGCAGTGGACAACCCGGCTAATTCACAGTAGGTTTGCATTAAAAGCTTTATGAAGACATCTCAATCCGTACCGATGACACAGGCTTACTCTTAGAAACGGGGTTATGGGACATACGTAGCCACCACGAAGGCCCTGGGCTATAGCTAGATGGGCTAGTTGCCAGGCTGTGAGCAGTATTTGCATAAGTCAACCCTAAGAGGTTGTTAGCATTTTACCAATAACCCTGTATATTGCGAAGCCCGCCTTGCTATTATAGCCAAAATGTCACATCGATGTCCGTCATACTGTGTGGTGCGCGTGCGGCCATCCACCACACTTACTTCATCTGACCGAAATAAGTGCTCTTTCAAACACGTGGCTCTTGGCGCTATTTTTCTATATTTCTAAATATAATTACAAGCACTATCGTGTGCTAAGCGAAAAAAGGAGGAGGTTCTCAATTCGTCTGTTTTTTTCTGTTTGTAACATCAAAACTTTTTACTAGGTGAACCATTCAGAGGTTTTTTTTTTGAAAGCTGTTGCTTTATTTTTTAACCAGCGGTATACCTTTAATAAACAAAATACTACGAACTACATATATACAACACTGCAGCTACTACAATAAAAGCATTTGACAACCTATAAGTCACAGCAGACTCACAGGCAGTCTAAATGCTCCAGCCCACTCTCAGTTGGCAGCGTGCCCAGCATACTGGCAGCGTTGCCCCGTTGAATTGCAATGCTTATTCGTTGAACCAAATATGTGCCATCATTTTGATCACGCGTCGCATCGACCAAGCGCTTAGATAAGTTTTGAAAAATACGATGAGCTCCCGGTCCCCACGGACCCAACGTCTCTAAAGCTGTTGCTTATAGTTTGGTCCCATTTAAATTTAATCAAAATCGGTCTAGCCTATTTTGTGTTACACTTCGATAGCTGTTTTTTTCCTATCTTGATGATATAGTCATTGGTAGTGAATGACAATCAATGCCGTTAGTAGCAAGGGACACCAAAATGGATGAAAAAAAAAGTTTTTATTTCTTATAATGGCACCGACTACAACACTTAAAAGTGTAAAATAACATGTTGAAGTCGGTACTATGCGGACAATATTGTGATAATAGGTACTTTTGAACTATCATGGTACCTACTTCTACAAGTTATTTCACAATTGAAGTCGGTTCCATTGTTAGGTATTTTTTTTATATCATATTGTATATAGCCAGAGATATGCAGGTAGGTATGCTATTTTACGCTAGTTATGCGAGATGTAATATATACTCATATATTATATGCTTGTGAATGAGATTGTATGAATCACTCTCTGGCGGTATCGGGGCTGTGTGATGAAACCTTTGGTAATTGAAACGCGTACGTTTCAACATTAGGTGTGTCATGTATATGTTGAGGTTAATTTGCAACCCAATAACTGAAAAATCCTTTCCTATCTTGATGATATAGTCGTTGACAATGAATGACAATCGATCCCGTAAGTAGCAAGGGTCACTAAAAAGAGTGAAAAAAATGGTTAAAAAATGGAATTGACTTGGAATTAATTTGTCGAAGTCGGTATAATACGCACAATATTGTGATTATAGGTATTATTGAAGTATCATGGTACTGACTTCAACAAGTTATTTAACAATTTTGAGTGTTGAAGTCGGTTCCATATTTTGTTTTATCTATTCAACATATATATATAGATAGATAGATAGGAAAACATGAGTAAGGCAAGGATAGAAGTATGTTGATGAGTTATTGTTGTTGCAGTGCAGTGCAGTGCAGTGCGTGATGGCCGGCGGGTACGCGTGGTCGCGGCGCGTGGGCGGGCGCGTGCGCACGCTGCGGGGGCTGGTGGCCGACACGCAGCGAGCGTTGCACGATCTACTCGATATCATTACCATAGGTAAGTAGTACTTACTAACATTTTCGCGACTTGAACACATAATTATATATATATATATATATATAAAGTACATTTTGTATTAAGGGCAGTAAGTATGGAATTACGATCTTGGGTCTAGTTGAAGGCTGTACAGGGTATCCCAAGAAGTAGTGATATACTGAACCTGGGAGGTTGAGGACCCAGGGGGCTATCTGAATCACCCCATGTATGTTCCGCGATTTGTCGTATTTTCGGAGTTATGATTTTTTATTAATTTTTCACTTATGAACTTATGAGATTTTTATTTATGGTGACGTAAATTATTGCGGTAGATGCTTGACTTTTTTTTGTGTGTTAAGCTGATAGCTAGGCCAATTCAGTATGGTAACATTTACTATCGTTAGATCTTTGAATGGAATAAAAAAAAATGCCAAGAAAGATAAAATTTCCCAGTATGTTCACAACTTCAAGGGCCCTATAAAGTAGTGAATATACTGGGTAATAATTCCATATCAACCAAATCGGTGCAGGAGAAAAATTAAAAAAAAAAAATATGATTCCGAAAATACGAAAAATTGCGGAACATACATAGGGGTAATTCAGATAGCCCTCTAGGTCTTCTACCTCCAAGCTTCAGTATATCACTACTTCTTGGGACACCTTGTATATACGTAAGCACAGTACTTACCTACCTATCTACACCTCTGCTTGTTTTCTATTACCGATTGGCTAGCCTTTATCCACAGCGCATAAATGCTTAAATTAGTCAAAGTCAAAATCATTTTTTCAATTGAGCGTCTACGATGCTCTTATAAAGGTCAATTACAAATTTTAATGTTGAAATATACTACATTATACTGCCACGTTCAGCAAACAAAAATTATAGAGGTACTGCGAGAAGAACGGGCAAGAAACTTCTTTTAAACGTTTTTTAACAATGTGTTAAGTACATACTATATAGTAAAATTATTACAATACTTAATTTACATTACGTAGGTGTTAGGCGCTAGCTTGGCAGAGGCGAACCAGTCCAAGCATTTTTGTCGTTTAAGTAATCACAAACTGTGTAGTAAGATTTCTTTATCAAAATGTTCTTCACGTGCAACTTGAATTTTCTTTCTGTGAGCGTTGTAATATGTTTGGGCAATTTATTATAAAACCGCACACAATTTCCTAAGAAGGACCTTTTATATGTCTTTGCTAATCTAAAACCTGACACCGCTATTTTATCTTTATTCCTAGTGTTATAATCGTGATTGTCACTGTTTGATTTAAATTTGCTCATATTTTTACGAACATACATAATATTTTCAAATATATACAGACTAGGTAAAGTTAAAATATCAATTTATTTAAAAAGATCTCTCAGGGATTCCCTAGGATCCATTTCATATATGGCTCGAATTGCACGCTTTTGTAAGATAAAGTTAGACTGGGAACTGTTCTGCATGGTTAGCTGCCGGAATGCACATTTAGGTGCTTGGCGACAATCTTTGAGGGCGGTAAAGCATTGTGCAAAGTGACGTAGTTTTCAAGCTGCCTGAATTCCTCAGTCATAGCCAAATGACTGATATCCTAAAGACAACAACCGGGATGGACGTCTTACCGTGCTCTCCGAAGCACATGCATGCTCAGCAGTAAGAGCCACTAGTAGTCATCCATTCTAGTATTGACTGTCGAGTACACATATCAACTAGGTATGCAAGCTAGTTGATTTGTTAAGAGTCGCTAAGCAAGCTGTGCTCCAAAAGAAAAAATTAAAAAACGCTTCAAAAATTTCACCTTAATATGTCCTTCTGGTAAATAACCTGTATTTACCTAGAATGGAAATTGCGTGTCCAAGACAGGTTTTGCATTCTTGCATGATAAAATTCTGAAATGCGGACGCTTTCCTGGCTACCAACCATATTGGAAGATATTTCGCCAAGGTGATGATGTCGCTGTCCTTGAGAGCACCTTATATTTAGTGCAGGCTGTTCGACTCTGGAACAGTCTGCCAGTGTCTACACGAAAGTCGCAGTCACTATACACATTTAAAAATAGAGTCAATAAATTTTATTTGACCACTCTTAGCTAACCTTTGCCCCATGGGGTGCCGGGTTAGAATTGCACCTACACATACCATCCCGTGGGTGTCGTAAAAGGCGACTAAGGGAAAAATTCTGGCAGCAGCGCCATCCAAACAACTGCCAACGTACACTGCGATCCCCAAGACGTCTGCCAAGCGTGGGGATTTTGGCAAATACCCCCTTAATAGGGGAGGCTGTCATCAGCACTGGACGATCCGGCTGTTACAGCAGCAGCTAATCTTTTACTTCCGTAGTATAACTTTTTATATTTATGTAGTATGTCTATATATATATATATATATATATATATATTATTATTATTATTATGTATCTAATTATTTAGTGTTTGTATGTACGTTCACTAAGATAATATTTAATGTAGGTAACTATTGTATGAGTAATGTTTAATTTCTCAACTCCCAACCTGGCAATTTTTTATATTTTTGCTCGGATCGGTTGTCTGGAAGATATTGCTTTAAAACACCGCCCTTTGTACCTATACGTTTATTTGTTGTTTCTTTGTAATGTTATTTTTACAGTATACAAATAAATTTTCTATCTATCTATATTTTAATCTGGTTTAGCATCTTTTACCATATCACCACCATCAGGTGAGATACTGCTCTAAATATTAGTAATTAACAAATGTCAATAAAATGCAGACACAGTCGTTTAGGAGCATATCAAAGCTGTTTAACAGCTTGACTTGAACAGGTTTATAGAAAACAGCCAGCAAGTTATGTAAGAACAAATTGTATTATATATTCTGTAAGTCCTTGTTATATCCGAAACAAGTTCCTCATACATTTCTCTGCAGAATTAAATATCAAAGTTGAGTCTAAATTACGCTTCGGATATCTCTGTTATTTACTAATGTAAAGTATTAAATTAAAATACTAACCTAATCATAACATGGGGGACAAGTTGTTTTTTTTTATTTGAATAATATGTTTTATAATAATTTTCTGTGAATTTGTGATTTTACCATTGCCGTCTCTCTCACTCTTTCGAAGTTAGATAGTAATGGAAATTTAGCTCTCGTCAAGACTGGAATTCATAAATTTTTATGTTTCTATATTTGACGCTAGTCTATCTATGCACCGATCACGTCATACGCGAGATTCGAAGAATATTTAATACGAATATTTTTATTTTGGCAATAATGCATGCTCTGTGGATTACATTACAAAATTGCAAATTTACGAGAGGAACAATCAAAGTGATGTATGGGATTCCATCCCCATACGTTGTTTAAAGAACGATAGAAACAAATGGAATTATGACTCGTTGTCATGTTAGCTCAGTTGGTCAGAGGATACCCCGGCGAAAGGGGTGGATGACGCGGGTTCGGATGCTGCATGTGACTTTGATTTTTCCTCTCGTAAATTTGTAATTTTGAATATTTTATACGAAGTCTTAAATATCCTATTAAGAAGTATTTTTTAAGTATTGTATTTTATAATTTTTTTAACTATTGTATTATGAGTAAACTATAAATCCTGTGGCAGGATTCGAACTGGATGACATACACCAAAATTACAAATTTACGGGAGGAAAAATGTAAATCATGTGCGCGATTCGAACCAGCGTCCATCCACCTCTTTAGCCGGGGTATGCTGGATGACATACATCGGAACTTTTAACGTCACATCCCTTCAACAGCTGGACAACAGATGAAGTCAAGTAGTCTGGTTGATGGTTGCGCCGTCGTCTACTCACACCATCAGCAATAACATCCACTGTTGAACAGAGGTCTCTAAGAGGAGAATTGCTATAATGCCCGCCCTTGGCGTCTGTCGCGGTATCAGATCGCAGTTCCTCAAAAGCGCTGCTGCCCACCTTCTGCTATGTATCATTTTCCCCATCGTTGCCTCTTATTAATACCCAAAGGAAGATATGAGGGCAGGGGGTTGGGCAATTCAAGCACGACATTCCACGGGGAAGATTGGGAAGAGAAGACTCTTGGAGTAAAATCTATTACACAATCTATTGTGGGTCTGCGTTTGACTACTATCGTACCTTGAGGACAATACCTGTTCAGTGTTCTCAGCCTGGCCTAGTGGTTTTAGCTATAGACTGCTGGGCAAGGATCTCTTGGTTCGTATCATACCATGGGCTTGAGCATCGACTGATAGTGGAAAGGCTTTTTAAGAATTACTATGCTAAGTAGAAAAATATCCCCAAGGTCTTCAAGTGTGCTCCGGCAGCTGTCCTTCAGAGCCAGTATAGCCTGTTAGCCGGTACAACATCTTCGCAGTACAAATACTTATTTGTACCATTAGTAGAACACCCGTGTAGTTTCCTATCTTCATATTATATCCTGTATTTGTAACCTTGTGTACCACGGAATAAGCCAAGATTTCTTCATATTTTAATCTATTATAATTTTACTAAAAAGTACCAGGAAAACATAAGCCATAGCATGTTACGCAAATGCCATGCTTGTCCGTGAAAATAGATAATAAATGTAGCATGACGCGTTATATGACAAAAGTACCGCGTACAAAAAGTCCCCCGAACAACGGCGGACAAATTGTATTGTAAATTAAACGCTACCCCGAGCTTCAGTGGGTGCTTTGCAACGTAAGTTCTTTGTATGGCGGTAATTTTGAATCAGCTATATTGTATTTTTGTCTGACATCATCCGTTTACTTCTCCGATTCCCTATGACATTTGTTCAAACACTTCTTACCTATATCTGATTAAGTTGAATTATATTTTATAACTATGATAACTTGTGACCTGAGGATTGAAGAACCGGGACTTAGTTTGAATTTCCTTTCTCAGATCCAGAAGTAAACTCACATGTCCAGGAGATAGGTAACCAGTCATTACGCAGCACTGCGCTTGTCGTCATGGGCAGCTCCTCCAAGGCCAGGGCTCGGTTGCTGCATTGTCTCTTGGGGAGGGAGCTGCTACCTGAAGATATGCCTCGAGGATGTCGATGGGTATGTGTTAAAATCCTTGGTCTTTGATTGCAGTCTGATTAACCGGAACCTTACTATTAGCTGATATGATTCCTGTACAGGCAGATGTTTGGGTGGAGACTACCGCCAAACAGGAGTATTTCATTTACACTGCGGTAATCTGAATAGAATGAAAAAGATTGTTAGTAAAATAATTAGAAGTTCCTGTGACATATTATGTAATAATAAATATTTTAAGGAAACATCAAATTACTATTTAAAAAAAACACTTCTAAAATATAAAAACGCCTATATATCTAGTGATAATTCCCCCTAATACTCCTGTTAAGCCAACGTGACGTCACAAACGCTACGCAGCCAAACCGAGCGCACGTTCGAGTAATATTTCTCGATCGTGCGCTGGTAGAGTCAAGATCTCCTGAGGATGCTTCGTATAGAAGCGACGCGTCGAAAATTCTTCCGGTTTGGCTGCGTGGCGTTTGTGACTTCACGTCGGCTTAACTGAAAAATTAGGCTGAATTGTGGACAAAATGGAAAAGACGCCATTTGGTCGTAGGTCTGATAAATGAAGAAACCAACTGCTTTGTTACGAGTCGAACATGCTGGTGGAACATCAACCATGTAAGGGTGTCGCAGTACAGTCTGTCTGGTTGTGTTGTTGTATCTCTGAGACGGTTTCTCTTGTTATCCAGATTCGTATCCAGTACGGGACCAGTACTCAAGTCCACCTGTCCCTCGGGAACTCTGAGTTCGAGCTGGTCGAAGAGTTGCAGTCAAATAAACGTGCCTGGCATGTGTTGCCTGTGGAAGTAAGAGTAAATTCCTTTTTATGTTTATGCTTCTTAGATGGGCAGGGGTTGGTGCAGAAATGAAGGGCGTGCGTTTCACGTATAGTAGTGTAATCGAGTGAAGTAGTAACTAAGACCGTGTGCCGGTCGCAGCCGGCCGGTTTGCCTATATACATATACGTACGTATCCATAAATAATAGTGCTAGACTTTTGAGTTGTGTTTTTTTGAGTTTTGAATGATGATTTGGTCACATGAGACTTAACAGCTGTATGTCACAGGGTGACAGGTGCATATATTATGATCTTCAGGCAGAGATTTTTTTTATGTTTTACTTACCTCAGAACTTTTGACTGCATGAACCGATTTTTATAATTCTTTTTTTACTTGAAAGTTGATGCTTGTCGTGTGATTCTATTTAAATTTCATCAAAATCGGTCACGCCGTTTTAGAGTTACACTGCAAGAATTGAAAATATTTTTCTTATTGAAGATATAGTCGTTGAAACTGAATGACAATCGATCCCGTAAGTAAGAAAAAGGTCACTAAAAAGACTAATATTTTTTTTTACCTAAAAATTGAACTGACTTAATAATCAAAGGTGTGAAATAACTTGTCGAAGTCGGTACCATGTGCACAATATTGTGTTAATAGGTACTTTTGAACCATCATATGGTTCATGTTTCTCAATTCAAAACGAAATGTTTTTTAAAAGACCAGTGTGGTAATTCGCCTTAAGCTTTTCAATCAACAATAGAGAACTTTACAATAAAACCCAACCCGAACGAATTGAAAACAAACAAGAGTCGTTTATACTACTCTCCCGCAACTTATCCTATAAAGAAATTGCTACCTGATTATTGAAAAATATACAAAGATCACAAAATAAAGAAACCTCTTGAAACCTAATATAAAAAGGACAATCGTTTGATTCTCTACTAATATATATCTTGATATTTTTTACGTGTTACTATTAATTATTGGTAAGTAGTTTTTTGTAGTTATATAATATGAAAAATATTAACGACATGATTATTTATTATGTGTTTTGCCATAAGTTTTGGAAACATTGTAAAATGTTCTATGATTGTATTTTTTTATAATGAGTTGTAAGCAAATAAGGTAACAAAATTGTTCGAAGTTTTTCCAATTTTAACAATGACGCACACACCACCGCAGCACAGTTTGGAATAACATTTCCTGGCCTCAGGGACGTATGATCACGAGTTCGAATCCCGCTCGTGGTATTCCGCTTTTCTTGCTAACTATCGCCGCTTCTCCCTCGTTACTGTTTGTCAAATTTCAGCTTTCTTGTTGACCACGAATCTTTGCACTAATTTAGTAAAAAGGATTAGTTATAAAATTAAAATTAAGAAATAAAAACTGGTCATGTTACTAAGTTTATTTGTGTGAAATTTAAAATGATCATGCAGATTAAGCAGTTGATTATTTATACTTTTCTGCATCATGGTCGTCATATCTACAATGCTCTACAAACATGTTCATGTACACTTCCTTCATCCTATGACATCAAGCTGTTTTGAAAATCTTTTTATATAATCTTATTCGGTAATATTCTAATTATGAAATGAAATACAGACATTTATTGGCATATTTAATATACATACTTCTTTAAGAAAATTAAAAAAATAAATTATAGCATTATTCTCCTAACAAAACAATGCTTTAAAAGATTTTTTTAATTGTCAAAGTACAATGTGTCCCGACCAAGGAGGTTACAATTCAATTTAAGTACACATTATCTGTGGTGAGCAAGCTGCGCGCGCAACGCGCTGGTTTTTATATTGCATTGTTTTTAATGTATAGCTACCTATAGCCACAAGATTCAATAAAGTAGTGTATGCAACTGTCATACAATAAGGGATTAATACACTCGTGTAATATTATTTTGAAACTCGCCTGCGGCTCGTTTTAAAAAACCACACTCATGTTTTAATACCCTCTATTATATGACAGTTGCATAAACTACTATTATAAATACATCTATTCGTCGCATTTTTTAGAAGTTATGTTATGATACCTGAGCGGTAATAGCCTTGGGATGCTGTGCTGCAGGTCCATGGTTCGATCCGCACCGTGGTGGAAAGGCATTTTGCGAATGTCCGCCTGACTAGCTACCACCCTCAAGTAGAAAATCTATCGCCAAGTACCTAACGGTGTGTTCCGGCAGCTGTCCTTGAGAGCCATTAAGTCAGTAAAATATTGCAGGCACACGAGACTTGACAAATGTATGTCTCAAGGTGATGGGCGCCGTGCAATTCTTCACTTGTGACGAATTGCAAAAATAATTCCAAAATCGTTTTGTATGGGAATTGTTATAGGTAACATTTAGGTATATAATAAATTATCTTGAGTCAGTACGAACTGTCATAGAAGCACCTTATACATTTGAAAATATATAATTTAAAACTTTAAAATAAGTATGAAATCCCATATAAACTCTGAATACAATAGAGATTCATACTGTAGCCACCAAACCAGATTCACCCTACTGCCATAAAAAAGTGGTACGGTCAGAATCGTACCAAGGTTCTAAGTCACTTCGGTAAAAGAACCCCACTCGTAGGTGCTTTGGTTATCGCGGGCAGTTACCATGGAGACAAGTCGGAGATGTGGAAAATACTCTCAAGTCGGATCTCGGCCTTCGGCCTCGGACAGTTACTCCAAATGTAGTCAAAACTCCCAAAAAAAACTCCTAAAACAGTCGGTAATGTATGGTAAAATACTCCAAATACAGTATGAAGAATGAGAGGAGCATGTAAATTTGGAGCTCGGCCTTCGGCCTCGCAAGACACTCACACGGCTCAGCCTGCGGCCTCGCCAAGCGCTCGCCCTTCGGGCTCGCGCACCTTCCACTCGGCCTTCGGCCTCGCGGGCCGAAAGTTCGGCCTTCGGCCTCACCAGAAGCTCGCCCTTCGGGTTCGCGATACACTGGTGGGGGACAGTAACTCCAAATTCAGTCAAAAATCCCACAAAAACTCCAAATACAGTCGAAAATTTAAGGTAAAATACTCCAAATACAGTATGAAGAATGAGAGGAGCATGTAAATTAAGAGCTCGGCCTTCGGCCTCGCAAGACACTAATACGGCTCGGCCTGCGGCCTCGCCCAGCGCTCGCCCTACGGGCTCGCGCACCACACGCTCGGCCTTCGGCCTCGCGGGCCGAAAGTTCGGCCTTCGGCCTCACCAGAAGCTCGCCCTTCGGGCTCGCTATACCTTCTTGTATGACAGTAACTCCAAAATCAGTCGAAAATCCCACATAAACTCCAAATACAGTGAGATATATAAGGAAAATACTCCAAATGCAGTACGAAGAATGAGAGGAGCATTTTTGACAGATGTCATTCTACTGCTCTCCCTATTCCCTATGACATTTGTTCAAACACCCCCTATCTATCTCTTACCGTTTTCGAGATACGTCATCCGTCTTTACTTGGCAGGCGTCATTTTTATGATTTTCGATTTTTCCCATACTCACCTAAACCCCCTCTACACTTTTCCCATACATTACTTTCTTCCTACTCGACTCCTTCTGGGAGAACAATTATGTCAGTCAGTCAGTGAGTCAGTCAGTCAGTGAGTCAGTGTGTGGTAATCGAGCTTTATATAAAGAGAAGATAAATCGATAAACTGGCAAACCAGAACCATAGATATTTGGCTCAGCAATATGCATACAAAATTTCACCGAGCTTGAACACTTGTCTGTAAAATTAAAACAAATGACAAAACTACTTTTGTATGGAAAGCGCTCCGTGCACTCTACTCTTAACATCAGATGGGCCTCGTGCGTGCTCCGTCAACATCCATAAAAAAAAAACACATAACAAGACAAATTCAAACATATCAAATCTCTCTTTTTCAGGATCTCATTCGCCAAGACGCCACAGACCTAACAACAATACTAGAAGTGGAAATCAACAATCAATTCCTGAAAGACGGCTTACGAATTATCATCCCACCAGACATACCAACCGACCCCGAAAATTCTAATCACATACAACTAAAAAACATACATTCTGAGCTCTATATGAAACGCACCAGCATATTAAAGAACTTTAACTGTGTATATTTGTATGGTATCGATAAAATGGGGAAGAATATTTTCAGTGATACTCTTTGTGGGGATGTGGGGGAATTTATATTGAATAGTCGTAGGAGAGAGGAGGATTTTTGGAGCTCGTTTAGTTTGTACACCGGAGGTCAGGCTAGGGTGAAGGATGATGATGTCGTTGGTGATGATAAGCCGTGGGCGAGGACTGAGGGAGGGGAGCCGGCTGTTTTTTGTCCTGAGGTAAGATTGTTCAGATACCTTGGGTACCATTTTTAAGTTATGTCGCGTAACTTTCAACGTATTTACTATACATTACATTTACGTTCTTCACGACGGATAAGTGTTCCTGGTAAATTACCAGTAATGTAACTTTATATATAACTGAAAACCAACTAATTTAATAAATAGATTTAGGAATTAATTTGCGAAAATCTATATTTAAGAACGTGCGTTCGTTTTACCGCAAGTCAAATTCTACGCGATCTATATTACGCGGCGAACGGCTCAGCTCTGACGCACACTACGATAGTATCTTTGTGTGCAAGAGCGCTATGATGCGAAAAAAATTTATACTTTTATTTATTTGAATTTTGAATCGGTTTCATGTTGTGAATATAATTATTTACTACAATAAAACTGTTTACAGGCCAAATCTGTAGGTACATTGAATATTTTTTAAAATAATGGTTGCGTTATATTTTATCTATCATTTTGTTAACGTATGTCTGTCTATCCCTTCAAACGCTGGCAGTACTTTAATAAAACTTGGCATGTCTATAGCTTTAAGTCTGAGATGACATTAAGGATATTTTTTTAAATAACGGTCAAGTGCGGGCTGCACCAAACAATAAGGAAGTCTTATTTAGGTTTCCGTAGTAAAACAAGGAAACTTTATCATGAAAACTTACGTTGTTTTGACACATTTTTTATCATAAATAAGGAAACCTTAGTTTGGTTTTGCCATGTCCGTTTCGCCGTCTGTCTGTATGTTACAGCCATTTTATTGAGACACTATTAGCACTGGAAGATTGAAATTTGGCACATGTAGGTAAAAATATTACGAGTTGCTCTCATACCTAAAAAGATATTCCATTAATTGGGGTATGAAATGAGGTTTCTTGTTTGGTTTCCGTTTACGAAATATTCAGCAATAAGCTAAAGTTTTTTGTTCTGAGTTGCATGTCCCTTCTAACTCACGAAGCCCAAAATTTTAAAAAATCAAGGTCCTATTTGCACCTAAATGTACGAAATTACAAACAAGATTATAATGACGACCTAGACTACTAGTTTACGAGCCATAGCTGACCAAGTGAACGCGTAGTTCAGGCGCATGAACTCTCAACAAATTCCATAGTAAGAGACAGAATCTTACCGTAGAAAACTTTGATGGCGATTAACGTAAAAACTAGTAAAAAGTTAGTGCTGTTATTGCTTATATTCTAGAATAACATATAATTGCTGTTATCACCTAATGTGGAGCTCATGTTTCTAAATTACGGACGGGTCTATCCACGCACGAATTAACATAAAAATAATATTTTGACTAACCTCGACGTTTTTATCAAGTTGCATTGACCGTGGTCACGAGTAGACTGAAGAAGCGCGTGTCATACAATACTCTTTATTGCGTACCAATTTACATATATTCAGTAATAACAATAAAAACCTTTACATAATGGTATTACAATATGTTGTCATCTTCTTGAGGAGCGGAGGGAGTGATTTAAATCTACCCCCGCTTGGTTTTCGTTAGTGTCTTTATCACTATCACCTCGACACACTACGACTCGAGCACTTTCTTATTACAGGATTCCACGATGTAGACAATTTCAATCCATCTTCCCGATTGAAATTTTTGTACTTCTTAATTTCAACCGCTTCACGTACACGTACTAGAGTAATAATGCCGTTCAGTGGAGAGAATTTTAGGTCATGTAGCTCGATCCAGTGGTTAGGTCCTGACTCCAGTAAGTGCTCAGCTATTGCAGATTTATGCGTGTCCCGATTCTTCACAGCTGCGATATGCTCTTTGACCCTTTCTGCAATAGTGCGTTTAGTCTGTCCTATATATGAGCTACCACAGCTGCAGTCAATCTTGTAGACACCAGGTGTTTGATATGGAATAACATCTTTCGCTGTTCTCACATGGCGTACTAATTGAGATAACGGTTTATATACAGCCTTTATAGAGCAGTTTTTGAGTGCCGTTCCAACTTTGTCCGTTATCCCTTTGATGTACGACAAAAACACTGGTTGTCTTTTGACAAAAGATGGTTCAATGGTTCAAAAGACAACCAGCGTTTTTGCCGTTCATCAAAGGGATAACGGCACTCAAAAACTACTCTACGTATCTGGCGCATATTATGCAGTACTTATTTTTTACCATCATAAATAAAACTTTACCTGTTTTTAGCCCAATAATCGCAGCAGCACCTGATGCGGCGGCATAATTAGTTCTATATGATCTTTAAGACCAACACGCGTCAGCCACAACTGTGATCGCAGGAATCCCATCTATAATATCTCCGTTTTCAATTGCTAGTTCAGTTTCTTCCTTAGCTGCCTCTCTCATACTAGTTTCCGCAGCAGCTGCCCATCAGTTGGAGACGTCACTGTGTCACTTTTCGTAGGTTTTAGGGTTTAAATTTGGTAGGTCCATTGCAGTAAACAACTCATATAAGTTAGTCTGTCCACAGCCAATTAACATTGCACCAGTCAAAGCAGCATGAGTTAAACTCATATCATCCGGTAAATTGTCACATGAATTAATTTCAAATTTTTCGTTGCACATATTACATTGGTAGTAGATGACTGACTCTAGACCAATAAGCTTCTCTTTTATAGTTTGTATAATACTTAGTGTACACCCTTAGCCTGGGTTGTGATCTGATAAGGCTTTCAATCTATCAAAAAAGTGATTAAAATCAACAATCCTTCGGCCTACAATCCGGAATGGTGAGCTGGTTGATGCATTTGATTCTACACACTGAAAAAAATAATTGAAATCACACATACATATTGGTAATCTTAATACTCTTAACTCCAGAGTACTTACAGAGTTGGGTTTATTTGGTTTTTATTGGATATTAATAATAAAAAAGCTACTCATACTTCCGATCTGTATTAATATATGTTTCATGTTTTTTGTTTCATTCAGATAAATTCAGACATTCTAATTATTATCAAAGTTTGAGTACTTACAATTTGATATTCCTCTGTCGCACTTTGCATTTGAGTTTTTACCTGTATCTCTTCTAGATCTTCTGTAAGCGACGAAAACATTTCCTAGAATCATAACGAATAAAAGTTTAATTTTAAAATCCATTATGTTTCAATATATCACTAAGATATATTTTTAATATAATATGTACTAACACTACCATCATTGGGCTCATTTAACTTTACTTCATTTGAATCATTACATTTTGGTGCATCATTAAATTAACTTGATTGTTTAGTTTCTGGCTGACTCATTTCCGTCAAACAATGACTTCTTTTTAGTCTAAAAAAAATGGGCATAACTTCTGGTAAATATAAGTAAATATCCAAATAAATGACGCGCTAAGATAACTGAAAATCTGTCAAAATAATTAAATATTGTGAAATAACATTAAAACTAGTCTAGTGCAAAGTGATATTTAGGTACGACGACGAGTGAAGCGAGGAGGAGTGTTAGGTGCCTTTTGACCACAATGCGCGCGCTCAGCGAGCGAAGCGAGCGTAACACGGTAGCGGCCGGCGATGCGCCAGAAGAATTTTAGAGCATTTAACTAGTCATTAAAAATTTTCATACTTAACCTCAAAAGTTATATCTTTTTCGTTCTTCGTTTTTGATTATGTCTTTGCAATGACTCACTACCCTGTTTCCGTATCATCATATAACTGATAAGCTGGCTCACTCTACGTAACTAACCTTTTTGCTTTCCTAGCGCAAGCCAAAGGTTTATTGTTCTTACTAGATGAGAACATTTTGCGTTTAGTACCCATGTCTGAAAGAAAATAAATTAAGACAGTGCCACCATCATATAATAATCATTAAATGGATTAATAATATACATACGAAATTAAATATTATCAAAACTATCTCAGCTTAATAATAACAAATACTTTTAAAAGTATAAAAAAAAAACATTTAATAATATTTAAATAAAATACTTAAAAAAGCATAAAACAATTCTGACAGATATATCATTTTATGCTTTTTTAAGTGTTTTATTTAAATATTATTTAATGTTTTTTTAAGATACTTTTAAAAGTATTTAATATTTGTTATTATTAAATATGGATTTCCGCCAAGTAACGCCTGAATCTATTCATTACTACCTCAGCTATTCACACAAAACAAATTGATCACCAATATTCATACAATATTACTTACCAAGTATCAATTTGAGCTAGACACGCTTGCGGCTAAGGTCATTGAACCGTATCGCCTGCAGACACAAAACGGTACGCGCGGGATGCGGGGGAGGGGAAGCGAGCAAGCGACACGTCCTCTCGCTGGGAAGGCCCGGCGCGTACTAATCGAACAATGGATGCGCGCAAGATTATAAAGGTTTATTTGAAAAAATCGGCTTAAATTACAAAGTCCCTAAAACGTGCAGGAAAAAATATTGAAATATTAAGCAATATCTGTTGTTCTATGAAATTAGACTGCCAATTACAAATACTTTCGGTAACTAGGTAAAAAAAAATGTTAAAGTGGACCGATTAACTCGTTTTTATGCCACGACAGTATTTTATTTTTGACACATAATAAATAACATATTTGTAATATAGCTCTGTAGTGCACTTTGAGGCTTCATACTCTTCATAATAAAGGTATCATATAAAATACTATGTCACGTTAAGATAGTTTTATTCGACATGAAAAACAGCTCTGCGACAGATTTCCGGAAAACACCTTGCATAAGTTGCTTTCGTTTAGAAAAACTGTTTACAAATTATTATTTTTTTCACTGATGTGCACTAATATAGAATTAGACCTTTCCAAAATCGTATTTTTCATAGAATTTACTGCTTGCACTGTCACGATATTGACTCAGAAAAAAACGCAGATATACGAACTTTTAGCCGTGAATCGAATCCTCGCTCTTAATAATGAAACTTAACAAATATTTCATTAAAGTAAATAAATTATTAACTTAATATATACAACAAAACAGGAAGAACCTTCGACGCGTTACAATTCTACACAAAGTATCTTGAAGAGATCCCGTAAATGACTATAATTTTTCCTCTCGTAATTTCTTAATGCAATCCTTGCAAACTTGTCTTCAGAACCGGATGATAGACTTCCGGTTTGGCTGCGTAGCGTTTGTGACGTCACGTTGGCTTAGCAGGAAAATTAGGCGGAATTGTCACTAGATATAATTTTCAAGTGTTTTATTAAATAAAATATAAATTTAATGTTTGCTTACAATATTTTTAAATATTTGTTGAGACTGGCTGTATAAGATAGCAGTCGGAAAACATCGTTAGGTGCTTGGCGATAGATTATCTACTTGAGGTTAGGAGCTAGCCAGGTAGGCGTTCGCAAAATTTGCTGCCGTTAAAAACCCTATTTTGAAGATATATAAATATATATGATTACAGCTAGAATATGCAAGATTTTTAAAACACTGATAGAATATGCTTTCCAGAATTGAAGTCAGTATTTAAAACAACATATGTATCTTCTTGAAATATTCCTATAATTGAAGGGTGTGCCATATGTCCTTGTTATTCGTCTTAAGAAACTGGGCTTGACCACTTTAGAACAGCGAAGACAACGAGGAGACCTAATTGAAGTATACAAAATCTTGAATGGATATTATGTCCCAAACAAACACTACACACATCTATACCGAGAATGACTACATGAGGACGACAGGACAATCTGTGAACATGCGAATTACGAAGTGACACAGCAAATTAAAAAAAAAAAAACACTTTTTGTCAAACCTTAAAAATGTTAACTATAATACAAAAACAATATTAAAAGTAAATGTTTAATCCATGTATGTTGCAAATATTATGAAAATTGCAATTGAATATTGTAGAAGTGCAAAAATTCAAATCAGCTCCGTACTTCATTTCCATTAAATTATTAATAAGATTGATGAATGGCATAGATATAGAGAGACATTTATTTATTTCATTAGCACACATACATTTATATTACACAAATATTAATGAGAAAGTACAAAAATAGAAGATACATATATAAAGTCAGGCTAGTCAGTAGTCAAGCTATAAAACAACAATGAAATATGGAAAAGAAAGGGGTAAAAAGTTTGATAATACATATAAGAACGTGGGTAAGTACGTCCATAATTACTAGATATAGAATTGAAAAACAAACATATTATAAATATAAGAGTATGCATCTATATGTGTGCTACAGCAACAATAAGGACTCTGCAAAGCATTATGCCTCACCACTTCGCTGAAATGTAGCTAGGCGCTGGCATTCTGCCAAGACCTCCAGCTAATAGACCCTCTACTACCCTGTAGAATTAACTTTGCAACGAAATAAAACGAACATTGTTTTAAATTTCAGAACTGTCTCGACCTGCGGCAAGTCAAAGACATAAACCCCAACTCGCAGCTTCTGTTCTTCCTATTCAAAGACTCAGTGGAGCTGGGCGTGAGCCCCAGCGTGCACGTGGACACAGAGGCCACCGAGTCTACTGGGGATGCCGTGCTCTGTGCGGACGAGCTGCCTGAGGCCGACCAACTAATCATGCAAGGGAGGGGGGTGAGGTCAGTTTCATTTATTATGGGCGTGTTTAAATTACATATTTTTTTATATCGGATTGTCATTTTGAAGCAGTGATGGCTCAGTGGCATTGGCTATGGACTGCCGCGCAGTAGGTCCATGATTTCACAGCATGGTGGAAGGACATTTTGCGAAAGCCCGCCTGGCTAGCGAACAACCTCAAGTTGAAAATGTGTCGCCAAGTCTAACGGTGTGTTCTGGCAGCTATCCTTGAGAGCCAGTAATTCTAGGTTAGCCTGAACAACATCTTCGACCACATCATCATTTACCATCACGTGAGATAGAGGTCAAAGGCTAAACTATCATGCATAAAAAATATGTATTTATATAAAATATTTATGTTTCCTAAACAAAGGGTTATTGTATTGTGTAACAGAGTGCAGTCCGAGTCTCCGGAGCCGAAACAGCCGTCTGACAGCAAGCAGAGACTGATGCAGGAGCAAATAGCGTTTATGAACGAAGTTATAGATCAGTGGGAGTTGATGTGTGAGTAGGTTTCTTATTCTCTTATTGATTTTAGACAAATTAAGATACGTTTGCATTCAAATATGAAATTAACGACGGTGATTATTGAGCTGCCGCAGCGGTTATGTCTTTGAGCAGATATATTATGTTTTACAAAAAATACAGAGTTCATAATACAGAAATAGTGATTTTGCAGTTACTATTTCCTTCACTTTTGCGATGTTAACTTCACTTGCAGACGTTAATGGCCTACGAGAGTAGCCTCGCTCTTCAATAAAACAAAAAAAATCGAACTATAAACCAAATTATTCATTCCCGATACATTTTTGTCTGAATGTATGTGGAAAATTATTACCATAACAGAAATAGTATTTATTTGTGACTAGAAATTTTCTAAACACCTAGGTATAAAGTTTGTGCTGTTTGTTTTGGACGCTAGGCGTTCAGTGAACAGGCGAGGAAAGGATTGCTGTTGGCGGCATCCTCTTCAACATCGAGATCACGGGACGTATCTTAATCTAATTCCGATTAAGCTAGTTAAATAATCATTTATCTCACTTGTAGGTGTTTAATAATAGGTCCCTTTCGACGCAGCGACGAGCAAGTCGTCCGCAGGTAGGTCGTTTTCCCGCCTCATTTTAACCACGTGGTTAAAATGAGGCATAATAGCACATATATCCGCTGGTGTCTTCCTGTGACATTTCAGGAACCCCGTCGAACGCCACGACATCGTGGTACAGTTTGGGGATCATATCACCCCATTCCCAATCAAAGGGTAACCCCTTTTTGTGGGGGGTCATGTTACGTATTCAATAAAGTATCCATCGACTCGTGGGCGTGTGCATAACACTATGTGGCAAGATCACAGATGCAATCGAGACCCTGCACATCCCTAGTTCCTTCCGCATCTAAAAACAAAGTGCTCAAAAATATAATTTAACTTGTAAACCTGTTAAGTTTTATAAATAAGTGCGATTCTTGGTGCATAGCCTCCTCAATCTTTGTAAGTGCATTCCTCGAGCAAACACTATTTTTGTAATCATAATTAATATAGGTTTTGAGTAAATTCTGTTTTATTTGACCTCTAAAAAGGGAGATAGTTACCTACAGTACCGGATACTTGCCTAACGTTAATATTGTTTTGTGGGAAGTTTTTTTATGATTTTTTAAAGATAAAAGTAGATCCATATCAGTTATATAATCATTCTTTATTATTTAATGAGATCCATAATTAAGCACATCAATATTACAGTTCATAAATAGAATCAGAACTCTTAAAGGATGACTCACGCTAGACCGTGTCGGGTCCGAGCCGAGTGTCGGCCGGAGCACGGTCAACTAATATTACCTATATTACGTATGGACACACTCACGCTATACCGAGCGGCAACCGAGTGACGGCCGAGCAACGGACAACGCTCGGAAACAACTCGGTCCCGGCTCGGCTCGGCCACGGCCCGTTGCATGAATACAGTGCCGCCGAGCTGCGCCCGAGCAGTCGTAGTGGTGCTATGCAAGTGCACTGTCGTTTTTGTTCGACATTGGAAAATGAACAACGAACGTTTGATTGAAGCTGTGAGGAAATATCCAGCAGAATATATGTAATAATAAGCAAAGTATATTTTATACTTCGTATTAACGTCAGGGTTCGCGAAAAGAGTGAACTATTTGTTGTGACGTCATCAGAGCGCCGAGCGATTGCTTTACTGCTTGTAAGACTGCTTGATTGACGTGGAGGTATAAAGTTTAGCAGTAAGATCAAGTTATTATTATTAGAAGTGGTGAGACTTGGGCCCTGATCTGTCGACTGTCCAGCTGTATGTTACAAGTCTTCGGCTTGTTAATGGAATGTAGATGACAAAGCGCTGTCATCGCTGACAAAGTCGATCTTAATGGATCAAATAAGTAAAACAACCTCCACTGCGTTCATGACTGGAATGAGTGACAGCTAGTGGCATTATTACTGAGTGTTTCCGTGCCTTGGAGGGCACGTTAAGTCGTCGGTCCTGATATATATCTTAGAATGGCAGTCATTATAATAAGGCATTTTGCAAATACCTGCCTGGCTAGCTAATCTTATGCCAAGCTAACGTGCGTTCGCTTAGCTATTCTAAAGCGCTAATATTATTATTTTTTTTACCAAAGTGGATGCACACTCCATTTCCTTGGAGTTGAATTTTTTTCAGATTCTTCAACGTCCAGTGCGATCGCAATAGCCGATAATTCCATATCGTCAAATTCAACATAATTGTAATCTAGTCTACATCACTATTTTTGCTCGGGCGAGTATACTGCATCACGGCGCATCGGTCATTGCTCGGTCGAGACCCGTCTTTGTAATTACAGGTATGGGACCAGCTCGGTGACCGTGCTACGGGCGACACTCGGCTCGGACCCGACACGGTCTAGCGTGAGTCATCCTTTAATGAGGAAATCCTGGGTCTCTTAGTTTTAATATATGCTACTAACCTTTTTTTGTTTCCAAATCCAAGGACAAGGTGTTTTTCGAGAAGTGATAGAATTAGATCAAATAAACAGCCTAATTGTTTTTTTTATTATTGTGACGGAACAAGCTCGAGGCCTACCGGATGTTAAGCGGACTAACCCTCTGCCTATAACAGATGCATTTCGTCACAAGTTACGAATTGCACTGCGCCCGTCACTTTGAGACTGTTGTAAGTCTCATGTGCCTGTAATTTCACTGGCTCTCAAGGACTGCTGCCGGATCATACTGTTGGTGACAAATTTTCTACTTGAGGGTGGTCGCTAGCCGGGCGGGCATTCGCAAAAAGCCCTTCCACTATGCGGTGAAGCTCAAGCCCGCGGCGGGATTCGAACCATGGATCTCCTGCGCGGCAGTCCATAGTCAATGCCACTGAGCCATCACTGCTTCGAAATCTTGTTTATGCTGCTATCTAAATATAACATTTTTTCACCAGAAATAGTCTACGCTTATACTTTCTTGGCATTTTGCTCACCAGGAATAAACGCATAAAATATTAAAGTATTTGTTTAGTGTAATACAAGTCACAGTAAAATAATTTGCAGAAAAAATATTATATTCTTGTATGTATATAAATTCTTTAATTGCGTTCCAAATCACGTTTCTTCAAAAGTTTCTTTACATAATAAAAAGGCAAAGATAATTGATGTATGCTTAAAAAATAAGATTTTCCTATGTAAATAACAATTTTTACTACAATATAGCTAAATCTTTTAAATAAAGTAGCATGTTGGGTTTAAGTCAGCTTTAAGCTAACTAGACTTCGTGAATAAGACTTTGTTAATTTTTCCCCGCGATGTATCGTGATTTCACTCTTTTACTCCTACGCATTCCGACATAGATGCAATTCAGTGTCAGTTCTTATTGCCGTCCTAACAAGGTTATTTTATTTATTTCCAGTCAATCAACCACAAAAGCACTACATAAGAAGCCAATGGGCTATCCTCGACGACGTAGAGCTGCTGCGTACAGTCGACCTCAAACACGCGCCGGCGTACTCCGCCGCGCGGCACCACAAGGGAGATACTTGCGGGAAGGGCCGTAGACACGAGAAGGTTCTCAAGGCTAGAAGCGAATTGCTAAGTGTCGTCATCAGCTACTCCATGGATGCGGTGCAGAGTTACTTGTTGGAGTATTGTACTGCACTGAGTGAGGTAAGTCTACCTATTGTAACTAAATACTTGGCAGAGCTTTGTAGGAATAATGTTTAATTACAATATCATTAAAATATTCATATACTTTAAATAGCGGTTTCGACTCGTTGTTAATATTGTTTTATTTATTGCTGAGAGGCTAAATAAGGGAAATGTTTGTTATAATAAATAGAAAAAAAAAACACAATAAACTAATTAAAAATGAAATTATACTTTCATATGAATAAAAAAAATTTTAAAAATACCGTGTTACATATGTTATTTATGGGTATCATCGTGTAATTACAGTTCATAAATTAACAATATACTTTTTTATTTATAAAAATGATAATTTAATGGATTTAGATGATACGAAATTTTAGTTTGGACCAATTTTGTAACTGGGTCTACATAGAAAATTATAGAATTTATGAAAATGTTATTTTTTAATGTTATTTTTCAGTTGAGAACAAAACAATAAATTAATATTTTATTTCATGGCTGATGGCGTACTGTTACAGTGCAATTAAAATAAGAATAGGACGGGCACTCGGCTAACTTCACTCATATAAGTACGATCAGCAGAACAAACTTTAAAATAGAGCAGCGCCATTTATTTATATGTAATTTTAGATGTGACACGAAATTGACAATTTAAATAAATTCATATTTTTAGGGTTGACAGCACAGACGTCATCTTGGTTTAATGACATCGTGGGCGTCAGTCAGGGTCGTAATTCTCCGTCAGTGTACTACTTGTTGATATTCTGTTTTATTGACTGTTTAATTTGTTTTTGCTGACTGTTAAATTTGTTTTTGTTGATTGATATTTTTTTTTGTTATGATGACGATACAAAATATTGCTACCAAATAAAATCAGTTCAAATTACTTATGCTTGCTGTTCAGTCACCAAATGAAGGTAGTAGCAACGGTACAGCAAACAGAAATAATTTGACGTACCAATAATTCATCTTTTTTTACCCGACTGCCCACAGAAACAAAAAATGTATGTATGTGAGTTTTTTTATTCTACCACAACTTCTAAACGGCTTAACTGATTTTAATATATGAGATACCTATCGTTAGATTTATCTTGATAGCACAAGTGACATTAGGTACACAAAATAAAAAACTGGTGTGGTTGCGCCATCGGTACTTTGTGCCCATCTAATATGCATTATTACAAATACTGTTTTATGTTTAACAAAAATAATAATTGAATTCTTACAAACCTTCTTTTATGTATATATATATATTTACCTATCTCTATTCATCCTATCAACATCCTCCATCCTCCTCCAACGAAACGCAAACATGACGTCACACGGATGGACTTTGAACGAACATTGAGTAAAGTAGCATTCAAGAAACCATTCCTGCTTTCACTCTTATACTCACATTCTTCAATTGAAAGCCGCCCAAAAAACATCTTGTGTCTCTGTGATTGTGATAAAAATAATCTACTTTGTGTACTAATACCGGTCAAATAATAAAACTATAAACTTTCTACATAAACCCTTCGTGAACTGTGGTGGATTTGATGAACCAGCAAACAGAAGAAATCGAGGTAAGCGTTTCGTATCCACGTTCCTTCTACACCTCTTTCTTATGAATTCCTAAAAGTTTCCACCATGGTGGATATTAGGCGCCATATAGTGAGAAATATTTTATTTTCAAAAAAAATTAACTAATATGTTGGATATCAAAATGAAGGACTTTCGATTCCATAAATGTATATTATGTAACTTGCAGTTTTAATTTTAATGGAACAATGAAAAGCTTAACGAAAATAAATCATTTGCAGTCAGCTTTTTTATAATTTTAATTATTCATACTTGTTTTATCGTTTATTTTTTTGCACACTGTACCAAAATCAAGTTATAACGTCACAACGCCGGTCCTATTCTTATTTTAATGGCATTGTACATCATATGCACCCTTGATTGCACACTCCGCTCCTTTCCTCCCTAATCATCATTTCTTTTATCATAGTGCCTCAGCCAACCATCCTTCTCCTCAGTCACTCAAAATAGCCCTAGCTACCACCCTCAAGTTGAAAATCTGTCGCCAAGCACCTAACGGTGTGTTCCGGCAGCTGTCCTTGAGAGCCAGTAATTCTAGGTTAGCCTGAACAACATCTTCGACCACATCATTACTTACCATCAGGTGAGATAGTGGTCAAAGGCTAACCTATCAGGCATAAAAAAAAAAACAAATTAGACGATTGTCTTAAAATTAAACTTATATATAGAGTATTTTAAATGCCTCAAGCGCGATGACTCATAACAGTACGTTTTCCATTGCAATGACGCTCGATCGCTAACGGGTGCTGTTAAAATGACAACATTAATATGTGATTGAATGAGTTAGTGAGTACTTGTTGCAGATCCACATAAAGTTGCTACAACAGCTGATCCTGGCGTCGTTCGACATGGCGCGGGAGCTGCAGGTGGTGCCCAAGAAGATACAGTACGTCGCTATACATGAACAACAACTGTTTGAGGTCAGGTATTATATTTTATAGAAATTACATACCAAAAAATAAGATATTAAAATGTATAGCCACTCTATTGTATTGGGTGTGTACCTGTAAAGATAGATGTATGTATGGAAATAAATATATATATATATATATGTCTAGTTGTATGATGGCTGAGCGGTAATAGCTATGGACTGCCGCAGTTCCCTGGTCCCCACCGTCGGCTTGAGCTTCACCGTCATGGTGGAAATGCAACTTGCGAATGCCCGCCTAGCTATTATCCTCGTGTAGAAAATCTGTCGCCAAGGATCTAACAGTGTGTTCCGGCAGCAATCCTTAAGAGCCAGTAAAATAACAGGCATATGAGGCTTACTAGTGTATGTCTCAGGGTGATAAGTACAATTCTTCACTTCTGAAGAAATGCATCTGTTATAGTCAGAGGTTAGTCCGCTTAACATCAGGTGGGCCTTGTGCTTATTCCGTCACAAACACATAAAAAATAAAGTTTGGAATGTCGGGATTTGATTATTTGTAGCTGATAGGCTACCAATTGACCTCAATCTCATCTGTTGGTTAGTGATGATGTGGTCGAAGATATTGTTCCGAATACACTAGAATTACTGGCTTCTAAAGAACAGCTGCCGGAAAACAGCATTAGGTGCATGACAACAGAGTTTGTACTTAAGACTACTTTAAATATACTGATGGATTTTAGACGCCATATAGAGAGAAAATATATTTTTTTTACTCCTAAACACATTGTGTGGTATATCAAATTCAAGAGCTTTAAGAAACAATTTCATAAATATACGTATATAAATTGCGTTTTCCATTTCTAAGGAACGATAAAAGACGAGAAAATAAATAAAATGCATTCGGGTTTTTTAATTTTTAATTATTTCACAGACAATAAACAAGAAGTTTAGCGAGGGCGACAAGAAGCAAGAGCTACTACAGCTAATGCAAGAAGTTCTACAAGAGATGAAGTCGGACATCAACACTATGGATTGGAGCGTAGACGGTAACTATCGATACATTGCCAATTACGATTCCAAGCACTACTGCATGGTAAAAAAAACAGTGTGTGAAGACCACATTTACACACCTTTCGAGCGCGAAATTCCCCGTAAAAGTTTACGACTTAATAAAAAAGTAGTAATTATACTTTTATAATTAACATTACTTAAATATAGGGCTTACAATTTTTTTAACACATAATTTCTATTTTATACTCCTAGTCACAATAAGTTTACTGTATTGATCGTTTTAATCAATTGGAATATTATTTATTTGTTTGTTTAATTTCGTCATTTAACCCCTTTCCGCGTACAACCACCCTCCAGCGTAGTCTTAGTAGCTTTTTCTGTCTTTACCTTGACTCCCAATCTGTGCTCTTTATAGCTATTATGTCAATATCGTCAAAACGCCAATGTCTGGATCGTGCGCTCGGTGAGTCCAGACCTCCTGAAGATGCTTCGTTTAGAAACGAAACCAGTCGAATATTCTTCCGGTTAGGCTGCGTGGCGTTTGTCACGTCACGTCTTAACAGAACAATTAGGCGGGATTGTCGCTGGATATATATTTTTATACTTTTTAAGTGCTTTATTAAAATATTATTTTATGTTTTCTTAAAATACTTTTAAAAATATTTGTTGTTATTAGCTATTATGTCGTCTGTCCATCGTTTTCCTGGATTCGCTTCTTGCCGCTTGAAACACTACATCGATTTTTGTAATAACATCCCCTATGACATTTTAATTAGAATATTAGAGCGCGAAAATCAGATCTGTCCAGCCCGTATCAATGGCCGAGCGGTTAAGGCACGAGGGGCATTAAGCCGAGGTCGTGGCCATTCCTGTATGACGTTAGGCTCTAAATATTTGCAAATTAAACTATAGATATAATTAAGGTTTAATCAATACTTTTAATATTTTATAATCAATCTTATTAATTACTATCAGTGAACGATATACACATAGAAGCATTTCTTCAAGGGAACTTACTGTGAATCTTGATGACCCAAAATTACGCACAAATTTGTGTGTCATCGGTACTATTTGGAAGTATTCTCTGCTCAGTCGTCCGCCTGATGGTAAGCGGTTGTTAGTTTAATAAGTAAAAGGTCAAAGTCAAAGTCAAAACCATTTATTTAGGCGTCTGCGACGCTCTAATGAAATTGTAATATTGAAATATTCTAATTGTACTGCCTCGTTCAGCAAACAAAGTTGTATAGAGCCACTCCGAGAAGAACTGGCAAGTAACTTGGTGCCATTCTTTTAAACATATCTTAACAATGTGTTACATACTTATTATAAACACTTTATATACACTTTTACTGGTTCATCTACTGTTAAGTAACATTATTACAATTATAATTCAATACAATTTATAATAACTGTCAAAACCTTTTTAACATTTTAAGAACCATTACATATAAACAAGGTTAGTCCTTATGTAATATCATAAAAGAGAATAATAAATTACTTAACTTCACACGATCTCGATCGGGCAGCACTTCGTCGTTAAGACTACTTTGAAAATATATTTCGACAGCACTGTGAGATCTGAGTTGTTCACTCTGAGCTTGCTTAAAGACGACTGACTTGCTGGGCAGAGCCCTTTTCAAATAACAACTTCGGAAGTCAATCTCAATACATTTACACAATTACAATTTTGGTTAACTATTCAATTATTTGATTAGAATGTGCTTATAAATAACTATTTTAATTTTAGGTATTATTACATTAATCTTATAATTGATTTTATACAATTATATATATTTAACAGATTTATTATATTTAATATGACTAACGTCAAATCAAGTACTCTTATTTTAAACCTTAAATAAATGCACAATGGTTCAACATGATACACATACTTATTAATAGTTCCTTGCAAGTCCTATTTTATTCAACATCTTAAAATTAAAACAAAGGACATTACCTTAAACGTAAATCTAATAACACAATATTTACTTATGATGTCCCGGTCATGCCTTTTTTTATGCTTGATAGGGTAGCCTTTGACCACTATCTCACCTGATGGTAAGTGATGATGTGGTCGAAGATGTAGTTCAGACTAACCTAGAATTACTGGCTCTCAAGGACAGCTGCCGGAACACACCGTTAGGTGCTTGGCGACAGATTTTCAACTTGAGGGTGGTAGCCTGCCCGTAATATATCCAGTTTCACTATTCTGCTTGGCACTGTACTGCGCTGGACATTCCAAGACGTCACGTTTGCTCAGTATTTTTTTTATATGAAAATAGAATTTAATTTGGCCTAATTTGTTTATTTTAAAATGTAATTATTTGGCTATGTATGATTTTAATTTTCTCAATACTCAATACTCAATTATTTATTGCAACATATGTAGTTACATGCAGGTCTTATATAACATATTTGTTTGTACATGTATGTATTTTACATGTTTGTTTACATATGACCCTATAAGGGTATGGCAATGGGCGGAACGGAACGATCTATTTCTAAGTCATCAAATTTATCGTTGAAAAATTCATCTATGGTATAATAACATTTAGATTCAAGTAAGGATTTAAGATTTTTGATAAAGCATTCTAACTTTTCTATATCTTTTAGCGTATTTGGCAGCTTATTATATATATCTATAGCCATTGAGTTAGGGCCGGATCTGTACATCTCTAGATTTGACTTTGGTTTTATAAGTTTATGTCTATACTGTGATCTAATATCACGTGATTGATCGGCATATTTTTGGAATAGAGATGGGTACTTTTTTACAAATTTGCAAATTTCTAATATATAAATAGATATTAAGGACAGAATTTTAAATTTGATAAAATATTGTTTATGAAAATTTGGTATATGTATATTAGGTGCTTTTATATTGGCAAGTATCCGAATGCATTTTTTTTGAGCGACAAAGAGGTCACTGGCGTCTACACTATTGCCCCACATTATGATGCCATAACTAAGCCACGAAAACGCGAATCCGTAGTAAGCAGATAAAGCTGTATTAAGGTCAGTGGCTCGCCTTAGTTCCCTCAATGCATATGAGAAACTAGAAATTTTGTTTTTAATTTTATTTATATGTTTTTTCCAGTTAAAGTGTGTATCAAGTTCTAGGCCTAGAAGAGTCGCTGCATCAACACACGCTAATTTATTATTGTTGTAAGTAAAATTAATGTCAAGGGGGGGTTTTTGATATGGTCTAAATTGTATTATTTTTGTTTTTGATAAATTTAAGTCGAGATAATGGTTAGTCATCCAATTTATTACATTGTTTAAAATGTCAGTTAATTGATTATTTAAATTCAAATTATTTTTAAATGATGTCAGTATCGAAATATCATCCGCAAAAAGTATACAGGAATCGTCAATTACTTTTGGAAGGTCATTAATATAAATTAAAAAAATGGTACACCCAATGACACTACCTTGGGGTATCGCGTGGTTCATTTCTGTAATCGTAGATTTTATTTGTTTTATAGTTTTTTCGTCATGGTCAAAATATTCTATTTCAACATACTTATTTCGATTTGTTAAATATGATTTAAACCAATCGTGAGATTTTCCACGTATTCCAATGTCGTATAATTTCTGTAGTAATATGTTATATTGAACTTTATCGTAGGCTTTTTTCATATCCAGTAAAATACCTACTGCGTATTTTTTATTATTACATATATCTAAAGCTTGTTGGACATATTTATAGACAGCCAAGACAGTTGATCGATTTTTACGAAACCCATATTGAGTGTCATCAAATAATTTGAATTTTTCACAATATGAATTTAATCGCCTTTGCATGACCTTCTCAAATATTTTTGAGGAAGTAGGCAGGAGTGCTATCGGTCTATAATTTTCAGGGTCAAGTTTGGACGACTTTTTGTGAATTGGTTTTATTACCGATGTTTTTAACAAATCTGGAAATGTGCCTTCAATAAAAGATTGGTTAACAAGTAGGTAGTAGGGTAAAGTTAATTCTTCTGCACACTTTTTCACTAATATTGGGGGTATTTCGTTAACTATTATTGTATAATTTTCACGGAAACATATAATTAATGTCAATTTTAAATGATTTAATATGCAAAATGAAATATGTACTTTGCCTTCAACCTTACATAGAGGGTCAAAGTCAAAGTCAAAGTCAAAATCATTTATTCAATTTAGGCGTCTACGACGCTCTTATGAAGGTCAATTACAAATTTTAATATTGAAATATACTACATTGTACTGCCACGTTCAGCAAATAAAAGTTATAGAGCCACTGCGAGAAGAACGGGCAAGAAACTCGGGGCCATTCTTTTAAACGTTTTTTAAAAATGTGTTAAGTACATACTATATAATAAAATTATTACAATACTTAATTTACATTACGTAGGTGTTAGGCGCTAGCTTGGCAGAGGCGAACCAGTCCAAGCAATTTTGTCGTTTAAGTAATCACAAACTGTGTAGTAAGATTTCTTTATCAAAATATTCTTCACATGCAACTTGAATTTTCTTTCTGTGAGCGTTGTAATATGTTTGGGCAATTTATTATAAAACCGCACACAATTTCCTAAGAAGGACCTTTTATTTGTCTTTGCTAATCTAAAACCTGGCACCGCTATTTTATCTTTATTCCTAGTGTTATAATCGTGAGTGTCACTGTTTGATTTAAATTTGCTCAAATTTTTACGAACATACATAATATTTTCATATATATACAGACTTGGTAAAGTTAAAATATCAATTTCTTTAAAAATATCTCTCAGGGATTCCCTAGGATCCATTTCATATATGGCTCGAATTGCACGCTTTTGTAAGTGTTTTAAGGTGCTTTAAATTAAATAAACGAGAACTATATATATTTCAGATAAGCTTTATTCTTCCAAGTTTTCTGGCTTAAGTTTTTTCTGCATAGATTACATATCTCCACAAACTAACAAAGAGTATTGTTAAAGCACAGATTACAACATCTTTCCTTTTCCAATGAAAGAGTTATTCACAAAACCCACAATCATTATTATAACCTACTTAGAAGTAGCACTTAAACTAGATTACTGACAAAAATCAAAGATGGTATAAGATTGCTCTTAACATAATAATATATGCTAGTTATGCAGTCAGTAATAATTATAAGTATTTAATGATATGTACATAATACTGTTACACTGTATTACTAAGTAAAATTCAATTAAATCTAACAGGTAAAAACTTACTTTTAAAATAAACTTACTTAATAGAGCTCTTTATAAATCTATAACATAGTCATTTAAATATGCAGGTCTATGGACTCTTCTTTTTAATAAAACAGGTTCAGTAATACTTTCTGATTCTGGTGAACATCTCACCGACTCTGAAGCAACAGGGTCAGTCTCAAACTCTGTCTCTAGGGAGCTATTCAAAGAGTTTCTATCTATATTTTGAATTCCCTCATAATAGTCTAATGATGTTAAGTTGCTATTATCATATGATTCCTGAGGAGCAAGAATTAAATGCCATCGGTTCCGTCTATAAGTACCTTTTTGTGTCTCTACTTCATATGAACGTGGTTCTTGACACCTTCTCTTAATTTTACCATAGCATCTCAAATCCGTTATCCATACCCTATCATTTTCATTGAGTTCTGATAGATCAGAAACCCTGTGTCTTCTATTGTAGTAAAAAGCATCTTTATATTTCTTTTCATGACGTTTTTCTTTAAAGTTTTTCGAAACCCATACTGGGTTATTTAACCTACTTGCCAATGATGGTAAATTGTCTCGTAGTTTCCTGTTGAACATTAGCTCTGCCGGACTATACCCTGCTTCTAAGGTTGTATTCCTATATACTAACAAGCCTAAATTAATGTCATCATTTTTTGATAGAAGTGTTTTTGCAATTTTCACCCCAGATTCTGCCTGACCATTACTCTGAGCAAAATATGGGCTGCTAGTAATTAACTGAAATCCGTAATCTTGAGCAAATTGATTAAATTTTGATTTAAATTGTGTTCCACAATCTGATCGGACCAATTCAGGAATTCCATACCGAGCAAAATTTTGTTTACATGCCTCTATCACACTTTCCTCTGTTAAGTTATGTAATTGGCTAATTTCTAAATATCTTGAATAGTAATCTATTAGCACCAGGTACCATTTATTGCCAAACTTAAAAAGATCTATCCCTATTTTCTGCCAAGCACGGTCTGGATTTTTTTCTATTATCATTTCCTGTTTATGGTTAGTCCTTGCCTCTATACATTTACAACATTTAGTTACTAATGATTCAATATCTTTGGATATGCCTATCCACCATACTGATTGCTTGGCTCTCTCTCTACATTTGGATATCCCGAGATGACCTTTATGGATTCTTTCTAACATTTCTTTCTGTATTGGATTTGGAATAACAATTCTACAGTTATATAAAAGTAAATCTTCCTCAATTGTTAATTTGTCTTTAAACTGATAAAACCTTATCAAAGATTGATCTATTTTACTCTTATTAGGCCAACCATTTACTGTGAATTCTTTTAGCCTCACACAAGTTTGACATTTATCTTGTTCTGATCTTATACGACTAAGTATCCCCTGTGATAGTGACTCATTTGTCAAAGCATTTACAACCGTTACTATGTCCAAATTTGAACATTGTTCAGTCACTGGTAATGGTTGTCTAGAGAGAGCATCAGCTACAACTAAACATTAACCTGGTGTATACTTAACTTCATAGTCATACCTCATAAGTTTTAATCGAAATCTCAGTAGGCGGGGACTCAAGTCATCTAATGGTTTAGTTTGCAATATCTGTACCAATGGTTTGTGATCTGTTTCTAACTGTATGTGCAATCCTACAATATAATCCCTAAACTTTTCCACTGCCCAGGTTAAAGCCAAGCATTCTTTTTCGATTTGTGCATAATTTTTTTCAGTATTGGTAAGGGTCCTACTAGCATAACTTACAACTGATTTTTCATTTAAATTGTTTTCATGCATAAGGGCTGCCCCTAGGCCAAAAGAACTGCTATCAGCTGAAATGATTACTTTACTATTCGGATCATAGTGCACTAGAGTAGGAGACTCTTTTAATCTGCACATGATTTCTTGAAAAGATTGTTCTTGGCGTATACCCCACACAAACATATTGTCTTCTTTAAGCAAAGCATGAAGCGGTTCTAGAATGGATGACTTATTTGGTATAAATCTTCCAACAAAATTAACCATGTCCAAAAATTGCAGCAATTCCTTTTTATTATTTGGTTTACTAAACCCATTGATAGCCTCAATTCTTTCAGGGTCTGGTGTAATACCTTTTTTATTTATTACATGTCCGAGATAGTGTATTTCTTCTACACCAAACACACATTTGTTTTTATTTATAGTAATTCCTTCATTTTGCAACCTAGACAATACCTCTCTTAGTGTAATATCATGATTTTGCATATTTTCCTCATAAATCAGTAGGTCGTCCATATGGATTGCCACGTCTAAATCTTTAAACAGATTTGCAAATTTCATGCTGAAATACTCTGGCGCACAATTTAAACCAAATGGTAAACGATTATAGCAATAACGACCAAACGGTGTAATTATGGTTGTAAGCTTTTTTGACTCATCATTTAATTTAATTTGATGAAAACCAGAAGTAGCGTCAATTTTAGAAAAATATTTTGCACCGTTTAGTTTTGCTAATGTATGTTCTATCTTAGGAATTGGGAAAATTGGCCTTAGAATGTTTTTATTTACTTGTGTGTAGTCTCCACAAATTCTAACCTTATCATTTTTAAACACAACCACTATAGGTGAAACAAAATCAGTAGGCTCTTCTATAGGACTAATTATACCTAACTTTTCCAACCTATTTAACTCTTCCTTTACTTTAGGTAGTAAGGGTATGGATACACTTCTAGGAGATGCTTGGACAAATGGTTGTGGATTGTCAATTAATTTTATATTAAACTCATCTTTAAACACACCAAGATCATCAAAAATTTTAGGAAATTCTTTATCTATGTTTACTTTACTTGACAGAGATGAGACCTGTGTTTGATTTTCAATGGCACAGATTGAAATAATTTTCATCTCTTCAATAGTTGGTCTACCTAATATAGGACATTCCAAATCTTTAATAATGTATACTTTACTTAAACATTTCCTATCTTTATAAACTAACCTTAAGTATGTAGTTCCGATAACTTTTAATCTTGCTCCATTGGCTCCTTTAACAATATCATTACAGCTAGTCAATAATATGGACTTAGGAGTGTCCTTCCATGGTATTGCCGTTATGTCTGCTCCTGTATCAATCAAAAATTCCAAAGATCCAATTAATAATTCATTTTGCAAAATTTTTACTTTAACTTTATAAATATTGTCTTTTCTATTCATACCCACCTGATATACACAATTTTCTTCATTTTCCTCTATTTTACGGATATGCCGTGTCTTACATTTCTTTGCAAAGTGGCCTATGGTGCCACATTTATAGCATTTTGATTTAAACGCTGGACACTTTTCTTTAGGGTGACGTTCACGACCGCAGAACCAACATTCTCCTTTTCCTCGTTCTCTTCCAATTTTATTAATTGATTCTGTTTTTACCAAAATTTCTTCTTTATTTATATTTTCTTGCTTCTGGATTTCTGCTTGTCGACATATTACAGTAGCTTCTTTTAATGTAAGGTCACTTTTTAGCTGAAGCCTTTCACTGGTTTTTTTATCAGCTATTCCTATCACTATTCTGTCTCTTATGAGCTCTTCTTTCAATGGACCAAATTCGCATTTTTCCGCCAGCTTATAAAGATCAGTGATGAAGTCTTCAACTCTCTCAAGCGACGATTGGACACGCAAATTGAATCTGAACCTTTCAAAAATCACGTTCCGTTTAGGCGCAAAGTAATCATCGAAATCAGCAAGCAATTGTTTGTAGGAAGTTTTGTTTACGAACTGTAGTACCACATCTTCTGCCTTTTCTCCCATACAGTACAATAACAAGTCTCGTTTGTCTGTGTCGTTCTTGTCAACTCCCGATAGAGCTATATATCTTTGAAATCTTGTCTTCCAACTTTCCCATTCTACGGGTTCAAATGAAAATTTCTCTGGAGGCGCCAACCACGGCATTTTTTCCGCCATTTTGCTTTTATTACCCACTGCGAACTTTAGCTAATGCTTCAAGTGAGACTGCTGTCTTTTAACAATTTAACCGTTACTATACAGCTTCCAGCACCGCTGCCACCATGTTTTAAGGTGCTTTAAATTAAATAAACGAGAACCATATATATTTCAGATAAGCTTTATTCTTCCAAGTTTTCTGGCTTAAGTTTTTTCTGCATAGATTACATATCTCCACAAACTAACAAAGAGTATTGTTAAAGCACAGATTACAACAGTAAGATAAAGATTGTCTCTATCTCAGCAGCAGCTCCCCACAGCAATATACCATAAGACATAATACTGTGGAAGTACGCGAAATAAACGAGCCTAGCAGTAGCTACGTCTGTTAGCTGTCTTATCTTACGAACTGCATATGCAGCAGAACTAAGTCTTCCAGATAGATCATGTATATGTGAATTCCACTGTAAAGTTGAATCCATTTTAATTCCCAGGAAGACTGTCGCATTGTCAAAAGAGAGTTTTTCTAGGCCAAGCTTAATGTTTGGTTCAACATAAGTAACATTTGTTAAAGAAAACTTTAAACATTTGGTCTTTTTTGAATTTAAGAGAAGATTATTAGCCGCGAACCACTTAGAGATCATAGATAACACATTATTTACATGAATAAGTTCACTATCCCTCCTATCTACTTTAAAAATAAGGGAGGTATCATCTGCGAATAAAACTATATCGCAGAAATTTTTAACCATGCAAGGCAGATCATTTATATATGCTAGAAACAGAAAAGGTCCTAAAATTGATCCTTGCGGTACGCCTATTCTTACCAAAGACCCGGAAGAAGTATTGCCATTTATTCTAACCTTCTGTAGCCTGTCTGACAGATATGACTTTATAAGATCCAGAGCTTTTCCACGAATACCATAATGTGAAAGTTTTCGAATCAGAGTGCGGTGCTCTACACAGTCAAATGCCTTAGAAAGGTCACAGAATACGGCAATAGCATCCTGTGAACTCTCCCAGGCTTCAAGTATATGTGACATCAATTGAGCACCTGCATCTGTTGTGGATCTGCTCTTTGTGAAACCAAACTGATTCTCATTCAATATATTATGCTCATTAAAATGGGATAGAAGTTGTTTGAGCATAATTTTTTCGAATACTTTACTCAGAACAGGTAAGATAGAAATAGGTCTGTAATTGCAAGGGTCAGATGTAGCCCCCGACTTCAGAATTGGAGTGATTTTACTTTGTTTCATTAAGTCGGGGAAGTTTCCTTTATCAATACAAAGATTGAATATTGTTTTTAAATATGGTGCAATAATGCATATTATAGACTCTGCCACTTTAACTGACATACCCCACAAGTCTTCGGTGCTCTTAACATTTAAATTTTTAAATGTCTTTATAATTTCAAATATTGTTGTGTGTCTGAAAGAAAAGTCCGGTGATTTGCAGGGGAAATTATGTATTAGCAGAGTTTCTGCTACATCGGGACATGCATCCAATGACTTAGTGACTTCTAGGGGTAAGTTAGAAAAAAAATTGACAAATATATTTGCCACTTGTATTGGATCAGATATTTGATTTTTATCAATATTTAAGACATATGTAGAATCTCTAGGTTTATTTTTTCCGGTCTCAGTATTTATAGTATTCCAAATGGTTTTTATTTTATTTTTAGACTTGCTAATTTTATTTCTAATCAAAAGAGATTTAGCACACAAGCAAACAGACTTAAACATTTTTGAATAGTTCCTAACATAATCACGAAACTGCTTGCAGGATGTCAAATTCTTCCTGCGATACAGATCATACAAACAATCTCTACTTTTTCGAATACCTGTAGTTGCCCAATCACCGAACTTCAACTTTCCATTTACTTGTTTCTTTATTTTTGGACAAACTTTTTGAAACTCAGTATTTACTAGAGAGAATAAACTATTATAAATGTCATTCGGGTCACTATGAGAAAAACTTGTAATGGCAAGCTTAGCTTCTATATTGGTACTGAGTATTTCTAGCCTACTGGTTGTTAACGGCCTATGTTCAATTTCATACCTTGCTGTTTCTCTGCTTCCATCAAATCTAATTGCCAGGCCCTCATGATCAGATCTAACACCCTTCATTATTGACTTTTGTTTAGTCTTACAGTTCGAGTATATATTGTCTATACAGGTAGCTGAAGTATCTGTTATTCTAGTGGGCTCACAGAATAGAAATTTCAAATTAAATGACTTAAACAATGAAATAAGATCAGTCTTATTTTTAGATTTCAATAAAATATCTACATTAAAATCACCACATACAAATATGGGTTTTTTACATTTAGAAATTTTTAGTAGTATACTTTCCAGAGTGGCTAAGAATTCTGTAAAATTTTGAGCACGACCTTCATCTGTTGGTGGTCGATATACACACAACACGAGATGCCTGTCCACCTCCACACAAGCAACTTCACAGACACGTTCAACAGAACATCTGACTAAGTCACGGCGTTCTTTAAATTTTAAGTTATTTTTTACAAGAATAATACACCCTCCTCCTTCTGCAGATGATCTGTTAAACGCACTGCCTACACTAAAATTCTTAACATTAAATAACATTGTATCAGCTCTTAGCCATGTTTCAGTAAAGCATAATATAGGGTACTATTGATATAATCAATTGGTGTGCGAGGCCGCCATTTTTTGCTGATTCCGCAGACTATTTCTTCCGGGGTCAGTATTATGAAAAGTATTTATTTTTTCTAATTGTTGTTGACGGCGTCGGATTAACAAACAAAAGGGCTTAAAAAGACATAACAATTGTTTCATTTATGTCAATTAACTAAAAATATATTTGGAATGAAACTTGAAATAAGGTAGGAAAATAACACAAACATCCCTATCCACTGAGGTAGAGGTGCACTTTAACTGTCTCTGTAGCAAAAAGTATGATAGATTATCAGACGCGGCTGATATGAGATGAATACTTACATAAATGGTTGTTAATTCTTTAAATTACGCAACGTTTTCTGATAGACTTTCTTTGAAAACTTTTCAAATCAGTAATTGTCGTTAAAAACTGTAATTCTACGCCACCCTGTCAACGTCACCAATATTCTCCAGGTCTATTAAGCTTGAGAGTCAGGGAGATTAAAATCAGAAGCTGGCACCACTGAGTTTGTATAGTTCATGGACAGTGGCTTGGCGGCCGCTATTTTTTTAGCAGTTGATATGTGAACGACAGAGTCGATGTGTGTACACAGTTTTTTCAATGGAAGATTTTTATGCATAGAAATGTAAGTGTAACTGATTTACTGAAAGCTATCAGTGCATCATGTGAGTAGAAGTGTAATCCGTGCTTGGAGCTACAAATCAACTTAAATCGTGCGTTATTTACATAGTTATGTTTGGTTATCTCAACGCGACGGTAGCGTAGAAGTAAAATTTCGCCACCATTTTGGTACTTAAACGTCTCCGGTAGCGTAGATATTCGCCACCTCCTCTACGCCACCAAATAAAGGTGAATGTCGAAAGACGAGGAATTTCGATCTAAAACATTTTAACATAAAAATTGAGTAATTACTGTATTATTATTATATTAGTACCTACTAGTGATGTAGGTAACAAATATTTAAATTCGTAAAATATCCTGAAAATAGTATACTTAAACAAAAATAAAACTGACATTTGTTACTTCACTGATAGGTTCTAATGGTATCACTAATGGTACGTACTCAAACTTATGATTAATGCGAAGTAAGATTGAAGAAAATGTGCCAAAAACAAAAAAGGAATTTAATTTAAATAAAGTAGATTGTATTCGTTGAAAGGGTTTCCTTCCTATATATATATAAAGAATATATGTATAATTATGTACCTATGTATGTTTGATGTGTATTGTAAAATAAATTTACATGTGTGCGCAGACCTTAACAATTATTCGTCACTTTTATACGCCACTCCACGTTACCGACGCGTAGAAGTGTCTACGCTACCAACACAATACCTCTGCGCCATATCAGCAAAAAATGGCGGCCTCACCCTGATGAGAGATAAATTTAATTGTATTTCGTGATGTTTTTATCTCAATAAACAATATATTAATTTATTATTATTCATTGTATTAAGACATTGAAACACATACCCTGATTTGCTTACAGACCTCCCGTGCCACCAAGACCACCGCTTCGCTATGTCCAACTCGACGTTCTACTACTCCCTACAGAGCAGCGCGTACGTCTCTCTCCCACTCTCCTCTCTCCCTCCGAATGGAGACCAGGTCCCGTCGGATGGAGAGGAAGCTACCTCATATGATAGTTACAATCTAGAAGAGTACGAAATCATTGGCCACCATGATGAGAACTGCACCGAATGCTGCAATAACACGGTGAGTCTACTTCTATCTTCTGTTTTTAATCGACTTAAAAAAATACCTAAAAATGGAACCGACTTCAACACTCTAAAGTGTGAAATAACTTGTTGAAGTCGGTATCATGATAATTCAAAAGTACCTATTATCACAATATTCTGCACATGCTACGGACTTACGGGATCGATTGTCACTCATTGTCAACGACTATATCATCAATATTTTTCAGTTATTGGAGTGTAACTGAAAAACCGCTCGACCGATTTTGATAAAATTTAAATGGGACCAAACCACAAGTACCAGCTTTCAAATAAAAAAATAATTATCTAAGTCGGTTCACCCAGCCAAATGTTCTGTCTCAATTCGTCTGTATTTTTTTTTATATGTGTTACCTTTGACTGTATTATTATTATTATGTGGATATTATTTTCAAACATATATTTGTTTATTTTCAGTCAAAACCGGAAGAGGAAAGTTCTCCCTCGCCCCCCACTAACATCCTAGTAGAGAACGAGCCGGACATGTCGTCCGTCTCTGTCGCACTCGTGTCCAATAGCCAGTGGACGCTGCGCAGTGACGTCACGTGCTGCAGCTCCGCGGCCGTCTCGCTGCAACACGCCACTACTGACGTGCAACAAACTGGTACCTATACTATATACACACACGTTGCAGCATATTGAACCTGGTTACTGTTACTCAAGTGTGTAATTTCTAACGTCGTCGTGTTGATTTATCTGAAATTTATACATAGGTGTCGTTTCTATACAATATATTCTAAATTTCTAATTCTCCAAATTGTGGTAGTTATTTGTACAGTTATAATCGCCTGGTGGAAGTCTATGACGAGAAGGAAAATCTTAATGAAATACTCGTACTAATGACACCAAAAGTACGATTAACCAAAGTGAAGAAACAAGGAATGTGGATTAAGATGTATTTGTTTAACAAATTACAACATTCTGTAGCCAACTTACATGCCATTTGCATGTAAATAATTTTAAGAAAAAAATTAAACAGTTTTTTGAAGCCACTCCATTTTACTCACTAAAGGAATTTGGCTGAATTGAATTGCAAACTAATTTGACTGAATCTTCATTCTCGAATTAATGAGTCTGTAAATATTGACTTTTAAATAACTTGGAATTGTAATATAATTAATAATCACATTTTCGATATACTTAGCGTATACATCTAATTATTTTTGAAAAATATTTAATGAATTTATTATATTTTACAATATTGAAGTGCCCAGTGTCACAAACATAGTTATGAAACCAATAAATTAATCTTATCTTATCGAATGGTATAATATAAATCTTGCCCGTGTTTCAACAAAACTTAGTTTTAATTTAAATTCATTGTGACCTTTATTTTCAGTTTTAACAAGACTGAGTCGCAAGATAAGCCTGAAACTAGTCACATTCTTTGATTGTCTCAAAGAATCGTATTTCGGAACATTGCAAAGGTAATTCAAATCCATCTTAATTAAAGTTATATAGTTGGTGTAGACAGTAATGTATTTTTAATTGATAATCTTTAAATGGTGGACAGATGTTTCAAACGTAATTTTGTATTCTGATTCGTAAATATCTTGATTTTATATATAATGTTAAATGCTTTTATCAAATGCTAATTGAATGTTTTCTTAAAATATCTATAATTATTTTAAATTGATATTTTAAACACAGTTTTGTATTCCAAATTAGACATATCTATGTCTAAAATTAGTCCCGTGGGGTGCCGGGTTCGAATTGTACCTTCCCATAATATCATCCCGTGGCTGTCGTAAGAGGCGACCCAGGGAAAAATACTGGAAGGTGGGCAGCAGCGCCTTTTAAAGAACTGCCAACTTACACTGCGATCCCCAAGACGTCTGCCAAGCGTGGGGATTATGGCAAATACCCCCTTAATAGGGGAGGCTGTGTTCAGCAGTGGACGATGCGGCTGTTACAGTAAATGTCTAAAACTAGGTACAAACTTATAATATATAAATAATGTCAAATATTCAAAAATATTTTTAATGAAAGATGGACGAGGGTCTGTTAAAATTATAAATATATCTAGTGACACTATTGTCGTATTATTGTCTATTGTTGTATATTCTATGTATTATTAGTTGGTACTAATAATACAGTCAGTGATGAAAAGTAGAGTGTGTAAATCCGGGTTATAATATTTAGTTTCGGGCGGCATATATTGCATTCCTCGCTACGCTTAGGATTCTATTTTAGAATCCCTCGCTGATCCTTCGCTTGAATCTGAACTAAAAATAAAGCCCTTGAGTACCAATATGTTACTTGGATCCTTAGTAACACAAATACCTATTATACCGATCCCACGATTATGACAGGTAGGTCTCTTCAACAAGAGTCGGTGTTGGTGGGTACCACCGCACTGTCAGATATTGTACCCCTAAGCAGTAGTGTGCAAACATTACTGTATTTAGGCGCGAAGGTGACTGTAGCAAGTTAAAGAAAAAAGACTGCGCGAACGAGATATAAGAAGTAAAGGTTTCGGAGTGGCGAGCGCAGTGCAGTAGTACACTGCAACTGTAATAGATAGGCGTGAAGCTATCAGATGGGCGACTGGTTCTTCTCGTCATTTGATAAATAAAGAAAATATGCCAATGACTAGTGTACATACATACAAATTTATTATAAGCATTCTGTTAGGGCATAAAACAAATTAGCAGTCAATACTTTTGTAGTTATATTCTTATATTGTTATAGAAGCATCTTGAAGACTTCACATAAGTGAGATAAAGGAAAGAAGATAATAATGATAATTCTTTATTGCAGATACAAGATCCATAGACACAACATAACAAGCATAGACAATTCAGAATAACAATTAAAATCAATAATAAATAATGTCTAAAATTTGTTGATATTTGTCGTAGTTTTTTTTATATAGCTAATTTTTAGCCATCGTTCATACACCGGCGTCAAAAATATTCTATCTGAAAGTCTTTATAATAGATTTTTGCACTTCTCAACTCTGGTAAAAAATTTAACAATTCGGTTTTTTGTATGATGATTTTTTTCGTTTAGATGTCTAGAATCTCTGGAATCGTCCTGTCGGCAAGAGTTGGGCGGGCAGCCGGCGAGCGAGGCGATGCGGCAGCTCCTGTCTGTGGGGCGGCAGGTGGAGCTGCAGCCCGGGGCCGCCTTCTCCTTGCTGAGGACCTTACTGGACACCATGAGGAGGCTGTTCCATAAGTGAGTCTACCCAACACCATCCCAATTTAAACTCAGTTTCTCAAAGAAACAAATCGAAAATGACGCTGAAGTAATGATGGCCGAGCAGTAATGTCTATGGACTGCCGTGCCGCAGGTCCATGGTTCGATCGCCACCGCCGGCTTGAGCTTCACTGCATGGTGGAAGGGCATTTTGCGAATGCTCTCCTGGCTAGCTACCACCCTCAAGTAGAAAATCTATCGTCAAGCACATAAAAGTGTATTCCGGCAGCAGTCCTTGAGAGCCAGTAAAATTACAGGCACGTGCGACTTAATAACTGTATGTCTCAGTGTGACGGGCGCAGTGCAATTCGTGACTTGTGTCAAAATGTATCTGTTATAGGCAGAGGTTAAGGACCGTCCATTAATCACGTGATGCTTGAATGCGGAGAGGGAGTTAGCAAGAATCCCTAAATATCACAAGGTGGGGGGGGGGGGGGGTTTAAGACAACACGTGTATTTAATTTTCGTCAAACCCGCGATTTCTAAACCGAAAAGCGGCATGTAGTGTGACGATGACTCGCCGTTGCCAGGCAACAAACGAAGTCCTTGAGAAGAATTCAGTATTATTTTTAGTTTTTTTTACGGTATTGTGACGGGACAAGCTCGAGGCCCACCTGATGTTAAGCGGATAACCTCTTGCATAGAACAGATGCATTTTGTCTTTTTGCAAGTCTTAAACCTCACCACGAATCAAACCACAATACAGATTAGTCATTGTCATGTTAGCTCAATTGGATTAGAGCATACCCCGGCTAAAGGGGTGCGGACGCGGATTCGAATCCTGCACATGACTTGAATGTTTCCTCTCGTAAATTTGTAATTATGTAATATACTAGTTTGTTGTATGCAAGTGAGACGTAATGATTAGGATTGCCATCATCGAGTCGTTTCTTTATTATATCTAGATTATAAAACGTATCTATCTAACCTCCAGTTTCTCGAACGATTCTTGTAACTTTTGTCTAAACGTTCATTCGTTGATTGGCTAAATGCTGAATGCTCATTGGTCAATGATAGCCGGTGACGTGACAGGCGACCAATGAGCGTTCAGTTCAACCTCATCTACTAACTTTCCATTGATATGTAATTTTGCAGACATATTCCTGAAATCTCGCATCGTAAAAGTTTCTATTTTGGGATCAATTTCTAACAGTGATAACTAAACTAAAACCGTTTTTAACCGATGAGCTCAGTTAAGCGTCGTCCGCCGCGGTCATGAGTTGGATGGGTGACCGCTAGACATTACTACTGAGCGTGCACGTGCTTCGGAGGGCACGTTAAGCCGTCGGTCCCAGTTATTATCCTAAGATGGGAGTCGTTATAGCATGACATTTTACCAATGCCCGTCTGGATAGCTACCACCCTTAAGTAAAAATCTGTCGCCAAGCACCTTGAGGTGTGTTCCGGCAGCTTTCCTTGAGAGCCAGTAATTCTAGGTTAGCCTAGAACAACATCTTCGACCAATCATCACTTACCGTCTGGTGAGATAGTGGTCAAAGGCTAACGTATCAGGTATAAAAAAAAAACGAAATTGCTCTCGTGACATCATAGTAGTTACGAATGTCGGACATGTTTTGTTTTCACACATTCTGAAGCGCTTATGTCATCTACTTAGATATAGGACTATGGCCCGGCTAGCCTGTGTAGCAGAACGTGGTGAGCAACAAGTTTATTTATGTCCTTTGTTGTTCCAGGCTTAGAATAGTGGGGGGTGAGGAGGAGGAGGCTTGCTGCGTGCTCAGTCCCGTGTGGAGGCGGAGAGTCGCGATGCAAACTGTACACTCGCTTAGTGCGCAGCGGTTAGCCAGGATCATATCCACACAGGTAACACACGCACCCTCTCTCAGCCTACTTCTCATACACGCACCCTCTCTCTCTCTCTCTCTCTCTCTCTCTCTCTCTCTCTCTCACACACACACACACACTATCAAAATAATGATAATTAAAGTTTATAGCATACAACCTCTGAAAATCGTTTATTTTTTGTGTTTCGTTTCCAAAGGGTTTCTTTACTAATAACAAATATATTTTTAAAAGTATCTTAAGAAAACATTAAATAACATTTTAATGAAATACTTAAAATATATATATCTAGTGACAATTCCGTCTAATTTCCCTGCTATGCCCACGTGACGTCACAAACGCCACGCAGCCTAACCGGAAGAATATTCGTCTAGTTGCGTTTCTCAACGAAGCATCTTCAGGAGGTCTTGACTCACCGAGCGCACGATCGAGGCTTCTTAACTCATTTACAGTGTATTATAAGGTTTTACATTTTTGTATTAATTCGGTGATCCTAGGCAGTTTTGTATTCTAAATAATCACCAATTTTATAAAACGCTTTTGCAATTAAAATTTTTTTCACGACTGCCCCAAAAAAGGAGTGTTATCTTTTCAGGGTTGATGTATGTATGTATGTTTGTGAGTTTCTTTATTCCACCATAACATCTAGACGACTTAACCAATTTTAATGTATGAGATGTCGTTAGATTCGTCTTGATGGCGCAGGTGACTCTAGGCGTTATAACAATAACAAAACAATGTAGACGCTATATTGTTAGCAAACATATTTTTATTCATTGAGTGGGGTATTAAAATGATGGGCTTTAAAAAACGATACCCCACTAATATATATGTAATTTGAAAAACTTTAATTAATAATTTGCAGTTGGGTCTGTTAATGCACATTAATTAAATATTAAACATCACAACTGCATCGTACGCAGTCATGTACAATTGTCTTGAATTGTTTGTGGTATCGCCATCTATCCGTAATGACGGATATTAATATTACCGAAGCCATGTCGGGATTTACTAAACTCGTCAAAGCACAACGAAGTTTTACCTTTACACGCTAGATGGCGTTAGTAAAATGTGTTACAAATCCTAGATCGCGCTGACGAGATTCTCCGCCTACATTTGTAAACTTTTAGATCTTGTGGAATATAATTACATCGTTGTAGCTTCTTACACGATTAGGCGTGTGTGTGTACCGTAGCGTAGGCAATTTCAGCCTCCGGAGATTTTGCGGAGATTTTCTTGATTCTTCCGGTGTTTCTCCTAGAGATGGGTCGTCGATAGTGGTAGATAATATAGCATCTAGCGCCATAGCAAAGCGTGTTATTGCCTTGAAGCGCATACAGCGCGCTTTGTATATTATTCTCTTCGCGCTATTAATATAACGTTTAGCATCAAGCGTCCACTAACGTGGCTGGGTAGGCCTATAACGCGGATATGCGCAAAGCGTGTTAACGCGACCGAAACCGCGCGATGACTGAAGCTTGGCGCTATGCCGCTATCCGCTATACTGTCACTATAACAGTATAGCGGATAGCGGCATAGCGCCAAGCTTCAGTCATCGCGCGCTTTCGGCCGCGTTAACACGCTTTGCGCATATCCGCGTTATACTGTTGCGCCTGACGCTATTGTGACGACACCTAGCATATGCATCTAGCGCGAGCGCCTTGTTTCGTTACAACGATAGCGTATAATAAAGCGCGCTATTCGAATATAGTTTATAGTCTCTAGCGCGTTGGTGCTGTATAGCGGATTTGAACAATACTAGTCGTCGACGCATTTAACGTAGACGAAACTAGACCGTCCATTTTCTTTCGTGGACTAGTCGATCGACTAGTTAAATTCATCGACTAGTTGATTTATACCGACGGCGTTTTCTTTATGGACGATTTGTCGACTCGATCCATTACGTACGACTATTCAACTAGACCAGACGCATTAGTAGTAGTAATGAATGAGTATTCTAGTTAAATGAAATTTGTATCGTAGTTTTGTATGTTACGTATCACAAGCATATTATTGAAAAGTTTGACCTTCCCTACATACTTTTTCCACGCTAAGGACTGGCTAAATAGAATTTATAATAGTCGATTATTTTCCCTATTTAGGCGTATTTAGAAGATAAACTGATTATATTTACAATCATTGTTTTTTTTTAATGCGTTTTATGTACAATATTTACGACGGCAATGACGTAAAAATACATATATGCTTACAATTTAGATGGCTTTTCAAATTTGCCGCAGTAGATTTATACGCCAATTTTTCATACATATATTTAGCATAGATTGCAAATGGCCTTTCCACTAGATATGTCCTTTTCAAAGTGATGCCATAATTCACTTAAATTTTGTCCTGCCATTTTACTGTTTCCTACACTAAAAAGTTCACTTAGGTATATCACCTATCTACTTATTAAAATCAACCATAAAGTTTTGAAAGTTTTTTAAACTATTTACATATAATTTACACTATTCACAATAATAAAATACTCGTATGTAACAAACATTTAATCAAATTTTTACGTAATTTGGTTAAACACGAAATAAGGAAGTTTCTAATAAGTGCATCGTTCGCGGTTCGACTGTAGTCAAGGCGCCGCGCGGCCGGTCTACGTCTATGACGGAGGATCAACACAACACGCTCAATGTTATTATCAACTCAGAACTCCTAGATTTAAAGTTCAATTTTGTCTGCATGGACGGTCATTTCAACGCGTTGAAATGACCGTCAAAAACACGCTCAATGTTATTATCAACTCAGAGTTCCTACATTTAAAGTTCAATTTTGTCTGCATGGACGGTTCAACGATTTCAACGCTTTAAAATGACCGTCCATGCAGACAAAATTGAGCTTTAAATGTAGGAGCTCTGAGTTGATAATAACATTGAGCGTGTTGTGTAACGGACCAATGAATGAATATATTAACCGACTGTGTTCACGAGTCGTCGTCGCGTTGACAGTCGCTATGAATTTTGTATAGACTACAATTTAGCCGTCCTGCCGTCTACAGATTCTACTAGTCCGTTCATCGTCGATGAACTGTCCGTCCGTCTATTGTACGTCGACGGTCGAATTAACTAGTTCGTTCATTCAACGCTCTTCTCTAGTTTCTCCGGATAGTAAGTATATATTATTACTGATGCACAGAAAGTACTTGACATCCAATCGAAGTTAATGTGACCAATAATAGTAGTTTATGCAACTGTCATTATAATAGACATGATTGTAGTTTTTTGAAACGAGTCGCAGCCGCAGGCGTGTTTCAAAATAAGATTACACGAGTGTTTTAATAACTTATTATATGCAGTTGCATACACTACTTTATTTAATCACATGGCTATAAGCTATTCATGATTTTGCTGGCAAAAGAAAAAAGTCTGTTTTTGGTCTATTGGCTCGGAACCAGAGCGTTGCGCGCGCAGCGCGCTCTCCACAGATAATGTGTATTTAAATTGCATTGAAACCTCCTTGGTCGGGACACATCGTACTTTAATAATTAAATTTTGCTATGCATTGTTTTGCTAGGAGAATAATGCTTTAATTTTTTTTTTTTTAATTTTCTTAAAAAAGTATGTAAATAAAATATGCCAATAAAAGTCTGTATTTCATTTCATAATTAGAATATTACCGAATGAGATTATATAAAATATTTTTGAATGCAATCCAAGGAAAAAAAAATGGTTTTGATTATCATCAAAATACTTACCTACCGAGAACAAGTGTTTTTCGTGGGTTAGCATAAACGGAGGAGAGCTCAATGTGAGGAGAGTACAATGGTAGTAGTAATAATGGTTTCCCGTGTAGGTTAATAGAAGCAAAACTAGAACGAACTAGACCGTCCATTTTCGTTCGTGGACTAGTCGATCGACTAGTTAAATTCTAGTTGCTTTATACCGAAGGCGTTTTCTTTATGGACGATTAGTCGACTCGATCCGTTACGTACGACTATTCAACTAGACTAGACGCATTAGTAGTAGTAATGAATGAGTATTCTAGTTAAATGAAATTTGTATCGTAGTTTTATATGTTACGTATCACAAGCATATTATTGAAAAGTTTGACCTTCATACTTTTTCCAGGCTAAGGAGTGGCTAAATAGAATTTATAATAGTCGATTATTTTCCCTATTTAGGCGTATTTAGAAAATCAACTGATTCTATTTACAATCATTGTTTTTTTTCAATATGTTTTATGTACAATATTTACGACGGCAATGACGTAAAAATAGATACCTATATGCTTCCGTTTTAGATGGCTTTTCAAATTTACCGTAGTAGATTTATACGCCAATTTGTCATACATATATTTAGCATAGATTGCAAATCGCCTTTCCACTAGATATGTCCTTTTCAAAGTGATGCCATAATTTACTTAAATTTCGTCCTGCCATTTTACTGGTTTCCTACACTAAAAAGTTCACTTAGGTATATCACCTATCAACATATTAAATCAACCATAAAGTTTTGCAAGTTTTTTAAACTATTTACATATAATTTACACTATTCACAATAATAAAATACTTAAAACAAACATTTAATCAAATTTTGAAACTAAAGTACGTAATTTGGTTAAACACGATATAAGAAAGTTTCTAATAAGTGCAATTGCCTCGCATCGTTCGCGGTTCGACTGTAGTCAAGGCGCCGCGCGGCCGGTCTACGTCTATGACGGAGGATCAACACAACACGCTCAATGTTATTATCAACTCAGAATTCCTACATTTAAAGTTCAATTTTGTTTGCATGAACGGTCATTTCAACGCGTTCAAATGACCGTCCACAACACGCTCAATGTTATTATCAACTCAGAGCCCCTACATTTAAAGTTCAATTTTGTCTGCATGGACGGTCATTTCAACGCGTTGAAATCGTTGAACCGTCCATGCAGACAAAATTGAACTTTAAATGTATGATCTCTGAGTTGATAATAACATTGAGCGTGTTGTGTAACGGACCAATGAATGAATATATTAACCGACTGCGTTCACGAGTCGTCGTCGCGTTGACAGTCGCTATGAATTTTGTATAGACTACAATTTAGCCGTCCTGCCGTCTACAGGAGGTCTACTCCCAAAAACGAAGTTCGAAGTTTCGTTTGACGGATCGCACCTTTTCTTACCACGAAACACTTTCGGATCCGAACTTCGATCCGTACTTCGTGAATTGACATATTGCCCGTATTTGACCCTACTCCCAAATGTTATTTGACATTCATTACTTCGTATTTAGACAGTAAGTTGATTATGGATGAATGATAATCTCATGATAGATACGTCCTACTGTTACGTCTGTCAGAATCATCACTGCTTCAAAATATATATATTTATAATATGTATAATGGTGATGCGCTTAGTGGTGGAAGAAAAGGTTATGAAACATGAATGTACAAATACCTTTGTATACAAGAGTCGCCGTTACAATAAATAAGCAATCATTCTTGTCTTTTCAAGAATATGTTTACTTAATTTAGGAACGCGTTGCATGGTTGTTCATAAAATGCAGCGTGAGAAATAGGTACTTACGTCAAAAAGAAGAAGCCCCAAAAATGGGTCTGCTACTTGAGAAAATAAAAACATTCTGACGAACGGTGTATTGAACATATGGGCTTATCTACTAATGTAAGTCCATGGTTTCATTCTAGTTGTCATATTCGAAGTAGAATTTACGAAAGAGTTTATAGTGTTAGGCATCATTCAATTAGGTTCTTTGTTTGTCGACGACACAACCATCACTCTGAAAAATACTTGTTTACTAAGAAAACAAACTGTAGAATACATTAAATTCCACATACACATTCATGAATAAATAAATTATTAATTATCGAAACATTCTTCTTCACAAATTATTTTTGGTTATTAGTTTTTGATTTATTCATCATATCTACCATAAAGAACCTGCCCAAAGATTTCAATATCACTCCACTATAATATTTGTCTATGAATCCGAAACGAAGATGTCCGTACAAGTCGCATCCGAAGTTATTTGGTAGTAGGTACAAGTTCGATGTTCGTCGCTACTTCGATCCGAAACGAAGCTTCGAACTTCGTTTTTGGGAGTAGACCTCCTGATTCTACTAGTCCGTTCATCGTCGATGAACTGTCCGTTCGTCTATTGTACGTCGACGGTCGAATTAACTAGTTCATTCATTCAACGCTCTTCTCTACTTCTTACACGATCTTATTATTTTTATATACCTCTCCCCGCACGTACCCATAGGATTTTGCTCATAGTTTGTTCAGGGTCATTAATATTTTATTAATTCATGCATGTTTACGTGAAGCTTGAATTTTCCTTCTGTGAAAACTGTAATATCTCTTAGAGTCCTATAGTATGTCCTATAAATACTCGTAGCATATAGTACTATTGATAGCAATGCGAGTGAGAAGTTTAGCGATGTTATTTTTATTTTGATTTTATTGTGTCCTTATTCAATTGATTTACACCAAATTCCTAAGTAATTGATTGTTTTAGACCTCGAAAAAAAAAATAACAAAGGCGTTTCTGTTTATTCCGTGCAGGGTAGCACTTGTCCACTTTCTCACCTGAAGTTAAGTGATGATGCGATGGATATATAGTATTTTACTGGTCAGAAATAGCTCTGACGTTAAATACCGATTGTATGGGAAGGGGAGACTTTCTCCGGAATCCCCGTAGCCACAAACTTTACCACGTACGTCGTGGTGTATACGGCTGGGTTCCTGGAAGTCACAGGAAGACACCAGCTGATCTATGTGCGAGTATATGAATGCAGGAAAACGAATTGGCGGGAATCCACTCACCCACTAACGGCTCCCTGAGCGCTCCGCCGAAGGGATTATTATGTTAAAACTAACTTATTCTAACTGCAGTGAAATAAATCTAGGGACTATATTTGCATAAACTTCCTTCAATCCCGATGTCGACGTCGTAGCCCGCAGACAGGTTGGCATCCGCCTTCCTCCCCGTTAATTCACTGACAGTTGTTCTATATAAAATGTACAATGCTGGACGCCCAGCGTCAGAATTAATGTTAAACACTCAACTAGGTCGCTGCGAACCCACAAATAACTTAACACTGTTTTACAGCACGACCTCGCGCACAGTACGGTGCAACGATCGAATTGAAGTCAAGGACGTGACCTCACGTTAACTAGGTCAAGAGCAAAACCGTATTTAAGATCCCCGTACACACGACCGCGTGTGCAGTCCGGAAGGCCTCTCAAAATGAACTGGGCAGAGAATTAAAAATAACCTACCTGCGGTGACCGCGGCACCCACATCAACAACAGGATTCGCGTCCTCGCGAATATGAACACTAAACGCCTAGAGATAGGGTTCAACCCGATTGCATAGTTTCCCGAACATTGGATACTTTTTGAAAAAAACGGTCAAGTCCTGTGAACCCTTAACAGACCTGCGTGTATGAAGAATGCAACGATAGTGAAGAAAGCAATTTACAAATGTATTATTATGATATTTTTTTTGTATGTATCGTAATTTTTATTCATTATTACTATGTTTTATTTTGTTATTTGTATATCTACAATTGAAACTTACTAGCTAATGTAATTGGTTGTACCGTATTAGTTAAGTAAAATAAATAAACAAATAAAGCAAGGTTCGTAGCAAATGGAAATCTGTGGTATCTAACTACCTCCCCGGGAAACAGGCGTGACGTTACGTATGTACGCTCCACAATAATGTGCCCGTTGTGTTCCAGATAATAGAAAGACTGAGCTTGGCCCACGAGCGGTACCAGTCGGCGCTCGCTTCGTTAGAGTCCGCGTTGGCGAACAGGCTGCACCACACCGAGGATACCAAACTAGCTATTAGGAAGAAGTGAGTATCTAGGCGTCTTGTTTTCTAACTGACGCTAGTCTTTTTAATCAAAATATCTTCAAGATTCAAACGTTTATTTGCGTAATTATTCTTCTGATGGTAAGTGACTATGTTGGTAAACAGGTATGACCCAAAATGGGGAACTGTCTCTTAAGGACAGCTGCCGGGGCCCCAATTCTCTTAGCTATGGTCAAACACCACACTACTGCGATGCTTCTGCGATCGAACTGCTGTTAACGTCAAATTCGGTAGTCTGCTAATTCTAGCTCCTAATCGCAGTTGTATAACAATCGCGTCGCAATCGTATGGCTGTGCTATGGCTTGCAAATATTGCCACTGAAATAAGATACGTAAGAAAAAGATAATAAGAAAAGTTAAAAGATGGAACAGCTACCGATTTTATGCCACTGTAGCAACGCAATCGCAACAAAATAGCTTACAGCATACCAAATATGTCAAACTTGCTATCGAACCTAAATAGCGGGCAGACTACGGATAATTTCAAAAACTACAATTTTCATGCAATTAAGTTGCGTTGACGCCGTTCAATAGCTAAGAGAATCGAGCCCCTGGAGTTTCGTGATGAACTAAGTATCAAGGGGTTATAAACACTTATCTGATACTGATTTCGCCACGAACTCTGTTTTAATGTAGGTATATAGTGAATTACCTTTAATATTGTCTTGTATTAAACAACTGTTTTTTTTATGTTATTGTGACGGGACAAGTTCGAGGCCCACCTGATGTTAAGCGGATAACCTCTGCCTATAACAGATGCATTTCGTCACAAGTCACGAATTGCACTGCGCCCGTCACCTTGAGACATAGTAGTTAAGTCTCATGTGCCTGTAATTTCACTGGCTCACAAGGACTGCTGCCGGATCACACTGTTAGGCGCTTGGCAACAGATTTTCTACTTGAGGGTGGTCGCTAGCCCGCCGGGCATTCCCAAAATGCCCTTCCACCATGCGGTGAAGCTCAAGCCCGCGGCGGGATTGGAACCATGGACCTGTTGCGCTGCAGTCCATAGCCAATGCCACTGAACCATCATTGCTTCAAGTGACCCCTTTCTCAACATTTCCAGATACGCGCCTTCGTTCGCGCGGCTCTGCCTCGAGAGCACATCCATGTGCGACCTGCTGATGCACGGCGCGCCCGAACTCGGGAAGGAAATAGGTAAACCTTACCTCCTAGTAAAGCTTCTACTGTCACGTTTTTCCCGCCGTGGCTGCGGTTTTCCATAGGGTTCCAGGGGAATTACCTTGAATTCTTACACAATGAAACAAACCGACCCGGTTCAACAACATAAGCTTTATTATATGGTTACAAGTTTGTTTTATTTTTAAATTTTAAATTCATACAATTGGTATTATTCGGTTGGAAAAAAAAATTGATAAGAGTTATGGGACGGTAATTGTAGGTGACGTCTGGTCGAATTAAACGCTCCTTGCTTAAATTTAAGAAGTTAATTACATATTTGGCTTAAATTATACTAAGTGAGACGACATCTCAACGCTCACATAGAGTATGATAAAAAAAATAATTAAGTAGGACGACAACTCAACGCCCCCATAAAATAGTTGAATGGTACCTGGTTCAGCCTGGGCCTACCAGTTAGTCAATGAAATTTAAAAGCGACACTCCAGTCTCGCTGCCATCCGGAATGATTAGCAACTCCTAGGCCATCATCCGAGGTAGTCCAGAGGGAAGCCGGGGCCTTTCACATGGTGTGAACCGGAAGTTTAAACGAAGATGTATTAAAGATACATTTTAAATTATATACATAAATAAAAACCCTTAAACAAATCAATTGCTTCGATAAAGACATTAGACACACTTCAAATTCGAAGGCGGAGGGATATAACAGCTTGTATGTGTTATAAACTTAATCATCAAGTTTTTAGAAAATTGGAAAGTAATATAGGGGTAAATTATATATCAAAACGACGGGAGCGGTCTATACTTGATGTTAAACAGCATGAACCTAACAGAAGAATAATAATTTCAACTGTTTTTCACAAGTTATGGTAAAACTTAATTATTGAATTTTTCCAACTAAATTTAATGAATTATATGGAGAATTATATATTAAAAGAACCGGGGTGGTCTGTATTACAATTTAAATATAAAAGAAGGGGTGAAACATAAGAAGTTTCCATGATTTAATTCAAGTTATGTTGAAACTTAATATATGGATTTTTCTAAGTAAATTTTGACAAATGTAGGGAAAATCATATATCAGTAGAACCGTTGGGGGCTATACTACATGACAAATATAAAAGAATTGGTGAATTAACAAAAGTTTCCAAAATTTGAACTAAGTTATGGTGGAATTTCATATATGAATTTTACAAGATATATTCAACAAATGTTGACAAAATGGTATATCAGCAGGACCGTTGGGGCCAATACTATCTGATTATCCATGCAAACAATATCAAAAACTGGTCTTTTCCAAGATTTTACACAAGTTAGGTTAAAAAGTTATTTTATGAGTTTCACTCAAATTTAATGGAAATTACAGAACAAACTGCTATCAAACAGTCGAAGAAGATGAATCTTCGCATGATTAAAGGGGAATTAAGAACATTGTTAATAAGAATTTGGGTGAAAAAAATAGCACATGATGTTTGGGAAAAATCTACCATGAGGTCACTCACCTTTCGGGTTTGCAAATTAGGTTTTACATAGAATATAGAGGCGCCACCGCCATAACTATCGCCATCGGTGCAGCCTGATGCCCAGCATCTTAAACTTAAAATTGGTGTCTTTCTCTTCAGAAATCTAAAATCCTTTCCGTTCAAAACGATGACCGTAAGAAAAAGGACAAATTCCTCCAGTCAAAAAGTGATGTGGTATCGAAATGCACCAAGCAAACGAAGATCGATAATCAATACGAGTATCGATTATTTTACAAAAGTACAGCATATCAAGGGATTTTGCTATAGACATTTATACATTCAAAAGCAAGCTAGTATATTAAATAGTGAAATATGGATTGTTTGGTAAACAACTCCTATAAAAATATTATGAGATATCGATAATAACTATCGAATGACCAAATTTATTAAACAAAATTCTTATTTAGGGAATTAGTGTAAATGCAAGTTAATAATTATGGTATTAAATTGGTATGAATTACCATGAGAACAATAAAATTTAAGAGGGAAGTTACTATATTTACTTACAGTAACGATTTAAAGAAAGGTAATATTTATGGAATCGATTTAAATACTATTATTAGGTGGAATATTGGCCTAAGCAACAATTATATTTAAAGTTATGTAACACAACGACGGATTCAGTGGGATTCCAACCACTTCAACAAAAATATAAGTCGATTATTTAAAATCGATTATACTATTTTTTCGCACATGTCCCAAGTTGTAAGATTCTGCCTGTTTGTATTGTTAAGATCCTAATGCGAATCTGCTTAAATCATTTACATTTAATCTAGGAAACTAATCAGTACAGTACAGTAACCGGCAAAACACGTGAGTTTTTTGCCGGTAACTGTATAACTTGATGCTATTTAGGAATAGAATAGACATTTCAAAAGAAACAATTATTTTCTTTCACGCTATCACCTCGTTATTGACTTGACAGTAGCACGTAAACATTAGTAGTGTTGCCAGTTAACATTTTTTAAATCGAGACACACCATATCGATTTTCCCTGACTTAAGAGTGTGTTGAGACAGCCGTGCTTCCACGCTATACCATTACTGATTCTTTTATATATGGCTGCTATAAATCGTTATTTTATTATATTTTATACTCGCTGAATTCTAACGTTCACCTTGCTACTAGCCCGGTGGCACACCTAACAGAAAGCCATATTGTATTGAATACCAGGCATCTATAAATATACATCTTAAAGGACTTGTAGCGGAGTTTGCTTAGCCGTTCTAAATCGATCAGCTAAGTTAAGCAACGTCATAAATCATGACTTAGATGCTTGCCCGCCAGTGACATTACTACTGAGAGCTTCCGCGCTTCGTATGGCACGTTAAGCCGTCGGTCCCGGTGTTGTCTTCAGATGGCAGTCGTTACAGCATGGCGGTAGGGCATTTTGCGAATGCCCGACTGGCTAGCTACCTCATTCAAGTAGAAAATCTGTCGCCAAGCACTTAAAGGTGTGTTCCAGTAGCTGGCCTTCATAGCCAGTAATTCTAGGTTAGCCTGAACAACATCTTCGACCAAATCATGACTTACCATCAGGTGAGATAGTGGTCAAAGGCTATAAAAATAAAATAAAAAACATACATAAACTATCAATAGTACCGATAGTATATTCAATAAGTATACTTACGGTATGGATCGCTTCTGCAAATTCAAATTCAAATTCAAATATTTATTGGCCTTATAACAGAGAATGTTACATTGGGCAAGTCATGTTTACAATAAAATTTAAATTAAACATATTCAATTAATATAAATACAACCATTTTTATGAAAATTATCAAACAATAATATATATACCTATTCCAAGTCAAAATTACATATCCTTCATCTAAGTCCAAATTAAAATAATCAATGAATGTCAAAAACTAATTAATGCTTAAAAATCTATACAATACATGTCATATTAAAAAATTATATTGGTTCTTTTTTCTGGTTACTATTTGTATGTCAAAGCATGCATAGTTTTTTCATACTACCCGCAACGAGCCGCGAATGATGTTTCGCTTCGCCGCGGCTGACCAGTACCACTGAGAGTCGTCGTTGGACCGCACCCCGCGCCATACACCACGACGGTGTCGCATTCTTAATATAAATAAGTGCAAATATTGCCTCATCACCGCACCGTGTTATCATTAATTACTTATTAGAACTGTTTTACTTGTTGCTACGTGATATTTTGTGACGTGCGTGGAAAGTGACCGCGCCGCGGCCTCTGCAAGGGAGACTCCGACTACGGGAGATGGTGGAGAAAACTATGGTATGTACATATATTTTAGTAGCCTCAATTAAGAACCTCCTTTGCGTTTGGGAATCTCTTTTGTATAGGACCCCCTTCTCTAGGCTTCAATTAACCTACACTTACCTACTATAAACAACTATCGAAACCAGCCCCTACCCCGCGCGGTGGGAGTTCCTTATTTTTGAGGACAATCCTTTTCTAAGAAAACCCACCATTTAATGGTCCTTCGAGCCGGATGTTGTTTATTTTTAGGTTTAATCTAGCCTACATATTTTCTAAGCAGCAATCGCCGCCATATTTTTCTGCGCATTGTCACATCTTTAACAATTCGCATCTTTCTTTCTTTTATTATTCATTCCTTGAATTATCCAGGGATATACCTAATGGTGTAATATATTTATTATTAGTTAACTTCGCATCGCATATTGGTATTTACACCAATCCGCATTCCATCGCATTTCGTCATCTCTTCACGAATTATTAGGTAGCCATTTTGCAATTAATTTCCGCGTGGTGCTCGCCACTGTAGGTTATCATGGCGAACGAACAGAAACTTAGAATTTTTGAAAAACAGCGTGAATTATATTTCGAACGTATTCAACTTATTTACAATAGCTCACGCAAGGATTTAAACGATCCGGTTGAACTTGAGAATTTTCTTTGTTTAATTGAGACATTAGATGAACTCCGCTCTAACTATCAACAGGCTGTGAATGAAATAAACAGCATTTCATTAAAAATAAATAAAGATGCAACGCCTAACTTTGATACTTGGCTTGCTTTCGAAGATCTTTACTGCCGCATCAAACGCAAAATATCACTATGTAAACAAGCGCACTCTGATGCCAAATCAGAATCAAACCACGGAGTTTCTTTGCAAGGAATTAAATTAGAAAGAATTCAGTTATGTGAATTCAACGGCGACCGCCAAAATTGGCCTTTATTTTACGCAACATTTAATAATGCAGTTCATCTGAACGCGTCACTCACAGATACAGAGCGAATGTATTACTTGGTGGGTAAATTAACCGGAAAAGCAAAGTCAATCTGCACCGGAATCATTCCATGTGGCGAAAACTATATGTCAATATATACCGCGCTTATAGATAAGTACGAAGATAAGCGTAGTTTAGCCGTCTCTTATCTAGATCAGATGTTTACATTGAAGCCGATTGTATCGGCTACCGCCAAAAGCCTAGAAAACTTCGTTGATAAATTCGCGAACGCATATTTAGCTTTAAATAATTTAAAAATTCAAAATCTATACGACTTTGTATTAACATACGTGGCTTTGCAGCGATTAGACAAAGAAACCGCGCGTCTTTTTGAAATGGATAATCGAGACAACGGATTACCGAATCTACAAAACTTGTTTACTTTTATACGCGACCGTGTCAAGATATTGACTCATACTGGTGATAATTCTTTAGATTCGGACTCTACATCAAAAACCAAATTACCTGCTAACTCCGCGCCAAAAAATAATGTACGATCTTTTGTTGTTAACAACAATAATAGCACCTGTATGTTATGTAGCAAATCAGATCATGATCAGCTATATTCCTGCCCTAAATTTCAATCATTAACACCCCGCGAACGTTATAATGTTATTAAGAATCAAAATCGCTGTGTAAATTGCTTAAGTAATAAACATACTACGCCCGCATGTAAGTCAGAAGTCACATGTAAACAATGTCACGGAAGACATCACACCATGTTGCACTTTTCTGACACAAATAAAATTAATAGGATAGCTGATCGGCCGCCTGGCGTCCGACCAGTCTGTTATCAGCCCGCAACTGATTCTAGTCGAGGCACCGCTGAAACAAATATTCACTCGACATCTGCTATCGCATCGTCGATTTCTACTTTGAATAAGCCCCAAGATAATATCGTTTCTCTTTGTAGTATGACTGATAATTCCCGCCCGCGAAAATCCCAAAACGTTTTATTGGGTACCGCCCTCGCTGATGTTAAGCGTCGAGATGGGTCGATTTGTCAAGTGAGAATATTAATCGACAATGGTTCTCAAAATCACTTAATTAGTCAAAATGCCTGCAAAAGATTAGGGCTTCGCATATTTAATGACTGTTCTGAAAAATCCGTAATGGGGATCGGTAACAGCTCCCAGACTATATACGGCATAACTAACTTAACTTTATTTTCTCGGCATGATCCGAACTATTGTTTGCATATCCAACCGCTCGTCCTTAAAACTATTTCAAGTGACCTACCGAGTTGCCAGCTGGACAACCACACTATACTTGAGTATTTAGGAGAGATACCGCTAGCCGACCCGCAATTTAATGTCCCAGGACCTATTGATATATTAATCGGTTCTGAAGTATTTATTGAAATCTTAAAATCAGGCAAAATACTAGGGCCGCCGGGACATCCCGATGCATTAGAAACGAGTTTTGGTTATGTAGTTATGGGCTCAACTGCCTACATACCTACAACTCAACCGCGTCCTATCAATACTGACAACCAACGCTCACGCGCTTTTTTTACGTCTAGTGATGAGTCAATTGAGACTTTGGTCTCAAAATTTTGGCAGTTAGAATCAGTACCGACTAAAATACATATGTCTAAAGCAGAAGCAGAATGTGAAGATTTTTTTGTATCAAATACACATCGTGATAGCTCTGGACGTTATGTCACCGCATTACCATTTTCGCTACCTACTACAAAATTAGGGAACTCACTAGAAATCGCATCGCGTCGATATGCCTGTTTAGATCGCAGATTTCAAACAAATTCTGCCTTAAAGGAAGAATACGACAGCATTATAAAAGATTATCTTAAAAATAAAATTATTTCACCCGCATCCGCTACGACCACCGCAGAAGATCATTACGTCATACCGCATCACGGCGTAAGCCGACCGGACAAAGGCATACGCATTGTTTTAAACGCGAGCGAAAAAACTGATACTAACATATCATTGAATGATTGTTTACATTCTGGGCCAAATTTACAGGCCGATTTAACAGCGATAATTTTGAAATTTCGTCTGTTTCCTGTCGCTTTGACCGCAGATATTAAACAAATGTTTTTAAATATTGGAATTCGAGAACAAGATCGTCGTTACTTAAATATTTTATATAAATTCAACGACGATGACACCGCTAAATTATATTGTTACGAACGTTTGTGTTTTGGCCTACGCTGTTCGCCATTTATCGCAATGCGAACTGTCAAACAACTCGCTCAAGACGAAACGGACTTTCCGCTCGCTTCCGAGGTAGCTTCTAATGATTTGTATATGGACGATTTGGGAACTTCCGTATACGGAACTGCCGAAGGAATCAAACTTGCCCGCGACTTAATCAATTTATTTAAACGTGGCAATTTCGACTTGATAAAATTTATGAGTAATTCCGCTGACGTCATAAACGCGATCCCGCCTGAAAACCGGTTATGCTCGACTTTGGAATTTGACAAGGAAGACAATATGAAACTTCTAGGTCTCATATGGTCTCCCATTGATGACAATTTTTCGATAGCGCTTAAATTTAATCCACAGTCGAAATGTACCAAACGCTTAATGCTTTCAACGATTGCTAAATTATGGGACATCAACGGATATTGTGCGCCTGTAATTTTATACGCCAAACTTTTGATTAAAGCGCTTTGGATCGCCAAGATCGATTGGGACGAACAACCACCGCGTGATATTTGTGTAGCTTGGAGTCGTTTCCTATCTGAACTTCCCGCCTTAGAAAAGTTTAAAATCCCGCGTTACTTAGGGGTCATCGCCAAATCCCGTGTTATCTTGCTATCATTTGCTGATGCAAGCGAGCGTGGGCTAGGATGTGCAGTATACCTTTGTATACAAACCGCATCGCAACCGAACGAGGTTAATTTAATCTGTGCTAAAAGTAAAGTCGCGCCTCTTAAGGTCGTATCATTAGCTCGCTTAGAGCTCTGCGCTCTTTTGTTATTATCAAAGCTATGTCGATTCGTAATCGAAACGATTTCTCCCCGCTGTCACATTGATGACATTTTTGCATTTAGTGACTCAACCGTAGCCCTTCACTGGGTTCACTCAGCACCGCACCGCTTTGATACATTCGTCGGAAATCGCATCACACAAATACAGGACAATTTAGATCCTAAACATTTTTTCCATGTGGCGTCATCGCAGAATCCTAGCGATATCCTTAGTAGGGGAGCTACTCCACAACAACTGCTGGAACATCCACTTTGGCTCCACGGCCCTTCTTGGGCTCGTGATGACGTAAGCACTTGGCCAATTTGTAGGTTCACTTTCGAACACGCAGCTGATGAGAAGCTACTGGAAGTTAAAAAACAACCGAAGGTTTTCATAAGCAATGACGAACCGCCACCCTTACTTAGCACCATGGCCCAGAGAGTTTCTTCCTGGTCTAAATTACTTCGCATCGTGGCGTATTTATATCGCTTCTTAGGAAAAATCCCGCGTTCTAATAGAATGGAACTTTCGCATTTACAATTTGCAGAAGTTGCTATAGTAAAGGCTCTCCAGCAACAGTACTTTAAAGACGATATAAACGCTCTCTCTAATAACCGCAAGGTTTCAAAATCGTTATTACCGCTATCACCGTTTTTAGAAAATGGTTTGCTTCGCACTGGTGGGCGACTCACAAAAACTACACTTGACTTCGACAGCAAACACCCAATATTGTTACCAAAAAAGCATCATATTGTGAATCTCATAATAGATTATTATCATCGCAAGTACCTTCATGCTGGCCCGCATTTACTTTTGTCACTAATAAGACAAAAGTACTGGATTATCGCCGGCCGTAGTACGGTTAAACAACGCTTTCGCCTCTGCAACAGCTGTTTCAAGGCTAGTCCGCGTTCTGATGCGCCGTTCATGGCAGACCTGCCCGCATCCCGCGTTAACGTTGCCTTTCCGTTTTCAAAATGTGGAACAGACTACGCAGGACCCGTTAATATATTATTAAGCAGATACCGCGGAGCCCGTAAGGTGAAAGCATACATCTGTGTGTTCACATGTCTCGTTTCTCGCGCAACACACCTAGAATTAACTGTAGATTTGACTACCGAGTCTTTCCTTCGCGCTTTTCGCCGCTTCATATCGCGTCGTGGAAATTGTACCGAATTATTTTCCGATAACGGTACCAATTTTGTCGGCGCCAAGGCTAAACTCGACGAGTTGAACGGGTTTCTCAAGTCCAAGGCCTTCTGCGATTCCTTCGCCGAGGAAACGCTAGCTCAAGGCGTATCTTGGAAGATGATACCACCTAGCTCACCACACTTTGGTTCTGCCTGGGAGACGTGCGTTAGAAGCGTAAAAATTTTATTAAAACGTTCTCTACGTGACATATTACTGACTTACGAAGAATTACTCACCGTCCTTACTCAGGTCGAGGCTGTGCTTAACTCCCGTCCTCTGACTGTGTTGAGTTCAGACCCAGCCGAACCTGAGGCTCTAACACCCGCGCATTTCTTGACTTTCGGTCCGCTTAAATCATTCCATTCAGAAACACATTTTCAACCTACACCGGAAAATCTTATACGTAATAAACATTTATTAGACCAAATCGTTCAGAGATATTGGAATCGATGGAGGCGAGAATACCTTAATACATTACAAACCCGCGTTAAATGGAATACACCCTCTAATCCGATAGTGAAAGGAATGGTAGTACTTATCAAAACTGACAATTCAACGCCGCTGCAATGGCCTCTAGGCATTATAGAAGATATCCATGCTTCTTCAGACGGAATTGTTAGAGTTGTGACGGTCCGCACTAAGAATGGTGTCTACGTTAGACCCGTAGTAAAACTCTGCGTTTTACCTTCTCAATAAATAATTTTACTTATCTCGCGCACCATTCACGGTGTACCTCTATTGTTTAAGATATTATACTTAGTTAATTTCTATAGTTTAATTTTTCTAGTACTGTACTAGTCGCACATAATCCGCATCACATCCGCAATCTTATATTAGATAGCAAAAATTTCTCTTTTATGAGCTTATCAATGTTCTCTACTACATGGAGCAGACCCGCATCCGCATAGCTTACATGAGGAACGTCTAGTTTCTCCAATTTCTTATTGATTCAGGAGACATCTTCATTTCCTGAAGGCCGGGGGGATGGTTCTTTTTTCTGGTTACTATTTGTATGTCAAAGCATGCATAGTTTTTTCATACTACCCGCAACGAGCCGCGAATGATGTTTCGCTTCGCCGCGGCTGACCAGTACCACTGAGAGTCGTCGTTGGACCGCACCCCGCGCCATACACCACGACGGTGTCGCATTCTTAATATAAATAAGTGCAAATATTGCCTCATCACCGCACCGTGTTATCATTAATTACTTATTAGAACTGTTTTACTTGTTGCTACGTGATATTTTGTGACGTGCGTGGAAAGTGACCGCGCCGCGGCCTCTGCAAGGGAGACTCCGACTACGGGAGATGGTGGAGAAAACTATGGTATGTACATATATTTTAGTAGCCTCAATTAAGAACCTCCTTTGCGTTTGGGAATCTCTTTTGTATAGGACCCCCTTCTCTAGGCTTCAATTAACCTACACTTACCTACTATAAACAACTATCGAAACCAGCCCCTACCCCGCGCGGTGGGAGTTCCTTATTTTTGAGGACAATTCTTTTCTAAGAAAACCCACCATTACTACCTACTCTTTTAGCGTCATCAAATTATTTATGAAAAGCACATATAAAAGATAAAAATGACATGGAACGTACACAAGAAATTAGAATTATACATGAAAGGCCGTCAATTTTGTAACAATTTAATATTAATTATCATTAGACTTATACAAAAATGAAGATTGTGTTAGACGCAAAACCATAAATTCATTTACTGAATAAAAGGGATTTATTTCAAAAAACTGTTTCAATACCCTTTTAAAGTCGTTAACATTTAATTTCGTTACATTATCTGGAAGCTGATTATACATTGATATTTTATTATAGATGCCTTGTCTCTGAACTTTTTTTAATTTAGTTTTATAATTGAATAGTTTTTCTTTATTGCGTAAGTTATAATTATGCACATCTTTATTTTTAATCATATTAATTTTGTTGTCATGTATTTCTAATACGCTATTGAAGATATATAGTGAAAAAACTGTCATTATTTGGTTATTTTTAAAATGATTTCTAACCGAAGTGCGTTTTGGTAGTCCAAACATTATACGCAAGGCCCTCTTTTGACATTTAAGGACTTTTTGTACATCTGTAGCGTTCCCCCAGACAGTAATGGCGTACCTAACCATGGATTGAATATAAGCGTAGTAAACGGACAGAAGGGACTTTTTGTCTAAAAGCGGCTTGAGTTTAAGTAGCTGTCGATAGATATTTAATTAAAGGCAAAACTAACAACGTGTAAAAAAAACTATATGAATAGCAATGAATTCAATCATAGCTATGTATTTTTAATCGATCTAAGATTCTGGAAAAATGGGAACTATAAATAACTGGCAATTCTAAGTTGGCAATTTTTAGTGAGGCATAAGGACTATGTTTCCAGTTGCCAATAAATAAAAAAATGTAGTGCATATTATCTTTGGTAAACAAAATACTATGAACTATATACAACACTACAGCTACTACAATAAAAGCATTTAGACACCTATAAGTCATAGCAGACTCATAGGCAGTCCAAATGCTCCAGCCCACTCCCAGTTGGCAGCGTGCCCAGCATGCTGGCAGCATTGCCCCGTTGAATTGCAATGCTTATTCATTGAGCCAAATATGTGCCAGCATTTTGATCACGCGTCGCATCGACCAAGCGCTCAGATAGGTTTTGGAAAATAAAAAAATAATAAAATAATAATCTTTGGTTGCTAGTTTTGAAATAACAGGAAATAAATAATTTATAAAAAATGTACTCTTTAAGAAAACTTTTAATGCTAGGGTGAAAAGAAATACGCTGTTAATGAGAGAAGAGCAAAAAAATATGTAACGATTTTAGCATAATATTTGAATAGGACACTCCGCCATATAGGGGACCTGCCTTTGAACATTCTCCTTTGAATTGAAAAAATTTAAAAATATTAAAAAAATGAAATAAATTGAATATAAGGCGTTACACTACTAACTACCTCATTTTGGACACGCAACTAATTCAAATTCAAAGTCATTTATTCAATTTAGACGTCTACGACGCACTAACGAGCATTTTGCCTCTAAAACCGGACAAAAGTGAGAAATAGAAACTACAGTAAATCAAATTAAAATTATTGTTTTCATGTACCTGCATAACCGTACTATCATAAAACTATGATAAGGTGGACACTTCCCACCGCTGTACTCCAGCCAGGTAGTCGGAATCTTTACTTCGTTTAGTATGCACGCATACATTTTCGATATGCTCTATTTTTTTCGAACTTGTGTTTGGTGTTTAATGTTGTTTGAAGCGGATAGTGAACAAAACCGTTATGGAAACTGGAGAACAAGGTATGTACTTTAGTTTTATATATAATATATTTAATAATAATGACTATTTTGTATTCTAACAGCCCAAAAATTATATGCAAGAAAGTTTCTGAATATTGTATGTTTTTTTTGCAAATTAGTGTTTTTGTTATAGTGCCGCGAGAGATCGGCTTGTATTGTTATTTTTATAATAAATCTTAGATATTCACCATATCAAAACAGTAAAAACCTTTTCCACATCTTTCCACTTCCCCGAAAAAAACATTTTGAATACCACAGGTACATTTTCAATAATATTGGTTATTTTTTAACTTATTTTGTTTATTTTTCTATTGTTGCAGATTTGACATCAAATGTTAACGAGGTGCTTCGGAAATCGTTATACATGCCTTTCAAAGACAGAACATTAAGATAAATTGAGGATAATACAGCATTTATGGAACAAAAACTCCACGAAATGATGAGATGTCCCCAGAACGAATTCCAAACCATCAAGAGTGATTTGAAGAAGAGATCTAGATAGAACTTTCAACTATATTGAAGAAAGAGATATGAAGAAAAACGAAGAATGGCTAAATATGTCAAAACCAGTGCATATCACGTAGTTCTAAGCCGGGACGCCCAAGCAAGGATTTCCAAGAATTGCATGATCGTAGTAAATGACAGAAAACAAAAGATCTCTGCGATCAGATACCTGTTGAGGAGCTTACCTTCGCAGCTAGCGTTAATCAACGAATGTCAGTCAATGCTGTGGCCTCTAAACTCATAAAAGATGCAACTTCAACACCAAAAAGAGCCAAAAGGTACAGAAAAGTAATAAATACCGCTCAAAAACTAAAAATAGAGAAGTACACACCTGATGAAGCTTTGAAACTCTTTGTCAAAGGTGACTTTACAAGGAGGCGATGTGAGTTGTTACACGATTCCAATAAGAGTAGGTATATTCCCTTGTATTGTATTATATTATCCTCTTAAGAGAAGCAAAGAAACTCTGCTATCCAAAACCAGAGTCAATACGAGTTACGGAGACGTGTGTTATAAGTTATAAGTTGTGCTTCAAGACTTACTTGATCACATACTTATATATTACTTTGCTTTGAGGATCGACAGTAATAAAATATGCCATCTTACCCATAGGCCAGCTATCGAAGGAGGCTGCGGAGGCCCGTAGTAAGCATTACCGTACATACCGACAAGATTATGCGAGAAAATTTTCTAGGTTGCAGTGTAATCAAGATGTCCTGAATAAGCTGTTTCTCACATCAGACCCATTTATAAGTTATGCTTGGAATCGCGTAAAAAGGTAGCAAAAGTCAACCCTTCCTAAATGAAGCTTTGGAACAGAATGCATACAGAATATTTTGATAGATATAGATGAAACTCAAAGAATCAATCAATCTGATGAATCGGATTGATTCAAGTCATCCTTTTATTGATATTTAATTTTGTCCGGTCTTTGAGGCAAAATGCTCGTTAGTGCGACGCCCGGTTGAAGGTCAATTACAAATTTTATTATTGAAATATTCGGCATTGCACTGCCACGTTCAGCAAAGAAAATGTATAGAGCCACTGCGAGAAAAACGAGCGAGAAATTCGGGGCCATTCTTTAAAACGTCTTTTTACAATGTGTTACATACAGTATAAAGAAATTATTACAACATATGTTTAAATTACGTAGGCGACAGGCTTGGTTGATGGCTTGGCAGAGGCGGAATTGTGTAATCACAAACTGTGGGACTTCATAATCAAAATGTTTTTGACGTGCAACTTGAATTTTCTTATATTTAATTTAACTTCGAACTTAACGTATTGTTTTTTTTTTTAAACGGTAAAAGACTAGATATTTTTAGATTTTGTCAACATTTTAAAAGTGCGCCATCTCTCATCGTGTGACTATTCTATTTGCTCAAAAGCAAGGGTGTATTAACCGCGGTTGAGGGCGGATTAACTATTATCGAGCTTTTGCTATTCACCGTCAGATAATAATCCGTTTAAAGGCTGCTGTACGAAGTAATGTAAACGTTGGTCGTTGCAGGCAGAGGGCAGTACGGCGTAGTGTACAGCGTGCGCGGCGGGTGGGGGGGGCAGGCGCCCGTCGCCGTCAAGTCGGTGCTGCCGGCGGACGAGAGGCACTACCACGAGCTGGCCATGGAGTTCTTCTATACCAGGTCTCTCACTCACTACACTGCTCCTTTAAACTGTACCCATACCTAAAGATGTTTATTTATCTCTCTATCTGATATACTAGCCTTTCACTGTCTCACCTGATGGTTACTAATTATGCTTCATCACCACGGTTACCATCACGGTTCAGTCACCAGGATCTCGGTCTCATCCTCCAGGGGATCTCCGGGAACTCGGGTTCATCGGAATGCCTCGAACTCGGATATCTAATGCTCATTGAAATACGTTAATAGTAATAATCAAGTGAAAATATACATTTTATAAAAAAAGTCCCTCACAAATTCGGTAGTGTGTCGCGTCATCTGGTGGAAATCTTGATGGTGGCCGAGGGTGGAGTACTGTGGGCTAGGCTAGGCTATTCAGGACACCTGTATAATAGAGAATGTACTATGTTCCAGAACGATCCCTGTGCACCCGCGCATCGTGCGCCTGTACGGGTCTGTGGTGCAGCGTGCGGGGGCGGGGGCGGGGGCGGGGGCGGGGGGCGCGGCGCGGTGCGTGCTGCTCGTCTCGCAGAGGAAGGTGCGGGACCTGCACGCGGCCGTTAGAGCCGGCCTGCCTGAAAAGACGAGGATGCGGATTGCTGCGGACATTGTCGAAGGTGAGACTTCTTTTGATCATATTCTGTTACACCTTCTACTGCCACTTTAACTATATCTACCGCCAACCAATAATGGTCACATTACTGTGTTTCGGTTTGAAAGTTATGGGTTCCGGTGAACTGCGCTTCTTCTTTGTGTGCCCTGTCCTTATCGGAAGTCGGCGACCATCTCTTGGAACTTATTCCTATCGTGTGCCACCCTACTCAAGTTGCAATGTCATGAATATTTGTCCAGCGTTTAATAGGCCAGCTTCCTTCTTCCTCTACTTTTGTGTCCCTCTATTCTCCCTTCCAGTATTTTCCTTAATATGTGACATTTATTATCACGGTATATATTAAATTATTAGGGAACGGCTACGATCCGCGTTATATTTACCGGAAATATTCCGACCAGTTTCGGACTGTTTTGAAGTCCTTCGTCTGGGAGTCACGATTGCGTGAAGTGACGAACGCGTAACTGACTGCCCCGTGTCAGCTGCATGTGTCAAGTTGCCGTTAGAACTGTCACTTGTCACACTGTCACTGTCACTTATATTGTTCAAATAGGGTTGATGACACACCACACTAACTGTATCAGTCTCACGCTCCTGGTTTCTCGTACCTTACGCGGGACGAAGAACTTATCCCGCGCGAACGGACGCGTTATCGAAACGCACAAAATGACAGGAACCCGGGATGTGAGCGTGTTCTGCAACTGCCAATCTTACAGTGTCCATGTTTTTCACACTCTTTATATGTTCAGTGAGCCTAGTTGCAATATTTCGTTGCGTCTCGCCGATGTACGACTTTCCACAGTCTCAAGGAATCTTGTACACTCCCGGGCCGCTAAAAGATTATCTGTTTTTGGTGAGCGAAGGAACCGTCGCAGCTGTCCAGGCCGTCGGAATATCGTTCTCATTTCATACTTTCGCTTCAGGTAATGACCAATTTTGTCGGTCACCCCTTTGACAAAAGGAAGATATATCGGAGAACGCTACAGGACGCTTACGTTTGCTTGTGCTTGCCCACCGACTGCATTGACCCCAGTTAAAGCCATTGCTTTCTAGGACGTATTTTACATGCTCTAACTCAGTGTTGAGTTGACGTGTTGAGGATCATACATGTGTTAATTAAGGCTTTTGACAAAGATGCCAGGTGTGATGGTGCGACTCTGCCTGCAAGTATCGTTCCGTGTGTGTTGGCTTCCTATATACCGCGTGGGCCAACAAACCATCTGGCTTTCTTATAACACGGACGTCCAAAAAATGGCAGACTGCCGTCCTTTTCTTCCTTAATTTTGATTTTTGCATGGAGTGTGTTTATGTACTAAGCAAAGATGTTTAACTCATCAATTGTTATAATGGAAATCGGTAGAAGTCACAGCTCACGGTATATAATATGTATCTAACTCATGACCGGGGCAAGCTTCGTTACGAGCGCTTTTCGAGTTTGTGGGTTCAAAAAGTATTTTCGAATATGCTTCAATTTTAGTCCCTTCAATAAGTAATAAAAAGTATAATATAATATTAGATAACGTAAAAAATATTCTCCAAAACTCGCGTATTCCGTAGTTGCCAGCCTAGTAATAAAACAAAAAAAAAACCCACCATAAACAGCAGCGTCACTCTAAATTCCATTCTTGCTATGGACTACGTACTTTAACTTGTGATATAATAACAAAAGACAAGCAAATTCCCACCAAAAAATAATTTATCTATGAAGGAGTATTTAAATTAAAAAAAAAAATACTTTATAATTATGACTTCTCCCATAGTACATTTATTGCAACTCTTACAGAAGGTGGCCATTATAGTGTGCGAGTAACACTATCAATGTTGTAAGCAGTAAATATAGGTGTAAAATAAAAAAATATGTAAAAATAAAAACTAGTTTTACCAGTGTTATAACCATAACTGTTCATAAACAGTTACTGTTGCAGTGTTACCTTCTCGTTCTGCTCAAGACTGCGCTCGTTGCTCCGAGACATTATATAGTTCTTATTTCTCTTTTGTGTAGTAAGAGAGAATGTACAAATGCACCAATGTGGTACCGAACAGCAGTCGCAGACTTCACGTCTGCGAATGTAGAACTTACCTTAGTATTTTGCGTTCGGAAATCTTTCTAAACGTGAACTTTGACTTAAAATAAAAGATCCAAAGTGCACTCTAAACACATAATACTTAAATAAATACCTTACTATTGATAAAATTAATGTATCTCATCATGTATATGTAGTGGATAGTTATACATGTTATTGTATAATAAAGGCAACAAATAGGTTATCGGAATTGTACTAATCACAGTCACTGCCAAGGCAAGTGATTATGACAAAATCGAAAAGAAGGTCACGTGCATATCGATGTTAGAAAATAAACTCTTTTTGGTGTACATAGAATACACTTAAGTTTTGCACTCCTGGCCGCTCATAAATATTTAAATTCTATATATATTATACATAATATTTATAAATACTTTCAGGGCGTGACTCATCAGGCTTGTGTTCATTTCATGTCTTTGCGTTTGCTTTCTTAGGGAGCGGCAGGAATGTGGATTTTAGCCAGTCTTCTGGTTATGTCCCTCTATCATATATCACATTACACATTCTAACTAATAATTTCAAGTTGTCGTAATTTAATAGTTTTAGCATTTCTAGATGAATCCCATCGGGGCCAGCAGCTTTTCCGTCATGTATCTGATAAGTTTTCCATTACCTACGAACGAAATCTAACAAATTAAAAAACTGCGACAATGTTTGATGTTCTATGGTAGCATTACATATGTTATATATTATGACATACAATGGTATATTATATAAAAATATAATTGTATACTATATAGTTTATAGAATAAAATTTCCCGCGTTTAGTTAAACCCTTAATTCGTATAATTGGCCCCAAACATGATTTTGAGATGCCATCGCGTACTTTAAACATTGCCAAATTTCGGACCTCAATATATTTGCTTTGATCTTGACATGTGATGCATCGCCGCACTGTTTCCTATGATAAATATTTCGAGAACGAGGAAGGTAGAGTTAAGTTGAATGGTGTTGTTATATAGGTATCCGGTACCTGCACTCGTTGGGGCTGGTGCACCGCGACATAAAGCTGAAGAACGTGTTGCTGGACGCACAGAACCGCGCGGCGCTGTCGGACCTCGGGTTCTGCACGGCGTCGGCGCTCATGTCGGGCTCCGTGGTCGGCACGCCCGTGCACATGGCGCCCGACCTGCTCGCGGGGGACTACTGCAGCAGTGTAGACGTCTACGCGTTCGGGATACTCTTCTGGTGAGCCTGCTCAACATACTTTATTGCAGGTCTCTTATTTAACATGTTTGTGTCTGTAATACATGTGACCCTATAAGGGTCAATGGTAGAAATGAAACTAACTATTTTTATTTCATTTAATTCATAGTTGAAAAATTCGTCTAAGGCATAATAACATTTAGATTCAAGTGAGGATTTTAGGTTTTTAGTAAAACATTCTACCTTTTCTACGTCTTTTAGTGTATTGTGGTAGCATATATATATATATCTAGCCAGTGAGCTAGAGCTGGATCTGTCAATGCCTAGATTGGACTTTTGGTTTATTAGTTTATGTCTATATTGTGATCTTATATCCCGTAGTTGGTAGGCACATTTTTGGAATAAAGATGAATACGTTTTTACAAATTTGCAAATTTTTAGTATACAAATAGATACCAAGGATAAAATTATAAATTAAAATGTTTTTTGAAAATTTGGTACATTTCCAATATTTGGACCAATGACACTACCTTGGTAGTATTGTGCTTGTACGTGTAGTGGTTCATTTCCGTGCTCGTTAATGTAAATGGTTTTATCGGTTTTTTTGTCATGGTCAAAATGTTCTATCTCTTCATACTGATTTCGATTCCTTAAATATAATGTAAACTACTACGTGAGATTAACGCAACAACACATCAAACACACAACATTAATATATAATAACATTCATTTTATTAGGGAAAACTCACTGATACGAGTACTTACACTATAAAATAGTAAAAAATATAAAACTATCATACGACACTCTACTATGTATAGGCGTGAAAAGCACTGTACGAAGTACTAGATGAAGGAGACAGTAGCTACTGACCCTTCTACTGAGCGCTTACGTGCTTCAGAAGGCACTTTAAGTCGTCGGTCCCGGTTGTTATCTTGGAGTGGCAGTCGTTATAGGATGGTGGTAGGGCAATTTGTAAATGCCCGCCTGGCAAGCTGCCACCCTCAAGTAGAAAATCTGTCGCCAAGCATCCAATGGTGTGCTCTGGCAGCTGTCCTTGAAAGCCAAGCCTGTTTAACGTCTTCGACCACACATCGACGATATTGTCACTTACCATCAGAGAGAGTGGTCAAAGGATAGCCTATCAGTTGTAAACATTAAAGACATAAGGACTAAACTCTTAGAATTCATTGTCAAGCAGTATGTGGAAGGTGATACAGCAATTACTGTAAGACAGTTCATCGCTTCATAACTGAAAAACTACAAAAGCTGAACATTAAAATACTGACGTTGTGCGAGAAGTTAAAAATTGAAATTTGATTTTATAACTAACTTGAACGGACATAAGGACTGCCAAAAAAGGTATAGATATAATATATAGATGGGATAATTTCGATAAAAGGACTTCGTGGTGCGTTCGGGATCCTTGGAAGTCAATTTCACTATTAAACGGCAGTGCAAACCCAAATGTGTCGAAAAATGAGAGACTTACAAGGGGTTGGGATTTGGTAGCTCCTGGAGATTTCTCTGTAGTGATTCTCTTCTGGACTCTTCTTGACTGTCGAGGACGCTTCCTCGGTCCTTGGGGTGGTGTTTATAGTATAGTTTCTTGGGGAATGACGTACTCTAGGCACCTGTGCGTATAAATCATAATATAAAAAAGGTGTAAACGAAAGCTTTACCAAGACTTTGTCAAAATGACGTTATACCCTTGTTTTGTTTTGCAGGTACTTGTGCGCTGGCGACATCAAACTCCCAGCCGCATTCGAGTTGTTCCATAATAAGGAACAATTGTGGAGTAAAGTCAAAAAAGGTAAATTATAGATATATTCATATTTTCCTTATATCTTTCAATTTATACAGCCTAATTATTGTGATAGTTGATACCTTGCGCTTTTTTAAAGATTATTTATGTCAATGATGTTGTGTCAAATATAATCACACCAAGCTCGATGAAACCACTTTTTCAATATATTAAAAAATATTTCCAAACACTTGCTCGTGATAACTTATTTTGTGAAATTTCAACCGACAACCTATAACAGCTCAAGATGCTGCATTTTAAAGGTTGGACAGACGTGTGGATAGCCTAAGCTTACTAATAGGGTCCCGTTTATAATACATAACTCAAAAATATGATTCTTGATTCTAATCAAGTTATAACCCACAGAATATATTTTTTCCTATGTACAGATATTTTTGCTTTCACCTTCGAGTATTTGTCATAAATAAGTATTAATATAAGATAATGCATTATTTCTGTGTAGGACTTCGCCCCGAGCGTCTGCCACACTTCACGGACCAATGCTGGTCGGTAATGGAATCCTGCTGGCACGCAGAGCCAGAACAAAGGGCTCTGTTAGGAGATGTTCAAAATCAACTTCAAAGGATACTAGAGCATTCTATAGCAAACGAAAATTTGTCTTATGTCAATTATGACACGGAGGAAAATAGCTTGGACTTAACTGGAATGCATGGATACGAGAATAACATATAAGAGTAGCAGTTTGAAATATGAACTTGCGTTGTGCCAAGCTCCTGAGAGCTTTCTAACTTTCGAATCTCTGCTATGTACACATATCAATCCATGCAATCTTCGAAAGATATATGTAAAGATATTCTGCTTATAAATAATCAAGATTCTAACAGCAGAGCTTATTAGCTTCTAAAGTAATGTTGCTACAATTGGCAACGCATGAGCAAACAACTGTAGACTGTGGTTATAACAAACGAATTTGTTGCGTCTTATGTCGTGGATGAGGCCGATGAAAATTGTTTGAATATGACTGGTAATTACTATTACGAAGCGTAACCTTGTGAATGTCAATGTTCCAATATGTATTGTTATAGCTGTTTTCATATTGCAATCACTCTTTCTTGTATGTGAAGTGAAATAAGGTTCAAGATAGGTTGATAAGCAATAGGACTTGTAAAAAAAATTGTGTGATTTAACGCTGTGAAGAACGACTTATTTCGTAGGTTTTAGACGTCGAATTTAGTATATTAGTTTAATTCTTGTTAAGGTTAATACAAGGATATAGATAATATACTACTCTATCGGTATGTATTTTTACGTAGGTATGTCCTTCGAGTTTTTTTATACCTGCAGTGGAATATTAAGCAAACATTTTAATTGTGATACTAAATTTTACCGAAACGTTAAGAAATAAAAATGTTTTATATTAATATCATTTCGTTCAAAAATACCTGTCATTAGATAAAATTAACCTGTTTCCCTTATGAAGTTAAAACAATTTTAAAAAACAAAATGTTAATATGTAAATAATATGTAGTGTATTGTTGAATTATAAAAAAAAATATAAACAAACATGTGTCGTATTCTAAGAAAACCTTGACTTGTTAAAAGTTAAATATATAGTTTTATAACTCGATGTATTAAAAAACAAAGCTTTTATAAGAATTACATTCCATGCCAAAATTAAGAACCAATTTAATCTTATGAAATTGAAAATTAATATTTTCTAAAAGTGTTGCACTCGGAGACTTGCTCCTTTCTTGTAAATATTCCTTAAATTATGTTCACAAGAATTTGCCTTTGCGTTGCGTGAATGAAGTTTAAAAAGGGAACGAGTTATTTATATGTCACTATATATTATTGTTTGTATGTTTAAGGGTTATTCATATTATGTCATCTGGCGGCATAGTCCTTTCTGCTATAGACAAATTTAATACAAATGCATTTGTCATAAATCAATAAAATTAAAAAAATAATTAAGGAAATAATTTCATATGCATAACTAACCTTGGATTCTTTAACTGCGTTAAGGAGTCGCAAAAGTTACAATATTATATCAAAACTTATGTACTTACACACATTGTAGGGCACAGTAAGGGAAGTCTTAAGATGCATATGAACTTAGTTTCAAAAAACATTTTGCGCTCTTCTATGAAGACAAGTTTGGCTCTGGTTACATTTTTGCAGTGTGAGGTACATGTAAAAATAAAAGTAATAAAGGATTTTGTCGATTGACTAATGTAAGAATAAACAAGGTAAAGAAAGATTCATCAAAATCCACACAAAAATATCATACGTTTTCCTTCATTTTAATTAAAATCTTGCAATAAACTTAAGTACGATCATTACAACATTATTTAATGAAAATTTCAAAATGTTTTTGTGACATTCCTCTGTATCATGTTAGGTCTCGAAAGCACCCCAACGGACCCAGTTAAGAAAATATATAAAATATTATGCCACATATCGTATGCTGGTGGCACCCGGCATGGAACAGGTTATATACATATGTATTATTAGTATGTTAAGGTTTTGAACTAAGTCTGTGATCAAAATTGTGTATAAGGAAAGACTAATTATAGTATATTGTAAGTAAGGTCTGTTAAAAATGAAATTTACTTAGCACTTATTAATATTTAAATAACATCTACTACTTTTATAAGAACGTATACTTACTTATATGTTTACGCAATATAAGGGACTAATAAAATAATATGAAAAATTGTTATTCCCGTCAATTGCTTTTAGAATACAGTCATATGGTGCTTTAATAATAGGTTATCAGTTTTGATTCAATTTTGCGGCTCTATTGGCAGTTATACCTATTTTTTTTACAACAAGGTGACAAAGTAGAATCCCGAAAAGAGCACGTTGATTTGTATGGACTCCCAAATTTACAAAACTCTTGGAATTATTTTCAGTTAAAACTACCAAATGACTGTATTATTGTGTGTTTTTCTCCAAAAGTGGATTGAAGATTTTGTTTCTTGTATAAAAACTTCGCGTTTTTAATGGGCCGATTAAAAATGTGAGAAGTTTCAATTTAATTAAACTTACCAAGTACGTGAATAAGGAATATAGTCGTAAGATATTATGATAACTTGTTAAGTTTTTGACTCTATAGTCTTGTCTAGTCTTCTCAAAAACAAACACGAAATAAATGAAATTTCTTCCTTAGAAACAATAATGACCGAGTGTTGCCTATAGTGCACTATCACAATATCACTATCGGTATAGAGGCTCTCACAGACGCGGCTGCGCGCTCGCCCTGTGACAGCATCAGATTTGCTCGAAACTCGCGAGAGAAAAGAGAGAGTCCCTCAAGTAAGTGTTTTGTCGGTTACTTTAACTCCAAAGGCGGTGCTACCCACTGTATTTCATCCTTAGTCGCTATTTACCAACCCATTGGAAAATATACATTCTACCCCCTCGGGGATTGCAGGTTGATGGATAGTTATAATAATAAAATATCTATGTGTGAAACTCATGATTATTTCATTTATAAATAGCATACATATTTTTGATAAATATTTGAAGGTGTTTCCTTGGTGCGAAGTTTCCATTAATTTCCTCTTCTTACAGTAATATATATATATATTATCTAATTAACGGAAATTAATTTAGCTGCTTTGGCTTATTAGCTAGCGTACAGTTTAGGGAGCCCCGTCACAAGCGTATATCTATCAATTTAAACTATTTAGAAAGGTTTACTTGATTTCGTCGCAATCGGCTGCATCAATGGAAATGTGCACGGAACGGTTCACATACAAACTTAGTTTCGTCATATTTCGTAAACGAAGTTTTTCGGTGAAATTAATATAATATTAATAATATAACATATATGTCCTTGAGCCTAGCATTCGTGATGAATGTAAAAAAAATCGGAGTAATTTCTTAGCATGGGAAGCTAAATAACAAAATAGTGAACCGCCATAACAGAAGCATAGAAGGCCCAAGGATATGCACACAAAATTTCAACGAGTTGAAACTTAGTGTAAGTATATATAAAATATCATGAAACTAAGTTTGTATTGAAAGCGCCACGTACCCTCTAATCCTTAATTTGATCCTCAATTTGAATCCTTAGATTGAATTGAACTTATCTTACAAAATAAACGGGTAGATATTACGTATCACTGCCACTTTTATTTGATTTTTCACCTCCACTCTTAACTGTTTGAATCTGATTTTGATGACTGCAAATCTAATTGGACCACTGTCACTGCTTATTCGGTATATATTAATAATCTATGCCACTGTTCCAAAATGGCTTCCGGTCATATATCTTCGAAAACCTTCCCCCATATTATTTTAAAATATTATTTCAGCTCCAAATCTTTATTCGCGTTGCGATAGTCAAAATGGAAAAGTACCCAACATGTATAAAAGTCGCGACTTCAAGCAAGTTTTCCAACGCCGATCAGGCCAATTTTGTGTATAAAACTATGTAGATCTTTTATTCAGATATTAGTGTGACAGCTAACCTCTCGGTATTTAAATAATTTCTATCTATCTATGGTCGATGATCTCTATTGCCTCGTTTATAGGACTTTCACAGTTAATTCAAACATAAGACCATGTCTGAGAGCGTTTACGTACATAGAAGCGTTGCCTGCGTGCTGAACGCCGCTCGACGCGCTGCGTCTCTTTAAACGAACCCTAAGAAGTAAGGTGAGGAGGCGGTCAGAAATATGTAAAAAATAACAGTGATTCTTTGCTGTAGCTATCTTAAATATATTTGTAAAATAGTATTACGAGACGATTGATTAAGTATGTATTTGTCTATTTTTAAGTCAAGTTTATACAAAAAAATAAAAAATGCTTTTGTTATGTACCTAATGTTTTTTTTTTTACCTACCTTTCTATAGATGCGTAGTCCGAATGAAGTAGGGTAAACCCTACTTCATTTACCCTTTATTGACCTAGTTGTCACTCGTATGTATTTCTGTTCATTTATTTATTACAAAATGCTTTTACGGGTAAAATCAATAAATAATGAAGTAAGTACCAACCTAAGTAGTGGAATACTTATGCGGAGATAAGCTATCAACGGAGGATAGAATATTCCAATTTGCAGTAGGTATGCTTGTCGACAAAAGTTTTAGTTGTCCATTTTGTCGTTCATTTCCTATTTGGGAATTTTGGGAAAGGTTTTTTAACGGGATTGTGACGGAACAAGCAGGATGTTCACCAGATGTTAATTGGTAACCATTGCCTAAGCATATGCATTTCGTCACAAAGTGACATACAGTTGTTAAGTCTCATGTGCCTGTAATATATTACTGCCTCACAAGGCTGTACTTGTGGCACAGATTACCTACTTACAGATACACCACTGTCCTTAAACCTACGCATTTAATCACCTATTTTCAAAAAATAAAGGAAGTACGCACCACTATGTTTATTGTAGGTATTGTATTGTACCTTTACTATTTTTTTACTAAAATACTCGTTACATAGTTTGGTAGGTACAAAAGCTATGTCCATTATGTGTGCTGATATTATTTGATCTTGAGTAAGCATTACCTCAGAAGTAGTCTAGCGCTGCATGGGGAATAGTTTGGTTAGACGATATAATTACCTAGTTCTAGGCTGAAGCGCACTAACGCTTCAGCGCTTTACGAGATCAGACTGCACTGTTTAAAATTATAAAAAATTGAAAAGATAACGTATTAGCTCAATGTTTATCGAATGAAAAAAAATATTTATGAAATATGATTGAGCCCGCGATGCAGCGCGTTGAAAAATCCTGCTCGTTAGTCGTCGCCATGGCAACCAACCAAAACGAACGACTGAGATTATATCTACTACTATTATTATGTTTACTCGTACATCAGGCTGTTTTTCATAGAGTGATGTTATTATGTATTGCATTCTCTTGGTTGTTTGGTTCCTTGGCTTGTCCTACCTAACTGAAATATTTGCAGTAATAATAGGTGTTTCTGTCTCCCTAGGTTCGTACTATAGTATGCTTGAGATAAAAACTAAATGTAGGCCATTATCAAAGAAAACATACGATTAGAATTAAGAACTAAAAAATTAAAATCTTCAAATTATTGCAACAGTTTTTTTGCCGTTCGAAATATGCATCTGGCGCAAAATTAGAGGACACGGGTTTGGGTTTGATTCCCGCCAGGAACAAAAATTTTGTGCTCTAATAATTTGTAAATGTGCTTTTCGCTTAGAACACGATAGTGCGTTATACCTACTTGTGTTTCTCTTAGAATAGTGTTTACTAGTTTTGAAAAAAAAATTATTGTGCAGAAGTTGGGTTAGCATGATGACTTATACAGTATTCGCATAAATTCCATTAAGTATCTATCAGTGATAACCTGTAATTGGCTTTCTGTTGTATTCACTCATTGTAATAGTTGTAGTTGTTGGTTTTGCAAATATACCTACGAAATCAATAAAAATAAACACATTTTGAATTATAAAAATGTCACTCATCTGATCACACTAACTATGCAGGTAACTTTGAAATCCTTGTTTTTTGGACACACCTACTTACTATAAGTAGGTGATATAGGTGAATCGCGTATACGGGCGAGCGAGAGCGCAACTCGAAAGTATAGGTACTTATCGCTTACGTAGGTACGGCCGAGTGAAAAAGACCTTGAGGGTGGTAGCTAGCCAGACGAGTATTCGAAAAACGCCCCACCATGCGAAAAAGCTGACAGCGCATCGAACCATGGATTAAATTGGTTTTGTTGGGAAACAATTTACAGATTTTAAAGTATCGTCAGTAAACCATTATGTTACCCAATGTCACAGATTTGGCACAGTCCATGGGCGACGGTGATCACTTACTACCAGGTAAGATGCAAGTTAATGTAAGTATATAATTATGTATGTCGAGGCACACGTCATCTATCAAGGTTTATTTATGCGCCCTTATTTCTTCCATATGTTTGTTCTGTCTACTGGGTAGGGTAAATAAAAGTAGGTACTACATTTTGGTGAACACCATTAATTATTCTCCGTCAGAATTACATATATAGGTTAATAAAAAGTTACACTAATGAGGTGGGCTGACGTACGGACACTCGGTACAAACGCGGTGCAGCACAACTGAGCGCATAAAGCGACTTTTGCAATATCAGCAAATTGCTCACGTTGCATATTGCATATAACCCTAAACTAGCTTTTCCTCCTATCTGAACAAAATACATGGGTAAATAGAAAAATAGTGCACCTATACTTACCACCTTGTAAAATTCAGTCCCAAGGTAGGCAAACATAAGTCGTAAAACAAATTCGTTCCGAAAATAAACTCCCTGTCCATTTGTACAAAACAGACCCTCATAATAACTGTTTACTTCAAAAACGTCCCGTCAATTTCGTCCAACTGTCGCTTAGAAGAAAATGGGAGAAATAAAGAAAAACGCATAAATCCGATGTTCAATTTTGAGGACGTGGTGCTCTGAACACGTTACCGTAGGTACTTTATTTTTGCTGTTCTTTTATCTATCCTAATGGAATCGACTCAGCACGAAGTGGTTATGTTACACCTTAAACACGTCTTGGCTACCGAGTTTGGTGGTAAATCAGCCTGTTTTGATGTGCAGTAGAGAAAACAATGGTAATATTGACCGGGTGAGACGTGAAGAACAGGCTAAATGTAAAGAAAATGAATGAAACGGCGAAATGCTTATGTAAGTAGTTCCAGTGACAGAAGAGAATACCTATATTTCTTTGGCGTGGTATGGTCATATTTTAGAAGGAGCATTGTTTTTGAATTTGAACAGACATGGAAGGCAGATAAAAGCTGGATGTGTGGATTGATACGTAAAATTAATTATGAAAGGTTTTAGTACCATGGTGACAATGAATAGTCTTAATTAATACAAAGTGGAAGAAGAAACATGTTCGCCTGCCCATTTTGTGTGGCGTCAGGAGAGGAAGAAGAATTTGTAGGTCTAGATGTAGGAAACGGATTGAAGTAAAAAAAATCAGTCACTTTCAAGGTTTCGTTAGACTTATCCTGATAAAATTGTAAGGTATATCATTCAAGCAGTATTTTTCCTTGAAATCAACCAAATCTTGTGCAAATAACCCTTTCGAAGTCGCCGGACCCCTCGTTAGGGGTCCTTGGACAAAGACTATTGTAACGGAAAAACAGAAGTGACAATATTTTACAGATAAACACCTCCGTTCGTTTAACAAATCAACAGGGTCATTGGATTTATCTCTTAGAGGAAGGATATATATATATTATTATCTGAGACAGTTTCTGGAGTGTTTTTTTTTATTAGGTATGTTATAGTGATCGAACAAGCACGAAGCCCAACTGGTGTTAAGCGGAATTCAGATGCAATTCATTACAAGTGGTGAACTGCGTTGCGCCCCTCACCCTGAGACATAAAGTTATTAAGTCATATGTGCATGTAATGTCTCCGGCACAAATACCCTTCAAACTGGACCACAGTAATAAAAACATTACTGCTTGGCGGTAGAAATAAGTGTGGTGGCAGTTCTTTATCGGGCAAATTCGCACAAAGTGTTCAAAAACCGCCAGGAACTATTTTGCTTCCAATTTTTATAGCACAATATTTTCTTGTTGTTGTATCGAATCAGTGTCATCTGGTTATGTTTATATAACTTTTGCTGGCCATACATGGCTGTTATACCCATAGCATAATTTATTTCAAGTGGCATTTCATGGCTTAATATGAAACTTTAAAAAAAATAAAAAAATTCAAGAGTAGAGACTCACTCTGTGACTGAATTTGATGATACATAAACTGCATTATTGTATCTCAGAAAAATTAACCCGTTATCCGAGTACGTTGTCGATATTGATTCAGAGTTTAGGAGAAAACAGCTACTTTTGGTGAGGCTAGCCACTAGGGCATTTGGGAACTGCTCGTCTACTACCCTCAAGAAGAATATCTGTCTCAAAGATATCAGAGTCTTCAAGCAGCTGTCTTTGAGATTGAGAGCTGAATTTTATACTAAGCCTGTGTATCATCCTCCACCATATCATCACTTACCCACAGGGAGATGGTGCTATAAAGAAGCTTCATCTACTATATTAACACTTAACTACATATATTTACTATCGTTTATAAATCGGTTTCATCAGGATGAAATTAGTCTAGATTATATATAACTATATTATAATTAATTATGCGTAAATTATGTACAATGTTTTATATTATTTATTGGTAAATAGCCTGCTCTTATAACTATTCGCCTTTCACCTTCACCTGAATAGAAACGTAGGAGAAGTGGGTATACCTACAAATATATTATTTCTACTCCATTGGTAGCATTGTTTGTCTTCACTTATTGACAGCTCTTGAGGTAGCTATTACATTGCCTAGAAATATACCAATACTGTTATTTTATTATATTCGCCACACTTAGCGTGGTCTGCAATACATGCATATTTTCTTATACTTTGTTCTGTAACATATCGTCTAATTTCTCTCACATCATTCGCACACATATCCTTCTTCGCATTTCCTTTACCTTCATGTTTACAGAAATTATGGTATGTATTATTAATCTGTTTAGCTTCCCCAGCGCAAAATCCTGTCTGCCTGCACTTAAAGCCATCAAACAACTTTGGCAACTTTTTTGTTTCCATAACACAAGTGTGGGCGATAAAACTTTGATTTGTTGGATAATCGACTTAACGGTGTGCTTGGGTTTCAAATATTGTTTGCTTAGTCCTTAGGCTGTTGTCAGGGCTATTTTTCTAGGTCGCTACCATCTTCGAACACAATATAATCAATGACCAACAGGTGAGAAAATCTGATATAAAAAAGATTCGGTGGCAATTACAAAGCTTCCAACTCGCCCATATAGTTCGCTCATCTCTATACAACTTCGGACAAAAAGTAAAATTATACTTAAAGAGGATCGCAAATATTTTGACGAAATCTCTGTAACTCTGCAAAACAAAGCGTAGGGCCCTCAGACTTGTTGACTTAACGCAGTGGGCTAAAGTTCCCTTCTTAAGTGTGCTTGCTTTAACATTTTAAGGAAATACTTGGCCTTATGAATAACTTATAAAAACTTAGAATTATTTTTTAAGTCTGATTTTATAGCAGCAAATAGAGAAAGCGACTTTAGTAAGTGGCGATTTGGAAGCGTAACCGATAAGTACCTAATGAGCTCGTTACTTATCTCTTATATTTATCTAATATGGTAATAGCCTAGCCTTTCTCAATTTCCAACAATTTTTTTAATGCTTGATAGGTTAGCCTTTGACCACTATCTCACCTGATAATGTGGTCGAAGATGTTGTTCAGGCTAACCTAGATATACTGGATCTCAAGGACAGGCGCCGGAACACACCGTTAGGTGCTTGGCGACAGATTTTCTACTTGAAGGTGGTAACTAGCCAGGCAAAAATGCCCTACCATCATGTTATAACGACTGAGATCGTAAAGCAACAACCGGGACCGATGCGATGGCTTAACGTGCCCTCGATCCGAAGCACGAGCGATCGGTAGTAATGTCACTAGCGATCACCCATCCAACTCATAAACGTTGCTTAACTTTGCTGATCAGTTAAGAGCATCTAAGCAAACTACTTTAATATTCACATGTTTCTGACAGTGATGATGGAAACTGTGAAAAGGTTGAACCTTGAACACAGTATAAGCTCTCAGGGACATTTGCCTGTCATATGCTTGGCTAAAGATAATCATTTTGAGGCTAGAAAGGCAAGCATTAGCAAAACTCCATATCTTGCGTGTAGCTCAAAACCGCAGCAGGTTCCGAACCCCGAATCCCCTGCGTGGATCATAGCTTCAAATATTATCAATAAATCAGTGATGGTACCTCGGTAGCCTAAAATAAACAAGCTTCATAGAAATATGATTCTTATTTCATCAAAATGAGTTTATACTCTGTCCATTACGTTAATCGCTTTTTAAAAGGTCTTTTATCAGCTCAGCATAACCTTTTTACAAGGTTACTTTCAAGTCTGCGTAACCTTTTGAAAAGGTAATAATATAGATCAAACGTATTTATTTTTTGATATATTATACTAGACGCTTTACAAAGTTATGTCAACAACTAAATAAATAATTAGAGAAAATGTTATCTCCAATACCTAGATAACTTGCCAATAGATCATAATTTACAAATTAAATTTAAAATAAACAAAGATTATGCAGTTTCAACCGTACCAAAAACAATTCATATTGATTATACTTTTAAAAAACAAATGAATGTGTTGACTCTTTTTCATTGCTCGGTATTGAAATAGATGTGTAAAATGGAAAAAGCACATTTTAAAAATTAAAAGAAAAATTAGTACTTTACAGTTTTTCATATTATGCATTAGTGGAGTTAAAGATAACAACGAACATCGTGACGGTAATATGTGCCTATTTTGCGTATGATCGCGCTGGGTTACAGTACGGCATCATTTTGTGGGGAAATATTATTGTACAAAAAAGGATAAGAATTATCGGAAACTTAGACTCTACTGAAAGATGCAAGCCACACTTTTATGAAATCCAAATTTTAACTTAGCTTCCATGTATATCCTAGAAATTTGTAAGTTTGACAGAAAATATCCTCACTTCTTTGATAAAGTTGAAGATCTGGACGTACGGTGAAGCAATCTTCACCGTAAGTCTAGATCTTATGATTAAAGGCACAAAGAAAGACTAGCCCTCCCAAATACAAACTAGAAAATGTGCAGTTCAGGCACCCATACCACGACTATAAATATATATAATAATTTCCCAAAAATACTTAAGTTATTGAAAAAAATTCAACCTGTAGCGATAGTATTACGATATTTTATTAAAAATGCTACTGCTCGTGACAAGAATTTTTTACATATGTAGTTAAAAATATTTAAACTAAGATAATAGTTATTAAACTTTAGTCCTACCCAGAGTGCAATAAACTCTGGAGTGCCCACCAGGGTTTCATGTTGTTAGTGTATATTGAATTAATTAATATCTATTGTACACATGAATATGGAGATATGAATATGAACTTTGTATCCATGAGCTGTCAAAAAACGATTTCATACCTACCATTTAACGTATTTAGAGTAATAGGCGTGACCTCAGTTGTATCAATTAATGTAATGTAAATTAAAACCTAACCAGGAAGATAATACCGAAGAGTTGCTGTAAATTGGGCATATTAAAAACAGAACCCTGTGACATAGTCAACAACAGACAAATTTGACTTCGTAGAGTGGAATTAAACGCAGCTTGTTCAACGTACATGTCTTTTACGTACGCTCATACATTTATTTTGTTATTAAAAATGTGGCTTATAAACTATGATGTCCAAAATATCAACATGTCAAAAACACAAATTCCAAACCCAAAACAAAACAATATTGCTTATAAATACATTATACATTATAATTATTTATTAGTAATATTAGTAATTCTACACTATAATTATTATTAATATCTACTAAACATCCAATGTCATATTAAATAAAAATACATTAAAATACAATCATAAAAAAATAATACAAAGAAAAGAAAATACAAAATGTGAATAAAATATTTGTCAATTTGTCATATATTAATAACAGATATTTACATTACCATTACATGCCACAGTATGCAGCAAAGTAAGATATACAAATTAATATCAACCATAAAAGTCGTGTGTGTAGGAAGCACCGTAATGGTTGGCTATTGTAGGTAACTAGGTATACCAATACATAATTCATTGAATACCTATATAATTTTGAGATATGGACAACCTGCGTAGGCATCCAGACTAGATAACCTAGGCTTTTAAATCTCCTACTGGCTTCCAGTCAAATTACATTTTTGGTTTAACTATGTCTATAGTTATATACCATATTAAGTTCCTTGGCCGGCTGGGACGGCATACTTTAAAAAAGAATTTCCAAGGGCGTCCGACAGGTGGCTGGCCATAAAAGGTAAACTTATTACAAATATACTTACCTGAATTTATTAAAGTACTTACGAGTACGTATATTTGCTAGCGAAAAACGTATTGTAGCAACTTACAAGATCTTATAGAAAAATGGTAGAAAGAAATAACGATTATTGAAATAGGTACGGAAAAGAGCCGCCCAACCAAAAATGACGGGTATCCTACTAAATTGAAGCAAATACCTCGCCCTCTCCAAATATGAAGCTTCCCATAAAGCAACTATTTTACAAGAACCCGCATCTCATAATCGAATTTTTCTTCCTTTTCCTAAAGAATCCCTAATAATAAGTCAAGAATCAATTTCCCCAGCACTAAATCCAAGTGGAGGCAGGGGCTTCATATCGCGGTTATGTAGCGATAAGCCCATTTTGTCGCGGAACCCCTACCGAGTCGGTTACTGTTGAGAAGAGGGACAAAACCGTGAAAAACTATAATATGTAAATGTTGTCTGTTTCCATTGTTAAATATGGTACGATTAATGTTTAGAGGTTGCGTAAATTTTTCACAAAGTGTATCGCTACTCTTCATAATTCATAATTCTCTTACTCTTCTGTGGGATCGGAAAAATATTATGTTTGGTAACAATATGCAAATAATAACAAAAATATTATAAAAATATTTTAAGAAACAAAATAATATTTGTGAAAAATATATTATCATGTTTCTCGATCATTCGCTTGAAGATTCAAGACCTATTATTATTATTGGTTTGTTAATGGTTTCTGCGGTTTAATATTTCTGAAGATGCTTCGTGTAAAAGCGACACGCGTCAAAAACTCTTCCGGTTTAGCTGCGTGACGTTTGTGACGTCACTTCAACTTATCAGGAAAAATAGGCGGAACTGACACTATATACAGGGTAGAAACTTTGAGCGGGGCAGTAAGGGGAAGTACCTTGTCCGTTGTATCTACTCGGAAATGGTCTTTGGAGACTATCCATATTTTTTTATATAATTTTGATCCCCATTCACAGATTTTCAACAAAAAATACAGTTAGCTAGAAAATAGCCATTTTACACAAAAACATTTTTTGATGCCAATCGATCCTGTTTCTAATACTGATCAAAATTGTATATGGGACCAACCATCGTTGGAGTACTCAAAAAGTCACAAATTGCTAAAAACTTTTCCCATACATTTTGTATGAAAATTTTACGCAAAAGCTTTTTAGTGACGGTTCAGATCTTTTTGTTGACTGAATAAAAAGATAATGTAAAAAACAATTCAAATTTCGTACTCGTTATTACTAAATAAAAAACAATCTTGAAAGTTGTTGCGCCAGAAAAGCTCTGAGTGTGTTGTCAATTTTACAATATGTGCATAATTGGACAGCTATCGATAAGAGAAAAATAATCTCCAATTTAGAACGTTTAGACTTACTAGAAGCATATTACGTGCGGTCAATGTAAGCAACACCCCATCCATATCTGACGTGATGAAGAAGTATTTGAGTGCAATTGAAAAAGGATACAAAAAATAAAATTAAGAATGACTACTTTTCATTCGAATTCTTTACAAAAAGAGAATAACATTACATTTAAAACCATTGAAAAGTTTATACAACCACAGACAATTGTGAACCAAAGCCTAAATTACAAGACCAGAAGAAACCACAACCTTTCGTGACAACAAGAGTGTTTTACATATTCCAACTATGTAACTTTCAGTTTTGAACACTCGTAAAATAATGACATTTGTAGGTGAGAAAAAGAAAATGAGATCAAAAAGACATGAAACACTAAGGGCCAATTATATCAAACTATGGTATAACTAATACGATAGTAACTTTAATCTCTGTAACCAACACAATATTATTGACCTTTGTCACCATTGACGTCCAATGATTTAGCAGTGTTTTAAATTGGCCATGGTATGGAGTTTTAGAAAATTTTACATTTTTCACATCAGGCATACGTCTCTAGCAACGGAAAAGATTTAATTCAAGTTTAAAAAAAAATATACTGTCAAATTTGGCGGTATAGCTCCATAAACAAAAAACAAATACATAATTTATACATATTTTCAAAACCATTGCTCGTAAAGTGAGCTTTATTATATCGTTCTAAGGGCCATAAACCAAACTATAACACCCTCATGCATAATGATATTATACACTAGTGTGTAATAGAATTATCCGTACAAAATTAAGTTAGTATCTAACTGCAAATTATATGCGAGTAAACAGAGCATTTTCAATTTGACCGGGTAATACAGATTTGTAACAACAAAGAGGTTTAAGGTTGAGTATATGTAATCAACCACCATACATTTGCCCCGAGGCAAAAAAAAACTTGCGCGCTATTTTCAGTGCAAGGGTGTTGAAAAAGTGCGTATAAAATTCGTGAGCAACTTGCTCATTATACACTCGGCTGATTTACGCCCTCGCCTACGGCTCATATACTATTCTATGTCCATGCTGTTATCACATGTCATTAAATTTTCTTTTTTCCACAACAGGGTAGGGATCCAACAAATTTAAAACCTCCTACTAGATTTTATTTTCTATGAAAGTAAAATATTATCACATTTGAATGATTTATATAATAAATTTATCCACATATTAATTTAACCTCATATTGGTGACATTGGGCAAAATAAAATGAAACTACCACCTTATAACCTTACCTGTACATTGGAAACGCTCACAAACTAGGTAGGTGCTCCCTCGATAACGCTGTACGCCAAACTCCACGGTAATTGTTTAAAGTTAAATTAATACAGTTTAACGACCGTTGATAACTCTACCAAATTGTTTACTATTGCACAACTTTTGTTGTTTAATCGCCATAATACAATAAACGACTGTTGTGAACAAGAAAAGTAAACTATTGGGACTTTCATAGATGTTATCGGCTTTGAATTTTATAATAAATGCAAAGGATTATTTCACGAATGCGAACATTACTGTACTGTATCAGCCGGATCGTCCACTGCTGAACACAGCCTCCCCTATGTAGGGGGTATTTGCCATAATCCCCATGCTTGGCAGGCGGCTTGGAGATCGCAGTGTTCAATTCTTGTATTTTTCCCTTAGTCGACTTTTACGACACTCATACGGGAAGAAACGGGGAGGTGCAATTCTAACCCGGCACCCCACGGGGGTAACATGACTACCAACCTCAAATACATAAACTTAGGCCATGCACCACAAATTACTCCCAAGGCAGTAGGGGGGATATGTGCCAAGCATCTAACGGTGTGTTACACTCCGTGCTTCAGAGGATGCGTTAAGCCGTCGTCGGTTCCAATTGTTGTCTTAAGATAGAAGTAATTGAGGTGGGTACCTCAATTAAACAAGGTGGTAGGACATTTCAAATACCCCTATGACTGTCTAGAAAATATTGCGCCAAGCACCTAACAGTGCGTTTCAGCAGCTGTCCTTGAGACTAGTAATACTCATAGGTTAGCCTGAACAATATCTTGGACCAAATCATCACTTACCATCAGGTATGCTAGTGGTCAAGGGCTAACCTGTCAGCTTTAAAAAATAAACTTCGGTAGATGGATTTGTCATTTTTCTGCCATTAAAATATTAAAACGTAGAATTTTTCAAACAGGAAGTCTCCGTGATGTGCCTCCAGATTGTTAAATGGCAGTTTAAAATAATTTGTCTCAAAAGAAAATGTAGCTACTTAATCGGGGTAGTACTTATTATATTTTAGTAAACATTTACATTTTTATTTCGATGACCTAAATCAAATTTCGGTGGAGCGCTTAATGTATCTCGTATGTTGCTCACGATATTTTGATCCCATCTAATATTATATCAATTTATATAGGCTGAAAAATAATATAAACTTGACACAAATAATACAACAAGCAAATAAAAAACACCATTACGAGGAAAAATCACGACTCGTTTTATTTTTTGTAGCGCTTGTGCAAAGTTTGCTTAGCCGATCTTAACAGATCAGCTAAATTAACCAACGTCCGCCGCGGTCATGAGTTGGTTGGGTGACCGCTGGTGACATTACTACTGAGCGCTTCAGTGCTTCGGAGGGCACGTTAAGCCGTCGGTCCCGGTTGTTGTCTTAGGATGGCAGTCGTTAAAGCATGGTGGTAGGGCATTTTGCAAATGCCCGCCTGGCTAGCTAACACCCTCAAGTATAAAATCTGTCACATTACAAAATTACGAGTGAAAAAATTATAATCATGTGCGGGATTCGAACCCGCGTCCATCCACCCCTTTAGCCGGGGTATGCTCTAACCAATTGAGCTAACATGACATAATGACTCATAACTGTAATTCTTGCTCTCGTTCTTCATGCAACCATCGTATTGGGATGGAGCGACACCTATAGTTCAACTTGCGTTGTACTACAAACAAGACCAATTTTGCAATTGGTTTTAAACTTGTAAATGATAACGCAACCTTATAATTTTAATATTGTTAAGTTTGCAATGACGCCTGCTAAGCGAATTACATTACAAAGTTACAAATTTACGAGAGAAAAAATTATAGTCATGTGCGGGATTCGAACCCGCGTCCATCCACCCCTTTAGCCGGGGTATGCTCTAACCAATTGAGCTAACATGACACAATGATTCATAACTGTAATTCTTGCTCTCGTTCTTCATGCAACCACCGGATTCGAATTATTATTATAATATTTAGTTAAAATTTTGGTACATTGTCATTTCGATGATCTAAATGTAATTTCGGTGGCATATAATTATCTCGAATATTTCTTATGCTGTTCACGATACTTTAATCCTATCTAATATTATAATTGAAATGGCCTTAAGAACAAATAAAAGTCGTAGGGCATTTTGTGAATGCCCTCCTGGCTAGCTACCACCCTCAAGTAGAAAATCATTCGCTAAGCACCTAACGGTGTATTCCTGCAACGGTACTTAAGAGCCAGTAATTATTTGTTAGCCTCTACAAATTTGTAGGTTAGCCTGAACCACATATACGACCACATCATCACTTACCATCAGGTGAGATAGTGGTCAAAGGTTAGCCTATCAGGCATTAATAAGTATAACCCAAACAGGTCATAAAATTTCATAACTTTGTAAATAAGTCTTGTGTCAGAAGATGGTATACTGAATTAAGACTAATAATAAATCTAGATGCTTATTCAAAATAGTGAAGCAAATCACATTGTAGAAGGCGTACTTTGCATATCAAATCCAAATCAGACCTCTCTTGTGTAAAGTTCAGTAACTACTCCTGACTGGATTATAATTGATGACGCTAAATTACGCAAATATTTGATTACGCAGTAGTACAATATGAAACGAGTAAAATTGAGTTTGCCTTTTGATTGCTGAGTTGATTTCGGAATGCTAATTTTAGTTTAATTCTAAATAAGACCTATGTTATCTACTGTTAAATACAGAGTCATAAATATATGGAGAGAATATTACCGAAAAATGTTTGTTGGTAATATTCTCGCTGCATATTTTCAAAGATGCGTCAGGCAAAAGGTCATATAATTGGGCACCAATTCTACATCTACAATAATATTATGAAGAAGAAAGATTTGTATTTTTACCCGACTTCAAAAAAGGTCGCAATCGTCTGTTTTTTTATGTTTGTAACCTCAGAACTTTTGACTGTTTGAACTGATTTTGATAACTCTTTTTTTATTTGAAAGCTGATGCTTGTCATTTAGTCCTATTTAAATTTAATCAAAATCGGTCAAGCTCTTTTTGAGTTACACTTCAATAACTGAAAAATATTTTCCTATCTTGATGATATAGTCGTTGATAGTGAATGACAATCGATCCCGTAAGTAAAGCCACCAAAGGTAAGTAAAAAGAGTGAATTATTTTTTTTACCTCAAAATGGAACCGTTATCAACACTCAAAAGTGTGAAATAACTTTGTAACTGTCGAAGTCGGTTCTATGCGCACAATATTGTGTAATAGGTACTTTTAAACTATCATGGTACCGACTTCAACTAGTTATTTCACACTTTTGAGTGTTAAAGTCAGTTCCATACATAAGTAATTTTTTTTGTATGTAACGACTAAACTTAAAATAACGGGACCGAGTTGAAAAATTCTTTCACCGTTAGAATCCTACATTATCCTTGATGAACATAGGATTAAATAAAATAAAAAAAAAAGGTTTATTGTGAATAGAAATGACTTTACAATCAATTACATAACATAATAATAAAAGCATGATATTAATGTCAATTGGATAAGGTCAAATTACATATAGGTAAATAATCATCATTCACTGTCGCTAATTTCAGGATTACCCGTATTGACCCATTGCATTGGTCTCTCATGCTTTCACAATACGTTAGTACTGCAGAAACGATTGTAAGCCACTTGTCAAAATCAGTGTTGGCGTCACGGAGTGCGTAGGATATAGAATATTTTCTAAAATGTTAGAGATCCTTATGAAAACTTCGATAATAGAACACAACGCGTCAAAAAAAAACGTTAATACAATAGAGCAAAGTGAAAATGTCCACAATACCCCATGTCTGTCTATCACAGTGGATAACTGAGATGATTTGACAGATAACTGAGATACAGTTATCTCAATTAGCACGTCATGTGAGAACAGCAAAGAATGTTATTCCATATCAAACATCTAGTATTTACCAGATTGACTGCAGCTGTGGTAGCTCTTATATTAGACAGACTAAACGCACTATTGCAGAAAGGGTCAGGGAGCATACCACAGCTGTGAAGAATCGGGACACGCATAAATCTACGATAGCTGAGCACTTACTCGAGTCAGGACCTAACCACTGGATCGAGATACATGAGCCAAAAATTCTCTCCACTGAACGAAAATATTACTCTTAAATTGTACGTGAAGCGGTTGAAATTAAGAAGTACAAATATTTCAATCGGCAGGATGGAAATTGTCTACAACGTGGAAACCTCTAATTAGAAAGTTCTCGAGTCGTAATTTTCAGTCGCATGCAACTTCCGATACTGTTAGTGTAGTGTGTCGAGGTGACAGTGATAAAGACATTAACGGCTAATCTAACGGGGGTAGATTTAAATCGCTCCCGCTGCTCCTCAAGACGATGAAACCCGCTTCTTCAGTCTACTCGTGACCACGGTCAATACAACTTGATCGAAACGTCGGTCGATGTTAGTCAAAATTTATGAATTTTGATGTTAATTCGTGCGTAGATAGACCTGTTAATGATTTAGAAACATGAGATTAGTTCAAAGAAACAAAGTGAAAAAAAGTATTACAGTTATGTATGTCACAATGAAGACATTTTTTTTTTTTTTTTGTATAATACCCGTGTGAAGTGCGATTACTAGCAACCTGCCCCGGATTCGCACGGGTGCAATGTTGAAACTAATATAATAAATAATCTGTAATATATTATCTTTTATAATACTTATTTAAATTACATGCTGTAAAGAACCATTGATCTATATTAAATGCACAATGTATTTAAGGTACTTAATTGGATAAGGATTAATGCTGTATTGAGTAAAATCGCTTTGTAAATAAGCCATTATTTCAAGTAAAAAGTTTAAGATAACAATAGTTATTGTGGGTTAACCGTAAGAGATAGACATAGACCATTGCAATTTTTTTTAGTCCTTTTCAAGGTGTACAATACTGTAGTACTTTATTTTGATCTATCTCGTAGGTTTCAGCCAGCGTTTGCAATGTGAGCGCAAAAATGTGTGTTTACGACATCACATTAGAAACCTCTAAAATTATCAGTGTTTCTTTTGAATCACTCTTTTTATTAATAAAAACCGCATCATAATTAGTTGCGTAGTTTTAAAGATCGAAGCATACATAGAAACAGACAGACAGCGAATAGTGACTTTGTTTTATACTAACGATGTAGTGATGAAATGAAATGATACATATACAAATACAATGATGGTGAGTGAAGTAGCTACTTACTAAAATTATACCTAGGTAACCCTTTACAGCTTCTTACTGGCAGCAGAATTACTGGCTCTCAAGGTTTGGTGATAGATTTTCTGTTAGAGGGGCTAGGCAGGAGAGTATTTGCAAAATGCCCTACATGCATGTTATAAGGACTTCCAATCTAAAAAAACAAACGTGCCCGGTGCCCTCCAGTAACGCTTAGTAGTAAATGTCACTAGCGGTCACTGTAACCGGACCAGTCGAGAACCCCTCTTTTTTATTTAATAATAATATAATTTTTAAAACCCAAATTAATTAATTTTAAATTAAGTAATAAATTAATAAAAGAACCAAAGCATTATTAATAATAAACTATCTAATACACCTAACTTATATTACAACCTAACTTAAACTGATCCTAAAACTGACTTAAACTGAAAACTGATCCTATTTTAGATATGTTTTGGCTATTGTAAGGAAAACAACATGAAACTAGAATTTACTTGAATTTTTGTACTCATAATAATATATTGTCATGACTCCTAAGACTTCCTGAGATTTCCCCAAAAATTGCAAAATATATTAAAGCTTAACAATAACAACCTAAGATGCATAACGGCTTATCTAGTATAGTTAGTGAAATATATTAGAAGAAGATATTTTCTCTAAAATACCTTACTATGTTAGGTTAGCTTACCTTGACTTTAACTCTAGGAAACTAAGATGTATGAATTAATTATATTATTATTATGTTTTGTGAGAGAGGCTGATAAAGGAAATATACCAAAATGGATAATCAACGAACTCCGTAATCACCTTATATTTTAGGCGACTTCAATCATTTGAAGATCTAAATAGGAAAGACATAAATTAATTTAAATTATATATTACAAAATCCGTAATATGTATAACTAAACAAACTTAAATCTGTCGGAAATATAAAGAAAACTACGAAATATTGAATATTGTATTCTAAAATACAAATTGACCATTTACTTCCTCAACTTATGTTCTCAACGTCATATAGTAAAATGGATATTATATAAGATAAAGTATTGAACAAAATTGTTTGATGAAATTTGATTAAGTAAATTGAATTATTTTAAAATTGGTCTATTTAAAAGAGTAGGAGAATGGACTATACTGATAGTTCATAGATTATTTTGACTCTGACTTCGACACTATTCAATTTTGAAAGTATAACGTTTATTGGTAGTAAACTAGCAAATAGGTATTTTATAACATATTGTTATTGTAAGATTTTATTGTTTGATAAGTTGCAACTTTGATAATTAGATGGATCCATCGTATATTAGTTAGCAGTTTTAAGGAAAAGTTCAAATTCTGAAGTGCCAGGGACTTGCAACCCCTGGAGTACGTTTCAGAAGGCCTTCTTTACGTCGCACGACGCCAATGCTCATCGGTTCACTTAGGTAAAGCCTTCTCCTTAAATCAAATACTGCTTAACTTCCTAATTTGAACACATTATTGAATAATTCATAATATCCATATAATGAGTGTCATTGATTGATTATTTCTCAATTTACTTTTACATATTTCGTACATGACATCATGTCTAGTTAGTTAATATCATTGATATGATACCTTTCGGTTTGAAATAGAATGTTATTTAAAGTATTATGGTACAATCCATATTATTATTTAATTTCAATGAAAAATTTGGTTATATATTTTAGGACTTACTTTGCCTAAGTTTTTTTCACTGAGATTCCGACCTGTGCCGCCACGCCGTGCACACCTGTCTACAGCTCCGCCAGTATCTCCCAGTGAGACCGCAATAGTCCCCGCACTATTGCCGTCTCACTCGGGTCATCGTTCCGACGCTAGTTGCAGACCAGTGCCTTGGAATACGCAGTCCTGACGAAGTTTTGTTTTGTGTGCAGAAGCTGAGCAGCCGCCGAACGCCGTGCAACGTGAGCTACGAGCTCGCCGTGCCGTCGCGCAGAGGCGCTCTAAGACGTCAGGCATTACCACCTACCCAAGTCCCTTGTTTCGGAACAACATCATATCGGGCTGGTGGTCTTGTTTTGACCGCACTTTTCGGTGCGCATTTCACAACTTTACTACTCGACACAACATTGTAACAGTGCGCGTAACAACACACTTTGTGCTGTTAAGCGACGTCGTTCAGGCGTGGGGTAGCGTCAGCCAAACCCGTCTGAACGATCAAATCCGCCATTTGCTGCGGTCGCAGTGTGACACCCTACGGTGACAACGGCCACTGTCGAACTTTTGGTTTAACCTTGCACCGTGGCCTTTCCCGCTTCACGGGTCAGCCGAAGCAAGCTGGGCTCCGGGATAACTGGCCTTGGGGTCGCCCCTAGTCAACCCCGGAGTAGCGCTTAGGAGCACCCCTCTCCGCCGAGAAAAAAGCTCGGAGAGGGTACACAACTAGGGCACACCCTAGGTACACACTCCCTCTCACACAGTGAGCTCACAAGGTGTGTGAGGGAATTCAAACCCTTGATAGGGCGTCCTGAGTATTCCCCTCAGGATGCAGTCCCGTCCCTCTAACGGTGAGGTGCAGGTCCTTCAGACCTTCGCCCTCCGCCACCCCAATCTGTATGTTGCTCATATGCAACTCCTCGAAGAGGAAGCGAGTGCCCGCCTCACGGACACTCATATTGCTCCCTCCGGGACCTCAATCCCGGAGGCCAACGTCCCTCCTCTGACCCGGTCCTTCTCAGAGGACAGTCCGCTTTCGCCCGCTCCGGGCCCAGACAACAGACGCACGGTGGCAGCCCCTCCCCGTGAGAGGTCTCGCTCGCGCTCACCGATCGGGAGGCCAGCGAGCACCCGTCCCTCCATCGCCGTTGTCGAGCCCACTTCGGACTCCGAAGCGGAGATGGAGGTAGATCCGAGTCGCGCCTTACGCACCGACTCGGACTCAGATAACGACGGCTATACCGTCGTAGATAGGAAACGCAAGCGTGCTCCTAAAGCCGCTAGTTGCGCAACTTCCGCCCCTCCCGCCAAGGCACCCGCTAAGGCCCCCGCCTCCGGCAAGAAGCCGACCCCCGCCCCGCGCCCCGCGTCTCCTCCCTCCGCTCCGGCCACCACTGCCGCGTCCCCTCAGGACGCGAGCGCGCGCCGCGAAAAACCGCCTCCGCCCCTGTTCATTCAGGACAAAACCAAATGGGACATGCTGTCCCGTTTTGTTTCAGATCGTGGGATCCATTATACTAATGCCCGCTCCACGCAGCAGGGCATTAAAGTCCAAGTGTCCACCATTAGCGACCACAGAGCGCTAACAAAGCTCCTCCGTAAAGAGAGCATAAGTTTTCACACTTATGCGCTCGAAGAGGAGAAAGTCCTCCGCGTTGTCATCCGCGGTGTGCCCAAGGAGGTACATACCGATTCGGTATGTGCCGACCTGAAGGCACAAGACTTCCCCGTACATGCAGTTCACCGCATGTACAGCGGGAAGGACCGCAGTCCCTACGATCTAGTACTCGTAGTACTAGATCGTACACCTGAAGGCAAGGCCATTTTCAATTTAAAAAAGGTCTGTGGCCTCTCAGGACTCGATGTCCAAGCCCCATACAAGAATGGGAGTCCCTCGCAGTGCCATAACTGCCAACTATACGGGCACGCCTCCCGTTTCTGCTTCGCTCGCGCTAGGTGCGTTAAGTGCCTAGGCGATCACGCGACAGCAGCGTGCACTCGCACCCGGGACTCGCCGGACCCACCCATTTGTGTCCTATGCGGTGCTCAAGGGCATACCGCGAATTACCGTGGTTGCCCTAAAGCACCACGAGTGAACCACAGGGTGGCAAGGCATAGGCCGACCCGTCCCTCTTATGACCGCTACCAACGGGTAAGCCCTAAACTAACGGTAGTACCTGCCTCACAGGTAATACCCGCGCCGCTCCCAGCCCGTAACGCATGGTCTAAACCACCCAGTATGGTTAAGACCGTCGCTACCGCCCGCGCCCCGGCCCGCGCGCCCACGCCCGCTCCCGCACCCGCCCGCGCCGCGGCCCCTGCCCGCGCACCGGCCCCGGCTCGCCCCGCGCTCCCGGCACCCGCTGCCAACACCGTTCGCGCCCCTCCCCGCGCCGCTTCCCGGCCACAAGCTCCCCCTATGCCATTGATGGCTGCCCCTCTTCAAGAGGCAATCAACCTAGTCAGCGATCTGGCTATGTCGGTTGACATCAATGAGGTACAAGAGCTATTCCACAAGATGCAATACGCTCAATCCCCAGCGGACGTGATCCAATACACATTGGAACACGCAAACTTACTAAGCGCCCATAAGCGCTTCGTCCCCCAGGCCCCTCTCCAGTACAACCACTATGGGTAGTACAACCGAACGCACGAAACCGTACTCAGTTTCGTTAGCGTCATTTAACGCTGACGGCCTCTTCAGACAACGTGACCTCGTCCACGACTTTTGTTGTACCCACCTTATCGATATCATATGCGTGCAGGAAACCTTTCTAAAACCGGGGAAGGCGAACCCTAGGTTTGCCAATTACAGAACGGTAAGTGATGATAGAGTGAACTCCCGTGGGGGAGGCACTCTTATCTATTACAAAAGGTCCCTGCACTGCATTCCCCTACCTACCCCGACTCTTGTTAATATGGAAGCATCTTGTTGCCTCCTAGCTATGACTGGTCATCAACCTATAGTCATAGCGTCCTGTTACCAAGCTTGCTCCAAGCCGATCGTCCGAGCTGACTTAGAAGCCTTATTCTCATTAGGAAGCGCCGTCATTCTGATTGGCGACTTCAACAGTAAGCACATCCTATGGAATTGTAACGTCAACAATCCCAAAGGTATTGCACTTGAAAACCTAATCGCAGAACTTAACTTTGACATAATTGCGCCCACTGAGCCCACTCACTACCCTTATATGGAAGACCACCGATCTGACTTGCTTGACATGGCACTACTCAGAAGCGTAACACTCCGGTTACGCTCCATAGAAGTGGTTCACGAGCTTCACTCTGACCACCGACCCATTATACTGCGACTAGGTCCCGACCCAACGACTGACCTCCCCCGCCCCACTAAGACGATAGTGAACTGGAAGCAAGTAGGCGATGCCCTAAAGGCTATCAGTTCACCGGACCTTGACAAGATCCCTGACGACATCCTGACAAAAGATGACGTAACCCTTGCGATCGATTCGTTCACCAATCACCTCTCCACCGTAGTAGGTGCATCTGCAAAGGAGGTCATAGTGCCGGACGACCGGCGCCTTGTCATTCCAGCGGATGTGAGACGATTGGTGACGGAGAGTAAAGCAGTGACCCGACATTACGACTCTTACCCCAGTAAAGAGAACAAAACTAAGAAACGCCACATTGAACGCATGGTTCAAAGTCGCATGTCTGAGTTGCGTGATCAACAATGGGGCGATAAACTTTCAAACCTCGTGCCAAGCCACCATGCTTACTGGGACTTGGCGCGAGGTTTGAAAGGAAGTAACCACAACGACATGCCTCCCTTATACAGACCAGTCCCACTAGTCCCAGCGTTCTTTGACGAAGACAAAGCTGAGTGCCTAGCTGATAGCCTAGAGGCTCAGTGTTCCCCTAACGTAGATCACGTTGACCAAGCTCACCTCGATTCGGTGGATGCTGAAGTCGAACGTAAAAGCTCTGTGGTCACCTCTGAACTCCCACCAATCACTTTAGCGACTTACGCTGAGGTGGAGAGACTGATCAAGGCCCTCCGACCGCGCAAGTCCCCCGGTGCCGATGGCATCTCCAACAGGGTTCTTAAAACCCTCTCTCCTCCTCTCATCCATCTCTTAGTCAGCATCTTAAATGCTGCTATGAGCCACTGCTTATTCCCAGACACCTGGAAATGTGCAAATGTCATTGGCATTCACAAACCAGGCAAAAGCTCATCTGACCCCACCAGCTACCGCCCCATCAGCCTCCTCAGTGCCTTAGGCAAACTTTACGAGCGGTTACTTGCAAACCGTCTCCAGTCCCATGCTAAGGAACACCACCTTATCCCAGATGAGCAGTTTGGCTTCAGACCCGGACACTCATGCGTCCAACAGGTGCACCGCCTCACGGAGCACATCATTGAGGGCTTCAATAAGTACCCCAAACCCCAGACTACGCTAGCAGTCTTCCTCGACGTAGCGAAAGCTTTTGACAAAGTCTGGCACAACGGCTTGATCTACAAGCTATACCAATTTGGCGTGCCAGAACGTCTTGTGCTCATCCTACAAGACTTCCTTAAAGCCAGAAGCTTTCGCTATCGCGTGGAAGGCACCCTCTCCTCCCCCCACCCAGTCAGAGCCGGAGTCCCTCAGGGCTCCGTGCTATCACCTATTCTCTTTGCACTGTATACCAGTGACATCCCACGCTCTCAGCCCAAAGTATTCCTAGCCCAATATGCGGACGATACCGCCATTTACACCACTGGGTGGCATATCAACAGACAGTCCTATTTCGTCATGCAACGGGCCGTCACCGAGATCGGTGACTGGTTCCGAAAATGGCGCATCGCGGTCAACCCAGCTAAAAGCACAGCTATGTGCTTTACTGAGAAGACACGCTCCCCTTACCCGAAACCGCTTATTTTGTTCGACGAACCCATTCCCTGGGTTCCTAGAACAAAATACCTCGGAGTCACCCTTGATCGTCATCTCACCTTTAACGATCACATAACAACCGTCCGTAACAGAGCGGCCTTCATAATGGGTCGCCTTGGTCCCCTACTTCGCAAAGAGAGTAAAATGTCTCTTAGTAATAAGAAGACACTTTACACTGCCTGCATCCGCCCCATCATGACTTACGCATCAGTAGTGTTTAGTCATGCTAGTGAGGCCCACCTTCATAAACTTCAAGTCATCCAAAACCGTTTTCTTCGTAATGCAACCGGCGCCCCGTGGTATATCCGGAACACCGAGTTGCATTGCGACTTAAACCTTCCCTCTTTAGCGCAGTTCAATAAGGACTGCGCCCGCCGATACTTTGATCGAGCGCCCCACCACCCGAACCCATTGGTTGTCCAGGCATCGAACTACTCGACTGCCTCTTCTATCCCATTTTTCAAACCCCCCCGTCGCCGACCACGGCAGGTATTAGACGACCCGGATGACCCCATCGCAGCCATTACATTGGCAGCTTTAGCGTTATCCGTAAGTCGTCGAGGTAAAATCCCCAGGTGTGAGGTAATTAGAGGTCACACAATCAAACACCGAGCCCGCCGGCGAGCTCGAGGCAAAAACAAGGTCACGATAAATTGCTCTCCAAATAGTCAAAGAGTATTATTCAGTAGGGCCCAATTGTGCAACACTGCAGTTGCACAGAGGCATTTTGCTCCGATCCCCCCCATGTCTCTCGACAGCGAGACAAGCCGAGGTCCGAACCACAGTGGTGCCCTTGAGCTCGCTGTCAACCCCTCCTATAATAGCGGTACGTTTTCGGCGTCCGCAGGAGACGGAGGTAGAAAGCGCTTTTCGCCTTCTACGCCCGTCTCGGGAGAAGTGCCTTCGGCACTTCTCCCTCCCGGGCTATTGTAGGGCCAGGCCCTCGCCCAAAACCCGTGGAGCTGGACGACCGCACAGGCGGTAGCCAGCATCTATGTCCTCCCTAAACTAAACTATAACCTAAGTTTTGTAAAATCACGTGTTTGTGATATCAAAAGTGAATTATATTTATACTCTGACTCAAGTACTCAAATATGAATATATAAAGTTTAGAGGAGTTATTTATATTCCCTCTGATTTTCTCATGTCGAATATAACATCTTTCATCCTTACAGCAGAAAGACTTATTGAAGTTGTGGTCGCATTTGCACCAATATTCAACAATGTATCATCATGGTTGAATATAATTTATATTTCATATTGTTGTTTACATATACGTATACGAGGACTTACATGCCTCATTCTTGTCGTAAAGGTGTCAATCCATATTGGTTGAACAAACTTAAAGCATTCGTTATATCAACTTAAATACTTGAGTAGAATAATCATACACATTTATAAGTTAGTTTAGACAAAATAAATTTTCTGGAACAATATTCAGAAAACATTGCGGTAGGATTAGGACACAAGATCAATATAATTTACTATTGCAGTAGATTAGAACTGATAGACCCAAGAATACTAGTGTATACTAGTTGAATAGTGTATCAATCCCGTAAATTTTATAATACTCAAATAATTCAATATAAACTTACGTACATAAATTTTCTCCACATAATTTTTATGCTCTCCATAAATCGTTTTTCTAGTATGATTTCTTTCTAGTATCTTCTAATAGTAGGCAAATCATACCTACTTCTTATATTTTAGATTTAAGCGAAAATTACTTTAAAAAATACTATGAGGATTTCAATTTTTCATGTCATTTTGTATTCTTGACAGATCCTCTCAACATTTTCAAACTATTCTATGCCTCTTTCTTTTTAAACATAAAATGAGGTCACAATCTCATTCCAGATTTAAGACATCAAAAAGGTTAGCATACACAAATATTGACTATAAAAATTTCTTACTTAGGATGAATAATTTATTTCTGATCTTTAGGTTCTGTACCACATTCAATTATATTATTAGTATTTAGTGACGGAACTTCCTACTCAAGGTATGTTCCGTTACATCACCAAATCATGTAAATAGTATGTCATGCCTGATTCCCAGAGAGGTAAGCAGAGACGACGGATTTCCACTTGTTAAGATCTTGGCCAATCTTACCGGCAGTGTGCTTCTTATTGACAAAACACTACAAGATATTAAAACAGCAATACAGCAACGAAAACATACAGACAACCTAAAGGCTATTGAAGGCTCAGCCAGTCCAAATGCTCCAACTCAGATTACAATGTTTATTCGTTGAGCCAAATAAGGACCAGCATTTTTATCACGCATCCCATCGTAATGATGAGTTTTGGAAAATGGCACCCACAGGCCTAAAATCTTAACACCAAACGGCTCAAATATATATTTGTCACTCACTTCTTTGCTATGGATATATAAGCTTCTGGTTTTTTAAAAAAAGACACCAGTACCTTTCAAAGGTAGCACAAATATTGTCGCAATTAAAACCAATTTTACTCTTAGTAAACAAACAATATAAGCTAAGCTTCAGCATAGTTGAAAATTTTAACGGGATTTTCATAAGGATAAACAAACGAGGGATTTGGGACGGAAAATTGAAAAAGGTCGCAGTGACTTTGAGAAAATAATTAGCTATTCAGAAGTCCCTTTTACAGGTTCTGTTCAACAATATTTTGATGATAGGGAATCAATATTCAAACAATCTTACAAATCTACTTATATATAAAACTAGCTTTCCGGGCGCGGCTCCACCTGCGCGTATGTCGGTTATCGCGCAAAATCATTAACCTCTTATTGCGCAGTTGGATAAAAACTATCCTATGTCTTTTCCCGGGTCTCAAACTATTTCCATACCAAATTTCATTCAAATGGGTCCAGTAGTTTTGGCGTGAAAGAGTGACAGACAGACAGAGTTACTTTCGCATTTATAATATTAAGTATTGATGATTTATTATAATGATTTACTAAGATATAATGGAATACTATATGATATATAATGATATACTAAGATATAATGACTTATAAGATATAATGGTAGACTTTTGCGAATGCCCGCTAGCTTGTTGAATGTTGTAGCTAGCTACAACATACAAAATGCACAAAGGTTTCCGTACCATTATCTGTAACCTTATCTAGCAAGTAACAGACACTTTTCGCAGTGTTAGATTGAGTTGAGTAGGTAAGTTCCTACGGGGGACCCCCCACAGTGCTTACGTCCTCGTCGTGTCCCCTGGAAACGACCCAGTTCTGACCACCGTAACGGAGTGGCAGACTGGGCTCGGCTAAAGTGCACTGTGCGTCGTAGATCACATTGCGGTTTACCTACGACACTGGCGGAGGCAAAGATGCCTAAACCAGCGCGGGACGCCTCCGGGCGTTTCCTAAAAGGCCCTTCTCAGGGCCAACCAAAAGGCCCTTCTCAGGGCCATGCCGACGAGTCTGCGTTGGCGTTGGAGTCTAGCCGCGCACCATCCGTGGCTAGCGCGTTTGCTCAGCCGGACGATTTTTCGGACTCTGACATAGAGTCCGTTACATTCGAATCGGATGCTTCGACAGCGACAGCGGAAGGTCGCAAGCAAGCGAAGAAACGGGCTTTCTTGAAGGGCGGGTCTTGCTCTTCGGACTCTACGACGAGTAAGCCCAAGAAGCCGAAGGCTAAAAAGCCTACCAAAGTAGCTGCGGATACTCACGATGTGGGTTTCGCTGACGCCCAACGCCAGCTGAGCCTGACTCGGCGGGTGCAACTCCAGCAGGACCTAGAAGAAAAGGTTGCCGCAAAGGAGCAGCAGGCGCGCACCGCGCGGGCCAAGACCGGGTACGGTGCGTCTATCGTACTCTACTCGGACCACTCCCTGGCCGATCTGGAACGCATGGCGCAGGAGGACGAAGAGGAGATAGTGGAGGTCGCCTCTAAGTCCTCTAACCTAAAAGGGACTTTTCAAAAGTCCCTGAAGTGCAGGGCTGCGAGTATGCGCGGCATAATTAGAGAGCTGGTTCAACGCACCGCAACTGATGAGACAAGACAACTGCAGGTGAAGGTCGACCGCCTGCAGTCGGAGGTCAGTCAGCTGCAGCAAAAGTTGGCTGAAGCCACGGCTCGGCCAACTCAGGCCGAACCCAGACCAGCAGCTGAGGTCTCTTCCTCCTCCAACTTTGAGGACATTATCCGCAAGGTTGTTATGGAGGAAAGAGCCTTCACGAGGGCCTGCTTTGCCGGTATTGAAGATAGGCTCTTACCGGAGAAACGCAATCGGCCGCCACTTGCGGTGGACAAGAGACTGAATGAGCCGGGGCCATCCTCCCAAAAGGAGGACACCCTTCTACCTTCTTCCACCCCGTCCAACCAACCTTGGACGGAGGTCGTTAGGAAGGGGAAGGACAAGGCCAACAAGGCGAGAAATGCCGCAACTGCCAACCCCGCAACCATCCGTTCCTGCCCGTCCCAGGCGACCGGCAAGGGAAAAGGAAAGGGGAAGGGTAAAAAGTCGGCCCCGGAGCCAGAAACGGCTGTTCATGCAGCCAAAAGGGCCCCTGCTGGTGGAAAGAAGCCTAAGCCGCTGGTTCCCCCCAAGACCGCCGCCGTGGTGGTGACGCTCACCGTGGAGGCAGCGGAAAGGGGTGAGACATACGAGTCCATCCTGAAGCGGGCCCGTGCCAATGCCGACCCCACCCAACTGGGGATCGGAGGAGTCACGTGCCGTCGGACCCAAGCTGGGGCTCGAATTTTCGAGTTCCCGGGGGCGGAAGGCGGCACCAACGCGGACCTCTTTGCAACCAAGTTAAAAGAGGTCATCGCGGACGCGGCTAAGGTAGTCAGGCCCGTAAAGTCTGCGACCTTGGAGGTGACTGATCTGGACGATTCAGTCACCAAAGAGGAGGTGGTGGCAGTGGTCGCAGCAATAGGGGGCTGCAATGTCGCAGCGGTGCAAGGTCGGGGTATACGACCTGGCCGCGGCGGCATGGGCACCATCCGTCTTGAGTGCCCAGTCACCGCGGCTAAAGCCGTCCTCGCCAAGGGATGGCTGTCAGTAGGTTTAAGCTCCTGCAGAGTCCGAGCGCTTGAAGATCAGCCTCTACGGTGCTTCAAGTGCTTCGGAATCGGGCACACACGGGCCCTCTGCCCGTCCGAGGTGGATAGAGCGGATAGCTGCTACCGCTGCGGCAAAGAGGGGCACAAATCCGCCTCCTGCACGGCCACCATGCCACGCTGCGCGGTGTGTGCTGCCAGTGGACGCCCGGCGGACCACGTCATGAAGGGGAGGAACTGCAATCCTCCCCCTAAGAAGGGCAAAGCGCAGGCGCCGACCCGGCCTGCCGTAGCTACCGCCGTCCCAGAAACGGGAACTCCGCTGGCTGATGAGGGGGGTGCGATGTCCAATTGATGGATAGGGTTGAGCATCACATCCTCCAGGCGAACATCAACCATTGTAAAGCAGCCCAGGACCTGCTGATGCAGTCCATAGCTGAGTGGTTGGTGGACGTGGCGGTGGTTGCCGAGCCATACTCGATCCCTAGCCGTTGGTTGGGTGATCGGGATGGCTTGGTGGCAATGGTGTCGCGGTCTTCCACAGACTCCCCTCCCCTCTCACTCTTAGAGAGGGGACAGGGATATGTGGCCGCCGCGTGGGGGGATATAGCGTTCGTAGGCGTATATTTCTCCCCAAACCGCCCTCTCTCGGATTTCGAGAATTTTCTCGAAATCCTCACCGCCGTTGTCGGTAGGGCGGCGCCGCGCCAAGTAGCCGTTTAGGGTGACCTTAATGCCAAGTCGACGGTCTGGGGTAACCCGGCTGCCTCTTGTAACGCCCGGGGTCGCGCCGTTGAGTACTGGACGGCCTCATCCGGTGTGACTCTCCTAAACAGAGGGGTGGTCCAGACATGTGTGCGGCAACGGGGAGGGTCAGTGGTGGACGTCTCGTTTGCCACTCCCGTGCTAGCCGCCCGCGTTGTTAACTGGCGGGTTGAGATGGTGGAGACTTTGTCGGACCACCGATATGTGCGGTTCGACATCTCCACCCAGAGCCCCCGGAGGACGGTCCCATCGGGCCGTACTCCCTTTCCACGGTGGGCTCTCACCCGCCTGGACCGTGAGGCGGCAATGGAGGCGGCGTTCATCCAGGACTGGCTCGCGCCTCCTGTTGAAGTACTGGACGTGGACTCTGCAGCGGTTGGACTGAGGAGGTCCCTGACCGAGGTGTGCAACGCCAGCATGCCTCGTTCTCGCCGCCCAGCTCCCCGTCGTGCCGTGTATTGGTGGTCGGAAAATTTAGCGGGGCTCCGGGCCGCCTGCGTGGTAGCAAGGAGGGCCTACACGCGGAGTCGACGGCGCAGCCAACGAGATGAGGTAAGCGAAGACCTTCTCTACGCCTCCTACGTTGAGGCAAAAAGGGTCCTCAAATCGGCAATGGGCGCCGCCGATGACGCGGCGAGAGCCGAGATGCTAGAGGGCCTCGACAGGGACCCGTATGGGAGACCATATAAGGCGGCGCAGAACAAACTGCGCCCCTCTGGTCCCCCGCTGACGGAGGCCCTCGAGCCGACGTTGCTGGATGGGGTAGTTCGGTCCCTGTTTCCGTCCGGGTCCAACTTCACCCCACCAGTGATGCACCCCCCGCACGGGGCGGCCCCAATGGAGGAGGCGGAGGAGGCTCCTCCAGCCACGCTGGCGGAAGTCGAAGGGGAAATTCTCCGCCTCCGCGTGAAGAGGACTGCCCCTGGTCCAGACGGCGTCCCCGCACGGGTGGTGGCCATCGCCACCTCCCATATGGAGGAGAGGTTTCGGGACCTATTCAGCGCGTGCTTCATGTCTGGAAGGTTCCCGAAGCCTTGGAAGGAGGGGCAGCTGTGCCTTCTCCGAAAAGAGGGTCGCCCGGCGGACTCCCCTTCGGCATACCGGCCCATCGTTCTGCTCGACGAGGTCGGCAAATTGTTCGAGGGGATCGTCGCCCACCGGCTGAATGACCACCTGCGGAGGGTCGGGCCGGACCTATCGGACGCTCAATTCGGGTTTCGAAGGGGGCGTTCGACCGTGGACGCATTGGCTCGACTCAAGGGCCAGGTGCTGGAGGCTGTCGAGGCAGGGGACGGACTTTTGGCTGTGTCATTTGACATAGCCAACGCCTTCAACTCCGTTCCCCACTCGACAATATTGGAGGCGCTCCGTTACCATGGAGTGCCTCGGTACCTGCAGAGTCTCCTGGCAGATTATCTGCGGGACCGAGCCGTCCTTCTCGTGGAGCGCACTGGCAAACTTCGTAGGTACGGCGCGGGGTCTGGTGTTCCACAGGGTTCTGTCCTGGGCCCGCTCCTGGTGGAACATCGGATTCGACTGGCTCCTGCGGGGCACTCTCCTCCGAGGCACGAGTGTCATCTGCTATGCTGATGACACTCTTCTGACCGCCCGGGGGAGAGACTTCCGAGAGGCAGCGAGTTTGGCCTCGGCCGGCGGATCCCTAGTTGCGGGAAGGATCCGCCGACTAGGCTTGAAAGTGGCGCTGCACAAGACCGAGGCTGTGTTCTTCCACGGGCCTCGGCAGCGCATTCCTCCTGACGCCCACATTGTCGTGGAGGGCGTCAGGATTGAGTTAAAGGCCCAGATGAAATATCTGGGCCTAATTCTCGACAGCCGGTGGCGCTTCGGCCCGCACTTTAACGGGCTGTCGACGCGCTTGCTGAAGGTTGCGGGTGCCCTCTCATGGCTCCTTCCAAATGTTGGTGGGCCCAGGGGACGATGCCGGCGCTTATACGCCGGCATCTTGAAGAGCATGGCCCTTTACGGGGCCCCTATCTGGGCTGACTCCCTCCGCAGGAGGGAGAACGCCACTTCACTCCGTAGGCCCCAAAGGGCCATTGCATTGCGGGTGGCGAGGGGCTACCGATCGGTGAGCTTCGCAGCGGCGTGCGCTTTGGCTGGCACCCCCCCCTGGGAGCTCGAGGCGGGAGTGCTCGCCAGAGTGTACGAGTGGACGGCGGGGCGTAAGGCACTTGGAGAGCACCCTGCTCCGGAGGAGCGGAAGGCTATCCGGCGTGAGGCGAGGGACGCAGTCGTCCAGCATTGGACAGAGGACCTCGCCGCCGCAACCTTTGGCCGCCGAACGTTGGACGCCCTCGGGCCAGTCCTGCAAGGCTGGCTCGAGCGGTCCCACGGTTTCCTTTCATTCCGTCTGGTGCAGGTGTTATCCGGGCACGGATGCTTCGGATCATACCTGCACCGGATCGGAAGGGAGGAAACACCAGCGTGCCACCACTGTGCGGCGGCGGAAGACACGGCACAGCACACCCTCGAGGTGTGTCCGTCGTGGACCGAGCTGCGGCGCAGCTTGGTCGCTGTAGTCGGGCCGGACCTCTCGCTCCCCAGCGTGGTCAACGCCATGTTGGAGGGCGAGGGGGCCTGGGCAGCGGTCGCCTCCTTTTGTGAAGACGTAATGTCCCAAAAGGAGGTGGCAGAACGCGCAAGGGAGGAAGACCCCCTTGCCGCGCCACTGCGTAGACGCAGAAGGGGTGGGAGAAGGCGATTAAACCTTCCCCCTCCCAGTGGTGAGTAGCGAGAGACAGGCGCGGGGGCCCCTTCTCTCGCATTGCACGTGCTCACCACCTCCGTCGGGCGGGAATGGCCGAGCATTCCTGGCCATTCCCGGGCCCCTCCCGTTGGGAGGGGGGTGCAGGCCCCGCTGTAAAAGCGGGCGGTCGTCGGCGAGGGACTGGACGTAAAGGCTCTGCCAGTCTCCCAGTCCTTCACCAAAGAGACGATGCCGGAATGCCGCTGGGTTGTTTAGTGGGTATACCGGTCTTCTACCGGGGAGTCCCACATACCCCCTCCATCCCCCGATGGGGGGGCATGCGTAATGCATTTTTCCCAGCGTCAAAAAAAAAAAAAAAAAAAAAAAGGTAAGTTCCTACGATTAGGTAGGTACGAACCCGAAATAGTGATCTCACTAATTGTTTATTTTTAAAGTAAATTGTATGGGATGCCCTTAATTATTAATTTAATTTTAATTAATTTTATTTATAGAGAACATAAAACTAAGTATTTTGTGAATAGTTAAAGCGTCTACCTGTCACCGTTATTCGAGCAAGCAACGGTAAACAAATCAAGTTTGTAGTATGGAAACCCCCCTTAAACATTTATTTTATTTTTAGTATTTGTTGTTGTAGCTATTATAGCAATAGAAATACATCTTCTATGAAAATTTCAACTGTCTAACTATCACCGTTCTTGAGATACAGCCTGGTGACAGACGGACGGACGGACAGCGAAGTCTCAGTAATAGGGTCCCGTTTTTACCCTTTTGGTACGGAACCCTAAAAACTATCGCCAAGTATCTAACGGTACATATCGTTCCGTTCCATACTTGAAAGCCAGTAGGTAATTCTGGGTTAGCCTAGAAAACGTCTATAATCGTATCAATTCTTATTATCAGCTAAGGTAGTGTTCAAATGCTAGCGAATGAACATTAAAAAAGTCTTGTGTATAAATGTTGGAATTTTATATACACATTTGGACTGTTCTATAATTATCTAGTTGGATGCCGCAAAGCCTGTGCGTCTTGATGGCTTAACCTTGCATAAACTGTCAGAAATCCAAATGTAACTTTCATTTATAATCAATTTTTGTGCATCATTTGAAAAGCATCCCGAGATGCCGAATGGAATGTCTTAAAATATCCAACTCAATTCAGACCAATACAACAGAAAGCCTCAGAGATCTCCACCTTCATTAACGTGGAAGTTTTAAGACAAAATCCCGAAGTGCCCTCAAAAAGGGCAAAAAATCCCGGCCATTGTACATCATAATCACATCTCGGTTATTGCGGGAAGCTTTTTAATATTCCTTCCCTCGAGAGTTGGGTAATGTAATGGGGGCAGCCGTGTTGCTAACGAGGCGCGAAGGTGTTCTTGGGTTTTGTTGCTAAGGAGTATTCTAAAGAAGTGCAAACGCTGCAAAAAATCACGTTGGGATAAAAATAATGGATATTGTAATAATTTATGTCATATTTAATGTGACGTTAGTCCTTGAACACCATGGATATTTGTTCGTTGGTAATCTGCATAACAGAACGAACATAAGACTTAGGGCCTGTTTCAGAATGTTCGAGTAACTTCCGGTTTTACTACCCAGAATATATTTCATAAATAAAACACTATCTTTGCGTTTCACAGTCATCGATTTAGCCTATCCATCGGTTAAAACTTGAAACGTGCTGTATATTAACTGTCATTTTTATTATTCGGTTATTTTATATATTGCATCGCAACCCGAAACTTTATTAGGACATTCTGAAACGGGCCCTGAGTGTTTTACATTGCTGTGAGTAAGTTAGGTGGGGGAAAAGGAAAATGAACTGAAACACGGAAATTACTTAGTAAATAATTGGTGACGATATATGTCTAGGATATCTGTGTTGAGCACTATATACCTACACCTTTGGTAAGGCAAGTGTTGATTTGGTCAAGTGTCAAGTTCATTTAGGCTAAAGTGAGAATTTCTGAAATAGTTATTCTACCGCATATCACCGTCAGATGCTTTGTGACAGATATTCTTTAAGAGGCTGGTGGGTAAGTACTAGGTAGTTAGGCAAGCGTACGCAAAAAGTTCTTACTTTCTTTAAATTATAGCTGATAGTCTAGCTTTTAACCACTATCTCACTCAATGGTATGTGATTATGTGGTCGAAATTGTTGTTCAGGCTAAACTAAAATTACTGGCTCTCAAGGATAGCTACCGGAACCCGCCGTTAAATGCTTTGCGATAGATTTTCTAGCTGAGGGTGGTAAGTAGGTAGACAGGCGGGCCTTTGTAAAACGCCCTACCATCATGAAAAACTAATATGTTAGGTTCAGATTATTCATCAGACTTAAGTTTCATTGCTATTTTAGTTGACCAATGAAGTCAGCATCATCACATCAACCCGGAATGTGCACCGTTAATTAAGGTCTCCCCCATTGGGGGAATTCGTCATAATCGCCACGCATGGCAGGCTTCTTGGGATCGCATAATAAACTAAGTAAATTTAGACTCCATTGTACTAAATAAGAATAGCTGAAAAACACAGTTTAAGAGTTCAAGATCTTTAATATAGACTTGCGCTCATCAATAGAGCAAGGCTATATTTAGATGAGACATTACTCATTAGGGTCTAATGCATAGCTGATATATAGCTGTTTGGTCTATAATACTTTTTTTTAGGTCTCCGTACCCAAAGGGTAAAAACGGAACCCTATTACTGAGACTTCGCTATCCGTCCGTCCGTCCGTCCGTCCGTCCGTCTGTCACCAGGCTGTATCCCAGTAATGGTGATAGCTAAACAGTTGCAATTTTCACAGATGATGTATTTCTATTGCCGCTATGATACCAAATACTAAAAATAAAATAAAAATATTTAAGGACGGCTCCCGACATCAAACTTGATTTTTTTACCTTTTCTTGCATGTAGACGCTTTAACTATTCACAGAATATTTAGTTTTATCTTGTCTTTAAAGATAACTATTTAAAATAAAATAAAATAAATAATTAAGGAGGCTCGCGCTTGATGAAAGAGGTGTTCGTCGTTGATTTGCTAAAAATAATAATAATGAAATGAGGTATAAAAATTTGAAATATTCACCGAATATTTAGTTGTATGTATACTTTAAAAATAAACAATTGGTGAGATCACTATTTAGGGTTCATTCCTACCTAGGATAGGAAGGACCTACCCAGCTCCATCGGAAACTGCGAAAAGTGTCTGTACTTAACTTGCAAGATTAGGTTACAGATAATGGTACGGAACCCTCCGTGCGCGAGTCCCACTCGCACTTGGCCGCTTTTATCTTATAATAACAAAATGCTTTGAATAATGTATAGGTTTCTTGTTAAATCAAAAAGGTAATTTCTGTGTCGTGGTTACCTATTATATGTACTGTTGCTTCTTGCATCCTTTGTGTTCGCGCTTTTATATTATGATTTTGCCCTGACTAAAGCGTTCTTTTTTATGTGAAAGTAGTAATAGAAAATCTGTCGCCAAGCCAGTGAAATAACAGGCACATGAAACTATGTCTCAAGGTGACGGGCGCAGTGTAATTCGTGACTAGTAACAAAATGCATCTGCTATAGGCAGAGTTTAGTCCGCTTAACATCAGGTGGGCCTCGAGCTTGTTTCGTCACAATAACCTTAAAAAAAGTGATTGTGACGGAACAAGCAAGACGCCCACCTGAAGTTAAGCGGACTTGCCTCTGTATATAACAGATGCACTTCGTTACAAATGACGAATTGCACTGCGCCCGTCACCATGAGACATACAGTTGTTAAGTCTCATGTGCAATTTTAATGGCTCTCAAGGACTGCTACCGGAACACACCGTTAGGTTCAACCTTAGTGTGATAATAGACATTACTCTTAACACACTTATGATTTTATCCGAGCCCGCTGCCACTTTGATGGACATCTTGCCGCCAACACTGATGTGAAATAATTAAATTAAATTCATTTTTATTAAGGGGCCGAAAGGTTCTCGAATGTAGGTCATAAACCAGCAAGCGCAGCGTTAGAAGACCAGCTACAAGGTATTAAGTCCACAAGGTAGGACGACATTACTTAAGGTCGCAGGAAGACGCTGGATGCAGGCCGCTTCCAACTGTTCTATTTGGAAATCTATGGGGGATACCTATATCCAGCAGTGAACTTCTTGCGACTGAAATGATGATGATGAAGTTTCTCAAAGAATGTTTTAAAGAATAATGGAAATCAAGTGTCGAAATAGTATAATTATTAATTGTAATATATTTTCTACGTCGAACTCCTAGTTAAGTTATTTTTATGCATAAACTGTTCTTATGATGACTTGATGTTCAAATAAGGAATCTGTTGCCAAGCACCTAACGGTGTATACCAGCGACTGCTCTTGAGAGTCACTAATTCTAAGCAAACCTGAATAATACTACAAACGCATCATCACTAACCATCAGGTGAGATAGTGACTAAAACGCTAGCCAAACAACGCTGTAAAACATGTTTTGTTAACGATAAAAAACTAAAGAAAATTATGGATACATTGTAAGAAACTTTTAAAGTATAAAAAATCCGCATTCTTATATATAGCCTATGACTACCTATTTCACTCGTGGAAATCACTTTCCTTTACTCTTTTCAAGTAATTTTATTCCGACATTTTTTTTCGGGGGATAAAAGGAACTTGTCCATTAAAGAGACACACATTAGGTACCGTCGACTATATTATGTATACTAGTATTACCTTTCAGTTTCCAGGTTATCTAAAAAAGTTATCTCTGGATGCGTTTCTGACGAATCATGTAACCAAAAACAGCACAATATATTTTACTCGTCATAATTAATATGTACTTGAACTTATTTTTGGTAAAATAGCAACAAACAACAAACTATTCGCTCGTCACTGCGGCACAGTCGCGACTCTCGAGGCTCGAGCAAAGATCGAGGCGCGTAGGTATAACTCGCGTGTCGTCCGTTTCTATGAAGTTGAAATACTGTATAGATAATATTACCGTGCCCCTATTCTCTACTACATTTTTTAATTAATAGACAGTGTTACCATTTACATAACAGAAAAACAATTTTATACAGTCAACTTAAATTTTACTAGTCTTATGGTTTCCTACTTTAAACGCCCGTGTGTAGTCATTAATCATCAGGTGCATGCGATCTCATGTCTCCGGCAGCCAATCACGTGCCGCCGGCGAACTTCAAAGGAATTAATTGGTCCGCAACGCCTTTGCAGATTACTTCCTATCTATTGGAGTAGTTGAACTGGACATCTATTGTCAAAGTGAGGGAGAATTGTGTGGTGAGAACATGTCAATATATTTTAAGGTGAGTTTGAAAGTTGGAAGAAGTTTTCTGATTTAAGCAATATTTCTTTGCGATTCAGAAATTATATATTTATAGGTACTCGTTTTTTAACCGACTTCAAAGAAGAAAGAGGTTCTCAATTAGACTATTTTTTTAATTTGTGTTAATTCATAACTCATGGATGTTTTTGTATTTTGATGTTTTTTTACATTCGAAAGCTGGTGTTTGTCTTGTGGTCCCATTGATATTCTAGTGGGATCTAACGAGTAGTATTAATTGAGTTATATCTAATAACGCATACTTATAGTATTAAATCCGTTTTTTTGTAAAAATGTATTATTTAAAATCACCGTTGTCATGTGATGGCTCTTATGACTAGAAATTATTTCCGGCAGTAAAGATAACTTCCAGTCAGACTTGAACCATAATACTGCTTGGTACATTTCCAATTACATATGCTATGGAATCGGGTGCTAGACATTTTTTTTCTATCAGTTTGAATGCACGTTTTTCTGACGGCGAAAAATTCAACTCTCCAGCAACCCTTTCTATGGCATGAGTGGAAATGCACCAGGATGGTATTCTGGGGTAACTTGCTTGAGTTGTGAGGGTTTATTGATAAATCTGGAGATTTATTAATTTATTACAATAATTATTAATTAAACTTTCACAATTGTTTATTTTTGTGATATTTTACTGTTTGAGTGGAATATTCCCATGTACAAAATTGTGGCCGAATGAAACCATTTGTATTTTTAAACCATGATCCGACATATCACATGCTTAGATTCGGTTGCTCCCCCCCTGGTGCCAGCCTTGAATATCTACTCCCCTTTGCTAACTGTGGGTGTCCTAAGAGGCAATAAAGGTGAAATACTGGAGGATGGAAAGCCTTCTGAGGAACTGATATCTGAAACTGCGATCCACAATACGCCAAGTCTGAGGATTATGGCAACCATAATTGCCCCCCTTAATGGGAGAGACTGTGTTTAGCGGTGGACAATCCGCTTGAAACAGTACATTATAGTTATATTCGAGTACAACAATCAATCAATTTCTTTCGATAACATAAAGCGCAATATTGAGCCAAAATGAAATCATTTATGTGTTTTGCGCCGTAGGATTTGCATATTAACAAACATCATTTATATAAGGTATTATATAAAATAATTATTATAATTAAGAATGTCCAATCTAGTTCGACGTGTGCTTTTAATTAAACTCAATTTACGATATAAGAAATGTATTTATTTTAATAAGAAAGATCACTGAAAGAAATATATGATACATTTATTTCATATGCGTTCGATTTCCCCATACGTTTGAGCTTCGCTGCATGGTGGGAGTGCATTTTGTGATTGCCTACCTGGCGCTAGCCAGGTAGGCAACCACCTTCGAGTAGATAATTACGTAGCGGTGTGTTCCAGCGGCTGTCCTTAAGAGTCAGTAATTCTAGATGAAGCCTGTTAACACATTCGACCACATCATAACTTTCCATGAGGTAAGGTTGTGTCAAAATCTTACCTATCAGCAATAAATACATGAGCATATATCGCCATAAAGTTTATTTTTATCTTTTTTAGATATGAAACAAGCATGAGGGCTACCTGGTATACAGCGATAACCTCTACCCATAACAGATGCATTTCGTCAGAAGCTGCACTGCACTCATTATTCCTGAGACAAACAGATGTTCTCTCGTCCACTTAAAGGCTACTACAACGTGTTCTAAACGCGTGGACTAGATTCTGATTCAACATTCCATGAGGTTCCCATGTCACTCCTTTTCTCAATAAGGCTAATTTAAATAATATTTCAATACGTAAAGAACTTCGTGTAGCTACTTTTGTATATGACCTAATAAAATTTAAATAGCCGGGATATATTCAAAATACTTGTATGGTCTTCTTTACAATATTTAATTAACACTACCATCCTGGTGTATTTCCAATCAAACCCCGTGAGGTACTGGGTTAGAATTACACCTCCCCATACCATCCCGTGGGTGTCGTTCCTACGACACAATTCCTACACAGAGGCAACTAAGGGAAACATACTGGAAGGTGGACAGCAGCGCCTAAAGAACTACCAACTTACACTGCGATGCCCAAGACGCCTGCTAGTGCGTGGGAATTATAGCAAATACCCCCTTTATAGGGGAGGCTGTGTTCAGCAGTGGACGATCCGGCTTTTACAGTATTTCCAATGGACGGCAGTCGTTTTTTTCCAGAATGCACGTCGTTTATGACGTTGAATAAATCGATGACGACATTTTTAATTTTATATAATAGTATAAAAATTCAATCAGCTTTAGTTACGTTTACGTTTTAAACGATTTAAATGAAATCAAATACCGTCACTGCTAAAAAATCACATAATCTACGAATAATAAACATTGTTATCATATTTATAAAATGTTGCGACGCACCGATCTCATTTGGTTTATCAATGGCACCTTGAAAAACAACCGTGGTAATTCCATTCGTTTTGAAAATTTCTACCATAATGAATTTTCTAAGGGATAGAGAAAAATAATAGTGAATATAATTCAGTGAGATTGCAGAGTCATGTCAGATGTCAGAAACTGTTGTTATATTGTAGTTTAGTTTAAAGGAGCACAAAAGATGCGGCGTTTTCTGATTTTTGTCGTGTTGTCGGGAGTTTTGAACGGTGTCTGCTGCGAAGAATCTTTGAATATTACAGTCAGTGATGCATGTAAGTTGATGTTTTTGTGTTATGAAACGTGTAGTATGATTACAGGATATGTCTGTAACCATAGATTATTTTTATTGCATAAAAAAACCTACAGATTTTTTACATGTCTATCGTGACTTGATGTGCCCGTAATTTAACTGGCTCTCAAGGACTGCTGCCGGTACACACTGTTAGGTGCTTGGTAACAGATTTTCTAGTTGAGTGTGGGGTATGTAGCCAGGCAAGCCTTCGCAAAATGTTCTTACGTCATGCGATGAAGCTCAAGCTAGGATAATTCAACCATGTGGTTGAAGATGTCCTTCATAAACTTATTATACTTACCATTTAGTGAGATAGTGGAGGATGGATAGTGACTTCGACAAGTTATTTCACACTTTTGATTGTTGAAGTCGGTTCCATTTTGAGGCACGATAATAATAAATATTGTAAGCAAAAAATTTAATTTTAAATTTATTAAAACACTTATCATCTAAATATATATCTAGTGACAATTCCTGATGAAAAATACGTATAAATTTGCATACCGGGTGTCTTCCGCTGTGACACGTGCTCTGTAGCAAGATGTGGGGGACTGACTTGATTCTTGTTTGACTTTACTTGGAATGGACTGAACGGGGGAGCAGTTTGGAGATGCGCTGCTGTGCCCAAGCGCTTTTGGTGATGTAACAGCAAATACTGTTACATTTGTTACAACCGTTTTATTTCAAATTTTCGAATTATTTTTTTTGTAATTTCGTGGTTTTTCGTAACGTTTTTCTCGTCTCGACCAATTCCCGGGAAATCCCGAACTTGGAAATCTTGACCAGAAACCCTAGTTTATAACAATACAGACACGTTGGGTCCGTCACGTGGACCGGGAGCTCATCGTATTTTCCAAAACTTATCGGAGCGCTTGGTCGATGCGACGCGTGATTAAAATGCTGGCACTTATTTGACCCAACAAATAAGCATTAAAGTTCAATATAGCAATGCTGCCAGCATGCTGGGCACGATGCCAACTGGTAGTGGGCTGGAGCATTTGGACTGCCTGTGAGTGCGCAATGGGTTATAAGTTGTCTAAATGCTTTTATTGTAGTAGCTGTAGTGTTGTATATAGTTCGTAGTACTTTGTTAACAAAGGCATACCGCTAGTAAAAAAAAACATACATTAAAATTACGCGCACAGCAATTAGCACTAATTCTTTGCATGACTAAGCAATTCAACACGCATCCAATTATGTTGCATACAGTGTTTATAAACAGTGTAAATAAAATATAAAATGTTCAATATATAATTTGTATGCGTTAATGACTTTATGCATACAAATTGATTTCCACGTACCTATAACTGTACTATGAACTCCTTAATTATAAGTAAGTTTTTGAAGCAGTGATGGCTTAGTGGCAGTAGAAATACATCTGTTATAGGCAGAGGTTAGTCCGCTTAGCATCAGGTGGGCCTCAAGCTTATTCCGACACAATAACATAAAAAAAAACTATTCACACCACACTCCCGTATCCGCCACAGGTTGGTATGCCAGCATGTTGGGTGTGTTTTTTACCCCAGCATGTGGGGAGTTATATTACCCCAATATTTGGGGTGTTACTGGACCCCAGTACGTGAGGTGTCATTGAACCCTGCTGGGACTCACGTATGTAGGGTGTCATAATACTGCAGCAAATGGGGTGTCATAGCACACAAGCATGTGGTATGTCATAGTACCCAGAATGTGGGCTGATATAGGGTGTCATGATTCCTCAGCATAAGGGGCGTGTCATAGTATCCCAGTATGTGGGGTGTCATTTATTCAGAGGACTAAATCATTGTTAGTAATAAAGTACTAACAAAAATTGGATCAAGTTGTCTAAATAAACAAATTTATTATCATTATTATAATTCAGCCGCCTCTTCTCTTATATTTCCAGTGTTATCGGATGTTCAGCAGCGCTCGCAGTTCCCCAACGCGTCCAACGACTTGGTCTATTACGGAAAATTGAGTCCAAGCTGCGCCGCACACTACCACCGGGTGTACGTCACAAAGAGGGTGCCGCCGAGGAACTATCCTTACTTCCATGAGGCGGAAATGGGAGCAAAAAGCAGGAAGGGTGAAGATACTGATACACAGGTATGGCTCCCTGTATATGTATATTTTGGGTATTGCTTTTTTATGTTATTGTAACGGCACAAGCTCAAGGCCCACCTGATGTTAAGCGGACTAACCTCTGTCTATAACAAATCCATTTCGGTACAAGTCACGAATTGCACTGCGCACCTTGAGACATAATTGTTAAGTCTCATGAGCCTATACTTTCACTGGCTCTTAAGACTGCTGACGGAATACACCGTTACATGCTTGGCGACAGATTTTCTACTTGATCGCTAGCCAGGCGGACATTCGCAAATTGCCCTTCCATCATGCGGTGAAGCTCAAGCCCGCGGAGAGATTGGAACCACGGACCTGCTGCGCGGCAATCCATAGCCAATGCCACTGATCCACCACTGCTTCGTTTTCCAACAGTTGAGGAATGAAATTCTTCTGGTGGTTAGATTCTTAGTGAAAAACGATTGGATGCGTACTAACTAATTGCCTATGAAGTCAGCCAACTAGCCAGCGTTTTTTTTGTTCGTTTATGTGTATTTGACGGAGTAAACATACACAGACAGACATTAGCACGAGACACAGAACTTAAACAAACACAGTACCAGAAAGAAAAGACACAGTACTAGAAAAACTATTGTTTTAAGTTTTGCACACCGCTCTCTCATTGAATAGAATTTTGAATATTTACATCGAGCATAGTAATAAAAATATAAAATGATAAATAACAGACACAAGAGACTTTTAACATCAGGTGGTCCTTCTGCTTATTCCGTCAAATACTAAGCAAAATAAAAACTAGAAAAATATATTCATCTCAAAATGTTAGTTAGGACTATCAGAAGTCAACTCTAGGAGGTTGTTAGGATTTTTCCAATAACCATGTATAATATTATATTTGTTTAAATATTACTTTTTAGTTCTGACACTACGGTGAATGTGAGAGCCGCTTCATAAAAAGGTTTCTCAACTCCCACTTTATAAATGACGTCATAAGGCAAGCTATGGTAAGAAAATCTAATGTGTTGATTTTTATTTCAAATAGCTCAATTTCCGTATCGTGGGCGGCTACCAGGTGGATATCCGTAAGGCTCCATACGCTGTACTCTACGGACTCTATTGTGGAGGAACGCTCATAGCTCCTGACTGGGTGATCACGGCAGCGCACTGTAGGTAAGTGTACAACAAAATTTAATTTTCACGCATAACGCCAGATACGCAAAATGCCAAACACGCAGATTGTTAGAACACGTCGAATGCCAGATACGCGGAATGTCAGATACACAGTATGCAATATACGCAAAGTGTCAGATACGAGAAATGCTATACACGCAAAATGTTTGCCTAGCTAGCCAGTTGAAATTCTGGCGCCAAGCATCTAGTGGTGTAGTAATTAAACAACTTTAAACGGTTTAAATCGCGTATACTTTTCATTATTTTTGTCCCGACGTTTCAAATACTTCGCAGTGATCGTGGTCACGGAGTGACTAATTGGTTTTATTTGTCACATGAGTTATTAAGAAATTATTTGGTCTACCGTCAGAAATTTTTATATTAATCATAACGTTCCCTATTCACGCAGTATTCGCTCACAGTGTCCAGAGGTCTTGCAGATTTGTGTCGGCCATGAGATTTAATTAATTTAATAATATGATACCAAGCAGGTGGTACTTGCCAACCATCAACTCAATTGAAATTTGGGTACGTTTGATTTGAACAGCCTCGCGTAACATTCTTGGCATAAACCGGGTCACTCTGGCGAGGATTTGTGGGTAGTCGAACCGAATGTAGTGGTTGGGTTTGTTCAAATGTGAAAAATAAAACCAATTAGTCACCCCGTGACCACGATCACTGCAAAGTCTTTGAAACGTCGGGACAAAAATAATGACAAGTATACGCGATTTAAACCGTTTAAAGTTATTTAATTATTATGTGTAACAATCGCGAAAACCTAAGACAACCTAGTGGTGTGTTTCGGCAGCTATCATTCGGAAACAATATTTCCACGCTTAGACCGTTTACAATCCTCGACCACATAGTAGAACGTTACAGTATCCGTTGTCAATAATTTGATATTTATATCCGTTGATTTCTTTTAAAAGACTAACCACAAGTGACATGTATTTAACATAGTATGAACTAGTACTGGTTTATTTACTGTATCTTCTCTGGTATTTACAATATATGGTAACCTATTTAATCCAGCGCCATCTAGTCAACTGAATGGTACTAAGAACTGGTTTTTGCACGATATGAGTTCCTTAGACTAATCCGTCTCCTTAAAGACGGTACAGTTATAAGACCAAAAGGATGAATTCTAACTATATTTCACTTCACGTCGTGGCAGGGCTGACTCACTCCAAACTTTAGGTAAAAAGTTACAGGTACATCGGCATATCCGTCTGGACGCGATTGTTCTACATTGCGTATCGCGTCAGAAGAGATCAGAGCTATGTGATAAAAAGGGAGACGCTGGACAATATTTATATCAGGAACGTGCTTTGCGATTTAGCGATTTTTTCAGGTTATTTTTATTCTGTGATAATGGTTCCAGAGACGTATGGTGGAAAGTGTTGTCATAATCCTTACGCTTGGTGGGCGTCTTTGGGATCGCAGTGTTTTATTTAATGTTATTGTGACGTTACAAGCTCGAGGCCCACCTAATGTTAAGCGGACTAACCTCTGCCAATAACCGATGCATTCTGCCATAAGTCCCGAATTGCACTGCGTCCGTCTCCTTGAGACATATTTGTTAAGTCTCATGTGCCTGTAATTTCACTGGCTCTCAAGGACTGCACCGTTCGGTGCTTGGCGACAGATTTTCTACTCGAGGGCCGGGCGGGCATCCGCAAAATGCCTTTCCACCATGCGGTGAAGCTCAAGCTGCCTGCAAGCTGCACTACAGCGCGGCGATCCATAGCCAATACCACTGAACCATCACTGCTTCTTCCACAGAACAGATGATAACTTCATAATCGCCGGCTCCACCACACAATTTGACGCCATCCGTTATCCAGTCTGCGCCCACTTCCTCCATCCACTCTGGAACGTGACCAACAAGCTGCATTACCATGATTACGATTACCAGCTGCTTCTTCTCGAGAAGCCAGTACCAGTTTCAGCGTTTGCGAGGCCGATAGCGATTGGAAACGTCAATGATATCCAAGCGGGAAAGCTGATCACGATAAGTGGCTGGGGGCATACTCAAAATAAGGTAAGAGTTTGGTTTTTGAGGGACGTAAGGTTGTCAAAAGCTGACTGTTTCAAAATCAACCCGCAATATTATGTTTTTGAAGCACTCGCAGCAAGGTTACCTTAACCGTTCTACGAAACTAACGACAGCTAAGTCCACGTCAAGCAACGTCCACCGTGGCGCTGACTTAGGTTGGGTGACCGCTAGTGACATTACTACTGAACGTGCACGTGCTTCGGAGGGCACGTTACGCCGTCGATCCCGGTTGTTGTCTTAGGATGGCAGTCATTACAGCATAGCAGTGGGTCACTCTCCGAATGCTCACCTAGCTATCTAACACCCTCAAGTAGACAATCTATCGCCAAGGACCTAACGGTGTGTTCCGGAAACTGTTCTTGAGAGCCAGTAATTCTAGGTTAGCCGGAACAATATCTTCGACCACATCACCACTTACCATCAGGTGAGATTGTGGTCAAAGGCTAACCTACCAGGCATAAAAAAACAGGAAGAATTTATGCGTGTATAATTATATATACTTTCACGATGTCGTCAGTCCACCTAGTGGGGGGCCTACCAACTCTACGTCTTCCGGTGTAGTGTGGTAACTACTCTAGAACCTTTCTTCCCCAACGGTTGTCAGTTCTACGAGTAATGTGGCTCGCCCATTGCCACTTCAACTTGCAGATTCTGAGAGCTATGTCCGTGACTTTAGTTGTTTGGCGAATATCCACGTTCCGGATTTTATCGCGCAAAGAAACTCCGAGCATAGCTCTCTTTATAGCTCGTTGAGCGACTCTGAGCTTGTCCATAAGGGCCACCAAAATAATTTACCATGTGAAAAAAGTTTCATTCAAAAATCTCAAACCATGAAGGATCAATTCGAAGTATCTATAACATTAAAACGGCAATTTCATAATTTGACTCCTATTATTAAATTATTTTCTCAACAGCAAAGGCAGATGCAGAACGTGATTAGACAAGTGTCCGTGCCGATCATCCCGCACGGCGTTTGCCGATCCCTGCCACACAAGTACTACAAGACCATCACACCGAGGATGTTCTGCGCTGGCTTCGTCGACAGAGGAGGGAAGGATTCCTGTCAGGTATGACAATGAACCCAAACAAGTGGAATGTATTGTATCAGCCAGATTGTCTTGAACACAGCTTCCCCCATAATGGGGCGGTTTGCCATAATCCTCACGCTTGGCAGACGTCTTGGGGATCACAGCCTAAGATACCAGTTCCTCAGAAAGCACTGCTGCTCACTTTCTGGTGTCTTAGTCGTCTCTTACGATACCTACGGGTAGATACCTAAAGATTGAGGGGTGACATTCTAGCCCGGCACCCCACAATTATGGTATGTGGTGATATGGTCGTAGATGTTGATCAGACTACTACTAGAACCTATAATTGCTGGTTCGTAATTACAGCTGCCGGAGCAAACCGTTTTTTGCTTGATAACAGATTTCCTACTTGAAACGGGCAAATTGCCTATTTGTATTTCAGAGCTCAACATTTTCTTCACAGAATGCTGAAGCGCTCGTAGCGAATTTTGCTTATGGCTTGTTACAAAGAACGTGGGCGGCCATTCCTCAAGGTGATTTTATGAACTGATTTTAAGCATGCCAAATCACTGTGCTTGTGTGACTAGTGTAAATGATAGAAACACAGATTATTAATCAATATAATAAACTGCAAATATCCTATTTTTTTTTCGTTTTTCTGCCAAACAAGTCAGTTATAGTTCAAAATATACATGATATGCACTTTTGATGTGTGTATTTTCCATTAAGAGCTCTTAATAGATTGTATCAAATATTGTTCCAGGGAGACTCAGGAGGTCCAGCAGTTATCAACAATAAGCTAGTAGGTTTGGTGTCGTTTGGAGTCGGGTGCGCTGAGCCGGACCACCCGGGAGTTTACACTGATATACCTCTAGCAAGGAACTGGATTCGGGAGATCACTGGACTACCGCTTTGATTACAATTACACTCTAGTTCTTGACGTGTTATTTTTTTTACTATTTCCAGTTCCGCGTGATAGTTGACACCATTTTTGTCGACGCGGATGGAAAGATCTTAAAATTAAATGCGGATGCGGGTGGTATATACGAGAAATAAATGCTGTGTCACACAAGAGAAGGAAATACACCAAAATAGGGAATGAGCACTAACCTGGCGTTGCTAACTTGCTTTCCGTTTGGCGGGTTCTGCATCAGAATCCAGGCAATGGCGCGGCGGCGGAGTGAAATCCAAGCAATTTATCAGTATCGCAAGCGTCCACAGTTGCTAGGCTATAGTAACACAGCGCGAGAAATTATGTGAGCTCCAAAAAAAGAGCGATAAAAGTTCAGAGGTAGCACTTTAGAAATAAAATGTCCGTTAGATTGCGCGGGAGCAGGTCAAGCACTTATCAGTGTGTTTTAGCGCCATTTCTTGCGATTACAAGCACATGAGGCATAACAACTGTTTGTGTGACGGGTGTAATGCAATTCGTTGAGACAAAGTGCATCTATATTGAATAGATTCAGGCGTTACTTTGCGGAAATCCACATTTATCATTAACAAATATATCAATAATATTTTAAAACATCAAATTAATATTTAAATAAAACACGTAAAAATATATCTAAATTTGAATTGTCACTAGATATATTATTATGTTTAATATTTTTATGTTTGCAAAAACGCATGCTCTGCGGATTACATTACAAAATTACAAATTTACGAGATGAAAAATGTAAGCCATGTGCGGGATTCCAACCCGCCTCCATCCACCTCTTAACCCAGGGTATGCTCCAATCCAATTGAGCTAACATTACAATGAGTCCATAACTCAAAAATTTTCTATCGTTCTTTTTAACCATCGTATTGGGATGGAGCGACACCTATAGTTCAACTAACGTTGTACTACAAACAAGACTAATTTTGCAATTACCTTTAAACTTGTAAATGATGACGCAACCCTAAAATTTTATTTTTTTTATGTTTGGAATAACGCATGCTCTGCGGATTACATTACAAAATTACAAATTTAAGAGAAGAAAAATATCAGGTGCTTGTTCCGTTACAAAAATATTTTAAAAGAAATCTGTATATTCATGTGTACAGATTTATTTATTAAACATATACTAACAACATGAAACCCTGGTGGGCACTCTAGAGTTTATTGCACTCTGGGTAGGACTAAAGTGTAATAACTATTGTCTTAATAAAAATTAGTTTTAAGCGACCAAAATTAAATAATTTTAGCTATTGAGTCTTATCTGTAAAGAAGTCTTGTAACGAGTAGTAGCATTTAATAAGATATCCTTTAAGACAATCTAAAAAGGTTGAATATTTTTCGATATCACTATGATGTATCGGGGATATGATTGCAAATTTTTAGAATCTTAATAATATGATATCTTAGTAATATAACTTTCATATTCAGTACCTTTATTTTGTCATATTATTCTTCAGAAGCGCTCGTAGCGAAATATGCTTTAACCGATCAACTACGTTAAACATTGTCCGCCGCGGACATGACTTGGATGGGTGACCACTAGTGATATTACTATACTGAGCGTGCAAGTGCTTCAAAGCGCATGCCACTCCCAGTTATTATCTAACGATGGTAGCCGTTATAGCATGGTGGTAGGACATTTTGCGTAAGCCCGTCTGGCTAGCTACTACCTTCAAGTAGAGAATCTGTCGCCAAGCATCTCACAGTGTGTTCAGGCAGCTGTCCTTGAGAGCCAGTAATTCTAGATTAGCGTTAGTAACATTTTTTATCACATCATCACTTACCATTATGTGAGATAGTGGTCAATGGCTAGCCTATAAAGTATAATAAGTACTCGTATCAGTTATCACAGGGTAGTAATGCGATAGGTAAGTATGTTTTGAATAGTAGTGCCACTGGGGAATATCTTCTACCATAGCACTACTATCATTTTCATAGCAGAGTCGAGGGAGATCAGAATCTCGAATGACAATTAATGGTTTTTTCTAAATATTATTTTAAGCACTACCGGGTGGTGAGCAAAAATCACATTTACAAATTATTAGAGTACAATTTTTTTGTTCCGGACAGTGATCGAACCCACGTTCTTCGATTTTTCACCGGATGCCTTATCCATTCGGCAACCGGAACCTTACTCTTACGAGTCAAAAATATTTGTACTCCAATTGTATTACCTTAACCATCATATGGACGGTGCGCGGTCATCAACCAGACTTCGTCTGATTGAAGGCAGTGCTTTTTCAAACACTTAAATCTCGCAATCATGTCGCTACCTTTCTATATTTCTCAATATCACTACACATAAAGCAATATCACGTGCTTAACAAATTATTAGAGTACATTGTTTTTTGTTCCAGACCGGAATTGAATCCAAATCGTAAGAAAGAAAAGGAATCAATTCAAATTCAAATTCATTTATTCAATTTAGGCGTCTACGACGCTCTTGAAGGTCAATTACAAATTTTAATATTGAAATATTCTACATTGTACTGCCACGTTCAGCAAACAAAATTGTAGAGCCACTGCGAGAAGAACGGGCAAGAAACTCGGGGCCATTCTTTTAAACATCTTTTAACAATGTGTTATATACAATATAATATGACTATTACAATATTTGTTCAAATTACGTAGGTAGGTGATAGCTTGGCAGAGGCGGAACTTTCCAAGCATCTTTGTCGTTTAAGTAATCACAAATTTTGTAGTACGATTTCTCAATCAAAATATTTTTCACATGCAACTTGAATTTTCCTTCTGTGAGCATTGGAATATGTTTGGGAATTTTATTATAAAACCGCACACAATTACCTAAAAAGGACCTTTTATTTGTCTTTGCTTGCCTGGTACTGCTATTTTATTTTTATTCCTAGTGTTGTTATCGTGGTTGACACTATTTAATTTAAATTTACTCAAATTTTTCCAAACATACATAATATTTTCAAATATATACAGACTCGGTAAAGTTAATATATCAATTTCTTTAAAAAGATCCCTTAGAGATTCCATAGGATCCATTTCATATATGGCTCGAATTGCACGCTTTTGTAAGATAAAGATTGTTTCCATCTCAGCAGCAGCTCCCCACAGCAATACACCATACGACATAATACTGTGGAAGTACGCGAAATAAACTACCCGTGCAGTAGCTACGTCTGTTAACTGTCTTATCTTACAAACTGCATATGCAGCACAACTAAGTCTTCCGGCTAGATCATGTATATGTGGATCCCACTGTAAAATTGAGTCCACTTTGATTCCCAGAAAGACTGTCGCTTTGTCAATAGAGAGTTTATCTAAGCCAAGCTTAATGTTTGGTTCAACATAAGCAACATTTGGTAAAGAAAACTTTAAACATTTGGTCTTTTTGAATTTAAGAGAAGATTAATAGCGGCGAACCATTCAGAGACCATAGATAACACATTATTTACATGAATGAGTTCACTATCTTTCCTATCTACTTTAAAAATCAGAGAGGTATCATCTGCGAATAAAACAATATCGCAGAAATCTTTGACCATGCAAGGCAGATCATTAATATACGCTAGGAACAGAAAAGGTCCCAAAATTGATCCCTGCGGTACAACTATTTTTATCAAAGACCCGGAAGAAGTATTGCCATTTATTCCAACCATCTGTAGCCTGTCTGACAGATATGACTATATTAGATTCAAAGCTTTTCCACGAATACCATAGTGTGAAAGCTTACGAATCAGAGTGCAGTGTTCTACACAGTCGAATGCCTTGGAAAGATCACAAAATACTCCAATAGCATCATGTGAACTCTCCCAGGCTTCAAGTATATGTGACATCAATTGAACACCTGCATCTGTAGTGGATCTGCTCTTAGTAAAACCAAATTGATTCTCATTCAATATATTATGCTCATTAAAATGAGATAAAAGTTGTTTGAGCATAATTTTTTGAATACTTTACTCAGAACAGGTAAGATGGAAATATGTCTATAATTGCAAGGGTCAGATGCAGCTCCCAACTTCAAAATTGGAGTGATTTTACATAGTTTCATTAAGTCGGGGAAATTTCCTCTATCGACACAAAGATTGAATATTGTTACTAAGTATGGTGCAATAATGCAAATTATAGACTCTGCCACTTTAACTGACATACCCCACAAGTCTTCAGTACTCTTTATGTTTTAACTTTTGAATGTTTTTATAATTTCAAAGTTTGTCGTGTATCTGAAAGAAAAGTCCGGTGTTTTGCAGGGAAAATTATGTTTTAATAGGGCTTCTGCTACATTGGGACAAGAATCCAATGATTTGGTGACTTCTGGGAGTAAGTTAGAAAAAAAAATTTCAATTATATTCGCCACTTGTATAGGATCAGAGATTTGATTTTTATTAATAGTTAAGACATATCTTGTATCTCTAGGTTTATTTTTACCAGTCTCAATATTTATAGTCTTCCAAATGGTTTTTATTTTATTTTTAGACTTGCTAATTTTATCTCTAATAAAAAGAGATTTAGCACACAAGCAAACAGACTTAAAAGTTTATGAATAGTTCCTAACATAATCATGAAACTGCTTGCAAGATGTTTAATTTTTCCTGCGATACAGATCAAACAAATAATCTCTACTTTTTCGAATACGTCTAGTTGCCCAATCACCAAACTTCAATTTTCCATTTATTTGTTTCTTTATTTTTGGACAAACTTTTTGAAACTCAATATTTACTAAAGAAAATAAGTTATTGTAGATGTCATTCGGGTCACAGTGAAAAAAACTTGTTATGCCAAGCTTAGCTTCTATATTCGTACCGAGAGTTTCTAGCCTACTAGTTGTTAACGGCCTATGTTGAACTTCATACCTCTCTGTTTCTCTATTTCCATCAAATTTTATCGCAAGGCCCTCATGATCAGACCTAACACCTTTCAATATTAACTTTTCTTTAATCTTACAGTTTGAGTATATATTGTCCATACAAATAGATGAAGTGTCTGTTATCCTAGTGTGCTCACAGAACAGAAATTTCAAATTAAATGAGTTAAATAATGAAATAAGATCAGTCTTATTTTTAGAATTCATTAAAATATCTATATTAAAATCACCACATACTTATATGGGTTTTCTGCATTTAGAGATTTTCTGCAGTATACTTTCCATAGTGGATAAAAATTCTGCAAAATTTTGAGCACGACCTTAATCGTATGAGTAAAGTTCCGGTGGCCAAATGGAATTGGCATCCGGCGTGAAATCGGAGGACACTGGTTCGATTCCCATCTAGAACAAAAAAAAATCCACTCCATTAATTTGTAAACGAATGGTTAAGTTATATTACTGTAATGTTTACTTAGGTTTTAATAAAAAAAGCTGAGGTTATCCTCATAGGGTAGCCTTTCAGCTTTTAATAAAAGTTACTGCAAATGTCTCGTTTTTTTGTTTTGGTTAAATAATTGGGTGAGATAATAAAACAAAAAATCCATTCATCAGATTTAGGATGTGTTGCAACGGATTAAATAATTTTGGTTTGTCTATGATTTTTACACGACTACCCAAAATGTGAGAGTTATGTTTTCAGGGTTAATGTATGTATGCATAAGAGTAGTGTGTTTAAGAGTTTCTTTATTCCACCATAACTTCTAAACGGCTTAATCGATTTTGATGTAAGAGATATCGTTAGACACTGAGTACATAAAAAAAAATAGAAAAACAAACTGGTTTATTTTAGACCATATTGTGAGGTAAAAAAAATATTTTTCTTCCAAACCAATCAAGTGGGGTATCAAAATGAAGAACTTTAAAACCTGATTCCATAAATAAATATATAACTTGCAGTTTAAATTCAACAAGGAGTGGCGTGGACTTCAAAGGAGATCCCAATAGAGTTGATTTAAAATATTCAAATTCCACGCTGATGAGGTCACGAGGAGAAGCAAGGTTTTGTCTTAACGTTAACGGTGATGGTATACTTGGTTATATTTCACATCAAGCGATTTGTAACTTAATATAAACTAACGTAAGAATATTCTTTCTGCTGCATCAAGCAGTCAAGCAAAACATCACTCTTTCTCTAATTACTCGATTCTCGATCACGAATCTTGTCTAGAAAGAGAGAACATCAGAGTCAGCACTCGGCAAAAAATGATTTCTCTCGTTGTTGAGATGCTGAGAAGAAGTAAAGTGATAGCCCAGAGCAATGGCTACATGGTGGTAGGTATACTGAGATGCTTGCCTAGCTATCTACCACCCTCAAGCAGAAAATCTGTCGGCAATCACGGAACGGTATGTTCCGACAGCCATCCTCGAGAGCCAGTCCCCATTTTAGATTTACAAGCTTGTTAACTATACCCAAGCGAGAAAAAATCGAAACAAAAAACGCTGACTTATCAGAAAAAAACAAAAGCAGAATTAAAATCTCTAGCCATCTTCATAAAACAGCTTTCATATATCTCCAAAAACGTTATCGAACAATCACAGCGTCGCATCGCATAAAAAATGGAATCTCATATCAAAAGCCAATATGACCCCCTCCCATCCCTCGTGTCAACACAACACCGACCCCTTTATTTAATCATATTTGCTCAGAAAGCCGAAAAGTCAATTTCGCGGCGAACAAACAACGATCAGCGGTTGATTTTTCGTATTAGAACATCAACCATTCACATATTCAACCCGAGTGAAGGGAGGGCACTGGGTGGAACATACGGGGTAATATTGTGACCAATTTCTCTATCACTTATCTCCCAATTGCCCCATAGGTGCCAGGCTAGAATCTTACCACCCCCACCCCCCATTACACACAGCTACCTGTGGGAGTCGTAAGAGGCGACTAAGGGTAAAATACTGGAAAGTGGGCAGCAGCTTCTTCTGAGGAACTGATCTGAAGCTGTGATCCTCAGGATGCCTGCCAAATATCGAGATTATGGCAAACTCGCTCTGAATGGGGCTGTGTTCAGCAGTGGAAGATCTGGCTGATACGGTACATTTTTTCTAAAGTTACTTTTGGGATTATGAAAAAGAGTGGAATTTTATAAGAGCTTATTGATTTATCTTGCCTAAATGATAGGCACGCTGCCAACTGGTTGTGGGCTAGACCATTTGGGCTACCTTTGGGCTTGCAATGGCCTTTAGATTGCCAAAACGTTTGCATCGCATTGAATACGTAGTGTCATATTTAGTTTGTAGTGTTTGTATATTAAGAAATATCGCTGAAAAAAAAATGTAATTTCCAACACTATTACATACTTTTTATGCCACGCGGGTTCGATTTACGCTAGTAATTAAATATTTGTAAATGTGATTCGATATTGTTACGCATGTTATAACTTATTTTGATTGTTGTTCTAGGAATAACCATTATTAAAATCTTTATATATATTAAGTTATGACAATCTTTATCGTTCGAAACAGCACCCCGTATATTCTTCGGAACAATCTGCATTCAAGGCGCGCACCCACTAGTGTTTTCCGTACATTTCGCGCCGCGGACGAACGCCTACTGATTTCGTATTCCCGAAGACATGAGCGTGATTTATTTACCAAAAGTGGGGCAACACTACGATGCAGTGAGTGGTTTAGAATTGGCACGTGACTGATAACTAAATTTTCAAGTTTATTGAATATGCATATAGATCGCGAGTAGGATTTTACCACAGCGTTACCTAACAACACGTGGTGGCATCACCGGCTTTACGCTTGACCATGACTGTTGTAACATTAGGCATAGTATCGAAATTAGATATTATGTGTCACTGGACGTAATTCTGTTATGCACCACAAACTACGCTAACACGAAGTTATTTATAAATTTTCATAATTTGCTTGGGCTAAATTTCATATAAATCCATGCGTATCATATGCCGATATCATCTATTTATATGTAACGTTCAATTGCTGTCATTATGACAGCAATTGAACGTTACATATAAATAGATGATATCGGCACTGCGTGATATGAAAAAGTACCTCTCCTATCTAAAATAATATAGGTAATAATAATATGAATTGCTCCCGCTTTTAAGAAGATTTAGTAGTCATTAAAATAGATCTAAAATAATCCTAAATTAATTAAATAATCCTATATATAATATGAATTGCGGGGTAGTCTTAAAAAAATTTAGAAGTAATTTAAATTGATGCTATCTAAGTTTCAAATTGTATATAAACATAATTAAAATTAAGGTATATTTATAGTCCAAAATGTTATACCAATTTGGTTATCAGCGACAACATTATTATCGATATATGTAATTTTGCTCAATTTTAGTTCGTCTGTGGTGGATAGTAGAATTACGACCACAGTTTATGTGCAAAGCATGTAAGGTTATATTGACTTTATAGGACAATGAGTACCTATACCAAAAAAATAGCGGGTATGGGTGCTTAGACATTTTTTCATCACGGCTTCGCAGATGGAGACGGAGCAATATGGCAAAGGGAGGTTATTTCACGATACAGGTAAGCTCGTGATAGTTTTATAAACGTTTTAAACGGCTTTGCCTATGACGCAATCACTGTGAAAGTGCATATAGAAATACTCTAAAGAGTGAGAGAGACAGTAGTATGCAGCTTAATCATCTAGTGCTTCAACCTAACTTCAATAGAACTTTTTGCGCGCGTTACCATGTACCATTATTTATTTTATTTATTTATTTATGTGTATGTACGGACTTTATACTGAGTTTTTCTCCTTTTGCTCACATTATTTATTTATATTAAATCATCTTTTCTTTTCCCCCTGTGTTAGAAATATTTTTATGTTGTTTTTTCTTCTTGTGTATTGGTTGCCATTGTTGTTTCATTTTATATATCTTTTTTAGCAACAAACGAATTTTGATTTGATAGGTATGATGGATTTTTTTTATTGTTTTTATGTGCCAACTTTGTTCCAATGCACTGTAAGAACAGGGGCAAGTCAGAAAACGTGACGTCTCCGTTTTTATTTATGAACGGCATACGTTCTGATTTGACAACGCACTTGACTTTTTGAAATATAGCTCCGAGCGATGTATCTTTTTGTGTTAACCTTCAGAGAATTTCAGTCTCGGTCGGGGAAGAATGTCAGTAAGAGTGAGTTCGGGATAACTGACTTGTTTTAAGAGTGGATTTGACATTGATACGAGGTAATATATTCGAAAAATGGGATATGAATGCAAACACTTGATGATCTATACCTTTGAATGTAATTTTTGAATATTTATTCTCAGCTTCAAAAATATCTTATAGTTCTAAATTTCGGTAAAACCACTACATAGTATAAAACAAAGTCACTTCCCGCTGTCTGTCTGTCCTGCCTGTCTGCTTAGGTCTTTCAAACTACGCAACGGATTTTGATACGGCTTTTTGAATAGATAGAGTAATTCAAGAGAAAAAATTATAATATGTGTACACGCATAATATAATAGAGAAACACTGATAATGTTAGAGGTTTCTAAGGTATTGTCGTAAGTAAACACATTTTTTTGCGCTTACTTTGCCAACGCTGGCTGAATCCTACGATATAGATCAAAATAAGTACAACTACTACAGTATTGTAATCGTTGAAAAGGGCATTAAAAAAGTCCACAATGGTATATGTCTATCTGTTAGGGATAACGCACAGTAACCATTTTTATCCTCTACTTTATACGAGAAATAATGGCTTATTTACGAAGCGATTTTAAACTATACAGGTTATCCAATTAAGTACCTTAAATATATTGTGCATCTAATATAGACCAACATGGCCATTTACAACATCTTATTTTAATAAATATTTTCGAAGATATTAGTTAAGTATATAATATGTCTAGGCGACATAAAATACCTATCTGAACGAGAGTTTAACATATATTTAATCTTGACGTTGGCTGTATTTCAACCGTACTATATTAAAATAAAAACGCACCTTTATTTTTACCCTTATTTATTTCGCCGCATCACGAGTGTTGACTCAGAATCTATAGAAGTATATTTTATCGAAAACAATTAGGCTCTGTTCAGACGTACTCGGTTTGAGCGCGGTTCCAGGGTGGCGAATGCGCGGCGCTGCGCACGGTCTCTGCGCCGCGCGCCGTGCTGTGATTACGCATGGACTGCGAGCTCGCCGCCGTCAAATCGCGTACGTCTGAACACGGCCTTAAGAACTTTTATACACCTGTTCATGCAATCAATACATTTAAATTCAAGGATAACTGCCACAACACACCGCTAGATGCTTGACGACTGGTTTACTACATTCTGTGTTGTTCAGGCTAACCTAGAATTACTGGCTCCCAAGGACAGTTGCCGGAACATATCGTTAGTTACTTGGCGACAGATTTTCTACTTGAGGGTGGTAGCTAGCCAGTCGGGCATTCGCAATATGCCCTGCCGCCATGCTATAACGAGCTATCGTAAGATAACAACCGGGACCGACGGCTTAACGTGCCCCCCGAAGCACGGAAGCGCTCAGTAGTGATGTCACCAGCGGTCACCCATCCAAGTCATGACCGCGGCGGACGTTGCTTAACTTTGCTGATCGGTTCAGAACAGCTAAGCAAACTTCGCTAGGAGCGTTTCAAAAGACGTTACCCTATCTAGTTGATCAGTTATGAACGAATAAAATAGGCAAACTCCACTACTAGCGCTTAAAACAGTTCATATTCAGATGTTTGTGAAAAGTACGAAATAATGAGTGGCCTTCCACTAAGGTATTGTAGAATTAGTGAGTGTTACAATACTTTTAATATAGTGTTAAGAGTTGAATATCATATTTTTTTTAATGTTATTGTGACGGAACAAGCTCGAGGCCCACCTGATATTTAGTGGACAAACCTCTGCCTATAACAGATGCATTTCGTCACATGTCACGCATTGCACTGCGCCCGTCACCTTGAGACATAGTTGTTAAGTCTCATGTGCCTGTAATTTCACTGGCTCTCAAGGACTGCTGCCGGAGCACACCGTTAGGTGCTTGACGACAGATTTTCTACTTGAGGGTGGTCGCTAGCCAGGCGGGCATTCGCAAAATGCCCTTCCACCAAGCGGTGAAGCTCAAGCTGGCGGTGGGATTCAAACCATGGACCTGCAATTTTATGTCCTAGTAAGTATTCCTACTATAAACTATTTATTCATCTTTAATATAATAAATAAAAAATTAAAGCAAAATAGCTTTTGTTATTAATAGACCTTATGTTCTTTACTCCACAGTCATAGATGCACGGCATTGCCATATTCTACGAGTTTGAAGTCGCGACAGTTTATAAAACGTACGATTTTTTTGTAAAACCGAAACTGTAACGTCACAAACAAAACTGCCGTCAGTCAGTAGTCAACACCTGCGCGTGGCAGACAACGGTCAGCTTTTAAAAAACAATTTCACACCAAAACAATTAATAACTGAAAGTGGGGCCATTATAAAACCGATTAAATGAGCCACAATATATTAACACATTCATATTAATTACTTACATCGGATTATTTACGTAAAACACACAAAAAGTCATGACTGACAATGTTTAGGGCCATTGTCCATATCCGTATCTTACTGACTGGCATCTTACTGAGACCAACAGTAAACGTGATTTTCGCTTAGCACGCGGTGGTGCTTGTAATCATATTTAGAAATATAAGGGTAGCGACATCATACCGAGAGCTAAGTGTTTGAAAAAACACTTCTTTCGATAAGATGAAGTCTAGTAGTCTGGTTGATGGCCGCGCACCGTCCCGTATGAAGTAATAAAATTGGAGCACGAAATTTCAGCTGAAATTCCGAGTCCAGGTGGCCGTGGAGGTTTAGGCATCCAACGCGATTTCGGAGGACGCGGGATCGATTCTCGCCTTGGGAATATAATTTTGTACTTCAATAATTTGTAAAATGTGAGAACAACAGCTTAAGGTGCCATCTGACGCAAGGTTAGATGTAACGCATATCCAAGAAATAATCACTGAGATTTCTGAGATTTCCAAATGGATCGGTTATCGTTACTGGTTTGGTGTTCGGTGTCATTGAACGAGCTAAAAGATTAATACGATTGATTTTAAAAGAAGTGACATTAGGATAATTAATAGATTCAGGCGTTACTTTTCGGAAATCCATAATATTTAATAATAACAAATATTATAAAAATATTCTAAGAAAACATAAAATTAATATTATAACAAAACGTGATAATTCCGCCTAATTTTCCTGTTAAGCCGACGTGATGTCACAAATACCACGCACCCAAGCCGGAAAACATTTCAACGCGTGTCGCTTCTAAATGAAGCATCCTCAGGAGTTCTTGAATCTACGAGCGCAAGATCGAGAAATTGCACGATCTCGATCGTGCACTCCAAGAGTCAATTAATGAAATTGCAATTTTATAGTACCGAACTCTCCTTGAAAAAGACCACCGAATGTGGTTGAAACTATAGTTGGAGCTATCTGACTGATTCACGTGAGTTATCCCGTATTATTTACTAAAATGAATGAAATTGTAATTAAATATATTTTTATTTAAAATTTAATTTTCACATTATGGTATTCGTGGAAAAGCTCTGGATCTTATAATGTCATATCTGTCAGACAGGCTACAGAAGGTTAGAATAAATGGCAATACTTCTTCCGGGTCTTTGGTAAGAATAGGAGTACCGCAAGGATCAATTTTAGGACCTTTTCTGTTTCTAGCATATATAAATGATCTGCCTTGCATGGTTAAAAATTTCTGCGATATAGTTTTATTCGCAGATGATACCTCCCTAATTTTTAAAGTAGATAGGAGGGATAGTGAACTTATTCATGTAAATAATGTGTTATCTATGATCTCTAAGTGGTTCGCAGCTAATAATCTTCTCTTAAATTCAAAAAAGACCAGCCGTCTTACCACAAAAATATCATAAGACATGGTTTCAACGCCTGTTTAGGTAGACAGTGTCTAAAAGTTAAACAGCGCCTAAACGCGTTTTAATTTTTTTACCACAAAACCATGTTAAACACGTGTTTGCCTAAACACTGCCTAAGTCGGTGCGCGTTTCATCTGCCTGTTTTGTAACTTTAGGGAACGTTTTGTTACATGTAGAAATTATTTGAAATACCAGTATCCTTTTGCACCAAAATTATATATTTTAGTCATTATTTACATTCATTATAGATGAATATTCAGTACATCAGAAGGCTTGAGTGTAGCTATTAGATTAAAAACACAAGCAAAGAGTACAAAAATAATGCTCTCCTATGAGTTATCAATCAATTCGAAGTTTCGGAAAAATATTAATATTTTAATTTGTAAAATAATAATGTTAAGTTTATTGCGTCTATATAAAATCTCTAAAAAAATCATTATAATTTAAAGATAGATAAAATGTCAAGTGATGTCAAGTAAAAGCTATGAATTAGGCTTCAAAAACTATAATTTTAAATAAATATTATATTATTAGATTTATAATTACACATACAACCATAACATTCCGTGCTTACCTAATGACGAGCCCAGCACCGTGAGGCGCACGCAACGTGTAATTGGGGACTTACCAGGATCCACCCCGAGGATCACATTGTAGGTGATCCTTTAATAGATCCACAATTTAATTAAAAAAAAAATCGGTTAATCTGTATCGTTTCGGATTCACGCGTGCACGATGTATTATATCTATATAAGTTGTCCATATCCACTGCAATTATCAATATTAAAAATGATAGAACTGAGTTAAACACTTGTTAAACCAAGGCTTGCGTCTGTTTAAATATAAACACGTGACTAAGGGATGTTTAAGCCTAAACGCGTGTTAGGCGCCGTTTTGTGGTACAACATTTTTGAAACATCTGTTCAACACATGTCTAAGGCGTGCTTAAGTCTTTTGTGGTAAGACGGCAGATGTTTAAAGTTTTCTTTACCACATGTTATTTATGTGGAACCAAACATTAAGCTTGGCCTAGAAAAACTCTCTTTTGACAATACGACAGTCTTCCTGGGAATTAAAATGGATTCAACTTTACAGTGGAATCCACATATACATGATCTATCTGGAAGACTTAGTTCTGCTGCATATGCAGTTCGTAAGATAAGACAGCTAACAGACGTAGCTACTACTAGGCTCGTTTATTTCGCGTACTTCCACAGTATTATGTCTTATGGTATATTGCTGTGGGGAGCTGCTGCTCAGATAGAGACAATCTTTATCTTACAAAATCGTGCAATTCGAGCCATATATGAAATGGATCCTAGGGAATCCCTGAGAGATATTTTTAAAGAAATTGATATTTTAACTTTACCAAGTCTGTATATATTTGAAAATATTATGTATGTTCGTAAAAATTTGAGCAAATTTAAATCAAACAGTGACACTCACGATTATAACACTAGGAATAAAGATAAAATAGCGGTGCCAGGTTTTAGATTAGCAAAGACAAATAAAAGGTCCTTCTTAGGCAGTTGTGTGCGGTTTTATAATAAATTGCCCAAAGATATTACAACGCTCACAGAAAGAAAATTCAAGTTGCATGTGAAGAATATTTTGATAAAGAAATCTTACTACACAGTTTGTGATTACTTAAACGATAAAAATGCTTGGACTGGTTCGCCTCTGCCAAGCTAGCGCCTGTCACCTACGTAACGTAAATTAAGTATTGTTATAATTTTATTATATAGCATGTACTTAACACATTGTTAAAAAACGTTTAAATGAATGGCCCCGAGTTTCTTGCCCGTTCTTCTCGCAGTGGCTCTATAATTTTTGTTTGCTGAACGTGGCAGTACAATGTAGTATATTTCAATATTAAAATTTGTAATAGACCTTCATAAGAGCGTCGTAGACGCCTAAATTGAATAAATGATTTTGACTTTGACTTTGACTTTGAAAATAATTTTGAAATTTTTGTTATTTTCAAGACATTAAATCTAAGATAAAGATTTTAAGACATGTGACAGCACTGCGCAAAGAGAAAAAATCTCTAATCATACAGCTTCAAGTTATTTTCTAAAGATTGACCCAGCACCTTTACAGTGAATCTATGAAATGAATTACACTAATTCATCTCAGAAATCGCTCGCTTGGTGGCCATTTCAAAGGGTATGACATCATTAATCGGCGCGACGCGAGTGTGCGTGACAGCTCGCGTGACGCGTGGCCCTTTGTTAAGTGACTCCACGGATTTATGCATATGTTAGTCAACGATGTCAGGACGCGTCACGTTGGAATGAATGATATGTTGAGAGTTGTCGCGTACTGAGTCGGGGAGAATATCTTTCTCTTTTACTATTAAGGTCAATTAAGGGAACACTTATGGAAAGGTGACTGAATCCTTGTATCTCGTATCGTGTCTATACTCTTTTAAGTAATTAAAAGAAGGGAATTATATTTTACGTAACAAAACTGCTTATTATTATCATTAAATGTTTATTTATTATGAAAACTTGTTTTGGTATTTAGCTTCTGTTAGTTTTTCTTCCGATGTAGTTGTCTTATTCAAGGTTAAGCTTTTTAATAAGATATTTGATACAATTTTTAACAGACTTCAGAAAAGGAGGAGTTTCTCTGTTAATTTGTTTTTTTTTTATGTTTGTTTCCTCATAGCTTTTGCCTGAATGAACCGATTTTGATAAATATTTTTTTATTTAAAACCTGATCTTTGTTGTTCGGTTCCATTTTAATTTTATAAAAATCGGTCAAGCAGTTTTTGAGTTACACTGCAATAATTGGTACTGACTTCAACAAGTTATTTCAAACATTTGAGTGTTGAAGTCGGTTCCATTTGTGGTAATTTTTTTTCACTCTTTTTAGTGACCCTTGCTACTTACGGGATCGATTGTTATTCACTGTCAACGACTATATCACCAAGATAGGAAAGTATTATTCAGTTGAATAACTGCTCAACTGTTCAATAAAACCGATTTTGAGTGCAATTCGAAAACGGCTTACCCGATAATGATAAAATTGAAATGGGACCAAACAACAAGCATCAGCTTTCAAATAAAAAAGAATTATCAAAATCGGTTCACCCAGTAAAAAGTTCTAAGGTAACAAATATAAAAAAAAACTTCAACGACTTGAGAACTTCCTTTGTTTGGAGTTAGTTAAAATGATAATGAACTCGATTTTGATAGTTTCCTTTGAAAACGATACCCACTGTGCTCTAAGTTTGAATTTTAAACATTGTCATTATCTACATCAGACAATAGGCCTGATATCCATGTATTGCTTCGATCCCTCTCCGACAGTTCCATATTCAAATATTTGTTCACGTTCCCCTTGGTTTTTCTTTCTAGAACCATCTCAATTTTGTATAAATTGTTATAAATATTTAATTAATAATAATAATAAGACTTTATTTCAGATTCATCATCTATTGTACAAAAAACTGTTATTAATAAAATAGAATAAAATAAGAGTGGTTTTTTTTTACAAAAATGGCAATGGCTACGTTTCAGTCTGTTTCAGGCGGTCTGCCAGACTCCTTACGATGCCGTTGTACAACAAAGTGGTGAAGCGCGCCTCGAAAACATTCTAGACGCCCAGCTCCGGTGCGTAGTATTATTATATCTTCTATCTGGCTCCGGGCAGCCCCATCCTGCTTGTAGATGTTATTATAGGCTACTCTGATGGAGTTGTGCGACTTCAGTGTGTAAAGCATAGTGCAATATAGCATCAGAGCATCATATAGTAGAAGAGTGCTGTGTTTACCTTAAGAAGGTCGTGCACTCGTAGATAAATTTATAAAGCACTTTAATTTAAGTACCATAAGTCTTGGGCTTTGACCAGTTTGGTGAACAAATAAACAGAATAAAAAAAAAGTGTATTCGGTAAGTTGACAGTTATAAATCATCAAAATATACTCTGTTCTATTCTACACTTATCCCTTTCTTTTCTACCCAGATTTAGATTTCAGATTATCATATGTTTATCCCTTCATTATCCTTCGAAAAAAAAATAACGTCCAATTATATAGCAGTAAAACTATTGGAAAATATGCGGCAAAGCATCAATACCCGATATTGTTATCGGTCTACGTCGAGGTATTTCCCATGAGGTGGAACTTAGTTTTGAGGAGCTTGTCGACATTTTCAGAAAGATTATTCAAATTATCATAAAACTGAAAGTTCCAGGCTTAAGCATAAAGACTGTTTCTCACCAGATGTAACGTCAAAATAGCTAATAATAAAAAATATTTTAAGAAAATATTAAATTTATGTTTTATAAAACACTAAAAAAATTTAAAATACAGTTTATTGTAGATAATATGCCTTTAGATGTTACAGAAAAAGTTGATGAAATTCCAAAACAGGTTCAAAACACATTCATTGAAAATAAGAGTTCAGAAAGCACGGAAATTAAAAGTATTAGTGAACAGTTAATTTCTACTTTACCTGATACAATACGGATGAATAATGACGAAGCTTTATTGATGACTGTGGGTTCAGAAATAACAAATGCAAGTAACACACAACAGACTCTTAACTCACTTGATGTTCAAAATATTAGAAAAAATTACAACGAAGAAACAAATGATGACACTTTCCTAAATTTAACAGGGTATAATAAGAAAACTACTAGAAATAAGTCAAATATGTAAAGATAGCAGCACTATGATGATTAAAGACGGTTATGACGATAGTAAGAGCATCAAGAAAAATATTCTTATACTCGCTGACGATCAAGGCAGATATATACGAAGTAATTTAGGAAGAATGCTTGTTCCAAATTATAATGTCAAGTGTCTTTGGAAACCGAGATCTCTATTGTGTGACATATTATTTTCTACGATAAGGGAAATTAAGGACTTTACAAAGGAAGACTTAGTTATTGTAATGGGTGGTACTAATGACTCTGATCCGATTAATTTTAAGCTTTACCTAGAGAAGAAGAAGAAGAGAAGAATTTCTCGATCGTGCGAGAATTTCTGTTATTATAATATATTGATTTCCGTAAAGTAACGCCTGAATCTATTCAGTGTCAAAATAGCTTATTAAAAGAATAAAATTAAATTATCATTAATTTTATTCTTTTACTAATACTAACAAAACGAGGTAGTAAATAATGAAATTTTAGTAGAGAAAAGTAAAATGTTAAAGCATCCTTTCGTTTCGTGTTTTTGATACAGAACAATTTTATATATTTTAGAATAACATCACTCAAAATGACGGACATCTCTTAAACTTTCCTCTCTCGGGTATCTCGGACTAAATTAAAATCTCCTTCATAACAATAATGATCCGACTTTGGCTCGCCAGCTTTTTCCCGCTATTCTTTTTTTGTTTTTAAAAATGATTTTCAATGTACCGTTTTGAAGAGATTTTTAAATGTATTAACGCCGAAGAGCATTTGTTTCTTGGGCTTCTGCTTTTTTAGCATTATTCAGAGAATTTAAATATTTGGTGGTACGATAATATATTTTCATGACTTGTCGATGATAAGTAGCACACATTTTTTTTTTATATGTTCCATAGGAACTTAAACATTTTAAACAGTGTTCTAATAAAATTAGTCTCGGAAATTACGTTTTATTAGACATTACTTAGTTGGTGTCTAGCATGTAGTTAACCTTAAGTAATACACACATATATAAGAGTATATAATATATATGTATATTTTATGTATTTATATAATATCACGTAGTAAATTCCTTGAATAAAACTGAAGACTTTTTTATAATTGCACGGATAAGGAAGGTGAAGTTAAGATTCCCCCCGATGTTTCCCGCCTTGTCGTGGTGATGGGGCTTAGTAGCCGTGGCTTGGTCACCCACGGTGAAGCAAAGAGGAACCAGGGGCCTTGTCGACTTGGGACATCGGCCGGTCCCAGAGGGCCCGCTCCTCTGGGCTTTGCCTCTAAGTCCAGTATGGAGCGGCAAGGAGTAGGCTGCGGGGTGCTATGGACGCGTGTGGACAGCACCGCATCTGACGGTGAGAGGCCACGGCGGGAGAGGAGTGCCGGTATTACAGTGCGCCGCTCTCCCTACCTTCCGTGGCCACGGCGGGGCCGCCACCGTTCGATGGCGGACGCGGAGGGGCCGCAAGGGAAGAGGAGTGTCGGTATAGCGAGGCGCCGCTCTCCCTATCCTCTGCGGCCGAAGTAGCAGGCGACGGTTCTACTTATCCGACCCGTCGCAGGGGGACCTCGGGCGTCAGAAGCGGAGGTTGTCTGACGTCCATTTGCGGGCTTGGTCCCCGGGTGGTAGCGACGTGCCATGTGTTCTGTTACGTCGTGAGGGGTAGCACCCCAGTAGGGGTCCGGCAACGGACAACCGTGGCGGGAGCTAAAGCGTCCCTGCGGCCCGCCGAGAAGCGGTAGAGTTGGAACACCGTGTGTTATTTAGTCGGTAGGGGCACTGGCTGCTGTGGGAGTAGTTGGTGTCGAGCCCGACATATCCCGGCCACTTTCCCTGAGGTGGACGGGAATGCGTAAATGCATTTAAAAAAAAGAAATTAAAAAAAAAGGTAAAGTTAAGGTTAGTGTTTTCGTTTTTTTCTAGATAAAATCAGAAGCATAACCTTAAGTGTTTCTTTATCTTACCTTATAGGATAAACAAATCCACGGTAAATTCTGTATCGGCAAGTCTCTTGCACGATAATGCCAATAAATGTTCGTGAATTGTGAATTGGCGCGTGGATTACTGGGCTAGATTTGCAGCTCCATCGTAAGAATCGACTAAAGGAAAAAAAGTAGGATGGTGGGCAGCAGTGCCATCTACACTGCGATACCCAAGACGCCTGCCAAGCTTAGATTGATGGTTATAATTTATTCCCATATACCGACGAGCCTATCATCAGGCACAGTTCCAGACTCTGGAATGCTACCGAAAATGTCTTGGTCACAAAACTTTAATGTAAGCAATATTAATCATAAATATAAAGAAACATAACAATCAACCATAATTATCTATGGCTTATTAAATAAGTTAAAACACAGTTGACTCTCCTATTAGATCGGTAGTGGGGCGAGTTGTGTCCCACCACCACACCGCGCGCTCGGGCATTCTGTTCGAAGTCTCCGCCCACAGCGGTCGTTCTCAAGGCGCACTGTCACTATGCCAATTATTCGCAAAATAAGTAAACTAAATTATAAAAAACTGTGAGGAATAATTATCTGCTGTGGAGATATTCTATTATTTTGGAATATAGAAAATTACCTAATAAGTTTAATTAATTACCATCGAACCCAGGATCTGAAGATTACAACGCCACTGGACAAATAAAGCAGTTTTCTACACGTAGTGCATCTCAATGTGTCCTATTACTAAGATGTTTGTTATTTATGCTGAGTTGGCAACAACATACATGCTCAAAATATAGTGAGCTGCGAACACGTACAGTGAAGGAATGATAAATATTTGTCGGATATGACGCCCGGGTTTTGACGCACACCGATTTAAGTGAGGACAAATACCCTTTATAATGTACGACCCTATTCCTTTTAACACGACTGCCCAAAAAAAGGCTTGTTATGTTTTTGGGGTTCTTGTATGTATGTTTGTGAGTTTCTTTATTCCACCATAACTTCAAAACAGCGTAACGATTTCAATGTATGAGATATCATTAGACTTTACTTCACAATACAAGTGACACTAGGTACCTAAAAAAATATAAAGAAAACTAACTGATTTTGTACGCCATAATGTGAGATTTTTTGTTTATAATATTCAATTAAAACATCGTTTATATTTAAGTGAGATTATGTTATCTAAGTCCAGCCTATCCGCAATGAAAAAGAACACAATATCGCTATGTGTAAATGTCTTTCAACCTAAAAATATATCTCCAGGTTAGTGTATGAAATATTGCTTTAGAAAGTAGCCATAGTATGTTTAATATGTCCTCGGAATAATCTCATATCGTGATATTAAAAATACTATTTTGAGACACATCTTAGGCTGTGGCATTATACAAGGCGATACAAGAAATATGTCTGGATAGAGTATATTATCTTCGTATGAAGCAATATTTGGTGTACTGCTTATTAAAATCTATGTATATATTGTAACTTTAATTTAACAAAGCAAACATTGTGATGGTTGTGTGAGCATATTTTGAAACAGTGATGGCTCAGTAGCATTGGTTATGGACTGCCGCGCAGCAGAACCATGGTTTGAATCCCGCCGCGGGCTTAAGTTTCACCGCATGGTGGAAGGTCGCTTCGCGAATGCCTGCCTGGCTAGCGACCACCCTTAAGTAGAAAATCTGAATATGTACATAAGAATACAAAATTTCGGCTCAATCTAGCGATCCTCGATAGCCCAGTTGTAAAGGTACCAGGAGCGTAACCCCGAGAAAATTTTTAAGCTCTAAAAATTTATATAACTACAATACTTTATTTATATATATATATATTTTTATTTTTTATGATGTAATTTTTTCCTGATTAATGCTCGTATCTCTGTAGACATATAATAATTAGAATGACGTGTAATAATTTTAATGATTCTCACTCTTATTAATTAATATTGTATAATTTAACCATGATATTTTTATTTCTATTTTATATTGTTATTTTTATTCTCTGTGTGTTAATTTTTTGAGGATGAGCCCTTGTTGCTGGTAATAAATGATTTGAATTTTAATTGAATTGAATACTATTTAAAGAAATGAAGAAAAAAGAAAGATCATATTTGTATTCCTTTACATTTTCTTTGCTTTAGTTTTTTATTGATTGCTGAGTGTTTCTTCATCAATCAATTAAATTAAGCAACGTCCGCTGCGTCATGTCTTGAATGGGTGACCGCTAGTGGCATTAACTAATGAGCGTTTTTTTAAATGTAATTAATGTAATTGTTACAAATCAAGCGCGAGTCCTCTTTTTTTATGTTATTGTGACGGAGCAATCTCAAGGCCCACATGAAGTTAAGTGGACTAACATCTGCCTATAACAGATGCTTTTCATTACATGTGAATGTGCACTGCGTCACACTGAGACATACAATTGTTAAGTCTCATGTACCTGAAATTTTACTGGCTCTAACGGACCGTAGCCGAAACACAAAGTTAGATGCTTGGCGACAGATTTTCTACTTGAGGGTGGTAGCTAGCCCGGTGAGCATCCACAAAATGCCCTTCCACCATGGGTTTAAGATCAACTAAATAATACAAAAAATTACTAAGTATATTACATTACCCTAACCATGTATAGCCTCCTTACAAAATTATTTCTCAAACAAGGTACGATAGAAGTTTCACCTCATCTCAGCATAATCGCATTAGCGAAACAAGTATCGACAACTCCGATAGTTGACGGATGGTAACACGACAGAATTTATCGAATTACAATGTCGTAGCTGCTACGCCGTAATACAGTTACGAAGCTCGTAGACGTTACTTACTCTGGTAGACGCTACGAAATCTCGTAGATATAATGTCGTTGCAAGTGCTACGGTACGTTGTTAACATAATAATAATGATGTGCATATCGTCTTTATAACATTATTTTGCTAATTGATTTTGACTTACTACCAAAACCAGAGAGGTTGGCGTCAAGCAGACAACCGCACTGCTACTGAAAATGTCTTTGTCTTAATACTGATATTTGCAGATTTCTTGTCAAAGTCAAAGTCAAAGTCAAAATCATTTATTCAATTTAGGCGTCTACGACGCTCTTATGAAGGTCAATTACAAATTTTAATATTGAAATATACTACATTGTACTGCCACGTTCAGCAAACAAAAGTTATAGAGCCACTGCGAGAAGAACGGGCAAGAAACTCGGGGCCATTCTTTTAAACGTTTTTTAAAAATGTTTTAAGTACATACTATATAGTAAAATTATTACAATACTTAATTTACATTACGTAGGTGTTAGGCGCTAGCTTGGCAGAGGCGAACCAGTCCAAGCATTTTTGTCGTTTAAGTAATCACAAACTGTGTAGTAAGATTTCTTTATCAAAATATTCTTCACATGCAACTTGAATTTTCTTTCTGTGAGCGTTGTAATATGTTTGGGCAATTTATTATAAAACCGCACACAATGTCCTAAGAAGGACCTTTTATTTGTCTTTGCTAATCTAAAACCTGGCACCGCTATTTTATCTTTATTCCTAGTGTTAGAATCGTGAGCTTGAAGGATTATAAGTTTTGACTCGGGAATCGAACGTCCGATTACTAAATTCGAAGATTGGCGCTAACAGTATGTTCCGGCAGCAGTCCTTGAGAGCCAGTAATTTTAGGTTAGCTTGAACAACATTTTTGAACACCTACCATCAGGTGAAAAATAGCCAAAAGCTAGCTTATAGGAATAAAAAAAAAAACTTAATGGTGGGCAGCAGCACTTTCAAAGGAACTGCCATCTCACACTGCGATCCTAAGACGCCTCCAAACATGGGGATTCTGGAAAACTCACCCTCTAATGGGGGAGGCTTTTGTTCAACAAAGGACGTTATGAGTATAATAGTAGAAGTATTGAAAATTGATTCTTGTGAGTTCTGACCTGTCATCTAAACGCCAACCAGTAAAACCGTTCACGTGAGTAAAATAAATAAAAAAACCAACTGAAATAAAAAATACGGTTGATTCGATCCCAAACGGAAGCAAACTCGGTCTTTCGGCGCCCAACTTTTTTCATTTGCAGAGTTTTTTTGTTACCGTACATTCAGAACTAGATTGGACGCGACATATCTCGCCTGGTTGAAATTAGTGAGGTGCGTTATAACATAAATGTGTATTAGTTGTTTTGCTTTTAATATGTGGGTGTCTACGATTAATCTGAGTGTAATTTGTTTTCATTGTAATCGCACAATTAAATGCACTGCGTATGGTGGTCAGACATTTTGAGAAAACTCTTTGGGCAGCTAGCCCTCAAGTGAAAAAATCTGATTCCAAGCACTTAACGTGATGTTCTAGCAGTTGTCCTGAAATAAGGTTCCCATTCTAGGTTACGGTTCTTTATTTTTGAGGGTAGTTTAGCGACAAAAGAATCAAAATGCCAATTTTAGTTGAGCATTGTTTTGCAATTCATTGGTATGTGGCACCGGCTGATAAATTTTTTTTCAGATCCTATTGGATCTGTAGACGAAAAAAAATTTTATTTCTACAAATTAATGTACAAAATGTATTAGTAATATACGGCATGATAATTATTTCAGACAGAACACTTACGGTATTTTCTTGCTAAAATGAAAATTTTTGGCATAAATTAACACTGCATAGCTTCAATCCTAGTCGTTGCTCGTTGATACATTAAAATTATACAGATTCATTCACACACACTGTCATAGCACATTATTATTATTATTGTAGTTTAACTGCGCTCGGCGGAGTTTTCCACTCTAAAAGCGAAAAGCTTTGTTTCATTGTGTGCTTTGGAGTGAACGTGTTACGTTTTGTATACTACTTTTTGTAGAAGTGAAGCCTCTTTAAATGGAAAGCATTTCATTGGATTGTGAGATATTGGGGCAAATGTGGACTTTTGTAAAGTAAAATAGTTGTAATATCCCAAGTATGTCAGTTTTGTTAAATATTTTAAAGCTCACCGAAGAGAAAAGTTCTAATCTAGCTGGTAGCTTAAGGGCAAAGTTCGTCGTAATTTAAAATATTAAAATTATGACCTTATGGTTTTCCAGGTTAAGCTTGTGGTCACTAAGTATTACAAATGACCTTTTTCCCTACAATACGGTTGATAGGTGCCATGAAGGCAGTAAATTAAATGACTTTGATATGTTTTGACTATTTGTTTTTCTGGAATTAATCAAGTCCTATTACATAAGTTTTATCACAATGGTTTGCCACGCATAATTGATTTGATTTTCGTGACCACGTACGTGGCTCAACTGATTGCAAAGAAAAGTGATTTCTTGAGGCCACCATAAGAAAACATTTTTTTTTCACTATTAGTAGTTCTAACTTTGGACACCAACTCGCCTGATGATATACGACGGCGTGACCGAGGTTGGGCCACGTAGACCTAGAATGACTCCGGTTTTGAGTACACCTAGATTGTATTTCACAGGAAAAACTTCAATTCTTGCATTAGATGTAACAAGAAATTGGTCCGGAATAGTTGCGTAAGAATTTCGGAACCTCCACAAGATAAGGGTGATAACTTGCAATCTTTCTGCTTGTCCTGTTTAGAAAGTGGAGGGGGGATAAGGACATGAAACGCTTGCGCACACTCGCTGAAATGTATTCTATATAAATAACTGTGTATTATAATTGTATCCCACATGCACGCACCGTGGAGTGCCGGGCTAGAATTGCACCTCCGACTAAGGGAAAATACTGGAAGATGGGCAGCAGCGCCATCTAAAGAACTGCCAACTACCACTGCAATCCCCATGACGCCTGCCAAGCGTGGGGATTATGGCAAATACCACTTTAATAGGGAAGGCTGTGTTCTGCAGTGGATGATCCAGCTGTTACAGAAAACATGCATGTATATTTTGCTGGCAACTTCAAGTTATGCTAATGGGCTGCAACATTTGATATATTTACAGTTTTTAACCATACAGTTCTCACCATATTGGCTTATGCGTTACTACATAATATAACCTTATCATTGTATATTTGTGTAATAAAACCTAATCCTTTTTATTCTAAAAGGATTTGTTCGTCAATTGAAATCTGCATGAAAATATGCTTTAAAAATCTTAGTGCTTAGTGTGAAACATTTTTTTGATATTTTAATCTATAAAACAGTTCCGAACATTTTCTACTTCCGTATTACCAATTTTAGTGATTATACATTAATTTAGAAAATATATAAAAAATAATTTACTGCATGTATACCTAACCTGTTTTTTTGTTGCATTTTGCATTTGGCTCGCTGTAGTTAGGTAAACGAATGTGTTTCCTTCGGCACCAAAATTATTTACGTGGACCTTTCAAATCTTGGCTGTCATATGAATTCTATTTTTTGATACAATATAATCTTCCGCTTCCTTTGCTTTCAATACAAAAACTTGTACCAAATAATAATTTAGCAACTTTGTTTAACATTAATTGTTTTAATTTAACCTATTGTTCTATGAAATAGAGTATGCAGTATATTTTGTTTTTTACTACTTAACTCTAACAACCATATAACTTGATGATAATAGGTTATCTCCAAAAATGTGACACTATCTTTAAATCAAACCATAGAAGAAAAGGTTCTTTTTGAAAACTATCTGTAAAGCCTTCGCAAGAGAGTATATCTCACTTTAGTTTGTAAATTGTAAGCTCCAAAACTGAGAGAATAATTCAAAGAAACAAGTCTCCCAACTAATTATATGCAACAAGAGCTAACGAGAGCGTGCTCTTCAGGGCAAATCTGCTACCATTGGCACACAAGAATATAATATTATTTTCTCATCACAAGGTCGGAAAGTTCTGTTATCATTTGAAATTTTCATTCAAAAGTGCTTTATAACTTAATAAATTTACTATTAATTTTAGATAGTAACATATATGTGAGTGTTTTTGCCGCTTTAATTTATAATATTTAAATGTGTGAAACTCACGAGAATTTCATTTAAAAAAACAGTAACGAATACTTTAAAAGTATTCTAAGAAAACACTTTTTTTTTATAAAACACTTATTATGCGTCTCTTACTTACCATTTAAGACAACGTTACGGTCAAGATTTTATGTATGAACAACTCATTTTGCTCGTGTTTTAAGGTTAGTGTCCTTCACTTCCTCAGGTTTCAATACAATTACTCACACCAAATAACAATTTTGCAGTCTTGCATTGCAAATGGCTATTGTTTGCTAACTGGTTCACTCAAACTTCACGTTCCTCAGCAGTTATAGTTGTATCAAATTAGCCTGAGTCTTTGTTAAAATCGGCAACAAGACTGTAAGAGTGTCGTTGCTATATTTACTATCACATTTGCACGGCATTTTTGCTCGGTCTTTTGCCCAACGTAATTGGTCCTTCGAGCCAGAAAACTAGTCTAAATAGTTCGTTAGGTTCGATCTAAATATTTGAGCTTATACAATAAAATTACGGTTGCAAATATGAAGAGTATTGGTCTACCTAATTTTTAGTCTTGTCCTTTGTCCTGAAAATCAAATGTATACATTCTACAGCTATTTTTGGTCCCATTCGATTTCCAGTAGTAGCAGGTGTAACATATAGAGTACTAGTTATATACACAAGTGAACACTTACCGTCAGTGACATCAACTAATTAACATGTTCCGTGTTACTTACAAACTATATATACTTATTATGTTGATTGTTTTGCAGCCATAGTAGAAGTTAAGTTATTGAAAGACTATTATGGCACTACTTCTTTATCAATAAAGGATTGTTATTAAAAAAAACTTTTAATAACAATCCTTTATTCTTTTAGTTCTTGTTAATAAAAAGACCTAAAATATATAAAAAAACGATGTTGATTCAAATGAGCCCAAACACAATGAGGTTGTGTCTGTTATACGATCAGCACCATGTCGTCATAATATTGCATCGTCACGCAATTTACGGATGTGGATCAAATTTAATTAGCAAGATTTGATAACAAACGTGAAAAACGGTGAAACTAAATAAAAGCTTGTTAAAATAAGCATAAGCATTTTAACAAGCTTTTATATATTATATTATATATCCCTGTATATCTGAAGTGGAAGGCAGGTGAAAAAACAGCCCCGTATTGCCAGAAATTCTTCCATTATCAGAGTGATTATCATCATCAGCAAGATCCACTGTTGATTAAGCCTCCCCCGTAGAATGACACTTAATATCCATCGTCTTTCCGCTTCTCTAACGATGCCGTCAGTCTGTCTAGTGGGTGGCCTACTAGCTTAACGACTTCCGGTGTACCTTACACAGTTACCTCTCAAGAACCATTTCCATCGGTTACCACTTGCAAACAAATTTTAATTAAAGTACTAAACATGACAATTATAATCACATGCTAAGAGAAAGCGTCACATAAAACATGTTTAGAACACATTTCCGCCTCAAGCGGGAATGGAGGCCGCTTGTGGTGCGATTGATGAACTTACTGTCCAGTGTAAGGGTTAAATTGTATTAATTGTAATTGAATGAAATTGTAATTGTATTAAATTGTAGCAAAACATTTTGACCGGAGCCAGTTCTTTTTTGCTGAGACGTTAGTGCTGTTCTTAGATCTCATTTTTCCAGTAGTTTCACTTGCTAATAGTGTCCTCCACACATACACACACGATAACTTTGAGAAGTTGTGCGGTGGGTATCTTCGCAGTGGCAGAATATCTGAAATAGCAATGGTAGCCACCAAGACCGACACATGATAGAGAAACCTACCAGCATGTTTAACTGTGTTAGACAAAGTGTAACTGCAAATACATAAACACATTATCATGGGGTGAGTTTACTATGTTGATGTTACATAGTAAACTCAATTCGGGGCCAGTATACCCGTCTTGCAACTAATCGCAGGACGGGTCGGACTCGACTCTGCTGTTAATAAATACTGGATAAGCGTGCATGGGGGTTATCCAGTCCTATACTAAATTAATCAATTTTCTTGTTTTTATTCTGGCAATATTTTTCATAAAATATACTATTTTATATCATTAATTTAATTTAATCTAATTAAAATTTAACTAATATTTGAATCAATATAGGTGACAAATACTGAGTTAACGCTAATATTTATTTAATTTTTTTTTTTATATAAATATTTGTTAAGTATGTTTTATTTCACTTTTTATTATATGGTGTATTCCTAATCTTCTCTAACTATAAAACTTTATGCTTTTCTGTTTTATATTATGCACTGTATTTTGTCTGAAATAAAGATTTTTTCATGTTTTAATAACTTTAAACTATTTAAAATCTCTCAACAAATACTTAATCGAAACCTAAACCTAAATAATAACTAAAAGACTATCACACACTATTAACAATTTGTTAGTTCTTGTTGAACATAACAATAAGTTATTATAAAACTTGAGCTTGCACAAAAAGAACTAAGAGTGTCTTTCACTGAAATATATTTTCATTTCTCAAAACATAAATGTTTTCAACTTCCTTCTAACTAATAAAATATTTTCTGTGGTTCCACCACTACTTAAAACAACGACTAAGACCGACAACTTAACGTGCCCTCCGAAGCAAGGAAGCGCCCAGTAGTAATGCCACTAGCGGTCACCCATCCAAGTGCACAGAGGACGTCGCTTGATCGGTCAAGAACGATTAAGCAAGCTACCCTAAGAACGTATCCACGACTATTGTTTTATAATAAAAATTACCAAAAAATGGAGCCCACTTCAACACTCAAAAGTATGAAATAATTCTTTTGAGTGCGGTTCCATGTTTTGGTAAAAAAAAAATATATCTATTTTAGTGACCCTTTCTACTGACGGGATCGATTTTCAACGACTTTAACATCAAGAAAATATTTTTTAGTTATTGGAGTGTAACTCAAAAAAGGCTTTATCGATTTTGATAAAATTTAAATGAGACCAAACGACAAGCATCAACTTTCAAATAAAAAAGAGTTAGCAATATCGGTTCACCTAGTCAAAAGTTCTAAGGTAACAAACAAAAATAAAACTGATAAATTGACAACCTCCTCCTTTGTTGAAGTCGGTTAAAAAACAACTCTGCTTGCAATATTCTCGAAAACTTGGTTTATTCTTGAAAATTTTACTACATGACATATAAATAGAAGCAAAACTTTGCAATATTAACTACTGAACACAACTCTGCAGCTCCAAATTCTCCAGGGGATCGATGCAGTATGAAAACTGTAAAATTCAGGTGCTGACGCGCGCCGAATTGATTCTGAGCGAGAACAACTATTTATAGACTGAGACGTGGCTCGAAGAATAACGGGCACGTACTGCTTTCAAGAATGTTCTAGCTGAAATGCAACGGGACAGACTACATCACTCGACATACTGATAACTGATAGGAGAAATGATCTTAAGTGATCTTTATAATACATGGCTATATTATAAAGGTCACTCAAGAAAAGTTCAAAGTGAAATTTATCCTCGAAATACCAGAAATTGTGATAGATTGGTAAATAAGACGGCTCATAAGGTACGCTATAAGAAAAATACTTTTGCTAGTCCTAACAGAAATAAAGAGATAAATTTTTGTTTTGAAAAAAAAAGTCAAAGTCAAAGTCAAAGTCAAAATAATTTATTCAATTTAGGCGTCTACGACGCTCTTATGAAGGTCAATTACAAATTTTAATATTGAAATATACTACATTGTACTGCCACGTTAAGCAAACAAAAATTATAGAGCCACTGCGAGAAGAACGGGCAAGAAACTCGGGGCCATTCTTTTAAACGTTTTTTAAAAATGTGTTAAGTACATACTATATAGTAAAATTATTACAATACTTAATTTACATTACGTAGGTGTTAGGCGCTAGCTTGGCAGAGGCGAACCAGTCCAAGCATTTTTGTCGTTTAAGTAATCACAAACTGTGTAGTAAGATTTCTTTATCAAAATATTCTTCACATGCAACTTGAATTTTCTTTCTGTGAGCGTTGTAATATGTTTGGGCAATTTATTATAAAACCGCACACAATTTCCTAAGAAGGACCTTTTATTTGTCTTTGCTAATCTAAAACCTGGCACCGCTATTTTATCTTTATTCCTAGTGTTATAATCGTGAGTGTCACTGTTTGATTTAAATTTGCTCAAATTTTTAAGAACATACATAACGGGTTTGAATCCTCAGCCGAATTTTTAGAAAACGTGACGTCAGCTGAGCTGACGTCACGATCTTTATTGTTGGAATCACTCATTGCAAATAAAGAAAACACATCAAATTAGATTACACAACACTTAGTCTTTAATAATTTAAACTGTTATTGATAGTACAAAACCTATTATTTAAAACTAAAACATGTTCTAACACCTTATAATTATAAACTAATTGAACAGTACTCACACGACCGTCCCGTTCAGAAGCTCCAAAAATAATGCCCCCAAATCACACGACACGAGTACTCCGAAGTTAGCAACATGGCGGCCATTTTAATATGGCGGCAATGTCTTCCCGCGCCTCGCAGTACTCGAGTCAATATCACAATCCACTTAATAAAACTAGCGTTTTACACAAAAGGCTATCACTTATAATTTAAAGATTGTTTAAATAGTTATTTTCAAATGATAAGATGTTTTATTGCATTTGTATTCGTTAAAACAGGAAGCCAACCTGGTTTCCTGTTTTAGTTCCACAAAACACTACGTAATAAATCGGTCGATGGTTATGTAACATCAATGCATGAATTCCTAACAATTTATCACTTAACTAGGTGTTATTTAATTAAACTATGATTTAGCACATTGGTTTTGGAATTCAATTTGGTTTAAAATAACCTTGTAGATTAATGAGTTACAATTAGTCACATTAATAACGACTATGATTGAAATGATTTTTATAAAGTTATTCCATTTTACTAATAATCAAACATTTTTAAAGAATTACAGAATTAATCTTAAAACAAACCTATGATTAAATACTCTTCATTAATTAAAAGTACGAAATAGGTCGTTTTTGCGCCGACACGGCCATACTGCGAGACGGTGCGCGCTCTGCACCAGTCGCGGTGTTTTCTGAAATGCAAAATTTTTCTCTTGAGTTAGGTATCCGTTAATAGATACGCTAGTTCGTAATCAAGTTAGATTAGAAATCAGTTTTTGTTTTAGTTATCTGCGTATTGTGGTAACTTGGTTACTAGCTATGCTTATTGTAGCAAAACAAATTTCAGAGTTTATGAAATATAATTATTACATAATCACTTCATTCATAAATATGACAGATGGATCACTAGTCCGTGTTCAAACAACGTAGGTGTACTGTACATAGGATGTGAGCGAGTTTTAATGTAGGGTACCAATGCTCCACGCATTTGATACTTAAGGTTTATTATTTATTTGACACAAATGCTCCACGCATAATTGCATCATTATGATTCTCGAAGATAAGGATGATGCTGTGGTCTGGGCGGTCTTGTACGCCGTGGTCCACAGAGGCTCTAAAGGATGTAAGGACAAGGTCGGTGCTGTGGTCTGGGCGGTCTTGTACGCCGTGGTCCACAGAGGCTCTAAAGGATGTAAGAATAAGGTCGATGCTGTGGTCTGGGCCTTTATTTGGCCGTGGTCCACAGAGGCTCTAAAATAACAGGGCTGGAAAAATTGGGACTGGAATAGAGTAAAAAGTAGTAATAGTGTAAACAGTCTTAGACACATAAAAATGTCTCTTGACAACTTATTGCATTGTTGATAGCTCACTAGGAAATGATGCTGTGGTCTGGGCGGTCTCGTACGCCGTGGTCCACAGAGGCTCTAAGGAAAATATGAAGGACGATGCTGTGGTCTAGGCCTTTATTTGACCGTGGTCCACAGGGGCTCTAAAAATGATTATAGTAGGTAAGGAGGCTAGGAAAACAAAGGATTTGTTGACAGTCATCTAGTTGATTAATATGAAAGCTTTGCTAAAAATGCACGAGTTAATATTTGATTTAAACGGATAGAACTCACCAGATTTTAGGAGTCTGTTGCTAGGGCGTTTTGGGAGGTGCACGGTTGTGGTTGAGTTTGTGTGGGTTGCGGCTTAGATGTCGTTCGCTGCTGGTCTTCCTCAACTGGACACGCCGACACGACTGCCTGATCGCCTGGTTGAGGCGCACGACGAAGTTGATCATGGGCAACCTTGCGTGGCCGCCCCCTGCCAGTCACTCGTTTTACCATGTAGCGGTCATTGTCTAGTATTCTAGAAATTTCATAGGGTTCACTGTATTTGAGGTCTAGAGACGTTTGGTTACGTGGGTTATTCTTGATGAGCACATAATCTCCACGTTGAAATGGTCGTATTCTAGCCTTATTTTTGTCAAAGCGTTGTTTTTCGTATTGTCCTGAAGCAGCCATTTTATTTTGCACTTGCTGTTCTAGTGCATCAAAATCCACAGCTCCATTATCAATATTGACTAACCTTAGCAGTTCAGGTGGTACGCAGTGTTGCCGTCTTGTGATAAGAGTAAGAGGCGCGACCCCAGTCACTCTATGGGGAGTGCAGTTAAATGCTAACTGTAGTGCTTCTAACGCTGTTTGCCATTTATTGGTGTCATAGTTGTTAATCATCGTCAGCGCGTTCTTCAGAGTAGCCATTACACGTTCAACTTGTCCGTTCGCTCGGCTAACTCCTGGAGCAATTGCATGTAACTTGATGTCGAAACGATCACAATAGGCTTTGTACTCACCCAAGAACTCTCTTCCTCCATCGACAATGACCTGTATTGGGGTTCCAAACAGATAAATGACACGCTTTAGTGCTGCAAGGCTGCTGCTCTGGCTTTTGTTGTTAGAGTAGCTGAGTAAAATATACTTTGTATATGCGTCAATAATTACAATAACGTACTCATCGCATCCTTCCGGTGTTCTGGTACCAAGTTTTCCTGTGATATCCATATGGATTACTTGGAATGGTGCAGTGGGTTTTTGGATAGGGTGAAGTTCTGCTTGAATCGCCCCCGACTGACCCTTTGATGTTCTGCATATCACACAATTATCAACGAAGTTTTTGACAATTGTATTCATTTTATCAAACCAGTAAGACTCCTTTATTTTAAGCAGAGTTTTCTCACCTCCTGGATGCTGTAGTGACGTATGATAGGAGTTAATTAAACTCCACTGGAACGACTTAGGTACTACTGTAAGCTTATGTGTCCCAAGTATAGGATCTATCCGAGTCTTCTTAAGTACACCATCTTCTAATACGTAACCAGGAGTTGGATCACTGGTAGATATGCTGTCAATTATTGGACGCAGTGATTCATCACGTCGCTGTTCTATTTGTAGCCAGTTTGTGTCTCTATTCATAACGTTGACCGTCGTCTCAGTTATTGGATTTCTACTTAAGAAATCTGCATGCTGTAACCTCTCTCCTTTCCTGTACTCTACATCAAAGTCATAATTTTGAAGAAATGCCCACCAACGATGGATTCGAGGAAGGAGATCCTTTTTGTGTTTAGATGCTTTAAGAGCGTTACAATCTGTAATCACCTTAAATTTACGCCCGTAAAGGTATTGGCGAAAGTGTTTGATAGCTCTCACCACCGCCAAAGTCTCGAGCTCGTAGGAATGGTAACGGCTCTCTGGTTCGGTGGTGCGTTGACTCATATAGGCGACTGGATGCTGTCGACCATCGACGATTTGGATCAACACGGCTCCGTAGCCCAAGCTGCTTGCATCAGTGTAGAGTTCAATGGGTGCATTCTCCTGAAATAGAGCAAGCGTAGGCGTAGTAGACAATTGTTGGATAATACAATTACGAGCCTCTTCATGTCTTACGTTCCATTCCCATTTTGCGTCTTTTCTTGTTAATTCATAAAGGGGCACCATGACACGCGAAAAATTGGGAATGAATCGTCTGAAGTACCCAGCGAGGCCATTGAATTGTCTTACTTGTTTGGCGGTTGTTGGGATTGGTGCCTTTGTTAAAGCCTCTACTTTTCTCGGGCTAGGACCAACTTGCCCGTTAGATATGATATTGCCCAGATACTCAATCTACTTTTTGAAGAAAGTAGTCTTTTCCACATTGATCGAAAAGCCAGCGGTTTGCAAAGCAATAAGTATTCGCTCAATGCGGGAAAGCCCCTCCGAAAAATTTATGCATTTTGAGAGCACATCATCTACATACACCTGGCATACAGGATCTGGCGCGTTTAACAAAGGCATTAAGGCCCTGTTGATGCAACGCTGATATACGGAACATGCATTACTCAAACCAAATGGCATAGTTAAGTACTCATAGAGTCCATCGGGGGTAACAAAAGCACTCCTTTCGACAGAAGTCTCTGCAATCGGTATTTGATGAAATCCCGCTGCCATGTCAAAAGTAGAGTAATACACGCCTCCAGACAGTTGATCTATTTGGTCGGATATAATTGGTAACGGGTAGTGATCTCGTAAGGTATTTTTATTGAGCTCCCGATAATCAACACACATGCGATCTTTGCCATTCTTCTTTTTTTACTAAGATTACTGGGCTAGAGAAAGAAGATTTGCTCTCGCGAATAATCTTATGCTCGAGCAGTTCGTTGACAATTTCACGAACTTTTTCCCGTTCTACTGGACTCAATCGATATGGTCTGCGCTCTACATATTTATTCGGGTCCTTTAAACGAATTTCGAGCTCACCGGTATTAACTCGTGTGCTCGGATATCCGTGAATAAATAAATGTTCATATTTGTTGAGCAATATTTTTAATTCATTGATTTGATCAACATTTGTAAGATCACAATCCAAATTATCAAACTTTTGACTCTGATATCGCACGTGGTTGACTAGCGGTTGCTGGTGCAGTGTAGCACCCTGAGAAGTAACGACAACACTGAGGCTTGTGTTTTCGATAAGGTTCATTCCTATAAGGACGTCGGAACATACTTCATAATCTGGTACTACATGAAATTGTAGTTCAATTCGCAAACTATCGATAACACAAACCGTTGTAAGCGTTGTCAACGACACAACAGTAAATTGACCAATACCCTTTAAATAACTTACTAAGCTAATTCTTTTTCCGGGTAATTTAGCCGCTACCGACTCCCGCATCAATGAACATTCTGCTCCGCTATCGAAAATAGCATGTATTTCTAAATCTCCTATAATAATTAACATTGATGTCAATTTTGTTGTACCAACACAATTAATTTTTGAAGTGACCGCATTTTCACGTTTGTAACATGTTTCATAAGTATGCCCTACTTTTGAGCAGAATGTGCACGTGGGTCTGTCAGTCTTAACAGTATTATTTTTAATATCCTGGTAACGCAGTTGAGGGTGTTCAGATTTATTACCAAAACGGCAATCACGTGTGTCGTGACCAGACTTTTTACATATTTGACACTGCATTAATGATTTGTCTGAGAATCGAGGACGTTTGTTGGATGGTTGCATATTTATTGAACTTGGATTTGTACGTTTAACACTCCGTATGGATGATGCAACTGAAATAAGTTCAGGTACAGAAGTAGCCCGCGCGTTCAACAATTCGATCCTCAAACGTTCATCACCAATGCAACCAATTACAGCCTCAACTGCATCATCATTTGATAACTTATCTTTGGTAACACGTCTCCATAGTACCCACGCCTGCGACAGAAATTGCACGATGTCTTTAGTATTGTCATATGTGTGTTCTCTGAATCGTACAATATCACGAGAATATCTATTCTCTGGCTCAAATGTTGTTAACAACACATCACGTAATTCCTGCCACGTTGCCGTGGTTACAAGCCAGTTGTCAACCCACAATTTGGCGCGTCCTTTAAGTAAACTACCTACCTTCATTCTAACCTCATAATCAGTTAGGTTATAAGTTTTCATGGCTGTGGTGATATGCTGACACCATTCACGTATACCAATGTCACTGTCCGGATCGTAGGACGGCAAAAACACATCGTTGATTCGAATTTTCTGTTCAACTGGTGCCACAATACGATCGGACATGTGCTTCATCATTTGCAACATTTGTGTAAAAAATTCGGCCGGCACTCCGCTAATAGGAGCGTTAACATGTTCAGAATGTCCGGCAGAAGGGGGTGGTAATCCCACTTCTGATAACGGGTTTGAATCCTCAGCCGAATTTTTAGAAAACGTGACGTCAGCTGAGCTGACGTCACGATCTTTATTGTTGGAATCACTCATTGCAAATAAAGAAAACACATCAAATTAGATTACACAACACTTAGTCTTTAATAATTTAAACTGTTATTGATAGTACAAAACCTATTATTTAAAACTAAAACATGTTCTAACACCTTATAATTATAAACTAATTGAACAGTACTCACACGACCGTCCTGTTCAGAAGCTCCAAAAATAATGCCCCCAAATCACACGACACGAGTACTCCGAAGTTAGCAACATGGCGGCCATTTTAATATGGCGGCAATGTCTTCCCGCGCCTCGCAGTACTCGAGTCAATATCACAATCCACTTAATAAAACTAGCGTTTTACACAAAAGGCTATCACTTATAATTTAAAGATTGTTTAAATAGTTATTTTCAAATGATAAGATGTTTTATTGCATTTGTATTCGTTAAAACAGGAAGCCAACCTGGTTTCCTGTTTTAGTTCCACAAAACACTACGTAATAAATCGGTCGATGGTTATGTAACATCAATGCATGAATTCCTAACAATTTATCACTTAACTAGGTGTTATTTAATTAAACTATGATTTAACACATTGGTTTTGGAATTCAATTTGGTTTAAAATAACCTTGTAGATTAATGAGTTACAATTAGTCACATTAATAACGACTATGATTGAAATGATTTTTATAAAGTTATTCCATTTTACTAATAATCAAACATTTTTAAAGAATTACAGAATTAATCTTAAAACAAACCTATGATTAAATACTCTTCATTAATTAAAAGTACGAAATAGGTCGGTTTTGCGCCGACATACATAATATTTTCAAATATATACAGACTTGGTAAAGTTAAAATATCAATTTCTTTAAAAATATCTCTCAGGGATTCCCTAGGATCCATTTCATATATGGCTCGAATTGCACGCTTTTGTAAGATAAAGATTGTCTCTATCTCGGCAGCAGCTCCCCACAGCAATATACCATAAGACATAATAAATAAAAATTGGTAATCACCAATAACTCTGTATATTTTGATTTACATAGAGTAACTATATTTCTGATAGCGTACCTACTTATGATCATAAGTATTTACCAATCTATCACTATTTCACGTAATTCGCGAGCCACCAGCGGTCACCCATTCAAGTCATGACCGCGGCGGACGTTGCTTAACTTGTCTGAAGAACGACTAAGCAAACTACGCTACTAGCGCTTGAAAACTTGCTCAGTTTTCTATTATTTCTTGGTTTAACGTACACTGAAAGACTTGGAACTAATTAAAGAATTCTTCTTAAATTTTGTTATATAAAAATTATAAATTAGAACAAATTTTGAGTGTCCTAGACTCCACTGGGATAATGAAGTCACGTGTCTGTCGTGACGTCAGAGTTGTACAAAAACTTTAAAATTATGACCTTATGGTTTTCCAGGTTAAGCTTGTCTCTTGGTCAAGCAAGTATGACAAATTACCTTTGTCCCTACAATATGGTTGATAGGTGCCTAGAAGGCAGTAAATTAAATGACTGATATGTTTTGACTATTTGTTTTTCTGGAATTAGTCAAGCCCTATTACATAAGTTTTATCACAATGGTTTGCCACGCATAATTGAGTTAATTTTCGTGGCCACGTACGTGGCTCAACTGATTGCAAAGAAAAGTGATTTCTTGAGGCCACCATAAGAAAAAAAAAAAATTACTATTAGTAGTTCTAACTTTGGACACCAACTCACCTGATGATATACGACGGCGTGAACGAGGTTTTTTATTTTTTTTTTTTGTTTCCTGCGAGCTAACTACCTCTATTTATAAGGAGGTACCATTATAACTTTATTTATTAATCAATCTTATTTTACTATTACATCATCAGTTTACTTAAATCTAACTTATACTACTTAACTAGCATGCATGCCCAACTTTCTTGGCCAGTCTATTTCTAGGCTGGCAAGGCGTCAGCCAGATACATGCAGCAGAAATTGTCAGAACATTTTACTGTTCTGAGACTTCCACATACTATTTTCTATTTTTACTATTTTATTTTTGCATGCTGTTTGTATTTCTAATGAGATACTATCCTCTCTGAGATGGATATTACATTTACATATTATTAATTTGTGGGTTAGGGTTCAGGATGTATCTAACATTTAATACAATCCCTTTAATTTAATTATTCGTACTCTATGTTATTTAACCTTTTTTATTAGATACATGAGTTAGCTGTATGTATTATAATTTGCAATTATTACGTGAACGAGGTTGGGCCACGTAGATCTAGAATGACTCTGGCTTTAAGTACACCTAGATTGTATTACACAGGAAAAACCTCAATTCTTGCATGTATCAAGAAATTGGTCCGGAATAGTTGCGTAAGAATTTCGGAACCTTCACAAGATAAGGGTGATAACTTGCAGTCTTTCTGCTTGTCCTGAAAATATTTACGTGGACCTATGAAATCTTTGCTGTCATATGAATTCTATTTTTTAATACAATATAATCTTCCGCTTCCTTTGCTTTCAATACAAAAACTTGTAACAAAAAATAATTTTGCAACCTTGTTTATCATTAATACTTTAATTTAACCTGTGTTCTATAAAATAGAGTATGCAATATATTTTTTTTACTACATAACTCTAACAACCATATAACTTGATGATAATAGATTATCTCCAAAAATGTGACACTATATTTAAATCAAACCATAGAGGAAAAGGTTCTTTTTGAAAACTATCTGTAAAGCCTTCGCAAGAGAGTATATCTCACTTTAGTTTGTAAATTGTAAGCTCCAAAACTGAGAGAATAATTCAAAGAAACAAGTCTCCCAACTAATTATATGCAACAAGAGCTAATGAGAGCGTGCTCTTCAGGGCAAGTCTGCTACCATTGGCACACAAGAATATAATATTATTCTCTCATCACAAGGTCAGAAAAGTTCTGTTATCATTTGAAATTTTCGTAGAAATGCGTTTTAACCGTTAGTAAAATAGGTGTTTAAAATAAGAACCTTTAAAACTGTTCACACAAAATTGTTTAAATTTGCATATCACCAATTGTAAATATTTACTTTTAATTATTAATACTAAAAAATATTTTACAAGTATTCTAAGAAAACACTAATTATATTTTTTATAAAACACTTAGTATGCGTCTCCTACTTACCATTTAAATCAACGTTACGGTCAAAATTTTATGTATGAACAACTCGTTTTGCTCTTGTTTTAATGTTAGTGTACTTCATTTCCTCAGGTTTATTTACAATTACCCGCACCAAATAAAAATTTTGCAGTCTTGCATAACAAATGACTATTGTTTGCTAACTGGTTCACTCAAACTTCACGTGCTGAGGAACGTGAAGTTTGACGAACGTCATAGTTGTAATAAATTAGCCTGAGTCTTATTTAAAATCGGCAACATGACTGTAAGAGTGTCGTTGCTAAATTTACTATCACATTTGCACGGTATTTTTGCTCGGTCTTTTGCCCAACGTAATTGTTCCTTCCAGCCAGAAAACTAGTCCAAATAGTTCGTTAGGTTCGATCCAAATATTTGGGCTTATACAATAAAATTACGGTTGCAAATATGAAGAGTATTGGTCTACTTAATTTTTAGCCTTGTCCTTTGTATACAAGTTTATAAAACTATTATGCTAAAAAAAATATGTATCATTGGTAAAGAAAAAATAAGAACAATCAGGTATATATTTGAAAATAGAAAATAGCTGGAAAATCGAATGTATACATTCGATTTACATTCGATTTTCCAGATATTTTTGGTCCACTTCGATTTCCAGTAGTAGCAGTTGTAACATATAGAGTACTAGATATATACACAAGTGAACACTTACCGTCAGTGACATTAACTAATTAACATGTTCCGTGTTACTTACAAACTATATATGCTGTGGATTTTGTGAATTCAATAAATAAAATAAATAAATAAAAAAATATGTTGATTGTTTTGCAGCCATAGTAGAACTCAAATTATTGAAAGACTATTATGGCACTATTTCTTTATCAAGCTTTTCTCTTTAAAAAAAACTTTTGATAACAATCCTTTATTCTTTTAGTTCTTGTTAATAAAAAGACCTAAAAATTAAAAAAAAAAAACGATGTTGATTCAAATGAGCCCAAACTCAATGAGGTTGTGTCTGTTATGCGATCAGCACCATGTCGTCATAATATTGCATCGTCACGCAATTTACGGATGTGGATCAAATTTAATTTGCAAGATTTGATAACAAACGTGAAAAACAGAGAAACTAAATAAAAGCTTGTTAAAATAAGCATAAGCATTGTCATCCCTGTATATCTGAAGTGGAAGGCAGGTGAAAAAACAGCCCCGTATTGCCAGAAATTCTTCCATTATCAGAGTGATTATCATCATCAGCAAGATCCACTGTTGATTAAGCCTCCCCCGTAGAATGACACTTAATATCCATCGTCTTTCCGCTTCTCTAACGATGCCGTCAGTCTGTCTAGTGGGTGGCCTACTAGCTTAACGACTTCCGGTGTAAGGTAGTTACCTCTCAAGAACCTTTTCCATCGGTTACCACTTGCAAACAAATTTTAATTAAAGTACTAAACATGACAATTATAATCACATGCTAAGAGAAAGCGTCACATAAAACATGTTTAGAACACATTTCCGCCTCAAGCGGGAATGGAGGCCGCTTGTGGTGCGATTGATGAACTTACTGTCCAGTGTAAGGGTTAAATTGTATTAATTGTAATTGAATGAAATTGTAATTGTATTAAATTGTAGCAAAACATTTTGACCGGAGCCAGTTCTTTTTTGCTGAGACGTTAGTGCTGTTCTTAGATCTCATTTTCCCAGTAGTTTCACTTGCTAATAGTGTCCTCCACACATAAACACACGATAACTTTGAGAAGTTGTGCGGTTGGTGTCTTCGCAGTGGCAGAATATCTGAAATAGCAATGGTAGCCACCAAGACCGACACATGATAGAGAAACCTACCAGCATGTTTAACTGTGTTAGACAAAGTGTAACTGCAAATACATAAACACATTATCATGGGGTGAGTTTTCTATGTTGATGTTACATAGTAAACTCAATTCGGGGCCAGTATACCCGTCTTGCAACTAATTGCAGGACGGGTCGGACTCGACTCTGCTGTTAATAAATACTGGATAAGCGTGCATGGGGGTTATCCACTCTTATACTAAATTAATCAATTTTCTTGTTTTTATTCTGGCAATATTTTTCATACAATATACTATTTTATATCAATAATTTAATTTAATTTAATTAAAATTTAACTAATATTTGAATCATAAGGTGACAAATACTGAGTTAACACTAATATTTATTTAAAAAAATTTTTTTTTTTATATAAATATTTGTTAAGTATGTTTTAGTTCACTTTTTATTATATGGTGTATTCCTAATCATCTCTTATTATATACTTACTTTATGCTTTTCTGTTTTATAATATGCACTGTGTTTTGTCTGAAATAAAGATTTTTTCATGTTTTAATAACTTTAAAAAAATCTCTCAACAAATACTTAATCGAAACCTAAACCTAAATAGTAACTAAAAGACTATCACACACTATTAACAATTTGTTAGTTCTTGTTGAACATAACAATAATAAGTTATTATAAAACTTGAGCTTGCACAAAAAGAACTTAGAAAGTCTTTCACTGAAATATATTTTCATTTCTCAAAACATAAATGTTTTCAACTTCCTTCGAACAGAAAGCTTCCACAAATTAAACCAAAGAACTAAACTCCCTACGGACTTAAATAGAAAGTTGCTTTTAAAAGAAAGTTGAAATGTTTTTATACTCGCATATGTATGATTTCTGACAATATTCTTTCCACTATTTTATCAATCTTAAAAAAGCTCGTAGTGGAGTTTGTCTGTAGTCGTTATAAGTATATAAGTAGTCTTCTGCTGTTTGGGTACATTTCGACTGTCCAGCACCCGCTTCCATAGCATAAATGGTAATGCATCAGAACGGTATTCTGGATTGCGGGTTCAAGTCCCGCTGGAAGTTATCTTTTCCATCCGAAATAATTTTAAATAGTTATATACCGATAAACTAGGATTAAGAACTTAATTATTAGTTGGGTGGTTGAGTGCGCAAGGTCATTGATATCGCCTTGGCCCTAGTTGTCTTTTTAACGCCGCAGTCCTTAATGCCAAAGTAAACCTTCCTCAGGAAAAAAAACTTTTAGATTTTTAGTTGGTATTTATGTACTTGTAGTTAAAAAATGTCTTTAAAAATTACCATTTACTTGCTGACTTTAATTTATGGATAGTCTCCTGAAAACGTTTTGCTGTAACTATTACGGTTCAAGTACCTGCCCTTACTGTCTCGTCTGAAAAATTCGCCCTGTATAGGTACACACATTATACGCGTTTATACTAGCTTTACGGGCGCGGCTCCGCCCGCGCTTATGTCGGTTATCGCGCAAAAACATTAACCTCTTTTTGCGCAGTTGGATAAAAACTATCCTATGTTTTTTCCCGGGTCTCAAACTATTTCCATAACAAATTTCATTCAAATCGGTCCAGTAGTTTTGGCGTGAAAGCGTAACAAACAGACAGAGTTACTTTCGCATTTATAATATTAGAACTGATCTTTACTACAACGAGGTTTCATACAATATGTTCTTGTGTTCCTCTCTTACATGTGGTCAGCGTAAACATATTATTATTCGTAATATATTCTAGTGTTTCGTCCAGTGAGTTAAAGAAAATATTTTGTAGGATCCTTAAACTGTGTCCGGTGAATAGCAATAGGCTCGCCCCCTATTACATGGGACCAAATCCCAATTGGCGAAACGTGGGTATTTACACACCTCTACCTACCCCTTCAGGGAGCACAGGCGTGATTATGTATGTGTATGTAAAAAAATATATTATGTAGTCAAAGATTTTGTTCAGGCTCACCTAGAATTACTGGTTAATATAGAAAACTATCTTAATCAAAGACAGCGATCAGAACACACCGTTAGGTTCTTGGCAACAGATTTTTTACTTGAGGGTGGTACTTCAATTGATGTTTATTTCAATTTAAACTATATAATTTTGAGTGTTCAAAATGCGTTCCACCCATAGAGATATAAAATATTTTCTGTGGTTCCACCACTACTTAAAACAACGACTAAGACCGACAACTTAACGTGCCCTCCGAAGCAAGGAAGCGCCCAGTAGTAATGCCACTAGCGGTCACCCATCCAAGTCCACAGCAGACGTCGCTTGATCGGTTAAGAACGATTAAGCAAGCTACGCTAAGAACGCTTCCACGACTATTGTTTCATAAAAAAAAAATGGAACCCACTTCAACACTCAAAAGTGTGAAATAACTAGTTGAAGTCGGTACCATGATAGTTTAAAAGTACCTATTATCACAATATTGTGCGCATGGTACGAACAGGACTTCGACAAGTTATTTCTTTTGAGTGTTGAAGTCGGTTCCATGTTTCGGTATAAAAATTGTTTTTACCAATTTTAGTGACCCTTCCTACTGACGGCATCGATTGTCAACGGCTTTAACATATTTTTCAGTTATTGGAGTGTAACTCAAAAATGGTTTTGTCGATTTTGATGAAATTTAAATGAGACCAACGACAAGCATCAGCTTTCAAATCAGTATCAGTACTATATATAATATTATAAATGCGAAAGTAACTCTGTCTGTCTGTCTGTCTGTTACGCTTTCACGCCAAAACTACTGGACCGATTTGAATAAAATTTGGTATGGAAATAGTTTGAGACCCGGGAAAAAACATAGAATAGTTTTTATCCAACTGCGCAAAAAGAGGTAAATGTTTTTGCGCGATAACCGACATGCCGCGGGCGGAGCCACGCCCGGAAAGCTAGTAAAAAATAATTCTCAATATCGGTTCACCCAGTTAAAAGTTCTAAGGTAACAAACAGAAAAAAAAACGATAATTTGAGAACCTCTTCCTTTAATGAAGTCGGTTAAAAAACGACTCTGTTAGCAATAATCTCAAAAACTTAGTTCAATCTTGAAAATTTTACTACATGACATATAAATAGAAGCAAAACTTTGCAATATTAACTACTGAACACAACTCTGCAGCTCCAAATTCTCCAGGGGATCGATGCAGTATGAAAACTGTAAAATTCAGGTGCTGACGCGCGCCGAATTGATTCTGAGCGAGAACAACTATTTATAGACTGAGACGTGGCTCGAAGAATAACGGGCACGTACTGCTTTCAAGAATGTTCTAGCTGAAATGCAACGGGACAGACTACATCACTCGACATACTGATAACTGATAGGAGAAATGATCTTAAGTGATCTTTATAACACAGCGAGTGAAATTTATCTTCGAAATACCAGAAATAGTAATAGATTGGTAAATAAGTATGCTCATAATGTACGCTATAAGAAAAATAGTTACTCTATGTTAATCAAAATATACAGGGTTATTGGTTAAATTCTAACAACCTCTTAGGGTTGACTTCTGCTAGTCCTAACAGAAGTGTTGAAATTTTTTTTTTTAGTTTGGAATATTATTTTATGTTTTAACGCCTACTCCAAGCCAAGAGCGCCGGACTGGAACAAAGGACCGCGGCGTGCAAATTTTTTTTTTTTCAAAACAAAAAATCATCTTGAAATGTTTGTTAGTGCCTACTAGCAGAAGTCAACCCTAAAAGGTTGTTAGCATTTTACCAATAACCCTGTATAATAAATTACCACAATATATTAAACAAACCTTAGCACAAATTTAAGAATGAAGTCTGGTTGTTGTATCATGTCGTCTACTCTCGAGATGAATACTTTATTTGTAAGACGCTTTTAGTTATATGCGATTGCATTTAAGAAACCTGTTTACCATAAGAATAGATACTTACTTACTTCTAGAAATTACATTTTCATTATATTTTTTTGCATGCCAGTAATTTGGTAAAATGTGTTAGATCTCAAACTGATTTACTTTTAACAACATTTTTGTATTTACTCACATTTGAAGCTTGTTTTTCAGGGAATGTTCCGACGAGCTTTTAGACCTTATTCCTGCGTTGAAAGTTTAACACGGCACAACTCGACACCGTCAAAAGACCCACCTTCACGTCCAGCAAGTATGGACATCACACACTATTCTTGTACTTCCGCGTACTTGTGGGATGTGGAACGACCTTCCTCCGGAGGTCTTTCCGCCAAACTACGACATGGACCATTTCAAAAGGGGCATCTACAAATTCCTCTCTGGGCAGGTGGCATCGGCAGCGCAGCTAGTGTTGCAGATGTCCAGAGGCGGCGGTTACCGTTTACCATCAGGCGGGCCGTCTGCTTGTGTCACGCATTATATAAAAAAAGCAAATAAATGTCCTGTGACTCCAAAAGCGTTTCAAAGCTCCCTCTCAATGGATCGTAGACATCTTGAGAGTCAAGGGAAGTCATCGTATCCATATAGCTAATAGCTACTTTTGCAAAGCTCTCCAAGGTGTATACCACGCTACGACACCATTCCCATTGGGAAACCAGAATACAAAGCAAACAAAATATATGCTTTAGTATTTTTACTTTTGCAATAACTCATGCTCTGCGGAGCGGATTACATTACAAAATTACAAATTTACGAGAGGAATTATGTGTGTGATTCGAACCCGCATCATCCACTCTATAGCCGGGGTATACTCTGACCGACTGAGCTAACGTGACAATGAGTCATAACGCTAATTTTTCCTATCGTTTTTAACCTTCGTGTTGGGATGGAGCGACACTTATAGCTAATTTTTCCTCTCGTAAATTTATAATTTTGTGAAATATATGCTGTTCGTTTGGTGAGAAAAGATGCGTTAACTTGCATTTCTGAATGAATTCGAAGACTGCGCCGCGTTTGGCATGTGCATGACATAACAGAGGCCTAATTAATTAGGTGTAAATGTATAATGATACTAAGTTAGCCAGAACAACAACATCTTTGACCACATTATCCCTTACAATAAGGAGAAATAGTGGTCAAAGGCTAGTATATCAGCTATATATAAAAAGCTCCGCTGTCTGTCTGTCAGTCCGTCCGTATGTCACAAATCTTTTGCAAAATGAGTTACCTTGAAATTTTTATATGCCATATAGGTTAGCCTTTGACCACTATCTCACCTGATGGTAAGTTTTAATGTGATCGAAGATGTTGTTCAGGCTAACCTAGAATTACTGGCTCTCAAAGACACCGTTAAAATTCTCAACATGCCCTATTACCATGCTATAACGACTGTCATCCTAATACAACAACCGGAACCGACGGCTTAACGTCCTCTCCAAAATACGTGCACGCTCAGTAGTTATGTCACCAGCGGTCACCCATCCAAGTCATGACCGCGACGGACGTTGCTTAACTTGTCTGAAGAACGACTTAGCAAACTACGCTACTAGCGCTTTAAAACTTGCTCAGTTTTCTATTATTTCTTGGTTTTATGTACACTCAAATGCTTGGAACTAATTAAAGATTTCTCTTCAATTTTGTATTTTGTTTATTTTTGTTATATAAAAATTCTAAATTAGTACATATTTTGAGTGTCCTAGACTCCACTGGGATAATGAAGTCACGTGTCTGTCGTGACGTCAGAGTTGTATACGTCATCAAAATATCTCGTGAAGACAAGTGGAGGCCTATTCATGTTTGTAGGACCCACTCTTGGTTTATTTAATATAAAATATGAGATAAAAATACTAAAGTCATTACAGGTTCTTTTTTTTTGCGATGAATTTTGGTTTTGAAGCAGTGATGACTCAGTGGCATTGGCTATGGTTTGCGTGCGCAGCTGGTCCATGATTCGAAACCCGCCGCGGTCTTAAGCTTCAAATAATGTGTAAGGCTTATAAGGTATGTAATGGATGATAGTATATAAGATTAATAAAATATACGAATCAAAACTAAGACACTAAACATATCAAATTGCGTAATATAGAGGCTTAGAAGTCCTTGGTATCTTTGAAGCATTGTAATAATTTGTAGTTTAATAATATAAAATGCTTATCGATTTTAATTATGATCACTTAGGTGGGCAGTGTATTAATACTACATTTAAAAAAATACGGAACGGTGCGCCTTTGTGACTGGAAAGGTTTGTACGTTTATTGCAATGGGGCATTGTGACTTCGAAGCCTTACGTTTGTTAGATCAGGAAGGAAGACCATTGTCTCCCTCCACCTTGCCGCTGCAACTGCAGCAATCACAGGAAGAACAGGTCCATCGTCCCCTATGACCGTTAAAGTAAAAATACAATTAGAGTACGAAATTTCGACTCAGTTGAGCGATATTCGATACCCCAGTGGTAAAGTTACCCGTTGCCATAGAACATATAATAATATGCCGTTACGTAAAATCAGGGGACATGGGTACGATTTTTGCTTAACACGCGATTGTGCTTGTAATCATATTTAGAAATATAGAACGGCAGCGACATCAAAATATCAACAAAAAATTCTTGAAAAAGTACTTATTTCCATCAGATGTATGGTTGATGACCGCGCACCGTCCTCTATGACGGTCAAAGATAAAATCGGACGTGGGTTCAATTCACAGTCGAAGAGACAAATAAATTTTACTCTAATAATTTGCCAATTATATTGGAGAGTGTTTAAAGAATGCAATCATAGCGCTTGATAGCATAGGTAAATATTGTGTCGTTAGATTAACGTTTTAGGTAATGTCCTTTGTTTTAATTTTAAGACGTTAAATAAAATAGGACTTGCAAGGAACAATTAATAAGTAATTGTATAATGTTGAATCATTGTTTATTTGTTTAAGGTTTAAACTAAGAGTACTTGATTTGACGTAAGTCATATTAAATATATTATATATGTTAAATATATATAATTGTATAAAATCAATAATAAGATTAATGTAATAATGCCTTAAATTAAAATAGTTATTTATAAGCACATTCTAATCAAATAATTAAATAGGAAACCAAAATTTTAATTGTGTGAAAGTATTGATATTGACTTCCGAAGTTGTTATTTGAAAGGGGCTCTGCCCAGCAAGTCAGTCGTCTTTAAGGAAGCTCAGAGTGAACAACTCAGATCTTACAGTGGTGTCGAAATATATTTTTAAAAGTAGTATTTAACGACGAAGTGCTGCCCGATCGAGATTTTGTGAAGTTAAGTAATTTATTATTCTGTTTTATGATATTACATAAGGACTTACCTTGTTTATATGTAATGGTTCTTAAAATGGTTTGTTAAAAAGGTTTTGACAGTTATTATAAATTGTATTAAATTATAATTGTAATAATATTAATTAATAAATGATGAACCAGTAAAACTGTAAATAAAGTGTTTATAATAAGTATGTAACACATTGTTAAAATATGTTTAACAGAATGGCACCGATTTTCTTGCCCGTTCTTCTCGGAGTGGCTCTATACAATTTTGTTTGCGGAACGAGGCATTACAATTAGAATATTTCAATATTGAAATTTCATTAGAGCGTCCTAGACGCCTAAATTGAATAAATGGTTTTGACTTTGACCTTTTATTTATTTAAACTAACACGCTCAATCAGCTAAAATATCAGGTTCAATGTTAGATAGTTATAACAATACCAAACACATGAAATAATACAAAACTTTGTAAAATATTGAAGTAATGTTCTTAACTACAACCTCAACTTTACCTCCTCCTGTGGTGTGCACAGAGGTGTATGGAAGGGTGATGCATTGAGGCTAAGTGTAACGAGTGCATTGAAAGCTGTTGGACACACGCGCTGCCGCTAAGTACTTGCCAAGTTTATTTTTCCACTAACGGTGCCGATGAAAAGTGGTTTTATGATACACACGACCTTCAAAGTACGACGGCATCTTTTAGTTAATACTAATGTAATATTTTCACTTCTCATGCTCGTTAAACTCTTGTATATGCCCGGTGGAAGCGGATAATTGGATTTTATAGCTCTATTGGACAAAAGCCTGTTTTTAAGTTTAACTGAATGATGTTGAATTTATAGAAGATGCAATTTCTAATATATTTCATGTGAGAAATTTTTCTAGGTCCTTCATATACACACAAATTAGGGAAATTGTAAAATACCCATTCATAAACTTTGTCGAAACAAAGACACTCAAAATATAACATTGTTCAAATATCAGGTTCAATAATTTTTTTACAGGAATTTATTTATATTATTTGTTTCATTTCCTCGCATTTAAAGTTAAAATCTGAGTGTATAACCCTTCAATAAAACCCATTTTAGGTTCGATATAAACATCAGAAAACTTCTCCTTTGCAAAAATAACATATTTATGTATTTGTTGTATAATCTACTTACTCGTATAATAAGCGTCGAACAACATATTCTTTTATACAACTAGATATTTGACTTACAATCTCGCCTGACGGTAACTGATCATTTCATTGTCAGTTAATGTGCTTAACCTAAACTGGCAACTAGTTCTCAAGGAAAGTTTCCAGAAGACCTTATTAGGTGCTGCCGAGTGTCTGTCTACTTGAGGATGGAGGCTAGCTAGGCGGTGAAGCTCTTGCTGTGGGTAGGATTTAGAACATGATATTTCTCTGTGGTTAATTATTTAAATCCACTAGTTTAAAACTGCTCTAAATCGTATAGATAAGCCGCCTTGTTCTTTAACTCAGGCAGTAATTACTAGCTAAGTAGAAAAACTCACAAACTTGTGTTATATTCAGTCACATAACATTTAGGGTACGGGGAAACGGGAGTGCTTAAATGCATTTTAGGGCAAAAAAGGCTCTGTCCAACCTCCCTGCAATAATTTCTAAGGCAGCACTAAAGCTGGACTGCACTCTATAAACGAAAAGAGCTTCCCACTCAATATCACAAGGTAACAACCGTATTTCTTACTCTTAAATGTTATTATTAACATAATTGTTTGCCATATTTACTGCCCGTGTGTCTCACAAACGTTTCACTCGGGATATTTTCTCACGACTAGACTCCTCAATTAATATTTTATTGGCTTTAATGACGTCATCGTGCCCCACTTCTGTCTTTTAACTATCTCCATTTGCCTATTTGGCTTTATACCAACCTCCGGCTGAAAAATTAATTAGTCTACCGTCGGGCAACTTTTAATTTATTTGACAAAAATTTAATAGGACTTAAGTCGGGCGTTTTTGATATGTATTATAACAAAAAGGTTTATTTGCTAGAAGTTTGTTACCAATCAACTTATACTTAAGGACATGTAGATTTAAAGTGTCTTCCTTTTTTATTTTTAGTAATTATCCCAAAAATATGTGACTGCTGTTATTAATACACGGTCTATGATAAATAATTGATAATATTATGTTGTATTATCTCAATAAGGCGGTAACGATGGTAAAATCGTTATGCCATTTTGTTGCCAATTTCATTAGTTCCTTAGGGAGGGTAATTTTTACTCGTATGTGTATAGTAAAATTCTGAACGAACAATACTTGTGCGTTTATAAAATTGTTGTGCAACTTTTGTCAATGTTAAACAGCATTTTAGGCGAGTGAACGATTTTGTAAGCAGTATGCTTCAAAATTTGAGGGTTTGCTAATGCTCGCTAGCTACGACCTTCAAATAGAAAATCTGTTGCCAAGCACCTTACAGTGTGTTCCGGTAGCAACCCTTGAGATCCAATAAGTATTTAAGAAATTACAGGCATATGAGATTAACAACTGTATATCTCAAGGGCATAGAGCAGCAGCACTGTGTCGCTCAAAATTAAATGCATTTGTTATAGGCAGCGGATACCGCTATGAATAAGGACAAACAACTTCATAAAGAATGATTAATATCTATCTCAATTATTCCAGTTTTTTATGCAGTGTCCTATGCTAATTTTACTATCAATCAACTCTTTGATTGCATTTTCAATATATTTTTGATTTAACACAGCCTCATCTGTCCGTTTTGTTATAATATTTATTCTTTCTCCAAAAAGTGAAAAAATAATCTGCGTCCTTTGTCAATGTTCTTAATGACAAAACGATATTTTATCTTTGTAAATTTCTTGACTCTGTTGCATTATTAGTTTTATAGCAAATTGTTCAGGACTGTGGTATTCGCGTCTTTTTTAATACTTTCTCCTGAAATATATAGCCTACCATCTGACGTCATTTATCTTGGAAGAAATTAAAGAACAATGCACCTGCTAACTATACTGCTAGGTTTCGTTAATAGAAGCTTTTCGCCAGTCAGCTTGACTTATATGAAAGAAACAACCTCGCGACTTTAATTCCGAAAATATTTAAAGAACAGCGGACATAGCACTTTTTTCGAAGTCAGTGATAAATACATTTAGCTGGAATTACTGGACTTGGCTTTTAATTAATTGTAGCATGACTTCGTACTTATATTGTATTTGTATTTTATCTCCTAGTAATGCATACATTACCCAAATCATATTCATGTAAATGTAATCGGAGGATCCAAGATCTACGTGAATTATGTATACATCGGTAGTGGTACATTCACCCACTGGGTGTGGTGAGGTGTTGATTTCCAGTTCTTCATTTCCTCATGCACTTTTGAAGGTGCCATCACAGTACAATTCTGTAGCTATTTTCAATATTTCTCGCCCTTTGTCACTAGCAAGAATTAAAATCTTTCTTGTTTTGTAACAGTAATCTGCAAATATATATTTTTTAAAAGAACTGGAAATCAACACCTCACCACACCCAGTGGATGAATGTACCACTACCGATTTATGAAAGTGGAATCTCACTCATAGGTGAGGTTTTGTAGCGAGATTTGCTTTCTAAGCCACCATGCCAATACGAGTATTCCAATCTAAATAGTTTCGAATGAATGTGTTCATCTACAAGTATTACAATAGCGTAAAACCAACCATACACATGCCGATTGCATCCGTATGAAGGATTGGTTCGATTGTGTCGGTTATTTCAATATAAAATTGTTGTCAGTACGTTTTTGTTATTATTTTGGGTTCTGTACTAGAACACGGGAAACTTTAGGCAGATTTACACATCGGTGGATGAAGCTCTAATGAACCATTTCGGAGCCATAGTCATGGCCTCCAGGCTATCTGGAGTTGATGAACTTGTCCTCATCGGAGATGTCAATCAGCTGCCTTATATCGATAGAGAAAATCTCTTCGTATTAAGGTACAACCGCCCTAACCTGGTAACAAACATCACCCAGGAGTTGTTATGCACGCATCGGAACCCAATGGATGTCGCGTACGCACTGAGAGAAATATACTCTGGTATTTATTCCTCAGCTCCCCGTATAAAGTCCCTTAAGCTTGAAAGGTACACAGGTGCAAAAATCCCCAAATCCCTGCCCAACACTTTATTCCTGGTTCACACCCAGGAAGAAAAGGAGACCCTAATAAGCCAGGGCTACGGAGAGGGAAGTGGATCACGCACCCTTACCATCCACGAAGCTCAGGGACTGACATACGAGTCGGTCATCGCCATCAAGACCAAGAGCAGCATGAAGTTGCACGAGAGCGTCCCGCACGCCGTCGTTGCAATTTCACGGCATACTGGAACCTTCATATATGTACTACGCAGATGACGAAAACGACGCCATAGGACGGTTCGTTAGGAAGGCGATGGTTGCGACACCAAAAGCCATCCATGATTACAACCTCAAAATGGCGATCAAAGATCGAAATACCGCGGTAATGGAGGCCTTGTTAAAATGTGACGTGGGAGAATAACAAAATATGTAAATTTCTGTAGGTATATTATTTTATTGTAGTCCCAAATTATTTTTGTAATTGTAATCGTTGGCACGGGTATCCGGAGCGGTCATGCTCACAGAAAGGTGTTGTCTAGCGGCGGTGTTGTGTGTCGGGTCGCAATCTTCCCTCAAAAATGGTTGAGGAAGGCGATGACTGGCACATGCGTCAACTCGTGAACGGGTGCTGCTAGAGGATACTGGTCTGCTCTGGATGCTGGTGCAAAACATTGTGACATGTTTGTGACAACACATGTCTGTGACTTTAACGGGAAAAAAACTTTTAACACTGTTCCCCCTTGGAATGTTGCATGTTTCCTATTTCATATTTCTTGTTTACTAATATATTATGTCATAGTTAAAAAAAGTCACGGACCCTGGAGTCTGTGGAGTGTAGATTAAAAATTTTGTTAATATAATTTTAAATAATTTGAAATGAATGAGGTTCCCGATAAAGGTTTGTGTGCATGTTTTGTTTATTATGTACATTACATACTAAGAAATACTTTCGCCTTTAAAAATATTCTTTACACACTGTACATCCATACCTTCTTCGGTACCCATATATAGATCCACACCATATTAAATCTTTATTTTGTTCATTCACCGGTATGATTAGATTCAATGAAACTTAAATGGGACCAAACGACAAGCATCACCTTTCAAACAAAAAAAGATTTTTTTAAATCGGGTGACCCAGTCAAGAGTTCTGAGGTAACAAACATTAAAAAAAAAATACAGACGAATTGGGAACCTCCTCCTTTTTTGAAATTCTGTTAAAAATAATACAAATATTTTATAATACTATTACTACTTTAAATAATGTGGAGTAATGCCTTAATACTCGTAATTACAAATATTTCGAATCCTTATATATATAAATTACGTGTTACGTTGTTTGTCCGCAATGGACTCCTAAACTACTGAACCAATTTTAAATTTGATTTGCACAACGTGTGCTATTTGATCCAAATTGAAAGTTAAGATGAGATGATTGAAGAGCTTACATCTCAATTTTAAGTCGTAATTACCCGTGCGAAGCCAGGGCGGGCCGCTAGTAAACATTAAATTAATAATTTAGAAGTACGTACATAATTATTTATACTAACTATAAAATATATTTAGAGTAAATTTTCTTTTCAAGCCGACATGACGTCCATGCTGATTCAAAACACCAACCTAACACAAGTTCTATTTTTTGTTTCCGTTTCCCATAATATTCTTGTCTTGCATGGTGGTAGGCCATTTTTCGCACGCTCGCCTGCTACCAAACACTTATCCGGCAGCATTTTTTCAGAGCCAGCAAGTATTTGTGAAATTACAGGCACACGAAACTTGTAACTTCTGTTGCCATTGTATGTCTCAAGGCGATGGGCGCAGTGCTGTTTTTCACTTGTGATTCAATGCATGTGTTATAGCAAAGGTTGCCGCTTAACATCAGGTGGGCCACATGCGTGTTCTATCATAATCACATAAAGAAGGGTAACACCGTTGCTACCTACCGGGCACTTCGCTGTAAACCAAACAGCTACTCAGAATTACATGTTTGAAAAACCCAATAAACACAACTCGTCGACCGTATAATTATATCCAAAACCTTGTTATTACTGAATTATTGGAGATACAACTATATTAAGTTAAAACCAAATTAAGTTTACACAAGTTGATGCCCAAGTTGATGTAAGGTTAAAGCCGCAGTAACCAAGTAACAAGTTATACAACTCCCGCCATCACCTATTCATCCGACAATGTATCCAAAATTAACCAAACACCGCTATGTGAGAGGCACACGTCATTGAAACTACGAAATAGAGGTGACTGAGATATTCGGCCATTTTGTAGTACCTAGCACTGATGGCCCAGTGTTGGCCTACTCCCTGAGAAATTTTCTATATAAAAAGTGTGACTATGGCCTTTTTAGAAAGCTTGGCTAGCTAGCTACCAAATAAAAAGTCTTTTGACAAGTGGCTAACGATGTGTTCTAGTTCCAGCAAATAAACTGGATAGAAGATAATTTTTAACATTATCATCAACCAGATAATATAGTACATTACTGCAGCGGCCAACAAAGGAGACATTGATGGACGAACGTGTAAATGTGGGCCGAGGCGAAGCCGAGGCACACTATATACTACACACAATACGTAAGTCCATCAATGCCTAGATTTGGCCAAGGCTTGTATAGTGCTTTTCTCAAATAATGCGTGGAAATTAAAACAAAGTAGTACCTAGGCAGAATGTTTTATTTGAAGATACAGTTGTTAAATGTACAATTTATGAATTTTAAAGTGGACTTTCCGGGGATTATGTTGGTTTGGGATAATTCTAAAGAGGCGAAAAAAGAGGTGAAGAGTTTCAGGTGGCATTGAATTAAGTTCATCACACTCATTGTCTTCACTTGAACTCCTTTTTAAAAACAATTACTTTTCAAAATCAATGACTATCAACAAACAACAATAAAATTGCCCGCGTTAAAGTGTTCATTTGTTTTCAATAAACAGCGTTCTTTTTGCAAGCCAGATCGAAATTTAAATGAAACTTTGATAAGTTACCTCCTTGGTTGCCATGCTTCGAAGTAAAAGATCGTTTCATTTTTAAATTACACGACAGATATGAGTTTACTATGCAATTTATTTGGCCGCTAGACATGACAGATATAGATTTTCATACATTTTTTGCCGGCCGCTGCGCGCATGTATTTGGCCAGTACAGCAATTTCGATTTAAATCGAAGACGGTTGTCAAAATAATGCTCACATTTCCAAGCATGTTTGAGAAAAGTCATGTTGTGATTGTGTTAAAACCATGTAACACGTTCAGTAAATAATTTAAAATGAACGTACACAACATTTAGCAATTATGATTTAAAAAGAGATATTGCTATTCTTTGATTATTTTTTCCTCTACATTCAAAAGTTAGCTGAAAGAGAGTGCTTTAAGTGATATATGACCATCTTGAGGGAAACATTATGAAAGGCCTAATAGGTACACTTCTGAAATATTGTAGGTATCATAGATGACATAGTTTCGAGCTATGACCTGTTATAGTAGGTATGTACTCGTATATTGCGTATAATTTTGTTTGTTGATCAAATAACTTTGGAAGTATCCGGTTTTGATTTAAATAATCATTAATCAAGCACTAGATTACCAACCAAGCTCGGTTTAAAATTGATTATCCTTGTCAAAGTCAAAATCATTTATTAAATTTAGGCTTCTACGAAGCTCTTATGATGGTCAATTACAAATTTTAATATTGAAATATTTTACATTGTACTTGTAACCATGTTCTCGATATAGTCACCATATCATGTTTACATTTAAAATTAATATGCCTAATGTGTTAAGACAAACGAATATATATAAAAATATATATACGTATATATATAAAATTTAGATGTCACGTTGTGTGTCTGCGATGGAGTCTACCGATTTTAAATTTGATTGGCACATCATGTGCAATTTGATCCAAATTGAAGGATAGGATAGCTTACATCTCAATTTTTTGTCGCAAGTACCCGTGCGGAGCCGGGGTGGGCCACTAGTTTATTATAAATTGATTTGGTAATAATTAATTTATACTTGAATCAGTAACAAAAAAGTGGTCTAATCCGGCATATACAAGCCGGCAAATTCTTCTATACTCAACTCTATTGTAAGTGTGTGCCAGTCCCCAGCGCGTAATAGCTGAGAACTTACCTCCACAACTTCATAACACGCTTTCAAACTGTCCTAACTTATTAAACCCCGACAGAAGGTTTGAACTATTCTTTCAAGTTGAACCTTTAGCACACAACTAACTTTTTAATTGTTTGCGAGATACGTTTAAAGTGCGGTCTTTTTGTAATGCAACGAACCAAACTTGATTTTTTTTCAGTACAAGGCACCTATTTCGTCTGTCTAAATAATATGTTTGTATTATATTCACTACATTCAATCACAATTTTGAAAAATGCCTAAGCAATCACATAGGCCTTAATGTCTTATAAGAATCTTTATAAGATATATAAGTCATCCTCTGTGCCTGTTAAAAGAGAAGAAATTTGAACGCAAAATTCTAGTATGACTAGTCGGTTTCGATAGCTGAGTGGTTAAGGCACCCGGTGCGTAGAGTCAGTAGATGTGGGTTCCAATCCCGATAGAGGCATTCCTTTTTTGTTATTGTGACGGAACAATCACGAGCGGTAACCTATGCTTCGTCATAAGTAACGAAATGCATTGCGCTCGTCACCCTGAGACACACAGTTGTTGATCCTCATGTGCCTTTAATTTTACTGGGTGTTAAGTAAAGCAAGGTGCTCGAGGGTGGAAGCTAGCCAGAACGGCATTCAAAATGCCCTACTACCTTAACACTTATTATAACTGCCGCTTTGATAACAATCGGGATCGAAGGTCTAAAAGTGCCTTAAAAGCACGCCACAAGTAGCACAAAAGTGATATTGCAGCAATTTAATGTTGCACCATGGCAACATTAGCTGAATATCCTAGCTGAGTAACGCCTATAAAGCTGGTGTAACAGATATATTAGCTTTAATGTGTTCAATTTTTACTGCAAGAGCTGAATATCACCTGATTAAATAAGCACATTTTACCTATTATACAGCAGTAACGACACATGTGACAATTTAATGTGTCTTTACTTAGTTATAAGCGAAACTGAAATGGAGCAAAATATTTTTTCTTCCTTTTTAATATACAGGGGCCAAACTCCCACCTTTTAAAAACTATTATAGAAAACCAACGTCATTATTTTAAGCTTAAAATATTGATATTGACATTCGTACCGTGGTCATCACGAAACAATAATGTTCATATAGCGCTATCTCTATCGCCCAGATGACTCGATTCAATGCATGCAGCTCGCTCTCACGTTGTAGTTCTAATGTAAGTTTACTATAGTGATATGTGGTGGTGCGAATTAAAATTGTAAATATAAGGTTAAAATAAGCCTGAATTAAGAGATGGGAGTCGGCCCCCAGGTGGGATTGTAAAGTATGAATGATGCGTAGAGTGGAACGTATGAGGAAGGAGTGAGGTGACGGATGTGTGTGCGAGCGAGAAGAAAGAGAGATGGCGATTGATGATAAGTGAGAGAACCAAAGGTGTTAAGGAGTAAAAATAATTAAAATAAGCTTAACGGTGCAGAAGGTGAAATAAATATCAAATTAACTTTGTTGTTGTTTCCATTGCCACGCCCCCTTACAAATTTGGGAGCATCGTCCGGGATATCATCGAAAAGCAGCTCCTGCGCAATTGGACGGCGCGGCGTGGGCGCGAGGCGCGAAAGGAGAACGTGCAATCAACAAAATTATAGAAATATTACGTCTCGAAGGTGATAAAAGTAAGGTGTTGGAGATCCAAAAGTATCATAACAGATGCCAGCATCAGCAGCAGCGTCCGGATCAGGTGAGAGCGCAAAAGGTGAAAAATACGAAGACGCCATGGGAACAATGGCGGCTCAACAAAGTAATTACGACGTTATACACGGCTTGACGAAGTTCAGCAGGGAAGACTAAACATATTCCTCTTCCAAATGGGTGCAAGATCTGGACGCGCCGCACATTGGCGGGAACAACATAGTTTTAGACGCTTTAATTTGTTTATTAGCTAAAATATCTATAAGATATTATATGTTGTAAGCTTTTTGGTATAGTACTATGTTGTATCTAATATGGTGGTTCTGGTATAGATAATTGTAAAACATAATAGATAAATAAAACACAGTGGACTGTTATATAAAAGATGGTATATTATTTGGCAAAATGATAAAATTAAAGTATATACCTGTGAATTTCAAAATATATAAATTAATGCTTATGCTTATACTTAATGATGAGATAAAATACATGTAACTGACTGTAAAAAAATAATAAAAATATTTATACTTAAGCATTTAAAACAATAAATATATAAACTGTTTGTTTGTAGTAGGTATGTAGTACAATTTTTTTTTTTATTATAAAATTAGGTAAGTTGCTAATGTTATTGTAATAAGGTGTGACTGTTGAATGATATTCATGATGAGGCATAGAATGGTAGTATTATAAGTGAGAAGAGCATGCCTGAGGACAGTCATAGTAGCAGGACGGCCGAATGTCGGATTGTGATGTATGAATGACGCGTAGAGTGGAACGTATGAGGAAGGAGTGAGGTGACGGATGTGTGTGCGAGCTAGAAAAAAGAGAGATGGTGATTAATAAGTGAGAGAACAAAGTGTGTTAAGATGTTAAAATAATTAAAATAAGATTAAAGGTGCAGAAGGTGAAATAAATAGTAAAAACGTTGTTCTTGTTTCCATTGCCACGCCTCCCCTACATAAATGTTGTGAATTGATATGTTATAACGATCTCCAAAGTTATCCTTGTCAAGATCAGATTTTTTAATACATTTTTTAATTTGTAATACTTAACTTTTCCCAAAATATGTATGAAGTTTCCTTTTTAATGTTATTGTGACGGAACAAGCTCGAGGCCCACCTGATGTTAAGCGGACTAACCGCTGCCCATAAAAGATGAATTTCGTCACAAGCCACCAATTGCACTGCACCCGTCACCTTGAGACAGAATAAGTAATTGAGAGAAAATATGTGTAAACCACGAGCGAAAGCCCCCGGGGCCGAATGGAGGATGGTTGCGGGTTCGAATGCTTTTACTAACATCGTTCCTTTATGAAAAATAGTAGGCTTAACATGTTTCTTCTTTTTCTTTTTATGTTTTGATTCATACAGTTATTACATTTGCTATTCGATAAGTTTAAAAATACTAAAAACATAAAATTTGCGTTATTTAAAGACATTATAAAAAAAAAAGTGGCAAATGTCTAAATGCTTTCTTTGTTTTGTAAGGTTGCATATAACTCGTTTTGTTTTCTGTTAAAAATATTACTCAGTACACCTGTATTACTATAGATACTAAGGTACTAAAACTACATATAGAAGTTTGCTGTCGACATAAAAATATCTTGTCCAGTAATAGAATACGTTGTCTCACCACCCAAAGAAATAACATTTTTGGATAGTGACAATATCATATTTTCGACTATTCCGCCATTCTGTACAATTGCATCATAAGACAAAAATAGAACGAAATTTCTTTCTAGTACATCACTGTAATAGCAAAACATTTTGTCACTGTTTGATCTATAGTATCAGCATCATAGCTTTTACCGTAGACCCCGCAATTGAATAAATGAGTTTACTTCGTAATACTTTTAGTATATAGATTATTAAACTTACTTTAGAAACCTAAAATCCTAGCCCCACGTCAACCTTGAATAATAGATGTCGCTTTGGAAAAGAATCGCTCTGAATATTTAATACGTCATTTTGTGGAATAACACCAACTAAGCCGACTTTTTAAGCCGACGAGATTAGTAAGCTTTTCGAAGAGATTTTAACTTTAGAATATGTCAATTGTTTTCGGATAAGAATTAGCTACATTTTGTAGTCTACATTTGATTATATTTGTTAGAGTTATTTGAAGTTGTGATGGCCCAGCAATAGCTACTAACAGTCGTGCAGGGGTCCACAATATGGTTAGGAACCCGCCTTGGAGTTGAGCTTCACCGTAGGCTAGAAGAGCATTTACAAAATCTTGCCTGGCTATCATCCCCAAGTGGAAGATCTGTCGCTAAGTAACTATCAGTGAGTTCCGGCAGCTACATACCCTGTTGAAAATCTTCAATCACACCAATACTTATCAACATGAGATAGTGAACAAAAGCTAACCTAACTGTAATTCTAAATAAATTCATTCTCGATCGTGCGCTCGTGGATTCAAGATCTCCTGAGGATGCTTCGTGTAGAAGCGATATGCGTCGAAAATTCTTCCGTTTTGGCTGCGGCGTGATGTTTGTGACGTTACTTGGGTTTAATAGGAAAATTAGGCAGAATTGTCACTAGTCATATTATTATATTTTTAAGTGTTTTATTGTTATATTAATTATGTTTTCTTAAAATATTTGACTCATATTTGTTATTCTTATTTGGCTGCATAAAGTGAAAGGCAAATTGTTCTTCTTTTTTAATCTTTGGTCTTCTCTAAATTTGTGTTTTTTAATGTTTTTTAAACATTTTCTTTATATCACAATTAGTATAACTTAAAATTATTATAGTATTTTAGTTAATTTGAACTCAATCTTAATTTTAATCTATATATTCGTCTACCTCGACATACATTATATAATAGGAAATAGTTTAACTTGTTAACATCTAAGTAATATGAAATTTAAGAATATATTTTGACGTTAATTTATGAAACAGTTTTGGCTGTGACATTTTATTTTATTAATTCTTTTGTAAATTTCGTAATCAGATCTACACAGCGTTCAAAATTTATTGGAAATAATTTGAGTACGTACTTACAAGCATTATGCATAGTATTTTAATTAACATAAACATATAATGTCAGATAAGAATGAAACCGTTGAGAATTAATGAATTAAACATTGTCATAAACCCGTTCTATACAATTTATGCAATTCATAATTCTGATTACAATATTGGCCCCAAAATTCTTAGTTCAGTTTCTATTTTCAGACGCATAGGATTAAAAAAAAAATTCAACCCTCAATTGACTTCCATTCATAAAACAAACGTACCAATAAACTCCCTGCCTGCCAAATTTTCACTTTATTGGCAAAACAATCTTCAGCTAAGACACATAACTTTCTTATTATAACAAATCTCTATTTATATCCCAAAACTCGTCCCTATCACAAAACTTGTAACTAAATTTCATGCTACTAACTACAATTACATATGACTTTCAAACTTAAGCCGCTGACGCTGTCTTATAACCTGTTTTTATAAAATCCGTTCAATCCATGTTCAGTCAATCTGTATGAATACGAGTATATATACTAAAATCATATATTTAAGATACCTGAGTAGTTTTTTGGCATATTATAATAAGTATTTCTTATTTTTAAACATGGATTCCTGCAGGGTAAAAACTGAATCAGACTTCTATTAACTATGTGAACATACTTATATAGTAAGTTATAATAGATAGTAGTGGGTGACAATAGCTCAGTTACACTATCATTTATTGTATTATTTAATACAAAAACACGCATTAACAATTTCTAAAGCCAACAAATGTTCTACACAATGTAACAATAGAGCTCTCAATGCTCATACAATAGCATCCCTAGGTCATTCTCGTAACCACTGAATGCTGCAAAAATATAAATAATGGAATATATTTTTGATGTTTTCTTCGCACAATATATTTTTTGAAGCAGAGATAGTCGAGCAGTTATAGCAATGGACTGTCGTGTCGTAGGCCTATGATTTGATCCTCGCTAGTGGCTTGAGCTTCATAGAATGGTGAAAGAGCATTTTGCGAATGCTCACTTGGCTAGCTACCACTCTCGAGTAGAAAATTTGTCTCCAAGAAACACACACAATCAATAACTATAAATGACATTGGTATGATTGTATAAAAACACAATTCTGACATAAAACATAAATCAAGATCTCACATTCATTAATGTGAGAAGCTTCTCACGGTCCGTGACGCGGACGGACGCGGACCAGGTCGCGGGACATACCAGTGGGAAGGGTTTCGTCCGTGGTTGCGCAGGCGGTCTGCCGGCGGTGCGCCGGTATCCGTTGCAAGGCGGTAACAAAAGTCAAAGTAGTCAAAGGTGCGGTGCGACGCGATCCAAGTGCGTACACAAGACAGGGAATATTTTATGTCATTCGTTAATTTTCTACCGTGACCGCACTGCTACTAATGGGTGACAAAACAGATTTCACAGATATATATATATATATACCTATATACAAGTAAACTTACCTTACGACTTTTGGTGTATGCTGATATCCTCCAGTGACGTGGTTTGTTTTTACTTTTACTAGATCGCATAATCTGGTAATTGTTCTGTCTGCGTCCGTTGTCATCCGTAGTCGTCGGCTGTGCGCGATGATCCGTAGAAACGCATACCGTGGAAAGCTACCTGTCTTCATTGGTGCAGCGAAGACCAATCATTTATCTAAGGGAGGTACACACTCATTTGAATGAATAATTTATTTGCCTATATAGTTTCTTTCTGGATGATTTTAAATTGCAACTTTTGTGGTGCTCAATATTGCAAGCGAGTTAAAATCAAAATTTTAATAAACTATGCATTTCTTATCTCACCCAATTTAGCCATTACCGAGGCCAGTTGTAACACAAAGACACACCCACTTTCACAACATGTGTGTTAGTGTGTGAGAGGTAGTACACGAATTCTGCACTCGTATTAATTTTACATTTATAATAGCGACAGCCTTTCTAAACTGCACATAGTTCTGTCTACGGTGCGAGTAATCTGAGACCACCTGGGTGACCTGACATTGTGCTAAGGACAGACATACACATGCTGTCTATTAATGTATATGTTGTGATATTGTTTTCATAAAACTAGTTGAAATCTTAAGGTCCTGGGCCCAGGTCTCTAAGTCAGACAATCATTGGGCTTTTCCGTCAAAGTAATTTTAGTAGCAGCCCAGAGTCTGTAACTATACGGTCCGATAGATTTGTTTTGATTAGTTGAGTCACGTGACTAATTAGGGCTTAAGGGGATTTACTCTTAGTCGCTTTTTTATACTCCTTATAGGCGTCTTTGACAACTGTGTTTTAAACTGACTGAGCCTTTGAAGACTGCCTAATAGTAGAGAGACAGGCAGGCGGCCCCTCGGATGGAAAGTGGTCATCGTCACCTATGGACGTTTGTAACACCTTGTTATGTTACCAACGCGCTGCCGAACTCTAAGGCATCATATGGTGGCTTTTTAAACAACTCCATATCCTATCGCAGAGGAAAGACCACCAAATCTTTACGGTACGCGGTATGAATGTTTTAAAGAACCGTTGTATGGTCAAAGGAGGTAAAACAGGCCTAAAATGGGAACACATCATTAGGTGCTTGACGACAGATTTTCTACTTGAGAGTTAGTAGCTAGCAATTTAAAGTTACCTATACAGGCAATGAACATACTTAAAGAATGTCGTATAGTGTTCTTACACCATACGACATTCTTTAAGTATGTTCATTGCCTGTATAGTTGTATAGTATGTAATGATAATTGATTAGAAATACAAAAAAACGCAAATAAAAATTGTATATTTTCCAATAAAAACAAACAGGATAAAAATATTAACCTAAATACTAAAGTCCTTAGGTAATACACAATATATTTACCTTCCATTAGGAGCCGTACTAGGCGAACCTGTGTTACGTCTGCTAAGTGTATTCCAACAAAAATGTGAATATATTTGTTACTGCAATAATTGTATATTTAAATACACGTAATACATTTATATAACAAAAATGATATATTTAAAAAATGGTACCGACTTTGATACTCAAAACTATGAAATACCTTGTTGAAGTAGGTACCATGATAGTTCAAAAGTACCTATTATCACAATATTGTGTGCATGGTACCAACTTCGACAAGTTATTTCGCAGTTTTGAGTGTTGAAATCAGTTAAATATTTTTTTTTTTTTTAATTTCACTCTTTTTATCTACGAATATATAATTTTAGCGACCCTTGCTACTTACGGGATCGAATAACATTCATTGTCAACGACAATATCATCAAGATAGGAAAATATTGTACAGTTATTAGATTATAACATAACTCAAAAACGGATGATGAAATTTAAATGGGACCAGATGACAATCATCAGCTTCCAAATAAAAATAATTATCAAAATCGGTTCATTCAGTCAAAAGTGCGGAGGTAACAAACATAAAAAAAATACAGACGAAATGAGAACCTCCTCCTTTTTTGTAGTTAAAAAGAAAGACAAAATAACAACAAACAAACCGTGTGCCCACCTGCAAAAGATTACTAAACATCTAATGAAACAAAAACTACATCAATAACATACAAATAAAAGATACCCACAAGTACCCAATTTACTATGTATATAGCAGAATACCACATTCTGCTATAGCAAATTTACCTAGTAGCATAGTCACGTACTTACCATGTTTTGTATAAACTAAGTAAGCACTTAGAACAATAGATTTTAAATAAACAAATAGAACAACACAAAACGTAATGACTAAGTACCTGATACTTTTAAAAGTATATCTACCTACCTACTGAGCTATCGTGTCTTATGCTATTTAATCATAAAAAAAGAATTCTGATTCAATATACTATGGAACGCATTTTCATGTTCTAGCTTTCACAAGTTATTTCATAATTTTCAATGTTTTATAACAAATGTTTCACTTTTTGCGATATATATATTGTTTTCTAGATTGATTGTATCGCTCGTGCATAACACTGATTACTTTGAGCAAGAGTTGCAATCATGAGATCTTCCATAGTTGCCCGTTCGGGACCCTTGTACGCTGGATTTTTGGATCAGAATTTTTATCATGACTTATGTTAGAAAATGTAATTTTTTTCTTTAAAATCGTTATTACATTGTGGTAACCCACATAACACCGTTAGAAATTTAAAATAACTACCGATATGCTTATGATATGGGCAGGGCGAATTTACTTGTTGTTGATGAATTTTCATGTGTTTTTCTATGATTGCTCATTCTCTTATTTATTACTAGCTTTCTGGGCGCGGCTCCGCCCGCGCGTATGTCGGTTATCGCGCGAAAACATTAACCTCTTTTTGCGCAGTCAGATAAAAACTATCCTATGTTTTTTCCCGGGTCTCAAACTATCTCCATACCAAATTTCATTCAAATCGGTCCAGTAGTTTTGGCGTGAAAGCGTAACAGACAGAGAGACAGACAGACAGACAGACAGAGTTACTTTCGCATTTATAATATTAGTACTGATACTGATTTAAATTTATTCAAAAAACAATGTGGCTTACAGACTATGTCCAAAACACCAACATGTGAAAAACATAAATGGCAAACCCAAAACAAAACATTATTGCCTAAAAATACATTCTTCATTATATGTCAGTGATTACACAAATCCACACAATTATAATTATTAATATTCATATACATCCAATGTCATATTAAATTAAAATACATTAAATTACATTCACACTTTTCAATTACAATCAAAATCTTTGCACTTTGCAAAAGTTTTTTCCACAATACACTAAAAGCGAAGAAATTTTCGAAGCGCTCGTAGCGAAGTTTGCTTAACCATTCTGAACCGATCAGCAAAGTTAAGCAACGTCCGCCGCGGTCATGACTTGGATGGGTGACCGCTGGTGACATTACTACTGAGCGCTTCCGTGCTTCGGAGGGCACGTTAAGCCGTCGGTCCCGGTTGTTGTCTTAGGATGGCAGTCGTTACAGCATGGTGGTAGGGCACTTTGCGAATGCCCGCCTGGCTAGCTACCACCCTCAAGTTGAAAATCTGTCGCCAAGCGCCTAACGGTGTGTTCCGGCAGCTGTCTTTGAGAGCCAGTAATTCTAGGTTAGCCTGAACAACATCTTCGACCACATCATCACTTAACATCATGTGAGATAGTGGTCAAAGGCTAACCTATCATGCATAAAAAAAAAAAAAAACTATTCATTGTATACACAAATTAATTACTATGCTGAAAACACTATAATATAATAAGCAATAAAACCACCTATTCAATATCATGATAATAGAGTAGAGACTTTTACGATCTTTTGTCTATGGATTTTCAATAGTAATGTTTTGTACATTTTAACTGTTTTGTAGATTTGTTGAAGAGTATTTTGTCTGTGTTAACAAGTATTGTATTAGAGAATGCAAAGTTATCATTATAATGTAAGTTAAAATAATCATAAGTAAAATTAGCCGACATCTAAACTGATACAATAAAGAGGAAAGATTTGATCGTTTGTTTGTTTGTTTGTTTGCATTGAATAGGCTCTCTGAAACTACTGAACCGATTTGAAAATTTATTTCACCATAAGCATCCAACGTTATCCTTGAATAACATAGGATATAGAAAAAAAAAACAAAATGTTAACGAGGAGTATGAAAACTTCGATAATGTAACCTAAAGTGCGAAAAACATACCATTTACTATAAGTCGTACTATTACAGTTGTGCCAAAATAACTACTTTTTTATATTTTACATATCGTTGGAGCACAAAATTGTATGCCCCGGGCGGGAATTGAACCCTTGAATTTCGCGCCGGATGCTTAAACCACCCGCCACCTGGGCACGGCTATTTCTGCCAAAATTTCGTGCTCCAATTGTATTTCTTTAACCGTCATAGGGGACGGTGCGCGGCCATCAACCAGATTACTAGACTTCATCTGATCGAAAGAAGTGCTTTTCCAAACACTTAACTCTCGGAATGGTGTCGCTACACTTCCATATTTCCAAATATGATTAAGGGTATATTTTAGACGAACGCCCCCATACAAAACGCAGCTCCAATCTCATTTTAATAATAGCGAATAAAACTCAATGATTATTTTACCTACGTAATCACTACCCTAATATCTAGGTTTGTGGTGCATCAGATTTTCATTAAATTGTACAGTTTTGAAATTACACTAGCTCAAAAACTCGTAATTTTAGGTAAAAGAAAGACCCAACTTTAAGCATCTCTTTCAAGAAAAATAAGCATGTTTTTAATATTTCTATTGCACTACAAACATGGGAAATATAATGAACTTTCTATAATAGGAAGCTATTTATACATGTGTACTATACTTTTTAAATAAATCTGGAGCTACGAATAACTGGCTCAAACTCCTAAAAACGAGTGCTATATACTAAACGCTATATAATAAAAAAAAATATTATTAGTCCAAAAGAAAAAGGATTTAAGCCAGAAACGATAGGTCTAATAATACACTATATTCACATGCGAGTTTTTTTTTTAATAACAAGTTGAGTTTATATGAAAGTTCACGCTTTGGCTGGCGGGTATATGTCCTTAATTTATATTATTATTAGCACGCAGTAGTGCTTGTAATCATACTTAGAAATATTTTTTTTGTATTATGTTAAATGTGTTTAATTTATAATATTTGAAATTTTTGTAAAATACCCGAGCGTAGCCCACGCGGACCGCTAGTATGATACAAAATATTGGAACCCAGTTCATTATTTTAGTGGTGACACGAGTGTACTGGAGAACTTAGGCAGCTCGCTAACGAAGCAAACAGCTACGTTACTTTATATCATATAATAATAACACTTATGTCTACAAAACAAGTCAATTCTATCGAATAATACCTTTTTATACCGCAGGCAGACATCATGAATAATTCCATCAATATTTTCAAACGGCACCTGGCAAAAATATAACTCTCACCTCGAGAAAAATCACCACCAACCCCTTCATAGATACAATGTTGAACAAAAAATAACCCCAGCTTTGTTATATAGAGTAACAGGAGAGATATTCTGTAACGCAATATCTCTAAATCCTATGAATACGGTATGACAGCGAAACTATACCGCTTTGGAGATGTGTTATGGGGTGGGGTTCCACTTTAGGCGTGTAGTAAAGTAAATTATGGGAAGTTACGCTTATTGCGTAACATGTAGTAAAATACAAACAAAATATTGTTGCCATATTTAGTGTGTGTTAATTATTACCATATGGTATTTTTATATTATGGGTTCCGGGTTAGAAAGTCTCCGCAATGGGGACCAAGAGTTAAGGGACAGAATTCTAAAAACATATGTTAGATTTTGTCCCCACTTCTGTCACACACGAATGTGATGTGTGCTGAAGCGCCATCTAGTACGCATACATGATACCAACTATTAGTTGATTGTATGCTGTAAATATCATAGTGTGACACAGTTAATAAATTTACCATACCTACAGTAGTACAAGTTTAGTCTTGATTATTACCAACTTGCTTGATTTTTGCAGTTTTTGTGTATGTTAATTTTTAATGAACATGAACTATGTATCTACTTTGATGCAAGGCGTAAGCTGTTACAGAAAAGATGGTTTATTTATTACAAAAACAAGTATATCGTGTAAAATTTACACAGAAAATAAAAAAAAAGCTTTTTTACCCCAGATCAAAATACAAATAGCGGATTATACTATTGGGTATTCTTAACTGACTTCAAAAAAAGGAGGAGGTTCTTAAATCGTCTGTTTTTCTTATATGTTTGTTACCTCAGAACATTTGACTGGGTGAATCGATTTAAAAAAATCTTTTATTGTTTGAAAGCTGATACTTGTTGTTTGGTTCCATTTAAATTTCATCAAAATCGGTCAAGCTGTTTTTGACATACACTCCAATAACTGGAAAATATTTACTTACCTTGATGATAAAGTCGTTGACAATGAATGAAAATCGATCCCGTAAGTAGCGAGGGTCATAAAAAGAAGACTTCATCACCTAAAAGTGTGAATTAACTTGCCGAAGTCCAACACTAGTACCACGTGCACAATATTGTGATAATAGGTACTTTTGAACTATCCTATGGTACCGACTTGAACAAGTTATTTCACACTTTTAGGTGTTGGAGTCGGTTCCAAGTATTCTATAGTTATCAAGTAGCGTAGTTTATTCAGATCCTGTCTTGGTTCCGCTAACAATCAAGGGTACCTGCTCGTGTCATTACTACAAGTCGTCGTGTCACTACTATTAAGATTTCACTATCAAAAATCACATGAAGAATGTAGTAGGTAGGTACAGTTATTGTTTCAATTTGTTAATAATAATAAATACATCTGGTGGATGCTATTGTGTAGTTGGGTGGAACAACAAAACTTGTAACAAAATAATACCATTATTGAGATCACCCAAGGAGAAAGATAAGTATTTTGTTTGAAAATTTTATTACTATTTGTATTACTATTCGTACGTAATACCACAATATTACATAGCGATTATAAAACCGTGGTATTACTGTTATTACCTGTATTTGTCAAAGATTACGAAAGATACGTTTATGTTTGTAAACGACACCCGTGCCGTCAATTGATGTATGTACTTGTATAGATAGATTATGTTTCGAAGATGCACCGGAGTGCGACATAAAATCAGACATTCTATGAGAGTAGGGCTGCCATCCGACCGGGTTTCCCCGGATTTCCCCTAGTTTAGAGGGCGTCCGGAGGCGTTCGGTAGGGGTTTTTAAACAGTGTCGGGGTAAAATCCGGGCACTTGTGTCAGGAGAATCCGGATTGATTGAAGTATAAGCAATTGATTGAAACAAATCTGAGTTTAAAATTCATTCGTAAGCTGCATACAAGTTAACTCCGGCGCTGCGCTGCAAAATCTACAACAACAGACCGTACCCCGCGCCGCACTGGTCCCACCATAAAAAAACTGCCACCGACACCGATCATTCACTCACTGTGTTGGTGTTTTGGCGCATTTGGTGCTAAGTCTTGAATATTTCTAGGGTTTTTGGCGCTTTTTTCTCATTACCATAAGCTAAAAAAAAGTGGTTAAAATAAAATTTTGTAAAATATATTTTTTTAGGATAGCTTCCATACATGTGAAGTGGGGATGAAATTCTTTTTTGTCGTCTAACCCGTCGTATGTAGTATCGTTGCATAGGTATTTTAAAATTATTTAGGGGTTGCTAAGATTGTTTTTCGATTAAATGCTCCATTTACGAAATATTACACTTTAAAGTGCAAATTTTTGTTCCAGCAGGGCGTCCCCCCCCCTCTAAAAGCTAAACTGCTGGCTTGAAAATACTGAAACAATTCATGACGATATACGAGTCCATGAACTTTAAAGGAAAAGTATAGCGGTTTAGATAACTTTATTGGTTTAGCAGTAATAGTCGTTAAACTTGGGTGTTGGATAATTTTGTACCAAATATAAAATCCTAAGAATAAATCCTTTTAAGTGACTAATATGAAGTAGTTCGTTGTTTTTCAAGGCTAAATACTGGCAATGAAAATGTAATCTTAAATAAATAAATTAATACAATAAGTATTTAGACCTCATACTCGCCGTACCGTACACAAGAAGTATTTTCTGGTCCCACGAACACAAGACTGGAAGTTATATAATATATTTAACTGCTAAACTAGTGTAGTCCTAGTCCGGCCATTAGTTAAAAATAAATGAAATAAGTTATAAATTACAAATGAAAATGCATTTTTTCCATGAAGTTATGTATTATTACTAAAACTGACATGTACATATTCATTAAAGCCTCAGCAAAAAATGAAAGCAATATTCTATTCGAAACGGCCACCTTTACCTGTCTGGCCATAAATCTGTGGGTTAACGCACTGTTTCCATGAGAAATTTTACCACTGCTTGCTTCAGAGATTTTATAAGAGACTCAATGTCAGCGTGTCATTTAGAACAAGCCATGTACTCTAAAACTGGCCTTAATTTGTACCTAATTTGTACTTGTGGGTGGGCTTTTGTGGATTGAGGACTAGGCTAGACGAGGGCCAGGATGTAGCTTTATGACGCCTTGGTAAGATACGCCCCACCAAATGTTCACTGACGCAGGATTACGACCACGTTGTACCTGTCCAACCACTTGAGCAGCTTTTTTAGAACTGTGAGCGCACAGTTTATCATTTCGTTGATTGTAGGTTTCTTCAATCGTTTTTTCATCAGTGAAAATAATATTTTACTGCCCTTCACCTGCGTATTGCGACGGAGGGCATTTTGATCGTGTATATCGACCATAAGGACCAAACTTCAGGTCTTGTTTTATAATGTTACGGCGCAAGGACTCGAACAATCTAGAATAATCTAACGTCACTAAACAAGTAAAAGAAATCAAGAATGTACCTACTCTTCACACAAAAGGTTATAAAAAAAGGGTCGCCTTTGTTCTCAGGCAACTAGTAAACAACCACAGAATAAGTAGTAGTTAACTTTCGTGGAATTCCATTCAAAGTTGTTTACGTTAAAAGGATGATTTATGGCCCTTATTGTTTTTCTATCTAGACTATTAGTGAACATTCTGGAAAATGTAACTTTTGAGTATAAATAGGGTCGGGTCCGGGCCGACCAGTCAGTCTTACTTTGAGTTCGAAACGATCAACAGTGCGATTATCTTTGGACCAAGTGCTCCATACGCGAATAGTGAAGTACAGTGTGAAGTTTGTGAATAGTGTTCTGTGAAGTGCGAACAGTTCAGTGTTATAGTGTTGTTGGAAGTGACTGTAGAACTGTTGAATAAAGGTGTCAGTGTGTCGAAAACGTTTTGCATTATTTATCCCGAACCCCAGCTCGTAACAAATTGGTGTCAGAATTGGGGATAAATAATGCCTGTACTCCCAAAGGAAGACGTTGAAGGCATCCGAACGAGGAGTCAGCGGCAACAGGACATCGACCAACGAAGGTTTGGAGGGGCTACACCACCAGTGCTCTCCGAAGAACAACCAACTACAGAAACAACCGCCGCCGCTACATCGGGAACCCCTTCGACTATGGCTGCTCCAGCTGCGCCTGACTTGGCTGCACTAATGGCGATGCTTCAGGAGCAGGCCCGCCGCCAAGAGGAACAGCGACGCTTGGACAAAGAGGAGCAGGCCCGACGCCAGGAAGAGCAAGCCCGACGCCAGGAAGAGCAGGCCCGCCGTCTTGAAGAGAAGTTGCAACAAGACAAGGAGGAGCAAATCCGCCGCCAGGAGGAGCAGGCCCGGCGTCTCGAAGAGCAGCTGCATCAAGACAAGGAGGAACAAGCTCGTCGGCAGGAAGAACAGATCCGTCACCAAGAGGAGCAGACCCTTTTGATGAAAGACCTGCGTGCCACATTTGGAAAGAAACTTCAAGTGGTGGAAGATCAGGTCCAGCAGCACGAGAATCGCATAGCAGATGTTGAAGCTGGGATCGCCGATGTAAAAAAATCGTTGAGCGTCCTCAAAACTGGAGAGAGCATGGTAGCTCCTGTGGTCGCACCATCGCCTCGAGGGTTCAAAGTGCCCCCATTCGACGGAACCTCTTCGTGGTCGGCCTACAAAATTCAGTTTGAGGCCGTTGTGAAGGCAAATGGTTGGACTAAAGATCAGGCTATGACAGCGCTTACTCTGGGACTTCGTGACAAAGCCTTAACAGTTCTGGAGGCCCTTGGAAAAGACATATCTTATGACCAACTTCTGGAGGCATTGGAGTCTCGGTTCGGTGATGCTCATCTGGAGCATGTGTTCCGCGCTCAGCTCAAAGAGCGAACCCAGCGAAGCAGTGAAAATCTTCAGCAGTGGGCGCTGGAAGTGGAAATGCTCGTACGAAAGGCGTATCAATCTTCACCGGCACTCATCGACGGAATCCTACTTCAAGCATTTGTAGACGGGATACGTGACTTAGAAGTGAGAGCTGCAGTGAGGCTGGGTCATCATGAATCAATAAAGGACGCCTTGGCCCATGCTTTGGAGGTAGAAGCTGTGCGGCAAGATCATCGATCACATCGTATTCGAGAGGTTACCACACAATCTTATCGCGACAGTCACCAAAGATTCAGCCCACGATGCTATGACTGTGGAGAAAGGGGCCACCTTCGATCTAGTTGCCCCAAGCGAACCATAGGAGAAAGAATGCAACCCCAGGAAAGAAGGCCAGTGAGTTCCACTGTGCAACAGCAGCAGGGAAACGAGTAAACGCCAGGACTGCGGGGCGGGTGCTGGCTGGTGTAGAAATAGCCCCCAAAGTTTTCATCTCACAAGCCCATGACGGGAACAGCCTGATTATTAATGGAGAAATCAACGGGACACCTTGTAAGTTTACCTTGGATACTGGAGCTTCACGTACAGTCTTGAGTTCCCAACTATCAAAACGCATTATTGGGGACTACTACCGCAGCAACGCACAAATCCGTCTGCTAACAGCCACCGGTCAGCACATATCCGTCCAAGGCGAAAAGGAGGTGGAACTGAAGCTGGGTGAGAGAACTTTCTTGCATAATGTCATTATTGCTGATATTGTCGATGACTGCATTCTCGGCTTAGACTTCATGAGGAAATATTGCTGCAAGATTGATGTGCACCAAGGAGTTTTGAAATGTGGATCAGAAGAAGTTTTTATAGAAGGTGGAACATCAGGATTGGTCTACTGCCTAAAGAAGACAGTTCTGCCCCCTAGGTCAGAAACCATTGTTCCTGTAAGTTTATCTAATTCCTCCGATCATGGCAATCGATGCGTGCTTATTGAGGGTTCAGACGGTGATGTTCCATATATAATGGCACGAACATTGACCAAAGCTACAAGTGTCTCAACGGTGCGAATAATGAATCCGAGCAAAGAAGGTCAAATAATCAAGAAAGGCACGCTAATGGGCACATATGAAGAAGTATTCTGGATGCGTCAATGCCAAGAACCATTAGGTGGCAATTGCTCCAAAGTCACTAAGTTTGATGTAACATCGCTTTTGGATGGTTGTCGGGAAAATCTATCTGCAGAAGAAGTGGTAAAAGCTCAGAAATTGCTCATGAAGTACGGGGACATCTTCTCTAATAATGATGCTGACATTGGGAAGACTGGATTGGTTCATCACAAAATCAACACAGGAAATGAGCTACCTATTCGCCAACGACCCAGAAGACTACCAGTTGCGCGCGAGAAAGAAGTGGACACTATGATTGAAGAGATGGTGAAAAACGGTGTCATTGAACCATCATCAAGCCCATGGTGTTCCCCTGTAGTTCTGGTTAAGAAGAAGGATGGCACGACGCGATTTTGTGTGGACTACCGACGACTAAACGAAGTTACGAAGAAAGACAGCTACCCACTACCAAGGATTGATGACACCCTGGACACGCTCACGGGAATGAAGTGGTTTACAACTTTAGACCTGAAAAGTGGCTACTGGCAGGTAGAAATTGACCCTAAGGACAAGGAGAAAACTGCATTTTCCACGGGTAAGGGTCTTTGGCAATTCAGAGTTATGCCATTTGGATTGTGCAACGCTCCTGCAACGTTTGAAAGGCTTATGGAGCTCATACTCATGGGTCTAATTGGAGACGCCTGTCTAGTCTATTTGGATGACATCATCATTGTGGGCCGAACATTCGAAGATCACCTTCAGAATCTGGAACGTGTACTGGTGAAAATCCGAGGGGCAAATCTCAAGCTAAGTCCCAAAAAGTGCACATTATTCAGACGCCAAGTGAATTATTTGGGGCACGTTGTCTCAGAAGAAGGTGTACAAACTGACCCAGATAAGATTGTCGCCGTGAAGGATTGGCCAACTCCAAGGGACAAGACACAAGTCCGTGCCTTTTTAGGATTATGCTCCTACTACCGAAGGTTTGTTAAGAACTTCGCCGATATTGCCAAACCATTGCACAAACTGACTGAGGAGAAGCGTCTGTTTTGTTGGGATGAAAAATGTGAGGCCGCCTTTGCTGAATTGAAAAGCCGTTTATGCGATGCTCCTATTCTTGGTTATCCAGACACCGAGAACGACTTCATAGTAGACACCGATGCAAGTAACACCGGGATCGGCGGTATCCTATCTCAACGAAAAGGAGATCAGGAGATTGTGATAGCTTACTTCAGCAAATCTTTGTCGAAACCAGAAAGAAACTACTGCGTCACTAGAAGAGAGCTACTAGCAGTTGTGAAGACCTTGCAGCATTTTAGCAAGTACTTATTGGGACGCAAATTCCATCTGCGGACTGATCATGCTGCATTAAAGTGGCTATTACATTTCAAAAACCCCGAAGGACAAGTGGCAAGGTGGATCGAACAGCTTCAAGAGTTTGAATTCGAGATCGAACACCGAAGTGGCAAGTCTCATGGGAACGCTGATGCGTTATCGAGAAGACCTTGTACTGAAGGCTGCAAGCACTGCGTTCGACAAGAAAATAAAGAACTGGTACCTGTTAAGTTGCTAAGAACGGATCTTAGTGATGAATGGAAAGGAGCAATACAAACAGCTCAACAGGATGACACAGACATTCGCCCCATCTTGGATTGGATTAACGGTGGTGTCAATAAGCCCAAGTGGAACGATGTTGCTGCAAAGAGCGTGACGACGAAGTGTTATTGGGCACAGTGGGACAGCTTAGTTATTCAAGATGGAGTACTGTGCCGGAAATGGGAAAATGCTCGAGGGACAAAGTGTCATCTCCAAATGGTGGTTCCTAAAGCAAAAATTCCTGAAGTTCTTCAACTCTACCACGACGGGTGCTCTGGAAGTCACATGGGCGTGAAAAAGACTCTGCTGAAGATAAGGGAACGCTTTTATTGGATTCACTGTCGCGACGATGTTGAGGATTGGTGCCGGAAATGCACTACTTGTTCTGCGGTGAAAGGACCCCAGACACGAAGCAGAGGTGCGCTTAAACTCTATAACGTTGGAGCCCCGTGGGAAAGAATAGCGTTAGACATAGCTGGCCCATTCCCTGTGACTGAAAATGGGAACAAATACTTCATGGTCGTCATGGACTACTTCACAAAGTGGCCGGAAGTGTTCGCCATTCCTAACCAGGAAGCAACAACCGTTGCTGATAAATTAGTTCACGAAGTCTTTTGTCGTTTTGGTGTCCCACTGGAAATTCATAGTGATCAAGGACGAAACTTCGAGTCCCAAGTATTTCAAGAAACATGTCGAGTTATGGGAGCTCACAAAACCAGAACCACCTCTTACCACCCGCAATCCGATGGAATGGTAGAACGATTTAATCAAACACTAGAAAGATATTTGGCAAAAGTGGTTGAGAGCCGACAAAAGGATTGGGACAAGCACATTCAGCCATTTCTTCTCTCTTACCGAAGTGCTGTTCATGAAAGCACATCTGTGACACCAGCCTTTGCGAACTTTGGAAGGGAATTAAGGTTGCCCGCTGATCTTATAACTGGCATTCCACCTGACACTCCCCGCAGCATAACAGACTACGTGGGTGACCTACGCAGCAAAATGAATGACATTTATGAACATGTAAGAGATACCGGCCAGCAGATGTCCGCAAAAATGAAGACTCGATACGACAGGAAACTAAACAATCCTGGATTTACTGAAGGGTCTATGGTGTGGCTGCATAACCCTGTACGCAGTAAAGGGAAGTCACCGAAGCTTCAGCCTAAATGGGACGGACCATACCTAGTTGTGACTAAAATCAACGACATCACGTACCGGATACGGAAGGGTCAACGAGGAGTCTCTAAGATTGTTCATGTGGATCGATTGGCGCCATACTGTGGTTCCAACTATGCTCGGGACGAGCATGTCTTAGGAGGGGGCAGTGTTACGGCGCAAGGACTCGAACAATCTAGAATAATCTAACGTCACTAAACAAGTAAAAGAAATCAAGAATGTACCTACTCTTCACACAAAAGGTTATAAAAAAAGGGTCGCCTTTGTTCTCAGGCAACTAGTAAACAACCACAGAATAAGTAGTAGTTAACTTTCGTGGAATTCCATTCAAAGTTGTTTACGTTAAAAGGATGATTTATGGCCCTTATTGTTTTTCTATCTAGACTATTAGTGAACATTCTGGAAAATGTAACTTTTGAGTATAAATAGGGTCGGGTCCGGGCCGACCAGTCAGTCTTACTTTGAGTTCGAAACGATCAACAGTGCGATTATCTTTGGACCAAGTGCTCCATACGCGAATAGTGAAGTACAGTGTGAAGTTTGTGAATAGTGTTCTGTGAAGTGCGAACAGTTCAGTGTTATAGTGTTGTTGGAAGTGACTGTAGAACTGTTGAATAAAGGTGTCAGTGTGTCGAAAACGTTTTGCATTATTTATCCCGAACCCCAGCTCGTAACAATAATACATGATATTTTCCTAGTGGGAATCTTCATTTCTCGCAATAAGATTATTGATGAGTTATCATAATATTTTTGCTTCCTAATGCGATTTCGACCAATTCTGGCTTTAACAGCATTAACAGCCTTTGTAGTTCTGTTAGAATGCACGCGGTTGCCCTAATCTTTTGACAGATGGTCTTTGACATGGGAAGTGTTGTTGTATCTGTTGATATTACGATATACGAACATACGGCTGATATTAAGCTTTTGAAGTGTCTGGAATATGACCGACGGCTCCATACCCACTTTGTGCAAGGCGATCAATGCAATCATATTTTCTTTAACACCCCATTCCATAATGTAATTTGATAATGAGCACGAAAAATATGCGAGTGGCGCGAAGTCGAAAGAACTTTTTAAAATAATAAACGCGTTCCTAATTCCAAATAATTGTTTTTGATTAGTTGAAAACAAGAAAAGTTTTTATATTACAGTATATATGGCCAGACTAGTTATATAGTATGATTATTATGATAGCCCTCTTATAAGCTTACTTACATTTATAGCTGTATACTTTTTATTTTTCTTTCATATATATACATTATATACTATTTTAGAATAGAATTGAATAATTATTTATTGGTACACAAAATAAATTAAATGACATACAACTTGTTACAAACAATATACAACTTATAGCACTTAGTTTGAGTTATGTGCACACCTGTTAAGGTGCAACCATAAACTGATTTTCAGTGAATTCCTGAACTCGGGCTAAGATTTTCGCCGAGAATAAAGTTAACTAGAAATAAAAGCGAGTTCAAGTCCTACGAATAAACACTTATATATCAAGACACAGACAAAACGGCAATCTATGAATAGAACTTATTTAAATGGGTAAATAACTTGTACTCTCAACCTATGCCTTACTCACAAAATTTATTTACTAAATTTGTGGTTCTCACAATAATTACTATAAGTAAAAATACTTATCAGGTCCATGGTTTGAATCCTGCCGCGGGCTTGAGCTTCACCGCATGGTGTAAGGGCATTTTGCGAATGCCCGCCTGGCTATCAACCACCTTCAAGTATAAAATCTGTCGTGTAGCACCTAACGATGTGTTCCGGCAGCAGTCCTTGAGAACTAGTATAATTACAGGCACATGAAACTTAATAGCTATGTATCAAAGTGACGGGCGCATCATATTCTTCGTGAAACACGTGGAGGAGAATAAAGAACTACAGAATCATTCTATAATATGATAACGGGCTACTACGGAACCCTACATTGTGCGTGGCCCGACACGCATTTGACCGTTTATTCTATAGTAGGAAGATATTCTAGACAGTTTATTCTATAGTAGGAAGATATTCTAGACAGTTTATTCTAGACAGAAGGACGGTGTTTACTCAACATAGGTTAGTAGTAAATTGATAATGTTGTTCTACTGTTATTATTACGCTGTGGCCTGAACAAGTAAGTACCTATATAATTTCAACATGTTCATGTTTTTCTTACCTTTCCATTGTAAAAGACCTACTTTTCCGAGATCTACGAAAAAACGTGGTCAGGTAGCTAGATTAGGTAGTACCTATTAAATGTTCACGTTCATTAGATATACTAAACTCTCTAATTATATGAAAACATGGAAACTCGAGATACCTAAAAAATTCGCAAGCATTGTAATTGTAAATTGAATACGCGTCAGAAAACTTAATTATACGTAAATATAATACGTATCAAATAAATAGTAATACAAATAAAAAAGTCACCAAAAAGAATCTAAGTATGTGAGATTCGATCCACTGTACTCGAACTTCCGATTCGACTTCAGTAGTTTCACACTATATAGTCATTGAGTAAAGTGTCGAAAATTACACACATATCGTTTATGCCTTACTGTCGGACACATTATATTATTAATGTTTCACGTACATACGTAAAATTATTATTGTAAGAATTATGTCGTAAAATTAAAATTTGACCAAAAAGAAACTCTTTACGCTAGATTCGATCCACGAGCCTCTTGATTGCAAAGCGATGTTACTGACAATGCGCTATTTGAACGACGATTGATTAGTCGAAAATTATGTACATAAGCTATGTGCCTTATTGTCAGAAACTGTATAAATGATGATGATGATATCATGATGCATCTAAATTAATTACGATACATTCATTAGGAAAAATTCTGAATGCTGCTTATAATAATTATTTTAGGTAGCTAAAGTTGTACCTACGTCTTGTAAAATGTTTGAAGTGTTTTTATATTGCGTTAGGGTTCACAATCACATGATAATTTCATTAATAAGAGAAATATACATACATGGAGTAAGGAAGCCATAGATGCTTGCCTTATTATGGCCATCATGCGTTTTTGACGATTTTTATACATCTTTTTTGCACTCCCAAAGCGTTTATTTCTAATTTTACCCATTTTTTATTTTAATTGAGATCGCCGATAAAAGTTACGCAGGTCCGACGCACGACGCGGCTGACCGCGATATGAGCGAGGATGATAGCAATATACGTAGATTGGTGGGGTAAATAGTGCGACATGATGTTAACGCTTCTCGGAATGAAAGGGCGTATGTGACATTTTGTAAACAGGCTCAGTACGCATTAACTGTGCTTTTTTTGGATAAAAATAATCTATGAAATTTATTGTACTTAAAAATAAATATTTTAGAAAAAAAAAAAATTTAATACACTAAAATCTGGCGGAAAAGTAGGAATTCTCTATTTTCAGAGGTGTTTTTGACATTTTTTTCTATCGAGCCAATTATTAGGAAACATGTTTTGAAATCGATGAAAGTATTACTTATATCCTTGAGTATCGTGTATTTTAATTGCAGTACCATCCGGTACCTGGTTTATGAGATTTTCCATATTTTGTTGGCACTATTTCGTAATTTCCGAGCCTTAAGTGCGCCAAATAAGCAGCATGCCACTTCTAACGTGGATGTGAGTAGGGTGTTGTGTACATTAGACGCACAAGAGGGCTGTATACCACCTAAGTGCCCTGCCAGGTTTTTATACATACTTCATATGTTCTTGTGTTCCTGTCTTATATGTTGTTAGCGTAAACATATTATTCGCAATATTCTTGTGTTTCATCCAGTATGTTAGAGAAACATTTTGTATGGTCCTGAAACTGTGCCCGGTGAATGGCAATAGACTCGCCCCGTTTCATGGGACCGAAATAATATTTATACCTCAGCCTACCCCTTCGGAGAATACAGGCATGATTATAATATTTATGTATGTATTTTTATATTATACTATTACACCCTTGGGAAGCAGCGCCACCGTTGGCATATCTACCTAAATATAATGAGTAAGGAAATTGTTAATGGTTGAACATAGTTTAAATAATCTTCTTTTTAGGGTTCCATACTCAAAGGGTAAAAATAGGACCCTATTACTGATACTTCGCTGTCCGTCCGTCCGTCTGTCATCAGGCTGTATCTCAAGAACGGTGATAGCTAGACAGTTTAAATTTTCACAGATGATGTATTTCTGTTGCCGCTACATCGAGAAAGAGGTTAGTTTCTCGATGTGCCGCTATAACAAAAAATAAAAGTAAAAAAAAAGTGGACCAAGTGCGAGTCAGCCTCGCGCATGTTTAAACAAAAAAAGGTTAAAATATGAAGTCTAATGTGTTGTATAGCTAATGGTACGGAACCCTTCGTGCGCGACTCCGACTCGCACTTGGCCGATTTTTGTTATTTTAACGGCTTCTGCTTGTATGCATTTAAAGTTAATTTTAAGACAAAAGTTAATTTCAAAATATTATAGGTACTATTTGAAGCGCATGATGAAACAGTTGCCATAAAGGGATATTATCGATAGTACTGTAACAGCCGGATCGTCCACTGTTGATCACAGCCTCCCCTATTAAGGGGGTATTTGCCATAAGTTGGCAATTTTTGCTCGCTGCCCACCTTCCAGTAATTTTCTTACGACACCCACGGGATGATGTGGGGTCTCAAACCCGGCACCCACGGGGCATTATCGATAGTAACAAGATATTTTCCATATTAGAATGCAGAAGTTATTTACGAACTTTGTTTGTCTATAGGCGCGTAGTACTCGCTTTTTACTATGGGGGGTCATCAAGCAGTGGCTAGACTGGCGTTAAATAACAACCGTTACTTACCCACGAAACTTTCCTTCTAACTAACGGGGAATCAAACACGAATTAAATTAAAAATTTTGCACCACATTCTAAATAAATGAGGTAACTAAGCTATGGACTACCATACAGAGGTTTTTGATAAGAATTCTGCTGGGGCTTGAGCGTAAGCCGTACCCCGGACCCCTAATTGGCAGTCCATAGCTTTAACATATTATATTGAAGCGCTCGTAGCAAAGTTTGCTTAGCCGTTTTTAATCGATCAGATAAGTTAAACAACGTCTGCCGCGGTCAGAAGTTGGATGGGTGACCGCTGGTGACATTACTACTGAGCGCTTCCGTGCTTCGGAGGGCACCTTAAGCCGTGGGTCCCGGTTGTTGTCTTACGATGGCAGTAGAGTTACAGCATGGTGGTAGGGCATTTTGCGAATACCCGCCTGGCTAGCTACCATCCTCAAGTATGAAAATCTGTCGCCGAGCACCTAACGGTGTGTTCCGGCAGCTGTCCTTGAGAGCCAGTAATGCTAGCCTGAACAACATCTTCGACCACATCGTCACTTACGATCAGGTGAGAGTAGCCTTTCAATTAAAAAAAAAAACATAGCAACAATCCTACCAACATGGAAGGGACGCCTTACCACATATAATGTTGGTAGGGTATTATGAAAATGCTCGCCTTGTATCAAGTAGAAAATTTGTCGCCATCTAAATGTTATGGTAATGTGGTAGGTATTACCAATATATCTCAGGATCGCAGACAATAAAGCACAGCAACGTTATCACTATGTTTGTATAAAAACTGTACACAGAAACATTTAAATACTGTAACGAATACTAAGGTATGAAATAATATGTATATCATGAATTTATGATATCGCGTAAATAATTCAAAGTTCGGTAGGTAATTAGGTATATGGATGAGCACATGGTGCCAACGTGGATGTTTCTGATTGGTTTGGTTGGTCGGCGACGCGGACGCCTGACGCGCTTACGCGCCTGAGCGCCCGGGCGCGGGGCGTTGCATTTCTTTCTTATCGCTCGGCCGCAAGCTGATCCCATTGTTCTCAACTTGCGTTGCTTGTGCAGATATTATGTGTGTTATATATACAATTGAATTTATATATAACACACATGGGCATTCTTTTATATTAAGACACTGCTTATAAAACTGCTGAAATTACGCATATCAAAAATAAAATTAAAGCATGTTATGGGAAACCCTTAAATTTAAAGCTTGTTTTTGAGGATGTGAGGGTTTGCAGTGGTGAACACCGTTGGTTAGAACGGTATGATGTTCTTCCGAAGACAAGCATGTCACACGAAATCCCAATAATATTATGTATAATATAATAATTATTCTAAAATACGAACGTGGAACGTCCACCACAGATAGACGTCAAGGAGCGAAGAGATTTAAAGCCACAGACTACAAATGTTTTTTTTATTTTTTTTGTTATTAAATATAAAGCTAAATCTTCACTTGTCATAAAAAGTATCAAGTTTGGTTGTGCATCTACGTAAATGTCGCTGTGTACTGTGTGTAGATAATAGACCTCACATCGGTCACGTGACGGATACCTACCTATTAGGATGAATGAATGAATATCCTATTATTACAACTTTTCCTTCATACTTTGCTGGCTTAGGACGGTCAAAACCACAGAAGTAGTCTACGATTACAAAATAAGACAAAAACGAATATTAAATAAGTAGGTATTTCGATAATTAATTTCTTCTAGTTTTGTGATTACAATTAAAAAAAATAATATAATTAAAATACAATTTAAATTCACCATGTAATCACCTATTTACACTGATTGTTTATTAGGTAAGCACCTAATCAACAAAGTACCTAATTAACTAAAATAACTCACATGTCAGTACATACGTAGTAACTATTACGCACATTTTAATAAATGTTCAAAGTGTTCACCGCCTCTTTGAACACACAACTCAGCCCGTCGTCTTGATCGTTGGTGTACCTAACGTGCCCAGTACGTGGTCGGAGCAATGTATCACACACTTATTGTTTGACAACACACTGAAAACACTGAAACTGCAAACCAAAGGTAGCGCGACGACTCGACTAGAAAAGCGCGGGAGACGAATAGACGATTAAAGGATAATATTGACACGCGTCAACGCACCTGCGCAATTGTCACGTCATGCGTCACTGGGAATCCCCTTTGGAAAGCGGGGTGAGGGAGAGGGGCGCAGGTGGAGAGAGAGCGAGTGAGTACATACTACGTGCGCGGCCCGGCTGACTGAATTATTATATTTAATTATTATTTTTGTTGCCAATACCTTCTCTACTATCTGCACGGAATTATTTGATACTTGAAAATTAATAGCGTTTTTTAATTTTGTTTTTATGACTATTTCTAATAATGGTATATTGCAACTTAGACGTAGCACCATAGAAATAGACCTACTTTTTGGGTTTCCCTTGCTTGCATAAATTATTTTTTAATCAGCTTATTATTAGCTGTAATGCAAAAAGTAACATTGGTAGTGTCTAAATTTAAAAGGATGCTCATGAAAATTCAATTGCACCCTGTATATATAAATATATGTAATGTTATGTTTTAGCCATGTGGCTCTGTAAGTTGAACTTTTGTTTTGATATTATTGATTTTAAATTATATATGAATCTGTACCTATGTATTAATTATATTGTTTTTTGTGTCAGATGAAGGAGCACGCCACAGTGTCTTCTGGATGTTTTTGTTAGTTACAATTATTATAGGCTTTTCCTACGTAACTTCATTTGCCAGAATGTGAAAGGGTATTCAAAGGCTAGCCTGTTAGCATTAAAAAAAAGATTTCATCCGCTAGCATTGCGACTCAACTCTGTTACAGTATAACAAAGAAGAAGCTATTTGCGAAACAAACCATTGTTTCGCAAATAGCTTCTTCTTTTAGCTGTCACTCCCAAAACCGCATGAAGAGTACTTAAATATTGAACACTTATAACTTCCATGGCGAAGTACGTCAATAACTCTTTACTAGCGCAGACCAATTAAAATACTTTGGTTCAAAGATTGGTCTTATTTCTACGCTTTTTGAGAATCTTTAGATGGAAAAATATTATATACTAATTATCCGACTGCGTATAAGTAAAAGATAGGTAGTGATAGTGAAATCGCGATAATTTTTGGCTTAAGCTTGAAGTGCTCGCAGCAAAGTTTGCTTAGGTGTTCTTAACCGATCAGCTTAGTAACGCCCGTTGCGGTCATAACTTGAATGGGCGACTGCTAGTGACACTATTACTGATCATGCACTTGCGGAGGGCACGTTAAACCGGCGTTTCCGGTTGTTGTCTTACGATGGCAGTAGTTATAGCATGATAGTAGGGCATTTTGCCAATTTGAATATGAATAGTAGGGCATTTTGCGAATGCCCGCCTGGCTAGTTATTAACTTCAAGTAGAAGTGTCACCAAGCACCTAACGGTGTATTCCGGTAGCTGTCCTTGAGAGCCAAGAAGTCTAGGTTAGACATACATGTGTTTTAGATTATAATAGCGTAGCTTAATTTTCTTTTAACCTGAAGATTGTCTATCATTAATAAAAAATAAAAAAAACGCAAATCATATTTGCGAAAATTATAGTACTCATCATGATAATGTGGGTTTCTTTCCATGTAATTAAATTTCTCTTTTAGATTTTATCACAAAATTACAGAGTTTTCTGTCTCTTCTCCTCCATGAACAAAAACTGTACCCTGCAACAAAATTAACCTACCTTTCCTTTTTTCTCGCGTACAAAAGAAGTTCTCTACTCGAAGCGTTACAAATTAGTTACAACAAATAATAATTACCTGTCTGTTTGTTCGTTAATTTATATTTCGATAGGTACCTGTCACGTAAATTCAAATGTAGTTTATATTCAGATAGCAAACAACTTTCAATAAGTTTTTACATTTATGTGGGACTTGGAAATATAATGCTTTTTTCGAACTACAACACAAACATCCATAATTATAAAAGTCATTTTGATTTTGGTTTCCGTTAGTCTGACGACAAATCTTGGGAATTCTTGACAGTAATACTCTCATAAGAATTGAATATAACTATGCAATTTCAATTTATTTCACCTTGTTAAATAAACACAACCATCTTCGAATTCATGAAATAAGACCACTTTTCACGTTTCTATATATCTTCTTAATTAATACGGACCCGAGCCTAGTGAACAACAGGTGCTCAACCATTCCATTGAAACTGTACAATGCCTTATCAGAATAAACTTTTCATATATATTTTTTTTCATCTAATCGTTACATTACACAGTCGTTACAAGGTAGCACAGAAAGAGAGATTATTTCACAGTCCTCGCTTTCAATGTAAATGTCAGTCCATTCAAACCGAATGCCTGAAAACTGTTAGCTAACCTTAGTCGAACTTTCAGTTAAGGATCACTTTGCATTTTTTACCGTATCTCTCACGGGGAGAGTGTCGAGTGTTTTTATTGTTCAGGATATATGTATACCTGAAGCTGAATTTTCAATCGAATATTCCGAAAGAGCACGATGTTTCATCAATTGAATGTCAACATCTGGAAGTCCACAACCGTGCGATTCTCACGGCACTTTCTGCATCGCACTTACTGGGACCAGCTGCGCCCTATGAAGTATTTCCTAACCGATATGACTAAGGAGCCTTCAAGAAGAGCACACATACTTGAAATAATGGCAACGCATCCTTGACACCTCTGGTATTGCGGATGCCTCTGGGTGACGGTGATAACTTACCACCAGGTGAGCTGCATGATCGTTTGCCTTCCTATTCTATATAAAAAAAGTGTACCAACCGCACAAATTTAGTATTGCTACCTCTGTAGCAAACTCACCTCAGCTACTCACTTAACGTTTCTGAACGAAACTTACTTGATGTTTTGATAGATGAACGCATTGTGGCTATTCTCACACTGCATTAAAAAACAAGAAAACCCTCATAAAACAAACTAGTGTGACACGTGAGTACGTGAGTACGTGAGTAGCCTCCCACGGAGCATACGGCTAATGACGACAAAAACCAGTGACAGACAGACGGAGGGTACAAACACCCGCTATTATATTAACGAGGGGAGGAAAAGATAAACTAGCCTCTAGTTTGTATCAGGGATAAATGGAGCTCTGCGATGACCATGCCCGTATAACGAGAAATAAAACTAGGATGAGGTTTTTAACGATTTAAAAGGAAGTACTTTTATCAGAGCGTTTTTTCAGGCTTAGGAAATTGCTCATTTTATAATTTTGTAGTAGAGAACGGATCATTATTACTAAATGATATGAAGTTCTCATAGCAGGGCTTGCTAATAGTATTACTACTGAGCGTTTTCGTGCTTCAGAGTACGCTGATGGTTACAGATATTGCCTGAAGATGTTAATCGTAATAGTATAATGATAGATCATTTTGCAAATGCCGACTTGTCTAGCTAGAATTATTCAAGTAGTTAATGCGTTACCAAACATCTAACGGTAGACGAAGACGGATGCTCGTAAAACATCTAACTGAAGCCACACTTTTATACATGTGTGCGATAGAAGTGTTGCCATATGAAAGCAAAAATAACTAAATTGTAGGATTTATGGGAGAAAAATTTTAGAAGATATAGATATACAGCAAAATCTGTTCGCAAGAATACTTCGCAATAACATTATATTATTTATATTGTGCAATATTATTATAAAAAGAAACTGAACGCTAACCATCCGCCCGCCCTACCATTTTATATTTAGATAGAAAGAAAATAACAGTTAAATCTATTTATTACTGCCCAATTATAAATTAATTTGAATCAGTGATAGCTCAGTGGCTTTGGCTATGGACTGCCGTGCAGCAGGTCTATGGTTCGAATCCCACCGCGGGCTTGAGCTTCACGCATGGTGGAAGTGCATTTTTGCGAATGCCCGCCTGGCTAGCGACCACCTTCAAGTTGAAAATCTGTCGCCCAGCACCTAACGGTGTATTCCGGCAGCTGTCCTTGAGAGCCAGTCATTCTAGGTTAAGCCTGTTAACACCTTCCACCACAAAATCACTTACCATCACGTGAGATTGTGGTTGGATTGTGGCTTACCTATCAGCAATAAAAAAAAAATAAAAAAAATGCCCTATATCGATCACATAAAATGTAGGTATTATATTCACGTATTAATCAATCAGTCAGTCATATATTTGTATGAATACAAAATTATTACAATTTTGGGTGTTACACAAAGATTTTTATTAAATCTATTAGAATAGCTACATAATTATTTGAATATATTAAACATTATAAGTTCGGATATTCTGTTATATTGTAAATACTATCGTGTAATAAACACTTGTGCAGTCTTTTTATATTAGTAATAATTAACCGTCAAAATACTGACGGACTAGGGATGGAATACGTCTTGCAGGTTTTGAGCATATCAGATGCTCATTATCAGGGTGAGTGCGCAGCTGTATCTGCAAGCTCAATTGACAAACTATTACAATTGCTCAATCAACAAAATCCAGAAAACTATAGAGCTTTCCAAACAAACGTAGTTTTATCAAATTTTAAATACCAAATAATCTAAAACATGTTAAAATACGGTGAAATTTCGCATGTATGTCCTTGAGCCCAATATCTATTCTTCTGGTTTGCCAGTTATATATTAGTATGTATTTCCAAATTTATTCGGTTAACTCGTCATGCACGGAAATACTTATGTTCAGATATAGAGATAAAATAAATTATAAAACGAATGTGGCAAATAATTGTTTTTAAAATCATCATCACATTTTGCAGGCTTGGACATCCACGTTTAAAGCGATCGTTTTTACCGCATACCGTTAAAATGGTACGACCTTCCTTATGCAGTCTCATGGGGTATTTAAAAAAGGAAATTAACAGAGATGGAAATGCATTGACAGTACTAATGGCAGTGGAGATGTCTACAGGCGATGGTAGCCACTTACCATCATGCGGGCCGTATGCTTGTCTGCCACTCATCACATAATAAAAGACTATAAAATGACTATTATCGAATCCTTAACTGGCCTGAGACCCAAATGTAGTATTTTTTATGTGATCGTAACGGAAACAACACGAAGGCCACCTGATGTTTAATGGTAAAATCTGCCTAACAGATGCATGTTTCGTCAGCAGCGACGAACTGCACTGCGCCCGTCATCCCGACTTATACGTATTTTGTACTATTTCCTCATAAATGTTGAATAAGTTAAGTAAGTTTTAAATTGATTTTTATTATTTTTATCCTCCTTCTGGGCCCCCTAGTAATAGTTTGTAAAGTGTTATAGATATTATATAGAGTTTTGTACCGCAGGAAAAAAAAAGATTGTATGTTAGTAATCGTATGTACCACCGCATTAATCGTCAAGTTAACTTTATGAATGAGATCTGTTAATTTTAATGGGTATCATTTCCGTCAAAGTCATTATCATATGTATTTATTTAAATTATATTACGCAAAAAGCATTTATTTATATTATCTGTCATTTAAAATAAGCCTGAAGCTATGGTCGTACATCAAAACAATAAATCTTATAATTCTAAATTACCTTCTTAGTGGTGTAAATAAATGTATTACACACATTTATTTTATTTTATCTTTTCAACAGATATAAAATAACAAACAAAACTTTATGAATAGCTTCAATTGATGCTATGACGTAGCGTCTCTACGTCGTAGAACGTCTACGGCGTAACATTCCTGAATGCAACTGATATATAATTTCTGTATCGGAGTCGGGGTGGAGTGAAAACGGAAAAATCTTATGAAGAGCTAGAAAATGTTAGAGCTGGTTCATTAAAAATATCACCTGATATTATTGATGCCACGCGGGTGACTATATGGTGGCCTGCCGATCTGCATTATCACCTTTTTTTTATAACTCAAACAAATTAAGGCATGATTTAACTTATGAAAGTTGATAACATTCAAAATACTCTGAGCTGATATTTTCGTGGTCTGACTTCCACAATTTGTTTCGTATTATTTTGTGTATGAAAGTTATCCCTGTTTTTTTTGTAATCATTTCAATAATATATATCGGATCGGTGTTCACTCGTCCATAATACTGGTCACCAAAAACAAAAAGTTATCCAGGTATAGGCAAATCGGCAAATATTATTTTATCTCACAAGTTCGGAAAAGTGTTGTTTATTATACAAAATGTGCTCTCTATCTACCAGCTTGAAAAAGATTTATGAATGTTAAACCTCTATAAAAGTGAGAAAGTCAGAAAAATATTAAATAACTATAAATACTATAAATACTCAATTCTACACATATTTTATGAATGTCATACATTATATGTACTTAAAAAGGGAAATAACTCCTTACACACTTATTTACAGATTAATCTCGATATTGGGCTCCCAAACTTAACAGACGAATGTCTTGAATGATGAACTTAAACTTGAAATGAAATAACTTAGAATCAATGAATTTCGGTCACTTTAGAACTAAGTTAATATAAAGTAATTAATTAAACTTTAGTCCTCCCCAGAATTGAGAAGCTGTATTGCCCACCAGGCAAGATGGAGATGTGGTTAGTACATACCAAATTAATTTATATGAATAACAGAAATAAACGGTTTCTAATCTAGCTAGTACCCGATTATATTTGTATATAACAGAGTTTTAATACTCGCGTTCAATTTGAGTAAATGCTTATGGTTTAAAGAGTTGGATCCGTCGCAGTAAGATCACTTTAAAGATCGCTAGGGAGCATTTTAGTAAGTAATTTTAAAAAAGTAAAAAAAAAATTATGACCTAGTCAGGACGTGTATAACTGTTTTACTGACTGCCAGAAGAGGCCCTATTCTCTGTGATACAAGTTTTTTTTATAGTTTTGAGAGTAACGTTTTTTTAATGCGGTTGGTGCGGCTTGCGTCCTGGAGCAAATTCGTGCCCCACATTGTACCTACACATGTATTTTTCAAATAGCTCTTTAAGTGTTTAAATTCCTTACGGAGACATCATGTGAAATTTACTTTTGAAATTAATTATAATGATAGAAACTAATGAGCATATTTGAGCCGTTTGGTGTAAAGACGTTGGGGCCGTGGGGACCGAGAGCTCATCGTATTTTCCTATCTGAGTGCTTGGTCGATGCGACGCGTGATCAAAATGCTGGCACATATTTGGCTCAACGAATAAGCATTGCAATTCAAAGGGGCAATGCTGCTAGCATGCTGGGCACGCTGCCAACTGGGAGTAGGCTGGAGCATTTGGACTGCCTTTGAGTCTGCTATGACTTATAGGTTGTCTAAATGCTTTTATTGTAGTAGCTGTAGTGTTGTATACAGTTCATAGTATTTTGTTTCATAAATGCATACCGCCGGTTAAAAAAAAGAAAATAATGATAATAACATAAAAATATAATTGCCAAAACTTGCTCCTCTTCATTCAACGGTTGTCTGGAAGAGATCGCTTTGAGCGATAAGGCCGCCAATTGTTCACTATTTTTTTTTTAAGTCAAATATTTTTAATTTTAGTTTAGTTTAAGGTGTTCAATAAAGAGTTTATCTATCTATCTATCTATCTATTGCCAACTTGGCGTTTAAAATCAATCGCTGCTGTGATTACAAATATATTTAAAGCAATAGTATTATTAAATGGAAGTGAACAGATTTAACCTTTTTCTAATTTTATCCATCATCAAATCAATACCATGTTATCATAATATTGCATTGTCACGCGATTTACACATGTATGCAAAATTTCAGCTCAATCGGTAACCGGGATGTGGATCAAATTCCGGATTGATTTGCAAGATTTGATGACAAACATCGGGACAGTTAAAACTTAAAAGTAAAAATACAGTAACGTAGGAGGATTGCCTTAAGTTGATACTTTGCATCTGAACCGCGTTAGTTCTCGAGGAGCTAGTTTAGTTCCTTGCAAACTTACGAGAACACCTACAAATGGTACAAGGCACCCACACCACAACCCACACTAAGTTCTCTAACGCAATCACAGTTCCTATACTCGATATATTTCTACAAAGGTATGTACAAGTAGTTCCATATTGTGTTGTTCTAATATTAGTATATTGTTTGTGTTTGACAAGTCGCCGAAGTCGTGATGAACACCGAGAGCAAATAGCATAGAGGTGAAATAAAATAAATTTTAGTTGGCTTTATTAAGTGGATTTCTAGCTAGAAAATATAATCTAATAAATTGATATACATATTAATACATTCGGATATAACACCGACGTAAAGTCGTAGTCAAGTTTATACTAAAGTCCCGCACTTGGCACCTGGTCTCAATAATGTACCCAGCACACTCGCCGCATTGCCCCGCCGCGGGCATGAGCCGCGCGTGGTGGAAGGGCATTTTGCGAATGCCCGCCTGGCTAGCGACCACCATCAACTAGAAAATCTGTCGCCAAAAAAATAACGGTGTGTTCCGGCAGCAGTCCTTGAGAGTCAGTGAAATTACAAGCACATGTATATGTGTAATAGACATATTGTGTAGCAGGTACCAGACAATTATTAGAAATTTCACAGCTTTTGTGAGTCGTGATAAGTTGATAGGTGCAAACAACTATCAATGCCATGTAAGGTAGCCGTTGTGCGTCCTTTGCCTAAGCACTCTAATCCAGTTGATATCAAAGATTTTAGACCAATAAGTATATTGCCGTGTTTGTCCTCAATTAACTGAGTATATAGAAAAAAATAATATTTTACCTGAAGTGCAGTCTGGCTTTAGAAAAGGCCGCAGCACGGCAACTGCTTTATTGGATGTCACGGATAACATACTCTCTTCTCAGAGTAGGGGAATGTGTACATTGCTTGTGTTACTCGATTTTTCTAGAGCTTTCGATTGTATAAACCATGATCTTCTAATTTCCAAATTAAGTTTTAATGGTTTCGACACTATGGCTCTAAAATGGTTTGAAAGTTACCTAACTGATCGTTCTCAGTACGTAAAACTTAGTCGTAACGACGGTACACGATTGGAGTCTGACAAGGTAGCTGTGAAGCGAGGCGTTCCTCAAGGATCTATACTGCGACCGATTTTGTTTATTTTGTATTCGGCTGATATATGTCAACACATAAAACATTGTAAATTTCATATATATGCAGATGTACATTTCTTTTAAGCCCTCAGAAATTGATAATACAATACGTGATTTAAACATCGATCTCTCTAGTGTATCTATGGGCAAGTCAAAATGATCTTGTACTTAATCCCACAAAAACGAAATACCTGCTATTTGGTAGTAAGCATCAATTAAACAGCTTGAGCTCAACGTTGAGTGTTACGCTTAAAGATGTTCAAATAGAGCAGGTTCATGAAGCGCGTAACCTAGGTTTGCATATGAACTCTGCACTACGCTTAAAAAAAATGTAGCAAATTTAGTAAAAAGTTGTTTTCATAAACTCAAAGTGTTGTACACATAAATGAAGCATCGTCGCAAGCTACACTTGGCCACTCTTCTTTTTGGTGTTATAAAACGTAAAACTCCATTCTATTTATATGAAAAATTATCCTGAGTATCCAATCACAGGTCATTTGGACCGCGGCAATGCGCGATACAACTTTCTACACCTCAGCACGGGTCTGCTTCTTTTCGTGGTAGTTTTCGCGTCCAAATGCTGGAACAACATTCTACCACCTATCAGGAACCTGCAAATAATAGTTTTAAAACAAAACTAAAACAATTCTTAATTAGTCATCAAAAAATCCAGGAAAAACAGAGTAATGACACAAGTGCTATATAAGACTTACTTCAATGTATTAATATTTACAGTTTATTGATTTATACTATTTAATTATTTTTCCTAATAATGTCCACAAAAGGTAATATGTCAAAACTTTCTGTTTCACTCGTACTATTGTCCAATAAAAAACACAATTACAAATTAATTACGTATTAAATTTAGATTGGGTTGAGGCGCGGTCACGCGGCACCGAGACGCAGGGGTAACTGCTCGCTCTACTTACAATTTCCGACATCAGCAATTTAGCCCACTCGTCCGTGTGTCCCTACAAATATATTGGTAGGTATCCATTTATTTCGTAGTATTGTGTACTTATTTAAAAAGTTGCAGCTAGCACGTAATTTGAGTGCAATTTAAGTGTCGTTCTCAAGTAGGTAACATAATTTAAAAGTATTTATATATGTTCAATTTCTCAATTTTATTCGTAATATATATTGCTATTTCACTGGTTATAGGTTGTAATATATTTTTTTTAGGATTCTTGTTTTCAATGTAATTGTATATTTAGTAGGTAATATTTAATGCTTATGTTAAAATGTTTGAGCTTTTGTATTTTTAATCCTCCGTGACGTCACAAAATGACTCCAACGGAAGACCAGCGCTGGTTTAAAATAAACTAGCACATGCTGAGTTGGGGACCAATTTATGATGCAAAGCAATTATTTCTAAGTCTGTCACATGTCTTTTATGTAAATATTTTGTTGTAAATTGTTAACGTCATAAATTAATTAATTTCATTTCATTTATAATTTCATAAATAATATTGACCACATTGAAATTTGAAGCCGTTTTGACTTAGGTAGTTATTTACCAAGCTTCTCATTTATATGTTTATACTTATATATATCCTGTAAGTATATATGTGATTAAAGCTAAGCCATTGAATTTTGTCCACTTCTAGTCGTTGCTTCAACATGACATTTTTGAAATCTTGCTTATTTCTATAGATGAAGTATAAAGTTTCTGCCAACATCACTTATCATGAAATAAGTTTATAACAAAAAGATCTTAACATTTTGTGATATACATTTTTGACAGTATTAAAACTGATGTTCAACCAGAAGACATTCAATCCATATTAGTTCTCCATTGTGCGTTGCAAGAACCGATGGTAATTTATACGTTGTTGTAGGCGTGTCGAAGTTTCTGAAACTATTGTGTGAGACTTAATTTATGTGGTGGAAGTAAGTCGCGCTCGCAAGGCAAGCTGTCGTACTTTATACATACAAATGGAGGGTAGACGAAGGATTCTAGACGCAAATACTTAGTAGTGTAAACAAATGTGAAGTTATCGTATTTTTTTTTATTTGGTGACTCGTTAGTACCACTAAATGTGTTGACGATATTGTGGGTTGTACAAATGAAATAATAAATGGTACTAATAAAACGTATAATTTAGAAATGATAGTAACACCTGGTTTTTAAGTTCCGTGTAAGATTCCGTCAGTCTGAGATCCAACTTAAATGTATTTCTAGTATTCCCGGTAGAAGGATTCTAGTCTCAAATACTTAACAGTGTTATCAAAATGTGAAGTTGCCGGTATTTTTTTTCCAGTTGATAGATGACTCGTTAGTGCCACAAAATGTGTTGACAATATTGCGGGTTGTACAAATGAAATAAAAAATGATACACAAGTGCAAGACCGACTTCAGGTAAGGATTCGACGTGAATAAAATGATTTCTTTTTTTAGTAAAACATACATATTGTTATGTATTTGTGGTACAAACGCTAGTTTGCTGGCCTGGCCAATTCCAAGTGGCCGTTTGTGTAATTTAAACACTACCTTTGGACTGTTATGTCCACCTGCTGGTAGGAGATAATGTTAGTGATAGTTGTGCACGCTATGCAACAGGAAAGAGAACTGGTTCCCAAAGACGAGTTCTCATGCGTGGCAGCTAAGTTTTACCAAACTATCCAGACATATTTTTGAAGCAATGATTGCTCAGTGGCATTGGCTATGGACTGCCGCGCAGCAGGTCAATGGTTCGAATCCCGCCGCCGGCTTGAGCTTCACCACATGGTGGACGGGCTTTTTGCGAATGCCCGCCTGGCTAGCGACCACCCTCAAGTAAAAAATCTGTTACCAAGTACCTAATGGTGTGTTCCGCCAGCTGTCCTTGAGAGCCAGTAATTCTAGGTTAGCCTGAACAACATCCTCGACCACATCATCACTTACTATCAGGTGAGATAGTGGTCAAAGGCTAACCTACCAGGCATAAAAAAAGGGTTAGTTCGGCCAGATAATTAGTATATCCATTCAATGGGGTAATGTCGCCAGCCTTTTGGGTACTCTACCCGCGGAAAGAGACCTGAGCTCTGTTTTTTATATTATAATTGCCTTCTGGTAGGAAATGGAGCTAAACATTTTTATAATATATATTATATTAATATATTATATATTATATTACATATATTTATATATTTTTTTGTGTTGCTGTTCATTTTATATAGTTTCATGGTATAATATTTTTTAGTAGATATTAATAATAATATTTTTCCACTTCTAAAATTCTCTTATATCTGCAGGTTATTGAGATCGTATCGCATTTGATGTCTCTTGACATGTATGTCTGTATCTATGTATAGCTTCAGTAACTCTTCATTTTATATGAAATACGATATAAACTTAACATAATTTTGTGAAATACATATACCTTCTATACGCAATAGCTGCATGAATTATTTTTTGGTCTCGTATATTTATTGAAATCTTGAAGACAAAATATTTATTCAATTTTGGGGTTCACGACGCGAGACGGTCAAATACGAAGTTCGTAAATGTGGAGGCATATCTAATGTAGTAGGTACATGATGTGGTAGGTACCTACATGAGACTATGCGGTCATAGATAGATAACAGAAACGATCAATTAGATGAAGACCAGCACGTCTCTAATGGTGACCTCTGTTACATGTATCAAGCACTTACTAAGAATAGAACAATTTGTTGTAGTATATAAGGTATGGATGATGATGATGTTTTCTTTTTCTTTTATTGCTGATTGGCTAGCTTTTGACCACTATCTTACCTGTGGTGATGATGTGGTCAAAGATGTTGTTCAGGCTAGCCTAGAATTAGTAATTAAAGAAGTCTAAATACAGTCTCAGTACACGATGGAACGTTAAAGGATATACACCTCTTTAATTTGGTGGCTCCAGGTTTGGTGGCATACCTTCCTTAACAAATAGTAATTGTTTGAGATAGCCGAGCGGCAGGTGCCGTTTCGCAGGTCCATGGTTCAATCCCCGCTGCCGGCTTGAGCTTCACCGCATAGTGGAAGGGCATGCTCGCCTGGCTAGCTACACCACCATCAAGTTGAAAATCTTTTGCCAACCACCTCACTGCACTCAAGGAATGCCACCGGAACACACTGTTGTTCCGGTGGCATTCCTTGAGTGAAAGGAAAATATGTCTCAGGGTGACGGTAGCAGTGCTGTTTGTTACTTGCGTCGAATTACATGTTATAGGTAGAAAGTTGTCATTGTGCTTGATCCCTCATAATCCCATAAAAAGTGGGGTTACAAATCAAATAAGTAATTTATTTCAGACTCAGATCCATAATAATGTTTGTTTACATAAATACTTAAAATTTACATAAGGTACGTTGTTTTTTTTTAATTTTTGCACTGACTTACGAATAGTGAGACATACAAGCGACACATTTGAGTACAACTATATTCCAATACTAAACATAAGACTAAAAAAAATGATAAAAAAAATTGCCATAAAATGGAACCGACTTCGAAACTCAAAAGTGTGAAATAATTTGTTAAAATCGGTACCATGATAGTTCAAAAGTACCTATTATCACAATATTATGCACATGGTACTGACTTCGACAAGGTATTTCACACTTTTAGTTTTAAAGATGATTCCATTTTAAGGTAAAAAAAAATTCACACTTTTTTGGTGACCCTTACACGTATCGATTGTCATACACTGTCAACGACTATATCATCAAGATAGAAAAATATTTTTAGTTATTGTATTGTAACTCTAAAACAGCTTGACCTATTTTGATGAAATTTAAATGGGACCAAACGACAAGCATCAGCTTTCAAATAAAAAATAAATTATCAAAATCACTTTACACAGTCAAAAGATCTGAGATAACAAACATAAAAAAGACGAATTGAGAACCTCCTCCTTTTTTTAAGAAGGTAAAAATCGTACCCTGGTCGGTCTAGGATTTCTGAAACAAAAACTTTTTGAATTCTATGAAACAAAATAATGAGTTTTTATTGGTAGTGGTTGGGCTTACATTATGGGTTGGTACGGAACCCTCAGTGTTCGAGTCCAACTCGCACCTGGCCGGTTTTTTCGTTAAAATGTTTTACATACTTTTGTAATAAAGATGGCCTTTACACCATTTGCAGCTCTTAACAACATTACACATAATATGTACATTATGCAATCCGAATATCTCTCAACAATTATTATATACGAACGCATATGCAGTGCATCTAAGTGTCTGACAAAGATAATGTATACAAAACCCATGATATTAAATCCATTTAAATTCCTGAAAGTTATTTTTTTAATTTAATTGAAATTTTTTGCCTTTTTGTTTGTTTCTATGATGAATAAGCCCATCAGTCAGTACATATATTATAAAATCGGCCACATGCGAGTCGGACTCGCCCAGGAAGGGTTCCGTACAATTAGCTATACAACATTAGACTTCATATTTTAACCTTTTCTTGTTTTAAAGTGCGCGAGCCGACTCGCACTTGGCCAACTTTTTGTATTTGTTGTTATAGCGGCAACAGAAATAAATCATCTGTGAAAATTTCAACTGTCTACCTATCACCGTTATTGAGATACAGCCTGGTGACAGACGGACGGACGGAGAGCGAAGTCTCAGTAATAGGGTCCCGTTCTTACCCTTTGGGTACGGAACTCTAAAAATCATAGTCCAATATTCGAACGACTTAACGAAATCACGAAAGCAAAGCATCTTTATAGAACGCCTACTAATACATAGCCCGTAGTAGTAATAGCTTTAAAAAGAAATGAAATATTGTATAATGCACGTTGCTCTCAATACTCGCTACTTTACAGCTCTCGTCTATTGAAGAACTGCCTTTGACATGCGCTAGGGGGCGCAGATGTGTTTTTAATTCATAAAATGCACGTAAATGATTCCTGTATTCAGCATTGAAACGGGAACTGGTAATGTGGGGCTTACTTTAATGTTGGTAGCCTTATTATATTGCTTTTAATGGCGGTTTTGTTTACATTGGAATAAGTTTTTGTATGCAAATTGTGGGGTTGTTTTTGACTACTATCTCGACTGTTGGTAACTGATGCTGTAGTCGAGTTAAGAGGTAGTCGAATTATTGACTAGAAGTAATGGCAGTTGCCGATACACAGGTGTGAGCTCGTTTCGGTAGTTTTGTAATGAACTTGTATTGTGGAATCATTTATATGTCAACCTAGTGGGGCAAAGCGTTCACTCAGTTCTGGATCTAGGTGGGAGGCAAACTGAGGCACCTGCTTCAAGAGGCAGTTTCAATTGGATGCCAAAATTATAATATGATATGATTATATATAAAAAACTTTGAACAGCTTAAAATTATGCGATTATATTATGCGATTATGACGCTATAATTTTTTTATGCCTGATAAATTATTAGTAAGTGATGATGCGGTCGAAGATGGTGTTCAGGCTAACCTAGAATTACTGGCTCGCAAGACAGCTGGCGGAACACACACCGTTAGGTGCTTGGCGACAGATTTTCTACTTGAGAGTGGTAGCATGGCTAGCCATGCGGGCATTCGCAAAATGCCCTACCACCATGCTGTAACGACTGCCATCCTAAGACAACAATCGGGACCGACAGCTCAACGTGTCCTCCGAAGCACGGAAGCGCTCAGTAGTAATGTCACCAGCGGTCCAACTCATGACCGAGGCGATTGGCGAACTTAGCTAATTGGTTCAGAACGGCTAAGCAAACTTCGCAACGAGCGCTTCTAAAAAATAAGTATAGGCATCCGACGCCATATCGGAGAACGCGGGTTCGATTCCCGCCAGGGGCATAAAATTTCATGCTCCAATAATTTGAAAAATATGATTTTTGCTTCGCACGCGTTAGTGCTTGTAATCATATTTAGAAAAAAGTTATTTCACACTTTTGAGTGTTGTAGTTGGTTTCATTTTTTGGTATTTTTTTTTTCAAACGTGAGACGTATCGATCGCCCTTCTGATGTACAACATCAGTCCATTACCACTGCAATGTCATCGTTGTCGTTCAGCTTAACACTGTCCTTTGCGACCCTTTACTCTTAAATAAAAAAAAACTAAAATGCGTATCATTTAAGTTCTTTTTTTCTGGTGGTATGTACTACGAACTATATACAACACTACAGCTACTACAATCAAAGCATTTAGATAACCTATAGATAGATAGGATATCATAGCAGACTCATCATCATCATCAGCCGGAAGAACGCCACAAAGTACGGCTGTTAGCCGCTTGTAACCATTGTCTACCCGCGACTTTTATGATGTCGTCAGTCTATCTAGTGGGGGGTCATCTAGCAGACTCATAGGCAGTCTAAATGCTCCAGCTCAGTACTAGTTGGCAGCGTGCCTAGCATGCTGGCAGCCTTGCCCCGTTGAACTGCAATGCTTATTCGTTGAACCAAGTATGTTCCAGCATTTTGATATTATATCGCATTTTAGTACAGACCATGTATTCTACATTTGCCCTTTTATAATGTCTCATCTATTGATGCTATACCTTTGACGAGTAAGTTTAGATGGCGTGGATGCGTTTTTAATTTATAAATTGAACGTGATTTCTCTATTCAGCATTGAAATGCGAACTGGTAATGTGGAGTTCGCTTTTAATATTTGCAGCTGGCAGGCTTTTGCTTTGATCTTTTAGTAATATTTATTGAGAGAAATTATAAAAAAATATAGGTACATTTTTATCATTACTGTCAGCCTACGAATAAATATGCGAATATATGTTACCACGGCGGGCATTGTTCAAAAATGTACCGCAATAACATTACCGTCAAAACGTATGCCGTAATTTATAAGAGCCAAATCAATTAACTAATCCAATTGTATTTGGAAAATTGTGCGAGTTTTGAAAGCGGTAACTATATGAAAGGTACCTTATACTTGTTTACATATTTATAAGTAGCTATCCGCTCATTGAAAAAAATTCAAAGCCAGAGTTTTTTAAGAAACGTTCACATAAACATCGTTTAAAGAAATTTCGTATAGTTCGGTTTTTGTCGTGATCCTTTTTTGCTATGCACGAATTTTTTGTTTCGTGCTAGAATCGTGAATTTAAAAAAAAACTCATATTCATTTATTTGCAGGAATATAGGTAGATTAGATACACAGATCTTAGAATTATTTAATTAAATTGTCAACTATGTATATTCTACCTTTAATGGGTGTGCCAAATTCGGTTTATATGTCAGTATAGGTTAAAATAGGAACATAAATTAAAGTAATTGGAAACTAAATACATGTGACGGAACGAGAACGAGCCCCACCTGATGTTAAGCGGATTAACCTCTGCCTATAACAAATACATTTCGTCATGTGATGAATTGTGCTGCGCCCGTCACATTGAGACATACAGTTATTAAGTCTCACATATGCCTGTAATGGCATATGTGAGACCTGGCTCTCAAGAACTGCTACCGGAACACACTGTTAGGTGCTTGGCAACAGATTTTCCACTTGAAGATGGTAGCTAGCCAGGCGGGCATTCGCAAAATGCCCTTCCACCATGCGGTGAAGCTCAAGACGGCGCGGGCGGGGGGATCGAACCAGGGACCTGCAGCTAATATTGCTAATAAGCTTCATAGCTAATACTGCTCGGCCATCATTGATTCATATAATACATTTTAATATTGATTATATTAATACATCAAGACACTACAACTGCACATTAAGTAACATTGAACTTAAGTAATTTCACAACAGTAAACATTGGCCGTGAATTAGATGTCATTTTATACCTAATACACTAACGTCACTTTTGTAATTTGATTAAATTATAGAGATAAATATTGCTTTCTCTTTTCCGTGGATTTAATGAACTTACAACTAAGTAACTTACTTCACGTTATTACAGTTTTTTTAAATTAAATTTACCATGTCTCGACGTACTATTGTCATTTGTTTTTTGAGAGTCGGACTCAATAAATCCGATTCTATGGAAGAGCCATGTTTTTTTAAAGTTCCTTATCAATAACCCGTTTTGGGATGCCAACATCTAACGATATTGAATCAAGACTTTCTTTGTTTTTTTAAGCACATAAAAAAGTTATACAGGGCCAAATCAAGGACAATTTAATACCTTGATATTTGTTGTAGTCAATTTAAATGTAAAGAATAATTTCATTATTGACATCAGTTGCCTGTCAGTTAAAAACTAGCGATCAAAATCTTCTCTGCGTTATTAAGTCGCTTATCTTTGGTAGGCGTTGGTTCAAATCATCGAGAAACTAATCTCCAGAGTGGAATTGACGGTCCGGCAACTAATGTGTGATATTGCACGCATAAATTTAAAATATATTTTTTCCTAGTGAGGTGAGGTGCTTACAGTATGTTAATGTATTGTTTTTTTTTTACTGATAAGTTTTATAATAAATCATATTGGGTGTTACAGGTATTTGGCGAGTCAGTGTACCATATTCACTTAATTTTAGTGATGTAAGATACGGTCCTTACTTTTTTCCTTCCTATATAAAAATTAAAACTTATAAAACGATATTTCTTTAAGCAGCCGTTCTAACTTATAATATTTTATAGTGTTTTAATCTTCTGTATTTCTTTCTTGCATCTATATAAAAACAGAAATAAATTCTTACAATAATGAACACATAATGTTACTCGTAGAAAGTATTACAAAATTACAAATTATCATAGACAGTAGTTTCTACTGTCTACCTACTTCCAATAGCCAAGCCCATATAACATAGTATTCACACTCAACGATCAAGATAGAATAGAGGCGCTTATGTTGTATTTCATCAAAATATTGATTTTATCGATATCGGTTAAATTAGCACATTAATTATGTCCCATCACTATAAACTACGTGATGGTCGCTTAGCCATTTAGAACGCGCTTTAATAAAAGAAAAATTGATTGAATTTATTTCGTACAAAGCAACTAGAATGGCGCCTCTTTGGGCTACTTTCTCGAAGGTTCATATTAATACAAGCAAACTATCGATTGTCTATTTATTCGCATCATATTAATAAATGAATTGGAGCCAATACATGATAATTGTATTGCATCATATATTGAAATTAATGATTCATCACCTGTAACAATGTCATGTGTATCATATTTAGATCTAATAGATCTATATACATTTTATAACATTGTTCCTAGTATTTGTGAGTAAAAAGGATTTAGAACATAAATTTAAGATTTTACGCTAGTTTTGTTTTAAATAAATCCCGTAATAAAAATAGCCTTAAATTAACTTGCGTACAAATATCACATAATAAATATTACCTATTCATGTATTGGAGCCCCGTGAAAATTACTGTATTTTCATATTCAATGAAATAATATTCGTTTTTGGGTTAGCATTCTACACAAAATATCTAAATTTCATATTTTTATATCTAGTTTACTTGCTAGAAACCAGTGATGGACAGACATAAAGCGAAAACTTATTAAAATTGCGTCCGTAAATTTGTAAAAGAAAGATTCTATTTATCTTGCTAAAATAAATTACCCCCAAAACCAGATTACGCCAATTTCAAACCTAGCAAATGCAAATTTCTTTCAAGGAAAAATCCTTCAAAATATTCACCAAATCATATTTTTCGCTGCTGCATTTTCTTTTTCCCCGATTACATTACCGAAACGAATCATTTACTCAACAAAATAAGGGCCAGCTTATTAAAACTGGAGAGTAAGGAACAAATACCGCAGAAAAAACAGTATTACATAGTACATTTAGGCAAATACGCAGACTCAAGTCTGCGTATTTGCCTAAAATAGCCGCTTTGTAATCTCAAGATTCTTGAACCAATCCCCGAATTGAAAACTTGGTTTGGAAAAACGTAGGTACTTAAATACATCTACCTACCTATACCTACGAACTTTGAAGAAAACAAGATCAATGTTCTGCGTTTGTTAAAAAAACGCAATTAATTGGCTATTTGTATTGTTGTAAATATATAGCTAAATTCAACCTATTTTTTTTTATGGAATGTATAGATGCATTTTATGATAAGTAACGAATTGCATTATAATATTATAACAATATACCTAACTAATTTTATTTCTCTGAATGTCATGCTTTCTATATTTGCACTTTATATACTTTCTTAAGGTCATGAGATCAATTTCTGACGCCATATTTCCAGACTTCAGTCTTTCCATAAATTATATTATTATCCTTAAAATTATGGAGAAAAGTGGAACAGTCATCAGCTGAAATATCCTAATATCACTTTTTACACCAGGGAATTGTACCTAGGACCACGAGAGAACTTACAAGCAGATTCCAAATATAGGTTATTCAGTCCCCGTTCGAAATGTCTGATTCTCTTGGAAAATAACAAGAGATTTATAAATATAAGAGTTATTGAGACATATTTTCGTGTGGAGGGCGACTCGGTAACAAGGAGAGCGTGGTTACTGTCCTCCAATATTACAGATTTATGGACAATTTCATTAAAGGAACTCCAGTTATGGATGCCTGTCACACCATACGGATAATAAGTTTATATATAGTTCTTTGTTGCGTTATTGATGGTGATGGTAATGGTGATATAAATGGTTTGTAGGTACCACATTTTAAGTAAATTTATAAACTTATTTAAGGTTCGACTAGACACATTGATGATGGGAAAAATATCAAAAAATGGGCCGCAGCGACTTTTGAAAAATTTCCATCTTACACTACAATACACGCCTTCCAAGCGTGGGGATTATGGCAAACCTCCCAGAAGGAAGTCTTTTTTCAACGATGGACGTTATGCCTGTTATAACTGTAGTCTACTATACACATCATCACCTCTTACGCCTTCCACATGAAGATGTTATTCTGTCAAGTGGGACTTTTTTACTTCTAGATTTCGAGCTGCATTATGTGTAATACGAGTACATCCTTTTTATTCTGTGGTAATACAATAGTAATACTATATTTAAAAGTACATTGTCTTTGATTTCATTGCACTTGTACCAATTTCTGACCACTTTTAGCAGACAGCCATGTTGGTGTGTTTGTCAAAGCACTTTGTTTCGATGCTCGGGTCGTAGGGTAATCGTGTTTTTTTTAAATGCATTTTGGAGTCCGGTTCTGTACTATTAAATATTGAACGGCACCTCTGCATCTTCAGATAATTTTTGGAAACTGATATTGCGTTTCTAGAATTAATAATATATTGTGTTCGAAATAAAACCTTACAATGATACTTGTCTCTATACATTAATGCATAATATCACAAAAAAATATTACTACTTTCCCGGGTCTTTCACCCTGGAGTGCCATGCTAGGATTCCCCGTCGTGTACCGGACAGAATAATTTCCTGTGGAAGCCGGTAAGAGGCGACTATATATAAAATATAAGTGGGCGTTTTCTGAAAATCTGTCATCTACACTGCGATCCACAAAACGCCTGCTACTTGGGGTTTATGGCATATATCCCCTTTAGTGGAGTAGGCATTTGTTCAACGGTGTTGAAGAAGTTTCTACTTTTGTCTATTTTGTTGCGTGAGATTATAAAAAAGCACCCAAAGTTACAAACATGGCTGAAAGTGGATGTCAATCTCAGGATGGCTTTGTTTTATTTTTTTAAATATGAGAGACAAACATTTTAACACAGTCTCACCTGATGGAAAGTGACGACGCGATTGACTTCAGAACGTTCTTGCCCAGCTGATACTCTGTATATGAAGAAGTCTGTACAGGTAAGCCATACATCAGCCGGGCCGCAATTATGAAGCTCAATAACAAGCGCTTCTAGCGTATTTTTAATAGATTATTTAGATTATTAGATAATTTACGGATGCTGCGTTCCTGTGTGTATTGTTGCCCATTGAAACAACGGTGAGATAATGAGAACGGTAAGATGGTACATATATACCTTTATTATGAAGCGATGTTTTGTGTGGTTTAATTTCGCTCTATTCGGTGTGAGCGACCGCCGCGCTTAGCTCAGGCACGACGACGGTCCGATGCATAATGCATGGCGGTATATTTTTACTGTTGGACTAGTGCTGGCGGATGCGACTCGACTTAATATCGCAATCACTTAGTGGGACCGAAAGAGAGATTTTTTATGATTGTGCTAGTTGGCTTTTTGGCTCTTTAATTTTATTATGGAGAGGTCAGAATATTTCGTACTCTAAAACCAGCGATACGCTACAATAGAACTTGTTATAAATAATAGGTGGCTGATCTGTAAAGTGGAATAGGTTTCTTTCTTAGTCCGGCTGATTTCTCAGTCACAGCAGGGTGGTAGGGCTTTTAAGAATTTTTACCTTGCTACCTACCACTCTCAAGTAGAAAATATATTGCAAAACCCGTATTTATCCGGCAGCTGTTCTTGAGAGCCAATAATTGAAGTTTAGCCTGAACAACATCTTCGGCTACAAGGTCACTTATCAGGAGAGATAATGAAAACGATAAAATTCCTCCAGCAATTAAAAAGGAAAAAGTTGTTTTTCAACTAGGTGTTATTGTTTTTTTCTTGAATATGGAAGAAAGGGTTTGTAAAAACAAAATAAAAATTAACCAATTACCAGAATGTGTATCAATGGTTCCAACATATAATGTGTTCGAAGACGTCGGTAAGGCTGTCCTAGAATTTCTGGCTCTCAAGGACAGCTGCCAGAACACACCGTTAGGTGCTCGGTGACAGATTTTCTACTTGAGGGTATTAGCTAGTTAGGCGGGCATTTGTAAAATGTCCTCCTACCACCATGAGAAGCATAAAATAAAATGTATGATTCTGCGTTACCAAAAATATCTGTTTTCCAACTTGCGCACTTTTATTATGTGTTGCCAATTGCCATTGCGTGAGTTCGTCTTTGTCACTGCGGCTTTTTCATCCATATACATTGATAGGAAGAAATAGTAGATTGCTTACCAAGGAAGGAAATAACTATATAGGCGGTGTTTCTTTGAATCCAGAGCGGGACGAAGGATGCTGGAGTAGAATCACGAACGTAGCGATGGATTCTAAAAAAGAATCCTCAAAGCATCTAGGGTTTCAAATTAACTAGAGAAAATTCAAGATTGTTATGCTTATTTGCAATATGAAGATTTTCGGAGAGATCAGTCTCGTTAAAAATGCAAATCATATATTAATCACTTATAATTTCTTAATGGTCTGGTGCAATGTTACTGTTTCTGCGATTTAATCTGCCTTTCTGAATTTTAGCAAATCCGGTTCAGCCATTTTTTTTTTATTTTTTTTTGATGATAGGTAAGCCTTTGACCACTATCTCACGTGATGGTAAGTGATGATGTGGTCGAAGGTGTTAACAGGCTTAACCTAGAATGACTGGCTCTCAAGGACAGCTGCCGGAACACACCGTTAGGTGCTTGGCATTTGAACGTGATTAGTTACATATATTCTTTAGCATTAGCAATATTAGTGTGGTACTACTCATACTGTGTCCTTGGCAGTAATGTTCTGTTATTATAGCTATTATTCCTAACATCTGCTATTATTTCAATCGTTAATATAACGATAGCCGTGAACCTTCCTGGTAGTCATCTCGCCGAGCACTAGATATTTCAAGCTCAGGACATTCTGAAAGATCACGTTCAGGATAAAGTATTTAGCAAGCAGTCAGGCATATCAGCAACGTGAGGACGACTCGACGTCCTGTGATGTCAGGTACGTGAGGAATTATACTGGATGTAAGCAGGTCAGTGCTGAAATCAAGATTACATTAAATATAGGATACACATAGATTAAAACTACCTAGCTCCATATAAGGTTCATACATACAAAACTTTAATATTATAAGGGAGGAACTACCATATTTTACAAAATTTTATGCCTTGGGCGGGAATCGAACCCGAGTCCTTCGATATCGCAAAAATATGATTTTCGCCTAGCACGCGATAGTGCATTAGTTTTGATAGTGTTCCGTATTTAGAAATAAGGAACTACCAATTAATATACGGTTTTTTTTTTTTTTTTTTATTTCTGATAGGTAAGCCTTTGACCACAATCTCACGTAATGGTAAGTGATGATGTGGTCGAAGGTGTTAACAGGCTTAATCTAGAATGACTGGCTCTCAAGGACAGCTGCCGGAACACACCGTTAGGTGCTTGGCAACAGATTTTCAACTTGAGGGTGGTCGCTAGCCAGGCGGGCATTCGCAAAAATGCCCTTCCACCATGCGGTGAAGCTCAAGCCCGCGGCGGGATTCGAACCATGGACCTGCTGCGCGGCAGTCCATACCCAAAGCCACTAAGCTATCACTGCTTCACGGTTGTTTATTTACGCAGTTTGGTAAGTGGAGGCCCCAAATTTGAAAGATATATTTGGGATAAATAAATAAAATATTGAATTTCAATTTGATTGAGAGATTTCTGGTTAACATTTTCAAAGTACCTATTAGATTTACAAATTATTGGAGTGCATCATTTTTTGTTACGGATGGGAATCGAGCTCATAGGCATCCGGCGCGAAATCGGAGGAGGCGGGTTTGATTCTCGTTCGGAACAAAAATTGGTTAGCACGCGATAGTGCTTGTAATCATATTTAGAATTACCTATTAAATATTCTTACCCGAAGGGCTTTAGAAATTTTTGGTAGAATACTTTCCAGAGTGGCTAAGAATTGTGTAAAATTTTGAGCACGACCTTGTTGGTGGTCGATATACACACAACACAAGATGCCTGTTCACCTCCACACAAGCTCACAGACACGTTCGACAGAACATCTGACTAAGTCATGGCGTTATTTAACCTTATTTTAACTTTTCTCTTTTCTTTATTTTAACCTTTAAATTGAAACCTCCTTGGTCGGGACACATGCAACGAATAAACTTAAAAACTACTCCACCGATGGACGAAATTTGGTATGAAAATATTTTAAAACCCGGCAAAGGACATAGGATAGTTTTTACTCAATTGCCCAAAAAGAGGTTAATGGTTTTGCATTATAACCGACAAAAGCTCAGCAGTGATGGCTAAGCGGCATTGGCTATGGACTGCCATGCAGCAGGTCCATGGTTCGAATTCCGCCACGGGCTTGAGCTTCACCGCATGTTGGAAGTGCATTTTGCACTTCCATATATAGAATGCTTGCTTAGTTAGCTACCACTTTTAAGTAGAAATTGTGTAGCTAGAACCTAATAGTGTGTCTCAGAGCGAAGGGCGCAGTACAGTTAGTCATTAGTGACGAAATACAAATCTTATAGGCAGAGGTTACAGCTTAATTCCTATGGGCGCCGTGCCCTATTCCGTCACTATACCATACAAAAAAATGTTAAATCAATAAAATAAAATAACTCTTAAAATTAAAGGTATATTTCATTTATTTATTATTTTATTCATAGTCTAGCCTTTCATTTATTTATTCATAGTCTTGCGAGACTAGGTATATTACAAGTCTCAAAAATTGATTTGTCTGCTATCTCAGCTATCGTTGCATGAAATATATTTACATAAAACATTAAAAAATAACATATTAAATTATTATAACTATTATACATATTAAGTATAAACTAATCATTAATTAAATATAGGTCTAAAATGTCAAATCGATATTAAATAAGAATAGGTACACAATAATAAAATTACCTATATTTAAACTAGCGAGTTTCGCACGGGTAATTACGACTATAAATTGAGATGTAAGCTATCCTATCTTTCAATATGGATCAAATTGCACACGATGTGTAAATCAAATTTAAAATTGGTTTAGTAGTTTAGGAGTCCATTACGGACAAACAACGTGACACGTATTTTTTATATGTATATTAAGATGATAATAAAATGTACATTACACTATTACATAATAAGAACGCAAATACTTATAGTTTATACATAAAAAATGGTTAATATTGGAGTAAGCTATACTTAAAATAGTTATTTATAATTTTAGTAGTCAATGGCTGCAAATTTTATTTTTTAACAAATAAACCAAAAGCAGCACAAACGAGTTGAATTTAAAGATTAATGATAAATTTATTGAGTGTACATAATATCAAATATTTATTTCAGTAAATTTAATCTAGTTTACAGTTTATATGTTTGAGACTCTCTTGTAAGTATCAACATACCTACCTGTGTTAGAGGTTCTCGCTCTTCCGTATCAAGATAATTGTGATTAAGTGATGAATTACAGAGAATTTAAGAGAATTAATTGTGTATATTAGTGTATATGACACTACTGGTACTCCCTAGAATAAAATTATTGAAATCGATTTACGGCTACTAATGTTAACAAAGTTCTAAACATACAAACTGAATAACGTAATATACTAACAAACAAGATATAAGGAGAAAATATATAGGTGGAATGAAATGAAAATATATTTATTTGCAGCGATACACAAGTACATATAGTAAATATAAATCTAGCATATAAAAACTTATCTATTTCTAAGTACATAAGTATTTAATATTGTCTATCGCTGAGGTAAATAATTACGTAAGTTCCATAATATGTGATCTTCACACTAGGCAAACCTGTATAGTGAAGATCTAATACGATTTACAAATGAACTACGTAATGACACTTGGTCTGCGTTTGATTTCCAACGCAGTTATTATTATAAAAACAAGCAAGTGTACGGACCACGAGTCAGTCGTGTATAGAATTTACTAATAAAAAAGTTATAAACATACACATATTGAAAACCGACTCAATTTCCCATACAATCTGTTTGTTACTGGAACCCTACGAAGCGTGTAAATAGCTGGGCCCGAAAGGAGCTCACGCTGCGTTTGTCCTGCACAGCGGGCAATGGACTGACTAATAAGATATCTAGTACACCGACGTAAAAGGCAACTGGTTGGTACTTGGTATCCCTACTCATATATCTATGTTCTTATATTCCTCTCATCCTGGATTCTTACATTTATGAACCGCATTTTTCAACAAAACGGCCAAAATACAGCGTCTGCAGCCAACCACATCGTTTTAATACCACTTTTAATACCGTATTTATATAATTCTACAAACAAAAATCAGTACTAATATTATAAATGCGAAAGTAACTCAGTCTGTCTGTAACGCTTTCACGCCAAAACTACTGGACCCATTTGAATGAAATTTGGTATGGAAATAGTTTGAGACCCGGGTAAAAACATAGGATAGTTTTTATCCAACTGCGCAAAAAGAGGTTAATGTTTTTGTGCGATAACCGCAATACGCGCGGGCGGAGCCGCGCCCGGAAAGCTAGTTTAAATACACATCCATGCATCAAATTGAAAATGAAACAAATTATTACGAACTGGTTAAAAGTCTGTCATATGACGAAACAGGAGAATTTCAGAAAATAAGTACATACATTTTAAAATTAATTTATCTGTATTTCTAAATATGATTACAAGCACTATCGCGTGCTAAGCGAAAATCATATCAAACAATTTATTGGAGTACAAAATTTTTATGCCCAAGGGTTCGATTCCCGCCTTGGGCATAAAAAAAATTTTGTACTCCAATAAATTGTTTGATATTAATTTATCTGTCTTTGATGCATAATATTATGACTTGCAGATCAAAGGTAATTCAAGACATATTGAACATATACAGGGTTATTGGAAAAATACTTAAGACCCCTTAGGGTTGACTTCTGCTAGTCTTAACAAACATTTTGACATATTTTTTTGTTTTAGAAATAGTTCCACTTCTAAGGTTGTATGAAAGTGACTGCTTTGAGCGATAAGGCATTTTGTTACTGTACTATTATAAGCTGCAATATTTATAAGCGTGCAAGCTTTTAAAGATATATTGTTAGTATTTAAGTCATCAATGTATGTTTGTAAAAAATATTTCCATTTCATTTTACGGAAGCAATGTGTTCAGCCTGACTGTTTATATTAATTTGTATTAATTTAATACACCCCAATCTTATTACTCCTATTTCCTCTCCATCCAAAGGTTGCCTGGAAGAGAGCGCTGTTTGTGATAAGACCGCCCATAGAAACACTTGAATTTAATTCTTTGTAGTTTGTCATATTGTAACGTAGTGGTGTGTACAATAAAGTGTTATCTATCTCTATTAGATATTTAATTAATTTTTAAGGTTTTTCACAAAAAAATTCAATCTTATAATATTTTTTTGCTAATAATTTAACACTTTCACATAAATTGCAAAAGTAACGGCTATGGTTTTGGCCTTCTTGACAACCCTCGATGGATTTTTTTGTAGGTAGTATACAACCTACTTATTTTAGATTGCCGGGCTAAGACACGGAGGCAAAGACGAAGGAAATATTGCGCCCTAAGAGCAGTACTTACGTCGACGTGAGTAGAATGTTGCTGCACATTTACCTTATAACAGGGCTCTCTAAGAGCTGTCCGCCGGATTACCTGCCAAGCAGCATATATATATACTAACAACGAGAACATCTCTAAAAAAAGTTGGTGTCAAAGAAGGTACCTACGAAAGCTGTTAGTAAACAATGCTAACAGCAAACGGGACCTATGCTGGCTTAACCAGCCCTGTGTTATATTCTTAGTTCCATTGACTTCTAATTTTTGCTTTCAAAGTAGACTGAAGCCCTTATAAAGAATTGCTTATTTTACCTGCTAATGTTTAGCAAAGTCCACTTCCAAAAAACAAATTTTCACCCTTTTTAGTGTCCCTTGCTACTTACGGGATCGATTGGCATTCACTAGCAATAACTATATCATCAAGATAGGACAAATCTTTTCAGTTATTGTAGTGGAGCTCAAAAACAGCTCGATCGTATTTGATGAAATTTGAATGAGACCACACGGAAAGCATCAGCTTTCAAATTAAAAAATATCAATATCAGTTCACCCAGTAAAAAGTTCTGAGATAACATACATAAAAAAACAGACGAATTGAGAACCTCCTGATTTTTGAAGTTTGTTAAAAAGGGGCGTTTTGCAAGTAAAGTTGTGTGTCGACGAGTAAAAGAAAAGATCCCGGCTTTTGTAAAATTATGAGAGAACCCATTCTACCTCCCTATTTTGTCAAAATATGCAACAACGGCGCAAATGTTTCCTCAATTTGCAGCTCCTAAGTGTAGTATGATTCGGCACATCTGCAGTATCAAGACATCGTCAGGTTTCCCTGTATTTTTCCAATCAGCAACGTTCATGAATTATTTAGCAACCTAACGGCATCTAGGGATGGGAGCGTGGAGTAATCTCATTGGTGGATATCGATCGTTTTCGAAGTATTCATAATCATTTCAATACTTTTTATTGCTAATTAAAAGTAATTGTCAGTTCCAAACTCATTTATAAAAATATATTAACTTAATGAAAACATCTGACATTTATTTGAAGAAGTTATGTTATGAAGAAAATTTATGAAATTTACTTTTTCATGTTCAAATATAGGCCACTTATCTAATTATTTTTGCAAAAAAATTTCTGACAGAATGTGTATGGGCTATATTATCGTTTCTGGTTATCATCTGATTGAGGCAGTGTCTATAGATGGCCTACATTTTATGCAAAACCACTGCGCTCGTCACTCCAAAACGTTACATTTAGTGATGTCTCGTTCGCCTAGTAATTTCAATTGCTACAGTGCCCTGCACGCCTAAATGCTGCAGTATTTGGACGCCTCTGCTTAGAGTTAGAATGTATAACACTGTGGTGGTACCCATCAAGAAATCTTGTTAAAGAGACCTATCACCTTAAGAATGGGTTTTACAAAATTTGTATATTTGTGTTCATAGCGTTTCCATACAAGCTTAGTTACGTCACATTTCAATTATCATGTGTTCAAACTCAATGTACATGCATGTCTTTGAACATTATATCTAAATAGGCGTGGGAGTGTGCTAGTTTTTCGGAATTTTGTACATTTTATAAATTATTTAGATAAATCGTTGCTATTTCCTCGTCTGTAATAAGGGAAAGTATTTTTAATATTTTTATGAAATCTGTCATCAGCTCAAATTAGAATTTCATCATTTGTTAATAATCTCGTAACTACTTTTACAGTAATGAACCTAGAAAGCTGTAAGTTTTCATATAGATGTGTCAATAACGGTGTTAAACGAAATTAAAAGGATATGGACTATAAGTTTTTTCTTTTTTGTTAGTTTTGTGTGATTTTTATTTTCACATTTAGATATTAAATATATTATAGCATATCGAAAAACTGACAAACCAGAAGCATGTTGGGCTCAGGCATCTGCATTCACAATTTCACAAAGTATGTAGTTAGTGAATACTGTTGAAAAATCTTTGTATCGTCATTATTACAAAACAATATATTGCTAATCAACCCATCCCTAGACAACCCCTCACCCCTACGTTCAGATAAGTAGGTAAGCTTTGTTTGCTCTCGGACATAATATTTTTACCTCGAAATTGAAACGCGCTTTCAATTTTTATCCAAATCCTAATGGTTTAAGTGAAAACAAATAAAGCTTAATGTTTTGCCCTCTTTTTGCTTTCGCTTTTATTTCTCGAAAATTCCAATGAAAATTTTCATTGTGCTTTGAATTGTTTTAGAAGTTTTAGAATCTGTAGATATATTATTTTTCGTTTTTAGTCCAACTATGAAACAATTCTACAATTTGAATATTGTTACTATAAAACTATGAAAGTATTAATCTAAAGAATAACATCACTTCTGACCATATAAACAAGTTCATATTTTGAACTGAAGTTATTGTGAATTGTTTTTACGATTTTCCACAGACTCCAGCGTCCGAGCCATTTTTAAGTTAACTGAGATACACAGTAAGTAATGACTATGGGAAACATTCTTACATACTTAAAACAGCTAAAAGGGATGCCAATTATACTCAGTATATACTATTAAAAAACAAATACAAACAGGTTTCCATAGGCATTCCGCAAGGACCAGTGCAGTACTCGTTCACGAGTTGACTCGCGTGCCAGCCATCGTCCTCCTCAACCATTTCTGACGGAAGAAGGCAGCCCGAAACGACGCCGCCGCGCACCGACACATTTCCGCACCATGACCGTAGATCGTGCGAGTGTTTACCGGCAAATAGTCAAGTTAGGGAATCAAGTAGGTACGTCAAGCCGGTTATAAGCATACCACCTATCTTTGCACTTGAATTGTTGATATCTTCATTATGACACTGTAATAAAAACATTTATTTCCGATGAAAGCTCGTAAATGACGGAAAACTATTTCGCCTGACGCGACAGTCCGGGAACTAAATTTGAAAATAATGACCTCACTTGGATTACGAGCTGATGGATGCACGAATAGTTCCGTAAACGTTTATTGCATTCAGAATATGATAAATTTGCATTTGCATGTCTAGGGTACGAGTATTATAGGTCAGTGAACTTTAACTATTATTAATAGCATTGCGATCGAACAGAGCAATGTTGCCAGTATGGGGGGTAGTTGGGTAAGCTGGTAACGGATAGTGGACTGGACCATTTAGAATTCCTGTGGACCTGTATTAGTCTAGTAGGCAACTACAGGTCCACCGGAAGTCTAGTTTACCTAGTATAATAGTAAGTATATCTATATGTCACAACTGAAACAAATACGGGTCAGCCCTGGATGGTGTGTCCCCAACTTCAAACTAAATGCGGCAGCCGTGGCGTATAAAGTTTGGGGCGGCGCCTCCACGTCTCGTCATTCTTACCCCGCACGATTGACCCATCTAGACACCTTTGCTTAACAGCTGTATGGATATTTAAGCTATTGTAATAGGTTTGGTCACGCACTGATACTGACTGGTATATCATATAGTATCATAGTATAGTATAGTATCTTGTATGATACTTAAATGCTTGAGGTGCAGTTACCATAGCAACTAGATAGTAGTTTGACTTCTTGGAGCGGTACCAAACGCGGAATATATGTGTGCGCGCCGGTACGCACGCGCCACAGCCAGGCTTGGCGCATTCCGCACTTAAGGTACAAAGCTACAGGTACATCGGCGTATCCGTTCAGATGGGATTATACTACGGCACGGTAATGTTATCTATACAGTATCTTAACTCGGCTCTGTCGTTGAAATAACTACCTACAACCGCGCTGTACGTAAACATGCGATAGGGCTCCCCGCCTCCAGTATTTTAATAACATTTGCCTACTTTGTGTTTCCATTTAGTTTTGTGATTGTAAATATACTTTTTTGATATAAGTAAACAAATAACATTCTTTGTGAAATTAACAGGAAGTGTTCACTAAAAATGCATGTTGTTTTTTGGCTAGTAGGTAGATTTAATTAAAAAAACATGTTTATATTTATTTGGGTAAGAAATTAGTCTTTAAAATTTGCAACCGAAAAATATTTGTGAGACATCCGCATTTTTTAATATATAGTTTATAACTACCTATTTCACTCGTGTCAATCACTTTCCTTTCCTCTATTCACTTGTTTTATTAATCGAGAAATTATTTTTTCGGAGGATTAAAGGGAATACTTGTCCATTAAAAAGACACACTTTAAGTACTGTCACCTATGTAGACTTTTTATTACCTTTCAGTTTCCAGGTTACCTAAAAAAGTTATCTCTGGATGGGTTTTTGACGAATTCATGCAACCAAAAACAGCACAATATATCCAACTCGTCATATTAAATATGTAATATGTACATAAACTTATTTGTAGTGAAAATATCGCGCGTTATTTGTTAAAAAATAACACACCGTCCATTCGTCACTGTGGCACAGACGCAACTGTCTGCGTACTGAGCGCGGGCCGAGATCGAGGCGCGTAGGTATAACTGGCGTTTCGTCCGTTTCTATGAAGTTGAAAGTATATATAACATTACCGTGACTTTGGTGCGTGTCGCTTCAGAAGAGATGAGAACTATGGGTGACTATGCGATAGAAACAGAAACACCTTGTAGGTGAATATATATACGAGGGTGAATCAAAAAGTTCTTAGAAGTGCATATATATGAAACCTTTTTGGATCAAGTTCGATATTCAAATTAAAGAGTGTCTATCACACTATATTTATGCAGACTGTCACTTATTTTTGTCAGTTCGTTCGCATGTAATAAATTTTTTTGTGCAACGAGTTGCTAAAAAGTCAAAATTATGGATAAAAGTGAGTTACGTGCGGTGATAAAATATCTCAGTTTGAAAAAAATGTCTACGAAGGAAATTTTTTTGGACATTCAGCAGACATTAGGGGGTGATGCTGTACCCTATTCTACGGTTGCGTACTGGGTGGCTGAATTTAAAAGAGGTAGATCAAGCTGTAAAGATGACCCGCGTTCTGGGCGGCCTTCAACCTCCGTTACAGAAGAAAATGTCAAAAAGGTTGAGAATCTGGTTTTGGAAGACAGAAGAATGACTATAAAACATATAGCTGAGATCCTAAAGATATCTTTTGGTAGCGTTCAATCCATTTTAATTGATTCACTGGGGTTCAAAAAAGTGTCTGCAAGATGGGTGCCACGAATGTTAACCGACGAAAACAAAAAGCGACGTTTGGAAATTTCCAAGCGTAATCTCGAAATGTTCCAGCGTGATCCGGATAATTTTTGCCGTCGTCTTGTCACCATGGATGAAACGTGGGTCCACCATTTTGATACTGAAACTAAAAGACAAAGCATGTCTTGGAAACGACCATCCTCTCCATCCATTAAAAAATTTCGAGTTGCTCCTACCGCTGGCAAAGTTATGGCCTCTGTGTTCTGGGATAGTGAAGGAATCCTTTTTATTGATTACATGCCAAAAGGCCAGACGATTACTGGACCCTATTACGCAAATTTAATCCCGAAAGTGCGTGAAGCGATTAAAGAAAAACGTCGTGGAAAACTGTCGTTGGGCGTGTTGTTCCTTCAAGATAACGCTCCTGCTCATCGATCGGAAGTTGCGGTCAACGCAATCCGCTGTGCTGGCTTCAATCTCCTTGACCACCCACCATATTCTCCGGACTTAGCCCCAAGTGATTTTCACTTGTTTCCAAAATTAAAAGAGGAAATTCGTGGAACAAAATTTCACGATAATGACGCGGTTATAGCTGCCGTAGAGGACTTTTTCGAGAGTCAAGAAAATATTTTTTTTTCACAAGGAATAAGGAAGTTAGAAACGCGTTATTCTAAATGCATTGCATTGGAGGGAGATTATGTAGAAAAATAAAATATTATTATTTAAATCTTTGCATTTTTTAATATTGATTCCAAGAATTTTTTGATTCACCCTCGTATTAGCTCCATGCTTTGCGAGATGAAGTGCACTTTGTTGCTTCGTAGCTAGAGTCGCTTATTTATTGGAATGGCTTTGCGGAGTGATCATTCTGGTCCTTTTAATTCTGTGCCACAACATGTACCTACAGTTTTACACAAATAGTCATAAAGATGTTTTGAGTACATTACGACACCCACGGGATGATATGGGGAGATTTAAGTCTAACCCGGCACCCCACGGATTATTTAAATGTTATTTACATAATCACCTGTCTGCAAAATATCACGGTGCAGCTTTATCTGCAAGCTCCCAGTGGGCGTAATTTTTATTGTACATTAAATATGTATATAACTTTGTATTGACGTTCAACGTATATCGAGTTTATAAAATATCCATTTAGATGTTATTCTTGTGCAAATTGGTATCCAAAACAAAGAATTATCGAATTCTTGTAGAAATATTTTATTTCAATATAATTTTCTAGTGAATATTTACCTCAAAACGTATGTTACAAGGAGTGGTAACAAAATAGTAGGTGCTCTGTCTGGACCTATAGTAACTCTACGCGGTCTGGTGCGCGACGTGATTGAATGTGCTTGAAGTAAGGACAGCAAAATAGTGGCAGCTACTTATTAAACGAGTTTGAGCTGTAGTCCTCGCGAGTCTGCACTCTGCCCTTGCGGCTTGCATAGCTTAAAATTGAATAAAGGTTCACTGCGTACGCTGATGGGGGAATGGGTCGCTAAATCCAAAAATCTAGATATGTAATGTAAATAATAAAAAGGCCGCAAAGGCCCCAGCGAAAGCTAGTTGTATGACTTGTATCAGATATAAGTAGGTAAAAAAGTACAACAATTTTACATACCTTCTTAGTAATGGTTTAAAAAATTACATAATTTTGTTGTTTGTTATTTAATTGTCTCCCCTATTTATCTCGAAACTGGCTACAGAAACATCGAAAATAAATAATTTATTATACTAGAGAGCGAGCCTATCACTTAAAGGCGGCTGACGTGATTATCAGGAACATTGTCATTAAATTTAGCGTAGGCGTCCATACTTTTAACACAATAATATAATGAATATCGAATCATTTATTTATTTATTTAATTAAAACGGTAAGTGTATCAATTACATTAATTATACACACAGTTCAAAATAATTAATTTTTACAAATACTATGTCATACATTAATTACATTCTATTTATACATTAACAATACAACATTATAAATTAACAAAAATAGAATTATACAATAGCAACAAACATTCATATAAGTAAAACATCACACAGGCCCACTCACCTACTCAAACATCACTTTCACAGAACCTTAGACATACAAACAATTTTACCTTCCATTCATCCGCAAACAAATCGCTTTCAGGGTAGGTCTCTAATAGACGGTTGAGTGCGTGGGAGGGTGCGTGGTATTGGGGAGTTTTCATGAGCAACGGTGCTGAAATTAGGTACTACAAAAAGTCTGTGCCTTCTGTTTCTCAGATACCTGTCAGGGGTATAAAATCGACACAGCACGTCACTCAGGCTGGGTGCATCTATGATTCCCCTTAAAATCTTACATGCTGTTACGATTTGTTCTTTTTTCCGGCGGACTTCAAGAGACCCAACCCAAGCAACCCAGCAAAAAACTGGTAGGATACAAATAAGGGTAGTAACCGTACTGCCGCTTGTACAAGGTCCTTAGGAAAGCCTTCTGCACCTTTTCCAACAGCAGTACATAGGTTATTTCATGAGGATTCCAAACGCATGAACTGCATTCAAGCTTAGATCGGACAAGTGAATCAACACATAGTAATAATGTCATCATTTTTAAATTCACGTGTGTTTCTAAGGATGAAGCCAAGCCGCTTAAAAGACTCCCTTGCCAACATCTTAATGTGGTCATGAAATGTGAGCTGACCATCAAATGTGACACCCAAGTCCTTCATGCAGACAGTGCTAACTACGAGGTGGTTGCCTAATTTGTAGCCATAAGAGATTAGGTACCACATTACGAAGCATTTACTGATATTAAACTCCAGTCTATTTTTCAAACTCCAGTCATAAATAGCGTCTACGTCATTTTGGAGGGCAAAACAATCAGCTTCCGACCGAATTCCCACGTAGAGCTTAAGGTCGTCTGCGTAAAGCAAGCTTTTTGCATGTTTCATGACCGTAGGTAGATCGTTTATCATAAGTAAGAACAGTAAAGGTCCCAGAATTGACCCCTGACTTACTCCGGAACGCGTGTGATAGGGCTGAGACTCGTATAAACCGTGCCTGACATACTGCTGGCGGTCACGTAGATAATCTGCCAGTAGCTGGACGAGTCGTGGTGTCACCTTCCTGAACGGTGAACAAATATTACTTAATTTACTACTAGCGCCATCTAACCATGTATCTACCATTAGGAGCAGAATAGAATATCTATCCGTTCTCAAAGAGATCTCAATACAATTGTGAACGCCTTGCTCGCTGAAGTAGTACATCAATGATCCGAGAGAGGTCGCCTATTCTTAAACCAAAAATCTGGTGATGTGTTGCAATAAGTAAAATAATATTTTCATATTAAGTATATCTTGCTAAATAAATAATAATAATATCTTAAAATAAATAACGAATTTTAATAGGTCTAAATTACAATAAAATAACTATAGGTCCATATATAGTAACTGACAGAACTGGCTTGTTACAGCTGTCAAGTGTCAACATGGCCACCGTTATAGTTTTTACTTCCGATTTTCTAATGCAGAAGCACGTTGTAATTTTAAATTAGTAAAATAAAAGTGAAGCCATTGGTGGATTCAATTCTAAACGGTCTAGTCACCACTAGCATTACCATATTTGGTAATGGATTACGGAGCAAACTTCCGGGGGTTGAGTGGCTAGGCGCCAAAACGGCAAACTAGCTTCACTTTACATGAGACCTCCAGAAGATAAACTTAACTGAGATCTTTACAATTTGTTGAGCTCAGACTTTATTATACCAGTTCTAAATAATTTAAACCTCAATCCAAGCTATAAGAAACCCCATTTAACGGGTAAGTGAATATGTGCTTAACCAATAATTACCACAAAACTAACCTCTAACTTGTTTATTTAATTCTTGCTATGTTATCCCATTGTATTTACTGTGTTTCCCTATGTTCTAACCTTGCTAATAGCTATTCGAGCTATAAGCATATAACATCTTGAGTAACCTATCTCTATTTATCTATGTTTTTCTGTATTTTCTTGGTTGCTTCACAACACACAATTTTACTTAAGCCCTTCAGGCATCTGTTGTTTGCGGGCGGGTCACATCCTTGAGACCTCTGCGTTCCTAGCCATGCTCAGTAGCAGAGGAACAATGGACCCACCAGCTCAACACCTTCACTGATAGGATTCTGACCTGAGCACATCCTTTCAGGGTTCTTCCAGTACCGGGTTTCCAACTCCAGGCTTCCTGTACCAGGCTTCCACTACCAGGCCCAGTACCTAACGAGGCTGATCCCCTGACTCCGGCCGTCCCCTGAACTCCTGCGCAGACCGCTGCCAAACTCCACGTCTCTACAGCGCCTAGCTGGGACAGCCTACCGGCGCGGCAGTGTTGGAGCTGAGCCACTGCACGGCAGACCTGCTGCTGAGCATTAACTCAGTTGCTAGCGGACCGGAGATAAGTTCTCAAACAAGGAAGCTCGCTATTGCCACACCTGTCTGTAATCCACGACCTTTTTTCTCTACCCAATATAATTCTAAATCTTTCCTTCTTGTTTTCTTTTATGCTCCCTTCTACCAACCGTAGGTAGGTAGGTGACATTGGCGCCCAACGTGGGGCTTATGAAGTGGCACTACGTGGTGGGTCACATACTGAGTCTGTACAAGACTTGAGAAAACAGATAGTGAAATTATCCAAAGACATGCCTTCTGAGGATATTTTGGAGTCACACTTGGACCCTGAGGTTGATATAAGTGAACTCAAGGAGTCAATGACAAAAGCTAAAAACAACATTGCCCTCCTCAAAACTAAGTTTGAAAAAAATCTTTTTTTGAGAACAGAAGTTCTAATTAATCATATGAACCACAGGTTGATAAGGATAAGTGCGACCAATAGTGAAGATTTTAAGGCTGTGTCTTCTCTACTAAATGCTCTTAACAAAGACCTACAAATTTTAAAAACCATATTACCGACTTCACAACCTTCAACTAGTAGTCAATCTGAGACTCCTTTAGAGCAACCAGTGCTATCTGTTACTTGTGAAAGAAATTCAATTTTATCTGATATTCATAAACTTAAATTTAATGGAAAAACTTGCGTCCGTGCTTTCATACAAAAGGTGGAAGAATATGTGCAATCTAGACACATTTCTTATGAAAAAATTTTATCTTATGCTTATGACATGTTCACTGATGAGGCTCTCCATTGGTTCCGCTGTGTAAAAGACAATGTGAAATCATGGAGTGAATTAACTGTTTTGCTAAAATCAGACTTCAGCATCACTGACTATGATTACAGACTGTTGAATGAAATAAGGTCCCGTACACAGGGAGAGCGAGAAAATATAACCATATATATTGCAATAATGCACGGTATGTTCTCTCGGCTCGACAGACCCTTAACTGAAGAAGAAAAACTGGAAATTCTACTTCATAATATTAGGCCAACTTATGCTAGTACCTTAGCTGTCTCTCATGATGTACTAACTGTTGATGCTCTTAAAGCTATATGTAAAAATTTTGAAAGTATTCAGTCTCGTATGACACAATTTCATGAGCCTCCTCAATGCACTTCACAAACATTGGCTCCAGAATTTGCATATTCTAAAGCCAGTAGCTTCACCACACCCCAGTACCGGGCTAATAATAATTATAACTCTGCCTATAGTAAAAATAATAATAATAACTCGTACAACAAAAATAATAATAATAATTTTAAAAGGGTGGCTGTTGTCTCAGTACAAAGTAGATATGCTTTTGCTTGCCCTAGATGTAGGTCAAATTCACATGAGCTAAAACATTGCAAAGAACCTAAAACAATACTATGTTTTGGCTGTGGCAAAATGGATGTACGACGACCTGACTGCACTGTTTGCAATCGCAGTAATAATAATCTACCTAATAATCAAAAAAACTAGGCAATTTGGATTGCCGAGACGACACTAGTACTCTAACTTCTATACAGTCTGACTGGAAAGACTGGCTAAAAACTATTTCAAAATTTTTTTCTTGTTATTCTGTCTCGTCAATCCGGAATGAAAAACCTAATAGCTTACGGCCTTATGTAAAAATAAATATACTCTCTCACTCAATGGTAGGTCTCTTAGACACAGGTAGCAGCATTACAATTCTTGGTAATAATTCTCATAAAGAATTTCTTGACTCGGGATATCAACTTCACTCTTCCAGTCCTTTGCAACTTCTTGCAGCTGGAGGTCAAAACATGACCGCCCTAGGTTATATGACCCTACCTTTTACCTTTCAAAACAAGTGTCATGCCATGAACGTACATATCGTTCCTGAAGTTCAAAATGAACTTATACTTGGCATGGACTTTTGGAGAACTTTCGACCTCTTCCCGGGTCATCTTGAGGACATCATTCTTAGTCATACTGATGACTGCCAACTGGCTAACGTCTCCCTTGATGACAAGCATCTGCATGCTTATGAACATCTTTCTGTCACTCAAAGGGAAATCGCTGACAACATGATAGCTCAATTCAGAGATATCTCTTATGAAGAACGAGGTCTGGGTCGAACATCTCTCATCACACACACCATAGACACAGGTGATACCCCTCCAATTCGTCAGAGATACTATAGAATGTCTCCAGAGAAGCAAAGATTGTTGTGCGAACAATTAGACCAGATGCTTGCCGATGATGTTGTTGAACCCTGTGAAAGCCCTTGGTCTTCACCAGTACTATTGGTTCCTAAGAAGAATGGTGAGCTTCGTTTCTGCCTAGACAGTCGTAAACTAAATGCTGTCACCAAAAAGGATGCCTATAACCTTCCCTACATATCTGAGATTCTAGATAACCTCAGGGACGCTAAGTACCTGACCAGCATCGACCTTTCCAAAAGTTTCTGGCAGACCTTGATAAGGCCAGAGGATCGTTGTAAAACGGCTTTCTATATACCGAGCCGCGGTACCTTTCAATGTAAATCTATGGCCTTCGGTTTAACCGGAGCCCCAGCTACACAGCAGAGGCTGGTAGATTCCCTGTTCTGCGGCCCTGAATTCGAAAACAAAACATTTGTCTTTGTCGATGATATCATTTTGGCCACTTCCTCCTTTGATTCACATATCACCCTACTCAAAAGGATTCATGAGAAACTGAAACATGCAGGTCTTACCATAAACTTCTCTAAAAGTCTATTTTTCAGAGAGAAATTGAAGTACTTGGGTTATGTAGTAGATTCTGACGGCCTACATGCCGATCCTGATAAGGTAGCACCCATAGTAAACTATCCCTGCCCTAAAAACAGGAAGGAAGTACGCAGATTCATTGGTACTGCCTCTTGGTACCGTAGGTTCATACCAAACTTCAGTTCCCTAGCAGCACCACTTAATAAACTTACTTCTCAAGGCAAGAATGCTCCTCCTTTTGTCTGGACAGAAGAAGCTAATGCAGCCTTCCTTAAACTCAAGGACTGCTTGATCTCCTCACCGGTACTATCTTGTCCGGATTATACTCAACCCTTCCAAGTCCACACAGATGCCAGTGACTACGGCGTGGGTGCCGTCCTGACTCAAATTATCGACGGTGATGAGAAAGTCATTGCTTATATGAGCAAGTCTCTATCAGCACAAGAGCGTAACTACAGCGCCACTGAGCGTGAGACGCTTGCTGTACTTATGGCTTTGGAACACTGGAGATGTTATCTCGATAACGGTCTCAAATTTCTGGTCTATACCGACCACGCCTCTCTCAAATGGTTCTTAAACCTTAGTAACCCTACTGGTCGATTGGCTAGGTGGGGGGTGCGTCTATCCGCATTTAACTTCGACATAAAATATAGGCGTGGCAAAGATAATGAAGTTCCAGATGCCCTTTCAAGAGCTGTGCCTGTAGCAGCAATTTCTGGTACCACCCAAACTCCTCTGGTAACATCTGACCCATGGTACTTGAACATTTTGAATGGTTGTAAAACTTCTCCTACATCTTATCTTAATTACAGAATAACTGATAATAAACTATACCGCTACATGAAATCACTTAACCCCTTGGCGCGAGAGTTCGAGTGGAAAGAGGTCGTTCCTAGCGAATCTAGGAAGGACATCATAATAAAATGCCATTCTGAACCCACAGCTGCACACTTAGGTGTTTTCAAAACCTATAGGCGTATAGCTCTCAGTTATTTCTGGCCAGGTATGATGAAGGATGTAACTAACTTTGTCAGTAACTGTGACACATGCATAGCTCATAAACATGCTAATCATACTACCTTAGGACTGATGGGCCGACCTAAGCAGTGCTCACGTCCATTTCAAATGATCAGCATGGATCTAGTAGGACCTTTGCCTACATCCACTAAACAAAATACTATGCTACTTGTTGTCACCTGTTGTTTCTCTAAATACTGTCTTTTATTCCCTATACGCCGAGCTACGGCGGAAGTCATTACTAGAATCATAGAGGAACGAGTATTTCTTGTGCATGGCGTTCCTACCACAATCCTAATGGACAATGGTAAACAATTTGTTAGCAATAAATTAAAAAACCTATTTTCTCAGTATAAAATACCTAATGTCCGCTATACTCCTAAATATACCCCTCAGGTAAATACAGTAGAACGCTACAATAAAACTATAATGGTAGCAGTCTCTACTTTTATAGAAAATGATCACAGAACTTGGGATTTAAACTTGCCAAAAATACAATTCGCACTTAACACAGCAGTCAGTGAGGTCACAGGTTACACACCCTCATTGCTAGTGTATGGTAGAGAATTAGTAACTTGCGGGTCCCACTACGTCGATCCCGACCTGACGGACGACATAATATTTGCTTCTAGAGACTCATATGCTGAAAACGTCGGAAAACTAAGGAAAATTTTTGACCAAGTCCAATCATCACTAATTAAATCTCATAACAAAAACTGTGGACCTTACAATCTTCGTCGTAAGGACCACGAATTTGACATTGGCGCCCATACTAAATAGGATCAGACAGGTTGGTGTGGCAAACTTTCTTGGGTGTGGCTCTGCCACATATTTTCTGTACTCTCCAAACTGTATTTTATTGTGTTCTTCTTGTGTGTGTGTTAATTATAAGTTGGCAAGCCCTGTGTAGGCTCGGGGTACTATTTAGAATAGGCCTGCTGCAGAGCTGCATGTCGTAAGAGGCGACTAATAGCCAACGGGTAACACCCTCTGGCGGCATAGAACCAGCCATATAGCCCTGTGTAGGCTCGGGGTACTATTTAGAATAGGCCTGCTGCAGAGCTGCATGTCGTAAGAGGCGACTAATAGCCAACGGGTAACACCCTCTGGCGGCATAGAACCAGCCATATAGCCCTGTGTAGGCTCGGGGTACTATTTAGAATAGGCCTGCTGCAGAGCTGCATGTCGTAAGAGGCGACTAATAGCCAACGGGTAACACCCTCTGGCGGCATAGAACCAGCCATATAGCCCTGTGTAGGCTCGGGGTACTATTTAGAATAGGCCTGCTGCAGAGCTGCATGTCGTAAGAGGCGACTAATAGCCAACGGGTAACACCCTCTGGCGGCATAGAACCAGCCATATCGTCTTCAACGAGAAATTTTAAATATTTTTTTTCTAAAATTAAATTTTAGTTTTTTTTTAATATATTTTATCTTACACATATCTCCTTCTAATTTAATAACTTGCACTTAATATAATTGAATCTGTAAAACAGCTTATAAATAGCACACATACCATATTTCTATGTACCCACATTTTTTTTCTGAAATATTTTGTACTTACTAACTAACCTTCATTGACCTTGTATGACACTGTTGTCATTGGGTATAGGTCAAGTACATATTCACTCCAATAATCATGGGTCTGCACATTTACTTTCTATCTATGCAAAAAGCTGAATTTGCATATGAAGTGGCACTATCTTATAACTTGAAATTTTCTAAAAACTTGCAATGGAGAATACTATACTCAAATGTTCAACTGAACTGTAAATTTTGTAAATGTCGTTATAAATCTAAACTCTTACTTGCTGTCTCTGAACTTATTGATATACATAGATTATACTTATGACATATCAAAGTTTCTTAGTTAATACTTATCTCAGTATTTAACTTCTTTTATTTTAACGACTGACTATACAAAATTTTACTACTTAAAATCTCTAATACAACTAAATTGACAAAAATATAATTACTTCACTACTACAAATCTTGGTACTAAATAACTTGTTGATAACCTAAAATTTAAATAAATCTCAAATAAAACCAAATTCATACTTTGAATTAATTTAATAAAACTTTACTTATACAACCTTACAACTAAAATACATATTCTGAATATCATAAATAACTAAATTATGGTAGGTAAATAAAACCAAACTCATAGAATATTTTTATAGAATAAGAAAAAACGTGCAGGCGTCTGACCTGATAGTAAGTCATCACTTTAGCCCACTTATAGAATAAACTGTTTTAATAAATTCTAATATAACCTTATCTTGATAGGAAAAATAAATCCTTATATAAAACTGATCAGGCGGCTCACCTGATAGTAAGTCATCACTTTAGCCCACTTATAGAATAAATTGTTTTAATAAATTCTAATATTATAACCTTAACTATATAGGATAAATAAATCCTTATATACTACTGATCTACTATGTAACAGTATCTTATATACTTCTGAAATTCAAATAACTTGTGATCTTTTCTTATATTGATCCTTGTTTATAGATATATCTTATATACAACTGTAATGGCATAAGATATATTATAACTTAACTCAAGTGCCTATAATGTACTACAAACTAAACATCTAAACTTATATACTAAATTAATTGTAACTTCCTTAAATACTCTTTGTCACTATCCAGTTTGAATGGAATAGTGTTGTAACATTGCTAAATTCATTCTTTCACATACCATATGGTAATTCTTCCATTGAGAGCGGTTGTTCAAACTCTTTAAATTAAGCCTTATTGTTCAGAGCGGTTGTTCAAACTCTTTAACTTAGCCTTATTGTCCTGAGCGGTACATAACTCAAAAAATAAGCCATTATGTATTTCCTTTTGATTAACTTCTATCTGTCATAATATTTTATTTAACTTAGGCAACCATGGAACCTATAATAAAATTAATTCCATGAATGCTTACTTTATGTACTTAAATTAACTATTGTTCTAGTGTGTTCTTTATACCTATAATGTAGCTAGGCTGTTTTTCAGCCCTACAATCTTCCATTTCTCCCAATATTGCTGTCAATAATCGTTTCTTGGGATGTCTGAATCCAAACGATGGGGAGGAATTCTAGGGAGTTCTTATATATGTATATGCACATCGCTATGGCGGCTAGACAATGTTAATACTTAAGACCATATGCTGGAGCTTCTATAGTGTATATATGTAACTCAAGTAATGTCTTAAGTGAGGTATTTTTCTTAGATCTGCTTGAGGCTAGTGAATTTTTTGTTTCTAGTAAAACAAAAAATTCTTCTCGCCGAAAGGGGATATGTCACCTTCCTGAACGGTGAACAAATATTACTTAATTTACTACTAGCGCCATCTAACCATGTATCTACCATTAGGAGCAGAATAGAATATCTATCCGTTCTCAAAGAGATCTCAATACAATTGTGAACGCCTTGCTCGCTGAAGTAGTACATCAATGATCCGAGAGAGGTCGCCTATTCTTAAACCAAAAATCTGGTGATGTGTTGCAATAAGTAAAATAATATTTTCATATTAAGTATATCTTGCTAAATAAATAATAATAATATCTTAAAATAAATAACGAATTTTAATAGGTCTAAATTACAATAAAATAACTATAGGTCCATATATAGTAACTGACAGAACTGGCTTGTTACAGCTGTCAAGTGTCAACATGGCCACCGTTATAGTTTTTACTTCCGATTTTCTAATGCAGAAGCACGTTGTAATTTTAAATTAGTAAAATAAAAGTGAAGCCATTGGTGGATTCAATTCTAAACGGTCTAGTCACCACTAGCATTACCATATTTGGTAATGGATTACGGAGCAAACTTCCGGGGGTTGAGTGGCTAGGCGCCAAAACGGCAAACTAGCTTCACTTTACATGAGACCTCCAGAAGATAAACTTAACTGAGATCTTTACAATTTGTTGAGCTCAGACTTTATTATACCAGTTCTAAATAATTTAAACCTCAATCCAAGCTATAAGAAACCCCATTTAACGGGTAAGTGAATATGTGCTTAACCAATAATTACCACAAAACTAACCTCTAACTTGTGTATTTAATTCTTGCTATGTTATCCCATTGTATTTACTGTGTTTCCCTATGTTCTAACCTTGCTAATAGCTATTCGAGCTATAAGCATATAACATCTTGAGTAACCTATCTCTATTTATCTATGTTTTTCTGTATTTTCTTGGTTGCTTCACAACACACAATTTTACTTAAGCCCTTCAGGCATCTGTTGTTTGCGGGCGGGTCACATCCTTGAGACCTCTGCGTTCCTAGCCATGCTCAGTAGCAGAGGAACAATGGACCCACCAGCTCAACACCTTCACTGATAGGATTCTGACCTGAGCACATCCTTTCAGGGTTCTTCCAGTACCGGGTTTCCAACTCCAGGCTTCCTGTACCAGGCTTCCACTACCAGGCCCAGTACCTAACGAGGCTGATCCCCTGACTCCGGCCGTCCCCTGAACTCCTGCGCAGACCGCTGCCAAACTCCACGTCTCTACAGCGCCTAGCTGGGACAGCCTACCGGCGCGGCAGTGTTGGAGCTGAGCCACTGCACGGCAGACCTGCTGCTGAGCATTAACTCAGTTGCTAGCGGACCGGAGATAAGTTCTCAAACAAGGAAGCTCGCTATTGCCACACCTGTCTGTAATCCACGACCTTTTTTCTCTACCCAATATAATTCTAAATCTTTCCTTCTTGTTTTCTTTTATGCTCCCTTCTACCAACCGTAGGTAGGTAGGTGACAGTGGGGCAAAACCCAACGCACTCAGCTTAACCAGCAGTATGTCATTATTCATTATTGACCCAATCAGTATGTCAATATTGACGCTATCAAACGCCTTCCGGAAATCAAAGTAGAGCACATCAACCTGACTCCCCCTGTCCATGCATTCAGATATATAATTTACAAGAGTCAGTAAGTTGGTATTAAGCGATCTTTTCCCTCTAAAGCCATGCTGCTCATTACACAAATATTTATCCACCTGGTTGTAAATGCACTTGTGCTAAATTCTTTCGAACACTTTGGCAGGGGAAAACAAGATGGCTATTGGACGATACTCTTCTACTACTGACCTATTACTACTTTTAGGTATTGGTGTTACGCTAGACAGTTTCCATTGAATACAATAAACTCCAGTTCTCAAAGCTAGGTTGAAAATGTGGTAAACGTGACTTCAAGTTAGCCCTGAGATCTGAAAACAATCTGTAAGATTCCTCAGAGCCTGAGCGGTTCCATGATGTATTTACAGCTTACGTTATGTATCGTGGATAATATCAGCAGTGAACCAAATAGGGTAACGCTTACCCATATTATTTTTCCGCCGTTTTTAAGGCATGCATGCATCAAAGATGTTATAAATTATGTCATAAAAACTTTTTGCTTTTCTTTGCTGGCTGTATATACATCACTAGCACGCATAACCTCCCCCCTTGATATCTCAGCCAACATTCTATATCACAATTCATAGTCACATTTTCGAAAACTCCAATCTTTAGTTGGATCCATGTTACTGGACTGGAGAAAATCTGAGTGACGAGATATGGAGATTCTTACCTCGATATCTAAAGGAGGATGGTATGGATATCTCCGTCATTTTGAAAAACTGCAAAAACTGAATCGAGAAAACTTTTTTATGGAGTTATTAAACCCGCTGAGAATCAGTTGAGAAATGCAACTTGTAAAAGGGTGACATGTTACGAAAGCATTTTAGTGTAAGCTAAGGCAGAGACGCTTCGCTAAAACTAAGTTCTCACTCGGTCAAATGTTTCACATTGAACAACAATACAATTAATACATAAAAATATAATACATAAAATTTGTTTTGTGTTTTACTCAATTCTCAATTCTTAATTGCATCATATGTGGTGTACATGCAGATCTTAAATACATATTTATGAAGTTATACATATGACCCATTTTGGGTATAGCAACATATATAATAGTAGTAGAGCGACCGAACTTTTTTACATCATTTAAATTTGTCAGCAAAGAATTCATTTAAGGTATAGTATCATTTAATGTAATAGTTTTTTTAAAGCATTGACAAAATTCGAGTCTTTTTTTTCACTTTTTAATGAATTTGGTAGCGTGTTAAATATTTTCATTGCCATTACTTTGGGACCAGAACTGTGCATTGGTAGTGTGAGATTATGCCTAAATCTAATGGGATATCTTCTATGTTGATCTATGTTATCATGTTCATTATTAAAGAATTGAGGGTACTTTTTTACAAATTTACATGTTTCTAATATATATATAAGGATACAAGGGTTAAAATTTGATATTTTATAAAATGTGGCTTGCAATTTTCGATGGTTTTAAATTATATTATTACTATTTTATTTTTTTTGGCAAGGATATGTACGCATTTTTTTTGGGAAATAAAAAGATCTTCAGAACATACGCTATTTCCCCACAGTATAATTCCGTAGCTGAGCCAATATTGTGTGAATGCAAAGTAACTCGTTAAAGCTGTATTGAGCTCAGTTGCGCGCCGTAGTTCCCGAAGTGCATATGTGAACTTTGATAATTTTGCCTTTATCTTAAGAACATGGTTCTTCCAATTTATTTGACTATCAATATCTATTCCTAGTAATGTCGCTGAGTCTCCACATTCTATTTTATTGTTCTGGTATGAAAAGTAAATGTCAAGCGGATTTTTTCGATGCGGGTGAAATTGTATAATTTTAGACTTGGAATAATTTATGTCAAGATTGTGATCGGTCATCTATGTTATTACATAATGAAGCATATCAGTTAGTTTGTCATTTAACTTAAAATTATTATAGCACGATGTCAGAAGAGAAATATCATCCGCGAAGAGAGCACAGGATTCGTCAATTGTTTTTGTCTAGGTCATTAATATATATTAAAAATAGAATACATCCAAGAACGCTTCCTTGAGGGATTGAGTGTTTTATTGTCTTAGGTTTTGATCTGACTTTATTACCCCGGTATTATAAACAATGTGTTCAACTTCCACAATTTCAGATCAAGTGTGTGAGTTCGCACAGCTATTGCACGTACATCTTATTCCGCATGTAACTCGTCCGCTCGACCTTTAGAGTATAAAACTTATAAAATGATAGTCCATAACAATAAAATCAAATCAAATAAAAATATATTTTGCAAAATTCTTAAATAAACAAAACTTTTAGGTACCACATAACTAATAGGGTTATTTGGGTGTAGCAATATTGGTAAGGAGTGGGCCGGTCTATTTCTAACAATTAATATACAACATTATAGTTGAAGTTTATATTTTTTTTTTACTCTACGCGGTCTGGTGCGCGACGTGATTGAATGTGCTTGAAGTTCTGCTTTTAATCCTACTGATAATTTATTAAATATTTAATGGCCATTGAATTTGGCAATTGCCAGCCGTATCGCTAATTACAGTTGAGACTAGGGCAGAAAACGGCCGAAATGAGTTTCGAAAACTATTTTATTAGTGGCTCTTTATTTTATGAAGTTTATTATTTATATGTGATTGTGACGGAACAAGCACGATGCCCACAATTCATGATGTTAAGCGGACTAAGCTCTGCTAATAACAGATGCATTTCGTCCGAACGAATTGCATTGCGCCCGTGACACTGTCACTGACACCTGAGCCTTTAATTGTTCTGGCTCTCTAAGACTGCCGGAACACACTGTTAGGTGCTTGGCAACAGATTTTGTACTTGAGGGTGGTAGCTAGCCAGCTGAGTAATCGCAAAATGCCCTTCCAACATGAAGTAACGCTCGAGTGCCAGCGGTGTCCAAACCATGGACTAAACAATAACTATAGACGGTCATGCCATGGTCTATAGTTATTACCGCTCAGCCATCATTGGTTCAATATTATATGATAATTACCAAACTCCCTAAATGTATTACTTATTAGTTTCGGTTCACATTTTGGGGATTTTCGAATTATATCTTCCTCTTCTTCGTGCCAAAGTTCGTTCTTCATTTCAACAATGTGTATTATATCTACATTAAACTCGTTGTTGTGTATGTAAAAACATCGCTTTGGAAATTTATGAAATCTGGAATTACGATTAGTTGATGGAAATAGGCTTGCTTTCTATTACATGGGACCAAAATAAGTAGGATAACATGTGGCTGTTTTTAAATACCTATGTCTGGCCCTTAGATAAATACAAGCGTGATGATTATATATTCTCATGTAATAAAGTTGCTTTTTTGTCTGACGGTACCTGAGTGACCACACCGGTCACTCGGACTATATTGCCGGCTTTGGTTTTGTATTGCATCTTGTGGTTTTACGGTAAACTGAATTCTTGTGGAACAGTCGAACCGAACATTATAAGACGGTTCCTGTCGGAACATACTTTTGGCCTGGTTTATTTTACTATTTATTCAAAGTTGACATAAGTGCTTCAGTATGCGTTAATTGTTGATAAAAATGAAAACCATTATTAGCGTCAGGTATTAAAGTAAGCAGTGTGCTTAAATATCCCAACATGACGTGAATAATAAGCAAATAATATTTATGCTTAATGTACGGAATAGAGGAACATGATATGCTATGATAGTAAATGCTATTACTGCTTCAAGTCTTCTAGACTGAAGATCTGCGATTACCATCATTGGCAATAATACACTGTTTCGTTATCATAAAGATCTAGCATACCGCATCTCATTTTATTCATTTTATATTTTCTATCGGTATTGTGGGTATGCGAGTTTGTCATTGACAAAGCAGTGGCTATTCGACTGCGGAACAGTGCGCTCAAATTAAAATCGTGGAGCTTTGCATCTAGGTAAAATTAGTAGCAAATCACGTCAATTTACATCAAAACATCGGCTGGTGCTTGTTAAAGCTCCGGAGCATAATACAGTAGCCCAAGCACGAACATTTCGATAGTCCGTAACGTAAACGTATCGAGTTTACAGTACGTTTACGCAGGAGGCGATGGTTGACAGCACAACGCATCGTTTCTTGGCTAACGTGAACTCGATAGGATTACGAAAGTGACGTCATCCGGCGTAAATCAAATTAATTGTACCTTCTTTCTAAGAGCTAATGATTCATTCCAAAAGAGGTTTGAATTCTTTTTCAGCCTATACAAAGCATGGAAGTAATAAGTAGGTTCTACGTACAACAGGAATGAGCTGTTGTCGCAAAATTGAAGCCGAACGAGAGCGCAATAACTGTACCTCTTATCCCTCTCTGGCAATGGTGACAATATTGAAATATGATTTAAGGACAATACTTTTTTTAATTAAAAATGATTTGTGATCTGACGTCAGCGGATCATTGCTTCAGATGGATTTTAATCGAAGATGCTAATGATGAACTTGCTCTTTGCGGCACTGAACCTTTCCTGTTTTTGCTTGCTTTTCACACTCGCGTCATATAGGTATGTACTTACCTACTGGCACGTTAATGTTATCTATACAGTATCTTAACTCGGCTCTCTCGTTGAAATAACTACCTACAACCGCGCTGTACGTAAACATGCGATAGGGCCTAAAAACCTATATTTGAATAAAAAATCAGTCTTAAAAATTAGCGACCGAAAAATATTTGTGAGACGTACGAAATGCTTTATCATTAAATTTTAGAGTATTAAAAAATCCGCATTCTAAAGTATAGCTTATAAGTACCTATTGCACTCGTGTCAATCACTTTCCTTTACTCTATTCCCTTTTTATTAATCGAGACATTTTTTTTCGGGGGATTAAAGGAAATACATGTCCATTAAAAAGACACACATTATGTACCGTCAACTATGTAGACTATCAAATAATGTTACTTACTAGTAAGTAAAATTAATTTATAGTATTACCTTTCAGTTTCCAGGTTATCTAAAAAAGTTATCTCTGGTTGTGTTTTTGACGAATTCGTGCAACCCAAAACAGCACAATATATCCTACTCGTCATATTAAATATGTAATATGTACATTGTACATAAACTTATTTTTAGCAAAAATATCGTGCGTTTATTGTTACAAAAATAACACACCGTCTATTCGTTACTGCGGCATAGACGCGACTGTCTGCGTACTGAGCGCGGGCCTAGATCGAGGCGCGTAGGTATAATTCGCGTTTCGTCCGTTTATATGAAGTTGAAATACTGTATAGATAACATTACCGTGCTACTGGTCCTTGTGGTATACGACATGCAGTTGGACTAAGATAAAATTATGATAAACTACCTATTGTGGTATATTTCATTAATTAGGTAAGAAAAAACAGTTAAGTGTAATAAAGCAAATATTGTTAAATAAAACAGTCTTGTGAAGTTTCTGCCGCAAAACCCAGCTTATTCCTTAAATGTTTCATTGTTTCTAATTTTGCATTATGAGTTAAACTAACATTAGGATCTTTAGGAAATCTGAAATTGAAACAAAGTTATTTTAATAGAGAAAGGAATAAAATATACATAGGTATTTAATTCATTTGTTCTTGAACTATAATTGGATAGTCATGCATGGTCACCGTAATTCCTCACAAATTATGTTTAAAGTATTACTTCCACGACATAAATTCTCCCTATTTTTACTAAAATTCTTCAAAAATGTCACGAAATCAAAAAACACTCCGTTATTAACGTCCGAGTCCGCAATTTCATGTGGGGTTGTCAAGTCAGGAGTCCGTATTTCATACAAATTAACGAAAACCTATACGCTAATCGCAAAATTTTTGCGTTAGTATGGCTTTACACGGAGCAACAAATAATATTGCTTTAACCTGTTGGTACGAAATTATTAATTATGTTGAGAAACATTTTAGAAGTAAATGTTTTTACTTCATTACATTACATCAATCGCACATTTTTCGACAAACAATGAAAGGATTGAAATCGACTTAGCTCTGGCAACTCTAGGTCACTGTTAGAACGAGACACAGGGTTCAGTGGTAGCCTTCTCACTCGGCTTCATTTTTATTTTGCGCGCAACAAGACTCTTATGACCTAAGAATAAGGTTTTATTTTCTATATTTTAGGTGCATGATGCACAGATAGAGCTCATTCCTGGTACGTAGTACTTATTACTTCTATGATACAAAGTCCTCTATGATTGCTATTTGTCAATTTTGGCGTTTTATTTGGTGAAAACTAAACTGTCATAAAACATCTTTATAGGTATTTAGTATAAAATTTGATATATAAATAGTTATTAGCCAGGAATTCTCAAGCCTAGAATCTGTGCCACTGATAATTTACCTACTATATATTAATTACAAACAAATACTATCAGAATCTACACCTTTGATCCGAGGGAGGAGTCTTATGAAACCCTGAAGGGTCGTCAGCCGTCGTGAAGAGTAGCTTGCGCTAAATTTGATGGTGCTTTAGCAGAAAAAGGCTATTGAGTTCAAGCAGTGTACTCTCTTGGTTCTTAATGTTGACTGAAGGAGATTTCCAATAGAATTTTGGTCCCCAGCGGTATTTTTACCGTCTGTTCTGGGAAAGAAGAATACTGTGACAAACTGGAGCGAGTATATAGTAATTACATAATAGTTTCGTAAATACAAACCACTTGGCATTCCATGAATGCACCGTTACAAAAAATCGGGAGTGCTGTGACTTGCAACCGGATTAATAGTGTTGTTTTAAAATTATAATAATTTTAGGACCTATACGTGTTTATTTTGTATGAGTCAGCTTATGGTTGGATTATAATTTTGTGTGTGTTATTACTTTGCCAAAAATAAAGTAATTACTACTGTTGGTGTAGCTTTGTTTTCTATGCATCTCCTTTTCTGTATTTTTTAGTAATAGTGTGGCAAAAAGAGCGTGATATCAAATAAACCCAGGCCCATAGCACGATCAGAGGGGAAAGAAAAATGCTTCTACTATGAGTTCGCCACCCAATAGTCTTTTATACATGTGTCTATAGGTAATTTCACTGGCTAATCTTTAATCACACAGCACTGTAGGTAAACATTGCATGGTTGCAATTTGTATACGAGGTTGTGGTACCTATATTGACCTACTCACGAATGCTAGTGTTAATATAGCTGTATATAGCAACCGTCTTCCTAGTCGAAGCCTTGAATAGTTTTATGCGCGTTGCAGTTTGGAGTACCCATCATACGAAAAATACTGAAGGTTAAAGCGAATGGCGTCGGATGGAACAGTGTGCGCAGTCATCAATCAGCACTGTTGTACGCCCAATGCGTAGCAACACCCCATTCACACCGACCTGAGTAGTGGCGAGCCGTCACGTATTTTTATCTTAGTCGCCTTTCACGTCATCCAAACAAGAGGATATTAAATAATCCTTAAATTTATAAATTGAATAATCCTTAAATTCATAAGCCAAGAACTTTTCGATATACCAATAAATAAAACGCACAAATGCACTTCGTTTACTTTTATTAAGAACTTAAAGTCCAATATCACAGCTTCTACATTTCATTTTAAAGTCTTCTCTTCGTAGTGGTTAGACTGTTGGCTTGAGCATGGTTATCACCTCAGAGTTCGTATAGGTAGTTAGTTTGACGAGCCGTTGGTAGTCCTTTAGTATCGCTGCCTTCTTCTGGTGCATTTGTTGACAACCTTAGTTGATCTAAATGATTGGCGATCTGCTGAGAGATTTATTGTTTTCAATTTGACCATGCACAATGAAGACTTTCATAACAACATTGCAGCGCCTCGAGACATATCCAAAGAGCGAAGTTGGTGTAAATGTGGGCTGGAACGGTGGAATTTAGAGGCTGTTTGATGCAGAGTTTTAGAAAATGTCCTGATTTGGGTCCATCGTAGATTAGCATCACTCCCCTCCAGTGCCATAAATTAATTAACACTTACTTTGTTTCTGATAAATGAAATGGTACATTTCAACTTGTAATCACGCTGCCACGTTTGTAACTCTTTTCATAGTTGAAATATGAATGTAAAAACACATTAAAAACATGAAATTTCGATGTTTTTGTTACAAATTCAAAACGTTACGTCAACCATCTCAATGAAAACTTCTCAATGACAAACATTCGTAGATTTTTGACAGACTCTCGATAGCCAGCCTTCGAGTTTACGTTAAAATTAGGTTCGTGCTCACGATTTCATACAAAACTTTTTACGTGACGAAACGTTCACGTTAATATCTCGACGCGTTAAATGTCAAAACCTTTCAATCTGCCAAAATTTAGTTCCTTTTACGCACTGTAGGGGCGCTGATCAAATCCTATACAAAATGGTGACATTTCGATACGTTAACGTAACGTTTACGTTCTCGCAAGTTATTCGTGCTAGGGCTACAGGCGTTGTGAATTGTCAAAACATAACAGAGGAACATCGGCGAGGAAAGAACTTCAGAATACATTAGCGAAGAATTTGGATGGAACCTAAGTGAGATGCACAGGCATACCCAGGTACGTGCTGTTTGATATTGTCTCCGGCATCTCGTAGTCCCACATATATCTTACTGAGTATTTATTTGCAATTAACCCAGTGTAGTATTAAGCCACCACTGCCACCAGCTATTTCGGCTCGGTGCGAATGCTACATACACAATATGCTGCATTTCTTAACCATAGCTTTGAATTGTATGGGATGATGGATACTGAAGCAAAGTAATAAAAATAACTATCTCGATACGGCTATTGCATAACAAAAAAGTTAGTACCGACTTTAACAAGTAATTTCACACTTTTGGGTGTTGCAGTCGGTTCCATTTTTGGGCAATAACAATTTTTTCACCCTTTTTAGTGATCCTTGCTACTTACGGGATCGATTGTCATTCATTGTCAACGATTATATCATAAAGATAGGAAAATATTTTTCAGTTATTGGAGAGTAATTCAAAAACTGCTTGGCGATTTTGATGAAATTTAACCAAACGACAAGAATCAGCTTTCCAATAAATCAAAATCGATTCACCCAGCCAAAAGTTCTGAGGTAACAAACAAAAAAAAAACAAAGTCAAAGTGAGAACGTCCTCCTTTTTTGGAAGTCGATTAAAAACGGCCACTGCACACACTAACTGCCGTTCTCAGTTGTGAACTTTTTATTGGTTATAAAAAATATGGTGCATTACAGTGAAATTTTTCATTCCTAAGTATTGTAGTTTTTGAAATCTAACAATAATTAAAAATATATAAAATTTTAATTTTGGCGGTCTTTCATAATCTTGATTTACTTTTGATAAATTATGATTATACCTATTAATATACCTCAAAAAATAACAACGTGAGAAAAAATAGGTATAGTAGTGTGCGGAATTCGAACCCGCGCCATCCACCTGCCGGATATGTTCTAACCGCTAACAGCCAACATTACATATGACTCCTGACTCTAATTTCTCCATCTATTCTTAACCATCCTATAGGGATGACTTGACATCTGTTCAACGTACGTTGTAGTGCAAACAAGACAATTTTTTGCAAATAGCTTGCCTCGGTCCAAAATACGGATATGACTTAGAAGTCTTATTTATTTATTACTAGCTTTCCGGGCGCGGCTCCACCCGCGCGTATGTGCATATTCAATTAAGGTGTCTACGACGCTTTTATGAAATTCAATTACAATTTTTAATACTGAAATATTCTACAAAGTACAGCCACGTTCATCAAAAAAAATATAGAGCCACTGCGAGAAAAACGGGCAAGAAACTCGATCCCATTCTTTTAAACGTCTTTTAATAATGTGTAACATGAAATATAATACAATTATTACAATATTCCGTAGGTGACAGGCGATAGCTTGACAGAGCCGGATTAGTTCAAGCATTTTTGTCGCTTAAGTAATCATAAATGTTATAGTAAGTAGGATTTTTATATTAAGACTGTTTGTAACCCTTTTTTCGAAGATGTTTAAAATTAATATCGAATAAAAATGGTATACATTTTATGCAGCGTTGGACAATGCAAATGTTATCTAATCTTTGTTCATGCTGTTGTTAGTTTGAAATTTCTGTCACCTCAGTTGGCTCACAACTTCGTTATAATTTCAACAAAACAAAAGTTTTATGAAAAACTAAAATGAAATGTTCTTTAAAATGGCAATATAAAATTTTGATGCTCTGTCGAGAGCAGATAAAACAATAACATTTTTAGTGTCAGTGAATATTTAAGGACTTCAGGGTGAAAAGGGGTGGAAAGAGGAGTTAGATGTTCAGGAGTAATGTATAACATACAGAAATGGTGTCACTGTTGAATTAGATATGCTTAGTGCCCTTAGCCCCTTGTGAACCCATATACGGTTGTAGGGAGTGCAAATATTTCTGGTTTCCATAAACAGTTTTATTTATGTCTAGTGAGAATATTCATTTAAATGCAGGTGACAGCACTAGTTAAGTCAGATATACTGCTCATGTAAAATATTCCCCGTTTCCTAGTATAAAAGGATCGGATAAGACTTGTGTCTGAAGTAGAGAACTCACACGAGCGAGTATCTGCTGATCCGATTATCGATCAACTTTTTGTCGGCGTCATTGTTTATGCAGGGTTATTAGTAAAATGCCTACAACCAACAACCTCTTAGGGTTGACTTCTGTTAGTCCTAACAAACATTTTGAGATGAATTTATTATGTTTAGTTTTTTTAAAATATATATTTTTTGTACCTATTTAAAAGCCTACTATGAGCCAAGAGCATCCGCCGCGGTAACACAGGACCGCGCCGCGCTCCCTTTAAATAGAGTTTTGAATATTTACATCGAGCAAATAAAAAATATTTATTTATTTATTACTTATTTATTTATTTATTTCCATACACACATATAATATGAAATAATACATTACAGGCACAAGAGACTTTTAACATCAGGAGGTTCTTGTGCTTATTCCGTCAAAAATATTTAAAAACACTTTTTTTTAAAAACAATAAAATATAAGAAAACCTACGTCACAAAAGGTTTGTTAGGACTAAAAAAGTCAACTCTAAGAGGATGTTAGCATTTTTCCAATAACTCTGTATAAGGTATGTTGTATATACACTTGTAAACATAAGTTCTGTTGCTCGCATATACTGACCTGACACACAAATCGTTAGTCAGCTATTATAGATTACTCCAGATCGAGAACTGTAAAGGAACAAATGACTTGTATACTTCACATATCGCACCTCCATTCGTAAACTGGCTTAATCCAAAATTCATGTTTTTTGGGAAATGATCAAAACGTGTTTCGGTCCTGGACAGTTTTTGGTAAATCACACTATAACTTTATAAAATGAAGAGCTATTTTAAAAATTCAAAATTTTACAGAATAATTGGTTTAAGGACTACTGATTCAAATAAAAATTTATTTGAAAGTATTAAAAAATAGTGGAGTAAATCGACGCTGAAAAAAAATGGCGACAAAGAGTCACTTTATTAATAAAATATTTTTTTTACTTCTGACCTTTAAACAAATAGGTCTGTTCAATTCCTAAAAATACGTTTGATTGGATGACATAATTACAAATAGTTCCCTTTATTTCTTGATATCAATTTTTTTTTACGTCCTAATTTAAAAAAATCACTAGGATATAATGCAGTTATGTACTTAAATATTCTATTGTATACGAAATAATACAAAAATTGGTATCACGTTCTTTTATTAGCAATTACTTAATATAAACTTGGTATTAAACTTGTTAATTAATCAACTTTCATATTGTTGTCTTAATGTTGTCTTAGGTTTTCGCGATTGTTACACATAGTAATTAAACAACTTTAAACGGTTTAACTTTCATATTATTTGCACATTGTGGTACGGTAACCAGTCCTAGGCTTTCAATATAACTTCTTGCTATGCTTATTCTAAACACATTAAAATAAATTATTAAATGAAATACTAACACAATAAAAATTAAAATCTAAGTATAATACATATTAATTTTTAGGTGTAACAGGTAAATTTTTCCAAATACCTGTGATTGTTTCGCTGTTTCAAATAAAATCTCAACTTGTCTGTAATATCAAGTATAGAGCTGATCTGGTTTTTAATGTCCTCTACCAGCATCGGGTCTATTACTTTTCTACTTGCATGACGCCCTCGCATATCCTTTACTACAAAACCGTGACTGTGTCTTTTGCCTGTTCTCAAATATTCTGAACGTAAGCGACATACGTACAGAGTATTTATAAAATATTGTTTGCAGACACAGATATTTTGTACCGTTTACTACAAAGTAAAATGCTTCCTTCTTGGTCGTGCAGCATTTGTATATTTATATGTGGGTGTGACTGGAAACATACAAGATCGGATGTAAGCACGCTATAGTTCTGTATAATTTAATTCCCAGTAATTATTGAATAAATCCATCCTGTCTGTCTATTGTATGTTATCCGGGTATTTCATCCTGCATTTATAGGCTGCTTTAATGCTACGAGGAGGTACCTGTTTCTGTTATTTGGATAAGGACACAGGATTTCCTGCTGTTTCTCAGTATTTTCAGTTTGTTTTATTTCCAATTGTCAGGATCCTTTTAAAGTTTAGACTGTCGGAGAGTCTCTTCAAATTTTAAATAATTCTCAGAAGGTGAGGACGAGGATGACAAGGAGCTCGATGGAAGGATATTTGAAGCACCTCTGTGTATTAAGTCACTCAAGGCCACGTCACTTTCATCCGTGTGGACCGATGATATCTGATAGGAAGGGCGAACTGTTGAATGTGCAGCCGAATTAGTGTCTTGACTGGTTTGAACTTGACGATCTCTTAGATCTCAATTAGGAAGAATCCGATGAAGAAAAACGAGATAAAGACGAACTAGTTGATCTTTATCTGCTGAAAGCGTCAACTCTCACCTCAACAACTCTTTCTTAGGAAGATGTGTTAGGTTTGTCTTCAGTCCTTTCTGTATATTTGCTACCTAAAAGCAAGATAGCATAATTAATGAAAATTATTTGCTTTCCACTCAATAAACATGTAAAAGTTGTTATTAAATTAAATTACCATAACTCGACTAGTATCGATTTTTCTCTCCAGAGTCTGTGTTTGGTGTATCAACTGGTAGTATTATCAATTACAGATGGACTGCCAAAACCTACCTTTTCATCTATAACTTGCGCTTCATCATCTTTTATAATCTGGAAGTAATAAAAATAATTACACACCGAAAAGTACCCAATGGTCCTAATAGTACCTAATATTCGTTAAAATAGTATAGTACTAAAATAATACCTAAGTGTATAAAGGTAGCTGTGTTAGAATGATGTTATCTAGTTAGGATGGAACACGTACTCACCTCATTAGGAATGTCTCTCTTTGGCGTATTTTTTATAATAGACGGACTGTCATCTCTTTCAGTGCACAATTAAAATTTATGATATTAATAATAACCATAGGTTAGAAGAAAATTAAGTTGTTTTAAACACAAATCTCAAACTGCATTTTTTTTCTGGTGTAGTTTCAATGACAAATGAAATTTTTACTCTTGCGTAATTCTGTGAAATAATAAAAAATGTTTTAACGTATAAACTAAACAGGTAACGCTCAAGGCACTAATATAGAAGTAGTATATAAAGAAATACAAATTAAGATACCGGTGCAAACAAAGGGTATCTAGATATTTAGTTAAAAAAACGTAAATATGAAATTGTCACATAGTAGTTTCCTACCCATTCTTCTCGTGTATTCACTAACCTTTCCAGAAAATGATCGGCCCTTCTCTTCGTTCTGTTTTTTTTCAATATAAAACAAATGAGATCACTATCTTATTGTTAAACAATATTGGAAATAAGCTGACGTATGACAGCATGCAAAATAAGATTTTTTATATATTTATTCAAAAACTGACCTAAGCATCATAAGTCCTAAATGTTTAAAAAAACAATTAATCAAATACAGACTTAAATAATAAAAAGCCTATAGTTCTTATATAATATTCAGTACAAACCCGACCCAATTTGGTTTAAGTCACAAAAATAGCTTACTTTGCAGTTGTAAAGTGACTCAAAACAAACTTCGGTCGTTTTACGGTTGAAATTAACGCAGTTAAGTTACCCCAAATTTTGTTCCATAGTTACGCAATGAGGTTTATGCCACTTTCGCACTATGTTCTCAGCGTGTGACTGCAACCACTCGTTACGCAATACTAAATACGTCACTATCGTATTGACAAAAGGCGCCGGACTCGTCATTAAAAAAGGGACTCAAGGTTGCGTTTCTCCTTTTCTAGCTTTATTGGGGCAGTATATGATTTACTGGTTGATAGAGCGCGCTTTTTTGCGTCATTCTGCATATTTAACTCAATTCACCAAAATTTTGGATTGAGCCAGTTTACGACTGGAGGTGCGATATGCGATGATTATCGCAGTGACAGACTGGCAGTCAATAACTTCACGTACAATAATTCGAGGTTAGACACACACAGAGTTATTGAGACTTGGGGCCTGTTTCAGAATGTTAAGTAAGTGCCGGTAACTTTATTAAGACATTCTGAAACGGACCCTTAGATAAATTTGGTTACTCAGACTTATAAGCATTCCGATAAAATGACGACCATAAATATTAGGTGAGCCTCAATATTGAATCAAATACTACTGAATGGATTTTTATGAAACTTTGCAGAATAACACATAACAGTCTATATTTGTAACGATATTGTTTGAATTGTCCAAAATATAACGACAAAATTGTCGTTATATTTTGGACAATGGCGTGCAGGTATATATATATATATGTACCTGCACGCCAGAATAGGTCGCATATGGCACATTTTTTTCCTATTAAAAAAAAATTATCCAATGTTGAGACTCAAGAGTTTGAACAAGTGGATGCGACCCCGAGCACCACCTAGGTTTTCCAACTGTAAGGAGCACGGCTGCATGAGGAAGGCTTCAACTAATGAAATTCTTGTACAGTCGTAATGGGTCTTTCTTGATAGCCACACTGTTCCCATTGAATAATTACTCCATATAAGATATAATTATATATTATAAGATATATCCTTTAGATTTATATAATATAAATCTTGCCTATCACATTATGAAAAAACTTTAAACTTATATTTTTCGTTTAAAAGTACAGTTATTTTAAGATTTTTTAATCTATGGTTCCATTTCAGAATGTTAGGACATTCTATAAAGTTTCAGGTTGCTAACTAACACATTAAATAACTGAATGATATAAATGACAGCTAACATGCAGCGCGTTTCAGGTTTTAACCGATGGATATGCTAAATTGATGATTGTGAAACGCAAAGATAGTTTTTATTTAATAAATAACTTCTGGGTAGTATAACCGGCACTTACTCGAATATTCTGGTACAGGCCTTTAAGCTGACAACCGTGTTATCCTTCTAATTTAATTGATAGGATCTTTATAGGAAAAACATATACATCCGTCGAGAACCCGTTAAGTACTCGGCACGATGCCAACATTCAAGAACCAGAGTTTTACGTTATATTGGAATATATATACATATAACGCTGTGAGATACAATGGCATCAATCTGGGAATTTGCTCGGGTGTTGTTTAACGTTTAACGTTTGGTGTTTGTGTTGAAATAAATATCATTAAGTTATACAATTATCGTGTTAGCTGTAATGACTTCCATCAAATGCCTATGTCATATCCGTGCATTGAAGATGCTGATTTAATTAGACCTTATCACTATCGCTACATAGTATAAAACAAAGTCGCTTCCCGCTGTCTGTCTGTCCTGTATATATGCTTAGATCTTTAAAACTGCTCTACGGATTTTGATGCGGTTTTTTAATAGATAGACAAATTTAAAAGGAAGGCTTATATGTATAATTTTTTTGCGCTTACTTTGTAATTGCTGGGTGAACCCTACGAGATAGAATAAAATAGTGAAGTACAGCATTGTACACCTTAAAAAGATCTACAAAAAAGTCTTGCATGGTATATGTCTATCTCTTAGGAATAACCAACAATAACCATTTTTTATCCGTTACTTTTTAGGAGAAATAATGGATTATTTATAAAGTGAGTTTAAGCAATACAACATAAAACCTTATCCAATTAAGTACCACTCTTAATAAAGATCATTATGGCCCTTTACAGCATGTTATTTAATTGAATATTTTTGAAAATATATTACAGATTATTTAGTACTCGTATCAACATTGCATTCGTGCGAAGCCGGGGCGAATCACTAGTAATAATCAGTACTGATATTATAAATGCGAAAGTAACTTTATCTGTCTGTCTGTTACGCTTTCACGCCAAAACTACAGGACCGATTTGAATGAAATTTGGTATGGAAATATTTTGAGACCCGGGAAAAAACATAGGATAGTTTTTATCCAACTGTGCAAAAAGAGGTTAATGTTTTTGCGCGATAACCGACATACACGCGGGCGGAGCCGCGCCCGGACAGCTAGTAAGTTCTAAAAATAAGCCCATCATTAGAGATGTATTCATCTTCCTGGATGGAATATTATTTTCATTTAATAAGTAATAACATTGTAGTTGGCATTTGTGAACAGTTTTTAGCTGATCGGGTTCGTTTACGAGTACTTATTAAAATTCTTCTCATGAATTATGTATATCAAGCGACACTACACTCAGCTTGATACCAAACGCCGAAGGTCTAAGTAAGTGAAACTGTAATCAAAGTGAATATTAAAAAGATCAATCTTAGTAGTTTCTTCTCTACGAAATCCCTATTATTTTAAAATCGATCAAGTGCTTGATGGACTCACTGTGCTTGATATTCTGTGTAAGTCCATAGTAACACCAAATGTATCATAAGATCGTTTTTTTATTAAACAAAATTCGAGGTCCATAGTGGGGTGTCCAACCTGCACTTAGCCAGTTTTAATATTTGTTGTGCGTTAGATAGGGGAAGGGGGAGTGGGCGTGATAACTGGGACGTGAGGCACGACGGGGTCACTCACAGATACAAGTAAAGTAACTACGCACAATATTTCTTAATTATTATATCAGTTAATGTCCCCGTTGTGCCCCCCTAGTTATAAAATTCCGACGAGAGAAAATCTAAATAGTTAAATGAGGTAGTGATTTGCGCTTCCTTCTTAATGTTTGCTATCATACCAATATGCTTCTTCCATTAACATCAATAGATATCAATTTGTAACCGACGCTAAGCCACCAAACAGGGCCAAATGCACAGTTAGGTAATATTTGATTAATAAATGGTACCTTCAGACAAAATTAAATCTTAGGATTTGGTTTCCCAAACAGTGGATAAAATCAACTAATTAACAAATAATATAGACAAAGAGCTGTACGTACTATTCGTAAATTGTTCTACAGAGAACAAACGAACCACTGAAATTGAACAATCACTGTTACTAATTATCTATGGATAGAGCGCCGGTAACTCATTAATGGGTTCAACTCTGCACATTTTCAATTTGAAAGCTTGCTGATTGAATCTTCCCTAGTATAAAGTAGTGATGGGACAAAAAGTATCGGTACTTAAATATTGGTCTTGCAAAGACTGATAGCAATATTGCACGGACAAACTTGGGTGTTTTTGTGACTGTGACTGAACAAGTATGAGGCTCGCTTTATGTTAAGCGTAAAATTTTGCCTAAAAAAGATGGATGACTTTATCAGTCTGCGCTTGACTGCGGTCCGCAACGGGTGCGTGAGTGAGTTGTGAAAATGTCAAATTCTAAGTCAAAGAATACTGTGAAATGTGCTTCGTGCAATATTGTAATAAGTGAGATCCTAGCATACTTACAAAATAAAGTAGATGTCATGGACAATGAGAGTATGGTGCGAATTTGTGCTTCGGCGTTCTCATCGGAGGATGTAGAAAAAGCCAAATGTCTATTGTTTGAATCGATGAAAACAAAAAAGCGAAATATCTCAAGAAGAAAAGACGGCAAAATACAACGTGACCTGGAAGATATCATCGCTGTTTTTAAAGAAACAGATGAAGAATTGTTACCAGTTTTCGTGGCCCGAGAATTAAATCTTCTTCCGCCATGTACATGGGATAGCACAGACGTTACAGCTGTGTTAAAAGACATCGTGAGGCTGAAATCCGATGTCCAGGATATAAAAGACACATATGCATTGGTAAGTCAGCTTAAAGATCTAGAAAGTAAATGGTGTAATAGCGATCGTGTTTCCAATGAGATCAATACAAATAGCTGCCGAATTAATGCCAAGCGTGGAGGGTATTTCTTAGATGACAGTGGCTCAATGACAGTTATGCAAACGCCGCGGGATGAGTCATCTCAGACTCTTAGTCCAGGTGAAAATTTAAATCTAAAGCTATCTCAGTCACCTGTTAATAAACACGTGAACAGTGCTAATACATCTTATGCATCTTTATCGTCACCTTGCTTGAGTAATGTGAATGCGAAACCGATGTTAGCCTCTGTTGAAATAGGTTTATCTTGCTCGCACTCGCCTACATTATCTGCCTGTGTGAGTGAGCGTAATAGCCGCCTTACAGAGTGCACACAAACTGAGCGAGACCCAGAACCAGTTTCTAACGGCACAGCAGCTGATCAATGTAAACAAAGTTCAGCTACGGTTTTATCGCGGAAACCGACGTTTGCGGAATTATCGTCGACTAAAGATGAATGGGGCAAACCAAAAGCAGTCGAGAAATGGATATTAGTGCAAAGAAAGCGTCTTCGAAACAAATTCATTGGTTGTAAAGGAAATGCTGATTTAAGTACTAGCTGCAAATTCAAGGCCGCGGATATTAAAATTCCGCTTTATGTGTCAAATGTTGATAAAAGTGTAACAGAGTCTGATATCTCTGAATATATCCAAAATAAAACAACCAGAAAAGTTTCATTAAGTAAAATTAATATGCGACAAGATAAAGGTTATAATTCCTACAAGTTGTTCGTTGCAAAATGTGATATTGATACTTTCCTGGATAAAAACTTTTGGCCCAGTGGAGTCACGTTTAGGCGTTTTATAAATATGAAGCAAAGTAATGGGAGACCATCTGATGGAGATCTTCTTAAAACGATTAGTGGCTATAAATAATTACAATAATTATTATGGATAGTACACAAAAAACAAACAAATTTTGTAGTTTTAACTGTAAGTCCTTGAAACGCTCAATAGATGGTATAAGAACGTTGTGCAAGTCTGTAGATATTTTGGCTCTGCAAGAGCACTGGCTAATGGCCCATGATCTGCCATCATTGAGCACCATCGATGATAATTTCGGGTCAACTGGCACTACGGCGGTGGATTCAACTGTAATTTTACAAGGGAGACCCTATGGAGGCGTAGCCATTCTTTGGCGAAAAAGTGTTTTCCAGTCAGTATTAGTGCTTGAGTGCGAAAATCCTCGCGTGTGTGCGATTAAAGTAACTATGGCTAATAAGTCGTTTATAGTGTTCAGTGTATACATGCCAGTGAACGTTATCGAAAACTTACCCGAATACACGGAATGTTTAAGCGTTATTAGTGCAGTAATTGAAGATAATAGCGAATGTGAATCGGTGTATGTTTTAGGTGATTTCAACTACCACCCTAAAGAGATTTTCTGTAACGAAATGTTAAATTTTTGTATAGAACAAAATTGGTGTTGTGTAGATATGGAAATGTTGGGTCTGGAGTCTGGTACGTACACATTCATTAGCGATTTTCATGGCTGTAGAAGATGGTTGGATCACTGCATCGTCACTAAAGCCGCCCAGGACACTATATGCAATGTGTGGGTGCAGCATGACGTGTACTGGTCTGACCACTTTCCCCTATTTATTGAATGCACTATAGATAACATACCTGTTAAGTGTGCTGCGAACTCCAGAACATCATTGCATTATCAGGTGGTTTGGGGTGAGAGGAGTGCGAAACAGATTGAACTATACAATAACTATTGCCACGAAAAACTTAAAAGCATTGATTTTCCTAAAGAACTGATTTCGTGCGCTGACTCGCTTTGCTCAAACCCGGACCATAATGCTGTAATTGATAAATTATATTGTAACTTAATAGATGTACTTACCGAGGCATCTAAGCTTTCTTTTAAGTGTAAGTGTCCTCGAAAGGGTGGATATATAACTGGTTGGAACAAGTACGTTGCTGGCGCTCACAGGGTTGCTAGGCTTAAATTTCAGGCGTGGGTCTTAGCTGGTAAACCAAGTACTGGTACTTCATACGAGGATATGTGTACAAGCAGGAAGCATTTTAAGTCACGGCTGAAATGGTGCCAGGATAGACAACAACAAATTAAAATGGATATACTGGCATCTAGGCATTCAGCTGGTGACTTCAAAGGCTTCTGGAAACATACAAATAAAATGAATCCAAAGCCCAGTATGCCTGTGAGCGTTGGCGGTGAAAGTGACTCCAAAGGCATAGCTAACAATTTCAGAGACCATTTCTCCGTCCAGTCACCCTTGGGTCAATCAATGCGTGTTGAGCGTGAGTCTGAGACTGTCGTACCTGAGAGTAAAGTAACTTTAACAGCAAAGGAGGTTGCTACAGCGATCCATAATATGAAAAAAGGTAAATCTCCTGGGCACGATGGTCTCGCATTTCGCGCGCAGCGCTCGTTCCAGTGACAGTGCAGTCTTGTGCTGTATAATTATTCGAAATTTGTAATAGTTAAAAGTGTAGTATTAGCAGTGAAACTTATATCGTTGTGTAGCCTGAAAACTAACGTTCCTAGTGGCGTGTATCGTGTCCTATTTTGATCAACGGTTTGTGAAATATCAACAAATAACTTTTTAAGTTATTAGTAACGGATTGAAGTGTATTTCACCTCGCAAGCGCAGGACGCGATCGGCGCTGAGTCACCGCGCTCTCCCTGCCGCCCGCTGCCGACACCCGCATGCGCCTAGCACTCGGCCGCTTCCGCGTTGTCGGTGAATGAATCATCGCGTGCTACTGCCGCCCGCTTATTATCGCAATCATAGATCTGCTGAGCGAGTGCTTTTTGCTTACAAAAAACAAAAATGAATTGCTCAGCCTGTTGTAGCGAAATAGCTGTTGGGGGAGAAGGCTACTTACGCTGTTCGTTGCAAAACTGCAGTAAATGCTATCATCCGCTGTGTATTGGAGAAAAGAAACCTACGCAGGCAGCCTTAAAATCTTGGATCTGCCCGGAGTGTTGCTGCGCTACTAAGAAGGGGGGAGATAACAGCCACACCCCAGTCGGTGTTTCTAAGAAACAAAAATATGATCAGCACGTAACTGTTCGGGATAGAAATATTGTACACGTTCTTCCAGAAGACGACGAAGAATCGATCAGTAGTCTTACTGGGGAGGCTCACGGGTTGCGCTGTGAGATGACCAGGATGAGAAAAGAGCTGATACACTCTAACTCGCTAATTAGTGACTGCGAGTCGAAGCTTGACCGTGCTATCGCTATCATAGGGGACTACGATGAAAAGCTCAGTAAGTCAGTTTTGATAATAGCTAGCTACGAAAACAAGCTTAGTCATAGTGTTTCTCTTATTGCGGGCTATGAATCGAAGTTAAAAGACAGTGCAAGTCTAATAGAAAAGCTTCTGAATAAATTAAATAAGACCGAGTACACCGAGGATTCTGTGAGAGTTAACCAACACACTGTTGATCTGCCGACTCCTGGTAATCCTGAAAAGGCAAAGACTCTAAAGAATTCTGCCGCATCCCGTGCTGTTCCTCAGCCTCAAAACCCTGTTGTGAACATGGCATCTGTGTCTTGTTTGGATTCTCCAGTATCCAAACATGTGAGTCCTCAGCAGAAGAGTGTGTCGGTAGCTGATTCCTTAGCAACTGGATCTAGGGTAGCTGTAACGCAAGTCCTCCTAACTAAAGAATCTGAAGTGCAAAGACCGAAGCAAGGTAATAAAAAATATCCTAAAGAACCTGTTACATATCCCATGCCAAAGTCTAGTCCGGCATTGCAAAAATCTGGAATAAACCTGGAGCGCACTGAAAGTGTCTCAGAGTCAGAGTCTTCATCTCATTATAAGCAGGACTGGATTGAGGTAGTAAAGAAGAGAAGCCCGCGCCCTTCCTCAATTTTTGGCACTGCAGGGCCCTCGGTTACATCGTTGAAAGCTGTCGAGACACGTAAATATCTACATCTATGGAACATGGCATCAGACGTTGAAGAGGTGCATGATTATCTACGACAGCTCTGCAAAGGTGGGCCGTGCACGGTTGATGAACTTGCGGCAAAAGGTGAATACAAATCATACAAGTTGGGTATTCCTGCTACGTTCTATGATGCTTGCTTTTCAACTGATGTGTGGCCTGTAAATGCTAGAATAAAACCATGGATCAACTATCGACCCAAAGCTAGTCAGCCAAATGGTCCCTCTTCTAGCCCTCGGCCCTTTTGTAACAGGCCCGCGGACGGGGCCACACCAACGAAATAAAGAGGTCAAATTGTTTGCCTATTACCAAAATGTTCGTGGGCTGAAAGGCAAACTGCGGAAGGATTGGCGAAAGAATCTTCCTACAATGGAGCATAACTTGGTGGCAATCACAGAAACCTATTTAGATAAATCCGTTGAGGACTCTGAGGTAGTTTGTGGTGACTGGAGAGTATTGCGGCGTGATCGAAATACTCCCTGCGGAGGTGCACTACTGGCTGCACGCGCCCCTATCACATTACGTCGGCATCCAGAGCTGGAATCTGTTGACGGTGGTGAGGACTTGTGGGCAAGCTTTGATTGGTACGGCCATAAGGTGTATGTATGTGTTTTCTATATCAAATCACATGGCCCTGACGATATTTATATGAAGTGGTTTACGAAAGTGGAGAGTTTTATTAATGACTTGAAAGGCGTGGTGCTAATTTTCGGTGACTTAAATTTGTATACTGCTTCAGCAAACGTAAATAATTACTGCAATTACTTTATGACATTCTGTAACTTATTAAATAATAATGCTATACCTAACTGTAATAATAGAATGCTGGACGTAGTTCTGACTAGGAAAGACTCACCTGCTCATATCACTTGTGTTAGAAACGGATCCCCTAGTTGCAATAGACCCTCATCATCCACCCTTAGATATTACTGTTAATATTTTTTCCCTTAAAGACAAGATTAAAATTGAGCCTAGTAATATAGACGTAGGTAAAGATTGGAATTTTAGAAAATGTGATCATGCTTTACTAATTGAGTATCTATGTAAGGTATCGTGGTATGACTTCTTCAACTCTGACGATGTCTGTTTAAGCACAGAATCTTTTTATAATATGGTATATCAGATTTTTGACCATTGCATAACAAAAAAGCGTCGCAGTGCGTCAAAGGAGTCGCGGTATCCGGTCTGGTTCAGCAGGGACATTATAGCCGACACAAAACTCAAACTGAGGCTTCATAGAAACTGGAAGCGAACAGGGTCTGAGGAGGCCTACGATCAGTTCTCTGAATTAAGGTCGTTACTGAAAACTCGTGTCATGAGTGCATATGCCACATATGTTGCCAATATAGAGCGGGATATCAAAGCTGATCCTCGGGGGTTCTGGAGGCACTTGTCGAGCTTACGATCTAAGGGAGGTTTTGAGCCTATTGTCACGTACAAGGGTATTACTGTAAGTGGAGTGCAGGCGGCAGAAGCATTTGCGGATTTTTTCTCCAGCGTGTTTCTGTCGGACATACCTGAACTTGACGCAAATACCATCTCAAGCAGGGACTTGTCTTGTACGAGCAATTATGTCCATATTGACAAAATTACACCCTGGGACGTGGCAGCGGGTATCCAGAAGCTTAAACCTAATAGCTCTATAGGTCCTGACGGTATTCCTCCTTGGTTTCTTAAGGAAGGGAAAAAATATGTGATATATCCCCTATGTCATATTTTTAATCTTGCGTTAAAAAATGGTAAGTACCCGACAGAATGGAAGTTATCACGTGTCACTCCTATACCGAAAACATCTGACAAGACAGCCGTTGAGGATTATCGTCCTATAGCCATACTATGTACTCCAGCTAAGGTTTTTGAGCACGTGATCTACCACAAACTATATAGGCAGATTGAGCCATTTCTCTGCAATGCGCAACATGGGTTTAGAAGTAGGAGGTCTGTAAATACCAACTTGTTGGCTCTCGTTGACTATATCTCTGCCAGTTTAGATCGTGGAAGGCAAGTTGATGTCTTGTACTTTGACTTCCGGAGGGCGTTCGACAGAGTCAACAACGACTTACTGTTGGGTAAGCTCAGTACAATAGGTCTCTCTCCAAGTTTTTTACTTTTTATTGCAGACTATCTCCGTGATCGCCAGCAGTATGTTCGACTTGGCCTGTATGAGTCCCGCCCTTATCACACGCGCTCCGGAGTCAGCCAAGGGTCGGTACTTGGGCCCCTTCTTTTTATCCTCATGGTAAATGACCTTCCCAGAGTTATCCAGCATTCGCAATGTCTTCTATATGCTGATGACTTGAAGCTCTTCCTAGAAATTAAAACAGTGGAAGACTGCCTTCGGATGCAGCAGGATGTGGACGCTGTTTATCGGTGGAGCGTAGATAACGGGATGGACTTTAATGTTTCAAAGTGTTCCGAGATGACGTTCGATCGACTGCGCTGCCCAATCGAATTTCACTACAAATTAGGCAACACAGTGATAACACGCACTTATGCCGTTAAAGATTTGGGCATCACATTCGATCGAACGCTCACTTTTAATGACCACATTACGACGGTGGCTAAGGAATCTTTTCGGAGACTGGGTTTTGTGCTTCGGAACTCTCGAGACTTCAGTAACATTAGCGTGATTAAGTTAATATTTGGAGCACTTGTTCGGAGTAAGCTGGAGGCAAGTGCTTGTGTGTGGCATCCGCACGAGGACAACTACACCTTAATGCTGGAGAGGGTTCAAAAGGCCTTCCTCAGATACCTATACAAGCGCGCATATGGGTATTATCCTTACCTTTACCCCACAAACTTTCTGCACGGTTGCCTAGGGTATAACTCTTTGGAAGTCAGGAGATCCTACGACCAATTAGTTATGATGTGCAAGATACTACGAGGCAAGGTGGATGCTCCGGATCTCAGTGAGCGGTTGTGTCGTATATATGTTCCTGATCACTACATGCGGGGCAGAGGCCACAAACTGTTCGCAGTCCCGCATTGCAGAACGGTTGCTTATAGAGTCTCACCAATACCGCGCTCCCTTGCCGCACTCAATGCACTTCTTGACGCGAATCCAGAGACTGACATATTTGACGGTTGTTGGAGAAACCTTCTAACAGAATGTTTACGATATTGTGAGATAACATTTACAAGGGCTTCGACAATACAATAATGTTGTAAATTTTTTAAAATATAAATTTTGACCAGATTCATTTTATTAATTTAGAGACATAATAATTTTTATTTTTGAATTTGACATCTAATATTTTGACCTGCTTTATTTTATTATAGTAATTTGTGGACATATTAATTTTATTTTAATTGACTGTTTGTAATATTTATGCGATTATTTTATTGTTAAAAAGTAATTTTGCTTGTTTCTTTGTGTTTGCTATCATTAGTGTAACTCGCTATGTAGCGGTACTAATTATGAATTAAATAAATAAATGTCTCAGCATCCATCATTACAAATATGCAGGTGTACACTTACCTCGCATATTGACCATGATTTTTAAATTATGTTTGGGACACTCGTTTCTACCGGAGTCTTTGATGAGAACTATTGTTGTACCTATTGTTAAGAACAAGACTGGGGATGTATCAGACAGTTCAAACTATAGACCCATCTCACTTGCTACTACATCAGCAAAGATACTTGATAGTATACTTAACAGCCGACTTGGTGAATACTTGCATCTAAATGACGCTCAATTCGGCTTTAGAAAGGGATTGTCCACGGAAAGTGCCATTTTGAGCCTTAAGTATACTGTTAGGTATTATACTGAGAGAAAAACGCCTATATATGCCTGTTTCCTTGATTTGTCAAAAGCTTTTGACCTTGTAAATTATGACAAATTGTGGAAAAGCTGAGTGAAACTGGCTTTCCAGGTGATGCTATCTGTTTGTTTAAATATTGGTACAATAACCAGATTAACCAAGTGAGATGGGTTGATACGCTGTCTGATGAGTATAGACTGGAATGCGGTGTACGTCAGGGTGGTCTCTCTTCTCCTAGCTTGTTCAATTTATATGTGAACCAGTTAATTGAGAGACTCAGCAGTATACATGTCGGATGCCACATAGACGGAACCTGTGTCAATAATATTAGTTATGCTGATGACATGGTGCTGCTGGCACCCTCGATAGGTGCACTGAGAACGCTAGTAGAAACTTGTGAATCCTACGCGAGTGAACATGGTCTCAAGTACAACTCGATGAAGAGTGTGATGCTCATTTTTAAGTCAGGAAATCATAGGCCTAGCACTGTTCCTCCAGTTGTACTTGACGGCTCTGTATTGAAAATTGTAAACCAATTTAAATATCTTGGACACATGATTACTGACGATTTGAAGGACGACTTTGATTTACAACGAGAGCGCAGGGCTTTAGCAGTAAGAAGTAATATGCTGGCCCGCAGGTTTGCTCGGTGTACTAATGACGTGAAATTAACTCTTTTCAGAGCTTATTGTCACTCATTCTACTCAAGCAGCCTGTGGGTGAAGTATACCAAACGAACTTACAACGCCCTGAGAGTGCAGTATAATAATGCATTTAGAATGCTGATGGGACTACCACGCCATTGCAGTGCATCCGGGATGTTTGCCAGTGCTGGAGTAGACGGATTCCATGCAATTATAAGAAAAAAGGTTGCCTCAATGTTCCATCGCTTGCGTGGTAGTTCCAACAGTATTATGCAAATGATTGCTGCCCGGCTGGACTGCCCAATTCAAAAGCATTGGGTTGGCATAGTCACGGGTAGGATTAAATAATGTATTTATTATATAATTTTAGTTTTTTAGTTTACTAACTTAGTTTTAATATAATGTACTAACACTACTATGGATTTTGTGTCCGAAATAAATTATTTTTATTTTTATTTATTTTTTATTTTATATATATTCATCAAAAGTGACGAAATAATTTGAATACAAATTATACTTGAGGAAAGTAGCTAGCAAGGCGAGCATTCGCAAAATGCCTTTCGGTTCATGTGGTGAAGATGAAGCCTTCTGTGGCAATCATACCATGGACCTGCGGCATGACAGTTCATAGCTATTACAGCTTGGCTATCAATGCTTCGATGCCTGGAGAAAAGTGGCTGTTTAAACCTTATACCTAGACAAAGACAGTAAGTATTTCAACTCTAGAAGGCGCCCTCTTCCATATTTTTTAGGTGGAATTGCAACTGCCTACCCAAGCTTTCATATTTTATATTTTATTTATTTACTGTATGTTACTAACATTTCCACATACACTAAGACGTAGTGTACAAACGAGGTAAAAAGTCGACAGGCGCAACAATAATTTACCGGTTTATAAAACTGAGATCAATACTAAAATTGGTACAAATACAAACTATATTGGTATCAATACTGCATCATCACTAGTCCTTCCGTAGTCGATCTTCATCGAGGTTACCGTAATTAATTCACTTTAAGACATTTTCCGTAGAACCGTCGAGACGAGGAGATGTTTTAACTCCATAATATTTAGGATAACGAAACGTAACAATTTTACAATATCAAGGGGAATTTTCACTGATGAATAATATTTTGAATATAAATTAAACTGTTGTGGTTTTGTATGAAAACTGTCTCTTAGTAGTTTTGACTGGGTGTTAATATTCACGATAGATATTAAAATCTGCCCCACGCTTTAATTTGCACGTGGGATACCTAGGATGTCACCCCACATCTTTACCCGTGGATGTCTTAGGAGGCGACTAAGGGTAACATACCAGAAGGTGGATAGCAGCAATTTATAAAGAACTGATATCACTCATTGTGATTCCGAAGACGCCTGTCCAGCGTGAAGAGTAAGGCAAATTTCTCTAAATGAATGTGTTCAGCAGTGGACAGTGCGGCTGATACAGTTTTTACAGTATTCTAATCTATCATATACATAAATACGGAAGCAGTGATGGCTCAGTGGCATTGGCTATGGACTGCCGCGCAGAAGGTCCATGGTTTGAATCCCACCGCGGGCTTGAGCTTCACCGCATGGTGGAAGGGCTTTTTGCGAATGCCCCTCAGGTTAGCAACCACCCTTAAGTTGAAAATCTGTTGCCAAAGCACCTAACGGTGTGTTTCGGCAGCAGTCCTTGAGAGCCAATGAAATTACAGGCACATGAGGGTTGTCAACTATGTCTCAAAGTGACGGGCGCAATGCAATTCGTCACTTGTGACGAAATGCATCTGTTATAGGCAGAGGTAACCGCTTAACATCAGGTGGGCCTCGAGCTGGTTCCGTCACAATAACATAAAAAAATAAATAAGAAGCTTAAGAATTTTTTGCATATTCAATTTCAACTGACACTTTTAAATGCAAAAATTAAATGTGCATATTTGCTTATCTAGGTAGTGCTTAGTGGCAGTACATAATTGACGTTTGTTGCTTATGTACATTGGGTCCGTGGAGGCTAGGAGCTCATATTATTATCCAAAACTTGCCATAGCGCTTAGTCCATGCGACGAGTGATCAAAATGCTGGCATTTGTGTGGCTCAACGAATAAGCATTGCAATCTAATCGGGGCAATGTTGCCAGGATACTGGGCTCGCTGACAACTTGTAGTGGGCTGGAGAATTTGGTCTGCACGTAGGCTTGCTGTGACTTTTAGGTTTTATAAATGCTTTTGTTGTAGTGGCTGTAGTGTTGTGTTTAGTTTGTAGTGTTTTGTAAATAAAGGGATATATTTTAAGACTTTTAATAATTTGCTGCTTTATATATTATGAGGATGATTTTGCCGTACGGTACAAAGTATTGAGTGACATAAAATATTCCACTTTTAAAACTATTGGTTGTGAGTAATGAAAATTCTCATTCATGTCAGTTATATAATTGTGCGATATGAATACGAATTTATGACTACTCTAAGAGTTTTTTTAATTACTTTTTTATATATTGTTTAAATTAAAACAAAAAAAAACATGTATTTCATTTCTAAATATTACGATTACAAGCACTACCGCGTATTAAGCGAAAATCATAAATTTACAAGTTATTGGAGTACAAAATGTTTTGTCCCGGGCGGGAATTGAACTCGCGTGCTTCCGATTTCGCGCACCGTCTTCTATGACGGTTTAAGAAATACAATTTGAGCACGAAATTTTGGCGAAATAATCGACCCCGCGGTAGCCGAGCAGTTTAGGCGTCCGGCGCGAAATTGGAAGGACGCGGGTTCAATTCTCGCCCGGGGCAAAACATTTTGTACTCCAATAATTTGTAAATTTACAAATAGTTTACTTAAAATTGGAGATTGCGGTAGCCTAAATGGCTGATGATTTTTTTTAAATAATAACAAATTACATGAAAAATAAAGTACATAATCAGAGTTTTTAACAATATAAGTTTCTTTTAAGTATTTTGAAAGGGCGTGGAGTGTGGAAGTTTATATCCTATATCTCTTTAGGTACAGTGTTAATTAATTTGGATAGAAGGTAATTGTAGGTTCTCATTCCATATGTACTATTATATCCTCAGTTCTCACTCAGACGTCAGAGAGTCAACATAACTTAGTCGTAAAAGTAAACAGTTTTTAAAATACCCTCATCATGGCAAAGTGTAACAAATGTAACAAAACATTGAACAAAAAAGCCCCTATTTTGGAGTGTTCCCGTTGCCAAGTAGTTGTGCACGCCACGACAACTTGCACAGGATTAAGCACCAAGCAGTTCGCAGCCCTTAAAGCAGCTGAGAGTCTCGAATGGAAGTGCAATGACTGCAATCAGAATAGCACACGCAGGTCTTTCACTCAATATGACGACTCAGAGGAAGAAGACGATGAAGAAATATCTGGAACCACAGCCTCATCAAACGTTAAAAAGCTACTACAGGACCTAAAAAAAGAGGTAAGCGCTATAGTGATGCAAGAGATGCGATCAGTTACCAGCTCGGTTCAGTACTGCAGTGAAAAAGTCGATGAGTTCACGGAATCCATGGAAGTTTGGTCAGGCAAAATGAAGGAAATGGAGAAAAAACAAGTTTACTTAGAAAATCAAAATAAACATCTGCAACTAAAAGTAGACGCACTGGAACAGCGTTATAATGAAATGGAGCAACAACGACTGGCTGATCACATTGAGATAACAGGTATTCCAGACTCAAGTGAAATAAGTTTGCCTAAATTAGTCGAGGATGTAATGAGTAAACTCAATGCACAAAAAGATGACGTTCTCTCCATCAAACGCCTACCTTCCCGCCGAGCAGGTTCCAGTCCAGTAATTGTGCGGTTGCGACAGGAATCCACTCGACAACACATGATTTTGTCATCTCGTGACAAACACATCCTTGCTAAAGATCTTCTACCTAATTTGTTAGGACTAACAGCTACAGACCAAATTTACGTTCGTGAGGCGATATCTCCGTACTACAAGAACCTATTATGGCAGGCGAAACAAGATCTAAAAAATGATTTTAAATATATCTGGTTTAAAGAGGGTAAAATTCTAGTACGTAAAAATGAAAATGCTAAGGTGTATAAGCTAAGATCGAAGAGCGACATTCAGTCACTCTTATTGCCGAGCAACAGAGCCTAATCTTATTTTATCTGCATACTTAGAATAAACCACTCACCTGTATGGCAATGCCTAGCATCATGTCTGTCCTAGATTATAATAATACTAAAGAACTATACAATTGTCTTGACTACTTGGATTTTAAAAACTTAGTACCTTATAATATTCACAATTTAACATGTCTCCATATTAACATTAGGTCGTTGATTAAAAACTTTTCCAAACTGGAACTGATTGTCGCTGTATATGGTACCTCAATTGATGTACTTGTCGTCACTGAAGCAAACATATCTGAGAATATTCAAAGTCTATTTAACCTCAAAAACTATACAATGCACACTAAGTTACGAAAAACTCGCAAGGGCGGTGGAATAATAGTATATGTCAAAAATAAACACAAATTTTCACTGAACAAAACCACCACGTTAAACTACGAATGTATTATTGGTAAAATTATGACAACTTCTTATACGGTAACTTTGTGTGCAGTGTACAGACCTCCTAAAGGTAAAAAGCAGTTGTTTATACTGGAAATCGACAACATGCTTAAGAAATTTTCTAACACTGATTTTATACTTCTCGGAGACACAAATATCAACTTACGTTGCGATAACAGCAGCAAAATATCATACATGAATGTAATGAGCGGACACGGTCTTTCATGCGGTATCTATGATTATACGAGGATAGAAATGTTAAAAAATAAAGTCACAAAAACTTGTATAGATCACATATTTTTCAGATCCCGCATGAGAGATGCGTACACCGCTGCACTCGGCACAGTACTGGCTGACCACAGAATGACTGCAATCTCGCTAACATGTAACTCGAATCTACAGAGTGCTCCTATTTATGTGAACAGACTCAATAATGATAAATTAAATAATCTATTACAACAAGTTAAATGGGAATCAACTCAAAGCATGAACTGTCCAAACGAAATTTACAGCTTTCTAAATAAGGAAATAAACAGCTGCTATAATGAATGTAGGTATCAGAAAAAAGTGCGCAATACACAGTGAGATATGCATGAATGGGTCGACAAAAACGTGTTAAATTTATGTAAAACAAGAGATTCATTATTCTCACAATGGATTAGAGATACAAGTAACAAAGAACTCAGAGCTAGATATAATAAAGTAAGAAATAAAACCAACAAAATAGTACACAAAAATAGAAATAGATATTATAAATTAGAAATAAATAAAAATAGAAATGATATAAAAAAAATATGGCAAATAATAAATAATATGACAGGCAAGATCAACAGCTCAATTGATACTATTATTACTAAAGCTTTTGAATCGGAAGGAAGTAACAAAAATATCGCCGATAAATTTGCCTACAAATTTAAAGATAATGTTAAATGTATTATACCAACCTGTTCATCTAAACTCTTGAATGAAAATGACTACATAAAACCACTCGACAAATCTATTTACTTTCCAAAAGCAACTGATAAGGATATACTCAAAATTATTAAAAATATCAATCCCCACAAGGCTCCTGGAATCGATGGAATTCGAGCTATTGACATCGTACGACTATCTAATAGAATCGTGAATTCTATCACGCGTCTTATTAATACGAGTATCGTAACTGGCATCTATCCTGAAGAACTAAAAGCTGGAGTTGTGAGGCCAATTCATAAAGGTGGAAGCACAAAAGACTATGGGAAATATCGTCCCATAACTATACTTTCCGTATTGGACAAAATAATTGAGAAATATGTTTGTGGTGTCATACAAAGCTTTTACAGAGTCAACAAGGTATTATCATCTCAACAATATGGTTTTCAACCGAATAAAAGCACCACTCTCTTGTTATCTCGTTTTACCGACGAAATTAATGCTTATCTCAATGAAAAAAAACATGTTGTTTTAGTCTTTATAGATTATAGCAAGGCATTTGATACTCTCAGTCATGACCTGCTTATAGATAGATTAAATAATAGTGGCGTACGAGGTAAATTACTGGAATGGTGCCAAAATTACCTAATAAACCGCAGCTACCAAGTGAAAGTAGGTGATTCACTCAGTGACAGTATTTATGTTACTGAGGGGACAGCTCAAGGCTCAGTTTTAGGACCTTTGCACTACTTAACATACGTAAATAGCCTTAATAATATAATTAAGTATTGCTCTGTCTATCAGTTTGCCGATGATACGTGCTTGGTGGCTGCAAATAAAAGTACAGAAATTGCCCAAAATTACATCCAGGCCGACTTTACAGCCATATGTAAGTGGTCTCATGACGCAGGTTTGGTGCTTAATGCTGATAAAACCAAGCTTATACATGTGCGCTCCAGTCACAATATCTGCACGGAGGGTATCAATGTGGTTGCTCATAGTCACGAATGTTTACATAGTCCCAACTACCGATGTGGAATTAATTGCACTAACATCGATCAGGTGACTGAACATATATATCTTGGAGTGGCGATAGACAATCGATTTAACTGGGCTAAGCATATTGATAGAGTTTGCGCTAGACTACGTGCAGTTCTAGCTAAATTTTATTTAATTAAAAATAGAGTACCATTCAACGTCTTGTTGACAATGTACAAAGCTTTAGTCGAAAGCATTATATCCTATGGATTGAGTAGCTATGGTCGTACCTTGATCAAATTTATGATGTCCAATACAGACTATTGAAGCTAATAGTTCCAAAAAAAATAAAACAAACATATGCAGATAACCCGTCTGGTCTTTTCAAGTACTGTGGTATTATTCCCGTGTATAAAAAGGTTGAATATACCTTACTAATTGAACAATTCTTTCGAACTGAAATTCAGACCTTAAAAGTTCAGAACAAATTTACTAGGAGTGTATCCAATAAAATATTGACTAAACCTACCTTTTGTAACGTTTATGGTAAAAGAGCATCTCAATACATAATACCGGATTTAATAAACAAACTTCCTATGGAGGTTAGAAATAAATTAACTGAAAAAAATATTAAAACTATATTGAAAAAATATTTTCTTGGCTAATGCATAAACTGGAGCATCCTTTATCAAGCATACGCACACACTTAAACAATACGTCGAATACCGTACCGCTTGTGTCAACATTTTTGTATGTGTGCACCGTTGTCGGCTGTTGCTGTGCTATGAGTATTACTCAGCCAGCTCACCTGACCGGTTTTAAACCTTATCGCTAAAGCTGAAGTGGGTTCGTGTGCGCGGTAAACATAGATGTGATTTTGCAGACATTCTTGTTTATAGCATCGTTTTATTTAAGTTATTTATAGTTTTCAGTAATTTTATTATTTTTGTTTAATGTATAATTAACCTCGAGAACTGATGTTTGTCTAGATAAACCTAACATTGGTTTTTAAGACAACAATAACCATTATTTGTAAACTTCTTTTGATTGATAAAAAATAAATAAAAATAATCTAGGTAGCTGAAATTGTTCAGATTATCTACTCCCAGTATTTGCTCAACATTATTATTAATGTTGAGCAAATACTACTACTCAATATAATGAATAATTAATTTATAATTATTCATTATATTGTCCTATCTATCCTGCTGCTCCGTGTTCAAATCAAGAAATTCGCCACAAACCAACCACCCCCTAAGTACAAAATTACATTTGTACTGCGGAAATTAGGCGTCAAGTTACAAATCGCTCATTCGTACTTTGGCAATTTATCAAAACGGATGAATAACGACTTGGAAACAAAATGCCATACGTTCTCTTTGATACATTTTGGTACGTATAAGAAGTTGTAGCGATTTGAGCTTGAAAAAGTTGGCAAGGTTAAATTCATTCAGAATTCAGTTATTTTAATAAATTCTTGTTACGAGCTGAGGGTTCGGGATAAATAATGCAATACTTTTTCAGCAAACTGACACCTTTATTCAGCGATTCTACAGTCACTTCACACTACTTGAAACAACACTAGAATACTGACTGTTCGTACGTTACAAATCACTTATCACACACTTCACTGTATTTAACTATTCATGCTTGGAGCACTTGGTCCAAATATAATCGCACTGTTTCTCGTTTCGAACTCAAAGTAAGACTGACTGGTCGGCCCGGACCCAACCTTATTTATACCCGAAAGTCATAGTTTCGATAATATTCACTAATAGTCTAGATATAATAATAATAAGGGACATAAATGACCATTTTAACGTAAACAAATTTTGTATGAAAATCCACAAATAATAACTACTACTTATACTGTGGTTGTTTTCTAGCTGATCAAGAACAAGGGCGACCTTTTTTTATAACATTTCTCGATTTCTTATACATGTTTATTGGCATTGGATTATTCTAGATTGTTCGAACCCTTGCGCCGTAACAATATCTTCTTCTTTATATATAAAATTCAAAGTCCTGACTGACATCACAACTTGCAGGCCAAACCGCTGATCCTATGGACATCCTAGAGACAGCTTGGTAGAAATGTTGAGGTTGTGTTCCATGGTATTGTAAGCATTCACTAAGAAAAGGTTTTTTGTTTTCTAAAGGTGTTAAGTCTTGTATATTCATAGTTATTTCTATACAATGTAGTTTTGTGATATTTGATATATCAAGTGTTCAAACTCATTGAAATTTTTGAAATTGAGTATTTTCAAAATTATTCGGAGCAATCGTTTTGTATGGGAATATAAAATAGAAAATAAAATGAAATTAGAAGCACAGACACGGAATGTGTTGTCTGAAATAATTTTTTTTACATCTACGTTTGTATGGCAACAACCGCAGATACTAACCAAAAGTATAAATAAAAAATTTAAAAGACCCGACTGCAAATTGATTATTATCATTACACGTTTTATCGCTCTATTATATATTAAAACTTCTAGTTACGTGTATTTGTGGAAAAAATCTTTTAAAGCCCTTGATTTTGAAAGGTACAACAATTGTTGGGTTTGAAAAAAAAATTGTACCTCACGATATGGCGTCCAAAATCCGTCAGTTTGTATTTTCTAATTGTTTTATGTATCTAGTGTCACTTGCGCTATCAAGACAAATCTAACGATATCTCACACATCAAAATTGGTTAAGCCGTTTAGACGTTATGGTGGAATAAAGAAACTCACAAACATACATACACGAACCCTGAAAACATAACACTTCTTTTTTGGGCAGGCGTGTAATAAATGGAATGATGTTTTGTTAAAGGATCGAATCGAAACTTGGCATATGTATATGTTTCGTAAAAATGTTGGTCAAATATCTATTAAGAAGTTTTCGTCTTGTCTGGACAAAGTCTTGGATTAAATTTTACGCTGATGCATGATAATACGCGGTCGCAAACAGCTCAGAGGACCAGAGAGTACTTTGGCAATGGGAAACGTCTGGGTATTGCCCTGGCCAGCACAATCGCCAGAATATTCCAATCGAATATACATTGTACAAGCACTAACATTGTAAAATATCTTTAAAGTAAGTTTGAAGAAAACGCCAAAATTCACAGAGGATATCAATCACAGAGGACACAAAAAATGTAATTGCTCTTCATATTATTATGACCGTCGTAAATGCCTCAATGAAATAAATGATTTTGCCTTTGACTTATAGCTGACTCTACTTTTAGATAAAATTTCAGTGCTTGACGTTTATGACGCCTTCGAAAATATACTATTTTAATTATTTTTGTCAACATAATATTTGAAGCCTATAAAATAATCATTAAGTATCAATGTAGTAAACAATAACCCATTGTGAAATATTATCGAAGCAAAATAAGTCCTCACTAACTTTACAAAATAAACCGTCTTTATAAATGAAGTGTTTTTGTCTTCCAGTAAGAAATTAGTTTTTAATCCCGCCGTAGAGCGCGCGCAAACTTCGCCGGCTATTGTCCAAGTTCCCAACTAAGTACTTGGAACGATAGACTTGTCTTGTGACTCGGAATTCACTTCATTATGTCTATGAATATTGTCATTTCAAGTCATATTTGAGTTGCAATCTTCTTCATTTTGGTGGGGTTTGAAGGTTGAAGGTCGATAGTTCAGTGGCTATTGCTGTGGACTATCATGCAGCTTGTCCAAAGATCGAATCCCGCCGCAGGCTTGCACCGCATCAAAGTACGGCATTTGCGAATGCCCGTCTACACCTACCACCCTCAAATAGAAAATCTGTCTAAAAATACCTAACAATGTGTACCGGCAATTTTTTTTCTGAGCCTGGCAATACCATTTAGATTATTTCAATATTAAAATTTGTAATTGAACCTCATAGGAGCGTTATAGACGCCTTAATTTAATAAATGATTTTGAATTTGAAATGTACTTGAAAGCCTATAATATAATTATTATTTAGTAACCGGCTAGGACTCGCGTAATATTTACCGGATATTGCTCCTATAATATGTTAGTTTGAACATCATCGATCGCATCATCGCTTATCATCAGGTAAGATAGTGGTCAAAAGCTAGTATATGAGCTATAAAAAACGGTTTGGCGTATTTTAATATGTAATGTTTAAAAGTACTTTCCATCGTGTAAGACATTAAAATTTAGAATTTGAACTAAAACTATCTATCTGTGCAATTATAATTATATATACCCATGAAATTATCGGTACAATTTAAATTATCCGTACAGTCTTAATTATTTATACAATATAAAGTACAATTACTTATTTGTCTCTTCTTGCGACTCGATGGTGTATCATCACGGAGGTGATGTGTCAATTGATTTTTTTCTATTTCGGACGCTCCTATTCTTGGTTCAGCTCGCACGTAGCTTAGTACTTTAGGTGATCGTACTGAAGCACGACAACAGAACGTATAGTAAGCATGGATGGATGCTCGTATGTCCAAATTTTAGGGTACACAAAAAAAGAAGAGAAACATGCCGCTACTAATCCAACTAGATAGGCATTTGCAGAGCTCCATTTTAACACATTAACCGGATAAGGGCCAAGTTAGCTGCATACCCTAGAGACACCAAAAAACTTAACTATCATTAAGTTTTTTGGTGTCTGGCCAAATTAGCCTAAGCGAAATTCCGTCAATGTGCCTTCACTGTTAAAACCTAATGAATCACTTGCTTACAGCAAATTTATTTGGACTGTGTGAAGTATGACATCTATGCTAAAGCTCAGAATAAAAAGAATATATCTTGGAGACAGTGATAGCCAATCGGTTATAGCTATGGACTGCCGTGCCGCAGGTTTGATCCCCACCACTGGCTTGATTTGAAACACATATATATGAATTAAATGATTATGGACTTTGTTCAACTATATGAAAAGGAACCGTTTATATGAAATCATAAAGATGCAGGTCACAAAAACCGCATACGCGTCGTCTATCACCACAGGCTCGTGTCCGCGCTAAGACGAGCCGAGCCTTTAAGGACGGCGATCCGTCGTCCGTGTAGGCTCGGCTCGCGCTAGCCCGCGCCGTTTATCACCACCTTAACGGTGTTTTCCAGAAGAAGTCCTTGGGAATTAGAATTATGAAATGAGAGTTAACGACAGTAAGACAGTTGGTCAAGCTGTTGGACGCAGTGCAGCTCATCAAAATATATGTTGTGCTGATTTAACCTTGCATGGAATTAGGGCAGGAAAAATAAATATAATCATGTTTAATACACAATACGATAAGAACACTGTTTAGCAACAATAGTCGTTCTCTCAATTCCAAGGCAACATCACATTCTGCTCCAAAAATCTCAACAACTTAATAACATCTCGATATCTCTAGTGAGATATTGCTGTGGACGTAATCAGGAATAATAATGTTACTTAATTTTTTTATTTTTACATTATGAAGTGCTGTTACTGATTTAATTTTTAAAGTTCTTTATTAACTCAGCGCTAGATACTAAGTTACAATTATTTATTTTACAGGCTAGGAACAACTAAACTGAGAACCTACAACCTCCGGATACAAAAATATATTTTTCCTACGAAGTTGAATTACATAAAAGTTTCTTTAAAGTATATATACCTAGAACACATGAAAAGTATCGTATTGTAAGTAATGTATAGCAATATACATAATACATTGGGCAGATGCCTACTAATATATAATATATGTACTTGAACCAAATTAACAGGCTTTCGTAGGAAATAGCTTTACCAATATTATGATTAAGTTAACGTATCAGGACCATGCTCCGCAAAATTGTCATCAGACGTTAATAGTCGTACAGCCCCAAGTCACCCTCGAAGACTTTTGTTTCTATTAATTTCTTAGTAGAGCGCGATCTTTTGAAGCGCTCGTAGCCAAGTTTGCTTAGCCATTCTGAATCGATCAGCAAAGTTAAGCAACGTCCGCCGCGGTCATGACTTGGATGGGTGACCGCTGGTTGGGCATTACTACTGAGCGCTTCCGTGCTTCGGAGGGCACGTTAAGCCGTCGGTCCTGGTTGTTGTCTTAAGACAGCAGTCGTTACAGCATGGTGGTAGGGCACTTTGCAAATGCCCGCCTGGCTAGCTACCACCCTCAAGTTGAAAATCTGTCGCCAAGCACCTAACGGTGTGTTCCGGCAGCTGTCCTTGAGAGCCAGTAACTCTAGGTTAGTCTGAACAACATCCTCGACCACATCATCACTTACCATCAGGTGAGATAGTGGTCAAAGGCTAATCTATCAGGCATAAAAAAAAAAAAAAAATCTAAGTTTTTCCGGCCCACCTCCACACTTATGATCATGGTTGTACCCCGAATAATACATGACATTAGCTTTAACTTTAGCAGTCATATTCCCGGGTAGTTCCTTTTCTTAACCTTAACCTTTCCTTAACCTTAACGTGTTTATAATGTCGCACAACCCCCCAGCCACCTAATTTCGTGCCCCCTTCGCTCGGTACGTGCCGAAGGACTGGAACACGCTCCTTCTGATGGACTAGCCTCTCTAAAGGACACTGTTGAGACGCTGGTGACGAATGCACCTGACTTGATTCGGTGACTGTATCCCCCGCTAAGACCTGTGAAGCACCAATTACTGCACGCCGCACATTCTTGTGCTTCCGACCAATGTGAACCCTGAGTCCATGTCCAGAGAAAGTACGTGCAGATCCGGGGCAGTGGGGACAAGTCAGTTGAACAAATAAATCACTCATATTGCCGTTATATCGATGTTATTATAAAAAATTATATAGATCAATAACCTATATTATCAATTATAATCACCAGTACTAGTAATTGACTAGGAGGGCAATAAGGTTTGTATTAAAATAATTAAATAATACTAACAACTAACAAAGTAAACCTACAATATAGGTAATCAAATAAGTTAAGATACAATATAATTCATAACATAACAAAAAAGAAACACCCGACACGGATATTAATAATGACTAAAGTAATCAAATACAATAATTAAAATCTATAAATTTAACGGTTAAAACTTATTGAATCTTAATTTATCAGATAAAAAGACAATAGTAGATCCTACATAGGTAGTAACTACAGATCTATAAAACATTCAAATCGGACAACATTAAACATCACAGCAAACGCCGCCTGTACTGGATTGCCGGATCTAATAAAGTGAAAGCTGAACCCCAATCCCGCGTGGACCCGTCTTCAACCGACGGCGCCTCACAAATGCAGATCCATCGCGACAGACATCAGCGCATACACATTATAAGTGCACGCCGGCGTAATACGTCACCCTTGGCATAGATGGCGCTGATTGACAATAAATTTTAATGGGGTTTTCTTGGGAAAATAAAGATTCCCCATCCATCTGGCCCCCACTCAATATGGCATCATCACACCTGCATTGAACTGCACAACAAAACACTGTAAACTCCAAAAGCCTCGATCGCTTGAATGAATATTTGTGGGCAATTCCAGGGCTCCCGTTATTCACATGAAAAATGCACAAATCTTCTTTTGACGAGAAAACCGATACTGTATCATTGGGCAGCACTTTAAACTTCATTATTTAGTATAAATATATACCAAAAATCTTTTGTAATCTAATTTTAAACCAAAATTTACTGTCGAGCGTTGTTGTTGTGACGGGTCTACCCGCGCATGTTTTCAATATATATTTTATATTTGATAGTAATAATCTGTAGCGACTACCTTCATTTTTTCACGCGTATTTAAAGTTTAATATTTATCAGTATTTATTTAATATAACAATGTTCATTATGCATTATGTGGGTAGTATATTTTCTAACGGGAACATGAATCGAGGCAGACTATGAAGTGCTTATACTGAACTATAAACGTGAAAGTTTTTGAATTTTAAACTGCCTCAAAATAAAATATTTACAATTAGATTGTTTTTTTTTATGTTTATTATCTCTGAACTCCGTCATTTGTAAAAAAATTATTATGTGTAAATTATATAATAAATTTAAAAAATATTATGGTTTATTTGAAAACGTATATTAATTACCGTTTTTTTAAATTTTCGCGATTAGTTATCATAGTAATTAAACAAGTCGTAGCGATTCTAATCGATTAAAGTTGTTTATTTACAAATGCTATTCTACACTTTCTGACTAGTTTCCGTGAGATGTTGGGATAGAATGTAATTTTTATATATAATACATTAATTGAAATATTAAATATATGTATTCCAAACTCAAGAGAGAACATACTATCATAATATTTTTACTTAGCGTGGTGTTATTACCTTTATTTATTTAACAATAATATTGTAAAGTTCACAATACTGGTAAAGTAATGGCACTAATATTATATTCGGCCACTTCCTTGACCAAAACTCACTTTGGGAATTCTCATTGATTAATATGTACGGTACCTTTCAGCTAAAAGGGCTCCAAGGATGTTTAAGAGTCTAAGATGTGTCTAATAAACAGCCACATATTATTATCAACACTTTGCCGTCACTATAGTTTGTTTTTTTTTAACAAACGAATACTGAGTATGTCTCTCGCACATTTCTGATATTGACAGTGTGAGATGGGTCATTGCCGTCATTGGTCAATGCCTTGTTCTTGTTTTAAAATGCCTTTATTAAACAAAATACTATGAACTATATACAACACTACAGCTACTACAATAAGACCATTTAGACAACCTATAAGTCATAGCAGACTCATAGGCAGTCCAAATGCTCCAGCCCACTCCCAGTTGGCAGCGTGCCCTGCATGCTGGCAGCATTGACCCGTTGAATTGCAATGCTTATTCATTGAGCCAAATATGTGCCAGCATTTTGATCACGCGTCGCATCGACCAAGCGCTCAGATAAGTTTTGGAAAATACGATGAGCTCCCGGTCCCCACGGACCCAACGTCTCTACACCAAACGGCTCAAATATGTAACCCATACCGAGGTTAGCATATTTGCGCCGCTTGAGTTGCTCCGCCGAAGTAGCCGCAGCGCCAGCCCTTACGTTGGTTTCAGAATGATGTGAAGGCGCTAAAGTGTCTACGCAAGAAGCGTCTCACACTAAGGGCCGTCCTAACTTCCACGGAACCAGAGTCATGCCGTCATTAGTCAGGTCTTTTACCATCGTCACGCATCAGACCATTCGGTTCCAGAATAGCTGCAACATTGGCGCTGGCAAAAGCCCGGCGAATGATATCGTTAAGGCTGGCGTGGCGGGAAATTCGAAAAGCACTTCGAGAGCAGAAGAGGCCATGGTAACCGAGTTGATCAACTGCAGTAACACACTGGCAGTGATGTGCAACACAACACCTTGCACCCAAGCGTAAGCTAATAGCTAGACAAAAAGCGGATGGATATATAAGGCTACCAGTTTTGTAAGAAGGAATGGCCTGTAACCAAAGACCAGATTCCCACACAGAAACAGCGAGAATACGAGCACGATCAGCGATGCTAGAACACGTATTTAAAAGATCTTTCCGTGTTAGCTCGCATAGGGGCCGATCCCACTGTTTCTGAGATGACAACATTTTTGGGAATTCAGTATTTGGACAAGCCAGTCTCCATGTGGTTTTGGCCTCAGCCAAATATGCTACATCGAAAGAGCCTAAAGACCGTGCAAGAATTTTTTCTACTAATTTGTGTGTACTGTGTACAGAAGACAAAAAAGCTGCCCCCCAACCTCACAGGGAGGGAAGCTTGCGCCCAAGCCCTATCATCCATCTCAACAATCAAAACTAACACTAACGTATCTTTTACTAAGTTGTCTAAGCTTAACAAAAGCTCACTGTGTTGCCACAGCTGACAACATCTTAAATAGTATGTAAATTTAGGAACGAAAAGGCAAAATCTTATAATTTTAAAAGCCATATGGGCGTTAATTTTGGATAATCTGCTAGAAGCATTTCTAAACTTTTGAATTTGTTCTTCGACAAATGGTGATAAAGATTCGTCAAGAATCGGTGAACCCAAAAGACGAAGCGAACTTTTTTCTACTAATTTTATATTAGGTGCAAGTAAGTTGAATTTTGCAATAATCGAAACTTTATCCGGACAAGTATCACAAACAAAAAGTTCACATTTGGAAAAAATTTATTCAAGGCCAATAAGACGAAAATCGTCTATAAGTACTCGCAAGTCATCCAAAACCGTGTTCGCATCGCCTCCTAAGGTTCCGTAATCCAAATACCAAACGTTAAGTTTTGATTGGAGACGTTGAATTATTGAGTGAATCGCAAGGCTAAAGATGGCTGGTCCCAGAGGACCACCCTGTTGACATCCTACGGAAGATAAAATAACGTTATTTTTACACGACTGCCCAAAGGAGAGTTATGTTTTTAGGGTTCATGTATGTATGTATGTTTGTGAGTTTCTTTATTCCACCATAACTTCGTAACGGCTTAACCGATTTTGATGTTTGTGGTATCATTAGAAGCATTGAGTTATTCCGGGTAACATAGGCTAGTGAAAATCAAAAATAAATTAAAGAGGGGGCCATAGTTTATGAAATTAAAATAAATTTAAAAAAAAATTCGTGAAAATTCTACAAATTTTACTATCACCGTCTAGAGCTTGCTTAGCACATAACAAAAATATATAATAGTAGTATTCAATATACATTGGTTCACTAATATCAAAAGTAATAAATATTGTCTTATCCGTTTCTACACTTGCTTCTTGTAGACACAAGTAATACAAATAAATTAATCACCGGCATGCGGCAGGACAGAGACCATGCGTTTTTTGACCGGAGAACGCCTTCAGAGAGAAAGGCATTTCATACACAACTACAAGAAATGATTATTTTGGCAGTGTTAACATTTTACTGACTTGATGCAGCTTTCACTAGTAGCTAAATCCGTCAGCGGGACATACTGAATCAGACTCAGAATCATTTATTGCATACTACTGCTTTAAACAACCGCCACATTTAATTGCTGAAATAGATTTATGGGCGTTATATAGCTTCTGCGAACTGCCACAGAATGTGAGGCAAGCAAACGACACCACATTTGTCGATATTTTGAATAGTTAACGGGTTGGAATCCTGAATCATCGTAGAGTATCACTTACTGGACCAGATGGCGAGTGTGTGCGAAAATTTCCCACAACAACACGACAGGTGGATGACTCGAACCACCAAATCAAAATAAAACGATGACCATCGAACTTTGCCAAAATTTGCCGGATGTTTGACGAGGTAGCATCAGATACATCCGTAGAAGCTAAAATCAAAGGTCAGCAGCGGCCAAAACTCGGGTTTTGGTTATTTTTTATTTATACTTTCTGATCCCAATAAAAGAGGAGGTATTGTTCCATTCTTAAAAGTTACTATTGGTTCTAGGGTAATGTTGTGGGAAAAATATTAAATTTGGACACGACTTGGTAAATGGCGCTATGGGGGTCATCCGAAAATTCGTATGGCCAGCGCTACGTCGTAACCGGGAGAGTTACCGCAAGCCGTTTTCGTTGAGTTCTATGGCAAAACGATACGTGGCAACACAGTCAGTTTGGGTGTCAAAATTGAGCCTAGCACTGTCGAATTTGACGCGTTACGGGGTCAAGGTAAAGTCGAGCGGTACATGCTACCACTGATATTATGTTGGGTTGTGACAGTGCACAAACTGCAAGGAACGACACTGGACAGAGCCGTCGTGGATCTAGGAGCTAAAATTTTTGCCAAGGGGCAAAGTTTATGTTATTTTACCTGGGACAGACTGTCCAGTTAGGTAGGTCTAACTTCGAAAAAGAGAACGCCCGAAGAACCTAACTCGGATGGGCAGCGTTCGGGAAGTTACGCGACATTTTCTCGTCAAAGATCCCGCAGAGCCTGAAGACAGAAGTCGTCAACCAGTGTGTATGCCTAGTGATGACATATGGCACCGAGACGTGGACGACGTGGTCCTTAACTGTGGTCCTTATGGACAAGCTCAGAGTCACTGAACGAGCCATGGAGAGAGCTATGCTCGGAGTTTCTTTGCGCGATAAAATCCGGAACGTGGATATTCGCCAAAGAACCAAAGTCACCGACATAGCTTTCAGAATTTGCGAGTTGAAGTGGCAATGGGCGGGCCACATTGCTCGACGAACTGATAACCGATGGGGAAGAAAGGTTCTCGAGGGGTTACCATGGTATACCGGAAAACGAAGAGTTGGTAGCCCCCCCACAAGATGGACTGACGATATCATTAAAGTCGCGGGTAGCCAATGGTTACAAGCGACTAACAGCCATTCTTTGTGCCGTTCTATGGGGGAAGCCTTTGTTCAACAGTGGAAGTCTTGCGGCTGATGATGATGATGAAAGTTTATGTCGCTCTTAGTCGCGTCCGACAGCTAGAAGAATTGGTGTTTTAGATCCACGAAAGCTTATCAACGAGCCCCATGACAAAAAGTATCTGCAAGAACTGAAAAACCTCAAAGTTATCATTTACAATTAATAAATCATAAAAAATATATTTCGCTTATATTTTGCATGATATTAATTTCCAAAAAAAATAAGTTATGTTTCGTGGCACATTGTGCGTTTGCAAAAATATTGTTTTATCACTAAGAGGTACGAAATAAAAAGAAATAATTTAAAAATTAAAAAACACGCCTGCCGTGCCAAAAAGTGAACTAAAAAATTACAAACAAGTTACATGATTTTAATGTTGAATGGCTACAATGTAGGTACTAAATAGATTATATTTACTGTGCAATTAAAACACCATTGAACCCAGAAATGGAGAATAGATAACCAATCTTTTCATTGCAGTCGGGGGACAGTTCCTTGGAATAGTTCTTTACATGTCCCCCGACTTCGATGAAAATATTGGTTATCTATTCTCCATTTCTGGGTTCAATGGTGTTTAAATTTTTTAGTTCACTTTTTGGCACGGCAGGCGTGTTTTTTAATTTTTAAATTATTTCTTTTTATGGTATGTTAATTTTGACGGTTTGCCGTAGCATTGCCAAAGAAAAGGGAATAATTCCGGAATTTTATCTTTCACTTCAGTCAAAAGAGTGCCTCTATCTAAAGAGTTGAATGCATTTTTAACATCCACCTTCAAAAGCACATCTCCACAATTTTGATCAAGAAATGTGCGAAGTGAATGTACAGCAGCCTCACAGCCACCCTGTGAACCAAAACCGAGTTGCAGTGGTTGAAAAAGATTACTTAAAAAAGCAACCTTTTTCCTACAACCGCATTTGGCTGTGAGGCGACGATAAGTGGTGCCTACTGCTATAGGCCTAATACCACCATCTTTTTTATTTAGGGCACATAAATTCGCACCGAACAGAATTTCGGTTATTTCATTGTTGACCTGACCCAACAACATCAAATGAAACAAAGCTGTCACATCCCTTAAAAGTGTCTCGCCTACCTCACCAGAACTAAGAGATAAAATATATTTTAAGTGCTGAGGCGTGAGGCCATCAAGGCCACCGGCTGAGCCACTTAAAAAAATGCCACGGCTGCAAAAACATCCTGTGGGGTCACCTCAACAAAGTCTTGCATAGGAGATTCGGGAAGGTGGAGACCTGCAGTTGCAGGCGGATGCTTTTCTATTAGGGAATTCAACGTATCAGATGTAAAAGGAGCGATTGTTTCACTCGAAAACAAGATGCGTGCCGCGTTTTTAATATCACCATCAGTAATTTTGTTTTCTACTATTTTAATAGTAGCTGAATCGAAATTATTTGTTTTTGTATTCCGCCGCAGTGGTGGAATGATTAAAGGTGAGCCAAAAGATTGCTCTTCCCGTGCCTTGTATTTCACGCAGTTTTCCTTTACTCTAGTAGTAAGTGATATTTTGTTAGACGGATCAAAATTCACGTGAAATACGTGGTACGGGAATGCTAGAAGATGCTCCCAGGCTTGCGTAGTATTAGTAGCCAAGACGTTTTTAATGGAATAAGATAAAGATTGGGCAACAGAAATTCTTGCAACCCGAGGTATGCGTTTTAATAAAGGAATGTTATTTTTGTACGAGCTTAAAACGGTTTGGAAGGCGTAGCAGGGCTCGCAACACTGCTACTACTTACGGTTTGATTATTAATTTGTGCCGAAGGGGGAATTTCTGATTGTTTATGACACCTTGTTTGGTGAATTTTGAGGCCTTTATGAACTTTGAAATAACGAGCCTGGGGGCACTGCGGACACAACATCTGCCCATCTTGAGATACAAAGGTCCCCAAAAAACAAAAAAAAATTGTTAAGGCCCGTTCATATTGAATACTATTATTTTATTAATATAGATTTAATTTTGCATACTAAGTATATTCATAACAAGATGTTCTGTTCACGTGTATGATATAAAATAATATTTTAATAGTGTATATATTATGCACTAGAAATATAAATCAAATTAGTTTACTACGATTCTTGTAATCTTAAAAATTATCGTCATCCTTCTGATGAACTTTCTGCAGATACGTCAATAATAAATTGCTCTAACATATTTTGTACATGATTGTCGACTCCGTACATTTTTGTTTCTATCTTGGTTATCACGTGGTTGAGACATGACTACCATTTTTATCTATCCACTTAAGCTACTCCTTGTAACAAAAAAGTTAGACTTAATACATTAAGAATGAATGTACGAGAACCTACATGTAACTACAGAGTTCGTGTGGAACGGACTTTATGTTGATAACGTGGGCCAATAGCAACGTAGTACAATTTTCAGTACTCGTTTGTTAAAAAAAAAGAGACTATAGTAGATTTTTGTTTTGTTTCGTGGCTGTGTCATGAGCATTTTACTCTTTTGTCTTTGTACGCTTTATACTTTTTTCTCTTTCTACATACCCTTATGACATATCCCTCATTTGACTTTTTGCGTCTGTGTGTCATTAAGAGATTTTGACGTTTATGACAAATCGTTACTGAAATATGTTTGGTGTAATTGTATTGGAAATTTTTGCGTAATCTTCAATCTTGTTTTGTTAACACTTGTAATTCCTTTTATGAACCAAGTTTATTCACTTTTGCCCCCATTATTTGCCCCAATATTGTTACTTCTGAGTACGTCTACTATATTAATATACAACAATATTCCCGTTTGTATGAAAAGCGCAAAGAGTGAATACGTGATTCTGGCGCCGCAACTTGCTCATATTGATTTCAGGGACATACTGCCGTTTAAGCTTGTGAACATTCTAGGTATTATTCTTTTGAAATTCTCGACGCCAAAAGTCGAAGATTTTAGCGTGTATATATTAGTATGTATGAGTATCTTTGTGTCTGTCAGTAGCATCGTAGGTTCCAAACGGATGAATCAAAACTGATTAAGTTATTAAGATGACTTCAACGAGAGTGTTTAACCTATGATTCCAGAAAAGTTGTTTAGCTATTTTAAGATCACTAGCTCTTTAATTTTTTTTCTAGTAAGAAAAAATGTGAACAACTTCAACAGATCTTTTGTGTAGCGAGTAGGTCAGAGTAACAACAAGCTGGTCCAAAGCACACTGATTTATTTCTGTTCTTGCAATTACTTATATTCAGCATTTTGATCACGCGTCGCATCGACCAAGCGCTCAGATAGGTTTTGGAAAATACGATGAGCTCCCGGTCCCCACGGACCCAACGTCTCTGGCAATGCTGCCAGCATGCTGGGCACGCTGCCAACTGGGAGTGGGCTGGAGCATTTGGACTGCCTATGAGTCTGCTATGACTTATAGGTGTCTAAATGCTTTTATTGTAGTAGCTGTAGTGTTGTATATAGTTCATAGTATTTTGTTTAATAAAGGACTTATATTCTATCTAAATAACCTACATGTGTGCACAATACGTCATCCAAAAAGATCAACATAAAAGGTTTAAAACTGGGTGTCCTGTCCATTTAGTAATATTAGAACACAAAAAACATAGTCACCTTGAGTTGATGCTTCAGTTTTACCGTGGAAACTGCAGGACACCTAACTTTTCGCCAATTGAGAACAGCTTATAGGTTGCTTGCAGCTCACGTTGGGGTTCATTGGAATGGTCTCATTTACTATGTTATAGATATTTTGTAGCAGTGATGGCTCAGTGGCATTGGCTATGGAGTGCCGCGCAGCAGGTCCATGGCTCGAATCCCGCCGCGGACTTGATCTTCACCGCATGGTGGAAGGGCATTTTGCGAATGCCCGCCTGGCTAGCGACCACCCTAAAGTAGAACGACGTAAACGTAAATCTAAATTTATAAGTACGAGTATGATGATGTTCCATCAATGATTACACCATTCAATTGAAATTGACCGCATCTTACGTGTGCCCAACGCAGACGTAAAATAAACTAAGAGGGTGTGTGGAAGGCGCGGCGGCTCACCAGGCCGCTACTACTATTCAACGAAGTTTAGTTTTTCATGTTACGGGTGACACTTTAGACAACGAAAATCGAATTTGTGGTACGAAGATCGTTGTTTCATATAATCTATGGACGGATCGCATCGTTCATCACCAATCGTGCCCTCTAGGGAATCTCCCATACTACTCTGAGAACGCTATTATGACTCAATCAATTTTAAGTCTTAACTGCGGGAAATTAAAGAGCATTTTCACATGGTAAGAGTGAGAGTCCTATGTAGTTATGGATCAACGAGAGGTGTCGCTACTGTTCTAGAAGTTAGATACTCGTATTTAAAATTAACGTTTTTTTTTTGTTTTCCGTAGGTATTTATATCCTCATTAGTATTTGTGTTCTTTCTGCATATTTAGAACTCGATTTTGACTATGAATAAATGATTATTTCATATTCTGAAAATGTACAAACCATACGAATCAGATTTAAAAAATATCTTATTCAGTATCTACACAGGCAAATGCTTGCTAGTCTATGCTACGAACGAAGTTAAACAAAAGTGAAGTGAACCAATACGTGTTTTGCGGATACCTTTCTTTCGGACCCGAAGTTCGAAACTTAGATGAATTAGAGTATACCTTGGTCTTTTCTTCGGGCTTGCTACGGCTTACAAATGACACTTGCCAGTACATATCGTTAGGTGCTTGGCCACATATTTTCTACTCAAGAGTGGTAGCAAGTCAGGCGGATATTCGCAAAATGGCCTATCGAGGGCTCAACGTGCCCTCCACGGAAGCGCTCAGTAGTGACATTATTTGCGGTCACCCATCCAAGTTATGACCGCAGCATACGTTGCTTAACATAGCTGGTCGGTTAAAAATGGTCTAGCAAACTACGCTACGAACGCTCCAATTATATGCACTTTGGTGTTACCTTAAGACATACTTCAACAAAACTCAGAGATGGTAGGCAGATGATCTGCGGCCCAGTTACGTAACTTTGTAGTAGTGTAGTAGCATTGTTTTCTTGTGGCAATCATAGATTAGTTGGTGACAATATTATACTATTATGTAACTCGTATAATCTTCAAATCAAACCAATTATTTATTTACCAGAATATATATAGGTGGTTACTAAAGGTCACAATATGACGAACAGTTCTTTGTATTCTGCGTACGCAGACGTGGAAATATTATATATACGGTTGTTTTACCCGATTTCAGAAAAAGAAGGAGGTACTCAATTCGTCTGTTTTTTATGTTTGTTACTTTAGAACTTTTGCTGGATGTACTGATTTTGATGTTTTTTTTATTTGAAAGCTAATGTCTCCATTTAAATATCATCAAAATCAGTCAAGCCGTTCTTGGGTTATACTCCAATAACTGTAAGTATTTTTCTATCTTCATGATATAGTCATTGAGAATGACAATGGATCCCGTAAGTAGCAAGAGTCACTAAATATGGTGAAATATTTTTTTACCTAAACATGGAACCAATTTCAACACTCAAAAGTGTGAAATAAATTTCTGAAATTGGTACCATGTGCACAATATTGTGATAATAGGTGTAGTGTTGTTTATAGTTTGAATGTTTTTCTGTGTTTACCTAGTTTTAATAATAAACAAAGAGTCGCTGAGTATTGCTATTGAACTTGCGGATTTTATAAAATAGGAGTCAACAGTTTTTCAGCCACCAATTTAATTAATAAAAAAAATGGTCTTTTTTAAATGATGGCGTAGAATGGAAAAAATTCGTAAAACATGTGATCAAATGCAACAGAACCACCCAATATTTATATGGCGTGAGCTAATGTTGTACATAGATTCTCATAAAAGTGAGCTTTTTAAAAACGGAACGATTTCATAAACAGACACAAAACTTGACTAACCGAAATGTTATAGCTGTATTCATGATATTTTTCTTTCGAGAGGAATATATGGTATTATGTTTTCAGATTAAGCATAGGATTTTTCATATCCTCTAGAATATTACCTATTTATTTTAATAATATAAGTATGGCGTCGACTTTTTAAAAAATTGATCAAAATTTGTCTTGAAGTGAGTCTCAACTCACTTTAAGTGAAGGAGATAAAATTATAACTAGATAATTCTATTCCTTTTTAGGGTACCGTACCCAAAGGGTAAAAACGGGACCCTATTACTGAGACTTCGCTGTCCGTCCGTCCGTCCGTCCGTTAAAATATAAAGTCTAATGTCGTATACTTACTCGCGTTTGGCCGTTTTTTTTATATTTATGAAAATGAAACACTTCGGTGCGTTTATGGAAAATAATATGGCATGATGTAATTACTTATTAATTAAAATTACACACATTTCAACAGTTTAACATTGGATATCAGATTCCAATCCACATAGAAATATGAGAGTCTGCTCCGTTAAGTTCAGTACCTTTATAAATGTACACTCAGCTGAGACGAAAGTAATTGTTCCAAATTGCACGATTACATGCAAGTTGGAACAACTTGTTTCTTTATTACACGCCTCAGCGTGTAATTAAAAAATATATTTAAAGTCATAAAATTAAGTAGTGTTGTAAACATATGCCTTTATAAATAAAAACCGATAGAAAAAATAAATATAAAGTCATAAAAATTGATCAAAATTATTAATAAAGTATACTTTTTCAGCTCCTCTGTCAGAAAGGCGATTAGGTAAAATATATCATCAGAGAACTTGAAAACACTTGCTTAAAACGAAAAACTAGTTAAACAGCTTATTTTTTAATTAAAAACAATTTGTTACGACTTCTGCTATAATATAGGTAAGAAATATACACCGCCGTCTGTGTAAAAGTTTCCAGTAATCAAATCCCAGTTTCTTTATAATTCATACATATGTCACCTTAACAAGCTCAAGAGACTTAACTAGGTCAAGTTATATACGGCCATATTTCTCATGGCCCGGTTCTTTTGATGGAATTTTTTGCAAAAAGTATTAAGGCCTAAACAAAAAGAAAGTTTCCTCGCCGCGGTCAAGTAATTTATTACGGGGTGGCTTTTTGCCACGGCATTATTCGTGGTTAGGGGTCGTTGCCACGTTCTTTTGGGGATGGAAAATTGTAAAACTAGGGGTGTGTTTTCAATTATTTCTAATGGAGATGACATGATTTTGAGATCATTGTCAATCAGAAGACAGCCATTAATTGAAGTAATATCAGTGTAGCTATATATCTCTATAGCATAATGGCTATGGACTGCCGCGCCGTGACGCACGTCCATGGTTCGATCTCTACCGCCAACTTAAGTATCACCGCATGGTGTCAGAGCATTTTCCAAAGGCTCAAATAGAAAATCTGTCGCCAACCTATCAGTGTATTCTGGCAGCAGTCCTTCAGAGCCAGAATTATGAAATAACAGGCACATGAAACTTAATAAATGTATGTCTCAGTGTGATACGCGCAGTGCAGTTTGTCATTTGACGAAATGCATTTGTAATAGGTATAAGTTGAGTCAAATGTGTTCAGTCATAATCCTAAAAAAAGGCATTAACACGATTTAGAAGTGCAAGTAGCAGAGTTTGCCTAGCCATTCTTAAGTCAACTAGGTTAAACAACATTATCTGTGGTTACTGCTTGGTTGGGTTGGCTAATTGTTTGGCTATTGATGGTTCAGACGTTAAGATATTGGTACCTTCTAGTGACATTACTACTGAGCGTGCAGGTGCTTCGAGGGTCACGTTAAGTCGTTGGTCCCGGTCGTAGTCTTGGGGTGGCAGTCGATATAGTAGGGTGGTAGGGAATTTTGCGAATGTCCGCCTGGCTAGCTACCACCTTCAAGTAGAAAATCTGTGTGTTCCGGCACCTGTGCTTGAAAGATATCTTCGACCACAACATCATTTACCATCAGGAGAGATAGTGGCCAATGGTTAACCTATCAAGCATAGATTTTTTTTTTTTTATATATGTATGGGTCAAATTTCAACAAAGTAAACTTCAAGTTTGTAACCAATTCTGTTCACGGTCCGTGACACCCGGAAGAACGGGTAGAAAGATTGCAGTCTTATTAATAAAGGTCTCGTATGCATAACCTAAGTGATGGTTATGGAACCGAAAAAAAAATTACGTCACGCTCAGAATACTACTCTAGATTCCTTTCCTCTCTCTGCTTTGGGTTCGCAACTAGTGCTTTACCAGCTTTTATTTTATATGAGCACTGAGGAAAGCCTGAGCACTCAGGCTCTTGTGAAAAACTGTAGGTTTTTATTGATAGAAATCGCACACTCTAAACCTTGTCAGTAGAATAACGCTAACAGGAAAAAAAAAACAAATAACGTCAATTCCAACTACAGAATACAGATTCAGCAAAATATAAGCTTCTTGCCGCGACTGTACTCGCTATAATTTTTTTTTTCTGAAGAACTATTCTCAATTTAACTTTTATTTATATAAAGTTCTGTAAGGTTCTGGAATAAAAGTTATTCCAGTATTACAAAATCTTTGGAAGACAAATCCTACAGCCGTTCTAGATGTAAGTAATATAGAAAGAAAAAAACTGGTCATTTGCGCTGCGGTTTCACAGATTGTGCGGTCACTCACATTCATAATATCGTTTTTTATTCAGTATTAAAACAAAATTTTAGAAATTATTATATGCTGAAATTCTGAATATAAGCCAATTTGAATTTGAATTTAGTTTTCGAAATTATTTTTCGTCCCAAAAAAGGACTATTAGAATAGCCTCTAGAAGAATAGCTTTTAGAAGCGCTCGTAGCGAAGTTTGCTTAGCCATTCTGAGCCGATCAGCAAAGCTAAGCAACGTCCGCCGCTGTTATGAGTTGAATTGGTGACCACAGGGCACAATAAGCCGTTGATCCCGGTTGTTGTCTTAGGATGGCAGTCGTTATAGCATGGTGGTAGGGCATTTTGCGAATGTCCACCTGGTTAGCTACCACCCTCAAGTAGAAAATCTGTCGCCAAGCATGTAACTGTGTGCTCCAGCAGCTGTCATTGAGAGCCAGTAATTATAGGTTAGCCTGAACAACATCTTTGACCACATCATCACTTACCATCAGGTTAGATAGTGGTCAAAGTCTAAACTTTCAGGAATCAAAAAGCCAGTAAAACAAAAAAATTAAAGCTACAAGAATCTTATAAAGCATTACGAAAACTCTGCATTTATCTCATATTATAAAAATGCATTGTATCAAGATGAAAGCTATTTTAAATGAATATTAAATCTTTTATGCTATATTCACAAAAGGCACTTAACATAGTAATGAATAGGAACGATTACAAAAGGTATATAATATACTTACTAATCAAGTGTATACTTTGCCACGGGGGGTCACTATACGAGTAGAATATTGTTTTAATAAAATACTTTAATAAATAACATGTAAAAGTAAAAAGTAAAAGTAAAAAAGCCTTTTATTCAACTACACATTTACAATCTATTTTACAAATCTCCTATTCATTAACATTGATTAATTATTTTCTGGATATTCATGATTCAAATTATGTATTGTGTATATGTATGTTATATATATATTAATAACATGTACGTATGATATAATACTAATGATATTGCATAATTGTGTAAGGAATTGCTATATTAGATTAGGGCACTAATTTATATATGTACACTTTGACAAAAGTGTTTGATTTTTGGACTTAAAGACCATTTAATAAAATTACTTTAATACTGAATAAAATGACATAATAATCAAATCTACCAACAATAACTCATGGTAACTGACAACAGCTAAGAGTTTATACTTAGGAGAAAAAGTTGATAAATAACTCTTCTCTTGGAAAACTCGACCACTATAAAAAAAAAATCTTCATTATTTTTTATTTATTTTTTTATATTATGGGTGACAAACAAGCAGACGGCCCGCCTGATAGTAAACGTAACCGCCGCCTATGGACATCTGCAACACTAGATGCGCTACCGATGCGTTGCCTGCCCAGAGAGGAATTTGTAGATGCCCCTTTTAAAATGGTCCATGTCGTAGCCTCGCGGAAAGACCTCCGGAGGTAGGTCGTTCCACATCCCACAAGTACGCGGAAGAAAGGAGCAATAATGGAAATGAAAATTAAGAATTATAATGTATTTGACCACCTTGAAAAACATTTTTGCTGTTTTGGGTAAATATTGTACACAAAGTTAGGTGTGTAAGTCATTCCATCAATCATCAGTCATTCTATCAGTGAATCTAAAGGAAATTTTGTTAAGTAGACAAACATTCCTTTTTATTCTGTTAATCGAGTTTAAAGTAAACATGTACTTTAGCCCTCTTAGCATAGCTCAGTTGGTCGTTTTTATATTCAATTAAAATAAGCAGACTGATATTTTCATACTGTACCTGCAGCATGACTTCATTAACATTACTAGGAACAATACACAGCTACTACAATTAAATCATTTCGACAACCTACTAGTCATTGCACCGGTTGGCAGCGTACCCAGCATGCTGGCAGCATTGCCCCGTTGAATTGCAATGATTATTCGTTGCGCCAAATAGGTTTTTTTTTTATGCCTTATAGGTTAGCCTTTGAGCACTATCTCACCTGATGGTAAGTGATGATGTGGTGGAAGATGTTGTACAGGCTAACCTAGAATTACTGGCTCTCAAGTACAGCTGCCGGAACAAACCATTAGGTGCTTGGCGACAGATTTTCAACTTGAGGTACGCATTTTGCAGCATTTTGATCATAAATCGCAACAACAAGCGCTCTGATAAGTTTTGGGAAATACGATGAGCTCCAACAATATTAAATATCTATGACTGACAATAATAAATCTGGTCTTCGTTTATCTTTTAGGTACAGAATCTTAAAGATATAAACATCATCAGAGCTTCACATTTTCCTAAAGTCAATTACATAGCAACTCATTAAATGCCGGCAACGCATCAAGACCTGTGGTGTTTTGAATAAAAACATATCCGTCTGTTCAAAATTACCCCTGATCTTTGGGTTTTATTAAAGATCCTGGCAAACTTGTTACTTAAAATAAAACACAAACTTAATTCCTTTGAAAAACATAATTCAATAATTTTTCGTTTTTTTGCTTAAGATCAGACTTTTGTGAACTATTGCATAAAAAACCGTTTTATTATGTTTTTACCGGGTATAAATGAAAACTTTACGAGTACGAGAAGGGGAAAACATTTTAACGAATGCCCGCCTGGATAGCTACCACTCTAAAGTAGAAAACCTAACGCCAAACACTTAACAGTGTGTTACAGCAGCTGTCCTGGAGAGCCATTAATTCGGCGGGACAACATAATATCCAAACATGTCCTATAGTAAGATAATGGTCAAAGGCTAGCCCTTCAGATATAAATAAAATAAAAAACGTGTCATCCCAGTGGAGGAGGTCTTTGTTCAACAATGAACGTGTTCCAGCAGTTGAAATCATAGACAATGGAATAGGAAAAACAGACCGACTAGAAATATTTTGTTACATAGACAGGAAAAAATCCACATAAAAGATATCTATATAATCTTCAATGATACAGCATTTCCAAAAAGATGAAATTAATACAATCCCTTTCCCGTTACAAAAGAAAACTTCCTCGTCATTAAGCCAAGCCAAAATGATCTTTATTTCTTACATCCTAAGATACCAGTTACGTAATAATGTAGTTTGATATAAATCTAAGGGTATTTGAATAACAAAGGAGACAGTTCGTAACTCCCTTTGACTCAAGCACGATGTTGGCTTCTTAAGGCATTTCTGTTGTTAGCACTTGTTTTTTACATTTGAAAAGAATCAAATAGAATAAAACTTTCGAAATTAGAATCGTGTATATATAGGTATAAACTGGCCAAGTGGGACTTCAACTAGTCAGATTAGCCCATATAGACAAGCTCAGAGTCACTCAACGAAGTATGGAGAGAGCTATACTTGGAGTTTCTTTGCATGATAAAATCCGGAATGAAGATATTCGCCATAGAACCAAAGTCACCGACACATCCTTCAGAATTTGCAAGTTGAAGTATCAAAGGGTAGTCCACATTGCTCGACAAACTGATAATCGATGTGGAAGAAAGTGAATCGAGTGGTTATATACCACATTACAAATCCGGAATGAAGATATTCGCCATCGAACCAAAGTCACCGACACATCCTTGAGAATTTGCAGGTTGAAGTATCAAAGGGTAGTCCACAAACTGATAACCGATATGAAAGAAAGTGAATCGAGTGGCTACCACATTACACCGGAAAAAGTAGTGTCAGTTGGCTTCCCACTAGGTGGACTGCCGTTAAAGTAAAAGTCGCGGGTAGCCAATGGTTACAAGTGGCTAATAGTCGTTCTTTGTGACGTTATAGGGTGGAGGCTTTTTTAACAGTGATAGCCTTCCGGCTGATGATGGTGATGAAGTGCCAGTCGGGCACTCGCACTCTTTTCAGGTTCCTTCACACTATCACATCTTCGTCAAATCACATCATGTAAATCAGCGTATTACGTATTTGTTGGTCGGGGATATGGTGCGTAAATTAAAATTCCTGTCTAGTTAACTTTTTAAAATACTTGTAATTTTGTATTTTATGAATAGGTGAATATTTTTCTTAAAAGTGACAATTTGTAAAGCGTGCCTTCGATGAAACAAAAAATTGATTTCAGTGAAATGTGATTCGAAGAAACATATCAACTTTAGTAAACTGTTTCAGTCACCATTTAATTTTATAGAAATTTTACAACTAAAAATATATAAATATGTAGGCCTCGCTTGCAGTTCGGTCGGAGTGCTTTGTATGATGGTCATATTGAATTCCACCATTTTTGATTTTTCACATGTAATTTGAGTGCTCTTTTCAAATAATAATCTAGTTTTTCCTTTTTTAAGATACAAAATCAATCTTGGCTTCGCAGGCGTTATTTTTATATGTATTTAATAAGCTCTTGAAAATAACACTTTGCATGCTAGACATCAAAAAATAAATGATTAATTCTACTTTATTCTCAAGTAGCCCCCTGAAAATATGATATATAATTTCTAGTCCAATACTCTATTATCGAGACTGTGTGCTTTAATAAAAAATGCTCAAGATTCTCGCGTAATAGTCAGAAGCCAATAAATAATACTGTCCCTACTATTATACACAAAATGTCAATATAATATATTTACGTATAGAATGTTAGAAGAGCAGCTAAATACTCGTATTATTGTAATTTTGTTGAAGACAAATTTTCTTGTTTCTAGTATACTTACTCTTTAATAAAAAGCTCAATGTCTACATCACTATTATATAAACTAAAATATGGTATTTTGATTGATCACAAATTATTACATCTTAGTGAGCTGTTACGATGGTTTAAGCGTGGAATAGTTTTGATACACCCAGTTACTTATTTTTAGCAAAATGTACTTTTGTTGTATTTAATAATGCTTGCGGAGATATACTATATCGTTTCCATTTACGTGGGTTAAGGGAAGGAAGATGCTGGTTGGCTATACTTATAATAATGAGCAGCTTAACTCAAAAACTTTGCCCTATTAGGTATATTACCTATGTTTTATATGAAAACATTAAACAAGGCTATTTGGTTTTACCCTATTTCGTCATAAACATTTCAGAGGTGTACTAATAAAACGCCAAGTCATTAAGAGGTATAGCAGGCGAGCGACTTTTAGTGGCCACCAAATTGCCTCAAATAACTCAGCTGCAAAGTTTCTGCACTGTAGTAGAAACTGATTTAACCTCGACTGAAGGGGGTAAGTGGTTGCTGCGCAGAAACTATTACAAAGTCAAGGAGAGGTGTTAAATTAATAATTGTACGTAGGGATGGTACAATAAATATACTATGTTCTGAAATGAAATAAGACACAGGATTATATAATAAAAAAATGCGAGAACATGTTTTCACTAATTCACAAAAATAACAATGATCTGTTGGTGGCTGTCACCACTGGGTATGGAGATGATAGCGTTGTAGTATGGAACCAGTGAAGCTCAAATACTCTTTTATTGAGATACCATGGCATGAAATAATCCCTGAAAGAAGACTCTGATTGGGGAGAATGGACTTCGTCAAGTTCAAAACTAAAAATATGAATGATCATTATTGTTGGTGCCGGATGCATATCAAGGAGTGTGCCCTGGAGTTACATTATTTGACCCAGCCCAATCAGTCTACGGACAACCGTCAGCTATTGGTTTCACCTAGTTGTAGACACTACAATATATTTTAACCGCACTTAGATTATTAGCTGTAACAAATATTACAATAAAAAAAAACAAATGAAATATTTTTCCTTTCAACAAGTAGTTCATACCAACCACAAGTTGCCCGTCTACACGTGTTACATCGTAAGAGCCTCAAACTTTGGAAGTAAACCACTCGAACAAGTCCCGTTATCGCGAAATATTGAAGCAGCCAATTTGATCAATAAATCGGCAGGACGTAAACTGTGGGTAAAAAAATTATGACTAAGGGCCGGATGAAGTGAAAATATTTACCTGTTTTAAGTTTTTATTACAGACCATAGCATACTGTATCAGCCGGCTACAATCCGGCATACAATCGACTGAATCGAAACTTGGGCTATAGCGCAATCGATTGTCAATTTAGTAGTTCCTCACTATGAATATTCGAATAGCAATCGACGAACTACTAATAATTGTACGCACACCGCAAGCCGCTATGCAATGCGCTACTGATTCGCAGCGCAGCGCACGTAAACCACACCATCTTTTTTATTACTAATTTAGTAGTACGTTCGAGCAAAGTAATTAATGGTAGGTGCGCTGCGCTACAAACGAATTAGTAGTAAAAAAAATTATACGAACACCGTGTCCGTTATTGTCACTCGCCGCACAACGTTAGTAGATAGTAATTACTATCATCGATTGTCATCGACTTTTATCGACTGAACAGAACATTTAGTAATAATCGCGCATCGCTCAATTTACTTTCAAGAATATGAACAACTAAAATTAATAACTAAATTTAATTCACAAAATTACAACGAGAGTAAAAACCGCGGTACATGCGTCATATAATAAATACAATACAATCATAATATGATTGTATTGTATTTATTATATAGCTTAAGGTGGCGCTTGTATATATTATAATATATAATATAATAATAAATTTAGTATAAAAAAGTTCATCACCTCATATATATTCAATAACAACAACAAATATGAATATCTTTTTCCGGTCTTTGATTACTGACTTGTGTTTAAAACTATCTCTATAAGAGGCCTATAACCTTTGTACCTAAATCAAGCTTCATATAATAAAAAATATATTTGCTCAAATATATGCACTTCTGTTACATTATGTACTTATGCAATAGGAAAATGTACATACCATTGAATCCGTCTTTTAACGTGAATAAGTCTTTAAAATGGCTTCCATAGGAACGCAATTCAAAAAAACGAATGATAACAAAATGAAAAAATATACAGTTTAGTGTTGCGGCTACATATCCATCATCTCCATCCAAATTTAAATTACACCACTGGATAGCATAAGAATAAAAAAAAATATTACCTACGCCAAGTAAGTTTGTAACACATCGTACGCGGCGGAGGGGGGCGGGGGCTTGGCGACAGATTTTTCTACTTGAGGGTGGCAGCTAGCCAGGCAGGCATTCGCAAAATGCCCTACCGCCATGATATGACGACTGCAATTTTGAGACAACAATCAATTTAAAATCTGTTAAAAAAACTAGTATATTGAATCCTATTGGAACAAATGTAATATTCAATGAAGCTGTACACGAATCACGTGTGTTTCGTGTTTTTTTTTTTTTAATTTTTATATATAGATGATGCGTTAGCCTTTGACCGAATTATTCTGGGTACCTTTAGGTACAACATTCTTAAATGTCATATTTTTAAAGTAAAAATTAAAACGTCCTTCAAGAATACAATTCTGTCTCTCTAAAAAGAGATGATAAAATATATTCGAGTGCGGGATTCGAACCCGGGCCATACCCGGGGTATGCACTTACTGGTATGATCAACCCGCGGCGAGATCAAATCATGGACCTGCAGCGCGGCAGTCCATAGCCATGCCACTGAGCCATTGAGCCACGAGCCAAGATGAGCCTCCAAGTAGAAGCAAATATTACTGTGATTAGCCGAGATGGTCACTGTACTAATTGTAATAGGCAAACGAGAACAAAGAACAAAGGTTTTGGAGTGACCAGCATTGTGCAGTGTCAATCAGAACGGGATACGTGACAGAACTGTACTGGTTACCATTAGGTTAGGTGACTTACCATAAGGTGACGTCTCCTTACTTCATAATATAATAAAGAAAAGAATTGAACAGGTTCTGACGCGGCTTTTTACTCCATTCGACCAACGAAAGAGCCTCCAAAAACGATGTCACTTAAAGATTTTTCACTCAAGATTCCAAAGGTGCCTTGGCTACAGCTGCCGATAATAGTCCGAATCGAGAACGGCGGACTTTTTCATACAGACCCCTTATAAATTATTAACCATTCGCTTAGGTGGGATTTTTTATGTACGCATACCCACATAATTTAAGCATGTTCTCTCTAAGATTAAGTAGCTTTAGTGCTGCTGAACGAATCAAGGTACTATATTTTTATAGCTGATAGGCTAGCCTTTGGCTAATTTATGAGTTATTTTTTGTTATTGTAACGGAACAAGCTCCAGCCCCACCTGATGTAAAGCGGGCTAACCTCTGCCAACAACAGATGCATTTCGTCACAAGTCACGAATTGTTAGGTGCTTGGCAACAGATTTTCTTTTAGAGGGTGGGCATTTTGTGCTAGCTAGCTACTATCCTCAAGTAGAAAATCTGTTCCCACTTAACAGTGTCCTTTAGCAACTGTCCTAGAGTGCCAGTAATTCTAGGTTGGCCTAAATAACGTCAAATTCAAATTCTAAATCATTTATTCAATTTAGGCGTCTACGACGCTCTTATGAAGGTCAATTACAAATTTTAATATTGAAATATTCTACATTGTACTGCCACGTTCAGCAAAAACAATTTATAGAGCCACTGCGAGAAGAACGGGCAAGAAACTCGGGGCCATTCTTTTAAACATCTTTTAACAATGTGTTATATACAATATAATATGACTATTACAATATTTGTTCAAATTACGTAGGTGACAGGTGATAGCTTGGCAGAGGCGGAACTTTCCAAGCATCTTCGACCACATTATCACCACTTACCATCAGGTGAGATAGTGGTCAAATGCGAGCCTATCAGCTATTAGTTAAAATCAATATCATCCATAAAAGTCTTTTATGAAACACTCGGCGAGCATGAATTAATTATAAACAAGCATACAAATGTCAAATTGTAGGGTATTATGTATTAATCTCGAACATTGTAAGAGTCTAGAAACAAGTTCTCAACAGTCGTATAATTAGCTCTTACTGTACTGTATCCATATTAATGTTGCACAGAGTGAGGTCCGCGTCCGACTCACTGTAGCACCCGGCGTCTCCCGTCGTTAATAATTACTGAGCCCTGTTTCACAAAAGTTACGATTCACAAGTTGATAAAAAGTATCCGTAAGAACAGTACCATTATTCAAAACATTTACCTCACATTATTATGGTTCAACTTCGAAGAGTTATTTCATATCATAATATAAAAACTTACGCTCATATTTATATTTTATGTTTGAAAACATGGGTGTTTGATCGTGAAGCAACTTAATTACTATGAGTCGATATCGCTATCGGCAATGTTTCGGCTTCTACCGGAAGCATTCCTCAGGACGTTGAGTTTCACTGCAAAAACATCAAAATTGTCAAAATTGTTTCACGGCGTGTTCCTCAAATATGTTGGAAGGTGTGCGGCGGCGATGTTTATGTAACAAGGATTTTAGGATAAAGCCGAAGGGCAAATTTTTCAAATTTGTTTGATGTCTGTTTGATCGTTTCCTTAAAACGATTAGAATCTTGAAAATTGCCATACAAAATCGGATTATTATGATTACGGCGTATTGCACTACAGTACAGTAATTGGCTTTGAGAAAATACTTCCGCGATCAATACATCATGCTTGTCACCACTTCATTGCATTATCACTGGAACACAATTTCAGCACCAACTATACCAAAAATATTTTTTCTATTCTATATCATGCCATCTCAAATTGCCAGACTTGTTTAGTACGTGACAAGGGATGGCTCTGTCGCCATCTACCGGTCGCAGCTCCAAACTTCGCACCGCAGCGACAAAAATTTTTTAACCACAAAATAACAGTGTATGTCTGAGCTAAGAATCGTTCCACCAACGTTAACATTCCAAAGCGACGCTTTATTAAGTGATAGAGCAATTTCAATCTACCAACGACTTTTTTAAACCACCTGTGAACTTGTAATATCAGTGTAAAGTGCCACAATTCATATAAAACGGTAGAGTACATGAGAACGTCTGTACCGTCGCGTTAATTATTCACCTAAACGTTGAACTCTGGCATCTGAAATCTGAGCGCCCTGTTATAATCCCAGGACTTGCATTGTTACTAGTTCCTGTCAGAGTTGTTAATTTGGTCCCTACTTTTGCATAATTCTTGTCAATTAGAGCAGTCTCACGAGTTATAATTCAGTCTTATTTAACTTTCTTCTTTTGTACCTATATATTTTTGAAGAAAATTGGTTACAGATTTTTGGTATAGTTTTTGCTGAAATTGTGTTCAAGTGCTAATGCAATGACGGTAATAGCTTGAAGAATTAATCACGGAAGGTAGAAATGGGAACTCCTCATTTACTAACAGTAAAATAATGATGTTTAGATTAATTATCTAGTTTTTTAACCGACTTCCTCAAAAAGAACAGTCCTCAATCAGGTCTTTGAGTATATCATTTGCTATTTTGTAGGCTGAAAACCAATTGCAAATGTTACAAGTATAAGAAAATTTACTGAATTTCTTCAGATTAAGGTTTTAAATATAATAATTATAATCGAGACTGTTATAACTTGATTCAGCTCCAATTAACACTGAAGTGTCAAACCATTTCGCCTTATTAATCTCTCACTACAATGCATACAATAGGATGAAGGAATTGACGGCGATGGGCCGTGGGTGGCCACGGATACTATGTATTAATACGAATACCATGCATTGTTATTCTTATAGATAAGGTCTAAAACTGTATGCAAGTAAAACTGCCGCTGCCGCTTCACCGCGAGTCAAGCCTTAGGATAAGAACTAGCATTACTTGTACATAAAAAATATATATTGAGTGCTCTTTTGTCAGTCAATGGTAGGTGAAGTAGTTGGTTTTATTGTTTTTTGAAAATAAATTTTGTTATACAGATTTTCGAAACTAAAGCAGCGACATAATATAAAAGGGAGAACGTAATGACGCGGTTTTTATTATGTTTCTGTCTCGTCTTTTCCGTGGGTACCGTGAAACCGCCTCAAAGATTTACTAATAAGTTAGAAGAAGCGTTTTATGAGTACTTAAATATCATATAAAAAACCTGTGTATTTATGAGTTGGTGCTGCCATATAGATAGGATGTTTGGTGACATAGATAAGGATAAAATAACTGTTCTATAATTTTACTTATATAATCTTATTCGGTAATATTCTAATTATAAACAACATCTTCAACCACATCATCACTTGCCATCACGTGAGCTAGTGGTCAATGGCTAACCTATCAAGCATAAAATAAAAATGAAATGAAATACATACTTTTATTGGCATATTTTATTAACACACTTCTTTAAAAAAAATAAAAAATAAATTAAAGCATTATCCTCCTACCAAAACAATGCTTTAAAACATTTTTTTTATTAAGTACAATGTGTCCCGATCAAGGAGGTTTCAATTCAATTTAAGTACACATTATCTGTGGGCAGCGCACTGCGCGCGCAACGCTCTGTTTTTATATTGCTTTTCATTTAATGTAGCTACCTATAGCCATGAGATTATATAAAGTAGTGTAAGCAACTGCATATAATTAGGTATTAAAAAACTCGTGTAATCTTACACACAAAAACTACACTCTTGTAGTAATACCCGCTATTATATGACAGTTGCATAAACAACTATTTCAACGCAATCCTTCGTAACGTGTTATAATATAGTCTATTACGCACTCGTGCTTTTTGTTTACTTTAACGCACTAGTGTTTTAAATAGAAAAAAAACAATGTTTCCACACTTCTCACCAAAGAGATTGTAGTTTGTTTTGTTCGTTACTCATATAAAAACAAACCAAAGAGTTTTTTACCTACTGAAGTAGAACTTGAGAAGATTTAATTATAAACCTTCTTAATCAGATTATTATTGCCATCAAAAAGATCAAGAAAATATTTTCGTATCGAAATTTTCGTATTCGTTCCTCGCAAGTGTGTCAAAAAACGTCTTATAAAAACTCGTGCACGTTGTTTATTACAACCTATACTCCATTTAGGCCTTCGATCTTCAATCTCATGCCTAAAACCCGTGAAGTTCAAGCTTGCAGTAGGATTCAAATTGTGGGCACCTTGCGTGGCAATCCATATTCACTGCTATCGAGCTTAGAGAAATTCTACCATTTGACCAATACTTACATTAGTATTTCATAATAAATTTGAAACAAGGAGGCTCACGGGCAATAGCTATAGACCTCAAGCTACAGTAGCTATGGAATTTCAGTTTCAGTTCAGCTGTTTAGCTTCACCTCAAGGTGGTACGGCATTTTGCGAATACTTGCCTGTTTAATAATAACCTGTAGGTATCTGAGCCAATCTTTGCTGGTTTTTTTTATGATATTGATTTATTTATCTACCGTGTCTGTAGGTAGGAATGTAAATGTGATATGAGTTCGTGAATATTTTAGTAAAGTGATATATAAGAGTAAAAATCATGATTATAACAATAGGAATAAAGTTAAAATAGTGGTACCAGGTTTCATATTAGCAAAGATAAATAAAAGGTCTTAGGCAGTTGTGCGACTTTATAATAAAGTTCCCAAAGATGCCCAAAAAAGGAAATCCATGCTGTAGTGAAGAATATTTTGTTTAAGTAAGACTGTTAACAATTATTTAAACGCCAAAATACTTGAACAATATCGCCTTTACCAAGCTAAGACCTTATTTTAACAAATATTGCAGTAATTTTTAAATATATTTAATAAAACATTTTTATCAGATGTTTAAAAAATATCCCCATGTTTGTTGCACGTTCTCTTCGCAGAGACACTAAAACTTTTTACTGAACATAGTGCTATAATGTAAAATATCTCAACATAAAAATTTTCATTTGACATCAAAAAAGGGTCGTAGATGCCTCAATTAAATATATGCTTTTTACATTGATGCAGTACAGTTTGGCACTTGTACGAAAGTTGTACTTCTTGTACGTAGTATTATTATTATATGATCAATGCTTCTTGGCAGAGGTTAATGCAAAATTTCTGGTAGGATTTTTTTTTGTGTAATTATGACGGAATAAGCGTTTCGTCACAATTCCACAAAAACAGATTACACTAGCCTGAACAAAGTCTGAATAATCACCTACCGATATATGAGATTGTGATCAAGAGCCTAGAAGATGTAAAGAAATCTATGTTAAAGCACACTATACCTACATAATTGTATCTACAGTTTCAGGTAGGTATATTAATACCTTAACTTAACTGCTAAAGCTTACAACGGCTACGAAATTATTAGAAAACCAAACAGCAGCAGTCTCCGAGGAGTAGACCCGACATGGGGTGCCAACTCTGTGAGGAGGTATATCGAATGAAACTTTAATAAGTACGCTCCCGGCGACCGAGATGTTAGCTTTGCTATACGGGTCCGGGTGTCCATGAAGCTAAGCTCAGGACTTTACTGTTTATAATTAAAAAAAAACATTGTTATGAAATAACTTCTTGAAGTCACTACCATGCTGATTACAGTGATCTCACATTATGGTCCGACTTTCACAAGTTATGGCATACTATTTAGTGTTGGAAGTCAGCTTCGTTTTTTTTTAATTATATGCTTACAATATCATCCAGTCTTCTTAAATACTGTTCACTATCGGCAATAGTTGCTATTACCATTATATCATACGGGTATGCAAATACAGTCATGTTCTCAATGAATTGACTATTAGGTACTTGACTGTGACAAAATTTAAATGCCAGCAATGTAAAGTATACCATATAAAAAAAAAAACACATTGATCTGTTCATAATTTGCGGAGATATCGCATAACAATAAATATATAAAGTCGAAATTAATAACCTCCTCTGTGATAGGAAGTACGTCAAAATATAATTTCGCCAATACTTCTCTCATCAAAATTTTTTGTGAACCCAGCAAGATTGTCGATGCATTTTATTTCTACATTTGTGACGTAATATTGCTAAAAGAAGTACGGCTGCGTAGAGAACATGATCCTACTTGAAGTGCCGTTTCTGATTTCAAGTCAGTGTACCAGGAATATTGGTGGAATTAGCTTAGTACACAAATTATCTCATTATTTCCGCAAAACTACGTGTCGATGAATTAAGTGTTTTAAAGATAAATATTTTACGAAATAAGTGTGCCAGAGTGTCTAAATAAACTGCGCCACTTTACGTTTATCCATTAAGCAAGATATGTTTAGGAACGTTAAACGGGTAGCTGCAATTAGTTTGTGTATTATTAGTTTGTGTATTATATTGGAAAGATATTGAACTCATTCATGTAACTAATGTGTTATCTATGATCTCTAAATAGTTCGCCGCTAATGATCTTCTTTTAAATAAATAAAAAACCAAATTGTCAAAGTTTTCTTTACCAAATGTTACTTGGCCCTAATGAAATTATATACAAAAGGAGGGATACGTTTATACGTATTAAAACAACGTTTGCAAACGAAAACCGCGCCGTCAATTATTGATGTATGTACTTGTATAGATAGATTATGTGTCGAAGATGCACCGGAGTGTGACATAAAATCAGACATTCTATGAGAGCAACAAGGATAGCGCCTTAAGATTATTATTTCTATAGATGCGACAGGATTAAGTGATTAGGATGATTAATGCATACGTATAATATTGTGTACAATATATTTAAAATTATTTATTTTTACCATTACAAGCTTAGTAATTATTCATTTATTTATTTATTCATTTATAGTCTTGCGAGAATAGGTATATTACAAGTAATGGTCTTATAAAATATAGAGTTGTCCGTTATCTCTGCTATCATTGCATGCAAGATATTTACATAAAATCTTTGAAAAATAACATTATGAAATTATTATGACTACATTATACATATCAAATTAAAACAAATCATTCATTAAATAGATAAAATGTCAAATCGATATTAATTTATAAAACACAATAATAAATTTACCTATATCTAAATTATAACAAACATTTACTTTACACTATTACCTAATAAAAACACAAATACTTATAATTTATCCTTTAAAAATTCGTCATTATTATAATAAGCTTTCTCTATTAAAAATGCATTTAATGCCTTTTTGAAAGTCACCACATTATCTTCAGCACTTATATTTGATGGAAATTTGTTATATATAATAGGCAACATGCAGAATATGCTTTTGCGCTGGAGACTTGTTTTGGCTGGTAGGTGACGCAATTATCGAAAGTTAATGGTTTTTTAATCGGTTACATAGTGAAAAATTTATGTCTACATTTTTTTTTGTGAAAAATATAGCCCATTGAAATTTATTATTCATTTTGTGTGAATTTATTGATTTTAATTATATGGATAAATGACCTTAGTGAATTAAACTTAGTAATAAAAACACATCTTTCAGTTATAATCATTATTCATATGTATATATCATGTGTAAACTTATTACTGTAATTATCGAAGGAATATCTTCTCTTACTGAATATTATTTTATTAAAGTAGGTACTCAATCACAATTGCAATGTCACATCTACTCTATTCATCTATGACACGAAACAAATCACGACAAAACCGCGCTATCCATCCTTGTCCCTGCGCCCTACTGCATACGTTTCGCTATCCTTTTCTATGATTTCAAGCTCTTGTTTTCAAGTAACACAAAAAATATTTAAAATACTAAAAGAAAATGACAATTTATGCAGACTTATAGGTGATATACGTAATTCCTTTTATTTTTTTAACTGTCCTATAATTATTACCACAGCAATGTACGCGCAACACGGCATTTTTTTAAATTATTTGCGTCTCTAAGAGACGCGCGCGCGATGGACTGTCTGTTATTGAATAAGTTCGCCGTGCGGTCAGATACGAGACTGTCCCGGGGGTCGTTTAGATGAAGCCATTTGAGTGCGCGATATATCGTATATATATATCGCCTCCTATTATATATAATATCATTGCGTGGCCTAGATAAACTCTCTATTGACATTGCTACAGTCTTCTTGGGAATCGAAATGGATTCAACTTTACAGTGGGATCCACATTTACATGTTCTAGCCGGAAGAATTAGTTCTGCTATATATGCAGTTCGTAAGATAAGACAGTTAACAGACTTAGCTACTGTTCGGCTAGTTTATTTCGCGCTAGCGTACTTCCACAGTATTATGTCATATGGTGTATTGCTGTGGGGAGCTGCTGCTGAGATAGAGACAATCTTTATCTTACAAAAGGGTGCAATTCGAGCCATATATGAAATGGATCTTAGGGAATCTCTAAGGGATATTTTTAAAGAAATTGTTTTTTTTTTCCGGCGGTATGCCTTTATGAATCAAAATACTACGAACTATATACAACACTGCAGCTACTACAATAAAAGCATTTAGACAACCTATAAGTCATAGCAGACTCATAGGCAGTCTAAATGCTCCAGCCCAGTACCAGTTGGCAGCGTGCCCAGCATGCTGGCAGCATTGCCCCGTTGAATTGCAATGCTTATTCGTTGAGCCAAATATATGCCATCATTTTGATCACACTTCGCATCGACCAAGCGCTTAGATAGGTTTTAGAATATACGATGAAAATTGATATTTTAACCTAACCGAGTCTGTATATATTTGAAAATATTATCTATGTATGCAAAATAATCAGTAAATTTAAATCAAACAGTGACAACCACGATTACAATACTAGAAATAAATATAAAATATAGCAGTGTCAGGTTTTAAATTAGCAAAGACAAATAAAAGGTCCTTTTTCGGTAATTGTGTGCGGTTTTATAATAAAGTTCCCAAACATAATACGATGCTCACAGAAGGAAAATTCAAGTTGTATGTGAAGATTTTGATTAAGAAATCCTATTATATAGTTTGTGATAACTTAAATGAGAAAATAGTTGGATAATTCCGCCTCAGCCAAGCTATCGCCTGTCCCTACGTAATTGGAACAAATATTGTAATAACTTTATTATAATTGTAATATTTGTATGTAACACATTGTTAAACAATGGCCCCAAGTTTTTCGCAGTGGCTCTATACATTATTTTGCTGAATGTGGCAGTACAATGTCGTCAACAAGAGCGTCGTAGATTCCTAAATTAAATAAATGATTTTGAATTTGTAACCAAAATAAGTATACACACCTTTGCCTTTAAGAGATGAAGGTACAGATTGAGAAAAGTATTTGTGTTTGGTAGATTTTTGAATATGCTTTTTATTTAGTACGTACAGTTGATATCATTTATGAAATTTAAGGTTTGTCCGAAAACATATCAGAAAGTTGGTCACCTTACCCGGGCTGCAAACAGTACCTATACATAGTTGAACACAACCTTGGAACAATTAGGTGGGAAACTTTGTGGTGTGGGATATTTCTCCATGTTGTGCTAGTACCGATATTTTACACGGTGTTATTTATTGACTTATGTTTATTTACTATGTCGTACAGCTACCGGTTAAGGACTAAAGACTGTTTCAATAACCTTATATTGAGATGTATGTAGAAGTTGGTAAAATGCGTATCATAGTGTACAATGACGATGCACTCATCCACTATACTTTGCGGTGTATATTCATGAAAAAACCGGCCTACTGCGAGTAAGGTGTCACTTTAGTGGGCTTAGAATAGAGTAGCTATACAGATTGTATTTAAAATATTTTTTTTATTCACATATTTTTTTTTTCTCATTTCTCACACATTTTTTATGGGATAAACGGACAAACAAACACGCTGCTCACCTGGTGGAAAGTAATCACGGACATCCTCTATACCAGAGCTTTAAAGGATGCGTAGGTAATACTGCTCTTTTCTTTAAGGTATCCTAGTCATATCGGTTTGGAAATACTTCAGATGCCAGCTGGTTCCACATTGTGGCACTGCGAGGTTAAAAATGCCGTGAGAATTGCATGGTTGTAAAGTTCTAGACGTCGAAAAAAAAATTGGTCATACATCATGCTCTGTCGTGGTGTCCGATTACAAAATTCAGCAGATGGTATTAAACAAAAAAACGGGTAAGTACTGTAAATCGGCGATCCCAAGACGCCTGCCAAGCGTGACGATTATGGCAAACCCCCTTTGATGGGAAAAAGCTATGTTCAGCAGTGGAAGATCAAGCTAATACAGTACAGTATTACTTTAATGAACCCTAATAATTAATTTTAGTAGTTAAAACTAGATTTTTTTTTACTCTTTATACCGTGTTTTGGACGACGATAACACTTGGTACTTTGATGGCTTCGGAATAAAAAAAAATTTCTTCGTCTCTTGTAATTTAACGGGAACTTTTCTAAACAATTATTTAAATGATTTTTTTTAAGCTTAAGACTAGCCTTTGACTACTATATCTCCTGGTGTTAAGTGATGATGTGGTCTAAGATATTGTTCAGGCTAACCTAGAAATACAGGCTCTCAAAGACAGCTGCCGAAACACACCATTAGGTGCTTGGCGACAGATTTTCTACCTGGCCAGGCGGGCGTTCGCAAAATGCCCTACCACCATGCTTGCCATCCTAAGACAGTTGCCGGGACCGACGACTTAACGTGCCCTCCGTAGCACGTGCCGCTCAGTAGTAATGTCACTAGCGGACACCCATCCAACTCACGACCGCGGCGGACATTGCTTAACTTTACTGATCGGTTAAGAACAGCTAAGTAAACATCGCTACGAGCATTTCATTGAGATTGAGTATTCCAAATGTAAATTTAGTTTTCTGTTAAAATTCTAAACCAAATATCTAAATTTAAGAATTGTAACTCATTACATATACGAGCGTGATTTCGGTGACATACACACAAACAGACGGCTAGGGCTCCGTTTTGCCGTTTAGTTACGGTGCCCTTAAAATTATATGTTTGTTTATAAGTTTGGGAATTTAAGCTTGAGAAGACTTGCACTTGGTAAATTTATATTCGTTCTTATTTTACCTTATTATTATCATAAGCAAATTAAGTTTAACGCTCGTTTTAAGGGTTCCATACCCAAAGGGTAAAAACGGGACCCTATTGCTGAGACTACGTTGTCCGTCCGTCCGTCTGTCTATCACCAGGCTGTATCTCAAGAACAGTGATAGCTAGACAGTTGAAATTTTCACAGATGATGTATTTCTGTTGTTGCTATAATAACAAATACAAAAAATTGGCCAAGTGCGAGTCGAACGCGCACGTTAAAACAAAAAAAGGTTAAAATATGAAGTCTAATGTTGTATAGCTAATGGTACAGAACCCTTCGTGCGCGAGTCTGACTGGCACTTGGCTGATATTTTATATTTTCGCCTGTATCAAAATTAATTGTATGTATTTTATTTTAAAGTATATATATCAGGAAACGCCCATTATAAAAAAAACATTGTGAGCAGACTTACTGCCTCTTGTTTTCTAGTATTCAATATATTGACCGGAAAATTACGAAAGATTAGACCCGACTCTCGATTACATAAAAACGTTACGGAAGAGTTACGCATGTTTACTTCAAGCTTTCCTATGATATACGAGTATAGAGCTCTGCGGAGGGAAGGCCGAAACTTTGTTATGTGGGTTCTCTATAAAATAGGTAAAGAGAGAGAAACTATGGAAATATATATAAACTGGTTATGCCATCCAGCACTTAAATTCTAGGAGAAATAAGCTTATTTTTTAATTATATTATTGGCTCAATGTTTTTTTTAAGTGCCACGTTGTCATCCACTATTACTAATTATTAAGGCACCTTAATTTTAAACTTCAAATATGCGTTTCATGAACAAATATACAAGATAAAATTATGCAATATTACAAGTATTTCTTTACCAGCGTTTTTGTCTTCTGTCCACAGCACTGCCGGACTCCATTCCAAAATTATAATCTCAGCTTTAGGCATGAAACCAGTTGTTGTTTGTTGTTTAGGGAGGTCAGAGATGCTGGCTACCGCCTGTGCGGTCGTCCAGCTCCACCGGGTTTTGGGCGAGGGCCTGGCCCTACAATAGCCCGGGAGGGAGAAGTGCCGAAGGCACTTCTCCCGAGACGGGCGTAGAAGGCGAAAAGCGCTTTCTACCTCCGTCTCCTGCGGACGCCGAAAACGTGCCGCTACTATAGGAGGGGTTGACAGCGAGCTCAAGGGCACCACTGTGGTTCGGACCTCGGCTTGTCTCGCTGTCGAGAGACATGGGGGGGATCGGAGCAAAATGCCTCTGTGCAACTGCAGTGTTGCACAATTGGGCCCTACTGAATAATACTCTTTGACTATTTGGAGAGCAATTTATCGTGACCTTGTTTTTGCCTCGAGCTCGCCGGCGGGCTCGGTGTTTGATTGTGTGACCTCTAATTACCTCTAATTATTACCTCTAATCACACCTGGGGATTTTACCTCGACGACTTGCGGATAACGCTAAAGCTGCCAATGTAATGGCTGCGATGGGGTCATCCGGGTCGTCTAATACCTGCCGTGGTCGGCGACGGGGGGGTTTGAAAAATGGGATAGAAGAGGCAGTCGAGTAGTTCGATGCCTGGACAACCAATGGGTTCGGGTGGTGGGGCGCTCGATCAAAGTATCGGCGGGCGCAGTCCTTATTGAACTGCGCTAGAGAGGGAAGGTTAAAGTCGCAATGCAACTTGGTGTTCCGGATATACCACGGGGCGCCGGTTGCATTACGAAGAAAACGGTTTTGGGTGACTTGAAGTTTATGAAGGTGGGCCTCACTAGCATGACTAAACACTACTGATGCGTAAGTCATGATGGGGCGGATGCAGGCAGTGTAAAGTGTCTTCTTATTACTAAGAGACATTTTACTCTCTTTGCGAAGTAGGGGACCAAGGCGACCCATTACGAAGGCCGCTCTGTTACGGACGGTTGTTATGTGATCGTTAAAGGTGAGATGACGATCAAGGGTGACTCCGAGGTATTTTGTTCTAGGAACCCAGGGAATGGGTTCGTCGAACAAAATAAGCGGTTTCGGGTAAGGGGAGCGTGTCTTCTCAGTAAAGCACATAGCTGTGCTTTTAGCTGGGTTGACCGCGATGCGCCATTTTCGGAACCAGTCACCGATCTCGGTGACGGCCCGTTGAATGACGAAATAGGACTGTCTGTTGATATGCCACCCAGTGGTGTTAATGGCGGTATCGTCCGCATATTGGGCTAGGAATACTTTGGGCTGAGAGCGTGGGATGTCACTGGTATACAGTGCAAAGAGAATAGGTGATAGCACGGAGCCCTGAGGGACTCCGGCTCTGACTGGGTGGGGGGAGGAGAGGGTGCCTTCCACGCGATAGCGAAAGCTTCTGGCTTTAAGGAAGTCTTGTAGGATGAGCACAAGACGTTCTGGCACGCCAAATTGGTATAGCTTGTAAATGAAGCCATTGTGCCAGACTTTGTCAAAAGCTTTCGCTACGTCGAGGAAGACTGCTAGCGTAGTCTGGGGTTTGGGGTACTTATTGAGGCCCTCAATGATGTGCTCCGTGAGGCGGTGCACCTGTTGGACGCATGAGTGTCCGGGTCTGAAGCCAAACTGCTCATCTGGGATAAGGTGGTGTTCCTTAGCATGGGACTGGAGACGGTTTGCAAGTAACCGCTCGTAAAGTTTGCCTAAGGCACTGAGAAGGCTGATGGGGCGGTAGCTGGTGGGGTCAGATGAGCTTTTGCCTGGTTTGTGAATGCCAATGACATTTGCACATTTCCAGGTGTCTGGGAATAAGCAGTGGCTCATAGCAGCATTGAAGATGCTGACTAAGAGATGGATGAGAGGAGGAGAGAGGGTTTTAAGAACCCTGTTGGAGATGCCATCGGCACCGGGGGATTTGCGCGGTCGGAGGGCCTTGATCAGTCTCTCCACCTCAGCGTAAGTCGCTAAAGTGATTGGTGGGAGTTCAGAGGTGACCACAGAGCTTTTACGTTCGACTTCAGCATCCACCGAGTCGAGGTGAGCTTGGTCAACGTGATCTACGTTAGGGGAACACTGAGCCTCTAGGCTATCAGCTAGGCACTCAGCTTTGTCTTCGTCAAAGAACGCTGGGACTAGTGGGACTGGTCTGTATAAGGGAGGCATGTCGTTATGGTTACTTCCTTTCAAACCTCGCGCCAAGTCCCAGTAAGCATGGTGGCTTGGCACGAGGTTTGAAAGTTTATCGCCCCATTGTTGATCACGCAACTCAGACATGCGACTTTGAACCATGCGTTCAAAGTGGCGTTTCTTAGTTTTGTTCTCTTTACTGGGGTAAGAGTCGTAATGTCGGGTCACTGCTTTACTCTCCGTCACCAATCGTCTCACATCCGCTGGAATGACAAGGCGCCGGTCGTCCGGCACTATGACCTCCTTTGCGGATGCACCTACTACGGTGGAGAGGTGATTGGTGAACGAATCGATCGCAAGGGTTATGTCATCTTTTGTCAGGATGTCGTCAGGGATCTTGTCAAGGTCCGGTGAACTGATAGCCTTTAGGGCATCGCCTACTTGCTTCCAGTTCACTATCGTCTTAGTGGGGCGGGGGAGGTCAGTCGTTGGGTCGGGACCTAGTCGCAGTATAATGGGTCGGTGGTCAGAGTGAAGCTCGTGAACCACTTCTATGGAGCGTAACCGGAGTGTTACGCCTCTGAGTAGTGCCATGTCAAGCAAGTCAGATCGGTGGTCTTCCATATAAAGGTAGTGAGTGGGCTCAGTGGGCGCAATTATGTCAAAGTTAAGTTCTGCGATTAGGTTTTCAAGTGCAATACCTTTGGGATTGTTGACGTTACAATTCCATAGGATGTGCTTACTATTGAAGTCGCCAATCAGAAGGACGGCGCTTCCTAATGAGAATAAGGCTTCTAAATCAGCTCGGACGATCGGCTTGGAGCAAGCTTGGTAACAGGACGCTATGACTATAGGTTGATGACCAGTCATAGCTAGGAGGCAACAAGATGCTTCCATATTAACAAGCGTCGGGGTAGGTAGGGGAATGCAGTGCAGGGACCTTTTGTAATAGATAAGAGTGCCTCCCCCACGGGAGTTCACTCTATCATCACGTACCGTTCTGTAATTGGCAAACCTAGGGTTCGCCTTCCCCGGTTTTAGAAAGGTTTCCTGCACGCATATGATATCGATAAGGTGGGTACAACAAAAGTCGTGGACGAGGTCACGTTGTCTGAAGAGGCCGTCAGCGTTAAATGACGCTAACGAAACTGAGTACGGTTTCGTGCGTTCGGTTGTACTACCCATAGTGGTTGTACTGGGGAGGGGCCTGGGGGACGAAGCGCTTAAGGGCGCTTAGTAAGTTTGCGTGTTCCAATGTGTATTGGATCACGTCCGCTGGGGATTGAGCGTATTGCATCTTGTGGAATAGCTCTTGTACCTCATTGATGTCAACCGACATAGCCAGATCGCTGACTAGGTTGATTGCCTCTTGAAGAGGGGCAGCCATCAATGGCATAGGGGGAGCTTGTGGCCGGGAAGCGGCGTGGGGAGGGGCGCGAACGGTGTTGGCAGCGGGTGCCGGGAGCGCGGGGCGAGCCGGGGCCGGTGCGCGGGCAGGGGCCGCGGCGCGGGCGGGTGCGGGTGCGGGCGCGGGTGCGGGCGCGCGGGCCGGGGCGCGGGCGGTAGCGACGGTCTTAACCATACTGGGTGGTTTAGACCATGCGTTACGGGCTGGGAGCGGCGCGGGTATTACCTGTGAGGCAGGTACTACCGTTAGTTTAGGGCTTACCCGTTGGTAGCGGTCATAAGAGGGACGGGTCGGCCTATGCCTTGCCACCCTGTGGTTCACTCGTGGTGCTTTAGGGCAACCACGGTAATTCGCGGTATGCCCTTGAGCACCGCATAGAACACAACTGGGTGGGTCCGGCGAGTCCCGGGTGCGAGTGCACGCTGCTGTCGCGTGATCGCCTAGGCACTTAACGCACCTAGCGCGAGCGAAGCAGAAACGGGAGGCGTGCCCGTATAGTTGGCAGTTATGGCACTGCGAGGGACTCCCATTCTTGTATAGGGCTTGGACATCGAGTCCTGAGAGGCCACAGACCTTTTTTAAATTAAAAATGGCCTTGCCTTCAGGTGTACGATCTAGTACTACGAGTACTAGATCGTAGGGACTGCGGTCCTTCCCGCTGTACATGCGGTGAACTGCATGTACGGGGAAGTCTTGTGCCTTCAGGTCGGCACATACCGAATCGGTATGTACCTCCTTGGGCACACCGCGGATGACCACTCGGAGGACTTTCTCCTCTTCGAGCGCATAAGTGTGGAAGCTTATGCTCTCATTGCGGAGGAGTTTCGTTAGCGCTCTGTGGTCGCTAATGGTGGACACTTGAACTTTAATGCCCTGCTGCGTGGAGCGGGCATTAGTATAGTGGATCCCACGATCCGAAACTAAACGGGACAGCATGTCCCATTTGGTTTTGTCCTGAATGAACAGGGGCGGAGGCGGTTTTTCGCGGCGCGCGCTCGCGTCCTGAGGGGACGCGGCAGTGGTGGCCGGAGCGGAGGGAGGAGACGCGGGGCGCGGGGCGGGGGTCGGCTTCTTGCCGGAGGCGGGGGCCTTAGCGGGTGCCTTGGCGGGAGGGGCGGAAGTTGCGCAACTAGCGGCTTTAGGAGCACGCTTGCGTTTTCTATCTACGACGGTATAACCGTCGTTGTCTGAGTCCGAGTCAGTGCGTAAGGCGCGACTCGGATCTACTTCCATCTCCGTTTCGGAGTCCGAAGTGGGCTCGACAACGGCGATGGAGGGACGGGTGCTCGCTGGCCTCCCGATCGGTGAGCGCGAGCGAGACCTTTCACGGGGAGGGGCTACCACCGTGCGTCTTGTCCGGGCCCGGAGCGGGCGAAAGCGGACTGTCCTCTGAGAAGGACCGGGTCAGAGGAGGGACGTTGGCCTCCGGGATTGAAGTCCCGGAGGGAGCAATAAGAGTGTCCGTGAGGCGGGCACTCGCTTCCTCTTCGAGGAGTTGCATATGAGCAACATACAGATCGGGGTGGCGGAGGGCGAAGGTCTGAAGGACCTGCACCTCACCGTTAGAGGGACGGGACTGCATCCTGAGGGGAATACTCAGGACGCCCTATCAAGGGTTTGAATTCCCTCACACACCTTGTGAGCTCACTGTGTGAGAGGGAGTGTGTACCTAGGGTGTGCCCTAGTTGTGTACCCTCTCCGAGCTTTTTTCTCGGCGGAGAGGGGTGCTCCTAAGCGCTACTCCGGGGTTGACTAGGGGCGACCCCAAGGCCAGTTATCCCGGAGCCCAGCTTGCTTCGGCTGACCCGTGAAGCGGGAAAGGCCACGGTGCAAGGTTAAACCAAAAGTTCGACAGTGGCCGTTGTCACCGTAGGGTGTCACACTGCGACCGCAGCAAATGGCGGATTTGATCGTTCAGACGGGTTTGGCTGACGCTACCCCACGCCTGAACGACGTCGCTTAACAGCACAAAGTGTGTTGTTACGCGCACTGTTACAATGTTGTGTCGAGTAGTAGAGTTGTGAAATGCGCACCGAAAAGTGCGGTCAAAACAAGACCACCAGCCCGGTATGATGTTGTTCCGAAACAAGGGACTTGGGTAGGTGGTAATGCCTGACGTCTTAGAGCGCCTCTGCGCGCCGGCACGGCGAGCTCGTAGCTCACGTTGCACGGCGGTCGGCGGCTGCTCAGCTTCTGCACACAAAACAAAACTTCGTCAGGACTGCGTATTCCAAGGCACTGGTCTGCAACTAGCGTCGGAACGATGACCCGAGTGAGACGGCAATAGTGCGGGGACTATTGCGGTCTCACTGGGAGATACTGGCGGAGCTGTAGACAGGTGTGCACGGCGTGGCGGCACAGGTCGGAATGTGTGAGTGAGTGGTGGCAATGATGAAACCAGTGCTCGGAAGAAGCCAGAAATGCTTGGCTTACAGTCTGTACTAGTAAGGAACTACTGAAAAGACCACATAGTTCACATAGCCAATGGGCCGAAACTCTCAGCAAAACTGTTTCATTAGACCAACAACTGCTCTAACCTTGCAGAGAGGACTCGCCTTCTTGCTGCTAGTGAACGAGGATCAGGTTACGGGCTTAAGGCAATACCTTTGATTAATTTTGGAACATTTGTCCATTTCCTTAATAAAAATATATAATTTATCAAGTTTTATTCGCTGCTTGGGAGTCTATAAACTAAATTACCTTACACAATAATTTGAAGCACTCGTAGTGAAGTGTGCGTAACCATTCTTAACCGATCAGTTAAGTTAAGCAACGTCCGCCGCGGTCGTGACATGCATAGGTGACCGCTAGTGACATTACTACTGAGCGTGCACGTGCTTCGGAAGGCACGTTAAGCCGTTGCTCCAAGTAGTTGATAAGGATGGCATTCGTTATAGCATAGAGCTAGGGCATATTGTGAATTATCCACCTGGCTAGCTACCACCCTCAAATAAAAACTATTTCCAATGACCTAACGGTGTGTTCCAGTGCTGTTCTTGAGAGACAGTATTTCTAGGTTTTAGCCTGAACAATATTTTCGACTATATCATTATTTACCATCAGGTGAGATAGTGGTATAAGGCTAGTTTATCAGCTATAAATAAAATAAAATAAAAATGACTACTGTAAAAACTACTGTGACTATTTCGCGGTTTCTACTCTGAATTGACGAAATGAACTTTGTAAATATAAATATATGAGACAATTTCCACCCCAATCACTTTCTCCGAAAACCAAAAGGAATAATATACTGAATACACAATGCTATCAAGGAAATGCTTTTATTACTAAACAAATTGCACCCCATTCCGGATATTTATATCCTTAATCATCAATGAACATCTACACACATTCTTTTCAGTAATGTAAATATATGGTAAATAGTTCCGGAAAAAGTCTTACTAGACAAATGTTAATTCTGGTTTATACCGGATTCCGGTGCGGAACGCTAACCGTCCGATTTGTCCCCGAATATGTAGGAAAAACACAATGAAATAGTTCCCAGTTTCCGTCCAATTTACGTAATGCGATATGGCCAGAGCTGACTTAACATCCCCTCCTTCTCCCTGTCATAGAAATGAGTAATATTGTTTTTGCCGGATAATATCCAGTTTTAATTGCCATTGCATGTTTATTTCAATGATAAGAAAATTATCTGTACACTAACACTGAATACGGATTCATTATAATATTAATAAAAATCAAAAGAAAATATTATTATATCTCCTCTAAGCATACAAAGGACGGCGCAAGAACATTATAAAATCTGTTGACACAAGAACGCGATTGTAAAACAATTTGGCTGCAATTATGGCTGGCTGCTTACCTGACGCCTTTCCTGCTTAGGAATGATTTCATTCGTAGTATACCCGCTATCTCTTTAGACGACTCAAATACCTAATACAATAAAATTATTTCTCTGATATCCAATAAAATAAAAATGTGATATAAATTTTAATAAAATAATTTTATTTTTATTTCTTTTCCACTGCAAGTTAATCCGTATTCGACCATATTATCACTCTCCATCGAGTTAGACAACCGTATCTAAACACGAAGCAAGATTTCAAAGCATATTCGGTACCGATTAAGTGTCCGATTACCGACCAACCGGCTAATTCACCACTACACATCCCTACTCGTTCTCTACCACCCCCTAGTTATTACCATAAGACTGATAAATATCCACATATATTTCCACATATCGATGTCACCATCCACTGCGTCTTATGTACCCACTGCTTAAACATATTCCTATAGGAAACCATCAATGGCCGTTGCCAAAGATTGTATTATAGATACAGAAGTGTCATGTTATGGGTTCGTACGAACTAAACCAAATTTTGACACGTTTTATGGGGACATTGAATTCTGATGTGCCCTCGGCGCCATTGTTTCGCGATGTCAGCCTATTATACTGCCGGAGTAGTCTACAGTTAGCGACTTCTCTCTTACAATTAATATTTTCGTAAAATTATTGTTATTTAATTATGAAAATGAACCTTGATAGCTGTTTTTAATATTATTGAACATATGTTTGGGAGATACTTGGAGCTAATAAATGATAGCCGATCAGTAAAAGATTTGGCGCAGGTCCTCGGTTCGATTCCCAACTCTTGCTTGAGCTTCACCGCATGGAGGAAGGGCATGTCACCAATGATCGCCAGCTGCTAGCTACAATCCATAAGTAGAAAATCTGTCACCAAGTATCTAACAATGTGTTTCAGCAGCTGTACTTGAGAGCCAGTAACAGGCACATGAGGCTTAACAACTATATGCCTCAGAGTGACGGTTCGGCAGTTCATCACTGATAACGAAATGCTTCTGTTACAGAGGTTACCGCTAAACATTAGGCCTAGTGATTATTCCATCACAACACCATTAAAAATAAAGACATTCTTGCTTTGAGAATAAAAAAATATATGATGTATTGTGATATGGAGATACTTTGTGGTTATATTTTAGTAATTGGATGTTAGGTACGCCATTTGACTGTATTATGTCTAGTTCAGTAAACAGTAGTATTTGCATACTAATCATTCGAGACAGTATAATCAACATTCTATTTTTGCGGTGATACCCACCGACACGAACTCTTGCTAAAGAAACCTTCCACCTGACGAACCGATTTCCATTTAAGGCATTGCTTGTTCCAACGCTTGAGCGACGTCATTATACTCGACTGTGGTTCAAAATAATTATCTAATCACAAACACATTTCACACTAATATTACAAAGGCGAAAGTTTATGAGTGTTTGTATCTTTGTAACTTCATCACGCTCAAGCAGTCAATGAAATTTCATCAAACCAATTTTGATTAATTTTTTATGAATGTGGCGCTGGATTAAAACATACACGGTTTTCAAGCACTATTCTATACTAAAAGAAGATTTTTAGACCACAAAGTTACGACAGATAATTTTTAGACTTTATACTTTTCACTTTGGATTGGCATCGACGCAGATTATAAGGTTGATTAGATGCACTGAACACAGAGAAATCTATAGTCACTCATTACAGAAGCTCCGCTCCGACACACGACATAATTTGCAATTCAAGTTGGAGCTAATCTTGTCAATTAAAGTATTTTTTTAATGAAACGATCAAATAGTTGGTGGCTCATCGCAAGCTTGATTATGGTTTGTTTCGTAGACCACATCTACGCAAATATGCAGTTATGCGGTTTGTCGTAGCGGTGCTTTTTAATTACGAAATATTGCTAGGAAAAATATGCGTTCGTCTAAAATATACCCTTAATAAGAGCGTTAAAACATCACTACGAAATTTATTCGAATAGTTTAAGAAGCGATTGGGAAAAAAAGTTAGTGGAAATAATGATACCAGGGAATTAAAAGTCGGAAGAATTAGCCAATACAGCCATGATCTCTACCTTTTCCGCAAACAAGACCGATTAGCAAAGGCATTATATAATATTAGTCTAATTGATTTTTAGAGTTTCGTACCTAACGGACACATTGGCTTATCTAGCTTTCAGAAGAGCTCTGAACGCAAGATAATCTCTCTAGTTCGTAAATGGGACACCGTCATATACTTGGGAAGACAGGCAGGGCTACTACGCTAAAATGTAAGCCTGCACCGAGGCAGCAGCGGCGTGCTTTACTCACGCACACTTACGCGGCGCGCCTAAAAAGCTCGGTGTGCCATTAAGGGACGTTGACCCAAAAAATAATTAAGTAATATAATTTCAATATAACAAATTTTCAGGAGGCCATTCGAGCCATGAGATGGTAGCAGAAAAACATTTATTTGCACACTAGCATATGTCAAGTCGTCGTTAGAATTTGCAGCACAAATAAATGTTTTATTTTTGTGTATCTAAAAAACTTACTTCTTGTGGAACCGTCAATGTTCAATTTGTCAATATTTTTATAAACTATCTTTATTACGGGGTCTATTGAGAGAGAACTGAATTAGTTAAAAAACTGGAAGTTTGCTATATTATATTGTTTTCTATCCCCTATTTAACCTACAAATACTGAAAACGTCAATTCGTAACGTAGTTTCGAATGGCTCACGACTCACGACTCTTATTTGTCATCTCCTTCTCAACCAACTTATGGTGATGGAATTGAGAAATCGTAATATTGTAATGTAATACGCTGAGCATAGGTCATTGCAAATAAAAAAAAATGTTTTTCATTTACGGGCTGAGTTGCCATGTGAAATTTCTTAAGAGCAAGGCCAGAATTTTACCTGGTCAGTTTTTAACCGACTTAAAAAAAAGAGGACGTTCTCAATTCGTCCGCATTTTTTAATGTTTGTTACCTCAGAACTTTTTACTGGGTGAACCGATTTTAATGTTTTTAATGTTTCATGTGGTCTCATTTAAATTTTATCAAAATCAGTCAAGCCGTTTTTGAGTTAACATTTTATTAAAACTTTCGTAAGTAGTTAACAAATTTAATTATATTGGTCGAGATCGAGCTACTCGACTGTTTTTAACTTAAGTGAAATTGGTGACAATATTATTAAATACGTTTTTGGGTTACACTCAACATATATTTTTTTTCTTATCTTGATGATATAGTCATTGTCAGTGAATGACAATCGATCCCGTAAATAGCAAGGGACACTAAAAAGGGTGAAACATTTTTTTACCTAAAAATGGAACCGACTTCTAGACTGAACAGTGTGAAATAACTCGTTGGAAGTGGGTACTATACAATATTGTCATAATAGGTACTTTTAAACTATCAGGGCACGACTTCCACGAGTTGTTTCACACTTATTGAATGTTAAAGTCAGTTCCATTCATAGGTAATTAATTTTAATAGCATGGGATGAGGGATGATGCGGGCATCAACAATACTACCAGACTTCCTTGAATATGTCACGCGCTAAGTATGCAATACTCCTAAGATATCTAATTTAAAAATGTTATACTCTTATATAAAACATTGATTGCTGTACGAACAAATAAATCGACTCCCTTGCTATTATACAATTTACGATGAACCGAATCTCCGATGGATTCACCATAATATTGATGTAGGGACATGAAACTTGATACGTAACGAGAAGATGTAGATAACAAGACGTACTGTGGCCGTTTTAATAACTTCTTGAGCTTTATGTCCTTACGCGGAAAAACAACGAGTGATTGGTGGACGCGATAAAAATGTATGGAATGTGCGGGTAGTTGCGAAAACAGGGGTGTGACTTGTGGAGGTTCGTTATTTTTTATTAGCAATGGAGCCATTTAGATTAAATTATATGTAAGTACACCACCATCTTCCTTCTTATATCACATTTAATTAACACTACATGGCTCATATGAGCATGTTGTTTAAAAGTCCTTGGATTATAAAGAGAAAAAAAACCTTTGTTTTTGTTTGTTTTACATCAGTAAAATAGCACACATTCTGTGAAAACTGGCTACGAGGTCATCCAAGGGTATCCTAAGATTCCAAAGAAGCCTTTGTAATGACATACGGACGGACGGACAGGGTCGAGGCTTAGTAATAGGGTCCAATTTTCTACTAATAAGGATCTTTAAAAAGTAACTCTACTCAAATATAGTTGCACAACGTACATTTTCTGAAACAAGGCATCAAATACACAAGCAAGTGAAAAAAAAAACAGTGTAAAATTCAAATAGGATACAGGTACTTACGACTAATTTGACACTTTTCACTCTCAACTTCAGTTCTGAGCTGAGTTTTCCACTTCGCACTCTCACAGCATTTGAAAATCCTATCAAACAATTAACTGCTTAGTCTACAGTACATTTTATTACTGCAGTAGGTAAACATGGGTGTTATTATATCATCATGTGGGTTGTGACTTGGATGGGTGACCGCTAGTGGCATTACTACTGAGTGTGCAGAACATGCTTCGGAGGGCACTTTAAGCCACTGGTCCCGTTTGTTGTGTAGTATTGCAGTCATGATAGGTAGTGATGAATTTGGCGAATGCCCGCTTGGCTAGCTACAGCTTACCCTTCAGTAGATAAACTGCTGCGAAAAACTAAGAGCGTGTTGCATCGTCTGTCCTTGAGAGCCAGTAATTCTTGGTTATTCTGAACAACATCTTGCGATCATCAATCACATCAATAATAAAATTGATGATAAATTTATCCTATGCAGGTCCAGATCCTCAACTAACAACACAAAATCTTACTTAGACTTTCAAATCGTTTCAGTAGTTCAGTGTGAAGAAGTAACGAATATTTGACTTTTTCTCGATATATTCTCACAAACTTTTACATGTTTACTGTCACTCTCGGGTTTCCTAACGAGATCAGATGTGACGTCGGCAACATGCAACAACCTCACAGCGAACTTAACGTCGTGGTGGCATCAACATGGCGGCATGGTGAAGGTTGTGAATTGCGATACTCGTGTAAGGATTTTCATCGAATCTTCGTAACGACAAGTACTATATTTCAATATTAATATTTGTATTAAGTGATGTGTTTCCGTTGTTACAATAGAGCAAACACAAGACGTTGAAAAAGAAACTCTGTACTGAACGGGGCCTGTGTTGTTTTTGATTTTATTGCATTATCTGCAAGAAATGTTTAAATACCCCAAAAATTCTATGAAATTTAAAACTTTGATCTACTACATACATTGCCTATGCAGGAGGACGACTTTAGTTTAGTTATAAGGTTGACAAATAGACAAACGTCCAGTCAATCAATTTTACAAATTTTTCAAATTGATTGACGGGACGTCCGTCAATTTGTAAATTCAAACGTAGAAATTGTCCATACTGCTTTCATAGAGCGGAAGACCAAACTCTGTGACAAAGCCCAGACCTAAACCAGTTCAGACCAGACAAAGGGAAAGTTTCCAAAACTTTCCAAAAAACCAACAAACAACACTGGCTCGTTATACGGCACGGCAGCTGTCATAAGTGAATTTGAATTTGGAATTTTTCCACTGTCCGCCGAGGGCGATGCAAATGAGGGTAGACGTGTAAACAAACGTTTTCAGGTAAAGAGTTGAGATTTTGTTTATGTTAATTTTTTTAAATACTGCTTTGTTGGTGTAAAAGGATGTGATTATTAGGAATCTTAAGGCACCGCCGGTAGTGAGATTTTAGGTATTGTTCGATAAGTACGAGCAGTCGACGCTAAGCGGCGCTGCGGAGGCAGCACTAGCGAACTCTCAGTCATATGGTACTGACACCACAGTGTAATTTAGTTGTATGAGCAAGCTACACACATTTTTGTAATGCATCATTTTAAATTTGGACCTAATTTACGAATACTTTATAATTCATTCTATCAAATCAGTTTGCAATTGGCCATCAAGAGCGCCGCGCGTACTCAATCATTCATTTTAATTCCGTATTTTATATAGTTCTTGTCACTTAATTTGATCAGTACCAAGTTTTAATACACGGAAATAATTTTGGAATGGTTTCACATTACTATTTTAAATATATTTATGAGAGGTTTTAGGAATGATCCAAAAATTATTTACTACATAGTATTTTTATAAATTCCAAACCATTGTAGATAATACTTCCAGTTTACTTTATTCCAAACTTTTACAATTTCAAGCTAGTACATTTCGCCTCGAAGTCTCTTGCCAGAATAATCATTAGACGGACTGACTGGTTTCTTCCTCCTGTATATTTTCCCTCCAAAATGCGATAGTGGTAAATCTTTTCCGATTGGTCGATCGATCTCAACAGTTATTGGTCGATTTTGAATAACCGACCACGAGATCGTGTGTGTGTTGCCACTATTTAAAATACCGAAATATTGAATAAAATATCGATTCAGATAAAATAATCTATAAAACCATTGAAAATCATGACATTATAAAACAAAGTCGCTTTCCAGAAGTTGTCTGTCTGTCCCTATGTGTAGTAAGATCTGTAAAACTACGCAACGGATTTTAATGCAGTTTTTTTTAGTACATATAGTGATTCAAAAGAAAGGTTTATATGTATGATACGTATATAATATAGTAGATAAACGCTAACAATTTTAGAGATTTCTAATATAATGTCGTAAATAAGTCAATGCATATTTTTAATTTGCAGCTGTGCGAAGCCTGGGACTTCGCTAGTTTTTTGTAGAATAAAAACGTCTTAAACTACAGTATACATACTTACCTAATAGCTTAAATATTCACCGGCTGTATATCCTAGCTACCAGAAAACTATACCTTCTTATTGTGCTTGGTACTGATGTATTTTTGATGGTGGCAGCTTTACATTCGAGCATACTATCTGCCACAACCACTGCTGAAAATGTTCATTGACGGTTGCCGGAAAACTATATGCTTGGCGACAGATTTGTTACTTGATGGTGATCTCCATTTCCATCTTCCATCTTTCCATCTCCAGGCGTTCATACCAAATTGCCTACCACTATGTAAATATATACACAGTTTCTGTCTAGCGCAGATATATTTTTATGATAGTGGAAGTCTTCCAGGTATTCAGAACAAAACTCTCTGCTACTACGTTACTGCTAAAAGGTTCATGGACATTTGCCAAAACACTATATGCTTGGCGACAGATTTGTTACTTTTGAGTTGTAGCCGAACATTGATAAACTTCCTGATACCATTTAATATCTTAAGTATTAACTAACACTTCAGGAAAGGTAAGAGCCTATTATGTTATCTGTGACAGTTTTTTTTTCTTGACAGTAGTAGCTTTCCAGCCATGCATGCTAAAATTCCCAAAGCGCGGTGCTTGGCGAAAGTATTTTAATTTAATGGTATTCGCTTCCCAGACGTTCATGAAGATATTTCCTACAACTATTTAAGATCTAATATGTTTACTGAAACTTATGGACAGCTGCCAGAACACTGTGTAGTACATAGCGTCATTTTTTACTCTTAAATGATAGCAGATTTAGTAGCCAAACATTTCCAAAACGCCCAGCTATCATATTATATCTAACATATTCACTGCCATTAAAGAACAGTTTTGGGAGCTCATATAGTGCTTGGTGACTGAAATTTTCGCAACTGTGGTAACTTTTCAGCCTAGCATACCAAAATGCCCTGCCCCCATGTAATACCTAAAATGGTCAGTGACTCATAAGGACAGCTACCGGAATACTATGAGGTGCTTGGCGACAGATTTTTCATTTATTGTTGGCGGGGCTATTCAAAAATACATTGGGTATAAATGTTGTTGCAACATGATACCTAAAATGTTAACTTAAGTTAACAGAAAAAGCGTGGTACTTAGTGACAAAGAAAAAAATACAGAATGCCCTACAACTATAATACTCTTCAAACAATTTAAAAATCGAGCTTTTATTTCAAGTTAAATAAAATATTTCTGACCCTTTTATTGAAAGTATGTTAGTAATCACTGTACTTGAATTTTGTTGTGCGAATGCTTTGCTACCTTAAAATCTTCAAAGGATATATTTTGACACCTGGTTTTTGTGAGCCACTCTAATTTTAAATAAGGTTTTTTAAACATATAATATATAATATTTTCGATAAAATTATCACTTACTAAGTGTCCTGAAACATACATCGACTGATTCACAATACGTCTAATCAGCAAAACGTCCAATGTCAAGTAATCAAAAAACACTTATTAAATTATTTTACGTAAGCCTTATTAGTATTATATTTCAGATACAGTAACAGGTAAAATATACTTGTTGAATACTTGTTATGAATGTTTTGAGTGTCCCCAAGGATGTTAAACCAGTTCTAAAACCTTATCCCTCGGTTGCAAAAGAAAGATTTGCTCACTGACCTATCCTTGGGAAAAGGGTCGTTTTACAAATGAACACGCAGGTGTTCATTACAGAACAATTTATGTTTTAATGAACAACCGCCGCGTCTGGAGTCGAGTTACCACTCGTTAGGATCCGAACAAGTTTTAATGAACCGTCGATGAAGGATACAAGGATTTAGATGTAGATAATAAAAGGTTTTGAAGCGCTCGAAGCGAGTTTTGCTTAGCTGTTCTAAACCGATCAGCAAAGGTAAGCAACGTCATGGTCATGAGTTGGATGTGTGACCGCTAGTGACATTACGACAGAGCGTGCACGTGCTTCGGAGGGTACGTTAAGGCGTCGGTGCCGGTTGTTGTCTTAGGATGGCAGTCGTTATAACATGGTGGTAGGGCAAATTCCAGCTTAGCTACCTCAAGTAGAAAATCAGTAGCCAAACACCTAACAGTGTGTTCCGGCAGCTGTTCTTAAGAGCCAGTAATTCTAGGTTAGCTTTAACAACATCTTGGACCACATCCTCAGTTACCATCAGGTCAATTAGTGGTCATATTAGACACACAAAAAAAAGTTTTGATATATGGCGTTCCATATTGCTAACAACAATTACCTATACAGGAAATAATACCAAATAATGATGACCCAGTGGCAATGACTACGGCCTGCCGCATAGAGTATTATTATTCACCTCACACGATTGGAAAAGTGTTGTTTATAATTCAAAATCTCGAACCAAAATGCACAGCCACCATGTAATACCTAAAATGGTCAGTGGCGCGACTGCTAACGGAACACTATGTGGTGCTTGGCGAGATTTTTCTTTTATTGTTGGCAGGGCTATCCAAAAAGGACGGTAGTTCGAATCCCGCACATGACTTTAATTTTTCCTCTCGTAAATTTGAAATTTTGTAATGCAATCCGCAGAGCATGCGTTATTAATACTAACATAACAATATTTAAAGAAAATTTAAGATATATGCGATGAATATTGCTAATAATTATTAGTTACTTGTACAGGAACTAATAAAAATAAAAATAATAATAAAGCTTTATTTAATATTGTTGTGAGTTGTGAGGCGTGTTACCACTCCTGATGTGACGACCACGACCACTCTGTCAAGAGTGTAACGACTAAGACGAAGAAACTGCCTGAAGCCCGTTTCTGACTACATGATAAATAATGTCCGCCGCGGTCATGAGTTGGATGGCCATACTACTGAGCGCTTCCGTGCTTCGGAGGACACGTTAAGCCGCCGGTCGCGGTTGTTGTCTTAGGATGGCAGTTGTTATAGGTATTTAGCCAGGCGGGCATTTTGCGAATGCCCGCCTGGCTAAATACCACCTTCAAGTAACTATATATATATATGTTCTGTCGCCAAGCACCCGACGGTGTGTTCCGGCAGCTGTCATTGAGAGCCAGTAATTCTAGGTTAGCCTGAACAACATCTTCAACCACATCATCACTTACCATCAGGTGAGATATTGGTCAAAGGCTAACCTATCAGGCATCAAAAAAAAAAACACTCGGCTTTACAATGTAACACTGATTTAGCCTATAATATCCTAAACAACGAGCAAAAATGTATCTTGAATTTTTTCACAACATAATAAAATATTTCTATTTAATCCTCGCGGAGGTTTTAATAATGCATTCCGAGGTTTTTGGCGTAATGTAGGATCTCCTCAGGGAAACACGGTAGGCGTGTTTTGGCGGATATTTTGTTGTTTTTAAATTATTTCCGAGAAGGGAGTGTGGGGAAGTTGTTTTGGGGTAATAATCTCGTGTGGGGGTGTTTGTTGTTAATTACTTTGTTGCTATCGAAATATTTGATGTAATATTGATGCAGTGTTTGGTTACATTGTTGTTCGGACTGGTTATTTTATTTAATTTAATAATAACTTTCACTGCAATCCCCAAGCCGCCTGCTAAGCGAGGGGATTATGGCAAATACCCCCTTAATAGGGGAGGCTGTGTTCAGTAGTGGACGATCCGGCTGTTACAGTACAGTACATTTATTTATGACGTACTGGAACTATTTCATTCTTATAATACCATTGCATGGTGTCGCACTTAGGTCAATATTAAGTGTTTAATATCAAAACCGTTGTTAAAGATAATACGATCAATAAATATTTAAACTTGCAAATACTTGTTGTATAGCCGTCATCCTTTCATGGTTGACATTCCTCCAGTTCGTTCGAAGCGTTTCGCTTCAACATTTATCATCCGTACAGCGAAGGTGTGGAACTCATTGCCCGCGTCTTTGTTTCCTGAACAGTATAATTTGGGAGCCACATCGTCACTTTCCATCAGGTGAGATAGCGGCCAAATGCATGCATATAGCACATAAAAAAAACAATCTTGTACAATGTTTACAAAACATAGCTACATGCGTGGTAACAACCTTATATATTTTTTGCAGTGCTCTGTCTTTGCAATTCTCTCTTTATTTGCAATTCTCCGCGGATTACATTACTTACAAAAATACTACGAGAGGAAAAATTGTAGACATGTACGGAATTCGAACCCGCGCCATCCATCCCTGTAGCCAGGGTCATAAAGTAACTTTGTATAATACTGAGCCAGGGTATGCTCTAACCGCTAAGCCAACATGACATATGAGTCATGACATATGACTCATAACTTATATATGTCCTTTCGTTCTTTGTCCACCATCGTATATTGAATCCTATGCATGCCTTTAATTTTTCCTCTTGTAATTTTATATTAGAACCCTATACAATATTTTTATTTCCTGCCACAGGTGAGTTTACACCGTATACATATAGTGTTGATACTCAGGTCGTTAACAACCAGCGTTGGCCCTACATTGTACTATTACATAACTAAGGTTTCTAAGCCACTAACTCTTTGGCAAATAAAATAATCCGCCCTCTGTACGCCGCTCTAAGAGAGCGTATCCACTAATGTAATTGCCCAATCTGGGCAACGGTCGGCAATAAATAATGCCGAAGTGGAGACGTAGCCAGAAACAGGAAATATGGACAGCGCGGGCCGGTTGTAACATCTCTCTGATAGGTATTATTTGGTGGATAGCAAAGATCTCTTATTTTTGTACGAATGGTGACAAACTAGCAGACGGTCACATCTGACGTGGATACCACAGCTAATGAACAACTTTAACACCCGCAGAATCACGCTTTGCCTACCATTAAGAGAAAGGACTTATATTGAGACTATTGTTAGTTAATTCGTATGTGGGACCAGGTAGCAAGTACTTTCAGCAAGAATTGTTTTGGTAGGTACCACCACATTGTTAAATGTTTTGCTCCCGATGCAGAGGGCGAGACACTGCTGTGTTTAGGCTTGAAAAGAACTGTATAGCAAATGAAATTACTGAGTGAAATTACCAGTGCACTGGCTTTCTCATTAGGGCAGCTAGTTGGTTAGGCGAAAATTTTTTTTAATCAAAATGTGTTAAACAAAAACACAGGCTTGTGTTGAAAAGGATAGTGATGTTTATCTCCTAGATAAATTTTAACAAGAATCTGATAAACCGGAAATAAATGGACAGCAAGAATAGTGTTCGGCATAATGAAATGACCTATAATAAAGTGTCAATGGATATTGGTTATATTTCAACGGTTGATAAGTTACGATTGGGAGGCTGTACATTATTTTATATGGACTCACTATTTTATGGGATCCTGGTATTTTATTAGCCGTGACTTGATTTATATGCTCCAAAATATAACATAATGGCGTACCTAGATAGATTTATAAGAACAATTTTTGCATGGTGGTAGGCCACTTAGAGAATTACAGCCTGGGTCGCTTAAGTAGAAAATCAGTCGCCAGGCATTTGATGGTGCATTGTGGTAGCTAACCTTGAGAGGAAAATCCTAATTTAGTTGAATCGTGATAAACATCTGTCGCCAAGCACCTTACAGTGTTTACTGGCAGCTGTCCTTGAGAGCCAGCAATTCTAGGTTAGCCTGAACAACATCATCGACTACATCTTCCTTTCGTATATCATCGTGATGGAACAAGCACCTCAGTAACCTCTGCCAATTACTTTTGTAGTTCATCATTAGTGGACTGCACTACACTGCGCTCATCACGCTTACACAATAAGTTGTTAAGTCTAATGTGCGCATTATTTCACCGGCACCCATACTATAAAAACCGTAACTGCTTAGTGGTAGAAATAGGTATGGTGGCAGGGGCAGGGGTTTTTATATGATCCCCGTCACCCTGAGATATAAAGTGGTGAAGTCTCATGTGCCTTTATTTTAGTGGTTCTTAAGAACTGCTACCGGAATACACTGTTGGGTGCTCGGCGACCGATTTTGTACTTAAGGGTGGTAGTTAGCAGGTGGTGTTAGTTCACTATGCAGTGAAGCTCAATCCGGCGGCGGTCGGGATCGAACCATGAACCTGCGGCACGGCAGTCCATAGCTATTACCGCCCAGCCATCATAGCTTAAAGTCCTACTGCTAGTAATATTATCATCTGATTGTTTTAAAGGACAAGTATACTGAACCTAAAATGAACCTTATGCCTATCACCTACAACCCATTTTGCCGTTCTCTGCAAAAACGAAAAAAGAATGTTGAAAAAGCATTTTAGTTTCCCATATTATTTAAACATTGTGTTTTATTATATATATAATTATTAGGCATCCTTCCAAAACAACACATTCAGTGAATATTTCTAATTTGCTATACCATTTAAAAAAATACAGTCCTGTTGAAGGCTAAGTACGTTAAGAAAGATATAGTACGCTTAGTATCCATATTATTATACGACGTAATAGTATATAAGCTTACTGAAGAAAATTGAAAAATATCGTTAATACTCGTAGGTTACCCGCTAACAAATAGCTGTCAGTGGTCGATAATAATGAAATGCAGTCACAATAGTGAAGCGCGTATTTACGCCGAGTGATTGATGCGCCAGGAATGGACGAAGAATGATTTATACGCACTGTTCGATTGCCAGGGGTATTCAAACGGGCAATTTTATCGGCTAAGGATACATTTAAATTTATTCTGATTCTTTGCTAAATAATATTTCTATCATTAGGTTGAAACATTATTATGCTGATTAATAGCAAATTGCGGACAAAATAGACAACATTAATACACTAACATTAATAAAGTGCGTATTTAGGCCGAGTGATTGATGTGCCAAGAATTGACGAAGTATGATTCATACACACTCTTCTGTCAGAAATATTCAGTACCAGGAGGTATAACTCTGTATATGGACGAGCAATTTGTTGGCAAACTTTTCCTTTAATAATACTGCAGCGCAAGTACCGAACTTACCGATCGCTAAATTTGACGTTACAATCGTCTAAATTCGATAAAACGCAACCATTTTATCGAATTTAGACGATTGTAACGTCAAATTTAGCGATCGGTAAGTTCGGTACTTGCGCTGCTGGTTCTTTAAAGTAAGTTAAACATAAAATATTGTACCCACTCATATGAAATAGGAGTCTTTCATCGGTAATATTGAAATGCATTAACAGTAATTAAGCGCGTATTGAATGAAGATGAATGAAAAGTTTTGTATATTTTTTTATCGCTAGGGATTTATAAGCGGCTCCGCCCGCGCGTGTTTCGGTTATCGCACACAAACATTAACCTCTTTTTGCGCAGTTGGATAAAAACTATTTTTTGTTCTTTCTCGGGTCTCAAACTATCTCCCTACTAAATTCATCCAAATCGGACCAGTACCTACTTTTTAAGTTTATTCATTGCATACAAAAATACAAATCTTTCCTCGTTATAATATTAGTTATCTATGATGTTTTTGTATTATGGCAAGCCGCAATTGGTACCAATATATGAAGCCAAACTACTTGTCTGATTTTACTTTAGTCGTGACAAGTATTTACTCCGAGTGGTTATATGCACTGTTCTATAGAACATTTTACATGCTGACCTGGTTTACTGCCAATTTACAGCATAAAATCAGCTGTTTCAATCTTGATATAAACATAAATATAATTTGTTGAGAAACAAGTGCGTTTGTGACGATATATAAAGAAAAAAACTAGCTATGTTATCGTATTGTCACAGTTCTAAATATATACCCCACACTTATTCTATTTGGTCTTAGATGTAACGCCAATTTCTTTTTTCAACCTATCGAACTTAGTTGAACTTAGTTGATGAAAAGACTTGTGAAAATGCACATCATTAGAATTTGGATGCTCTCCATAAGATAACGAGAAAGGGGTCACTGGTCCCGAAATTAATTAAATTTGAAAAGGCAGGGAAGTAATTGTAAAAGTTTTAATACAATGTCACAGATAATTGCAAAGATATCTGGATGTCAAAAAGTTTCTGAGTTATATTTTTCTGCTTTACTATCTGGGAGAGATCTTAAACAATTGTTTTAAAATAGTTTATGGAACCACGTTTAATTAAAGTCAATGCATTCATCTAACTAAAAACATTGAATAAACATCCTGCCACTGCTAATTTTATAGACGTTATAAGCTCATAAATTCATCTATCCGCTTGTATATTACGGTCATTTCATTCAAATTTAATTTAATATAATGATAACTATAATCCATGTGATAAGTGTACTTAGATATAGATTCCAGACAGAGTATTGTAATAATTCTACACCGGAATAATAGCTTGTCTATGTTGTTTAAAAGTGGCATACAATCCTGTTGTTCAGCACAAGTATATAAAAATGTTTTAAATTATTATTTAGGACCCGGCTAGGACTCGCGTGATATTTACCGGATATTGCTCCGAATTTATTTGAAGTTCTTCGTCTGGGAGTCACAATTGTGTACAGCGTGAGCGCGAGCCTCAGCAGGTAACTGGCGTTGAAACGGTTGCGCTGCAGCTGTCAAAGTCAGCTCCATCAAAACGGTCACTTCTGTCACTATAACTGTCATTGTCACTGTCATTTTGATAGGGATGGGACTGTTAGTACGCCACACTAGTACTGTCCTTTTCGCGGTTCTACAACCACGATGCCGTATCACAAATATTGATGACTGGTATCCAGGACGGCGGAACGTTCAACCCACCATTCCAGATTAAAATTAGTGTGGCATCTAATTTTGATGGCCTCTAGTCCTTGCGTGGAAAGAAAAACTTCTCTCGCGCTTACTGTCACCTTAACAAAGCGGTTATAGTCTGCGTCTGGGATTTTAGAATGCGCTGCCACTGCCTCACGGTATCTTAGTTTTTGACACTCTGATATGCTCAGTCACTCTGGTGGAAACAGTGCGTCGAGTCTCACCTATATATGAATTGCCGCAATCAAATGGGATCTTGTACATTCTTGAGCAATTTAGAGCATCCTTGTCCTTAGGAGACCGGAGCTGTTGTTGCAGCTGTCCGGGTGGACGCAAAACAGCCTTCATGTCAAACTTCCATTTTCAGGTGCCCGATTTGGTCAGTCACCCCTACACGAATGGCAGGTAAATAGGAGATCGTTCCACTTATTGCTGCCGCTGACGTTGACTTGTACTTGCCCATTGATTAAATCTCTAACATCTCTCTGTTTTAAATAGTTCAGAGTTAAAGTTTGTAATAAATGTCATGTGGGAATTTTACTTGGGTCTTTCATAATTCACCTAGGTAAGGGGTTTTATATACCCAGACAAATGTTATCATTCAATAAAGAGTGAATTGAATGAATGATGTAAGGTTGTTGACTATAGCTAGTCTTTGGCTGGTTTGGTTTGATTGTTTCGTAAGAATAGGAGTGGTAGTTTTTTTATTGATAAAGTTAACTATAATAAGGTAATAAATATTAAATTAATTATCAAGGTGAAATAGAAGCTTTAATGTTGTTTCTCATTTCAGGTAAGGTAATTTATTAAGATGTTTGTCATAGTCAAACTGTTTGTCATGTTGTAACAAAATAAACTCTTCTCATTTCAGAGCAACTCAGTTTAGTTTTTACTTCGATACATTCGTACATTATACACAGTGTATTATTGGAACGGCTAAATAAAACGAACTATACAAAATAAAAACAATTCAAATGTGCTTCAAGAATACACAAATAACTATAGTACAATGCATTCAAACTAAATCAAAATTATTCATAAGCCAATCTCTATTTTTTTTTCAGATTTATACATAAGTAGAAAAATAGATTACCTACAAACTCAATATTAGAGTCCACGAAATCCGAGCACCAGTAAGCACTGTTCAATACTAGAGCCCTTAAACACTAGGTATATCTGTCACAGATGTAATTTTAATTTCGTCTATAACAATATCTACGTCATGCTTTATATATTTTTGTCGTATGTATGTTTTTTGTATGTATATGTATGTATTTTTGTATGTTTATGTATATATTATGTAAGAATACATTAATTATCTATATTCTATATTATACTGTAGATATTTATAAATATCAATATTATTAAGGATATTGTACACCGCCATCCCTTGTCTAAACTTGCTCCAAAGGTTGTCTGGAAGAGATCGCGTTGAGCGATAAGGCCGCCTACTGTTCACTATTGTAAGCTAAATATTTTTAATTTTGGTATAGTTTAAGGTGTTCAATAAAGAGTTTATCTATCTATCTATATGTGTCGATTGGTATATGACACAAAAAATATACTTAAACTTATCAAGAACAGCGATGAAATAAACAAAACGTGACAAGAGTGCCAATTTATGTTTAAACCATGAGTATATGTTGAATAATTTTATAATAATAACATATGACAAATTCAAACTACGGCCTTATCACTATGATAGTCAATTTGTTAAATCATACCTAGCCCTCAGCATCGGATTAGTCAAGTATTATCAATATCCACCGTTGGTTTAAAAGCTTTCTTTCGCCCTGATATGAATCAACCTATAATATACGTACCTAGTTTCTTACTGTAGCCCGTCTACTCAACCCAGCAATCACATTTACATGTATTTGTTAATTCAGCATTCCAACGATAGGCGCGATCCGTCTTCTTCGCGATCCGGTATCGGACCGATTTCGAGGTTTTTATTACACTTTGATAGGCTGGGTTATCCGGCCATCGGCTAGTGAAGGGAAAGAGTTTTGGCCATTATTAGGAAATCAGGATTTACAACTTATATTTTTAATATTGTTAAGTTTGCAATGACGCCTGCTAGGCGAATTACATTACAAAATTACAAATTTACGAGGGGAAAAATTATAGTCATGTGCGGGATTCGAACCCGCGTCCATCCACCCCTTTAGCCGGGGTATGCTCTAACCAATTGAGCTAACATGACACAATGACTCATAACTGATGGGCGCAGTGCAATTCGTGACTTGTGGCGAAAGCATCGTGCTTGCGCGGACGTGGTCGGGAGCGCACGTACTCCATGAAGAAGCGACTCAGAAAGTCGCGAAACCGGTCGAGATCGAGCTACTCGACTGTTTTAACGTAAGTAAAATCGGTGACAATATTATTAAAGATGTACCTATAGGTATTTATGTCTAATACAGCGGTAAACACTTTTTCATCCCACCATCTCGGAACTCAACTCAACTCTCGGAACAGTATTTTTAATCTTCAATATCTGAGTGGAAAAGCCGTTTTTATTCTCTAGAGGATAAAGTAAATTGAATAAAGAACATCGTGTGCACTAAGTTTGTGAATTAAAAAAAAACATTAAACCTATTTACTGCTACCTCTATGGTGCCGAATATATCATACAACTTTTTTTTGATTTGTTAAAAACTCAGACTCGTAACCTTTTTGGTGTTCTTTTTTCAATTTGCTTTGTACGCGGTTCTTTACGCGGTTTCCTTATTAGGTGGAATGAAAAGTTACGTGTTGCACTCGAGTGCAAAGATTTTTCACCTTGTGCTCTTTTGATTCCCTCGCTAACGCTCAGGATTCTAATTTTGATTCCTTCAATTTTAGAATCCTTCGCTTGCTCGGACATCAAAATTGAACACGCGGTTAAAAAGCAACTTTGCACTCTTGTATAGCAAATAACTATTGAGAGTCGTTGGGTCTGTGTGGACGCGGGAGTATTTTCAAAAAATTATCAGAGCGCTTGGTCGATGCGACGTGTGATCTAAATGCTGGCACCTATTTGGCTCAACGAATAATCATTGCAATTATGAGCAATACTGCCAGCATGCTAGGGCATGCTGCAAACTGGTAGCTGGCTGGAGCATTTGGACTGCTTGTAAGTCTGCAAATACTTATGGGTTGTCTAAATGTTTTTATTGTATTAGTTGTAGTGTTGTATATAGTTTGTAGTATTTTGTTAATAAAGGCAAAACGCCGATATAAAAAAAGTAAAAACTCTATAAGCAATAACCGACTAAATCATCGCACTATCCGTCACTACTGATACATTTTGACGGTCTGATTTGGTCTGATAGCTTTCCCTGCTTTTGTGTTCGATGAATAAAACATTTAAGGGCGAGTTTGGTCGCTGAGATGACTATTCAGATGCGCCTAATAATTGCGATTGCTTTGTTAGGTGGATTTCATTTCTTAAACCGATTCAGTTGTTTTAAATTGCTGATTGACTACATTCTTGTATGTGTGTGATTAAGTCAATTGTTGTAAAAGGCTTAATCTTGAATGAATCTGCGAAGTTAAGGAGATCTACTAGAATAAACAGGTTCTTAGCGACATATATTCTACTTAAAATTGGTTGGTGTTTGAAAAGTACCGGTTAGCTAGACTATAGGAAACCATAGCCAAAACATAAATATATATATTTATACATAACCTACAATAAAACAACGAACTGTATAACTTCAGTTAGGTACTGCAATGTAAGCATTTTTTAAACATCTTTTAACAATGTGTTACATACAATATATTATCATTATAATTATTTCAATATTTGTTTAAATTACGTAAGTGACAGGTGATAGCTTGGCAGAGGTGGGATTTTCCAAGCATTTTTGTCGTTTAGGTGACCACAAACTGTGTAGTAGGATTTCTTAATCAAATTTTTTTCATGTGCAACTTGAATTTTCCTTCTGTGAGTATCGTAATGATTGGGAACTTTATTATAAAACCGCACATAATTACCTAAAACCTACCTTCTATTTGTCTTTGCTAGTCTAAAACCTGGACCGCTATTTTATATTTATTCTTAGTGTTGTTATCGTGGTTGTCACTGTTTAAATTTACAATTTTTTTCCGAACATAATATTTTCAAGTATATACAGACCTGGTAAAGTTAAAATATAAATTTCTTTAATAAGATCCCTCAGAGATTCTCTAGGATCCATTACATTACTTGCCTCGAATTTCACGCTTTTGTAAGATAAAGATTGTCTCTATCTCAGCAGCAGCTCCCCACAGCTATACACCATAATAGGTATATTAAACTTTTTTTTAATTTTTATTTGCCTATATCGCAAAACAATGTTTGTCGGGTCAGCTAGTAACTCACAGAGCTACTAGTATAACTGAGCCACATTTAAATAAAGTTATTGTCATACAAAAATTAAAGAGTGATAAATGTGTTAGAATTGTACCTTTGTTAAACTTAAGAGTAAATAAATTACGAGAACTGTAAACTAACTATTCGTTATGTAATTAATTAATTATAGAATATCCTTTATGTAACTTGTTGATATTTGAAATTTTTAATAACCGCCACACTAAAATGATGTTTTATCTGTATTCATTCTGGACAAGCCAATGACGAACCATCCTGTCTAAGTTCGGATTGGCTGATACGTTGTGGCGGCAACTCCTGATTGGTTGTGGTAAATATGGCGGGAAGTTTCATGGACGGGCGACAGAAACTTGGCGCCAGTGATTGATATAAAACCAATGTCTCTCACCTTACTGAGCCTCTCTTTTTATTCTTCACAAGTGACTGCCGCATCGTGACCTATTGCTGATTCAGTTAAGTGTTCTATTATTGATATATATATAGAGTAACATAACTGCTGTTCACGTGTTGTGTATGGGTCTAGGTGTGTTGGCTTTGTTCTTCCAATATAGTTTGCCCTTTTTTTTTTTTTTTTTTTTTCATGCCTGATAGGTTAGCCTTTGACCACTATCTCACCTGATGGTAGGTGATGATGTGGTCGAGGATATTGTTCAGACTAACCTAGAGTTACTGGCTCTCAAGGACAGCTGCCGGATCACACCGTTAGGTGCTTGGCGACAGATTTTCAAATTGAGGGTGGTAGCTAGCCAGGCGGGCATTTTCAAAGTGCCCTACTACCATGCTGTAACGACTGCTATTCTAAGACAACAATCGGGACCGACGGCTTAACGTGCCCTCCGAAGCACGGAAGCGCTCAGTAGTAATGTCACCAGCGGTCACCCATCCAAGTCATGACCGCGGCGGACGTTGCTTAACTTTGCTGATCGAATCAGAATGGCTAAGCAAACTTGGCTACGAGCGCTTCAAAAAATTCTATCGTTGTGAATGGTAACTATAAACTTATACAGAATTAATCCATGTGAACCTTATGTATTATGTGTAATAAAGTGCTCAATGTGTTCCTATAAATGTTGTATCTTTTAAATTTGCCTTATGATTCCCTTTTCGTAGAAAACCTAGTAAATTAGGTAGCTAATTACTCAACTAATAGTAACATATTACATAGCATCGCCTACTGCCAAACATCTTAAGTTATTGAATCTTAAGTCTTGCTCGATAAACTCAGTGTTATTCGTTTTTTACTGATTGATTACTGTTTGAAGAAATGGACGTCAAAAATATTCGTACAAGCTAAAAAAATACTGACACAAGTGTGGTACCAAACGAATTTGATACACATCTAAAAAATAGTCTGAAATCTAGGTGCATACATTTTTTAAATACCTAGTTCCTGTTATCCTACAATGACGAAAAAATGCATGTGAAATCCCTACATCCTGCTTTAAAATACATGTACATTTATTTCAAAGATTAACATGTATTTTCGCTAAGAAACGTGCCTTAAAACACCGTGTTCTTGTGATTTTCCCTTACCATAATCTGGTGGGACCAGAGGGTTTTGCCAAAACTCCATTAATTAAAAAAATTGGTGACCTGGTGATAAAGTCATTAGTTAAAAAGATAATCTGCCAATTTGCATACCCCTGGATGACTTTTACTATATTGGAACTCCTGTTGATGATGACGAATATAGTGAGTGAGTTACAATATAACCTATTTTGTTAACAATAAGTACGCATCACATAAAAGAGTGTAAAAAAAAACTTAGTTTCAATAATTAGAGCTATGAATCTGCTTGTGAAAATCAGAAATCAAAAATTGCAAATGTGGTAGCTAGTTTTAAATCTGTACGTTGCCGATTTCCACAAATTCTTTTTTTTCTAAATATTTTGCTTAAGTTTAAGACATATTATATAAAAAAAATCATATCATTCTCGCTTAACGTAATATACACGCGTAGAAAGAAAATAAAATAATACGGCAACAGAAATGCCAAGGCCCTTTTCTATAAAATTCTCGATTGGCACGATTATTAAAACTCACAGTTTATAAACATAGCCCATTTCAGTATCACGAAAATACGTATCTATATTCCGAATAAGAGGTTAAAACGATTTCAATTCAATTTCATATGATCGTGTGGGCAAAACTGATAACATTTTCAATACAGATTTCATTTAACTTTGTTATAGTCTACCGACTCCACTAACTTTAGCACACTCTACATTGCAGTCACGACCTAGCCCGGCTTTTGTAATAAACATAAAAAGCGATCAAATGCAAGCTATCTTCTTGCGAACAGGGTTCCGTACCCGATTTTTATGTATTATGAAAACGCAAACAGAATCATCTTCAATTTAAAATAAAACATTATATTTATAGTTAAAAATATATACTTCGCGCAAAAAAATATCAGGAGCATTAAAAATTACACTTAATGATGGTTCCATAGATGAGAGAGTTCAGTTTTAATATGTTTAACCTTTGCCACACACTATAGAAAATCAAAAATACTCTCAGAATAAACTTAAAAAAAATACGAAAGTGACTTTGAGAAGACGTAATTTTTTCTCATCACTTTGGATATAAATATGAAGAACTATAATATAATAACCATTAAAAAATATATTAACTCTGACATCAACCAACCCTGACAACCAAATTTATGAAACTTATTTGTTCAAAACAATCAAAATTAGTCATCTATTCAAATTCTAATCAATCAAATCTCAATCTAATCAATCTAATCAAAGATGATACTTCTGCGGTAAGTTGTTAAGGAGCCAAGTATTCTGCAGATTCCAGTTGATACTGCAGCATCAGGCCAAGGTCACCTTGTATTATAATTGAAGTCGCTGGAAACAAAATGTCTAATCGATTAGACCTCTGTAATTAGCTCACAGTCCTTCATCAACTAGAAAATATAATTTTCTAGTCACTTTTCAAGCTTTACCAAAATCGGTTCATACGTTTGGGAGCAACGGTCCCGTAGAAATATAAACAAGTTAAACTTAAAACGAACAAGTTGAAGTGGCAATGGGCGGGCCACATTGCTCGAATAACCGACAACCTTTGGGGAAGAAACGTTCTCGAATGGTTACCATACTACACCGGAAGACGTCTACGTCTTCCGGTGTAGTGTCCAACTCTAGTTGGAAGTCCCCCCACTAGGTGGACTGATGACATTGTGAAAGTCACTGGTAGAGAATGGTTACAAGCGACTAATAGCCGTTCTTTGTGGCGCTCTATGGGGGAGGCATTTGTTTAACAGTGGACGTCTTCCGGGTGATGATGGTGAAGATAATGATGAAACTTATAACGCCCCTCTGTTTGTGGTTGGGGGTTAAAAAAGTTGACAATATGTTTCCATGAGGCAATTATTGTATTGCTTTACAGTCTCTAAATCACACAAATAGAATACCCTTTAATATAATATAAATAACCTTTACATATAGATAGAATGACGATACTAAAACAAACCACATTAAATATGCCAATAAAGCAAAACCTCATTTAAGTAAAAAAATACTTTACAGCTTGCTAACAGTTTCAAGATTTATATATCTTATTAAACAAATAAAATTATTTATAGTTGTGGTGGAGTCTAATATGTAACTAAACTAAACCTATACATATTAAAAATAAATAATATTAGTACAATACCTGGTAGTCCAGTTGTCTGACCCGTCCGGTTTCACAACCGAACCGGATTACCGGTCCGGTACCGGTACTGAATATTAAAACATCACGGTTTAATAACGCACCGATTATCTTGAAAGCTTTTCAGCGTTTTATTGTGGTTCAAAGTATAAGCTCGGGTCGGGGAGGAAAGCGGATTAGTCTGATACAAAATGAGATTTTAATAATGTTTTTCTAGAATATTTTGCTTTCGGGATATTAGCTAACGATCATAAATAAAAACAAGTATAATTTAAAAACATTGGAAATAAAATAAGACTTTTATTCTGATGAGACTTTTAGTAATGCATGTGTTGTGCATGGTATTAGGGAATTTTGCGAATGCTCACCTGGCTAGCTACCACCATTAAGAAAGAAATCTGTCGCCAAGCACCTGACGGTGTGTTTCGACAGCTGTAAGCCTGTAATTCTAAGTAAGCCTGAACAACATCATTACTTGCCATCAGATGAGGTAAAGGTCAAAGGCTAGCCTATCAGCTTAAAATGTTTGTTCCCAACCAAGAGAAGTGAGCAAAGTTGGTGATACGCCATTTTTGTTATTCTCGGCTGGCAATTACAAACTTTAGGCCATTATCTCATTTCCACCTAAAAATTAAAGTTTAAAATCGCAAAACGAGTGTCGCCGCGAAGTATTACAACAATATGTCGCGATCGCAGCAGCTGAACTTCACGAAAGTCTGTTGAATTGAAGCAATCAGAAATATGTCATCGACTTCAGAGTCCATAGGAAGATAGGAGGAAGAAATATTATTTCGGTCATTATATTTCAAAATGCGTACTGTGCATGAAATATATGAAAATAGATAAAAGTTACTTTGTATCGTATGTATGATTGGGTAAAGCTTAGGTCTTCCACGGATCTATTGGATTAGGTTTTCTATAAAATCAATATATTATCTATTTTACCATAATACAAGTTTCGCCTTATTAACTTGTTGAGTGCCACTGATACGTGCAAAACAAAAGCGGCGATGCAACAAAATGGTGGACTAATCTCGGTGGCTTCTTGGTGTTCTTTTGCGGGAAAGAGATAAAGATATAATCAGATCTATTAACTGTTATATCAGGGAGTTTCGCTTCAGTTTCGATTGCTGTAGAACGGACAATACATTGCGAAATTACTGCCGTTTTGATGCTATGGTTTTGCGGCTGAACTGCTGTGTGATAAGGGCCTTAAGTTGAAAAAAAATCAATCTGAAGTAAGACTTGTGATAAATTGATTCTGTATATTAATGGAACTCAGCTGCTCCGAAACACGTGCACGCTCAGTAGTAACGTCACCATCCAAGTCATGACCGCGACGGACGTTGCTTAACTTAGCTGATCGGTTTAAAACAGCTAAGCAAACTTAGTTACGAGCGCTTAAAAAATCTTATATCAAAAACAATCAAGGATACATTGTGCTGAACGCAATTTACAGAACAAAACAGTTAAACTTGCACCACAAAGCGAAATTTAGGTTATATTTCATCAGTTTATGTAATATTTCATCATCATCGCGAGATAGCCGAGATCACTCATCGCCGGCTGTAATGTCCCCGAAAGGGACGCGATTCGCACAAATTAACTGAATTGAAATGGATGACTCCGGGGACTTTTTAAAAGGACAAAACGGCTGTTGTTTTGGTGTTGCGAAGTGCTCACTTGATTGTACCTACATTTTGAATGAGTATTTTATTATTATGTTTCGAGCGTTCTCAGGAGAGCTTAACATTTTGTAACAGTCACTTTAGTCAATTCAAAATTGAAGCGCTTGTATCGAAGTTTTCTTAGCCGTTCTGATCAGCTAAGTTAAGCAACGTCCGCATTACTACTAAGCGTGCATGTGCTTTTGAGGGCACGTTAAGCCGTCGGACCCGTTGTTGTCTTAGGCAGTCGTTTTAGCATGGTGGTAGGGCGTATTTGCGAATGTCTACCTGGCAAGTTACCACCCTCAAGAAGAAAATCTGTCGCCAAGCACCTAACAGTGTATTCCGGCAGCTGCCCTTGAGAGCCAGTAATTCTAGGTTAGCCTGAACAACATCTTCTACCACATCATCACTTAACATTAGGTGAGATAGTGGTCAAAGGCTAACCTATCAGCTATAAATAAATAAAAACCTTTTCATTCATTTCACACGTGCACGCTCTGTAGAAACAAATATATTCACTAAATCTCGGAATTTTTTTGTTTAACATATGCAGTCTGCGTGAAAAAGTTGACAAGAGTCTTTTCAAACTGATTAAAAACTTTTTTTTTTTTTTATGTTATTGTGACGTAATAAGCTCGAGGCCCACCTGATGCTAAGCGGACTAACCTCTGCCTATAACAGATACATTTCTTCATTTCGTCACCATCAAGTCACGAATTGCACTGCGCCCGTCACATTGAGACGTAGTTGTTAAAAGCCTCATGTGCCTGTAACTTCACTGGCTCTCAAAGACTGCTGCCAAAACACACCGTTAGGTGCTTGGCGACAGATTTTCTAATTTAGTGACAGTTTTGAAAAAATACCTCAATTTTAGCAATTGTAGTAAGTCTTCCGTGTTATTTTTAGTAAACAAATACAATTTTTACTAGATTATTTCAGCAGGAACCTTGGGACCTTAAGTTTGTCATTTTGTCTCGACAACGATACCCATAACGGAGTTCGAATTTCAAACCGAAGATCATTTATCACGAAATGCATATAATGTTAGGCAGAGATTACCGCTTATGAACAGGACGATCTTGTGCGTGTTCCGTAACAATGCTATAATTTTTTTTTTATTCCTGGTTAACGAAACAAGACTGTTCCATATCTTCATACTGGATGATAATTATAAAAATAATAAAAAAAAGTTTATTTCCGATAAAGATTACAAAGATCTTCCAGGAAATACAAAATGATAACAATAATAACAGGGTTTAATTTATAATAAAAAGTCATTTCAGAGGCCTCACGTACCTGAACTAAGAAATATACTTGTATCTCAGGGTACAGAGATTCCCCTCATGACAATGACGCACAAAGTATTCCAGCTTCAAACAGGTTTCAATTTAGTTTATTACAATTATATTTGCTATGATTTTATTTAATAAACTTGCTGTTGCGTAATAGTTATTTGTTATACAAGAGTGCAAAGTTGCTTTTTAACCGCGTGTTCAATTTTGATGACCGAGCAAGCGAAGTATTCTAAAATTGAATCACGAGCGCAGCGAGTGATTCAAAATTAGAATCCTGAGTGTTAGCGAGGGAATCAAAAGAGCACGAGGTGAAAAATCTTTGCACTCGAGTGGAACACGTAATTTTTCATTCCACCTTAGCGAGGAAAGAAAAAATGCCGCGTAAAGAACCGCGTACAAAGCAAATTGAAAAAAGAACACCAAGAAGGTTCCGAGTCTGAGTTTTTAACAAATTAAAAAAAAGTTGTATGATATATTCGGAACCATAGAGGTAGCAGTAAATAGGTTTAATGTTTTTTTTAATTCACAAACTTAGTGCACACGATGTTCTAAATTCAAGTTACTTTATCATCTAGAGAATAAAAACGGCTTTTCCACTCAGATATTGAAGATTAAAAATACTCTTTCCGAGATGGTGGGATGAAAATAAATATTTTAGCTGATGTTCGGAAAATGTATTGAATCACTTACCCAGTACCGCGTGGCGTATGCTCCTGTTACCGGGCCCGGGTTCGATTTGAGAAAGATTTTGCAGGTTCTGGTGACTCGTGTATGTTCCTTATACCAATGTCACTTATTACTTAAATATTTTGAGTAGATACTTTTGTATTCCTCTGCGGTTTGTGTCACACGTGAAATATTCAGCGAACGAGATGTTGTTGGGAAGACAGACGTCGTTGAAGTGTTTTGTTTCTAATGTGATAGGTGGCAGCACTTATGGCTGCTGGGAGCGTATACCGCCTGAAGATAGTATACTTATATATATACTTACTTATTATACGATAGTACGGATGCTTCAAGTTTATGACCCAATACATTTCCATTTTAAACACAAACATGATTAAGAGAAGCTAGGTGCTACTTATCCATAAGGCTTGGAGAAATGCTAGTCAAAATACGTAAATTAATGAATACATATATTCACGTATTTTCTGGTTGACGATAGTAAGTCTAGTGAGAGAGAATAACAGAGATGAACACTTATTCCTGAGATAAAACGAATGCTCGTTCAAAGTGTATTCCAGCTCGCAGCATCTCCTCATAGCGATTGCAAATGTTTATTAACTGCAACAAAGCAAGGAAGCAAGGAGGGACTCTTATTCACTGAATAAATACAAGCATATCACACAGAGAAGATCAAGCCACTAGTATCTTAAAACCGGTAAAAGTTTTGGTACCTATTTTATATGTGAAAAAATTTTTTTTAGCTAAAAATAGAATCTACTTCAACGCTCAAGTGTGAAATAACTTTTTGTTCCATTTTTAGATAATTTTTAAAAACATAGGATAGTCTTTATCCAACTGCACAAAAAGAGGTTAATGTCTTTGCGCGATAACCGACATACGCGCGGGCGGAGCCGCGCCCGGAAAGTAAGTAATATTATAAATGCGAAAGTACCTCTGTGTATCTGTTACTCTTTCACACCAAAACTACTGGACCGATTTGATTGAAATTTGGTATGGAAATAGATTGAGACCCGGGAAAAAACATAGGATAGTCTTTATCCAACTGCACAAAAAGAGGTTAATGTTTTTGCGCGATAACCGACATACGCGCGGGTGGAGCCGCGCCCGGGAAGCTACTAAAGTTATAATCAAAGTACGTCATGATATATCCATATATTTATACTTGAAAAATGGACTACTAATATAATGCGTTTCGATTCGTGTGTTCATATAGTCACATCTATGTAAAGAATACTATTGGTTCTAGTAATGTCTGTCGTTAGCTGCGAGCTGGCGACAAATGGCGTTGTTAAGCGCCAGGTGGGGAGGTGCTTTAAACGTGATGTTTTCAACCTTTTCGCGAAATCCCCTAATGTTTTAGGCTGAAAAGGTGATTGTTTTTTATTATAAATAGGTTGCTCTAAGAAGAAGACAGGAAAAATTACGTTTTCTTGTCTAAAGATAGCACGTTAACGTTTATCGCATATTGGCCAGGTTTTCTTTTTAAAACCGACTTAAAAAAAGAGGGCGGTTTTCAATTTGTCTGTATTTATTTATATATGTTACTTCAGGACTTTTGACTTGGTAAATCGATTTTGATAATTCTGTTTTCATTTTAAAGCCAATGCTTATCGTTTGGTTGCATTTAAATTTCATTAAGATCGGTTAAGCCGTTTTTAAGTTACACTCCAATAAATGAAAAATATTTTCCCATCTTGATGATATAGTCGTTGATAGTGAATGACAATCGATCCCGTAAGTAGCAAGGGTCACCAGAAAAAGAGAATTATGTTTTATTACAAAAAAAGGAACCGACACGCAAAAGTGTGAAATAACTTGTCGAAGTCGGTACCATGCGCACAATATTGTGACAGTAGATACTTTTGAACTGTCATGGTACCGACTTCAACAATTTATTTCACATATTTTAAATTTGATTACAAGCACTATCGCGTGCTAAGCGAAAATCATATTTTACAAAGTATTGGAGTAAAATTTCTTTTCTTCAATAATGTGTAAAATAAGTTATTTGACACTTTTGCGTCCTGAAGTCGGTTCAATACTTTGTTATTTTTTTAATAATGTACAGCACTTTCACTGACAAAGGTACACACCACTACACAGATAATGATTGATGCACATTTGGACGGGTAGTGTCGTGACCTGTCACGAAACCCGCATATCGTATGTAGTCTGTGGAATGTGTGATATATGCTGTTAGCTTTCCTAGGTAGATGGGGTTCAGTATTTTTCTTATGTGAGAAAGTACGATTCAGCAGCAACACAATAGCATTACATATTATATTTAAGAGGTCATAGTTTAATGTGTTTTATGTCATGTTGGGGCGCGTTCAGAACCTCACAAGATAGATTAAAAAGAAGTCGGGGTTCGTTCCGACCTTCAAAAAAAAAACCGTAACAATGCTATAGGTATCATTTTATATGCTGAAGCGCTCGTAGCAAAGTTAGCTTGGCTGTTCTTAACCGATCAGCAAAGTTAAGCAAAGTCCACCGCAGCCATGAGTTGGTTTGGTGACCGCTGGTGACATTACTACAGAGCGTGCACGTGCTTTGGAGGGTACGTTAAGGCGTCGGTCCCAGTGGTTGTCTTAGGATGGCAGTCGTTATATCATTTTGTAAATGCCCGCCTGGCTAGCTGCCACCCTCAAGTAGAAAATCTGTCGCTAAACTCTTAACGGTGTTCCGGTAGCTGTCCTTAAGAGCCAATAATAATTCTAGGTTAGCCTGAACAACATCTTCGACCACATCATCACTTACCATCATGTTGGGGATTCAACACATCAGCTGAGATAGTGTTCAAAACAAATCAATTCAAAAAAAATAAGCTTTTAACTATTAGCATCCACGTCGACAATATCGTCCATTTATGAATGAAATTCTGTTGTTCTCGTTACCTCGAATGCCAAAGGATTTAGAATGAAAATAAATTGATCATGGTGAAGATGAGAAGGAAGCAAAGCGAGGTTTCTGGATCCCGGTGAGTGTTTTATACCTATTGTTATCGTCAATAGAGAAATTAGGAAGCGAGACAAATGTATGAGATATTCAAATGCGATTACATGAAATGTAATCTAAAAGAAACAAGCATGGAGTGCCAAGGTTACGGTGGCTTGCGACGACTATAAATGGAGTTGAGGAGGTCCGTTAGCCTTATGTTTAAATATAATATGGCACAAAATTACAAATTTACGAGAGAAAATATTATAGACATGTGCGGGATTCGAACCCGCGTCCATCCACCCCTTTAGCCGGGGTATGCTCTAACCAATTCAGCTAACATGACACAATGACTCCTAACTTTAATTCTTGCTCTCGTTCTTCATGCAACCATCGTATTGGGATGGAGCGACACCTATAGTTCAATTTGCGTTGTACTACAAACAAGACCAATTTTGCAATTGGTTTTAAACTTGTAAATGATGACGCAATCTTATAATTTTAATATTGTTAAGTTTGCAATGACGCCTGCTAGGCGAATAACATTACAAAATTAAAAATTGACGAGAGGAAAAAATATAGTCATGTGCAAATCCGACTCCGCGACTTTTTCTCTCGTAAATTTGTAAGTAATGTAATTCACCTAGCAGGTGTTATTGCAAACTTAACAATATTAATAAAAATAATATGGCACAGTTTCGAATAATTATTATAATGATAACATGGGCTTACTGGTTAACCTTTGATAGTTGTATGCATTCCTGTCGTCATGTAAATATGTCTTTTCAATCGAACTTAGGGTTTATAAATCATGTGGCGCCTGGTACGCCTCTTTTGTATACAACACACAACATCTTAATGTGGGTGTAAAGGCATGTCCAACACATTGAAACAATAATATATATATATATATATATTATTGTACACATATATACATATATATATATATATGTATATGTATATACTTTTATGCCTGATAGGTTGGCCTTTGACCACTATCTCACCATAGTAACTCACTATACACATAGTAAGTGATGGTGCTTGGCGTAAGATTTTCTTCTTCAGGGTTGCTACCCTTTTTGCCCATGATGCTACCTTAAACTCCTTCCTGGAAGATATTTGTGGATGAACTGAAAGAAGATTAATGGTATTTATTTTTGCTGACTGCTGAAACACGCCTGTTTCCCTGAGGAGTTCCTACATTACGCCAAAAACCTCGGAATGCATTATTCAAACCTTCGCGAGGATTAAATAGAAATATTTTATTATGTTGTGAAAAAATATATTAGATACATTTTTTGCTCGTTGTTCAGAATATTATAGGCTAAATCAGTGTTACATTGTAAAGACGAGTGTTTTTTTATGCATGATAGGTTAGCCTTTGACCAATATCTCACCTGATGGTAAGTGATGATGTGGTCAAAGATGTTGTTCAGGCTCAGGCGGCCGCCTGCGCCACCGCTCGCCCGTCTCGCTCGCTCCGCCCGACGCCCGCAGTCTGCATAGTGCGCATTCGAGCGCACGCTGCTCGAATGCATTTTTATTTCTACGCCTTGTATTTTTGTAACATTCAAATATAAACTTTGAAGATTTATAGTCACAGTGATTTCATACCCACACCGCACGGACTATAGTTTTAAAGATCTAAGAAAACATAGGGACAGACAGTGGGAAGTCGCTTTGTTTTATACTATATAGTGATAATATTGTTATACTGTATTTTTTATGTAATATTAGCATGTTCTTACACCCACTCTAAAACATTGTGTTTATCCAGGTTTACCCTTCCAAATTTCCATTAATGATTTACTAAGGAGGGGCGCGCCTTTGTGAGTAAACAGGTCAGAATCTTTAATGAATGTCTATGTTACATATTAGCACCAGAGCTTTACACGGAGAGTATATCTTTCTTCGTTAATTGGATAACTATTTCTCCACTTTACCCATACCTAATTCGATATACTAGTGATAACAAAGCTTTCAATCTAACAAAGTGCCATTTAGTCCAATCCATACTATATTTAAGAACCAGACAAAATATAAAACTAGTCTTCTTGTACAATACCTCTTACAAAACATCTCAATATCTGGCAGCGCAGCGCCGTTTAAAATTCATAAAGGATTCGTATAAACCCAATATCTGTAAGTGAGCCAGGCCATTAGTCCATCGAGTGGTGTTGGCTGCACGCCAGAGGACATCGTGCTACCAGAATAACTCCAAGGACTTATAGCGTAGAATATCAATACTGTTACTTCCATCAAAATCAATGTTGTTAGGTATTTGATTTCTTTTTTGACAACTACAATACCAACAATACCAACAAAATATTTTTTTTTTACTGAAAAATGGAACCGAACTCAATACACAAAAGTGTGAAATAACTTGTTGAAGTCAGTATCATGATGGATCAAAAGTACCTATTATCACAATATTGTGCGCATGGTACCGACTTCGACAAGTCATTTCACACTTTGAGTGTCAAAATCGGTTCCATTTTTCGATAAAAAGAAATTTTCACCCCTTTTAGTGTCCCTAGCTACTTACGGGATCGATTGCCATTAAATAGCAATGACTATATCATCAAGATAGGAAAAAACTTGATAGTTATTGGAGTGTAAATCAAAACCGTCTTGACTGATTTTGATTAAATTTAAATGGAACTACATCACCTTTCCATGCAAATCGGTTCACCCAGTAAAAAGTTTTAAACAAACATATAAAAAATAACCTCCTCCTTTTTTGAAGTCGGTTCATAAAATAAAAAACATCAAAATCAGTCACCCAGTAAAAAGTTCTGATGAACAAACATAAAAAGGCACATGAATTGAAAACCTTCTCTTATTTTGAAATCGCATAAAAAGAAAGGAAGTTCTCAAGACCACGCGTATACATATTTTTGATCAAGGGAGACCGAAGAGTGAGCGAAGCGCGTCCGCGTCAGCTTCGGCAAAAATACTATCGTATGTCTCCGAATTTCCAGTTGTTTTCCTTATACCTTGCCTGGAAAAGATTACTAGTAGTGATATGGACACCAATTGTAACACTCGTATAATTGTTTCTTTTTTTGTAATTTAGTCCTAGAATTGTATAATATGGTGTAACAATAAACAGGTATCTATCTATCAATTGAAAAACCGCAATTCTTAACAGTTTTTGATTTTACGAAAATATGGGGTTTAAATGCGTTAGCAAAAAATAACTTCAATAATTTCATTTGTAAGGACTTAAGCCTACACATCTACTAGTTTCAATGTGTATGACTACGCATATCTATTCATTGGATCATCATGATTTCATGGAGATGATTTTTTGATGAAAGGAATGGAATTATGCATTTTATTTTATTTTCACATATCTCCCAAACATATTACAATGCTCCCAGAAGGAAAATTCAAGTTGCATATGAAAATTATTTTCATTAAGAAATCCTACTACGCAGTTTGTGATTACTTAAACGACAAAAATGCCTGGACTATTCCGCCTCTGTCAAGCGATCACCTATCACCTAAGTAATTTAAACAAATATTGTAATAATTATATTATATTGTATATAACACCCCGTGGGGTGCCGGGTTAGAATTGCACCTCCCCATTTCTTCCATGTGGGTGGGCTTGAGCTTCACCGCATGGTGGAAGGGCATTTTGCGAATGCCCGCCTGGCTAGCGACCACCCTCAAGTAGAAAATCTGTCGCCAAGCACCTAACGGTGTGTTCCGGCAGCTGTTCTTGAGTCAGTGAAGTAACAGGCACATGAGATTTAACAACTACGTCTCATTGTGACGGACGCAGTGCATTTCGTGATTTGACGGTGATGAAATGCACCTGTTATAGGCAGAAGTTAGTTCGCTTAACATCAGGATGGCCTCGAGCTTGTTCCGTCATAATAACATGAAAAAAAGTCGTCTGTTAAGACTCTCATAGGAATCGTCCTATGAGACTTCCTAGTTCTCATATCGATGAGGGGCTCCAATACGGGAAATGTTTTTTTAAAGATAAAGATTATTTGCGTAAAACATGGTATAAAGTTGTTATTATAAATGAATAGATTCAGGCGTTACTTTGCGGAAATCCATATTTAATAATAGCAAATACTTTTAAAAGTATTCTAAAAAACATTAAATAATATTTAAATAAAACACTTAAAAAAGCATAAAATTATATATCTAGTGACAATTCCGCCTAATTTTCCTGTTATCTACGTGACGTCATAAACATCACGCAGCCTAACCGGATGAATACCCGACTAGTTTCGCTTCTAAACGAAGCATCTTCAGGAGGTCTTGACTTACCGAGCGCACGATCGAGACATCGTGTCTCGAATCGTGTCTCGAATCGTGCGCTCGGTAAGTCAAGACCTCCTGAAGATGCTTCGTTTAGAAGCGAAACTAGTCGGGTATTCATCCGGTTAGGCTGCGTGATGTTTATGACGTCACGTAGATAACAGGAAAATTAGGCGGAATTGTCACTAGATATATAATTTTATGCTTTTTTAAGTGTTTTATTTAAATATTATTTAATGTTTTTTAGAATACTTTTAAAAGTATTTGCTATTGTTATTATAAAATTAAAGTGCTCATGTTTTGCTTGTATTAGACATGCAAATTAATACTACATATTTAAATGATAATATTATATATGGAAGTCTTTTACATCATACATGTTTTTATTTTGCCATCATTTGTATTTTTTTTAAGCCTGCACCGAGGCAGCGATACGTAATTGTGGTTCGTTTGATCCCTTGCTGTATCTTTATTTCTTCATTTTGAGTTATGTAATTAATACATATTATATATAAGGATTCATGCTATAAATCATACACTTTGGAAACACGATTACTTAAAATTTTCTCGATAGAAAATAAATGCTGTTATATCTAAAAAACGAAATAAACCCTTAGTAAGGCGTAAATGCTTGACGGAGAGTCAACAGTATTTGAATAATAAAAAAAACTACGTATTTTCTATAACGTATACACATTAAAATTTTCAAATAGTTATTTGTTTTCATTATTCGAAGGAAATACTCAAATTGACGCATGTTCCGCCCATTTTAGTCAGAGCCGCGATGCTTTGTCCCTATCCGATTTAGTAATTCTTCGGCAGTCGGACGGGGCGGATGCTGTTACTTGTTAGCGTGCTTTACTTACACACACATACGCGGCGCACCTAAAAAGCTCGGTGCGCCCTTAAATTGTGTTATATTCAGATCTTTAAATTCATTTGGTAACTTATTGAATATCTTAACACATACTTCTAGTCTGTACAAGCTGCGTATGTATAACTTCATTATTTACATCCAATACATATAAAAATAAATACGTATGCTGCATTAAAAATATAAATGTTTTATTTAATTTATAAAGGGCAGGCAGCGGTAATAAGCCAAGAATCCCAAACAGTGTTTTACAAGATTCGTCTGGTGAGATTCCACATATTGCTCTAACGCACTTTTTCTGCGCAATGAATGCTTTATTTGTGTCGGTAGTATTTCTTGTTTTTAGGGTTCCGTACCCAAAGGGTAAAAACGGGACCCTATTACTGAGACTTCGATGTCCGTCCGTCCGTCTGTCACTAGGCTGTATCTCATGAACAGTGATAGCTAGACAGTTGAAATTTTCACAGATGATGTATTTCTGTTGCCGCTATAACAACAAATACAAAAACGTTGGCAAAGTGCGAGTCAGACTCGCGCACGTTTAAACAAACAAAGTTAAAATATGAAGTCGAATGTTGTATAGCCAATGGTACGGAACCATTCGCGCGTGAGTCCGACTCGCACTTGGCCGATTCTTATATTATTAAATTTGATAAATATATTTTTTATTGATTAATGGTGAACATTTCGTTTACAATTATCAAAAGATTCTTCGTGCTTCTTGACGCGAAGCGAAGTAGTTAGTAGTAGTAGGTAGTACGAAACTCGTAGCGAAGTTTGCTTAGGATAAGTTAGCAACGTCCAATGCGGTCATGAGTTGGATGGGTGACCGCTACTGGCATTACTACTGAGTGATTCCATGCAATAGGAAGGCACATAGCCGTCGATAAAGAAGGTAACCCCTGTAGGTTAAGTGGAAAATCATGCTGTCCTGGAGACCAAGAAATCTAGGTTGGCCTACATAATATCTTCCACCACATCATCACTTACTATTAGGTGAGATACTGTACAAACTATGAGTTATATATAAAAAAATAATTCTATCTTTTTAAAGTCACAGATTATAGAATACTAGCTAAGGTCAAAGGCTACAATAGGCCGGCTAACTCTTCAATAATATCACTACATATAATAAACAAATTTGTAAATGAAATTGTAGCGAAGGAAAGACGTGTCTGACCTCTAGCGTATTGATATACGAACAGAAAGGTTCCAATTTTAGTGCTGATTTCAATACATTCAATGAATATCTTAGTAGGTTACCTTCAAACCGCAGACACTAATTCACAGCTCTTCAAATTTATATCATAACGATAAAGGAATAAAGTTCGATTTGGTGTAATTCAAAGTGGACATTTATCGAAGTTTCCAGAAAAAATCGGAGCAATAGAGCTCGATTGCTTTTTACGATTTCAGGAGTAGGTACTTATGTTAGAGATTTATGATGGTTTTGCGGATAATGATCTTGAAGTATAGATGAATTGGTAGTAGTGCATGGTTGTCTGGATAGCGGGTAGCTACCCTGGGAAATACTAAATCAAATAACTGTTAGAATTTGGCAGTGATCATTGAGAGTTATTTTTTATTTTATTTTCAGCTGAATATAGGCTAGCCCTTGTCCCCAATCTTACCTGATTAAGTTCAGACTAAACTAGAATTACTGTTTCTCGAGGACAAATACTGCCAGACAACTGGGAACAGCAGCTGATATAGAGACCATCTTTATCTTGTAACAGCAGTAATTCGTGCTATATAATGTTATGGATTGTAAATCACTAAAGGATTTTTTAAAGAAATCGAAATATTAACTTTACCAAGTTCTTTTATCTTGAAAATATGTTGTTTACTCGAAAGAACATAGGTAAATTCTAATTAAACGGTGAGCACCACAATTACAAAACTAAAATAAACTAGCGGTGCGGTTTTAGAAGATCAAAGACATTTAAAAAGTCTTTCTTTATAGGTAATGGTGTACGATTCTATACTAAATTTCCTAAAGATATTATAGTTCTTACAGAAGCACAATTAAAACTCTATGTAAAAATTATATTAATTAAAAATACGTAGAATAAAATAAGTAATTATTTAGAACACATAAATGCTTTGGGTTTTTACCTCTAGAAAACCATCGCCAGTCACCAATATATTATATCCATATAGGATATATCAATCCTATATGGTTCCATATATGAGAATGGAATGAGCTGTTCCGAAATAACAGCTTCTGACCGCTTTTTTAGGTGCTAAAGACGCCAGTTGCCTCATTGCAAAGCCGGCTTGAGCCAGGCGGGAGCCAAGTTTATCTATATACAGGTCCCACTATGTGCAGAATGTTAGACACTTGCTGTAGTTCAGTGCCACCAACATTAATTATCATAGGTTCTTGGGAATAGATTGAACTTTGTACGCTCCCCAGTTAACACACAAGGTTTCAACATTTCACACACGAAAATACGGAGTATTTTTAGAAAAATAATAAGGACCACAGCATGAAAGCGACATGAAAATAAACGCAAGCATTATTGCTGATTGTTACTAGACGCATTACTAAAATCTATGATTGTAGAACTCTTGTTTGGGGTTGCTTTCCAAGATGTACTACCAGTTAATATGTCCGACCATTTTAGACATACAGATCATCTTTTGATTGTTTATTTGGTTCTTGCAGACAATATTATGACTAATAAGTCTAAAATTACATTGAATTACAATGACTATATTATGTCTAAAACATAAAATATATTTGTGCTATGGGTACATCTATTGAGATATTTTGCAACTAATATATAAAAACATTGATGGAATTACCTTCTACTATTAAACCATCAGACGAGTACTGCTATTCATCGATAGATGGCACAAATAGTTGTTTTCTGAAGTAATGGTCAACATTTCCTTGCTTTAAATTTGAAATAAAGGTGGGCGATATGAGCAGTTTTTAATAAAGGCGATTGAGATTATGTCGTGATGGTGAAATTTTTGTCATTATTCTTTTAAATAAAGTATTAATATTGTACCTTGATCAGATGCAGTTGGTGCAGTTTCTGTGGGTGATATTTGCCAAGTGTATATCAATCCAGGTTGGTTTTATTCGTGTTTACTAATTATGTTGCCACTGTTTATTATTCGAAACTGTGTTTTCATGGATTTTTTTTATTGCTGATCACCACAATCTCACCCGATGGTAAGTGATTATGTAGTCGAAGGTATTAACAGGCTTAACCTAGAATTACTGGCTCTCAATGACTGCTGCCGGAACACACCGTTAGGTGTTTGTTGCCAGATTTTCTACTAGAAGGTGGTCGCTAGCCAGGCGGGCATTCGCAAAATGCCCTTCCACAATGCGGTGAAGCTCAAGCCAGCCGCGATGGGATTCGGTCCATGGACCTGCTTCACGGCAGTCCATAGCCAATGACACTGAGTACTGTAGGTAGTTTTGAAGTTGTGATAAAACCAACAAACTATTTCTTACGGACTGCTGCTCACATTCACTGTATCAGCCGGATTGTCCACTGCTGAACGCAGCCTCCCCATTGAGAGGGGTTTGCCATAACCCCCACGCTTGGCAGACGTCTTGTGGATCGCAGTTTAAGATATCAGTTCCTCAGAAGGCACTGCTGCCCACCTTGCGGTATTTTATCATTAGTCTCCTATTACGATACCCAAATGTAGCATGGGGAGGTGTCAGGTGACATTATAGCCTGGCAAGCTTTGGGGCTATCCGCATTACAACTCTTAAAAATTAACTCTCGGCCAGTTTATATAAGGTTGAGAGTATTGAGTTAAATGGGATAAAAGGAATTGAGTTAATAGATTAGAATTATTGAGTAACAATGTTAGGTGCTAAAGGTATTGAAATAATTAATATTAATTAATACGTGCGCTCGCATGTTGTAAATTTGGCTAGGAACATAAAGTTATAACATATGAAGATTATTTACATTTACAAAATATGAGGGAACAATTTATTTCTTATATTTATTTCTAGCGAGTGGTTTAGGCTCCCGGCGTGAAATTAGGGGACGCGGTTTGATTCTCATCAGGGACAAAAATAAATTGTTCTAATAATGACTAATTTCAGGCGTTACTTTGCGGAAATCCATATTCAATAATAAGAAATATTTTAAGAAATCACTCAAAAAATATAAACAATTCCGAAAACGGAATTATTGTCTCAAAATATTGTGTATTCATAAAAAAAAATTTATTTATTTATTATCTACTAATTTGTAAATGTGATTTTCGCTTAGCACGCGATAGAGCTTGTAATTATATAAAAAAATTAAAATTAATACAACCTCGTTATTATTTATTATATTGATCTAATATCGTCATAAGACAATTACAATTAAATCACAATTAGACGGAAGAAAATAATAAATATTGTATATAAATAATTTAGTCAGAAAATCAAATAAAAATCAAGGCATGTCATCAACCTCAAATAAGTTGTCAGGGCTTTTTATTCCAGTGGTCTGGTACAATTTCGCAATAATTCCTAATAGTTAATTTCATGAATTTCCAATCGTCAAAAAATAAGTCATACTCAACATACTGCTGACGATCTCTGAGGTAATTTGAGAAAAATTTAACCAAGCCCGAGGAGAAACCGATGACAGATAGCTTGGCTAATAATATGTCATTTAGTATGTGTAACAGTGTTGGATAAGAATCTCTAAGTCTAATTGAGTTCTTAACACACATAAAAACAGTAGCTATTCGGTGGCCAGAAATTATATCAGAGGACGGATACAAGAGGTCACGTGGAAACCTCTGCCTACAGTAAATTCATTTTGACACAAGTGACACAAGATGAAGTGCACTGCGCCCGTCAATCTGAGGGATAAGGACTGCTACCGGAACATGCTGTTATGTGCTTGGAAACGGAATGGCAACTTTTTTAGTTGAGGGTTTTAGCTAGGCATGCGAGTACTCGCAAAATGCCCTTCTAATATGCGGCGAAGCTGAAACTGGGGGTGGGGATCGAACCATGGACCTGCAGCACGGCAGTCCATAGCTTTAACCACTCGGCCATCATTAAACAAAATAATTATGACGAAATATAACTAAAAAAAAATAAACTAATAGGTTCGCTCCCTATTATAGTATAAAGGCAACTCTGCCTTCCCATTAGTGGAATACAGGCATGCCGATGTTATGTTGTTAAAGCGTACACAACATATTATTATAGTAAAGGATAAAGCTATGTGGAATAAAACATACTTAACTCCAGAAGAAACGTGTGTAATAACATTTCGAACTTGTTCAAAGTAAGTCCGTAATCCAAAGGTCAAGGCTCGCTGATCTCGGCTGGATTACGAAGGCTCTGAGACTGAATTAGTACCCGTTAGTTGTTCTTTTATATAATAGAAAGGATAGACTTTGAGTAATTATCATTTTCAACAACTACGTCCATATTGTTGTACAATGCTTCCATCATTAGGGGTTAGCCATGTCATTACGTTTGGCAGGCTCAGGGACAGGGGGAGTGTAGGATATAATTCTATTAGGGCACCCCACGAGGTCTTTACTTTCACCTGTTGATTATTGATGATATTGTTATTTGCTGATAGCGGTACCATCACAGTAGTGACTGCTGCACAGTAGTAATATTGCTTAACAAAATTGATTGATAATGGACTGCGGCAATGTCTCAATATCTAGACCGCAACTATTATTGTATCGGATCCTCTTATCTCCGGTAGACGATTCACCTGCTCTCCTGGCTCGGAAATAAGTCATCAGTGTCATAAAAAAAACATCTCATACTAATAATAATAATAATAATAATAGCCTTTATTTACAACCTTACTTAATTTACACAATTATAAACTATAAAATATAAGAATTCGTTAATTTCAATAGATTTCTTGACACCAGTAAATTACACTTATTGAAGATTGTCTTGCTTTCCAGCAAAGGCCTCCTCCAGAGCTTTCCATGCTGTACGATCTAGCGCCTCCCTTTTCCACGTTATTCCCGCTACTCTTTTTATGTCATCCTCCCATCTTTGTCGTTGTCTGCCTTTTCTTCTTTTATTATATCTAGAACACCACTCTGTGACTTCCATGGCCCATTTCCTTTTTTTGCATCTTATCAAATGACCAGCCCATCTCCATTTGAGCTTTTTAATACAATATGTTACATCAGTAAGTTTTGTTTGTTTTCGAATTGTTTTTATTTTAACCTTATCTTTTCTTCTGATGTTTAGCATACTTCGCTCCATCGCATGCTGGCAGGTTTCTAACCTTTGTATGTTCTGCTTTGTCAGAATCCATGACTGACACCCATAGGTCATGCTCGGTAGGATACAAGTATTGAATACTTTTCTCTTAGCGTTGAGTGGTATCCCAGGATTTTTCATAATCTCTTTAAAGGACCAATATCTCTTCCATCCAATATTTATTCTGTTATAAATTTCTTTTGTTGTGAGATCAATGGGAGAGATGATCTGTCCGAGATATGTATATTCATCAACATATTGTATTTTTATGTTTTTTGATGTGATTGGGATCTTACTACGATTTGTCATAACTTTTGTTTTATCCATATTTATGGACAGGCCAACTTTATCGCTCTCAAACACAAGTTTTGTAATCATCTCTTGTAAGCTTTTTGGATCTTCACAAATTAATATCAAATCGTCTGCGAATCTAAGGTGGTTCAGCATGACTCCATTTATTTTTATGCCATAGTTTCTCCAGTCGAGATTTCTGAATATGTGTTCAAGAGCTGCCGAAAAAAGTTTAGGCGACAGTGGATCCCCCTGCCTTACTCCTCTCTTAATAGGAAACGATTCTCCCACATTTTCTGTTTTTATTTTTGCCGTCATGTCCTTATAAATATTGTAACCTGGCTAAGGCCAGGTACAATAAATTATAAAAATTATTAGAATAAAATTACTTAGAATTGAAGAGCAGCGCCATCTGCTCAAGCCGCAGCGTACTAAATGGTGTGAATGACTGTTTGCTATCACACTGTATACACACCTCACTGTAGTACCGATCGTGGCTAGAATCATTTAGTTCTTCACTAAACCTATAGAGGTCGCAATAATAAATATGTACGTACTATCCAAACTTCACGACGGTGCAAAGATGAGCGAACTTCAGACTTAAGCCAGAGCTCAAAACTTCCGGCTGTTTAGCAAAAATTTCAAAATAATAAAGCCTCCGATTGGCTCTGATCATCATAAACGATTTAGCAGCGAAGATTACCTTATTAGGTAATGCTTTGAGGACCAAACTTACGGTAGACTCAAGGTGTCTTCAATGAGAGAGTGCTTCGTCACTTGTGACGAGCCCACCGGACAGTAAGGAACTACCTAAAGAATTAGTTACTAATTTCTCGGATCCATTTTCTACCCCGTTCTAGGGTGAGTGATAGATTATAAGATGTATTCTGTGATCTAGCCATAATACTGTGTTATTCTAACCTAACTTTTTGCAACATAGTTGTGTAAATTAACAGTGCTAAATACTTCTATATCTGTTCCTATTAGTGTCTGAACTTTATTACATTTACCATGTGCTTGTAATCAGTGAGTAAGCTCTTAAAGCCGCCACAATGTATGAACATGTGTAAACTGGATTGCAAATACTTCTGGTATGTAACCTAATTTTAACAACCAGTGCACTCAACCATGTGACAACTATATGCTAGGAATGCTCTTCAAGCTCCTAATGCATTGTAACCTTTTTGTACCTAACCTTTTCTCTTTTTTTATCTGTTCATATTATCTTCAACTTTCGTAATTTTGTAATGACATTGTGTTTTTTTATATCTAGCCCTTCAGGCAACCTAGCCCTTCAGGCAACCTCATGTTTGTTGGTGGGCCACATCCAAAGGCTCTCTGCTCGTCTCCATATGCTCAGTAGCAGGGACAGTGGACCCACCAGCTCAACGTCACACTGGACCTAATTTTAACCGGAGCCATGTGGATTCCAGGGTTCCAGTAGGAGGCTGATCTCCGGCTTCACTTCTAACCCGCTAGCTTCTGCAAGCTACAAGGCCAGCAACTTCCTTATCGACCGCTGCCACTCTACGGTTCCACGGACCCGTCTCTACAGCATCTGGCTGGGACGACCTACCGGCGCGGCTCTCAGGCTGACCACGAGCGGAGTGCATCACAGCGCCTGCTGCTGAGCACGTGCTACTCTTCACTTACCGGAGATAAGTCCTTCAAAAAGGAAGTCTACCACACGCCACCTGTCTGTAATCCACGACCCTTCTCATACTTGCTATATCTACCCTTCTAAACGTTCTTAATATATCTCTAAACCTCTTATTCTGTTTTCTTTTATGCCCCCTACTATCTACTGCTAGGTAGGAAGGTGACAATATTGCTAATTAGACTTATATATTTCTTATTTACTCCTTGAGCGACTAAGGCCTCCCATAATTGTTCATGTCTTAATGAATCAAATGCCTTATTATAGTCCACAAAGGCTAAGTAGTATGCTATTCCATATTCGTTACATTTCTGAATTATCTGTTTAATAGTGTGAATGTGGTCTATAGTTGAGAAGTCACTGCGAAATCCAGCTTGTTCCATAGGTTGGCATTCATCCAAAACTTTAGTTATGCGGTTTAGCAGTATCTTTGAAAATATTTTGTACATATTTGATATAAGACTGATTGGTCTATAATTAGCAATGTCATCTGTTTTCCCTTTTTTATGTAGAAGTATTATAGTTGAAGTAGCCCATTGTTGCGGTATATACTCAGTAAATAGAATTTCATTAAAAATATTTGTAACTGTATTCAGTATTGTTTGACATGTTCCAATGAGAACTTCGTTGGAGATTCCATCTTCTCCTGGTGATTTTCTTTTTTTCTGCGTTTGTATGGCCTTGACAACTTCTTCTTTCATTATGACAGCTACTTCATTTTCTTTATCACCTCTCTCTAATCTCAGTGACAATCTTGAACCTTCATCGCTATATAGTTCACGGTAGAAATCAGTCGCTATTTCTAGTATTTCTCTTCTTTTCGTTATTTTTCTCTTGTGTCTACGATGAGTCATATTCTTGATCCAATTAGAACTGTCTTGTAACTCTTTCCATGCTCTTTTGACCCCTCCAGATTTGTCTATGTGTAAATTGATTGTATAATTTCTCAACTTTTGTCTTTGTTTCCTAATGCATACATTAATTTTCTTGCTTATTTTGACTATATCTTGTTTATTATTTTTCCGGTCTTTAAGTAAAGATGCTCGTTGTTTGATTAAATCTCTTGCCTCTGATCCCACTCTGTCTTTTTTGTTTACATTATGTATCGCATTGGATTCAATTTCTTTAAATTCTTTTTCCAGAGCATTATATTTTTCTTGAACCCCTTGAAGGTCTTTTATTATTTCTGATCTAATTTTTAAAGATTCTAAAGTGTTATTTGGAAGTGGTAAATATATTGGTTGTGTCTTATTGTATATATTTTTCCTTGATATTTTTAACTCAACTGGATACAATTGAGCTCGAAGTAATCTGTGATCAGTATTGTAATTAAATTGGTTTACAACTTCGACATTTGTAAATAGTTTTGGCTTATTAGTGATAATGTACTCAATTTCATTTCTTATTAAACCATTTGGAGACTGCCATGTCCATTTTCTGTTAAATTTCCTCTTATAATAGCTGTTCATAATATTTAAGTTGTTTTGAAGTACAAAGTCTATTAGTCTCTGGCCGTTGTCATTCCTTTTTCCAGTAGTGTATTGTCCGAGTATTTTATTTTCATTATTTCTCCTCTTTCCAATTTGAGCGTTAAAGTCTCTATTTTTTTTTTATATTTTTTTATATTTTACAATAACGGTTTAAAAAAGTTTTGCATGGTTGCGTTGAGCTGTTCATAAAATGTGTTTTTCTTGTCGCTTTTCGCATTTTCGGTAGGAGCATATACTTGAACTATAGATGTAGGATGCTTATGCCCAGGAAGTTTTATGTTTAAGACGGCGATTCTATCAGACACTCCTTTAAACTCTATAATTCTACTTTTTAGGTACTTTTTCACCAAAAATCCTACTCCATAGAGTCCAGGAATTTCATTTTTATAGTATAAAATATATTCTTCATATTGCTCTATTTTTTCCTCTGATCTTCTTACTTCACAAAGGCCTATAATTTCCCAATTAATGTTTTGTAAAGCATGTTCCAGTTCAATTAAGCATTCATGTGTTCTGGTATTAAGCGTCGCTATGTGTATTCTTTTCTTTTGTTTTGGTATATTAATCTCATTATGGTTATCTAAGGGTTTGTTTGACTCATTTGAATATAACCTGCATGATGAAAGCTCTTGAGGGGTGTGGTTTTTTACCCCGCGGTGACCATCCGTATTGGGGTATTTTTTGTTTTTTAAATATAATGTATTATCTGTATTGTATATTGTTTTTATTTTACCGGTGCCTGCTATTTCCTATGCTTTTTTTTGGGAATTTTTGTCTGACAAAGACAATGATCTAGCTCTCATATGTGCGAACGCATCTGTTTTGTGCAGTTTGGCTGGAGCTATAATATTTTTGCCCCCTGATGTCTGCGGTGGTGTATGTATATTTATAGGAGATGTAGATAATTGCCTTTTTCTCTTTTCTATTTCCGGTTGTTCTCTTATGATAAGTTTGTTGTTCTTTATGTATGCTTAATTTCCTTTTTCTTTCTCAAGTTTGAGCTTTTGCTGTAAATCTTTACGCAATTCCAGCGTTTCTTTCGAGAAATCCCCTGTAATGTATATTGGTTGTGGCATTTTGTTTTTATTTTTTATTATTTCTATTTTCTTCCAATATGACACTAACGTTATAAGTATAGGTCTTACTTTTCTTTCGTCTTGTTTTTTTCCCAATCTGTAGTACTTATTTAGTTCGTAGTTTTCGATGTTAACATCTATATTTTGCAACCCATTTTTTTATTAATGTGTATAGGTCTTGGTAATTGTTTTCTGTTTCTGTTACACCATGTAGTAGTATATTATTTTTTCTGTGCATATCTTCAAATTTCTTCACTCTATTATTCGATATTTCCATTGCAATTTTGAGACGTTTATTTTCCTCTATTATTGGTTTTATTTTATCGTCCACATGTTGCAGTATTGTAGCAGATACATTTTCTGTTATTGTAGTGGTTTGCTTATCCAATTCCATTTTCATCATTTAAAAAGCTTTGTCATTTCTTCCGACATGCCTTCGGTGTTCATAGTTTAGTAGTTAAATTTATGCGTGGATCGGAACGTAATCGGAGGTCAGTTGGCAGTATTGGAAGTTGTCAAACAAGGCTAACTTCACTCGTTTGTGTTATTGGAGGGATGGTATCTTTTCAAATGCGGCTAGCTTCAGACGGTTGATTTCGCTAGTTGGCAGCCTTGGAATCTGTTCAATTGCAGATATATTCGTTGTTGTTTTGAGAATAATAACGAGAATTTTCTAACCTTTATATACACTTTGTTTCCTAGTTTTGCAGTAAATATGGTAAATCCAGGTTATTTTTGGTCTCTGAAGTGCAACATTTATCACGAATTATCACAAATTTCACTTTTTTTTAAATAAAATCGGGAGCACACTACAAACAATGTTATGACTTTGACAGTCGGTAACCTTGAAAGTAAATACTAAGGCTACATAAATAAATTTCGAAGCGTCGTTCGAAGCTAAACTTGCCCATTTATGTTGTCCTTCTTTACCGATTAGCTTATCGTAATGTCACTATTTGGATGGGTGGACGCTTGAGACATTTACTATAAAGCACCTCCATGCTTGGAGGGCACGCTAGCTCTCAGTTTCCGACGTTATCTTGCAATAGCGTCCTTTTGTGAAGACGTCATTACACAAAAAGCTCACTCCAATCTTAGGAAGTTTATCACGACAGAAAACAATGGCGCATAGCATTGTTTTCTTCTTTGACCAACTACGCAACCGCTTTTTGTACGCAACGATTGCTCTGCGGATTTTATTACAAAATTACAAATTTACGAGAAAAAAAATTATAGACATGTGCGGAATTCATATCCCCCCATGCGATGGTTAAGGATCAAGAGGAAAAAATAGAGTTATAAGCCATTGTCGTATTACTTTCTACCACCCCCTTAGAGGCACTGCCCAACTGGCGAGTCAGGAGACTCATTCAAATGAAGGGCCACGGCTGATAGTCCCCCAATGTAGATGCACAATTCAAAACTAGGGAGGCTTACGTATGCCAGCAACCCTACTGTTGGAGCGAGAAAAGTAGGATGTGTATTTATAAGAGCATTGTGTATCAAGTCCCACATAACCGCACGGCTCCCCTCAAATTGCTACGTTGTATGCGAAATGCTTACATTGAAACTCAAAAAATGGATGGCAGTCCTTATAGCACGGTTCAAGGGCATTTTGTCTACACGGTTCCAAGTCTGTCTAGCTAATTTCTAAGTTAGCCTGAACAACATTTTCGCCTACATCATCACTTACCATCAATAAATAGTGGCCAAAAGCTAGCTATGAATAAACCTGATGATTATACCCGACGAATATACCTTCCTCGAGTAGTACCTACGGTTATTCGATCGCCAAGCACGGTGTATTCTGCAAGGTGTCATTGGGAGCCAGTTCTTATTAAAGATTACTCTAGTTTATCACCTTCAACTATACCATCTCTCACAATCAGATGAGATTTTGTTAAAAACATTTACCAAAAAATGGAACCGATGTCAACACTCAAAAGTGTGAAATTAATTAAAAAGTAAAATTTTCCGAATTGCTTCCGAGCCGTCGCTTTTTTTTTCTCCCACTAATATTATTATGATGTAACGTGAAATTGAGCGGGACAGGCTCAATTCCACGTATTAGCTTTAAAATAACGCCTAGAGGCTTATCCCTTACCTTACCGTATGTATAATTCTAATCAGAAATTCGGAAGTTTGGAACTTACCTACTATCTCCGTACATGCCCTAATTTGCTCGTAAATTGAAAACGCCTTGCAACTTAGCTAATAAAACATTTCGTGTTACTACGCAGATATAACATTACATAGTGAAGACTTGCCCTGCGCGTATTTGAAAGTGGCAGTAGTTTTTGGCACTATATTTTATTACATACTCTTTTGTTATTAATAATAGGTCGGCAAACTATGTGCATATCAAGGTTTTGATTGACCACTTACTTTGGTAGCCTTACATTTTTATAATTAAATAGCTTTCCGGCTTCAGCTCCGCCTAAGCGTCTGTCGGTTATCGCGCAAAAATATTAAACTCTTTTTGAGCAGTTGGATAAAAACTATCTTATGTCCTTTCCCGCATCTCAAACTATTTCTATGGGAGACAGACAGATAGATAGACAGACAAAGTTACTTTCGCATTTATAGTGTTGTGATATTTTTTTCTTATATTATATGATTTTTACATGTCAATTTATGAATCACTTTTGATATCCGACTGATTTGATGAATTATGATGTAATTCAACGTACCAGTATTTCCAGTAACGTCCATATAAAAGAATATGATTAGGCGGGTAGAATTAAATGTTTTCAAGTGACATTAAGGAGATTCGTAGGCATAAGAGTGTAACTGCAACTTGTAAAATATGTACTTTGTAATTTTTTATATCATTCATGTGGGGTAGATACATTTTGAAGCGCTCATCACTCAGCTATCAGCACAGTTAAGCAACGTCCGCCGCGGTCAGGAGTTGGATGGGTGACCGCTAGTGACATTACTACTGAGCGCTTCCGTGCTTCAGAGGCACGTTAAGCCGTTGGTCCTGTCCGGATAGTGGTCAAAGGATAGCTTTAAAAAAAATGTTATAATTGTATATACTAACGCGAAGGAAAATACTAGAATAATTGTAACAAGACTTTTTTATACTTTTATGCCCTGCCACCTGACTGACGACAATCATCCATAGGAATACCCTTTTTTGGAAGTGCAAGTACATCCACCACCGTTCGGGTTAACTTAGAGTGCACCATCCTCATCTCACATTGACGTGAGCTAGTATGCGGCTCACAAGCCTAATATTTCCCCTAGTCCCCTTTTAACATATTCAAAAATTTAGGAGTCTTATCTTCACCCGGAACCTTTCACCTCATGAAATTTTTAACAATTTCATGTATATCAGTAATGGTTTCTTTTGATTATGATCTTTTTTATTTCAGAATAATCCATATTTTGTACATGTCAATAGAATACTTAATTGAATAATTATTAAAAGTGAATACGAACAAAGAGTCACTTAATTTTAAATTTAATATTAAATTTCTCCACAAACGACCTCACATGTAGTATGTTCCAGCGACGTACCACGGGACAATGTATTTTACCTAAAATGATATCTAGAAGACAGTTAGTGCTGTTTCGCACACATTGCATCAGAGAGGCCGCCCTTTTCCTGACTATTACTCTGAAGCAATCTGTGTTCGCTTCCATAAATATCCCCGATGCACTACAGTAGCGCGGCAGCCCCAACATCCTAATTATACTGGACTCGTATATCGATGACCGCATCTATAGACAATAAATATCGCTGGTTACGTGCCTATAACTTGTTTAGGTGTAAGAAGGAAGGTAAAGTTTCCGGTAAAGTTTGGCTTCGACTTCAAGGAAACCGATAACTTTTTAGAACCCTACAGTTTACTTTTAAAACCGCTTGATTCTTTATGTTTATCTAAGAGATTTTAATGATAGATCTTCTTTATACAATCTATGATAAATATCAAGGATAATATGCCAAATTAAACAACTGTAATGTTTCGAAAAGTAGATCAATAAAATTGTTGGTAATAAATGTCAGGGATTCTAATTTATGCGTCTCCAATATCATGTTAATTTTGCTATATACTAGAAAGTGAAGCATCGATGACCAGGGGACAGTGAGTATAGACTGCCGTGCAGGCTTATCATGGTTTGAATCCTTACTTAAGCTTAAGTTTCACTTCATAATTTGACTAAGATTCTGTGAAATTAACTTTCATTTGAAATCTCTATTATTTTGCAGACGAAGGTAGCTTCTTTTTTTTAGGAACATCATTGCATTTCAAATTATGGTGGTGCATAGACATTTTGAGCATCTCTCTATCTCCTGAAAAATATTATTTGAATATGATTTTTATGACACTAGCTTTACAAGGCATCTGTCTGAATATAACGATTACAAATACAGTCAATCTGGGTAACTTTGACAGATCGCCACTAGATCTTTTAAGCTAATTATTACCATGGTTAATGTGAGACAAAAGTGTTAACGTAATCTGTGCTCTCAGATTGGTTTTCATACTCTTAAATTATTTAAAGACTTTAAGAATCATTAATTATATAAAAAACTGGCAATTTTGTTGTGTGTCAAAGTTATAACCCATATACGGGTAACTTTGACACACATCAGATCTGTCGCCGGAATCATAAGTTTATAAAGGGTTCATTTGTTTAAATTTTTAATAAAATGTCAAATGAAGTGGAGCCATATACAAGTAAATCAAACCATTAAAACAAGTAAATAAAACCATTAAATTGTTGTACCTTGTGATCAGCAAAATTCGCGAGTAATTTAAAAAGTTTATCACTGAAAATACACCAGTTGCGTGCGAAACATTTTAGAAAGGTTTTTGACATTCACTTTGTGTGACAGTTTTGTACTTTTCAGTGATTTTGATTGTGAAATTTGTTAAGTACACAAAATTTACAAATTCTTTGTTATTGGAATAAATTTATCCAATGTAAAAAATAAAAAAGTAATTGGAGATTTGACTGTCAAAGTTACCATTGTCAATCAAAGTTACCCCGATTGACTGTATTTGATTAGAATATAACGATTGGCTATAGATATTTTGGCAATTTGAGTCAATTAGTAAGTAAACCTTGCGTGCACAGTCTTGATCACGCGACTCACTTTGTAAATGAATCTAAACTTAATAAGTTTCAATATAAGTAATTGAAATTTAAATCAATTTTAAGATAAAGGCCGTAATTTTTATTCTGTATCATGAACTTGGTCCCTTCAGTGAAATCACTAATAATCACTAATTGTGAAATTTTATAAAAGTACCTAGTTAATGATAACTTAAATGGTCCTACCACGCATGTAATGTATATTGCAATATACCCAAAAGTGTATAGTGACAATTTCTAAGTACTTCATATTTCCGACGCCAATTATTTATTTTAAAAAAAATCTATTACGACATCAACAGTATCATCAGCCAGAAAAAGTCCACTGTTGAACAAACACCTCCCCCATAGAATGCCACAAAGAACGGCTATTAGCCGCTTGTAACCATTGGCTACCCGCGACTTTTACGACACAATTATAGACGTCAACATGAATTGATATGCCATTTAGAAGACGTATAGCTCGCGACAAGGGAGCAAATTAATTCAACATAGCAGGGCGGCGTCGTGCCTCTATGTACCCGTTCGAAGCGTTCAGCTGCAGCGCTGCCAATACCTCCGGGTGGTGAACGTGGCCACGCAGTACTCCCCACACGTACTTGACTAGCGCAACGTCTCTCCTCACCCCCAGCTGATTGTACCCGACCATGCCGTTGACGAACAGACTCGGGTACATCAGCGGGTAGTAAGGATACACGCCGTATTGTTTGTAATATAAAAATCTGGTAAATCTATTTTGTATTTTTTCCACCATGAGATAATAATATGACAGATCCGTAAAGAAGTTATAATTATTTAATTGTAACTTTATTACCAGGGCGCGGGTCACCGTCCGCCCGCGCTGTCCGTGCGATCCATCGCTTGTCGGTTTTTCGACACGGATCAAAGGCAGGCGCGCGCGGTTTACCACCACTGGCACGAGCCGAGCCTCCAGACGGTACACAGTGCCCACGGATCAAGACGCTCATTTGGAGTTTATATTTCTATTTGAAACACAAATACGTGATACACTTAAAATACATGTGAAGAGTGTAAATATGTTTTAATAACTAGATATTATTATATATAAATAACAAACTTCAAGTTGCAGGCTTTGTGTTCAGTGAATTTTATCAAGACACACTTTTTATGAAATGTTATACTAAATGTTTGTTAAAAGTAACCTTTGTATTATTTTCAGATAAATAAAATGTAATTAAAACAATAACTAAAGTCAGTTGGTCGATGCGACGCGTCATCAAAATGCAGGCACCTATTTGGCTCAACGAATATAAGCATTATAATTAAACGGGTCAATGCTGCCAGCATGGTGGGCCCGCTGCCAACTGGTTGTGGGCTGGATCATTTAGTTGCCTATGAGTCTGCAATAACCTGTAAGTTGTAGTGTTATATGTTATATTGTTAATAAAAGCGTACCGCCGTTAATAAAAAAAGTGAGTTACGATAACTGTAGCAAAAAAAATATGTTTTGTTATTGAGCACATTTTCGTCTATCAAATAATTACTGAACCAGCCGGATTATCCACCGCTGAACACAGACTCCTCCATTAAGGGGGGGTTTATCATAATCACGCTTGTCAGGCGTCTTGGATATTTCAGTTTAAGATATCAGTTCCTATGAAGGCGCTGCTGCCCACCCTCTAATATCATATTATAAAAACTTACGCTCATATTTATATCTAATATATGAAAAACACGGGTGTTTGAGCGTGAACTTACTATGAGTCGATATCGCTATCGACAATGTTTCGGCTTCTACCGGAAGCCTTCCTCAGGATTTTGAGTGTGGTACGTCCGCCGCGGTCGCGTCACGCTTCACACTGCGGGCGGCAGCTCGCTGTGCTCGAGCCGACGGCGTTGGCGGTGGGGGTCGCTGCGGGGAGTGTTGTGGCGAACGCTGCGTTTTCGGTAGAGGATGCGATGCACCATCTTCATCGCTACTGCTTTCTTCAGATGACACCATCGCAGTCCGACAAGCAAAACTAACTGTGTCCACCATCTCCTGCTTCACATTTTTCAAACCTCCATGAAGACAAGTTCTCCAGCTTTGTGACAGCGCCCACCCTCTATCTCTGTTGAAATTAGGACGACGACTAATTTCTATAGCCTCGCGGATTTTGCGCGGTACGTAAAACTTCTCCTTAGCTAAAACCCGGGCTTTGTCGAAACGGATGTAGTGCGTCGTCCCAGATGTCAGGGCGTGCTCTGCCACAGCAGACTGATGGCTGTCCGCGTTTCTCATGGAGCGAATGTGTTCTCCGAGCCTTGTGGACACGTTCCTTTTTGTTTCTCCTATATAGCATTCACCACAATCGCATGGAATCATGTAGACTCCGGGGGTTCCCAGTGAGTCCTTATCTTTCGGAGATCGCAGTAATTGCCTAATTTGTGAGGGGGGGGCGGAATATCGTCTTGATAGAAAATTTACGCCGTAGCAAGTTTCCGATTTTATCCGTCACCCCCTTGATAAATGGTAGGTATGCTACTGCCCTCTCTGCTGTTGTTGTCCGGTTCCGTGCAGACGTGTTTGCAATCCTATTGCTTTGCTTCCAGCTATACCCATTGGACTCTAGTACTGAGCGTACATGGGCAAGTTCCATATCCACATGTTGAGGATCACACAATCTTAGCGCTCTGTTAATGAGTGACCTAGGCACGGAAGCTAGGTGTGACGGGTGATGATGTGAATCCGCTTTTAGGTAACTATCGGTATGTGTTGGTTTACGGTACACGGTGTGTGAAATTCGACCGTTCTGTTTTCGTTTTACCAACACATCCAGAAAAGGCAACGTACCATTTTTCTCTTTTTCCACCGTGAAAGCTATTTTTGGATGTTTTTTATTTAGGTGTTCTAATAAAGGTATCAAGTCATCCTTATGTAGAATGGCAAACACGTCGTCCACATACCGCCACCAGTATTTTGGTTTGAATGATATGCCGCTCAATGCCGTTTGCTCAAACCACTCCATGAAGATGTTGGCTATCACTGGAGCTATAGGTGAGCCCATGGCAACACCCTCTGTCTGTAGGTAGTAGTCACCCCGCCATAAAAAGTATCCACTTGTTAGTATGACCTCTATTACTTTCAAATACTCGATAGGTATGAGAGCAGTATGGAATAAATTCTCAATTATCTTAATGGTGTCAGCTATCGGTATGTTAGTAAATAATGACGTCACATCAAAACTCACCATAAGTTCGTCCGAGCTGAGCACCACTTCCTCTAACATATTAACAAAATGCACAGAGTCCTTGACGAAACTCGTGGTGTTGCCTGTTAACGGAAGTAGTATATCAGCCATAAAACGAGCGGTCCTATAGGTGGGCGAGTCAATTTGACTAACAATAGGTCTTAAGGGCCACGATTCTTTGTGTATTTTAGGTACGTCGACTCATAGTAAGTTCACGCTCAAACACCCGTGTTTTTCATATATTAGATATAAATATGAGCGTAAGTTTTTATAATATGATACGTGACCTCTACGGGGAGGTATGCCTAAAAAGTGTATATCGATTCACGGCATTGAGAACAAAACGTAATAAACTCGAGTGCGGTTTAGAGTTCGTGAAAAAGTGCCGTTTAAACAGTGTAGTGCCTAAATTCATGCGTGTTAAACCGGTGAATTGTATTCGAGATTACGAAAAGTTTTTCAGTGAAGTGAATAATAAGTTAATGTTGCGGGTAGTCAGGGAATATCATCGAAAAATCTCGCTTGTTACAATGGAATTATTGCAACTTCATCTACAGCTGTCCAGTTTATTGCGAGCAGATTTGTGGGATACCTTGGATGCTATGACCTTCAATAGAACATAGACTATGGTAAACAAATTGATAAGTAAACATGACTCGAAACTTAACCGTCTGGTAAATAACTGTGTACAAAAAAGTGAAGTGAAATGTTCTCTAGACAATGATAAGCTTGTGGTCAATTTATCATCCCAAAAGATATCGGTTAGCGAGGAATTGATACTATCGAAAGGGCTCAACTTCGCACCCACACCACGAAAATTACCCGTCGAAGAAATCGTTACAGGTATCGAAGAAACAATTTCACGTAATTACATCCCGAGTCATGATGCGGAATGTTTACGACAGGAAGTTGCATCCATGGTACGAAAAGCTAAAATGCCAAAGCCGAACTTGACTAGCCAGGAAATGGATGCCCTCAAGAGTTTACGCAGTAACGTGGATCTTTTGGTGTTGCCCGCGGACAAAGGAAATGCGACTGTGGTAGTAGACACCAGTGAGTACGAAAACAAAATAGATACGTTACTTAGTGATGGTAGTACCTACAGAAAAGTCACGTATAATCCTACCGCTCGTGTTACGGAGTGCCTAAAAAAGTTACTGCGCGAGCTGAGTGACGATTTATATGCAAGTCTGCGTCCCCTAAATCCTACATCACCTAGAATATATGGGCTACCTAAAATACACAAAAAATCGTGGCCCTTAAGACCTATTGTTAGTCAAATTGACTCGCCCACCTATAGGACCGCTCGTTTTATGGCTGATATACTACTTCCGTTAACAGGCAACAAACACCACGAGTTTCGTCAAGGACTCTGTGCATTTTGTTAATATGTTAGAGGAAGTGGTGCTCAGCTCGGACGAACTTATGGTGAGTTTTGATGTGACGTCATTATTTACTAACATACCGATAGCTGACACCATTAAGATAATTGAGAATTTATTCCATACTGCTCTCATACCTATCGAGTATTTGAAAGTAATAGAGGTCATACTAACAAGTGGATACTTTTTATGGCGGGGTGACTACTACCTACAGACAGAGGGTGTTGCCATGGGCTCACCTATAGCTCCAGTGATAGCCAACATCTTCATGGAGTGGTTTGAGCAAACGGCATTGAGCGGCATATCATTCAAACCAAAATACTGGTGGCGGTATGTGGACGACGTGTTTGCCATTCTACATAAGGATGACTTGATACCTTTATTAGAACACCTAAATAAAAAACATCCAAAAATAGCTTTCACGGTGGAAAAAGAGAAAAATGGTACGTTGCCTTTTCTGGATGTGTTGGTAAAACGAAAACAGAACGGTCGAATTTCACACACCGTGTACCGTAAACCAACACATACCGATAGTTACCTAAAAGCGGATTCACATCATCACCCGTCACACCTAGCTTCCGTGCCTAGGTCACTCATTAACAGAGCGCTAAGATTGTGTGATCCTCAACATGTGGATATGGAACTTGCCCATGTACGCTCAGTACTAGAGTCCAATGGGTATAGCTGGAAGCAAAGCAATAGGATTGCAAACACGTCTGCACGGAACCGGACAACAACAGCAGAGAGGGCAGTAGCATACCTACCATTTATCAAGGGGGTGACGGATAAAATCGGAAACTTGCTACGGCGTAAATTTTCTATCAAGACGATATTCCGCCCCCCCCCTCACAAATTAGGCAATTACTGCGATCTCCGAAAGATAAGGACTCACTGGGAACCCCCGGAGCCTACATGATTCCATGCGATTGTGGTGAATGCTATATAGGAGAAACAAAAAGGAACGTGTCCACAAGGCTCGGAGAACACATTCGCTCCATGAGAAACGCGGACAGCCATCAGTCTGCTGTGGCAGAGCACGCCCTGACATCTGGGACGACGCACTACATCCGTTTCGACAAAGCCCGGGTTTTAGCTAAGGAGAAGTTTTACGTACCGCGCAAAATCCGCGAGGCTATAGAAATTAGTCGTCGTCCTAATTTCAACAGAGATAGAGGGTGGGCGCTGTCACAAAGCTGGAGAACTTATCTTCATGGAGGTTTGAAAAATGTGAAGCAGGAGATGGTGGACACAGTTAGTTTTGCTTGTCGGACTGCGATGGTGTCATCTGAAGAAAGCAGTAGCGATGAAGATGGTGCATCGCATCCTCTACCGAAAACGCAGCGTTCGCCACAACACTCCCCGCAGCGACCCCCACCGCCAACGCCGTCGGCTCGAGCACAGCGAGCTGCCGCCCGCAGTGTGAAGCGTGACGCGACCGCGGCGGACGTACCACACTCAAAATCCTGAGGAAGGCTTCCGGTAGAAGCCGAAACATTGTCGATAGCGATATCGACTCATAGTAAGTTCACGCTCAAACACCCGTGTTTTTCATATATTACACCCTCTAATATTTTACCTATATCGTCTCATATGACACAGTTACAGACAGTCGCAGACAGGTAGAAATAGGGGGTGACATTCTAGCTAGACACGTTGCTCTAGCCCTGCACCCCAGGGGGGCAGGTGTATACAACTCTGAAACTCATATATTTCAATATTTCCCATATAATATAAGCGCTCCCGATAAAACACTTGAAAAACTCCCAGCAAATTTTACCACAGTTAGGTATTTCATCAACAAACTCGTAGCAAATTTTAAAGTGGTAACCTTCGGTCGCAGTTACCTCACTGGCTTCTCTCCAACTGAGGTATGTAGAGTTCTCCAGTGCTCATCGTGCAGAAATAACGACCACTACAGACTTCTAAAACCACCCCACAAACTACACCTCACACGAACAATCTAAACCTTAACTTGTATGCAAGAAGAACTATATACAGCGCAAGTGTATCCTTGCCAAGACTTGCTACATATCTTCTCTATTATATCAAAACCGGATTTTGACTCTGATAGTTATAATAATAAGAGCGTCTCAAGCGCAAAATTAAATTGGTGCAAACTGCAACGCTGCACCCAATTTATACGAATATGAACATTAAAATGAAATAAATAAAGTTTATATTGCCACTGCAGTTATTGAATAGGAAAGCGGAGGATCTGTTTCAATTGTATTGGTTCGCTGAAATACTTTTAGTTGGGAAACAAATGCCGGGATCTGTTCAATTTGTATTCGTTTGGACTTTATTTCTTTGGGACAGTAGATTTGTGAAGTAGTTTCGGAATCTGGTTAGGTGTTGGGTTTTTATAATTCATTTTGGTGGGAATATGTACGTGATAAGAAATCTTTATGCAGGACAGGTTCAGTTTTTAATTTATTGGTTTTTTGTATATTTTATTGTAATAATTTGCTACTTGTATACTGCATCAGCCGGATTTTCCACCGCTGAACACAGCCTCTCCTTTGGCATAATCACCACACTTGGCAGGCGTCTTGGGGATCGCAGTATAAGATAAAGTTCTAAGGAATTTTACCCTTTGTCGCCTCTTAAGACACCCACAAGAATAGATGCGGTGACATGCTAGCCCAGCACCCCATGATCGTATAATTTCAAAAATTTCAACAGGTCACTGCAAATTCCATAATCTTAAATAGTTAACTATACTCAAATTGTGCAAAAATATATTATTAGATATCAAGCACAAGTTGTCGTTGCTTACTTAGTTATTACATAATGACCGATTTTATTTTACCCAAAACAGTATTCCGATACTGTACGAGTATTTTAAAGAGATATAGAGAATTAGGAAGTCTAGTAGTCTGGTTGATGGCCGCGCACCGTCCCTTATGATGGTTAAAGTAATAATACAATTGGAGCATAAAATTAAGGCTCGGAAGACCGTGGCCAGAATACCGAGTGGTTTAGACATATAGCGCGAAATCGGAGGACGCGGGTTCGATTCCCGCCAGGGGCATAACATTTTGTGCTCCAATAATTTCTAAAATATGATTTTCGCTTCGCACGCGACAGTGCTTGAAATATTAATCCTGCAAATATTTATATAATGGCATACTAACGTGTTTTGTATGAGTAGTTAAGTTTTTTTAATGGGATTGTTACCAAAAATCACGAGGTCCAGATTTTAAACGCTACGCCCGTCATTCTGACACATACAGTTGTTAAGTCTCATGCATGTAATTTTACTGACTCTCAAGGACTGCTGCCGGAAATCACTGTTAGGTGATTGGCGACATTTTCTACTTGTGGTAGTTAGCCAGGCGAGCATTTGCAAAAGGCCCTCCCACCACGCGGTGTAGCTCATCCAGCGGTGAGGAGCGAACCGTGGACCCACGGCATCGCAGTCCATAGCTATAACCACTCGACTATAATTGCTTCAAATACCTAATTCATATATCGTAACAAGTATATACTTAGCATTAAAAATAACGCAGTATTCCAAATAACACACGGTAAGAACACTATCATTGCTTTTGTAATTTAAAAAAGTACCAATATGAAAAGTAGGACAAGAAGAAGCCGTATTTAAAATCAAAAATGAACTAAAACAAAATCATCGGTAACTAATGACTTTATTTACATATTCACATATAATTATTAAATCTGCAACATTCAAATAATTATTATACAATAATAGTCTTAGTCTATCTAATACAAATACCTCGACTATAATATTAAGTAATGTCTATCACAACATTCAGTTTCTTAGGACATCATGTGATGAGATATCACTGTCCTTTTCTATATTAATGAGAAAAAAGGAGCAAGCGGTATTGTAAGAGGTTAGGAATTGTTGGATTGGAAGCTTTTAATGGAAACTATTTATTAAAATAATTAGATCCGACTTTTCAGTATTTTTTTTAAACATGATATATAAACAAAAGTAGTTACTGCAGTAGCATGCAATGATGTAGTACTCTCTTTACGGTTTTGACAATTGGATAGCATGATATATAGTGTAATCGGTGTGGGCTAAATTATAAATTAAGAACATCACTCACAACAGCACTTCTCCAACAAAACACATACATAACTTGCAATTTAGAGTTAATTTTGAAATAAAAAAAATTACAACTTTTAATTTCAGGCAGGTATGCCCATAAAATGATAGTAAGGTTAGACACAAAAAATATAAATTAGCATAAAACAAAAACTAAACTTAGAACTAATCACACATTTACTGCTGTCGGGATAAAAAATCTGGCCGTCTATTGTGACACAAGCTGAGCCACTGGTTTGTCAGCTGTGATCCAGTGCCTCAAACCTGATTATCAAATTAAGTCTGAATCAAACGGCAGTTTCTCTGTATAAAACAAAATATTTGACAGAGTGATTTATTTCCACTGGCACGTGCCTTTTATGTCTTTTTTGTCTTTTATGTAGTCACCTTTACTATAATTGGAGCTTAAACTTATTACTTTTATTTATTTCACTGCATTTTACTATTAGTTAAGAAACATGTATTATCTTCATTATTATCTCTTAAATATCAATTGCAGCCTTGATATTCTTAACACATAATGGACAATCTGTGATACATTTTTATCGAAAATCAGTCAAATGCCCTTTCGGCCAACAAGAAAATCTGCACATTATATATCCACAAAATCGGCTTTTATAAACAATCCGACAGTCACTGTTTTAAAAACTCTTATATGTTGTTATATGCAAAAAAAACAGGATACATTTTCATAAACAGCCTTATTATCTAACAATTAATATTTAATTTGGCACAGTCATTCAAACTAGACCCCTTCCAATAACTAACAAACATAACACGCTCTCTTTTACACCCATTCATAAATTGACATGAAACAAGGACAGCGATATCAGACCCGGTGACATGACGGCTATTGCATTATTGACTCCTGGGTGATCATAATAATGCTGCGTACACGCAGATGAAGACCAGGAGTAGATTGTGAAGTGGGCAAGATCCTGAAAAGAAAATAAATAATATTACATTATTACTTTACTCAATGACCATATTACATTACATTATGAATATATTACATTACTCAATGACCATATTATATTACTCAGTAGCCAATATTTTTTCTTAGGTTTTGAAGTGACTAGACGGACTATAGTTGCTTGCCTGATGGTAAGCGTCACGTCAGTCCATTACAGTTTCAGTGTCACCACTCTACTTCGATATGGTCGACTCGTGATGTAGGAAGTAAACTTTTATATTTATCATAATATTATGTATATTTTGTAGTGCAACGTATTATTATGTGTTATATGGTACAACGTAAGTTGAACTATAGATTTCGCTTCATCCCCATACGATGGTTAAGAACGGGAGAACAAATTAGAGTTATGAGTCATATGTCATGTTAGCTTAGCGGTCAGAGTATACCCCGGCTATAGTTATGAATGAGGCGTGGGTTCGAATCCCACATATGACGATAATTTTTCCTCTCATTTTAATTTTGGAAAGGAAGTTTATAGTTGATTTTTTTTGGGATCAATTACCGATCACTCCTACCACTGAAATGAGTTCCACTCATTATGTGGAATAAATTACACCTTTTTTATTTATCAGACCTACCAAGTTGTGGCCTATTTAGCACCATCCAGAGGCAAGTAGTGAGATCTAGAGGCAAATGGTCATTCCAGTCATCCCTTACCTTAAAAAACCTAGAATAAATTAGTCTTTATATTTGACACTTTGACTGACGGTAACCAGATGACCTAATATCAGTTTCCGCCCAAGAAAAATCAAAAATATCTATTTTTTGTCATACAAATTATTTGTCAGAAGGAAACCAGAAAACCCACGGACAGAACGTCTTCTGCAGTGTTACCTGAGATCTACAAGATATTCAATAAGCCTGGTGATCGCACATCCCTTTTTTCTTCTTATCATGAAAGCTCTATAATTAGCAGTGGAGGGTCTGATATTTGAAGTAAATATATTAAGATACCTGAGGAATCTTCACCAGTGACAGAAGCGGGATGAGGTGCATCTTCTTTGATGAATACTGGTTCACTCTTCCGCGCGTAGATGTCGTAGATGGTTGCCACGCAGCTTAGTGTGAATTGACCCGTCGGGGGCGGGATCAGGGTATACCTGATGAAGAAAAAATCTGTAATATTTTGCAATAAGCTGACCAGGTTAAACAATCTGTTATTATTGACCCTTCAAACCATCTATTTCTTATTATACGTCTATTTATTTTAGTAGTGGCTCGCTTCCAGACGCTACAGAGATATGACACCCTCTTTGAAGATATGCTCTATGAGTGAAGTTAGCAGTGGTTTTAAAGCAATTTTGTGCGCATCCAGCACATAACGGATCTCTTTCGCTTATTCCATCTTACAGCAACAGCCGTTAAGTGCACCACACAATGCCTGACAAAACCCTATTATGGGGATTTGGCATGATCCCCACGTTTGGCAGGCCTCTTGGGGAATACACTGTAAAATGGCAGTCCTTCAAAACCACTGCTGCCCACTCTCCGTTATTTTTACATTCGTCATTTCTTACGACTCCGAAATGTTATTCTACTCCGACAGTCCATGGGGAAAATCTTCCATTGGACGTCCGGTATATTTGCCTAATGTTAACTGGTAATTAATTTAACTTTATAGCAGTGATAACTCAGTGGCTTTGGCTGTGGACAGCCGCGCAGCAGGTTCGAATCCCACCGCAGGCTTGAGCTTCACCGAAATGTGGAATGGCAATTTGCGAATGCCCGCCTGGCTAGTGACCACAATAAGTAGGAAATCTGTCGCTAAACACCAGACGGTGTGTTCCAGCAGCTGTCTTTGAAAGTCAGTAATTCTATGTTGAGCCTGTTAACACCTTCGACCCCATCATCACTTACCATCAGGTGAGATTTTGATCCAAGGCTTAACTGCTCAGCCGGCTACGTAACTCAAACAAAATTATGTCCAACAGAAAGTTTTCTTAAAGGTGGCTCTTAAAATTAAACTATCGAAAACTTTTATAGCTGTTTATAATTTTTTTCTTTAAAAAAGAACATCAATTTTGTTTTCTTTGATAAAATAAAATTGGTAAGTTCTAAAATTAGATTTGTTTAAGATGGAAAGATGATGTTTCACCTCAAAACCTCCTGTTCTTCCGTATCTTCAAGAGTGTACACGTGCAGGTCCTGGTACGCTCGGTGCAGGTTGGAGCTGGTGTACGTCAGCCCCATCTTGTAATGGGACGCCTCAAGGATGGAGATCTCCAACTGGCTGAACGCTGGACGCTCTTTGAAGTCCATATCTGTGCTTCGCCAGGATATCGTTTCTGCTATCTAGACATAAAAAAAATTTAAATAAATACACGATACACTGAACATATAAGAGATAAGTGGATAAAGGTAATTAGAAAACTAAACGCAACGACAACCTGCAACTAAAACTACTTTCTACCACTATTCCTTTGCCGCTGAAGCTGTCAGACTGTGGAATCTACTACCACTACAAATTAAACGTGCTCTTTCATTGAAATCTTTCAAGGATCTAGTCAAAAACTTTTAAAGCAAGAGATAATAATCTCTTGCTTTAACTCTCTATAAAAATTTACACTACGGTACAAACATCCTTTTTTATTAAATTTTATGTTTAGCATGTAGTAAATTATATGTGTATATATTCTATTATATATATTTATATGATATATGTATGTTTATGTTGTATTTATTTATTTTAATAATATACGAGTAAGTATTTATGTTTACAACATATGTATTTATACAGGGGTAAAATGGTAATAAAACCAATTATTCTCCCCGTGACCACGATCACTGCAAAGTGTTTGAAACGTCGTCAGGACAAAATAACGACAAATATACGCGATTTAAACCGTTTAAAGTTGTTTAATTACTATGCTAACAATCTCTTAGGCTGACCTCTGCTAGTCCTAACAAACATTATGAGATGTTTTTTTTGTTTATTTTTAGTTTATGGTTAGTTAGTTTATCAATTAGTAACATCAATTATATATGTATAGAATTATGTAGACAATAAAAAACTCCGCCCGATATTTTGACTATATCTCTTATTGATGGGTTGTCTGTAAGAGATCGCTCTGAGCGATAACACCACTCATTGATTGAAGTTATTTATAAATATAATGATTACAAGCACTGCCGCGTACTAAGCGAAAATCATAAATTTTTACAAATTATTGGAGCACAAAATGTTCCCGCCCGGGACAAAACATTTTGTGCTCCAATAATTTGTAAAAATTTATGATTGAAGTTATGTTTGAAGTTATGTTTAAGTAATAATTGTATTGTGCTTATTATGGTATATTTAATAAAGAGTTATCAATTTACATATCTAAAGGTAGGTAGAAGAAGATAATGAATGGATTGCGTTCACATTTAAAATATATTTTATAGGTGTGAGTACTGAAGTTACAGATGATGTAGCAGAGATAGTCGCGTGAAGAAACAATACTAATTGCGCTAACGTTATTTAATAACATTTTCAGGCATCTTATGGGCCTGAAATGGTATTGCAGTGCGTCTGAAATGTTCACTGTATCCCGTGTAGACTCATTCAACGCTATACAGCGCAAAAGGACAGCATCGTTCATGTCAAGGGTTGACATGTGTAAAAATCTAATCATCAAAAGTTTGGCCGATAGACTTATGCAGACTGCAATGTATAAGCACTGGCTTGCTATTGTGACCTGAGTAACGATGTATTAATTTTTTTTTTTTTTACCTTCTTGTTTTTGTAATGTATTTTTTGTTTGATATCGAATTTTTAATCTATTTTTATTTTGAAATTTTTCTTAACAATGTAATTTATGGATCCTAGAGTCTGAAATAAAGAGCTATTGTTATTATTATTAACGGAGAGTAAAGGTATCTTTAGCAATAGGGTTTTTTGGATATCACCTCAGTATCAGATACACTGCCTTAAAGTAGTAATGTGGAACTACAACGTGAAGGGTAGTAACATGGAAAATTACTGGGCTCACGAGATATAATAAGCTTCTCAAAATGATGACCGCAGTTCAGTGTCAAGTAGAACGAGAAATGTGACACTGCAACTGTAATGGGCAGACGACGTCGTCACTCTAACCGCTATGCCGGCGACTTTTCCTTCTCATCATTTCTTGACATTTTGTCAGCTGGCTAGCGAGCACCTTCAAGTAGTAAATCTGTCACCAAGCACCTAACGGTATGTTCCTGCAGCAGTCCTTAAGAGCCAGTGGAATTACAGGCACATGAGTCTTAATAACTATGTCTCATGGTGACAGGTGCAATGCAATTCGTGACTTGTGCCGAAATGCATCAGGCTTCGAGCATGTTCCATCACTAAACCATAAAAAAAGCTGTCATCTTATTACATACACCTATTGCTCACATGTTATTTCTTAACGCATCATTGCCATACCTGTGTCAGATATATGGAGCTAAATCTACCGTGCTTTAGTTTTCAAATACAGGAAGTGTAGCCTCAATTAAGTTCTTATATATATAAAATAGTCCCAAAACAATGTTTTCAACTTCAAATTCTTAAGCACATAATATGTTCTCACACGTGCAACAATCATTTATGTCCACAGCCGCCACTGACACAGACAAATCGACGTCGCAATAAAATAAATCTTCAACGATATCAGCGTTCCGAAAAAAACATTTGCGATCCATTTAAAATATGGCTTCAGATTCCAAGAGAGTTTCGTTACATCAAAGAAATCATTCACGGTGTACTTGTGCAGATTTTTTCCCCTTCGAATCGTCGATCAACACAATAAAAAATGTGTGAAGAGGAATCGCGCAAGTGTGTGCAAGGTTCAGTATGATTTATCAACAATACATGAATGCCTCATCATACCTATACTAGAATATGAGTTGAGCTGGCTCACTCCCCACTTTAGGTACAAAGCTACAGTCACATTGGCTTATCGGTCCAGACGGGATTGTTGTATCGTGTTTGCCGCGTGAGAAGAGATCAGAGCTATACATGGCTATGTGATAGAATGAGAGATGTCTTGTAGGTGAATATAAATATTAGGAAGTCCGAGCTTTTCGAAGTGAAGTGCACCTTATTGATTCCTAGCTAGAGTCATTTATTTGAATGGCTTTATCCTTCTATATAAATCCTCCTTCTATTCTGTTGTTGGGTGTATTGTTTAAGGTCAATGGATTTTCCTTTGAAGATATCATATTGGTTGTTTATAAATTTTCAATGTCAAAGAGATTTTTAGGGTTCAGTACCTAAAGGACAAAATAGCGTAATGGTGGAGACAGAAACGGAATCAGGTTGATATCAACCTGGAATCAAGTTGATATCAACCTGATTCCGTCGACTGTCTCCATATAGAGCTAGACCTATGACATACGGAAGAGAAGGAATACTCGTCCGTACGTCATAGGCCATAGGTCTCTAGCTCTTAAACTAAATGAGTTTCAAATCTGAAATTAAATATTAAATTGGGCTAGAAATTATATTAAAAATTATTGGTTATACAAGGCTGCAAAATTGTATTAAAACTTGAGGAAGCGAAAACCTATAGGATTGAACGATGAGTCAAGCGCGTGGATCAAATAAAGGATCCTGGGTGTAGCGAAGGTTTCAAAAGTACAAATAAAAAAGACTGTACATTTATATTAAAAATTAAAAATAAATTAACTACAAATATTTTGTAACCTATTTTATAGTAACTACCTAGTATTCATGGTATAATAACTTGTCTGGATCTTTTATTAAGATTTTAATTTTAAAAAGCTTCTCCAAACATGTTTTTAATGATAAAAAACCTTTCCGTGCGTGTTAGGCGTATACTACATTTCGTGCGGCGTGTCATCAGCCACCAAAAAGGTGATTTGAATGTAGGATCAAACTCAATAATGATTTTTTACTGCTGTACTCTAAAAGCTAGCCTGACAGGCAATTGACCAGTTAGCTATATATTTTAGCTTATAATAATAATAATTGTTTGTTGACAGTTGAATATTAGAATAAATTAAGTTTTAAGATTAAAATGCATATAAATTATTACATTTTATAATTAAAATACTTATAATATTAAACCTTGAAGCACTATGCTCACTATAATAAATCTTCTTATAAAAAAGTTCTCTTCCCATTGTATTATTCTCTCAGGTTATCGTTTCATGTCAACTTCCATAGGAAGCAGTCACTTTAAAAAGGTCTATTTTACATGACTAATAGCTTATCTTTTTAAGACACAATTAAAATTAATTGTCTTAAAAAGATAAGCTACTTCTGCGCTGACCGCCCCAAATAATAGAAGTATCTTTTCAAATAGCCGTGTTTTTCACTGCATCATCCGTTTTTGATAATTTTTCCATTTCTTCGTAAGTTCGTTCCATTTAAATGTCTTAAATATCACGTTTGGTTTCAATTAACTGCAACTAAGCACCAGCAAGAATGCCCAAATATGTCGAAGCGGCAATGACACTATCCATTTTTGGCAAATGACACTATCCATTTTATAAGAAACATAATGTTAATATATTACATAAAAAGAGGGATATAACATTTCGAAAACGTACATAACGATTCTTTTTGATTTCTTTTCATAACGGTACCTAAAATAAGAAATAACAATCCTCTCTCTCTTTAATGAATAGAAATCTATGAATAATGGTCCATTGTTTTCAACCCTGGGGGTTACAATAAAAATACAAGTTTCCCTGATGAAAACTTCTCCGGAGGTTTTTTAATATCTTTTGCGGGTTTGCCTTTGTAGGAAATGGAGTTAAGTTTCAATGGGTTGGTTTTAATTGGAGAATGGCCTTGGGACGAGTTGGGATCGATTGAAATGTTTGAGATGATAATGGGTTCAAAGCCGAGGTTCAGTTAAAAAGTGATTTAAAACATTGAAACATTGTATTCTACAAGTTGTAATATTAGAATGTTATAAGTACGAGAGAATCAGATGTCAGGAATTTAAGGCGAGTCTTCAAAGCGATCTCCATACAAACGTAGTTTCGGATAATTTTGTATGGCAAGTGTTCAAACTCGGTGACAAACTTGGCAATTACACAAATATTGTCTGACTTGTTTTGGAATGAAAACAACTTAAACATTAATCAAAATTAAGCAAATAGTCTATGCATGGCTGATAATTTGTAGAATTAATTAGATGGATGTGTTTTTATAAAATAATGTTGCATACCTGAAACAGTTTGAAACATAGCGAACGAAACATTATTAATAAGAACATCTGTAATTTATTTTACATGTTTAAGCAATTAAAGTATTTAAATTTGACATTTCGCATGAATGTCTTTGAGGCTAGTATTTTTGCTACTGGTTTGCCACGTTTCCGTTAAATTAACTATTATAAAAAAAAATATTTGAAAATATCGTTTTGTATTGGAATAATTTATGCACAATTGGGGGTAAAATAAATTATAAATTCAAAAACTGGCAAACCAGAAGCGTAGATATTAGGTTTCGGGACATGCAAGCAAAATTTTACAGATTTGATAACTTGGTATTTAAAATATGACAAAACTACGTTTGTATGTAAAGCACTATATCTGTCCTTATACTCGTATACAGGGTTATTAGTATAATGCTAATAACCTCATAGGGTTGACTTCTGCTAGTCCTAACAAACATTTTTTCAGATTTCTTTTTTGTTTTGTTTTTTTTTTCCTATAATAAGTTAAAATATATTTTTTGTGTTTAATGTCTATTCCGAGCCAAGAGCGCTCATCACGGTGACACTGGACCGCGCCATGCTTCTTTGAATAGAGTTTTGTATATTTACATCGAGCAAAGTAATCAAAAATATGAAATAATACATTACACGCACAAGAGACTTTTAAGATCAGGTAGTTTTTGTATTAATTTTGTATTAATTTACAAAATGTCCAAAATATTTTTATATACAATTTTACATCGTGATTTCACACACTGGCTATATAAAAAGTTGGCCTGAAACATACATTGCAAAGTGTTTCAAAATTTTTGACAGCAGTGAAAATCGTTTCTGAGAGACGAACATTACTGTTTCTATCCCGCTTATCAGGTAAGTTCAAGCGTACTTTCCAATCATGGAAATTAATATTTTTTTACTGAAATTGAAATAGATTCTCTTGTATTGTTGCTTGTTGCGTTGTAGCTGTTTGTTATTCCAAATAAATAAATAAAAAAAACCTAAGACAAAAAAAAATTGAATTTCGTTTCACTATTTAATATCGGAATAATTTAATAATCAGAATTTGGACCTCATAGTTTTAAATGCTTTACCAATAAGCATTTATTGGTAAAGCATTTAAAACGATGAGGTCCAAATTCTGGTCACGTGTTCACTATTTAAGATCAGATTGCAGGTTTGAGTTACAAAGCTTTACTTATCGCTCTGAGTTACAAAGATAAACATTTCTCAAATGCTCTATCTATCTCATTTATAAAACTGTTTTTTTTTTGTGTTTACTGATACAAAAATTTTGAATATAATTGATGTTTTTTTTTAATGTGATTTTGTAGGAACAAGCACGAGGTCCACAGGATGTTAAGCGGATTATCCTTTGCATAGGCAAAGGATAATCCGCTGATAAACAGATGCATTTCTTCATGTGACAAATTGCACTGCGCCCGTCACCCTGAGACATACATTTCTTAAGTCTCATGTGCCTGTAATTTTACTGGCCATCAAGAACTTCTGCCGGAACACACTGTCACTACCGAGGCGGGCTTTCACAAAATGTCTTTCTACCATGAAGCTCAAAGCCGCGGCGGGATTTTAAACCATGGACCTGCTGCACGGCAGTCCATAGTCAATGCCACTGAGCCATTACTGCTTCAAAAATGTATTCTACTAAACTGTATTCTTAGCGGCATTCAATGGGAAGATCTTTATAGAACGTTGGAAGTCTTCCAACTGTTGACGATGATAACGAAAAACCGATCAAGTGCAATTCAGTCGTTTTTTTATTAAGTTTCCGCTAACTCGTGAAAGATAAATATTGGTTGATTTTGATTGCAGCATTTATGAATTGTTGTTTACAGTATTTAATGGTTCAAAGAACATAAATATTTTTTGAGATAGAAAGTTTTCACTGGTCTTTACTTTAGTGACACTTAAATTGCTTTGAGAGTGCGATCCCAATGACCGTCTGTCGGCCTACCATGATACCATATTCTACCTCACGTAAAGCAATTTAAGTGAAACTTCAAGGAATTTATGGAGCAAATCATTACTCTGGGATAATCTAATAATTAACTTAGGGCCTGTTTCAGAATGTCCAAGTAAGTTCCGGTTTTACAACCCAGAACATATTTAATAAATAAAATACTATGTTTTCGTTTCACAGTCATCGATTTAGCCTATCCATCAGTTAAAGCTTGAAACGCGCTGCATGTCAACTGTCATTTTTATCATTTAGTTATTTGTTGCGTAGCAACCTGAAACTTTATTAGGACACTCTGAAACAGGCCCTTTAAGAACTGGGTAGTCGTCATCGACGGAACAAATGCAATAAAAATGAATGATGTAAAACCGACTTCTGAATTAGAAATCTAAGAATTAGTCACAATCTTTTCAGTTGACCAAATAATCTTTTTTGTTCATGTTACTCACCTTATGTTCGTCGAGTATCCAGGTAACGTTAGGCGCTGGGTAGGCGTCATCGACGGAGCAGTTCGCTCGCAGCGTGTCGCCTCGAGCGTAGCTGCTTCTCGATATGGAGATCTGCGGTGCTCGGAATGGCGGATCTATAACAAACATGTAGGTTGGTACTTTTGGAAAATTTTAATTAACAGCTTTCTAAAAAAGAGGGCTTGGTTTTAACTTTTGCTGCGCACATTTCCCGCGCGCAATATTAGCTAAATCTTTGATTCAGACTTGAACCGACGCGGGCAGCTCGGATTATCTAAAATAAGGTCATCATTGTTGCAAGCCATTGAACTGAGTCATTGTGTTATGTATGATGGCCATGATTTTCTTGATTTTTCAACAACTACAGATGTTTTTTTCGTGGAAACCTAGAATATTGTACTGGACGTTTGTATATTGTACTACACACGTAAATACATTATATTTATTGATAGGTATATCGATCGTAAAAAAAAGGACTAACAATTTACCGGTTTATAAAACAGAACATACAAATGAAACCAATGCGCGCTATCGCACCGCGCCGGCGACAAACTGAATATACTTGAAGTTTGTATAAACAAAAACTGAGTGACTCTCGTTCGATCTACAGACAAAGAGTTCTTTCTAATGAGTTGCTTACTTCATGGCCTTTATTGACACCACAAGTCATTTGAAAATATACTCTAGTCCAATAGAAATAAGGTCGAACAAGTACCTTTAGGGCCAGTGTGAAATTGACAGAGACATTGCGCTGGACCTTAAAGTCCGTTGTGAGTTGGAAGGGCTAAGCAGTCTAACATGACTAGCGTCAAAGTTGCTGCGCACTTACTTAATTAACTTATTATTACTACTTACAAAAACATAACCACACACCACAACAAGCACCCACAATATTACTCAATATAATTTAAATAGCTTAAGCACACTTTTTATTATATAATTTTTTTTCTTGTTATCATTATTTTATTGTAATTGTCTAATGTGCTAATGGTACGGAACCCTTCATGCGCGAGTCCAACGTGCACTTGGCCAACTTTTTGTATTTGTTGTTATAGTGGCAACAGAAATACATCATCTGTGAAAATTTCAACTGTCTAGCTTTCACCGTTCTTGAGATACAGCATGGTGACAGACGGACGGACGGACGGACAGCGAAGTCTCAGTAATAGGGTCCCGTTTTTACCCTTTGGGTACGGAACTCTAAAAACGAATATTAGTTTGTGTTCTTACAACATGTACTATAGTGACGGTTATAGTAGTCACAAGAATGTCTAAGAATGCTTGGTAACATCAGGCCATGAACCGAAGAGTTATAAGAAACTATTTAACTTTGAGAAATAAGTAGGTTACCAAATAGTGAAGAGGGTAAAAAATGTATGATAGCAGGTTTTCTCGTGAAGAAGATATTTAATCAATGAGTTTATCTATTATTTAGTAACGAAGCAGCAAATTTTGCTTGTCGATATATCCTGTAGACAAGTAGTTCTTACGTAGTAGATTCTTATTATAATTGAAGTACAATGACATGAAAATAAAACCAATAGTGTTGTTTCCAATCATACCAATCATGAAACAATTGAAACAATCATATAGTGTGTACTGCTGTACTGTAACAGTTGGATTGTTCACTGCTAAACAGACTTTCCCTGATCAAGGGGGGATTTGCCATAATTCCAACGCTTGGCAGGCGTGTTGAGGATCGCAGTTTTAAGATATCAGTTCCGACCTTCCGGTATTTTACCTTCAGTTGCCTCCTACGACACACCCACAGGTAGCAATAAGGGGGTAACATTGTAGCCCGGCACCCCACAGGTGCCAGGCACGGATATAAGGAGTAGTAGAGTATAACAAAAAAAAGGTAACCAGAGAATTGGAACCAAGGATTGATCTTTACTAAGTTGCCTCCTGTCGACAACTAGTTTTCTAACGGATATGAGTCCACTATCTTACGTGACACATATTGTGTGTCAACTGTGGCAAGTGTGACCCTGATGATGATCACTAGTGTTTTAGTAAGATTCAGTCATATATTTTGAGGCAGTGATGGCTCAGTGGCATTAGCTATGGACTGCCGCGCAGCAGGTCCAAGGTTCGAATCCCGCCGCGGGCTTGAGCTTCACCGCATGGTGGAAGGGCATTTCGTCTGGCTAGCGACCACCCTCAAGTAGAAAATTGGTCGCCAAGCACCTACCAGTGTCCGGCAGCTGTCGTTGAGAGCCAGCAATTCTAGGTTAAGCCTGTTAACACCTTCGAACACATTATCACTTACCATCAGGTAAGATTGTGGTCAAAGGCTTACATATCAGCAATAAAAAATAAATTGAAATGTAGACCTATCAGGACCTTGAACGAATGCGTTTTAATTTTAATTTTCATCCACTATAAAATGCCAAGGGAAGTCTAAGCTACATAAAGACGCACCAACTACAGTAAGCGGAGCTGATTGTATATCTGTATGGAAGAGCGGCGCATCTGCTGACACCTCGCACTGGTACTCCCCGCTGAGCTGCCGATGCATGTTCACCACGCGGACTTGCTGATGATCCGACTGGGTCAGCTGATGACAAAGTGTTACAATTATTTATTGTTACCATGTATTCATCAGTTATTTTAAGACCGAAAATCAATGAATCCTCGTTTATCAATACTGACTAGAAATATTTACTATGGGATTTAAAAAATAATGAATTTATGACCTGAAATATTGTAATTAAACAACTTTAAACGTTTCAAAATATATCTAAAGGTGTTTGGGCTTTTCGTTTAGTGAAAGTCTGAAAACGTGCTTAGGTACTTTTGATCAGTTGAGTTATCTTATTTGAACTTGTATTTTTACAACATTTTATGGAAGAAGATGAAGATACGAGAATCTGTTGAATTTCCTGTTTACAAAATAAGAAATAATGAGCATGAAAGGAATTGAATCGATTGCTGCATCAGCCGTATTGTCCACTGCTGAATTCAGCCTCACCTATTAATGGGGGTTTGCCATGATCGTCACGCTTGGCAGGCGTCTTCAGGATCTTCCATCACCGGTATTATTACTCATAGTCGTCTCTTATGGCACTCACGGGAAGAGTTGGGGAGGTAAAATTATAGCCTGGCACCCCACGGGCAATTCGATTAATATTAAATAAAACAAATTGGTTGCAAAATTCAATCCCGGAATATAAAACCTAGATAAACTAATGCCTCCAGAGGTTTCATTATTTTATCTATATACTCAAAATTTAATCAATTTACTTACATCAACCAAAGTGCCCGGTAGTGGGAACACGAGACTTGGCGGCATTTCCCTCGGTACATATCGGTAGAACTCAGTCTCTGCTCGGTACCACTTGATGGAGTACAGTGCTGCTCCCTCCAGGTCGTACGAGCAACGGAGCACTACCGACTCGCCTTCACCTGACAGGACTGCTCGAGGGACGGAGATGGACAAGTTGCGGAGAGACCATACTCCTCCTGTGAACAAAATGATTTACACTTATACATTTGTAGTACGTGATATTTGCAACTAAGATAGAAACCTCCATTCAAGGTTCAGCAGAATTCGTTCTGCGCACTTATTTAACTTAATTACCTTAACTTAACAACATAGAAGTACTCATACTATATCTTCGACTGTCACTGTGACAGCTGTCACATCAAACACAACAGATCATTCAGTTTTCGTCTGAAAATAGTTTTAGGTTATTAAAATTCATAATATTACCACAGTCTATGTAATTTTACGCTGTGATATTACCATAAAATCCCACTGGGTTATATTGTTTTTCCCATTTTCTTTAAATAGATAATAATTCTAGGTTAAGCCTGTTAACACCTTAGACCACATCATCACTTACCATCACGTGAGATTGTGGTCAAAGGCTTACCTATCAACAATAAAAAAAATAAAAAAAATAATTATTCAACGAATCCCGCAATAGTAAGTGATTTTTACAGACCAAGCTTTTGCCTTCAAAATATCAAATAGCAGCTCTCCATTGGCTAACGTGGCCTTGGAATGGATTAAAAAAAACTACTAAATTAACAAAATCTCATGATGGCAAGTGATGATTTGGTGTAAAAGGTGGTAAACCACATCATCATTTACTTTTAAATCACATAATCAAGAATGGGAACTGGCTCTCAATGATAGCTGCCAGAACACAACGTTAAATGCTTAGCGACAGGTGTTCTAGTTGAGGAAGGTTACTGATAGGCTAGTATCAGCTATATAAAAACAAATACTTTCCATGTTGATGTATAAAACTGGGTGTGCGAATTCAACTCGCATTTTGCTGGTTTTTTATAATAAAACCTGCAAAGCAAACATGTTTACTAATGTTATTGTGATAAGTTATACAACATAGTTCAGAATCAACAAGACAGATACAAACATCAATAAACAATAAATCATGTAACGCGACCCTACTCAAGCTCCTCGTCGAGCGTACCTACTCGTATCTACATTAGTTACTAGTATATCTCGGGTAGCAGGTGACAGGTAGCCAATGACAGGTGATTAGTGACGGCTTCGAAACTCACATGGTTGTTTTGATTTATTGATATAACTCCGTTTATTAAATGAATAAATCGAAGTTGGCTGTCTGCGGTCTGCGATGTTCGCTGAAGCTCGCGTGCCGGTTCTTGATGGACTGATACGGCATCGCATTGCCATATTTAGAGTCTCACTTTTTAGATCTGGCAATGCTCTTGTCAAAACTATAATATGTGACACTCATACATTTTTGAAATTCTGTTCCAAGGTGTTGAGCACTTAGAAATTGTACTGAGTTGTAATTTAATCTGATATTTTTAAATTTGACTAATTGTAAGTTTGTTTATTGTGTGCATGTATTATTATTATTCATGGACCTTTTTTGATGTCTGACAATAAATAAAATAATTATAATAATAAAATCATGATATCTCACTTGAACTCAATAAAGAAAAAGATTTATTTATTGTTCAAGTTCAAAACATGGATAAATTCAAGTCAGTACAAATAATAGTAAATTACACACAATTTCATGGTTATGCACAGAGTTATTAGTTTTAAAATTAACGTTCCACCATGTGTTGCCTGTGCAGGCGTACAATTTTAAAACTAATGCAGCAACCGTAAATCAATATTGAAAAAATATAATATATAGAATTAAATAATTAAAACATTATTACGCCTATTCAAAATTTTAAAATTATTTTTTTATACCAAACACAAAATACAATATATTTATGTCATTAGTAGCCTGTATTTTTTATAGCTTATAGGTTTACCTTTGGCCGCTATCTCACCTGATGGTAAGTAATGATGTGGACGAAGATGTAGTACAGGCTAGCCTAGAATTACTGGCTCTCAAGGACAGCTGCCGGAACACGCCGTTAAGTGCTTGGCGACAGATTTATTACTTGAGGGTGGTAGCTAGCTAGGCGGGCATTCGCGAAATGCCCTACCACTGCGTATGGTGTGCAAGAAAGATGACATGATTTGCAGCGCCATCTTCGCTTCGTTTCATTATTAAACCGGTTACAACCCGACATTATATAACGTTAATCACTTCATAATTATGACAATGACGATTAGTGACATGAATGATGATGATTCTACTTGCCCTACATATCTGTAGGGTTGCCAATTTATTATTTGCTCTAACAATATAAAAAAACATTTGCATTGACAATGTTTAGAAATTAAAAGGTTTTCGCCTCGAGTGGGAATGGAACCCGCGTTGGTTTTACGAACCGCGTGCCTTAACCACTAAGCTAATGAGATTGGCCCGACTGATATTTTGTGCTCTTATGTTAATTATTTTAATCATCGGAGGGGACAGTCGCGGGTTTGATTACTATCCAATATGAAAGATTTTGTTCCTTATAAATTTGTTGTGTTTTTCACTTAATACGAAATTGCTAGTAACCATATTAAGAAAAATGCAATAAAAAAAAGAATATATAGGAATAAATAAATGCAATAAAAAAAAGAATATTAAGAAAACTTTGCCGCTTGTCGCTTCGTGGGCTTTGACAATGCTCAAATTAGTATGCTTACTATCTCTTGACTAAGGGCTTTAAGACGAAGTGGTCCTTGAAAAAAGTCAGCCTGAGGGCGTAGGATGGAGAGACCTCGTTTTGCTTGGGAGTGGGGGAAAGAGGCGAGAACTACGCAATATTGAAATAATGTGAGCGAAATTTTTCAAATATGTGTATATAATTTTTTTTACAAATTTTAAACATTCATTTAGTTAATTACCTATTACATGGGTTGCATATTCATAAGAATTAAATGTGTATTGACACGATTTACTTTATTATTTATTGTGTTTATATAGACACAACAATTAATTGCTATATTTTTTTTAACCAGAGAAATTGTGTTTTCGTGTCAAGCATAGGTAGTTATTTTTAATATTTTATTCATATCTGTAAGGCGTACACCATATATATAAAATATGTTCAAAATTAGCCTTTAAAGACTCACTTAACCCTAAAATGTCAAGTATGCCTAATATACTAAACATTTTTACCTTCATACAGCCATTTTGGTATCAATACATATATAAGGTGACTATTAATTCATCAACAATACTGCGGGGTGGTGGTGTAGAATCGATAACTGAATGTGATCCACTCATAATTAATTTTCACATAAACAAAATTACTAACTATTGCCTAAGCTGTGGCGCGTTGACTTTGAGAATGATAGCGACGACAACACTCGCGGCCGCCGTGGACTAGACTCACACTTATACACACGTTCTAAGTATTCTAACGTATTGCGAGGGCAATGAACTCGGTAGGTATACCTACGCATTGCGAGGGCAATGAACTCGGTAGGTATACCTACCTACCTTAGAATACCTAGAACGCGTGTGTATGTGTGAGTCTTGTCCACGGCGGCCGCGAGTGTTGTCGTCGCTATCATTCTCAAAGTCAACGCGCCACAGCTTAGGCAATAGTTAGTATTAATTTTGTTTATGTGAAAATTAATTATGAGTGGATCGCATTCAGTTATCGATTCTACACCATCCCCCGCAGTATTGTTGATGAATTAATAGTCGCCTTATATATTACAATAATCATGATTATTTCGCTGCTATCCCAAGTCAAGCAGTTTATAGAGGTGTGATCGTTTTTGTTATTTGGTGAAATTAGCTGTCAGTTACAGACAATGTCATAATCTGTCACTAATCATCTGTCATTGCTCATCTGTCACCTGCTCCTCAAGGTGTACTAATAAGTAACTCATGCTTAAGTGGGTTTGAGCGTGAGTAGGGTCGCGTTACATGATAATATTGACTAATTATATCTATAACTGTCTTGTAATGTATTTTATGCAAGATTAAGGTCAATATTGAAGTGTATCTTTCAATCTCTATAAGGTACCGTTCACACCCAGACGCTTAACGCTACGTGATTGAATTTGAATGTAAAATATTAAATGTTATAATGATTATAAATATATCTAAATATAGATATAATATATAAGTGACTGTCTCATTGTGAATATCAGACTTAATTTCTTGTAAGCGATACTCGTAGAAGGTTTATCACAGATAGGAACGTGTAAGAAAAGTGAGAGAAAATTATGAGTTAAATATGATAAATTAAATAAGTAATGTATACCTGTAGTGGCGTGATTCACCACTGTTCTAAACACTGTCAGCACTTACACTATATGCACTCAATATAGATTCGGTTTCTGGTGTGTCGCCTTCGGGGGTCGGTAACAGACTGCCGAGTCACCTGCCGTGTCTTGTGACGTAAGCTTCGAAGGCTGAGTCATAGTATCTCAAATGACGATAGACTAGTAGCTACCACAGACTATAATAACGTCGATGTAGTGTTGCAAGTCTCTTACTACATATATTATATTATTACAAATGTATATCTTTAATATCTCTATATCCTACATCACCTATTTATTTTTACGATATCTAATTGTAAGTATGTGTTTAATTGCTGCAGAAGCATATCAAAGTAACGTGCAAGAAATTAGTTAATTGTTTATTCATAAAGAATTTAAAGAGAGTGTCTTCGTAGCTTTTCAAAAACGTAGTTTTGTCATGTCTTAAAAATACCAAGTGTTCAACCTTGTTGAAATTTTGTATGCATGTTCTTGATCCTCACTTTTCTTCTATTTTGCAAGTTTTTCAATGTTTTATTTCATTTATCTCTAAATAATAAAATAATAATTTGCATACAAATTTATATCTCCAATTAATTTTTAAAATACACATTTTTACGGAAAACTGGCAAGCAAAAGCATGGTTTCTAGGCTCAAGTACAGTTTTTTTTACAAAGCATAATTCAAATTCAAATTCAAATTCATTTATTGGCCTTATAACTACATATGTTACACTAGGCAAGTCAGCATACATTTTTTTTTCATATTATATAACAAAAAATAAAAAGGAAAATTTAATGGTCATAAAATAATCTAAAATTTCAAAATAATCATAATGGATTTAGTTATAAAATAAAATTTTAATATAAGTCAATAATTTAATTTTAAATTCATTTAGTTAGTTATTAATTAATTAAATTCAAGAATGAAGATTCGGTTACTTCTAAATTTAAAAATTCTTTAAGCGAATATAGTGGAGTAGACTCAAAAAAATGTTTCATTTTCCTTTTAAATTCATTGGAGTGTAGATTGGCTATAGCCAAAGGTAACTTGTTGAACATACATATTTTGTTCTCAATGCCTTGTTGTTTTACTTTCGACAGCCTTACCCTTGATTTACAAAGCATCTCGTTCCTCCTTAGATTACTTTTAAGATTGTACGTGTGAGTGGGCTTTTTTATTAAATTATCCTTTTCTTCATAAATTTCTAGTAAACAATTATATATATACAGAGATATAATGGTCATGATTTTATTTTCTTTAAAATATTTCCTGACTGAAGTTCGCTTTCGGAGCCCGAACATTATTCGTATCGCTTTTTTCTGGGCTCTTAATACTTTTATTACATCAACACCATTGCCCCACACGGTGATTGCGTATCTTAAAGAAGAGTGTATGTATGCATAATATATTGACAATAAAGATTTTGTGTCGATCAGATGTCTTAGTTTTATTAATGCATAAGTCGCGCTTGATATTTTTTTACATAACTTGTTAATGTGATTCGAATGACTGAGTGTATAGTCAATAGTATATCCTAGAAATACATTTTGCTTTGTGTCAATAGCTTTTTCCACACCTTTACGCGATTGCTATTTCATTACAATGCTCTTATCTGCATTAAGAATGATTCCGTTTGCACTGAACCATTCCTTGAGGAAACTCTTTGCTTCGGATATTTTATTTTCTAGATTATTTTTACATTTATCGTATATACCCACATGAGTATCGTCAGTAAACAGGGTAATCAATGTCCAGTCAGGCATGAAATTAACAATGTCGTTTATATAGACTAGAAACAGTACTGGCCCAAGTATTGAGCCTTGGGGCACTCCTATGTCTACTGTAGTAACATGTGAATTAATACCATTAAGAGATACAATCTGGCTTCGATTAGATAAATATGTACGCAGCATACTCAGCTCTGATCCTTCAAAACCGTAGTACTGAAGCTTTAGTAAAAGTATATCATGCCTTAAGCAATCAAACGCCTTGGATAAATCACAGTAAAGGCTGGCGCATTTCTGTGATCCATCCATAGCGCTTAGGATGTTGTAAATTACTTTTCTGATTGCTTTCTCAGTAGATCTACCTTTCCGAAATCCAAATTGAGAATTTGTAAAAAGATCATTACCTTCGAAGTATTTAAGTATTTTGTTTTTGATAACTGATTCTAGTATTTTAAAAATGGTTGGCAAAATGCAAATCGGACGGTAGTTTCCCAGCTCTAAGCAGTCTTTTTTTTTGTACAGGGGGATAATTCTCCCATGTTTGAGACAATCCGGAAAAATTCCCTCTTCTAGACAGGCATTAATAACAATGTGTAATAATTCCATTGGATATTCATTCTGTAAAATTAGCTTTTTGAACGTTTTAGAATTTAAATCGTAAATGTCAGGGGATGTTTTTTCTTTCATATTTTTAATAATCATCCATAATTCAGTAAGGTCTATCGGTTCAAAATTAGCTCTAATTGTTGGCTTTTTAGTCATATTTAAATATTTTATACATCTGGTAGTGTCTGTTTGAGTACTGTTTGTCAATTTATGAGCAATGTTATTAAAAAATATATTAAATGTATTTGCCATATCTATGGGATCTGATATTTCTTTACCATCTTCATTTTTTATTACTCTGATAATGTTCTTGTTTTTCTGCTTTTTATTATACCTCACCTGCTCTTTTATAATGTTCCATGTTTCTTTGATTTTGTTGTTTGATGTTCTAATCCTATGACTGTACTGGATTTTTTTCGACGTTATAAGAACTTTCCTCAAAATCTTTTTATATTTCCTTATGTGTATAATAACGTCTTTATTTGGTTTTAGTTCTTGCAGCATCTCCATTGTCGCCAAATTACTTTTGGATATTTCTATGCCTTTTGAAGTCCACTTCTTGTTGTACTTGCGTGGTACACGTTTCTTTTTTGGAAATGCAATATCATAATAATACTGTATCGCGTTTTGTAAAATATTCATTCTTGAATTTGAATTATCACATGCTAAAATTTCATTTTTAAGGTTAACAAAGTCCCTTTTACATAAGAAGTGAAAATAATTAACATTGTTTTTTGATATTATTCTTGTCAATACGGGTTCTACCAATTTATCATTTGAGTCAGTACCAAAAATTAATAATCTTATTACCTTATGGTCAGCAATCTTACGGTCTAATATATCTCCTTTATAGTCGTCAAAATTAATTATAAAGTTGTCAATACAAGTGGCACTTGTACCTTCTATTCTAGTAGGTTTATCTAACACAAATTTACAATCAAAATTTCTTATTATGCCTAGTAATTTATTTATATGTTTGTCGACTTTTAACAAGTTAAGATTGAAGTCTCCGGCTAATACAATGCGCTTACCTTCGTGACTTAGTTTGAGTAAAAGTTTTTTTAATAATTCAAAGAATAGATATATATCTTTGTCGGGTCTGTATAGAGCTACTATAATTAGTTTAGAAGGTTTGAGTTCTATTGCAGATAACTCAAAGTTCATTTCAAATGATATGCGATTTATATCTTTTCTTACTTTATATTCTAAATTGTTTTTTACGAAAATGGCTGTTCCACCATGCACAAAAAGTTTTCTATTGAAATATGTTGCAAGTTCGAAATTAGGAATCACCATTGTTTGAACTCGGTCGTCTTGTCCCCATGTCTCTGACATGCAAAATACATCACACATGTAATCGTTGAGGAGGTCTTCAATTGCTAAGTATTTGTTATTAATACTCTGAACATTTGCATGTAATATTATGAGATTCTGTTGTTTTGTATACTTGTTTGAAAATTTTGCTTATTCTCATGGATTGAGTTAGTGTTATTCTCTGACTGAAGGTCGATAAATGTAAGTGTTGATGAAGCTTGGAATTTTTTTGATAATGTTGCATTAATTAACGTTTGTGTAATGAATTCTTTGATTGATTTATAGCTGTAGAGTTTGTCACGGTTGTTCCTCAAGTTTGGATCTAGATACTTCACATTTTTAACCATACTAGCCAGGTGAGATAAATTTTTATTAATGTGGTATATATTTGTGTCATCAATATGATTGTATTGAATCCCACTTACAATCACATTGAAGGATCTGTCTTGTCTATCTATTATTTCCCTTATTAATTTTATATACCCCTGTTCTTTTGCTATACTTTCCTCAAATCTAGTTATAATTATTGCAACTGTGTCTTCTTGCGTTAAATTTTGAGTCTTCGATTCAAAATTTTCTAAAATTTTATCATAGCTAGCTCATGGCTTACAATAGTTAATTACTTTATTGACTCCTATTTGGTCAGATATTATGGCTGCCATTCCTTTACAAGTAGAATCAGAGAATATAACAATTTTTTTCTTCTTTGTGTCTTCATTTTCCTGTGTTCGGAAGCTAAATTTGTTTCTTTTAGTGTCTAAATTTTCAGGAATTACATGATTCTCTGCTTGACAAATCCGTTTTGTTTCTAATTCCAAGATTTTATGTCGTAGAATCTCGTTTTCTTGTTTAGTACTATTACACTCTTTTTGAAGCTTTTTTATTTTGCGTGCAATTGTTTTACATTTTTTCAATGTTGAAACTCTAGATTTTCCTGTATAACTAGGCAATACAACGAGTCGTTTACGAAATTTTTCCTGTTTGACATTATTTTTATTTTGCTTTTTTTCTTCTTCTAACCATTCTTGCAACTGTTGTACTTGTTTATACAACTCTTCTATTGTTTTAAGTTGCCTTTCATGTGTAAATATGTCTTCTATTTTTTTAGAAGGCGTTTCATTAGGTTCCATAGATGTACGTATTCTCTTTCGCTTTTTCTTAATAAGTGGAGTATTATGGACGTCACTATACTCTAATTTCTTGTAAAATTCTACCAGTTTCATACATTTCTCTAGTTCAATTTTAATTCTATCATTTTCAAGCATTAGATTATCAATTTCGTTATTAGCTGATAATAAGCGGGTTTCTAAGTCATTGATCTTTTGTTTCGATTCGTGACCAAATACGCTCTGGTCTAGATTTGTTTGCGGTACACTTAGCCTAGTAGATTCAAATAGGGACGAGTCTGTTAAATTACCCAAGGAGCTGGCCCTCTGCCGTTGTCGTGTTCTAAAATTAACATTATTAATAAAATCCATTTCGTCCATAGAGAAATCCATTATTCGGACGGACATGAGTCGGAACGGAAACACGGTAGTGTACTTAATCTATGATGGCTACAACTAATCTGTGCTTTTTCTTCTGAAAATTGTTTTTTTTTTTTTTTTTTTTTATTTATCAATCAAAAGAAGTTTACAAATAATGGTTATTGTTGTCTTAAAAACCAATGTTAGGTTTATCTAGACAAACATCAGTTCTCGAGGTTAATTATACATTAAACAAAAATAATAAAATTACTGAAAACTATAAATAACTTAAATAAAACGATGCTATAAACAAGAATGTCTGCAAAATCACATCTATGTTTACCGCGCACACGAACCCACTTCAGCTTTAGCGATAAGGTTTAAAACCGGTCAGGTGAGCTGGCTGAGTAATACTCATAGCACAGCAACAGCCGACAACGGTGCACACATACAAAAATGTTGACACAAGCGGTACAGTATTCGACGTATTGTTTAAGTGTGTGCGTATGCTTGATAAAGGATGCTCCAGTTTATGCATTAGCCAAGAAAATATTTTTTCAATATAGTTTTAATATTTTTTTCAGTTAATTTATTTCTAACCTCCATAGGAAGTTTGTTTATTAAATCCGGTATTATGTATTGAGATGCTCTTTTACCATAAACGTTACAAAAGGTAGGTTTAGTCAATATGTTGCACTGCTCTATGGTCGGCAGACGTTCAAACGTCAAGTGTCAACTTCAGCTGTTTGTCAAACAGACGTCATGTCATGTCAATGCAAGTTACGTACCTGTGTGAGTGAGGTTAACCGGCAAAAATATGCTATTATTTACCGATGTTATTGGTTGATTTTACACATGATTAATGTAAATAGTTCAATAAAATGTCGTTGAGATTTAAATTCTTCAATGTGGTGATGTAAAATCTTTATGGAACTCGTAAAATAGTGTCGAGAAGTGATGGAAAATCTATGAAGTGGTTACCAGGTTTGTTGACTTCTCCTGTGTTATGTTTCCAGTGCACTGCATTTAATATTCCACGATATTTACAATAAAATTTACGACGAGTTTACAATATGACCTTTCAGTTTGACACACACACACACACACACCTCTATATCATAATTTATATTTAAACTATAATTTAATCGATTATAAATATATATAATTTAAACGATTTGAACCATTGGGATTGAAAATATAATTAAAACTACGTTTGTATTGAAACGATGGAAAGCGCTATGAAAACACTAGCCTTAAGCAATTTTTAGGAGCATTTAGAATGCTTGTGAGTCTGTGACTTGTCTAAATGTGTTCATTGTTGTAGCTGTTTTTTTTATGTTATTGGGACGGGACAAGCTCGAGGTCCACCTGATGTTAAGCGGATAACCTCTGCCTATAACAGATGCATTTCGTCACAAGTCACGAATTGCACTGAGTCTAGTAGTTAGTCTCATGTGCCTGTAATTTCACTGGCTTTCAAGGACTGCTGCCAGAACACACCGTTAGGTGCTTGGTGACAGATTTTCTACTTGAGGGTGGTCGCTAGCCAGGCGGGAAATTCGCAAAATGGTTTTCAATATAGTTCGTTGTATTTCGATAAGAAAGGCCTTACGTAATAATTAAATTATTAGATTTTTTCTTGTCCTCAATTTGACAGAAAAAATATATGGTATTTCAAGTATAAACTATACACCTACTCACATACATTTAAATATAATTATAGCAAAATATGAATGTAAAACACTAATAATACGATATATTAATACTGACGTGCCATACAATTGAGGCGATAATTTCCTTCAGTTAATTTTTTATGCACATACCAACGGTAGGCTACGGCCCCTGGGTCCTCCTGGGTGGAGTACGGGTCCATTAGGAAAAACCAATGCTCCATATTATGACATTCTTGTACAGTAATTATGATAATTACGGAAAATAATTTCATAAAAACTTACAAAATTTTATTTTGAAATATATCTTTGGCTCTTTTCTATACCATTTACCTATATGCTGACAACGGCAGTAATAGCTTAGCTGAATTTTCACTTTGACTTTAAAATTAATTAAATCGCTACTGCATTAAACGATGTTTCTAGAAATCATTTTGAATGAAAAAACGTTACTTCGAGCGGCACTTGAACCTGCAGCCCCAGAATACTCTCCTGGTTCATTTCCAGTAAAAGAATGCTATGGAAGCGTTCAGTAAAATTTTCTTCAACCGTTTAAATCCACGTCTTTTAACTTTGACGACATCTATCATAATATCATAAAACTATCTACTTAGGCTTCTAAATTGGTATTCAGTCAACACTTACAGTCAATTCGATAACGCCGTTTTTATTTTAAATTATATTGATGGTTTGCGTCTCGCTGGAAGTTAGCTTATTCTATCCCAAATAATTTTTGTTTTCTCTTTGAGAGCTCAATGCTATTTAGAAATGAATCAATACTTAGTCATCATATTCGTATCTATGAAGATCTCAAATACCCATCCCTTATAACAATAGATATACCAAAACCGAAACTACCCTTAACTGGGATCTAATATGACGGCCGCAAAACCGCGGAGTTTCTGCTCCAAAGTCGGACAATATCCAAGTACGGACACTTTGGCATCGTATTAGGACTGAAGTGTGCAGTACCTAAGCTTTCATTCGAGCACACTGGACAACGTAATCACACCCTAGATTTAGGAAACAGTAGTTATAGAACTGTGGATGATCGGTCCTTTTCTGTAGCTTCGCAGTAGACTCCTTGCTATATCCGTGAAGTTGTGGTAACGAAAGGGTAACTTAGAACTATGACTCACTTTACCACGGTACTCAATAAAAGGTTCAAATTTATACAAGCGGCCCCAAACCGCCTGCCAAGCGGCTTGGGGCCGCTTGTATCTCAGTGTAAGATGGTAGTTTGTTAGAAGGCACTGCTACCCAAATTCTGATATTTTTCAGTTGCTTACCTCTTCTCTCGCAGAGAGATTTATGGGGGTAAGATGTTAACCCAGCTCCCCAAGGGGATCCTGATATAGAACTATGTAATAATCAAATGTTCAATTCCAAACTAAAACTGGAACCTAAGACTGCAAGATTAGAAAGTGACACCACCAAGCACGGAGCAGTCACCAGTTTGAAAAAAACAAATGATATTTTATTGTATAACACGATTTAATATATAAACGAATCTAAAATGGCGCTGTAAATCATTACCTCTCTATTGCACACAGTAGACAGCTATAATGTGCAAGTGAGAGGATGATTTTCGCGCCATTTCACATAGTTGTGAGTATTTAACGGGACTTAATCGCGATAAAAACATTTTTAATATATACGAATAATACAAACGAACGTCACTACCATTCTAGATTAGTACGAAAAGCTATTGAAATAAGAAAATATCATAATTTCAATTGAGAAGATGGTTTTAAGTAAGCTGCGTCCTGGAATCCAGAGCTAAGGAAATGCATCAAGCGGGTTTTACGCTCGTTGACCTCTTAGCATCTGCAGTGTTATAATTATCTACGATGAGCATGGTTTGAAACCTGCGAATGTTATCAGTGCTATGTGTCGAGATACAATACGTATTTAGTCAAATGCGGGTAGTTGGAGAAAATACCCGCCCTTGAAAACGATGACTCCCGCCTGTTCAGTCCACTCGTGACCACGACCAATGCAACTTAGTTAAAACTCATATTTATTCACGATTAAGTCCCGTTAAAGATTTTTATATAATAGTTTCTTTAAACTGGTTTGTAACAATAGCTTATAGTGAAAGCCAGAATACTGTGATATTTGCGGGATGTTTTCTCAGCTGCGTGCACATAAGCCCCTAACGGTTGAGGATTATGCACGCCTCTTGGGTAATTGATTGTGTGAGAACTTTCTCAAATTTGTAGTCACTTCCCGCTCTGGAACTTGTAAAATTGTACGGCTATTGATTATGAAGAAGGGTTATTGAATCTAAGCTTTTGTGGGGACACAATGTTGAGTGCTTAGTCTGGACGAAGCTTGCAAAATGATACAAACCTTTAAGATTTCCTACTTGAGAAGAATTTAAAAAAACATATAATTTTTTTTGTTTCGTACAAAAAAATGTAATCCTGTAATACCAGCTGTCCGACCGTACGACCTTTAAACGGCGTATCTTGGGAACAATAACAGGCATCTTAATTATTTAAATTTTCTTATGGTATGTGTTAGTGTGTTGGATTGCCTTACAAATAATATATGTAATAATAAAAACAAAAAGAGTAAAAAATAAAGGGAGTCTTTATACACTAAAATTTTTTTTTGTCTTTCGTAGAAGTGGTAAGGTAATTGGTGACGCGGATGGAAAGATCACAAAATTAAATGCGGATGCGAGTGGTATACACGAGAGATAACTGCTGTGTCACACAAGAGAAGGAAATACACCAAAATAGGGAATGAGCACCGACCTGGCGTTGCTAACTTGTTTTCCGTTTGGCGGGTTCTACATCAGCATCCAGGCAATGGCGCGGCGGCGTGGTGAAATCCAAGCAACTTATCGCAAGCGTCCACATTTGCTAGGCACAGCGCGAGAAATGATGTGAGCTCCAAAAAGCGGTACAAGTTCAGAGGTAGCACTTATTTCTAATAAAATGTCCGTTAGATTGCGCGGGAGCAGGTAAAACAGTTGATGCGGGGATGTGTAAGCATTGCGATCTTTTGACGGAGCAACATTCAATGTCTTGGTAGGGGTCGCGGCGCGGTAGTTGACTGTTGCCACACCGTTGGCTTAGCGTGGTCGGCTAAACCTGGCGCGCCCACCCCTAGATGGCGCATACCGCAACTTGCATGACAGCGATAAAACGGCGTAACCAGTAATACATACAAGCTTATAACTTAGAATAATTATAGTTCAATATCTAACGTATGAAAAAACAACAGCCAACTGCGGCTTGGACTCATCTGAATATCTCAAACTGTATCAATTATATGTAAAAAATAACTGTTGGTACGAAACCCTTGATGTCTAACTCGCACTTAGCCATTTTTTTTATTATTTGCTTACTTTCTGTTTGAATTTCTTTCTCCTATAAGCATAGTAATTGCTGCAACATGCTGAGTTGGGGTCGGTTTGTGGCAAAAAACAAATTGTACCATTCCTTACTTTTTTATTTGTTTACCTAAATGTATGTATGATTTTGGTTTTTGCTCCAAATAAATATTTGTCTTATTTGTAATTTTTTATACTACAAAAAAAAGTAAAAATATACCCTATTTTTTCTTTATATCCGACTTCAAAAAAGGTGTAGGTTATTAATTCGTCTGTATTATTTATTATTTTTATGTTTGTTTCTTATTATTTTAATCGGTCAAGCCGTTTTTGAGTTACAATCCAATAACTGAAAAATATTTTCCTATCTTGATGATATAGATAGTCTTTGACAGTGAATAACAATCAATCCCGTATATAGCAAAAGTCACTAAAAAGAGAGTTTTTTTAACCAAATTTGGAACCGATTTCAACACTCAAAAGAGTAAAATAACTTCTCCAAGTCTGTACCATGCGCACAATATTGTGATAATAGGTACTTTTGAACTATCACGGTACCGACTTAAACAAGTTATTTCACAGACAGTGTTGAAGTCGGTTACATTTTTTGGTTAAAAATTTATTTTAGCAAGCGTTTGGAGAGGATGTCATTACAGCGGCTATTTTTATGAGTCAGTGTCTATTGAAGGCTCAATATTTGATAACGTCATCAGTTATCAACATATAGTGCTCAAAGGCTGGCTAATATTTCAAAAACAATGAAACCTATCAACGAGAAGTTGTTCAGTTGAGCAATATAATCAAAGGAGGAATTTTCCTATCTCGTATATTCTTTCTAAAATTCTGAAGGCATCGACGGTTTCAAAGGTACGAGACGTAAAATTACTTTGATGTCAAGCGAAACATATTTTTTAAATTAAGTAATGTGTACGAATATCAAAATTTAAGATTGAAAGTACTATATCCGTAATTAATGAAAGTGAAATTGTTTTTTGGTAGGTACTATTATAATGGTTCTGAATTTTGAAAACTTTTTCCAATCTAGCGGACAAAAGCACTTTTCCACGCATATCTCGAATGATTAACAAAAAAACTTTTCCGAGCATGTGAGGCTTAAAAGTATTTTCCACTCTATTTGAATATTCATAAGAGCTATTTTACATTCCAAGGATAGCTATTAGATTTACAAAAACAGGAAAGTGACATTTCAAACGATCAGTTTGGCTCGTTTTGGCTACGGAACCCTGGAGATGAAAAAAAATTGTACACTTACTCCATTCCGTTGATTATAGAAAAAATAAAAAATAAATTAATTTTACAATATACTAGGGCTTATTACAATACACGATTTCAATAATATCCAAAATCCCAAAATAAGGAAAACCTCTCATAATCCCACCTCACCTCGAGAACATCGCTACAAATTAGCCGTAGCTCGTCAAATTGCGCGTTCGTTTGGAGCTAATGAAGGTGATGGATGCGTGCGGAACCTCGCATGAGCACCGATGTATGGCAATCATTGAGATAATGACGCACAGTTCCTGGCATGGTTTAATTAAATCAACAAAGCTGTGAGTTTGCTGCGTGAATTTAGATTTTGAGATAAAACGTATGGTTTCTGCTTTGTTATGTAAAATTTCAATGAACATTTAATTTTTTTTATGACATGCAGTAACGAGATGAATAGATGACTCGCCCTACGGTAAGCATTATGCCTGCCCATCACAGTTTTAGAGCAGTGCCACTGTTCAATTTGACACTGAACTGCTTGTGGTAAGGCATTTCTATGGGTATCCATCCCGTAAAGCAATCTCAGCTGTGGTCATAGTTTGGATGGGCGACTGCTAAAGCCATTACTACTGATCGCTTCCGTGCTTCGCAGTCCCGGTTGTTGTTGTAGGTTGACACTATAGCATAGTGGTAGGACATTTTGAAAATGCCTACTTAGCTAGCTACTCTCAATTACCTAACGCGCAGTGAACTTAAAGCCAGCGGTGGCGGTGGGGAGTGGTACCATAAACCTGTGCCACTGCAGTCAAAAGCTATTGTCACTCGGCGATCATTGTTTCAGTTTATATTTTTATATTGATGAACATGAAATGTAATCGACTGAAAGAAAAAAGAATCTTCTCAATCAGATAAATAACATAGCATATAACAATAGCTGAGTTTTAATGAGAAACTCCTGTTTATTGAAAGTTGTTTACAAAACAGTCTAAATTATTCATAAACCGTATAACATCAGCGTGTTACATTCATAATCTCATTCTCCTTCCTATATTCTCCCATGTACAAACAATTCCCTAAAAATTCCCAAAAAAATACCAATTGTCACTTCGTTGTAACATATTGGCAACCATTACCACGCCATTCGCTTATTGCTCGACTCTGAGTCATTATCTCAATGGAGCCTATACATCGCCGCTTGCGTGAACACTCCGACACATTTGTTACGTTCATTAGGTTCAAGTGAACGCGCAATTTGACGAACACGCGAGTTTATCAGACGCTAGGCTTTTGATGGTTTCCTTGGTATTTTGTTGATGTAGTATTTCATGAAATTGGAATAGTTGCTAAAGTAACTACTAATTGTAATTTATAGATAGTTTCTAATGGGGCTTTGTCCGACTAGAATCTTGTAATATTGCGCAATAATGTAGAAATTGTAACTAAAATTCCCGACAATCACCACATTATTAATGTGACTTTTGCACAAAATATTTACTTATTGTATTTTTTTTTATGCCTGATAGGTTACTTCGACCACTATCTCACCTGATGGTAAGTGATGATGTGTCTAACCTAGAATTACTGGCTCTCAAGGACAGCTGTCGGAACACGCCGTTAGGTGCTTGGCGTCAGATTTTCTACTTAAGGGTGGTAGCTAGCCAGGCGGGCATTCGCAAAATGCCCTACCACCATGCTATAACGACTGCCATCGTAAGACAACAACCGGGACCGACGGCTTAACGTGCCCTCCGAAGCACGGAAGCGCTTCAATAGTATGTCACCAGCGGTCACCCATCCAGCTCCTGACCGCGGCGGACGTTGCTTAACTTTGCTGGTCGTTTCAGAATGGCTAAGCAAACTTCGCTACGAGCGCTTCGACATTCGATTTCGATTGTACTAGTCTTGGTATTGTAGTTGGGTAAGAAAGGCATCTGGTGCGTATAACTGGATGACGCAGTTTCGATTCACGGTCGATTGAAGTATTAAACACATTGCTATGCCTATATTCTTTGATGGGGTATACGTGCCCCTTTCACCAGATTTGATTTTCAACCTCCAATGTAAACAGAGAGGTGTTATAAGTTTGACGGGGTCTGTATGTCTGTCTGTGGCATCGTAGTTCCTAAACGAATGGATCGATTTTACGCGGTTTTTTGTTTGGAAGCTGACGTGATCGAGATTGTTTTTATCTTAAATTGTTAAAGATCTGTGTCAGAGCTACTGAGGTTTCAATGTTATACTTGCATCGTATGTACTAGGAAGTGAGCATAGTGCCACCTATCGAGCACAATTCCAAACTCCGCACTGCTGGACAAAAGTATTGTCACAAAAACCCCATTAGGTTTTCCGACCCTTTGTGTATCAAACCCTGAACTTTTCACCCAGGAACGCTTCTCTACAGTAAATTATTAATTCGCATTTATAAGGGATCTCGTACATACAATAAAATATGATCGCTTGGATATATAGGATTTGTAGTTGCAATTCCACTCAAAACACATGGAGGAGTGCTCCTTCATGAAAGGAAAGTGCTGTAGGGTGGGCAAGACGCATATGTTAGGGAAAAGTTTTAAATGAATCGCAACCAAATAATATAAAGTTTTTGTACTTTTAATTTGAATCAATCAACATAAATTGCAAACGATCTTTGGGAAATGCTATTCTAAATTTAAAAAGAAACTTTAACAATTTCTATAATAGATATGTGCTACAACAATAAGTCCTTTTTGCCCGGAGGGGTTGGACAACACTGATGCACCCTAAGGGCAAAAATAATATTATGTCGATTTAATAAGAATCAATATTCGCATCCGTCACATAATTAAATAGTATGAAATAAATATCTTTATTGCCTATATTTATATAAAAAGTTATGTTCTCATTGTAAAATTACTTCAAATAAAATAAAAAAATCTATAAAACCTTAATTAACATACTGACGTCTTCAAATAAAATAAAAAAATCTATAAACCTTAAGTAAACATTAGTTTGTGTTCAGTAAAATGTACTTGCAGGAAACTGTTAAAATTCTTGATATTTTGAAATTTTTTGTGACTCGACTGAAACGGGCAATACAAAAAGTTGGTAAACTAATCTTTAAAAAAAATGTTTTTAACACGTATTGTTGTGGTAAAATTGACATGGCGTCACCGATCACACGTCTCATGATCGTCTCTTGATAAGGTATTATAACGCTAAATATTACATATTTTTGATTATTTAATCTTATATTCTATTTGCCCGCACTATGCTTCTTGCCCGGGTTTCTACCTATAAACTCTAAAGCATTGCGTTAACACACACTCCAACGAAGCAGACATAAAACACACAGTAAATAGCAAGTAGCTAACATCACGACAAATCCTTATCAGCTGTAATCTAAGCAACTGTTATCTAATCTCTATTAAAGCACAATCAGAGCCGCAAAGGGTCCAATTAGGGCGACGAGGGTGAAAGGGCGACAATGCTTTTCATCCCCATGTTCTGGGGTTGTTTTGATTGAGTGACGGAGGCTTATACAATGGGTTTACTGATTTTGTTTTACTGTGAATGGTAGAAATTGTATTTGTTTTTGTGTGATAGGGCAGTTTGGTAGAATCGTTATGATGTCTAATTAGGTCATGGTTTCATTCGCACCTGACAACATATACGTGTTATGGTAAATGGTGGTGTTTTAGCTGTAATACATGATTTTTTGAAGTGAGTACATACGTCTATAAAATTGCTTCTATAGAAACTTGGTTCAAAAGAACGAATGATAACTAAATCGAGGGATACGGTTTAGTGTTGCAGCTACATAACTATCATCCCCATCCAAATTTCAATTACACCACTGGATAGATAAAGAATCAAATAATTGATAACGCTTGGTAAGGTTAACATAACGTGCATGGTGGAGGGGGGGCTCCGCCATTTCAGGACGTATTCACGTACAATAAACGGCCGTGTCCATAACATAGCAACACCCCAGTTTTTATCTGATAGGCTATCCTTTGACTACTATGTCACCTGATCGAAGTGATGTTGTGGTCGAAGATGTTGTTCAGGCTAATCTAACAGTGCTGACTCTAAAAGACAGCTGCTGGATTACACCTATTATTGCTTGGTGACAGACTTTCTACTTGAGGGTGGTAGCTAGCCAGGCGGGCATTCGCAAAATGCCTCACCACCATAATATAATGACGGCTATTCTTAGAATACAACCGGGACGGCTTAAAGAACCCTCCGAAGTACGTGCACGCTCAGTAGTAATATCACTAACGGTCACCCATCCAAGTCATGGCCGCGATCGATGTTGCTTATCTTAGCTGATCGGCTAAGCAAACTACGCTACTAGAGCTTCTAGACATGTACCCCAAAAAGTTATTAGAAAAAATCGTTATGTGGTACAGTGAGTTGATTCCAATAGATAAAGTATAGATTAAAAAGTGTCCATTAAAAACTTATTTATTAATTTTTGTGGCTGAATCTATATCAAGGACAAGAAAAAGAACTTCTTCGGATAACGGTAGGTTAAGTTTTTTCATACGTTTTTTACGTTTTTTTCTTAAATGCCGGGTTATTATGCAGGGTTATTGGAAAATGCTAACAACCTCTTAGGGTTGATTTCTGCTAGTCCTAACACACATTTTGGGATGTTTTTTTTTAGTTTTAGAAACTTTTTTTTATTTATTTTCGACGCAATAAAAACTACTGCCCTATTATATTATGTATTATAAGATTACCTGAACATTTTTGTGATTTTATCTCAGAATATTAAAGAAGGAGATGCAGCTATGCGTACGAAACTAGTGAAGAAAAAAATCATTCCATCATTTTCTCCTTCTAAATCTAACAACCCGTGGGTGCGAAAGGGACAGCATGTTTTTTTGGATTTATTTATATCGTGCGCCGTATTTCATATGAACTTTATTTATCTGAGGCATTGTATATATAGAACAACGAACAATACAAATGACCGTTAACACCATGCATTGTTACACCACGTGCTTAACATTGATTGCTATGAGATCTTGCGTTCTTATGTATTTCGAAAATTATGATGAAAATAGGATACCATCTGCGTGAAAAAAATGCACCGTATAGTAATTTCTACTGAAATACTACTGAATTTTCCGGGAGAAAAAAAAAATCCTATAACGTCGCTTAAAAAAAAAACCATCTTGATAAACTGTGACAAAGCTAATGCAAAGCCAACAAAAGCTATTATAAAAAAAAAAACTGGAATCCATTTGAATCACGACAAAGAACTAATAGACGTCGTGCAGTGCTACACAAAAACCTTCGCCGGAACGCCGCCGCCGACGGGCTAATTCATACAATAGTCGAGGATCAAAGCGCTTGGTTTTATAACAATATCAATGTTTGAAGCCTAGAACGTAATCAAATACATGAAGTATTTGATTACGTTGTCATCATCGTCAGCCGAGAAATGTGCACTGTTGAACAACAGCTCCCCATAGAACGCCACAAGGAACGGCTAATAGCCGCTTGTAAGAATTGGCTACTCGCGACTTTTACGATATCATCAGTCCACCCAGTAAGGCTTACCAACTCCACGTCTTCCGGTGTTATATAGTAACCACTCGGGAACCTGTCTTTCTTATTGGTTATCAATTTGACGACCAATTGCCAAAATTGCCCTTCAACTATCAAATTTTGAAAGCTATATCGGTGACTTTAGTCTTGGACTGACGTCACGGACGGCCATACGACGGCATACGCTCGCATAAAATTAAACCGTAAAAATATAATATTGTATTAATTCGCCGTTGCAGTGCTATCAGTGAGCGATATTTGTAGCGATTCGTGTGTGAAAGTGTTGGTGTGTACTTGGGTGCTCGGGATAGTGCGTTAATCTATGATAAAGTTATACTAATTATCAGTTTCGCGAATGTTAAATGTGGGTAGGCTTTTGATATCAACTCGGAATCGATAATCTTGCTCTGGAAACATATTTTAAAATAGCGCTAACTAGTGGAAGATTTACGAACAAATTAACTTCTACATTACGTTTGAGATGGCTAAGTGTGCGGCTTGTGGGAAGTTCCTTAAGCCGACGGCAGGTACCGCCACATGCACCAAATGCCCGTGCATATACCACAAAAGCTGTGTAGGGATTTCTGACAGCGCTAACATTTGTAAAGATTGGATATGCCAGGAGTGCAATAAGAAACATCGGAAAGGTGACAATACTCGCTCTTCTGCTAAGGATATTTGTGAGGCTCCTTTTTGTCTGCCCATCTGTGAAAGTATAGTTTCTGGGTTGCCCCCCGCCGAAATTGAATCTACACTTCCCGCGGTGGTGAACCATGTTGGGGACACAGATGTCCAGAGTATGCGCCGTGAACTAGCTGAATTCATGACCGAGCTACGCGACTTTCGTAAACAATTTCGTCAGTCCATGGAGAGTATTGGGTACCGTATGGATGGCCTAGAGCGAAGGCTTGAAATAGTCGAGCAGAAAAGGTTGACAGCAGAAACCACCGAAGTAACGGAACTACAACAGGCAGTCGTCCAACTGAAGCAAGAACTCAATGACCGCGATCAGGAAGCCCTACAAACTGATCTCGACGTTGGCCACCTTCCAGAAGAAAGAAATGAAAATCTGGTGCACATCTTCACCGTCTTGGCTGCTAAGCTGGGTGTCACTATAGAGAACCGCGACATTGTGTTCGCCGAGCGAGTTGGAGCCGTGGAGACAAGCGGTGTCGGTGCTGGCGCGGGCGGTGCTGCTGGAAGAGTGAGGGGGCGCGCGCGCCGCATAGTCGTGCGGCTGGCGCGACGACATCTGAGGGACGAACTTTTGAGTGCTGCACGCGTGCGCCGCAACTTTAGTACTTCTGACATTGGTCTGGCGGGTCCGCCGCAGAGGGTGTACCTAAACGAACGGCTGACAAAAGCCATTCGCCTACTTTTTCGTCGCGTTCGAGAGGAAAGTCGTAAGCGCCATTGGAAGTATTGTTGGACCAAGAAAGGTCGCATATTTGTGAGGCAAGGTGATGGTAAGCCTGTGTTTGTCATGAGATCAGATGCCGACATTAGTCGTGTTTTTGAATGTGACACTATTTGAATTTTTTGTTAAAAATAAAATTTCTTTAACTTACGTATCGTATCAAATCGTATTTGTCGACACTTTTAATTGCTATTTAATAAACCATTTGAGTAAGAACTTACATGGCGATATAATAGTTATAATAATATTTTACTCTCACAGTTTTATTATTTTATTTTTTTTCTGTGTAAGCTACGCTAATTTTATATGTTTGTTCAAAATAGTACCTATATATAGCACATTGTGTATGTCATATTCTGTCAGATCTTGTTTTAAACCTCATTATGGCTAACAAACTATTAAAAATAGGTTTGTTTAACGCGGGTTCCCTCGGCACAAACCATGATAACTTTGTAGCTGCAGTAACTCGAAACGACTTAGACATTCTGGCAGTGAATGAGACTTGGCTGAGAACAGGCGAGGAAAGTCGTGCCCCCGCAATTCCTGATTATCGTATCCGTCATGTACCCAGAGGAGCAGGCCACCGTACGCGTGGGGGTGGCGTTGGTTATTATATAAAACGGAGTGTTGGCGTACGTACTTGGTCTCACCCAGTAGATCCACTGCATAAAACAGTTGAGCAAATGTGGTTGTTAATGACCCTGAATGGCAAAAAATTTGTAATTGGTACTGCTTACCGTCCCCAGTGGGTCAATGTGTATTTATTTTTAGACGCTATTACAGATTCTATTACATGTATACCTAAATATGATCATTTAGTTTTAGTTGGTGATTTTAATATTAATTTACTTAATAAAGATGATGGAAATACAATAAAGTTTAATGCCTTTTTATCGTCTCTAAATCTGTCACAGTTGGTATCTGAACTAACTCACTTAAATGACACAAGTCAAACTCTAATCGATCTCGTTTGTACGGACTTACCCGCTAGGAAAATTACTTTGGAGCTGGTAGGTACTCTTTTTGGACACTGCCTTGTGACTTGTGAGTTCCATGTTAAACGTATAAAGAGTTTGCCTTTTACCATTACTTATAGACCTACTAAACATATTAGTCTCGATAAATTTAACAGAGATTTGGAAGACATACAATGGCATCAAATATCGGCGTCTGTTGATTTGAATGATATGGTTAGCATTTTTAATCAAAAAGTTTTGGCTATTTTCGATTTGCACGCACCTATGAAGATTATAGTTGTCAGAGAGAGGACTAAGCCTTGGATCACTGACACAATTAAGCAAATGATGAAATTACGCGACGAAGCTTCAGCGATTTATCATAAAACTAAATTGGATAGGAAAAAAGATTATTATAAGAGTTTAAAATCAACCGTAAATGTAGCACTGTATCATGAAAAATCAGCTTACTTTAAATACAATATTAACTGTCATATCAATAATCCGAAGAAGTTATGGAAAAACATAAGAAATACCTTATTGCCTAAAAGTGACATTGAACTGCCTTCTTGCTTTAATAATCCCAACGTAATAAATAAACATTTTTTGAACATACCTGACCCTTCTGGCGTAACTATTTCTCAACTGACATACTTTGAGTTTCATAGATTTAGCGATGCAGTATTCCACATAGAGCCTGTGAGTTTAGACAAGATAATAAATATAATGAAGAGTTTAAAATCGAATGCAGCAGGTTGTGATAACATAAGTTTAGACATGCTCATCATGACGTTTCCTTACACAATTGACACAATAAAAGAGTTGATTAACAGGTCAATATGTACCTCCACATTCCCTGATATTTGGAAGGTAGCCGTTGTGCGTCCATTGCCTAAGCACTCAAATCCAGTTGACGTCAAAGCTCTCAGACCAATAAGTATATTGCCATGTCTTTCAAAGGTTTTGGAAAAAGTAGTATGTACTCAATTAACTGAATACTTAGAAATAAACAATATTTTACCTGAAGTACAGTCTGGCTTCAGAAAAGGCCGGAGCACGGCAACTGCATTACTGTATGTCACTGATAACATACTCTCATCACAGAGTAAGGGAATGTGCACCTTGCTGGTTTTACTTGATTTTTCTAGAGCTTTTGATTCGATAAATCTTAATCTTTTAATATCTAAATTATGTTTTTATGGTTTCGACTATAAGGCTTTAAAATGGTTCAGAAGTTATCTCACAGATCGTTGTCAATATGTTAAACTCAGTCGTAACGACGGTTCCCGATTGGAGTCTGACAAAGTGGCGTCCCTCAGGGATCTATACTGGGACCGATTTTATTTATTTTGTACGCAGCTGATATATGTAAGCATATAAAGAAATGTAAATTTCATATTTATGCAGATGACATTCAGGTATACATTTCTTTTAAGCCTTCCGAAATTGATCATGCAATATCCGCTCTAAACAATGATCTATGCAGCATAACTGCATGGGCGCATCAAAATGATCTTTTGCTTAATCCCACCAAAACCAAATACCTACTATTTGGTAGTCAATATCGATTAAGTAACTTAAGTCCAACAGCAAGCGTGATGCTTAAAGATGAGCCCATAGAGCAAGTCCAAGAAGCGCGAAATCTGGGCTTGCTTATGGACTCTGCACTGCGCTTCGAAAAACATGTTGGGAATGTAGTAAAAAGTTGTTTTTATAAGCTCAAAGTGTTATACAGAATGAGGCCATTCCTAAAGAAAGTTTTACGTATTCAGTTAGTGGAGTCACTTGTTTTGTCCAAATTGAATTATGTGGATGTAGTGTTTGGCCCTCGCTTGCTAACAAGAACCCAGAAACTCATTCAAAGAGTCCAGAATGCCTGTGCACGATTCTGTTTCGATATACCTTTCAGAGCTCATGTTACTCCATATCTAAATAAAAACTGTCTACTGAAAATGAAACAACGTCGCAAACTACACTTAGCCTGTATTCTTTTTGGTGTTATAAAACATAAAAGTCCAAAATACTTATTTGAAAAATTATCCTGGGTATCAGATCACAGGTCTTTTGGACCGCGGCAATGCGCTATTCAGCTTTCTACACCTCAGCATGGCTCAGCTGCTTTTCGTGGTAGTTTTCGCTTTGCTGCGTCCATATGCTGGAACAACATTCCTCCGCCGATCAGGAACCTGCAAAACATTAGTGGGTTTAAAACAAAATTAAAGCAATTCATATTCAATCACCAAAAAGAACAGGAAAATCTGACACACGACACAAGTGCTATATAGAAATTTACTAATTAATTTTTACCATATAATAAATAAGTAGATACTTACCTTGTTGTAGTTAGTACACACTTGAATTATGTTTTCAAACATTATTTTTCACCGTTTTAAGTGGGATTCGTGGTAACGATGTACACATGTTTTTCAATTTAATTTTCTTTTATTTGTTTTTATATGTTATCCTCTGAATATATATTTTTGTTACAAAGGTTTTAGCCAATGTGAATTTTTAGTTTATTTTTCCTCTGTAACTGCATTTTAAATCATTATTTTAATAGTATGTAACGGTTATCGTGTTAAGAGTTTTATTTGAACTGTTGTAGCATTAATCCTCCGTGACGTCACGAAGTGGCTCCAGCGGAAGACCAGCGCTAGTTTTAAATTAAACTAGCAAATGCTGAGGTGGAGACCAGTTTATGATGTTAAGCAATTAATCGTATGAATTATATTTATATCTTTTATGTTTTTATGTATAAGTATTGCTGATGTCATAAATAAATATATTTTTCATTTCATTTTTCATTTCATTTTCATTTCATTTTTCATTTCATTTTCATTTCATTTCATTTCATTTTCATTTCACTTTGGTTCTTTGGCAAATATCCACGTTCCGGATTTTATCACGCAAAGATATTCCAAGTATTTTTTTTTAATGTAATATTGATTCCGTTATCAGGTGCTTTGCGTTATTATCTGGCATCTGACTTTACGAACGCAGTGGCTTTGTCATACTGCACGCAGGCTCCATTCGTCTACTATCTACTATGTAGATAAAGATTGAGATCGTCGATCAGTTTGCTTTCAATTACATAGTATACTTGTATATTATCACACCTTCTTATCCCCAAAAGAATAGGTAGAAATGTTTTGCTTTCATGAAATAAAGTTCTATTTCCTGTATAACCAGAAGATCTGAACGAGGACATTAAAATTCCTAAACAACTCTATTATCTACTCGAACAACAAGGAAGAAAATAAATCTCTCATGGATAACTTAGATAATTTTATTTCAGTAAAATTATCACAGATAATGCCACTGGGCCTTAGCTGCTGCGGTTATTTATAGAGAGTATATAATGTTTTAGTTGTAAGCGATGAAACAAACGTGTTTCATGGTTTTACGATTAAAAAGTGCATTGACAACGCTTCAAATGAATTTAGCTTTGATGTCACACTGTATAATCTTTTAAATTATGTTTCCGTTTAATTATTTTTTACCATGTGATGTAAGTCATCGTTAGTATTTTTATCGCAATCTCCTATACTTACTTCATCCATGTTCATTCCCGTATTTCCGTTGGGTTATTCCGTAACTCGTATTAACTCGTGCTATATGAGTTATGACATTTTGTTGACTGGACTCGCCGCTCTCAGTACTCGACACCAAACCCACGAAACTTTTCGAATTTCACATTTGAACTTTCTGTTTTGGATTGTCTGTACTCTGTAGTGTTTTTGACATGCGAAATGAGTGTTTCAGTTTTTGTATTATATTTATAATTTTCTGAGTTTTTCGCCTGTTTGTTAGGTTACAAATACAGAATTTGAATTATGTGAATTGGTTATAGTCACATTTTATTTATAAGATCATATTATTCAGATCTTTGTATCGGGACTTAGATATTCCACTTTTCCAATAGATTTCCATTTAATGTTATTAAATGTGTAATGGCTATCGTTGTTTAATGACTATCATGCTGGGAAAAATAAATTTAAGTTATAAACAAATTCAAAATTCACAAAACTAAAGAACAATATTTAGCTTGGCTTTTGTAGATCTATTGAAATATACGACTAAATTTTCGATTAAACCAACAGTAGAATCATTGTCAAAGAACATGGGAAACTAGGTCTATTCAACTTCAGTATAGGAGTCATTAATTATGCTTAAATCTTTGGCAATTTCAGTTCATTTCAGAGCTCATGTTGCATAATACAGTTTCCTGCAGTATTGCATGCTAAAAGACGTTCAAACAACCGTATGATGGTAGAAATAATAAAACTTAAGTACAAATTTTGCGTCTTTTTACCCAGTCTCACAGCTAGAGCGATTAATGCTCTTAGTTGTTGCTTAAATTTTGCTGTGATGCCATCAATTAAAAAATACTTAAAACTACCTAATTAAAAATCCAGAAAACGATATTGATATTGGAGATGATATTTTTGATTTCTACGAAGCTTTGAATCTATTTTTTTTACAATACTTACATCCTTCCAGATTTCAAAAGTTTTACATTATCTCTTACTTTGTACCTTAATTTTCTATTCCATTCTGTCGCCAAGTCTAATCCGCTGATTGCAACTGACGGCGATTGAATACATTTCCGTAATCAACCAACTGAGCCACTGCAAGCGCTGACTGATTGAATCTGAACCGAACGTAGCCGATCTAGTTAATCTCGTTTAGATTAGGGATGGAATGGTCTCAGTGGTTCGTTAGATCCGGACAAAAGTTAGATACAAACATGTTTTGCTTATGAACTGAACTCTTTTAGACCAGTAGATGATGTGAAAGTGGCGTACCTTACATAAACAGCCAAAACGTCTACTGTTGATGAGATTACCACAATCCTCAAGCTTGGCAGCAGTGTTTTAATTTTTTTTTTTTTTAATTCACGATAGTCAATCATTTGGCCGCTATCTCACCTGATGGAAAGTGAAAATGCGGCTGAAGATGCGGCATGCTTGCCTAGAAGATACTTATTCACTCTAGACTTGACGACACCCAAGTTTTGTTCGGGAAACAAAGACGCGGGCAAATTGCAGTGTAAGATGGCAGTCTTTAAGAAGATTCTGCTGCCCACCTTCTGGCATTTTTCCTTTTGCCACCTTATACGATTCCCACAACTAGATAAGAGGGGGTACAATGATATCCTGGCAACCCACGGGGAGTGGTGTATCTTAGTGCACTTCAAAATAAGAATTGAAGTTGACGTTTAAATTCTGTCGACTAGTTAGTGTGGTGTATACAAAATGCAAATATATATTATGATAATCTTGAGTTAAACACTTATTTGTATATTAAGTTTTGTAAAGATATGAAATAAAATTAGTAAAATATCGTATCGTTATTATAAATATTATATATATATAAATATATATAATCGTAGTTAACCAGGCGAGTATTCGCAAAATGCCATTCTATCTCGCGGTGAATCTCGACCCGGCTGGAGGGATGAAACCATGGACCTGCGCCACGGCATTCCGTAACCTTCTCCGCTCGGCTATCATTGCTTCCAGGGTTGCCATAATCCCTAAGCTTGGCAAGCGTCTTGATTGATTGAAATTTTTCGGAACTCACCGTTTGTATATTATTTTTATATATTTAGCTTCGTCGTGGCCTTTTACGACTTCTATAGGGAGATATCAGGGGTCCAGTCTACGCCTATACAGCATACTTAGAAACAATATTCAATATTTGTGTCGATAGAGGAAATATCCCCGACTTAATGAAACAAAGTAAAATCACTCCAATTATGAAGTCGGGGGCTGCATCTGACCCTTGCAATTATAGACCTATTTCCATCTTACCTGTTCTGAGTAAAGTATTCGAAAAAATTATGCTCTAACAACTTTTATCTCATTTTAATGAGCATAATATATTGAATGAGAATCATTTTGGTTTCACTAAGAGCATATCCACAACAGATGCAGGTGTTCAATTGATTTCATATATACTTGAATCCTGGGAGAGTTTAGATGATGTTATTGGCGTATTTTGTGACCTTTCCAAGGCATTCGACTGAGTAGAACACTGCATTCTGATTCCTAAGCTTTCACAATATGGTATTCGTGGAAAAGCTTTGAATCTAATAGAGTCATATCTGTCAGACAGGCTATAGTTGGTTGGAATAAATAGCAATACTTCTTCCGGGTCTTTGGTAAAAATAGGTGTACAGCAGGGATCAATTTTGAGACCTTTTCTGTTCCTAGCGTATATTAATGATCTGCCTTGCGTGGTCAAAGATTTCTGCGATATTGTTTTATTCGCAGATGATACCTCTCTGATTTTTAAAGTAGATAGGAAAGATAGTGAGCTCATTCATATAAATAATGTTTATCTATGATCTCTGAATGGTTCGCCGCTAATAATCTTCTCTTAAATTCAAAAAAGACCAAATGTTTAAAGTTTTTTAAGTATTAGGTGGTATGGTGTATTGCTGTGGGGAGCTGCTGCTGAGATAGAGACAATCTTTATCTTACAAAAGCGTGCAATTTGAGCCATATATGAAATGGATCCTATGGAATCTCTAAGGGATCTTTTTAAAGAAATTGATATTTTAACTCTACCGAGTCTGTATATATTTGAAAATATTATGTATGTTCGGAAAAAAATGAGTAAATTTAAATTAAATAGTGACAACCACGATTACAACACTAGGCATAAATATAAAATAGCAGTACCAGGTTTTAGACTAGCACAGACAAATAAATGGTCCTTTTTAGGTAATTGTGTGCGGTTTTATAATAAAATTCCCTAATATATTACTAGGCTCACAGAAGGAAAATTCAAGTTGCATGTGAAACATATTTTGATTAAGAAATCATACTACAAAGTTTGTGATTACTTACGACAAAGATGCTTGGAAAGTTTCGCCTCTGCCAAGCTAACAGCAATCACCTACTTAGTTTAAACAAATATTGTAATAATCGTAATATATTGTATATAACTTTTTTTTTTATACCGGCGGTATGCCTTTATTAAACAAAATACTATGAAGTATATACAACACTACAGCTACTACAATAAAAGCATTTAGACAACCTATAAGTCATAGCAGACTCATAGGCAGTCCAAATGCTCCAGCCCACTCCCAGTTGGCAGCGTGCCCAGCATGCTGGCAGCATTGCCCCGTTGAATTGCAATGCTTATTCGTTGAGCCAAATATGTGCCAGCATTTTGATCACGCGTCGCATCGACCAAGCGCTCAGATAGGTTTTGGAAAATACGATGAGCTCCCGGTCCCCACGGACCCAACGTCTCTACACCAAACGGCTCAAATATGTAACCCATACCGAGGTTAGCATATTTGCGCCGCTTGAGTTGCTCCGCCGAAGTAGCCGCAGCGCCAGCCCTCACGTTGGTTTCAGAAAGATGTGACGGCGCTAAAGTGTCCACGCAAGTAGCGTCCCACACTAAGGGCCGTCCTAACTTCCACGGAACCAGAGTCATGCCGTCAGGTCTTTTACCATCGTCACGCATCAGACCATTCGGTTCGAGAATAGCTGGAACATTGGCGCTGGTAAAAGCCCGGCGAATGATATCGTTCATCGTGTGCTACATCGAAAGAGCCTAAAGATCGTGCAAGAATTTTTTCTACTAATTTGTGTGTACTGTGTACAGAAGACAGAAAAGCTGGTAATGCCACACTAGAAATTTTGCGTATCCCTATGCCCCCCAACCTCACAGGGAGGGAAGCTTGCACCCAAGCCCTATCATCCATCTCAACATTCAAAACCGACACTAACGTATCTTTTACTAAGTTGTCTAAGCTTTACAAAAGCTCACTGTGTTGCCACAGCTGACAACATCTTAAATAGTATGTAAATTTAGGAACGAAAAGGCAAAATCTTATAATTGTAAAAGCCATATGGGCGTTAATTTTGGATAATCTGCTAGAAGCATTTCTAAACTTTTGAATTTGTTCTTCGACAAATGGTGATAAAGATTCGTTAAGAATCGGTGAACCCAAAATACGAAGCGAACTTTTTTCTACTAATTTTATATTAGGCGCAAGTAAGTTGAATTTTTCAATAATCGAAACTTTATCCGGAAAAGTATCACAAACAAAAAGTTCACATTTAGAAAAATTTAGTTCAAGGCCAATAAGACGAAAATCGTCTATAAGTACTCGCAAGTCATCCAAAACCGTGTTCGCATCGCCTCCCAAGGTTCCGTCATCCAAATACCAAACGTTAAGTTTTGATTGGAGACGTTGAATTATTGAGTGGATCGCAAGGCTAAAGATGGCTGGTCCCAGAGGATCACCCTGTTGACATCCTATGGAAGATAAAATAACGTTATTTTGGTATGTTAATTTTGACGGTTTGCCGTAGCATTGCCAAAGAAAAGGGTATAATTCCGGAATTTTATCTTTCACTTCAGTCAAAAGAGTGCCTCTATCTAAAGAGTTGAATGCATTTTTAACATCCACCTTCAAAAGCACATCTCCACAATTTTGATCAAGAAATGTGCGAAGTGAATGTACAGTAGCCTCACAGCCACCCTGTGAACCAAAACCGAGTTGCAGTGGTTGAAAAAGATTACTTAAAAAAGCAACCTTTTTCTTACAAGCGCATTTGGCTGTGAGGCGACGATAAGTGGTGCCTACTGCTATAGGCCTAATACCACCATCTTTTTTATTTAGGGCACATAAATTCGCACCGTACAGAATTTCGGTAATTTCATTGTTGACCTGACCCGACAACATCAAATTAACCAAAGCCGTCACATCCCTTAAAAGTGTCTCGCCTACCTCACCAGAACTAAAAGATAAAATATCTTTTAAGTGCTGAGGCGTGAGGCCATCAAGGCCACCGGCTGAGCCACTTAAAAAAGATGCCACGGCTGCAGAAACATCCTGGGGGGTCACCTCAACAATGTCTTGTATAGGAGATTCAGGAAGGTGGAAACCTGCAGTTGCAGGCGGATGCTTTTCTATTAGGGAATTCAACGTATCAGATGTAAAAGGAGCGATTGTTTCACTCGAAAACAAGATGCGTGCGGCGTTTTTAATATCACCATCAGTAATTTTGTTTTCTACTATTTTAATAGTAGCTGAATCGAAATTATTTGTTTTTGTATTCCGCCGCAGTGGTGGAATGATTAAAGGTGAGCCAAAAGATTGCTCTTCCCGTGCCTTGTATTTCACGCAGTTTTCCTTTACTCTAGTAGTAAGTGATATTTTGTTAGACGGATCAAAATTCACGTGAAATACGTGGTACGGGAATGCTAGAAGATGCTCCCAGGCTTGCGTAGTATTAGTAGCCAAGACGTTTTTAATGGAATAAGATAAAGATTGGGCAACAGAAATTCTTGCACCCCGAGGTATGCGTTTTAATAAAGGAATGTTATTTTTGTACGTGCTTAAAACCTCCCAAAACGGTTTGGAAGGCGTAGCAGGGCTCGCAACACTGCTACTACTTACGTTTTGATGATTAATTGGTGCCGAAAGGGGAATTTCTATTTGTTTATGACACCTTGTTTGGTGAATTTTGAGGCCTTTATGACCTTTGAAATAACGAGCCTGGGGGCACTGCGGACACAACATCTGGCTATCTTGCAATACAAAGATCCCCGTTACAGCATTCATAGTTGGGGCACAAAGCATTGTTTACAAAATAAAGCAAAGCTTATCTTAGAATCTCTAGTGTGACGTCTCAACCCGGATGAAGGCTCGCGTCAACAACCACATATAACACATATAACATATAACCTTTTAACAATTGTATATAACACATTGTTAAAAGATGTTTAAAAGAATGGCCCCGAATTCTTGTCCGTTCTTCTCGCAGTGGCTCTATAATTTTTGTTTGCTGAACGTGGCAGTACAATGTAGATATATTTAAATATTAAAATTTGTAATTGACTTTCAAAAGAGCGTCGTAGACGCCTAAATTCAATAAAAAGTTTTGAATTTTTTCCATTTTTAAATTGTACACCGCGGCATGATAAACAATATTGTTCTATATATTCATTAATATAACGTAATTAAGACGTTAATTGGGTACTTTGATATTCTAGATAGAGAAATTCAAAGATGTATAATTTTAAAATTATAAATTGCTAAGAGACAAATGATTTTACTTTCAGTCTAGAGATTCTCTCAGCAGGTACTAGTTACTAGGGCACGAATAGATTATATTAATTTATTTGGAAAGTGAGTTAATGACTTTAAAATATTAATATTGCAATTGTGTATCAGAACTAAGAACTAAGCAAAGAGTTTCTGATGATATAAGTTTACTAATATTCCTATTTATTTTTAACTGGCTTCATAAAGGAGAAGGTTTTCGATTCTTCTGTATTTTATGTTTGTTACCTCAGAACATTGACTGGGTGAACCGATTTTGATAATTCTTTTTTATTTTAAAGCCTTTGCTTGTAATTTTTTTCCATTTTAATTTTATCAAAATCGGTCAAGCCATTTCTAAGTTGCACTACGATAGCTGGAAAATATTTTCCTATCATGAAACGAGTATAGTCATTGACCTTGAATGATAATCGGTCCCGTAAGTAGCAAGGGTCAGTAAAATGAGTGATTTTTTTTAAACCAAAACATGGAACCGACTTCAACACTCAAAAGTGTGAAATAATTTGTCGAAGTTGGTACCATGCGCACGTTATTGTGATAATAGGTACTTTTGAACTATTACGGTACTGACTCAAGTAATTTCACACTTTTGAGTGTTGAAGTCGGTTCGATTTTTTGGTAATATTTTTTTGCATGGGATTGTGACAGATCACACACGAGGTATATCCACCAAGATTTTCTTTTCAGCTGGTTTGTCACCTAATTGTCACCTTCCGGGACTTCAGGAATGCGCAACCCTAAAAAATTGAGGCGAAGCGCAATTGGCCAGTTATTTTTCTTAGTTGACTTTTACTTCATTGAACTAGACGATACAGAACAGTGCATAAATTTCTTATCCGGAAACTTACGGCCGAGTTAACCGGTTAAAACATCTCTAGTTAATCATCGAGTTTAGACAGATGGGTCAAATATATATTAATTGGAAATTAGGAAACGATACCCGTTGATTCGGGAACGATTCAAATACGAGAATGGTGCTTAGTACCTATATACGAAACCATTAATCAATCAACCGCTACTAGTATTATCAAATACTATGCTACACTTACCTTTAACTAGGTATTTCATTTTCTATACGAGTATACAGGGATATTTGGAAAAATGCTAACTACCTGATCTATTCGCAGATGATACCTCCTCGATTTTTAAGGTAGATAGGAGGGATAGTGAACTTATTCATGTAAATAATGTGTTATCTATGATCTCTAAGTGATTCGCGGCTAATAATCTTCTCTTAAATTCAAAAAAGACCAAATGTTTAAAGTTTTCTTAAACAAATGTTACTTATGTTGAACCAAACATTAAGCTTGGCCTAGAAAAACTCTCTTCTGACAATGCGACAGTCTTCCTGGGAATTAAAATGGATTCAACTTTACAGTGGAATCCACATATACATGATCTATCCGGAAGACTTAGTTCTGCTGCATATGAAGTTCGTAAGATAGGCTCGTTTATTTCGCGTACTTCCACAGTATTATGTCTTATGGTGTATTTCTGTGGGGAGCTGCTGCTGAGATAGAGACAATCTTTATCTTACAAAAGCGTGCAATTCGAGCCATATATGAAATGGATCCTAGGGAATCTTTGAGATATCTTTTTAAAGAAATTGATATTTTGACTTTACCAAGTCTGTATATATTTGAAAATATTATGTATGTTCGTAAAAAATATGAGCAAATTTAAATCAAACAGTGACAATCACGATTATAACACTAGGAATAAAGATAAAATAGCGGTGCCAGGTTTTAGATTAGCAAAGACAAATAAAAGGTCCTTCTTAGGAAATTGTGTGCGGTTTTATAATAAATTGCCCAAACATATTACAACGCTCACAGAAAGAAAATTCAAGTTGCATGTGAAGAATATTTTGATAAAGAAATCTTACTACACAGTTTGTGATTACTTAAACGACAAAAATGCTTGGACTGGTTTGCCTCTGCCAAGCTAGCGCCTAACACCTACGTAATGTAAATTAAGCATTGTAATAATTTTACTATATAGTATGTACTTAACACATTGTTAAAAAACGTTTAAAAGAATGGCCCCGAGTTTCTTGCCCGTTCTTCTCGCAGTGGCTCTATAATTTAGTATATTTCAATATTAAAATTTGTAATTGACCTTTGTCGTATACGCCTTAATTGAATAAATGATTTTGACTTTGAATTTACCCCTTAGGGTTGACTTTAACTTTGTTTTTACAAAAAATAATATTAGAAATATACAAAAAAAAACATCTCATAATGTTTTTTTCGGACTAGCGAAAGTCGACCCTAAGACGTTGTTAGCATTTTACCAATAACCCTGTATATCTGATTTTGTAGTAAAAAAAATTAATATCAAAACAGACTTCTCGATTAGTGTACTACTGTATAGAGTTAGGAGTACATCATAGAAAGTCCACCGCGGTCATCACTTGCATGGCTGTCCGTGACATTACTACTGGGCGAGCACGTGCTTCGGACGGCAGGTTAAGCTGTCAGTCCCGGTTCTTGCTTTAGTATAGCATGGCAGTAGGGAATTTTGCGAATGCCCGCCTAGCTAGCTACCACTCTCAACTAGAATATCTATCGCCAAGCACCTAACAGTGTTTTCCGGCAAGTGTCCTTTAGAACTAGTAATTCTAGGCTAGCCTGACCACATCATTACTTCTATCGGGTGAGAAAATGGTCAAAGACTATCTTATGAGCCATAAAAAAAGGAATATAACGCCTTGTTGTATGGACTTGTATACAGAACGGCTAGAGTTAAGGCGATATTGGTATTTTGATCCTTGTGTGTTTGTGAAAAATTACTTTAAAATGAAAAGCCAAATTTTTCCATTCAGGAACTACAAGTGGGTAGCTGTTCCAAGTTTGCTACAGTACTGGTAACAACGCCACTTATGAAACACTTCAATTCAACGAGTGTCAAAGTTGTCATCGAATACGAGAAACGTAAATGAATCCGTCTATCCAAACCATCGTGTAACCTTATATTTATAATACACCTTATACCATACAAACGAACTGATTATGAGTGCTTTCTATGTTGCCAAATAAAGTCATTCCTACATCCTTTGTTTACAACTTAATTCAAATAATCATTTCAAATTTAGAACTTGACGTGACGTGGAACATTGTTTCGATGATTGCGTCTGGTGATTACTGCAGCATATTTCGTAGCAGTTGTCGTATTTTTTCATTTTCAGTACACGCAAAGCTGGTACCGATTATTTAATAATGTTTACTTGTTTTATTTTGTTTTCTGAGTAGTTTTTATCTAGATTCTTTTTCTTAGTCGTACCTGTATAATATATTCTTCATAAATTATTTCACCTTACTATATAGCCTATATAAAATAGTGAGGCAGTTTATATTCATTTTGGAATTTGAACTCCAATACGGTCATTGCTTTTGGAGGAGTTTTGCAAAAATTCGGTAGGCTTGGAGAATAAAAACCTAGTATAAATACTTTATACATGCTTCAAAGAGATAAAATATTCAAGTTTAAGATTATACGTTCAAATGCATGACCATCTATTCCTTTAAAAAAAACTATTCCTTAGTTAGACAGGTAAGGCTGTAGTTTTGCATGGCGATGGATGGCAGTTTGAGTCGGTAACTGGAGAGGCTATAGGCCACCCTGAGGATTACGGGTAAAATGTTGAAATGGTTTCATGTCTTTCTATTTTAACGATACCTATCGTTCAGCAATATAAAAATGGTAATAACAATGCGCTGTTAAGTATATACTGTACCCGTAGGTGAGGTTTGTGTTTACAAGTCATCAAAACGGCTCAAAATATTGAGATAAAATTGTGTAACTATGTATATCTACACTAATACTATAAAAAGGAAAGATTTGTATTTTTATATGTAACAAATAAACTGAAAAACTACTGGACCGATTTGAAAAATTATTTCACCATTAGAATTCTACATTATCCTTGATGAACGTAGGCTATATAATATTTTTATAAAAGTATATATATTTTATTGATTTTTTGTTAAATACTCGTGCAAAGCCCGGGCGAGCTGTTAGTATAGTAAACATCAATGAGTACTTGTTTTACAATTGTTACCTTAATTCAACACGCGGGCAGTATCACCCTCCAATATCTATCTTATAGAAGTTGTAATAGGCGACCAAAATAAAAATGCTGGAAGGTGGGCAAGAGTTCCTTCTGAAAAACTGATGAAAGGATAATATCATTATCAGTTTATATTCTGTTGTGTAAATATTATTATTAAATTCGTATCCGTAACAACACTCAAATATACAACATTGAATAATCAGAGGCCCCCGTTACCATTTACTTTTTATATCATTGTGTCACAAAATGACTTAAAGTCGCAAAATACGATATACTTCCTTATTATTTATACCTAATAGCAGTTCTTATCCATTAGAAACAGGCTGTAAACATAATCTAAAGAGTGCAAAAAACAACCAATAAGACCAACCAATACTAATTACTTTGAGTAGATATACATTTTTACTGCTTTTATTTGATTGCAGGAAATACTGCTTTTGTTGTTATTAGCTGAGTGAGAATCCCGTATAAGGGAAATAAAGAACGCTTTGTTGACATCAATAAATTAATATGGAAATGAAAGTACATGCATTGTATTTGTAGCAGTGAAGGCCGAGCGGTAAAAGCTGTGGACTGCCTTGCCGCATGTCCACGGTTCGATTCCCACCACCGGTGGGCTATCTACCATCCTGAATATAAAAATCTAGCGACAAACATCTACCATCAACAGGCAGTCATACAAAGCAAAAAATAAATAAAAAATATTCTAGTATGTCTACCATCCTCGACTACATCCTCACTTACTAAGATATGAGAGTGGTCAAGGGCTAGACTATCACATATAAAAAAGAAGTCTTAAAACGTAAAACAACTTTAAGTTTAAATTAGTTTATTAGTAAAAACTATGCTTTCTATAGGAGGAAAGATTAACGAATAAATATTAAGAAATTTACAAACAAACATAGCGTCCCACAATTGCATATATAATTTTGATTTTGACTGCGCGCTCTAAATTCATAATAATCTTTTATTTATCAAAGTGACTCTGATTTGCCTTATTAGTAAATCGAAAATGATGTCAAGAAATGACGACTATTAATGCAGCTGTAAGCTATGCAAATCGCCAAGCCTATGATGACCAGACATATGCTTTTTCACACTCCGCTTGGGAGAACCCAGGGTCATGGAAAAACGTACGCCAGCAGATTGTTCCCGAAATTAATAGCATGACAGAGGTAGGGACTGCCAAAGTTTTTGGTTCATGGTAGTAGATTGTTAATAGTTTGATGGATGATATGTTAAATCAGAAAGTGTTGTTCGGGATAGGAACTGTGAGAAAGAAATAAGATGAAAAAAAGAACATACGGTAGAATACGCTGAGAGAAGCTATCGTTCCACACATTTGTATGGACTCCAGATGTTGAATGTCATTGCTACGTTGCGTAACGAGAGCATCCATAAAGTACTTGGCGGATCCATCCCAGAGGAAGCAACAATATTTAATACATTAGCAAACTTGAAGGATGGTTGTATGAAGGAGGCAGATGTAAAGAAACGCCTAGCTCTGTTCAGGTTTCCAAGCTTACAGGAAAAAAACTTAAAAATTCTCTAGATTTACTTTCATTGGTTCAGGCCACTATAGATATCGATGGCAAAGATGTTTCGGTAATTCTGTACTGATCAGTTGATATTCTGAAGAGGAAAATGAGCAATGAACGGATACGTTTTTGTCGAGAACGCGCACACTTGTGATTCCATGATGTAGAACTTAATCAAATTATTCGTTCCCAACGTGAAATGTTGTCTAGAACCCTGGACAGCTCAGCTATGATACTCAATTTTTTCTGTGCAATTTTGGTCTGTACTGCCTCACGTAGTCCATAGTACTTACAGTCCATGGTTTTTAGGGTTTTTAGGGTCCCAGTGTGGATGGTGACTCCCTGATATTGATACACCTTCTCCTGACCGTGCACAATCAAACTTCTACTCCTCTTACTTCTTCAAGGCTCTTCTACAGGTCCAAACTTCTTGACACCTTATGATTTCGCAACTGTTGATATTTAGGTGGAAATAAATGAAATAATAGTTGAAAATGCAACGAACGTATAATGATTTTATAAAGCACACACCACAGGTTACAAGCTAGCTTACAAGAAGAAGCCAAAGATAATAAAATGTTGCCAACTTATAATATGGCTGCGTTCTTATTTCCCAACACTCCCCTCAGAACGCAGACCCATTTTACTGACACAAAACAAATGTTTTTCAAAAATAGTACCTTTAGTCAAGTTATCAGCTACCATGTTGCAACCATTTACAAATTTAAATTTAACTTTACAATTAACAATGTCTTATCTAAGAAAATGTAAACGAATATCTATGTGTTTAGTTTTTGGTTTATAACAGTCTGTTGATGCCAGTCCTATTGCACTTTGATTGTCACAGTGGATGAGTAGCGCACTGTCCACGCCTTGACCGAGCTCGGCCTGCAGTTGCTGCAGCCACAGGGCCTCCTGGGTCGCCGCCGCCATCGCCATGTATTCGGCCTCCGCCGTAGAGAGTGCCACGGTTTGCTGTTTGCATGAATTCCAAGATATACAAGCATTCTGAAACAGAAAAATATAACCTGTGCACGATCTTCGATCCACTGGGTCGCTCGACCAGTCAGCATCGCAATATCCAGTTATTTCCTTTGAATCATCTTTGACATAGCATAGCTTTAAGTTTCTGGTTCCTTGAAGATACCTCATAATCCTTTTTATTCCAAGCCAGTGTTGATTTCCTGGACTGTTACAGTACTGACTCAATCTATTAACCGCATAGGTAATATCAGGTCTCGTGACATGTGCCAGATATATCAGACATCCCACTGCTTCCCTGTATGGGATATATTTGTTCTCATCTTCAGGATTTTTCTCAAATTTTGCATTCACCTCTATCGGGGTACGAACTGGTTTGCATTCAGACATATTAAAACGTTCCAATACTAGGTTTATGTATTTTTCTTGATCTAACATTATCATACCTGCCTTTCGATTCCTCTTTATGTTCATGCCGATACAATTCTTAATTTCACCTAGGTCTTTCATACTACATTCTCCTTTTAACTTGTTTTTAATCTCTGTTGTTTTATCCTTATCATTTGTGAATATCAAAAGATCATCCACCCACACAGCAATGAATATAGTTGTAGACTCATTTACTAAAAAATAAATACAGGGATCTACGTGTGATCTTTGCAAGCCAATTCTTAATAAAATATTGTTCAATTTAAGATTCCACTGCCGGCTAGCTTGTTTTAGCCCATAAATTGATTTATGTAAAATGCATACTTGATCATTTTCTTTGTAATATTCTGGTTGTGACATGTATATCTCAGTATCTATGTCACCCTGAAGAAAAGCACTTATGGCATCCATCTGAAACATTTCTAAATCATACTTTGCAGCCAGTGAAAGTAAGAATCGAACAGATGTATATCTTACAACAGGAGCATATGTCTCATCATAATCACTTCCTTTTCTCTGTGTATACCCTTTAATAACCAATCTTGCTTTAAAACGGATAATCTCACCTTTTTCATTTGTTTTAGTTTTATAGACCCATTTACATGGTAAGACTCTTTTCCCAGATGGTGCATCAACCAGTGACCAAGTTTTGTTTTTGATCAGAGAGTCATACTCTTCTTGCATAGCCTTTTTCCATTGATCAGCATGAGATGATGATAATGCTTCGTCTGCTGTTTGTGGATCATTTAAATTAAGTATTGGACAGAAGTAACTTACATCATGGTCATCTGTTTCTGCATGCTGAACAACTCTCCGTGGTCGTAAATTTATGTTTCTTATTGGTGACTCGGGATCAATTGATTGTTCTGGTATGTAAGATGAATCATTCTCGCCAGACTGGTAGTCCTTGCTTGACTCACCAGTACAATGGTCTGTGCTGTCCTCTAATTCTTCTTTATAGGTTTCTTCGAGTGGCTGTATCTCTGGACTGCTGCTGTTGGATGTACAAGGTAAGTATATATTATTATCATATTTTTTTACATTTTCTAAAAATACTACATCTCTGCTTTTTATGATTTTATTGGTAGCTGGATCTAGAATTCGGTATCCTTTGGTAGATTCACAATAACCAACAAACAATAACTTTCTGGATTTAGAGTCCCATTTTTGGCGCTTTTCTTTAGGAACTTGTGTCATTACTTCACATCCAAATACTTTTAAATTAGACAAGTTCGGTTTCTTACCAGTCCACATCTCTATAGGTGTTTTACCATTAATTGATTTTGTAGGTGATCTGTTGATTATATATGCTGCCGTTGCCAGGGCCTCAGTCCAGAACTGTTTTGCAAGCTGAGCATCAAACAACATACATTTTGCTCTTTCCACCAGAGTCCGGTTCATCCGTTCAGCAAGACCATTCTGCTGGGGTGAGTACGGAGCACTTGTTTGATGTTCAATTCCATGTTTGTTCAAGAAGTTTTTAAATTCTCTATTGCAGTATTCTTTGCCATTATCAGAACGAATTATTTTTATTTTTCTCTCATGTTCATTCTCTACTTTGTTTTTGTAATCTTTGAAAATTTCTACAATATTCAATTTATTTTTCAAAAAATAGACATGTACTCGTCTTGTGTAATCATCTATGAAAGTAATAAAATATTTCATACCTCCCAAAGATTCCTGCTCCATTGGTCCACATAAATCAGTGTGAACCAGCTGCAGTGGTTGTGAAGATCTTGAACCAATGTCGTTAAAAGGCAATCTGGCCTGTTTCCCTGAGAGACATGTAGTACAAGTAATAGAACCTTTAGTTTTGTCTGAGAAAGGCTGAACACCCTCAGCACACTCAGGCAGCTTGTTAACATCGGAAAAATTCAGGTGTCCCATGCGCCTATGCCACAGGACAAAATCATTTAAGTTCTCTGGACAAGACAGATTAGAATTTATTAAATTAAATTTATTTATTATTTATTTATTAAATAAAAATTTATTAAATTTTTATTTAATAAATATAAATTGTTTACTAGTGTGGCTGAACACAGGAGTTTGCCATTTTTATCATAAATATCACAACCTTCATCTCTAAAATTTACATTACAGCCATTTTTCACCATAGTACTGACTGACAGGAGATTTGCAGCAAGTTTAGGTATGTATAAAACTTGTCTTACCTGAATTTTGTTTTCTATATTACCATTTAGCAATAAATTGACCTTTCCCATACTTTCCACAGGTAGTGGTGTCTTACTGGCAACAGTTATGGTGGGTATCGGTGGACATGTAATATCATACATCCAGTCACATCTATTTGTCATATGCATAGAGGCACCCGAGTCCACATACCAAAGGTCCGGATTCATTGTTTGAGGGGATGCTGAAAAAACTGCAACAAAACCTTTATTTCCTTCTGTACTTGCTACATTCTTCTTTTTCGGAGCATGACAATTCTTAGCAAAGTGTCCATGCTTGTTACAGTTATAACATCGGGGTCCTTTGTAGGCCTTTGTTGAATCATATTGATTTCTTTGAATGACCTTTTTCCTTGTGAAGAATGCTGAATTATCGGAGCATTGAACTTCCTGCAGGAGTTTAGATTTAATAGAATCAGCACTTATCTTGATGCCAGAGCTCTCCAGTCCCATGATCATGGGCTTATAAGCTTCAGGGAGGCCAGCTAACATCAGTGTACCAAGCCATTCATCATCAATGTCAAACTTAATATTCCTGAGCTTGTGGGCAGTCGACATTATTTTATTCACATAATCATCTACGCTTCGGGAAGATTCCAATGTAGTTGTTATCAGGTCTCTCAACAAGGCTACTCTCCTGTACAACCCGCTGTCGTCAAAAGCCTGTTCCAAACTCTCCCAGACTTCTTTACAAGTAGTTGCATTCTGAACATGTACGTAAATAATAGGGTCCAGTAATAAAATCAACTTAGATTTTGCCTTGGTTTCCTTATTTTGCTCTGTATTGGTACCGATGACACAACTCCATATATCGTCGAGTTCGAAATATGCTTGGACTGCAAACTTCCAACTGGCATAGTTATCTCTTCCAACTAATCTGTCGATATGAAATGGATTGTAACCTGAATTCGACATCTTCTATCCGTATATATGATTTTTACGTGATTTCTGACCAGGCACACCGCCCCGGTTAACCTCCAATAGTATGACAGACAAAACACGCCGGCCGGTTTTCTTAATTTATACTGTTTCTTTTATTTCCACAAGTAGCAATCAACCACGCTCTGCTACCATGTTGATATTTAGGTGGAAATAAATGAAATAATAGTTGAAAATGCAACGAACGTATAATGATTTTATAAAGCACACACCACAGGTTACAAGCTAGCTTACAAGAAGAAGCCAAAGATAATAAAATGTTGCCAACTTATAATATGGCTGCGTTCTTATTTCCCAACAGCAACATCTGACTCACCAAAAAGCGGTCATCTCTTATTTATTTATTTATTTATTCAATGTACAATAGTTAACTTACAGTAAAGACCAAAACGCTAACTATCTTAATAATAACATATAAATATTGACACATATGTTCATATAGTGTTTGTGAGATCTAAATGTTAGGAACAATATTGTCTGAAAGTATCAGATTTATAAACACTCTAAGGCTACTAACAATAATTTTCAAATTATGTACAAAAATGTCAACTTGTTGGAACTCGTGCGCAAAATCATTTTAAAAAAGTCGCAACTCTATGCGTTGCTTGGCGCGTTACCGGCGTAATTCATTCGTACAGCTGGACACGTGAACAGCTGATGCCGGCGACTACTACCAACGCGAAGGTAATTATTTGGAACGTATAAGCCAAGAATGGCTAACACGTCTAAATTATTGACATTATTGCGCAGTGACTGGCAATAATGAACAATTAGTAAAAATGTATTATTATTTCTTGGTTCTGTACATCGTTTTCTGCCCGAACAGGGTCTTTTTTTGAACTGGTCTCTAGATGACAAGGTGTCTGGATAGTTGAACGACTTACACTTAACCCCTAAGAAATGTAAGTTTACGAATAACCTTCTGCAAGTAGGGCTATAAATTTATCGGCCCTTATTGCTTTATCGGTCATATCAGAAATGGTGTTTAATGTTAAAAGAAATGTGATCTGTTTAATTTGCATAAAATATCCAATAAGTTTTAAAATTTTAATAATCAGTAAAAATTCGTTTCATCAATTCGCGCCTTTAGTAAACTAATTTTACAATAATCACTATTATTCTTTAATAATTTCTAAATTTAAATTTGGAACGTTGAAAATCTTGTCAGGATGCTTCAAACAACATGCCAATACATCGGAAAATTAATAAAACCTCTTTTTTGGAATATTCCAAAAAAAAGGAATTCTGGGAATATTCCAAAAAAAAGGAATTTTTGGAATATTCCAAAAAATTTGGAATAAGTATTTAATTTTGAAGCGCTTGTAGCGAAGTTTGCTTAGCAATTCTGAACTGGTCAGCAAATTTAAGCAATGTCCGCCGCGGTCATGAGTTGGATGGGTGACCGTTGGTGACAATACTACTAAGCGCTTCCGTGCTTCGGAGGGCACGTTAAGCCGTCGGTCCCGGTTGTTGTCTTAGGATAGCAGTCGTTATAGCATGGTGGTAGGGCATTTTGCGAATGACCGCCTGGCTAGCTACCACCCTCAAGTGGAAAATCTGTCGCCAAGCACCTAACGGTGTGTTCCGGCAGCTGTCCTTGAGAGCCAGTAATTCTAGGTTAGCCTGAACAACATCTTCGACCACATCATCACTTACCATCAGGTGAGATAGTGGTCAAAGGCTAACCTATCAAGGACAAAAAAAAAAAAAAATATTCATTGAAGTAAAGAAAAAAATCTAAAGTGCCCCGTTTTTTTACAAGATTGTATATCCGTATTACGAGTATATTATTTAATATTATAAATGCGAAAGTAACTGTGTCCGTTTGTTACGCTTTCACGCCAAAACTACTGGACTGATTTGAATGAAATTTGGAAATAGTTTGAGACCCGGGAAAAACATGGGATAGTTTTTATCCAACTGCGCAAAAAGAGGTTAATGTTTTTGCGGGATAACCGACATACGCGCGGGCGGATCCGCGCCCGGAAAGCTAGTATATACTAAGTAGCAGTCCTTATCTATAAGAAACAGGCTGGACACAATCCACAGAGTGCTAAAACAACCACTAAGAACAACTGATACTAATTACTTTAAGTGTTCAACAACCAACAATAATGTACATTTTTACTGCTTTTATTTGATTGCAGGAAATAATTCTTTTTTGTTGTTATTAGCTGAGTGAGAATCCCGAGAAAGGAAAACAAAGAACGCTTTGTCGACATCAATAAATTAATATGGAAATTAAACTACGAGGACTGTATTGTATTAAGGCAGTGGCAGAACCTAGGCGAACGTTCCGAAATCAAATTGAAGACGTTATGAAAAACAGACAGGTCAGGAGTACCCTAACCCGACGCTCATGTGTGAAATGATTGACGAATGTAGATGAAGCGATAAAGATATGCAAGGATCGTAGCAAGTGAAAATCTGAGGTCTCTGCCTACCCCTAAGGAAAGAGACGTCATGTTATGTATGTAGTTTGAATAACTTTTTAGTAAAAACTGTTCAGAAGGAAAAGTTAACGAATAGTTTTTAAGAAACAACAATAAAACTTATCGTCCCAAAATCGCACCAAAGTCATCATCATCGTTTTTAGGGCTCCATACCAAAAAACGGGACATGAGTGTCCATCCGTTCAACCTTAAAAGGGAATCTTGAGAACAATAATGGGAAGCCTATAACATTTTCACAAAATATGTGTTAATATGGCAGATTTCCTGGTAATAATAATAATAAAAAGTAAAAATTTTATAAATATTCGTAAAAAGTAAAAAAAATATGGAACCGACTTCAACACCCAAAAGTATGAAATAAGTTGTTGAAGTAGGTACGACGATAGTTCAAAAGTACCTTTTATCACAATATTGTGCGCATGGTACCGACTTCAACAAGTTATTTCACACTTTTTAATGTTGAAGTCAGTTCCATTTTATTGTTAAATTTTTTTCACCCTTTTTAGTGACCCTTGTTCTTACAGGATCGATTGTCACTCATTGTCAACGACTATATCATCAAGATAGTTAAATATTATTCAGTATTGGAGTGTAACAAAGGCAAACAAAACAAACATGTAGTAGGGCCTGCCATGCTAAACAAACTTTGTTTATCTCCTATAAACCCAATCCACTCAGTCCTAAAACAGCACTAAGCAGCCAATACTAATTACTTCGTTCGGGCAAAACATCAATTTTTCGCTGGTAATGTGATTGTAGGGAATAAAGCGCTTTTATAGCGCGCTGTTTGTGGTCTCTAAGCAAACTTTTGTTCTCAATACAAGAAGATAGGGTTGCCATCTCGCCTTTCAATTGAAGATAGCCATCGAACGATTGAACTTATTTTTTTTTCATTGGTATGGAACAAAATTCGAGGGCCCACCTGATGTTAAGCTGACTAACTTCTGCCTATAACATATGCATTTCGTCATAAGTCACGAATTGCACTGCGTCCGTCACCTTGAGACATAGTTGTTAGGTCTCACGAGCCTGTAATTTCACTGGCTCTCAAGGACTGCTTTTGAAACACATCGTAAGGTGCGAGGCTACAGATTTTCTACTTCAGGGTGGTAGCTAAGGCATTCAAAAAATGTCCTTCCACCATGCGGTGAAGCTCAAGCCCGCGGCGGGATTGCCAAGAATGTTGCTGAAACTACAGTTTCTGCAACATGTGTATGGCATTTTGTACGGAAAGCTTTTCTGGCAAGCAATAAAAAATGCGCGTTCGAATCCCGCACATGAATTAAAAAAATTTTCCTCTCTTAAATTCGTAATTTTTTAATAAACAAGTCCTCTAGTATCTTACGGTGTAATTGTAAACCTGTCCTTAGTAGATATGTTAGTTACGTAATTTTGTATTAACACCTGATATGTTAATTAAAAAATTATAATGAATATATTACAACACATGGATTTGAAGTTCGTGGAACTGAAAATAATTTTATGTTATTTTGTTCATTGTAGATGTCGCTCCATCCACTACCGGTGGTCGAATAATAAGAACAAATTTTAAGTTGACTTCCTTAGACTTCTTCAAGCTAGTTTCTATTTAATTTTTACCTTGCTTGATAATTAAACGAGATAACCACTTACCAACGACATTAAAAAAAAATTATAAGTATATCAAACATTTACAACAGTGGGTGTTTGAAGCGAACTATATTCGAACACACACACACACGCACAAACTAGCAAACGTCTAATGATTCCATCTAGATAAAGACGAACATTTCGAGCCAGCCCTGATTGTTAGTACTAACTAACAAAAGGCATTAAGTGGCTAGTGGTGCGGGCAATTAGAGATGTGCCGTTAACCCGCAATACAGTTCGATAGTTATTGGCACAATTATAGACTTATAGCTGAGGAGGCTACGTAGTTTCTTTAAGTGTTGTTGTTGGTATCGTAAACTATCAGATCATCAAGTTTTCACAGCTAAGAACGGGTTTTAAATTAAAGATAGAGTTTCTTATTGCAACTTGCATCATAAAATTTTAGGTACTGTCAGAAAAACTCAATAAACTTCTGATACGGGGAATAAATCCATGCTTTTATAGAAATACTTTGATTTTTATTAAATTTGCAATAGCATTTTCCTGTTAGTATGCAATTTTGAAATGGGTGGTAGCTTTTAATTTTAAAAATATATTTTTTATGCTCGATATGTTAGCTTTTGATCACTGTCTAGTGATGATGTGGTCAAAGACGTTGTTCAGACTAACCTAGAATCACTTGCTATCAAGGAAAGCAGCCGGAATACACCGTCAGATGCTTGGCGACATATTTTCTAATTGAGGGTAGTAGCTAGCCAGGCGAAAATTCGCAAAATGCCCTACCACCATGCTATAAAGATTGCTATCCTAAGACAACAACCGGTACCGACGGCTTAACGTGCCCTCCGAAGCAGGGAAGCGTTCAGTAGTAATTTCACCAGCGGTCACCCATCCAAGTCATGACCGCGGCGGACGTTGCTTAACTTTGCTGATCAGTTCAGAACGGCTAAGCAAACTTCGCTACGAGCGCTTGAAAATTCTTTTTAATTTAATCTAAATAACCTTCATTAAATATTTTCGTTTCAACAAAACATTATTATCATGTCTGGTATATCCATAAAGCACTCACATTTTGAGTCAGTCACATTCAAGTGTCACATATAGGATTCTTTAAAATATCGGGTGAACTCATTGCCTCTGTGAATATTGAACCTAAAGAATATCCTCCTAGTTTCTTACTCAGTCTTCCACAGACTCTATGTACTGCTTTTTTGGTAAACACAGCAGCAAAAGATCTTATGATTTTAAATTTTGAAACTGACCTTCATAAGAATATCGCACCAATGTCGCATCTAATTTCACAACTTGACTGTAGCCGCCGCAGTTCAATACACTGAAGTGACTCATTAATTTTGACAATAATAATAATAACTGTAGTCTGACCTGGGAATTGGCCTAAGAACTAACGATTTGAAAGCTGCACTCAATTTGGACGAAACATTTTAAGAATAATGCTGCTTAAAATCGAAAAATAATAAAAAATTAAGTTATTTTAGTGGAATCCATAAATAAATAAAGGCCAAAACTTTCCTTCATATTATTTTTTATCCAGTAACAGAAACTTTTTGCCTGGAATTGTCTAGGTTTATTTATTGTGATCTTACTCAAATTCCTGGTCACCTCTTACATTCTTAGGAGATGTCACAATCGTATCACGATTTAGTTGGCAGACATCGAGTTCTCGATAACAACAGTTGAGATACGGCAGTAAAAGAGGAATTTGTGACAGAAACAGAAGTCATTATTTATTCTTGTCTCTCAATGACATTTGTTTATGTGTAACTACGGAGCATCTTTCAGTATCTTTGAACTAGTACTTCATAGAACATTTAAAATTCATGCTGTACTAAATTTTGGAAATTTATGGTATAACTAAAAATGTACCTCAATTTAGCAAATTCATATAACACCACACATGTTAAACAGCTTGATTTCTCAACAACCATGCCAACTTAAAAAAGTATTACATATTTTCCTTCATGAATTTCGTTCTGAAAGTTCCTCCTCACAAAATTCATTCGATTCATATCAGACGAAATATATCATCAAGAGCGAGGTCTATAGTAAAATTGTCGATGCGAATTTACAAAACGAAGACAAATTTTGCAACTATTTATAATTATAACATTGTAATATTTGTAATAACACCTAACGGAACAAATACAAAGCTATATAATTCAGTTTTTTGAAAGGAAGGATGAATATTTTGTAGATGAAGTTGTCATAGTACTTAAAATAATCTAAGATGTTGGTTAAATTGTAATCAACGGTATCTTAAAAAACATAACCGACATTTAACCCCAAAAGTAATAAGTAACTTGTTGAAATCAGTACCATGCTGATTCAGAATAGTGAGCTCACATTATCATGGTTCCATTTCTACAAGTTATTCAATACATTTTACAAGTGTTCCGTACCTAAAGGGTAAAAACGGGACCCTATTACTGAAACTACGCTGTCCGTCCGTCCCCAGGCTGTATCTCAAGAACGGTGATAGCTAGACAGTTGAAATTTTCACAGATGACGTATTTCTGTTGCCGTTATAACAACAAATACTATAAATAAAATAAATACTTCCCATACAGCAAACTTGATTTTTTTACCGTTGCTTGCTCGATACTAATAACGGTGACAAGTAGACGCTATATAATAAATGTACAAGGCGGCTCCCATACAATTAAAGAAATGTTTCACCGTTTCTTTGCAAAAAATTATAATAATGAAAACAGACTAGAAACTTGAAATATTCACCGAATATTTAGTTGTATATTTATTTAAAAAATAAACAATTAGTGAGATCACTATTAAGGGTTCGTACCTAACAAGATCATTCACTTGCCTAGGCTAATACTGTTCACTAACCAACAAGAGCTGCAATTACCCAGATATGCAAATACATTTTTCAAGTATAATAGACTTGTCCGTAACTTTAAAACTACTCAATCGATGTTGATGAAATTTGAATGGGACTAATTTGGAAGTATTCCTCCTCTATTCAACTGAAAACATCGATACAGTACATAATTGGCGGAGTAACCGCGTTACAATTTTACAAAAAAACACATGCAAACCTATTGAGAACCTTCTCCATTTTGGAAATCGGTTAATGAGGAAAATCTATCGTTTATGACATCTTAATAATTTTATATTGCTAATGCACATTTACCATATTCTCGAAAGGTTTGTGAGTCGTGTGCCGTTTAGTACAATAAGGATGTCAGTTAGTTTTGATTTGTTATTTTGGGTATTTATGATTTCTATCTTCACTGGTCATTATGCGTCTTTAGTGTACAGCATTTTTCATTGCCCATAAACATATAATAAATGTGGTAATGAATTAAAAGACGTAGGTAAACCAGAAGTTTATTGAAGGCTGATTATCAAAACTTCCTAACATAATTATAAGCAAAACCACGTGGGGTGCTGAATTAGAATGTCACCCTCCCATTTTTACGGGACTAAAGAATAAATGGCATTTTGCGAATTGTGGAAGGACATTTTTCGAATACCCTCCTGGCTAGCTACCACCCTCAAGTAGAAAATCTGTCGCCAAGCACCTAACGCTGTGTTCCGGCAGCTGTCTTTGAGAGCCAGTAATTCTAGGTTAAGCCTGTTAACACCTTCGACCACATCATCACTTAGAGATTGTGGTCAAAGTCTTACCTATCAGCAATGAAAAAAAATTCCACAAGATGCTAAGTAGCGCCTTCTGAAGAACTGACAAGTGGTACTGCGATCGCCAACACGCGTGAGAATTATTGCGATTCCTCCTAGTGAAGGAGTCTTTGTTCAACAATGGACATTCTAGTCGATGTTATGAATAAATCGCCTGCAAAAGTGAGTATAAAGTAAAACGTGTAAAAGTAAGTGGACAGGCGTTATAAAGTACATATAACATATTTTCTTCCGTTGCCTAGACAACGTAGACCTTAAATATACAGTGGGTTGGGCAGTGGTTTGAGTTAGGTCCGTATTTAGAATGCCTAGGGTCAAACATTGTTGTGAATAAAGTCGGATTTAGATAAATCTTGAAGAGGGTTGAGATTGTTTTTGGATTCAGACGTTACGCTCAATGGATTTTCTTGAAGATACCAAGTTTTGAATAGTAGTTTCTACGACCTAGGTATGTAAGCAGCGGTTATATATAAACTATACCTTTAATATTTATCTTTCTCACTATGGTAAAGTTCTTGTTTATGCCCGGTGTAAGCGGACTTTTTTTTTTCTTTTTTTTTTTTTTTATTGCTAATAATTAAGCCTTTGACCACAATCTCACCTGATGGTAAGTGACGATGTGGTCGAAGGTGTTAACAGGCTTAACCTAGAAATACTGGCTCTCAAGGACAGCTGCCGGAACACACCGTTAGGTGCTTGGCGACAGATTTTCCACTTGAGGGTGGTCGCTAGCCAGGCGGGCATTCGCAAAAATGCCCTTCCACCATGCGGTGAAGCTCAAGCCCGCGGCGGGATTCGAACCATGGACCTGCTGCGCGGCAGTCCATAGCCAAAGCCACTGAGCTATCACTGCTTCACTGCTTACTATAACGGCTTTTTAAGCACAAGTGCATAAAAAGATTATTTTATTTCATTTGGTTAATAGGTTAGATATGTTATATATTCCCTGAATAAAACTTGGCTGGGTCTAATAATACCCGTAGATTGGGGTGTTCGTATGGTACCCATGAAAAGTGTCAGTAGGTATTATTTAAGACCCACTGACATATTAAATGGAAGGTTACTTTCTCTGTGTTTTTACAATATTGTGAGAGTCTCAAAGACCAATGGGATGCGCCCTAATATTGACATGATGTTTATTTATAATTTTATTCAATTTGACATTTTATAAATTATACTTTGACAATATATTATTTTTGACATTTGATTACTTTGACATTGGATTATATAATGATTAATGTAAATTTTACTGTGTGATAATTTGTAATAGTTTGTAATTAACGTTTTTTATCACAATAAACAAATTATTTATTATTTAATTATATTTTGTCAAAACAATGACACTCAAAATAGAACATTGGTTAAATGTTAGTTTCAATTTAAATTAATTAAAAATAAAAGTTAAATTACTTACAATATAATTGATTCATTTCTTCGCAATTGAAATGAAAGTTCTGAGTGACTCTTGCATAAAAACCATTTTAGCCGTTTAAGTTGAGAAGTCGAAGCCTGTTTTATGCACTCGTTGCACAATGTCCTATTATTTCCTTTTCAAATTGTAATTGTGAAAAAACAGTTTCCAATTGTATTATGGGAAACGCTTTATTTTTGAGAAAGGTTATAATTAAACCTTTTCAGGTTAGAAAGCTTGCTTTAGGAATTTTGAAGTGCTAGGTTTGAAAACCATACGGAATTTTGAAGTGCTAGCATAGAACATATAATAATACAACGGTGCTAGAGCGAAAAAAATCTCCGTAGCAGTGCGGAGCCTGGTCCAGTGCCCTTAGTGACGATTAGCACGCCCCGTCTAGCATGAGACTAAAAACTAGACCAATTTGGGAAAATCTGGCAAATATGTTTACTATTTCAGACATCACATCCACGGTTGATCAAAGGGGTGTGCGTTAAGGGTGATTTGTTATAATGCTCAGCGTGGGCATTATTACCAAACATTTCAGGCGTCTTGAGGATCACAGCGTAAGATGGCAGTTCTTCAGAAGACGCTGCTGACCACCTTCTGGTATATATCACGACGTCACCTATGGCTTCTACGGGAAGATGTGGAGAGGTTGCAATTCTGTCTCGGCACCCCATGGGGGATTTGTGTTAGTTATGTTTCAAGATATAAAACATTTCAAAAATTTTCTCGATAAGGACCAAAGTAGGTCACCTTAGTAGAAACAAACGTTTAACTTGTCCAAGTTAAACTTTCAATGAACAAAGCAACAATCTCCGTGGGAATTAAAATGGATGCAACTTTACAGTGAGGTCCACCAGAAGACTAAGTTCTACTGCATGTAGCGTTCGTAAGATTATAAGACAGTTGACCATTTACTAAAAGCTAAGTGAAGCTTACTTAGCTTTTTTGTGTACTGTAGATACGCCATATTGTGTGCCTTTTAGCGCTCACTGACATTATGGGGAATTTTTGTGGTAGCAGCAGGTGATATGAAGGACACCATATTCTTCTTACAAAAACACAACGTAATTAAATATCAAGTTTTAAATGTAGATTTAACAAGAATAAAACAAAACAGGAATTACTCGATATTTTTAGCTGCAAAATTTGACAATTGACAGACACACAAATAAAAAAAAATCTCATGAAAAACGTGGTTAAAACATGGGGACTTTGGAATCGGATTTCTTTTAAAGAACACGCATATTAACTTTAATGAAACTGTATGTTCAAAAAGATATAATGTTTCTCGGGAAATCTTAATTCAATTAAAGTTATATCCAATATATAACAAAACGAATAATTAAAGTTAATATAAGAATGCCAGTTTTATAAGAGGGGAATCTTCCCTCCTTGAGGCTTGAGCTTTAGAGACAAAACATATTAAGTACTTTTAGGTAGGTTAATATATATATAAAAGGTATGCGATTATATAATAAAAATGTTATATTAAAACGAAGAATGAGAAATCATTTTCATTAAAACAGCGTCGTTTGTCTTTATGAAGACAAAAATGCTTTTTCACGAATTCCACCGTTCGGTTTTAAGGAACATAAAAATACACCAGAGGTATCAAGGATGCTTTCCCAGCCTTTGAGGAGGGACTGCCATCTTTCATTGAAATATCGGTTCGGCAATACTTCAAATGTATCCACCATGCTCATTTTACCATCGGACAACAAGGCGCTCTGATGGCCGTCATCCTTTCATGCGAAGCGTTTCGCTTCAACATTTATCATCCGTACAGCGAAGGAGTGGAACTAGGAGCACGTTATTGACATTAGGTTAAGAGATCATGTGATTGTGTTGTACATACAATTGTTAAACTCCCAACTATATACATCTCAAACGGTCGGTTAGATATTGAAATAATTAGATATTTACTAAAACGTATACAGTTTTTTTATTTCTCATAGGCTAGTCTTTGACTATACTATCTCACCTGATGGAAAGTGATTTTGTGGTCGAATATGTTGATCAGGCTAACCTAGAACTATTAACGGTCAGCTGTTTTAAAACATCAATGAGTACTTGACGAAATATTTTTGCAACAAAAGTCGCAGATCCCTTCTCTGCTTAGTAATAACGGATCGTATTAAAAAGGTGACCAATATTATACATAGTTGATTTATTTACTCAGTCTATTATGGTAAGCTTCCAGTTAAAACCTATATATTATATTGGCTATTGGCTACTTTATCGCTATCTAAAATAATTACAGATTACAACATAATAATTATACTTATCTACATTATTAGCACCCTGTTCATCACATCTAAATGTCAGGAACAGTGGTCTCAGGAAGTTTCATTATTATAGAAACACTTTTAGGTTGTAAATAATGGTTCTCGAATTGTCTACAAGAACATCAACTTCTTGGAATCAACTTGTAAGCGTTTGACTACGGTCTCACGTATTGGTAGTGATAATATCGTCGAGAATAGCAAAAAGATTTAGCTATTATTATTTAATGTTTGTGAGGACTTGCAGAAGTAAACCTTAAGATGTTGTTCACAACCTCTTAGCATTTTACCAATAACCCTGTATAATTATATCTAGTGACAATTCCGCCTATTTATACTGTTAAGCAAACGTGATGTCACAAATGCCTCGTAACCAAACCGAACGCACGCTCGAGAATTTCTCGATCGTGCAGTCTAAGAGTTAAGACATCCTAAAGATGCTTCGTGTAGAATCGACACGCGTCGAAAATTCATCTGGTTTAGCTACGTGGCGACTATGACGTCACTTTGGCATAACAGGAAAATTAGGCGGAATTGTCACTAGATATATATTTTTATACTTTTTTAAGTGCTTAATTAAGATATTATTAAATATTTTCTTAAGATACTTTTAATAATATTTGTTATTATTATTAAATTTTATTTATTATAATATAATAATAATGTATTTATATGTCTTCTTTTCCACAGTCGTCGTTGTCTTTATATATTTTCTTAGGGCAAGCACTAACACTAACCGACAACAGCTAATGCGTCGTCTATCGAAGCCATTACGAAACGAAATGAAGATTGTTCTGAAACTGTCCTAGTGTGTGTAGTGAATGGAAAACTGTACAACTTAGAACGGAATTGGTGAAGCACGGTGATTTTATTCGATTTCTGGAGGTATGTGGGACTCATTATACGCACTCGCAGCGTGGGGCCAAGCAAGCTATCCAATGCGTTCACACGCGTGCCTCACCGCCTGGCAATAAACTCGGCGCACCTCAGCGTGGCAAGCAAAACTGCACAAACACATTGCCCGCGCACTTGCCATGCCTGTTAAATGGCATGTTGAACGCGCGCCTGTAAACGCAACATAAAAAAACTAACAGTTGGTCTACCTACAGTAAGTTACATTGTGATTTGAGATAGGTCTGTCGTTAGACCGCCTAGGGGCTCTGTGTGAATAAAGTCGGATTCAGACAGATCTTGAAGAGGGTCGACATTGATTAGTTGAATGTTTCGTTTAATGGATTATCTTGACAATCATGACTTACGTTGACGTATATCAGACTACAGTAGCATGCATGTAGCCCTTACTATAGAACATGTAGATTCGATATATTTTGAATATGGTTTTGAAGCAGTGTTGCAGAGCGTTAATGCTCATGGACTGGAGCCATGATTCAATCTCCACCACTGGATTCAGCTTTACCGCATGGTGGAAGGGCATTTTACGAATGCTCGACAGGATTGCTTTATAGTACAAACTGTTTCCAAGTAACGAATAGTGTGTTTCGGCAGCAGTTCTTGAGATCCTTAAGTAATTATGAAATTACAAGCACATGATACTGAACAACTGTATGTCTCAGGGTGATAGACGCAGCTGATCGTTACTTGTGGCGAAATGCATCTGTTAAAGGCAAAAATTACCACTTAGTATCAAGCGAATCTTGTAAATGTTCCGTCACAATGCTTAAAAAGTATTCAAACTCGGCGTAGTATGCATGTTCTTGAGCGTAATATGTAATAGTTTTTGGCAAGCCAGTTTTACCTTAGCAAAATGTGCTCTAAGTTGCTTTTGTGCTTGCGTTCAACGTGGTATTCAACAGGCACCAGCATGTACATGAGCGTGTGAATACCCTCCCTTGGCCCGTCGTCACTCGCCGAGTTGCTCGCCGACATACTTGCTAGGCTGCGCAGCGCACGTGTGAATGAAGCATCAGGGGGATGGTTAATTTTTTTATGTTATTGCAACGGAACTGTTATTGTTACTTAGGCCTATAACAGATAATTTGTCACAAGTCACGGATTTCACTGCGCTCCTCACCTTGAGACGCAGTTGTTAAGTCTTATTTGCCTCTAATTTCACTAGCTCTCAAGGACTGCTGCCGGAACACACCGTTAGGTGCTTGGCGACAGATTTTCTACTTGAGGGGGGTCTCTAGCCAGGCGGGCATTAGCAAAATACCCTTCCACCATGCGGTGAAGCTCAAGCCCGCAGCGGGATTCGAACCATGGACCTGCTGCGCGGCAGTCCATAGCCAATGCCACTGAGCCATCACTGTTTCATGGTGTGAAAATTCTATGATAGTGTACTGGCACCCAACGCAATTAGTATAATTGTCAGAGTATGATGAACAGGGATTATTAGAGATGTCAAAAGGGATTCTAGTTTCAATATCCCAAAGCCTGTTCCATACCACTGACAATGGTAACTAGTTGATCCTCTGTGCATAATTGTTTGTTTGCAAACAAGACAACCGTGTTGAGATCCAATTAGCCCCGCCGCGTAATTAGAAGCTGTGTCTAATTACCTTGCGGTTGTATGTGTGCGTACACAATAATTATACGTATTTACCTACATGTGGGATACACACAAGTAAAATTATCTTCCTTCTCTTATCTCAGTTACAAATCCGGATTGGTATAATATGTAACTTGCTAACACAAAGTCTTTCTCTAGGCTGTGGCTAGAGAAATACTTTGTGTCTTCTCTAAAAGCAGTAATTATCCAGTACTGATGGTCACTGACAATCTCTGCCACAAGTGAGGCATAATTTGAATCCTACTGCTTGAGCTTTACCGCATGGTACTAAGTAATTTTATGAATATTTACCTGGCGTGCTACCACCATCAAGAAGGAAATCTGGCACGTAACGGCTCAGATGTCCTTCACAACCAGTACATTCTATGTTAAAACTTGAGGATGGTAGCTAGCCAGGCGGGCATTCGCAGAATGCCCTACCACCATGCTATAACGACTGCCATCCTAAGACAACAACTGGGACCGACAGCTTAACGCACCTTCCGAAGCACGTACCAAGTTTGGAAGTGCTCAGTAGTAATGTCACTATCGGTCACCAAGTCATGACTGCGCCGGACGTTGCTTAACTTTGCTGATCGAGTCAGAACGGCTAAGCAAACTTCGCCACGAACGCTTCGAAAACATTAGCCTTAAAAGAAATAAAAATGCTTGGAATAATTTTAAAAAGGTTCTAGAGTATGTTCCAATCATTTTTAGTGCGGACGCAATGAATGATTACATTGGAATAGTTCACATTAATTACTACAAAACTTCTATCACATATATTTTAAAATGAAACACTGTACAATACATACCTTTCATGTTTACTTCATACATTAAATCATTAAAAATAACAGGTACTTTTGCACTTACCGCGATAAAGTTTATTACAGAAATAAAATATCACGAGTGACAACGCTGACTTACCTGAAAACAAAAATATATATATTTAGCTACACATCGAAGAGTATGTAAATCTGTAGTGTCATTGCAAAACATACATATAATACCTACATACATATATATTTATTTACCATGTGATATACATAAAAATATTTTCTTTGGGCATCCCGCTTAAAATTCATCCTGTTTTAAATGTTTCTCAAATTTAATGATAATCTGAATGTTTGAATAAGTAGCTTTTAGACAAATGTCTCGACAGCCAAACAAGTAAATTAGGCGAAATGGCACTAGATTTATTTTAAGTGTTTTATTAAAATAATATTGTAATGTTTTATTTTATTTATATATTATAATATATTTTTTTTGAATTTATTGATACTAATTTGCAGCTACCACCCATACCTCAAGAAGAAATAATGTCGTCAAGCACCTAACAGTGTGTTCCAGGAGCAGTATTTGAGAGTCACAACAATTACAGGCACATGAGAATTAACAATTTTATGTCTCAGAGTGACGGGTGCAGTGCAATTCGTCACATGACACAATGCATCTGTTTTAGGCAAAGGTGACAGACACTTTTCATAAGGTGAGTCTTGAGCTTGTTCCTTATCTATTGAGATTTATTTAATTATTACAAAGCAAAGTATCCCAATGGCTTGACTAAGAAATGCCGCTTAGGAGATGCATGGTTCAATTTCAGTCTGGAGCTTCAACGTCGCCGCATGGTGGTAAGTCTGGCTATCTACTACCACAAATTAAAAACTGTGGCCTACCAACCAGACAGTTTCCATTCTAGGTTCAGCTTGAAGAACATCATCAACCAGATAATCGGTGTTTTCGCAGTGTCGATGAAAACTGTATTATTTTAAAACTTTTAATGTAGCATTTAACAAAAACCCTTATAAAAAACTTGGTCCACTGTCGAATTCCGATCCATTAGCAGAAGCATTAACTCAACTCGTAATCTTACAAAGGCGCAAATCTGTCCGGAAAGTTGTAAAAACGGAATAATAAATGGCCCCCGTTGCCGATAGATCAGAGGCCCAACGTATAGTCAGAGAAAGTACGTAAACAACCAAGCTTGCTTAAAAAAATATAAAATAACGAGGTAGATCAGATATTGTACTGGCCCAAATGGCTACTACATGATAGTGTAAACGTTGACATATGCAAGTACTCAACAAAAGCAAGTCCACGTTAGTTTTTACATTACAAAACTGCTTTTGTAATGTATATTTTTATATATTGATATAAATAGTGAAATAAAACACTTCAACGTTTCTTATATATATATATATACGATCTTTATATATATATATATATTATAATGAAGATACTTATTTTTCGATTTCTTTATTATAAAATCGACTTCAAGGCCCCACTGATCAATAAAAAATAAAGCTAGACAACCAATCTCCCCATCACACGTTTTCCCCTTTGAGCAGTTGGCTGGAATACCGTGAGACATCGTGTTTCCGGTGGCCATTTTTGATTAAAAAAAGTCAAAATGTCTTCTCTTAAAATCTTGGCACAGAGTAGAAAATATCGGAAATCATGACAATAGTAAATAAATAATATTTTTAAGGTGAAGGCGCTTTGAATCCATAGCGGAGCGAAGGATTTTATGGGAGAATCCTAAGCAAAACGAGATACAATCAGACCAAGCAAAAAAAAAAATTTGTGATCGTTTGATACACTTCTATTTTTATTCCACTATTAGAAAAATATTTACGAAAGATAGTAACTTATTAAAGAAGTACAAATACACATACAAATAGTAACAAGTATTGGTGATAAAAAAAAAATACATATCCTCGTCTCCTTTATGTATCATATCCTTCTATATTATATCTTATATCTTATCGTATCCTTTATGTAATCTGGATGATATTTTTTGTCTTAGAAGGTTGGTAATTACACTTATGTATACAACAACGTTTACAAGATCTATTCATTATCATAAATAAGTCGTACATAATTTCCTGTAGTGGGAGTGGGAGACGGGCGGTAATGCGGAAATGTCTACCCTAGTGAGTGTTTGACAACAGACTGATGTTTTAAGCGCTCGACAGCCCGGATACCTTAGGTTTATAAGGCAGTAACATGGCACAAGTGACAAACCCCTGGCGTTATTACGTAGAGGGCGCATTTTGCTTACCGGCTTGGGTATTGGCTACGCTCCTAACGACGGATGGCTTGCTTGCTGGTCTTGCTTACCGGGGAAAATCGGGCGTGTGTTAGGCGAGCAGTGAATTTTTGTATCGGATTCTGGCTGCAAGGTAACCTTTTACTTAATAAGAATCGGCCCGGACCAAAAGGTATGAATTGATACTTAATCAGCACAACAATCGCTACTAGTGCTAAAATAATAATACATATAAAACTGAGTGGAATTCGTTCACTGTATTCTATAGCGGTACAACGGTAAGGTTCAATGTAGAATCAGATCGCAAATCGGTTCCTGACAGATATCTGGACCTGAAGCTCTACTGCAGGGTTTTGGTTAAAATATTGAAAGTGAAAAGTTACAAGATTTTGAATTTGAAGGACTGTATATCATTTATGGAAAATTGTATATCATTTTCATATGTGGGAGCTGTAGGAGCATTAACAATGTTATGAATTTTATTTTAGATGTTAGATCTGTTTAGACGCACCCTTGTCATATTGGTAAATAATACTGCAGTGTTCAGATATTTAGTTTGGAAGTAGACTACTACTTTCAAACTAACTGCACACTGGTGCATAAACTACTGTGTAGCGTGAAAGGCACTGTAGCGAGTGAAATAACTGACATATGAACTAACGTCTCGGAATAACGAGCTCAGTGCAGTGCAGTGTCAAGTAGAATGAGGACAATGACACTGGAAAACTGTTATGCTTACGATCAGGTGGGTGACTTATTCATCCATCATGTAATGACATTAGAAAAAAATATTTAAACCTTAAACCTTTAGCACGGCAGTTCATATTCATTGCGACGAAGACATCAGTCTTCAGGCGAACATTCCCAAAATCCAATACTAATATTTCTGGAGCAGTGATGGCTCAATGGCATTAGTTATTGACTACCGTGCAGCAGGTCCATGGTTCAAATCCCACCGCGGGCTTGAGCTTCACCGTATGGTGGAAAGCATTCTGCGAATGTCCGCCTAGCTAGCGACCACCCTCAAGTAGAAAATCTGTCACCAAGCACCTAACGGTGTGTTCTAGCAGCAGTCCGCCTCCGTGGGCAGCACTTTACAAGGTGGGCCTAGAGCTTGTTCCGTCACAATAAAAGAAAAGAAAAAAATAAAAGTCGGCCAAGTTCCGTACCATTAGCTACACAACATAAGACGTCATATTTTAACCCTATTTTATTTTAACGTGCGCGAGTCCAACTCGCACTTGGCCAACTTTATATATTTGTTGTTATAGTGGCAACAGAAATACATCATCTGTGAAAATTTCAACTGTCTAGCTATCACCGTTCTTGAGATACAGCCTGGTGACAGACGGACGGACGGACAACGAAGTCTCAGGAATAGGGTCCCGTTTTCACCTTTTGTGTACGGAACCCTAAGAAGCTGAATCGTGGCAGATTTTGAACCCCAGACTATGCGTACGGCAGTCGACATTACTCACAATTAGACCATAGATTGTGACTATACTATCAACGCGTTTAGCTTCACATAATTACTTATTGAGAACAACTAAGTGATTACTTAGGTATAGAGAATGGAGAACAAATAAGAATTACGAAAGCAAATAATTAGCCGGTAGATAATGCAAAGAATATTCACTACTAATACCTAATCTATAGTATTACCCAACTAGCCTTGGGCTAAAGCAGTATTGAGATATTTGATCCAGCCGTCGGGCAATATCCGAGGCGATCCGGAGAAATTCCGACCAGATATAATATAATATATTTGACTTAGAAGGCAAATTGCCTATTCGATTTGTTTGTGATCCCTTCTCAGAAATTCTTCAATAAATTATATAAAATCAAATAAAAGTAATTTGCAATTGTTTTGTGGATAATAAGCCAGGAATTATATTAACTCACGTCGTCGTCGACTCAACGTTAAAAAAATGATGTACATATGTTTCAGGGAAAATAAGATTTTATCTGTACATTAACTATTTTTCTTCACCCTTGCTCGTAAAGTGAGCTTTATTATATCGTTCTTATAGGGCCATAAACCGAACTAAAATAGTCAGTCTCGATCGTGCGCTCGGTAAGTCAAGACCTCCTGAAGATGCTTCGTTTAGAAGCGAAACTAGTCGGGTATTCTTCCGGTTAGGCTGCGTGATGTTTATGACGTCACGTAGATAACAGGAAAATTAGGCGGAATTGTCACTAGATATATAATTTTATGCTTTTTTAAGTGTTTTATTTAAATATTATTTAATGTTTTTTAGGATACTTTTAAAAGTATTTGTTATTATTAAATATGGATTTCCGCAAAGTAACGCCTGAATCTATTCATTACGAACTAAAATACCCTCGTACATAATAATATTATACACCAGTGCGTAATAGAATTATCCCTACAAAGTTAAGTTAGTTCCTAACTGCAAATTATATGCCGACAATACAGATTTGTAGAAAGAAAGAGGTTTAAGGCAAAGTATATGTAATCAACCAACATACATTTGCCGAACGCAAAAAAAAAACTTGCGCGCTATTTTATTTTCCATAATTGTTGTATGTTGTTTGTATCGCATTTGTGCAATATATTATATATATATTTGTCCTCGCAGGGATGTTAAAAAAGTGCGTATGAAACTCGTGAGTATCTTGCTCATTATACATACGTTACGAAAACAGAACGAAAAGATTTTCTTTAACCACTAATAGACGTTATCCTATTCTTTGTTGTAGGCCAAAATATATTTATACGATAACTTTTAAAACTTGAAAGGATTTTTACTATGACTCACTAATCATGATAGCTGAATTGGCAGAGCACGTCCTGGTCCGACGTATAGATGGCCGCAGGTTCGTATTCCGCTTGTACTTCGAATATTTCCTTTCTTTGCAATTTTGTAAGATTATTCACTTAAAAGGCGTAAGTGTTTAAAAAATAACTCTAATTATTAAACACTTAATGTTAGTATAAATCTTTATTGAAGCTGAACAATAGGATAAATTCCAATGGTTTTTAAAATTATTCAATAAGGTAATACTTCACGATAGGTAAATCAAGAGACGAAGGTTCGGTCGGAGATTATATTTTTCTGTGTGATAAATTAGACCTTAACGGTCCAATAACAGAACTTAACTCCTCTAATCTCTCCCCACCATTCAAGACTTCCTTAAACACGATATTAAACTGAATAAATCAAAGTAAATCTCTCACGGCCCACCTTAATCCGCCGTTTCAATAATCCAGGGACCTTTAAGGGGGCCCTTAGGGGTCTTTAAAGGTCGTAATGGGGGTATAAATCAGGCAGTGACAGCGGCGACTTCTGGCAACACTGAAGCGTAATTAATAAGGGATCACGGCTGTGTAATATCAATAACTAATAAGGGACAAAAAATATATTATCTCTTTGTATGACCTTAAAATGTTTTGTTGATTAAAGTAATAATTTAATATTTTTTGCTCTGACGCATGCTTCGCCGATCACATTACAAAATTACGTTAATCCCACACGTGACTATAATTTTTAATCTCGTCATAGTATGTACAACTAATTATTTCATTATATTTATTGTACCAACTTAAAATTCATGTATTTACAAAATAAAATTTCACTAGGGACATATAATTGTAAATTTATTTAATATATGTTTTTCTTTAATAAGTAGTGCGGTTCTAAGTTGTGACTCACAGAATGATACCAAAAAAGTAAAAATATAAATAACAGCGATGGCAAGACCGTGGACAATTTTATTTTGAAATACATCAAAATATTTTGACAACTTTGTTGATTTGTCAAACATTCATGCCAAATATTTGCGAGTTTTTAATTTCAGTGCTTTTTAAAAGGTTTGGATTTGACACTTAAGAAAAATTATACGCCTTCATAGTGGTAACACAGTTTTGTCACTTTTGTGTTATTAGTCTCGCATGACTAAGACATTTATTTAACTCGTCTCATACGAGTTTTGCCTAGATGCAATTTTTAGTTTCATTCTGAGCGCTTGGCGTATATTTATATTTTGAAGCTAAATTTTAAAATGCTTTCTTATTATGTTTTGAAATAAAGCCGCCGACTGGTTACTTAAAGCAACATTGTACTATATAATTAATAAGGGATTTGGATAAGCAAAAAGTCGTGTTGCCTGTTGTCACTTCGTTGGGGTCGGAGAGAATAAATGAATTGATAATTAGGGGTATATCTATTGAGATTTTAATTTTAAGGGTAGGTTTTTTGGATGTTTTATTGAATCTGTTTTAAATAATGAAGGTTTAACTTTGACTTCAAGTTGCTGACCAAACTTGTGATGAAAGTAAGAGTTAAATTTATTTAATTGACCCTTCATATTTCGAAAATATTTTCGGGGTTTTGCGTCTACATCTGTTAATATTCAAAGCTGATCTTTCTGATTAATTATGAGAAATTTATTCTTTTAGGTTGATTAGCTTGTTTGAATCTTTTCATCACATACCGATTAATATGATATTGGTCAGTAACTAGGCTATCAAAACCAGCCATTGGATTCAAATGACACCATTAGATGAAAATATGGTAGCGAGTATAGTTTGATGAGGGTCCGGTCTTTTTTTCTGTTTCTGTACTTGTTTTAGAATAGAATAAAATAATATAAGATTTTGTGAGTCTAGTATAAATAAAATATTTCTAATACTATATGACGCTGGATTGCAGCCCAAGCTAAGGACGAGATATTAACCAGAAATTTTAGTATTGCTCATAAAAACCTAGTTTTTTCAACGTGGAACATTCCAAAGGTAACGTATTAATCAATAGTAAGGATTCCTCCCAAGGATTGGAATTTAATCTTCTTTTAGCGGCGGAGCCTTGAAAAACGTACAAAACCTCTTTGCTTGTTTCATGGTCGAATAAAATTGAAAAGGCTGGAAATAGACAAAAAAATGTGTTGGTATTGGCACAATGGCTCAAAGAGCTGATTATTGGAGAGGGTCCAAAGAAAAGGGTCAGAAGTGGTGATTATAAAAAAAAATAACCAAAAAATGGCACTTTAATAGACTTTAACACTCAGAGTGTGAAATAACTTGTTGAAACCATGATAGTTCAAAAGTACCTATTATCACAATATTGTGCGCAAGGTACTGACTTCGACAAATTATTTCGCAATTTCGCCTTGGATTGAACAAAATATTGTTATTCAAGGAAGCAGTGATGGCTATGGACTGCCGCACAGTAGGTCCATGGTTCGAATCCCGCCGCGGGCTTAAGCTTCACCGCATGGGGAAGAGCATTTTGCGAATGTCCGCCTGGCTAGCTACCACCCTCATGTAAAAAATCTTTCGCCAAGCACCCGACGTGTTCCAGCAGCAGTCCTTGAGAGCCAGTGAAATTACAGGCTCATGGATTTTACAACAATGTCTCAAGGATGACGGGCGCAGTGCAATTCGTTACATGTGACGTAATGTACCTGTCATAGGTAGAGTTTAGTCCGCTTAACATCATGTGATCCTTGAGCTTGTTCCGTCACAATAACATACAAACAAAACTAGGCACTAAGTTGCATTTGCTAAAAATAATCAGATATATAAACCTGTAATATTGTTCACTCCTTGATGACCTTAACATTCCATGACATGCAACGACCTAGGGTCCATAATTCGCCCGCACATTTCCTAAGGTCAACTTTATCGGAATCCGATACGAGCCCTGAGGTACCTATCAGGGGTCATAAATTACATGGAGCTAAAGATAGTTAGCCAACCGTAAATTATATTAACTCGTATACTGCAATATGGACGATAACTGACGAACATAAATTCCAGGACGGAGTTAAGGACGTCACTGACTGGACTCACCTTTTATATTCGAATCATTTATTTTGTAGCAGTGATAGCTTAGTGGCATTGGCTATGGACTGCCACGCAGCATGTCCATGGCTCGAACCCCCCACGGGCTTCCCGCGGGCTTGAGCTTCACCGCATGATGGAAGGCCATTTTTCGAATGCCCGCCTGGCTAGTAGAAAATCTGTCGCCAAGCACCTAATGGTGTGTTCCGGCACCTGTCCTTGATAACCAGTAATTCTAGGTTAAGCCTGTCAATACCTTCGACCACATTATCCACTCACAATCAAGTGAAATTGTGATCAAAGGCTATGCTTTGTTGGTGGAACAAGCATGATACGCATCTGGTGTTAACCTCTGCCTAAAGCGTATAGAGTTTGTCACTAGTAGCGAACTGCAACTGTATCAATGCATCCATCACGTGAGACAGAAAGTTGTTATTTTTTTATGTTATTGTGACGGATCAAGCTTGAGGCCCACCTGATGTTAAGCGGTATCCTGTGCCTATGACAGATGCATTTCGTCACAACTCACGAATTGCACTGCGCCCGTCACATGGGGAGACCTAGTTGTCTCAAGGTGATTGACAAGTCTCACGAGCCTGTAATTTCACTGGCTCTGAAGGACTGCTGCCAGAACACACCGTTAGATGCTTGGCGACAGATTTTCTACTTGAGGGTGGTCGCTGGCCAAGTAGGCATTCGCAAAAAGCCCTTCCACCTTGCGCTGAAGCTCAAGCCCGCTGCCGGATTCGAACCATGGACCTGATTTGGAAGACACGTTAATCCATCTATCCAGGTTTTTGTCTTAGGATGGCAGTCAATACATAAGAACGGTACAATATTTTACGAATTCTCCCCTACTCTAATTCGTAGAAGTTTCGAACTTCGGGTCCGAAATCACGTATTGGTTCACTTTTGTTTAAATTCGTTGTAATTTTTTTTAATTGGATTCGTATGGTTTGTAAATTTTCAAAATATGAATTTATAATTTATTCATAGGTAAGTATCTAGTCAAAGTCAAGTTCTAAATATGCAGAAAGAACACAAATACTAATGAGGATATAAATACCTATGAAGAACAAAGAAATTAACGTAAATTTTAAATACGACTATCTAACTTCTAGAACAGTTGCGACACCTCTCGCTGATCCCTAACTACATAGGACTGTCACTCTTGCCATGTGAAAATTTTCTTTATTTTCTCTCGGTTAAGACTTAAAATTGATTGAGACATAATAGCGTTATCAGAGTTGTATGGGAGATTACCAAGAGGGCACGATTTGTGATGAAAGATGCGATCCGACCATAGATTATATTCAACAACGAAGTTCGTACCGCAAATTCGATTTTCGTTGTCTAAAGTAACACTAAAAACGAAACTTCATTGAATTCTATTAGCGGCCCTGGCTAGCTATCTTCCTAAGTAGAAAATCTCTTGCCACGTACCAAACGGTTATCAAGTACTTAATTCTAGAAAAGCCTAAAAAACGTTTGCGACCGTATCAACACTCTGAAGTTGGACACTTGTAGTAGTGAAAAACTTGCCTATTAGCTTTAAAAACTGGGTGAGTATGGCCACACTAATAGGGTTCTACAAGGCTACAGCCCATAAATATACCTTTAAAGTCACATCATCGGCGTTTTCAGCATTTGATAAGTGGTTTTTCAAACATTTTACTCCATACAGTGATGTCGCTATCCATCTATATATTTTCGCAGAGCATTCAATATTGCTTGTAATCCTATGATACCTATATATAATAATGGGTTAGGCTCATTGAGTACTAAGGAGGCAAAAATATTTTTATTATGTATTGGAACCCTCCTATTTACAAATTCCGGAGCGTTACCAATATAACGATTTTTTGGTATTTCTATCGCATTTTGGGTTACATTATCGAAGTTTTTATACGGATCTCTAACTTTTGAAAATTTTCTATAGGCTATTTTTATTAGGAACAATTTAGGATTCTAATAGGGAAATAATTTCTCAAATCGGTCCAGTAGTTTCAGAGCCTATTCAATGCAAACAAACAAAAAATCAAATCTTTCCTCTTTTTTGACCGAGCGAGAACTCAGTTCGAGCGAAGCGTCTCTGCTGCCACTTAGACACAAATACTTTAGTATGTCCGGTTGTTGTCCTCTACAGGTCGCGTTGCTCAACCGATTCTCACGAAATTTTGTGAGCAAGATTGAGAACTCCATAAGATTTTTTTGACGATTCAGTTTTTGGATTTTTTTCAAAATGACTGAGATATACATTAGAAGGTGTTGAAAGTATGGACGCCTGCGCTTTATTTAATGGCTATATCCTGATACGCACGTCAGTTGCCTAAAAGTGATAGGCTCTCTCTCTCTCTCTCTCTCTCTCTCTCTCTCTCTCTCTCTCTCTCTCTCTCTCTCTCTCTCGTATAATCAATTATTTATTTTCCATGTTTTTGTAGCCAATATATTAATTCGAGACAAATACATCACCAAGTATGTAAAATTATTGTTTATTTACCACTTACCTATTGCTGATACAACTAGCCTTCGCTGGGGCGTGACTAATAAATGTATTGGTTACATTACATATCTAGATTTTTGGATTTTTTGACTAATTCTCCCATTAGCATGCGCAGTGAACCTTTATTCGATTGTAAGCTATGCAAGGGCAGACTCGCGAGGTCTACAGCTCGGAGAGCCACTAGTTAAATTAGTTTAGATATCAAAATGTTAGGTATGTGTCTCATTCCGTTTACAAGCTAAAGACCCTCCTGATACGTATTGACGACGACAGACATATTATAGACAATAGAAAAAGTTTTCTTTTCACACCTTGAGTGAAACGAAAACTTTGAGTGACTTTAAAATACTGCACAGTTATCAAAAATATCAAAGTCCGTATAAAAACAGATAGTCTCTAATGTATATAGCTCCTTTATTAATATTCAAGCTGAACTGATAATGTACGAAAGTATAGACATTGAAGGGTAGCTTAACGAATCCAGTGATATGCAGAGCGCATAGTACTGTCGGCCGCACAAAGGTAATGGTACTTCCCCCACACAAAGGAGTTCTGCGCTAGATTAAATGACGCTACCTCAATGCACATCCGAGTGGGAACCAGGGGAATGTGGTTTTGAATGCAACAGTACTTATTTAATCATGGGTTAACAGTAATTTGCTTTATGAAAAAATGTTTTTGACGGAGAAAAGCAAGTAGAGAGCGTTTAGCGATAACACGACCCATTCCAATGCAATCACGTTGCTAATTATTACAGTAAAATTTTTGACTTAGTTCTTTGTAACCAAGATATTTAAAATGAATTACATAAAAATGTAACTGTTATGTTATTTCACACTTTTGAGTGTTGAAGTCGGTTCCATATATAAGTAAAAAAAATATCGCTTTTTTAGTGTCCCTTGTTACTTACGGTCTCGATTGGCATTTACTGGTAATGACTATACGATCGAGACAGGAAAAAAAGCTTTTCAGTTATTGGAGTGTAGCTCAAAAACGGGTTGACTGATTTTTATGAAATTTAAATGGGACCACACGGCAAGTATCAGTTATCAAATAAAAAACACATCAAACTCGGTTTACCCTTTTTTAAATGTTTGTTACCTCAGAGTAACAAACATTTAAAAAAAACAGACGAATTGATAACCGCCTTTTTTGAAGTCGTAAAAATCAATAAAATCGCCAAAATTTTAGTAAAGCTTGACCCATATAACGCATTAAAAATAATTATTATTAGTTTTTCATTCGCTAAAATCAGCTTCCCGTAATTAAAATATGTTTAATTGTGTGAATTTTGACGATGAGTAAATTAATTGGCACTATGATTTTCTCAGCATGACCTTAGACGAATCAATGAATGACTTATGTATACTAAGACAATCGTGTTTTTTCGTATATTTGTGTCACTTGCGCTATCAACTATCTAACGGCATCTCATACATAACAATCGGTTGAGATGTTATAGCGGCATTAAGAAACTCACAAACATATATACATGAAACCTGAATACATTACTCTTCTTTTTTAGGCAGTCGTGTAACAAAGTAGATGGTGTAGAAGATTTTCATATATATATTTATTATAGAAATAACTGAAACAAATTTTAACAACAACGATGTTTTTTAAATAAGGCAAAATAAGCCAAATTATATTTTTACAACTTAATTAAAAGTTGCCGCGAAATGAAAAGGGCTTCATTACTAAGAGTTTGATAGAAGAAATATATAAAATCGGGCTTTGATATCAAATGAAAGTTAATTAAACTTTTGTGATAGTGTTCTACGAGTATCGTTCATATTTAATACAAAAAAATGATTATTATGTTTCTAGAGAACTTGAAAAATACATATTGGAGCAGACATATACAATACAATTAATCAATATACATTTTTTGATTCGAATTCAAATATTTATGAGCCTTATAACTGAGTATTTTACAATGGTCAAGTCATGTTAACAATAAATTTTAAATTAAATCATATAAAATACAAATAATATAAATACAACCTATTTTATGAAAATTATCAAACGAGAATGTATGTACCTATTTCAAGTCAAAATTAAATATCTTAGTCCAAATTAAAATAATCAATAAATGTCAATAAATAATGGATGCCTTAATCTATACAATACAGTTTATGTCTTAAATATGTCATATTATAAGATTATATATTACTACCTACTCTTTTAGCGTTACAAAATTATTTATGAAAAGCGCATAAAAAGATACAAATGTCATTGAACGTACACAGCAGATAAAAATAATACATGACAGGCCGTCAATTTTGTAACCATTTAATATTAATTATCGTAGGACTTATAGAAGAATGAAGTTTGAGTTAAACGCAAAACCATAAATTCATCTACTGAATAAAAGGGATTTATTTCAAAACACTGTTTTAATACCCTTTTAAAGTAGTTATTATTTAATATGCTTACATTATTTGGAAGCTGATTGTACGTTGATATTTTATTTAGTGTATTAAATATGTAAATAATATATTATACAGAATTATTGCTAACAACCTCTCAGGGTTGACTTCTTATAGTCCTAAAATTTTTTTTAATTTTTTTTTTGTGTTTTAATGCTTACTCTGAGCCAATAACGCCCGCCGCTGCAGCACTGGACCGCGCCGTGCTCTCTTTGAATAGAGTTTTGAATATTTACATCGAGCAAAGTAATAAAATATATGAAATAAAACATTACAGGCACAAGACCCTTTTAAAACCAGGTGTTCCTCGCACGTATTCAGTCAAAAAATCTTAAAAAAAAAACGAATTCCTAAGCAAAAATAATCATCTCAAAATGTTTGTTGGACTAGCAGAAGTCAACCCTAAGAGGTTGTTAGCATTTTTCCAATAACCCTGTATATGTATGTATGAATGCCTTGTCTCTTAACTTTTTCTAATTTTGTTTTATAATGGAACAGTTTATCTTTATTGCGTAGGTTATAATTATGAATATCTTTAATTTTATTCATATTCATTTTGTTATCATATATCTCTAATAGGCTGTTGAAAATAAACAGTGAGATGACTGTAATTTTCTGGTTATTCTTAAAATTATTTCTAATCGAAGTGCGTTTTGGTAGTCCAAACATTCTTCGGATGGCCCTCTTTTGATATATATATATATTAATATTTTTTTTTATTTTAAATCTACACTCCACAGACTCCAGGGTCCGTGACTTTTTTTAACTATGACATAATTTATTAGTAAACAAGAAATATGAAATAGGAAACATGCAACATTCCATGGGGGAACAGTGTTAATAGTTTTTTTTTCCGTTAATGTCATTAGCACCAGCATCCAGAGCAGACCAGTATTCTCTAGCAGCACCCGTTCACGAGTTGACGCATGTGCCAGCCATCGCCTTCCTCAACCATTTTTGAGGGAAGATGGCGACCCGACTCACAACACCGCTGCTAGACAACACCTTTCTGTGAGCATGACCGCTGCGGATACCCGTGCCAACGATTACAATTACAAAAATAATTTGGGACTACAATAAAACAATATACCTACAGAAATTTACATATTTTGTTATTCTCCCACGTCACATTTTAACAGGGCCTCCATTACCGTGCTATTTCGATCTTTGATCGCCATTTTGAGGTTGTAATCATGGATGGCTTTTGGTGTCGCAACCATCGCCTTCCTAACGAACCGTCCTATGGCGTCGTTTTCGTCATCTGCGTAGTATATGAAGGTTCCAGTGTGCCGTGAAATTGCAACGACGGCGTGCGGGACGCTCTCGTGCAACTTCATGCTGCTCTAGGTCATGATGGCGATGACCGACTCTTATGTCAGTCCCTGCGCTTCGTGGATGGTAAGAGTGCGTGATCCACTTCCCTCTCCGTAGCCCTGGCTTATTAGGGTCTCCTTTTCTTCCTGGGTGTGAACCAGGAATAAAGCGTTGGGGAGGGATTTGGGGATTTTTGCAACTGTGTACCTTTCAAGCTTAAGGGACTTAATACGGGGAGCTGAGGAATATATACCAGAGTATATTTCCCTCAGTGCGTACGCGACATCCATTGGGTTCCGATGCGTGCATAACAACTCCTGGGTGATGTTTGTTACCAGGTTAAGGCGGTTGTACCTTAATACGAAGAGATTTTCTCTATCGATATAAGGCAGCTGATTGACATCTCCGATGAGGACAAGTTCATCAACTCCAGATAGCCTGGAAGCCATGACTATGGCTCCGAAATGGTTCATTAGAGCTTCATCCACCGTTAGGCGGCTGTAGCTCTCAGTTCTTTGAAAACCATTTACGAGGACTGAAGCCATTGTGCGCACCTTGGTTTTAACTAAGTCTCCAATTCGGTGCGCAAGCTTCTCCCTCAGGTCTTTCGCTGCTTCTGTAGTTGTTGTGATAATGATGTCCTTGTCCACATCGAATTGCCTTACCACCCAAGTTGTTTTGCCACATCCTGGAACTCCATTTACCCATTGTATTTTCGGTACTTCCCAGTCTTTCCAGAATGCTTCTATCTCCGATCCCCCCAAAATAGATTTCGCCATTTCGGGGATACGGTCATCTAACATTATTTTGGTGCACTGGGCCGTTACTACAATCGGGTCATTTTGTGGTGTCGCGTATTTAGGCCTACCTAGTCACTCCGTTTCTCCCTCGTTCAGGGACACAAATCCGCCTGTTGCATCGTATGCTGCCATATACTGATCTAACATTTTCCCCTTGATGACCTGGGATGTGTCGTTGTTGTATATAGCGGCTTCTGCCTCTTCGATTCTCACCTTTAAAAGGTTTTCATTTTTAAGCCTGAAGGACTGCAAGATGTTTTCGCAGTTTCTGTGGTTGACCTCTCTGGTCGCCCTTATAATGGCTATAAACTCTATTAAGGCATTAGCTGCATGGCTTGTTGTTTCCTGTGCCGGGATATATCGGGGCGGACTGACCTGTCCCATGTCGGCTTTCGTTTCCTCTTTTGATATTAAATGACTTTTTGTATATATGTAGCGTTTCCCCAAACAGTAATAGCGTACCTAACGATGTATAAGCTGTGTGAATATAAGCGTAGTAGTCATGTTATTTTAATTAATCTGCTATAGTCTGCGGCCAGAAATTCAAAATTATTATATTATTTAAAATTACTCCATCTTTTTTACGGGATAGGAGGGCATACGAGCAGGTGGCTCACCTGTTGGTAAGTGATCACCGTCGCCCACAAACATCCGCTACACCAGAGGTCTCGAGGAAGCGTTGCTGGCCTTTAAGGTGGGAATATGCTCTCATCTCGAAGGTTCCTAAGTCGTATCTATTCGGAAATACTTCCCCTGGCAGCTGGTTCCATAATGTGGCAATGCAAGGTAGAAAATGCCGTGAAAATCGCAAGGTTGTGACATCCAGTCGTCGACATGAAATTGATGAAACGTCATGCTTTGTCGGGAAGTCTGATGGCAAAATTGAGCTGCAGGTAGTAAATCGAACAGTTCCTTAGAACACTCCCCGTGATAGATACGGTAAAAGATGCAGAGTGATCCAACATCTCTACGCAGTGCCTGACTTCTTTATTTTGTTTCATTGGAGTAATGATATGTTTTGCTTGACTCAAAGTTGTTTCATTTTAATTGTGTTATAAATAATAATAATAAACTTTATTCATACAGAAACTAAGGCTACACTTACATGTTATTACTAATTTAAATATAGCTAGGTACAAATAACATGTATTGTGTAAACAAGTATCCCTGAATCTCAAACTGGGGTGGCCCTGTGTTGTGGGATTCAGTTATTTTTAGATTTCTTTAAACAAAAAGAAAAAATACTTTAAAAGAGCAGCCATTTTATTTTGACGGACATATCTAGAGCTACATAATGTATGTTCAAACCAAAAAAAATAAAGTTTATAACCTAATAAAAGGAAATTAATTAGCAAGATTAACTTCAAATCTAACTACAAATTTTTTACTTATGTAAATAATGTTTGGACTACCAACTTATGTAAATAAGTAAAAAATATGGGAGGTAAAATAAAATACGGTTTTGTTTATATTCTTATATGCAAAATGCAGACTTTTTACACACAATAATATTTAAAGGAATTTGCATTTAGTCGAGATATTTAACAGGTAGACAATAAATTCGATACAGTAAAAAATAAAATATCAAAAACATATCTGGCAAAACGTTGCTTGCCCTTTTGGTGTAAAAAGACGATCTATTTGATTAACCTCTAAACGTGAAGCAACATTTACAAATGTAAATTGAAGGATGATTTAAATGTATGTAACTACGGTTTCAAAATGTTAATTGAAACATAACCCTTGAAGTCTGCGGAGAATTAATCCTGGACTAATCCCGGTTGTGACCGCAGTCCGCTCCAACTTTACTCTCTGAGGACTAATTAACTTTCATACACGTTGCTGTGGAATAGACAAGGCCTAGAGGTATATATAACTAGCTTTTCAGCTGCGGCTCCGACCACGCGTATTTCGGTTATGGCGCAAAAACATTAACCTCTTTTTCATGCAGTCGGATAAAATCTATCATATGTCTTTTCCCGGGTCTCAAACTATTTCCAAGCCATATTTCATCCAAATTGGTGGAGTAGTTTTTAAGTTTATTCGTTGCACAAAAAATACAAATCTTTCCTCTTTATAGTATTAGTATAAATATGGATAACGTCTATAATAATTATGATTCATAAGCTTATTGTAAAATTACTAGCGAGAAAGTGTTCGCGTTTTCCAGTTCTGAGATGAGTGCCCTGACCTCTAGGCTATCGGAACATGCTTGAAGGTTGTATGCGACTAACCGCATATTATCTTATCTGTGTTGGTTATGTCAGGTATAGAGAAGACGAGCCTTTAATTTCATAGACCCTTCCTAACTATGTTCCCTAGTATGGTCAGAATAACACAGTTCTGTTTTTATCTATTACCTTTGGCTGCTTCCACTTCCTTGTGTAGCTACGAACCGATCGGTCGATTCGATATAATCAGGCAAATTTTATTACATTGGTAATAAAATTTGCCTGATTATAACCTGCGTTATTTCTATTGTAAGTTTGGAAAATAAACGAATTGCTGTGAAAATATCAAGGTGTCTCAATAAAGAAACCAAATACTATACAAAGGCGCCGAATCTTGTGCCCTAATTTTATTATTTTAATCAGCATAGGGAGCAGTGCCACCATCCATAGACTACTATGCCTGATCAATTTTTCAAACAATAATAACAAACATTTTTAAAATATTTTAAAACGACATACAATTAATACTATAGATTTTTTTACCGAGACATGGAACATGCTTCAACACTCATAAGTGTGTACCATGAGTCCTGAAGTTGGTACCATGGCAGTTCAAAAGTACCTTTTATCACAATAGCGCATGATACCAACTCCGACAAGTTATCGCACACTTTTGAGTGTTGAAGTTTGTTCCTTTTTTCGGTAAAATATCCACAAGAACATCCGTAAAGTACGAGCTTCTTGAAACCGACACCAGCCACATCACCGGTGCCCAAATTTATACAGATGGCAGCAAAATTGAGGGGAAAGTAGGTGCTGCCCTTACCTGGTGGGAGGAAGGAAAAGAGATCAGTTCTTCTAAGTTCAGGCTCCATCCTGACTGTACAGTCTTCCAATCGGAACTATATGCTCTTTACAGGGCAACTCAACAGCTGAAAATGAGCAGAGATCCACTAGTCAACGTTTTTAGTGATTCAAGATCTTCACTAGATCTGCTCAAAAGTCCCAAAACGAGTCACCCTCTGGCAAAGAGCATAAAAGAGAACATTGGTAAGATTAAAGCTGAAGGTAGAGATATTCGCATGTTTTGGTTGAAGGCTCATGTGGGAACCGCTGGTAATGAGAGAGCTGACGAGCTTGCAAAATCAGCGGCACTCACGGATGCTTCCCAAGACTATGACAAAATCCCCCTCTCCTATGTCCGAAGGAAAATCCATCGGAAGGAAAATCCATCGGAAGCCATTTTCGGATAGATCCATAGGAATCTATCCGAAAATGGCAAGATCGGTACGATACCTCAAGCACAGGTGCAGTCACGAAAAAGCTTCTACCGGATGTCACCAAGGCATACCAACTGACGCGGACAGTGAAACTGTCACCTCTTGTAGTACAAATGATGACAGGACACGGGGGAATATCCGAGTATCTCCACAGGTTTAAGCTGAAAGACAGCCCAGGATGCGAGTGCGATCCAAACATTCCCGAGACGGTATGGCACATAATGTTAGAATGTCCCCGCTTTTCCGCTGCCAGACAGGACCTCGAAATCTTGCTCAACAAGAAACTGCTAGAATCTGATCTGCCCACCATCCTAGCAGACACAGATAGCAGAGCACATTTCCTGTCTTTCGTTGAGAGGTCCTTCAAAACAGCGGTGAAAAGCAACTCGAATTTACCCCCCCGTTCTAGTAGCCCGCCTACCCTTCCTGCCCCAATCATAGCCCCACCCATCCCCGATCCAAAAAACACAAATATTTCCCAACTGTTGCCATGTGGAGAGCAAGGAGAGCCTGGGATTCACATCCGAGGCGTTGCTCTCTATATGGAAGGCAGTAAAGAAAGACTCGGAATAAGCTTCTGCCACGCTGGAGCCAAGAGCCGCGTCCGATTATCACCTGGACTAGCTTGCCTGCTGAATGGGAGCAGCTTTAAAACAAGCTTGAAGCGAAAAACGTACAACGCCATGCCAGTGAAGGTTGTCATGGGAACCCCATGTCGTTTGGTACGACTGAAAAACAGGACGGTCGTACTAATCGAGTGGACGGACAGGACACCTTTTGCTCAAGCATGTTCGTTGCTCTCAAGTATTTCTGAAAATGCCGACAGAGCCCGAGTGATAAGCGTAGACGCAATGGTAATAGAACACCGAAAGGGAGAAGTCGCGGACCATCTTGGTTGCATTAAAGCCTCAGAACACCATGAGGTAGTTGTGTATGAAGACAGAGGAGAAAATCTTAGTTACCTCAAAAAATCCATACACAACAATGCAACTGATTGTTGGGGACATCCAATCCCGAGTTCAGTTACCAAAAGTGGTTCAGAAAGGCTCCAAGAAAGAACAGAGGCAGAAAGAAGCCAGGAGTGTAGCCCAAAAAAGAGTAGTGGCCGTGTCGCCGCATTCCTGACAGCTTTCGGTACAGCAGTGGGAAGCTTATTCCGACACCCATCCCAACCCCGAAACCCAATGCCCACAAAACCACCACCCCGTGGCAAAGCACCATCAAAAGCTACCCGGACGAGAGCCGACATGGGACAGGTCAGTCCGCCCCGATATATCCCGGCACAGGAAACAACAAGCCATGCAGCTAATGCCTTAATAGAGTTTTTAGCCATTATAAGGGCGACCAGAGAGGTCAACCACAGAAACTGCGAAAACATCTTGCAGTCCTTCAGGCTTAAAAATGAAAACCTTTTAAAGGTGAGACTCGAAGAGGCAGAAGCCGCTATATACAACAACGACACATCCCAGGTCATCAAGGGGAAAATGTTAGGTCAGTATATGGCAGCATACAATGCAACAGGCGGATTTGTGTCCCTGGACGAGGGAGAAACGGAGCGACTAGGTAGGCCTAAATACGCGACACCACAAAATGACCCGATTGTAGTAACGGCCCAGTGCACCAAAATAATGTTAGATGACCGTATCCTCGAAATGGCGAAATCTATTTTGGGGGGATTGGAGATCGAAGCATTCTGGAAAGACTGGGAAGTACCGAAAATACAATGGGTAACTGGAGTTCCAGGATGTGGCAAAACAACTTGGGTGGTAAGACAATTCGATGTGGACAAGGACATCATTATCACAACAACTACAGAAGCAGCGAAAGACCTGAGGGAGAAGCTTGCGCACCGAATTGGAGACTTAGTTAAAACCAAGGTGCGCACAATGGCTTCAGTCCTCGTAAATGGTTTTCAAAGAACTGAGAGCTACAGCCGCCTAACGTGGATGAAGCTCTAATGAACCATTTCGGAGCCATAGTCATGGCTTCCAGGCTATCTGGAGTTGATGAACTTGTCCTCATCGGAGATGTCAATCAGCTGCCTTATATCGATAGAGAAAATCTCTTCGTATTAAGGTACAACCGCCCTAACCTGGTAACAAACATCACCCAGGAGTTGTTGTGCACGCATCGGAACCCAATGGATGTCGCGTACGCACTGAGGGAAATATACTCTGGTATATATTCCTCAGCTCCCCGTATTAAGTCCCTTAAGCTAGAAAGGTACACAGGTGCAAAAATCCCCAAATCACTCCCCAACACTTTATTCCTGGTTCACACCCAGGAAGAAAAGGAGACCCTAATAAGCCAGGGCTACGGAGAGGGAAGTGGATCACGCACTCTTACCATCCACGAAGCGCAGGGACTGACATACGAGTCGGTCATCGCCATCAAGACCAAGAGCAGCATGAAGTTGCACGAGAGCATCCCGCATGCCGTCGTTGCAATTTCACGGCACACTGGAACCTTCATATACTACGCAGATGACGAAAACGACGCCATAGGACGGTTCGTTAGGAAGGCGATGGTTGCGACACCAAAAGCCATCCATGATTACAACCTCAAAATGGCGATCAAAGATCGAAATAGCGCGGTAATGGAGGCCCTGTTAAAATGTGACGTGGGAGAATAACAAAATATGTAAATTTCTGTAGGTATATTATTTTATTGTAGTCCCAAATTATTTTTGTAATTGTAATCGTTGGCACGGGAATCCGGAGCGGTCATGCTCACAGAAAGGTGTTGTCTAGCGGCGGTGTTGTGTGTCGGGTCGCCATCTTCCCTCAAAAATGGTTGAGGAAGGCGATGGCTGGCACATGCGTCAACTCGTGAACGGGTGCTGCTAGAGAATACTGGTCTGCTCTGGATGCTGGTGCTAATGACATTAACGGAAAAAAAAGAAAAAAAAAAACTTTTAACACTGTCCCCCCTTGGAATGTTGCATGTTTCCTATTTAATATTTCTTGCTTACTAATAAATTATGTCATAGTTAAAAAAGTCACGGACCCTGGAGTCTGTGGAGTGTAGATTTAAAATTAAAAAAAAAAAAAAAAAAATATAAGTATCAAGGAAAACATTTCGTAAATAAATGATACTCAAGGAATAGAATAATGATAACAATAATCTCTATTTCTGAACAAAAAATAACATAGAGAAACAATAAACAGTGAAACGGTGCTACCTGCTACTAGACTGTCTCGCAGATAGCAACGCCCGCCACCTAAAACTAGTGTTATCCAAAATTTACAGTGTTATTAGTTAAGTTGTTTTTTTTTTAATATTTTTATCGTTAGGTTAGAAAAGTATTTTACACAATAATATAATTTTATAAGAATAAGAATAAGAAGTTTATTTGCATGAACATAAGTGAGATATACAGATGTTATGGTAAATAATGTCCAAAGTTATGTTCTACCCTTCATAGGGCGTACAAATGTTACATAATGTTATCATTACAATTATGATTTAAATTTAATTTAATTTAAAAAAAAAGAAAACATACATTATTAACACCCCCATCCATAGTTATATTTACAAATATTCTCGGATTGCAATTAAAATTAAGATACAATAATAAATAAAAATGAAAATAATAAGAAACGGTGCACAACTTGCAATAATATATTGAGAGTTTCATTGAAAATGCCGACCCTCACGATCCAAGAATTCTCAGCTATGCAGTAAAAACAGCTGTCGATCAACCATTTGTGTAAGTGAGATTTAAGTCTCACTGTTGGCATTATTTTCATGTCATCTGGAAGGGCGTTGAAGATTTTAATCGCCATTAAAAATATTTTTTTTTGTCAATGTAAGTCTACAGAATGGAATCATTAAGTCGTTACCGAATTGTTTACTTTATGTATTAGGCTATGAGACTTCTAATTTCAATATAATATTAGTTAATAAAAAGTGTGTTAAAGATTGTGTTCGGTAAACACAGGTAAACTGTGCGGTCGGGTTGAACCCTATATTCATGCTCATAGTGTTCATATTCGCGAAGACGCGATCTGTTGTTAATTTGGCCGGCGCGGTCGCCACCGGTAGGGTAAACGATTTTTAGTTCGACCGGCAGGCTTATCGCGCGAGGACGTGTCAAACTCGAAGCACGCGGTGTGCATCAAATTGAGGTCGAGACGACCAGGTTGTAGTATTATTATATGTTCTATGCTGCCGATTTAAAATATAAGGTTAATTTAGTTAAATAAATGAACACATGCATAATATCACCAGCGGTTACCCATCCAAGTTACCGCAGCGTACGTAGCATAATATTCTTGTATGTGATCGGCAAGCTTGGCTACACGTACTTAAAGTATTAGTTTTTGATATTGTATCAAGCCATAGCATAGTGGTAGGGCATTTTGCAAACACCCACCTGGCTATCTACCAATCTTTAGGTAGAAAATCTGTCGCCGATCGCTTAACAGTGCGTTCCAGCAGCTGTTATTGAGAGCCAGGCATTCTAGGTTAACATGAACAATTTCTTCGTCCATCACTTACCATCGATCAGGTGAGAGTAGTTGTGAAATGCTAGCTGTAAAGATAAGAAACGATATCTCTATATCTATACTAATATTATAAAGAGGAAATGGTTTGTATTTCAACCGACTTCAAAAAAAGGAGGAGGTTCTCAGTAAGTCTGTGATTTTTTTCATGCTTGTTACCTCATAACCTTTTGCTGAGTGAAAAGACTTTTATTATTTTTTATTTGGAAGCTGATGTTTGTCATTTGTTTTCCTTTTATAATTCATCAAATCAGTCAAGCTGTTTTTGAGTTACACTCCAATAACAGAAAAGTTTTTTCCTATCTTGATGATATAATAATAATAATAATAAGAATGATATAATAATAATCCGGAGGTTCCTCTCTCTGTAGCCCTAACCGCTGGTAGCTTGGGCCCTGCCCCGCTGCCGACGGCATCCTAGTTTTAAGTTTTTTATAATATTTGTTTCTTTTTTTATATATGAATATTGTAAAAAAAATTGAATTAAGATATAAAATAAATGAAAAGATAATAATAATAATAATATAGCATTTTATTCAGATGCACATGATTAAATAACATAGAAAACTTAAATATTAATGTAAACCTTAATTTAGTCTCTTATTTGAATTTTACTTATTTTCTGTAGATCTGTTTGCCAGTCGACAAAGGCCTCCTCCAACCTTTTCCACTCATGTCTTTGTTGAGCAACTCTGTTCCATGTGACGCCTGCCACTTGCCTTATGTCGTCATCCCATCTTTTTTGCGGTCTGCCTCTTTTTCTTTTACCTTCTCTAGGATACCACTGTGTCACAATTTTGCTCCATTTATCTTTTCCTCTTACCATATGTCCTGCCCATCGCCGTTTAAGCCTTCTAATTTTGCACGTAATGTCCATAACCTTTGTTTTGCTTCTTATTATACGGTTTCTCAGTCGGTCTGACTTTTTCACATTCATCATGCTCCTTTCCATTGCGTATTGGCATGATGCAAGTTTGCTAGTCGTGTTTTGTGATAAGGCCCATTTTTGGCTGCCGTATCTTGATGATATAGTAATTTCTAATGAATGACAAGCGATCCCGTAAGTATCAAGGGATTTTGAAGCAATCGTAGCGAAGTTTGCTAAGCCATTCTGAATCGATCAGCAAAGTTAAGCAACGTCCGCCGCAGTCAGGAGTTGGATGGGTGACCGCTGGTGACATTACTACTGAGCGCTTCCGTGCTTTGGAGGGCACGTTAAGCCGTCGGTCCCGGTTGTTGTCTTAGGATGGCAGTCGTTACAGCATGGTGGTAGGGCACTTTGCGAATGCCCGCCTGGCTAGCTACCACCCTCAAGTTAAATCTGTCGCCAAGCACCTAACGGTGTGTTCCGGCAGCTGTCCTTGAGAGCCAGTAATTCTAGGTTAGCCTGTACAACATCTTCGACCACATCATCACTTACCATCAGGTGTGATAGTGGTCAAAGGCTAACCTACCAGGCATAAAAAAAAAAAAAAAAAAAAAAAGATGAAACAATTTTTTTACCAAAAAATTAAACCGACTTCAACACTCAAGAGTGTGAAATAACTTGTTGAAGTCTTTACCATGCACACAAAATTGTGATAATAGGTACTTTTGAACTACTGTGGTACCGACTTCAACAAGTTATTTCACACTTTTGAGTATTGGTAGCGGTTCCATTTTTTGGTATTTTTTTTGTATTTAACGTATCTTTCACCAGCAGAATCCCACATTAGTATTGATAAACATGGGCTATACAATATTATCAAAAATATGTTTTTTTTGGTTATTTTTTTGTAAAATACCCGTGCAAAGTCGGGGCGGGCCGCTAGTGTATATATAAACCAGAGCAATTCACATCACAACTGTTACAAAAAAACAAAAATCTCATGTTATTCAATATTTTTTGAATAAGGAATAATAGTTATATTACCTCCTCAGAATGTAAGGAACATTATTAGAATAAATTTGTCGTACGAGTATATACGAGTTCGTTTTTACAACCGTTATTTTCTATGGAAATTTCTAGAACCAGCCGAAAGTGGTTTTATTTTATCGATGGTTAGGTATAAGAAAGCATACACATAATATAATATACACATGTTGCATTTAGTAAATAAGTCATTGAGATCACATACATAATTCCATAAACGTGTTAGAACGTTTTGAAGCGCTCGTAGCGAAGTTTGCTAAGCCGTTCTTAACCGATCAGCTAACTTAAGCAACGTCCGCCGCAGTCAGGAGTAGGATGGGTGACCGCTGGTGACATTACTACTGAGCGCTTCCGTGCTTTGGAGGGCACGTTAAGCCGTCGGTCCCGGTTGTTGTCTTAGGATGGCAGTCGTTACAGCATGGTGGTAGGGCACTTTGCGAATGCCCGCCTGGCTAGCTACCACCCTCAAGTTAAATCTGTCGCCAAGCACCTAACGGTGTGTTCCGGCAGCTGTCCTTGAGAGCCAGTAATTCTAGGTTAGCCTGTACAACATCTTCGACCACATCATCACTTACCATCAGGTGTGATAGTGGTCAAAGGCTAACCTACCAGGCATAAAAAAAAAAAAAAAAAAAAAGATGAAACAATTTTATAACCAAAAAATGAAACCGACTTCAACACTCAAGAGTGTGAAATAACTTGTTGAAGTCTTTACCATGCACACAAAATTGTGATAATAGGTACTTTTGAACTACTGTGGTACCGACTTCAACAAGTTATTTCACACTTTTGAGTATTGGTAGCGGTTCCATTTTTTGGTATTTTTTTTGTATTTAACGTATCTTTCACCAGCAGAATCCCACATTAGTATTGATAAACATGGGCTATACAATATTATCAAAAATATGTTTTTTTGGTTATTTTTTTGTAAAATACCCGTGCAAAGTCGGGGCGGGCCGCTAGTGTATATATAAACCAGAACAATTCACATCACAACTGTTACAAAAAAACAAAAATCTCATGTTATTCAATATTTTTTGAATAAGGAATAATAGTTATATTACCTCCTCAGAATGTAAGGAACATTATTAGAATAAATTTGTCGTACGAGTATATACGAGTTCGTTTTTACAACCGTTATTTTCTATGGAAATTTCTAGAACCAGCCGAAAGTGGTTTTATTTTATCGATGGTTAGGTATAAGAAAGCATACACATAATATAATATACACATGTTGCATTTAGTAAATAAGTCATTGAGATCACATACATAATTCCATAAACGTGTTAGAACGTTTTGAAGCGCTCGTAGCGAAGTTTGCTAAGCCGTTCTTAACCGATCAGCTAACTTAAGCAACGTCCGCCGCAGTCAGGAGTTGGATGGGTGACCGCTAGTGATATTACTACTCAGCGTGCACGTGCTGCGGAGGGCACGTTAAGCCGTCCGTCCTGGTTGTTGTCTTACGATAGCAGTTGTTACAGCATGGTGGTAGAGCATTTTGCGAATGCCCGCCTGGCTGGTAGCTACTTACAAGTAGAAAATATGTCGCCAAGCACCTAACGGTGTATTCCGGCAGTTGTCCTTGTGAGCAAGTAATTCTAGGCTAGCCTGAACAACAACTTCGATCACATCATCATTTACCCTTAGATGAGACAGTGGTCAAAGGCTAGACTAAAAGCTATATAAATAAAAGATGATTTCATAAAACGCGTTGTAAATTTTCTATATCTTGCAATACACTTTTCGGGTTCAAAAGGAATTAAATCACCTACAGGCAAAGTGCAAACTAAAATGTCTTTGATTCAAACTTTTGCAAGTCTTTGTTCGTCGCTCCTTGAATTATTAAAATTCAGTGCGTCTGCTTCTTTTACAGCAAATAAACTTTTACTATTAAACCGTTAGAGGCGACTCTTCAACTTTTATGTTCGTTTCAGTGTTCTGACACTTTTTTAAACTTTTCATTTTGTACAGATTCACTTTACAGCTTTGATGTTGTCAAGATTCCTTTTTTATAGCTTGCTGTTGTATTTGAAATCTTTTGTGGGTTGTTCCGAGGGTAGTTTAAAGGTATTTTTTACAATCTTGGTTATATAACTTCAAGGTTTGGATAAAAATAGGAACAAAAGAAAAAGAGGACGTGCCGGAACCTTTAATTTTTTGTACTTATAAAATGGAGAACACCGTAAATGAATACCATGAAAGAAATTGATGAATACCATGATGGGAGCTTAAATAAAGAAATAACATTTAAGTAGACAAAATGATTGCTGTTTATTTGTAGTGATTGACATTTGGGATTTAACTATAATAGTTTTTTTTTATGGGATAGGAGGGCTTACGAGCTGGCGGCTCACTGCACTCGTCAAATGTATGTGTAGGGACACGCAGAGAACGTTGCAAGCAGCCGCCCGCAGTGCGCGTCTAGCGGTCCTCGAAGCTGCTCGCATTCCTTGAGAATGAGCATCATTACTGTGCGAACACCGGTCGGAGATTTCGACTAAACACCGTGGGTGCTAACCGGTATATTTAGTTAATAATCATGACAACTCACATTAGTTTTATGACAATATTTGAGATACGCTTAAGTAAATAAATTGTTACGTATTTATATGGTGAAGCCTCACCATATTTATAAATACGTAACGTGAAGTTAAACTTTTTAGCTAAGACATACACACCCAGAACTCGTTTTAAATTTTGGCCTATGGTTTAAAAAATATAAAATAAACGGATAATCTAAACTAGAAAGTAAGAAGTTGCTATTATTACTTTATATAATTTATAAAAAAAAACCTTAGGTAATTTCTAGGCCACGTGGCCGCGCCGCTAATATCTGTTGAGACAACAGTTAAGCTTTCTACATAAATGGCAAGCAGAGTAAAAATAGTCACTGACAATAATGAAAAAAAAATATCACCCCCATTAACCTCTGGGGATCAGCTGTGAATATATTCACAAGATAACATTACACTTCTATTGATAACAGAAATTTCCCAAAAAGGGTTGGCGTTAGCATCGCTCAGTCATTAAAACAATACAATATTTTCTTTTATTATGATCGTATGCCGTCATTGGCTTTATTAGAAGAAAATATATATTTAAAGTGTTCCTGTCATTCTCTATGTTGTAAGAAAAAACGTAACATACCGACCCAAAATAATTTGACTAAGGGTAGAGAGATGATGATGCTAATAATGTAATATATCAAAAGAGAAATTCGGTATGTGTAAAAGAAATACCAAGAAAAACTAAGTTAATAAAACTTTTTGATTACGTGAACATACTTTGGTCGTAAACTCATCTATATAAATATTTAACTGAAAACATAAATATCATCACATTCCGACCTGTGCCGCCACGCCGTGCACACCTGTCTACAGCTCCGCCAGTATCTCCCAGTGAGACCGCAATAGTCCCCGCACTATTGCCGTCTCACTCGGGTCATCGTTCCGACGCTAGTTGCAGACCAGTGCCTTGGAATACGCAGTCCTGACGAAGTTTTTGTTTTGTGTGCAGAAGCTGAGCAGCCGCCGAACGCCGAGCAACGCGAGCTACGAGCTCGCCGTGCCGTCGCGCAGAGGCGCTCTAAGACGTCAGGCATTACCACCTACCCAAGTCCCTTGTTTCGGACGAACAACATCATATCGGGCTGGTGGTCTTGTTTTGACCGCACTTTTCGGTGCGCATTTCACCACTTTACTACCCGACACAACATAGTAACAGTCGCGTAACAACACACTTTGTGCTGTTAAGCGACGTCGTTCAGGCGTGGGGTAGCGTCAGCCAAACCCGTCTGAACGATCAAATCCGCCATTTGCTGCGGTCGCAGTGTGACACCCTACGGTGACAACGGCCACTGTTGTTGTTTTGGTTTAACCTTGCACCGTGGCCTTTCCCGCTTCACGGGTCAGCCGAAGCAAGCTGGGCTCCGGGATTACTGGCCTTGGGGTCGCCCCTAGTCAACCCCGGAGTAGCGCTTAGGAGCACCCCTCTCCGCCGAGAAAAAAGCTCGGAGAGGGTACACAACTAGGGCACACCCTAGGTACACACTCCCTCTCACACAGTGAGCTCACAAGGTGTGTGAGGGAATTCAAACCCTTGATAGGGCGTCCTGAGTATTCCCCTCAGGATGCAGTCCCGTCCCTCAAACGGTGAGGTGCAGGTCCTTCAGACCTTCGCCCTCCGCCACCCCGATCTGTATGTTGCTCATATGCAACTCCTAGAAGAGGAAGCGAGTGCCCGCCTCACGGACACTCTTATTGCTCCCTCCGGGACTTCAATCCCGGAGGCCAACGTCCCTCCTCTGACCCGGTCCTTCTCAGAGGACAGCCCGCTTTCGCCCGCCCCGGGCCCGGACAATAGACGCACGGTGGCAGCCCCTCCCCGTGAGAGGTCTCGCTCGCGCTCACCGATCGGGAGGCCAGCGAGCACCCGTCCCTCCATCGCCGTTGTCGAGCCCACTTCGGACTCCGAAACGGAGATGGAAGTAGATCCGAGTCGCGCCTTACGCACTGACTCGGACTCCGACAACGACGGCTATACCGTCGTTGACCGCAAACGCAAGCGTGCTCCTAAAGCCGCTAGTTGCGCAACTTCCGCCCCTCCCGCCAAGGCACCCGCTAAGGCCCCCGCCTCCGGCAAGAAGCCGACCCCCGCCCCGCGCCCCGCGTCTCCTCCCTCCGCTCCGGCCACCACTGCCGCGTCCCCTCAGGACGCGAGTGCGCGCCGCGAAAAACCGCCTCCGCCCCTGTTCATTCAGGACAAAACCAAATGGGACATGCTGTCCCGTTTAGTTTCGGATCGTGGGATCCACTACACTAATGCCCGCTCCACGCAGCAGGGCATTAAAGTTCAAGTGTCCACCATTAGCGACCACAGAGCGCTAACAAAGCTCCTCCGTAAAGAGAGCATAAGTTTTCACACTTATGCGCTCGAAGAGGAGAAAGTCCTCCGAGTGGTCATCCGCGGTGTGCCCAAGGAGGTACATACCGATTCGGTATGTGCCGACCTGAAGGCACAAGACTTCCCCGTACATGCAGTTCACCGCATGTACAGCGGGAAGGACCGCAGTCCCTACGATCTAGTACTCGTAGTACTAGATCGTACACCTGAAGGCAAGGCCATTTTTAATTTAAAAAAGGTCTGTGGCCTCTCAGGACTCGATGTCCAAGCCCCATACAAAAATGGAAGTCCCTCGCAGTGCCATAACTGCCAACTATACGGGCACGCCTCCCGTTTCTGCTTCGCTCGCGCTAGGTGCGTTAAGTGCCTAGGCGATCACGCGACAGCAGCGTGCACTCGCACCCGGGATTCGCCGGACCCACCCAGTTGTGTTCTATGCGGTGCTCAAGGGCATACCGCGAATTACCGTGGTTGCCCTAAAGCACCACGAGTGAACCACAGGGTGGCAAGGCATAGGCCGACCCGTCCCTCTTACGACCGTTACCAACGGGTAAGCCCTAAACTAACGGTAGTACCTGCCTCACAGGTAATACCCGCGCCGCTCCCAGCCCGTAACGCATGGTCTAAACCACCCAGTATGGTTAAGACCGTCGCTACCGCCCGCGCCCCGGCCCGCGCGCCCGCACCCGCGCCCGCACCCGCACCCGCCCGCGCCGCGGCCCCTGCCCGCGCACCGGCCCCGGCTCGCCCCGCGCTCCCGGCACCCGTCGCCAACACCATTCGCGCGCCTCCCCGCGCCGCTTCCCGGCCACAAGCTCCACCTATGCCATTGATGGCTGCCCCTCTTCAAGAGGCAATCAACCTAGTCAGCGATCTGGCTATGTCGGTTGACATCAATGAGGTACAAGAGCTATTCCACAAAATGCAATACGCTCAATCCCCAGCGGACGTGATCCAATACACATTGGAACACGCGAATTTACTTAGCGCCCTTAAGCGCTTCGTTCCCCAGGCCCCTCCCCAGTACAACCACTATGGGTAGTACAACCGAACGCACGAAACCGTACTCAGTTTCGTTAGCGTCATTTAACGCTGACGGCCTCTTCAGACAACGTGACCTCGTCCACGACTTTTGTTGTACCCACCTTATCGATATCATATGCGTGCAGGAAACCTTTCTAAAACCGGGGAAGGCGAACCCTAGGTTTGCCAATTACAGAACGGTACGTGATGATAGAGGGAGTGTCCCAGTCCCGTGGGGGAGGCACTCTTATCTATTACAAAAGGTCCCTGCACTGCATTCCCCTACCTACCCCGACTCTTGTTAATATGGAAGCATCTTGTTGCCTCCTAGCTATGACTGGTCATCAACCTATAGTCATAGCATCCTGTTACCAAGCTTGCAAAAAGCCGATCGTCCGAGCTGACTTAGAAGCCCTATTCTCATTAGGAAGCGCCGTCATTCTGATTGGCGACTTCAACAGTAAGCACATCCTATGGAATTGTAACGTCAACAATCCCAGAGGTATTGCACTTGAAAACCTAATCGCAGAACTTAACTTTGACCTAATTGCGCCCACTGAGCCCACTCACTACCCTTATATGGAAGACCACCGATCTGACTTGCTTGACATGGCACTATTCAGAGGCGTAACACTCCGGGTACGCTCCATAGAAGTGGTTCACGAGCTTCACTCTGACCACCGACCCATTATACTGCGACTAGGTCCCGACCCAACGACTGACCTCCCCCGCCCCACTAAGACGATAGTGAACTGGAAGCAAGTAGGCGATGCCTTAAAGGCTATCAGTTCACCGGACCTAGACAAGATCCCTGACGACATCCTGACAAAAGATGACATAACCCTTGCGATCGATTCGTTCACCAATCACCTCTCCACCGTAGTAGGTGCATCCGCAAAGGAGGTCATAGTGCCGGACGACCGGCGCCTTGTCATTCCAGCGGATGTGAGACGATTGGTGACGGAGAGTAAAGCAGTGACCCGACATTACGACTCTTACCCCAGTAAAGAGAACAAAACTAAGAAACGCCACTTTGAACGCATGGTTCAAAGTCGCATGTCTGAGTTGCGTGATCAACAATGGGGCGATAAACTTTCAAACCTCGTGCCAAGCCACCATGCTTACTGGGACTTGGCGCGAGGCTTGAAAGGAAGTAACCATAACGACATGCCTCCCTTATACAGACCAGTCCCACTAGTCCCAGCGTTCTTTGACGAAGACAAAGCTGAGTGCCTAGCTGATAGCCTAGAGGCTCAGTGTTCCCCTAACGTAGATCACGTTGACCAAGCTCACCTCGATTCGGTGGATGCTGAAGTCGAACGTAAAAGCTCTGTGGTCACCTCTGAACTCCCACCAATCACCTTAGCGACTTACGCTGAGGTGGAGAGACTGATCAAGGCCCTCCGACCGCGCAAATCCCCCGGTGCCGATGGCATCTCCAACAGGGTTCTTAAAACCCTCTCTCCTCCTCTCATCCATCTCTTAGTCAGCATCTTCAATGCTGCTATGAGCCACTGCTTATTCCCAGACACCTGGAAATGTGCAAATGTCATTGGCATTCACAAACCAGGCAAAAGCTCATCTGACCCCACCAGTTACCGCCCCATCAGCCTCCTCAGTGCCTTAGGCAAACTTTACGAGCGGTTACTTGCAAACCGTCTCCAGTCCCATGCTAAGGAACACCACCTTATCCCAGATGAGCAGTTTGGCTTCAGACCCGGACACTCATGCGTCCAACAGGTGCACCGCCTCACGGAGCACATCATTGAGGGCTTCAATAAGTACCCCAAACCCCAGACTACGCTAGCAGTCTTCCTCGACGTAGCGAAAGCTTTTGACAAAGTCTGGCACAACGGCTTGATCTACAAGCTATACCAATTTGGCGTGCCAGAACGTCTTGTGCTCATCCTACAAGACTTCCTTAAAGCCAGAAGCTTTCGCTATCGCGTGGAAGGCACCCTCTCCTCCCCCCACCCAGTCAGAGCCGGAGTCCCTCAGGGCTCCGTGCTATCACCTATTCTCTTTGCACTGTATACCAGTGACATCCCACGCTCTCAGCCCAAAGTATTCCTAGCCCAATATGCGGATGATACCGCCATTTACACCACTGGGTGGCATATCAACAGACAGTCCTATTTCGTCATGCAACGGGCCATCACCGAGATCGGTGACTGGTTCCGAAAATGGCGCATCGCGGTCAACCCAGCTAAAAGCACAGCTATGTGCTTTACTGAGAAGACACGCTCCCCTTACCCGAAACCGCTTATTTTGTTCGACGAACCCATTCCCTGGGTTCCTAGAACAAAATACCTCGGAGTCACCCTTGATCGTCATCTCACCTTTAACGATCACATAACAACCGTCCGTAACAGAGCGGCCTTCATAATGGGTCGCCTTGGTCCCCTACTTCGCAAAGAGAGTAAAATGTCTCTTAGTAATAAGAAGACACTTTACACTGCCTGCATCCGCCCCATCATGACTTACGCATCAGTAGTGTTTAGTCATGCTAGTGAGGCTCACCTTCATAAACTTCAAGTCATCCAAAACCGTTTTCTTCGTATTGCAACCGGCGCCCCGTGGTATATCCGGAACACCGAGTTGCATTGCGACTTAAACCTTCCCTCTCTAGCGCAGTTCAATAAGGACTGCGCCCGCCGATACTTTGATCGAGCGCCCCACCACCCGAACCCATTGGTTGTCCAGGCATCGAACTACTCGACTGCCTCTTCTATCCCATTTTTCAAACCCCCCCGTCGCCGACCACGGCAGGTATTAGACGACCCGGATGACCCCATCGCAGCCATTACGTTGGCAGCTTTAGCGTTATCCGCAAGTCGTCGAGGTAAAATCCCCAGGTGTGAGGTAATCAGAGGTCACACAATCAAACACCGAGCTCGCCGGCGAGCTCGAGGCAAAAACAAGGTCACGATAAATTGCTCTCCAAATAGTCAAAGAGTATTATTCAGTAGGGCCCAATTGTGCAACACTGCAGTTGCACAGAGGCATTTTGCTCCGATCCCCCCCATGTCTCTCGACAGCGAGACAAGCCGAGGTCCGAACCACAGTGGTGCCCTTGAGCTCGCTGTCAACCCCTCCTATAGTAGCGGTACGTTTTCGGCGTCCGCAGGAGACGGAGGTAGAAAGCGCTTTTCGCCTTCTACGCCCGTCTCGGGAGAAGTGCCTTTGGCACTCTCCGGTGGAGCTGGACGACCGCACAGGCGGTAGCCAGCATCTATGTCCTCCCTAAATAAAAAAATAAAAAAACATAAATATAAAGACGACAGTAACCAACGTAATACAAATAAAACAGCGTTTAAAGAGTTAACATGAAAGGCAGAAAATATGTAAATGTGTTAGCCCTTGGAGCCAGTAAATGGATTCACTAATATATTCCAAACATCAATAGTAAATCATAATCAGTATAAAGCTCACGAACTCTCACAAAACACACAAAAGATTTTCATGAAAGAAATCCGGCACAAAAAATATTCCAGAAATTTCATAAAAGCTCCGAATAAAGGGTTCAGTGCGGATTAAGAAACTAAATAAGATAAGAAAAATCTTGTTTTACGATGAAAATATAAAAGGGAAGTTAAGAAGTGATTCTTTGTTGTCCGCCTACCATGATAGTGATTTTTCTTTGTTTATTTTCTTAAACATTTTTATCGCTAAATACAATAGTTCATTTTTTGCCTAAAATAAACTTCTAAGTGCGTAAAAATATGAAGTAACTAGTCAAACTCAGTAGGTACCAGAAATTCAATTTCAGAATTTTCTGGTTGGTCTGGTGAATAATTAATTAATACTTAATAATAATAATGACAACACACCAGCTAGTATTATTTCATATTGATAAGTGTGGGTTGGACAGTAAACTAAGTTTCCGTACATTCATAAAATATATTTTTAGTTCTCTTGCTAGTAAAGTTCTTGTTGATGCCCGGTGAAAGCGGACTTAAACGGTTTTTTATGCTCTAATGCACAAAAACTTGTCTTTTAAAGATAACCTATATACATAAAAATAGATGTTTTTAAATTGTGCAATGAAGTTAATTTATTTATAATTATATTTTAAATAATAAATTTCCCTGAGTGTTAAATAATTTAATAAAACATTGTTGATTAATCAGTTTAAAATTTAATTAAATATATTATGTACTTTTTACCATTGTTTAATTTCCTCGCAATAGAATTGAAAATCAAAATGCACACTCGTACACATAACCTATTTAAATCTCGAACTCAATACCAGCCCTTGCCTTTGCTGTTTAAACGTCTTGGTGAAAATTATAAGCACTCGTTGAACAATCTTATATTGAGAAATTGATTTTAAAAAAATAACATTCACACAAATATATTTTTTTATCATGTACGGGATATTATTTGTACGAGTTTTACTCGCATTTGGGTAGTTTATTATTTGTTTTATGACTTGAGGCACCAAATATGGCGTTTGTATATATTGTATTCATTGTAACGTTAGCGCACAAATAAAAACCACTGACATCCGGTAACATAAATAACACGTATTTTCTGTAAATTTCAACTAACTACCTATTATGATTTAAAGATGCAGCCCTGTAATTTTGTTATTCTGAAGCTCGAAGCGTAGTTTGCATAGCCGTTGGTGGGGCGAAGCCACCATAGGATCGATATTAGGGAATTTGGGAGTACTTACTGGATGGATGTTTTGGGGTGCTCGAGAGTTGGCCGCGCCTCTGTTGTGTGCGGATGGCGGCGGCGTGGTTTCCGAATGGCGGGCTGATTACACGTGCACTACTCGCACTTCACTAGTTTCACAACTAACTGTTCAGTTAATCTATATAGCGGTGTGGGCAGAAAATGTATAAAACGCGACTGTCATCTGTGCGCGTGCGACTGTTATTTCTAATCTGTGACACGTAGTTCACGCTTGCATCGTCACTCGCGAATGTCAAGGTCAAGCTAGCTAGCCGACCGGGCGGTCGGGAGAGGGTGGCGCGGTAAGGGCAGGGCCCCTCCCCCGCGTTCCTCAGGCGTCCCTCACCCGCTCCTGCGTCACGTCTTTGGCGTGAACATCTTCCCGGGGCGTCAACAGTGCTGAAGGGGTGTTACTCGATGGGCAGCCGAGCGACCTTGAGGACGGGGCGCTTCAAGATGCCCTGGGCCGTCTTGAGTTCCACCACTCGGGTAACGCCATCCCTTCCTGGGATCGTCTGGGTGATGCGACCCATGCGCCATTGTAGTGGCGGCACATGGTCTTCCACAATCAGGACCAGCTCTCCGACTTGAGGTGGGCTGGATCGGGAGGTCCATTTGGAGCGGGTTTGAAGTGTGTGCAGATAGGATTTGGACCAGGATCGCCAAAAGTGTTGGGATAGGGACTGGACGAGCCTGAACCTTTTTAGAGCTGAAATGGGCCTGCCTTCTACCGAATACTCCGGTAGGGCTGTGAGCGGACGGCCTATGAGGAAATGACCTGCAGTGAGTACCTCAAGGTCCGCAGGATCAGAAGAGAGAGGGCTGAGAGGGCGTGAATTGAGCACGGCTTCAATTCGAGCTAAAAGGGTTGAGAATTCCTCAAAGGTGAGGCGTTGTTCACCGACCACACGATACAATAACTGCTTGGCGGATTTTACCGCTGTTTCATGTAATGCACCGAACCAGGGTGCTTTAGGTGGGTTCAACCACCATGTTATGTGCTGTTTAGAAAGCGTGTGCGCGATGTTATCGTTGCTTGATGCGAGAAAGTTTTGTATTTCCTTAAGCTCATTCCTAGCGCCTACATAATTCGTACCGCAATCGGATCTAATAAGAGTAGGTACGCCGCGTCTAGAAACGAATCGCTGTAATGCCGCCAGAAACGCTTCTGTGGGGAGCTCAGACACGGGCTCAAGATGGATAGATTTCGTCGCTAGGCAAGTAATAACGCAGAAGTATCCTTTTAAGAGTTTGGCGTTCCGAAGTGTGCTGGATTTTATCAAAAATGGTCCAGCAAAGTCCGTGGTGACTTTGCTGAATACGGGCTGAACGTTCACGCGGTCGGCGGGTAAGTCTGCCATGTACGGGGCCTTAGGTTTAGCACGGAATCGGAAACAATGCATACATTTGTATACTCGATGTCGAATTACTCGGCGGGCTGATAATATCCAGAATTGCTGACGTAAGAGTGAGTGCAGGGTATCAGCGCCTGGATGACAATAAATTTTGTGATAATGATCGATGATGAGATCTACTAATGGGCTTGAGCTGGGTAAAATTAATGGGTGCTGAGCGTCGTAACGCAGTGCAGACTGGGTGAGTCGGCCACTCACTTTTAGTAAATCGTTTTCCAAAAATGGTGACAGACGTTGTACGCGGATTGTACAATCTTTATTGTGGTGTAAACGATGGATGTCGTCAGCAAAACTGTTGTGCTGAACTGAACGCACCCAGTGCAGTAGTGCTTCTTTGCGTTCGCCGACCGTAATGGGCCCGGTGACACGCGCAGAGCGACTCGACTGCCTGCAATTGTGTATGAAGCGTTTTATACAAGCCGTTACGCCTATAAGCTTGTCGAGTGAGCTGAATCGTGTGAGCAGAGTTGTGTCAAGGTCAGGGACCGCTATGTGTGCTACGACCTTTTTTGGTTTAAGGCCGGGTAACGCATGATGACCTAATGTGGGCGGAAGGGATGGCCATGTTTGTGGTGGGTCCTTGAGCCAAGGTGGTGACCACCACAAGTCATGTTTCAAGAGATCTTGAGCTGACATTCCCCTGCTAGCGCAGTCTGCAGGGTTCAGAGCTGAAGGGACATGTCTCCATGTGAGATTGCATTTAGTAGCCATAATTGAGGAGACTCTGTTGGCTTCAAATACTTGAAGTGAGTGTATCGGTGTATTCAGCCAGGCAAGTACGATGGTACTGTCTGACCAACAGGTGTGCTGATGAATGGAAATGTGAGCTGATAGCTGGGTTGAGACGTGGGACATGAGCTTAGCCAATAAGTGGGCTGCTGATAGCTCCAGTTTTGGAATAGTTTGTCGGTTTTTAATGGGAGCGACCTTTGATTTGGACGTGAGCAGATGTACATGTACCTGACCATCGGGTGTGGTTTCATGTAGATATATAACCGCGGCATAACCTAATTCTGATGCGTCCGCATATTCCTGAAGGGTGTATGTGGATGCTTTGTTTGAGCAGACGTTTCTGGGTAACCTAAGAGCTGAGAGATGGGGTAGGTCACTATAAATATTTTGACATTCGAGTGCTATGTCACTTGGTACCTGTTCGTCCCAATCTAGTTTTAAGGTCCATAACATTTGAATGAGTGATTTAGCGCGGAAGATGACGGGGCTGATCCAACCGTTTGGATCGTATAGCCGGGCTATAGTGCTGAGTATAGATCGCTTTGTTAAATTATCTATAGTAGGTACTAAGACACTATATGTGAACTCATCAGTTTGTGGCATCCACTGCATACCAAGTACTTTGATGGCATTATCATCTGGGCTGATGTCAAAGTCTTTGGGTATCTCGCACTGTTCATCTGGGAACCTTTCTAAGAGCTGACGGGAGTTGGAGGTCCACTTACGTAGTTGGAAGCCACCCAGGGCGAGTAAGCTAATTAATTCGGTTTGCAATGTCATGGCTTCATCGACAGTGTCATGACCTGTGAGTACGTCATTAACAAATATTGACCGGGAGAGTACTTGAGCGGCCTTGGGGTAGCGTTGACCTTCATCGGCGATCAACTGCTGAATAGTGCGGTTTGCTAAGAATGGGCTGGAGCGCAAGCCGTAGGTTACGGTGGACAACGAATAAGTTAATAAGGGCTGATCTGGTGACGAGCGCCAGAGAATGAGCTGAAACCGTCTGTGGTCGGGATGAACCATGATGTTTCTAAACATTTGTTGAATGTCTGTGCTGAAGACGACCTTGTGGGTTCGGAAGTTTAAAATGATATCTGTGATATCTCGTTGTAGGGCTGGCCCCGTGTGTAAAGTGTCGTTAAGGCTTGTGTCATTTGAGCTTTTACAACTAGCGTCAAATACTGTGCGTAGTTTATCTGAGTTGGCCTTGAAAATGCCGTGGTGCGGTATATAACAGTGGGGCTGATCGCGGAATGTCTTTGGGTGACAGGGAGTCATGTGACCTTTATCTAGGTAATCCATCATGAATTCAACGTATTTTGAGCGGAGTTCGGGGTATCTTTGAAGTTTCTTTTCGAGGTTGAGAAACCGTCGAAGTGCTATAGCATGGGTAGTTCCTAGCTTGGGAGCGTCTGAGAGGAATGGTAACGTGACCACATACCTACCTGTTGATTCCCTAGTGGTAGTAGACTGGTATATTTGTTCACATTCGTCATGTGCTGAAGTACCGTTGGTAGTACTATCACTAACTTCTTCTACTTCCCAGAATCTTTCTAGAGCTGAATGAACGTCTTGGTTTGACTGTTGTGCCATTTCGTTATTATTTATTTGAGCCGAGTTGACCTGAGGCTGTCTGCCTGAATGTAGGGAAATAGGACCTAATAACGTGAAGTTAAAAATCGTGCCGAAGGCTATTGGCCTGCCGGGGCCTAGGAATACTTTAGTACCATCTAATATGCTACCCAAGATGTCTGACCCTAACAAAAGATCAATCGGTGCAGGTATATTGAACGAAAAATCTGCGAGTGGAACGTTATTCATACTTTCATCCAAACTAGGTAATTTAGTATGCGGTAAAATTCCTGTTACGTTCTTAAGTACATATGCCTTAACACTTATTACGGGCCTGTCCGTATGTACAGGGCGAAAAGTAATGTCGACATATGACGTAGATTTTTCTGAGGGCTGGTCACCTATGCCTTTTATTTTAAGATTTGTGTGCTGAGTGGGTAAGCGAAGTCCCTTCACTATGTCATAGTTAATCAGTGTGATCATGGAGCCACAGTCTAGTAACGCTCTGGCTGTGTGAAAATTGCCATTGCAATCTGCTATCTCTAATGAGACTGTAGGCAGTAGTACAGGCCTGTCGTGGACACTGTCTGGGGGTGCAGAGATGTTAGCAGGCCAACCTGATGTGTTAGCGTGGACATTTTGTTGCTGCGCTGAAACAAGTGTGAGCTGATTATTTGTGGGGCGGGCGGGTATGGCCGTGTGTTTATGCCAGGGTGGTGTGAGCTGAGAGGTTATGGGCTTACGATGTGTGTGCTGAATGTGCCGCGCTAGTCATTGCCTAGGCGGTGTGGGCTGTCGCGGCGTAGGGCGACGGAACGGCACCGACCTTCCCGTGTCAGGTGAGGGGCGGCGGCGAGGTGTCTCGCGCAAGTGCTGAGGCAATAGGTGTGCTGAGTTGCGAGTCGGTGACGTGTACCCTAGTCTGTGTAGCGTAGTGTGGTGGTTAGCACTGCCACACTCCTTGCATTGCCCGGTTGTACTGCACTCGTTTTCGTAGTGCGGGCCAAGGCACTTAGAGCATCGGTTGCGTGCCTGTATGAAATCCCAGCGGCCTTGAACCGGCTGGTTATTGTATTGGGTACATACCCTCAGTTTGTGTCCCTTAACATTACACCATGGGCAATAATGGTTTGGATTTATAACCGGTTGGGGTTGGCGGGCCAGTGCTTGCTGTCGATCGCGGGCTGAATCCGTTGTGCGTGCGGGTGAGTATGTGGTATTATAATATACCACGGGGCGTGTCTGGGCGTGGGTGGGTTGGTATTGACGCCTAGTGTCTTGTCGGGTGTATGCTGATAACCGGACGGTCTCGGTGATCGTCGGTTAGTGTCTGTGTTGGGTGTTGTGGATGAGGTGGATGGTATGGGCACGGTGACCTCATTGCAGCGCGCATGCTCTTCAAGGAACCCAATGAGATCCCTCAACGTCGGCAGTCTGTCAGTCGACCCGTGTTGCCGCTCGAAGAGCGACCTCAGTTCGCCTTTAAGCTTACGCGCAGCAATGGACACGAACACATAGCCACACTCCCCATCAGTGGGCATATTGAGGTTTTGTAGGGCCGACTGTGCTGAAATGAGCGGCGTTAGAAATTGCCGCCGTATTTCTGAGCGACTCGAAATGGTGGGCAGATCAAAGATGATGTCTACGAAGCGGTCTATTAGTAGACGTCGGTTTTCATACCTACGGGTTAAAATGTCCAACGCTACCTGGAAATTCTCGTTGGTTATGGGCAGATGAGAAATTAAAGAGCGCGACTCCCCAGACAGACATGACAGTAGGTAATGGAGCTTTATGGCGTCAGATAAATTCGCGACGGTGCCAGTCAAGCTCTCAAAAATCGTAATAAATGACGGCCAATCTTCTAATTGTGACGAAAATTTTGGGAGTTCTATTTTGGGCAGGACCGAGTTTGATACCAAAGGCTGTTTTTGTGCTGATGGCTCAGTGTCATTTTGGGCTGATGGTAAGACATTGATGTCTATTTCGGCTACAAGTATAGTGTCGTAGGCGTCTACTATCTTCTCGTAACTTTCCAGATATGATTTTTCCTGGGCCTCCGTCAAGTCATCGGAGTCCAATATTTCGTAATATACCGTGTCTAATTTTTCTTTTACGACTCTTACCTCAGCAAATCTGGCGTTAAAATCCGACCTTTTGTATTTCGGTTTACCGGACAACAAAGATGTACCTATCTCAAAAAGCGTAAGGATCGTCTTTTGAGCCTCCCGGAAGCGAGCGGCTTGGCTTTTGGTGGGCATTGCGGAGGCCTTTGTTCACTTCAAGGTAGTAACCGTATCGCAAGTGGGCGATTAATGAGAGCAGAAGGGAAAAGAAAAAAAAATTACAAATCAAATCCTATTTATAAATCTAATTTGGTTGTAGAAATGTCAACCTTCTTTTACGGAAGTCGGTTAAATAATGCCTGATTAGGTATTAGTTAATACTATAAACTTTACCTGAGAGCTGAGTTCAAAACCGTTATACCTATTAACTTAATTAATTATTATTAAATCATTTATTTCAGGCAACTTAGCATTATAAATAACACGGGCCCATAAAATATATACCTTAAACTAACATACATAAAAGTTTATTTATAATCACGTTTTCTCTGCTGACGCGATGCGCGAGGCGTCAGGTATCCGACCGAGGAAAGGCCGGAACTTGACACCCTTCGGCCAAAATTCAGGTTCCATGAAAGATTGTAGTTCGCGAGTCGGCACTATCACCACAAAAGATTTGAAGGTCACGTTGTGACGAGACTCCAATCGCTGAACCCTCAGCTTCATGTTGGTTTTGAGTGCGATGTACTCCACCAGGTCTTCAACTTGCGTGGTGTAGTGCAAGCGAGAAACGTAGAGCTGCCTTGACGGCAACTCTGGGCGCAGCAGATGGTTATTGCCGGTAGGTGCAGTACCGCTCTTATTCTGAGAGGTATTCTTCTTCTTTTTCCTCTCTACTTTTGTGAACCCGTCTTTATCACATTGGATGTTCTGCAGGCGCAAAGGCACAGCCTTGCAAACTGGGTCGCAGTGACCCAATTTTTCCCTCCTTCCCTCAGTTAGATCCGGGGTAGGTCTGGCAACGATAGTGGCGTAAGCGCGTTCCGGCGTGGATGCAGAGACGCATGACGTAATCGGCATCGTGGGTGCGCGGGGTGCGGGGCGCGGTGCATCGGTCGGCGGTGTGGTGACGACAGCGGGCGGCGAGTCGAATTTTGCTGACTCGAAACTCGACGACGCGTTCTTTGCACCACCGCGATTTACGTTGATGTTAGTGACCTCAGGTGACCTACTTATTGAAATAATGTTTTTCAATGACACCACTTCAACACGCAGCTCACTGATGGTATTTTCAGAGGCCTCCAACTTACTCATAACTTGGCTCATGCTGCTCTTCAGGGCCGTGACATCCTTTAAAAGCCTCACGCAGTTGAGGCTCTCCCACGGAACTGAAGGCAAGCGGCCCAACTCCTTCTTGCGTCTCTAATAACGGAACGCTTAAGTTGTTCACGGAACCCTTATTAAACTCGTGCGGAACGCTAGTTTATAACTTAAATCTATGCTACCTAACTATTAAAGGTAATGAGCTGATAAGAAACACCAAAACATTGTCGCATACAAGATAACAAAGAATACAAGTTAATATGTATCCAATTTAACACGTAGTGTATTAAATTTAGTACCTAAATAAATCGCAATATAAACATAAGTACAACGATACAAAAACAAGAAAATCCAATGCAAACACACTCGGCTTCAAAACTTGCCGGTTAGTAACAAGAAATAATGCAACAGCTCTTATCTATCTATATCGTATTGTGCGTTGTGAACTTCGTCGATTAATAAACTGTAGGTAGGCGATTTCTAAGATATAAACATTTACGTAATTATGGATACGAGCTGATTGATATTACGGGAAGTACAATAATGGAGACGCTATTTCTATCTGAGGGTTGAAAATAAAAATTCTTAGATTGCTATATCTATTATGCAAATTTTAAAGTTTGAAATTTGTCACAATGTGTGCAGAATGAAATGATCCTTAGCGTAAGGAGACAAGGTTGATTTACTTTGGCAAAAATGTTACTGCCATGCGGTTTTGCTTGATTTTACCGGGAAATTATTTTGGGTTTTAAAATGAGTGGACTGTAATTATAATGGGATTAGGGCTGATTCGTGACGGCTCGAAGGAAATATATGGTGGGGCGAAGCCACCATAGGATCGATATTAGGGAATTTGGGAGTACTTACTGGATGGATGTTTTGGGGTGCTCGAGAGTTGGCCGCGCCTCTGTTGTGTGCGGATGGCGGCGGCGTGGTTTCCGAATGGCGGGCTGATTACACGTGCACTACTCGCACTTCACTAGTTTCACAACTAACTGTTCAGTTAATCTATATAGCGGTGTGGGCAGAAAATGTATAAAACGCGACTGTCATCTGTGCGCGTGCGACTGTTATTTCTAATCTGTGACACGTAGTTCACGCTTGCATCGTCACTCGCGAATGTCAAGGTCAAGCTAGCTAGCCGACCGGGCGGTCGGGAGAGGGTGGCGCGGTAAGGGCAGGGCCCCTCCCCCGCGTTCCTCAGGCGTCCCTCACCCGCTCCTGCGTCACGTCTTTGGCGTGAACAGCCGTTCTTATACGATCAGCTAAGTTACACAGCGTCCTTTGCGGTCATAACTTGGATGGGTGAGTGCTAGTGGTACTGATACCATAGAGATATTCTGTGACTGATACTAAGCTAAGCGTGCATGTCCTTCAGAGGGCACGTTAAGCCGTCGGAGCCGGCTGTTGTCTAAGGATGGCAATCGTTATAGCATAGTGCTAGTGAATTTGTGAATGCCTGCCTGGCTAGATATCACCCTCAAGTAGAAAATTGCTCCCCAAGCACCTAACGGTGTGTTCCATCAGATGTCCAGTGTGTGTGAGCTAGTAATTCTAGTTAGCCTGAACTACATCTTCGAGCACATCATCACTTACCATCAGGTGAGATAGTGATCAAAGGTGATAGGCTAGACATAAAAAAATCAGCCAAAGTACCAACAGACGTCAAAAGCGATTTACCTAAGGATAAAAAATCTGAAATACATATATCATACCCTTAATCTGTACATATGATTTTGAAATTGAAGAATATTTTTTTTCACATGGACACCCATCCATGTGAAAAGTAATATTTTGTTAAATTTTCTTGAATTTTGGACGGAGCGATCACCGTATCTGTCTGGTTGTAAGTAGCGTTGGTTGCGTCTAATTACATGTGAGTTTGTTTGATTTTTGTACTGGCTGGCAAACAGCTGCTTATTTGGGTCTATTAAGGGCCTTAACGTATGACTTAAGAACGATTTTTGCCACGCTTCTTGAACCATAATATAAGGATGCATTGAATTGATTCACTCAGTAGCAAGTGACGTAGTTGATCTCGGTGCACTGCTTTTAATATATATACAGGGTTATTGGAAAAATGTTAACAATCTCTTAGGGTTGACTTCTGCTAGTCCTACCTAACAAACATTTTGAGATGTTTTTATTTTTGTTTACAAAAATTAGCTATTGGCTCAAAGTAGGCATTTAAACAAAAAAAAAAAAAAAAAATTTTTAAACAAAGTTAAAAAATTCAAAATGTTTGTAAGGACTAGCACAAGTCAACGCTTAGAGGTTTTTAGTATATTACCAATAACCCTGTATAATCGCTACAAGTATCGTTACTGATATACTCGTATTCCACACAATCATGCTACAATCCAACCTTATATAAAATAAAAGAAAATATTTGCCCGTATATTTTACATTTCATACATGTTATAAATCAACAAACATAATACCTAAACATGTAAACAAATTTCGTTTACGAACACACCGTGCCTCCCAAAACAAATATATTCTCCAAAAGAAAAATGTAGGCATAAAAAGGAGGGAATCGACCGAGAGAACTGACTTATGACAAACATGTAACGTCGCGCCGCGCCAAGTTTACGGTAAATTTTATTACTTCGCTTTTCGCCTAGAAAACGACCCCTCAAATGCTTTCGAAGGGGTGGACACAGATTCCCAATAAAAAACGGAAGATTCTCAGTGAATTCTCAAGCGTTTTCTCAGTCGAGGTGTTACGTACAATTCGGATTGTCGCAGCAATAGAATAACAATAGGGGAGTGGCGGCCAGCCCCGCAGTTTGCGGCAAAAATTGTCTCTCGGGCCGGAGTTCCGCAAGGTTCGTTACTGGGGCCGATGTTCTTGTTTGACGTTGAGGATTCTTTTGATTGAGGAAATCCATTTAGACAATGAAATAAAATAAGTACCTTACCTTCTACCTCAAGAGAGCTATATCAAGCTCTTTGGCAGAATATTTACTGAGTTATTTTTGAGCTTATCCATCAAAATATTTTCTTATATTAGTTCCATATGATATGGCAAAAGAGTGTGTATGTCTTTGTAATAGCTCCATTAGGGAATCCGTACAGGGAATTGCTCTGTAGAACAGTTTACCTTAAAATATGCACACTATTTTCAGCTGTTAGTTTTTATTGACGGGCTAGCAATGAAATCCACCAGGGCAATGCTGCCAGAATTCTGAGCGCGCTGCCAACTGATAGTGAACTGATATTTGCGGACCCCCTATAGGCCTGCAAAAACAGTACTGTTGCTTAAAGGCTTTTTATGTAGTAGCTGTAGTATTTGATGATTCCTGGTTGGGTGCATTAAAATAAACCTGTAGACTGCAGTTTCTGAAAATAATTAAATCGCAAAATATTTATCAACATCATATTAAACATTAAAATTTAATAGCCACTGCCAAATAACTATGTTAAGATGTTTAAATGAAAAAGAGCCTTAGACAAGTAAGCAAATTGTATATTTGCTTACTTGTCTATTTTTATCGTTGAAAACTGGCTTCGCTACTTGTAACCAAATTATTGTAAAGAATACTTCATTCCATGCAATGTATAAAAAGACACAATAGACAGATCTCGTCATTTAAACCTTATCGTGCTAAAAAGACTTCGTAGAAGTGTCTAAACACATTTTACCAGAAAATATGTGCCCGTGTAATATGGAGCGAGCATTTTCACATTTCCCATTTAAACTTTCAGAATCCGCAATAGTAATGAAAATGTCGCTCTCAGAATAGCATATCTGTCCCTCAGATGAATACATGTTTTCAGAGGGAGCACGATACACATGCAAGCAAGAAGAAGGATGCTGCTATCATACTATAATTTTGTATTTGATAACTAACAACCAGCTTTTCTTTTGAAGCACTCTTAACGTAGCTTACTTTGCAGTTCTTAACCTATCAACTAGGTTAAACAAAATCCACCGCGTACATGACTTGGGAGATCGCTAGTGATATTACAATAAAGCACTTCCGTGCTTCGGAGCACACGTTAATCCATCGGTTCCGGTTGCTGTCTTAGAATGGCAGCTATTATAGCATGGTGGTAAGACATTTTGCGAATACCCACCAGTCTTACTCAAGTAGAATTTGATGCCAAGCACCTAACAATGTTTTCCGACAGCTGTACTTTAGAACCACTGAATCTAGATTAGCCTGAATAAAATCCTTGATCACATGATGACTTACCATCATAATCAAAGGCTAGCATGAATTAAAAAAAAACATCGAACAGTATCAAGAAATTATATGAGAGCGCGAAAATAAGGTCGACATTTAAATCCCCGAAACCATAACCGTCCTCACAATATTTCATTGCGTCGGCATTTTCTTTGTCGCTTTATACCAAAAAGCCGTACGAATCCGACACAATACGCAGAATTACACAAAGAATGTACTGCTTTGACTTCAAAAAGTTTTTATTAGTGGCCCCGGGGTATAGGTGCTCTCGGAAAAAGGTCCTTGTACACTTGCGAAGAAAAATACGATAATAACGGAATGGGCAGAAGGGCACTTAAAATTGGTGATCCGTGAGGGGAATCTACAAGTGCTTTATTTTTGGAGATGGACGAGTTATGTTGAGCTTAGTTTAGGATAGTGTATGGAGAAGACGTGGTGTTGTTGTTGTTAGCATTAAAACAGGATGTTACGCTCTCTCTCGTTCTATTCTTATGCTGAAGTATACTTTGTGCAGATATTTGTTAAGTATGAAGCAGGATGTAGACAAAGGGGCAATTTCGTCGTCAGGCTTTTTTTTTCTAAATGTGATTACAAGCATTATCGCGTGGTAAGCGAAAATCATATTTTACAAATTATTGGTTGATGGCCGCGCACCGTCCCCTATGACGGTTAAAGTAATACAATTGGAGCACAAAATTTCGGCAGTAATGATGACCCAGATGGTCGAGGAGGTCTAGGCATCCGACGCGTTTTCGGAGGACGCTGGTTCGATTCCCGCCTTGGGCATAAACTTTTGTACTCCAATAATTTGTAAAATATAATTATTTTTTTGTTCGGTAGAGAACACTGTATAGTTGGTCGCATTCAACTTCCATTAAAATCGATTAATTTGTTTTGAAGTAATTGCCCTTTAGCTAAATAATATATTGCATACCTGAATTACTTAATGGTAATTGCCACTCTAGTCGATTGTGAACAGTATTTTAGGCGAGTGAATGTTCTTGCAAAATGTTTCAATAACTTAAAAAAGTGACAAAATATAAATATATAGAAAACCCGCTTCCAACACTGATAAAAAAAGTAAAAAATATTTTTTATGGACTCAAACAAAAGTTGTCTAAAATTAATAACCGGTAGAATATTCGACTAGTTTCGCTTCTAAGCGAAGCATCTTCAGGAGGTCTTGACTCACCAAGCGCACGATCGAGACAGATCAGTCTCGAACTGCGTAAGGCTGCGTGGGGTTTGTGACGTCACGTAGGCTTATCAGGAAAATTAGGCAGAATTGTCACTAGATATATATTTTTATTGAAGTGTTTTATTAAAATATTATTTAATGTTTTCTTCAGATACTTTTAAAAATATTTGTTATTATTGCCCTCACTTTTATTATGCGTAGTGCTTTCTTTGAAATTATTAATTCATCTAAGGGTCAGGTATGCCTTTCTGAGAGTGTCATTTTTATTACCAGTTCAGATTTTGAAAGTCCATATTACACTCTCTATCTCCACTACCTATACTCTCTATCTATACTCGCTCCATATTACACGGGCTTACACATATTATCTGGTGAAACGTATTAAGACACTTCTATATTGCAACGTTCGTATTTGGGTAAAACTTTTGACAAATAACATCTTATACCATTTACGATCTAGAGATCTGTGAGTCACGTACGAACGGCCAGACAAACAGCACAGTCAATAATAGAGCTTCATTCCACCTTTTGTGAACGGAACCTTAAAAAAAGGAAAGCCTTTGTTCTTCGGTGAGAATGTATATTTCCTTTTTTCTATTATAATACTCTTACGGTAGGAGGTCCTACTAAATCCAGTGGGTTCTAAATCTCTACAAGTTTCCATCAGCGAGCTACTTATCATTCAAACGGGCGTTTTATATTACCCTTTACATCGGGCTCGATCTTCGAGAGCCTTTGTTTTATATTACATATAGGGATCAAGAGCTTTTGGCAGAACTGGACCCAAAATTAATAAACGAAATCATATTTACATCTAACATTTTGATTTCTGCGAATAAGCTCACAAAATTTGAAGGAGTGGATGGCTTCATGGTATTGGCTATTGACTGCCGTTCAGCAGGTCCATGGTTCGAATCCCACCACAGGCTTGAGCTTCATCGCATGATGGAAGAGCATATTGCAAATGCTCGCCTAGCTAGCTGCCATCCTCATGTAGAAAATCTGTCGCCAAGCAAAACCACAAAGTGTGTTCCGGCAGCTGTCCTTGAGAGCCAGAAATTCTTTGTTGAGCCTGTTAACACCTTCGACCACATCATCAGGTACCATCAGATGAGATTGTAGTCAAACGCTTACATATCAGCAAAAAAAAAAAATACTACGAAGGTAAAATTTTTACTACGAACGGAATTCGAACTAACTTTTTTTTTAATGAATAGATAATGAATAGATTCAGGCGTTACTTTGCGGAAATCCATATTTAATATTAACAAATACTTTTAAAAGTATCCTAAAAAACATTAAATAATATTTAAATAAAACACTTAAAAAAGCATTAGCATTAAAGAGCAATTATATATCTAGTGACAATTCCGCCTAATTTTCCTGTTATCTACGTGACGTCATAAACATCACGCAGCCTAACCGGAAGAATACCCGACTAGTTTCGCTTCTAAACGTAGCATCTTCAGGAGATCTTGACTTACCGAGCGCACGATCGAGACTAAACGGCCACCTTTTTTGTTTATTTAGGGAGGACAGAGATGCTGGCTACCGCCTGTGCGGTCGTCCAGCTCCACCGGGTTTTGGGCGAGGGCCTGGCCCTACAATAGCCCGGGAGGGAGAAGTGCCGAAGGCACTTCTCCCGAGACGGGCGTAGAAGGCGAAATGCGCCTTCTACCTCCGTCTCCTGCGGACGCCGAAAACGTGCCGCTACTATAGGAGGGGTTGACGGCCAGCGGCTAAACACGCCTTTATATAGGCCCGATCGTGACTCACTGTTTTTTGTTGTAGCTTACAATTGGTAAAGATTTACGTTTTTATAGTGATAATTATTATAAAAAGATTATTGAATTGTTAACAGAATATTTTTTAAGTTATATATGGTATGGTTAGTGTTTACAAATATGAGAAATGTTGAATAATATAGTAAACAATATTAGGAAACTAGTTTTAAACTTAAAATTATGAAAGGGTCGCAGAGTGACGTCAACACTGGTTCGGCGGGTAGCTCGGTTCGGCCAGCAGGCGGCTTCCACAATGAAACAGTCACAGCACCTGCTTGTAGCTACTCGGGACACGTGGGGATGACACGGTGGGTGGCGTGACTCGTAGCGTGACGTCATCACTGGTAGCTGGTTCGACGGGTGACTTGGCTCGGCACGTTATGAAAAAATAATAAACAAATATTACAAATAATGTTTAAATTGTTAGGTTTCAATTTGATTTAATCTGTACTTAATTAAATGCTTTACATTTTTCATGTAATTATTCAATTTGACTCCTTTAATAGCTTATTTGATAATTGCGTAGTCCATTAGACATTGATTTGACTCGTTACGTAATACTTGGAGGGGAGAGCAAACATGGCCAGTTGTAGGGAGAATTCGAGTCAGTCTTCAAAAGATTCTCGAAGTGGCCGGACGTTACTGTACTTAACACGCAAAGTGCCGTGTATAATACACGACAGTACTACATTTAGGTATATAGTGTTTGATAGTGAGTTTACCCTAATTGTGGAAGATAAGTGTGAAATATAGCATTTGCGACATGGTAAGCCGGAACTTTATTACAAAATAGTTTGTGGCGGCAGATTATCACTAAAAATACGTAACAGTGGGGATGAAACCAATTGAGTCTGTTCATTCAGCAGCGCGAAGCCTACACTATGTTTTGATATTTCTAACTGTTCTAACATAACCTAAACCCCTTGTCACAACAGTGTAAGATTTCAAACGTATTACAATCGAGGAGTTGATGACCGCTTTCAATTAAATGTTTGGCAAAATGAGACTGTTCGGGATGGTCGTTATAAACGCGGATTTATGTTCTTTATATCGGATATTAAAATTACGGCCAGTTTGACCAATATAAACGCTGTTACATTCGTCACAGGTAAGTTTGTAAACACCGGATTTTTTACCGTTTTCCAGTCGATCTTTACCGTTACATAAATGACGTAGATTTTGATTTGTACGAAAAGCTACATGGACGTTATTTTTCTTCAATATGTTGGACATTTTTTGAGATATTGGCCCTATATACGTTAAGCTGCCTACGTACTTGATATTTCTATCAGAAGGGCAAGAATAAAGAAGTGACCTAGCCCTATTACGTCGCTTGGTCTGAATTAATCGATCAACTAACTGTTTATTGTAGCCGTTGGAAATAGCAATTTGGTATATTATATTAAGCTCTTTATTATAGTTGTCTTGGGTCAGAGGAACCGATAACAATCTATGGACATAACTTCGAAAAGCGGCTAATTTGTGTTGAATAGGATGACAAGAACTGAGGGAATAGCAACATTAGTGTGTGTTGGTTTTCGATATATTTGGAATTGCAATTTACTGTCAACTCTTGTAAGCGTTAGATCCAAAAAGTTGATAGATTGGTTTGATTCTAATTCCAGTTTAAATTTAATTTTTGGGTGTATATTGTTAAGTTTCTTCACAAAGATATCAATTTGGCGGGAAGTACCAGTCCAACAAATGATTATATCATCAACGTATCTATAATAAAATAAAATTCTAGGTTCTTTTACTATGTGTTTGCATTCAAAGTCGTCCATAAAAAGTTCGGCCATAAATGGACTTAAAAGTGACCCCATAACTATTTTTTTTTTATTGCGAATAGAAAAGCATTTGACATTATAAATAGCTATAAGGCCGTTATAAATAGCTTATTAAGAAATATTTAATTGATTTGAGAAATTGTATTGTATCTTGATTTATAATATTTCACTTAAAAACTTAGTTTTGTAATCAGTTAGCAGGTACCATGAATTAGGAACGACTTAGTAAAGTTATTAGAAAGTTTATCAAAAAAATTACGTCCAAAATTATGTACAACTAAGATTAACAAGACAACTAATTTGGAAACTTTTCTATGAATCCCTGGTACTAAAAATAGGAAAGCGTCTTGTTCACAGTTACAAATATAGAAGCGTTATCAATATATAAAATATATCTTGCTCTCATTATTTTTAACGATACAAAGGCTGATATGCCTTTGTATCTTCTAATCCCAAGAGGGGAAACTATTCAGAGCCCAAGAGTTTTAAAAAAATTGACCGATGGACTCTCCTTCGACTTTCCTTTTAAAGTATTTATTCCGTCGAGGTATCGGTTTGTTTTTCTTTCAGATGCTTTGTTTATTTTAGCGAAGGAAGGGAAAAGTATTTGCTATTCTTTTGAACCCTCTCTTTGTATTATGGCAACTGTTTGCTATCTTGTATAAATTTAGGGGATCGTGTAATAATTGACGTTTATTTTTAACCCCTGATGGGAAATGAGTGGTTGTTTGAAGGTTTGATGTGTGTATGAATGTCATGACACGGTAATGGTATCTATACAGTATCTTAACTCGGCTCTGTCGTCGAAATAAGTACCTACAACCGCGCTGTACGCAAACATGCGATAGGGCTACCCGCCTCCAGTATTTTAATTACATTTACCTACTTTGCGTTTCCATTTAGTTTTGTGATTGTAGATATACTTTTTTTTTATATAAACAAATAAAATTCTTTGTGAAATGAACAGGAAGTGTTCACTAAAAATGCGTGTTGGTTTTTGAGCGCGATCGTGCGCTCGGTAAGTCAAGACCTTCTGAAGATGCTTCGTTTAGAAGTGAAACTAGTCGGGTATTCATCCGGTTAGGCTGCGTGATGTTTATGACGTCACGTAGATAACAGGAAAATTAGGCGGAATTGTCACTAGATATATAATTTTATGCTTTTTTAAGTGTTTTATTTAAATATTATTTAATGTTCTTTAGGATACTTTTAAAAGTATTTGCTATTATTAAATATGGATTTCCGCAAAGTAACGCCTGAATCTATTCATTATCTATTCACTTTGTTTATTAATCGAGACAATTTATTTCGGGGGATAAAGGAAATACTTGTCCATTAAAAAAAACACATTATTTACCGTCAACTATGTAGATTATACAAAATTTTACTTACTAGTAAGTAAAATTTAAATAAGTTATCTTTGGATGCGTTTTTGACGAATTTATGCAACCAAAAACAGCACAATATATCCTACTCGTCATATTAAATATGTAATATACAGTACATAAACTTATTTTTAGTGAAAATATCGCGCGTTTATTGTTAAAAAAACAAAACACCGTCCATTTGTCACTGCGGCACAGACGCGACTGTCTGCGTTACGAGCGCAGGCCGAGATCGAGGCTCGTAGGTATAACTCGCGTTTCGTCCGTTTCTATGAAGTTGATATACTGTATAGATAACATTACCGTGGTCATGGTCTTGCGGCCTCCTATAGCCATAAAACAGCTAATCTGTTTGACAAGCTGTTGAGATCACATCGTTGGTGTTCGTATATTACCTTAATTTTTCTTAGGATCATCATACTATGTTATTAATATTATAGAGAACTTGGTTTTATGGATATCTAATTCTATATGAAGGAGTTAGTTTTTATAGATAATTTAGGCTATATGGAGAACTTAGTCTGTATAGAGAACTTATTACATATGGAGAAGTGTCTTGACAGACCACTAGAGTTAATCATTACCACTGACTATGCCAGAATCACAATAGGCCAAGTAGGTCTCAGACACTACACTAATACTGTTCAGCGAGTTACGTCTACTATATAAGGGTAAAGAGGGAGTTTTTTGAATAATCCAGCTTCATTATTAAAGGTTCAATTTAACAATAAAACTACAGATATGACAAAACATACCTAGCACTATAAAGTGGGCTAGCGTACAAACACTTTGAAGAAAGATGGCAAAGGGCAACTGGCAAAAAGAACGCGTTTCACCAACATTGTAGTTTTGGGGAGACGCCTCAGCATCATGTACCTTACAGTCTATATAAAGAAAGTCTACACGGTGAACTTAGTCTATACGGAGAACTTATTCTATATAGAGAACTTAGCCTATATGCAAAACTTTGACTATATAGAGAACTTGGTTTAGAAATTTATATGTAATTAATGATGTAAACATTTATTAAGTAAATTTATTAATTTCCTGTGGAATTAATATGATCTTTCTGAAGAACCGCCATCTTTCACTGTGATCCCTAATACGCTTTCATTGCATGGTGACTCAAATTGTCAGACTATGTTATTTATATTAAAAATAACTTTATCTATAGAGAACTAAGTCTAAATGAAGAACTTTGTCTAAAGGGAGAACATACATGGAGAACTTAGTCTTTATAGAGAGATTATTTAATATGGAGACCTTAGTCTTGTGGATAACTTAGACTACACGAAGAACTTATTCTAAATGTAGGAGTTTATTTGATACACCACTATAGTTTATTAATACCAGAATGAAGGAAGCTTTTCTTCATCGGTGGACATTCCAAATGTTGTAACAAAACTCATTCCGTCATGATTTTATAGTAAACTAAGAAGAGCATAGGCTTCCTTGCGGATCGATAAAATATGTTTTCTAATCTAAGGATAGGTATATTATTGCAAAAGTGTTTATGCACCCTCGTTTTAAGACAACAAACTTCCTTGGTGATTCATTAAATAGTGGGTAGTATAGTTGCTACCTTTTTGCTAATACGAATGTTAGGACAGTATATTATACATAATATGTAATATGTTTAATATTAAAATTATAATAACTTTAAACGCTTTACCTGTTCATCTGTATTTGCGATCTTCGGATCTTTTTACCGAGAGAAAAAAATTAAGAGGTTCATTCTTCTGTTATTGTGATGAACCAAGCCCAAGGCTCACTGATGTTAAGCGGTAATCTCAGCCTATAACAGATGCATTTCGATACGAACTCCACTGCGCCCGCCACACTGAGATGATTGTTGAGTATCATGTGTTTGTAATTTTACTGGCTTTCAAGAACTGCTTACTGACAGTTTTACTACTTAAGGGTGGTAGTTAGCCAGGCGAGTATTCGCAAAATTCCCTTCTACCGTGTGATGAAGCTCAAGCCAGCGCGGCGGTAGGGATCGAAAACAGACCTCCATCCAGGGCTATAACCGTTCGACTATCATTGTTTAAATGAATGAAAATTTAATTTTTACAAGACCAATACTTTTTTATTTCTAGTTTACCGGTGCTGTATACTGTCGGTTTGTATGATGATGAACGAAGAAAACTTCGTTCGGGTAAATGGAATATCCACCATATAGCGGTGGCGCTTCTGAGTATTCCAGGATGACCGATTATAAATAAATTATGAAGGTTAGGAAATTTTCTTCTTTACTGTCGCACGAGTGAAACGTGTATGAAGGTTTGTCGAATGCGTAATATATATGTATGTAGCACCTCTAGTACGTACAGAACAATGACGTGCTACTCATTAATTCGATATTTTTTTCCTTGTCTTCAATTATTTTGTAGGAGAACAAAATCAATATAGCCGTAAGGCGGAAAATGTATTGTCTTTGCCTATTTTTAATATCAGGAAAAACTTCATTAATTTCTTAAGGAGTACATATTTCTCTAGATGTTTAAGATTTTAATATTTTGATGGCAGAAACAATTAGGCCAATTTCTTTTTGGCTGGAAGTAATTCCAGCCAAAAAGAAATTGGCCTAATTGTTTCTTGTACTTTTATTAAAAATAATATTTTCCTTAAATTTACCTGCTTTGTTAATTTAAAGTAATGAGGCACTTAAATGAGTGTTTTTTTCTACTAATATTACCAAGTGTATTAATATAACATTCGAGCTGTTTACCAAATATGCGTTTCTCCAAGAAAGGGGTTGAATTACGTATGTATTTCTGCAGTAAGCAATATAAGCGTTTCCACCTTCCCTACCAAAAACTTTAACAGAGAGGTAGATTTTGCGCTTTAGTTAACTTTTTACTTATGCCATACACCTTCTTCTAGACTTTGTATGAATGAAATAAGTATTTTGCAGCGAGTGCCTTCTTAACGATTTCGCTATCTTTTTGAATATCAAATATAATTTTAAAGTATAAATATCATAAGTGCAAGAAGAGTCGCTCTTATGATATGCAATTCTAATGATATTGGAATTATAATTCCAACATCCCTAATCATATTATCATTAACAATTTGAAACGGACGGACAGTTCGACGGGCGGACAGATCAATAAAAAAGACTTAGTAAAGGGGTTCTGTTAATTCTTTTTTACTTTGTATGTTATTGTGACGGCACAAGCTCTAGGCCCACCCTATGTTAAGCGGACTAACCTCTGCCTATATAATAATAGATGCATTTCATTACAAGTCACGAATTGAACTGGGCCCGTCACCTTGAGGTATACTTGTTAAGTCTCATGTGCCCTTAATTACACTAGCTCTTAAGGACTGCTGGCGGAACACACTGTTAGGTGCTTAGCGACAGATTTCCTACTTGAGGGTGGTTGCTAGCCAGACGGCATTCGCAAAATGTCCTTCCACCATGCGCTGAAGCTCAAGACCGCGGCGCGATTCGAACCATGGACCTGCTGCGCGGCAGTCCATAGCCAATGCCACTGAGCCATCACGGCTTCTGTTCTGATATGAGACCCTTACAATTACTACTTACGCTTCATTAAATAATAAAACAGTAATCATTTGCAAATGCACCCAGGACTATCACTGTTAATGAAAAATTAAACTCAATTGTATCAAAATCCAATGTGAAAATAATTTGTTCAATTTAGACGTCTACGACGCTTTTATGAAGGTCAATTACATAATTAAATTGAAATATTCTACATTGTACTGCCACGTTCAGCAAAAAGAGCCACTGCAAGAAGAACATCTGTTAAACGTCTTTTAACAACGTGTTCAAAGTTTATATTATAAAATAATTAGAATATTTGTTTGAATTACGTAGGCGACAGGCGATAGCTTGGCACAGGCGGAGTTATCCAAGTATTTTTGTCAAATATAATTATTAAGTAATCACAAACTGTATAGTAGGATTCCTTAATTTAATTTTTTTTGACGTTCAACTAGAAGTTTCCTTCTGTAAGCGCTGTAATATGTTTGGGAACTTTATTACAAAACCGCACACAATTACCTTAGAAGGACCTTTCATTAGTCTCTGCTAATCTAAAACCTGGAACTGCTAGTTAATTTTTATTCCTTTTTTAGTAATCATGATTTGATTTTAATCTACTCAAATCTTTACGAACGTTATGTTATACACAGACTCAGTAAAGTAAAAATATCAATTTATTTTAAAATATCCCTCAGAGATTCCCTAGGATCCATTTCATATATGGCTTGAATTGCACGCTTTTGTAAGATAAAGATTGTCTCTATCTCAGCAGCAGCTCCCCACAGAAATAATGAGATAATTTAAGAGACTAGTTAGATGCAAATAACATATTTTTATCATTTAAGAATTCATACAACAATTGAACATATAAAACTATTTTATCAAATAATTGTATGTTTATTCCAATAATTAAAAGGCAATCTTTTTTAAGAAGAAGAATCTACTCATAAAAGATTCTGTATAATTTATACCTGAAGCTATACACTGATCATATATGTTTTGTAAATATTATTTAACTTTTTTTTTACCGGCGGTATGCCTTTATTAAACAAAATACTATGAACTATATACAACACTACAGCTACAACAATAAAAGCATTTAGACACCTATAAGTCATAGCAGACTCATAGGCAGTCCAAATGCTCCAGCCCACTCCCAGTTGGCAGCGTCCCCAGCATGCTGGCAGCATTGCCCCGTTGAATTGCAATGCTTATTCGTTGAGCCAAATATGTGCCAGCATTTTGATCACGCGTCGCATCGACCAAGCGCTCAGATAGGTTTTGGAAAATACGATGAGCTCCCGGTCCCCACGGACCCAACGTCTCTACACCAAACGGCTCAAATATGTAACTCATACCGAGGTTAGCATATTTGCGCCGCTTGAGTTGCTCCGCCGAAGTAGCCGCAGCGCCAGCCCTCACGTTGGTTTCAGAAAGATGTGACGGCGCTAAAGTGTCCACGCACGTAGCGTCCCACACTAAGGGCCGTCCTAACTTCCACGGAACCAGAGTCATGCCGTCAGGTCTTTTACCATCGTCACGCATCAGACCATTCGGTTCGAGAATAGCTGGAACATTGGCGCTGGTAAAAGCCCGGCGAATGATATCGTTAAGGCTGGCGTGGCGGGAAATTCGACCAGCACTTCGAGAGCAGGAGAGGCCATGGTGACCGAGTTGATCAACTGCAGTACCACACTGGCAGTGATGTGCAACACAACACCTTGCACCCAAGCGTAAGCTAATAGCTAGACGAAAAGCGGATGGATCTATAAGGCTACCAGTTTTGTAAGAAGGAATGGCCTGTAACCAAAGACCGGATTCCCACACAGAAACAGCGAGAATACGAGCACGATCTGCGATGCTAGAACACGTATTTAAAAGATCTTTCCGTGTTAGCTCGCATAGGGGCCGATCCCACTGTTTCTGAGGTGACAACATTTTTGGGAATTCAGTATTTGGACAAGCCAGTCTCCATGTGTTTTTGGCCTCAGCCAGATATGCTACATCGAAAGAGCCTAAAGATCGTGCAAGAATTTTTTCTACTAATTTGTGTGTACTGTGTACAGAAGACAAAAAAGCTGGTAATGCCACACTAGAAATTTTGCGTATCCCTATGCTCCCCAACCTCACAGGGAGGGAAGCTTGCGCCCAAGCCCTATCATCCATCTCAACATTCAAAACCGACACTAACGTATCTTTTACTAAGTTGTCTAAGCTTAACAAAAGCTCACTGTGTTGCCACAGCTGACAACATCTTAAATAGTATGTAAATTTAGGAACGAAAGGGCAAAATCTTATAATTGTAAAAGCCATATGGGCGTTAATTTTGGATAATCTGCTAGAAGCATTTTTAAACTTTTTATTATTTAACTATTTTGCGGATCAAATGTATTCAAGAAGCAAGTTTGACATACATATTGAAAGAAGTATATATGAAATACATTTTTGAAGAACTCGTAGCGTAATTTGCTTAGCCGTTGCTAAGTTAAGCAACTACCGCCGTGATCATTACTTGGATAAGTGACTACTAGTGACATATCTACTGAGCACTTCCGTGCTTCAGAGGGCACGTTGGTGGTAGGGCATTTTGCGAATGCCCGCCTGGCTAAATACGCTAGTTGTTTTGCATGACTAGGTTTTTTTTATGTTATTGTGACGGAGCACGCACGAGGCTCACCTTATGTTAAGTGTTAACCTCGGCCTATAACAGGTGCATTTCGTCACAAGTGATGACCCGCTTTGCGCTCGTTACCCTGAGACCTACAGTTGTTAGGTCTCATGTGCCTATGATTTTACTGGCTCTCATGAACTGCTGCCGGAACACACTGTTAGGTGCTTGGGGCCTGATTTTCTACTTGAGGGTGGCAGCTAAGCGAGCATTCGCAAAATGTCCCTTGCATCATGCGGTGAAGCTCAAGTCAGCGGTGGGGATCGAACCATGGACATGCGGCACCGCAGACCATAGCTATAACCGCTCGGCTATCAATGCTTTAAAGATACAAGCAGGAGCTACCAGAACACAAACTGGAGTTTGGAACCAGTAATTTTAGGATAAGCCTATAAACTTCGTCCAGATTTAATTTTATCATCAGGACGATATGGTAGTTACAGTGCATGCAAATCTATAAAAAAATACGACGTTGTTTAAATAACTTCAAAAATTTCCCATCCACAAAGCTGCTGGATATGAATTTAGGGTATGTCAATCGGCTACCAAATAGTTTAAGTTAAAAAAAGTAAAGAAATTTATATTATTACAAAAACAATATGTTACAGTACTAACATAGAACAATAAAACAAGAACCAATTTCATAGAGCAGTTAATTATCAACCAATGACCTATAAACATAGAGACCATAAAATTATGTAGTTCTACTAAATTGAATATTTTAAGGCACTTTATGTGAATTAGGGTTGACACTTTTATTAATTACTGCAAAATATTCAGTTTTGGTTAGAAAATAAAATTGTTTTATACTTGCGCACATACAAAATTTGAGTTTTTTCCATATATACAAGTATATTCGTAGTATTATAAGTTTAAATGATCAAAGTTAAATACTCCTTAATGCAATGCTTTAATGTTGAATAGGATGTATTAATAAAATCTGAAGTTCATATGTACCTACTATTATTTTACGAGTAGACATTATTATGATTCTAATTTTTTGTATCATCCAGATTGTCCACTTAACTGAACACAGCCTTACTTTGAACTATTTGGAGGTAGTTTGCCATAATCCGTAAGCTTGGCAGGCGTCTTGGGGATCGCAGTCTAATATACCAGCTGCTAAGAATTCGCTGCTGCCCACATTCTGGTGTATTACCCTAAGTCGCCTCTTACGAAACGGGAAGAGATGTGGAAGTGACATTCTTGCCCGGCACCCCACGGGAATGCTCATTAAAAATATTAAAATAACACCACTTTTCAACTTCAAAAAATATTCATCTTGTAGTACTTTACAATACGAACGTATTATTGAATTTTTTTGTTTCAACCTATTTGACAACCCTAGCACACCAGCATAGACATTAGCATAGAGATGTAGAATATGAAATAAACTAATAGAATTATTTCACTGATAGAAACTTGGCTTTTAGTAAATTGTCTATTCACTGCGGATGTTATGGTTCTCTGAGCTTCTGCGCAGATATTACGAATGTATTTTAAAGTAAATTTTCTTTACACTTATATTTTCTGTTTTTCCTGCTTTTATGTTTACCAGCACAACCTTGTTATAAATAATTTATCTGTTTTGACGCGCTCATATCGAAGTTTGTTCTTAACCGATCAGCAAAGTTAAGCAATGTCCGCCACGGTCTAGAGTTGGATGGGTGACCACAAGTGACATTATTATTACTGAGTGCTGCCGTGCTTTGGAGGGCACGTTAAGCCGTGGGTCCCGGTTGTTGTCTTAGGATGTCAATCATTACAGCATGGTCGTAGGGCATTTTCGAATGCCCGCCTGACTAGCTACTACCCTCAAAGAGAAAATCAGTCGCCAAGTACCTCGGTAGGTAGACGGTGTGTTTCAGCAGCTGCCCTTGAAAGCCACTAATTCTAGGTTAGCCTGAACGACATCTTCGACCACATCATCACTTACCATCAGGTGAGATTGTGGTCAAAGGCTTACTTATAAGGCAAAAAAAAATGTTGTATATCTTACGTTTTTAAAACGGACGTTTATCAGTACTAATATTATAAATGAGAAAGTAACTCTGTCTGTCTGTTACGCTTTTACGCCAAAACTACTGGACCGATTTGAATGAAATTTGGTATGGAAATAGTTTGAGACCCGGGAAAAAACAAAGGATAGTTTTTAACAAACTGCGTAAGATGTTAATGTTTTTGCGCTATAACCGAAATACGCGCGGGCGGAGCCCGGAAAGATAGTATTTATATATTTTCACAAAATCTTTTGAGTTAAGATTCTTGATAGCGTTTTCCATAAAAACGTAATTTAGTAAAATTTTAGATACCAACTATTCAAATTCGGTAAAACTTCTCTCGCATGGACGACATGCGACATGAGCCTAGACGATTTTACTTAGCATTTCATGGATTCACCATGCGGGTGCCGGATCCATAGCGTCGCAGAGGAAGAGGCCCAGGGACCTGGGACTTGCAACCCAGTGATTAAGGTTAAGGGGCCTCTTTATGATGCAGCGATGCTCCCTTTAACCGCTCCAGCCTCCTCCCCTGCCCAGCAAAATTTGGTAAGGTTCTACTAATGCCGCCTTGGATACACGTTCTAGGATGGAAGTTACGGTTGTTCTTGGCAGGACAAAGTCTTTTAGTAGGTTATAAAGGGATTTCGCTGGTATACCCTTTGCTCCGACTTATATAAACAGCATATAAATTAACCACATAATCGTTATTGGTTAATTCATTTGTTAAGTCATAACATGTGTTAGTTAAACACATAATTTAATGGAAAACTGGCAAATCAGAAGCATAAACGTTCTCAAAGTCAAGCATACCAATTTTCACAGTATAAACACTTGGTAATTAAAATATAACAAAATTAGGTTGTCAAAGCGCTAAAAAAACACTTCCCAGGGTTCGTATATGTGATTTTCTTAATTCCACCATAACTCCTAATAACATAAGAGGTTAATATAATGTATAGGGTATCGTTAAAATACTTAGGAACATCATCTCTACTGACACTAATTATTTTATTGACTGTGTATAAGCAATTTTGAGTTTCTATCCTTCTCGTATAATTTTTATGTAATATATGTAATATATTTTCTGTAAGTTTGTTTTTATGGGGTAGGAGGGCAAACGAGCAGGCAGCTCACCTGGTGGTAAGTGAACATCGTCGCCCACAAACATCCGTAACATCAGATGTCTCGAGGATGCGTTGCCTACCTTAAAGGGTATTTCTTGAAGGCTCATAAGTCATATCAACCAGCTGCCAGGTGAATACTTCACTTAGCAGCTTGTTCCATAATGTGGCAGTGCAAAGTAGAAAATGCCGTGAAAATCACAAGATTGTAGACTTCCAGACATCGACCAGAAATTGATGAAACATCATGGGAAATCCGATGGTGAAATTGAGCTGCAGGTAGTGTGAATCGAACCGTACCCCGTGTTACGTACGGGGGATAATATGAGTATAGGAAAATCATAAAAACAAGAACTTGTGGTAATATTTGATAGTATACTCGTATATCAGAAATGGTAAGGATAGAGAGAGAGAGAGATACATTGACCAAATTTCATGGGACATCGATAGAGTAGTCAAATGACTATCGGCTACGTTTCGATGAATGAAGGTGTTTAGGTAGCTTGTTTTCTATGTGTGTGATAATGCAAAGATTGCATTATTTCCCTACGTAGCTGCTACCTAGCAGGTAAACAGAAGTAAATACCAGTGATTACCAGAGACTTGTGTACTGCTACATTTCTGATTACTGCCAACGAGCATTTGCATCGCAAACGTGCTTACAGAATATTAATGCTTAGGCTGGTTATACATTTACGTTTTGTTGCTAGTTAAACTATGATATAAACGATTTATTATTTCAATAAGTCTTCGCGATTGTTGCACATTGTATTTACACAACTTTAAAAGGTTCAAATCGCAAATAATTAGTCAGTGATTGTGCCTGATCAGTCACCTCGTAACCAAGATCATTGTAAAGTGATTGAAGCATTGGGATAGAATATGAATGTATGCAATTGAAAGCAACTTATTTTATTAGACACCTGTATGTACTCATTATGGAATATAAAGTTTAGTATCCATTTATGTTTATTTTATGACTTCAGCATGTTTCCGATTGACAACTGTATACGACATATAACGAAAATACTATATTTGATGATGACAAATGAAAGCTTCTTTAATTATATTGCTGGCAGGTTAGCATTTGATCACAAACTCACCTTATGGTAAATGATGGAAGGGTCAAAGATGTCAACAAGTTTACCTAGATTTTACTGGCACTCAACGACAGCTGCCAGAGGACAGCGTTATGCCGATTACTAATACTTCAACTTCCTGAAACGGCTTATCAAATTTGGATGAGACCTTGAATGTGAATAGTTAAGGTTCTAGATTAACAGGATAAATTTCATCATCATTATTGTTAACGCGGGTGAAACCCTGGGGCAGGTAGTATATCTTTAAGTTATCATCGCATAAAATAAGTAATTTTATCTTCTAGCTCATTTTGAAGACAAATCTACATCCACACAATTCATTACATTATATCAAACCAAAATACATAAATATGCGTAAAATAATATTGCTGAACCAATTTGGAAGAAACAAGATATGTAGATTTCTTATTCGTCACCACAATGAGTGCTTTTTATTTGTCTATATGCGTGTTAACTGCGGGTTACAGATAATATTATAACAATACGTATAATCAATGAAATATCATAGCATAAAAAATAATAACTAAATCCACAGAACTCTATTCTTGTACCTATAACTCCATACATGACAGCTGTTCTAATAATTTCTATTCCGAAGCCTCAGTACGTCTGCAGCCAGCCTAACCCCCTGGGAAATCTCCAACATTTGCAGCTATGACAACGCGCTAGTTCAGCTGTAAAATTAGACATTTAATGAAACGACTGTTCCGATGTATATTATATTAGTTGCCGTATCTTGCCGTAACTGGTGTAATTTGCCGTAACTATATTAGCTGCCGTAATTTGGCCGTATTTAAGCTTTGTTGGAATAACTTGACTTAATGTTTAACTGATTGATGGGATGGGTTAAGTTGTATTGAGTTGTAAGCTCTTAATGAATTATTCAGCTGTAAGATAGAGAGGCATTTCAGGAGGATCAATCTAGCTCAATATAAAAAAATAAGCAGTGATGGTCCAAGTGAAGTACCAATCGCTATAAAGGGCCACGCAGCAGGTGTATTGTTCGAGTTACGTCGTGAGCTTGCGCTCCATCATGTATTGATACGGTATTTCGCGAATGCTCTCCTCAAGTCGAAAATCTATCACCAAGCACCCAATAGAACTTTTAGAAGTTTTACTCGTGAGCCAGTAATTTTAGATTAAAAATGTTTACGACTCCCGACCGACATCACGCAAAAAAAGAGAAGGTAAACAAACATATTATATGCTCTCTTCTGTGTTCTAGAAACACGAAGCCAACCATACCCAAATGAAATAAGTAAAACGTTTTAACTAATAAACACACTAAAATGATTATATTCCATAATATGTTCTATTGAATGGTATACCGTTTCTTAAGTTTGTTAGCATTTGTGCTGAATGTGCTACGTTCAAATACCAGGTTAAGATAATAATAGTCGGTACCGCGGTCGTAACATACAACATAATATTGTTAATTATGTTATTTGAGTGTCGGTAAAATAAAAATAAACTTCATAAATCAATGGTTAACTAAACTGCTAATATTTTGTAAAGTTTGAGTGTATGCTATTCAAATTCTTTGTTTATATCAGTTTTCACATAATACATTTTCTCCAGATTCATTTAAAAATTACACTGTTGAGTTAATGGCTTGATATAATAATGTTTGATATTGTGATACTTGAAATTAAATGTTCCTCTCCATCATGATATAATAATCAGAGCAAAGATATTATTATTATATCGTCCCTTTTGCGCTAAATATAAGAAACTCTTAGGCTTGTTTTTCTGAGAAAAAATAATAAGCTACTGGTGGTTTATATAAGGGTATATTTTAGACGAACGCCCCCATACATAACGCAGCTCCAATCTCATTTTAATAATAGCGAATAAAACTCAATGATTTTTTACCTACGTAATCACTACCCTAATATCTAGGTTTGTGGTGCATCAGATTTTCATTAAATTATACAGTTTTGAAATTACACTAACAGAAAAACACGTAATTTTAGATAAAAGAAAGACCCAACTTTAAGCTTCTCTTTCAAGAAAAATAAGCATGTTTTTAATATTTCTATTGCACCACAAACATGGGGAATATAATGAACTTTCTATATTGGGAAGTTATTTATACATGTGTACTATACTTTTTAAATCAATCTGGAGCTACGAATAACTGGCTCAAACTCCTAAAAATGAGTGCTATATACTAAACGCTATATAATAAAAAAAAAATTATTAGTGCAAAAGAAAAAGGATTTAAGCCAGAAACGATAGGTCTAATAATACACTATATTTACATGTAAGTTTTTTTTTAGTAACAAGTTGAGTTTATGTAAAAGTTCACGCTTTGGCTGGCGGGTATATGTCCTTAATACTAGTTTTCCAGCCACGATTCCGCCCGCGCGTATTTCGCAGTTATCACCCACAAACAATAACCTCTTTTTCCGCAGTTAGATAAAATCTATACCATGTCTTTTCCCGGGTTTCAAACTATTTACATGTCAAATTTTATCCAAATCGGTCCAGAAGTTTTTAAGTTTATTCATTGCATACAAAAATTCAAATCTTTCCTCTTTATAATATTACTATAGATATAGATAACGTCAAAGAAAAAGCACGTGTGCTAAAATAAATACATTTCTGTGTAGGTGACGCCTTAGAGACTTTACGAGGAAGTTTATTGAAATATTGATTTGTGTTACTAGGTGGATAAGTAATATTTTATTCCTGGGGGTGTAATTTGGAATTCAATACAAAGCGATGGATTCTGTCGTTGATTTTGGCCTCGAATAACGCACATTATTTTTCATAACTACATATTATTATAATAAAAGAATAAACCTACTCTTTACTTCTATGTATGGACAATGTTGTTTATCAATAATAATGCCTTTGTTAACAAAATACTGCGTACGATTTACAAAACTAGAGCTACTACAATGAAAGCATTTAGACAATCTATTAGTCGTTGTAAGTATTTAACGGGACTTAATCGCGATAAAAACATGTATATTTTTATTTATTTACCTCGACGTTTCGACCAAGTTGCATTGGTCGTGGTCACGAGCGGACTGAAGAGGCTGGTGTCAGCGTCTTGAAGGGCCGGTATTTTCTCCAACTACCCGCAATTGATTTAGAAATGTATCAACACTGACACCATCCACAGGTCTTAATGAAGGTAAAACGCGCTTGGTGCATTTCCTTAACTTAAAAACGTCGAGGTAAATAAATAAAAATATAGATGTTTTTATCGCGATTAAGTCCCGTTAAATACTTATAACTATGTGTTCAAGTCGCGAAAGTCTTAAAGTTACTAATATATTAGTCATTGCAAATCCACAAGCTGTGCCCACTACATAATACATATCCAAGCCACTATAACGATAATTATAATAATATTTAATATTATGTTAACTCACCAACATAATCTATCGAACGTGGACCAATAAGAAGAGAGAAACTAAAACTCTCTAGTGAATGGTATATGACTTTAGCTCCCACTTTCCCTAAAGGTCAATGACCTTTTTTCAAACAGGGGTGATTAAAAATATGTTTTTATAGCAAAATAGTTTATGATAATAGTGTTACATTAATCATATTATAATTATATGAAAATAAATCAAACATTTCATTAAAGCTACGCGTACAACAAATAAACAGCCAGCCAAATTACAAAGCAAATATTTACTTAAAACAACGGCTGTAGTACTTCGAATATGTAACATAAACAAAACCTGATAATTTTAATGAAATGAACGCCACCGGCGCTTTCGGGAAACGTATTTGATTACACTCATTAGCACCTATGCTTTGTTTGAGAAAACTGGATATTAATTTGTGGGGAAAGGATTAAACTTGGAGTCTTCCGATTCAAATATACGAGTAGATGTTGATTGTTTTCAAGACCCCGTCAATTGTATGTGGTTTTTGAGTGGTGCGAATATTTTTGAGCGTCGACTATTAATACTTTTTTGATAATACCGGATATCAAGTTGTGTGAAAAGAATTCAATTTATTCTTTAAAAACAATTATAGCCGAGGTTAATTGTTTTCAAGACCCGTCAAGTGGTTAAGCTTGGAGTTTACCGATTCAAATATATGAGAAGGTGTTGATGTTTTCAAAACCTCGTCAAGTGGATGTTGTTTAGTTGTTGTGAGAGTCAAATATTGCTACTTTTTTGAGAATACTGGATATCAGTGTGTGTGAAAAGAATTCTATTTATTCTTTCAAATTAATTATACGTAAGGTAGATTGTTTTCAAGATGCATCAATCAGACATTGTTTTAGCGTGGTCAAGATATCTTTATTACCTAATAAGGACCAACTAAGACTTGCATTATATAATTACCAGAAACATTTCAAAGATAAAATGAAACATTATCACTTAAAACTAAAACACTTACATCATTTTTTTATTTGAAAGGACAGGCTATTGAATTACCGGGGTTAGGATTATAACTTGGGGCGTTCTAATTCAAATAAAGGTGTTGATTGTTTCCCATAAAGAGAATAAATCGATCGGTGGGGATAAGCATCTTTAATATGCTGCTAAATGCACACTTGGATTGATACCAAATTCATGTAGAAAAATATAATAGCCAAAAAATGAACGATGTGTTCCTTCAGCTCTTTGAGAACTAGTTCCCATTCCTGGTAAAGCATTTTATCACCTTTGACCACATCACTAATAATTAAACGGTGCACTAGTCAAGAAGAAAAGTCCACTACCATCTAACGAGGGGATTGTTAACATCTAGATATTTATATTACAACGATAATATTATCACGTTACTCGATAATTTTATAAGGTAATTTAAACGAATCGATGAAACAAAACTCGTTTAAATAAATACCCCAAACAACGTTAATATTCCAATCTTTAAACTCCTCCTGTTATTTCCGTCTATATCCGGAGAACCTGACGCAATTTAAAATTTATTGAGTTTTGGGAAGTTCTCAAATAACTTACTTTGCATCAAGATTTCTGACATTTTCAAAGACAAATAAATGGAAAAGCTGGGTAAATTATAAAGTATTTTTAAATACATGATTTAAGGTCGTCACAGTAAATGTACCTTAGCTCACACAGTGTACTGTGTTACAACCTTTTAAAATTTTAAGATGATACATTTATCAGAGTTTACCCAACTGCGGCTTTCTCCCAGGGATGTCAGGAGTCAATTTACATAGACAGGCTGACTATGTAAGGGACTGAAAGAAATCTGGAGTAATATTATAGGTTAGAAACACTTTTCTGTCGACTTCACTATCAACACCTTCGCCAGAGGAGGAAGGAACATTAAAAGAATCAATAAAAAGTCAACATACTCGTATTAATAAAAATATTTTGTTATTATTAATATGTTGTTGTTGTTGTATTTACCCCCCATTGCTACCTGTGGGTGTCGTATGAGGCGATTAAAGGTAAAATACCGGAAGGTGGGCAGAAGCGGCTTTCGAGGAACTGATGTCTTAAATGCGATCTTAAAGATGCCTGCCAAGCGTTGGGATTATAGCATACCCCGCCTTAATGGAGGAGGTTGTGTTCTGAAGTAGACAATTCGGCTGGTACAGTACAGTTAACGATTTATAATAATTTTAACGATTTGATTAAAACTAACGTAAGTTTGACCCATACTAAAAAACATTTTGAGCCAGAGCCAAAATGTCTTATATCGATTTTTTTGGACTTACCAAATTTTGGTATTTATAAATTTTTCGAGTCGGTGTTAAATAAATCACACATAATATTTTCATTTTTCTACATTTGTTATTAGAATGCTTTAAAGGAGTGCCTTTATCCATTACCTTTATCAGTCCGATGCGATGCACGCTCGATAACGAACGTGTGTCGCTGACGGTCAAGTCACAAATTATAATTTGAGAATCGCGCGGCATTAGCCGCCGCTTCATTTGTTGTCGCAATGGGTTTATAACTTACGCTATAGACTCCATGGACGAGATCAGCATCTTGCAGATCTGCAAGGCCACGTTCAAGGAAGAGGAAGTTTGCACTGGCAAGGGGCTCCTCTACAAGGTGCTTGGAAAGGCTGACCAGATGCCAGCTCGGCGTCGGGATGGAGGTGAAAGAAGTCTCCAAGATATCGTCAATCTACTGAAAGTGACTGACCCAGATGACGTTCCTGTTGTATTTTGTGCGAAGGAGTTGGGCCGCTTGCCTTCAGTGGGTCAATTCCGTGGGTGAGCCTCAACTGCGTGAGGCTGTTCAAGGATATTACGGCCCTGAAGAGCAGCATGAGTCAAATCGTGAGTAAGTTGGTGGCCTCTGAAAACACCATCAGTGAGCTACGTGCTGAGGCAGTGTCATTAAGAAACATTATTTCAGTAAGTAGGTCACCAGAGCCCACTAACATTAATGTACATGGCGGTGGAGGAAAGAACGCGTCGTCGAGTTTCGAGTCAGCGAAATTCGACTCGCCGCCGCCCGCTGTCGTCACCACACCGCCGACCGATCTACCGCGCCCCGCACCCCGTTCTCCCGCGGTGCCGATAACGTCACGCGTCTCCGCGTCCTCGCCAAAACGCGCTTACGCCGCTGTCGTTGCCAGACATACCCGGATCATGATCTGCGAGAAAAATTGGTTCATTGTGACCCAGTTCGTGAGGCTATGCCTTTGCGCCCGCAAATTAGCCAATGTGATAAAGACGGGTACACAAAAGTAGAGAGAAAAAAGAAGAAGAAGAACACCTCTCAGAATAAGAGCGGTACTGCACCTACCGGCGATAACCATCTGCTGCGCCCAGAGTTGCCGTCAACACAGCTCTACGTTTCTCGCTTGCACTACACCACGCAAGTTGACGATCTAGTGGAGTACATCGCGCTCAAAACTAATATGAATTTGAGAGTTCAGCGATTGGAGTCTCGTCACAACGTGACCTTCAAATCATTTGTGGTGAGAGTGCCGACTCGCGAACTCCATACATTCATGGAAGCTAAATTTTGGCCGAAGGGTGTCTAGTTCCGGAGTTTCCTCGGTCGGATACCTGACGCCTCGCGCATCGCGTCATCAGAAAAGACGTGATCATTAATTTGTCATCATATAAACAAATATATATGTTAGTTTAAGGTATATATTTTATGGGCCTGTATTATTTATAATGCTAAGCTGCCTGAAATAAATGGTTTATTTATTTATTTATTACTATTATTTGCAATAGTACTAAGTGAGCACACCTCGGTAGTAGTCCTATCAGACTGCTGAGTTTAAGTAATCTTAGAGAACTGAGTCATTTGTATCAGAATATGGGCAGTGATACTCAGTGTCACAGATGACCTAGACATTATCGAAAATAAATCTGGGTCGGTAAGACCTTCAATCTACAATTATTTATTTTTTGAAACCTGTAGAACCCAGCGAAGGCCTGATTTTCTATTCAAGCGTAATAACAAAATCATATATTTGTAGATGAAATGTGAATGAATTGTCGGTCTTAATAATTATAATAATATAAAAGATACTTCGGCCTCAAATCATTATATATACAGAAATATAATTATGTATAGGAACCTAGATAAATATTATCCCAAATGAAATCAATTAATATAAGCATGGCAGGTAAATATGCTGTAGTAACAAACGATTTAGAAATTTTAATTTTTGGGTAATTTGGCCTTCGCCGCCACCTTAACAGTAAAAAGTATTCTCATTGGCTTAAAACTAGCCCACTACTTTTATACCTGAAAAAAAAAACTTAAAAAATACTAGCTAGTATAGTTGAGCACCGTTCATACGAACAAAACTTTCTGGGAATGTACCTATCATTATTTCCGACGCCTAAAACTGCCTTACACTCGTATTCATATTAATTTCCCATTAACAACTCATAGAGGGTTTATTTAATATACGCTCAGTGTGACGTCTAAAAGGAATACATTCCTAATTTAGTGAAAATTTCCATCTAAACGTTGAATGCGACTTCGCTTAGCAAACTTTGTTATTTAGATGGGGTGTGGAACACAAGCGAAAGCGTTATTTCTTAAAAAAATATTATAAGTATTTTATATTGCGCCGGTAAGTTTTTGAATTAAAATCGTATGAACTAATTTGGGCTACTTTACTTGGCTCTTTTCATATAAACGTAGTTATATCGTAATTTTTTAAATATCAGGTGTTCATAAAAGAAAAATAAATGGTTGCAGGAAAAAAAGTAATGATAAGATAAGAGACTATCAAACAAAATACAATATTAACAATATACTTATACGACTCCCATTCAGAAAGACATGGAAGACGGGTTGCGATTCTAGTCGGCAACCTACTAGGAAACGGACGTGCTCAGTAGTAACTAGCACCTAGTACTAGTACTTAAGTTACCGCAAAGAATAATGTTTAATATAGTTCATAGGTTGAGAATGAATGTATAGTTATGTAAAGTATGAGAATGAATAATATGAGAGTATGCTCTTTAAGCGCTATGAGACTGGGATAGCCAAAAGTCTACACTTTGTCAGATATTCCAAGTATTACTGGAGAGATGAAGCTAGGAAAGGCTTAACCAAACCCCAAGCCCACGTAATAATAGCTTTAGATGGGACAATACAGAAGAAAGTGGCAGATCTTTGGAGTCCAAGCCTCATCTTGGATCCCTGCGTGCTGATGAACTAGGTTTTTATCAATATTCAATCGCAGTGCGTAGTGCTGTACACCTAAAACGCTATCTCTAGTGACATAAACCAAACTATAGCATTAAGTGTAAAGCTTCTTAAACGGGGTATTGTTGTCAAAGAATCTTCGCAGGTTCTTCACGTACGTATAATGATCAATTACTGGCGTTTTTCTCGACAGCCTGCGGTATCTACCCTATAGCTTTGAGTTTGTTACGTTTCGGAGATTTCGTGAAGGTTTTACGGAAATTGTGTCTTTGAAGAAATATTGGGGTGAAAATGAGTATCGTTATTCTTATTATTTCATATTATGTTCAGTTATTTTATATTATATATGTATGAATAATATTATTAGTTTGATAAGTTTGTGATGCAGTGATGGTTCAGCGGCATTGGCTATGGACTGCCGCGCAGTAGGTCCTTGGTTCGAATTCGGCCGCCGGCTTGAGCTTCATGGTGGAGCGGGCATTTTGCGAATGCCCGCTCACCTTCAAATAGAAAATCTGTCACCAAGCACCTAACGGTGTGTTCCAGCAACTGTCCTTGAGAGCCAGTGATTCTAAGTTAAGCCTGTTAACACCTTTGACCACATCATCTTCAACTTAGGAATAAAAACATAAAAAGTTAAAATATAAATAAAACATACATATTATAATTAATATACGTATAGAGCTAAGCATCAGAATTCTAAATTTCATTTTCAATCTATATAAATTATATAGATTAAAAATATCCCGTGCCCCTAAAGCATAGAAGCGCTCAGTTGATAATGCCACTATGACGGTATACCTCCAAGTAAACACCGCAGAGGACGTTGTTTAACTTAGTTGATTGGTTAAGAACGACTAAGCAAGTTCCGCTGTGAGTATTTTTTATTCAAATCTATTCTCAGCAGCTTGAGACTGAGACTATGCCGGGAGGCAGCCATAAAGTCAACTGCCACTACATATCACAAAGATTGTCCTCTTCTGCCTATTTCTGTTGAGAAATACAAAAGTGATTTTTGAGTATAGGTATAATTATGTTCTGTACAGTATTATCGTGGTTAGATTTATGTTTTTACTTTATTGATTGGATATCTAGATAGTTTTTTTTTTTATGCTTGATAGGTTAGCCTTTGATCACTATCTCACCTGATGGTAAGTGATGATGTGGTCGAAGTTGTTGTTCAGGCTAACCTAGAATTACTGGCTCTCAAGGACAGCTGCCGGAACACACCGTTAGGTGCTTGGCGACAGATTTTCAACTTGAGGGTGGTAGCTAGCCAGGCGGGCATTTGCAAAGTGCCGTACCACCATGCTGTAACGACTGCCATCCTAAGACAACAACCGGGACCGACGGCTTAACGTGCCCTCCGAAGCACGTGCATGCTCAGTAGTAATGTCACCAGCGGTCACCCATCCAACTCATGACCGCGGCGGACGTTGCTTAACTTAGCTGATCGATGCAGAATGGTTAAGCAAACTTCGCTACGAGCGCTTCAAATAGTAAAACTAAGTAACAGTATTTGACAAATTGTCACAATATTTGATATGCAACGCAAGATAAAATCATAGCTACCGCCGGAAGACGTCCAAAAATGAACAAAAGACTACCCATTAAAATAGGGGGTTGCCCGTAATCCCCACTTAAGAAAGGCGTCTTGTGGATCTCAGTGCAAGGGTGCTTAGAAGGCATTGCTGTCAACCTTCTGATATTTTTTTATCGTCCACTTTCATGACTCCCACAGGAAGATGTGGGTGCAATTATAGGCTGCCAACCAACTGGGTTAGTTAGGTATTAAATGATATAGCCCGTGACTTTATAACATCTTTACTTATCATACATTTACATCAATACCTGATGTTGAATTTGCTATTTGTTCAACACAATCAAATTTATCGTCACAAAATTATCTGGTTATACTTTTTATCTAAAATAGAAATATAACATACATAATGATAAACAGTTCATTCGTGTATAATAATAACAAATAATTTCTAATGTAACTCTATGAACTAATAACAGTTACGAATATTATCTGCTATTAGCATGATTAATAGTTAGTGCTATATTCACACAACATTATCCAAAGTTATTGAACGAAAATAACACGGTTATTAATAAACCTGATAATAACTTGCAACCCTTATGAAAAAGTTTGGAAAGTATTGCCACAGACAAGGTAATAGTAACTTATATGGCTTTAATGACACAGAGTATAGGTATTAATAAAGTAAGAAAACTTATTACAGATAGTACTCGTACCAAGCATATACTTAACGGAATCGCTTAAAATTCATAGGCGAAGGGCCCACATTGAGCGTTCTACAGTAATGAGTTCTAAGTTCTGCGTTTTGTGTTTGCTGTGATGGATGCAAAGGCATAGATAATGCCCACACAATAGCATAAACTCAAAATAGTCAGACCGTGGTGGTCAAAGAAAACGCACGTTCCATGGGAGATTCTAACCTTTGTTAACGACAAAGTTGTTACCTAGCAACGATGTGAACGTCTCTCTAGCTATACTATATAACATAGAAGAAACTGATAGAACTGAAGATCTCTGCCGCTCGCTTTTTGTAGCACGTGGTTGGTTTGTATTCTGTATATTCTAATATTAATTTGTGTGGTTATCAACTTGGACTATGATCATTTTTATATGCTAGAGTAACAAACATGTTCTTCGCTGCATTGCCACAAATAAATCACAAATTTAAGTTTATAATTGTTTAATTAATTATTTCTTAGTAAGAGTCAAAAATGTTGTAAAAAATGTTTTGTTTCTGTTATTTATTGTATTGTTATTTAATGTCATACACGTTCGTGATGTTGGTCGGGAGTGCCGTCTGAAAACCAGCGCTTAGGGTCATTCTTGGACCTGTCACATGCTCAGACGGGACTCGTTCCTAGCATCATACAACATTGCAATTGCTCTAATATTTTTATAATTAACCAAATTTATTTAATTGTAGTGTTGTGTAATGCTGGAATAAACTTCATTTCATTTCATTTAATTTCAGTGGTCTAAAAACAAAGATTTATAAAGTCACCAAAAAACTCAGATACTTAAATTGTTAATGCCAGCAAGTCACATGATATAATGAGGACTGAATCATGACATTCACGACGTAGACCCATATGAAATAAAACCTAACACGACCAGTCCAAACGAAAATGTCATGCAACTCACAAACAGCAGGTTGTAGTTTGGACCTCCAGAACATAAGGCTGATCGGCTGGGATGAGACAAAGGCTTTCACCCGGCAATGGGATGTCCTAAGCAAGTAATAAAATAAAAGTAGTAATGCGTGTCGCAGGTCTGGTGCAAATTGAAATGCAATTAATATAGGTACAAAACGTGTTTTTGATGTAGGTAGGTATGTACAGTGGTCAATGATCGCGTTTCTTTTACCGCACTGTTATGTGCACGTTTTACGACTTCACCTTTTCGGACTTCCTTTTCAAGAATGCCCAAATAATTTACAGCCTTGTACAACATTCCGCGTTTAAAATTCGAGTGAGTTGAGCTACTCGAATATTTGTACTGCTTCTCTATCCTAATTAGTTACAACTTAAACAGTAGGTCACTTTTATACAAATTGTAATTATTATCAAAATATGTTAAAACACTGAACATTATAGTACATAATCAATATATTCAGGAGTTACTAAGTGGAAATCCATATTTAATAATAACAAAAATGTCATAAATATTTTTGGTTAACTATTAACTAAATGACGTCAGATCGAAACATATCACTAATATTTTTTTTATGTATATATTAACGTCATTTTGTTTTTTTTTTTATTAAGGTACAATTTAAAATATTTTTTTCAGTTAAGTTGTTAAGTTTATTTTTTATTTTATGTTACGAAGCGTTATCAAGATGAATTTCTATTTTATTTCTTATTTTCATATTATTTGTTAAACTGTGTGTTACAATGGTATCTAATAACTCGTTAGTACTTGTAACCATGTTAAGTGAGCTATTATTTAACATTTATTTCTTGAAAGAAGTTGCCATAGGATATTTTTTGCGAGTATTAATTTTGTGTGTGTTATTTAATGCAGCATGACAGACTCATGCTGAAGAGACCTTTTTCTTGGTCGTATACTTCATTTCTGAAGGTTGTGTCCCTGAACGGCCTTCATGGCTCTATGAACATTATTTCTCCATTCCCTTCGGTTTTCAGCTTCTCTTAAGGAAGTCGTAACAGAGAGTCCAGTGAGTGCAGTTACTTGGTCCAACCAACAGCTAGGTGATCGGCTGCCAGGTTTTTTTCCTTCTACTTTGCCGACTCTGTTTCACATCTTACAAGATTTTTTACTGTTTGATATATATGGTAAAGGTTCTATTTTGATAAGTTCAGAATTACGTGCGTAGAATATTTTGGTTCTCTCAAGAAATAAAACTTGTTCTTAGTTTTTGCTATGTCTATTTCAATGATATAAGATAAGGGTAATTACTAAGTCCATTAGGAGTAAACTCATATTCTACTACACAAAGACTTTAATTATGAGGAAGCTTTTCGTGTCGACGCGTTTTTCTTAATAAAAGTATAGACATACTTTATACGTCTATACATCTGTTCTATGTCACCCAAACTGGATAATTTTTTTGCACAGATGAAATTGTTTTTGTAGAAAAATCCAATAATAAGTGAAGAAAAAAATCGGTGACAGTATTTTTCGGACTATACAGTCGTTCGTATAGCTTACATATTTGATTTTTATCTTAAAGTGAATATGGTGTGGTGCCGGGTTAGAACGTTACACCCCCATTTCTTCCACGGGTGTCGGAAGAGATGACTATGGGATAAATACCGGAAGGTAGGAAGCAGCGCTTGCTGAAGAACTGACAACTTTTACTGCGATCCCCAAGATGCTGACCAAGCGTGGAGATTATAATTTCCTCCGATGGAGTCAACAGTGGACATAACAGGTTCATGCCTGCTCGTTTACCCTCCTATGCATAAGAAAATACAAAACATTGATATTATAGTGTCATCGTCACGTATCAAAATATATATCAATTCAAATTGATGTACGGTTTGAATCACTAATTCAATCCACTCTCCTAAACAATGTCCTACCGTGGATCATCTTAATAGTTACAACGATGATTATTCGATCCATTATGATTAGATAAGATAAAGCGCTACGAGACATCGATTTATTATTATCTACTCATACTATAACAAAGGATCATTCAGTTGAAATCCTTGAATAGGGATTTGGTTGGGTTAATTTAATAACAGAGAGGAAGCTTTCATTGTATTTGATCGTTGTTAAACAGTTAGATAGTAATTCATTAAGTTCCTGTTACTATTTCAAATGGTGATAATTATACTTTAGCAGATATAATTGTATGTTATTTACAAAACTTCAAGTCTTTTGACTCGTTTCTATAGGCTTGATGGTACTGAGTTTCTCACCCGTAGCGTAGAGACTATACTTGTATAACCTTTACGCGGAAGTAAAGTATTTTTATGGTAAAATATTGCAATTTACCTTCATAACAGCGGCGTAGATGTAAACTTTTTTTATATAATAATAAATCATTTATTTTAGGCTACTTAGCTTTATAAATAACAAGCCCATAAAATATATACCTAAAAGTAATATGTATGTGTATATATATATTTGTTTATATAATCACAACAATGTAAGTTGTTTCTGTTGACACGATGCGCGTGGCGTCAGATATCCGACCGATGAAGCCGAAACTAACACCCTTCTTTTGAATGATTTTGATTTTGAATTCAGATCACTATAAGCATTTAGTAACGAAAACGTCAATATGAAATTGATAAAATATTATTATTTACTCCAGTATAACACAAAATAGGATAAGGTGTTTAAATACCACAGGCTCACCAGATACATTTTAGTTTTATAAGCTGCGAGCATATTACCAATTACCAGGAGCGGTTTTAGACGTAAGACTGCTACTGACAATGTCTGTTATAAAAACTACTAACCATTTAACCAAGTGTCTCTATATTTCAAAGCTATCCTATAATTATTTTTCATATTAATTCGTGCGTGCCTCGACCCGATAATGGAAACAATGTTATGGAACAAAAAATAATGCTATAAAATTAAAAACATATGATAATTTCTCTAGACTAGACTTTGTGTTTGGAACATTTGAGACAAAATACATTTTATGTAAAATGACAAAAAATATTTACTACATTATGATTGCTTTCAGATATATCCATATTATGCAATTAGACTTTAATTATATAGTTTAAAGTGAGTTCCTCTGAAAATCTCAAAAACTATTTTGGGTTCAAATGTACAAACCAATTTGTGTACGGTCCTCATGTGCTTACTTTTATTGTCAAGTTAGGACATACTGAAACATATTTGTATAGTTGAAATCTGAAAATAGTGTAAAAATAGCGTAAAACCACCACAAGTATTCAAATGTAATATATACACTTATCTATGGATCACAACAAACTTACAAAGAAAAGGTTTCCTCAAGAAAATACGATCAAAACAAAAATAAATCAACATTTTTATAACGTCTTCCAATCAGAAAAACTATCAGCTCTTGTTAGCGCACAGAAAAAAGTATAAAAGTAACATAAGACGCTTCTTAAAAACCATGTTTACGTTGCCTTTGTCAGGAGTTCAAAAAACTTTGCTAACGATTCCTATGAATATTTCATGCTTTAGGGCTCGCTCCCAACCTCATGAAGGCCCTCAAAAGTTCCAGGTTTTCTGGAATTTTCCGGAATTTACCGGATTTTTCTGAATAATTCATGCTGTTTGTCAATGAGTTGAATGTAAGGAGGTGGCATCATGAATACCTACCTGCTAGAGGTACTACGCAGTGACAATAACGAAAGTAACATTTCCTCAGTTTTTTAGATAATTTGAGCTTATGAAAGTCATTTTCTTCAACCGACGAAGGTGCTAGAACACGTGAATGTGTATCCTTGGCACCAATTTTTTATTTTGGAACCATTGATATTTTAATTTTTAGGACTTGGTCTTGTCCTTGCGAAGTAATAGTAAGTCATTTTTTGTGGTATATTAAGGCTGACTTGCCTAAGTCAAGTAACGCGTGCTTGTCATTTGAGGATTTAGCCTACTGAGTTTTTTTCTACTACATCAGGATTTTGTTTTATGTAAATTCGGGTGCTTTCATCAAGGGTGGGGCAATTTAAGGGATTGGATGGTAACACTAATGGGATAGGGCTTTTAAGATAAAATTTATGTTGAGCGGAGATTTAATAGAGAAAAACCTTGTAACTGTACATAATCATATTGCCAGATTTTTTTTGATGCCTCCAAATAATTATATTTTCTAGTTTCAAAATTGTGTTGTGTGTATCAAAAGGTTGTTTCTCTATTAATGTTTAATTTAATTCCTTGCAATATTATAGCTCCAAATAAAATATAGTGTTCCATTACAGAAAGTTGATACAGAATGCAGATATAATAAACATTTTAGAGTTAAGATGAACGGGTATGTGGAGCCCCGGTTTTGAAACGCACTGTGTAAGGTTGCAGTGCGCATTGTATGATGCGTACTGCACTGTAACTTGAATGGAAAAGATTAAAAATATTCATAATTTAAAGATCTAACTCTAAAATAATATCATATAATATCAAAAAAATATTAACTTTAATTCATACAATACTATTCCAATGAAACTTGACGCAATTTATTAATATGACATTATTTTATATGACATGTCGTCATAAAGACAAACTTTTATTTTTTTACTGTAATAAATTTATAACTAAATTTATGTTGAGTCGGGATAGGATGTACCTACCTAAGAAATATAAAAATTTAATTGCTACTTTGGTAGCTTATAATATTGAGTCGGTTATAGGAAATATAACCAAGTCTTTTATTGACGCTTCAGATTTTAGTACATGTACTAATATAAATGTTCAGCTAAACTTTTAGAGTAGACAACAGGCAAGTGTTCTGACATAGCACTGTACTACCAAAATATAAATCGCTTCCCTGGCAAAATACTTGAAATTGAAATGTTCTTAGATAAATATCCTTTTGATATATTATGTTTAACTGAAACATGGCTAAGAGCAGATAAAATGTTATTTAATGTTAAGAATTTTAGTGTGGGCAGTGCGTTTAACAGATCATCTGCAGAAGGAGGAGGGTGTATTATTCTAGTAAAAAATAACTTAAAATTTAAAGAACGCCGTGACTTAGTCAGATGTTCTGTCGAACGTGTCTGTGAAGTTGCTTGTGTGGAGGTGGACAGGCATCTTGTGTTGTGTGTATATTGACCACCAACAGATCAAGGTCGTGCTCAAAATTTTGCAGAATTTTTATCCACTATGGAAAGTATACTGCAGAAAATCTCTAAATGCAGAAAACCCATATTTGTATGTGGTGACTTTAATATTGATATTTTATTGCATTCTAAAAATAAGACTGATCTTATTTCATTATTTAAGTCATTTAATTTGAAATTTCTGTTCTGTGAGCCCACTAGGATAACAGACACTTCATCTACCTGTATAGACAATATATACTCAAACTGTAAGACTAAAGAAAAGTTAATATTGAAGGGTGTTAGTTCCGTTAGATCATGAGGGCCTTGCAATAAAATTTGATGGAAACAGAGAAACAGAGAGGTATGAAATTGAACATAGGCCGTTGACAACCAGTAGGCTAGAAATGCTCGGTACCAACATAGACGCTAAGCTTGGCATAACAAGTTTTTCTCACTGTGACCCAAATGACATCTTTAATAACTTATTTTCTTTAGTAAATATTGAGTTCCAAAAAGTTTGTCCAATAATAAAGAAACAAATAAGTGGAAAATTGAAGTTTGGTGATTGGGCAACTAGAGGTATTCGAAAAAGTAGAGATTATTTGTTTGATCTGTATCACAGGAAAAATTTAACATCTTACAAGAAGTTTCATGATTATGTTAGGAACTATTCAAAAATGTTTAAGTCTGTTTGCTTGTGTGCTAAATATATTTTTATTAGAGACAAAATTTGCAAGTCTAAAAATAAAATAAAAACCATTTGGAAGACTATAAATACTGAGACTGGTAAAAATAAACCTAGAGATTCAACATATGTCTTAACTATTAATAAACATCAAATCTCTGATCCAATACAAGTGGCGAATATATTTGAATTTTTTTTTCTAACTTACCACTAGAATTCACTAAATCATTGGATTCTTGTCCTAATGTAGCAGAAGCCCTGTAAAAACATAATTTTCCCTGTAAAACACCGGACTTTTCTTTCAGATACACGACAAACTTTGAAATTATAAAGACATTTAAAAGTTTAAACATAAAGAGTACTGAAGACTTGTGGGGTATGTCAGTTAAAGTGGCAGAGTCTATAATTTGCATTATTGTACCATACTTAGTAACAATATGTAATCTTTGTGTAGTTAGAGGAAATTTCCCCGACTTAATGAAACAAAGTAAAATCAAATGAAATTCTCGTGAGTTTCACACATATTTTAATAAAGTAAAATCACTCCAATTTTGAAGTCGGGAGCTGCATCTGACCCTTGCAATTACAGACGTATTTCCATCTTACCTGTTCTGAGTAAAGTATTCGAAAAAATTATGCTCAAACAACTTTTATCCCATTTTAATGAGCATAAAATATTGAACGAGAATCAGTTTGGTTTCATAAAGAGCAGATCCACAACAGATGCAGGTGTTCAATTGATGTCACATATACTCGAAGCCTGGGAGATTTCACATGATGCTATTGGCGTATTTTGTGATCTTTCCAAGGCATTCGACTGTGTAGAGCACCGCACTCTGATTCGTAAGCTTTCACACTATGGTATTCGTGGAAAAGCTTTGAATCCTATAGAGTCATATCTGTCAGACAGGTTACAGAAGGTTGAAATAAATGGCAATACTTCTTCCGGGTCTTTGGTAAAAAATAGGTGTACCGCAGGGATCAATTTTGGGACCTTTTCTGTTCCTAGCATATATTAATGATCTGCCTTGCATGGTCAAAGATTTCTGCGATATTGTTTTATTCGCAGACAATACCTCTCTGATTTTTAAAGTAGATAGGAAAGATAGTGAACTGATTCATGTAAATAATGTGTTAACTATGATCTCTGAATGGTTCGCAGCTAATAATCTTCTCTTAAATTCAAAAAAGACAATTAATACATAAAACATTTTTTTATTGCTGCATGATTTTAATTCTGTAATTTTCAACGAATTAAAGTTGTTTTATAATATTAATATTATATTTATTCTATTTGGTAGCACACATTTCACGTCTGAATTTTTCATCGCAGAACGAAGTTGTCATAATAAAGCACAACACATTACAAACAAAGGTTATCACACACATCATACTAATGTGTCGATGGTGTGAACTGTGGTACCTATATTTCAATGTGTAAAGCGGTAAGAGCATAGACGCACAGTTCAAAGAATAACAGCAACAAACAAAAAAATCCGAACCAAATCACAACCCTCTGAAAAATGAAATAACTTTTTAACGTCGATACCAAGCTGTTCCTTAACACAATCCTCACATTATTATGGTCGGACTTCTATAAATTATATCATATTTTTACTATTATCACTCGCCAAAATACTGTTCCATTACGACAATATAAGTGCAATAACGTTTCATCCAGGTATGGATTTTTTTTTTTAATGTTATTGTGACGGAACAAGCTCGAGGTCCACCTGGTGAACTAACCTCTGCCTATAACAAATGCATTTCGTCACAATCACGAATTGCACTGTGCCCGTCACCTTGAGACATAATAATTAAGTCTCATGTTTTTTTTTTTTTATGCTTGATACGTTAGCCTTTGACCACTATCTCACGTGATGATGTGGTCGAAGATGTTGTTAAGGCTAACCTAGAATTACTGGCTCTCAAGGACAGCTGTCGGAACACACCGTTAGGTGCTTGGCGACAGATTTTCTACTTGGTAGCTAACCAGGCGGGCATTCGCAAAATGACCTTCCACCATGCGGTGAAGCTCAAGCCTAAGGCGGGTTTCGAACCATGGACCTGCTGCGCGGCAGTCCATAGCCAATGCCACTGAGCATTCACTGCTTCAAAAAACTGTAACTTAAAAACTCCTCGATTGATCTTTATAAAAAATAAATGGCTAACTTTATCTAATTGAATAAGAAGTATCAAAATTAATTCATTAAAATTAGCGGAGTATCGACGTAACAATCAAAATGAAAATATATAGATGAATAGCGAACCTCTTCCATTTTGGGATGTTGGTTGAAAAAACAATAACTACCCAAATATAAAATGTATTTCATTAAGAACACAATTTTCTTTTAAATTTATTATAATATAAAATGTATTTAATATTTTTTTTTTACAAATCAGTGCAGTAAAAACAAGTTTACATTTAAGAAAGTATGTTGAAAAATATGTAGCTACTTAAGAATAATTTAGCCAAGTAGGAGTATGGAAAAAAATTATTAAAAAAACTTAAGAAAAAGCATCTGTGCGCAGAGGTCCACATCCATATTTAATAATTAAAAATATTTTGTAAATATTTTAGTGATAATTAAATATTTTTTTAGCAAAACAATTGTTTGTTTGTTTAGGGAGGACATAGATGCTGGCTACCGCCTGTGCGGTCGTCCAGCTCCACCGGGTTTTGGGCGAGGGCCTGGCCCTACAATAGCCCGGGAGGGAGAAGTGCCGAAGGCACTTCTCCCGAGACGGGCGTAGAAGGCGAAAAGCGCTTTCTACCTCCGTCTCCTGCGGACGCCGAAAACGTACCGCTACTATAGGAGGGGTTGACAGCGAGCTCAAGGGCACCACTGTGGTTCGGACCTCGGCTTGTCTCGCTGTCTAGAGACATGGGGGGGATCGGAGCAAAATGCCTCTGTGCAACTGCAGTGTTGCACAATTGGGCCCTACTGAATAATACTCTTTGACTATTTGGAGAGCAATTTATCGTGACCTTGTTTTTGCCTCGAGCTCGCCGGCGAGCTCGGTGTTTGATTGTGTGACCTCTGATTACCTCACACCTGGGGATTTTACCTCGACGACTTGCGGATAACGCTAAAGCTGCCAATGTAATGGCTGCGATGGGGTCATCCGGGTCGTCTAATACCTGCCGTGGTCGGCGACGGGGGGGTTTGAAAAATGGGATAGAAGAGGCAGTCGAGTAGTTCGATGCCTGGACAACCAATGGGTTCGGGTGGTGGGGCGCTCGATCAAAGTATCGGCGGGCGCAGTCCTTATTGAACTGCGCTAGAGAGGGAAGGTTTAAGTCGCAATGCAACTCGGTGTTCCGGATATACCACGGGGCGCCGGTTGCATTACGAAGAAAACGGTTTTGGATGACTTGAAGTTTATGAAGGTGGGCCTCACTAGCATGACTAAACACTACTGATGCGTAAGTCATGATGGGGCGGATGCAGGCAGTGTAAAGTGTCTTCTTATTACTAAGAGACATTTTACTCTCTTTGCGAAGTAGGGGACCAAGGCGACCCATTATGAAGGCCGCTCTGTTTCGGACGGTTGTTATGTGATCGTTAAAGGTGAGATGACGATCAAGGGTGACTCCGAGGTATTTTGTTCTAGGAACCCAGGGAATGGGTTCGTCGAACAAAATAAGCGGTTTCGGGTAAGGGGAGCGTGTCTTCTCAGTAAAGCACATAGCTGTGCTTTTAGCTGGGTTGACCGCGATGCGCCATTTTCGGAACCAGTCACCGATCTCGGTGATGGCCCGTTGCATGACGAAATAGGACTGTCTGTTGATATGCCACCCAGTGGTGTAAATGGCGGTATCATCCGCATATTGGGCTAGGAATATTTTGGGCTGAGAGCGTGGGATGTCACTGGTATACAGTGCAAAGAGAATAGGTGATAGCACGGAGCCCTGAGGGACTCCGGCTCTGACTGGGTGGGGGGAGGAGAGGGTGCCTTCCACGCGATAGCGAAAGCTTCTGGCTTTAAGGAAGTCTTGTAGGATGAGCACAAGACGTTCTGGCACGCCAAATTGGTATAGCTTGTAGATCAAGCCGTTGTGCCAGACTTTGTCAAAAGCTTTCGCTACGTCGAGGAAGACTGCTAGCGTAGTCTGGGGTTTGGGGTACTTATTGAAGCCCTCAATGATGTGCTCCGTGAGGCGGTGCACCTGTTGGACGCATGAGTGTCCGGGTCTGAAGCCAAACTGCTCATCTGGGATAAGGTGGTGTTCCTTAGCATGGGACTGGAGACGGTTTGCAAGTAACCGCTCGTAAAGTTTGCCTAAGGCACTGAGGAGGCTGATGGGGCGGTAACTGGTGGGGTCAGATGAGCTTTTGCCTGGTTTGTGAATGCCAATGACATTTGCACATTTCCAGGTGTCTGGGAATAAGCAGTGGCTCATAGCAGCATTGAAGATGCTGACTAAGAGATGGATGAGAGGAGGAGAGAGGGTTTTAAGAACCCTGTTGGAGATGCCATCGGCACCGGGGGATTTGCGCGGTCGGAGGGCCTTGATCAGTCTCTCCACCTCAGCGTAAGTCGCTAAGGTGATTGGTGGGAGTTCAGAGGTGACCACAGAGCTTTTACGTTCGACTTCAGCATCCACCGAATCGAGGTGAGCTTGGTCAACGTGATCTACGTTAGGGGAACACTGAGCCTCTAGGCTATCAGCTAGGCACTCAGCTTTGTCTTCGTCAAAGAACGCTGGGACAAGTGGGACTGGTCTGTATAAGGGAGGCATGTCGTTATGGTTACTTCCTTTCAAGCCTCGCGCCAAGTCCCAGTAAGCATGGTGGCTTGGCACGAGGTTTGAAAGTTTATCGCCCCATTGTTGATCACGCAACTCAGACATGCGACTTTGAACCATGCGTTCAAAGTGGCGTTTCTTAGTTTTGTTCTCTTTACTGGGGTAAGAGTCGTAATGTCGGGTCACTGCTTTACTCTCCGTCACCAATCGTCTCACATCCGCTGGAATGACAAGGCGCCGGTCGTCCGGCACTATGACCTCCTTTGCGGATGCACCTACTACGGTGGAGAGGTGATTGGTGAACGAATCGATCGCAAGGGTTACGTCATCTTTTGTCAGGATGTCGTCAGGGATCTTGTCTAGGTCCGGTGAACTGATAGCCTTTAGGGCATCGCCTACTTGCTTCCAGTTCACTATCGTCTTAGTGGGGCGGGGGAGGTCAGTCGTTGGGTCGGGACCTAGTCGCAGTATAATGGGTCGGTGGTCAGAGTGAAGCTCGTGAACCACTTCTATGGAGCGTAACCGGAGTGTTACGCCTCTGAATAGTGCCATGTCAAGCAAGTCAGATCGGTGGTCTGCCATATAAGGGTAGTGAGTGGGCTCAGTGGGCGCAATTATGTCAAAGTTAAGTTCTGCGATTAGGTTTTCAAGTGCAATACCTCTGGGATTGATGACGTTACAATTCCATAGGATGTGCTTACTGTTGAAGTCGCCAATCAGAATGACGGCGCTTCCTAATGAGAATAGGGCTTCTAAGTCAGCTCGGACGATCGGCTTTTTGCAAGCTTGGTAACAGGATGCTATGACTATAGGTTGATGACCAGTCATAGCTAGGAGGCAACAAGATGCTTCCATATTAACAAGAGTCGGGGTAGGTAGGGGAATGCAGTGCAGGGACCTTTTGTAATAGATAAGAGTGCCTCCCCCACGGGAGTTCACTCTATCATCACGTACCGTTCTGTAGTTGGCAAACCTAGGGTTCGCCTTCCCCGGTTTTAGAAAGGTTTCCTGCACGCATATGATATCGATAAGGTGGGTACAACAAAAGTCGTGGACGAGGTCACGTTGTTTGAAGAGGCCGTCAGCGTTAAATGACGCTAACGAAACTGAGTACGGTTTCGTGCGTTCGGTTGTACTACCCATAGTGGTTGTACTGGGGAGGGGCCTGGGGAACGAAGCGCTTAAGGGCGCTAAGTAAATTCGCGTGTTCCAATGTGTATTGGATCACGTCCGCTGGGGATTGAGCGTATTGCATCTTGTGGAATAGCTCTTGTACCTCATTGATGTCAACCGACATAGCCAGATCGCTGACTAGGTTGATTGCCTCTTGAAGAGGGGCAGCCATCAATGGCATAGGTGGAGCTTGTGGCCGGGAAGCGGCGCGGGGAGGCGCGCGAATGGTGTTGGCGACGGGTGCCGGGAGCGCGGGGCGAGCCGGGGCCGGTGCGCGGGCAGGGGCCGCGGCGTGGGCGGGTGCGGGTGCGGGCGCGGGTGCGGGCGCGCGGGCCGGGGCGCGGGCGGTAGCGACGGTCTTAACCATACTGGGTGGTTTAGACCATGCGTTACGGGCTGGGAGCGGCGCGGGTATTACCTGTGAGGCAGGTACTACCGTTAGTTTGGGGCTTACCCGTTGGTAACGGTCGTAAGAGGGACGGGTTGGCCTATGCCTTGCCACCCTGTGGTTCACTCGTGGTGCTTTAGGGCAACCACGGTAATTCGCGGTATGCCCTTGAGCGCCGCATAACACACAGCTGGGTGGGTCCGGCGAATCCCGGGTGCGAGTGCACGCTGCTGTCGCGTGATCGCCTAGGCACTTAACGCACCTAGCGCGAGCGAAGCAGAATCGGGAGGCGTGCCCGTATAGTTGGCAGTTGTGGCACTGCGAGGGACTCCCATTCTTGTATGGGGCTTGGACATCGAGTCCTGAGAGGCCACAGACCTTTTTTAAATTAAAAATGGCCTTGCCTTCAGGAGTACGATCTAGTACTACGAGTACTAGATCGTAGGGACTGCGGTCCTTCCCGCTGTACATGCGGTGAACTGCATGTACGGGGAAGTCTTGTGCCTTCAGGTCGGCACATACCGAATCGGTATGTACCTCCTTGGGCACACCGCGGATGACCACTCGGAGGACTTTCTCCTCTTCGAGCGCATAAGTGTGAAAACTTATGCTCTCGTTGCGGAGGAGTTTTGTTAGCGCTCTGTGGTCGCTAATGGAGGAGACTTGGACTTTAATGCCCTGCTGCGTGGAGCGGGCATTAGTATAATGGATCCCACGATCCGAAACTAAACGGGACAGCATGTCCCATTTGGTTTTGTCCTGAATGAACAGGGGCGGAGGCGGTTTTTCGCGGCGCGCGCTCGCGTCCTGAGGGGACGCGGCAGTGGTGGCCGGAGCGGAGGGAGGAGACACGGGGCGCGGGGCGGGGGTCGGCTTCTTGCCGGAGGCGGGGGCCTTAGCGGGTGCCTTGGCGGGAGGGGCGGAAGTTGCGCAACTAGCGGCTTTAGGAGCACGCTTGCGCTTTCTATCTACGACGGTATAGCCGTCGTTATCTGAGTCCGAGTCAGTGCGTAAGGCGCGACTCGGATCTACCTCCATCTCCGCTTCGGAGTCCGAAGTGGGCTCTACAACGGCGATGGAGGGACGGGTGCTCGCTGGCCTCCCGATCGGTGAGCGCGAGCGAGACCTCTCACGGGGAGGGGCTGCCACCGTGCGTCTGTTGTCTGGGCCCGGAGCGGGCGAAAGCGGACTGTCCTCTGAGAAGGACCGGGTCAGAGGAGGGACGTTGGCCTCCGGGTTTGAAGTCCCGGAGGGAGCGATGAGAGTGTCCGTGAAGCGGGCATTCTCTTCCTCTTCTAGGAGTTGCATATGTGCAACGTATAGATCGGGGTGGCGGAGGGCGAAGGTCTGAAGGACCTGCACCTCACCGTTAGAGGGACGGGACTGCATCCTGAGGGGAATACTCAGGACGCCCTATCCAGGGTTTGAATTCCCTCACACACCTTGTGAGCTCACTGTGTGAGAGGGAGTGTGTACCTACGGTGTGCCCTAGTTGTGTACCCTCTCCGAGCTTTTTTCTCGGCGGAGAGGGGTGCTCCTAAGCGCTACTCCGGGTTTGACTAGGGGCGACCCCAAGGCCAGAATTCCGGAGCCCAGCTTGCTTCGGCTGACCCGTGAAGCGGGAAAGGCCACGGTGCAAGGTTAAACCAAAACAACAACAGTGGCCGTTGTCACCGTAGGGTGTCACACTGCGACCGCAGCAAATGGCGGATTTGATCGTTCAGACGGGTTTGGCTGACGCTACCCCACGCCTGAACGACGTCGCTTAACAGCACAAAGTGTGTTGTTACGCGACTGTTACTATGTTGTGTCGGATAGTAAAGTGGTGAGATGCGCACCGAAAAGTGCGGTCGAAGCAAGACCACCAGCCCGATATGATGTTGTTCGTCCGAAACAAGGGACTGGGTAGGTGGTAATGCCAGACGTCTTAGAGCGCCTCTGCGCGACGGCACGGCGAGCTCGTAGCTCGCGTTGCTCGGCGTTCGGCGGCTGCTCAGCTTCTGCACACAAAACAAAAACTTCGTCAGGACTGCGTATTCCAAGGCACTGGTCTGCAACTAGCGTCGGAACGATGACCCGAGTGAGACGCAATAGTGCGGGGACTATTGCGGTCTCACTGGGAGATACTGGCGGAGCTGTAGACAGGTGTGCACGGCGTGGCGGCACAGGTCGGAATGGTGAGTGTCGTGCAGTGAGTGTGTGAGTGCAAAACAATTAAAAATTTAATGGTATATCTAGTGTCAATTTTGCCTAATTTTCCTGTTAAGAACGTGACGTCATCGAGGCCACGTAGCCAATCCGATCGAGAGACTCTCCATCTTGCAATTAGACTCGAACCTCCTGAGGATGCTTCGTGTAGAAGCGAAATGCGTAGACAAATTATTTCGGTTTGGCTACATGGTGTTTATGACGTATTTTGGCTTAACAGGAAAGTTAGGTGGAACTGTCACTAGATAATATAATTATGTTAAAGGTTCGTAGTGTTTCTCTAAAACATTTATTTTTGTTTTTTTTTTTTGTTATTATGACGGAACAAGCTCGAGGCCCAGCTGATGTTAAGCGGTTACCTCTGCCTATAACAGATGCAGTTCATCGTTCAAGTGACGAATTGCGCTGCGTCCGTCACCTTGAGACATAGTTGTTAAGTCTCATGTGCCTGTAATTTCACTGGCTCTCAAGGACTGCTGTCGGAACACACCGTTAGGTGCTTGGCGACAGATTTTCAACTTGAGGGTGGTCGCTAGCCAGGCGGGCACTCGCAAAAAACCCTTCCACCATGCGGTGAAGCTCAAGCCCGCGGCGGGATTCGAACCCTGGACCTGCTGCGCGGCAGTCCATAGCCAATGCCACTGAGCCATCACTGCTTCATTAATTAAATGTTTCCTTAAAATATTTTTAAAGTTATCATTTATTTAGTTATAAAATATGTTATTATTAATAAAAGCTACTAAAACAGCTAATAAAGCCAGCCAGTTTAAGCCTGCAGCAATTACAAGCCTCATTCAAAGTAGAAGTGTTGAATTATATGCAACCAACCACATGTTTGATACACATATACATAAATATTTTTCAGGTTTTATTGAATGGAATAAAGTATGGATTGCTGTTTATGTCTACACATAAGTTTACAGATTTTAGAACACTTCTATAGGTATGAAAACATTATTAAACATATTTTAGGTTAATTGATAACTTACTTGATACTGTATAATGAAATTGATAACCGATATATTTTTCTCAACATTTAACTCATAGGATAGCCTTTTACTACTATCTCACATGATGGTTAGTGATGATGTGGTCGATGATGTTGTTCAAACTATCCTATATATAATTATTAGCACACAAGGACAGCTGCTGGAATACACTGTAAGTTGCTTGGCGATAGATTTTAAACTTGAGGGTGGTGTCATCAAGGTGGGCCTTTGCAAAATATCATACCACCATGCTACAACAGCTGCCGTCTTAACACAATAAACAACAAATAATATGTATTATTAAAAAACAAACTAAATCCATTGGGTTTGTTTTTTGAGGGCCATTGACCTCCAAAACACGGAAGCGAAACAAGTACTATAGTATCACTAGCGGTCATCCATCCAAGTCATGCAGGCTTTGCATGGTGGTAGGGCATTTTGCGAATGCCCGCCTGGCTAGCTATCACCATGTGCATGTTCTAGAGCCTAATATATCTGTATTTCTGGTTTTTCAGATTTCGGTCGACAAACTTGATAACTTTTACAAGATTACAAATTGAAAAGTTTTATTTAAAATCAAAAAGCTGGCAAAAAAACAGTTGCAATTTAGCAACACCTCATTATTACCTTATTAAGCATGACATCTGCCCGGTTACAAACATAAAGCGCTCTGACTCATTGGTCCATACAATTTCTAGATTTAACTGTCCATACCGTGTAGTACCTTTTTATTCTGTTGTTCTAATATACACCATTACTTCACGAGCTACCAGCAGTGAGGGCAAATAAACAAGAGGTTTGTACCACATTATATACAATCATATTTCATATTTCACTTTTCGATGATATTTGTGTACGACAGAAGTTTCTTCCTAGAAATTTGTTTGGGCGTAGTATTGAATATAATTTATTTGGGAGAATTTGGATTTTGTTCGTTTACTATTTTATTTTTATTTGGTTTCGTTTCTTATAATAATGACAAGGTTAACAAGACGTGTTCAATAACTAATGATAATGAATCAATTTCTGTAAAATCATGGCATAGTAGGAAAAAATATATCTAAAAAATAAATTACTGTATTACGTGTCTTGGAAATAGCATCAAATATTGATTTGTAATTTGTCATATACCTAGTATGGTTTTGATATAACAAGATTGCTAACAAACGCAAAAAGTGGAGCTGAATGGAACGATACAAAACCTTTTTAACCGACTTCAAAAAGGAGAAGGTGCTCATTTCGAATGTTTTTTTTATGTTTGTTATCTCAGAACTATAAGTTTTTCAGTAAACCGATTTGATCACATTTACTTTCTCTGCCTTGACATATTTTCGATGTAATGATAAAAGTGGTAATGCATGACTATAATAGCCTGCAACGCAGAATGTCCCATTGTACTAATCAAGCCCCAAGTTTCAGATTTACCGCGTGGTAACTATTAGGGCATTTAGCAAAAGTAATTTCAGTTAGACAATATGTAACTAAGCAACGTATTTTCGAAAACTTATCTGAGCCATACGCCACATGAGCCATCACGCGTCGCATCGACCATGCGGTCGATGCGACGCGTTATCAAAATGCTGCCACATATTTGGCTCAACGAATAAGCATTGCAATTCAACGGGACATTGCTGCCAGCATGCTGGGCACGCTGCCAACTGGTAGTGGGCTGGAACATTTGGACTACCTGTGACTCTGCTATGACTTATAGGTTATCTAAATGCTTTTATTAGCTTTATAGAGTACGTAATATTTTGTTAAATAATGAAATTTCACTTCTGATCAGATAAGCTTCCGAGAATTAACGACATCAAATTATACCTTTTTATACGATTATATTATTTTTCACGCAATAAAACCATTACTTCTTCTTTTAACCTCTGCCTTTGTCACGTTCAAAATTAGAACAAAAGGATAACTAATTATTAAATTCTCCAAAATCTTTAATAAAAATGCGAGGCCAACTGAACAATTATACAAAACCACGAAAGAGCAGAGCTCGCTGACTCAGCCGATCGTTATCACAAACTGCGGGCGCCGGACCGATTCCATCTGTCTAATTGCATGATCGTCTAATTCCGACTCTCTATTAAGATGGCGACGGACCTCCGGCGGAATGACGGCAGGATTATTGCCCGACTGGACGGTGGGGAAATTGGGAATTTCCCAGAAATTTTCGAATTTAGATCACTTTTATATTTTGGCCTGGACATTTTTTGCTGGTAAAACTGCCTCGTTAAAACAAGTGGCGCAAAGCATCGCTTTACAGTCTCCAGGCCTGTAATTCGATTCTTATGTCTAAAACTTGTTAAAATTTTCTGGTAAATAAATTTAAGTGGCACAACGTATGTTTTATGCAATACGTTTGTGCCCTATTATAAAAAATATTTTTTTCAAAATATTAAATTTGTTGCCCAAAATGTTAATCTTTAAATTCTTTTAGATTCACATCGTAGTCTTTACTTCTTCAATAACATCATCAATTTGTAAACAGTTGAGAAAGTGGTCCTTTATGTAATATAAACTCGAACTTACCATGTTACAACTGCTATATTTACTTATCTTATATTCCTCAATTCGGGTAGGCTTAACCACGAGACTAGACCACGACAATATTATAATCTTTACTACGTCTTGACTGAACCATAGCTCTGCACGGAATGAGGCTCCAAAACTGCCTCCCTTTTCGAATGTCATCTTTCTTAGTGGAAATCAAATGTATTACTTTTAAATGAAATATTCAAAATGCAAGTCCAAACAGTTTCCATCAATTGAACACCTTTTAAATAAATAGTATCGTTATAATACTGAAATCATGACATTTATTTAGTGAAAAAGCCTTTAAAGTTCAATTCGTCCTATATGAATAATGTAGTATGTGGTTTAGAGCTATTCATTTAACAATGATCCTTTAATTCACAGAACAACAAACATTAGTAAATAAATATTGTAAGTATCACCTTCCATTTTACTATCGTAACAATAAAACAGAACAGAAAATGTATTAATCATTTTATATGTGTGTTGCGAAGAATCTACGTTTGTAACTGGTCTCTAAATTATTTCTTTATAATTAGTTTTATTTTTCAACAGTTAATATATTTTTACTATAAATAATGATAATTCTATTTAAAGGTTGTTTTTTTTACTAATGCAATTATAAGTGAAAATATTATAAATCAGGGTATTCTGTGTTGATTTTGATGAAAAATTATACCTATGATAAGCTGCCTCGCAAAATTAATGTGTCAACTTGATGGAGTATCAGACAAATTTTAGGGTAAGACGAGAGAGTGTTACATTTTATTATTCACATTAAATCTGTAAGCTGTATAAATTTGAGATGATATTGTTAATGACTATTATTGGTCATTTGTAAAATATTTAAAAAACATTATCAAATCTTTATATTAATTTACATCTTAGACTATAGTAGCATTATTTTAGTTTTTATGATTTTATAAACCTACACAAACTCAAATAGTTCAGCACACTATCGTAAAGGTCGGTAGTCAACTCAACCCAAATAACTATTGGGTGCACGGGTAGAGATTTCACCTGAATTTTATTATTTTCCTGTATAAATCTTCCCCTTCGCAATTTGCTGCATGGAAAGTACAACAATACAAGTGGCATTGATAAAATAAACTTTTGCTACCTAAATGAATGGTCAAATTGCACTTTTGACTCTGATCCCGCACAAATTAAGGTCCACACGGCATTATTCTTGACTAATCTCGACGTTTCGTTCCAGCTGCATCAATGACGGTCACGAGCTGCCCTGATCGCTGTTATTTGATTGAAACTTCGAGATATGTCAAAAATAATACTATTGTGACCTTAATTTGTGCTTGCTGAGACCTGAATGTGTGATATGAGCATTATTTGGTAGTGAATACAGAGTTTAAGCATTGAAATTATTGTGAATGATTTTTTTATTTTTCTGACACAAAGAAGTATATTCGCGCATATATTAATATCAGAATAAAATAAATATAAACAGCATACATATGAAGGTACCTAAGAAATAATTTGCGTCAAAAACAATTTCAATAAATAGTATGAATTCAAATGGAAACTGACATTGACAGAATTAAATGAAAGTGTATTAAAACTGATATTCATCGTAAAATTTTTATCTGAACCAGAGCTTTTCTTCAATCCGTCCCAGTGTATCAGGCGAGTGGTGCGGCGGCGTTAGGGGCGCGTAACGGCGCGTTAAACGTAATCTTTTCCGGTCGTGCCGCATCCGCCCGCCAAGCCACAGATTACCTATTACTATACAGATAGGAAGCTTTGCACGGAATTCGATTACATCAACGTCGAAGTAAGCTCCCTCCTTTTTTACATCTTATTGCACTTTTTACACAGATCTGTTGGTTGTAGAATACAGATGGCACTGATTCAAATTTAATCGCATTACTTACAATTCATTATTGAAGTTAAATTGAATTGAAAATGTTGAAGTCTTCGTTATGGTGAACGATTTGTCTGAAAAAGTAAATATTACCTGAAACAAAGAAAAGTTTTGCTGTTATGTCTTGTTATTTTGGATCACACAATAACATTAAATTATATATAAACTATTTCATTCAAAGTAATTATCGCGGACTGTGGGGTATAGACCCCACAGTGAGAGCAGTAAGCTCTCTTGGCTTTCTACGACAGTCAAGCAGAAAACCGGCCACCAAGCAAATTTCTAATTTTATTCTAACCTGCTACTGCTTCAATGTTATATATGAACTAGTAAGACGATGTGATAGGTAAGCAGTTAAAATACTCCTATAAAACATCCACCTGTTATCCTACATATTGTATTATTGAAAACGTATTGGTTAAGCTAAGGCACAAGACCATTTTTTTCACATTTATTATTAGAAATTTGCGTAAACTCGTAATTTTTATCCGCTACCGTCATAAACATTTTTGGATTTGGACCTATATAACAGCCCCAGAAAAAAATATACCTTCAATATAATCAAATAATTTGTAATTTTAATATTAATAAACAGTAATTGACTACATTCTTAAAAAATCTAACATTTTCCTCACAAGAATGAGGTTATAAGTTGTGTTTCGCTAGGCAGAAAAGTTATTTTGTACTGTCTTAACTTTGAAATATCAATAACAGTACTCGCGCCAAAGAACAATGTTTTGGCCATATTCCATATAAGTAATCGAATTGAACTTCTGACACAACATTTGGTCAACAGTTGATAGTTTATTCCGTTCAAGAGCTAGATAACTGTGACAAACGGATGGAAAGAGATTCAGACTTCAAAATGACTTGAGTATATTGTCATCCTATAAACTGTAAACCTTATAAATCATAACGTCACAGGTGAAAATTTGTGAGATACGTTTCATGATTTCAAGGATTTCTTAACACAAATTGCATTTTTATGTATAAAATACTTTTCAGGCTGAGATGGAGGTTCGAAACTACACAATACTACGATCATAATAGACAAGTTTCGCTTCTGTGGGTAAATATTTATCTTGTGCTGTCCAAGCTTCGTTTAGTGTAGATCGATGGTAGTAATTAATTAACTAATCAGATACTACTACATAGAAGCTCAGGGCAATTCCTTCCAGGCAATCGATAAGGAACATTGTGAAAAATTGAAGGGTGTTTACTAATTAATACTTTTAAAAGTATCCTAAAAAATATTATTTAATGTTTTTTAGGATACTTTTAAAAGTATTTATTATTAAATATGGATTTCCGCAAAGTAACGCCTGAATCTATTCATTACCTGAAGGGTGTTTGTTTATTTCCTCAAAATAAAAGAACTCCCACGCCGCGGGGTAGCGGCTGGCTACATAGTCGTTTATAGTAGGTAATTGAAGCCTTGAGTAGGGGTCATATACAAAATACTCGTAGTTTCCAAAACACAAAAGAAGTTCTTAATTGAGGCTACTCAAATGTATGCATCCATAGTTTTGTCCACCATCTCCCGTTGTTAGAGTTTCTCCTATGCAGAGGCCGCAGTGCGGTCACCTTTCATGCACGTCTCAAAATCTCACGTGGTAAAATACAATAAGTAGTATAAGGACTTAGTCGGATATTCCACAATTCAAGGTAGAAAATATGGTGATGCACTTGTATTAAAGAGAACACGATGCGGTGATACTACAAGATTTAATTTTGTACTTATTTAAATTAGCAATGTGACGCCATCGTGGTGTATGTCGCGGGGTGCGGTCCAACTACGACTCTCAATGGTACTGGATTATAGCGGCGAAGCGAAGCATCAATCGAGGTTTGCGGGTAGTAGAAAAAACTATGCATGCTTGGACATAAAGATAGACACCAAAAAAAAATTTTTTTACCTCAAAATGGTGGTTCCATTCCACTTTAATACTCAAAAGTGACAACCTCTACGCTCAGGTCAATTTTCGCTCAAAATGATGGGGCCCGCATTTTGACACCCTTAATTTTAAAATATATAAAAATTAAAATTTTATGGATATTTATTATTATTTTGTATATACTTTTTTTTTTTTTCAAATTTAATTTGTATTATTTTTTCAATTCAAACTGAGCTGGAATAGATCTATTCCAAAACTGAGGTGAAAACAACTTTTCGAAGTCGGTACCATGATAATTCAAAAGTACCTATTATCACAATATTGTGCGCATGGTACAGACATCGACAAGTTATTTCACAATTTGGAGTGTTGAAGTCGGTTCCATTTTTAGGAATAATAAATGTTTCACCCTTTTTAGTGTCCCTTGTTACTAAAGGGATCGATTGGCATTCACTGTCAACGACTATATGATCAAGATAGGAAAACATTTTTCAATTATTGGAATGTAACTCAAAAACGGCTTGACTGATTTTGATGAAACTTAAATGGGACAACACAGCACGCACTAGCTTGCAAATAAAACAAGAAACATCTTCATCCAGTAAAAAGCTCTGAGGTAACAAACATAAAAACAAAAAATTTTTTTGAAGTCAGTTACAAAAGAACCAGAGCCAGTCAAATGAGTGTAGTTGAGGATTAAGGCTCTTATGTCAACAAATGGAACTCTCAGTTGAGATAGATCTTATAATGCAGTTTTGACACATGATCAATGTACAAACCTATAAACTGACAACTGTATTATTTTGATTAGGATTGCAATGTAATCAATGTATGCCTTTCAAACGGACAGCGCCAAAAGCTTAACATCGAGCAAGCTAGTAGCTCGTTTTGTCACTTTGGCCGTAAAAAACTTTTATTACACCCAAAATCTAATAACATTCTTTACGACCCCATTGAGAAAACCAATAAAATAACTCCACAAATGCTACCACCTTTAAAAGTTAAATGAAGTGTATCAATAAAAAACCTTTTGCCCTTACCTACTTTCCCAATATCCTCAAAGTTTTCCTATCAATCTTACGAACTAATTGGTTGGTGTAAAATTCAATTTACAACCAACTTCAATATCAAGACAGTTGTCCAGACGATGTTTAAACTATTCAACCGTGCTTAACCCTTAGTTTATCTGGTGAAAGTATATCACATTATTTACCTCATGGAGTCCATGAGACTCCTTTTTCAAAAATCTTTGATTTTGTGCAAAATAAGAGCAAAGTTTGGACTTCAGAATCGTTTATTACACTTATGAAAATTGTGCTAAAAGGATTTTATGTAGTATTAACTTCTTAGTAACTAACAATCTTGTTCGCAATAGAAAAAAAATATGTACCAAAAATATAGTAAGTAAAAATTAATGCCATCTTGTGGCGGTTAACTAGAATAGAATCATATATTATTTTTAACTTTTTTCTACCAAATCCACTCAAACAGACAATCAACATTTTATACATAAAAAATGGCACATGTTTATACATTAATAAAAAACGTGCTTCGCTTTTTCTTTATCTATAGAAGTACACACAACACAAACTTTCTTCGTACACTTTTGAATATTTTCCATCATATGGCTATCAAACATCAGTACTAATATTATAAATGCGAAAGTAACTCTGTCTGTCTGTCTGTCTGTCTGTCTGTTACGCTTTCACGCCAAAACTACTGGACCGATTTGAATGAAATTTGGTATGGAGATAGTTCGAGACCCGGGAAAAATATAGGATAGTTTTTATCCGACCGAGGTTAATGTTTTCGCACGATAACCGACATACGCGCGGGCGGAGCCGCGCCCGGAAAGCTAGTATAGGATAATAATAAAAAAAATACTAAGTTGATAAGACTCCAAAGGCGAAAGTTGGCAATTTTCAATTGCAGAATTAATTATTGTGGTCCTCCTTGCCGGTCTTCCTCTTCGTCGTTGGATAACTCATTATCGTCTCTGAGCCAGCCCAGAACTGTAGATTCTGTATTTTAATGAAGAAGATTGACACTCGGTCTATTTGAAGCCATTTTGTAGCCTAATACACAAAAAAAAACACGTGGAAATACGATTACAAAACATAATAGTAAATGATAAATTACATTAATACCCTCATGGAGTCCTGTGGACTCCATGAACATGATGCCAGCGCGCTGGCTTGGGTTTCACGGCTCGCTGGAAAGGTATTTTGCGAATGCTCGCCTGGCTAACTACCGCACTATCTTATTTTTTGTTGGTTATAATATAATTCCAAGTTAGTCATATTTCTTTTTTATAATCTTCAATCAATATCTTATTGAAATGTTATTTATATGATACCTTGTTCCATACTTATGCACACCGACGTAATGCCGGAAACGTTACTTAGCCTTGCTGCAAACACTTTCACTGTACAAAAACTTCAGCAGTCCAAAATGTAATAAAACACGGGGCCTTAAGCTGAATGGATATTAATTAATATTATTATAGTTTCAAGAAGAACAAAGAATAAAAGAGTTGCAGAAAAGTTGCCGTTCTTGACGACAGTAAAACCAAGTGTTGTTTAGAAGTGCAAAGGGAACGATAATGTTCTCGTAATTTATTTGCCTACTACTTTTTTAAGTACAGAAATTATTACATATAAATCATTATCGTTTTTAAAATTTTGATTACCACAACTCACTGCAGAGTAGACTACTAAGAGTATTTGTATATAAACATTTATCTTATATGTGTAGCGAGTTAGTACAAATAAAGCATTTCCAAAACTGGCAGCAGTTTCCCGAATTTAGTGAAAATATATTGCGTTCCATATTTTTAATAAAAGTTACGAAGTTTCACAGTATACAAGGGAGCCAGAAGATAAACTTTACGTTATATGGTGATGATATATTCATGGGAAGGAGCTTGGAATTACATTTTTAAAACATTATGTGGATCTTATCTACGAGTAGGTATGGCATATGGATAACCAGGTTCTCCCATACTGCCTTCCAGATACGTTTTTATGGTCATGATTTTTTTTATATAAATAAGTGATATATTAAAAATATACTATTAAACGAATTTTAATTTTATTTAGGTATTTATTTAAAATTTGAGAATATCCAGCGAAAACTGATGATAGCAAAGTTGAAATCTTTTTGCCTTTGATACAAATACAAACGAAGCTATTTGTTTCTTCGTTCATCATACGAACCACCAGGGAATGGAACGCCCTGCCTGAGTCTGTGTTTAAGCGCTTTATCACCGATCGCATCATCACTTAACATCATTTGAGATAGTGGTAATGTCTACCCAGGTCAGTATAAAAAAAAACATAGTAACTTGATTCAAACTTTGCTTTTTTTTTATATTTCGAAGTTATCCTTTGGCCACACTTCTTTTGTAGTTAAGGGACGATGTGGTTGAACATGGCAAACAGGTTTAACCTAAAATTACTTGCTTTTAATGGTAGCTCCTGGAACATACTAACATTTGCTTGGCGATAGATTTATTACATTTGAGGGCTGTGTCCAGGCTTAGTTACAAAATGCGCTACAACCACATATGAAAGAAAACCATTTAATTAGCCTGTCTTAACAATTTAAAATATATTGTGCGAAAACAGGTAAATTATTTTTTTAAACTTTATAAAAATTTTTTGGCAAACTGAATAGAGAGAGAAGAAAATAAAAACTAAAAAATACAACTACGAAGACTTTACGTACTGTGAATATAATATATTGTGAAATGAAATGCATCTAAGCTTAGAACTTGATGTTAGGAGGGGAACCTACTGTATTATTAGATAGATGGTGTGTTTTCAAAATTGGCGAAAGTTTGGATAAAGCCAGAAAAACGTAGGAACGGCTTTCATAATAAGTTTTACCCGAATCAAGCGGCTTTAGAACAATGAATTTTTAACTTCAATGGTCTAGCTAAAGGCGCTGCCTCTATGTAAATCTACTTCTTTAACTGCTACTACAACGATCGCTTAAGAAAATTATACATAAGCACCGCAGGGTGTGCCTTGAACTTAATTTTTTAGTCAAGTCCAATCCCCTCAGTCGTTTTATCTATCAATATATATAAACTAAGACTCTTATCACAGCTATGTTTAGTATGCTAATCTCGGTAGTAATAACATATTTGAGCCGATTCATGCACACTTTACTTTGAAACTAACATTTATGATTATGATTTTCCAGTTCTTTACGGATAATCGTTCTAGGTTTTTTTAGGGTTCCGTAGTCCTGACAAGGAACCCTTATACTTTCGTCATGTCCGTCTGTCTGTCCGTCGTCTGTCCGAGGTTTTGCTAAGAGACCGTTTGTACTAGGAAGCTGTAATTTCGTATGGATATGTAAATCAATTAAGTCGACAAAGAGGTGAAATAAAATTTTGAAAAATATTTTTTTTAGGTTACCTCCCATACATGTGATGTGGGGATAAATTTTCTTTTCGTCGTCTATCTCTTCGTGAGTGGTATGGTTGAACAGGTATTTTAAAATTATTAAGTGGTTGCTAATACTGTTTTTCGATTAAATGATCCATTAACAAAATATTAAACTTTAAAGTGCAAATTTTTGTTACAGCAGGGCGTCCCCCCCCTCTAAAATCTAAACTGCTGTCTCGAAAAATCTGAATAAATTCAAGCTGATAGTGCATTTCATGATCTTTGAAGGAAAACTTATTAGTTTAGCAGTAATAGTCGTTGAACTTGGGTGTTGGATAATTTTGTACCAAACATAAAATCTATAGAATAAATCCTTTAAAGTGACTAATATGAAGTAGTTGGTTGTTTATGAGGGGTTAAGACTGGCATTGAAAACTAAACCTAAAATAAAAATCTTAAAACAATGGCTATGCCTTATGTCATACATAATAGACTAGTTTTCCAGCCGCGGCTCCACCTGCGCGTATTGCGGTTATCGCGCAAAACCATTAACCTTTATTTGCTTAGTTGGATAAAAACAATCCTTTGTGCTTTCTCGGGTCTCAAACTATTTCCATGCTAAATTTCATCCAAAGCGGTCCAGTAGATTTTAAGTTTATTCGTTGCATACAAAAATACAAATATTTCCTCTTTATAATATTAGTATAGATACTCGTATAAATATGACAGTACAAAGATTCGACTTATATATGTATAAAAATCTTATTGGACCTCATCCTCGCCGAAAAATAAAAGTGTTTGCTGTCTGTACCTGTCGTACCAAGGTCATCGATTACTTCATTTCACACATCATCAATTTGCTGATTGTAGGCTCTTCAATCGTGTAATTTTTTGCATCGGTAAAGAAAATATTTCTGTGTCCTTCACTTGCGTATCACAACGGAAGGCACTCTATTTAATTTTAAAGATTAATTTAGGGCATGTACTCTATATCACCGATAAGCACCGAGCTTCAGGTCTTGTTATATAATACGCGACATTTTCCTAGCGGGAATCTTCCTTTCTCGCAATAAGATTATTGTTTAGTTATCATAATACGAGTATGTTTACTTCCTAAAGGAATTTTAACCTCTACTCAATTCTGGCTTTAACAGCATTAATTTGTAGTTCTAAGACAAGCGGCTGCCCTGATCTTTTATGGTCTTCGCCAGAGGAAGTGTTGTTGTATCTGTTGATATTACGATATACGAACATACGGCTGATAAGAAGCTTTTGAAGTGTCTGGAATATGACCGACGCAACGGCTCAATACCTACTTTGTACAAGGCGAATACTGCTATCCTATTTTCTTTAACACCTCATTTCATATTGTTATTTTATAATGAACACGGCATAATATATGAAATGGCGCAAAATTTAAAGAAAATTTTAAAGTAATAAACGCATTCCAAATTCTTAGTAATTCTAAAGCTGAAAAGTTTTTATGTCACAGTATTTATGGCCAAAATAGTTATATAGTATAAAATAGCCCATTTATAAGCTTACTTGCATATATCGGTGTATCCTTTCATTTTTCTTTCATATATAGGGCTATTGGTAATATGCTAACAACCTCTTAGGGTTGACATCTGCTAGTCCTAACAAACGTTTTGAAATAAAAAAAAAATATTTAGAAAATCAAAATAAAAGTTTTTGCTTGAATTCCTACTCCGAGCCAAGAGCGTTCACCGCGGTAACACTGGACCGCACCTTGCTCCCTTTGAATAGAGTTTTGAATATTTACGTCGAGCAAAGTAATGAAAAATATGAACATGGGCCTCGTACTTTTTCTGCCAAAAACACATAAAAAGCACGAAAAAATATTTAAAAAATATATTTTTTTTTCTAAACTATTTTTTTTTATCTCAAAATGTTTGTTAGGAATAGCAGATGTCAACCCTGAGAGGTTGTTAGCATATTACCAATAACCCTGTATATATCAACTATTTTATAATAGAATAATTATTCATGCTACAGCAAATAAAGTAAATGACATTCAAATTCTGACAATGTACCAACGAATTCTGAATCGCGCTATCGTTACGTTTTCATTCGAGTATCTACCTATAAAATTCACAATTGAATTTTGTTTAATTTTCGAATTACAATTGAAATGATAACTTGGCGGCAATCGTACTCTTATTTCTAAGATTTAGCAGGAATAAAGTGGAGGAGAATAAAGAACTACAGAATCGTTCTATATTATGATAACGGGCTTCTACGGAACCCTACATTGTGCGTAGCTCGACACGCATTTGACCGTTTATTTGTAAATAGGTAAGCCTTTGACCAAAATCTTACCTGGTGGTAAGTGATGATGTGCCGTGGTCGAAGATGTTAACACGCTTGACCTAGAATTACTAGCTCTCAAGGATAGGTGCCGGAATACACCGTTAGGTGCTTGGCGACAGATTTTCTACTTGAGGGTGGTCACTAGCCAAGCAGTCATTCGCAAAATGCCCTTCCACCATACAGTGAAGCTCAAGCCTTCGATGGGATTCAAACCATGGGCCTGCTGCGCGGCATACCATAGCCAAAGCCACTGAGCAATCACTGCTTAAACAATACAATATACTTTTCTTGAAAGTTAAACAATATTAACAAAATAAACACACAAAATCACGAAAAAAGTAAGAACTTTAACTTTGATTCATTACAATACACCCCCAAGAACGTACCTTGTGCGGTGGCTTATGGCATAATTAATGGAACACCTGCTAATGCCAGAGGACCATATTATGTATGCAGAATACATTATCATCTGGTTAAAACATACAAAATGTATAATCAGGACATCAGGCTAAGATCTAAGGATACGAATATATAAAGATAAGGTGTTTTTCTCTACATTTAAAATAAAAGACTACTTCAAAGCAGCTACAGTAATCCCAACCACCACAAGTTACCACATTTTCATAATCATACTATTCCCAACCCTTATCAACCGTATGCAACCCCTAAAACTTATCCTTCCCTCCGATCCCCTCCACCTGACCACGAGATCATCCCTTATTAAGGTTCTATTTATTATAACTGAGGTTTTAAAGTTACTGCCTGCATGCTACATGGTAGATATGCGTTTGTAAAGTTAAAGTAAAAACTATTGATTTTTCTCTATTAAGTGGTAAAATTCTTACACAAGAGTAGATATATATAATTTGCTTAGTAATATTTCGATGAATATGATTGCTTGTATGTAGTTATTAAATATTAAGGGATAATCTCAGGTAACCAAAGTATTGTTTATTATAGACCTAAGATATATAAATAATAATATATTTAAAAAATGTTACATTGTATACTGACAAAAATGATTCTGATTATGATTCATAATCCCTACGCTTGGCAGACGTCTTGGTGAACGCAGTGTAAGATGGCAGTTCTTCGAAAGGTGTCGCTGTCAACTTCCTGGTTTTTATCCCTTTGTCGCCTATTACTAGTCCCATAGAAGTTACGGGAGGGAGGGGGGAGCAATTCCAGCTCGGCACACTACGAGGACTAACCAATCTGCGCGATTACAAACAGAGCAATAGAATAGCTAAAACTTCTTGAGTCGTTTTTAGGTACCTGTGTAAGTACTTGACCATTTTTTAAAATTTTAATCTTCTTTGATGTTTCTTATAAAAATGTAAACAGGGCTGCCTCATTATAACGCATACAAATACCAAAAGTAATACGTATCCGCTGCGGCTGAAATGCGCCAAATAATACAAACACATAGACATACTTCTATATGACGAAAATGTGGATATGTTTGCAGTGTCGCTATTATCAGACATGCATATTGGTATTTAAATTCTAATTATTTTATTGAAAAATATGGATTTTTTTTGATGTTAATTGAATTCTTATAGTTTTATTTTAATGTTATTTCATTTGTATAGATAGATACATAGAAACACTTTATTTGCATACCATGAAAAAACATTACAGAAAATTAACACACATATTATTAGGTATACAAAGGGCGGTCTTATTGCTTAAATCAATTATGTCTTAAAGTATATATGTATGTTATTTGTTTTTTTTTAATTTCTAGTATTATAATGTAATTTAATATGTCTAACTTATCTGCACATGTATTTATTCTTCACACTATTAATTTTCAATTAACTCCTTTATATTATCTCTGTATTAATAATTGACATGGTGTTTTGGATTTAGACTGTAAGCTACATTGGCTGTTTTTAAATAAATAAATAGATACTAATGTAAGATACTAATAAATATATTTCTGCCTTTGTTCTGATTCTGCTCTAATGATAGAAGAAACTTTTACTTCTTCATCGAGAGAAGTCAATAGTTTTTACTATAACTACACACAAGATCCTGAAGGAGGCTATCCATAGGAACCAACACAATTAAACACGTAATATCGACTAATTGTTAATAGTTTACGCTTGAATATCCGTGTTTCTACAATAACATTATTATTCATATTTGTTAAGGATTATTTAATGAAATGATCTTTACTATTTTATTATATCGAGATTAAACATATGAAAATGTATTTATTATACAACAAAATCGTGACCTTCATCTTTCTTTCAGTACATTTTCTGTTGTGTATTTTTCAAGCCCCGTGCACAAACAGGTCTTCGGTCGTTGTTGGAACTTCGCAGTTCCTGTACGAACACCTAACACGCTTTTATGGCTTGGAAATCGACAGTACATCAGTTAAATTACCTATGTGAGCTTTGGTAACATATATTTTTTTGTATTAAAATCAAATACGAGTTTGTTAAATACGAGTGTCACAACGCGAGTAAGGCTGGATTGGCCTCCAAGAAACTTGGTGTGCTTAATAAGGCAAAGCGATACTTCACGTTGATACAGCTACTTTTGCTTTATAAAGCACAAGTTCACCCTCACATGGAGTACTGCTCTCACCTCTGGAATGGCGCATCAAAGCACCAACTCCAGTCTCTCGATGCTATACAGCGTCGAGCGGTATGAATTGTCGACGACCCCGAGCTCTCTGACCACCTTGAGCCACTGAGCCTCCGTAGAGACATCGGTCCGCTCTGTGTATTCTATAGGCTCTATAGCGAGGAATGCTCTCAGGAGCTGTTCGATCTTATACCGGCATCGCTATTCTACCATCGTACTTCGCGGCACCGGTGAAAAGCTCATCCACACATAATCGAGTCCTGGAAGTCTCACACAGCTCGATTTATGCGTTCCTTCTTACCGCATACTTGCAAAATATGGAATGATCTTCCATCTAGCATTTTCCGCAGAGCTACAGTATGGATTCCATCAAAAAAGCTGTTAAAAGAGTCTTACAGGGTCGGCAACGCATTGGTAACGCCCCTGGTGTTGCAAATGTCCATAGGCGAAGGTAACCGCTTACCATCAGGTGGACCGTCTGCTTGTTTGCTACTACATTACATTAAAAAAATATATATATTTTGAAGCAGTGATGGCTCAGGCTTTGGCTATGGACTGCCGCGCAGCAGGTCCATGGTTCGAATCTCACCGCGGGCGCGGGCTTGGGCTTCACCGCATCGTGGAAGGGCATTTTGCGAATGCCCGCATGGTTAGCGACAACACTCAAGTAGAAAATCTGTCGCCAAGCACCCAACGGTGTATTCCGGCAGCTGTCCTTGAGAGGCAGTAATTCTAGGTTAAGCCTGTAAATACCTTCGACCACATCATTACTTACCATCAGGTGAGATTGTGGTCTAATGTTATGCTCTAATTTTATTTTCAACTCAGTTTTGGAATATATCTATTCTAGCCTACTCTGAAATGAAAATATAAAAAGTATGAGTATGTTAAAAATATAAAGTTTTAATTCATATATATTTTAAAATTAGGGGTTTAAAATTTTTGAGCGAAAATAGACCTGAGCGTTGGGGTACATTTTATTATCCACCGTCCTTATGGACGGTTCACGGCCATCAACCAGACTACTTGACTAATAAGTTAATCTGATCGATAGAAGTACTTTTTAAAACACTCTCGTAATTATCATTACCCTTGTTTATTTCGAAATATGATTGCAATCTATATTGTCTGCTCCTCGAAAATGCTTGTATTAATATATATGATAAAAAAGATTATATACCGACATTTGGATAAGAACTTTCAAACAATTTGAATTATTGCGTTAAAGAAATGAAAATAACAAAAACGCATATGAAAAGAAACATTACCAGTATTTACTGCGCAGAAAATGTAAATAAATCATAAGTTCTCTAGAGTTTTGCGAATTTTTTATCATGATCTAACCTTATTCACCAGTTTTGATGAAAATATGTGCTGGGAAAAAATATACATCTATTATTACAAGACCAGAACAATGTCCTTATAATCATAGTGGTAAGGTATTTATTATCCTGCGATGCGTGTCTAACTTGTTTTCATGCTCAAATAGAAAAAATTTCGTCAAATCGCAAAATTCTGACACAACACTCCTAGGGGCCGTAGGCCAAGGCCATATCATGGTACCGACTTCAACAAGACATTGAGCTTTTGTAAAAGTTAAGAAGATTAATTAACGTATCTTTTACCAAAAGCTTAGTAAAAGCACGGTAATGTTATCTATACAGTATTTCAACTTCATAAAACGGACGAAACGCGAGTTATACCTACGCGCCTCGATCTCAGCCCACGCTCAGCCCGCAGACAGTCGCGACTGCGTCGCAGTGACGAATGGACGGTGTGTAATTTTCTTTAACAAAAAATAAGTTCATGTACATATTTAATATGACGAATATGATATATTGTGCTGTTTTTGGTTGCATGAATTCGTCAATAACGCATCCAGAGATAACTTTTTTAGATTACCTAGAAACTCTGAAAGGTAAGACTATAAAATAAATTTACTTACTAGTAGGTAGGTTACCTACATAATGCGTATCGTTTTAATGGAAAAGTGTTTTTCCTTTTATCTCGGGGAAAAAAAGCTAACTGGATTAATAATAAAATAAGTGAATAGAGAAAAGGAATGACACGAGTGAAAAAGGTAGTTATAGGCGGTTCATGAATAACGATACGGTAGGTACGCTTGTGTTAAAGCCTCGGGGTATGTGTGTTTTGTTTTGTCACTTTGTATAATTCAAAATAAAGACGTGGTATTTTATCAGTACTAATATATAATGTATAATCAGTACTTATATTATAAATGCGAAAGTAACTCTGTCTGTCTGTCTGATACGCTTTCATGCCAAAACTACTGGACTGGACTGAATATATAAGACTGATTTGTTATTCAAAAATAAACCTGGTTTTTTAATTAAATCAACCAATAAAAAACAACATGCATTTTTATTGAACACTACCTATTTAATTCACAGTCTTTTATTTGTTTATACAAAAAAAGTATATTTACAATCACAAAACTAAATAGAAACACAAAGTAGGCAAATGTAATTAAAATGCTAGAGGCGGGCAGCCCTATCGCATGTTTACGTACCGCGCGGTGGTAGGTAATTATTTCGAGGACAGAGCCGAGTAAAGATACTGTATAGATAACATTACCGTGGTAAAAGATACTTTAGTGTCGGTTTTGAATTTTGAGATGGATGATAGAGCTTGAGTGCAAGCTTCCCTCCCTGTGAGGTTGGAGGGCATAGGGATACGCAAAATTTCTAGTGTGAGATTATCAGCTTTTTGTCTTCTGTACACAGTACACACAAATTAGTTGAAAAAATTCTTGCACGATCTATAGACTCTTTTGATTTAGCATATCTGGCTGAAGCCAAAAATACATGGAGACTGGCTTGTCCAAATACTGAATTCCCAAAAATATTGTCATCACAGAAACAGTGGGATCGGCCCCTATGCGAGCTTGCACGGAAAGATCTTTTAAATACGTGTTCTAGCATCGCAGATCGTGCTCGTATTCTCGTTGTTTCTGTGTGGGAGTCTGGTCTTTTGTTACAAGCCATTCCTTCTTACAAAGCCGGTAGCCTAGTAGGTTAGATCCATCCGCTTTTTGTCTAGCTATTAGCTTACGCTTGGGTGCAAGGTGTTGTGTTGCACATCACTGCCAGTGTGGTACTGCAGTTGATAAACTCGGTCACCATGGCCTCTCCTGCTCTAAAGTGCTGGTCGAATTTCCCGCCACGCTAGCCTTAACGATATCATTCGCCGGCTTTTACCAGCGCCAATGCTGCAGCTATTCCCGAACCGAATGTCCTGATGCGTGACGATGATAAAAGACCTGACGGCATGACTCTTGTGCCGTGGAAGTTAGGACGGCCCTTAGTGTGGGACGCTACTTGCGTAGATACTTTAGCGGCGTCACATCTTTCTTAAATCAACGTGAGGGCTGGCGCCGCGGCTACTTCGGCGGAGCAACTCAAGCGAAGCGCTCGTAGCGAAGTATGCTTGGCCATTCTGAATCGATCAGCAAAGTTAAGCAACGTCCGCCGCGGTCAGGAGTTGGATGGGTGACCGCTGGTGACATTACTACTGAGCGCTTCCGTGCTTCGGAGGGCACGTTAAGCCGTCGGTCCCGGTTGTTGTCTTAGGATGGCAGTCGTTACAGCATGGTGGTAGGGCACTTTGCGAATGCCCGCCTGGCTAGCTACCACCCTCAAGTTGAAAATCTGTCGCCAAGCACCTAACGGTGTGTTCCGGCAGCTGTCCTTGAGAGCCAGTAATTCTAGGTTAGCCTGTACAACATCTTCGACCGCATCATCACTTACCATCAGGTGAGATAGTGGTCAAAGGCTAAACTATCAGGAATAAAAAAAAAAAAAAAAAAAAAAAAAGCGCCGTAAATATTTGCGCCGCTTTTTATATATGCTAACTTCGGTATGGGTTACATATTTGAGTGGGGACCGGGACCTCATCGTATTTTCCAAAACTTATCGCTTGGTCGATGCGAAGCGTGATCAAAATGCTGACACATATTTGGCTTAAAGCATAAACATTGCAATTCAACTGGGCAATGCTGGTAACATGCTGGGCACGCTGCCAACTGGTAGTGGGCAGGAGCATTTTGACTGCCTTTTAGTCTGCTATGACTTATAGATTGTCCAAGTGATTTTATTGTAGTAGCTGTAGTGTTGTATATAGTTATAGGCATTAAAAAAACCAAGATATTTTACACATTTGAGTGTAGAAGTCGGTTCCAATTTTAGTAAAATAAAAAATTTTGTGTTTTCTTAAAATCTTTTTTATAATATAATATTTTTTTTTATAGTTACTTACTTATTATTAGAAGGCAGCTATTCGTAGATCGACATTCTTTTTTGCGATGGCATGTACTAATTTATCATGACTTGAAGGTCTTATAATTGACGCAGTAAAAAACGGTTTGAATTTTGTTGCTAATATAGGGACAAAATAGTTCAAAGCAGTGATAGCTCAGTGGCATAGGCTATGGATTGCCGCGCAGCAGGTCCAAGGTTCGAATCCTACCGTAGCTTAAGCTTCACCGCATGGTGGAAGGGCATTTTGCGGATTTTAAGGGTGGACTGTCGACCACCCTCAAATAGTAGAAAATCTGTCGCCAAGCACCTAACAGTGTGTTCCGGCAGCAAGTCCTTGAGAGCCAGTGAAATCGCAGGCACAAGAGACTTCACAACTTTGTCTCAAGGTGACGGGCGCTGTGCAGTTCATGAATTGTGACGAAATGCATCTGTTGAAGGCGGAGGTTAGTCCGCTTAACACCAGGTGGGCCTCGAACTTGTCACAATAACATAAAAAAATGAAGTAATATGCCTCAGAGCTTCACGTTTGACTTATCCATTGTAAGACAATGTGCATCTGAACGACAGTCTCAATTCAATTCATCCCTTTCAATTCCATATTTCATCTCATTCCATCCACGTCTACTCCGGACACGATACTTCCTTACTAAATAAATTGGAGCTTTCTATTTGAACCAACACTGTTTGTGACGCTGGCTTCATTTTCTCATGTGTATTGGAAAAAGTTTGTTATTTGTACGCTATTTGTCGAGTATTATATTACTACTTGTTAGTACGTATTATGTATTTGCTGTGAGACTGCTACTTTATGGTCACGAGAATAAGTTAATATGATCAAAGTTTAAAGTTAAAGTAAATACAAGACTATCTCCCGAGCGGTAAACCGGTTGCGTGATTTTTTTTATTAATTACGTAGCTTGTTATGTCCGTCCGATCGTTATAATTCAAACGTTTTAGTTCGTTAGCATCCTTGGCTATACTTAACTAAATTGTATGTTTAAAGTCAATTTCCGCATAACATGGGTATCAGTCCCAACCCGCATGCGGGTTGCCTGAAAAAAAATCTTTGATTCTGAAGCTTGTCTATATTTGATCGTTAAAATTCAAACTTTTTAGTAATAATGTATCCTTAGCTTTATAATATGAATATGTTATTACTCTATGCCAACGGAAAATGTTTCAAATCGTGTAATGAAAATAAAACATTTTCTTATGATATATTTTGTTCTGCAAACCTGCACTGAAAGGAAATCGCGTAATAAATAATCTTCTACCTACTTCTAAACCACTTAACCTAGGAAACTGAATTATGTAGGTGTATAGAATACACCTACATAATTCAGTTAGTTATTTATATAATAATCATATGAAAGAAAAACCAAATTCATATTTGACAAAAAGTTGCTATCCTATACATACAAAATCTATGCACCAAGCACCGAATAGTGTGTTCCGGCAGCTGTCCTTGAGAGCTAGTCATTCTATGTTAGCCTGAACAATATCTTCGACCACATCGTCACCTACCATCAGGTGAGATAGTGGTCAAGCATAAAAGAAAAAAAACATTTTACCCCCAAAATTCTTAAAAAACGCGTAATTATTATCTCGTAACTTCATTTTAACTAATTAACCTAAAAAGATGTAATTATTCATGTGTATGGACCACAAATAAATAATAATACTATTAGAATAACCTAAGTTATTAGTGAAATAGTTTTTGAATTAAAAAGTAATTAAAATGTTTTCCTGTGCTTTGTCGTCGTGTTTGCAAACCTATTTTCCAGTAAGATTTTCCATGAAACGGTTTGTTCTATATAAATTTCCTCGTAAAACCGATATGATGATTGCAACGGTACCAAGAAATTTATATGTACCACAGTGAATTGCATTACTCGATATAAAAAAAATATGGTATAGGCAATTTATTGTAGTCTCTGGATTTGTAAGTGACATGTTTTTGGTAATGGAGAACAACTGAGTACTAAAGGTATAAGTACATCAGGGCGCGTCAAGGTCTGAAAAACTTGGGAAATAGCATGTACAGATGCAGCTGACCTTGCATTTTATTGTATACTTTAGAGGATAAGTGAAATAATTAGAGTTAAAAATTCTATACCATTGAATTGTTGCACAGCTAATTATTTACTTAAAATTAATGTAAACAAAGAATTATTTACTCTAATGTTATTAATTAGAGCTCGTGATTACCAGTTGTTGGTACTTTAATATTTTCTGACACACGGTATCTAAGATTAATAACCTCGAATTTGATAAGAAATATCAATCTTCAAGTATGTTGAAGGCTCGTGTTCACTTTGAAATCTCGAGATTTTGAGTTCGATTCCCGGGTTGATTAGTGAGAAGCTATCCACACATTTTCCGGTAGCAAATCTTGAGCTCCAACGGTCCTGGCTCAAGTAAGTATAAAATATGTTATTTATCAGTGACATTCTGGATGTACCAGACACGTTGCTGTGTAAACACGTAAATACAAAATGTACGCAAATCCAGGACTACGAGATTGTAAAGTGTCGCTTTTACACAAACACCAACGAAGCAATCGTAATATATTTCTAAGTTAGAAACAAGAATTTGTTGACATAAAAGCCTTAACGTCAGTATTTATCTCATTATAAGGGTGTTATGTCGTATTTACGCAGAGATTTCTGATATTTATTTATGGACGGTAAGGTTGGCTTGCGCAAACAATAATTAAATTTGTGTCAAGTGTGACAGCAAATGTGGTCGGAAGGTTCCGTTGGTACCAAATAAAACACATTTAATAATTATTGTGCGGGGACAAAAACCGTTTTTAATATTTTTTGTTGTTCTAAAATGAATTTGATTAAATATATTGTTTTTTTAATAATATACTCGTACAAGTAATTTACTAAGAGCCTTAAGCAATTATAAAATAAATCTTTCTACTTGTAGAAAGATAAAACAAAAGACGAATAATTTAATGTGGGATTGGTCTGTTTTCACAATGGACCGGAGAGATTATAAGTTCACTAAAACATATATACTAAATTTTAGTGAAACCTCCAGTCAATTATTCGGCTTAGTGAAATAGTATTGCTATCCGATGAGGCAATGCTGCCAGCATGCTGGGCATGCAAGTAGATGTAGTGTTGAATTTAGTTTAAAGACAGAGTCCCAAACAAACCTCCGTATAATTACGATATTTAGCTATAGATCGCATAGTGCCTAGTATAATCAAAGTAAAACGAGACTAACAGTTTTGAATAGAGTGGTACCAAATGCGAGAGTTGTAAGTGCGCGCGCGTGTACGCACGCTCCACAGCATGCCCACTACGACAAATATCTAGCGTTTCCAGAGTGTGCTAGTCGAGGCCGCACTATGTCGCGTGTTCTCTGCACCGACCGGTACCACACGCCGCACCCGCTCCGTTTGTTTATTTGTACTCTACAAAAGCATTGTAAACGGCAGTGTAGGGACACGTGCAATGTGAGCGCAATTTGATGATATAGCAATAGTAACCTCATGCGCTCAGTTGCCTCACCGCGTTTGTACCGAGCGACCGTGCTTCAGCCCACCTTAGTAGTGTAACCATTTTTGTAACTAAATAATGTAATTTGGCAATACTTAACGGTGATAACCGAAATGTAGTACTTTTATTTACCCATCCCAGTAGACAGTCAAGAACACGCATATGGAATAAATAAGGAGGCACATATAAATCGTGATAGGTGACGTGCGCTACGATACAAGATAACCATTTCATAGAACGCTGCAGGCAGCAGCGGCCCGCAAAGGGTCAGAAAAGAAGGAGACGTACAACAAAATCTGAAATCTTGTGATATCATAGTATGACGGATTTCCTCATATCCCAGCTACACACATATTATTATAATTTACTTTATATATATTACTAATTATATATATTATTAATTTTAGAAATTTCACTTTAAATATTTACTTTAAACTAAAGCATATTTAATTCATTATATAAACTGTTTTTTTGCACCTAGCTTTTTCCTAGCTGGAATGAGGTGAAAAATTGTGCGTTACGCTCAGCAGCAAAGTTATTTTGTATCTCGTTCTTCTTCATGAATCACTTAGTTGTACTTATTACTTTATTATTTATTGACGTATTTATCAATATACCTACCTATATATACAATCAATCAAAGTTCAAAACAAAAAAAATATCTTAAAATGTTTGTTAAGACTAACAGAAGTCAACCCTAAGAGATTGTTAGCATATTACCAATAACCCTGTATATACACATAATTTTTGTAAATCGTGAAACATAAATAAATAGATAACTTCTGATTCTTTTGAGCTCATATATATAGTTATAGTGTTAGTAATTTCAACATATACACCTCTCTTTCACTCCTACCTAGTCCGATAGTGATGTAATTGCAACCCTTATTGTGCGCCATACAAGTATACAACATCCCATTTACAATATGTGTGTTGTTTGTGTAATGTAATTGCGTAAGTACAGCAGCGTTCTGATAAAATCATTCACATATCTACATCTCCCCTTATAAGTATAATAAAAACAGGAAAGATTTGTATTTTGTATGTTACGAATAAACTTAAAAACTACTGGAACGATTTGAAAATTCTTTCACCATTAGAATCCTGCATTATTCCTGTTTAGTAATGGCTATAAAGCCTAAGATTTTTTTACCTGTAGATGTGTTGTATGGCCTCTATATTTACTAGACGAATTCAGGGTAATCACCTGAGTCACTACCAGTCTTGCCTTTCCAAGCATCCGGTGAATACATCGCCGCTAATCGTGTTTTTTAGGAATAATCTGTGGACAATATGCCATTCTTGTGTCTTTAGACTCTGCACCAATTATACAGGCACTGTGAGAGATAAGAAAACTATTTCATTTCACGCGTAATTATTGCTTTTATTGATGAAATAGAAAATATCGTCATTTTGTTTTATCTTAGGAACTAATCACAATGAAATGGATGAGCGAGATATGTGTATCGTTTGGTGTGAGAGAGTGAAAGGGATCGCAGCATAATGGTGATCGGAACGTCTCGTGGTAACACGAATTGCTTATTTATCTCTTTCTAACAACAGATATGACGCATAATATTTGAACGTTCTTTCCTTGTCATTACAAACTGCATATATATGTGCGTAGGTATGTATATAGGTAAATTCTAGTAAGCTTTTAGAGCAGTGGTGTTCGGATATAACTAATCTATATATTTCAAATCACTGTATAAAGCGTTTTTTTTTTGGTTATTGTCGTTAACTACCCGTGCAAAACCGGAGCGGGCTGCTAGTTAACTATAAAGGTATACCAGGTTTTATAACGGAACCCCAAAAATTAAGAACCATTTGGATTACCCAGTGAACAAACAATCGGATTATTCCGAATAAATAAGGTCGTATTTTAATTAATACATCAACAAATAAATTCTGAGTAAATCGGCACATGTGTGTTTTTGTGTGAGTTACGACCTTTTGATAAATGAAAGTTTTGTGCTAGTTACTTTTACTAGACGATCATGCAACCTTAAATTATTTCGTTAACAAATACTTTTAAAATATTATTACATTAACTAACGCTTGCTGAGCGAGAAAACAATGTTTACAAATGATGATAAAATCACACACATTTTTTATTTATTTTGTGATTGAAAATCACTCTTATTAGAAAATAAATTACATTTTACGATTACACCATTACAAATTTACGAGAGGAAACATTAACATGCGTTATTGCAAAACAAAAATATTAAAAAAAAAACATTTTAGGAATCGTCATCATGCTCGAGAATTATTTTGAATTTTACCAAAAGCCTTCTTGGAAACGTGACTTGACCGCAGGCATTATGTCATGAGCTAGTTGTGTTTTTTTTTTTGTGTATTTTATATTACTTTCGTCAGCATTCTGAACCTGGTACCGAAAAAGGTCACTTTCTTAAATAATTTTGCTACCGTATTATCGCCAAAAAGCGTTGATGTGTCAACGATATCCTAGTGGGTACCTATAACATAGGCTACAGGAAATACGCACAGAATAATAATACATTCAATTGTTTTTATTAATTGCTGATCGGTAGCGGTTGAGATTGTTAATCACGTTACAATTTTCGAAGCGCTCGTGGCTAAGTTTGCTTAGCCGTTATTAACCGATTAGTTAGGTTAAGCAACGTCCGCGCGATCATGACTTGGATAGGTGACCGCTTCATAGGGCACGTTAAGCCGTCGGTCTCGTTTGTTGTCTTAGGTTGGCAGTCGGTATAGCATGGCTAGTTACCACCCTTAAGTAGAAAATCTGTTGACAAGCAATTAAAGGTGTGTTCCGGTAGCTGTCCTTGGGAGCTAGTAATTCTAGGTTAGCCTGAACAACATCTTCGACCACATCATCACTTACCGTCAGGTGAGATAGTGGTCAAAAGCTAGCCTATCAGATATTAATTCAATTCAATTCAATTCATTTATTTCAGACAAAATTTAATAAAAAAAAACGTTTATATAAATGAATATTAAAGCCGAAAAATACGTTACATTAGAAATTTTTACCAAGCTTTTATTTATTCTATTATTCGTCTTGTACTGCAGCAGTACAAGTGTACAGCAGCTGTCTAGCTCATGATGTAATAGGTTATATTTTTTAAGATGTGCCAACCAAACATTCTTAACAAGTATATGTCTGTCTATATCTATGTCTATGTTTACATTAATTGAAAGATTAAAAAACACTGACTGCAAATTATTAATTTTCGTTAAACGTTGTTTCGTTCTATCGAAACTAAAACTGTAAGTTACGTATATATATATATGGTATTGTTTTTAAAGCCCTTTATTTTGATACTAAACTCGATCAACTCTATTTGGAATAATATATATAAATTATGGCGTCTTAGATCCGCCAGTTTGTTTTTTGTTTTTTATTTGCCTAGTGCGGTATATACTAGTACCTTGTGGTATTGAGACGAATCTAACGATATCTCATACAGTAATATAGGTTAAGCCGTTAAGAAGTTATGATGATGTATAAAGAAACTCACAAAAATACTTACATACATACATAAACCCCGAATACAAAACACTCCTTTTTTAGGCATTCGAGTAATAATCATGATACAGGTGGCTTCCAATGAATTTGTAAAATCGCAATAACCAAAACTATAAATAAAAACCAAAAACTATAATCTACGTCAAAGCGTTAAAAAAATGATCGCCCTTCGGCAAATAAAAAAATACCGCCAAGCGCAGTACGCATCGAGATTGTATTTTTTTTAAAATTGAACCCAACCGTCGCTCAACGCCTAAACGGCAAAATACCAGCCTTTTAGTGTAATCGGGAGCAGGTCTGGGTACCGCCGAATCTCTGTGCTCCATGATGATTTCCTCCCTAATATGTTATCTGTCTTGTGTGACAGCATACAGAGGGCACTAATTAGGATGGGGCTTACATGTGGGGCGCCGGGCCCCGTGGGGTACCAGGCTAGAATTTCACCTCCCCATATCATCCCATGGGTGTCGTAAAAGGCGACTAAGGGAAAAATACTGGATGGTGGGTAGCAGCGCCTTCTAAAGAACTGCTAACTTACACTGCGATCCCCAAGACGCCTGCCAAGCGTGGGGATTATGGCAAATACCCCTTTTATAGGGGAGTGTTCAGCAGTGGACGATCCAACTGTTACAGTACACTTACAGTACAGTATAGATGTGATGTGGTTGGTGGGTACTTGTGTAATGCACCAGATCTACGTACTACGAGTACAACCTAAAGTACAATGGTTGTGTAACTGGATTTTAATTTCTTTGTGATTGTATTAAGGACTAGCTTTCCGGGCGCGGCTCCGCCCGCGCGTATGTCGGTTATCGCGCGAAAACCTTAACCTCTTTTTGCGCAGTCGGATAAAAACTATCTTATGTTTTTTCCCGGGTCTCAAACTATCTCCGTACCAAATTTCATTCAAATCGGTCCAGTAGTTTTGGCGTGAAAGCGTAACAGACAGACAGACAGACAGAGTTACTTTCGCATTTATAATATTAGTACTGACTAGTACTGATAAGCAGAGCTTGTGAAAAAAATAATTATTCAGTATTATCTTAGCACTGTTGTGCACAACTGTACCTACGCTTAATTGAATGCCTACTGCGCGTTATTAAAGCTCCGACAATCTGCAGCTACACAAAGGGAGCTTTTTAAAACCGGCTACTGAGGAATCTTTCTTTGAACTGTGTTTAAAATAACATGAAAGTGCAACTTACAAGAGAAGAACAGTATAGCATTATCTTTTTACTGATAGTTTACCTTCTTAGTGGATGGTTATTTTATTCAGGGCCTATTTCAGAATGTTCGAGTAAGTTGCGGTTATACTACTCAGAACATATGTATTAACAAAACACGATCTTTGTGTTGCACAGTCATCGATTTAGCTTATATATCGGTTAAAGCTTGAAACGCTCTGAATGTTAACTGCCATTTTTATCATTCAGTTATTTCTTGTGTTGGTTAGCAACCCGAAACTTTATTAGGACATTCTGAAACGGACCCTAAGAATGGTAATCAGGTTAAGGCATTCCCAGAGTGGAACAGTATACTTTTCAGGCTTTTAAGACAGTTAATGCTGCGAGCAAAGATAGGTAACTTTATCTGCATGGTTCGAAAAACGAGCCAATGCTCCACGGCACGTTAAGTTCTAAATTTGTAACATTGAATTGAAATAATTTGGTTTGTAAACAAAGGACGTATATCTTTAATCACGACGACAATCAAAATGCGATTTTATCCTGTAATTTATATAACACTAGTTCAACAACCGTCCATCCACCCCTCTAGCCGGGGCATGCTCTAATTCAATTGAGCTAACATGCATGACAATGAGTCCGTCACTCGATTTTTTCCTGTCGTTCTTTATAACCATCGTTTTGGGATGGAGTGACATCTATAGTTCAACTGACGTTGTAACAAGACTAAAAAAAAAATTTTCCTCTCGTAAATTTGTAATTTTGTAATGTAATCATGCGTAAGCAGAGCATGCGTTATTGCAAACATAAAAATATTGAAACAATCTCATCCCCTTTCCCCCATGCACATACACACACACGCCCTCTCACTCACTCACACACATACACCCTGATATTATTTGACACGCATACGTAAACATTGAACATGAAAACTGTTATTTTCTAACCATTAAATGTATATTTTAAGTAAATTTATCTCTAACCGTGTAAATACGATATAGTTTTGAGTAGTCTCAGTATGTAGTCGTGTCAAGAGCTAAACATTAGATTAAATTGCTCTGAGGCCCCAAAATACAGGCCTCGTGCTTAGTTTGGGGTCCATAGAAAATATTATATTTCAGACTATGATTTATATTTAGGTACTAATACCATATTTGTTGCATGTATGCTTATGACTTCTGAAAAATAAATATTGTATTGTATTATCAAGTATCTGATTTCAGCTAAAACATACCATAAGACCTACTGAAGACTTAATATATGAAACTGACTAGCTAGGTAAAATAAACTCTTAGCACCATACGAAAAATACATGCCTCCATATCATGCACCACTTGCAAGAGTGTCCATACTGGTAATATTACAGCTTGAAAGTCTCAAGTGTCGCAGTGTTCTCGACACTGCGGCTGACACTGCACTAGATTGTGTCGTTAGAGCTTGGATTTGTGTCGAGTACGACGCGACATTAAGGTATTTTAACTCGGAAACAATTATTGTTTGGAAAGTGTCGAAATGGGAAAGATTTTAGCACGAAATGTGTTCGACGTCGGTTATTTTAACGGAAATTTTCACGTAGAGACAGCAATGGACATTGAATTTTCTACTTTAGTCATTGTAAAAGGAATTGAATAGTCCATTCAGATGTAATGTATGTGGTAGTTTTTTCTTACCAATTGGCTATTTTGCCTTAATATAATAGCTTTGTAGAACAACTAATTTTATATATAATAAATGAATGTTATTTTTAATAAAAAATCATAATATCTAGATTTCTTTTTTTTACCGGCGTTATGCCTGAATTAACAAAATACTACGATTTATATACAACAATACAGCTACTACAATGAAAGCATTTAGACAACATACAAGTCATTGCCAGTTATTGCTGACTCACAGCTGGTTCAAATTCTCCAGCCTACCACCAGTTGGCAGCGTACTTAGCATACTGGTAGCATTGCCTTTTTGAATTGCCATTTATTTAAAATATTTATTTTTATTAAATATTTATTTTAGATACAAAAATAATCAACGTCAATAATTGTAAGGTCTATAACCATACCTCTTTTTGGTCGTCGAAAGGCAAGTCATGCGGGCATAGGTGTTTAACCTAGAATTACTAGCTATCAAAGACAGCTGCCAGACAGAACTAACCATTAGGTGATTGGTGGTAGATTTTCGACACAAGGGTGGTAACTAAGAAACGTAACGAGTATACTGTACAGTATCAGCCGGATTGTCCACTGCTGAACACAGCCTCTCCTATTATGGGAGATTTGCCACAATCCCCACGGTTGGCAGAGGATCGCAGTTTAGGATATCAATTCCTCAGAAGACGCTGCTGCCAACCCTCCGATATTTTACCCGTAGTCGCCTCTTACGATACCCACAGGTAGCAACGGGGGGGTGACAGTCTAGCGCGGCACCCCACGGACATATTACTACTAAGGGTCTGGAGGAGACCGATCATAAAACTGATGTTATGAATTTGTGTACAGAGGTAAAACATACAATAGCGACCCGATATACGTCCGGAATGATGATGATGCTAAGCAAATAGTCTTAGATATATTTATCGGTAGCTGATGGATACGAGTAAAGGTAAAGGTTTTTTGAACAAAGTTCTCGCTTGATAAATGAGAAAGTGTTAATATTCTTCGCAATGCGAATTTTTTTAAATTTCCGATAAGGTACTCTTTGATTACTATATCACGTGACGGTAAGTAATCATGCGGTCAAAGATGTTTAGGCTTACCTTTTTTTTTTTTTTTTTTTGTGCGTGTGGAAAATGCATATACGCATTCCCGTCCACCGGGGGAGGTGGCCGGGATATGTCGGGCTCGGCACTAACTACTACGTCAGCAGCAAGTGCCCCTACCGACTAAAAACCACACGATGTTCCTACGGAACGCCTTAATGCCAGGACCACGGGAACGCTAGGGAACTCTACCGTGTACGGTAGTGTTCAGGCTTACCTAGAATAACTGGTTCTTAAAAACAGCTGCCGGAACACACCGGCGGATGATTCGTGAATGATTTTTCCCTGAGGTTGATATAGCTAGATATTGAGCTAACAACCTAGACTGACAGCTTAACGTGCCCTCCAAAGCACGTGCACGTACAAGTAGCATAAACCACTAGCGGTCTTCTACTCAGGATGGAAGGACGTTGATTATCTTAGTTGGTCGGTTAAGAATGACTAGGTAAGCTCAATTACAAGCGCTTCGAACATCTTGCCAAAGCTTCGTCTTACAAGCCGACTATGGACAACTGAGTCAAACGAGCAAACAAATGTATAGTTTGACACACATATTTACTTCCACTCAACCCCACGCCAGAATTCTTATTTTGACCAGAGTACATTTATTTTCTTTTAAACTTAACCCGCTTATTCAGCGAAATTCATTTAATATAATACCACCGCTGACAATGCAATTTATCAAAATTATATTTTATCGTAAACATAAATGATTAGTTAAACATCATAAATAATTAAGTCGTATATGTAAATTATACGCCCCGGGGGTTTTTTTATATTCGTTATAGGTTCGCATTTGACTACGCCCCGCCTGATGTTAATCATTTAAGGGGTAGAGGCGACTAAGGGTTAAATGTGAAAACGGGCAGCAGCGCCTTCTGAGAAATTTTATATTGCGATCCCCAAGAAGCCTGCCAAGCGTGGGGATAAAAGCAAAACCCCTCATGATTTGGCAGAATGTGTCCAGCAGTGCACATTCCAGCTAATAAAGTGGTTAAAATAGGTTAAAATGATGATGCTTTGTGTAGAAGCGAGACGAGTCCAAAATTCTTCCAGTTATTGTGAAGTCATGTCGGCTTAGCAATAAAATCAAGCAGAATCTAAACTAGATTTTTATGTGTTTTTAAAAATTTTATATATAGCCCGTGGGGTGCCGGGATAGAATGTCGCCATTACGAATTTACTAATTTAAATTACTCTGATGCTGAAGACGACGTTTTGGTAAAACAGTAAGAGTTAAGTCGGTGAATAAGTAGAAACATACTGAACATGGTATAATCAACGAGAAGTAAGTGAACAAAAACTTGATATCTTAAATTAAATTAGATAGATAGATAGATAGATAAACTCTTTATTGAACACCTTAAACTAAACTAAAATTAAAAATATTTGACTTAAAAAAAATAGTGATCAATTGGCGGCCTTATCGCTCAAAGCGATCTCTTCCAGACAACCGTTGAATGAAGAGGAGCAAGTTTTGAAAAGGGATGGCGGTGTACAATATACTTATTAGTATTGATATTTATACATATCTACAAAACAATATATATATATATATATATATACATACAAAATACATATATATATGTATACTTACACACATACCTAAACATACATATTTAATATATAAATATAATATTTAAATGTATGGAGTTTATGCTAGCACGATAGATAAAGAGCTTTGACTTGGTCTTTAAAAACATTTAAGGATGGAGCTCGCCTGGTATCAAGTGGCAATGCATTCCAGAGTCGGACGGCCTCAACCGAAAATGAGCGGTCATAAAACGAAGTAGTGTGTAGGGGGAACTTAAGCATAAGATGCTGCCAGCATGCTGGGCACGCTGCCAACTGGGAGTGGGCTGGAGCATTTGGACTGCCTATGAGTCTGCTATGATTTATAGGTGTCTAAATGCTTTTATTGTAGTAGCTGTAGTGTTGTATATAGTTCATAGTATTTTGTTTAATAAAGGCATACCGCCACTATAAAAAAAAAAAAGCATAAGATTCTCTGATGACCGTAAGCAAAGAGAATTAGATGCATCAAGGTATTCAAAACGCTCTTTAAGGTATTGTGGTGAAGAAGGGTTAAACAAAATATTGTAGAGAAGAGATAGGATGTGAGCATTCCGGCGATGTCGTATAGGAAGCCACTTGAGCTTGGTACGAAATTCAGAAACGTGGTCGTATTTGCGCAAGCCAAATATGAACCTTATTGAAAAGTTTTGAAGACGCTCAAGTTTGTTTAGCTGGTCCTCCGTAAGGTCTAAATAGCAGGCGTCAGCGTAATCAAGAATCGGTAACAAAAGAGACTGTGCAAGCGCAACTTTAGTGGATGTTGGCAAAAAGTTTCTCAACCTTCTGAGTGAACCTGCGGCAGCAAACGTTTTACGGCTTACAGTTTCCAATTGTGGGATCCAGGTAAGGCATTCATCCAAAATAACCCCAAGATTTTTCACTTTTTTGCTGTACGGAATTTTCACACCCTCAAAGAAAATGTTAGGTATAGTATCCCAATCTATTTTACATATAGTCCGTGAACTGCCTAAAATGATAACTTGGGTTTTGAGTGGATTTACTCTTAGACCGTATGATTTGCTCCATTCCGAAATGTAACGTAGATCATTATTTACAATGTTTACCGCTTCATCTAAACGATTAAGGGAGACTTGGGAGTAAATTTGGAGATCGTCTGCATAGAGGTGGTAGGAAGAAGTAAGACGTTGAGATATAGTGTTTATAAAAATTGCGAAAAGAAGAGGAGATAAAACGCCGCCTTGAATCACACCGACAGTGATGTTACACCAAGAGGAGACAGACTCATCAAGACGAACCCGCTGTCGGCGGCCAGACAGATAACTGTGAAACCAGTCAATTGCCGTTGGAGATATGTTAATGGAGCGAAGTAGAGCGAGAAGGACATCAAAGTCAACGGAATTGAATGCGTTGCTGAAGTCAAGGAAAGTCAGCAATGTTAACTCTCTGTTTTCCATTCCAAAACGTATGTCCTCTATAATTTTTACTAAAGCCGTAGTTGTACTATGTCCAGGTCGAAATCCAGATTGGAAAGGATTAAGGAGTTGGTGATGTATAAGGAATGAGTTTAATTGTTTGTGAACTAGACGCTCGAGGACTTTGGACAGAAAAGGAAGTATAGATATTGGGCGGTATTCAGAAAAGGATTTAGGATTGGGTTTCTTCGGTAAGGGAATAATTTGTGCTTCCTTCCATATTGATGAAATGCTACAGTCCCGACTGTAGCATTTGATATAGAATTGTTAAAGATATGGCAAAGGATTGGGAGTATAATATCAAGGATAGGAACTATCATGTTTCGACTGATACCATCTATTCCAACTGCATTGGAAGTGATAGACAATAAGCTCCTCTTAACATCGCAAGCGGAAAATTGACTAAAGAAAAATGGTAAATGGTCAGGAGTTGAAATAGTAGAAAGACGTTGTAACGTTTTATTTTTATCTGAATCCAATATATTGGAAGATGAAGAGAAGTGTTGATTTAAAGAATCAATATCTAAATTATTAGGAGCTAAATTTTGGCGAGATTTACCGACTCCAAGCGACCTGAGGAACTTCCAGACTTTAGCTGGATCTTCATTTTCTACAGATTTATGGATATGGCGACGTTGTGCATCCCTACACACCCTATTGCAGCGATTCCGAGATTGAGCATATTTTTCTTTGTGGGCATCATCGGGATAAAGCTTATACTTTAATTTATCAACGGTTTTTTTGTGCATCAGTGATTTAATTTCTGTAGTTAGCCACGGCGCTGGTTGATGTTTTATTTTAATACGTCGTAGGGGAGCATGGACATCATAGAGTCCTGTTATTATAGAATTAAATATACATAATTGCTCATCAATAGATTCTGTGTTCATAACAGGAGACCAATCAATCTTTTTTGCGTCGGCAAGAAAGTGTTCTTCATTAATACCGCTAAAGTTGCGTTGCAGAATAATAGAGGGTCTAGGTTTTGGAGGACGAATTTTGTAGGACATAAAAATCAAATCGTGATAAGAAAACGCATCGGCAGACATTTGACCGTGCTTAGCAACATGCTGTAAAGAGGATACAATGATAAGATCAAGAAGCGAAGGAGAACAGTTAGGGAAGAAGTGAGTAGCTGTGGAAGGGAGGATGTGCATGTTGCTTGAATCAATTATGGATCTAAGTCTGGAGGAACGATAGTCATTTTGAATAAGACACGTGTTAAAATCACCCATGATAATGGTGTGGCTATATAAAGGAGTGAGATTTTGTAACATCATTTCAAAAGAATCAAAGTAGTTGACACGTGAGGAATGGCTATAATAGGCTCCGAGAAGAATTTTGGTGTGGGAGAGGAGAACTTCAATAAAAATGTGCTCGCCGCTATTTGGAGGTGGAGGTTGAGCTGACATGCTTACTACTGAGAAGGGAATATGAGCACGAGATAGATAGTACGATCATTTCTAATTAAACGGAAACCAGGTAGTGGATATAAGACGGAAGAGAGACAAGGCTTAAGCCAGGATTCGGAGACTAATATAGCATGAATGTTTTTGTTGTCAAAAGACGCCAGCATATCAGGAAAATGAGCCGGAATGCTTTGAGCATTTATATGAATCACGTTAAAATTTTTAGGCACATCAGAGAATTGGGCTTTTAGATTTTCAGACAAAGAAGGAATACTAACAAAACTGTCGTCATTGCTATCATCAGAAGAAGTAAGACTTATACATATATATATATATATATAAATAAATATAAAAATAGCAAAACAGCTACAATCGACTTATATTATTTGTTAGCGTTTGCTTCTCCACCCGCCACCCTTGGGTTGACTTAAACCAACCCAGAAGCGTGACAGTATAAACACAATTACTAACAACGTCGTTAATAGCAACACTATCTCACAAAACTATATTTCATCCCAAGACGCGTTACAATTAATACAATGGCAACACAGAAATGTTAATGTCGGGAGTGCAGCTGTCTGCAACTGGCAACACTAAATCATACTCCCGCCTTGCGGAACAGATACAAACAGACAGTGACTAAGCTTTTATATTATTTTTTGAGAAACAACCCTGTCTGAAGACACGTGTTGATGAGTAATGTAGTATAGCCATCGTCTTTATCATTAGGAAGGTTGAAAAACATTTGTGTTGAATATAGATAGATAGAATAGATAGAAAACTCTTTATTGTTACACCACTTTAGATATATAAAAGTTAACACATTAAATTATAATAACATAGTGTTACAATGGGCGGCCTTATCACTAAAAGTGATCTCTACCAGGCAACCTTAGGATGGAGTTGAACGAATAAAACAATAGAGGCGGGTGTAGTCCAAATACATAATCAAATTTCATAAAAACATTTTAAAATAAAACGTATTTTAGTGTAATTTCAAAACAAATATACAAAAAATAGCATACATATAGGTTTTTATAATAATTAAACAAATACAATTATAAACATATATGTATTTATTATATATATAAACATATACATAGCAACATACATAAATAGATAATGATATATACATATATTATAGAGTGGTGAGCGCGCATCGCTTGAACACGGACGTGTCTCATCGGAGTGTAGTGCTGTGTGACGCATTTTGAATCTGCGCACCTTAAAATGCCAGATATATGCAGTTGTCGTGTTATCATTAACGAATTGTTGTGTTTCGTACAATGCAAAGTGGATGTTATGGATGAACTTAGTCTTCTTCAAATTTGTCAATCACACTTTAAAGAGGAGGAGATCGACGCAGCGAAGGCTATCCTTCAAGACTCGACTAAAGTGAGACGTGCAACCCGAAAAGGTGAAGGAAAAAGCAGGAAACAACTACAAGATATAATAGATATAATAAAGGATATTGAAGTAAATACTCAACCTGTCTTTGCTTGTAAAAATCTGAATCGTCTCCCCGCTGTGACTTGGGATCACGTAGACGTCTCTATTCTGCTAAAGGACGTAGTTCTCCTCAAACAAGAACTGCACAAAGTAAAAAGCTCATACGTGAAGCAGTGTGAGCTAGACGTTTTACGTAAGGACCTGGAAGAACGAATTGACCACGGTACACGTGACGATAAAAAAGGTAGCAATTGCAACCTTATGTCAAGTGAAACTCAAACCCACTCTGTACCGACCGCAAATTATAATTCTACAGCCATCGAGACTGGTGTCATACTTACGATAAGCGATACGCTGCAGTCCGCGGAACCGGTCCAGCCGCACCCGCCCGCTAGCAATCCGCAGCCCGCGGCCGCCCTAAGTGCTACAACAAGCAGCAGCAAGCCTGGTCAAGTCATTCGTTCTACCTCCAAACAACAGTCAGCTGATTATAAGGCCGCAACTACGACATTTAATAAACGCGCTAAAACGACGAATTCGAAAGGCGCGGAATCCCGTGATCGCGTTCAAAAAAACAAGTTCGAGCACCAGGACAGCGAGCAAAACGACGGATTTACTACTGTGTCGTATAGAAAGAAATTCAATAGAAATAGACAGGGACAGGCGCTCGTGCAGGAATCTTCTGCTATTAAGGCGGCGCCGAAACTTGTTTGTTTATACGTATCTCGAGTCGATAAGTCTGTAAACGAGGATAGTTTAACTGAATACATAAAAAGTAAAGGTGAGAATCCCGTAACAGTAGAACGAATTATACCATATAAAGAAACAAGTTTTGCGTCTTTTAAGGTTACCGTGCTGTTTGATAGAAAGCAGACATTTTTGAATCCTGACTTTTGGCCTTTAGGCATTGCTTACAGATTGTTTTGGCAGAAAAAACTTTTTTCTGTTGAGTAATACTAGTAATAAGTAACGGTATTTGTCGGCATAATGAAGTTTGTTAGTTTCAACTGTAAATCGGTTAAGAGAAGTGTTGATTTTATTAGATTGTTATGTGATGATTATGACGTAATATTTCTGCAAGAACATTGGCTCCTACCCCGCGATCTGCCTTTCTTGTCAACTATACATGACAATTTTACTGCGCATGGTGTATCGGCAGTAAATGAAAATAAAATTTTAATAGGGAGGCCGTTCGGGGGTGTGGCCATCCTTTACAGAACTGCAGCCTTTAATAATGTTACTATTATTGACTGCTCTGACCCTAGGTTATGTGCAATAAAGACAGAAATTGCTGGTAATTGTCATATGTACTTTTCAGTATATATGCCACAAAATGATATTAACAATTTGCCAGATTTTACAAATTATTTATCTACTATTAATAGTTTAATTGACGAACACAATGTCAGCTTTGCTGTAGCGTTTGGCGACTATAATGCAAATATTGACACCTTATTTGGTAACGAATTAATGAAATTTTGCAATGACAATGATTTAATATATGCTGATTACGAATTTTTAAGGACTAATGATAATAATTTTACTTATGTAAGCGACGTGTCTGGCTCAAAGAGTTGGCTTGATCACTGCATTGTGACCCGGCTCGCTTGGTCCAGTATATCTAACGTATATGTTATAGAAGATGTGTTATGGTCAGATCACAGGCCGCTGGCAATCGAGTGCGATTTTGGTAACATATCCGTAAGTAGGGTCGAAAAGTGTAGCGTATCCAACAAAATTGACCGATTCGCATGGGGTAAAAGGAATGGCAAGGAGATCGAATTTTATAAGTTTCTTTGCAGTAAACACATATGTTCGCTCGACTGGCAGGCGCTGCGACACTTGAGCACGTGTGAAGCTTGTACAGATGAGTCACACGCGGAGCTGATAAACGCCCTTTATAGTCAATTTATAGTCTCTCTACAGGAGGCAGCTGCTGCAAAAAGAAACAGAAAGGTGTGGCGTCCTAAACCAGTGCCGGGATGGAATCAACACGTAAAAGCTGCACATGATGAGGCTAGGGTGAAATACTTTGCTTGGATTGAGGCTGGAGCTCCTTCTACTGGCCTTCTATTCGATGCAATGAAGCTAAGTAGATCCGTTTTCAAAAGTCGCCTGAAGTGGTGTCAGAAAAATTCTGACCAAATTTTGCTGGATAGCATCAGTAACGCATGCTCTAATAAAAATTTCCATAAGTTCTGGAAGGAGTCCTCAAAACTGAGTAAAACCAAACCTAGGGCCCCTGCCTCGGTTGATGGCGTATGCGATAGTAAGGCTTTAGCTGAAAACTTTAAACACAGGTTTCTGACGGCAGTTTTGGGTCCTGTGAATCAAAATGACTTCATTAATAAAAACCTGGGCGAGTCATTATCTGAGTCTTTTACGCACATTGATGAGAAGCTTGTTTTTGATACCATCATGAGGTTGCCTATGGGAAAAGCGGTTGGTCATGATCGGATAGCTGTTGAACATCTGCGTTTCGGTGGTCCATGGGTAATTGCTTTTTTATCGGTATTTTTTAACGCTTGTTTCAGGCATTCATATCTACCTCCTGACCTTCTTAAGTCAGTGGTATTGCCAATTATAAAAAGTAAGACGACAAGTGCTTCGTTAGGCTCCAACTACCGACCAATCTCGATTTCCACGGCATGTTCAAAGGTCATCGACTCTATTTTACTAAGCTTCCTTTCCAAACACATAGTAATAGATAGTGCACAGTTTGGTTTTCAAAAGCATAGTTCGACGGATATGGCTATATTTGGCTTGAAACAGATAGTCGACTATTACACCTCCAGACAGACCAACGTCTATGCTTGTTTCCTGGACTTGAGTCGTGCATTTGATAGAGTTAACTATCTGATCCTGTGGGAGAAACTTAAAAGCGCTAGCGTACCTATCGACATCATTATGATTCTCCAATCGTGGTACAAAAGTCAAAAGAATGTGGTTCGCTGGCGCGATGCGTTCTCCGACGAGTTCGTGTTACCGAGTGGAGTGAGACAGGGAGGACTCACATCGCCTTTACTTTTTAATTTGTACATCAATGCTCTGATCGAGGAACTCAACGGTGCCGGTGTTGGCTGTTCGATCGGAATGAAATGTATGAATAACCTGAGTTACGCCGACGATATGGTTCTGTTGAGCCCCTCCATTAGTGCAATGAGAGTGCTACTAAGTAAGTGCGAAAAATACGCTGCAGCCCACAACTTACAGTACAACACCGAAAAGTCAGTAGCAATGATGTTCCGAGCTACAAAAAGGGATGTGGCTGGTCTTCCTTTGTCCTTAAATGGAAAACCTCTAAAATACGTTTCTTCGTTTAGGTACCTAGGACATGTTATTGCCAGTGATCTCGTTGACGACCATGACCTTGATAGAGAAAGACGGTCTCTTGCGGTTAGAGCCAATATGCTAGGTAGAAAGTTCAATAGTTGTTCGCGTGATGCGAAAATATTGCTCTTTAAAACGTATTGTACTGCACTGTACACTCCACAATTATGGTGTAAACACAAGGTGGAAAGTTACCGTACGCTTAAAGTGCAGTATAATGACTCTTTCCGCATAATGTTTCGCCTTCCGCGATGGTGCAGTGCTTCCACTATGTTCGCGGAGGCCCGCGTGCCGGTTCTCGATGCGGTGATAAGACACCGAATTGCCAGATTTAGAGTATCACTGTCTAAGTCTGTAAATACGACAGTTAAAACTATTTATGACAATTGTTTTAATTTTAAAAAATATTGGGCTAAATTATTATAAGCTTTACTCTAATTCTTATTTCATTCTATTTAATTTAATTTTGTAATTGTCTTCAAATGGATCTTTGTTATCTGCAATAAAATGATTATTATTATTATTATATACCTATAAATTATATAAAAATATAGTACATATTATAATATTATCTCATATATAGCATAGAAATTGACAAAAATATAGTGCAAAATTAATTGGACAAATAAAACCTTTTAACTTGATCCTTGAACATATTGAGAGTCGGTGCTTGTCTGATTGATACAGGAAGAGAATTCCACAAGCGGGCAGCCTGAATAGTGAAGGATTTGCTATAAAACGAACTCGTATATAATATGAACTGAAGCCACGTCACTCTTATTTAAGGGTGTGATTCGATATATTTTCCAAATAAGAGATATGAAGCAGATGTCACAAGAATTAATAGAAAGCAGTGGATTTTTTAGAGCCGAAATGTGATCTTTTATAACATAAGCTGTAATGCCATCAGGCCCAACGGATGAACTCCTTTAGGCGGCGGATTGCTTTAACTAAGTTGGCTGAACTTGTGCCGCCCACCTTTCATATTTTACCCTAGTATCTAGCTAGGGCAATCCGAGATGAGCAAAAAGGGTCTACTGACCCGCGTTCAAATGACTCAATGAGTTCTGACGCATTATGGACTACCAGAGAAAAAAAAATATCTGTGGTGTAGACGGATTACAGCACTTAGAAAGAAATGGAAGTAAACTAGTAAGTAATAGTACTCAGTAGTTACTACTACTATGTACTGTACTGTATCAGGCAGACTATCCATTGCTGAATACAGCCTCAATCATTATGGAGGGCTATAATTCCCACGCTTGGCAGGCGTCTTGAGGATCGTAGTGTAAGATGGCAGTTCTTCAAAAGGCGCTGCTGCCCACCTTCTGTTATTTTTCCCTTCACCGCGGGTGCAATTCTAACCGTGCCGGGTTAATATTCATATACCACTGAAGAAATTTATAAAGGAAGAGCGCAAGCTTTATAACTGTTTAATATGGGACCCAGTTATGTAAACGTCTTCTCTAAACGTAGCCATGGATCACTGAACCAAAATGATTACTAGGGAATTGTCTATCTAAGCTTTAATATATCAGTTGGCTTACCACGTATTATACTATGCTATTAGTAATGTTTTGGGGCGATATTTGCATTGTCAATAGTGTCTGCTGATGATCTGAAACACGTAACTAAGGTTTTGATTATTTTGAGTGGTGTTTTAGGTCTCTCTAATATTCTTACTCGTATTGTGAACTCTGTGCACGAGAAACACTTGTTCGTTATGACACAGTTTATCATTGAACAAAGTTTTAATTTTTTATAGCTGCTAGGCTAGCCTATGACCATTATCTAACTAAAGATGTTGTTCATGCTAACTTAGAAGTATAGGTTGTCAAAGACAGCTGCCGGAACACACTGGCAGCGGACGTTGCTCTGATTAGTTGATCGGTTAAGAATGACTGTAACAGCTAAGTAGACTTCTACACTCAAAAGTGCGAAATAACTTGTTGAAGTCGGTACCATGATATCAAAAGTACCCACTATGACAATATTGTGTGAATGGTACCGACTTCGATAAGTTATTCCATACTTCTGAGTGATGCAGTCGGTTCCATTTTTTGGTAAAAAATTTCAACCTTCTTAGTGTCCCTTGCTACTCATGGGATCGATTTTCATTCACTGGCGATGATTATAACACCAAGATAGGAAAAAGAAAACAAAATAAAATTATCGGAGTGTAACTCATAAACGGCTTGGTCGGTTTTGATGAAATTTAAATGACACACCTACGTCGACAAGCATCAGCTTTCAAATAAAAAAGAAACTTCAAAATCAGTTCATCCAATAAAGCGGTCTGAGGTAACAAACATTAAAAAAATACAGACAAATTAAGAAACTCCTCTTATCTTTGAAGTCGGGTAAAAAAGGCAGCACAGCAGAAACATAAATAAGATGGATGGATTGGTCTACCTAGAATGAACACATATAACGAATGACGTTATTGAAAGAAGCTTCATATTAGTACTAATGAAAGAAAATTCAAATCCATGGGCTATGTTACAATTATTATTACCAACGGGATATATACCGTGTTTTTGGTTAGTTTTGAGCTCCCGATATTTAGTATGAGAGTATATTGAGAATAAAAAAAAAACATGAGCTATGGATACAACATCTTAAGGGATAAAATATTTAACTTAACTGATGGAGTAAGTAATATTATATTCAAGACTACAATGAAAAGATTTTAGCTATCACAGTGATATTAAACAGAACGCTCACTTTTCCCTACAAATACCACTTTCCTTTTGTTATTTTTCCATAGTAATAATGTTGTTATATATGAGACTTATATTTACTTCATTTTGCTGTATACTGGTGACACAAAAGTATTGCTTGATATTAAATATGAGATCCGAGAAGCGCTAACTCCAAGGAAAAGATTTTGTATATACACTCGAGAGCAATGAATCCGGGTCACTTAAAGAATCCTAAAAATCTCGGAAACTAAATATGCTAGGTTAATGCAATAAATTGTATTTAATAGACAATGTTATACTCCTTAAATGAAGGTATTAAAACTTCTTAGTTATTGTAAAGTTATATCATAAAAAAATCATATTTGAAAAAGGGCCACTTTCGAAGATGGAACTACGAAATTACAGCATTTGGTTTTGCTTTTGTTTGTAATCTGTCATTTATGTGGGTACATAAACCATGTTGATAGTGCTCTATATTCATTATTCAAGCTGAAATTATGTCGCTTACGCCTGAAGAATGCACCAGAATACTTACAATGCTGGAAACCGGCCGGAGTCAGCGCGATACAGCTAGGACTGTCGGTGTGTCGCTGTCAACAGTACAAAGAGTTCTCCGACGTTACGAAGAAACTGGTTCTAACCTACGCAGACCAGGAACGGGCAGAACCAGGTGTACCACAGCACGAGAAGACCGATACTTGGTGAACACCATGCTTCGAAATCGCTTTCTCACAGGAACTGAACTCACCAATCAGTTTCGACGCCTCGGAGGAAGTAACCCAAGTGCATGGACAGTAAGACGTCGGCTTGCTGAATCTAACTTAAAACCCCTTAGACCTGCAAACGGCCCTAAACTGGAGCGTGGGCATCGTATTTCGAGACTAAGATATGCCCAGAGCCACGTAAATTGAAGTATTGAAGATTGGTCAAAAGTTATGTTCTCCGACGAATCAAAATTTATGCTCTACAAGCACGATGGAAGACACAGAGTGTATCGAAGACCAGGGGAAAGATTCAAGCAAGCATGCATGCACAAGCATCATTTTTAGTTTCCGAGATTTTTAACATTCTTCAAGTGACCCGGATTCATTGCTCTCGAGTGTACTTACTTTGGTTTGCTTTGCCACTGGGTCGGCTGAGGTATCAAAACTAACTACGAGAGGAAAAATTAAAGTCATGTCGAACCAGCACCACCCACCCCTATAAAAGGAGTTTCTCCGCTAAGCCAATATGACATAAGTCGCATGACTCTAATTTGTCCTTTCGTTCTTAACCATCGCATGAAAATAGTTTCAATACCAGTTCTGTCAGTATGTTTTGGTACTATGTGATAGTAGATGAGTCTATTGGCATATATCAGATGAGATTATGAAGCAGTGATGGCTCAGTGTCATTGGCTATGGACTGCCGCGCAGCAGGTCCATGGTTCGAATCTCGCCGGGGCTTGAGCGTCACCGCATGGTGGAAGGGGTATATTGCGTACTAGCCACCACCCTCAAGTTGAAAATCAGTCGCCAAGCACCTAATGGTGTCTTCCGGTAGCAGTCCTTGAGAGACAGTGAAATTACAGGCACATGAGACTTAACAACTATATCTCAAATTGACTGGCGCAGTGCAATTCGTGACTTGTGTCGAAATGCATCGGTTATAGGCGGAGGTTAGTCCGCTTAAAGTAAGGTGGGCCTCGAGCTTGTTCCGTCACAATAACATAAAAAAGCGATTTAGGCTCTCATACGCTTTTGTCAATACCTTACCATCAAATCCAGAACATCGAAACTACAGTTGCAATATGTTTTATGAAAGATAGTATATTCAAAAACATTATATTTCTTATACATCCAAGTTTAAATCCCAGCGCTACGCTTACAAGTGTAAATTCACAATGAGCTAGTCTAAATCCCGAATATAATAACACGTTGGCGGCTCCGCGGCGGCGTAACAAAGCACTGCATTCAATTATAAAGAGACTACATTCAACGAGTTACTTTACAACGCTTTCTGTGACATAGCTGTTTTTGAAAATGATGAACGTATGATTTAAATTTATTTGAAATATGTTTGTCACTAAAATTATATTGATATAAACTTATTTATTTAAATATTTGTGTTGCGTTTTATACGTATAAATATATTATAATGATCATTGGAATCAAAACACACCATTTAAGGTTATGTACGCTTAAGTGCCTGTAGATAGCTTTTTGCTTCAAACTAATCTCGTAATAAATATTTTTTAACAAAACTATGTAAGTGCAAACTCACAATGAGCGAGTCTAAAGTCCGGAATATAATAAAACGTCGCCGTTCCACTGTTACATAGCGCTGTACTCAATTATAGTTCACCTATGTAACACGATATAGGCTACATTATAATGACTTGGCTGTTTTGGTATTTTTAAAGAAAACCGCATTGAATTTGGTCCCGTAGTTTTCGAGGGAAATAGTAACAGTCAATATACACAGAAACAACCTCTAACCCCAAACGAATGTCAAATCAAAAAACAAATGTCTCCGTTCCGTTCCATCCAATGCAACTATAATAAAATAATAAAAAGAGTGATCTATACTGATATAAGTAGAAAAGGTTATTGTAGATGAATCGCCTGTAAGCTGCCATAAGACCGATAGTGGTAGGGGCGTCGGACAGCTCTGCGTGTTCTGAAATTGATATTGTGATCACTCAGGTGGCTGTCTTTATAATCCCAGCCTTTAGTTAATCCACTCATGCAACACGCACAATGCACCTTGCTACATACCCTATTTTCTCGTCAAATCAACCTTACCCATTCGATTGGGCCGCCGGTGTATAACAGGCTTCCATCTGACGACACTGTGTACTTGAAAATAACTATATTTGATTATTTTCATGAATTTTATCAACATACGGCTAAGCATTACTCAGAAAACTTAGAAAAAATAAAAAATGTATAACTGTTATTTACACTAATAGCTCCAACTATACGTTGCTGTTATAATATTTATTTACGTGTAAATTGTGCTTATAATATAAGTATATGTATATGCTATATTTAAAATTCTGTTTTTGTAAAATATATATATATATAGAAAAGTACATATTCCTTAACGTGACAAGACTTATTTGTCTTATTTTAATTTATTTTATGTTATTACATAACAACAAATCAAAAATAGTCTAAAGATTAAATAATTAGTAAAAATAATATGCAAAGTTAGCAAAGCATTCTTATGAAATATAAGAATCTCTTACGAAATCAGCAACACATTCTCAACAGTCCTACATTTCCTACAAGGGCAGATGTTAACATGACAGCCAAAATTATCACATACGCAAGCGAAATTCCTCACACCATCCACAAAATAGACGCATTCGTCCCCATTACGTCGCATGTTCCCATTATATCATATCATAAATAATCTACACACATTCCAACACAAAATAGAACCACTTAATCTCTGAAATAAGACACATAACGCAATAAATTAACCGTTTAACTGCGCGAGAAGGCTTGCAAAACGCTTCTATGTAGCCTCTTGTCACCCCAGTAGTTGGCCAAATTGGCTTATAACTCAACCAATTTAACTTTGCTATCAAACACAACTTTACTACCCTGTAATACGATTTAGTATTCACAGATTTTGTAACGTTTGTATGTGGTATTTGGCGTGCATTCAGCATGTGGTGGCAATGCGTACTTTTGAAGTGAAATGTCGCAATGGTTTCACAATAGGGAAATATGGCTTGTGTCAGCGAAGGTTTTGTTTCAATGTCTGTATTGTTTCAGATTGTTTGCTGCCGCTGATAAGTGGAATGTGTCTCTAAGGTAGTTGAAGAGATGTATTGAAATAACTACAACAGAAATATAATATGTTAAAATATATGTTTTCACTTTACTGGCGGTATATTTTATTTACATAAGGATTCAAACGATTAACTTAGCTACAGCTATCACAACTAGAGCTCAATAACTAATTATAATTTTGTATTTTTTACAGGAAGATTAACCTAGACTTAAAAATATTTGTAGTGCAATACTTAAATGCAAAAAAATGTTCAGTTATTACTTTTTCATAAAAAATGTCCAATTACTTTCAATTCGTTTTTAAAAGTTCACCCTTTAAATTGAGTAACCGAAATGCGGGACTTTGGTGTCATTCATGTTTATAAGTTATAATTGCAAAATCAGATCGCTGCAATAGTTAATAATCTCATAAGGTTTCTTACATACATAAATAAAATGACGCCTGTTTCCCGTAGGGGTAGGCAGAGACCATAGATTTCCACTTGCTACGATCCTTACATATCTTTTCCGCTTCATCTACATTCATCAATCTTTTCATAATAAAGGGTTTAGGGTACTCCTGACCTGGCCTTTTTTCAGAACATCATCAATCTGATTTTGGAACGTTCGCCTAGGTCTTCCCCTTCCAACACTTCCGTTCACTTGTCCCACGTATACCTATTTAGTCAATCTCATTTCATTCATTCGCTCTACATGTCCAAACCATCTTAACACACCTTTCTGATTTTTTGTCACTACATCCTCATTCACACCACATCGTTTCCTTATCACACTGTTCCTTATTCTGTTACTCCGTTTGACTCCAATCATGCTTCTCAATGCTCTCTGCTGCACTGCATTTATTAAGGTTTCTCTCATGTAGTTTTTCGAGTTATGGCAGATTTTCATAATCATTCCTACCATTGGTTTTCCGAAATGTAATAATACCTAAAATCCCCAGCAAACGAACACCTTAAAATCTCACACGATGTAAAATGCTACTTTTCAATTTGTCAACTTAAGCGCTTGTCAAGTTTCCAAATAAGGCACATTAGCATGTGCAAAGTGCTACGAGTTTTGCTACGAAACTAGCTGTGACGCTACCAAACTGTGTGCGAAGCTACAAAACTCGCTAGGGAGCTACAAAACTTCAAAAGCTTTTCCCGACCCCTGTCCTCATGTTTGTAGTAAGTTAATTTAATTTAAAATAAGTTATAATTTAGATGAGGAGTTAAGATATGTATTAAAGTAAATTCAAGCCACGACTAAGTTCTTTACATTCAAATTAATATAAGTTTAATATTTTTATACCCTAATACTAGGAAAATCTTGTACAACAAAATAAGAAGGAAATAGACAAAACATAAAACGTTGACCATCTGTTTTTAAATATGTAAGTAGAGTGACAAAATGTTAACAGTGCAAGCAGTGTAATATAAATACAGTTGTACTAACTTCTCGGGGCACTTTTTTAATGAACAATTTATACTAGTTCGGATATAAGACATCATTACGAACCTGACAGTATACAGCACTTAATACATTTATTTACGGTAACGTACTTGTAAACGGAACTAATAAGTTACGACTGTTCATCTGTCCATCCGTCTGTCCTACTTTTCTTTAAATTTGTAATATATTATTACACTGATTGACATTTTAACAGTATACGTGTCAATAGTACACTGTTAAAGAATAGTATATTATGTTACAAGTGAGTTTCATACGCACTGTTTGAACACCCTTGCAAAGAACCACATACAACATACCTACATTTTTTTTATTTTTACAACAGAATTTGTTTTTACAACAGAACACCGTTCAGGAAGCATGATGAGACATGTGGATGCATTAAGCCGCAATCCATATGTGGGAGTAATAACAACTCTCCATGAAAATTTAAGGAAATGTCAAGAAAATGATGATGGCTTGAAAGCCAATAGCTACAATATTGAAGGAAAAACCTTACCATGCTTATTACCTAGATAATGGACTACTCTATAAAGGTTAAGAAAAATTACTTGTTGTTCGTAAGAGCATGGAGATGACAATGATAGAGAATGCTCATTCAAACGGTCATTTTGCTCAGCGGAAAACTTTTGACCAAATAAGTAAGCAATACTTCATCAAAGACGTTGATAAGAGAGTAAATAAATTTATATCAGCATGTATACCGTATCTGTTAGCGACCAATAAAGCTGGAAAGAAGGAAGGTTTTTTGCATCCCATCGATAAAGAAGGAATTCCACTGCACACAATCCACCTCGATCACATTGGACCAATGTCTGAGACAAAGAAACAGTATAACTACATACCTACAGTAGTAGAGGGCTTTACTAAGTTTGTGTGGTTGTTTCCCATCAAAGGCTTGACTGCTGAAAAAACTGTAGAGAAAATCAGAACACATCAGGATTAACTCGCCCGCGTCCGTAGGTTTACCCTCGAGACCCTACACGTGATCCCTGGGTGGTGCTAAATGGGCGAAAAATTCTGGTGGTAAGCTTCGACCGTGGCTTGTCACCACCCATCAGATAAAGACATGTCGCCAAACGGCCTAGCCGTGTTCCGACATGATTTCTGATGTAGCCACTTCGAAGGGTGGGTCGAAACAGTTGCGTCACTGAAAATGACTGAATTTACGTATGTTTGTAGTATCCCGATGGCTAGCTCTGGAGAGCAGCGGGATCCGAGGCACGGTTCTCCGCTGGCCGACCGCAGATAGTAGGGGGCCCAAGTAGTATGCTAGCCACATACGAAAGGCTGCCCCGCCATCTTGCGAAAAATCCCGGGAATGCGCCATCGTGCCGGTTGGCGACCGGAAGAGAGGACCCGATGGATGGATGGGGGCTCGGGCGTCCCCGCAGTCTCCAAGCCAGCTATCCTTTGATGCAGCATCATTCGTGTGTGTGTCTGAGTCGGTAGGTGACGCCTCGTTTCACTGCCGCCCTTCTACCTTACCACACTCGAAAAACATATGAAAACAAGAAAGAAGAAAGCGGTTTCACAGCGGATGCACGTCCTCTCACTCAAAGTGCATCTCTCTAATATCCGAGGCCTGCACTCAAATCTCAGCCCAGTCCACTACCATCTCGAGACTGCGAAACCGCACCTCTTGTTTTTAACGGAGACGCAGATCAGATGTCCGGATGACGCGTCATATCTGACATACCCTGGCTACGTCCTGGAGCATTGTTTTAAGCCACGTGCCGGGGCGTGCGTATTTATTCGCGATGACATCTGTTTTCGGCGTCTTCTTAATCTTGAAGACTCCAGATTCTCTGTTCTATGGATATTGGTGGAAACCGGTGTAGAGAAAATTCTTTACGCTGGAGTATATCGATCGCACACCTGTAACCAGGAGGTTACCGATTTTATGGACTATCTAAGTGTGACGGCGGATATAGCTCAACAACGGTACCCTTCTGCCCAACTTGTGTTACTGGGGGACTTTAATGCTCACCATCATGAGTGGCTATTCTCATACCAGGATACAAACCACGCTGGGAAAGAGGCGCATAAGTTAGCCCTAACCTTAAACCTCACCCAGCTTGTTAATGGGGCAACAAGGGTACCTGACGTTGCTGACCATACTGCCTATTGCCTCGACCTTCTGATGACGACAGATCCAGACCGCTACTCAGTGTCAGTTTCTTCACCGTAAGGTAGCTCTGACCACTGTCTGGTGAAATCTAAATCTTTATATTCCCCGCCCGACCGCTGCCAGAAAGGCACCCGGCGGATATGGATATAAGTCAGCACTTTGGGATGGGATGCGGTCTTTTTTTGCATCCTACCCTTGGCAGTCTCTTTGCTTCTCTTCTTGTGATTCTTCTACTTGCGTGGATGGTGTGACTGATGTGCTGCGTCAAGCAATGGAATATTTTATTCCATTTTGTGATGCGCCGCAGAGCAGCAAAGCAATTCCTTGGTTCAGTGTTGATTGTAGACGCGCTGAAGCGCTGAAACATGAAGCATACTTAGCCTGGGTCGATGCTCGAACCCGCAAAACCAAGGATATTCGTAACAAGAAGAGAGCCTTTAACAAAGCTGCCAAGGCATGCAAAAAGGCTGTAAAAAGGGCAGGATTCGATCACATAAGCCGAGTTGGGTCCAAATTAGCTTCTCACCCTGCGGGTAGCAAAGCATTCTGGTCCTTGGCGAAGTCGATCGAATCCAACTTCAGCCGCTCTAATCTACCTCCACTATTAAGACCTGACGGATCATTGGCTCACACTGCTAAAGAGAAAGCGAACTTGTTCGCTTCTCTATTTGCGGAGTCTTCACGTTTAGATGCAGCGGGCAAAATACCTCCATGTCTTCCTCGATGCGAGGCCTCAATGCCGGAAATTCGCATTCGTCAGACCGAAGTGCGTAGGGTGCTCCGCAATCTAAACGTGAACAAGGCTAGTGGTCCCGACGGAATTCCCGCCATAGTCCTAAAATCGTGTGCACCTGAATTGACTCCTGTTTTGACACGTCTCTTCCGCCTCTCTCTGCAGACTGGTAAAGTGCCAAAATCTTGGAAGCTTGCAAATGTGCAGCCTGTGCCCACGAAGGGCAGTCGTGCAGACCCTGCCAACTACAGACCCATTTCAATCACTTCCATACTTTGTAAAAGTATGGAACGTGTATTGAACAATAGGCTCCTGGCATACCTGGAAGCAAATGATATCCTCAGTGATCGACAGTACGGGTTTCGCCGAAACCGGTCAACTGGGGACCTTCTTGCGTATGCCACTCATATCTGGAGCGAGGCCATTGATATGTACGGAGAAGCACTCGCCGTCTCTCTTGACATTTCAAAGGCCTTCGACAGGGTCTGGCACGACAGTCTTGCTAATAAGCTTCCATCGTATGGCTTACCCGCTGGCCTGTGCTCTTGGATTTCCGACTTCTTGAGGGAAAGATCGTTACGAGTTGTCCTTGATGGATGTTCGTCCGATCAATTGGCAATAAATGCCGGGGTACCTCAAGGATCGGTTCTCTCTGCTACCCTCTTCTTGCTGCACATAAATGATCAGCTCAAACCCGGTATCATTGGGTATGCAGATGACAGCACAGTTGTAGAGAGGTATATATCCGATGCACGGGCCGGCGATGTACAAATCCAGTCCCATAGAGAGGCGATGGTCGAGCGAATGAATTTGGCCCTAGAGGCAGTCTGCGAATGGGGTGATGCCAATTTAGTCAAATTCAATGCTACAAAGACCCAGGCGTGTCTCTTCAGCGCTAAACAGAGTCTTTTCTCTCTCACTCCTGTCCTCCGAAGTGTGCCTGTTCCGATAACGGACCAACTCGAGTTACTAGGTGTAACTCTTACACCGAAACTCAATTTCGGGTCATTTATTGAGTCCAGGGCTAAATTAGCTGCAAAAAAGCTGGGTGTTCTCAGAAAAGTGCAAAGGTATTTCACATCAGGACAGCTTCTAAACCTCTATCAAGCTCAAGTCCGGTCTTGTATGGAATACTGCAGCCATCTCTGGGATGGTTCGGCTAAATACCAGCTCGAAGCCTTGGACTCCATAGATAATCGAGCAAAGAAGCTCATTGGTGACGATGCGTTGGTGGAGGCTAGACTCCAAAGCCTCGAGCATAGACGTAAAGTTGCCAGTTTTGCCACCGATAGGTGTTTTACAGGCTTCACTTCGGAGAATGTGCGATCGAGTTACATAACCTCATTCCCTCTTCTCCTTTCTTTCATCGGACGACAAGACCCACTGGAACACGGCATCCATATATGGTTGATATTCCAAAAATACGCACAAAACGTTTTAAATCAAGCTTTATAATGCGTACGGCCGAAATATGGAACACCCTACCAGCGTCTCTATTTCCCGATAGATATAATCTGGAAGTCTTCAAGAACAGAGTAAACAGGTATTTGCTAGGCAAGCATGTTCCACCTTCGACTGCGTCGTCACTTTCCATCAGGTGAGGCAGCGGTCAAATGCTTGCTTATCTATTATAAAAAAAAAAAAACAAAAAAAAAAAAAAACATCAACAGACATTTGGAAACCCCAAAAGATTCATTACGGACCAAGGCACTGTTTTTACAAGTAATGAGTTTCATGATTATTGTACTACAGAAGGAATAGAGCATGTGAAAATTACCACTGGAGTCCCACGAGCAAATGGACAGGTTGAACGAATTCACTATACCATATCAGCTGTTTTGACAAAGATGTGCATTGAAACACCAGCCTTGTGGTATCGTCATGTTAGTTCTCTTCAGCGTGCCCTCAACAGTACCTACCAGAGAAGTGTAAACACTACAAATTTGAACTTTTACTTGGAGTAAAAATGAAGAACACTGATAAGGAAATCTATGACCTGATAAAACAAGAAAAAATTAACAGCTTCATAGTACAAAGAGAGGAATTAAGAATTAAAGCAAAAGAACAAATCCTCAAAATACAGGAAGAGAATGTAAACAATTTTAACAGAAAAAGAAAAAAAGTTCTAAATATAACATTGATGATTTAGTAGCAATAAAGAGAACTCAATATGGAAATTGCATATTGAGTTCTCAATATGAAATTAGAAACCAAAATTTTTGGGTCCATATCGCATAACAAAAGTTAAGAGAAATGATAAATATGATGTAGAAAAAGCTGACTCTACAGCTGAAGGTTCAAATAAAACTTCTACAACATGTGATTACATGAAACCGTGGCCTACATTATATGAAGCAGGTACGGTCACATATACATACCACATATATCATTATATTTTTTGTAAGGGAAGTTATTATGGATGAAAATGAATGTACGGTTATAATTATGCGATATCATTAATAATTATGGATATCACATAATAGGTAAGTAGGTAATGAATGAATGTTATATTGGTAGGGATACATGACAAATTTATTGTTACATTTTTGTGTAAGTTTTTGTAAACTTAATATTTAAGTCTACATAGGGCATATAAAGGCAAAGTTTGATATATTATTTTGTTTCTTTTACATAATTTGTATGAGATAACAAATGTTAAAAAATTAAGTAAAGTGTTAATTTTGGAATCAAACATGTGAAATTTTGAACTTAATTTGGAAAAGAAATAAAAAATTTGGCAAATTTGTAATAGAAAAATTCAGTTAAGATTAATAAAAAGTAAGTTAGTTTTAAGATTTTTTTTTTATAGATGTTGCATTGTATAAAATCAATATGACTGAGGACAGCCATGAATATCAAGACGGCCGAATGTGGGAAGGATGAATGAGAAGATGAATGATGAGGAACGTTAGGTGAAAGAATGAGATGATTGAATGAAAGAAAAAGATAGAAGATACGACGGCCATTAACTACGAAGTTAAATTTAGAAGAGAACTCCGCCAAAATAAACGAAATAGAAGAAAGTGTTTTCCTGCCCCTGGCGCCAACCCTACATAAGTAAAAAATAAAAGGAGATCGAAAATACAATATATCATATTTTAATATTTGTTCAGTCGTAGAAACAGGCATACAAGCGTAAATTTAAATATAATGTAATAATATCTAACATATGACAAAATATAATGAGGACCAACCAAATGCAGGTCGAACTTCTAGTTAATATCAATAATAATGAAATAATCATAAAAAAATAATTGTTAATAGTAGTTTATGCAACTGTCATATAATAGAGGGTATTAAAAGATGAGTGGGGTGTTTTGAAACGAGCCGCAGGCGAGTTTCAAAATAAGATTACCCGAGTGTTTTAATACCTAATTATATGCAGTTGCATACAATACTTTATTTAATCTCATGGCTATAAGTAGCTACATTAAATAAAATGCAATATTATAAAAACCACCGCGTTGCGCGCGCAGCGCGCTCACCACAGATAATGTGTACTTAAATTGAATTGAAACCTCATTGGTCGGGCAACATTGTACTTTAATAATAAAAAAAATGATTTTAAGCATTGGTTTGTGAGGAGACTTAATTTTTTTTATAGAAATATGTAAATAAAATATGCCAATAAAAGTCTGTTTTTCATTTTATAATTAGAATATTACCGAATGAGATTATATAAATATTTGTATTGGGACAGAACTCTTGGTATCAATTCTGTGAGTCCAAATCGTACTTGGCCGATGTAATTAATTGTAAGCAATAGGTTAGCCTTCAATTACTTGTTGGGCAGTGATGATTGTGATTAAATAATTATGTTGTCGGGTTTTATGAAATACCTAGATGAGAAACTGGATCTCAAAGATCTACGCATGATTAACTTGGCAATTTATAGTTTTCCCCATAAGGCTACGCTAGCAAGTCATACATTTACAATATGTACACAATTTTATTTGCTTAAAGTGGTGGTCGAATCCAAACTGCGAATCCAGTGCATGGCTCACCTCAAAACATTTCAGATATAAAACAATCGTGCACTTTTTTGTAAGTAGACTTGAGTCTGAAACCGTAATGAGCAAGCTTGAACTCAAACTATAACAGAGTAAGCGGGCGGTGGTAACAATGGCGCTTCAAATGCTTGCATTCATCAATATAATGGCCAATTACATGAAGGTAACAATACGTTTCCAACGCATTGTTTGTTTTCTTTTATCGTAAATAACACACCAATAGCCGGCAGATATCCACTGTAGACATACCTTCGCTTATATTTTTCATAATCGCCACGCTTGACAGACATCTTGGGGACGCAATGTATATTTAACCGTCATAAATATTATAACTATACATTGCATTGCAGAGTATCATCACTTCTTACGATACTCTGGAATGCTATTATGTTAATTGATATACCTAATTCATGACAAACCATATTTTACCCATTGAATAAAATTGTACGTGTATATGGCAGGACCCCTGGGGTGCCGGACTAGAATTGTACCTCGCCATATCATCCCGTGGGAGTCGTAACAGGCAACTAAGGGAAAATACTGGAAGGTGGGCAGCAGCACTTTCTAAAGAACTGCCAACTTAAACTGCGATCCCCAGGACGCCTGCCAAGCTTAGGAATTTTGGCAAATACCCCCTTTATAGGGGAGCCTGTGATCAGCCAAAGTCAAAGTCAAAGTCAAAATCATTTATTCAATTTAGGCGTCTACGACGCTCTTATGAAAGTCAATTACAAATTTTAATATTGAAATATACTACATTGTACTGCCACGTTCAGCAAACAAAAATTATAGAGCCACTGCGAGTTAACGGGCAAGAAACTCGGGGCCATTCTTTTAAACGTTTTTTAACAATGTGTTAAGTACATACTATATAGTAAAATTATTACAATACTTAATTTACATTACGTAGGTGACAGGCGCTAGCTTGGCAGAGGCGAACCAGTCCAAGCATTTTTGTCGTTTAAGTAATCACAAACTGTGTAGTAAGATTTCTTTATCAAAATATTCTTCACATGCAACTTGAATTTTCTTTCTGTGAGCGTTGCAATATGTTTGGGCAATTTATTATTAAACCGCACACAATTGCCTAAGAAGGACCTTTTATTTGTCTTTGCTAATCTAAAACCTGGCACCGCTATTTTATCTTTATTCCTAGTGTTATAATCGTGATTGTCACTGTTTGATTTAAATTTGCTCAATTTTTTACGAACATACATAATATTTTCAAATATATACAGACTTGGTAAAGTTAAAATATCAATTTCTTTAAAAAGATCTCTCAGGGATTCCCTAGGATCCATTTCATATATGGCTCGAATTGCACGCTTTTGTAAGATAAAGATTGTCTCTATCTCAGCAGCAGCTCCCCACAGCAATATACCATAAGACATAATACTGTGGAAGTACGCGAAATAAACGAGCCTAGCAGTAGCTACGTCTCTTAGCTGTCATATCTTACGAACTGCATATGCAGCAGAACTAAGTCTTCCAGATAGATCATGTATATGTGGATTCCACTGCAGTGGACTATCCGGCAGTTACAGTACAGTACATATGGAAGGTGTATTTAAAATTAATTGGATTACTGGTTCTAATCCCCCCGCGCACTTGCGGTTCTCTGCATGATTGTAAGTACCTAACGGTAGCCGGCACCTGTCTTCGAAAGCCAGTCCTTCTATATATTTTAATACGATCACAAGCACTATCGCGTGCTTAGCAATTATAATATTTATAAATTATTAGAGCACAAACTTTTTAAATTTTTGTTTATCCTATCAACATCTTCAACTTCATCACTATTTACCAACAGGCATGATTGTGGTCAGAGTTTGAACTATCATCAATTTAAAAAACTTAATGAACGCATTACAGTGGCGTCAAGAGAGTTTTGTTTTTGATTTTGGCACCAACGAAGATTTTAATTTCACATTTGGCAAAGCGACCTTAATAAGGGCCTCACGTTACATAACAATATTTAAAGAGCTACATAAAATAACGCGGCAACATATTACGGCTATGCTAAGTTTAAAGATGGCGGCGTAACTCTGGCAATAAAAATTTAAAAACTTTACCGACGCCCGCCCGCGCCGCGGTTGTACCCGTTTTACAAAGTTTACAAGTTGCTTTTATTACGCTTGTTCAAAGGTGTGTTTAGCTTTTTGAAGCTGTTTGAAAAAGTAATAAATGCCTTATTACAAATAAAGGAAATTAAAACGATAAACTAACATAACTAACTCGTCTTTAACGTTATTGGTCCCGAATTTAGTCATTTCTAAATTTTGAAGCGCTCGTAGCGAAGTTTGCTTAGCCGTTCTCAATCGAGCAGCTAAGTTAAACAACGATGGATGACCCCTAGTGACATTACGACTGAGCGATTCCGTGCTTAGTGGAGTTAGAGGGTACGTGAAGCCGTTGGTCCCAGTTGTTGTCTTACGATTTGCGAATGCCCGCGTGGTTAGCTACCACCCTAAAATAAGAAATCTGTCGCACAAGCACCTAACGTTGTATTCCGTCAGATGTCCTTGAGAGCCAGTAATTCTAGATAAGCCTGAAAAACATGTTTGGCCTCATCATCACTTACCATCAGGTGAGATAGTGGTCAAAGGCTAACATATCAGTAATAAAAATATAACAAAATATAAAAAGGTGCATCCATATACTACCGTTAGTTCCAGTAGAACTGCTGGTGGTGTGAATGAAAGTCGGGTCAAAAATAATGACAAATATACGCGATTTAAACATTGTAATAATCGCGAAAGCCTAAGACATAATTATTAGAAAAAATATTTATTTTTTATTAAAAAAACTGTCATCATATAATCGTAAGAAGCTTGCCAAGCTTGAGGGTTATTCGAGAGGAATTTGTTCAATTGTGGATGTTAGGGTTTTTGATGCGCAGTGATATACAGGGTTATTGGTACTAATATGATAACAACCTGTTGAGGTTGACATCTGCTAGTCCTAACAAACATTTTGTTTTTTTTTTTATATATTTATACATTTTTTTTGTTTATATGCCGAACCAAGAGTGTTCACCGCGGCAACACTGGACCGTGCCGTGCTCCCTTTGAATAGAGTTTTGAATATTTACGTCGAGCAAAGTATTGAAAAATATGAAATAATACATTACAGGCACAAGAGACTTTTAACATTAGATGGGCCTCGTACTTATTCCGCCAAAAACACATAAAAACACGAAAAAAAAAAAATTTAAAAATAATAATTTCATAACGAAAAAAGTTTATCTCAAAATGTTTGTTAGGACTAGCAGATGTCAACCCTCAGAGGTTGTTGGTATATTACCAATAACCCTTTATACTCAAAACGTATGCAATATAATTATATGAAGCAATAATGGCCGAACGGTAATAGCTATGGACTGCCGTGCCGCAGGTCCATGGTTCGATCACCACCGCCGCCTTTAGCTTCACCGAATGGTGGAAGGGCATTTTGCTAATGCTCGCTTGGCTAGCTACACCCTAAAGTATAAAATACGTCGCCAAGCACCTAGCAGTTCCGGCAGCAGTCCTTGAAAGCTAGTAAAATTACAGGCACATGAGACTTTAGAACTGTATTTCTCAGTATGACGAGCGCAGTGGAATTCGCCACTTGTAACGAAATGCCTCAGTTATGGGCAGAGGTTAGTGTGGTGGGACTCGCGCTTTTCACAATTACATAAAAAAGAAAAATACCTCCTACATAAATACGTCGTGCGATTATGTCGGTAGCTCCTAAAGCTTGGTCTTGGACCGGTTTCTTGTCTGACCTCGAGGCTCGCTTTGCTCCGGACTTCGAGCATTATCCCATTATCTCGATACAATATCGATACTCCCATTATCTAAGCATAATAATTCAAAATAAACGTTTACAGCACACAAACATATAACCACACATTATTACACACAAGAAACTCGTTGCGTAGCACATTCGCGGTTATTACCGTAATTCCTAAGTACGATGAGGTAAATGCCTTTTATTACGTACTTAACCTTCAAAAGGCTGTCTGTGTAACATACCTTTGAGTATTTAGGCAGGTATAATAGTATCTAATTAACGATAACACGATGTTTCTTTCCAATTTATTAAGTATTTTATGCACTTGAGGGTCTACCTTTTGCTTACGGGCTGTATTAAAAACACCATGCTTGCTTATTTGTAAGGATATTGGGGAACGTTATTTTGATCTATTTTTTTTACAGATTTTTCAATCAAAAAGGCGCGTCCCTCCATGTTTTATTGGTATACATATTTGCAACAAATAACTGCTACCCAAGACCACATATTATTTTATAGTTTCATTGTATGCACCATCAGCATTTTTTTATGTTATCGTGACGGGGCATGCTCGAGGCCCACCTGATGTTAAGCGGATAACCTCTGCCTATAACCGAAGCTTTTCATCACAAGTCACGAATTGCATTGCGCCCGTCACCTTGAGACATAGTTGTTAAGTCTAATGTGCCTGTAATTTCATTGGCCGTCAAGGACTGCTGCCGGAACACACCGTTAGGTGCTTGGCTACAGATTTTCTACTTGATCGCTAGCCAGGCGGGCATTCGCAAAATGCCCTTCCACCATGCGGTAAAGCTCTAGTCCACGGCGGGATTGGAACCATGGACCTGCTGCGCGGCAGTCCATAGTCAATGCCACTGAGCCATCACTGCTTCAAATACTCCCACTAAGATACTTTTGTACAAACGAGTTCTATCGTCCAAATACACACACTGTGGAGGAGCATGCCTTTGTAGGTGAACAGGCATGTAGCATGTAGGTACCTAACACTTGCTGCCAACATGGTGTAGCATAATTGTCCTCACGCAGCCGTGTTCCTACCGTTCCTACACTATGTGCTAGGGCATTCCTACAGTGCAGTGGCTTCGTTACTTATCACATTACTGCAACATCTATACTGTAACTAAAACTTCTTCTATTCAATTCTTTACAAAAAGTCTTGAGTAAATTGTCTTGAGTTGCAGGAGGTTATTTTTCATTGTCCGTATAAAAAAATCCTTGAAAAATATTGTATCGACGACCCTATACCCTTGAAATATTCTGTTAAAATATATTTTAAATCTTATCAATCATTAAAATAGTCAGAGTCGATATAGTCACCGTCACGCTAATGTACTGACGTTATCGATGATTTTTTAAGGTATTTTTTTCGCAATTTGTACTATGTTATTGAAGTTTTCATACGGATCCCTAACATTTTGAAAATATTCTATAGAGATGTTCTATTCATCATGGAAGAATCATCATTCATGAATGAAACGGATTATAATGGTGAACGAAATTTCAAATTGGTCCAGTAGTTGCAGAGCCTATTTAATGCAAACGAACAAAAAATGCATTAGTAAATCATTGCCTTTTTAATTAACAATCAACGAAGTATGAAGCTAGCATAAACAGCAACCTATACGTAACTAATTTAGTTAGTAAGTGCACACTCTATTTATCCGGCAGTGAATTACGCCGCGGATCGCATCCGTCGACCGCTGATTCTGATTTATAACAAGTTGGATCAATAGTGATCCGGGCAGGTTGATTCAATACCTGATATTGCCAATTTAAACCTTAATTATTATTAATATAAGTATTCACATTACAAAATTACGACGAGAGGCAGAATTATAGTTATGTGCGGGATTTAAAACTCTTATAGCCGGGGTATGCTCTGACCGCTAAGCCAACATGACATATGACTCATGATTATAATTTGTCCTCTCGTTCTTAATCATTGTTGGGTATGGAATCTTGGGTTCGGATATCACACCTGACCATCATTTTTTCACTTGATGTCATTTTGTAGTATAATCCGCGGAGCATGCGTTATTGTGATAAAAGGTCCTTTTTAGGTAATTGTGTGCGGTTATATAATAAAATTCCCGAACATATTACAATGCTCGCAGAAGGAAAAATCAAGTTGCACGTGAAAATCATTTTGATTAAGAAATCCTACTCAAATCATTTATTGCATATTATGTAGGTATCTTAATAACTATTTACATAACACTACATAATGACCCAAGTTTAGATATGGCAACTTAGTGTGGAGCGGCCCGATTTCTTTTTAAAATAAATATTGGCACATATATATTGTTCTATGGTATAATATAATTTTTCTATCAATAAGTTTTTTAGTTTTTTAGTAAGGTCTTACTTACTTCACAGTTTCTGATTACTTAAACGAAAAAAATGCTTGGAAAATTCCGCCTCTGCCAAGCTATCACCTGTCTCCTACGTAATTTAAACAAATATTGTAATAATTATATTATGTTGTATGTAACACATTGTTAAAAGACGTTCAAAAGAATGGCCCCGAGTTTCTTGCCCGTTCTTCTCGCAGTGGCGCTATTATTTTTTTGCTGAACGTGGCAGTACAATGTAGAATATTTCAATACGCAAATTTGTGATTGATCTTCATAAGAGTGTCGTAGGCGCCTAAATTGAATAATGTGTAAATAAATGATTTTAAATTTGAATTATAGCTATTCTCTAGAAAAACGCAGTTTAAATTAAATACTTACTTTAAAACTTTGACACATTTACAGGTTTTTTTATATAATAACTATAAACATTTAAAAATGCGATTTATACAGACATAAATTGACGTGTGTCCTCAAAAACAAAACGAGAACCAGTCTTGATGATTTTCGACGCATATTTCTTGTTTACGAGGCATCGAAACAATGTATTTATATTGCGGTTTCTCTTTGTTTTGGTATTTTTAGCAAGATATTTTATTTAATTAGACATGAAACTACTAATACTACTAGATACAATGATATTAGCCAGATGGTCCACTACTGAATACAAACTCCCCAATTAATCCTCTGGCATCCGAGAAAACTTGAAAAACAGAATTTCATTCATAAATGGACGATATCAAATCGGATGCCAATGGGTTTAGGGGGATTGCCATAATCCTCACGCTTGGCAGATGTCTTGGGTATCGCAGTATAAGAATGCAGTTTCCCAGAAGGCACTGCTGCCCACCTTCTACGCCTACAAACCTACGCTACGCTCAGGATTCTATTTTGTATCTAGAATCCTTCGCTTTTTGAGGCTTCAATATACTCGTAAGTACTTGCTTCATATAACAAGTTCACAGTATTGCACAACAAATATCTATTTCCGCCCATTGTTCCGACGTATTGAGTACGCGATCGTGGACACTGACAGCTTGTCATTTTCATGCTCAAAATAATGGGAAAACAATTTGTTCTAAAACAAAATACAGAAAAAATACAGAATAAGGTAATATTTAGTACTTAAGAGTAGAGTGCACGGAGCGCTTCCCATACAAACGAAGTTTCGTTATATTTTACATACCAAGTATTCAAACTCGGTGAAATTTTGTATCCATATTGCTGAGCCTAATATCTATGCTTTGAAGCAGTGATTGCTCAATGGCATTAGCTATGGACTGCTGCGCAGCAGCTCCATGGGTTGAATCCCGCCGCGGGCTTGAGCATCACCGCATGGTGGAAGGGCATTTTGCCACTGCCCGCCTGGCTAGCTACCATCCTCAAGTAGGAAATCTGTCACCAAGCACCTCACGGTGTGTTCCGGCAGCAGTCCTTGAGCTTAATTTTACGGAAATCTGGCAAACGAGAAGCATAGATATTAAGCCCAAATTCATACAATATGCAAAGCTACACCGAGTTTGAACAATTAGTATTCAAAATAAGACGAAACTACATTTCAATGGGGAGCACATGAGTCTTAACAACAGAGATGTATTCATCATCATCAAGATAGATTATCTATTAATGGGATTTGCCATAATTCCCACGCTTGGCAGGCGTCTGAAAATTGAGATACTTTACACTGTGGTACAAAAGTTTGCAAATGCTCGCCTGGATAATTATGACTCTGAAGTAGAAAATCTGTCGCCAAGCGCTTATTCTTGCATTCTGGCAGCTACCTTTTAAGGGCCAGTTCCTATTTTAATATAAGCCTTTTATAAATTTGACTACTTTATCCCTAAAAAGGTACTTTTTGTTATGTCTTGAGCGGCAAACAAGCATACGACCCGCATGATGGTAAGTGGTTACCGTTGCTTTTAAACATATGCAATACTATTAATACTGTCAATGCGTTGCGTTGTCAATACGACCTTTAAAGACTCTGTTAATTCCCTTCTTAAAAGATCCCATGTCATAGTTATAAAGGAAGACCGAATAAGCAAGGCTAGTCACAAAGCTAAGAAGGTTGTGACAAAATAGGTACAATGTCCTTTATATTATATAATTTAGTAACTATATAATTTTCGGGACTTCAACATGTGTTCAAGTCGCGAAAATCTTAAAGTAAGTACCTAGTTGGAGCGGAAAGGTCGCGGTAAATAAAGAATATACGTATTTTTAACGCGTTCACTCCCTTGAAATACTTATTGCTATATACTTTGGCAGTGGCAAAAAATCAGCCTTTGTGTATTATGTACTAGACCTAGTCAACCAAATGGCCTCTATTTTATACTTAATTGTACTTGCATACTGCAAAAATAAACAGGTGGACTTGAAATCCTGAGTTTCTTTGGAATTTGTTTAAATATCTTCTCTCTTTTGTTTATAATTTACTGTTTTTCTAAAGTCCTACTTTCTCATTAATACCAGCTTACATTTCCCATTACCACCTATTCCGTATAGAAAGTATCCACTCTCCGAGGATCCACTAATTGTGATATATATACCACCTGTAATTGTTGGTCTCGGAACAACCTTCCTACTTTTCTATTGGTAGTAACATTGTGACTGAATAGTTTAACTGCACAATAGATAATGCATCAGTACTCAACGTTACGAATTTAGTTTTTGGGGTAGGACTCCTGTTTGTCTAAACTGTATTATCTTGTAGTCTGTAGTTTAAGGAAAAAGGAATAGTATACATTTTGATACCAGATTGTCGTGTTTAAAGTTTTTATAGAAAAACGTTTGAAAGCAATTAAAAGCTAAATTATGAATACGTTTTTTTTATGCCTGATAGCTTATTAGCCTTTGACCACTATCTCACCTAATGGTAAGTGATGATTGTGGCCGAAGACGTTGCTCCGGTTAACCTAGAATTTGTTTAAATTAACGTTACGTTGATGCAAAATGTTTCGTGCGTTTTACTTCACATATTTGTTTTCCTGTTAATCGTGCGCGCTAACACGTGATTCAAATGGTAGTTCAATAAAATTATTATTATTATTTTTACAAACGATTACGAGTACTATCGAGTGCTAAACGAAAATCGTTTTTTTTATGTGATTGTGACGGAACAAGCACGAGACCCACCTTATGTTAAGCGGATTAACCTCTGCTTATTACCGATGCATTGCGCCATGTGACGAATTGCACTGCGCCCATACAGTGTTACCGACATACAGTTGTTAAGTCTCATGCGCCTGTGAGGGGTCGAACGTGTTGTGTGCTTCTTATTGAATAAAAATACCGATATTCTTCAAGCACAGTTTACTCCTCATAAACAATATACTTATGTAAAGTCCAAAGATAGAATGATAGACACAGGCGATAGGTAAGTGAAGGCACAAGAACAGAAAATATGATATGAAAGAAACTGAGATATAGCGAATGAAAGTTTAAGCGCGGTGCGAGGCGATGCGACATAGGTTCGTCGCGGAAACCGATTTGGGTAGCACAGGCGCGGCGCGGGCGCCGGCCGACTGGGGACGAGTCCTCCCGCGCGCGCTCCGCATCCCTCGGGTCGCCTGGATAACGTTTATAGGGATGTGCGTAGCGTCTAGTGATGCGCCGCCACACCTGTAATTTTTCTAGCTCTTAAGAACTGCCGCCGGAACACACTGTTAAGTGCTTGGCGACAGATTTTCTACTTATGGGTGGTAGTTATCCAGGAGGGCATTCGTAAAATGCATTATACAAATTATTACAGCACAACTTTTTTTTCGGACGTGAATCAAAATTAGGCGCGATGAGAAAAAAAAATTTAAAATGCGTGATTATTTTAAACTGTCGTAAAATTTTTATTTTTCCAAATTTATTTATATAACGAATATATTAATAGTATATTCTGATACAAGTGAGCTAAGTTGCTCACGAGTTTTATACGCACTTTTCAACACCATTGCGAGGAAAAAAAAATTGCACAAATGAAATACATTGAATTGATACAAACAACATATGAAAATTATGGAAAATAGCGTGCAAGTTTTTTTTTGGGCGCGGCGAATGTATGATTATTGATAAAATATACTTAGCCTTAAACCTCTTTGTTGTAACAAATTTGTATTACCCGGTTAAATGGAAAATGCTCTATTTACTCGCATATAATTTGCAGTTAAGTACTAACTTAACCTTGCAGGGATAATTCTATTACGCACTAGTGTATAACATTTTTATGCACGAGGGTGTTATAGTTCGGTTTATCGCGTTACGAACGATATAATAAAGCTAACTTTACGAGCAAGGGTGTTAAAAATTGTTATAGCAGAACTACACATACTTTTATGCCATTGCTGGTAAATAACTAATCGATCTGCCAGGTTAAAGCGATCGCCGTCAACACCTCCTGAGCGTGCTTCGTGTAGAATCAAAATGCGTCGAAAATTCTTCTGATTTGACTACATGGCGTTTATGAATTCACGTGGGCGTGACAAGAAAATCAGGCAGATGACACTCGACATATATTATAATTAATATGATAATTCAGTGTTTTTATTAAATAAATATTTGGTATTATTATTATTATAAGGAGTATGTTGACTCGGCTCAAGTTCGCTTGAATCGCACAATTCGCACAGTATGTGACCTCCACACGTCTGTTATATGTGGATGAGTTTTCTGGCAATGGCGGCTAGCGTGGTGATAGAACCGCGACGCTGGCATGAGATTTAATATTTTTGCAGAACACTCCCCATTCCGATTGACAGGCCTGACGCAGTTACCCCGTGGGTGTCTTAAGAGGCAACTAAAGGAAAAATATTGGAAGGTGGGCAGCAGCGCTTTATAAAGAACTGCCAACTTAAACTGCGATCCCCAAGACGCCTGCCAAGCGTGGGGATTACGGAAAATACCCCCTTAATAGGGGAGGGTGTGTTCAGCAGTGGACGATCCGGCTGTTACAGTACTCCGATTAGTTTCGAACTAATTTGAAGTTCTTCGTCTGGAATTCACGAGTGTGCACAGCGTCGTGCGCCAACCTCTGTACGTAACAATATCCGATAAATATTACGCGAGTTCTAGCCGGTTACTAAATAATAATTAGAGATACAATGTATCTTTTTGTATGTTATTGTGACAGAACAAGCTCGAGGTCTACCTAATCTTAATCGGACTAATCTCAGCCTATAACAGATGCATTTAATCACAAGTCACGAATTGCACTGCGCCCGTCACCTTGAGACATAGTTGTTAAGTTTCATGTGCCTGTAAATTCACTGCTGCCGGAACACGTCGTTTGGTACTTGGCGATATATTTTCTACTTGTGCGGGCATTCGCAAAATGCTATTTTACCATGCGGTGAAGCTCAAACTTAAGGTGGGGTTCTAACCATGGGCCTGCTGCGCGGCAGTCCATGGCCAATACCAGTGAGCCATCACTGCTTCAAAATCTGTGCATTTTGTGTGGTTTTAGGTGTTTGCGAAGCTTGGAGTCGACAATTCTCATAGGTTTACGCTATAAGGTATGAAAAGGCACATAATCTGATACTTGGGTTTGAGCAATATTCCTCGTGAGGCAGCACTTGTGTTTTATCAAACATCAAGCTTTATATAATATAGTATTTCATAACTACCCCTTTTTCTTAGTGTTTACGTTTACGATATTTAATTTTGTCGATGTACAGTGGACCCCAAGATACATAACCTAGTTCGGGTAGCGAAAGTATTTTGCAATTGTAAACTGATTTTTATAATAATATACGTTATTATTATTATTGTTATAAACTTACTGATACCGTTACTGTGCATTATTTTTGTGCAAAAAATATTACCAATATACAGGGTTATTGGAAAAATGCTAACAACCTCTTTGGGCTGACCTCAATAAACCTGTATATTGGTCATTTTTACCCATTACCATAACTGTAATAAAATTCACCATAAAAATACATCATCCTTCGTGAGTACAGCCTGTAAGTAGTCTGCAATGACTTTTAGGTTATTTATATGCACAATACAACAATATAGTAGCTGTAGGTAGTGTTGTATATAGTTAGTAGTATTTTGTTGATAAAGGCATACCGCCTCTAGTAACAATTCCATCTAATATTCCTGCTGAGCCACCGTGACGTCACAAAAGCCACGCAGCTCAACCGGGAGAATTTGCGATGCGATGCGATGTGCTTTAGTCGGTACCATGATAATTATCTATTTTCACAAAATTATGCATATTGTACCGACTTCGACAAGTTATTTGACAATTTTGAGTGTTGAAGTCGATATAATTTTTTTGTAATTAAGTTTTTTTAGTGTACCTTGCAACTTACGGGATCGATTGTCATTCACTGTCCATGACTATATCATCAAGATAGGAAAATACTTTTCATTTATTGGAGTGTAACTCAAAGATTTTGATGAAATTTAAATGGAACTACACGGGAAGGACCAGAATCGGTTCACCCAGTTAAAAGTTCTGAGGTAAATACATTAAAAAAAACGTGAAGAATCGAGAACCTCTCATTTTTTGGAAGTCAGCTAATAACAATAATTTACCTTGTATTATGTTGAACTTTATAGTCAAAACTTTTATATCCATAAGTTTTATAGTTCTAGCTATTGGTTCTATTAATTCCTTTTTTTCTAAATTTTTTCTTACATATAGTTATTTATTCACGGGATTTAACGAAACTTTCACAAATCCCTGCGGTAACCCCTGCCTATAACAGATGTATTTCGTCACAAGCGTCAAACTACACTGCAGCCACAACTCTAAGACACACAGCTGATAATTCTCATATGCCTGTAGGTGCTTGGCGATAGATTTTCCACTTGAAGTCTATTACCACTTTGATTTCACTGCTTATCTGAGTTTTCCTATAAACTAGTTATACCTTATTTCTTCCTTAAATACTTGGAAATTTTAGTACCTTTGTGAGCCAGTAAATAACTTTTTAAATTAACGCAAAAGGCACGGAAATCCGAGCATGCATCACGAGGGAATCCTTTGAGAGTGACGAATTGGCAACCCATAAAATAAGTCACGCCGAAATAACTAAAGCCCTGCGCAAAAACGACGTGTCACCACAGATAATCGTAACAGTTTACATGTAAAATGTATAACGCAAATAAGAAAGGTATGTATTCTAATTCTTTTACGAGTATAACAGAGGCCAGCATTTGAGTACAAAAACACACCTGATGGTAAGTGATGATGAAGTTGAAGATGGTAAACAAACTTAATCTTGAGTGTGAGCTGCTCAATGACAGCTGCCGCAATACGCTATGTATAATGTACAGATGGTACGTAGGCTACTGATGGATGTCGTTACAGCTAATACTAGGTTTGATTATAGTTCAAAGTGTACCGTGTATCAACAAATAAAAAATAGGATATACACGAAGATGAAGATACACAAGGATCCGTGACAATATATGAAAAAATATCGATCTTTTGGTACATTGTGTTAGTACGAAACTTGGTAGGTTATATATTTTTCAACACACTTGCTCATAAAGTGCCTCTGATTTCACCGCAATTAGGCATATAATGATACCTGTAATTAAACTGTGCCTTTCTCATTGCTATTAGGTAATCACATGTGAGATTTATTTTTATATTACTGGTTGAGTTTCTTTGTTTTTAAAAAAGTTATTTGCTCATATCATACAACTTCGTATTTAAACTGATAATTTCAACTTGAATTCCCTCTGTAATAAAGAAAACTTTAAATTCTCCATTTTGTACGTGGCTAAAACTGTATCCGCGAAAAGCCAAAAAAAAATTAATTCTTTAGTCTATGGTCGGTCACCATGCGCCCGCATAGAAAACTTATTTATTTTTCCCACCATTGCGAAAAATTTCTCACAACTCGTTTTCACTGTTGATGGTTTCAAATGGTTCTAGTATTATTTTCTTGACAAGTGTGTTGAAAAACGTCGTATGATACTCGTGTGTATTGATGATTACCGTCAGAGCTTCGGTTCTCATAAGACCCTCACCTAACGGGTCGGATCTCAATGGCGCCTCGGCGGTAATAACCAACTTTACACATTTGTACCACGATGTACTATTGTTTGTATGATATACCTACATTTCATCAAAGAAGATTGATTTTCAAGTTTAAACCAATTCTTACATGAGACCACTCAGGTCCAAGCAAGGATCTGATGTAAAAGTGCCTGGTCACCTCCTCATGGAGGTCCTCACTCGGAAATTCTGAGTGCGTAACGTATTAGAGGAGGACCCGTTGAACTAACATTGACAGAGGCCAAGGGTCCGTTAGTCAGCGGAAATCTTTTAATCTATTACGTTAATGTCGCTGTTGCTGTTTATTTTCTGTACATGGAGGTAAATGGATGAAAAATAACGTTGGTTTGTGAGCAAATTACAAATAAAATGCTATTATACCACTTTATATCAAAGCACGGTCAGAGTGTAAATAAAACCTTTCCGTAAGAACACTGAATGAGCCATAAAAATATATTTATATTTTAAAGTCAAAATCATTTATTCAATTTAGGAATCTACGACGTTCTTGTAAAGGTCAATTACACATTTTAGTATTGAAATATTCTACACTAGCTTATCGGGCGCGGCTCCGACCGCGCGTATGTCGGTTATCGCGCAAAAACATTAACCTCTTCTTGCGCAGTTAAACAAAAACTATCCTATGTTTTTTCCCGGGTCTCAAACTATTTCCATACCAAATTTCATTCAAATCGTCCAGTAGTTTTGGCGTGAAAGCGTAACAGACAGACAGACAGACAGAAAGAGTTACTTTCGCATTTATAATATTAGTACTGATTGTACCTCCAAGTTCAGCAAAATTAATGCCACTGCGAGAAAAAAGGACAAGAAGCTCGGGGCCATTATTTTAAACATCTTTTAAGAATGTGTTACATATACCATTATTGTTAAATCTTGAATACAGTTAGAGATCCTTACCGGGATTCCAAACCGCACTTCGGCTGGTTTATAATTCATTGTTATAACCACAGAATAAGAAGAACCAGAATGATCACTCAAGATATAAGTGAGTCTAGTTACGACGCAATAAATTGAACTTGAATTCGCAAAGCACGGAGTACCCTAATATTTATATTCACCTACAAGGTCTCTCTTTCTATTGCATAGCCCTTATAGCTCTGATCTCTTCTAACGCGTTTTGTACAGTAGAATAGTCTTATCTGGACGGATATGCCGATGTACCTGTGGATTTGTATCTAAAGAGCGGAGTGAGCCAGGCAACAGAGGAAAATGAAAAAATAACCGCTAAATAATACACTTTTTGTATAGGACCCCCTTTTATTTCTAATCTTTTCTCTTCTTATCGTTCTTCTATTTATGGCCCCAAATATTATATTTATTCCTTTTATTTTATTCCATATGTTGAAATTCTAAATTAAATCAATCACTCTCCTCAAGTCCGCAGCTTATTTTTACAACTAAAACCGCTCATTTAGAGAAGTGAACATGTGAAAATAAAAATAATCTTTTCTCGTGCGAGAAAAGGTTATTTTTATTTTGCAGATATATTGTGCAGAGTCAAGATCTCCTTTTGTGTAGAAGCGTGAAGCTTCGAAAATTCTTCTGGTTTGGATATTTAGCGTTTACGATATTGCATTAGTTTAACAGATAAATTAGGCAGAATTGTCACTTTATCTATATTTTCTTAAAAGGTTTTTAATATTTTTTTCTTAAAATAATATTTTAGTTTAATGAAAATAATAATTACACTAGCAAAAATGTATAATGTCCTTCAGAGCCAGTAATTCTAGGTTAAGCCTGTTTAACAACTTCGACCACATCATCACTTACTATCAGGTGAGATTGATAGTACTTTATCTAAAGTAAAATTTAGGGATGGAAAAGCTTTTTACGGAACAATCATTGACTTGCTTTAACAATATTTAATTTAATTATTGCAGATGCCACCAAAATATAGTGAATGAAACAACTTCTCGAGTTGCAGTCGCTAGGTACTCTTACGTAATATGCTGTCGCGTTGGACACACGAGACTGCCAGTGCCGCTGAGAGGGACTAGGGTGAACATAATTATGTGCTGTTTTTGAGTCACTTTATATTTAAACAATATTCACACCGATTTTACTTACGTTAAAACAGTCGAGTAGCTCGATTTTGCGACTTTCAGAGTCACTTCGTTATGGAGTACATGAGCTCCCGACCGCGTCCGCGCAAGCACTGTTGTCTGCGGCGGCGGCGGCGTGCGAGCGGGCCGCGCGCGCCGCTGCTCGTCTCGCGCGCTCCGACGTCAGCGCCGGCGCCGGCGCAGGTGCATTGTTTTTGTTATCATCGTCGTCATCGTCACTAGAATCTTTGTCGCTTATAATCAAAACACCCGTACACGCCGTACTGATCGTTGTAGGGTTTTAATTTTTCACTAAGCTTTGTACTAACAATCATTTCCATAATTTATCTGATGATGCTTTATCCTTGATTTCATTCTAAACGTAGGTATATGTCTGCAACTTGGTACATTATATACTCAGCACTGCCTCACTCGAATAATACATATTACTCATATTATGCGCACGTTTCGTTGTGCGTATAGTTATAGGGATTCTTATTGAGCTCTAGATGGTTCTTATGGTAGTTTTTCCACGTAGATTTTAGTTGTTTCTCGTAAATAAGTTCTTGTGTTTATATATCTTTGCTACTTGAGTGCTCAGACCGAATAAAAACTCTAGACAGAATTTTGTGAACAGAGAAGTGAGGCCGGTTTTCCAAACATGTGGTGTGGGTGTCGGTGTTGCTATGCTTATTCTAATTACCCTATAAAAACAACGACTTAGTTCCGACGTAAGGGGTCGGTAAAAGTAGTGTGGCAGGGAATGGAAAAAGTGTTTCAAAAATAAAATTAATGGGTATTTAATTACTTATTTAATTTAAGTATTATGTAAAAACTTACAACATTTGGAGATTGGCTTAGGTTCGCATTATCTAATCCTTTTGTTATGTTTGGTAAAATCTGATGGACAAAACAAGTCAGTTTTGTATGAATATCATCAACATACCTTACTCAAGTGTCGAATATGTTAATTATTAGAAAATAACCTTTGGATATCCAGTTTTTACCACACGACGTAACCCTTTCTTTGTGTAGTATAAATCAATGATTTCAAAATGTGCTGAACAAACTACGCTCCTGGAAGTTGGTTGCCATGATAGTTCCTTCCTACTTTTCCGAATGATTTCGATCCATTTTTGTTTCATTTTTTGATTTCGATTCGGAAATCTGAATTATATTAATTAAACACACTTTCCAGTAAAGCGTGAACAGTTGAAAGACGACGGAAATTTGCCTTTGTAATAATAACCCAGTTGTTACGGATTTCCTTTTTTCCATAGTATAACCTTGATTTTCCATATACTCGTATGTGCTAATTATGACTCTTTAAATTAAGAAAAAATACAAATAAAAATTTAAGTGTATCGGGAACGCTGGAAAATGGCGTTTGATATACGTAACGCTAGTAATATGTACTGCTATGAAGGTATGATAATGTATCTATTCTGTTTCAAATAATTTTATAGGTTTAGTTAGGTAGTATAATACAATATACGTTTATACAGTAAAAATATTTTTATTTTAAGTAAGGGACCGCCCAAATTAAAAATTTAAAAATTAAAAAAAGTCCAAAAGAAAAGAAAGAAGTCCAATTTAAAAATTATGATCGTGTCAGGCACCGGTTGATTTTTATCGCACTCTAATGCTTCAACTATTTCATTCTAATTCATTCGAACTATTTTTTTTGTTTTCAACCTAAAACAAACCAAACAGTGTAATTTATATTACTATTGTTTAATATAACACCAACTGTACCGTCAAATAAAAGATACGTAATGCCAAAAAATCAATCAATAAATATACATACTTTTTATAAAGCAATTAGAAATTTAAAAAGTGACTATAATCACGGTTTTACAAGAAATACTCAAAGTAAGTTCATTTTATATTATTTACTAACCTTGAAACACTTATGTAAAAATATCACTGTTTATCAAATCTTAAAAATTGTTTATATTCAACTCTTACCAGCAATAAGACACTTCTATTCGCAAGAGGTATCATACGGCTAACATAAACAATAAACAAAGAAATTTGAAACTACACATATTTTGTTTAATTTTTTTTCATTGATCCGTATATCAAACGCGAGTAACAAGTGGGTTTATAATAAGGTTATAATTCAACTTTATACACAACAACGCTATACACGTTATCAACAAAAGACTTCAATGGAAATGTGTTTTTTTAAACAAAAAAATCATAACTGGCTTCTGTATCTTCGAAACCGAAAATCCAATAGCAATGAAGTTACTATAAGTATTAATTAAAGGTATTCGCTTTGCAAAAAAAAAACGGTTCATAAATGCCGGTTTATAATATAAGGTAATAAACATATAATCATATTAATTCTATAAAATTAAAAAAAAAGATACAACTGAATTGAGTACCTGGTTCTTTTTGAAGTCGGTTGAAAAGTGACAATAAATTTGTACCATCTTTTTAATTTGCAAATAAACCACTGATCCGATTTTGATAAAGATATAACGTCGCAACATTACATATATTTAAAAAAAATACAGTCCAACAGAACCTTCTCCCTTTCGGACTCCTTGTCCGTTATAACACATGGATAAACTATTATAAAAAAACTAATGATATAACGTTATGTAAAATTACCCAATAATAGGGTAAACCTTATATGCTTTATAACGGCAACACTTGCTATGTTTCAAGCAATTGCCTCTGTTTATATTTTGATTAATTTAAAAAATTGGTTTCCACGTTACTTACATGTGAAATGTGATTCCATCCTGCTTTTTATGTTTTGAAGTTTGTTTTCTACACCCTTTCACAACACAATTCGGCATTTTGACTAGCAAATTTATTGGAATCTTTTTCGTGTAGTTTCCACGCGCTGCGATAGTTCGACTGACGAGTCAAGGCGTAGTTTCGTTGTTCGTGTGTGTGTGTAATTGTGTTTGTACACGGCGAGGCGTAGTTTTACCGGCCTCACTGCTCTTTTCCAAAAAATTCTGTCTGGAGTTTTTATTCGGTCTGAGCTTGAGTGGTACTATTCTTTTACTTTTGATTTTCATATATATAGGTTTATTTCATCTCGTTATATGCTCTTTGCGACTTTAATAAGTCCTTATTATCCTGGACACTGAAGCTTTTATCTGAAAATTTACAAAATGAATAGAATATGACGCAGATTTGTGCTGATTTTTGGTTCTAGACATGCTGATAACTTTTCCTTTGTTTGCTTAGGGCTTTGCAAGCCAAATCAAGAAAACTAGATAGGTTTTCGTAGCAACATCATACATTTCCGAGTTGATGTTTCTGTGTGAAAAATGAATGGTTTTATGAAATTTTTAGCTGTTGATGTGTGAAATGCATTGTTCTATCTAGAAACAGTATTTTTATGATAGTAATTACAACGGTTACCTGTTTTATAGCCTAAATCACTTATTTTTGTGATTTTTGATATTATATCAGTCGCATTTTTCTCTATACGTTGGTATGTTTGTTTTTACTATATTCATAGTATTTATCCTCATATTTTGGGTTTTCCACAAATGTAAACATGTCAAAAATGACACTGTCTTGAGTCAAAATTGCGTTGTCAAACGACGATTTCTTCTAAAATTTATGAGGTTGCATTCAAAATTTGGTGATTTTATGTCAAATATTGCTAGCAACTAAGAATTAAAACCTAATGTTCTTGGTTCCGATTTTAAAGCCAGGCGGCCCTATATAAACGGAACATTCGGCTTCTTCGATCATTCTTTGCTTGGATTTCAAGAAAGTCTAAAATTAAAATACAGTACAGGAAGAAACTCTCACTGAACAACTGAAGTCACCTGAGAAGATTGCTGGTCCAACACTGGAAGACTAGACTGGCGCAGCCCTCTCGACGCGGCCTTACATCCGGTGCTCCTGAAGTTGGTGGGAGCTACGTGGTGAAGCCCCTCAAGCGCGGCCACCCTTATCTCCGTTCTTAATTCCTTTCTCTCCCACCAGCTCACCGGAGTCAGTCCACAAACACATACGTGGACCAGCAAATCAAGGTGACCAGGTGCTGGTGAGGTGTACCTGCCTCCTCTTTCCTGTGGCGAGGCCCTCCTACCTCTGCTTGCCTCCACTCTCCTGCATGCAGAGAGGCGCACCCGCGTCTACTCTGCTGCTCTCTACGCACGTTCCTGGCGAAGTGTTGGTGAGGTGTGCCTGCCTCCATTCTCCTGCAAAGAGGCGCACCCGCTTCTGCTCTGCTGCTATCTATTCTACGTTCCTGGCGAAGCGCTCCTGGTTCCACATAAATTCCGCCGGCTAGATTTTCTCTTTATTTTTATTTCCTATTTATTTTTTAACTTTCTTTGTAGGCTAATTTTATACATTCCTATAATTAAGTGAGATATAACGAGAGCCCAACCTTTTATGTTTTAAATGATATTATGATTATTCTATTCTTTCCCTCTTTTATTTTTATCATTCTTTTTTAAGTCACCCTTTAAGTCACACTACGATTCTATTACGTGACATCGTATCTTGCGACATGGTGTTTAATGCACTATGCGGTGTGGTAGTGTTAAGTACTGGTTTCCACGCGGGTGCCAACATCCATCCACGGTCGCGGTTAAAATTAGGATGACGGCCAATTTCTATGGCTTCACGTACTTTTCTCGTGCGAGAAAATATCAATACTACTTATTAAGGATATTGTACACCGTCATCCCTTGTCAAAACTTGCTCCTCTCAAAAAGTTGTCTGGAAGAGATCACTTTGAGCGATAAGGCCGCCTATTGTTCACTATTATAAGTTAAATATTTTTAATTTTGGTATAGTTTAAGGTGTTCAATAAAGAGTTTAACAGCAGCAATGATATGGAGACAGGAATATTCCAGTGAGAGTCATAAGAGGAATGGAAGTATACTCGCAGGTTGGCTGTAATATCTTTGGTAAACTCGTAATATAATACTGCAATCCTCAATACACTTGCGAAGTGTGGGGCTTATGGCAAACCCTCTCTTTAAAGGCAGGCCTTTGTTCAATGGTGAACGTCTTCCATCTGTTGAAGTAATATAATGATACTAGACTACCAACATAGCAGGTCGTAGGTTTATTTATTAAATATTTTCCTTAAACAGTATGTTAAGCTGAAACGCCGAATTAACGCTGCCTTTAATACGATTCTAGTATTTTTCCATTAAGCAAGTATTGATAGCGTAGAAACGGTAGCACTGCACTTCACTTATATGCAGGACTACAAACTAAGAGTGACGCTGTTTTTGATACAATACTGGTATTTTTTTCATTTAGGAAGTGTTGATACCGTAGCAACGGTAGCAATACTTCCTAAATGAAAAAAAGCTAAAAATTAAGAGTGACTCTGTCCAAAGACAGTATCGAAATACAATACTAGTATTTTTCATTTAGGCAGTATTGATACCGTAGAAACAATAGTAATACTTCCTAAATGAAAAAAACTGGTATTGTATCAAAGGCATCGTCACTCGTACTTCGTAGTTCTGCATTACGAAAACGAGACTCATGGTCACCACACATGGAGGCGAAAAGGGGGTAAAGTGGTGGGTAAGTGGGGGGGAGGCTTCACGTAATGGTGTTTACACGACGGTGTCCGTCTAGAGCTTCCGATTTAATTTCTGTTTTATTAGTACTTGTGTTACGTTTGTTTTGGTGAATAGACGACGCGAAGTCGTAAGAGTTCAGATGAAGTTTAGAAATAATATAAAAAAAATTAATAAAAAATTTATACTGTGCTGATCAGATAGTTTCAATTTGTAGCTATTGGTCTAAACTTAGGTAAGTCAGAACTTTTTGTACGTCCTAATTATTATTTTTTATTCCATATTGTTTTTGAGACTTTTCGTCGCTTAGCGACTATGTCAGCCCCGTTAAGAGACCTAATTTATTCTTGTAAAGCCTATATTATGATGATTACTCCGTCTTGTATTTAGGCAGCTGAAAACGAAAATTTCCACTTAATACAGTAAAAAAAATAACCAAAAGATGGAACAGACTTCAACACTCAAGAGTGTGAAATAACTTGTTGAAATCGGTTTCAAGGTTGTTCAAAAGTACCCATTATCACAATATTGTGCGCATGGTATCGACTTCGACAAGTTATTTCACACTTTGAGTGTTAAAGTTCCATTTTTTGGTAAAAAAATAATTTTCACTCTTTTTAGTGACCCTTGCTACATACGGGATCGATTGTCATTCATTGTCAACGACCATATCATCAAGGGAAATAGTAGGTATTAGGAAAATATGTTTCAGTTATTGGAGTGTAACTCAAAAACAGCTTAACTGATTTGATGAAGTTTAAATGAGACTAAACGACAAACATCAGTTTTGAAATAAAAAAAATGATTAAAATTCGTTTAACCAGTCAAAAGTTCTGAGGTAACAAACATAAAAAATACAGGCTCAATTGAGTACCATCTCCTTTTTTGGAGTGGGTTAAAAATAAACGTGTTTTAACGTGTGTGTAGCGACATTGGTGTGTCGCGAACTTAGAACGCAACTTTGTCGGATATTTTTATTTCTAAACGTAACTTTCTTTCACTACCTTCATCCCTTCTTCGAGTTTCTTGGCTAACCCGCGGTTGCTAGTTAGAAAAAAGTTGTTGACCTCTAACTGGTACGCGACTGAGTCCGGAGTTCCGTAAACATTCATTAAAAAAAATGACAAAAATGTCAGTTTACAGGTGCGACTATGTCGCATGGAAAAACCTCTCCTAATTGCCTGCAAGATATCAAATCAGCGTAGATGCAACGGTACGTGGGGTGAGCTGAACGAGGTAACCTTTCAATGGTACGGTCGTTCTTAAAATATTTTTATAATATATATTTGTTATTATCACGTAAGTCACGTTTAGTTCTAATGATAATAGGAGATTAGGAATATTATGTGAATAATAGTTATGTTATAAGAAAAATCACAACCAACATTAGCGCTGAAAGAATTTTCTAGAAAAATGCAATTTATTTTTGATTCAATACAACAAAGTGCAAATGGCTGCGACTCGGTGGCGGCGGGATATGTATTTCAAATCCTTTACAAAATGCAGTGATGCGTTCTCGAATTTAATGTACGAGTCTCTGTATACTCTAGTCAACAACTTTTTGTTTTGTGGCTTATATATTAAATATCAGCAATAATATTCAAATTTTCATCATAGACAGTAGTTAGTTGGCAAATTACACGTAAGAACTAACATTTTCGAATGACGAGCGCAGTTTGTCAATCAGAAGGAAGATAGGCACTGCAATTGTAATAGACGGATATTGGAACTTTTCACACCACCAGTGTGGTGTAAATCTTCCAACAGCTCTTATTGAATGGGGCTGTTCGCACCGAAATCTGCGTCGCCCAAGTGCAAAAAAACATACCACCGCGGAGTGAATCACACTTTGTATGAAACGCCCCAATACCTAACGCTTACTAGGGCTTTTTTAAGTTATACGTATAGTCCTAATATTGGGGAATGATCTTTTTTTTTATGTAACATACAAGCCAACATGAAAGTTAGTTTTAACATTCTCGATTTCGGGCATGTCTAAAACTCTTCATCAGGTGAGTTCACGCAGTCAGATCGCGGCGGCGCCACCTGCTAGCTGCAGCGTGGTCAGCACGTGGTGAGCCTTTCGGTGCGGGTGCGGGCGCGACGGGAAGGGAGCCTTCCCCGCACCCCGCGCGTCGCCTTGCTGATGACAATGCTGGTTGCTGAGCAGTCAAAGGTGGTGCCTTTTCTTCATCACTGTTATCTGCATCCAAAGTCCCAACACAAACTTTACCAGCAGGTACTTATTGACGTAGCAAAAAGAACAGGTATCCATGCTTCAGGTAGGATCCAACCATGGGTGCCTGGCGATCTCAATGACCTTTAGCACTTTTCAAGTATTCAATAAAAGAGATGAATCAAATTTGAAAGTTACAAAACCAATCTTTGTAACTGATAATAATAGTAACTCTAAGACTTTCGCGACTTGAACACATAATCATAAATATTTAACGGGTCTTAAGCCTTTTAAATAAAAGTACGCCCGTCACCACGACCAATGCAACTTGGTCGAAACGTCGACGTAAATAAATAAATACATACATGTTTTATCGCGATTAAATCCGGTTAAATACTTATAACAATAGATAATAATGTACACAAGTAAAACTATTCTTATCACAACGGCAGTAACATTAACGCAACAGGAAGTTTCTAGAAAAATGCAATTTATTTTTGATCCAATACAACAAAGTGCAAATGGCTTCGCCTCGGCCTCGGCGGCAGCGACCGGGAAATGGATTTCAAATCCTTTGCGAAATGCAGCGACGCGTTCTCAAACTGAACCTATCTGTGTATTCTTGTAAACAATTTTTTTTGCTTTGAATTTTGTGAACGAATTTTATCTGTGTTTGTTCTTGTTTAGTTGCTACGGCTTTAGAACAGCGTCTTGTAAGCAAAAAGTATCTCTGCAAACGTCGAAAAATTAGCAGTATTATGTTTGCATGATATAATTTAATTTAATACAATATAATTTCAATTGTTCGGGTATCTACCGTTCCTGTTATTTTAAATAAGGTATGGTTTTACAATATTAAGATAAAAATGTCAGTCTGATCAAATATTAGCTGACCAAATATGAAAAAAAATAACATTTAAAAATTATCATTTTTACTTATTATATTGTGTTTACATTTTTACCTATACACAAAATAACCATCTGATGGTTGAAAAACTAGGCAAACCAAAGCGTATTCTCCACTCCGTGCAATAGACTGACCGTTTATAGGATATTATATTAATATATATATTTTCTTATTATATTTATATTCATGGGATCGAAAATACTTGCTGATTGTTTTATCACACCCATTTTTATCCATATATGGTGATTGGTCGGTAGTAGAGCATTTAAAAATTCCATAATAGAAAATTGGACTCTACATACGAGTACATCATAAGTAAGCGTATCCTGTAGGTCTGTCTGTCCAGCCTTCCGTTGTACAAATAAATTATAATAACAAAAAGTTAAATATTACTGAAGGGCGTCAATTTTATCTGATTATAGTGCTGAATCTAAAATACCTACATAAAATATAACTCAACAATTGCGGATTGGACTGCCGATAAGTATTTCAAACTGTATGAAATTAATATAAATTTTTAGTTAATTCTGCGTTACTAAGGAACTCTTCAGTGTGCAAGTCCAGCAAATCTAGTATCAACCAGTTGTCTATTAGGTACATGTACTATACTAACGACTGTAAACAAAAATTGGACTCATATAAACATTAAAGAACCTAAGAAACAGACTAATTTATGACTGAAATACCCAACAATCACCCCGTTCCTAGTTTGCGGCGGCATTGCTTTTCGTTTTTTTTTATGTGATTGTGATGAAACATGCTCAAGACCCACCTAATGTTATGCAGACTAACCTCTGCCTATAACAGATGCATTTCGTCAAAAGTCACGAATTGCACTGCGCCCGTCACCTTGAGATATGTCTCAAGTTGTTAAGTGTCATGTGCCTGTAATTTCACTGGCTCTCAAGGACTGCTGCCAGAGCACACCGTAAGGTACTTGGCTACAGATTGGAAGGGCATTCGCAAAATGCCATGCCGACCATGGACCTGCTGCGCAGCAGTCCAAAGCCAATGCCACTGAGCCATCACTGCTTCAGAATTTGTACAGTTACTAATTCACATTATAACTTTTGAATAAGCTACTAACTTGTAAGTCATGCACACTACAACAGACAACAACATTACAATCTCGTTAGAAGATAACTATGTTAGGTGTAAGCGCGTCGTCTAAGCACGCGGACATCGTCAAAGCAATTTACGAAGCTTTTAAGATGCTCACATGAGTTAGAGAGCATTATAATAGCTTGCCGGGGCGTAGTGAGAGCTTTGACGGTAGTTTAACAAGACTGGTCCTGTCAGTCTTGTTTTCAATCATTGCTGGTAGTGTTATTGGTAAGTTGAATAAAGTTGATAAAAAGATATAAAGAAGTTTTACTAGCCCTTTGTAATTTTTTTACAGGGTAGTCCAAGGTATATATATAGATATTTAAACTAATTAATTATTAAATTAAATTCTAATTACGTCTTTTGTGTAAAAAATGATTAAAATTTAATAATCATAATATTTTACACTTAATATAGTAAAATACAATTTGCAGTTAACACAAACGTGTTACACTAGTCCTAAGAACAATAATTCTTCAAGCTGCATTGACATGTATTCATGTGTAGAAGGGATTGTTTTCAGAAAGTTTTTAAGTTTTAGTTTGAACAAACTGTATATTAAGGTGGTCAAGCTGTTTAGTAATTTATTATACATCAGTATTTTCGAATAACGGCCTTGTTTCTGGACTTAAGCTAATCTGATTTTTGGTATAACCCGAATTTCATTATTTTTTATCATTAGATTTTCATTATTTACGCTGATTGTAAGGTCTTTATCTTTTTCCTGCTTTTCTGGAATATTCCTATCTCCATGAATTTCTAATAAACAAACATACCAGAATGTAATGCGTAATGATACATACATATAATCACTCATCAGTTAAATACTTATGACTGCGTAAGTCACAAAAAATATTAATGTTAATATTTTTAAATGTTAAGTTTAAGATTGTATCTACTTTATAAAAAGCCTTAATAAATCTAGAAGTTAATTGATTTTAATATTATTTCCGATTTACTAGGTTTTCCTCAAAATCTCGTCAGTTATTTAGTAAACTGGTTTAATCTAGACTGGGAGAAGGTTTTCAAGTAAACTGCCGGAACACACCGTTATATGCTTGGTGACAGTTTCTCGAAATAAAGATTGTAGCCAAGGCTATGGCCATTGAGCATTTAATAATTCACTATAAGCGTGCATTAAAGTACATGCATTGTATCCTTATTCAAGGAATTTTATTTATTCTATTGCGCTTCTACGGTGGCTATTTTGTAAATCGAGATTAAAATTCTCCCATCTGTTTCCCGCGCAAAAGGGTACCCATGCATCTGTCGCAAATCAAAGTAAATTATACAGTCGCTCGGAACGTAGCGTCACTTCGTTGCCTACCATTATTAGTATTATTACCCAGTATCTCTCCATTTTATTCTAAGGCTCGGTTTATTAATCATCAAACAGTTGCTGTTACTAAAATTAAATATAGTTAATGGTTAACGTATAGGTTTATAACGTTTAATACATGACCAATATATAAAAACAGAAAAGTTTATTTGTTTTAAATTTAGTCGTTTTACATTTAATCAGTGTGATTTCTTTATACTATATTGTTATTAAGAATCTTAAATATAGGCAATTTTGTAAGTATTATCAAATTTACATCTCGGTACACTTGTTTATATACAAATGAATGCAATATGCCGATCTTGCATTACATTCTAAAATGCAAGACCGATTGATCCCATCTCTATTCACCTGTGCTATAACAGAATACATAATAGCTTTACAACTCCGCCTAATTATAGTCTACATGGGTACTACCGCGAGGCTTTAGGCTCTACAGGTTATTATCTAAAACACGATCATTTACAGCGTGTAGTTTGGTAGAGTTTAGAAAAGCCATTATCGGTAGAAACGTTGAATAATTTTGGTTAAAGATATTTCTATCTATTTTAGATGATAGATAGGTTAGGCTTTGACCTTTATCTAACCTGATGATAAGTGATGATGTAGTCGAGGTTGTTGTTGAGTATAACCTAGAATTACTGGCACTCAAGTTTAGATGTTTAAACTAACCCTTATGGCGACAGTTTTCTAATTGAGAATGGTAGCAAACCAGTCGGCCATTCGCTAAATGCTTTACCAACGTGCTATAACCAATACCGTCTTAAAACAAGAACCAGGACCGTCGGCCTAACGTGCCTACCAAAGCATGTGCATGCTCGGTAGTAGACACTGGCTACCAGTTACTCAGCCAATAAGCCATACAATTCATGACCGCAGCGGAAGTTGCTTTATTTAGTTGATCGGTTAAACAATTTACGTTTAGAGTGCTTGTGTTTTTTTTATTTGATAACATTCAGAGTCGTGCAGATTCCGGGCTAAGAATATAAGGGGTGTTTGGGGGGGGGGGGGGGGGGAAGGCATATCTTTTTGATGGATGGTGGTAAAGTTCACTAAGAGAATAATTCAGCAGCATGTCACTATTACATCGATAAGAGTAGGGTATTGTTGCACATTGTTACACAAAAGCGCAAAATAGAATTTTTATTATTACTCGTACTTCATCGGTGAGGATGTTCAGAATATTTTTGAAATGTTTTTTTATAAATGTGTTTTGAATTTGTCCAACTTATAAGCCCCTGTTTTTGGATATGACTAAACCTCACTACGCAGGTAATAAAAATAATAACATAAATTAAGTCTTTATTTTTATTGCACTCGTAGCGCAGTTTGCTAGGCCATTCTTAATCAATGAGGTAAGTTTAGCAACGTCCGCACGGTCATGATGGGTGAACGCTTGTGTCACTACAAATGAGCGCTTCCGTGCTTTGAAGGACACGTTAAGCGGTTGGTCCCGGTTGTTCTTTTAGGATGGCAGTCGTTAAAGCATGGTGGTTTTCCGGATGTTGGCCTGACTATCTACCACCCTCAAGTAGAAAATCTGTCGCAAAGCACCTTACGGTGTGTTGAGCCAGTAATTCTAGGTCTGTCCCGGAGGAGCGGGACCGCGGCGATCCCTGATCGCGGTTGTGGGGTCCGACCTCTCCTTGCCGGCCATTATCTTAAAGATGGTCTGTGACGAGAGGTCGTGGGAGGCAGTGGCCTCGTTTTGCGAGACAATTGTGTCACAAAGGTAGGCGGAGGAGCGGGAAAGGGATCCTCTTGTTCCGCTCCGCAGAGCGCGAACACGAAGGCGAGCCGATCGTGCTCGCACTCCGTCTCCGCTTGGAGGACCTGGGGTGCTGGCCGTGGGGACAGCTGGCACCCCCCATCAGGGCTAGGTCCTCATGAGGTGTAGATGCCCTTGTGTTCCGGTGCATCCTACGAAGTGGCGATGGGGGGGGAGAAAATTCCAGAGGCTGGGCCCGTTTGGGCGGCGGTGACGTTGATGGGGGCTGCGGATGAGAGCGCGAGTGACCCCGCGACCCTTGTCAATAGTCGATGAGGATGGAACACCATGAGGTTTTTAGTCAGTAGTGGGGTCCTAATTGACCCTGAGTCCGACATAACCACCTGCTCCCCAGCGGGTGTGTATGCGTAAAGGCATTTTCCTCAAGACAATAAAAAAAAAAAAAAAGGAATTCTAGGTTAGCCTGAATAACAGCCTTGACCAACATCATCACTTACGATCAGGGGAGATAGTGGTTAAAGGTAAGTCTGAGCAAAAAAAACTGGGCCTCTAAGAAGTTTAATGAATTATATGAATACTACTTTTAGACGACTAGACGGATCTTTAGCGGAATTCCATCTATGTGTAAAGTACCGTAACAAAACATTTTTAGACATGCCTCTAACATCTGAGACTAACAGAGAGCTGAGAGAAACCTCCTTAGTCATGTACTTAATTTTTCCGACTTCAAATAAGGAGATTCTCAACATAACTGTATGTTTTTGACCTTCTTCAATAAAAGTAGGAGGTTATCTGTTCGACTGTGTTTTCGGAAGTTGTACGACTACTCTGCTAACTATAAATAGGTTTCGATATATGTTTTTTGTAAGGCTGGACATATTAAAATAGGAAATCAGTTCAATGGTATAAATATATATATATATATATACATATATATGAAAATAACTGGAAAAATATTCATGTCATCCAACTAAATAAAACCAAATCATATTTCATACTTTTAAGTTATTGAATTTTTTAAATGAAATTAGTTTAATATAAATAAATATAAAATAGCTTAGAAAAGATCACTTGGGTTTTTTAAGGTGTTAAGAATTTATTTGAGTTAGTCGTTAATTGATTACAAAATGTTATTTTATATCTTTTTTTTATTTTGTCAAGTTACATTCAAAACCTTATTTTTAAAAGCTACCTATATTTAAAAATTATAAACTTCAAAGCAAACCCCAAGTTGTACAATATTTTGTCCAGTGAATTGAGTATGTACTTAAATATCGCATTACCATCGATTCACAATCGTTATCACAATGAATACGACACTTTACAACCCTGTTGATGTAAACAAGCTCCCGTGACGTCACCCGTTAATCTATTCATACCGTTAACAGCCCGTAATAGCGCCGTTAACGGGCGTTACGGTGACATTCAATTAGAATTAAAGCAGTGATTAAAATATATATAAGATATATTAGAAAGACATTGAAATATCATTATTTTATGTGTTGCCGTTGTATTGCCTAATCAATCTGTGATATAGTAGCTGTTTTAAAATATGAATATAAATCATATGTACTGAAAAAAATTCATCAATACCTGCGAGTTAAAAAATATGATATTTAGTTGTTCTCTCTTTTGTAGGCTTAAGTTATTTTATGTGAAGGTGTGGTTGAAGGACGAAAGAGCACAATCACCAAGAAGAGAAAACTTATAATTGACCGAACAAGTGGGAAGCGCGTTCAAAGCCTCTCCGTTTCAGCTGGGGCAAAAATGTTTTCCCGTGTTTGTGTGGCGGATGTCTAGCTGTTCTCCTCTACAGGTCTCATCTCTCAAGCGATTCTCGTGAAATTCAGTGAGCAGGTTTGATAATATTATGGAATATTTTTCTTATAACAGTGGAGATATGGAGGTTGAAAACGTACAAAATATATGTCAGTCGCGAATTCTTCAGCTCAAAAAATCACAAGTTTTTTTTATGTTATTTTGACGGAACAAGCTTGAGGCTCACCTGATGTTAGGCGGACTAACCTCTGCGTATAACAGATGCATTTCGTCCCTAGTCACTAAATGCACTGCGCTCTTGAGACATAGTTAATAAGTCTCAAGTGCCTGTAATTTTACTGGCTCTTATGGACTGCTGCCGGAACACACTGTTAGGTGCTTGGCGACAGATTTTCTACTTGAGGGTGGTCGCTAGCCAGGTGGACATTCGTATAATACCCTTCCACCATGCGGTGAAGCTCAAGCCCGCGGCGGGATTCGATCCAAGGACCTGCTGCGCGGCAGTCAATGCCACTGGGCCATCACTGCTTCAAAAGTTATATATCCTTATATTTTATCATATATTATTTACATTTATTATATCTGTTACGCCTGATAAGCATAAACACGACTTCTTTTATCCTGTCCACGTAAACAAGTAAACGTGACGTCATCCGTTAACCAACAAACCATTAGTTAACAGCCCATTAATACAGCCGCTAATGAGCATTCCGTTAACATTCAATTAATAAACAAGCATATTTTAATTTTATAAGTAAAAAAACCCGAGTGCTAATTATTTAATTTCCTAAAGCGTATTATCGTTCCTTTAAAATGAAAACTGAAGGTTATATATGTAATTATATTTATGGAATCGTTTTTCAAAACCCCCCATTTTGATACCTTATTTTATGGGTATTGAATAAAAAATATATTTTAAAATCACCTATGTTTTTTTTTATGTACAGAGTGTTATTTGCGCTACCAAGACAAATTTAACGATATCTCATACATTAAAATCGGTTAAGCCGTTTAGAAGTTATTGTGGAATAATGAAACTCGGAAACATACATACGTGAATTCTGAAAACATAACAATCCTTTTTGATGGTATATGACTTAACTTAGTTGATCGGTGGGGAACGCTTAAGCTACCTACGTGGGCTTCAAACCTTTCGTAAGTACGGACTCTGTAGGGAAACGTCCTGCTTGCCTTAAGTTTTAACCTAATGATCACCAACCAACTATAGATATAACAGAAGTTAAAACTAGCATTTGAAAAGCTATTTTTTTCAAATCTTCGACGACACATATATAGAGTAATTTTTACTGAACAGAAATTTACAGAAGCGCTATTGCGTTCTGAGCAAAAATCATATTTATTGGAGTACAAAATTTTCGAATTGACTCTTTGGAGGGTTCCGGTGGCCAAATGGAATAGGTATCCGGCGCGCAATCGGAGGACGCGGGTTCGGTTCCGGAGAGCAAAAATATTATACGGCAATAATTTGTAAATGTAACAAATAGAGTAAATTGTGTGACTTAGGCCTTAAAGGTATCCTTTTGTATCTTATAACCTTTGTTGTTTTTTTATAAAAACAGTTATTTGAATTCTGTAATTTCCAGCTTACATACAACTAACACTACGCCAGAAAAGCCAAATTATTTTAAAGATTAATTTGAACTTGCATAACTTCTTCACGAAGTATCTTTAGGAGATTATGGCTTTTCGAGGGTTGATGTTTTTTTAGGTATTTTTCATTACGTATAAGCTTTTTGCCCGCATATAGATATGTTTTTCATTACAGTAAATTTATTTGTATTTCACGTCATCACGTCAGAAGGTTGGTCCACTGTAGCAAGCACTTACCTGAAACAAGAGATAATAAACATTAATTAGTTAATTACAAGTTAAAAGTGTGGCAGGTAAACAATAGTTATTTGTTTTGCAAGGCTGTAAAGTTGTTATTTGGCACGAGGGCTGGTATTGATACCAGTCGTAAGGTCCAGAAGCAAAGGACTCTATAATCATGTATACTAGCTGAACCGACAAACGTTGTTTTGCCATAGAGGCAAATAAAAATTAAAAAATGTTCAATAAATCTATTTGAAAAAAAAAATACGTCCTATTATCAGACTTACTGAATATACAAACAAAATTTCATAGCTATTGGTCAAGCCGTTTTGGAGGAGTTTTGATAGAAACACTGTGACACAAAAATTGTATATATTAGATGTTATATTACATGATTCTGAGTTCTAATATAGAAACCTAAGCGATAAATTACAGGCACATGAGACTTAACAACTTTATGTCTCAATGTGACATGACTAAATGACAATTCGTCACATGACGAAATGCATCTGTTATAGGCAGAGGATAATCCGCTTAACATTAGTTGGGCTTCGTGCTTGTACCTCACAATCACATAAATAATTGAAATCCTTTTTTTGAAGTAGGTTAAAAACTTAAAATGACAGGCTTAAGTGAAAATGTTATGGTATCAAATTTCCACTGAAGCCCGCTAGGTAGCGCCACTGTGAACTCAACCCCTCTGTACTTGAAACCCAATAATTCAGTTGCGGCTTCTGAAATGAATAGCGTTTTATTTCCATCAAATGAGTCGGAACCCTGCTTTTTATGTACACCATTTTGCTTTTTGATTTGAGGCTAGAGAATACGCGATTTAAGTTTACAAGTGTTTATATACATCTTTACATTGCTCGCAGCGAAGCTTGCTTAATCGTTAAGCAACTTTTTTTGCAATAATGCATGCTCTCCATCCCAATACGATGGTTAAAGAACGATAGGAAAAATAAAAGTTATGATTTATTGTCATGTTAGCACAGTCTGTCAGACCATATCCCGGCTAAAGGGGTGGATGGACGCGGGGTAGAATCCCTAATAATATGACTTTAATTTTTACTCTTGTAAATTAGTGTTTTTGAAAAGTTAAGCAATGTTCTATGCGGTCTGGACTTGGATGGATAGCTTCTAGCATAGGTCTCCTCCTAGATATCCTCTAGTGGCATATTTACTACAGAGAGCATCCATGTTTCAAAAGGCACGTCGTCGGTTCCGGTTGTTGTCATAGAATTGCAGTTGACAAGCCAGAAATATTAGATAATTTGCATGATGGGAAGGCATGGGAAGTAAGTACCCACCTGGCTAGCTAGCACACTCAAGTAAGTAATCTGTCATCAACTACTGAACAGTGTGTTCCAGCATTGATGATATAGCTTAACACAGTTAAAAGGTTAGGTTAAGCCTGTTAACACCTTCGAGCAGTGATGGCTCAGTGGCATTAGCTATAGACTGCCGCACAGCAGGTCAATGGTTTGAATCCCGCCGCCGGCTTGAGCTTCACCCCACGATACTAGGGCATTTTGCGAATGCCCGCCTAGGGATTCGCAAAATGACGACCACCCTCAAATAGAAAATCTGTTGCCGTTGTCTAGGCTAGCCTGAACAACATTTTCGACCATGTCATGACTTACAATCAAGTGAGATAGTGGTCAAAAGCTAGCCTATCAGGTATAAATAAAAATTTGACAGGCGTAACGCTTACGATCAGACAAGCGAATTTGCCGTGTCATCACATCATGACATAAAATATGGTGAATCAGGTCCAGTACTTGCTAGTCACATAATTTTTCAGCAAAAGAAACGTTACGCTACATCTTCACAATTCAAATTCACTGGTAAACTTTTGTGGAATAAAATAAACTTTCAAATAGTCTCCTAAAAGCCAACCCACTATAACCGGCCACTTAACTATTCAATAAAAACTGTCAAAGTCAAATTAAATAGAAGTTTGGACAAAGAGCTAGAGTCTCGCGAGTCGACGCTATTTCTACCGAAATACAAACTACGAGTACTCGTGATTTCCTCTAGGGGGAAACCTCTTTATGCCTCCTGTTAGAACTTTGTGGTAGATTTTGTTGTTTTGCGTGTATGTTTAGTTAGTTCTTTTACATAATTAGGTACACCGTTATTTAGTAACGATTTAAAATAATTTCTCAATTCTGGCTAAGTTGCTAAGTGGTCCACAGTCCACACATGTTTTTTTCTAGTGTAGATAAAAGATTTATGTTGATCAAATTATTGGTTCGTGCTCGTGACTATAATTTTACCCCTTTATCTCTTACCGTGGGTGTTTTAATAAGCAACGTAACAAATAAAAGGTAAAATACAGGACGGTGGCAGCACCTTCTGAAGAACTGATATCTTAAACTGCGATCTCCAACACTTCTACCAAGCGTGGGGATTATGACAAAGCGACCCTTACTGCGGGAGGCTGTGTTGAGCAGTGGAAAATCAGGTTCATAAAGTAGTCGTTTGCCGGGATCAAAATCATGATCTATATACGTGATTTCAACCGTTTGTTCAGATAATTATCAATTGCTACGTTTTTTATTTTTTTAAATGATAAGATAATAATATAATGAGTTTCTTTAACTAGATATATTAAAATAAAATTTTCAAGAAAGCATCCTCCGTGAATGATAATATTTTTTTAATGAAAGGTAGAGATAATCATTCAGATAATAATGAAAAGATTCAGGCGTTACTTTGCGGAAATCCATATTTAATAATAACAAATATTCCAAAAATATTTTAAGAAAATATTAAATCAATACAAAACACTAAAAAAATATAAAAATATATCCAGTGACAATTCCGCTTATTTTCCTGTTAAGCCGACGTGATTTCACAAACACCACGCAACCAAACCGGAAGAGTTTTCGACGCGTTAATCATGTCAAAGGCTTAAAACCTATCATCAAAACAAAAATAGATAAAACCAAAATTTGCATTACGACTGCCTATGAGTCTGCTATACTTATAGGTTGTCTAAATGCTTTAATTGTAGTAGCTGTAGTGTTGTAAATAGTTCGTAGTATTTTGATCAATAAAGGCATACCGAGCGCCGGGTAAAAAAATGACAAAATTTGTTTACCAAGATTAATTTGTTGTACAGTCGCCTGCAATAACAAGTATACATTGTAATTTTCAAAATTTTGGTAAAGACCACTGTTTCTCACTAAGTACACAGAAACTTAAAAGCAAAGAGTAAGTTAATGAATAGATTCAGGCGTTACTTTGCGGAAATCCATATTTAATAATAACAAATACTTTTAAAAGTATCCTAAAAAACCTTAAATAATATTTAAATAAAACACTTAAAAAAGCATAAAATTATATATCTAGTGACAATTCCGCCTAATTTTCCTGTTATCTACGTGACGTCATAAACATCACGCAGCCTAACCGGAAGAATACCCGACTAGTTTCGCTTCTAAACGAAGCATCTTCAGGAGGTCTTGACTTACCGAGCGCACGATCGAGACTAAACAGCCAGCGGCTAAACACGCCTTTATATAGGCCCGATCGTGACTCACTGTTCTTTGTTGTAGCTTACAATTGGTAAAGATATACGTTTTTATAGTGATAATTATATAAAAATGTTATTGAATTGTTAACAGAATATTTTTACGTTATATATGGTATGTTTAGTGTTTACAAATATGAGAAATATTGAATAATATAGTAAACAATATTAGGAAACTAGTTTTAACTTAAAATTATGAAAGGGTCGCAGAGTGACGTCAACACTGGTTCGGCGGGTAGCTCGGTTCGACCAGCAGGCGGCTTCCACGATGAAACAGTCACAGGACCTGCTTGTAGCTGCTCGGGACACGTGGGGATGACACGGTGGGTGGCGTGACTCGTAGCGTGACGTCATCACTGGTAGCTGGTTCGACGGGTGGCTTGGCTCGGCACGTTATGAAAAAATAATAAACAAATATTACAAATAATGTTTAAATTATTAGGTTTCAATTTGATTTAATCTGTACTTAATTAAATGCTTTACATTTTTCTTGTAATTATTCAATTTGACTCCTTTAATGGCTTATTTGATAATTGCGTAGTCCATTAGACATTGATTTGACTCGTTACGTAATACTTGGAGGGGAGAGCAAACATGGCCAGTTGTAGGGAGAATTCGAGTCAGTCTTCAAAATATTCTCGAAGTGGCCGGACGTTACAGTACTTAATACGCAAAGTGCCGTGTATAATATACGACAGAAATATAGGTATACAGTGTTAGATAGTGAGTTTACCCTAATTGTGGAAGATAAGTGTGAAATATAGCAGTTGTGACATGGTAAGCCGGAACTTTTTACAAAATAGTTTGTGGCGGCAGATTATCACTAAAAATACGTAACAGTGGGGATGAAACCAATTGAGTCTGTTCATTCAGCAGCGCGAAGCTTACACTATGTTTCGATATTTCTAACTGTTCTAATACACATAACCTAAACCCCTTGTCACAACAGTGTAAGATTTCAAACGTATTACAATCGAGGAGTTGATGACCGCTTTCAATTAAATGTTTGGCAAAATGAGACTGTTCGGGATGGTCGTTTCTAAACGCGGATTTATGTTCTTTATATCGGATATCAAAATTACGGCCAGTTTGACCAATATAAACGCTGTTACATTCGTCACAGGTAAGTTTGTAAACACCGGATTTTTTACCGTTTTCCAGTCGATCTTTACCGTTACATAAATGACGTAGATTTTGATTTGTACGAAAAGCTACATGGACGTTATTTTTCTTTAATATATTGGAAATTTTTTGAGATATTGGCCCCATATACGTTAAGCTGCCTACGTACTTGATATTTCTATCAGAAGGGCAAGAATAAAGAAGTGACCTAGCCCTATTACGTTGTTTGGTCTGAATTAATCGATCAACTAACTGTTTATTGTAGCCGTTGGAAATAGCAATTTGGTATATTATATTAACCTCTTTATTATAGTTGTCTTGGGTCAGAGGAACCGATAACAATCTATGGACATAACTTCGAAAAGCGGCTAATTTGTGTTGAATAGGATGACAAGAACTGGAGGGAATAGCAACATCTGTGTGTGTTGGTTTTCGATATATTTGGAATTGCAATTTACTGTCAACTCTTGTAAGCGTTAGATCCAAAAAGTTGATAGATTGGTTCGATTCTAATTCCAGTTTAAATTTAATTTTTGGGTGTATATTGTTAAGTTTCTTCACAAATATATCAATTTGGCGGGAAGTACCAGTCCAACAAATGATTATATCATCAACGTATCTATAATAAAATAAAATTCTAGGTTCTTTTACTATGTGTTTGCACTCAAAGTCGTCCATAAAAAGTTCGGCCATAAGTGGACTTAAAGGTGACCCCATAGCTAATCCCTCTTTTTGAAAATAATACTCATCATTAAACCTAAAATAATTTTGTTTCATACAGATAGTAGTGAAATTTATAAGGTCATTTACTTCCCCAGGATGTAATCGTTGTTTCTCAAAATGATTCTCTAAGACGCGTAAGCAATTTTCGTAAGGAACGTTGGTAAATAGACTGTCGACATCAAGAGATAATAATTTGGCACCGGAAGGGATGTCAATATCTTTAACTTTGTTAATCAGATCTAGGCTATTCTTTAAACTATATTTAGGTTGAAAAGATGATTTGGTACACAACAAAATATTGAGATGTTTTGCTAGGTTGTACGCAGGAGCGCCAACATAGGAGACAACGGGTCGAATAGGAATGTTCTCTTTGTGTGTTTTAGGTAAACCGTATAGACAGGGAGATCTAGGATTCATTGGTACTATATTATTGAGTGAATGTGTAGATATAAAAGAAGTAGACTTAATTGCATTTTTGACATCTAAAGTAAAATGTTTAGTTGGGTCGGAATTCAACTGTTCAAATTCTTCACCTTGAATAATATCGTTAACTTTTTGATTGTAATCATTTTTGTCTAATATAACCACACTGTTGCCTTTATCTGATTTGGAAACCACTAGATTGTTTTGGCTTAATTTATTTTGTAAAGAATGAAACTGCCCAATCTCAGAGCTATGGTGATTACTAGAGGAGTAAGCTTTTTTAATTTGAACAGCTATTTGGTGTTTAACTGCAGTCTCAACTTTACCTTTAACACAAGAGATTTCAGAATCTACTAACAATGTTTCGAGAGTTTTCTGTGATAAATTAGGGGTCAAATTATATTTTAAACCTTTTTCTAAAAGAGAAAGTTCTGACGCTTGAAATTGTGTATTACTTAAGTTTTCAACACGTGGGTGAAACGTTTGAGCCTGGCTCTGGTCAATTGAGGTAACATTGCTATTATTAGGTCGTGAATTACGTGATAATTTCTCTAACTTCCTAGATTGTGATATGTATTTTTCATGTGTAACTTTAGAAGCTAAATCCCTAGCTTTATTATCTAAAGTATCAAATTCAATATTATGTAAATTAAAACTAAGTTCCGAATATAGCACCTTTAGGTGAAGTTTGAGGTTGTCCCTAATAGAAAACCAACGTCTACTTTCTTCGTTTAACCAAATTTTTTTGGCTTTATCTAACGCGATATTACTAGCCCGAGTGTGTGACTTGGTACGTAAATAAATATAATTTGGAATGACACCTAACTGTTTACACTGCTGATTGAACCAGACATTTTGGGAAGCTAACCGATGGAGTTTAGTCAATTTTATATACAATTTCGCCTGCTCAGCTATACTTGCAGACTTAAGGTAATGAATAGATTCAGGCGTTACTTTGCGGAAATCCATATTTAATAATAACAAATACTTTTAAAAGTATCCTAAAAAACCTTAAATAATATTTAAATAAAACACTTAAAAAAGCATAAAATTATATATCTAGTGACAATTCCGCCTAATTTTCCTGTTATCTACGTGAAGTCATAAACATCACGCAGCCTAACCGGAAGAATACCCGACTAGTTTCGCTTCTAAACGAAGCATCTTCAGGAGGTCTTGACTTACCGAGCGCACGATCGAGACTAAACAGCCAGCGGCTAAACACGCCTTTATATAGGCCCGATCGTGACTCACTGTTCTTTGTTGTAGCTTACAATTGGTAAAGATATACGTTTTTATAGTGATAATTATATAAAAATGTTATTGAATTGTTAACAGAATATTTTTACGTTATATATGGTATGTTTAGTGTTTACAAATATGAGAAATATTGAATAATATAGTAAACAATATTAGGAAACTAGTTTTAACTTAAAATTATGAAAGGGTCGCTGACTCGAATTCTCCCTACAACTGGCCATGTTTGCTCTCCCCTCCAAGTATTACGTAACGAGTCAAATCAATGTCTAATGGACTACGCAATTATCAAATAAGCCATTAAAGGAGTCAAATTGAATAATTACAAGAAAAATGTAAAGCATTTAATTAAGTACAGATTAAATCAAATTGAAACCTAATAATTTAAACATTATTTGTAATATTTGTTTATTATTTTTTCATAACGTGCCGAGCCAAGCCACCCGTCGAACCAGCTACCAGTGATGACGTCACGCTACGAGTCACGCCACCCACCGTGTCATCCCCACGTGTCCCGAGCAGCTACAAGCAGGTCCTGTGACTGTTTCATCGTGGAAGCCGCCTGCTGGTCGAACCGAGCTACCCGCCGAACCTGTGTTGACGTCACTCTGCGACCCTTTCATAATTTTAAGTTAAAACTAGTTTCCTAATATTGTTTACTATATTATTCAATATTTCTCATATTTGTAAACACTAAACATACCATATATAACGTAAAAATATTCTGTTAACAATTCAATAACATTTTTATATAATTATCACTATAAAAACGTATATCTTTACCAATTGTAAGCTACAACAAAGAACAGTGAGTCACGATCGGGCCTATATAAAGGCGTGTTTAGCCGCTGGCTGTTTAGATGCGGACCTGTGCCGCCACGCCGTGCACACCTGTCTACAGCTCCGCCAGTATCTCCCAGTGAGACCGCAATAGTCCCCGCACTATTGCCGTCTCACTCGGGTCATCGTTCCGACGCTAGTTGCAGACCAGTGCCTTGGAATACGCAGTCCTGACGAAGTTTTGTTTTCTGTGCAGAAGCTGAGCAGCCACCGACCGCCGAGCAACGTGAGCTACGAGCTCGCCGTGCCGGCGCGCAGAGGCGCTCTAAGACGTCAGGCATTACCACCTACCCAAGTCCCTTGTTTCGGACGAACAACATCATATCGGGCTGGTGGTCTTGTTTTGACCGCACTTTTCGGTGCGCATTTCACCACTTTACTACCCGACACAACATAGTAACAGTCGCGTAACAACACACTTTGTGCTGTTAAGCGACGTCGTTCAGGCGTGGGGTAGCGTCAGCCAAACCCGTCTGAACGATCAAATCCGCCATTTGCTGCGGTCGCAGTGTGACACCCTACGGTGACAACGGCCACTGTTGTTGTTTTGGTTTAACCTTGCACCGTGGCCTTTCCCGCTTCACGGGTCAGCCGAAGCAAGCTGGGCTCCGGGATTACTGGCCTTGGGGTCGCCCCTAGTCAACCCCGGAGTAGCGCTTAGGAGCACCCCTCTCCGCCGAGAAAAAAGCTCGGAGAGGGTACACAACTAGGGCACACCATAGGTACTCACTCCCTCTCACACAAGTGAGCTCACGAGTTGCGAGAGGGAGACAGAACCCGTTAGGCCATCCTGAGTATTCCCCTCAGGATGCAACGTCCCTCTAACGGTGAGGTGGAGGTCCTTCAGACCTTCGCCCTCCGCTACCCCGAACTCTACGCTGATCATCAGCAATCACTTAACGATGCAGAGAATGCCCGCCTCACGGACACTCTCATCGCTCCCTCCGGAACTCCAATTCCGGAGGCCATCGTCCCTCCTCTGACCCGGTCCTTCTCAGAGGACAGCCCGACTTCGCCCGCTCCGGGCCCTGACAACAGACGCACGGTGGCAGCCCCTCCCCGTGAGAGGTCTCGCTCGCGCTCACCGATCGGGAGGCCAGCGAGCACCCGTCCCTCCATCGCCGTTGTCGAGCCCACTTCGGACTCCGAAGCGGAGATGGATGTAGATCCGAGTCGTGCCTTACGCACTGACTCGGACTCCGATAACGACGGCTATACCGTCGTAGACAGAAAACGCAAGCGTGCTCCTAAAGCCGCTAGTTGCGCAACTTCCGCCCCTCCCGCCAAGGCACCCGCTAAGGCCCCCGCCTCCGGCAAGAAGCCGACCCCCGCCCCGCGCCCCGCGTCTCCTCCCTCCGCTCCGGCCACCACTGCCGCGTCCCCTCAGGACGCGAGCGCGCGCCGCGAAAAACCGCCTCCGCCCCTGTTCATTCAGGACAAAACCAAATGGGACATGCTGTCCCGTTTAGTTTCGGATCGTGGGATCCACTACACTAATGCCCGCTCCACGCAGCAGGGCATTAAAGTTCAAGTGTCCACCATTAGCGACCACAGAGCGCTAACAAAGCTCCTCCGTAAAGAGAGCATAAGTTTTCACACTTATGCGCTCGAAGAGGAGAAAGTCCTCCGAGTGGTCATCCGCGGTGTGCCCAAGGAGGTACATACCGATTCGGTATGTGCCGACCTGAAGGCACAAGACTTCCCCGTACATGCAGTTCACCGCATGTACAGCGGGAAGGACCGCAGTCCCTACGATCTAGTACTCGTAGTACTAGATCGTACACCTGAAGGCAAGGCCATTTTTAATTTAAAAAAGGTCTGTGGCCTCTCAGGACTCGATGTCCAAGCCCCATACAAAAATGGGAGTCCCTCGCAGTGCCATAACTGCCAACTATACGGGCACGCCTCCCGTTTCTGCTTCGCTCGCGCTAGGTGCGTTAAGTGCCTAGGCGATCACGCGACAGCAGCGTGCACTCGCACCCGGGATTCACCGGACCCACCCAGCTGTGTTTTATGCGGTGCTCAAGGGCATACCGCGAATTACCGTGGTTGCCCTAAAGCACCACGAGTGAACCACAGGGTGGCAAGGCATAGGCCGACCCGTCCCTCTTACGACCGTTACCAACGGGTAAGCCCTAAACTAACGGTAGTACCTGCCTCACAGGTAATACCCGCGCCGCTCCCAGCCCGTAACGCATGGTCTAAACCACCCAGTATGGTTAAGACCGTCGCTACCGCCCGCGCCCCGGCCCGCGCGCCCGCACCCGCGCCCGCACCCGCACCCGCCCGCGCCGCGGCCCCTGCCCGCGCACCGGCCCCGGCTCGCCCCGCGCTCCCGGCACCCGTCGCCAACACCATTCGCGCGCCTCCCCGCGCTGCTTCCCGGCCACAAGCTCCACCTATGCCATTGATGGCTGCCCCTCTTCAAGAGGCAATCAACCTAGTCAGCGATCTGGCTATGTCGGTTGACATCAACGAGGTACAAGAGCTATTCCACAAGATGCAATACGCTCAATCCCCAGCGGACGTGATCCAATACACATTGGAACACGCGAATTTACTTAGCGCCCTTAAGCGCTTCGTTCCCCAGGCCCCTCCCCAGTACAACCACTATGGGTAGTACAACCGAACGCACGAAACCGTACTCAGTTTCGTTAGCGTCATTTAACGCTGACGGCCTCTTCAGACAACGTGACCTCGTCCACGACTTTTGTTGTACCCACCTTATCGATATCATATGCGTGCAGGAAACCTTTCTAAAACCGGGGAAGGCGAACCCTAGGTTTGCCAATTACAGAACGGTACGTGATGATAGAGTGAACTCCCGTGGGGGAGGCACTCTTATCTATTACAAAAGGTCCCTGCACTGCATTCCCCTACCTACCCCGACTCTTGTTAATATGGAAGCATCTTGTTGCCTCCTAGCTATGACTGGTCATCAACCTATAGTCATAGCATCCTGTTACCAAGCTTGCAAAAAGCCGATCGTCCGAGCTGACTTAGAAGCCCTATTCTCATTAGGAAGCGCCGTCATTCTGATTGGCGACTTCAACAGTAAGCACATCCTATGGAATTGTAACGTCAACAATCCCAGAGGTATTGCACTTGAAAACCTAATCGCAGAACTTAACTTTGACATAATTGCGCCCACTGAGCCCACTCACTACCCTTATATGGAAGACCACCGATCTGACTTGCTTGACATGGCACTATTCAGAGGCGTAACACTCCGGTTACGCTCCATAGAAGTGGTTCACGAGCTTCACTCTGACCACCGACCCATTATACTGCGACTAGGTCCCGACCCAACGACTGACCTCCCCCGCCCCACTAAGACGATAGTGAACTGGAAGCAAGTAGGCGATGCCCTAAAGGCTATCAGTTCACCGGACCTAGACAAGATCCCTGACGACATCCTGACAAAAGATGACGTAACCCTTGCGATCGATTCGTTCACCAATCACCTCTCCACCGTAGTAGGTGCATCCGCAAAGGAGGTCATAGTGCCGGACGACCGGCGCCTTGTCATTCCAGCGGATGTGAGACGATTGGTGACGGAGAGTAAAGCAGTGACCCGACATTACGACTCTTACCCCAGTAAAGAGAACAAAACTAAGAAACGCCACTTTGAACGCATGGTTCAAAGTCGCATGTCTGAGTTGCGTGATCAACAATGGGGCGATAAACTTTCAAACCTCGTGCCAAGCCACCATGCTTACTGGGACTTGGCGCGAGGTTTGAAAGGAAGTAACCACAACGACATGCCTCCCTTATACAGACCAGTCCCACTAGTCCCAGCGTTCTTTGACGAAGACAAAGCTGAGTGCCTAGCTGATAGCCTAGAGGCTCAGTGTTCCCCTAACGTAGATCACGTTGACCAAGCTCACCTCGATTCGGTGGATGCGGAAGTCGAACGTAAAAGCTCTGTGGTCACCTCTGAACTCCCACCAATCACCTTAGCGACTTACGCTGAGGTGGAGAGACTGATCAAGGCCCTCCGACCGCGCAAATCCCCCGGTGCCGATGGCATCTCCAACAGGGTTCTTAAAACCCTCTCTCCTCCTCTCATCCATCTCTTAGTCAGCATCTTCAATGCTGCTATGAGCCACTGCTTATTCCCAGACACCTGGAAATGTGCAAATGTCATTGGCATTCACAAACCAGGCAAAAGCTCATCTGACCCCACCAGTTACCGCCCCATCAGCCTCCTCAGTGCCTTTGGCAAACTTTACGAGCGGTTACTTGCAAACCGTCTCCAGTCCCATGCTAAGGAACACCACCTTATCCCAGATGAGCAGTTTGGCTTCAGACCCGGACACTCATGCGTCCAACAGGTGCACCGCCTCACGGAGCACATCATTGAGGGCTTCAATAAGTACCCCAAACCCCAGACTACGCTAGCAGTCTTCCTCGACGTAGCGAAAGCTTTTGACAAAGTCTGGCACAACGGCTTGATCTACAAGCTATACCAATTTGGCGTGCCAGAACGTCTTGTGCTCATCTTACAAGACTTCCTTAAAGCCAGAAGCTTTCGCTATCGCGTGGAAGGCACCCTCTCCTCCCCCCACCCAGTCAGAGCCGGAGTCCCTCAGGGCTCCGTGCTATCACCTATTCTCTTTGCACTGTATACCAGTGACATCCCACGCTCTCAGCCCAAAGTATTCCTAGCCCAATATGCGGATGATACCGCCATTTACACCACTGGGTGGCATATCAACAGACAGTCCTATTTCGTCATGCAACGGGCCATCACCGAGATCGGTGACTGGTTCCGAAAATGGCGCATCGCGGTCAACCCAGCTAAAAGCACAGCTATGTGCTTTACTGAGAAGACACGCTCCCCTTACCCGAAACCGCTTATTTTGTTCGACGAACCCATTCCCTGGGTTCCTAGAACAAAATACCTCGGAGTCACCCTTGATCGTCATCTCACCTTTAACGATCACATAACAACCGTCCGTAACAGAGCGGCCTTCATAATGGGTCGCCTTGGTCCCCTACTTCGCAAAGAGAGTAAAATGTCTCTTAGTAATAAGAAGACACTTTACACTGCCTGCATCCGCCCCATCATGACTTACGCATCAGTAGTGTTTAGTCATGCTAGTGAGGCCCACCTTCATAAACTTCAAGTCATCCAAAACCGTTTTCTTCGTAATGCAACCGGCGCCCCGTGGTATATCCGGAACACCGAGTTGCATTGCGACTTAAACCTTCCCTCTCTAGCGCAGTTCAATAAGGACTGCGCCCACCGATACTTTGATCGAGCGCCCCACCACCCGAACCCATTGGTTGTCCAGGCATCGAACTACTCGACTGCCTCTTCTATCCCATTTTTCAAACCCCCCCGTCGCCGACCACGGCAGGTATTAGACGACCCGGATGACCCCATCGCAGCCATTACGTTGGCAGCGTTATCCGCAAGTCGTCGAGGTAAAATCCCCAGGTGTGAGGTAATCAGAGGTCACACAATCAAACACCGAGCTCGCCGGCGAGCTCGAGGCAAAAACAAGGTCACGATAAATTGCTCTCCAAATAGTCAAAGAGTATTATTCAGTAGGGCCCAATTGTGCAACACTGCAGTTGCACAGAGGCATTTTGCTCCGATCCCCCCCATGTCTCTCGACAGCGAGACAAGCCGAGGTCCGAACCACAGTGGTGCCCTTGAGCTCGCTGTCAACCCCTCCTATAGTAGCGGTACGTTTTCGGCGTCCGCAGGAGACGGAGGTAGAAAGCGCTTTTCGCCTTCTACGCCCGTCTCGGGAGAAGTGCCTTCGGCACTTCTCCCTCCCGGGCTATTGTAGGGCCAGGCCCTCGCCCAAAACCCGGTGGAGCTGGACGACCGCACAGGCGGTAGCCAGCATCTATGTCCTCCCTAAACAAACAAACAAGCTGGCTGTTTAGTCTCGATCGTGCGCTCGGTAAGTCAAGACCTCCTGAAGATGCTTCGTTTAGAAGCGAAACTAGTCGGGTATTCTTCCGGTTAGGCTGCGTGATGTTTATGACGTCACGTAGATAACAGGAAAATTAGGCGGAATTGTCACTAGATATATAATTTTATGCTTTTTTAAGTGTTTTATTTAAATATTATTTAAGGTTTTTTAGGATACTTTTAAAAGTATTTGTTATTATTAAAGAGTAAGTTGTTTTTTTACTTAAGTTTATGCTAACTTCAATAATTAAGGATTTTGTGACTTTCTATTAATTTGAAAATAACGAAGTGTGTACTTCTTAATGCAGCCGACTGTGCATATTATCTTGCGCCTAATACGCCATCAAGTATATAAGTTACTTTAAGTCTTCATTCCCATTTTAGAAAAGTACTTACTCTGTTGCACTAAATCAAAGCACTTACAAAGATCCGGTGTTCAAAAAAATTGTGTTACCAACACCTGCCATAATATCATTAAAAATCCCGCTCGTTCCATAGCCGCCCGCTTTTTTCTTCTCGCTTCGCTCGTTAGCGAGAGCTATGCAACAATTACAAAGATTCGCGGTTCATTCAATCTCACTCCTTCTTTCGTTCCTTGGTTCGTTCTTTTGCTTCGTTTTGTGTCTGAATTTTATACAATCTTTGTGATGCTTAATGGCGTGGCAGGTCTTGGGCATCGATTGTTTGCTTTGTTTTTAAATTGAGATTTGTATTTAATTTCAAGGAAAGTTGTGAGGAGTGTTATTTTCAGGTAATGTTTCTTCATATAATTTGAAACGAAGCTATTCAAACATTTTGTTTATACACAGAGCATGCAAAACAGAATATTTTCAGAGAGGGAATGGATTTGAGATGCTTAATAAATAATTTTATAAACCATAACTCAAATTTTTCCTATCGTTGTTATTATATATTATAATACTAGAGGCTCACAGAGCTGAAGAAATCGCGACTAAAATATGTTATTTTACGTTTTTAACCTCTATATTATAACTGTTCTGAAAATTTTCCAGCAATTAAATCAACAAAAACTATAGAATTATCGAATCTGCTTACAACATTTCATGGAAATCGGTCGGGTAATGCATTTTCTAGAGGTAAAAAACGGGAAATCCGAACATCCGGACAGACATTTAAAGCAATTTGCCTCAGATGAAACGGGAACGCTTCGCTCACTCTTCAAGCTTGATTGTTCCATAATTTAAGCAGACGTTGATAATATTTATCATTATTATCAATGTGGCACAGTGTTATAGTTCAACCCCAACTCCACTCTCTATATAAACAGACTCTAACAGTTATGAACAGTCACAAACAGAAATATGATTACATGTACAAGGCATACTTATTACTATTTGTATACAAAATATCCAATAAGTCAAACTGTTTACTACTGACTGGCAACAACACTTCCATTTATTTTTTCATTTTATTTATCAAAATGAACAATGGTTTTACAGAAGATTTGCAACAGCATAAAAAAACCACTAAGGTATGAAATTATAATGCTCTATGATTCATTCCACATCAATTAGTTTAAAATAATAATAAAAAAAAGTAACTACTATTATTATTTTTAATGTTCGATAGGTTAGCCTTTGAACACTATCTCACCTGATAGTAAGTGATGATATGGTCGAAGATGTTGTTCAGACTAACCTAGAATTACTGGCTCCCAAGGACAGCTGCCGGAACACACCGTTAGGTGCTTGGCGACAGATTTTCTACTTGAAGGTGGTAGCTAGCCAGGCGGGCATTCGCAAAATGCCCTACCACCTTGCTATAACGACTGCCATCCAAAGACAACAACCAGAACCGACGGCTTAACGTGCCCTCACGTGCAAGCACGGAAGCGCTCAGTAGTAATGCACCAGCGGTCACCCATCCAACTCATGACAGCGGTGGACGTTGCTTAACTTTGCTGATCGGTTCAGAACGGCTAAACAAACTTCGCTACGAGCGCTATTAATCAAAGAATAGCAATTATTCCTTGATGTAGTTAGAATAAGTCAGTAAAACTAGGTAAGTTAATATTTATAGAACTTGATATTTTTCTAAATTTGCTAAAATATAAGACGATTGCGACGTTACGGCATTACGGCAGAATATAATGTCACTCTGAGGAATGACGTGTGGAATAATAACCATCGCAACTAATCATTACAGATTTTTTACAGCTGGTTGGTAAGGCTGTGACCATCATCACAACTGTAAACGGTAAATAATGTGGTAGAGGAAAATAACTAGGCCCAATCTATAATGACGACTAGCTTTAAAAGATAGCTATCAAAATATACGACAGAAAATCTGTCGGCAAACTTTTAGATATTTTGATATTTTTCTCCTTGAAATTTTGATATTTTTCTCCTTTATTAAATGCCCTGCGATAAGCTCGCGGCGGGATTACCGGAACTGTTGCCACTGCACTGGGCCAACACCACCGGTTCAAGCGTTATGTAAATATTAGAAAATTCCCAACTTAATATATAACGATAATGATAAACTGAAATTGAGAATAATTTCATACCTTCAAGTAACTTTTAGAATATCAGAGGCAACATGTCATCTAGAGTCCAGTTTTTGTGAGCACCCCCGTAGTGTCAACTGTTCTGCCTCAAAGAAGTTGTGTGCATTTGCACACAACTGTGTTTGGGCGTAAAGGGTACGGTAGCAAGTAAAACTTCGGGCATACGATACACAAAACTAACGCCTCGAAGCGTCATAGAAAGATGATATTAATATTGCCACTCTAATGTACATGAGTGATGGAGAGGCAAGCGACTTGTACTAGTCATCACTATCTCACCGGCTGATCGAAGTTTTTAAACAGGCCAAACCTAAAATAGTAACTGGCACTCAAGGACTTTATCAATCGTACTCCATAGGCCTTTATTTCCAATACGCACAGCTGATCTAGAACAATTATGGTATATAAATTGACTAAGAATGAGATCTGGCACTCAATGACAAATTCCTTAAAATACCACTAGATGCTTGGCGATATTTGGATTTGATGCATGAGGGTGTATGCAGAAGGGCATTCACAAAAAGCTAAACATACCATTGTGACGTAAACATGTGCTATTTCCACAAATACAAAACAACATCCACCTGCAAATCAGAGCGTTTATTCCATTATCCGTTTTAAACACGTCCTGTAATATATTTTACGTCACTTTCATCGCGAAAACACCTAATTTCCATATTATTTAGGGGCGAAACAAGCTAATAAATACCAGTTGAAAGATTTAAGGCACTTTTTTGCTTGGACCAAATGCAAATGCTTAGGTCTGTGGGTGCCTTTATGTGACGTTTTGATGAATTTTTCCGGGTGTTTTGTTATGAATTTAGGAGGGGAAAGGGAATTTTTATAATTAATATCTTGACAATTTCACTAATGACTTTTCGTAAAATTAAAAGGCACAATGTAATAAAGTAACATGGAAGGTAAAATTTTATCAAATTGAAAAGGAAAGGAATTAAATATTCTTCTAAGTTGTGATAATTATATTTAATATCATTATTTGCGAGTGTCTAATTAAAAAATTATTCAATTTAGCTATACAAAAACAAGAATTATTTTTCTACAACGAGCTATAACTATTAAAAACTAAACATCAACTACATATTATGTGAGGTGGATATCATATTCAATATATCAACATAATATTATGTGCCTAGTGTTAACCGTTCATAGACTTCGCGTAGCGTTCGCACGTGTCTGTGTGTGTGTGTGTTTGTGTGCGAGTAGAGTATACCATGGGTGTCATCTCTATCATTTTTAAAGCCATCACGCCCCAGATTAGGTAATAGTTAGTACTGATTATGAGTACGTAAAATAAAAATGACTCAAAGACATATATTTATCGATTTTAGAGCACCACCCGCAGTATTGTTGATATATTGTTATCCGCCTTACATAATACACTAATTCGTAAAGAGTACGCGTTGTTGAAATTTAGATTTTTTGTGTAAAACGTCGCCTCATTGTTGGTCTAAAAATTTAATTAAAACATTTGAACTATTGTGAACTCATATACATGATTTATGCAAATAAAGAACTTTTTTTAATTCAACCCCAAATAATACTTTCGTGTCAAGAACGATACAACCATCTTATTTCCTTAACACATCTCTTCTCTATAAACAATGCCCAAACTTGCTTAAATCTGCTGAAAAGTCACGATTCTATCAATTTCAATCGTGTGTCGCACATACGCTATCTTCATAATATGTCGCTGTTGACAGACATCCCTCTCGGTGATCATCAGTGAGATTTCTACGTATGAAATTCAAAAGAAATAGTTATGTTTAATAATAATTTAACTAGTTGTACGAGTAAAAATTGCTACGGAATGGGTCTTTATCATCACATTACACCTTATCAGGCTACCCATTTTTTTAATTCAATCAATATTAATCATAGATTACATATCAATATTTTTTTCATTGATACCTTTTCAAACTGGACAGTTCTAAAAAAAACAATGTCACCCATGTATGTTTAGTTTATTTTTTGAAGTCGAATATTTGTTTAAGCTTAAAACCCTACGCCCTTTGACTTTGCGTGTTCACTGGACCTAAACATCAAAATATTGTTAGCAATATCTTACACACCATGAAACTTATATTTAATACGCTGTGAAATCTAGTTCTTAAGCTGTTATACCAACTTTTTCTTGATCATAAACTGACATGAAAAATAGAGTTTCGCTAACAGCTTTATTTAGTAAACCTTTTATCCCTAAATAACAAAAAGTAGATATTTTGGAGGCATGTTGCCAACTCCTTGGCAATATTTTTGCTAACAATATAGGCCTCTTTAGTATAAAGTGTACAACAGTGAATAAACTTTCTCCAGACCTATATTTAAAACACCAAATATATTTAATTATAGTCGGAGCTATCTCACTGATTCACGTGAGTTATCCCGTATTATTTACTCAAATATATTGAAATTTAATAAAATAAATTAAGTTATTAAAAAGTGTGCCCGAGGAAATATAGGGAATGAGAAGAATCCTGATTAATACAAAAAGAGGTTAATATAAAAAAAAACTTAGTTGTGGGGCTAAAATAATGTTTGATTATTCACCAACAGACATAATGTCCACAACAAAAGCCTCCCCTATTAGGAAGGTTTGCCATAATCCTCATGGTTGGCCGGCGTCTTGGGGATCGCAGTTTAAAGCAGTTCTTTATTAGGTGCCGGTGCCCACTTTCTGGTATTTTCCCCTCGTTGCCTCAAACGACTCTTACGGGTATCTACCCGTAAGACTCGGGATACATCTGTATCCCGGCACTTCATGGGGGAAGTTTATTGACTTAGCAGTCAATAAGCTTCCCCCATGAAATAGTATCAGTCAACGTGTACAAGTGTATGCAAACATTACATTAGTGATAAATATTACTTAAGTGTTATCTCCCAATCTCTCTTTGAAGTTAGAGGAAAGTATTTGTAACTGGTAAAGTTTTAAACGCAGAATAACGACAAACGTTGCGTCTATGGCGAGAAAATTATCGTTTTCAAGGGTTTTTGTCTTAGTAATTTAATAATATCAGTTGAGTAATTCGCGAAATTCGGAGAATAATAGGTACATTTAAATATTTCAAACAAACTTCATTGATTATTTTTGTTACGGGTAAGCATGTTTTTTTTACTATTTTTGATGATTTGAGGGTAACTTAAGGAACCGTGTGCATTTATGTTCAATGACTTTTTATGATAATATGAGTAATATTAAGTCGCAAATACCATAGTTATTAATTATGGTGTTTGCGATTATTTGCTTACCAAACTAAAGTTATAGTCATTAGGTACTTTCTCCTTAAAATAAACTGATAAGAGTGGCTTATTTCACTTTTAGTCTTTAAAAGCAAAAAAATAAATAAAGGTACTGTTCTGTCGTATAGTATAGAATACACGATGATATAGGCCCCTTTTACGTCAAATGGTGCCAATTTGGCGCTCTGTTACGTGAATCTGACGCGTGTATTGTACCTACACCTACGGCTTTGAAAGAAATCACGTGTTTAGAAAGTTGCTTATATCATTTTGTCAAAGATAGTATAGAAGAGTTAAAATGTGAAGGTTTTTTAGTTATTGAAGGTTTCATACCCAGGCTTTAACGGAGCCCTAATAAAGCTCCTATGTCTATTTGTCTGTGTGTCCATGTGTCACGGGTTAAACAATCAAGAAATTAAGATTCGTCAAATATATCAATTTACAAGGTCATCTCATAAAAAAATAGGTTTTTGAAATAGACCAAAAGTTATTATATTATGTGTTAATCCTTGTTATGTATTATGTATTGCATTTTCCTTTCGATAATATCTTTGTTAAACCGGGTTTTACAATAATTACTTTTTTAACGAACAGATACCAAAAACATTGAATAATAATTTAGTTTTTAAGCTAAACATTTTTTTTTCTATCACAGGTCATGTTGCTGAAGCCTAATAGAGCGAGGTACGACTCACAATTGGCCAAGTTTTTACTGAGTTTTAAATAATAGAGTTGGAGATAAGACGGCGGATGGCCTTAAACTGAAACCAAAATCATTAAATTCATTCTGAAGGTAAAGTAACAGAAAATTTATATTTTTTTTCTATGGCACGATATTAGATAGTTGCCTATCTAATATCGTGCAGTTTTCAGTATTTGCTCTTGTTGACTCATTTTCGTGAGTGTTTATTTATCACGAGTTCGTAACATTTGGGTTGCAGTTCAACTTGTTAACGAATCACTCGCGAGCTAACTACTAATTCATCGGAACCCATGATTTTTCGAAGAATAGTATTATGGGGTATAGAAGGGAGTAAGGATACTTACTACTTAGGGAGTAAGTGGGAATACGTGTGATGGTATCTAGGGGGGGAGGGGTAACGAAAGTACAAATAAGAGTGTGGATAATGCTAATGGTCACTACAAGTCAACACAGCTATGGCTGCATTGCCTCGTTGGACTGCGATAGCCAACCTTTGCGCCAAGTACGAGGAGTCGCCGGATGTAGAGAGGACAGTACGACCAAGGGGAGAGACAGTATTGACGCACGTGGCGTCCCACACGAGGCACATGCCATTCTACCACAGCATCAAAGTCATACGGTCTCTTGCCATCGGACCTGCTGAGGTCTCAAACATGCAATTAATTATCTTCATAATTGTTTCCTAAGTATTTGTTACAAGTACCTATGTAGTTATTAGTATACATAATCAGGTCTTATTATTTTTTGTCTAACAGGCAATTAAGTATTTCGTTCGTTAATGAATTACTTTAAGGATGATTACTGATAAAAATATAAGTCAAAACCACTGTGTAGAAAAAATATCAGAAGATCATATGACATCCAATTCAAGGTTATAAACGTATATTGATTTTCACGAACAAACCAGCTGTCAAAGTTATTTTATTGATGATAATCGTTGATTTGTTAATATTACATTGATTTAAAAAAATCCACTTAAAACAAATTTAAAATGCTTACAGATGTTAACTAAGAGTCATTGTTTAGTGAGTATTTAATCGTTGATTTGTTAATCTTACAACGATTATAAAAAAAAAACTAAAAACAAATTCAAATGCTTACAGATGTTAACTACCAGTCAATGTTTAGTGAGTGTTTAATCTTGGTGCAGTGCTCACCGCGAGCTCGTTACGTTCGACTCTAGTTCGACACGTTAACGAATTACTGTCGAGCTAATTACAGATACATAGTTCGGGAACCACAGTGGACAAAAACAGTTGGTAATTTTTGGTGAAAACTTTTTATCACGAGAGTTTCATCAAATTATTCAAAAATTTACAAATATGTTACATTATTAGTAACGTTTGGTTTTTTGTCACTACAATTTCATTTCAAAGAAATTTAAAATCTAAAATAAAAATGAGGCATATATTATTAAATAATATTATTTGAGTGTTCACTTTAGTTTAAAAAGGTTAGTTGGCAAGTTTTGAGTGTAAACAGGCTAAACTTAGAAAAGTTGGGTCTCAAAAACTGCTTCAGTTAATATTTAGCTACTTTCAGATAGATAAATAGTAATTAAGAGTAGTAGCTAGCAAGGCGTGTATTTGAAATACTACCAGGCTGTGATACTTAAGCTTGGTGCAGAAGTCATAGGTACTTCGAAACAATAAGAAAAAATACCTAAACGTGAAAAAATACAAAAACTGCCATTTACACTGCGATCCTCAAGCTGCCTACCCAGCATAGAAATAGTGCCAGATATAGTATGGTACAATACAGTAAAAAAATATATTTATTTCTTCAGTTTTGCGTCTTAACGTTCTTTCAGCAAAACAGCTTTAAGTCAACTTAGCGAAGTTTGTAGTGAAACAAAACCATAAATTCAATATCTGCATTTTCCACACTGTGTCATCAAAGTCCACGCTTCATACTGATTGGACGTCACCGCAAAGCGCGGTTAGAACCGACTCGTTATATTTCGAGGGACCTTACGCCACAGACCATCTAGCAGTTACTATGTACAACTGACATAGACAATCAAAGAGTTAGTTAAGACCATTAAATAGTCACTGGAAAGTTACGATTAGTTCCAATTTTGGGAGTTTCTATTGACTTTTGAAGGGTCACTTTACTAAAGTCTGGTCTCCTAATTGGTTTCCATTCGAGTTCAAATTAAATGGTGAGTCGATTAGTTTGATATTGGTAAAGTAAAGATTAGAAATTATTAAGGTGGCAGATAAGGTATGTATGTAAAATTTAATAAACTAGTACTTATATATGAAAATAGAAGGGAAATGACATCATTCTGAGAGTTAGGTTTAAGAGTAAATCACTTCTCTCTTTCAGATGAAGTCTAGTAGTAGTATAGTGGTTGATGGCCGCATCGTCCCAAGGTAATAAAATTGGAGCAAAAATTCAGCTAAGTGATAACATGTTCCGATAGCCTAGAGTGCATACGGCGCGAATCCAAAGCACACTATATCGGCATACAAATGCTATTGTTTCAATCGAAGGCATCTTAAGTACACCATCAGAATGAAACGCTCACTCTTTTAACTTCATTGTTCGTAGTTTTTTTTCTTTTTGTTATTCATGATAGGTTAACCTTTGACCGATATCTCACCTGATAGTCTTAGTATCATAATCTCAGTGTAAATGATGATGTCGTCGAAGATGTTGTTCAGGCTAACCTAGAATTACTGACTCTCAAGGACAGCTGCCGGAACCTACCATTAGGTGCTTGGCGACAAATTTTCAACTTGAGGGTGGCAGTTAGACAGGCGGGCATTCGCAAAATGCCCTACCACCATGCTGTAACGACTGCCATCCTAAGACAACAACCGAGGCCGAGGCTTAACTTACCCTCCGAAGCATCAGTACTAAATGTCACTAGCAGTCACCCATCCAACTCCTGACCGCGGCGAACGATGCTTTACTTTGCTGATCGGGTCAGAACGTCTTAGCAAACTTCGCTACGAGCGGTTCAAAAGATGATACAGTATACAATGTATGTAAGTAAGCATTCCAAAAACTAACAACAATCACACATGCGCGGGACAAATTAGTTAAATTACGAACTATTCCGACGAAACTTACTTCATTAACGCGAAGTATAATTTAAATACCAACGACTTTGCGCGCAGGTACAAAGTTTCTAGAAAGTTTGTATTTGGAAAGCTGTAAAGGATAATCTTAAGGATTTTCGTGTCCTTTCGCTAGAATTGGACTTGACTTAAAAACTGTTCTGATTTTTCATAAGTGTAAAAGAAATAAGTTAATATATAAATTTAGTATTAATATGCTTCTAGACAATACAGACATAGTGAGAAGACTAAAAAGGACAAAATATTTTGAGCTATACTCTGGTTTTTAATTCGAGATCAAAAACGTAAACAAATGGGTTAACGGTTGCAAAAAAATTACAAGTACTCAGTAATTGTACTAGTTTTGGAAACGGATGAAGCATTTAACATAAAAAATAAATTTTAAGGTATAATTGATTTCTGTAGTATTAACTTATAAAACACTTTTTATGTGCGTACATATTTACGCATAGGTATATTAAAACCTGAAAAAAAATGTTTATAGTTATTATGAGAGAGTTGTGTTCAGTTTTTGTTTATTGTTACGAAAAGATTATTTTCGTAATATGGAGGCTGGGGAATTTAAACCAGAGCTTGAACCCGGCTCTTCAACAACGAAAGACATTGACATCTCTTGTTATGAATCGTTATCGCAAATCTTCGAGTGCTTTCGAAAAGTTGATGGTGATGAAGGCTTATAACCACATTTTTTTGCGTGGCCGAAGGACGAGCATTGGTCTTTAAGTGTGCTAAAAAACCACTGACATGTTGGGGATGTCGTCAGTTTCAGTCAGAAGGATTGTGAACGAAAATAAGGGCAGCGATGAGTTTACTTCATCACCAAAAAATTCAACAAAACATTAGCAAAGATAATTAATACTTTTGTTCCTACTTGCCAATATAAGAAAAAGTGTACCTACCCAAGCACAAGTCACACAATGGAATCCGAAATGTCCACCGTAGAAAAAGGTTCCATTGGGGGGAATAGCCATAATCCCCACACTTGGTAGGCGTCTTGAGAATCGCAATAGAAGTTGTCAGTTCTCTAGAAGTCGCTGCTTCCCACCTTCCGGTATTTTTGTGGCCCAACGCCTCATGGGGTGCCGGGTTACAATGTCACCCCTGTTTCTTCTCGAGGCGCGGAAGTCGTAAATGGCGACTTAGGTAAATATATATATGTATTATATAGGTGTAGAATTATTTCAATGTTATAAAAATATGTGAAACACTACAGATAAGGTAAAAACATTTTTGAAGAAAAAAATATTGAATAACCCCTGACTTGTCAGTTTGACAATGACATAATATATTGACCTTTATTTGTTTACATTTTTGATCTCGAATTAAAAACCAGAGAATAGTGTAGTAAATGTCAGTGCTAAGTGGTAAAAACAGTGCTAGAATAAAAAAAAAAAAACATAGTGCTGATAATTAAGCTGAAAAATGAAACCGATTTCAACACTCAAAAGTGTGAAATAACTTGTTGAAGTCGGTATCATGATAGTTCAAAAGTACTTACTATCACAATATTGTGCGCATGGTACAGACTTTGACAAGTTATTTCACACTTTTGAGTGTTGAAGTCGATTCAATTTTTCGGTAAAAATTCTCCCTATGTAGTCCCTTACTACTTACGAGATCAATTGTCATTCATTGTCAATACTTTTCAGTTATTGAATATCACTCAAAACTGCTAAACCGATTTTGATGAAATTTAAATGAGATCACAGGCCTAGCATCAGTTTAGAATTAAAAAAGGAAACATCAATATGGGTTCACCCATTCAAAAGTACTGCGGTAACAAATGTAAAAAATATAGACGAATTGAGAACCTCTGCTTTTGTAAAGTCGGTTCAACAATTATGACATACGCGTAAATATACGGATTAGTAATTTTGCTATGTTCAAGAGCTTAAGTTTAATATAAATCACTCAATTAGTTTGTATTGTTTTCTCTCTGTCAGAGGCCACAGAAGGTTGAGATAAATGGCAATACTTCTTCGTACACCGCAAGGATCAATTTTAGATTTTTTCTATTTATAGCGTATATTAATGATCTGCATTACATGGTCCAAGATTTCTGCATGTTTTATTCGTAGATAATACCTATCTGATTTTGAAAGTGGTTAGAAAACATAGTTAACTAATTCATGTAAATAATTATCTATGATCTTTAATCTCTGGGGGAGGCTCGGCTGAAAAGCTGCGAACACCTCTGTAAAGTAAATAGTCTATCAATCTTTTACCGGACACATTTTGGTGAATGTGCACAAGAACTGCACGCCTTGGTTCCGGCCTCCGCCTTCTTCCATTGGACTTCCAGACAAACGGAGAGGCGCCACCCGTACATGGTTTGTATTCCCAGGACTCGTACGAAGCGCTTTGCTTCCACTTTTCTCGTGCGTACCTACTAAGAGTGACACTTTTTACAGTAGTCAGTTTTTCCCGATGAATACAACATGGGTGTCTTAAAATCGAGAGTAAATAGGTTTCTTCTAGGTAAGCGTGACGCCTATCTTTTAAATACTTGTTATTTTCTTAAAATATTTGTTAATATTCTTCCCGCCTTGCATGGGCATACTATTTTGTGCTCCAATAATTTGTAAACTAAAATTGGATTCTAGCTGTGGCAAGCAGGTGGTGTATAACAGTTATTTAATGCGCAGTTAGCTAGTCCGTGTCTTATGGGCCTTCATTAATCAGACCCGCAGAGGGCCATGCGTCATCATTACAAGAGTTGGGACAACCGCACAGGTACTAGTTCTGAGCACTTTTGACATGTTTACTGCGAGAGGTGATCCAACTTGTTCAACAGTTAAATTATGGCCAGGGAAGGGTTCATGATCGACACGAATCTCAACAAGTAGAAACAATCCACAAAGATTAGGATCGTTTTTTTTTTCGTTTTATAAATCTACACTTCATAGACTCCAGGGTCCTTTACTTTTTTCTTTATTATGAATTTTATTATTCAAACAAGAAATAGGAAACATGAAATGTTCCAGTGGGGGCATTGTTAAAAGAAGAGTTTTATTTTCGGTACTGTCATTAGCACTAGCATCCAGAGTAGACCATTGTCCTCTAGCAGCACCCGTTCACGAGTTGATGCATGTGCCGGCCATCGCTTTCTTCAACCATTGATGAGGGAAGATGGTGACCCGACACACTACACCACCGCTAGTCAACACTTTTTTGTGAGCATGACCGCTCCGGAAACCCACGCCAACGATTACAGTTATTGCACAGATTGATAATTTGTGACTACAATAAAATAATACATTTTTGTCATTCTTCCACGTCATATTTTAACAGGATCGTTTTGGATCTTTACTTCCACTTTTTAGGGTATCGTGAAAGAAAATGAGACCTAGTTAATAAACTTATGCCATTTTATAATAAAATTCCCAAACATATTACAATGCTTACAGAAGGAAAATTCAAGTTGCATGTGAAAAATATTTTGATTGAGAACTCATACTACAAAGTTTGTGAATACCTAAACGACAAAGATGCTTGGAAAGTTCCGCCTCTGCCAAGCTATCACCTGTCACCTACGTAATTTGAACAAATATTTTAACAGTCGTATTATATTGTATATAACACATTGTTAACAGATGTTTAAAAAAATGGCCCAGAGTTACTTACCCGTTCTTCTCGCAGTGGCTCTATATTTTTTTTTTGCTGAACGTGGCAGTACAATGTAGATTATTTCAATATTAAAATTTGTAATTGACCTTCATAAGAGGGTCGTAGACGCCTAAATTTAATAAATGATTTTGAATTTGAATTTGGATACGTCTGTCTCTCTGTCTTAAAATTAATAGACTGTGCCTATTTTTAAAGCCGTTATAAGAAGCAGTTGGCAGATTATCGTTATAAACAATATATTATTTATAACCTTTACACACATGTGTTAAATTGTATCAATATATCAAAACGTTTGTGAGAAAATTAAAAGTGAAATAAGTACAATCAAAATTATGTCACTTTATATTGAGCGCTTTGCATCTTCTACAATACCTTGTGGGGTCTGATCTATTTCTATTTCTGAGCTTGAACTTATTAATTGAATGAAATTTAATGTTCGTGAACACTCAAAATAAATTTATGGTCACGAACCATATTTGTGAATCGAAATGTGATAATCAGTTCCAGGGAAAATTAGAAATCTTGCTAACTGACTTAGTTCGTGTGTGATTTTTGCACTCTTATACCTATATAGCGTATGCGCACCTTAATTAAATCTCCAATGAGTTTATCGCAATATGAGTATATTAAAAAATTACCCAGACGTTTCTGTTTAAATTAATAAAAGCATAATATTATAATAAATATGATTAAAAATATTTTTGTAACTGGTAAAATTATGTAACAATATAAAAACTACGAATTATCTGTAATTTTCATACATAACAAATCGTCACAAGGACAATATTGTCATATCGAACTCCTTTCGCTTTTATCTTTTAAATAAAACACAGGAAGTTGAACTGTATTTAAAAAAAAAACGCAAGGTTTCATATAGCGTGGGCAATATACCAAGTAATTAATAAACTTTAAATAACGTAAACGTTAATACCAAGGAAACTCTTGGAGCAGTTTGTATTGAAAAATGTACTAATAATAGTATCGTACCCATTGTCTCGTGTATTAGACAGAGTGCTCATAAACATTATATTTAAATAAAATCACAATATCCAGGTATACCATACATACCTGTTCTACTGGTTACACAGTTGTTAATATCTCTAAGTTTTTTTAGGTATCTATGTAATATATACCTTTAGCAAATCAAGGCGTAGCTATATAGTGCACATATACACGATACACGACTTTTATGATTAATAATAACTGTTAAAAATTACATATTGTTTTTATTTTAATGTTTATATTCACTTTAAATATATCAACACATTACCCACACTCTAGAAAAAGTTAGGGATTCAAACAGCGCCCACGCACAAGCCACGTTTTGGTACTGTCTTCTGCTTTTACTTTAGAAATATTTACTAGGTACCTGATACACGAGTAGCATAGTTGATACTGCCGTTATTAGTTAATTATGTACCCTCGTGTCAGCGCGACGCTTCGTGTCACACATCCCAAAACTTAAGCAAGTCACTTAGTTCTCCTTTCAGAGACACAACAAAGTTTGGCAACCGCATCGCAGCCACAGCATCTCGTGTAATCACAAATTATCATATCTCAACTGCCGCGTCAAAGTAGGGCAAAAGGTTGGAGAGATTAGCCGGCAAAAAAATCGAACAGTATTGAATTAAATGAGGCTTGCATATCAATCTATATGTCTATAAATTACTCAAATGTATATTAATTATGTATACAATAATGTTGGTCGTACATAGAGTTTTCTTGTTAAGCTGTGATATTGTTTGATTTGTTTTTTTGATTTTTGTATCGGTATCAGTCAGGAGGGGATTGTTTGGTTTTGATTAGCAGAAATCTTTGATTATATGTATAGAGTAATATTTATGTATTTGCGCATTAGTATTTATTTGAAGCTGAATTAAAATATCTACTAATTTATTATCAACTGAACTGTACTGATATCTATACACCAAACTTTAGAGCAGTTCTCGAACCTATGCAGTACCGCGTACGAAATGTGTGATTTGACACATAAATAAAAATTTAATAGTCAATTCAGTCACGTGAAAAGTAAGTCATGATATTGTAAAACCTTAATAGGAAAAAATATTGTATTTAACTCTTTTTAAGAGAAAAGCTTCTAAACTGTGGATTGCCATTAAAAGATCATGTGCAATCTTTATGTACCACTTCATGTACATGGCACATAAAATATACAACTTTTCGAGTTTATTTTCCATCAGAATCATCTGAACTTAGATAAACATATATTAAAGAAATTATAAAAAAATATTCAAGTAGTGTCTTATAAACTGTAATTTCTATTCGGTCACACTATTTACTAATAAAAGTCACATGTTTCTAAAATTTTGATACGGATAGTGTACTTTATTTCAAAATTCATAACTTTCATATAATATTCCCTATTAATATAATATTTAAAACATCTAATAAAATAAAAGATGTCTTTTAGTCCACTGCTCAAGAAAATATCCTACAATTTACTGGACATTCTTGATATCTACTAAATTTTGAAACGTTACGAATATTAGAGAGTTGGCAGGTATCCTTTTATATTACTTTCTTGGGTTTTATTTTCGTAAATTAATCTTTGAACCATAATGAAAAAAACCCCACAGGTTTAAGGCGCAAATAAAATATGGTGTCCAAAAATTAGATAGAGCCTTATTAAAGGGTTCCGCGCCATCTGTAAGCATAGCGACTTAGTCCTGCATATTCAAATTGTTTGTTTGATGATATTTAGCGTAAAAGCAAATACTTATCAGCCCACGGTGCACTCGCCCCCACTGTTTTTTTGTTTCGAAGAGCTTTTCTAGTACGTAGTATTTATTGTCAAAGAGGCAGTAAAGAGAAATTTTCAATAAAAATTTTTAAATGTTCGGAAGGTACATTATTTTCACTATCGAATTTGTACCCAGAAACGTCCTTACAAACTTTTTATAAGTATACATTTATTAATAAGTTAAAAAACCCGACACCAAATTATTTATTTTTGTTAAGCATTTTATCGTCCCATTGAAATTAAAACTTCAAGTTATATATTTTTTAGAATCGTTTGGATTTTGGATTGGGTCGGTTTGGAAGAAAAACATTATTTTCTCTCTTTTTATGGCGTTTAAAATACGAATGTACGTTTTTTTTGATTTTTTAATGTACCAAGTGTCATCTGCGCTATTAAGTAAAATCGAATGATATATCATATATTAAAATCGGTTACGCCGTTTGGAAGTTATGGTGGAATAAATAAACTCACAAACATACGTAAGTACATAGATACATGAACCCTAAACACATACCACTCCATTTTTTGGGCAGTCATGTAAAAAGCATAATAATAAAACCTCTTTTTTTAATAACTGTTATTCCTCATCAGTTACCCGCCAAAACAATAACAAGCACATCACTATCCCAAACTCTACATCCCGTAGAGAAAACACAAACTATTTCCCGCACAAAGCATGAAAGTAGAGTCCTTATCATAGAGTCGAGGCCGTTAAAAAGTTTCGGTAGAGCTTTCAGTTTATTTGTTTGTTTGTATCTGAGATATGTTTTTGTCTTTAAAGGGGACTCTGTTCGGGAGAGTTCGTAGAAATTCGGAAAATATCGGGATAATACAGACATTGTATTGACAATAGTTGAGAGTATTGCGATGTCTTTGTATTTGCTTTAAGATGATTTTATTGTTATGTACTTTATGGAATACCTTTGTGAAACAATATATTTGATTGTTGTATAGGTAGTATTATTTAACTTCGATTTTCTTCTAGAGTTTACACGTTATAGTCCAAGCGCCGCGAGCGATCAAAATTGCATTAGTTGAGTGCGCAACACTACACTACCCATGAATACTTCAAGCTGTAACTTTAGTATACAGCTTTATCCTTGCAACTTTGTACATGCTACAGTGTTTAAACATACTGCAACAGAAGCACTGGTGGTTATGATGCATTATAAATGGCTAACTGCAGAGGTTTTACTATAGAAACAGGCTCTGTGGGACTCGAATTTAGTAGGTTTATTTTTATGAAGCAAGTATTTTTATTTGTGTACAAAATAAAAATTTCCAACGTTCCAATTTTATGAAAAAGTACTAGTTATAAAAATGGTCCAAAACTGAATTTTTTACCGAAAATTTGGTATAAAGATATTATTTTCAAAATGAAAAATAATATGTATGCATTAAAATAAACAACTTTTGATGATGCTTGGCGCTTTGATATGCTAGTGAAGCCAAAAAACCCATACCACCGAAAATAACTCTTAAAACGTAAAAACAACAGCATTATAAATGTAATTTGATGTTTTTTGTCTTGTATCGTTCGCCGTGTAGGTACGCTGGGTAGAAATATTTTATTTAATCCTTAGTCAACACTCTCCACATTATTTCTCAAAAATACGTACATAGTTGTTTACTATTTTTTGCTTGTGTACGATGCAACGTGCGTTTGTCATTAACGAGTTCTGACTGGTTGTCACCAGTGTTGGGGTTACGTGCTTGTGGTTACGTAGGTCATGTGCCGCGTATGTTGAATTAGGGCTCTTTTGAGACTGATAAGAGATTTTCTTGTTTGTGATTAATAAATAATTTTATTAGGTATATGTATTGTCTTGATGTGATTGTACCTTTATGTTTTTATCACACTGCGTCTTGTTATTCATGTATATCCTCTCCAACCGAAGGTTGCCTCGAAGAGATCACTATTAGTGATAAGGCCGCCCATTGTGACACTTTATTGTAAGATTTCTTTTTTATGTTATTTTTGTATTCTAAGTGGTGTAACAATAAAGAATTATCTATCTTTATATGTATATATATCTATAAGAGACATTTTATTCTTTTGTTTTTGGTGTCGTGAAGTTCGCGAGCGATTTTCCCTTCGAGTATATTCCCCTATTTATTGATTTTAATTCGCATAATAGGTCTAGGCCTGCTAAAGACGCACCTTTATTTAGGATATAATTGTTACTTATGAAAATATGATGTGAATCATAAAAATGCGTCCGTGTAACGCCATGATCAGAACACCACCAAATAAATTTAATTTTTTATTGTTCCAATATTTTCACGGGATTAAAAATAGAGCCAAATTTTATTTTTAATCAATGCCAAAAATGTATTAACTAGTCTCAGTTTTGTTTGAGAAAACAGAGAATTACGTAACGTGAATTTACTTATTCTGTCACGCCTCATTCCCTTTTAATTGGGTTCCGTTTTGCCCTTTAACTATGGAACCCTCAAAATGGCACAAAAGTCGTCTCAAGAAAATCTTATAATTATAAATGTATAGCTGATAGTCTAGTCACTGTCTCACCTGATGGCAAGTGATGATAGTTTTGAAGATGTTGTTCAAGCTAACCTACAATTACTGTCTCAAGGACAACTACCGGAACACAACGTTAAGTAGTTGGCGGCAAATATTCAACTTGAGGGTTATAGTCATCGAGGCGAGCATTATGCATATGCAAAATGCGCATAAAAATCGCACTTTGTGATATATAATATAACATCATGCAAATTTATACATTTTATATTATATTGTTTTTCTAACAACACAAGCACATAACAATTGTATTGATAGTAACTGCACTTATCAATGCCACTGTACTATCATTGTTTTATTATTTTCACATGAAAACCTAAGGTTATAGTGAACTGAGCGCTTTTCATAAGCGTGATGTCGTCATATTTTAAATACCAAGTTTACAAACTCGAAGAAATTTTGTATACATATTGCTGAGCCTTATATATGTGCTTCTGGTTTGCCAGTTTTTCGATTTAATATTTATTTATACCTAACGGTCAACAATTTCAATACAAAAACAGTTTTTAGAATTATTTTAAAAAATCTTATTTTTACGGAAATCTGGCAAACTAGAAGCATAGATATTAGGCTTAAGGACATGCAAAGTTACACCGAGTTTGAACACTTAGTATTTAAAATATGACGAAACGACATTTGTATGAGAAGCGCCACGAGCACTCTAGCCCAAATTTTTGTTCTATGTTCGGTTTAGTTAGGAGAACTGTGAAATTTCCTCTAACCCAAACAGTAAGCTTTAAAGTGCTGATGTAAACATCGCGCAATCCGCGCCGTTCAAAGTTGCATCAGCGTGTGCACAAACATGCTACCGATATGTTTACACGCAAACTTCCCGTACGTAAAACGGGTGCGCTGTTTGATCGAAAATATTGCGTTCAAACGCAGTGCATTTTATTCCAAAGTTTGATTGAAAGTAAGCAAAGTTTTAAGTGTTATGATATCTATGTTATATTTTATGGTACGAAAGAGTAAGTATATGTGTCGGAACGAAATCAAGTAGAAAATCTGTCGCCAAGCACCTACCGGTGTGTTCCAGCAGCAGTCCCTGAGAGCCAGTGAAATTACAGGCTCATGAGACGTAACAACTATGTCTCATGGCAACGGGCGCAGTGCGATTCGTGCCTTGTGACGAAATGCTTTTGTTATAGGCAGAAACTAACGCTGACGAAGACGCTTAACATCAGCTTGTACCATCACAATAGTATAAAAAAATCTCACTAAGAAGAAGAAGAAGTGACGAGCACAATACGAAATGCCACAAAATGAATGAATCAATTAAATACTGACCGTTAACATCCAGCAATTACAATCATGCTGTCATAAGATTTTTAACTTCCTAGCCCTCGCACTTTTATCCGAACTGGCCGCTATACTGGCCCGCATATTATAGAGACGTGGAAGTCTCGTACTACCCGATTAAATCGTCTGTTTCTGCCACGTACCTGTCAGTTGTGGAATGCTCTTCCTTCTGAGGTTTTTCCTCAGGTCTACAACCTAAACCGCTTCAAAAGAGGCGTGAATAGAGTCCTTTCTCTTAATGGTAGGCAACGCACCAGTAATGCTGCGGATATTACATTCATAGGCGGCGGTGTCACCTACCTACCTACGGTTGGTAGAAGGGAGCATAAAAGAAAACAAGAAGGAAAGATTTAGAATTATATTGGGTAGAGAAAAGGGTCGTGGATTACAGACAGGTGTGGCAATAGCGAGCTTCCTTGTTTGAGAACTTATCTCCGGTCCGCTAGCAACTGAGTTAATGCTCAGCAGCAGGTCTGCCGTGCAGTGGCTCAGCTCCAACACTGCCGCGCCGGTAGGCTGTCCCAGCTAGGCGCTGTAGAGACGTGGAGTTTGGCAGCGGTCTGCGCAGGAGTTCAGGGGACGGCCGGAGTCAGGGGATCAGCCTCGTTAGGTACTGGGCCTGGTAGTGGAAGCCTGGTACAGGAAGCCTGGAGTTGGAAACCCGGTACTGGAAGAACCCTGAAAGGATGTGCTCAGGTCAGAATCCTATCAGTGAAGGTGTTGAGCTGGTGGGTCCATTGTTCCTCTGCTACTGAGCATGGCTAGGAACGCAGAGGTCTCAAGGATGTGACCCGCCCGCAAACAACAGATGCCTGAAGGGCTTAAGTAAAATTGTGTGTTGTGAAGCAACCAAGAAAATACAGAAAAACATAGATAAATAGAGATAGGTTACACAAGATGATATATGCTTATAGCTCGAATAGCTATTAGCAAGGTTAGAACATAGGGAAACACAGTAAATACAATGGGATAACATAGCAAGAATTAAATACACAAGTTAGAGGTTAGTTTTGTGGTAATTATTGGTTAAGCACATATTCACTTACCCGTTAAATGGGGTTTCTTATAGCTTGGATTGAGGTTTAAATTATTTAGAACTGGTATAATAAAGTCTGAGCTCAACAAATTGTAAGGATCTCAGTTAAGTTTATCTTCTGGAGGTCTCATGTAAAGTGAAGCTAGTTTGCCGTTTTGGCGCCTAGCCACTCAACCCCCGGAAGTTTGCTCCGTAATCCATTACCAAATATGGTAATGCTAGTGGTGACTAGACCGTTTAGAATTGAATCCACCAATGGCTTCACTTTTATTTTACTAATTTAAAATTACAACGTGCTTCTGCATTAGAAAATCGGAAGTAAAAACTATAACGGTGGCCATGTTGACACTTGACAGCTGTAACAAGCCAGTTCTGTCAGTTACTATATATGGACCTATAGTTATTTTATTGTAATTTAGACCTATTAAAATTCGTTATTTATTTTAAGATATTATTATTATTTATTTAGCAAGATATACTTAATATGAAAATATTATTTTACTTATTGCAACACATCACCAGATTTTTGGTTTAAGAATAGGCGACCTCTCTCGGATCATTGATGTACTACTTCAGCGAGCAAGGCGTTCACAATTGTATTGAGATCTCTTTGAGAACGGATAGATATTCTATTCTGCTCCTAATGGTAGATACATGGTTAGATGGCGCTAGTAGTAAATTAAGTAATATTTGTTCACCGTTCAGGAAGGTGACATATCCCCTTTCGGCGAGAAGAATTTTTTGTTTTACTAGAAACAAAAAATTCACTAGCCTCAAGCAGATCTAAGAAAAATACCTCACTTAAGACATTACTTGAGTTACATATATACACTATAGAAGCTCCAGCATATGGTCTTAAGTATTAACATTGTCTAGCCGCCATAGCGATGTGCATATACATATATAAGAACTCCCTAGAATTCCTCCCCATCGTTTGGATTCAGACATCCCAAGAAACGATTATTGACAGCAATATTGGGAGAAATGGAAGATTGTAGGGCTGAAAAACAGCCTAGCTACATTATAGGTATAAAGAACACACTAGAACAATAGTTAATTTAAGTACATAAAGTAAGCATTCATGGAATTAATTTTATTATAGGTTCCATGATTGCCTAAGTTAAATAAAATATTATGACAGATAGAAGTTAATCAAAAGGAAATACATAATGGCTTATTTTTTGAGTTATGTACCGCTCAGGACAATAAGGCTAAGTTAAAGAGTTTGAACAACCGCTCTGAACAATAAGGCTTAATTTAAAGAGTTTGAACAACCGCTCTCAATGGAAGAATTACCATATGGTATGTGAAAGAATGAATTTAGCAATGTTACAACACTATTCCATTCAAACTGGATAGTGACAAAGAGTATTTAAGGAAGTTACAATTAATTTAGTATATAAGTTAAGATGTTTAGTTTGTAGTACATTATAGGCACTTGAGTTAAGTTATAATATATCTTATGCCATTACAGTTGTATATAAGATATATCTATAAACAAGGATCAATATAAGAAAAGATCACAAGTTATTTGAATTTCAGAAGTATATAAGATACTGTTACATAGTAGATCAGTAGTATATAAGGATTTATTTATCCTATATAGTTAAGGTTATAATATTAGAATTTATTAAAACAATTTATTCTATAAGTGGGCTAAGGTGATGACTTACTATCAGGTGAGCCGCCTGATCAGTTTTATATAAGGATTTATTTTTCCTATCAAGATAAGGTTATATTAGAATTTATTAAAACAGTTTATTCTATAAGTGGGCTACGGTGATCACTTACTATCAGGTCAGACGCCTGCACGTTTTTTCTTATTCTATAAAAATATTCTATGAGTTTGGTATTATTTACCTAACATAATTTAGTTATTTACGATATTCAGAATATGTATTTTAGTTGTAAGGTTGTATAAGTAAAGTTTTATTAAATTAATTCAAGGTATGAATTTGGTTTTATTTGAGATTTATTTAAATTTTAGGTTATCAACAATCTATTCAGTAGAAAGATTTGCATATAATAATTGTTAAGTAAGGTGAAGTAATTACTAGAATATGTATTTATTATCATCCCTGATATGCCAAGAACCTAAGTTTATTGTCTTGCATATCAGTCAATTCAGAAACAAAAAGAGAAAATTTAGTTTTATTTGCAACACATTGTATTTAGTTAAATTTATTAGAATAGCTATTATCTATATAACTGTGATAGAAAGTCATAGTATGACTGTAGTTTTATTCAATATATTTATGTCAATTTAGATTGCATTTGAGACATTACTTAGTAAAATTTTGTATTTAGTCAGTCTTTAAAATAAAAGAAGTTAAATACTGAGATAAGTATTAACTAAGAAACTTTGATATGTCATAAATATAATCTATGTATATCAATAAGTTCAGAGACAGCAAGTAAGAGTTTAGATTTATAACGACATTTACAAAATTTACAGTTCAGTTGAACATTTGAGTATAGTATTCTCCGTTGCAAGTTTTTAGAAAATTTCAAGTTATAAGATAGTGCCACTTCATATGCAAATTCAGCTTTTTGCATAGATAGAAAGTAAATGTGCAGACCCATGATTATTGGAGTGAATATGTACTTGACCTATACCCAATGACAACAGTGTCATACAAGGTCAATGAAGGTTAGTTAGTAAGTACAAAATATTTCAGAAAAAAAAATGTGGGTACATAGAAATATGGTATGTGTGCTATTTATAAGCTGTTTTACAGATTCAATTATATTAAGTGCAAGTTATTAAATTAGAAGGAGATATGTGTAAGATAAAATATATTAAAAAAAACTAAAATTTAATTTTAGAAAAAAAATATTTAAAATTTCTCGTTGAAGACGATATGGCTGGTTCTATGCCGCCAGAGGGTGTTACCCGTTGGCTATTAGTCGCCTCTTACGACATGCAGCTCTGCAGCAGGCCTATTCTAAATAGTACCCCGAGCCTACACAGGGCTTGCCAACTTATAATTAACACACACACAAGAAGAACACAATAAAATACAGTTTAGAGAGTACAGAAAATATGTGGCAGAGCCACACCCAAGAAAGTTTGCCACACCAACCTGTCTGATCCTATTTAGTATGGGCGCCAATGTCACCTACCTACCTACGGTTGGTAGAAGGGAGCATAAAAGAAAACAAGAAGGAAAGATTTAGAATTATATTGGGTAGAGAAAAGGGTCGTGGATTACAGACAGGTGTGGCAATAGCGAGCTTCCTTGTTTGAGAACTTATCTCCGGTCCGCTAGCAACTGAGTTAATGCTCAGCAGCAGGTCTGCCGTGCAGTGGCTCAGCTCCAACACTGCCGCGCCGGTAGGCTGTCCCAGCTAGGCGCTGTAGAGACGTGGAGTTTGGCAGCGGTCTGCGCAGGAGTTCAGGGGACGGCCGGAGTCAGGGGATCAGCCTCGTTAGGTACTGGGCCTGGTAGTGGAAGCCTGGTACAGGAAGCCTGGAGTTGGAAACCCGGTACTGGAAGAACCCTGAAAGGATGTGCTCAGGTCAGAATCCTATCAGTGAAGGTGTTGAGCTGGTGGGTCCATTGTTCCTCTGCTACTGAGCATGGCTAGGAACGCAGAGGTCTCAAGGATGTGACCCGCCCGCAAACAACAGATGCCTGAAGGGCTTAAGTAAAATTGTGTGTTGTGAAGCAACCAAGAAAATACAGAAAAACATAGATAAATAGAGATAGGTTACACAAGATGATATATGCTTATAGCTCGAATAGCTATTAGCAAGGTTAGAACATAGGGAAACACAGTAAATACAATGGGATAACATAGCAAGAATTAAATACACAAGTTAGAGGTTAGTTTTGTGGTAATTATTGGTTAAGCACATATTCACTTACCCGTTAAATGGGGTTTCTTATAGCTTGGATTGAGGTTTAAATTATTTAGAACTGGTATAATAAAGTCTGAGCTCAACAAATTGTAAGGATCTCAGTTAAGTTTATCTTCTGGAGGTCTCATGTAAAGTGAAGCTAGTTTGCCGTTTTGGCGCCTAGCCACTCAACCCCCGGAAGTTTGCTCCGTAATCCATTACCAAATATGGTAATGCTAGTGGTGACTAGACCGTTTAGAATTGAATCCACCAATGGCTTCACTTTTATTTTACTAATTTAAAATTACAACGTGCTTCTGCATTAGAAAATCGGAAGTAAAAACTATAACGGTGGCCATGTTGACACTTGACAGCTGTAACAAGCCAGTTCTGTCAGTTACTATATATGGACCTATAGTTATTTTATTGTAATTTAGACCTATTAAAATTCGTTATTTATTTTAAGATATTATTATTATTTATTTAGCAAGATATACTTAATATGAAAATATTATTTTACTTATTGCAACACATCACCAGATTTTTGGTTTAAGAATAGGCGACCTCTCTCGGATCATTGATGTACTACTTCAGCGAGCAAGGCGTTCACAATTGTATTGAGATCTCTTTGAGAACGGATAGATATTCTATTCTGCTCCTAATGGTAGATACATGGTTAGATGGCGCTAGTAGTAAATTAAGTAATATTTGTTCACCGTTCAGGAAGGTGACAGCGGTGACTACAGCTTACCATCTGCATCATCACATATTGTATAAATAAACTGGACAAGTGTGAGTCGGACTCATGCACCGAGGGTTCCGTACTAACCTGTAGGTATATAAGTAAAAGTTATGCTATTTTTATTGCTAAATGAAATCTATAAAACTTTAATATTATCAAAAATATTTTTGGTGTATTGTGTAATTAAAAAAATATGCTTTTCACAAGTTTTTCTTTTTCTGTGCTATAAGACGTTGCTTCGTACCAAATTTCAAGATTCTGAGCTCACGGGAAGTATCTTACAGGTTTTGATTTCCTTGCGAGTGTCGAACATTTTCGGATAAACGGATGCATCTTTTGATTTCGTTGGCTTAGAAGTTTGATTATTTCACTGCTCTAATGGACAGTAGACTTAAGTATTTGATATGAATTTCAGCTTGATTCCACCATATTTTCCTGAGAAAAGGGGTCTTGATAGACAGACAGTGCGATCCTATTATCTAAGAATTCAGTTTTTTCCGTTAAGGCACGATACCATAAAAACATTAAGAAGTACGCTTTCTTTTGAAAATACGGCCATGGTCTTGTAAAGCCAAATTAAGGGAAGTGTATACATACCGTAAGTTCATACTGTTACACCTAATATATTGTTGACCTAGGCTCGAATCCCTCACACACCTATTTACGCGTTGTCGTTGTTGTGGCTAGATTTATTGTGATAACTCCAGGAATCGCCAAACTCACTACTACTATACCCTTCAGGTGGAACCTCTGCCCAAATTAGTAGTAAAAGTGAGTTGCGGAAACTTGTAAGTCTAGTGTAAATTAATAATTTTATATTTTCAAATAAAATAAATGTGTGTGTGTCCATAAGTTTTTTTTAAGACAACTGAATAGGTCCACATAACAGTACGTAATGTATATTCATGACAAAACTAAGTTTGTATGGAAAACTCTATGAATATACTTCTATTAAATTTGATAGACTGAAAAAGATTGTAACAAAGACAGACATAAATTGTCTATAGGGAATCAATCCTCGCGTCAACCCCGCGTTCTCCACATCCGGCGCGAATACGAGGGGGTGGTTCTTGAGATTCCAGAGACAGAATTTATTTAAGCTCATCATTTCTTGGTACGTGCGGACCAAATCGTGGCTGAGATATTAATCTGCATATTATTTTTATCCACACCAATCCATTTTATGTATTTTTGTCTTGTTGTAGCCCTTGACCACTATCTCAGCTGATGGTTAGTATGATGTGGTCAAAGACGTTGTTTAGGCTAACCAAGAATAAGTTGCTCTCAAAGACAGCTGCCGGAACACACCATTAGGTGCTTGGCGACAGATTTTCTACTTGAGGTTGTTAGCTAGCCAGGCGGGCATTCGCAAAATGCCCTACCACCATGCTATACTGACTACCATCCTAAGACGTGCCCTCCGAAGCAAGGAAGCGCTCAGTAGTAATGTCATTAGCGGTCACCCATCCAAGTCATGACTGCGGTGCACGTTACCTAACTTAGCTGATCGGTGAAGAACGGCTAAGTAAGCTACACTACGAGCGCTTCAATTGTACACAAAAATAAGTTCTTCATCAGTTTTATTATTCCAACTGCTCAAGCTCTACTTAGTCAACAGAAAAACTTAAAACCCAACTCATTTTTAGAACGTTCTAGCAATTTTTACCTCCAATCTCCATATTATCAAGCACACTAACTATCCAGTTAAATCTAGATTTCAGTTTAGCATAACTCGAGCGCAATTCAAAAGTTTAACTAAAAACTGCCGCGAAGTTGGAGAATTTTAAAAGACAGTGAAATTTCTCATGAAATATGATAATGAGATTTGAAATGTCTGGAGACTCGGGGACAGTCGAGATAACTCTGTTGGGGAAGATGATATGTTTTTCAATTTTATTTTTTATATAGGATAAGTTTTAACCAATATCTCACCTGATGCTCAATTATATGGTTGAACATTTTTAAGGAGAACTTCTCGAGGACTTAAGATAATGAATAGATTCAGGCGTTACTTTGCGGAACTCCAGATTAAATAATAACAAATATTTTAAGAAAACATTAAAAAATATTTTAATATAACAAAAAAATATATCTAATGACAATATCGCCAAATTCTCCTGTTAGTTTGTTATTATTTTCGAGGACTGCTGATGGAACACACCGTTAGGTGCTTAGTAACAGATTTTTTACTTGAGAGTTATATAGCTAGCTAGCCTTGCTATAACAACTACCGGGACCGTGGGCCCTCCGAAGTATGCACACGCTCAGTAGTAAATGAGAATATATAGTGGTTACCCATCCAAAACGTTGCTTGGTTAAGCACCTGGTATAAGTTGGTCGGTTAAAAAACTCTCAGAAAATAGATCATCTACATCTACACTCATAATATAAGGAGGAAAAATTTGTATTTTTATATGCGACGAATAAACTTAAAAACTACTTACCTAACGAATTTGGATGAAATTTGGTACGGAAATAGTTTGAGACTCGGGCTATAGGATACTTTTTATCCAACTGCGCAAAAAGAAGTTAGTGTTTTTACGCAATAATCTACATACGCGCGGACAGAGTCACGGCCGGAAAGCTAGTAATAGTATATAACTACATACAATTCTCGTGTCACAGTGTTTCTAACAAAACTCCTCCGAAACGGCTTGACCGATTCCTATGAAATTTGTGTGTTTATTCAGTAGGTCTGAGAATAGGACGTAAACCGTTTTTCAAAAAGGTATATTATTAAACTTTTTTAACATTTTTGCCTATCAGGCAAAACAAGCTTAGCCGGGTCAGGAGTATTACTCTATAAGTCAAAATTTTATAGAATAAGTATATAACTGATTTTATCTTTTTTAGATTCGAACTATGGCAGTGATGGCAGTCCAGAGCTGAGCGGCCATTACTTTACATTGTATTTTCCTGTATTTTAATTATATAAAATCCGAAAAGTACGTTATCTGGAGGCCCGTAGGATATTCAATTGCCTTTTATACGCAAGGTTGGACGCAATGTCTGAGTTTTATTGTTAGGTACCTATATCAGAACAAATCAATATGTGCGGCTATCTACTGATACAATTTTTGGATTTACATTTTTTTTTTTGAGGTAAGCGACGGTGACTCTACACATATACAGAGACTCACTACTATAGTCACACTAGTATTTATTTTTACCATACTATTTACAAGAAAACTAAGTTCTTAAGTATAACGAGCTGATGTATGAAGAAGGTACTAATAAATGTGTGGCAGGGATATAAAAAAAACGGGGATATCGTGGTATCATAATTCATAACATTCAGTTTAGAGTCAGTAGTAAGACGTAATACATTATAATGTTCGACTCATTTCTAAACCGTCGCCCCGTGATACACATTACAATGTGACAGGCGCAGTGCATTTCGCCACATGACGAAATGCATCTGTTATAGGCAGAGCTTAATCCGCTTAACATCAGGTGGGCCTCATGCTTGTTACGTCACAAACACATTAAAAAATAATTATGCGCGCGTTCAAGCGATTGATCGATCAGTCGCCCCCTACTTCCCACGTTGCGCTTACGTTGATAGATATATCAATGAATATGAATAACATGCACAAACTTCCCTCACTACGTCACCTATTTCCTCAAGTGGTTTGATGTATTGGTAATACGAGGCGAGCTTATTGTCATATATACAAGGTACAGACACCACCAGACCATCACACAAATGACCTGCTCGGTCACTTGATAGGATAAAAATATCGTTTCCTTTGTCCACGCAAAGTCAGTGAGTATACGTAAATTAAATTTTTATCGTTTCATTCAGTCCATAAAGCAGGCGTGTATTTGCTTTGTTTCGTGTCCATACAGTCAGCGGTTTGCGGCGACATGACCGATGTTTCACCTTTTATGTTTTGTTTGTTTTTCTTGTGTGTTTTACACGAGTTTATTCATATATTTATTAAATGTTTAATGTTACAAAAAACATATGACATTGTAAAAAAAACTTTTTTATGCTAACCTTTATACTAATTTACTGAATACAAAAGTACGAGCAATGTCTGAAGAAAATATGATATATTTTAAAGAAAATGTCATTTACATTAATATGTATTTTAAAATATTTGGATTTTAAAGCTTAGTTTACGGCTATTTTGTTTTGTTTTGTGTATTCTGTTTCTTCAAGCCACCACGAGTGTCATGTTAATAAGTTTTGTAAAAATTACGAATATAATTTATTTAATAACAAATTCAAATATTTCGGACAACAACAAATTCATTTTGTTAGAAACAATATTTAAAATTACTTATTACTTAAACACACAAAATTAAAATTATTAAAAACGTGACACTTATTTAATAGGAGATCCCATGCGAACGGTTTTATGGACAGATTGGTTGTCTGACCAACGTTCGCACAAAATGTCTCACAAAGGGAGAACATGGACTGTCCACTACCGTCCTCAGGATGCTGTTGTTACTAGCCCGCACTCGTCTCATTAATGATGCTGCCTTTTTTCTCATTACTGCTTGATCAGTCTGAACCTAAACAAACATTTCTGAGGCGCTACAAAAACGGGGTAATTTCGACATCATCCTAAAGACGTTATTGTACAGAACCCGTAGAGCATCCAGCGACTCTTTCGTATAGTTAATCCATAGACCACCCGTGTAAAAGCCTTGACAATACGCCTTAAAAAGGGTGATTTTATCTTGTTCAGTACAACGGGCAATTCTACGAGCCAACATGTTACCTCGGACCGCCAAAGCCCTACGCTCCCTCTCTATGTCTACATTATCCTTAAGGTCGCACCTTGTCCGTTCTTCTCGCAATTGCACCTACTTTACTTTTTTGCCTAACGTAACTTTTGAATTTGACAGAAGGATGTATGTATATTTAAATGTAATATTTTTTTATTGACTTTGACAAGATCGTCACAGTAGATCGCCTTAATTGGTGAATGGTTATGACTATTCACGATGAGCCAATTGATTTTAATAGGTTTAAAATGTATGTCGCTTTGCAAGTGTAAGCATTTGTTTTTTACCGGCAGTGTGCCTTTATCAAAGAAAATACTACGAACTATATACAACACTACAGCTACTACAATATTTTTTATTATTTTTTTATTTAGGGAGGACATAGATGCTGGCTACCGCCTGTGCGGTCGTCCAGCTCCACCGGGTTTTGGGCGAGGGCCTGGCCCTACAATAGCCCGGGAGGGAGAAGTGCCGAAGGCACTTCTCCCGAGACGGGCGTAGAAGGCGAAAAGCGCTTTCTACCTCCGTCTCCTGCGGACGCCGAAAACGTACCGCTACTATAGGAGGGGTTGACAGCGAGCTCAAGGGCACCACTGTGGTTCGGACCTCGGCTTGTCTCGCTGTCGAGAGACATGGGGGGGATCGGAGCAAAATGCCTCTGTGCAACTGCAGTGTTGCACAATTGGGCCCTACTGAATAATACTCTTTGACTATTTGGAGAGCAATTTATCGTGACCTTGTTTTTGCCTCGAGCTCGCCGGCGAGCTCGGTGTTTGATTGTGTGACCTCTGATTACCTCACACCTGGGGATTTTACCTCGACGACTTGCGGATAACGCTAAAGCTGCCAACGTAATGGCTGCGATGGGGTCATCCGGGTCGTCTAATACCTGCCGTGGTCGGCGACGGGGGGGTTTGAAAAATGGGATAGAAGAGGCAGTCGAGTAGTTCGATGCCTGGACAACCAATGGGTTCGGGTAGTGGGGCGCTCGATCAAAGTATCGGCGGGCGCAGTCCTTATTGAACTGCGCTAAAGAGGTTTAAGTCGCAATGCAACTCGGTGTTCCGGATATACCACGGGGCGCCGGTTGCATTACGAAGAAAACGGTTTTGAATAACTTGAAGCTTATGAAGATGGGCCTCACTAGCATGACTAAACACTACTGATGCGTAAGTCATGATGGGGCGGATGCAGGCAGTGTAAAGTGTCTTCTTATTACTAAGAGACATTTTACTCTCTTTGCGAAGTAGGGGACCAAGGCGACCCATTATGAAGGCCGCTCTGTTACGGACGGTTGTTATGTGATCGTTAAAGGTGAGATGACGATCAAGGGTGACTCCGAGGTATTTTGTTCTAGGAACCCAGGGAATGGGTTCGTCGAACAAAATAAGCGGTTTCGGGTAAGGGGAGCGTGTCTTCTCAGTAAAGCACATAGCTGTGCTTTTAGCTGGGTTGACCGCGATGCGCCATTTTCGGAACCAGTCACCGATCTCGGTGATGGCCCGTTGCATGACGAAATAGGACTGTCTGTTGATATGCCACCCAGTGGTGTAAATGGCGGTATCATCCGCATATTGGGCTAGGAATACTTTGGGCTGAGAGCGTGGGATGTCACTGGTATACAGTGCAAAGAGAATAGGTGATAGCACGGAGCCCTGAGGGACTCCGGCTCTGACTGGGTGGGGGGAGGAGAGGGTGCCTTCCACGCGATAGCGAAAGCTTCTGGCTTTAAGGAAGTCTTGTAAGATGAGCACAAGACGTTCTGGCACGCCAAATTGGTATAGCTTGTAGATCAAGCCGTTGTGCCAGACTTTGTCAAAAGCTTTCGCTACGTCAAGGAAGACTGCTAGCGTAGTCTGGGGTTTGGGGTACTTATTGAAGCCCTCAATGATGTGCTCCGTGAGGCGGTGCACCTGTTGGACGCATGAGTGTCCGGGTCTGAAGCCAAACTGCTCATCTGGGATAAGGTGGTGTTCCTTAGCATGGGACTGGAGACGGTTTGCAAGTAACCGCTCGTAAAGTTTGCCTAAGGCACTGAGGAGGCTGATGGGGCGGTAACTGGTGGGGTCAGATGAGCTTTTGCCTGGTTTGTGAATGCCAATGACATTTGCACATTTCCAGGTGTCTGGGAATAAGCAGTGGCTCATAGCAGCATTGAAGATGCTGACTAAGAGATGGATGAGAGGAGGAGAGAGGGTTTTAAGAACCCTGTTGGAGATGCCATCGGCACCGGGGGATTTGCGCGGTCGGAGGGCCTTGATCAGTTTCTCCACCTCAGCGTAAGTCGCTAAGGTGATTGGTGGGAGTTCAGAGGTGACCACAGAGCTTTTACGTTCGACTTCAGCATCCACCGAATCGAGGTGAGCTTGGTCAACGTGATCTACGTTAGGGGAACACTGAGCCTCTAGGCTATCAGCTAGGCACTCAGCTTTGTCTTCGTCAAAGAACGCTGGGACTAGTGGGACTGGTCTGTATAAGGGAGGCATGTCGTTATGGTTACTTCCTTTCAAGCCTCGCGCCAAGTCCCAGTAAGCATGGTGGCTTGGCACGAGGTTTGAAAGTTTATCGCCCCATTGTTGATCACGCAACTCAGACATGCGACTTTGAACCATGCGTTCAAAGTGGCGTTTCTTAGTTTTGTTCTCTTTACTGGGGTAAGAGTCGTAATGTCGGGTCACTGCTTTACTCTCCGTCACCAATCGTCTCACATCCGCTGGAATGACAAGGCGCCGGTCGTCCGGCACTATGACCTCCTTTGCGGATGCACCTACTACGGTGGAGAGGTGATTGGTGAACGAATCGATCGCAAGGGTTACGTCATCTTTTGTCAGGATGTCGTCAGGGATCTTGTCTAGGTCCGGTGAACTGATAGCCTTTAGGGCATCGCCTACTTGCTTCCAGTTCACTATCGTCTTAGTGGGGCGGGGGAGGTCAGTCGTTGGGTCGGGACCTAGTCGCAGTATAATGGGTCGGTGGTCAGAGTGAAGCTCGTGAACCACTTCTATGGAGCGTAACCGGAGTGTTACGCCTCTGAATAGTGCCATGTCAAGTAAGTCAGATCGGTGGTCTTCCATATAAGGGTAGTGAGTGGGCTCAGTGGGCGCAATTATGTCAAAGTTAAGTTCTGCGATTAGGTTTTCAAGTGCAATACCTCTGGGATTGTTGACGTTACAATTCCATAGGATGTGCTTACTGTTGAAGTCGCCAATCAGAATGACGGCGCTTCCTAATGAGAATAGGGCTTCTAAGTCAGCTCGGACGATCGGCTTTTTGCAAGCTTGGTAACAGGATGCTATGACTATAGGTTGATGACCAGTCATAGCTAGGAGGCAACAAGATGCTTCCATATTAACAAGAGTCGGGGTAGGTAGGGGAATGCAGTGCAGGGACCTTTTGTAATAGATAAGAGTGCCTCCCCCACGGGAGTTCACTCTATCATCACGTACCGTTCTGTAATTGGCAAACCTAGGGTTCGCCTTCCCCGGTTTTAGAAAGGTTTCCTGCACGCATATGATATCGATAAGGTGGGTACAACAAAAGTCGTGGACGAGGTCACGTTGTCTGAAGAGGCCGTCAGCGTTAAATGACGCTAACGAAACTGAGTACGGTTTCGTGCGTTCGGTTGTACTACCCATAGTGGTTGTACTGGGGAGGGGCCTGGGGAACGAAGCGCTTAAGGGCGCTAAGTAAATTCGCGTGTTCCAATGTGTATTGGATCACGTCCGCTGGGGATTGAGCGTATTGCATCTTGTGGAATAGCTCTTGTACCTCATTGATGTCAACCGACATAGCCAGATCGCTGACTAGGTTGATTGCCTCTTGAAGAGGGGCAGCCATCAATGGCATAGGTGGAGCTTGTGGCCGGGAAGCAGCGCGGGGAGGCGCGCGAATGGTGTTGGCGACGGGTGCCGGGAGCGCGGGGCGAGCCGGGGCCGGTGCGCGGGCAGGGGCCGCGGCGCGGGCGGGTGCGGGTGCGGGCGCGGGTGCGGGCGCGCGGGCCGGGGCGCGGGCGGTAGCGACGGTCTTAACCATACTGGGTGGTTTAGACCATGCGTTACGGGCTGGGAGCGGCGCGGGTATTACCTGTGAGGCAGGTACTACCGTTAGTTTAGGGCTTACCCGTTGGTAACGGTCGTAAGAGGGACGGGTCGGCCTATGCCTTGCCACCCTGTGGTTCACTCGTGGTGCTTTAGGGCAACCACGGTAATTCGCGGTATGCCCTTGAGCACCGCATAAAACACAGCTGGGTGGGTCCGGTGAATCTCGGGTGCGAGTGCACGCTGCTGTCGCGTGATCGCCTAGGCACTTAACGCACCTAGCGCGAGCGAAGCAGAAACGGGAGGCGTGCCCGTATAGTTGGCAGTTATGGCACTGCGAGGGACTCCCATTTTTGTATGGGGCTTGGACATCGAGACCTGAGAGGCCACAGACCTTTTTTAAATTAAAAATGGCCTTGCCTTCAGGTGTACGATCTAGTACTACGAGTACTAGATCGTAGGGACTGCGGTCCTTCCCGCTGTACATGCGGTGAACTGCATGTACGGGGAAGTCTTGTGCCTTCAGGTCGGCACATACCGAATCGGTATGTACCTCCTTGGGCACACCGCGGATGACCACTCGGAGGACTTTCTCCTCTTCGAGCGCATAAGTGTGAAAACTTATGCTCTCTTTACGGAGGAGCTTTGTTAGCGCTCTGTGGTCGCTAATGGTGGACACTTGAACTTTAATGCCCTGCTGCGTGGAGCGGGCATTAGTGTAGTGGATCCCACGATCCAAAACTAAACGGGACAGCATGTCCCATTTGGTTTTGTCCTGAATGAACAGGGGCGGAGGCGGTTTTTCGCGGCGCGCGCTCGCGTCCTGAGGGGACGCGGCAGTGGTGGCCGGAGCGGAGGGAGGAGACGCGGGGCGCGGGGCGGGGGTCGGCTTCTTGCCGGAGGCGGGGGCCTTAGCGGGTGCCTTGGCGGGAGGGGCGGAAGTTGCGCAACTAGCGGCTTTAGGAGCACGCTTGCGTTTTCTGTCTACGACGGTATAGCCGTCGTTATCGGAGTCCGAGTCAGTGCGTAAGGCACGACTCGGATCTACATCCATCTCCGCTTCGGAGTCCGAAGTGGGCTCGACAACGGCGATGGAGGGACGGGTGCTCGCTGGCCTCCCGATCGGTGAGCGCGAGCGAGACCTCTCACGGGGAGGGGCTGCCACCGTGCATCTGTTGTCAGGGCCCGGAGCGGGCGAAGTCGGGCTGTCCTCTGAGAAGGACCGGGTCAGAGGAGGGACGATGGCCTCCGGAATTGGAGTTCCGGAGGGAGCGATGAGAGTGTCCGTGAGGCGGGCACTCTCTGCATCGTTAAGTGATTGCTGATGATCAGCGTAGAGTTCGGGGTAGCGGAGGGCGAAGGTCTGAAGGACCTCCACCTCACCGTTAGAGGGACGTTGCATCCTGAGGGGAATACTCAGGATGGCCTAACGGGTTCTGTCTCCCTCTCGCAACTCGTGAGCTCACTTGTGTGAGAGGGAGTGAGTACCTATGGTGTGCCCTAGTTGTGTACCCTCTCCGAGCTTTTTTCTCGGCGGAGAGGGGTGCTCCTAATGCTGCTCCGGGGTTGACTAGGGGCGACCCCAAGGCCAGTTGTCCCGGAGCCCAGCTTGCTTCGGCTGACCCGTGAAGCGGGAAAGGCCACGGTGCAAGGTTAAACCAAAACAACAACAGTGGCCGTTGTCACCGTAGGGTGTCACACTGCGACCGCAGCAAATGGCGGATTTGATCGTTCAGACGGGTTTGGCTGACGCTACCCCACGCCTGAACGACGTCGCTTAACAGCACAAAGTGTGTTGTTACGCGACTGTTACTATGTTGTGTCGGGTAGTAAAGTGGTGAAATGCGCACCGAAAAGTGCGGTCAAAACAAGACCACCAGCCCGATATGATGTTGTTCGTCCGAAACAAGGGACTTGGGTAGGTGGTAATGCCTGACGTCTTAGAGCGCCTCTGCGCGCCGGCACGGCGAGCTCGTAGCTCACGTTGCACGGCGTTCGGCGGCTGCTCAGCTTCTGCACAGAAAACAAAACTTCGTCAGGACTGCGTATTCCAAGGCACTGGTCTGCAACTAGCGTCGGAACGATGACCCGAGTGAGACGGCAATAGTGCGGGGACTATTGCGGTCTCACTGGGAGATACTGGCGGAGCTGTAGACAGGTGTGCACGGCGTGGCGGCACAGGTCGGAATGAGTCAGTGAGTGAGAGTGTAGTGGGTGGAGCTACTACAATAAAAGCATTTAGATAATCTATAAGTCATAGCAGACTCACAGTTAGTGTACACATTAGATTCATAAATATGTCCCAAACTGAAAGGTATATACCTACATGTTATTGTTCGATGAACAATATTTTTCATATTTCTTTCACCATAATCTAAGGTCTCACATTTCAAATGGGAAACTTCACAAAGTGTAAAACTGCAGATAAATTGTAAAATATTACCGAGTGCCGTTGAAAGCTAACCCTAGCTACTACTTGTAGCCTAAGAGGTGAGTGATGTTTTGAAAAGGTCTCTTCAAGTAGTCATCCCGTAATCAAGATTACACTAAAAACCAAATAAAACAAGGATATATAAAATACGTATAAAAACCTTCAAGTTGACTTGTTACTAAGTATTTTCAACTCAAGCGTTTCAAAATTATAAATTAAACGAGAAGTAGTTAAGTTGCGTTGCTGCATTCAAGCGCGCCACGCAGCCTAGACAGTGACTCGGGAAGCAGACCGGAGTGCATCTGCAGATCAAGGGAGCTGTTCAATGCCCTCACACCAGAAATCACCCCTAAGAAGGAGGTTCCGTAGTACACACGCGCGCCGTGCAGACTGGCAAGCCTCCCGGCAAGCGACTCGGCGCACTTCGTAAACCAAGACTGATCACAGGCTCGTGCACGTGCCTGTGCCCGTTGAGTACAACGTTGAACGCAGCAACGTGTTTTTTTAACGTAGCTGTAATATAAAAATAACGAATCATTTTCAAATCCTGTTAAAGAACCCAGAAACCCCAAAAGTTGGTTGTGATTTGAGACTCGAGATTCTGCGTAAAAACTTTTAGCAAGATAAATTAAAAATTCTTGATTTTGTCCATAATTTATCAAGTCAGTATAACGGCAATTTAAATTTCTTGAGAATTCATTTTCATATCCACAGGCACCGTTGGAGAAGGTCTTGCTCATGGGAGGGATTTGCCATAATCCCCACGGTATACAGGCTTGGGAATCGCTGTAGCAGTTTTCAGTTCTTCAGAACTGCTTCCAATCTTCTGCTGTTTTTACCTCAGTCGTCTTTGACGACAACAATGGGAAGAAATGTTAACAGCCTACGGCCTTTCAACATTGGTACTACGTAGTTAATGTCAAGTTGACATATATATATGTATATATCGGTATACTGTATGAAAAATTTTAAACGAAGTATTCTGTGATTAAAAACTGTATAAAAATCTTATCACGCTTTTGTGTACCTAAAGAATATGGTAACAGTATCTCAACATTTACGTAGATAAAAAGTTATCTGGCAAATTTTAGGTTTTACCAGATAACTTTTTATCTACGTTAAGACAAATCTAATAAACGTAGTCATATGGATATACCTTCATTTTATTTATATACTAGAAGTGCTTTTAGCGTTAGTGTTTTTGACCTATCAACTAAGTATGCAACATCCACTGCAATCATGACTTGGATGAGTAACCGGTAATGGAATGCCACTAGCGGTCACCCATCCAAGTCATCACCGTTCTGATGCACGTGCTGAGCGTGCATCAGAACTGCTTTGATGGGTAAGTTGAGCCCTCGTCGGTCCCGGTTGTTGATTTGGGATAACAGGCATTATAGCATGGTAGTAGGGGATTTTTCAAATGCTCGACTGGCTCCCTACAACCTTTCAATAGAAAATTTGTGGCCAAGGTGTGTTCCGACAGCTATTCTTTGCTAGTCTGAACATAACTTAGACCACATCATTACTTACCATCACGTGAGAATGAGATATATGAGAAAAATAATTTTAGAAGGCATGAAAGTACTTCTTTGGATTTGGTTTGTTTACAAAAAGTAGGCTGACCAAGGACTAGCAAATGTTTTGAAATGCTCGTAGCAAATTTTGCTCAGCCATTAATAACCGATCAACTAAGTTAAACAACGCCCGTCGTGATCATGATTTGGATAAGTGACCGCTGGTGGCATTACTACAAATCGTTTCCGTGCTTTTCTAGTGTACACGTTAAGCCGTCGGTCCGACGCTATACATGGAAAAATAAACTATTGAAGGCTAACTACTATTGGATATTATTCCCCTGAACGATAAAAAACAGACAGTTTTGAGATTTTTTGCCGAATTTCGACATTCTAGTTTTGACTGCGCTTTAAAATACTTTACTGACAAAAAGTCTAGTAAAAGCAATTTGGTTGTGCAAAGGAATATGTCTTGTTTATATTAAACAACCTTAATTTGCACGTGCTGAAACACCTAGCAACAAAGATAAACAGCTCTTTGCCTTTAGCTGGCTTAGCTTTTATCGCCGTTGCCGGACGCCGTTCACGGCAGGTGCTATGTGCTTTAGCTCTACTGAGCTTCATATCAATTCACTAACTCTACATTTTGTTCGAGGAAAGTCACAAAAGCTAGCAAGTCTACTTTTTAGCCTGACGTTATGTTGCTGCCTTTAGCACTTATATAAATTATATATTTTGTGTTGTTAATTTTTATATGAGCATTTAGTGACAGTGTGACTTTTTAATTTAGTAGCTTATGGGCTAAGACCTTTGAGCACTGTCTAACCTAATAGTAAGTGACCATATTGTTGCTCAGGCTAGCCTAGAATTACTGGCTCTCAAGGACAGCTGCCAGACCACAACGTGCGTAGCGACAGATTTTCTACTTAAGGGTGGTAGCTAGCCAGGCAGGCATTCTCAAAATGCCCTACTACTATGCTGTGACGACTGCCATCGTAAGACAACAACCGGGGCCGACGGCTTAACGTGCCCTCGGAAGCACGGAAGCACTCAGTAGTAATGTCACTAGCGGTCACCCATCCAACTCCTGACCGCAGCGGACGTTGCTTAACTTAGCTGATCGATAAAGAACAGCTAATTAAACTTCGCTACGAGCGCTTCATGGTGATTATGTGAATAATGCGACTTGTTGGTGATAATGTGGACAAGGATGGTAAACAATTTAACTTAGAGTAGGAACTGACTCTATATGAGAGCTGCCGTAAAACACGGTTAAGTGTTTGGCGACAGTTCTTTTAATTGAGTGTAGAAGGTAGGAGGAACTCATGAAGTCTACAATATTATAAGATTACCTAACCATACTCATGAGCTATTGGTCTGTACCTATTCTGTAAGGTCCGTAACAGGAAGTTGGGACTAAAATGACCGCCATCTTCCACAATCTATCTACCACCCATATGTGAGTTTAAATCTGACATTCAGAAACAGTGGTTCGAGTTTACTCGCGCCGGTCTCACTGGAGTTCGAACTCCAGGCGTAGCGAGTTTAATTCGTCTTGTATATATATATTATATCAACTAAAACTTTATCAATATGGTAAATATATGAATTTAAAATCATAAAATTTTGATTGTGATAAATTATGGGGGTCACAATCCGTGGCCTAAAATTTTGAGAGCGAAAATAGACCTGAGCCCCCCTACAAGACATTGACACCAGCCTCTTCAGTCCCCTCGTAACTACGATCAATGCAACTTGGTCGAAACGTCGCGGTTAATAAATATGTACATGATTTTATCGTGATTAAGTCCCGTTAAACACTTAAAACCAAATATATTTGAGGTCTCTCCCTTGTTTTAATTCAACCAATACAACAAAATATAACGCTAAATAGGAAAGGCATAAGCCTGGCTTGCTAACAACCTGTGTAAAAACTCTATTTCTTAGAACGTAAAGGCACGTAATACATTTCAGCAGCTGCTTTTGACAGCCATCAGCTGTCTTTGACGGCTAGTTCCTGTCTAAGTTTAACTTGGTACTGAACGTCTTCAACAGTTACGATTGGGAAAAAATAAAAAATTGTGCTTTTACTTAGTGGAGCAGATGTGTCACACACTCAATTTTTGACAGAATATCTTAGTTTTTATAGAAATTTAGAGAGTCCCTTGGGGATTGAAAAGGGATTGAATCTGGAACCTATCTTCTCACCAATGAGAACTGCGGAGTAGTTCCGTACCCAAAGGGCAATACGGAACCCTATGTGCCCTGTAAGGGCATTGCAAGCTGAAGTATATCTATATTAACATATGTGGCGTTATTCCTTTGTGAATGTAGCAATCTGGATTAATTTAGCATCATAATATTACTTACATATTATTATAAGGTATATTACTATAACTATTTGCATTAAATAAAATATATATCATCTCTAAATCATATTGAAGCGCTTGGTCCGACCTTGTACTTATTGTACACTTGTGACATTCCACACATAAAAAATAACACCATTGCAACCTTTGCTGATGATACAGCTATAATGGCTTAGGGTCTACTCATGAGGAAGCAGTGGCGAAAGTACAATCAGCCATCGATAAGATTTCCGAATGGACGAAAAAATGGAGAATAAAGCTCAATGAGTCTAAGTCGGTTCATATAAATTTCACTACTAAAAATGCCAATTACAACCCGGTATACATTAATGGCGATGCCATATGAAAAAACTGCCAAATACCTTGGAATAACCCTGAATGCAAAGCTTCGCTGGAAAGCTCATGTGAGAAAGAAACACTTAACAAAGTTAAAAATTCGTTTAAAGAAGATGTACTGGCTACTTGGGAAGCATTCACCTGGGGGTAATATGTGAAGTAAGTCCTTATGCCAGTATGGACTAATGGAGTTCAGCTATGGGGATGTACCAAACAAAGCAACATCCAGATAATCCAACGATTCCAAAATAAAGTGTCAATGCACCATGGTACATTAGAACTGTCGACCTCCATCGAGACCTGAAAATGGATGTCGTTGTGGATATAATAAACATGCAGAAGCTCACGAACATAGACCTTACCACCGCGTGAATGTTGAGGCAATCCACCTCCTTGACAACACAGACATAGTGACAAGGCTCAAAAGGACAAAAACTTTTGAGTTAGTGTAGTTGAGTGACAGAGATAAGTAGTGAAGCGAGTGCTACATATAGAGAACATAAGAACACATAGGGTCTTTCCCTTAATAGAGACAATAAGATAGGGGTTAATGGACACATTCTTAACTTTACTCTATTTAGCAGTTTAAGTCAAGCTAAAAATACTTATTACTCCGTATTGTTGATTAGATTGTAATAATGACCTACTAAGTAAATCAATGAAAAAAACAACAAAAAAATCTAAGTGCAGTATATTTTTGGAATTGAAAAAAAATATCCTACAAATATTGAGAACGAAAATTTTCAAAGTAGTTTTGAAACTTTGACCATATTCAACATACTTTTTTTCTATTACATGCTGTTGCAATATGGCTCCCTAAAAATGTATGCCACGACTCACACTTGGCCAGGTTTTTGAATGTAATTTTATAAAATCACTAAATTATGCAATGTAGTCCTATAAAAATACGAGATAAAAGCCGTAGACCGAGCAAATATCTTCCAGCTTCAAAATGCTGAGATTATGTAAAGGGTGAGCCATTATCGTGAGTGGGCCAATTTGAGCCGCACACGAATGTATTATGTCCTTGGAAAAGTTCAGGGAAGGCGCGCATGGAGCAAGGAGATCGCTTCTCATTTTAAGGAGTTTATTTGGTTGAATACAATTTGTCCATATTGAAAACTACTTTAACTCATTGTGAGAAGAGTTTTTTTTAATGTTATCGTGACTGAACGAGCACGTTACCCACCTAATGTTAAGCGGATTAACTTGTGCCTATAATAGATGCATTTCGTCGGAAGTCACGAATTGCACTGCACCCGTAACACTGAGACATACAGTTGTTAAGTCCTGTTATTTTTCTGTTCCTCAAGTACTGCTGCCGGGCCACACTGTTAGGTGCATTTTCAAGTTTTCGTACCCAAAGAACAAAACAGTGACCTAATTATTAGTTGTCTGTCTGTTTGTTTTTCCCTGTATGTCACGGTTCTTTGCCACAAACGGAATAATTTGTTGACATGAAGTTCAGGCATTTTGTGTTTAACGATGACTGTTATTTTTTTTTATACAATAGGTGACAAACAAGCAGACGGTCCACCTGATAGTAAGTGGTCACCGCCGCCTATGAACACCGGTAATATCCGCAGCATTACTGGTGCGTTGCCTACCATTAAGAGAAAGGACTCTATTCACGCCTCTTTTGAAGCGGTTTAGATTGTAGACCTGAGGAAAACCCTCAGAAGGAAGAGCATTCCACAACTTACAGGTACGTGGCAGAAACAGACGATTTAATCGGGTAGTACGAGACTTCCACGTCTCTATAATGTGTGAGGCCTTTCTGACGATAGCGGCCAGTTCGGTAATAAAAGCGTGAAGGAGGAATGAGGTCAAAAATCTCTAGAGCATTCCCCGTTATAGTACCTGTAGAACAGGCATAGCGAGCCAACGTCACGACGTGCGCTCAGCGATTCCAACCTGTTGGTCAATTTTGGGTCATCGACAAGTCTGACGGCTCTTCTCTGTAAGGAGTCAAGTGGGTCTAACTGATAATTCGGTGCACCGCTCCAGAGATGAGAGCAGTACTCCATATGCGGCCTAACCTGCGCTTTGTATAACAAGAGGCGTTGATTAGGCGTAAAGTACTGCTTGGCTCTATTGAGTACACCGAGTTTTTTAGCAGTTAGTCCTGCTTTGCTCTCCAAATGACTCCTAAGCTGGACCTCGCTAGATATGTCGACTCCCAAAATGCCAATGTTGTTCGTCAAGGTAAGGAGAATGCCTTGAAAACGTGGAGTGAGGTTAAATGGCCTTTTTTTATTATTATTATTATGCAACACACAAAATAACTCAATGATAAAAATGACAGTTAACATGCAGCGCGTTTCAAGCTTTAACCGATGGATAGGCTAAATCAATGACTGTGAAACGCAAAAATAGTGTTTTGTTTAATAAATATGTTCTGGGTAGTATAACCGGAACTTACTCGAACATTCTAACTCTTTCTAAACAGAAAGAAAATTCAAGTTGCATGTGAAGAATATTTTGATAAAGAAATCTTACTACACAGTTTGTGATTACTTAAACGACAAAAATGCTTGGACTGGTTCGCCTCTGCCAAGCTAGCGCCTAACACCTACGTAATGTAAATTAAGTATTGTAATAATTTTATTATATAGTATGTACTTAACACATTTTTAAAAGACGTTTAAAAGAATGGCCCCGAGTTTCTTGCCCGTTCTTCTCGCAGTGGCTCTATAATTTTTGTTTGCTGAACGTGACAGTACAATGTAGTATATTTCAATATTAAAATTTGTAATTGACCTTCATAAGAGCATCGTAGACGCCTAAATTGAATAAATGATTTTGACTTTTGACTTTGATTCTGAAACAGGCCATAAGGGTCGTAGTATTTATTTGTTAATCAAAGGCGTTATTATGAATTCAGAGCAAAGCGAAAGACTCTAGAAAATAGAATCCTGATTGAAGCCAAGAGTTCAATACACGCCGCCTTAAAAAACAAAATATTTGGCACCGAGTGATACACACTATTTATATTACTACCTGCGTTGCTCGTGTGTGTAGACAATATTATTTATTAAAAATAATAATATTATAGCAAACTATTCATTAAGATATTTTCCTAATCTATCAGAAGTATAAACACGGAGCAATCAGAAGTGAAATACAAAAAGAATATACACAAAATATTTTATTTTATCTTATGCATAATAAAATATAAAATTATTATCGTTGATAAATAACACAGTCTAAATTATATATTTTCCGCCTCGCATGCTCGTAAAGTTCTTGTTTATACCCGGCCTAAATAGACTAAAACGGCTTTATGCTCTAATGCTTAATTTTTTTTTTGTACAAGCTTATTATATATATTATGTTTATTTTAAAGAGGTTCAGCTTGATTTTTTATGAAAGAAGTTTACTTGGGTCTTTATTTATATCCATAGATTAGGGATGTTATTAAAAATTCAGCTGTTTTTTTTCGAAACAATTACACTCATTATAGAACATTGTTCAAATATCACTTTATATGTATTAAAAGTATAATTGTTTTCCTCGCAATTTATATAAAAATATATATAAAAACTATTTTGGAATCTAAAACTTCGGTATGTCAGCATATAATATTTTATTTTGAATACGCCTTTTTTGCTGTTGTTTTGAAGCTGATATAAAACAAAAAGGAATTTTTCTTTAATGCTCGACCATTATAATATAATGAGTGCTTTCTTTGAAGCATGGAAGCGCTCAGTAGTAATTAGATTAACCTAGTTAATCGGACGACATAGCTACGAGTACGCTTCAAACACAGTTTATGAGAATAACGTTGCCATATCCATATTTTTTTAAGAAGTAACTAAAATGAATAAGGTTCCGGGCTGGAATGTTACCCTGCCATCTCTACCCGTAGGTGTTGTAAGAGGAGACTAAGGGTAACACACCAGAAGGTGGGCAGCAGCGCTTTCTGAGGAACTGATATCTCACACTGTTATCCCTAAGACGCCTGCCAAGCGTGGAAATTACGGCAAAGCCTCCCATAACAGGGGAGGCTGTATTCAGCAGTGGACAATCCGGGTGATTGAGTTAATTAGTACATTCGTACACGTATGTATGCATCAGCACCAACTGCCGTTATAGCTACAGTTAGCCTTCTTACATTTTTACCTATACCAATAGCTACCAACATCTAAGATAGTGGTCAAAGCTCAATACAACATAAATAAATAATGAAATTGAAACTATTAATATTAAAAAAAAAGCCTATAATAGTGCCCCAAAGCACGAGCACGCTCAGTAGTAATACCACTGCCGGTCATACATCCAAGTCATGACCGCGGCAGACGTTGCTTAACTTAGCTTATCGATTCAAAACGGCTAAGTGAACTATTATGCTACAAGTGCTTTAAAAAACAATTGCTTATTTAGTTGTCAAAAACCATACAAGTCCTGTTTTGTCACGCGACCGCGGTCTACTTTCGATTTTTAGGATCAAAAACTGATCATATTTTGATGCAAACTACTAAATCCATCATTAAAATTACAAAACGGAGAACTAGACGTCCACTCATTCAAGTAATTAATATAATTTTCTCAATAGCCCTAGAACCAACTGCCAAAAACGGATCAAACTAATTAAATTTTACACAGCAATTGACATCAATCAAACTAAGAGTTGGAAAATATATTTCGGTATTACTTCACAAAACTCATAAGAACTTCATGAATTACATTAAACATAATTACATTAAAAATAATCTTGGAAATAGATTGCAAATTTGTTTATCGAGTGTGTGCTAAACGTTAATGTAGAGAGCAAAAAGGTTTTAGAGAAAATAAAACTATAAATATGGCAATTAATGAATTTCATAAAGCGGTTGTAACAAATTTATACAAAAAATCACCTGTATGTGCTATCTTGTGTGATATGACACAAGCATTTGTCAATCACAAAATATTAATATATAGTAGTTAAGTTTATATGGAATAAGTGGCTACGTTTTGGATTGAATAAAATATTACCTTGAAAAAAGAAATCAAGTTACAGAAATTAGTAGTCTATTTAAAAACTTTGTAGATTCATATAGCTCCAACGTATAAGGACCCTTATTGTTGTTAATATTTATCAATGACCTTCCCAAAGCTACTAACTATCCAATGACGCTATTTGCTGATGAAAGCACTGTAATAATTGACTGTAAAACAAAATATTTGTATGAATCTGACATAAATTCATCCCTAACTTTAATAATTTCTTGGCTTGACATTGATAACTTGAAGATTAATTTAAAAAAGACTCAGATAATGCATTTTAATCAAAGGCCGCCGGGAAAAACTGACATTGTCGTAAAATACAAAAATGATACCATATGTGAAGTAGACATTCGGCTTATGCTTTACTTAAATTGGCTTCAACAGTCGATGAAACTGCTTTGCTTACAGCTTATTACGATTTAGCGGGCTTTGTGCTGAGGTATGGGGTATTATCTTTTGGGGCAACTCAACTGACAATCAGTTAGTATTTAAGGCACAGAAGCGTTGCGTATGATCCATGTTCGGCTTAAACACAATTGAGAGCGGCCAAATTGTTATAAAAAATATAAAACTATGACACTTCCGTCACTATACATTTTTGAAGTAGCAATGTTTGTAAGCACCAATCCTGGTTTATTCTTAAAAGAATCAGTTGCCGTTACGCTTAATAGACGAGATACTTTAGAATTGTCTATACATCCAGGCAAAAGCAAGATAATGCGCAAAGGGATATCAGGAATGGCACCTAATATTAATAAAGTATACACATATATTAGAGATATGAACCATAATTTATTTAAAAGGACATTGAATAATATACTGACTGCTAAATGCTACTACATACTACACAATAAATGGCTTTTTAGATGATAAATTTTGACATATTAGTATTATTTTCTATTTTTATGTCACTGGCATAATATCTTCAATATCCTTTTATTTAATTAAAGTATTGTAATTTACATATAATGTCACTTAAAATTGTATAATAGAATTTACTATAATCAAAAATTTATATGTTGCACACCGTAATGGTATACCACAGCGCTCAACCAATTTATAAGACCATTTTTGTATATAACCTGTGTTATTGCAATAAAATAATTTGAATTTAAAGCTAGACTAGGTTGATAAGTTTGTATGTAAAGTAATTTTATGTCTAAGTAGATTTCACCAGTATTTTTATCAATTCTTGATCTTACGCTTAGAGTATAAACACCTGACGCTTTGTGTTGAAGGGACACGCGTCGAATTCTTCCGGTTTGGCTCAGTGGTATTTAGATATATTGTTTTAGTTTTTCTTATACGTACCTACTTTTTTTTCGTAATAGCGCCTGAAACTATTAATTAGTATTTTCTATCGTTTACATTTTTAAACATACTATTTTATCGATTGTTTTCATAATCATACTTCATTTTTTTTTGTACCGGCGGTATGCCTTTATTAAACAAAATACTATGAACTATATACAACACTACAGCTACTACAATAAAAGCATTTAGACACCTATAAGTCATAGCAGACTCATAGGCAGTCCAAATGCTCCAGCCCACTCCCAGTTGGCAGCGTGCCCAGCATGCTGGCAGCATTGCCCCGTTGAATTGCAATGCTTATTCGTTGAGCCAAATATGTGCCAGCATTTTGATCACGCGTCGCATCGACCAAGCGCTCAGATAGGTTTTGGAAAATACGATGAGCTCCCGGTCCCCACGGACCCAACGTCTCTACACCAAACGGCTCAAATATGTAACCCATACCGAGGTTAGCATATTTGCGCCGCTTGAGTTGCTCCGCCGAAGTAGCCGCAGCGCCAGCCCTCACGTTGGTTTCAGAAAGATGTGACGGCGCTAAAGTGTCCACGCACGTAGCGTCCCACACTAAGGGCCGTCCTAACTTCCACGGAACCAGAGTCATGCCGTCAGGTCTTTTACCATCGTCACGCATCAGACCATTCGGTTCGAGAATAGCTGGAACATTGGCGCTGGTAAAAGCCCGGCGAATGATATCGTTAAGGCTGGCGTGGCGGGAAATTCGACCAGCACTTCGAGAGCAGGAAAGGCCATGGTGACCGAGTTGATCAACTGCAGTACCACACTGGCAGTGATGTGCAACACAACACCTTGCACCCAAGCGTAAGCTAATAGCTAGACGAAAAGCGGATGGATCTATAAGGCTACCAGTTTTGTAAGAAGGAATGGCCTGTAACCAAAGACCGGATTCCCACACAGAAACAGCGAGAATACGAGCACGATCTGCGATGCTAGAACACGTATTTAAAAGATCTTTCCGTGTTAGCTCGCATAAGGGCCGATCCCACTGTTTCTGAGATGACAACATTTTTGGGAATTCAGTATTTGGACAAGCCAGTCTCCATGTGTTTTTGGCCTCAGCCAGATATGCTACATCGAAAGAGCCTAAAGATCGTGCAAGAATTTTTTCTACTAATTTGTGTGTACTGTGTACAGAAGACAAAAAAGCTGGTAATGCCACACTAGAAATTTTGCGTATCCCTATGCCCCCCAACCTCACAGGGAGGGAAGCTTGCACCCAAGCCCTATCATCCATCTCAACATTCAAAACCGACACTAACGTATCTTTTACTAAGTTGTCTAAGCTTAACAAAAGCTCACTGTGTTGCCACAGCTGACAACATCTTAAATAGTATGTAAATTTAGGAACGAAAGGGCAAAATCTTATAATTGTAAAAGCCATATGGGCGTTAATTTTGGATAATCTGCTAGAAGCATTTCTAAACTTTTGAATTTGTTCTTCGACAAATGGTGATAAAGATTCGTTAAGAATCGGTGAACCCAAAAGACGAAGCGAACTTTTTTCTACTAATTTTATATTAGGCGCAAGTAAGTTGAATTTTTCAATAATCGAAACTTTATCCGGACAAGTATCACAAACAAAAAGTTCACATTTAGAAAAAAATTAAAAAAAAAATTAAAAAATAATAAATAATTATGAAATTTACTTCATTAATTAGGCTAGTTGTCACCCTCCTTCCCCCCTCGCCTCACTTCTCACTTACCGTGGGTATCGTAACAGGCCATAAAAACACCGGATATGATGGCCTTATGAGAAACTGCTTACTTGCACTTCGATCCTCAAGACGCATGCCAAATATGGATACTATGGCAAAACCCCATAGAGATATAAATTGCTTTCTCTTTTCTGTGCAAAACCCCCTTTTATGGGTGATGTATTCAGTTCACTTGTCAAATACGGCTGATATAGTAATCTAGAAAATCATACATAATATATCTGAACTACAGAGCATTACAAATTTTCAATCAACAATAAATGCCATCTCAATACTTTTCCAAATTCAAATGTATCACAGAAACAGCCTTCTCACGACCATTATCAAAATATTATTTTATTTTAAATTGAACTTTAAACTATACAATATAAGGTTTACAATCGTTTGGTCTAGAGACATATCTCAATGAATATCAAAAGGGGCAGATAAGCAAAATGTCGAATCTAGGTTCGATGCGATTGTGCAATATAAATAGTAAACAGTAACGAAACTACAAAAAAGCTAGTTTAGTTTTGAAGGCATAATTAATTAGATATTTATTATGGTCTTTTTGCGAATGAAAAATTTAATTGTTCTCATAATATATTTCATATCAGATTTCTTTATCGAATAGCCCAACAAATCTTGAACAGGAAAGCAAGTTACTTGTAATTTTTTAAATAACTACACATAAAATATTTATAATTTTTACATTACCACCTGCTAAGCGCTTACAAAACTACAATGTGAGGAAAAATTTGAACCACGACGGGGACGCTTAAGGCGGTTAATTAATAGAAACAAAAGGATAGATTTGTGCTATGACTCACTCACCTGTCTCATTTAGTATGTCCCGACCCGTGGAACGAATGGTTCATAAGTTTAACAGCACAAAAGTAAAACATTTTTCTTTCTTGGTAATTTTGTAATAGTTTATTTTTTTGAAATAGAAATTTCTATCTTTATCTTTAGCCAGTTCCTTTACGATAATAAAATGTATTTTTCTTTATAACATATGCCACATACTACGCCACATATTAAGACGGATAAATTTCATCATTTTTATAAGCATTTTAGAAGTGTAAAATTGCTCTGACGTTCGCACAGTGGTAAAGCTGATATGATACATTTATGGGATGGTGGTAGATCATTTAACAAAAGCCCGCCTGGCTAGTTTATACCTTCTAGTACCTACGTAATCTGACGCTAAGCTCCAAACTGTGTTCCAGCAGCTTTCCTTGAAAATCTTTCTTACATAAACTTCAACTTACAATCAGGTGAGATTGTCATCAAAAGCTGCAAGCAAAAAGTAATTATCGTAAAATCAATGGGTTTACATCCATTGAAGCTTTTTTAGCAGAAAATTCCGACGTCTCCATCACACCTTTCATATAAATGCATTTTCACAAAATCTACACGCGGTTTCCTAGTTGCATGATAATGAAACAAAATTGTAGACCAAATTCATTGGGAGTGCAATGGAATAACACCTGTCAGTAATCCAAAATGTTCAGATCCTGTTGCAGTGAGGGTCCCCATCTTTTAGTATTTAGGAACTAGCAAAAGGCTGAGCTTTGTGAAGACTCGCGTTTATTTTACGACCTGATTCTAGTTGTGTCATGTAGTATTAGGTAGGTAGGTAGTATAGGAGGTCGAAGGTGTTAACAGGCTGAACCATTACCTAGGTTCAGCCTGTTAACACCTTCGACCTCATCACTTACCATCAGGTGAAATTGTGGTCAAAGGTTTACATATATAAAAAAAAAAATATTAAAAGAACTAGGATGTATTTGAGCGTTAAGTCAAGTTCTGTAACAGCGATGTTAATTACCTCATTGGTTTTGTAACAAATGGCGTTAGAAGTACAACGAATACAAAATTTTTGTTATTAATTTTTTTATGGGAATAAAATTATAATTTTTTTGATTTGATTACACATCGAGATATGAACTTAAATTACTATGTTATAACACAAATCTTTAGGCGTAATATTTTTTTTTCAGTAAAGTGTGCCACAAAATGTTCAAGTTGTAGGAAAGTGATAGGGCTCGCTTTCCTTGCTCTAATAAAAAATGCTAGTTGATCTACTGTTATCCATAGCATTGCATCGTTATTGTACCTGCCCCTAATCAGAAGTTGTAATCGAATCGGCCCCGATCCAATTTGCTATCTGAGAATACTTAGTTCAATGGCAATGTTCAGATGTAGGCACTGAAACTTTTATAAGTTATTTCAATTTAGACAGCCAATATGCCTGATTGAAGTATTATGGTTAAGTTTTGATGTTGCTGGACAAATTATAAGCAAATAGAAAATATATTTTATAAATTTGCTTACATAATATAAGTTGTGTTTTTATAAAATTGTATATTTTATAAATGAGGTTGTGAGGAGGATTGTGAGGTCTTATAAGTTGACGGGCGTGGCAGTTATAATACTCGTATAAGAGCCTTAAAATAACGAGAGTGCATGTTTTTTTTTAAATGATGTTAAGTGATGATGCGTTCCATGAAGTTGCGCGCTTACCCATAAGGTATCTATTCACTCGCGTTTTGAAGACCCCTATATTGTACTTAACCGGAACACATACTCAGGCAGGCCATTCCCTGGCGGTTCGTATGATGAACGACGAAGCAAATCGATTCGAGTAAATAATCAAGACAGAGTTCATATCCAAGTAATAATATTCTACAAATAATAAATTAGTTTTATTATGAAAACTAATGCCGTATAATCTCACGTAAATATATCAGATTGATTCAGCTTTAGTTTCAACCACATGTGTAGTAATTTTTAAGGAGGGACCTCATTCGATAAAACACTAAAATTTCTCTGTAATAAGGCAAAGCAGCAAGTGCAAAAAAGATTTTCTCGAACAGGTTTTATAGCAAAATGTTTGTGGGATATAGATAATAATTTGTAGGAAAAAGAAATTTCTATGTTAATTTTGATCATATTTTCAAAGGTCAAGTGAATTACAAAACATATTCATTACAAAATTTTATTGATATAGAATTGCAACGTTGACTTTAAGTTACGCTTAGACCGAATATATTTTAATACAACAATAAAATATCGAAAAAATATTATTCACCAAAACTGATAGCGATTTCACTATTCTTGCCTCTCTTTCACTCTAACTCAGTTCGAAAGTGATAGAATTTCATCATTTGTCAGTATACACTCCCCAGCCTATCTAGAGAGCGGTTTCCTGAGGGTTTGCTACAGCACTGCAATTCTACCAAATTATAGAACACAACCTTTGATGGCTCAATGCGAGAGATTCTATAAGCTAACTCACCGCTCAGCGCAGCTCCGGCATAGAACATAATAGACCAGGCTCCGGTCCATGCAACCACACACACCGGGATTGCACAGCGCTGCGCAATCCTTAGATAATCACAGGTAGATGTTTGACACTGATGAACTTGAGTTCATACCTCCTGCATAATAACCAGTTTATAATATTTTTGAAAAACAATAGGTTTGAGAGTAGGTTTATCACACGCGATGCCTTTACGTGCGCTTTGTGTGAAAGGTTCAGGTTCAGTTGAGACTGGCAGGTAAACAGTGGAGACGTGTGTCATGTGATGTGATACACAACTACCCTCTATAGTGCAATCGTGATAAAAATAATTTAAAACGAAGAGCTTTCGAAAGATGTCGATAAGCTGTTTCTAAATAATAATTGTGTTACTTCAACAGTCAGCGTATTAAGACAAAGTGTTTTATAGAAAATATCAGACCGAGGGCGTAGGACGGAAAGACCTTGTTTCTCATGCGAGCGAACGAAACAGAACGACGCAATAATTAAATACAGTGAGCGATTTTTACTATCAATTCATATATAAGTGAGCTTGTTAACACCGGAGAGAACCCATCAAGTACTGTATTACGTGGTTGCTGCATAGTAATTAGAAATACAATTTGTATTTATACGATTTACGTGTATATACACAGAACTTGATTAAGCGAAATATTAGAGCTGCATTCGTGATAAGAGTAAGAAATATAAGATCTATAGCTAAATCTCTAAATACTGGTTTGAACGAGTAATGTTTGAAACCATATTAATGTTACTAATCAAAAAAAAAAAAAATATCAAAAAAAAATTAAGCAAGTCTTTTTATCACCTAATCTTTCATATTAAATGTAAATACTTGATGTTTTGGTGTACGTTTTTACGGTTCCGTACCTAAAGGGTAAAAATGGGACCCTATCGCTGAGACTTCGCTGTCCGTCCGTCCGTCTGTCACCAGGGTGTATCTCAAGGACGGTGATAGCTAGACGTTTGAAATTTTCACAGATGATGTATTTTTGTTGCCGCTATAACAATACAAAAAGTTGGCCAAGTGCGAGTCGGACTCGCTCATGTAAAACTCCTCCTTGCGTCGGTATCCTCAAAGCTAAGGGTCGTGATACCCCGTGGAAATAACCTTTCTTTTAACAATTTGTCGCCACCTGTTTCTATCTTTGGCGATGTGAATGGCACAAAAAAGGTTAAAATATGAAGTCTAATGTTGTATAGCTAATGGTACGGTACCTTTCGTGTGCGAGTCCGACTCGCACTTGGCCGATTTTTTTAACATGTAATGTTTACCTTCACTTCACAATAGACGATGTATTTTAATTGACTTAAAAAATTGAAGTTTTCTATTAGTCGGTATTTTAATTATTTCTTGAAAACCGATACTTGTCGTGTGGTCCCATTTTATCAAAATCGGTCAAGCCAATTAAGTTACACTCCAACAACTGAAAAATATTTTACTATTTTATGATTAGTCGTTGACAGTGAATGACAATCGATCCCGTAAGAAGCAAAGATCACTAAAACGACTGATATTTTTTTTTACCTAAAAATGGAACCAACTTCAACATTCAAATATGTGAAATAACTTGTCGAAGTTGGTACCATGCGCACAATATTGTGATAATAGGTACTTCTGAATTATCATGGTACCAACTTCAAAAAGTTATTTCACACTTGAGTGTAGAAGTCGGTTATATTTTTACCTAACAAAATTATTTGATATTTAGTCCTCACGCCATACCGAAGAAATTACTATTTTTAAGTAGTTTAAAAAACCAAATGTCTTGCTCGTAGCGTGCCATCAACTATCAAGTTAGTATGCAGCCGTTTTACTGTCTACCACAGAGATATCGGAACACACCGTGCTACGTGTTTGAATGTGGTCATAGAAAATAAAATCCCAGACCTTGGGGTGCCTAATTACCACACAACAGGTATGGAAGAAACTATTATTGGATTTATCAATCACATAATATGACTGAAACTCGTAAGTTTTCCCGTATTATCTAGTAAAATAATATATTGCTTAGAAAAAGAGCCGGTTTGATCTGGTAGATAAGCATGTATGACGAGTATCAGAAAGAGAAAAATCCAAGAAAAATAACAAATGGTATATATCTATCACGCTAGAAACGAGCTGTCAACGCGCATTAGTCAATTCATCATATTATAATGTTTTTTCTTACCTGTCTTAAAATGTAAACAAACATACCTCAGTTACAAAATCACAAGTTTTCGTCATAATCGCCTATATTTGGCCATTCACAACTGACTAGACCTAATAAAAGAAACATCACGCTTCGATAAACATACAAATATCATTGAAATGTATAGTATTTTCCAATATATAAATCAATTATCGTAATGATCACAAAATCTGTATACAGTAATGACAGTGTTTTGACACAAAGTACTCTATCTTGTCTATGAATTTTAGTGATGGGAAGATGGGTATCAAAATAATGAATAGTTAATGTAAACAACTGAACATATTTCGTTCATCTCAAATTCTTCGACATATTCACAGAATATGGTTTAAAATAGTGTATTGCCTAACAAATAATAAAAATAACAATAAGTTTAAAATAAAGGGGTTTTCATACAAAAACCTGTTTTGTTTAACGAATTTTATTTTTGCTCTATAGTAAAAACGGTAATACGCACAAGCGTTAAACTTGGTATGATTTTAGTCCAATATCTATCAATAATAAAAAACCTGCCAAGTGTGGGTAAGGCTCTCGCTAAGGATCTTGCATCTTGCACTGTATGAAAAACAACGATTTTATGACCCATTATGTGTCGATACGGTCCCTTCGGTGTGGAAGTCCAACCCGCACTTGACTGGTTTTATTAATAACCAGAACTAAACTAAATAAATAAACATGTCAATGGCCCTGTCTTCCATTACTGACTTTTTTATCAGGTCGATGATAAAATAATTAATACATTAAAGGTTCCACGTTTTGTATTAAAATAGAAATAACATAAAAATGGCTCCAATATTATTTTGTGCGTAACTACAGTGTCCAAGTACTCAAATTTTCAGACTTAGTGCTTTATTGTGAACAGTCTGCTAAACTGATTTTTTACCAATGTCTTTTAAGATAATTGATTTTTCTCAATAATGGTATGTAATGTTGCCATAACATCTCTAAAAAAGTATACAAAAAGTGTACTTTACCGGAGACTTATTCACAACTGTCCAGTACGAATCAAGATTTTAAATATGGAATTTCCTACAGTCCAGTAAGAAAGTATGTAATATAAGTAAGTATGTAATTCACTTACTTGACAGTAGGTCATCATCTTTAGATCAGCTTTTTGGTATGTCATTTTATGAGGTAGATATAGTTTTGGAGCCTTAAACAGCCATATTATATGTCTGTGACACTTAACGCCACGCAGAAAAAGTAAGCATGTTGTACTTAGTAATGCTGTAGAAGTATAGTGTGGGATTTTATGTTTGTATTTAGTAATTTCAGTTTAAAAATCATGTTGGATATTTTAATCGATCACAATAATATGTATCAGTGATTGCCCTAATATGTATGTAACCTTCAATATTAATTAATTAAATTGTTGTTAAACGTTCTTTCATTTTTAAGAAAAGCATTATACAAGCCTCAACCAGTAAGAAAGCCATCCTGGCTTCGTACAGCGTCGCCGTCGTCTGAAAGCCTAACGCTTCACCTCCTCACTTCGCTCGTCGTCGCATCAATATCGAATAAAACTATATAAATAAGTGTATGACAAAAATATAAATCTCGAATATCAAATATATCTAACTATATAAACAATTCTATTACAAAAATCTTTCGTTTTATTTTACTCATAGTATATATCATACAGTTTCATAGTATGGTTCAGTACGGCTCGTCGTTCATTCGATGGGTCCCCATCACTAATCTTGTCTTTGGATGACCAACCGCCATGTTTGTTTACATAATAAGACAGGTAAGAAAAAACAGAGTATACCTAGTCTGTTTTTTTAACAATCATGTACAAAATATATTAGAGCAATTTATTATTGACGTGTCTGCAGAAAGTTCATCAGAATAGTTTTTGGAATTACAATAATTATGGTAGAATTATTTGATTTATATGTTCGAGTGGATAATATATATATACTATTACAATATTGTTTTATATCACAAACGCGAACAGAAAATTTTGTTACGAATATAGATACTAAGTATGCAAATTTAAATCATGAAATTGAAACGTAATTTCATGATTTTTCTACAGTACATTTTAGAAGTACGGGCCTTTTCAAAACAAGAACAAAGGCATTGGCCAATGACGGCAATGACCCATCTCACTCTGTCAATATCGGAAATGTGCGAAAGACATACTCAGTACTCGTTTGTTAAAAAACAGACTATGGTGCGTGTGCTCCCTCCCCCGCTCACATCTGCAAAATCATTTCCTGCGGCTGCCACGCTACCCACTTTTTCATTCAATCTATGACTTACGTACTTATTTTATTCAAGTCATTGTGATGTATATAACCACATTTCAACTGTATAAACGTCTTACATTCCCGACCGTCACCTGTCCCTGGTTCAAACCTCCGCCAACATATTCAAGCCGGATGCGAAATATAAAGCGAACAGCAACAGCAAATAAGCAGGGCCGCAATTCAACGAAATTTCGATTTTTGTGTTACGAGCAACACTTTAGACAACGAAAATCGAATTTGCGGTACGAAGTTCGTTGTTTAATATAATCTATGGTCGGACCACATCGTTCATCACAAATCTTGCCCGCTATGGACTTTCCCATACTACTGAGAACGCTATTATTATTTAATCAATTTTAAGTCTTAAGAGAAATTAAAGAACATTTTCACATGGTAAGATTGAGAGTCCTATGTAGTTATGGATCAGCGAGAGGTGTTGCTACTTTTGAGATATTTAAAATTTACGTTAATTTCTTTGTTCTCGATAAGTATTTATATTCTCGTTATTATTTGGAACTCGACTTTGACTTATAATATAAGATAAGCAAACGAATAAATTATAATATTATCATTTTTGAAAAATGTACAAACCATACACATACCGATTTAAAAAAAAATCATAATCTACACAGGCAAATGCTTGCAAGTCTATGCTACGAACGAAGTTAAACAAAAGTAAGGTAATACGTGTTTTACGGATACATTTATTTCGGATCTGAAGTTTTAAACTTCGACGAATTGGAGTAGGGGCCCAGGGCTTTGAAAAATAACGCAGCGGTGAGATCACGCCAAGGACATCGTGCACCTCGAGAACAATTCGAGTGAAGGGCAAGCAAGAGGGACGATGCTGTTCTACAACGAATTCAAAATTTCAGTGGTGCCTATACCCAGGAGAGGAAATTTGCAGTGCACATCTAGTGAGTCTTTTCCAATTTTGAAATTACGCAGTTACGTCCCTAGGTTTCATCAACATACCTGTTCCAATAAGATGTTATTTCAATTCCATCTATTACGGACACTTAGATATACAAATAAAATTTAGTTCACCTATACTTTCAATTACTTACACTTCAACTTATGTAGCTATAGATAGTCATTACTATTTTTTGATGGAATTAATTCAAAACTATCTACAATTGTCTTATTTAAAAAATATTTATTCCCAATTCTTATAATAATTTAGAAGTGCTAACGATTTTTATATAACTTTCATCTCGATCTGTACTTCTAATTATTTGACATATTGTGTATTGTCTCGGATTTGTTTTTACATTTCCAGTAAACGCTAAGACGTGAGGCAGTCTACCGCGTGGTCGACTGAGCGCGGCCGCTCGAAGCAGTTCAAACCGGTGAGCGCGCTTTGCTCAGCTGTCGGGACTAAATTGCATCAGCTGATTCATGCTATTCGTGCTCTGCTTCTTCAGCGCTCCTCACAACCACTCTTCTTAATCAACCTCTTCTAAAAATTAAGTATTATTTCAACCTTCTGCATTCTTTTTTTATGGGTTATCAGGGAAAAGGAGCAGGCATTCATCTGGTCCCGTTGCGTGCCGGGTTAGAATTGCACCTATCCATATCATCCCAGGGGTGTCAAAAAAGGCGACTAAGGGAAAAATACTGGAAGATGGGCAGCAGCACCTTCTAAAGAACTGCCAACTTACACTGTGCTTGCCAAGACGCCTGCCAAGCGTGGAGATTATGACAAATACCCCCTTAATAGGGGAGGCTGTGTTCAGACATGGACGATCCGGCTGTTACAGTATTCACCTGGTGGTAAGTGATCACCGTTGCCAACGACCATCCGCAACACCAGAGGTCTCGAGGATGCCTTGCCGGCTTTTGAGGAGGGAATATACTGTCTTCTTGAAGGCTGCTAATTTGTATCTGTTCGGAAATATTTCACGTGGCAGCTGGTTCCATAATGTGGCAGTGCGAGGTAGAAAATGCCGTGAAAATCCCAAAGTTGTGGATTTCCAGACGTCGACATGAAATTGATGAAACATCATGCTTTGTCGGGAAGTCCGGTGGCGAAATTGATCTGCAGGGAGTAAATCAAACAGTTCTCAAGAACACTCCGTGATACTGACGGTAAAATATGCAGAGTGATAAAACATCTCTACACAGTGTCAAAGGGTCGAACCGACCGGAGACAACTTGATCGTCGACGATTCGAGTCGCTCTGCGTTGAATGTGGTTAAGTGAATCAAGCTGGAACTGGGGAGCTCCCGCCCAGAGGTGAGTGCTGTACTTCATGTGAGGCTGATCCTAAGCCTTATAAATTTGCAGGTGATGGGCCGAAGTGAAGTGCTGCGTCTGATTTAACTATGTACATTGCTACGCGCATATTCATGCCTTGATTCTTCTTTCACTATTTAACCGGACAGTTTGAATTTTTGATTTATTTCACAGAACTATAGCAGCTAGTTTCATAAATACTCAATTTATTTGTCACTTCTTCATTTCATTTATCGATTTTCATTTCATTAGTAAGAATGGCGTTTATATAATCATTAAAAAACTAGAGTCTAACATAAATCAAAACGCATTTTTTTTAGCCTTTATTGAGCCACTCATACCATTCAAAGAGTTAAATAATTTGCAATTACATGAGTTACATATTCGATTCAATAAATGTACGATGAGTTTAATTCTAATGAAAGTAATGAAAACTTCGACGGAAAATTCCAGGTGAAGAGTTCGCTGAGCGAGCGAACTTTGAAGGCACCTACACTTCAGTGCTGTAGTAGCTGCACAGGAACTGCTGAGCAGGAATCCAGCAGGGTGTCTCTGCGACGCAGGACTTCACTTCGGTGGCGATGCTATGGTACATTCAGGTAAACGAAACTTGAAGCTTCCGACTATTTTTCTTCCGATCTATAATGGATGCTATCAGAACTGGTTAGAGCTTAACGACACATTCATTTATTTATAAACTCAAACACATCTATCCCAAACATTCAGCCTTAATGATACAATCAATTTATTTTTCCGTTGAAAATTACAGTTGCGTAAGATTTATTATATAATCGCTACTAAGCGTATTTTGATAAACAACCATGTTCAGGCTTTATTCGATATCGAACCAATCTTTAAAGAATCATCAATAGTTTTACGTAAACTCATGCTGTAAATTAAAATTTAAGGTCACTCAAAACACTTAATGTAGCACTGGGATATTTAAATTGTATACACTTGGTTTGAAACAAGTTGGTCTTTGCCACAACTGGCGAATGGGAAGCTCTACGGAATTTTGAAGCAGTGATAGCTCAGTGGCATTGGCTATGAATTGCCGCGCAGCAGGTCCATGGTACGTATCCCACCGCGGGCTTGAGATCACCGCACGGTGGAAGGGGCATTTTGCGAATGCCCGCCTGGCTAGCGACCACCCTAAAGTAGAAAATCTGTCGCCAAACAACTAACGGTGCGTTCCGGCAGCAGCTTTGAGAGCCAGTTATTCTAGCTAAAATCTGTTAACACCTTCAACCACAACATCACCTACTATCAGGTGAAATTTTGGTCAAAGGCTTACCTATCAGCAATAAAAATATAAAACAAACACTAAAATATATTCGAACTTTTCAAACGAAATTAATGATTTGCTAGAAAATCGTAATAGCTTGCTTGAAGCCAGGGAGAGAGCACATCGTCAGCCATTGCTTAGGCATAGTGACCCTACACATGTACGACCAAAGACATTTATAGCAAATCATACCTTGTTCAAGCCAATACAAACTTCATGCCCCGTGTGTAAAACTTTATCGCCTATACCCGCCCTCCCTGCGCTCGTGCGTCTCAATGCCTTGTATGGGTATTGATTCCTTTCGACCCTTGTATAACAATCTACTATTTCCCTTCCCTACGACTTCTATAGGAAGATATAGGGGTTGCAATTCCAACTCTGTATCCTAAGGGATCCAATCCCCTTAGTTAAAATATTTATGTACAGCACGCACTTTTTTTATGCCTGATAGGGTAGCCTTTGACCACTATCTCACCTGATGGTAAGTGATGATGAGGTCGAAGGTGTTAACAGGCTTAACCTAGAATTACTAGCTCTCAAGGACAGCTGCTGGAAAACACCGTTAGGTGCTTGCCGACAGATTTTTTACTTGAGGGTGGTCGCTAGTCAGGTGGGCATTCGCATAATGCCTTGCCACCATGCTGTGAAGCTATAACCCACGGCGGGATTCGAACCATGGACCTGCCGTGGCAATCCATAGCCAAATCTACTGTGCTATTACTGTTTCAAATCACATATATTCTTAAGAGATTCACATTAGAAAAAAACCACTTGCAGGTGCGAATTAGTAATCGAAAGACTGACTAATCCCTACACGCCGCTGGAGACTAAACTTGGGCTTCACCACTCTACAGTTGAAAACAGGATTAAAAACTACAATTCGCAGGAACTAGACTTAAGTTGGCTTAGTAACGTACAGTTAGTTGGTTTAGGGATACATGCATTACAACGAGTGTCTTTATACGAATCATTGATAGCGTTATCTTTATTAAGTTTTGTTTTTAGATAAGTCTTGTGATGGTATATTGAAATATTATTATAAGAACTAACGTGGTTTTCACTCATTTTAGTAAATAGAACGAGATAACTCACGAGAATTAGTCAGATAGCTCCGACTATAGTTTCAACCACATTCGGTGGTCTTTTAAACACTTATGCTAAGCGAGACGTGACCGCGGGCGCCCCGAGCTCTCCTTGAAAAAACCACCCAATGTGATTGATACTATAGTCGGACAGTCTGGACTGATTTACTATGTTATCCCGTATTATTTACTAAAATGAGGAAGTTGAAATCGTTATGTAAAAATATACAGAATCCTCGAGCCTAAGAAATTAATGTTTCTTAATTCAAAATGAGGCATTTGCATGTTTACATCTTATGAAGAAAATTTTACGGAACATTAAAACCCTATTTTAAGAGAATGTAAAGTAAATCATTCGCTCTCATTCTAGAATGACCAAATCTAAAAGTCCATACTTGACATGTAGATGTGAACTACTTTAACCCGTCGTATGACAAGTCGCGTCGCTTGTTAGGCTACGAGACCAATTTTAAACAACATTTACTCTGTTACTAAGTATTGATGCAATTGAGCTACGTTTAATTTACTGGTTTACGTTTCAAATTCCCTTCGTTAATTTGAAGACTTTGTTGAGAATATCAATTATTGTTTGTTTTGTCTGTGGCATTTTTTAAGTGTTTAAAGCCGTCATTGATGTAAATATTGTAATTAATATTAATTAACATGTCCAAGAAAACTCACTCTTTTTTACAAACGAGAAGGTAACTATAGGATACTATATATAATAAGTAAACATCGGATTTCCACAGAAAATTATATATAAACTCAGTAACCAAAGCAGCCAGAATATAAGTAAACAAAAAGCCAGAGTAAGAATGTACACGGAAATAAAATGATTTGAAGCGTACAGCTTTGATCATTATTTAGGTAAATTCATATTTCATGAACTGACAGCCTGTCAAAGTTTTATGGGCCTATCCATAGGCGGGATGGTATATTTAACGCCTTGATTCTATTTAACGCAGGGTGACACAGTGATTATATTTAAAGCCTTGTTAACCATCCATTAACGCGCGGGGAGACACTTGATATATTTAACCGACTTCAAAAAGGAGGAGTTACCTACTCAATTCGTCTGTATTGTTCCTCAGAACTTTTCACTGGTTGAACCGATTTTTATATTATATTTTTATTTGTCGTTTGGTCCCATTATAATTTCATCAAAATCAGTCAAGTCGTTTTTTAGTTGCACTCCAATAACAGAAAAATATTTTCTTATCTTGATGGGATAGTCGTTGAAAGTGAATGACAATTGATCCCGTAAGTAGCAAGGGTCACTTAAACGAGTGAATTTTTTTTTCATCAAAGAATGTAACCGACTTCTACACTCAAAAGTGTGAAATAACTTGTCGAAGTCGAGTACCATGCGCACAATATTGTGGTAATGATGTGGTACTTTTGAATTATCATGGTACCGACTTCAACAAGTTATTTCAAACTTTTGAGGGTTGAAGTCGGTTCCATTTTATGGTTATATTCTTTTAAGAGCACGTTCAAAGGTTTGATAAGGAACTAAATAATAAACAGAGTATGGTGAAGTCAGCAGAATAACCTTTGAGCAATTTTGTCGGGTGTTTTTTTTTTATTTCTTTTTATGTGATTGTAACGCATCAAGCCCGAGGCCCACCCGATGTTAAGCGGATTAACCACTACCTATAACAGATGCATTTCATCATGTTACGAATAGCACTGCGCCCGTCACATTGAGACATACAGTTGTTAAATCTCATGTGCCTGTAATTTTTCTAGCTCTCAAGGACAGCTGTCGGAACACACTGTTAAGTGCTTGGCGATAGATTTTCTACTTGAGAGTGTCCACCATGCCTATTTCTACCGCCAAGCAATAATGTTGGCGTTACTGTGCTCCAGTTGGATGGGTATGGGTGCCGGTGAAACTACAGGCACATGAAGCAACTGTATGTCTCAGGGTGATGGGTGCAGAGCAGTGCGCTTGGAAGTTATCTTTTTCCGTCCGAAATAATTTCTACGGCACATTTATAATGATTTTTTATAATTTTCAATATTCACTGGTCTCGTTCCGATGTATACTGAATATGAACGGGCGTACAAATTATTTTCAATCCAAAGTGTACTATGGAGGAAACAATATCTAGCAATCATCTTATTTTCTGTAGTTCATGCTTTTTGGTAGGTAATATTTACCTCAGCCGAGTTGTTCGATCCCTACAGAACTAATTCTTGATAAAGTCTAGTACGAAAACAGCTCTAACCTCAAAAGTAAATAAGTTTATTTTTATATTTATATTTAACTTTTTAATTGTTAATTTATCAACCTGGTCGTCTGAATATAGATGCCTCACCTAAGTGGACAGTGTGAGGTTGTCACTAACCTCACTCTTAGCACTCTCACCTTACTCTTATCAAGTGTTAGAAAGTCGTGCTTGGTTGATACCACCGAAATATCAGATAAAGAGTCTTGAAGTAGTAGTGTGCTAACACTACTATGCCTTGACGTGAGAGGAATTGTAATAGCAATTGAAATTACTGCCGAGACTTTAGTTCGTACGTCTCGTACGCACGAGACGTAAGAACTAAAGTCTCGGAACGACCAGTGCAGTACAGTGTAAAGCGAAACGAGGGGGTAACATTATCATCAGGGGAGTGTTTCTAAATATTATGATTACAATCACTACATGACTAAGGCATTTGATTACGTAGACCATAATTTACTACTTTATAAGCTGGAAAAATACGGAATAAGAGGTACGGGTAATAATTTGATTAAAAGTTACTTATCAAATCGTAATCAATGCGTAGAAATTGGAAAGATACTTAATAATAATAAAATTAACAGTAGATCACAATTTAAAGCAAATAGATTTGGCGTACCACAAGGAAGTGTGCTGGGACCTTTTGTGTTTTTATTGTACATAAATGATCTTCCAAACGCCACTCATCAAAAAACGATACTATTTGCGGATGATACAACGTTAATTGTTAAGTGTACAAATAGACTCACTTATGAAAATGAAATAAATTTTGCGCTAGGTAGAATAGTAAGCTGGTTGGAGATTAATAATTTAAAAATTAACCTAAACAAAACGAACTTGATACAATTTCGAAGCTACATGAGACCACGTATAGAAATTAACATAACCCAGGAGAATAATAAAATAAATGAAGTTAATTCAACCAATTTTCTAGGAATAATGATTGATGAGCATTGTGATTAGAAAACTCACGTAAACTACGTATGTGACAAACTAGATAGGTTCATCTATGCAATAAAAAAGTTACGGTTAACCGTATCAACAGAAGCTGCTCTCAGTGCATACCACGGATATGTATCTTCGGTGCTCTCATACGGTCTCTTACTTTGGGGCAATTCCGTTGAAATAGAAAAAGTGTTTATAATTCAAAAAAAATGTGTGAGAGCGATCTGTGGAGCCTGCAGTATAGATAGTTGCAAACCAATTTTCAAACATTTTCGTATCTTACCATTGGTTTGCATGTATATTAGAGATATTTGTGTTTTTGTAAAGCAACATCCAAAATATTTTACATTGAATTATACTATATCAAGTATTAATGTGAGAGATAAATTTAAACTCTACCAACCTAAATGCCAGTTAGTTATGTGTAAAAGGAATGTGTTTATAAATGCAATTAAAGTTTACAATAAATTGCCTAATTCATTTAAAGACATGACATTAAATATTTTCAAAAAAAAGATTACATTATGGTTACTTGACAACTGTTTTTACACCTTAAATGATTTTATGACATTCAAAGTTTCTTAGGTAATATAATACTATACTATAATATTGTTAATAGAATTGCATTTTAGTTTTAGTTTGATTATGTATTAAAATTTTGACATATTGTATTTGATAGTTATTAGCATAGGCAATATTAATATTTCATTATCAATTGTATCTACTTTAAAACTAAATGTATGTATTGACTTATATTGTTTAAATACACATTTGCACACCATTGTCATGGTAGAATGTTAAGGACATTTTTTGTAAAGCATTACATCTGCTGTATCTGTACAACATTCTTGTGAATAAATGATTTGATTTGATTTGATTTGACTACCGCGTACTAATAAATATACAAAATGTTTTGCCTCGGGCGGGGATAATGTACTCCACATTATCCCCGCCCGAGGCAAAACATTTTGTACTCCGATAATTTGTAAATGTATCAGGTGAGTGGCCTATCCGTATTATCACTTAAGTACAGAAAAAATCACTTCCTTTGAGGTTATCAGTTGATAAATTAATCTAACTAGTGCGGCAGGTTGCTGATGCTAATTGCTTAGTTTTGCCAAAGTCAGATATTACAACACCCGCGTGGAGAAATAGGGTCTTTGTTTTAGCCCAGAGTTTTAGCGTTTTAACATACCCTAAAATCATCCTATAACGACAACTATCCCAAGGCAACAAACGTGACTTACTGCTTAACGTACTCGTACTTTCCTAAGCATCTAAGCGCTCAATAGTAGGTACATACCACTAGCGGTCACCCGTCCAATTAACGTCCACGGCCAGCATGCGGTTAAGAACGACAAGGCAAGATTCGCTATGAATGCTTCAAAGCTAGTCCAAAACCAATTGTATGAAGTTATCATACTGCATTTTTTATCTTATGTTGAGGCATTGAGTTAGAGCGATTTCGCAGTTGTTTGCCGGAAATAATACGTTCTCTGTGAGAGGTAATGAAGTAGATGGCTTCAATTTTGATGAGTTTATTCGTTGACAAACAAAATAAATGTGTCTTACGAATTAGAAACATGATTGTGCACACATTTATTTTTTCGAAGCAGTGATGGCTCTGTTATGTACTATGAACTGTGGTGCCGGTCCATGGTTTGAATCCCACCGCGGCTTTGAGATTCTCCGCATTTTCAAATGCCCGCACGGCTAGCGACTACCCTCAAGTAGAAAATCTGTCACCAAGCACCTAAAGGTGTGTCCTTAAGAGCCAGTAATTCTAGGTTAAGCCTGTTAACATCTCCAACCACATCATCACTTACCATCAGGTGAGATTATTGTGGTCAAAGGCTAACCAATCAGCAATAAAAAAACATGGTTTGACACGGGACATGCCCAAGGTAACCTCTGCTTATAACAGATGCATTTCGTCACAACTGACGAATTGTACTGCGCCCGTCACCTTGAGACATAGTTGTTAAGTCTCATGTGCCTGTAATTTCTAATTAATTTAATTGTGTTTGGTTTTGTTGTAAAATCTAAGCTGTTGTTTCATTAATCCTCTGTGACGTCACAAAATGGCTCCAACATTGGTAGACCAGCGCTGGCTTAAATTAAACTAGCACATGCAAGGTTGAAAACAAATTTATGGTGGAATGTAATTGTTTTGAGTAACCACCTTTAAGCGAAGGATAAGAAGAGGAAAAAAGAACACAAAAGTATAGTTTCTAAGAAATGTGCCGTATATACAATGAACAATTTCCAAGTTCCAGTGTCTCCTCATCTTCCGCACCTAATTTACTAACAATAATGTAAAAAAGCTCTTGCCTATAGGATTATTGAATTGTTTTATAATATGTAAACAACTAAAAGTCAGAATGAGCATATTAACTGCTTAAATAAAATTTTATATAATATGACATGTCGTCATAAAGACAAACTTTTATTTTTTGACTGTAATAAATTTATTACTAAATTTATGTTGACTCAGGATAGGATGTACCTACCTAAGAAATGTAAGAATTTAATTGCTACTTTGGTAGCTTATAATATTGAGTTGGTTATAGAAAATATAACAAAGTCTTTTATTGACGCTACAGATTTTAGTACATGTACTAATATGAATGTTGAGTCAAACTGTTTAAACTTATAAGTCAGACAACAGGGAAGTGTTTTGACATAGCTCTGTATTACCAAAATATTAATCGCTTCCCTGGCAAAATACTTGAAATTGAAATGTTCTTAGATAAATATCCTTTTGGTATATTATGTTTCACAGAAACATGGCTAAGAACAGATAAAATGTTATATAATGTTAAGAATTTTAGTGTAGGTAGTGCGCTTAAGGGACAGAATTCTAAAAACATATGTTAGATTTTGTCCCCACTTCTCCTCGCGTATTAACTTCGCGGTGTACATGGCGCCACGTCCGCAAGTCAACGGTAATATTTTATTTGATTAAAAATTTAGAGCGCTCTCTAGTAGAACTAGTAGAAACTATCTTGTCACACACGAAAGTGATGTGTGCTGAAGCGCCATCTAGTACGCATACATGATACCAACTATTAGTTGATTGTATGCTGTAAATATCATAGTGTGACACAGTTAATAAATTTACCATACCTACAGTAGTACAAGTTTAGTCTTGATTATTACCAACTTGCTTGATTTTTGCAGTTTTTGTGTATGTTCATTTTTAATGAACATGAACTATGTATCTACATTGATGCAAGGCGTAAGCTGTTACAGAAAAGATGGTTTATTTATTACAAAAACAAGTATATCGTGTAAAATTTACACAGAAAATAAAAAAAAAGCGTTTTTACCCCAGATCAATATACAAATAGCGGGTTATACTATTGGATATTTTTAACTGACTTCAAAAAAAGGAGGAGGTTCTTAAATCGTCTGTTTTTCTTATATGTTTGTTACCTCAGAACATTTGACTGGGTGAATCGATTTAAAAAAATCTTTTATTGTTTGAAAGCTGATACTTGTTGTTTGGTTCCATTTAAATTTCATCAAAATCGGTCAAGCCGTTTTTGACATACACTCCAATAACTGGAAAATATTTACTTATCTTGATGATAAAGTCGTTGACAATGAATGAAAATCGATCCCGTAAGTAGCGAGGGTCATAAAAAGAAGACTTCATCACCTAAAAGTGTGAATTAACTTGCCGAAGTCCAACACTAGTACCACGTGCACAATATTGTGATAATAGGTACTTTTGAACTATCCTGGTACCGACTTGAACAAGTTATTTCACACTTTTGGGTGTTGGAGTCGGTTCCAAGTATTCTATAGTTATCAAGTAGCGTAGTTTATTCAGATCCTGTCTTGGTTCCGCTAACAATCAAGGGTACCTGCTCGTGTCATTACTACAAGTCGTCGTGTCACTACTATTAAGATTTCACTAACAAAAATCACATGAAGAATGTAGTAGGTAGGTACAGTTATTGTTTCAATTTGTTAATAATAATAAATACATCTCGTGGATGCTATTGTGAAGATGGGTGGAACAACAAAACTTCTAACAAAATAATACCATTATTGAGATCACCCAAGGAGAAAGATAAGTATTTTGTTTGAAAATTTTATTACTATTTGTATTACTATTCGTACGTAATACCACAATATTACATAGCGATTATAAAACCGTGGTATTACTGTTATTACCTGTATTTGTCAAAGATTACGAAAGATACGTTTATGTTTGTAAACGACACCCGTGCCGTCAATTGATGTATGTACTTGTATAGATAGATTATGTTTCGAAGATGCACCGGAGTGCGACATAAAATCAGACATTCTATGAGAGTAGGGCTGCCATCCGACCGGGTTTCCCCGGATTTCCCCTAGTTTAGAGGGCGTCCGGGGGCGTGCGGTAGGGGTTTTTAAACAGTGTCGGGGTAAAATCCGGACACTTGTGTCAGGAGAATCCGGATTGATTGAAGTATAAGCAATTCATTGAAACAAATCTGAGTTTAAAATTCATTCGTAAGCTGCATACAAGTTAACTCCGGCGCTGCGCTGCAAAATCTACAACAACAGACCGTACCCCGCGCCGCGCTGGTCCCACCATAAAAAAACTGCCACCGACACCGATCATTCACTCACTGTGTTGGTGTTTTGGCGCATTTGGTGCTAAGTCTTGAATATTTCTAGGGTAAGGCGGCCAACTTTCTGAAAATGTAATGCGGGACTTTTTGTAAGTAGGTAAATACGTTTTAGGGCGAAAGCGATGTATGAATTTTTGTCAGTATACCTACCTACTAAAAATACATAAAAACCTAAAACTTAGTCAAAGTCATTTATTCAATTTAAGAGTCTACGACGTTCTTATGCTCAATCTTTGGAACATACATATTTTCAAATCCTTACAAAAACCTTAGGTACATAAGTCATTAATTTTAGACATAAGTTAAGAGTTTTTATTTAGTATGTCTTCACAAATGCCCATATTAAATTTAAGTACAAGCATAGAACCTCATAGTTAACTATTACTAAAGTAATAGTTACTCTGAGCATAGAACATATAATTGGTACAAGTAAAGCTGTAGTGTTGCCACTTTTAGTCACGATTTTTCTGGCATCCACAGAGCACTTATCAACGAAAATACATTTTTGGTAGCCAAGTTCGTCCCTGGTAAGCACCAGAACTGGACAATTATGGACAAACAGTTTTTTAATGATATTCCGGTGTTTTGGATTTTTTCAAATACCTCCTTCTGCCGTTGTTCTGTGCTTGTACTTCTTCTCCTCCCAGCCCTTTAGGACATCATTGTTTACGTAGTTGGACACATAACTTACTAGCGTGTGGGTGCGCTGAGCTGCGGTGTTGTTTGTGCGCCCGTGTTGTGGTGTGTTATGTTGTTATGTTTCATGTGTGTGGTTGAAAAATAGGCATGCGGGACATGCGGGACGTATTCAACGTTTTACGGGACTATTATACTAAATATTTCAAAGCGGGACTACAGCTCGCATTACGGGACTGTCCCGCAGAATGCGGGACGGTTGGCCGCCTTATTCTAGGGTTTTTGGCGCTTTTTTCTCATTACCATAAGCTAAAAAAAAGTGGTTAAATAAAATTTTGTAAAATATTTATTTTAGGATAGCTTCCATACATGTGAAGTGGGGATGACATTCTTTTTTGTCGTCTAACCCGTCGTATGTAGTATCGTTGCATAGGTATTTTAAAATTATTTAGGGGTTGCTAAGATTGTTTTTCGATTAAATGCTCCATTTACGAAATATTACACTTTAAAGTGCAAATTTTTGTTCCAGCAGGGCGTCCCCCCCCCCCTCTAAAAGCTAAACTGCTGGCTTGAAAATACTGAAACAATTCATGACGATAGTGCAGTCCATGAACTTTAAAGGAAAAGTATAGCGGTTTAGATAACTTTATTGGTTTAGCAGTAATAGTCGTTAAACTTGGGTGTTGGATAATTTTGTACCAAATATAAAATCCTAAGAATAAATCCTTTTAAGTGACTAATATGAAGTAGTTCGTTGTTTTTCAAGGCTAAATACTGGCAATGAAAATGTAATCTTAAATAAATAAATTAATACAATAAGTATTTAGACCTCATACTCGCCGTACCGTACACAAGAAGTATTTTCTGGTCCCACGAACACAAGACTGGAAGTTATATAATATATTTAACTGCTAAACTAGTCCTAGTCCGGCCATTAGTTAAAAATAAATGTAAAAATAAGTTATAAGTTACAAATGAAAATGCATTTTTTCAATGAAGTTATGTATTATTACTAAAACTGACATGCCTCAGCAAAAAATGAAAGCAATATTCTATTCGAAACGGCCACCTTTACCTGTCTGGCCATAAATCTGTGGGTTAACGCACTGTTTCCATGAGAAATTTTACCACTGCTTGCTTCAGAGATTTTATAAGAGACTCAATGTCAGCGTGTCATTTAGAACAAGCCATGTACTCTAAAACTGGCCTTAATTTGTACACTTGTGGGTGGGCTTTTGTGGATTGAGGACTAGGCTAGACGAGGGCCAGGATGTAGCTTTATGACGCCTTGGTTACGCCCGTAATACGCCCCACCAAATGTTCACTGACGCAGGATTACGACCACGTTGTACCTGTCCAACCACTTGAGCAGCTTTTTTAGAACTGTGAGCGCACAGTTTATCATTTCGTTGATTGTAGGTTTCTTCAATCGTTTTTTCATCAGTGAAAATAATATTTTACTGCCCTTCACCTGCGTATTGCGACGGAGGGCATTTTGATCGTGTATATCGACCATAAGGACCAAACTTCAGGTCTTGTTTTATAATACATGATATTTTCCTAGTGTGAATCTTCATTTCTCGCAATAAGATTATTGATGAGTTATCATAATATTTTTGCTTCCTAATGCGATTTCGACCAATTCTGGCTTTAACAGCATTAACAGCCTTTGTAGTTCTGTTAGAATGCACGCGGTTGCCCTGATCTTTTGACAGATGGTCTTTGACATGGGAAGTGTTGTTGTATCTGTTGATATTACGATATACGAACATACGGCTGATATTAAGCTTTTGAAGTGTCTGGAATATGACCGACGGCTCCATACCCACTTTGTGCAAGGCGATCAATGCAATCATATTTTCTTTAACACCCCATTCCATAATGTAATTTGATAATGAGCACGAAAAATATGCGAGTGGCGCGAAGTCGAAAGAACTTTTTAAAATAATAAACGCGTTCCTAATTCCAAATAATTGTTTTTGATTAGTTGAAAACAAGAAAAGTTTTTATATTATATAATTCTATTCTAAAATAGTATATATGGCCAGACTAGTTATATAGTATGATAGCCCTCTTATAAGCTTACTTGCATTTATAGCTGTATACTTTTTATTTTTCTTTCATATATATACATTATATACTATTTTAGAATAGAATTGAATAATTATTTATTGGTACACAAAATAAATTAAATGACATACAACTTGTTACAAACAATATACAACTTATAGCACTTAGTTTGAGTTATGTGCACACCTGTTAAGGTGCAACCATAAACTGATTTTCAGTGAATTCCTGAACTCGGGCTAAGATATTCGCCGAGAATAAAGTTAACTAGAACTAAAGCGAGTTCAAGTCCTACGAATAAACACTTATATATCAAGACACAGACAAAACGGCAATCTATGAATAGGACTTATTTAAATGGGTAAATAACTTGTACTCTCAACCTATGTCTTACTCACAAAATTTATTTACTAAATTTGTGGTTCTCACAATAATTACTATAAGTAAAAATACTTATCAGGTCCATGGTTCGAATCCTGCCGCGGGCTTGAGCTTCACCGCATGGTGTAATGGCATTTTGCGAATGCCCGCCTGGCTATCAACCACCTTCAAGTATAAAATCTGTCGCGAAGCACCTAACGATGTGTTCCGGCAGCAGTCCTTGAGAACCAGTATAATTACAGGCACATGAAACTTAATAGCTATGTATCAAAGTGACGGGCGCATCATATTCTTCGTGAAACACGTGGAGGAGAATAAAGAACTACAGAATCATTCTATAATATGATAACGGGCTACTACGGAACCCTACATTGTGCGTGGCCCGACACGCATTTGACCGTTTATTCTATAGTAGTGCACAGAAGGACGGTGTTTACTCAACATAGCTTAGTAGTAAATTGATAATGTTGTTCTACTGTTATTATTACGCTGTGGCCTGAACAAGTAAGTACCTAGGTTCAACATGTTTTTCTGTTTCAACATGTTCATGTTTTTCTTACCTTTCCATTGTAAAAGACATACTTTTCCGAGATCTACGAAAAAACGTGGTCAGGTAGCTAGATTAGGTAGTACCTATTAAATGTTCACGTTCATTAGATATACTTAACTCTCTAATTATATGAAAACATGGAAACTCGACATACCTAATAAATTCGCAAGCATTGTAATTGTAAATTGAATACGCGTCAGAAAACTTAATTATACGTAAATATAATACGTATCAAATAAATAGTAATACAAATAAAAAAGTCACCAAAAAGAATCTAAGTATGTGAGATTCGATCCACTGTACTCGAACTTCCGATTCGACTTCAGTACATAGTTTCACACTATATAGTCATTGAGTAAAGTGTCGAAAATTAAACACATATCGTTTATGCCTTACTGTCGGACACATTATATTATTAATGTTTCACGTACATACGTAAAATTATTATTGTAAGAATTATGTCGTAAAATTAAAATTTGACCAAAAAGAATCTCTTTACGCTAGATTCGATCCACGAGCCTCTTGATTGCAGAGCGATGTTACTGACAATGCGCTATTTGAACGACGATTGATTAGTCGAAAATTATGTACATAAGCTTTGTGCCTTATTGTCAGAAACTGTATAAATGATGATGATATCATGATGCATCTAAAATAATTACGATACATTCATTAGGAAAAATTCTGAATGCTGCTTATAATAATTATTTTAGGTAGCTAAAGTTGTACCTACGTCTTGTAAAATGTTTGAAGTGTTTTTTATATTGCGTTAGGGTTCACAATCACATGATAATTTCATTAATAAGAGAAATATACATACATGGAGAAAGGAAGCCATAGATGCTTGCCTTATTATGGCCATCATGCGTTTTTGACGATTTTTATACATCTTTTTTGCACTCCCAAAGCGTTTATTTCTAATTTTACCCATTTTTTATTTTAATTGAGATCGCCGATAAAAGTGACGCAGGTCCGACGCACGACGCGGCTGACCGCGATATGAGCGAGGATGATAGCAATATACGTAGATCGGTGGAGTAAATAGTGCGACATGATGTTAACGCTTCTCGGAATGAAAGGGCGTATGTGACATTTTGTAAACAGGCTCAGTACGCATTAACTGTGCTTTTTTTGGATAAAAATAATCTATGAAATTTATTGTACTTAAAAAATCAATATTTTAGAAAAAAAAAACAAATTTTAATACACTAAAATCTGGCGGAAAGTAGGAATTCTCTATTTTCAGAGGTGTTTTTGACATTTTTTTCTATCGAGCCAATTATTAGGAAACATGTTTTGTAATCGATGAAAGTATTACTTATATCCTTGAGTATCGTGTATTTAAATAGCAGTACCATCCGGTACCTGGTTTATGAGATTTTCCATATTTTGTTGGCACTATTTCGTAATTTCCGAGCCTTAACAGATCATCTGCAGAAGGAGGAGGGTGTATTATTCTTGTTAAAAATAACTTAAAATTTAAAGAACGCCATGACTTAGTCAGATGTTCTGTCGAACGTGTCTGTGAGGTTGCTTGTGTGGAGGTAGACAGGCATCTTGTGTTGTGTGTATATCGACCACCAACAGATGAAGGTCGTGCTCAAAATTTTACAGAATTCTTAGCCACTCTGGAAAGTATACTACTAAAAATTTCTAAATGTAAAAACCCATATTTGTATGTGGTGATTTTAATGTAGATATTTTATTGAAATCTAAAAATAAGACTGATCTTATTTCATTGTTTAAGTCATTTTATTTGAAATTTCTATTCTGTGAGCCCACTAGGATAACAGATATTTCAGCTACCTGTATAGACAATATATACTCGAACTGTAAGACTAAACAAAAGTCAATAATGAAGGGTGTTAGATCTGATCATGAGGGCCTGGCAATTAGATTTGATGGAAGCAGAGAAACAGCGAGGTATGAAATTGAACATAGGCCGTTAACAACCAGTAGGCTAGAAATACTCAGTACCAATATAGAAGCTAAGCTTGCCATTACAAGTTTTTCTCATAGTGATCCGAATGACTTTTATAATTGTTGAAGATACGGCGTGGGGGTGATTTTCAAATTTCAGCGCCCGCCCTGGACGGCCGAATTCTTACCCCTGACCAACTCCGCGTTTGTGCTGTGGTGTGAAGCACGATGACGGCGGGTTCGAAGCGACGATCTGTTAGCCCACTTGAGAGAGGAGCTAACGTGTGTTCCACTCACTGATGCACCCGGTGGCCCTGGTTTTGATTTGAGTCCTTGGTGATGATAATGAAAATGGTGGCGTGCCACCCTAGCACTGCCGTCCTTGGGAAAGTTGACTCGGGGTGATGAAATGAAACTTAACGTATGTTTATACGTATATTAATTCGACTTTAGTAAATTTTTAAGCTTGACTATTGATACCTTATTTATATGATATGACTATATGGCAACGTCCGGTCCCTGGGGCGCGTTCCAGTAAATGTTGGTCGAGCAATATTTGCTCTAAGGCACCTGGAACGACCTATAAAGCTCCTTTCAAAATATGGAATTGACAGCAATTTTTTTAGGTGATAAAATACAGTCTACATTTTTAATAAATGGGGCATAATACTTAATTAAGCAATGTTAACATAGTATGCCACTAATCCTTGGCTTAGCTTGTACAAAATCTATTATTTATTGTAGAATCTGTCACATTTGACAGCTGGCCAAGATTTGGCCGATTCAAAAGGTAGTAAAAATTTGGCCAGGCAGATCAAAATTTGCTCTGACAGGTCGCCCAGAACGGGTATGATCAAATCTTGACAGGATCAAATTAAGTTCGATTAGAGTGCTGGAACGGCGTATATCTGTGTTTAGACCATAATTTGTCTTGGCTGACGGGTAGGAGGAACGCACCCCTGGACCGATGAGACGTGCGCTCTGGCTGAAGGCCATGATAGGAAGGGGTGAATGAATGGAATGAACGCTTGATTTATGATTGAACACAAATTGAACTCTCATTACAGATTACTAATTACTACCACAGAGTATTACATACTTATATTTGAATGATAATCGATCTAGGAGGAAGAATTCATAGATATTCTTCCTCCTAGTAATCGATACATTTTCTCTCGTCTTTGACTCCCATGAAACCATGTTAATTTTCAATTAACAATAATAGTTTATTTTCTTTAGTAAATAATGAGTTTCAAAAAGTTTGTCCAAAAATAAAGAAACAAGTAAATGGAAAGTTGAAGTTCAGTGATTGGGCAACTACAGGTATTCGAAAAAGTAGAGATTATTTGTATGATCTGTATCGCAGGAAGAATTTGACATCCTGCAAGCAGTTTCGTGATTATGTTAGGAACTATTACAAGTTGAACCGTTCAGACGCACGCCAACAGTACGGTAATGTTAGCTATACAGTATTTCAACTTCATAGAAACGGACGAAACGCGATTCATTCTTCCAGTCGTCGGTTATAACTGTTCTCACCATCCTTACTGGTATGACTTCCTTCACTTTGCCGTCGTGAGTTTCAACTGAAACTGAATGAACTGAACTGAAACTTCAACCGAATCTCAAATGCCCTTTTTCTCCACAGCCGTAGCATCTCGAGCTGAATCTTCGAAAATTTGTATCAGATAGTGTATCTCCTTTCCTGGTCCATTGCATATTGACATCAGTAGTAGAAAGTTTTCTTTCCCATGTTATGTCGTGTCTTCTATCGCTCTGTTGGGGGCAGTTATACCACAAGTGACTCTTTTCTCCACATTTAAAACATCGAGGGCTGAATCCGTGGTTGTTGTCACGGTAACGTTGTGTGGTAACCTCTCGAATGCAATGCGATCGATGATCTTGTCGTACGGCTTCCACCTCCAAAGCATGGGCCAGAGCGTCCTTTATTGACTCATGATGGCCCAGCCTTACTGCAGCCCTCACTTCTATGTCACAAATCCCGTCGATGAACACTTGGAGTAGATTTCCATCGATGAGCGCCGGTGATGTCTGGTACGCTTCCATACAAGCTTCTCCACTTCCAGAGCCCACTGCTGTAGATTCTCACTGCTTCGCTGGGTTCTATCTTTGAGCTGGGCTCGGAACACATGCTCCAGATGAGATGTACATATTACATATTTAATATGACGAGTAAGATATATTATTCTGTTTTTGGCTGCATGAATTCGTCAAAAACTCATCCAGAAATAACTTTTTTTGATAATTTGGAAACTGACTAAATAGTTGACGGTACATAATATGTGTCTTTTTAAAGGACAAGCATTTCCTTTAATCCCCCGAAAAAAATATGTCTCGATTAATAAAAAAAAGTGAATAGACTAAAGGAAAGTGATTGACACGAATGAACTAGGTAGTTTTAAGCTATATATTAGAATGCGGTTTTTTTTATACTTTAAAATTGAATAATAAAACACTTCGTACGTCTCAGAAATAATTTCGCGCGCAAATTTTTAAGAATGATTTTTTATTCAAATATGAACATGGTTTTTTTAATTAAATCTACCTACTAGTCAAAACACAACACACATGTTTAGTTAACACTTCCTGTTCATTTCACAAAGGATTTTATTTGTTTATATAAAAAAAAGTATATCTACAATCACAAAACTAAATGGAAACGCAAAGTAGGCAAATGTAATTGAAATACTGGAGGCGGGTAGCCCTATCGCATGTTTAAGTACAGTCGAGTAATATATACTGTATAGATAACATTACCGTGGAACAGTCCTCGCAAACGGCTCGGCGCGCGTCGGTGAGACAAGCAAGATTTTTTAAGTGACCATGCCAGTTGTATGCCTAAACTACTCGTATATGTGGTCAGTTTTACCCACGGATTTAGGAAGGGAGGGGATATGGCGCGAGGCATTTATTCTACTGATCCGCATGTCGCAGTTTTTCAATTATCTATCCCCACTGCGCTTCACGCCTACAAATGAAACAATAAACTCTTAAAGTAATACACTGAACGCAGGGCTCCCATTAGCTACTTACACCAACTAATTACAATGCACACTGACAAATCAATCAATGAAAGCAAAGCGCTCGGACATCACAGTAACAATAAAAATGACCCCTACATGCATACATTTACACGTACGCTAGGGCTTGATACTATCGGTACAGTGGTATCGAAATAAAAACTACATAGTTTAACTGAATAAGTAATTGAGTATAAAATAACATTTCATGCTACATATATTCAAAATTAATGTTTTATTTATTTTCATGTCACCTAAAATTTTATGAAAATGTAAGTAAATAATATGAAAAAATAATTGAATATAAAATAAAACAGCTTGCACTTGGTTTGAACCGTTTTAGGTTATTATTTATTGGATAAATGATACTTGACAACACATAGTATGTATGTAACTTTATTAGTTTTTATATTTTTTTAAATTCATAAAAAAATTAATTTCAGACGTACTTCTGTCAAAGCAGTCGTGGTTTCGGGGCAATTCGCATTCTTGGGGATTATGTAGCTCCAAAGAACAAGATGCCTTTGAGTCGACTTTCTCCGATTCCTAAAAGTTATGAATGCAATTGAAAACGCAGTAACTGTAGTCGGCGTATTATAGTCACTACCTGCAGTATGTGATGGGCAAGGAGGGTAAGCGACGCGCTGCGCTAGACGCAGTAAATATTATCTTGCAGATAAGATTTCGTCACCAGATTTCATGAAGTTCTAGATTGTCCTCCTTACCGCTTGCATACCGCAGGTGGTGCCTAGCATTAGTGGGTGGACTATACTAACAAAGATAATACATTTTATATTTCATATCATGCATTTTTCGTATAAAAAATAAAAGGTATGTACCGAAAATATATGAAAAACTTTTATTTTTGGGACTGCTCAATCAAAAAGTCTGCCAATTGTATTCAAGGGTTGAAACATCTCTTCCCTAAAATGGGCTGAACATATTCTGCTATTTTTAAATGGTAGCCAGGTAGATCCCCTGCCTGTCGCTTCAATCCATTTTTCCTTAATATTTGGATCTTTTGGGAAACTGACAGAAAATGTATGTTCTGTTTTAAAAATATCTTCCACTTTACAACAGTCAATTATTATAAGTAGTCTTTTTCCAAATAACGCTTGCAATATTGCTTTAAAGTTTATTAACAACATTTAGCAGGCTCGTTACAGTATCGATTGATCGTTTTAAAAATATCTTCCACTATACAACAGTCAATTATTATAAGTAGTCTCTTACCAAATAACGTTTGGTAAGAGACTAAAGAAATATTCTTTTAAGTTTATTAACAACATTTAGCAGGCTCGTTAAAGTATTGATTGATATAAGTATTTCTATAATGTATCGACCACATCACTAACTCTCGGCCGATAACAGCGGCCGTACTACGCGACGATGCGCGCTTTCAGAATATCGTTAACGCAATTCTACATTGCGGCATTTGCTTGTTGAGTCGTAAACAATTTTATAACATTAGGAGCAATGGATTTCGATAATGAATATGCTGTACTTTTATCACCTTTGGAACATTTTCAACGGCTCTGTTAACTTCGTTTGGAATTATGATGGATTTTAAATAATAACATGTGAATTCTTGTATTTACATGTCAAATGATATTCCATTTATGCTATAGTTCACCTTGTCACTTTTGTTCTTGCACGTAATGACAGCACAACTTGGCATTTGGTGGTAATTACACGATGTTTGCACGACCGTGGACAAAGTGCGACTGGCGCGCCGATATTTACGATTTTAACTAACAAGTTCTCTGGAACTCGTTGCTGCGACACGTGTCACGCCTCCTCGGCATATCCCCTCCCTTCCTAAATCCGTGGTTTTACCCTATGCTGGCAACACGTGTCATGCATGTGCACTCTATTCTGATTCGTAGACGTGGGAGGTCGACCATCATCCATCTGATGAGATGAGATATATTTTTTATCAAATATTAACAAAGATGTCTATAATAACTTGCCTATCGAAAAGTTTTCATAGCTATTTTTAATACAATTAATTTTAATCAAGTTTCTTTCATTACTTCACTCATTCCATAACAGAATAAATTTTATCTCAACTGATAGTTTTTAGCACCGAATATGCATAGGTAGGCTTGCCTATTTATCTCTGTGCATGGCTGCCTGACAAGCAGTAGTAAACAGGTAAGTCAATATAGGTAACACCGATCTGTTAATCAATCGAAATTGATATCATAAAAAATATATTTTTATTACAAAGCCGTGTAGGATTTTTTGCCTTGCCTGCAAAAAATCCTACATGAAATAAAAATTCATTAAAATTTATTCAATGAACAACAGCTATGAAACTTTTATTGATAGGCGTATTCATAGGCATGTGTGTAAAATAAAAATGTATTCGATAAAGAGAAATATTATTCATCAAGTTATCTATGTCTAAGAGCCGGTGAAGATCGACCTTCAGGTCGATGGCCATAGGCCATAGTTCTTTAATCTACGAGTAATATACTCCCATACTACATCTTCTTATATTCGTAATATATACAGTGATATATTTAATTCATTTGTTGTCATCAAATTAATAAGTTTACTATATGAAAGAATGTTGAGTTACGGATTCATTTAAAAGTTTCCTAATAAATAAACCACACTTGGAAAACAATGTATAAACCAATGACGTGTGAAAAAGGGAGTTGCAAACAAACAAATATTTGAACCACAACCTTCCTTCGGTCTGTGGGGTTCGGAAAGGGTCCATAAAGTCCATGGGGTCAAAGAAACCCCGGGATCACATAGTTGACTAGTTGTTTGTGGCCCGAAGTAATGTGCTGTCACAATAATTAAATGTTAATTAAAGTTAGATCGAGAAGTTGACGTTAAAATGGTTATATTACTTGTACAAAATATTGTTAACATTTTTTTTCCCAACCGTGATGAATGTACCTTAATTAAATTATCAGAATTTATTTTCTCTGTTTGAAAATCAGATCATGATTTAGAAAAACTTCCTTGAAATAAATTGTTAGAGCTGTACTGGTCAAACATACGCGAGCAATGGCTGGCAAAATAGGTATGAAAATAAATTCACATTTACTAATTTTTGTACAGCAAAGTGTTCGTATCAAGCGGAAATTAAACCTGCGTTCCGCGGCTTCCCGCCCCTGTTGTGTTAACCACTTGGCCATCGAGGCTGACTGGACAGGTGTAAATTTTGTGCAATCACTTTGTAAATTTAACTGAATGAGGGGACAATGCGACCAGACAGACCATGGGACTTCACCGAATGAAGTGCTTTTTTAAATACTCGATGAGGACTCTCCCGTAATGATATCGATAAGCCATTTATATTTCTATACAGTATAATTTCAAGCAATACCTTATGTTAAGCGTACACCATTATATAAAAGTTATAATGCAGTATCACTAAATTATAACATTTAAATTTTAAGGATCGCTTTTAGTACGAATATATTGTTTTCCAAAAATAATATAAATGCGATATTTGCTTACCATTTAATAATATTGACCAAATATATAAAAATACACATCTGTCGTGTTTAGCGGTCGAATTAACAACTGTTAAAACTTAAAACATGTTATTTACAAAAACAATGCAATCTTTGCTCGAAGCGTTTCGCCTCCACATTTATCATCCTTACAGCGATTGAGTGGAACTCATTGCCCGCTTTTGTTTTCCGAACAGTACAACTTGGGAGTCTATAGTCTAGAGTGAATAGGTATCTTCTAGGGAAGCATGCTATATCTTCGACCGCATCATCACTTTCCCACCCGGTGAGATAGCGGCCAATTGCTTGACATTCACGAATAAAAAAACTCTTCACTTTGAAGTATGACAACGAATGAGATTTTAAATTTATAATAGGCAAAAAAAAAAATATAGGAATAGAAAGATGTTATACGGACATACTGGAACAGATATATGGAGCTCAATCAGTGTTCTGTAGGTACTGGGTCGAGAACCCAAAAAATATGGTGTTGGAATTGATTCTGCAATTTATAATTCTTCAATTCATCTGTTTGTCACGTTCTTCTATCAACACGTGTTTTATTGGTTGCTGCAGTGATGTCCTATTGTTTGATTGATTGATAGAGTATGCACGGAGTGGCCTTAGAATTTGACTTTGGGACTGTGATTAATATATTGAATACCACAGTGGATTTTTCTTTTTTCGATTCCGCACCTGTGCCGCCACGCCGTGCACACCTGTCTACAGCTCCGCCAGTATCTCCCAGTGAGACCGCAATAGTCCCCGCACTATTGCCGTCTCACTCGGGTCATCGTTCCGACGCTAGTTGCAGACCAGTGCCTTGGAATACGCAGTCCTGACGAAGTTTTGTTTTGTGTGCAGAAGCTGAGCAGCCGCCGACCGCCGTGCAACGTGAGCTACGAGCTCGCCGTGCCGGCGCGCAGAGGCGCTCTAAGACGTCAGGCATTACCACCTACCCAAGTCCCTTGTTTCGGAACAACATCATACCGAGCTGGTGGTCTTGTTTTGACCGCACTTTTCGGTGCGCACTTCACAACTTTACTACTCGACACAACATTGTAACAGTGCGCGTAACAACACACTTTGTGCTGTTAAGCGACGTCGTTCAGGCGTGGGGTAGCGTCAGCCAAACCCGTCTGAACGATCAAATCCGCCATTTGCTGCGGTCGCAGTGTGACACCCTACGGTGACAACGGCCACTGTCGAACTTTTGGTTTAACCTTGCACCGTGGCCTTTCCCGCTTCACGGGTCAGCCGAAGCAAGCTGGGCTCCGGGATAACTGGCCTTGGGGTCGCCCCTAGTCAACCCCGGAGTAGCGCTTAGGAGCACCCCTCTCCGCCGAGAAAAAAGCTCGGAGAGGGTACACAACTAGGGCACACCCTAGGTACACACTCCCTCTCACACAGTGAGCTCACAAGGTGTGTGAGGGAATTCAAACCCTTGATAGGGCGTCCTGAGTATTCCCCTCAGGATGCAGTCCCGTCCCTCTAACGGTGAGGTGCAGGTCCTTCAGACCTTCGCCCTCCGCCACCCCGATCTATACGTTGCACACATGCAACTCCTTGAAGAGGAAGAGAATGCCCGCCTCACGGACACTCTCATCGCTCCCTCCGGGACTTCAAACCCGGAGGCCAACGTTCCTCCCTTGACCCGATCCTATTCAGAGGATAGTCCTACTTCGCCCGCTCCCGGGCCCGACAATAGACGCACGGTGGCAGCCCCTCCCCGTGAACGGTCTCGCTCTCGCTCACCGATCGGGAGGTCAGCGAGTACCCGTCCCTCCTTCGCCATTGTCGAGACCGTTTCGGAATCCGAAACGGACATGGAGGTAGATCAGGCCGGCGCTTCACGCACGGACTCTGATTCCGATAACGACGGTTACACCGTCGTAGATCGCAAACGCAAGCGCGCACCCAAAGCCGCTAGTTGCGCTACTTCCGCCCCTCCCGCCAAGGCACCCGCAAAGGCCCCCGCCTCCGGCAAAAAGCCGACCCCCGCCCCGCGCCCCGCGTCTCCTCCCTCCGCTCCGGTTTCAACCGCCGCGTCCCCTCAGGACGCGAGCGCACGTCGCGAAAAACCGCCTCCGCCTTTGTTCATTCAGGACAAAAGCAAATGGGACATGCTGTCCCGTTTAGTTTCGGATCGTGGGATCCATTATACTAATGCCCGCTCCACGCAGCAGGGCATTAAAGTCCAAGTGCCCACCAGTAGCGACCACAGAGCGCTTACAAAGCTCCTCCGTAAAGAGAGCATAAGTTTTCACACTTATGCGCTCGAAGAGGAGAAAGTCCTTCGCGTTGTGATTCGCGGTGTGCCCAAGGAGGTACATACCGATTCGGTATGTGCCGACCTTAAAGCACAAGACTTCCCAGTGCATGCGGTTCACCGCATGTACAGCGGGAAGGACCGCAGTCCATATGACCTAGTACTCGTAGTACTAGACCGTACACCAGAGGGCAAGGCCATTTTTAATTTAAAAAAGGTCTGCGGCCTCTCTGGGTTAGACGTACAAGCCCCATTTAAAAATGGAAGTCCCTCGCAGTGTCACAACTGCCAATTATACGGTCACGCCTCCCGCTTCTGTTTCGCTCGCGCTAGGTGCGTCAAGTGCCTAGGCGATCACGCGACAGCAGCGTGCACTCGCACTCGGGACTCGCCGGACCCACCCAGCTGCGTTCTATGCGGTGCTCAAGGACATACCGCGAATTACCGCGGCTGCCCAAAAGCACCACGCATAAACCACAGGGTGGCAAGGCATAGGCCGACCCGTCCCTCATATGACCGTTACCAACGGGTCAGCCCTAAGCTGTCGGTAATACCTGCTTCACTGGTAATACCCGCGCCGCTCCCCGCCCGTAACGCCTGGTCTAAACCACCCAGTATGGTAAAGACCATCACTCCCGCCCGCGCCCCGGCCCGCGCGCCCGCACCCGCTCCCGCCCGCGCCCCGGCCCCTGCCCGCGCACCGGCCCCGGCTCGCCCCGCGCTCCCGGCACCCGTTGCCAACTCCGTTCGCGCCCCTCCTCCCCGCGCCATTTCTCGGCCACAAGCCCCACCCATGCCGCTGATGGATGCCTCTCTTCAAGAGGACATCAAACTAGTCAGCGACCTGGCGATGTCTATTGACATCAACGAAGTCCGCGAGCTAGCGCACAAGATGCACTTCGCTCAATCCCCAGCGGACGTGATCCAATATACATTGGAACACGCGAATTTACTTAGCGCCCTTAAGCGCTTCGTTCCCCAGGCCCCTCCCCAGTACAACCACTATGGGTAGTACAACCGCACGCACGAAACCGCGCTCAGTTTCGTTAGCGTCATTCAACGCTAACGGTTTCTTTAGACAACAGGAAACCCTTCTAAAACCGGGGAAGGCGAACCCTAGGTTTGCCAATTACAGAACGGTACGTGATGATAGAGTGAACTCCCGTGGGGGAGGCACTCTTATCTATTACAAAAGGTCCCTGCACTGCATCCCCCTACCTACCCCGACTCTTGTTAATATGGAAGCATCTTGTTGCCTCCTAGCTATGACTGGTCATCAACCTATAGTCATAGCGTCCTGTTACCAAGCTTGTCAAAAGCCGATCGTCCGAGCTGACTTAGAAGCATTGTTCTCATTAGGAAGCGCCGTCCTTCTGATTGGCGACTTCAATAGTAAGCACATCCTATGGAATTGTAACGTCAACAATCCCAGAGGCATTGCACTTGAAAAACTAGTCGCAGAACTTAATTTTGACATAATTGCGCCCACTGAGCCCACTCACTACCCTCATACGGAAGACTTTCGACCTGACTTGCTTGACATGGCACTACTCAGAGGCGTAACACTCCAGTTACGCTCCATAGAAGTGGTTCACGAGCTTCACTCTGACCACCGACCCATTATACTGCAACTAGGTCCCGACCCAACAACAGACCTCCCCCGCCCCACTAAGACGATAGTGAACTGGAAGCAATTAGGCGTTGCCCTAAAGGCTATCAGTTCACCGGACCTTGACAAGATCCCTGACGACATCCTGACTAAAGATGACGTAACCCTTGCGATCGATTCGTTCACTAATCACCTCTCCACCGTAGTAGGTGCATCCGCAAAGGAGGTCATGGTGCCGGACGACCGGCGCCTTGTCATTCCAGCGGATGTGAGACGATTAGTGACGGAAAGTAAAGCAGTGACCCGACATTACGATTCTTACCCCAGTAAAGAGAACAAAACTAAGAAACGCCACTTTGAACGCATGGTTCAAAGTCGCATGTCTGAGTTGCGTGATCAACAATGGGGTGACAAACTTTCAAACCTCGTGCCAAGCCACCATGCTTATTGGGACTTGGCGCGAGGTTTGAAAGGAAGTAATCATAACGACATGCCTCCCTTATACAGACCAGTCCCACTAGTCCCAGCGTTCTTTGACGAAGACAAAGCTGAGTGCCTAGCTGATAGCCTAGAGGCTCAGTGTTCCCCTAACGTAGATCACGTTGACCAAGCTCACCTCGATTCGGTGGATGCTGAAGTCGAACGTAAAAGCTCTGTGGTCACCTCTGAACTCCCACCAATCACCTTAGCGACTTACGCTGAGGTGGCGAGACTGATCAAGGCCCTCCGACCGCGCAAATCCCCCGGTGCCGATGGCATCTCCAACAGGGTTCTTAAAACCCTCTCTCCTCCTCTCATCCATCTCTTAGTCAGCATCTTCAATGCTGCTTATTCCTAGACACCTGGAAATGTGCAAATGTCATTGGCATTCACAAACCAGGCAAAAGCTCATCTGACCCCACCAGCTACCGCCCCATCAGCCTCCTCAGTGCCTTAGGCAAACTTTACGAGCGGTTACTTGCAAACCGTCTCCAGTCCCATGCTAAGGAACACCACCTTATCCCAGATGAGCAGTTTGGCTTCAGACCCGGACACTCATGCGTCCAACAGGTGCACCGCCTCACGGAGCACATCATTGAGGGCTTTAACAAGTACCCCAAACCCCAGACAACGCTAGCAGTCTTCCTCGACGTAGCGAAAGCTTTTGACAAAGTCTGGCACAATGGCTTGATTTACAAGCTATACCAATTTGGCGTGCCAGAACGTCTTGTGCTCATCCTACAAGACTTCCTTAAAGCCAGAAGCTTTCGCTATCGCGTGGAAGGCACCCTCTCCTCCCCCCACCCAGTCAGAGCCGGAGTCCCTCAGGGCTCCGTGCTATCACCCATTCTTTTCGCGCTGTATACCAGCGACATCCCACGCTCTCAGCCTAACGTCCTATTAGCCCAATACGCGGATGATACCGCTATTTATACCACTGGGTGGCATATCAGTAGAAAGTCCATTCCCGCCCTCCAACGGGCCATCACCGAGATCGGTGACTGGTTCCGTAAATGGCGCATCGCGGTCAACCCAGTTAAAAGTGCAGCTATGTACTTTACTGAGAAGGGCCGCCCCCGTTACCCGCAACCTTTAACTTTGTTCGACCAACCCATCCCCTGGGTTAGTAAAACAAAATATCTCGGAGTCACCCTTGATCGGAATCTCACCTTTAGCGATCATATAACAACCGTCCGTAACAGAGCGGCCTTTGTAATGGGTCGCCTTTTTTTTTTTTTTTTTTTTTTATTTATTTCTTATTACAAGGCATAATAACAGTTCCTTAACTAATTTTCTGCCAAACTGTTGAACAGTTTGTCGGCAGATGTTACTCTCATTTACTTTACACCTTATCATGTTAATAACAGCTTATAAACTAGTGCTATTATTGTAAGTGACTATGCTTATTTTTAACTATGTATAATTACATAGTTTCTTAGCAACTATTCTAAATGATCAATTGTTGACAGCAATTATCTACGTGACTACATAAAATATACAAATTCTAATTATGTTCGTTGTTACTTAGATTTAACCTATATTTATATTTTCTGCATTTAATTCTTTCAAATACAGTTCCTTAAGTGACTTCTTATACATATACTTAGTTCTATACTTAGTTTCGAAATCCTTCGGCAGATCGTTTACCAACCTAGGCACTAGATATTCCCTCGTACGTGTTCCATAAAAATTACATGCTCTATAGTTTTGTACTAATTGTTGCTTAGCCTCATTGCGGGTAGCATATTTGAAGGTTCTTTATTCTTTGTATTTATTTTTATCAAACTGTTCTAATAAAATTAGGTACTTTACTTTAACATCTACGGGTAATATTTTACATATTTTAAATAATTTACAATATTCCTTATTTAAATCATCTTTTGTTTTTTTACTGACTAATCTCTTCAGAATTCTCAACTGTATATTTTTAACTACCTGCAAATACGTCGGGAACGTAAGTCCGTAACAACTTAAGCCGTAACTGATAACAGACTCGACTAGCGCGTGGTATACACTATACAGGGTGCCTCGGTTTAGTATGTTACACAACTGATAAAATTTGCATAATATTATTCTAAGTTTATTGTTAACATTGTTTATGTGTTCTTTCTAAGAGAATTTATTATCTATCGTTAATCCTAGATATTTAATTGTAGGTACTTCTTCTAGGCTATTACATTTACAGTTATCCCCATTATTATATAGGCAGCTATAAGAGTGACCAGTTATATGCACATTACCTATTATGTTTTTATTGTACGGAGAATATATCCGAATAATTTTAGTTTTATTAATATTAAGAATAATTCCATTATCGTGTGCCCATTTTACTACATTATCAAAATCTTCTTGTACTTTCATTTGTATCGCATTTACATCATCACCACCGTACAGTAAACACATGTCATCTGCGTACATATATGTGCTACAATGTTTAACTACGTTAGTTATGCTGTTCACATGCATTATATACCCGACCGGCCCGTACACTGACCCAGTTGGTACTCCGTACTTGATCTTTCCATCAACGCTGCTTGTTAAATCTATCACGACTTTCATATGTCTTTCATTAAGGTATTCTTTGAACCACGTGTTGACATATCCTCTAATACCACATTCATCCATAGCCCGCAACAAGCCATCATGATCCAAGGTATCGAACGCTTTTTTAAAATCTATGAATACAGCAACAATCTGTTTTCTACAATTCAAATAATTATTAACGTCTTCAGTAAACTGCGCAAGTGCCGTTGATGTGCTTCTATTTTTTCTAAATCCGTGCTGTTTGTTACATAGAATTTCATTATCTTCTAAAAATGTTGTTATTTGTCCAACTAAAGTTTTCTCCGTTATTTTATTAATACTATTTAATATTGCTATCGGTCTATAATTCGTAAAATTTCTATGACTGCCTTGCTTGAATATAGGTCTTATTATTGATACTTTTAATTCGTCGGGGTATTTACTATTGAGCACACTTAAATTAATGAATTTAGCTAAAATTGGACAAATTTTTTCCTTTATATATTTAATATCTTTTATTCGAATACCGTCGGAACCCGGTAACTTGTTGCAGTCTAGCCCATCTATCACTTTTGCAACATCCCTTTCATTCACTTTTTTATATAAAAATGTCACAATACTTTCGCTCACGTAACTTGAACTTTGTAGGAACAATTGATTACAGTGATGTTTAACTATGTCAATTTCATTTGTGAATGTTTCACAGAAATTGTTACACACTATATTTAAATCTTGAGTCTTACACATATGCTTTCTAATTACATCATCTACATTAGGTTTTTTCCGTCCTAGCCAATTATTTATGTTTTGCCAGATTTTTCTTGTATTCCCCTTACACTGTGCTATTTCTTCTCTCTTGAAACTATTTTTCGCAGTGTTTATTAATCTGTTGGTCTTATTTCTCGCCTTGGTATATCGTAGTCGTAAGTTATTATTATTTGGTTTTGATTTCCATTGTCTAAATAGTGAATCTTTGTATTCCATCAAATTTAATAGTGTACGGTCAATCCACGGCTGAGTATTTCTTTTCGATTTAGTATTTATTTCTATTTTTGACGAGTTATATATTTCTTTAAAAATACAATACAGTTCTTTATATAATTGCAAGGGGCATTCTATATTTAACAATTCGTTCCAGTCCGTACTATCTAACTTTTTGTTTATCATATTCTGACACAATATCATTTTTTTACCACTTTCTGACTCATCCTGTATATCGTATGCTATCGTCAAACCGGTTAGGTAATGATCTGCGAGCTTGGTGGTAAGCGTATACGCTGCGAGCTCGACCGCAGCGTCAGTCCGTGCGAATATATGGTCGATGCAGGATGCAACCCGGCACCCCGCCACCACCACTTCGCGCGTGACGCATCGTATGCCACACTGTAGACCATGTATGCTTAACATATTCAGGTACCGTGTAGTCATCGAACAGTTCAAGTCGTGAATATTTATGTTGCAGTCACCCGCCAAAATTACGCTATCCTTCATCGGTATATTTCTAAATAATTTATTTAGTTCTTCTGTGAATAATATCTTGTTGTTCCGCGGTGGTCTATACGCTGCGATAAGGTGACAGTTGTAGGTATTTATATTTAGCTTCAAATGTACGCCTTCGAACGTAGTACAGTCTAGGTTTTGCGCCGAGTACTTAACATTATTCTTTATGTAAATAACAACACCTCCTCCTCTTCTATTTATTCTAGTGTTTGCGTGTATGGTATAGTTCGGTATAGTATATAGTGATAAGAAATCCTCACTGATGTTGGTCTCAGTAAGTACCACCACGTCGAGTGCATCAATACATTTGTGCAGTAAAACCAGTAATTGACTGAAGTACTTCCGAAGCGAAACTATATTTACATGAATTATTTGTAATGCGCTGCTATGTTGGTTGATATAGTTACTCCAGTCAGCTATGTCTGTGTATGTTTGGCATGGAATTTCGTCAGTAATATCCTTATCAAAGTCCATTATTTTTATTAAAGATGTATTATGGATATGGGTGATACTACGAAGACGATTACTCCCTGTCGATTTCAATGTAATTCTCAATATCACTCTGTGTGCGAATTTGATAAGTTTTCTTACTTTCGTCGTTCTTCTTAATTAAAATCTTAGCGTTCTGAATCCAAATATATTTATATAAATCTCTCAATTTAGTTTTTGTTTCCCAAAATAGTTGTCGCGTATGTTTAGTTATATTCTCATTTATATATATCGGTGTGTTGTCTCCGTTATTAAATACTTTTAGGTTCGTTAGGCGCTGTTTACGGCATTTTATCCAAGCCATTCTCGTTGTTCGATTGCGCATAACAACAACGATTGGGCGCTTCTTCGTTTCGCTTGTTTTTACGCCTACCCTCCATGCTTTTTCTACCTCTTCTGGATTCAAACCGAGTTGTTTTGAAATATTAGATACCACATCCATGACTTTTTCGTTATCATTGTCCTGCACATTGACAAGTTCAATATTATTATCAAGTTCTTTTTGTTCCAGAACACTGATACGCTCCTCTAACGCCTTAGAATATTTTTCGAGATATAGGTTTCTGTGGTTCAAGTCTAATATTTTATTATCTTGTTGTTTTGATGTATCTGTATATTCTTTTTTAAATTGTTCAAGTTCTCGATACTTCTCTGCGAAGAAGTCGACTCTTTCAGATAATTCATCCATCTTTTCTTTCATCGAATATACAATATCTAGTTTTTCATTAATTTGCAATAATACTTTTTCCATATTTGTACTTACTTCGCCTGTTATAGCGATTTTATGTCCAGTCGCTTCCTTCGATCCAACCGCACAATTTTCACAAATCTCAGTTTTTATGAATTCCTTCATATCTTGAACACATGATCTGTGATAGTGGCATTGACATCGTCCTTTGCACTGAATCACGTCACTTTTATTTTTAGATAAAAATTGTTTGCATTTTTTACACTGAAGCATTTTCACAACTTAATTAGCTGTCACAACACACTTGTATAACACGTCCGCTCGCTGAGAGTGCGCGCGGAGTCTCCTGACTCACACTTGGTCCCCTGATTCGCAAAGAGAGTAAAATGTCTCTTAGAAATAAGAAGACACTTTACACTGCCTGCATCCGCCCCATCATGACTTACGCATCAGTAGTGTTTAGTCATGCTAGTGAGGCCCATCTCCATAAGCTTCAAGTCATTCAAAACCGTTTTCTTCGTAGTGCAACCGGCGCTCCGTGGTATATCCGGAACACCGAGTTGCATTGCGACCTAAACCTTCCCTCTTTAGCGCAGTTCAATAAGGACTGCGCCCGCCGATACTTTGATCGAGCGCCCCACCACTCGAACCCATTGGTTGTCCAGGCATCGAACTACTCGACCGCCTCTTCTATCCCATTTTTCAAACCCCCCGTCGCCGACCACGGCAGGTATTAGACGACCCGGATGACCCCATCGCAGTCATTACATTGGCAGCTTTAGCGTTATCCGCAAGTCGTCGAGGTAAAATCCCCAGGTGTGAGGTAATCAGAGGTCACACAATCAAACACCGAGCTCGCCGGCGAGCTCGAGGCAAAAACAAGGTCACGATAAATTGCTCTCCAAATAGTCAAAGAGTATTATTCAGTAGGGCCCAATTGTGCAACACTGCAGTTGCACAGAGGCATTTTGCTCCGATCCCCCCCATGTCTCTCGACAGCGAGACAAGCCGAGGTCCGAACCACAGTGGTGCCCTTGAGCTCGCTGTCAACCCCTCCTATAATAGCGGTACGTTTTCGGCGTCCGCAGGAGACGGAGGTAGAAAGCGCTTTTCGCCTTCTACGCCCGTCTCGGGAGAAGTGCCTTCGGCACTTCTCCCTCCCGGGCTATTGTAGGGCCAGGCCCTCGCCCAAAACCCGGTGGAGCTGGACGACCGCACAGGCGGTAGCAAGCATCTATGTCCTCCCTAAAAAAAAAAAAAAATATTGAATACCAATGATTGCTACCGTGAGACTATTTCTAAAACGGTTCCCATGGATCTTTACTTACGATTAACAGTTAGTACTTTACTTACGACTGAGACTACTGAAAGGTGTCCGTAGTTCAAATATATCTCATTGACGCTAATTACTTACATTTGACACTAAGTACATAAAAATAAGCTGATTTTAAACGCCTTAATGTAATTTTTTTAGTAAATAATACGGGATAACTCACGTGAATCAGTCAGATAGCTCCGACTATAGTTTCAACCACATTCGGTGGTCTACGGCTACGAGCCGGACTACGAGCTGCCGCCCGCAGTGCTAAGCGAGACGTCAACGCGGGCGTCCCGAGCTCTCCTTGAAAAAGACCACCGAATGTGGTTGAAACTATAGTCGGAGCTATCTGACTGATTCACGTGAGTTATCCCGTATTATTTACTAAAATGAGTGAAAACCACGTTAGTTTTTATAATAAAGCCTTAATGTAACATAAAATTTTGTTTTCTTCCAAACCTTTCGAGCGGTGTATCAAAATGAACGGCTTTAAAACACGATTCCATAAATATATATAGGTAACTTGCAGTTTTAATTTCAATAGAACGATAAAACGTTCAATTAAAATAAATAATCGTCGACGAAGATAAACATTTTTAAATTAATTTATACTTGTTACTCATATGATCAGACAATCACCCGACAAAATTCAAAATATTTTAACATTAAAGAAAAAAAAAGAAGTCCTTGATATCACATGAAATATTAACGATAAAAAATAATTAGTGCGGCAAAACTTGAGAAGAGAAATCAGGGGAATATGAAGGTTTTTGTATGTATAATTGATCCAAGTGTACCCTCACAAATCTGCACCTAATCAAGCACCTAGCAGTTTATTCTAGTAGCTGTCCTTTAGTTACATTTCGCATTAATTATCCTCATAACATTATTACTTGCCAACTTGTTAACGAAACAGTCGGCAAAACCGTCTATCAGCTCTTTATTAGCTATACAAAATACCTACAAATAAATACATACTTATTGGTAGCAAAAATTTATATAACTGTATTGTTTCGTTTTATTTGAGTAATTGCGCGATCCCGTCAACAATACCACACAATACATATCGTCCTTGACCTTTACACGTTTTATTGGAAAAAAATCAGACACGGTAACGATAATTTGAACCTAAACTAGACAAGCAAGACAGCCGAGTGGTAATAGATATGGACTTCCACCATGTTGTGAAGATCCAACCATGAACCTTCACTAACAGGGCACTATGCTTGCTTGGCTTCCTACCACTCTCAAGTAGAAAATCTGTCGCCAAGCAACCAATAGTGTGTTTCGGCAGCAGTCTTTGAGAGCCAATAAAATTACAGGGACTTAAAAACTGTATGTCACAGGGTGACGGGCGCAGTGCAGGTCGTTACTTGTGACGAAATGCATATGTTATAGGCAGGGTCATCCCTTAACATCAGGTTGGTATCATGCTTGTTCTGTCACACCCACATAAAAAAATATGTTATACATATTCGTTAGTGTTGTTAGTAGGTATAGTGTACATATGATTTAAAACTTGAAAAGTCACGTTTATTTCTTATGCATGTTAAAAGTAATTGCCAAACAGAATAATTGAACATTCACAATGCAGAAAGCGTAGGATATAATTCAGAATAACCGTCGCATCTTAAAAAAGTCCCTGTAAATTTTCAGTTCTTAAATCTTATTACAGCGCTATAGAACTGCATTTCTCATAAATATTTAAACTTCGCGAACGTTCCATAAATTTTGTGAATTCAGCGCTTTTTGCGCTTTCTAGCGAAATGTTGAACAAAGTTTACGAAGACGTTGAGTAGTCATCGTGTGGCTGGAAGTATCTACTATTCGCTTTTTTAGGATTCTATACTAGAAAACGTGACCCTGTTACTGAGTCTCAGCTGCCCGTCCATCTGTTCGTCCTCTAAAGGGCCGTATCTTAGGAACGGTTATAGGTAACCGGTTGAAACGTTAACAGAACATGTCTTAGTACCTACCTAAGGTGAATTACCTAGCACGTATAGTAATGACAAAAAAATAAGAATAAAAAATAAGATTACCTAAACATGTAACCGACTTCTCAAAACACAATATTGTGATAGAAGGTACTTTTGAACTATCATGGTAGCGACTTCAACAAGTTATTTCAAACTTTTAAGTATTGAAATCGGTTTCAAGCGGTACATGACCGCTTGAAATTAAATAATTGATAATTTTAATTTCAGGTGTGGTGAAATCACATAATAAACGAAGCTTAGCTCGACCTGAAACAAATAAAATAAATGAACATCACAAGAATAAATTAATATAACATGATAAAATAAATAAATAAAAACAATACAAGTTGAAGTACAAAATAATGTTCTATACTTACCTCCATACTGAACGTGCACCGGTGCCGACGTACTATGAACGCGCAATCACATTGTAGAACAATAGCTGTGGAATGCGGCTCGGGAATCACCGGCCGCCTGCGCCGCCGTTCGCCCGTCTCGCTCGCTCGGTAGTCGGTATAGCTACCTGACGCGGAGCGCACGCTGCTCGGATGAATTTTGTATATCTCGCTATTGTTTACGAACCACTGTTTCATAACTTGTTATTTTGTGATATTCAAATATAAACTTAAATGATTTATAGTCAGTGTTTTCATAACAACACCACACGAACTATATTGGTGACCCCGACGTGATCTCGGTCGTGATAATAGTGACTTGTGCTATTGGACACGGACTAAAACAAGTGATTTACAACAGTGAATAATTAACAAATATCATTGTGTGACAGAGAATAAACATGGCAACAGGACATTCCGCGGGTGCAAACACTCAAGACGGTGCGAAAGGTACCGTTCACACTACGTCGTCCGACATATTTCGTGTCGGAGTACGCATGCCCCCATTTTGGCCGGAAAAACCTGCCGTTTGGTTTGCGCAGATAGAAGGACATTTTGCGTTATCCAGAATAACAGATGACCAAACTAAATTTTATTATGTCGTCTCGCAATTGGAACACCGGTACGCCGCCGAAGTAGAAGATATTATTGTATCTCCACCATCGGACTCAAAATATGCTACGTTGAAGGCAGAACTCATCAAGAGGCTGTCACAGTCACGGGAAAAGGAAGTCAAGCAGCTCCTGACCCACGAAGAGATGGGCGATCGCCGCCCTTCACAGTTCCTGCGACACCTACGTCAGCTAGCTGGACCAGAAGTGCCTGAAGAGTTCCTTAAGACAATATGGACCAGTCGTCTCCCCCCTAACGTGCAAACTGCTGTTGCTTCACAGCCGCGTACAGACTTAAGTAGCCTAGCAGACCTGGCGGACACAGTGCTTGATATTGTGAGTACTAGCCCACAAACTGCCGCCATGAATTACGCCCCGTCTTCACAATTAGACATAATGTCAAAGCAGATCGCTGACCTCACCAGACAAGTAGCTTCACTTACTGCAGCACAAGCCTCAAGCAGAAGACCACGTTCTCGATCGAGGAACACTGGACGGCAACGCAGCAACACCAGGTCAGACTCTAACTACCGTCGTTTCCCAGAATGCTGGTTCCACTCAAAATTTGGCGAAAAAGCTAGAAGGTGCGTAAAACCATGCGATTTTAAGCAGGGAAACGCTCAGGGCAGTCGATAATGGCGACAGACGATTGCCCCGCCACCCCAGGTCGCCTGTTCGTCACAGATCGCACTTCTAAGACGCAGTTTCTTGTAGATACAGGCAGTGACATCTGTGTCTTTCCACGAAGCGCCCTACGAACCCGCAGACCCAAACCAGACTACGTGTTATATGCAGCAAATGGGACCCCAATTGTAACATATGGATTCACAACTTTAATTCTAAACTTGGGACTTCGACGTGAATTTTCATGGAAATTCGCTGTGGCTGATGTCACGAAGGCTATCATTGGTGTCGATTTTCTCTCGCACTTCGGGTTAATCGTCGACGTCAAAAACAAGCGTCTCATAGACAACACCACGACGTTAACAACAGCAGCTGTGACAGCATCATCATCCGTCACTATATCTTCTATCAAGACACTGACTGGTGATACAGCTTATCTCAACCTGCTTCGCGAGTATCCCGAAATAACCAATCCATCTGGTTCCCAGCGCTTTCCATCACACAACACGGTCCATCACATCAAGACCACACCTGGCCCACCAGTTTTCTGTACGACACGACGACTTGCACCTGACAAACTGAAAATTGCGAAGGATGAATTCGAAGCCATGTTGAAGTGTGGTACAGCAAGACCATCAAGCAGTCCTTGGTCTTCAGCTCTGCATCTCGCCCCCAAGAAGGACAGTGGTTGGCGCCCCTGTGGCGATTACCGCCGATTGAACGCACGCACTGTACCTGATCGATATCCAATACGGCACATCCACGACTTCGCTCAGGAGATTTCTGGATGTACCATCTTCTCAACCATCGATTTACACAAGGCTTTTAATCAGGTACGCGTTGCAGAAGACGATATTTGCAAAACCGCTATCTCTACACCTTTTGGACTCTACGAATTCCCATTTATGAGTTTTGGTTTGCGGAATGCAAGTCAAACGTTCCAAAGATTAGTAGATGAGATGCTCAGAGGCCTAGACTTCTGCTATGGGTACGTCGATGACTTCTTAGTCTTCTCGCGCGATGAACACACCCATAAACAGCACTTACGTCAGCTATTTGAAAGACTCAGAGACTTCAACATGACTATCAATGTATCAAAATGCGTATTTGGGGTGTCGCAAGCAACTTTCTTGGGATACACTGTCTCAGCAGAAGGTGTAAAGCCACTAGAGACCAAAGTGGAAGCCATAAGAACATTTCCAGTTCCAAAAACAGTCAGAGAACTCCGTCGATTCCTTGGAATGGTGAATTTCTATCGCCGTTTCATTCCTGGCGCAGCAGAACACCAAGCTCCTCTACATGCTTTACTTACCGGATCATTGAAAGGCTCACATCCAGTGGACATCTCAGGTGACGCTCTTCAAGCCTTTGAAAACTGCAAAGAAAGCCTCTGTCGATCAGCAATTCTTGCACATCCGGATCTAGAAGCACGTCTAGCTTTGGTCACTGATGCGTCGGACAACGCTATAGGAGCAGTTCTCCAACAGTACACTAACAACAACTGGCAACCACTAGCATTCTATTCGAAGAAGTTGAGCTCAGCACAACGCAAGTACTCTCCATATGACAGAGAATTGCTCGCCATATACCAGTCGATCAGATACTTCCGACACATGCTAGAAGCAAGGAACTTTACAGTTTTCACCGACCACAAACCTCTATGCTTTGCTTTCGATTCAAGAAAAGAGAGTTGTACTCCTAGACAGTTCCGATATCTAGACTACATCTCTCAATTCACAACTGATCTACAGCACATTTCTGGAAAGGACAACGTGGTAGCGGACACACTGTCTCGCATCAATATGCTTTCACAACCCGTAGATTTGGTGACACTTGCTGAAGCACAAAACACAGATCCAGAACTAACCGACTTACTTGCAGGTTGCACATCTCTACGTCTTCAGAAAGTTGCAATACCTGGAACTAAATTTGACATATACTGTGACAAAAGTACTGACACTACGCGTCCCTATGTGCCGAAAGAACTAAGACGGAAAGTATTTGAAAGTCTCCACTCACTTAGTCACCCTGGAGCAAACGCCACTGCCAACTTGATTTCCAAGCGATACGTATGGCCAAGCATCCAGAAGAACTGCAGAGAATGGACTAAGCAATGCTACGCCTGTCAAAGATCCAAAGTGACAAGACACGTAACATCACCACTTGGAACATTCAAAATACCATCTGGCAGATTTCTATACGTGCATATTGATCTCATAGGCCCATTACCAGTGTCTGAGGGAAACAAGTACTGTCTCACTGCCATTGACAGATTTACCAGATGGCCTGAGGTGATACCTATCCCGGATATAATGGCAGAAACTGTGGCAAAAGCACTCTTGTCTGGATGGATCGCACGCTTTGGTGTGCCACTAGAAATCGTAACTGACAGAGGAAGACAATTTCAGTCAGCTTTATTCAAATATCTTTCTGAAACAGCAGGTTTTCAGCATAAATCTACAACAGCTTACCATCCGACCTGTAACGGAATGATAGAAAGATTTCACAGGCATTTGAAATCAGCAATAGTATGTCACGAACACAACAGCTGGACAGAAATCTTACCTTTGGTACTTCTTGGCATACGGAACACATTAAAAGAGGATCTGCAAGCCTCATCAGCAGAACTTGTTTATGGCGAACCTGTTAGAATGCCTGGAGATTTCTTCGAGATAAATAGACAGACAACTACAGATTTAACAGACTTTACAGCCCGTCTAAGAGAGTTTGCAGCGAAAGTTCAACCTCGACCTGCTTCGAGACATAGCCGAAAAGCAACATTTATCTACAAAGATCTGTCAACTGCAACTCACGTTTACCTAAGAGAAGATGCATCTCGTGGATCTCTAACACCAGCATACACAGGGCCCCATAAAGTGTTAAGCCGCAATGACAAAACCTTTAAAATCCTCCTGAAAGGAAAAGAAAGTGAAGTGTCGATTGATAGAATAAAACCGGCTTACTTACTTGGTGACTCAGCAAATATTGCTCCGATTCCCACTCGACTGTCCGCAGAAACACCACCTGTGAAACAATATACTACACGATCAGGCAGGACGGTCAGATTCCCAAACTATTATCGACCGTAGGACGGTCTCTGGAGGGGAGTGATGTGGTGAAATCACATAATAAACGAAGCTTAGCTCGACCTGAAACAAATAAAATAAATGAACATCACAAGAATAAATTAATATAACATGATAAAATAAATAAATAAAAACAATACAAGTTGAAGTACAAAATAATGTTCTATACTTACCTCCATACTGAACGTGCACCGGTGCCGACGTACTATGAACGCGCAATCACATTGTAGAACAATAGCTGTGGAATGCGGCTCGGGAATCACCGGCCGCCTGCGCCGCCGTTCGCCCGTCTCGCTCGCTCGGTAGTCGGTATAGCTACCTGACGCGGAGCGCACGCTGCTCGGATGAATTTTGTATATCTCGCTATTGTTTACGAACCACTGTTTCATAACTTGTTATTTTGTGATATTCAAATATAAACTTAAATGATTTATAGTCAGTGTTTTCATAACAACACCACACGGACTATACAGGTTTGCCATTATTTATTTTTATGCTTTATCGCTTGGTTTCTTTATGGTGAATAAAGTGACAAAGCGACAGGACAGGGCATAAAAATTGTTACCCCACAAAGAATAGTCAAATGAAGGCTACTGAAAAGTTTCAACGACTGACTATTTAGGAATACCGACTGTAGAAGTACCTATTGATTGCGTCATAATGATAATGTAAGTGAATTAACATTGGACTTGATTCTGCCATAATTCTCTCAAACCTGAAATTCTCTAATATTTAACAGTAAGCAATAGAAGTTGTCAATTTCGGAACTCTTATTCTTTTCGTACCGATTAGAGCAGGAGGTCCGATATTGAAAGAGTGTTCATCACATCGTATCTTTGAATTGTTTTAAAATAAAAATAAATAGTACGTTTATAAAATGGTGCTATAAAATCAATCTCAAAGGAAGAAAATGATGCGGCAGTGCCTTTGAATCAATTTTGTGCAGATGAGAATGGATCTTCCATCACTAAAATGCTGTTGTGACGTCATAATAGGTAGTTGCACGCTTATTTTTAAAACAAACGGAGGAACAGACGTTCACTACTTTAATCTTTAGCTATGGTGATACCTCAAATCTTTACTAATTATGATTCGGTAAAGTGTTTAAGTTTGTTTAACTACCTATGTAAGTTTCTTTTTTTATTTAAAATTATGTTCTTTCAGATTACGCCGATTGAAATTTCATTAAAATCAATTCAGTAGTTGGGATACATAATATCGTGCAAGTAAATAAAACAAAATTATTTTTTATACCTTCAGCCGTGGAGGTATTTTTTAAGAGTAATGTGGGACGGCATTAACTGTTTATCTGAATGGTACTAGAACTAGACTGATTTGATACATAAATAAATGTATATATATAGGTATATTAATATATTGTACTAACAGGCAAAGGTGTCCTAACACCAAAGAATATTCAGATGTCCCTAGTCAGATTGGGTTTGGTAAGAGAGGGCAAACTTTCTCATTGTAGACATATAAAATAAAAGACTATCCTAACCTGGGCATCGAACCCATGTGCTTTATAAAGTGACGTTTAACGCCAGCTCACTAAAGTATGATCTATAATGTCTCACTTCATACCACGTCAGTTACTTGACTCTTTTAAGTATAGTCTGCATCAGCCGGATCTGCTGGCCACAGCTACCATTGCGGGGGTTTTGCCATAAGCTCCACGCAAGGCAGGTGGCTTGGAGATCGCAGTACAAGATTACAGTTCTTCAGAAAGAGCTGCTGCCCGGCTACCTTCCGGTACTTTTCCCTTAGTCGCCTCTTACGACACCCACGAAACGAAAGAAACAGGGGATGACATTCTATCCCGGCACAACACGGGGAATGCATATTGGACTTTTAAAAATATTTACCCCTGAATCAGGTTTTCCTCTAGGACTTTGATAAGATAAATATACCATATTGAAATCTTTAATGAGTAATCATTTCCTATCTATGATAGGTTGTAAAAAAAGTTCAATTTTCCTTGTTTTTTTTTTATTCAAACTGTTACGAGATAAGCATGAGTACCACCTGATGTTAAGCGGTAACCTCTGCTTGTAACAGATACAGTTCGTTGCAAGTTTAAAACTGAAATGCACCAGTCACCCTGAGTCCTGTCACGGTCACCCGTCGAACCGGGAAGTTATTCTTTTCAAACGCGTGATCATTGGTCATGGCACTTTCGGCTTCATTTTTCCCTTCATTTTCGGCTCGGGTTTTTATCCAGCGTCGAGTGTAAAGACCAACATATTCTATAAAAAAAAAGATCTCAACAGACCTTTTAAATAACACAGTTTCTCCAGTAGATCGGGCTCGTCTTCTTGCCTCTGCGGAGCGAGAATCAGGTTTCTGGCTTCAGGCTTTACCATCTGCCAACATTGGGACGCTACTGGACAGTAAGTCGTTTGCCCTTTCTATCAGCCTGCGAATTGGTTCAAACACAGTCGAACCACATAACTGCTTCTGCGTAGTTCCAGTAGATCGCCAAGGACACCACGGCCTCTCCTGCCGTTGAAGTGCTGGCCGCCTTTCTCGCCACGCCTCTTTAAATGATGTCATCCGCAGGGCTCTTGCTAACGTAAACGTGCCGGCTATTCTTGAGCCGAACGGTATCGCACGTGACGAAGGCAAGAGACCTGACGGAATGACCTTAACTCCCTGGAGTCGTGGAAGGCCGCTAGTTTGGGATGCCATTTGCGTTGACACGCTTGCGGCGTCTCATTTACCATCCACCTCCAAGACGGCGGGTGCAGCGGCAGTGGCAGCAGAAGGCTCCAAAGGGCGAAAATGCGAGAGTCTCGGCGATAGTTATATATTTCTGCCTTTTGGAGTAGAAACATTAGGTCCGTGGGGTCCAAGCGCATGGACTTTATATAAAGATTTATCAAAGCGGCTGATAGAAAAGACAAACGACCAAAGGGCTGGCACTTACCTCGGCCAGAGAATTAGTCTTGCCATACAACGGGGTAATGCTGCCAGCCTTTTAGGCACTCTACCCGTGGACAGTGACCTGAGTTCTGTCTTCTACTTATGATTGGCTCCTGGTAGAAAACAGAGCTCAGAATTTTAAGTGTAATATTTTTAGGTCATAAGTAGATATAGTTAAATTATTTATTTATTTTTGTATTCGTATATGTACTGTTAATTTTTTCTTGTAAGATATACTTAATACATATTAAATACATAATAAATAACTACATATTCTTACATAATATCATTTCATTTACCCCGTGCATATATATTGTATGTTGCCAAAGAAGTATCATAACTCGAGTCAATTAAAATTTCCCAATAACAGACAAACGTGTCGCGACACGTACCAATTTCCACAGTAATAAAAATAAAGCCGACTTTAACGTCCCAATCAACTCGGAAAAGTGAATTCCGTTAATGCTACAACAGTTCCAACAGTAATAAAATTATCCAGCAGTAATTATATAAGTAAATTAAAAGAGTCGGATACCGTCGGGACAAAAACTATAACGTTTGTTTCGGTCATTATACGAGGCAGAAATCGAGTTTTTCTTGTGACAAAGTCGGTTTGCGAGACAGTTGGCTTCCGACCAAATCCGGCCGTTTGAGGCGTGTGGTGTAAGGAACATGCGGTGTAGCGTTTAATATTCTTTTGATAAACTGACTGCATGTTCAAATTAAATATATGATTTTTTAGTGCAACCAAGTTGGATGTTGTGTATTTGTTTACTTAAAGGTATGAGGCAAGCTTTTGGTCACAGTGTCATCTGACGTCTGTGCTTATGGGCAATACTTTTGGTAGCAATTACAGGAGATTGGTTCATATATTTGTGTTTCCAATCTTTGATATTTTGTTAATACATTTCTCAATATTAAAATGATTATTTTACTGAGGTTCGACATAACCTCATATTATAGAAGGCGATTAAATTGGTAATCAAAATTAACTATCATATATAAAAAAAAATTTTTTTCCGAAACATCCACTCTAATACATTTTTATCAATTCTGGAAATTCATAGCATTATGTAAACTACGAAAAAATATAATGCGAACACTGCCTACAAACAATGGGTTGATGTTTTTACCTCGGATGTGGATCAAATTACCATCTTCAGTCTGTACACCCTGGACTATCCATTTTAACCATACTTATCAGTGAGCTAGTGATGTCGGTAAGAAAGAACCGAATTGATCAGCCCTTAGCAAAAAAATATCATTGAATTATTAGATTGTGGTGTGGTCACGTAATTGACGTAGCTGAGCTGGACCTGTAACACAATAAAATAAATTAATAGAACAAGAACAAATTAATATAACAAGAATAAATTAAAATATATAGAAGGTTCTATACTTAACTTCACACTGAACTTGCTCCGGCGCCGACGTACTGTGTAGTGCACGTGCAAGCATACCGGAGTACAATAGCTGTGGAATGCGGCTCTCGGGGATTACCGGCCGCCTGCGCCGCCGCTCGTCCGTCTTGCTCGCTTCGCCCTAGTCTTGTGCTTATTCGGACATATAAAAGTGCGCACTGTAATAGTACAGTTCGAATAATGTACTAGTACACCTTATTAGTACTATTAGTACTCGAACCGTTACCTAAATTTATAGGTAGGTACACACTCGGTGCAGGTACTAATACCCAGTCATATCAAGCGGCCGAGAGTTGCAGATACGTGGGCTAAGTTTAAATGAGATAGGTACCTATACATAGAAATAAAATTAAGTCTGATTTATTTATTAATATATTAAAATTTAGTCTTTATAAATCAAATTATATTAAACTCTATCTGAACGTTGCACTGTTTTTTTTTTTATCATTTTAATTATTTACAAGTTGCCATGTAAAAATAAAACTTGGTTTACTTTTGAAGGCTTTAATAATTGCCTTCTTCTGCTGATTGGTTGACCGGCTCCAGAAAACACCCGTTCACATGATACTGATGTGGCTTGTATTGAAAGTCATTTCAGTACCATTTGGTATAGACGTGGATATATAAATCTTCTCGTGTGCCACCATTTCAGTGGATCCTCTTTTCTATTAATGTACTCCTCATCACAATATTTGTCCAGCTCTCGTATGGAAGCAGCAGTCGAATTTGATGGGCATGTCACGCGGGACATCTCGGCATCAAACTCGTCCCAGATACAGGCATTCCTTGCTTCTAGTGGTCCTGGATTTTGAACAGGTTCAGCAGTTTGCACAGGCACGTCTTCATTGTAGAACGCGTTAAAGCACTGCTACGCTCTATCAAAATTCCAACGTAATCGTCGCTCTGTCACGCTTACTCTCAATAATACTGTATGGTGCTTGTTCATTCTCGGACAACGAATGTTAGCATAGCATCGAGCGAAGATAGAGACTATAGAGACAAATGTACGAATAGTCCGACTGTCCGATTAAGAGTATTCGTTCGGTAACGTTTCATTTCGGACAGTGTTGAGTTCCATCACCTATTAGTACATCGTACATGTACTACACAAGACTACTTCGCCCGCATTCTGCATAGCTACCTGACGCGGAGCGCACGCTGCTCGGATGCATTTTTATTTCTATGCCTTTTGTTTACGTACCACTGTTTTATAACTTTTTATTTGTAACATCCAAGCACTATCCTAATAAAATTGTCTGAAGCCAAATTAATTTGCCTCCTATTCCTTAGACCATTCGCATAACCAAGAATTTATTATAAAGCGCGGGTCCCGTATTTACGCGCGCACTAATATCTGGCGCCCTCCGGATGCGTCCGGGACCGAGGGTACACAGATTACGGAATGTTTGTTGATAGTGTATTCTATTCTGGTGAATTGTTGAGGAAATATAACCGTTGTTGTTTAGTATACTGGCGTAGTGGAGACAGACATCTGCAAATACATTCCTTTTAGAATAATCATGGCAGGCGTGTCATTGATCTATTTTATCTATTGATCTATTTTAGATGATTAATGACTTCAAAACTCACCATAAGTTCGTCCGAGGCTATAGAAATTAGTCGTCGTCCTAATTTTAACAGAGATAGAGGGTGGGCGCTGTCACAAAGCTGGAGAACTTGTCTTCATGGAGGTTTGAAAAATGTGAAGCAGGAGATGGTGGACACAGTTAGTTTTGCTTGTCGGACTGCGATGGTGTCATCTGAAGAAAGCAGTAGCGATGAAGGTGGTGCATCGCAGCCTTTACCGAAAACGCAGCGTTCGCCACAACACTCCCCTGCACGACCCCCGCCGCCCGCCGCCAGCGCCGTCGGCTCGAGCACAGCGAGCTGCCGCCCGCAGTGTGAAGCGTGACGCGACCGCGGCGGACGTTACCACACTCAAAATCCTGAGGAAGGCTTCCGGTAGAAGCCGAAACATTGTCGATAGCGATATTGACTCATAGTAAGTTCACGCTCAAACACCCGTGTTTTTCATATATTAAACAATAATTGTTACTTATAATCTCATAATGTCACTTCCTCGTTTTTTATTTTATTTGTAATAATGCCTGTACCATAGTAATATTTGGTTCTATCTTTTACTTAACAATAACTTAGTAAAAATACTCCCACCAAACAACAATTTTGCAGCCTTATATAACTATAAAGATATAAAAGATATAAAAGTTTCATTGGCCCTTTAGTACATTTTTTTACAGGCAAGTCCAAGGTATAAACTATTTCCATCGTCTATTTTTCAAAAAACACAAGACAATAATGGATTTTAATAAAAATAAACAGTAACAATGAAATTCCATACAACTTTGCTGGCCTATTCGAGTAGTGCAGGAAGGTTGACTTTTCCACAGATGAAAGAGGGTCTTGCCGATTTTGATTTCAACGGAGGTTGTCAAAATAGTAACCACATTACAAGCATTTTTGAGTAAAGTGTATAAATAATATAAAGTAATGTTTCCAAAGTATTTAAATTCTTCATCTTCGATAGTGGAAGCACATTGTTTTCCATTCATAAAAAATATGAACACAACATTTTCGACTCGGGCAGAGACCGAACGCACATTTTCCAGCCATACGCCCACGCTACCCTGAGTGATGGTGATAGGCGTGAACTTTGCACATTCATTTATTGTTTTACCGTCACAGGTGTAGCGAACACCCATACTACTTATCTAGACTACCCGAGTTAGGGAACCCCAATAGACTTAATCGATTATTGATCCGATAGATCCAGAATCGAGTATATTACCTAGTTTGATTGTAATCAATTTCTAAGCTGATTACTCAAAACTTACGTAATCCTTTTTCAAAAATACCTTTGAATTCTACGCCAGCACGCAATAGAATTAGTAAAGCAATTATCGCCATAAGTCAGTTTGACAGATTCGTGGTCATATTAAATTAGTAAGGATGTTATTTTGCATACCTTTGAAAATGATCTATAGTCATGGTTCCAATTCTATGCTTAATTGATACACGTTAGATGATGTTCATCAATTTTGGATTTAGTTGTATACGTCTGTTAGTGTGCCTTTGGTGTCAGATTCGAATAATAAGTAAAGATAACTAAATTAAAATGTATTATTTGCAGCTATAGTCATATTCGTATCTTATTTCCGATGGAAAAACATAACTTCCTGCAGGACTTAAACCCACTACTTCAGAATACTGTCTTGGTGCATTTCCAACAATGCTATGGAAGTGGGTACTGGACAGTAAATTTTCTCCATCTGTTTTGAATGCACGTTTTGTTGACGTTGAAGAAATCTACCCAAATAGCAGAAGACTATTTACTTAGGCCGGTAGATTGATATACGATCAACACTGAACACCAAATCGATAAAACCATACGTTATTTTGACTAGTTTTACTTGAAAAGAGCATTGACGCATGCTAAACAAAACATAATAATTATTTCGGATGGAGAAAATTCCTCTGATGACATGATTTTTAGATCATATTAACCTCTTACAACATTATACTATGTTGGATTCTGTTACTATCATTCTAAGGACTAGGAAAGATGATACCAAACGTCGATAAATCTTATTTTTATAATTGTATGAGGGCTAGACTAATCTTAAAACTACTACTTCCCTCAAGTAAACAATCTATCGCCAAGCACCTAATGGTATGCTCCAGTAGCTGTTCTAGAGTGACAATAATTCTAGGTTAACCTGAACAACATCTTCGACCGCAAATATGATAGTGGTCAAAGGTTAGTATATAAGACACAAAAAAAAATAACTTATAGACCCGGATTTTAGAATATAGACCCTTCGTGTCAATAGATGTTTTCATGTCCATCCCTTGGCGTATGATATTAACGTCACGGATTAAATTAAATTAAGACGAGCCTTCGATCGCTTCGAAACAATTTCCAACTGGTATTCATTAAAATTAAGATATAATGAGTGATTATATCGGTTGGAAAGTTCCAGAGCGTTCGGAAATGTTCGAGAGTGTTCTGAAACTTCGCCTGTTTCGACATTCGAGGTATTGTATCAAATGAGTTTGGTTATTTACGTGGACGCTTCGCGGTTTTAATGAGAAAATCTAATTTAGGAAGTTTGGTCACAAAATTACTCGTATTAAAGGACTGAAAACCTTTTTGGAATACGTACTTTGAATGTATAATGAGGTATTCCGGGAGAATAAATTAGCACGTAAGAGATGGAACGGATAAAACATATTTCGAAAGTATGTAACCTAATAACGCAAGTTGTTCACAATCAGTGTGAGTTTTTGGAACAAACCAACTGTCATTTAATAGAATAAGCCCGTTTCAGAATGTCTTAATAGAGCTTCGGGTTGCTATGCAACACATAAAATAACTGAATGATAAAAATGACAGTTAACATGCAGCGCGTTCCAAGCTTTAACCGATGGATAGGCTAAACCGGTGACTGTGAAACGCAAAGATAGTGTTTTATTTATTAAATAATTATGATCTGGGTAGTAAAACCGGCACTTACTCGAACATTCTGAAACAGGCCTCAAATATTATATACTGGTAATAATAAGCATAATAATTTATTCATGAGGAACTATCAAGCTGTTGTTTTGCATCCCCGCCATATTTATAGAGGTAGGTATTATTCCACTTACAGAACACGAATCACAGAAAAAATAATGACCAAAAAATTACAAGATAAAAAAATATTATCATTTTAAAAGAAAACCGTATGTGTGTTCGGTTTAGTTTCGAATCACCCCGTGAGGAACGACGGCGCACACAAACAAAGCGCGTCTTTCGGCAAAGCTCAAAGCCTCGCGGCCGCCACACACGTGTTTCGATCAAACGACTAGCCGCGCGCGGCCCGCTCCCCGCCGCTCGCGCAGCGCATCGATCGATGTTCCAAAACATCCAGTCACTCGCACGCCGCGCCGCACTTCGCTTGTGATTGAGAGTTACGCGCGCTTATTAGTGAACTAGGGACACAAATAGAACAGTTTTCGAATGTAGAACTGGTAGAGATGGTACGCTTGTACGCCATCTACGGAAACAGTTTGACGCAGGCCGTGCAAATGTTTAGAGAACAGTTCCCAAACAGCCGGACTCCAACACGTGACGGGATGCTGGGTGCCACGCAGGCACTGAAGGATTATGGACAATTACAGGTTCCTCGTGATGCTCGTGCTCGGGGAAGCGTACACGGACGAAGTAATAAGTGCTTTAATTGCATAAAAGAGAAAATCATCGCAGCATTTGATCGCGTTAGGCTCAACGTAAATGTCCTAAAAAAACTATCACGAAACCTACGGCGTCGGGTTCACTTGTGCATAGAAAACGAAGGAGGACACTGAGCAGTGCCTTAGGGTAACGTAACTTTGTATGTACCTAAAGTTGTAAATTCTAATCAAACTGTAAATAGGTAAGCTGATTCCAAATTTTTAACTACGCTAAAAATACCCAATTTGTGTTTTTTAACTTAAAATAATTTGAAGATAGGTACAAAGTGTAATTATTAAACTGTAGAAAGTTACAGTAGTCATTTCGGAAGTATACCTTACGTAATACATAACCTACGTACCTATCTACTTTCTTAGTTTAATTCCAGTAAGACAAATTAGGTATTTTTAACGGTCCTAAGCCCGGTCAAGTAGGAAGGGAAATTTGGAATCGTAATTTGTTTTTGAATAAAATCCAGTGCATCTAAAAATCTTAGGAATACCCAAACAACCTAACTGATGTTATCCACGTCGTGTTGACTGACCACTAATAAGTACCTAGTTGGCTAGTAGTAGTAGCTACGCCGCAGACTAAGTAGGTAATAGTTACTTTGTAAGCTAACCGTACGCGTCTCATTCGTAATTTCATAACAAGTAGGTAAGTACCTATCTACCTAGTATGCGATAGTACATTGACACTGCGCGTGCGCGTGTGTGTGCCGTGGCGGCCGTGCTCGTGGGGCCTATTCTGATATGTACGTGGGGCTAATTCTGATTCATCGTAAAATGTTTTAATTTAATTTTCGGCTACTAATTAAAGGTAGTACTTAAAATGTATTACTAGGTGATTGACTATGCCCATTACAATGGATTCTACAAATATGGCGGGGATACAAAACAACAGCTATAGTTGGTGATACTTATATGGCTAGAAAATTATACAACAAATATAGGACATCTGTCAATAGGTAGGGCTATTTAGGATTTATGTTTATGTTTATTTGATAAGGAAAGTTCTAGATTTATAAAGAGATTATCCGTATTTTGAAAATCGTAAATGGAATCTTCAATTTTATATTGAAGAATTGTTTCAACCGAAGGGTTGCCGGGCTAGAAACGCACCCCTTTATAACGTTTTTCTTCTTGTAGGAGTCGTAAGAGCCAACGAAGGGAAAATTACCATAAGAAGTTCTTTGGTGGACTATATGATTTCTGATGTGATGATTCTGCAGAGGGGTTGTTGATAGTATAGACAAAAAGATCACATTTCTAGGATCATTAACTTTATCATCAATTTGCAATTGGAGGATCCAGTGTCCTCAAATACATGCAGCCTTAAAACTGTGATATTTATTTGTCAAGTTACAGCGTACCTATAGATTTAAAATGGAGTTAGAAATTTAGGTTGAAAACTTATAGTAGAAAATTCATGTTTATGATATTTTCATATGTGTTATTAGATTTGCTTACTATTATTCACGTTACAAAATATCATAATCATACGAATGATTCTATATTATTAACTTTCAATATTAACTTTAGATTTTATAATTATATTTCTTGTATTTCCTTAATCAGTGGTTGATCACCAATGCACGTTATCCCCAAAACTGACAAAGACTTTACATGTGGGTACATGTAAAGTCTTTGTCAGTTTTGGGGATAACTACCAACTATAATCAAATAAACATATTTTAAAAAATATAAAGGATATCGTAACAATGTTCTGCGAACCTTACGTATTACGTGATCATTGTCTCTATATCGTAATTGATCACTGATCAATTACGATATAGAGACAACTTAGGAACAAAACCAAATACATTTTAACCTTTTAAATTTTCCGCCCTAGGCGGCGTCGACCTTTAAATAACGAGTTGATAGTTTTCTCCATTTTGCTGGATTCTTGTAGTTTAGTAGCAGTTTTATCCCATCAATTTGGTTGTGTTTTTTATGTTGTCTTAGGTTTCCGCGATTATAACACATAGTAATTAAACAACTTTAAACGGTTTAAATCGCATATATTTATCATTATGGTGACTGAGTCATCCCGTGACCACGATGACTGCAAAGTGTTTGAAACGTCGGGACAAAATAATGATAAATATACGCGTTTAAATCGTTTAAAGTTGCTAAATTACTATGTCATTTTTATTTATTGAAAATCTGTCACCAAGCACCTATAAGTTTGTTCGGGCAGCAGTCCTTGGGGGCCAGAAAAATTACAGGTTCATGAGACTAAACAACTGTACGTATCAGGGTGAAGGGCGCCGTGCAATTTGTCACTTGTGACAAATTGTACGGCGAAATGCATCTGCGATAGCGAGAGGTTAAACCGCTGCACATGTCCAAATTAATAATAATAGACCGGTAGCGCTAGGTTTTTAGGTTTCAAATATTATTAAAGTTGTTCATGTTTTGGATATAGTTTCCTGACCATTTGCCAAACCTAATACAGTAGTTTGTGTCATATTAGGTGCTTGCTTAGGTAGAAATTTAGGTATTTGTCTTTGCGAACATTATCCGACGAAAATAAAATTCAAGTTGAAAATTAATCTTTTATGATAATAATAAAGTAGTATTAAATGTACATATGTATTTTGTGTCATTTCTGTCCACGGGAATACTGATATTTAACCAGTACCTACTATGGTGCCTAAACGGTTTTAAAAGATTATTATAATATAACATACTGTCCGTTTGTCTGTTTGCACTGGATGAAAATGACACAAACTGGGTTTGCACACTACGCAGGCTATCTTAGATACGATGCCATTATATTTTTAAACTTTAAAATAATTTTGGAAGTTTTGATTTGAATCAAACAAATTAGCCACAAATCATTGAATTGCTTGCTGAAAATGCAAGTGACAGATGTGGCACAAAACGCAATAATAAGCTTTATAGGTACGACTGTATGCAACCTTAGAATTTTTTTAACTTATGACCCCAAAATAGCCTAGCGCTAGCGGACTAATAAGTATAAGTGGATATGCCGTGTTTATTATAGAAAAAAAAACATCGGGTGGGCCTTTTGCTTGTTCCTTAAATATAACATAAAAAAATGTACTAGTTTCTATATCCAAACGAATACCAACAGACTCGTGTATCTAATAAAAACCATTTGGAAGACTATAAATACTGAGACTGGTAAGAATAAACCTAGAGATTCAACATATGTCTTAACTATTAATAAACATCAAATCTCTGATCCAATACAAGTGGCGAATATATTTGAAAATTTTTTTTCTAACTTACCCCTAGAAGCCACTAAATCATTGGATTCTTGTCCCAATGTAGCAGAAGCCCTATTAAAACATAATTTTCCCTGCAAAACACCGGACTTCTCTTTCAGATACACGACAAACTTTGAAATTATAAAGACATTCAAAAGTTTAAACATAAAGAGTACTGAAGACTTGTGGGGTATGTCAGTTAAAGTGGCAGAGTCTATTATTTGCATTATTGCACCATACTTAGTAACAATATTCAATCTTTGTGTTGATAGAGGAAGTTTCCCCGACTTAATGAAACTAAGTAAAATCACTCCAATTTTGAAGTCGGGGGCTGCATCTTACCCTTGCAATTATAGACCTATTTCCATCTTACCCGTTCTGAGTAAAGTATTCGAAAAAATTATGCTCAAACAACTTTTATCTCATTTTAATGAGCATAATATATTGAATGAGAATCAGTTTGGTTTCACTAAGAGCAGATCGACAACAGATGCAGGTGTTCAATTGATGTCACATATACTTGAAGCCTGGGAGAGTTCACATGATGCTATTGGCGTATTTTGTGATCTTTCCAAGGCATTCGACTGTGTAGAACACTGATTCGTAAGCTTTCACACTATGGTGTTCGTGGAAAAGCTTTGAATCTAATAGAGTCATATCTGTCTGACAGGCTACAGATGGTTGGAATAAATGGCAATACTTCTTCCGGGTCTTTCGTAAAAATAGGTGTACCGCAGGGATCAATTTTGGGACCTTTTCTGTTCCTAGCGTATATTAATGATCTGCCTTGCATGGTCAAAGATTTCTGTGATATTGTTTTATTCGCGGATGATACCTCTCTGATTTTTAAAGTAGATAGGAAAGATAGTGAACTGATTCATGTAAATAATGTGTTAACTATGATCTCTGAATGGTTCGCAGCTAATAATCTTCTGTTAAATTCAAAAAAGACCAAATGTTTAAAGTTTTCATTACCAAATGTTCCTTATGTTGAACCAAACATTAAGCTTGGCCTAGATAAACTCTCTATTGACAAAGCGACAGTCTTTCTGGGAATCAAAATGGATTCAACTTTACAGTGGGATCCACATATACATGATCTAGCCGGAAGACTTAGTTCTGCTGCATATGCAGTTTGTAAGATAAGACAGTTAACAGATGTAGCTACTGCACGGCTAGTTTATTTCGCATACTTCCACAGTATTATGTCGTATGGTGTATTGCTGTGGGGAGCTGCTGCTGAGATAGAGACAATCTTTCTCTTACAAAAGCGTGCAATTCGAGCCATATATGAAATGGATCCTAGGGAATCTCTAAGGGATCTTTTTAAAGAAATTGATATATTAACTTTACCGAGTCTGTATATATTTGAAAATATTATGTATGTTCGGAAAAATTTGAGTAAATTTAAATTAAACAGTGACAACCATCATTACAACACTAGGAACAAATATAAATTAACGGTACCATGTTTTAGATTAGCAAAGACAAATAAAAGGTCCTTTTTAGGTAATTGTGTGCGGTTTTATAATAAAATTCCCGAACATATTACAATGCTCACAGAAGGAAAATTCAAATTGCACGTGAAAAATATTTTGATGAAGAAATCCTACTACACAGTTTGTGATTACTTAAACGACAAAAATGCTTGGAAAATTCCACCTCTGCCAAGCCATCACATGTCTCCTACGTAATTTAAACAAATATTGTAATAATTGTATTATATTGTTTATAACACATTGTAAAAAGACGTTTAAAAGAATGGCCCCGAGTTTCTTGCCCGTTCTTCTCGCAGTGGCTCTATAAACTTTTTTGCTGAACATGGCAGTACAATGTAGAATATTTCAATATTAAAATTTGTAATTGACCTTCATAAGAGCGTCGTAGACGCCTAAATTGAATAAATGATTTTGAATTTGAATTGAATTTGAATTTGAATTTAATGATAAGTGGCATAATTTCAGACATATTTTTTATGAACTCACCGCTCACTTCCCGCGCATCTCTGCTGTAAAGACACCCTTATAAATATCCTTAGCGAGCGTTCCCACCCCGTAACCTTGTGAGCTAGACAGACAGACGGCCAGCTCTTGGAATGTCAGATATTCCATTAATTTCCACTGTTATTTTGGCGTCGACTTCGACTTACGCGTCATATTTTAGAATTCAAAGCATCTTTCTTATGATTTGTAACATCAATCAAAGTTATATTAAAAGTGTTCGTTGGTCGTCAATTTTCACCAAAAATAGATGGTTTTTATCTGCTTTGTCGGTAATTTATCTATGTTATATAACTGGCAAGCATACTACCAAACATATCAGTAAGGACTAATCAATTCTAGAGGCTAATATTAGTTATAATTATGTTATTATTACATTATAAATGTATATTAAGTTGTAGTGTAATACATATTATATAGCTGACCCAACAAACGTCGTATGGCCATAAAAGCAAATAACAATGTAAAAATAATTTAATATACATATTTGAAATATAGTCAACGTCCTATACTCAGACCTACTAAATAATTGAATATACATACACAATTTCATAGGAATCGGTCAAGCCGTTTCGGAAGAGTTTTGTTACAAACACTGTGACACGAGAATTTTATATATTAGATAGATAGTATATTTATTTAAATTAGTAGTGAAGATGTAGTGATTAAAATCAAGAACGGTATGTTACGGTGATTTGGACATATAGAGAGAATTAATGAAATGAGAATGACTTATACATGGGTCAAGTGAACAAAAGTGTTGGAAGGGGAAGACCTATGCGAACGTACTGAAATAAAATGAAGACGTTCTGAAAAAGGGTAGGTCAGGAGTACCCTAAGCCGACGCTTATGTATGAAAGGATTGATTAATGTAGATGAACCGAAAGAGATATGTCAGCCAAGAACGTAGTAAGTGGAAATCTGTGGTCCCTGCCTACACCTACGGAAAAGAGGCGTGATTTTATGTATGTATGTATATTATATAGTATGTAATTTTTTGCGAATGCTTACCTGGCTAACTACCCCCTTCAAGTAGAAAATCTGTCGCCAAGCACCTAACTGTGTGTTCCGGCAGCTGTCCTTCCTGCCAGTAATTCTAGGTTAGCCTGAACAACATCTTCAACCACATCATCACTTACCACCAGGTAAGATAAAATAATGTAGTCAAAGGCTAAATTATCAGCAGAAAAAAAAATTACCAGTGGAGTGCCTAGCTAGAATGTACATATCCATCTCTTCCCGTGGGTGCCGCAAGAGGCGACTAAGGGTGAAATACCAGAAAGCAGACAACCAAGCGTGGGGATTATCGCAATTTCTATATCTTTTACCGGATTAAGCTTATGAATCAAGTATAAATTCTGAAACAGTAAAAGTATAAGACATAAAACTTTCTTTATAGCAAAAATTCCGAGTATAACAATACTTACCGCACTAATACTGCACTGGCACGTAAGGGAGCGGCCTAACTACTTAAATCCTAACCGATAAGGCTACAAACAAAACACTATAAAATCACAACACTCCAGCATACTAATGCGCTCGTTATCCGTTACCCGTTATCAAGTGTAACGGCTATATCTGCTATAACTGCTTTATCTGCTATTTACAACGCGTTCGCGAGATAACGGCTACCATTACGTTATTCTCAAACTTCACAATAGACCAATTGAACGTGGAGTCACTTCCATTTTCCACTCTAAGAGACCGTTCATAATACGTCGGATAAAAATACTGTTTAATTTTTGTTTTGAACGTAGATAGGTACTTGAATTGAAATGTACATTTATAACAACTTAAGCATGCAGCTCAAAGACTCAGCCTAAAGGCTGCAAGGACCGCTGGCAGTCCAAAAGCTTCAGCCCAATATTAGTTGGCGTGCAGAGAATGCTGGCAGCGTTGCATTGCAATGCTTATTCGTTGTTCCGAATAAGTGCCAGCATATTGATCACGCGTCACATTGACCAAACGCTGTGATTAGTTTTGGAAAATGAGATGAGCTCTTGACCCTGCGGACCCTATTTCTCTACACCAAACGGCTGACATTTGTAACCACTACCGATATTAGCAATACATGCGCCGCTTGAGTCGTTCCGACGGAGTAGCCGTGGCGCTTTGTATGTGGAATACAGAAATAACACAATGGTACATATACATGGATATATGTAGCACAGTGCAGAGAATCCGAAATATAAAAGAAGAAACAAAAATATATGTCTTTTAAAAGTATAATTAATGAAAACACATAATTTTACTTCTTTTAATCTTGATTTTATGCCTGAAATCAATGAAAACTGCAGTCATCATGTAAGATACATTTTAGCTTAGTTATTTATTGGTTTTAGCTCAGTTTCATGGAGGACAGGTTAGATTCATCAAGAGACTGCTTAGGTGGAGGTTTTCACTCTGCTCTTTATCATGCTCAGCTAGGTTAATCTGGAATCTAAACAATTTCTTTCATCAGACAGCTTACATCAACAAAATGTACAGGAACGTGGCATACAATCTTCCAAAAATTCACTTGATATTCATTGTGTATATAGCTATTTATGAATTACCCAACCTGAATCATTTGTTCCCAATTCAAATTAAATTTCATGTTATAAAATGTCACAAATATACAGCTACTATACCTTTAAACTTATTTCGTTTTCATCGATTCTTCTTAGTGTGAACCCGCACTCATGGAGTACAGTTACTCGTATGGGGGAAAGTTTTTGAGTGTTTCCCGTTATGGCGGTATTTGGAGTGAAATCACAACGAGTTGGAAGCTTTTTGAAATCACTGAAATAGAACTACCGAGTTTTTTACGTTATTATGAAAGTTGTTTTAATTTTAATAAATTAAAACAAAATAAAACTACTACTGTACATATTCAAAAATATCGTACTAAATTAGTACTATTATTTTTGAAAAAATAGTACTAATTTAGTCTCGGTTAGTCAAGACCTCCTGAAGATGCTTCGTTTAGAAGCGAAACTTGTCGAATATTCTTCCGGTTAGGCTGCGTGGCATTTGAGACGTCACGTGGGTATAACAAGAAAATTAGGCGGAATTGTCACTAGATATATATTTTTTATTTTTTTGAGTGTTTCATTAAAATGTTATTTAATGTTTTCCTAGGATACTTTTAAAAATACATTTGTTATTATTAATTTTGTTTATCCTGATTATTTTATATGTATGAGTTTACACATATGATTATAGTTATAGTTTTCATACAGAAGTTTGATTATTTTCTTGTCATTTTTGTAAACCTTTGTTGAACCCATAAAAGCTGGATTAGTGTTCTTTGAATGATGATACAATATAATTTTCACGTAAGTACAACAATCAATGGAAGTTTGACTATATATTATCATAAAATACATTGTCTTTCCTATATTATACCCAGTTGGAAGGCAGGAATATCTAAATACCCCTTTGGTCCTTAAAAATGTTTTTTTTTATGCATAAGAGGGCAAAGTAGCAGGCTGCTCACCTGGTGGTAAGTATTCACCGTCACCCACAAACATCCGCAGCACCTGAGGTCTTGAGGATGCGTTACCAGCCTTTAAGGAGGGAATAAGCTCTCTTCTTGAAAGTTCTAAGTCATTTCTGTTCGGAAATACTACCTCTGGCAGCTGGTTCCATAATGTGACAGAGCGAGGTAGAAAATGCCGTGAAAATCGCAAGGTTATGGATTTTCAGCCGTCGACATTAAATTGAGGAAACATCATGCTTTGCAGGAAGTCCGATGGCAAAATTGAGCTGCAGGTAGTAAATCGAACAGTTCCTCAGAACACTCACCGTGATATATGCTGTAAAAGATGCAGAATCCAACATCTCTACGCAATGCCAAAGGGTCAAACCGACAGGATAACAATTAATGGGTAACCAATATTAGCTATGAAAGAAGATATTTTTTTTCACTAATTCGTAAATTCTATAAGATACCAACGTTCGACGAGTATATTTCTGGGCTTCGGAAATTTCGGAAATTTAAGGAATATTTTTGTCAGTCTAATATTTTTCCGATCCGGATATTGAACCCAGGAGTTCTCCTTTCCTAAAGCAACGCTTTTACACACACACTAATATCGTACGTTTGAGTTATTAGTAAATTAATTGTCCAATTTGTGAAAACGTTCATTAATAATTATCTTATTGAAATTATTTCTGTTGCCACAATCAGTATTAATTGGAAAAAAGTTTCGTTCAATGAAAATTGTTTTGCTTTTTCACTTAAAGAGCCACAGAATAGTTTGTGCAGTGGTCAAACTTGTGAGATGTTACAAGTTTCACTTCTTCACGCCTCCATTACAAAACCGAGAATTGTATGTAATATACGATTTTTTTGCCGAGAATATTAGTGTCATGATTAGACATTGGCAGTGAATTATGTAGTTTACCAATATTTCGACTAGTTTCAGAATGTATTGAAATCCTTCGTTTCGGAGTCACGTTTGCGCAAAATGACGAAGGTATCTCATTATATTATCGAATTCTGTCTGGGTCTTAAGAGTAGAGTTCACGGAGCGTCCATACTAACTTAGTTTCATCATATTTTAAATACTATGTGTTAAAAATCGGTGAAACTTTGCATGTATATTCTTAAGCCAAGTTTAGCTAAGTAAAATTAAGTATTTTCGAAATTAATTTGAAAAATGGTTTTGTATGGGAATTGTTACTTCGACATTTTGGGGATATAATAAATAATAATTTAAAAAACTGGCAACCCAGAGCATATCAACAAAATAAGTACAAAATTTCTCAGAGATCTTTGGATGATTCTTCTTGATCACTTGGTTTTTAAAATATGACGAAACTACATTTTTATGGAACGCGCTCCGTGAACTCTTACATATAAAACTGTTGAAAGCTTCTCAGGTAAAACATGAATATTACCTATGAAACTATTGACGAACACAAACTGCCAATAAAATAGGACTTAGCCTATATTAGTGTAACTTGGTGGGATTAATACTGAACAAGTGGAGCAGTGCCAGGGGAAATTAGTCTTCCAATATCTAGATAGAACAAACAACTTAGGCAATATTGTTCGTGTACGTTATAGACCGCTGGTTTTATGATGAGTTTGTTATAATTATTTGCAGAGAAAATAAATGATATATTATAGTTGATACATCTTACTTTTACTGAATTCAGCGATTTGAATGACACAGTGGACGTGAGTTTCGAATGCTGAGCTTGGTTTAAATTCAGCACGGTCTTGTGCTATACAATTCTGTATAGCAAAGTTGATTTATTAAATGATTTACTGTGTGCACACTGATCCACCCGACACCTACACAAAGGGATTTTTTGTTATTAGCAGTTGTAAAATATATATATATAATTTCTTGACACCTGGAAACATTTTCTTTTATAAAATATCTGATTTCATCTGTTACTTCTATTTTATATGATGTCACAAATAAGTTAAAATATTTTTTAGCACTAACCTGAACTAATGATATAATAGTTAAAATCCATACCACAATGCACACAAATCAACGCCGTGTTAGCTTCACTGAAACGACATTGGTCAGAACATGGCAACTTGGGGCAAGTTCGTAAATAATCATTAGAATAAGGCAAGGTTACGATGACACGGTACCGAGGCATAACGTCTACGTTGTCCTTAATCTTGTGGCTGGAACTTTGATTCACAAAACTGTTTTTTTATTGGTGTTAGGTAAGGCTTAGCCTAGAATTACTGGCTCTCAAGGACAGCTGCCGGAACACACTGTTAGGTGCTTGGCGACAGATTTTCTACTTGTGGGTTGTCGCTAGCCTGGCGGGCATTCGAAAAATGCCCTTCTACCACGCGGTGGATTCTTGTAGATGTTTTTATTTTAAAGTAAGTGAGCAAACTTAAATACAATACATTAAATGTTGAGAACCATTCCCAACTGTTTATTTTTGCTGTGACAGAGCGCCACAATTTTAATTTGCAAGCAATTTGCTTGATAATTAAAAAGTTTAATCATAATGAGACTTACAAAATTTAAGTCTCCCCAAATAAATTAAGGAAGAAAAGAAAATACATTCATTCAATCATAATTTAGGTATTATCAAACCGCTGTGTGGTACTAAATTTAGCAAATTCTTTTATATGCTCCCATCATATCACTCGACAGCATACAAAGTAAGTTCATAAAACAACTAAATTTTCGATCCAATTGCACTTTTGTTGATTATAATGAAGCATGTCACCATCATCACCTTACGACACTTGAAAATCGCAGAATTCTCGCTGACATGTCTTTTCTACATGGTATCTGTAATGGCTACGTGGATTGCGGTGAGCTATCATCTAAAATGTTGAGTTTTTGTGTTCCGAAAATACGAACGAGACATACTAACCTATTTGCCACTCCTCATACAAGCACCAATTATGCGCAAAACTTTATCATCAGTCGGTTGCACAATAGCTACAATAAAAGATTTGGATCCGCGGATATTTTCAATGATGGCAAGGAAGCATTTAGACGTGAAGTTCTTAAAATGCTTCACCAAAACTCTTAGAAAATAACAGGCACTCTCACACCACACACACACACACACACTCTCTCTCACACCGACATCTACACACACACACACACACAATATATTGCTATTATTAGTTTACTTTATTATTTTTCTATTATTATAATGTGTAATGATGTGACCCACTTGGTGACTGTCGTATTATATAATTCAAGACTATAAAAATTGAATCTGTTATTGGCTGTAAGATATATATATATAAGTTGTATTTATTTATAAGACAAGAGCTGTAGATTATGTATGAATAAATGAAAAAAAAAAAAAAATATCACTCGACGTGATTATTGGAAAAATGCTAACAACCTCTTAGGGTTTACTTCTGCTAGTCATACCAAACAAATCGAGTTTTTTTTAGTCTCTTGTGCCTGTAATTTATTATAAAGTAATAAAAAATATTAAATAATAAATTACAGGCAGAGATCATCAGGTAGTTCTCGTGCTTATTCCGTCAAAAACACATATGTTTGTTAGGACTAGCAGTAAATAGCCCTAAGAGGTCGTTAGCATTTTTCCAATAACTCTGTATACCTGTAGTATAATGTATAATATTTTTAATGTGGAAGTTTGTGAGTGACTGAGGGTGTGAGTATGTATATTTATTACACCTTTACGCTGAAACAGCTAAATTCATTTGCGTGAAACTTAGAATATTAGATAGTCTATGCGGGTGAAGCCGCTGGTTGCAGCCAGTGGGGTAGTAATTGACAGTTAAATTTGTATGATAAATTTTAAACATAAAGATAAGTTTATTGTTGAAACATTAGTAATTTTACACTTTCATGTAATTTGTTGGTACATAATAAACAAGAGACCATCATGCTTTGCCTATGAAGGCGTACAATATTGAGAGATGAAGCCATGTCTTAATTACAAAAAAGAAAAATAATAAATTCATTAAAATAACATCAAAAATATTTTGGTGATTTTTAAATATAATAATTATAGTATATATATGTCACTGAAAATAATTTATAGTTAATTAGAAATAATTTGCTTTCATTATTTAGGGTCATAATTATAAAAATTAAAAGTCGTTATTTACAATTTGTCATTATAAAGTCACGAATATCATAATAACATTTTTGTACCAATAGTGCTTTGAGCCTAGATTTGAATAAATTAATATTTAACCCTTTGTAATACTTTGGCAGTTTGTTAAAAAGTGGTGCCATGGTAACTACGCTTTTGCGCATTAGCGCTGTATTATAAGAGTATGAACATAGTATGTTATTGTCACGTCTATCCCTTTGAACTATATCTGATAGTTTTGGAAACAAGCCAGGATTTTTGATAACAAATAAGGATATTTCCAATATATATAGTGACGGAAGTGTTAGTATTTTATGTCTCTTAAAATAAGGCACGCAGCTGTCTATTACCTGAAGGCTAAACATGGCCCTAACGCACCGTTTTTGCATTTTAAAGATTATTTCTTTATTGGTTGAATTACCCCAGAATATGATTCCGTATCTGAGGTTAGATTCGATTATGCCATAGTATGCAGTAAGGAGAGCATCAATATTTAGTGTAGTAGCAAGTTTATACAAAGCATATTATGATAGTTTACTTATTTTTTTAGATAAGTGTTCGATGTGACTTTTCCAGTTTAATTTTTTGTCTATAATTAGTCCAAGAAATTTAGCAATGTCAACTTGATTAATTAAATTATTCCCATAAAATAGGTCAATGTCAGATATTTTGTCAAATCTTTGACTGAAATGCATTATATTCGTTTTGTTTAGATTTATTTTCAAATTGTTGTTGTCAAGCCATGAAATGATAGATGTCAGAGAATTATTAATATCAGTTTCATATGTTTCATTATTCTTACAAGCCATAGTTACCGTACTGTCATCCGCAAATAGGGTCATATGTTCTGTAGTACATTTCAGGAGATCATTTACGTATATTATAAACAAGAGGGGACCCAATACACTTCCTTGTGGTACACCGTACGCCACATTCCGTTGTTTAGATAAATAAGATTTCTCTTCTTTTGTATTAAAATTTAATTTGGTGATTTGAGTTACTTGTTTTCTCATTGATAAGTATGATTCAATTAGATTCAATACATTTCCCCTAAGCCCATATGCGTCCAATTTATTAAATAAAATTTGATGCTCCACACAGTCAAAAGCCTGCGTCATATCACAAAACACGGTACAAATCCGTGTAGTTACATCTACGTTTGTTAGAATCATTTTTATGAAGTCATAAATGGCCATATTAATGAACTTGTTTTTTTCTGAATCCTTTTTGCTCTCTACTAAGTACATATATTGTTCATTTCAAGATAATTATTTATTTTCTGGTACAAGTACTTTTCAAATATTTTTGATAATACCGAAATAAGTGCTATGGGTCTATAGTTTTCCATCAGTTCTGTATTTTCTTTTTTAAATAATGGTATAACTACCGAAATTTTGAGCGATGTAGGGAAAATACCAGTTTCAATACTCAAATTTATAATATGACTTATGTGCGGACTTATGTACTGATTAACACTTTTTACTACTTTTGTCGAGATTTCATCGTAGCTAACACTCTTAGTGTTCTTAAGATTTTTTATTATGGTTTCAACATCCTGGGGTGAGCACGGAGAGAAACATGGAGTTTTTGTGAGGTATAATATTCAAGGTAACTTTTTTACCTGCTCCAGGGATAGGTTTTATTTTATCTATAAAAAAATCGTTGAAACCATTAGCTATATCACGAGGATCAGTAATCATATTATTTTCATATTTTATTTGGGTAATAGATTTGTTCGGTAGGTTAAATCTACTGTTATTTATAATTTGCCATGCAGTTTTAGATTTATTATCGGCAGTTTTAATTCTGTGGTTGTTTTGTGCGCGTTTAGTTAGCTGTATTATTTTTTTGAACAATCGAGAATAATTGCTATATTTGTTTTTATTTGCATGCGTGGGGTTCAGTTTACATTTCCAAAGAAGCTCTCGTTTCTTTTTACTGCAAATTTTTATTCCTTTAGACACCCATTTAGGTTTCTTATTGATTTTTATAGTAATTATTTTGTGTGGAAAACACAAATCATAAAAAAGTTTAAACTTTGTAATGAATTGATTGTACGCTGCATTAGGGTCACTGGAGTCATACATTTCATCAAAAGACAGGTTTTTTATACAGGTTGCAAATTTGGATATGTTTTCCGGAGAGTAATCGCGTTGCTTTCTTCGCCAAAATTTAAGTATAGGCACACTTTTTGTAGGAAATTTAAGCAGTTGAGCTGTGTGATCTGATTTGGCAAAATGTAACACTTCAGTTTTGCAAGTTTTCTTGTGATTATGTATCATGATGTCAATACAAGTCTGGCTCATAATTCTAGTAGGCTCCTTTAATGCAAATTTTTTTTTTTTTTTTTGTAATAAACATTCTAAGTTAAAAGTTATATTATTAGATTTTAGTATTTTTTTTTTTTTTTTTTTTTTTACTCCAAACTGGGTAGTACTTGACCACTATCTCACCTGATGTTAAGTGATGATGCGATCGATGATGGAGCGCGCTTACCCAGGAGATACCTATTCACTCGCTTCTTGAAGACCCCCATATTGTACTTAACCGGAAACACAGCCTCAGGCAGAGTATTCCATACCCTGGCGGTTCGCATGATAAAAGAAGATGCAAATCGCTTCGTTCGGGTAAATGGAATATCCACCATATAGCGGTGGCGCTTCTGAGTATCCCTGGATGTCCGGTTATAGAATGGGGATGGCGGAATCAGATCATGTAGTTCTGTGGCACACTCCCCGAAATGTATCCGATAAAAAACCGATAAGCAAGCGACTTTGCGGCGATGCTCGAGACTTTGGAGTCTCTTGCTTACAAGTTGGTCGTCGTTTATGAGTCTCTTGGCTCTCCTCTCAATAGCTTCCAGTGTCTCCAGCTGGTATTTGGCAGAACCATCCCAAAGGTGAGAACAGTACTCCATACACGACCGGACTTGCGCTTGATAAAGATTGAGCAGCTGTCCCGGTGTGAAGTATTGTCTCACCTTCGCCAAAACACCAAGCTTTTTTGAGGCTAGCTGGGCTTTAGACTCAATATAGGAGCCGAAATTGAGAGTCGGTGTTAATGAGATGCCAAGAAGCTCGAGATGGTTACTTATCGGCACGGACACATCTCTGAAAGTAGGAGCCAGCTGAAAAGGGCTCCGTTTGGCGGAGAAAAGACACGCCTGGGTTTTAGCAGCATTGAACTTAACCAGGTTGGCATCGCCCCAATCGGAGACTGCCTTCAGAGAAAAGTTCAAGCGCTGGACCATCGCTTCCCTATGAGACTGGATTTGTAATGCACTGGTTCGTGCGTTAGATGTATAACTCTCCACAACGGTGCTGTCGTCTGCGTACCCAAAAATACCGGGCTTAAGCAGATCATTAATATGCAGCAGAAAAAGCGTTGCGGAGAGTACTGATCCTTGAGGGACTCCGGCGTTAATAGCCAATTGGTCAGAAGAACAGCCATCGATGACTACTCGAATCGACCGATCCCTCAAGAAATCTGAAATCCAAACACATAAACCAGTGGGAAGGCCGTATGATGGAAGCTTGCTAATAAGGCTATCGTGCCAAACCCTGTCAAAAGCCTTCGAGATATCGAGAGAAACAGCAAGCGCCTCTCCGTGGTTCTCGATGGCTTCGCTCCAGATGTGAGTGGCATACACAAGAAGATCCCCAGTAGACCGGTTTCGGCGAAACCCGTATTGTCGGTCACTGAGGAGATCATTAACTTCTAGGTATGACAGGAGCCTGTGGTTCAGTACACGTTCCATCGTTTTACACAGTATGGAAGTGACTGAAATAGGCCTGTAATTGGCAGGGTCTGCGCGACTACCCTTTTTGGGCACGGGCTGCACGTTTGCAAGCTTCCAGGACTTAGGCACTTGACCAGTCGTCATAGACAAGCGAAAGAGGCGAGTCAATGTTGGAGTCAACTCAGGCGCACACATCCTCAAGACTACAGCTGGTATACCGTCTGGACCACTAGCTTTGTTCACGTCCAGATTGCGCAACGCTTTGCGTACTTCAGATTGTCGAATGCGGATTTCTGACATTAACGTCCCGCAGTTTGGCAGACTTGAAGGTATATCTATATTAAAGTCACCGGCTATAATTATATTTTCATAATTTTTACTACAAATTTTCATAAAAAGTTGTTCTAATTTATCCAGGAAGTAATTTAAGTATTTATATTTAGGTACTCTATATATACAAACAATAACAATTTTATAGACAGTTAATTCGATCGCACAGCATTCAAATATATCTCTTAGTGATAATCTGTTAATTTCCGTTAATTCTCTCCATTGGTGTCCGTTCTTCACCAAGATACAAGCTCCGCCTCTTTTGCTGTTACTTCGTGTATAGTATGATGCCAAGGTGTAGTTTGGTAATTGTAGATAAGTCTCATAACCCGCCATGATAAAGTGCTCTGTTATGCAAAACACGTCAATATGAATTTGTTTATCTACTAGTTCTTCCAAACTAACGGCAATATCGTCGGCTTTATTTATTAAATCAGGAATATTTTGGTGAAGAATATGAAGTTGTTTATGCACGAAAAAATTTTGATTCATCAAAATGTTGATCGCAATCACTAGTATTTTCTTCTGGTTCATTAATGCATGAAACATTATTGAAATATTGAATATTTCTCATGAAGTTTTGTAGGTTTCTAAATATAATTCGCATACCACGGTCTTTCACAGTGCCAAAATATCGATGATACATTTGAGGCCGATTGTACTTTAAATTATCATTTGGATCATAAATGTGTGCATACTTGTGTGTTATTCCGTCCAATTGCAATTAACTATTAAATGATTCTATTCTCCAGTTATACATGTTTGTCGTATTTCCATATTTCAATGTTGGTAGGCATATTATAATGTTTGTGTTTTTTATATTCTGAAGTTTATTACGTATATCTCCAATCATATTAAAATAATCATTTGTGGTTTTAAAGTCTTCTTCTCCTATCAATATTAAGCAATAGTCATTCATTGTGAATTCTGATAATTTTACTTCAATACCTCGTATCATTTCTAAAACATTGCTGTGAGGTGTTAGGTAATGGCAAAGTTCTGAACATTTAAACGTATTTTCTGCGATTGAAAGTATCCTGTTGTGCTTATTGCTGCTAAATAAGCATATTTTTCTCGGCGGTTTTAATGAGTTTTGAGTATTCGCTTTTGATATCCATGGTGCTTGTTTTTGATCACGAATTACATTTATTTTATTCTGTGAGGAGCTGGCTTGGTTTTGCTCACTGTTGGGTTTAGTTTTCATAATTGTCGTTCCTTGTTGTGGCCCAGTTGTGACTGTCTTGTATTGAGTTGACGTTTTGCTCGTTATAGTAGATTCATTATTTCTCTTTAAATTTCTATTTTCCAATGACAATCGTTCAATTTCTGCATATGCATTTTGTAGTTCTAATTCTAGCGTCTCAATTCGTTCCTTATAACTTGTTATTTGGTCTAAATCTTCATTGGATATATCGGGCAAACTGGTAGGGGTTCCTTCTACGGAGCTTTCACTGCTTCCAATGCATTGAGTATGTTTTCGACGAAACGTTATATTTTCAGTGAAGTTCATGGTTATAATAAATCTTCCAAAAACCAAATATCAAAAATTAGATAACGTTGAGAGATTTGGAACACTGGTGGGTTGGATTGAGAACCGAAGCTATATCGAATGCGCCACAGGTGATTGGATTGTTTGAGCGAATTTGCGATTGGATGACCAAGTGAGCATATTAACGATCTGTTCAGCTCAGCATATGTACTAAAGTTGCAAACAGAACAATGTAGATGGCACTTAAAAAGAAAACTGAGTATGGGAGTAGGACAACACTAGTTAAAGTTCAGTTATAAAATTTGAAATAGCACAGATATTGAACTGTCAATGGTAATGTAAACAAATGTAATTATTGTTCCTGGTTGACTTTTTAGTTACTGATTATTCAAAGATGCAGAAGGAATTAAATAATAAATAATGATATTTCACTGACCAATTGTTCTGTTTTGACAGAAAGTTCACATATGCCTCATATTTTCGAAGCAACACAATCCTGGCAACCGAATAATTTTTGACACAATTAGCTTAGTTTCACGATATAAATTTAGTCACAAAACACTAGGACGTAATAATTGTACACATTACTTTACATTTCACTTGATTTTAACTCAAAATAACTTTTTTGAATATTTTTAACAATAAAATTATTGCATTGACTTATTCTCGAGACAGCAGCGCCATCATCTCTCAAGTCGTTCAAGATATAAAAATGATATTGTATATGAGACAAGAACCCATGATGTTAATAGGTTTATGGCTCTCATAATTTTTAAGCACTCGTAACGGAGCTTGCCTAGTCATATTTAACCGATAAACTAGGTTAAGAATTTGTGTTGTTATGGAGTGTTCTCATTTCGCGATTGCTCACATGGTTAGCTACCAACTTCGAGTAGAAAATCTGTCGCCAAAATCTAACGATGTGTTCCGGCAGCTGTCCTTCAGAGAACTACTTCTTATTCTAAGCTTAACCTGTTTCGTTTATAATCTTCGCGCACATTATCACTTACTATCACATGAGATTGTGGTCAAAGGTTAGCCTATCAGTAGAAAACCGCCGAGCACAATTCCATAAACGTGTTTGGAACCGAACTCCCCTCGGAGGAGGCACCTCCCCTATGACAGTTAATGTAATACAATTGGAGCACAAAGTTTCGGCTCGAAAAAGCATGGTTCTGGTGGCTGCCTGGTTTAGGCACCCAGAGCAAAATCAGTGGGTTCGATTCCCGTACGGAATTATAAAAAAATTGCTGAAATAAATTTAGTACTCTATTTTTGATTTTTATAGATGTATTGCAAGGAATTTTAACAAAATAATACTAAAGTCTTAGCAAGCACAATATGATTGAGTTATGACGAAACCGCTTTCAGTTCATTGCTTTCCTTTTTATTCGGTTTGTCTTTTATCTGATTCTATTTGCTACGCTCGTTTGAACCATTTCATTGTAGAAAATATACAATTTGTATCATAATGAACTATTTTTAATTTATTTTATTCATAATGGGGCTTTGGAGTTAGAATGGCTAGTGTTGTTGGCGTGGAAGATGCACAATACACTCAATGCGGTATGTCAGTGAAGGACTTATCGTTCCCACAAAGAAAAGGAATGGGACTTTATAGTATTTATAATAATACTTGTTATAGTTTTAATATTTCCATTATTGCAATTACAAAATCAAAAATTTACGAAAGTAATAATTTTGTAATGTAATGCACAAAGCATGCGTTATTGCAATAATAAAAATATTAAAATTATAGGGTTGCGTCACCACTAACAAGTTTAAAGCTAATTGCAAAATTGTTCTTGTTTGTAGTACAATGTTAGATGAACTGGATGTGTCGCTGCATCCCAACACGATGGTTAAATAAAGAACGAGGGGAACAATTGGAGTTATCAATAATTGTCATGTTAGCTCAGTCGGTCAGAGCATACCCCGGTTATAAGGGTGGGTGACGCGGGTTTGAATTCCGCACATGAGTGTAATTTTTCCTTTCGTAAATTTTTAATTTTGCAACACTTTTTTGTCAAAATTTTGGTGTTTCAATACAGAGTTCATTTATCTATCTATTTAGGCTATAATCATGTAATATTTTTTATGCCTGATAGTTTAGCCCTGGCTATCTCACCTAGTGGTAAGTGATGATGTGGTCGAAGGTGATGTTCAGGCTAACTTAGAGTAACTGGCTCTCAGTTCTATTTGTACTACTATATTTTATATATCTGCACTTATTTATAAATAATTGCTCATAAAATCGAAACACAAAATCGAAGCTATACAATTTTGTAAAGTGAACACAAAATATCGAAGAAAATGACCATCTAATCGACAACATAACAAGGGTTCAACAGTGGTCTTCATCTATGGATTGGGTACTGAAAACATTTACGCATGAAAACAACATCTTGTAAATTATTGAGTAACGTAGAGGCTAAATAATCTATGCCAAACTCAAAAATAACAACACGTTACAGAAAAAATCTATTATTCTCATAATTTTGGTGTAACTACATAGAGAATTAATTTACTTAGGAACTCATATTATATCCATAGTAGCTGTAGCCGCTATCATATCGTCAGTTAATAGTAAACAAAAACGTCTGATCTGTAAAACCTGTTCTGCAGAGCATGCTCGTCGTCTTACAGTTTTGACTTGGGATTCAGAGCTTTGGTTGCAGGTTTTATCAAGAAACGAAAGCAAATTTCTAGATGGTTATATATTCCGTTTCGTTCTAATATTGCGGCTCAGCTCTTTTTGCCAAATTTCAAAACGCTGTCATTGTAGTAGAATGGTTGATGGGTTAAGCCACCGAGAACTTTCCTGCAGCAAAAGGCTAGGGTACATTGCGTGGCGTGCCAGCGCTTATAATGCCAACCATCAAGCTTTTGTGAGTTCTGGCATTCCATCGGTCTATAGCCTTCTTACTTACTTACCTTTAATCGGTTTGAACCCAATGGACTGAAGCGTAACTACGACAAAAGACCCGATGGAAAAGTCTCATTCCCTGTAAGGCCTTTATATAAGATGTGACCATCTCAAGTTCCAGCAACAATTTTTTGGGCTGGTTGTTCAGCTGTCAAGGCTGAAAACCTAAAACTATAAATATATACAAAACTCATAAATACGATGTAATTATGTTTGTTTGTGCCATTTGAAGAAGAAGTTTTGATTTTCGTTGACTCAGAGCCTATCAACTATTTATGGAAGCGACATAAAAACAGAATATTAGCTTGTAAATTTGACAAAAATTACCATTAATATATAGTGATTTGATTTTAGTACAATATTTTTCAAAATATTTTTTCCTTTACTTTTTTAATATGCATTTTTACATTCGCAGTCCTTAAGTTATTTATTCTGTTCTCAACAAGTACTTTCTAGTAAAATATATAAATATTTGGTTGCAAACGTGTGATTTAACTAGCTGTTTTGTCCCACTAATACCTTTGTAAATACGTCAACATCAGTAAATACGGAATTATAAATGGTTAGTACTAAAAACTGTTCCATTATGTGGATAACTACATAACACCATGCAAAGTACATCAACTTTCATAAAATGACCATCAGAGATAGATCGCATATAAATAATCGTGTTTTAAGTTAATAAAATAGTTCTGATTTTAATGACACCCTATTCATTACCATTATAGCTATAATGACGCTCTATCCATATTTTAATATCTTTAAATTTATCTTCCATGGTAATAAATTTATAAGTCATAAATTAGATCCAAAAACCATTGCCGTGTTTAGAGAATCACAGCCACATCCTTATAAGGATATTGTATAAAGTTGCGCACCCGATGACAGAGAGATAAAAACATAATATATCGTCCGAGTTTTTAATAGCAAAGGGTTCGCAATCCGGATGAGTCCGGAGATACTAGAAAATTGGATTTTCGATAAAAATGGTGATTCAAGCGATCGACGCGAGCGTTGCTCTCACTCGACATTTTTGCTGGTTCCGGTACTGTAAGGACAGTAAAAACTTGCCATTTTGCTCAAATAAATATTATAATTTATTAATAAAATAAAATATAACCGACAAAGTGCGAGTTGGGTGTTGTTCTATATATTGAAATGTAGGTGAGAATCATGATTACATTATGTGAGGTCATCTTCAAAATTAATTTCTTTTAAAATAATTTATTAATTAAAAGCTTTTGGTGCATCTGCCTGAAAAATTACTTAATTCAATATTTTATCACATTTACAAATTATTGGAGTACACATTTTTTGCTCCGTACTTGAATTGAATCCGCGTCCTCCGATTTCGCGCTGGATGCCTATTCCATTCGGCCACCGGCACCCTTAATCGTTAGAGTCGAAGATTTCTACTCCAATTGTATTTCTTGAACTGCCACATGGTACGGTGCGCGGCCATCAGCCAGACTACTAGACTTCATCTGATCGATTCGGAGGACGCGGGTTCAATTCCCGTCCGGAACAAAAAAATTGTACTGAAATAATTTGTAAATGTGATTTTTGTCAGCATGCGATAGTACTTGTAATCATATTTAGTCAATATTTTATTCAAGACAAAATATTTGAACTCGATATTATATCGGTTTAAGTTCCATAAGATACGACAGATAGACAGACAAACATACAGACAAAAGCCCATTATAATCTAAGTTACATCGTTGTCCCGATACGCAAATGTAGTTTTTTTTGACAGACTTTTTCTTGGGTTATATGCTACGAATAAATAATGTATTATTCGTAGGTTATATGCGAGTGTCGACTTTTTTTATTCAAATTATATTTTTAAAAGCAGCATATAAGCTCTTACTCGTTCTATATGGAAATCGACAAGTATCTACTGGCCGCTCAAATTAAACGTGCGAAGAGGATTTATGTAGGAGCTCGCAGATAAAGGATACAGGAAGTTACGGGTTGGAATTCCGACGCGCCGTTTGTTACGTCTACGGTTTTAAATTATAAAGAGTAAATTTCAACTTAGTAGAAACCAAGAGAATTTATTTTTAATAAGAAATTCTGTATAAGGCAGAGATTGGAATGAAATTATACCTATTCTTTTTCTAACTTTTACGTTGTATATTAACTCACAGTAACGGCGTTCTCCCATTCATTGTTGATTTAGTTCCGTAGATTAATTAAAAAATATGTTTACCTGAAACAAACAAACACAGAAAATTACTTTGTGAACGTAAAACATTTTCCGCTGACGAGTTGAACTATAACAACACATTTGTGGTACCTAAGTTTCGTCACTGTAAGTGAAAAAGGATCTTTTTAAATGGTATCTAACAAGCACCAGGGGGGTAACGTCTGTCTATATTAAATACGATTGATTTGGCTGGTACAGTACAATATACTTATTGTTATATTTTATGTATCTTTCCAAAACTTATCAGGGCACGCTTGGTCGATGCAACGCGTGTTCAAAATACTGGCTCAACGAATAAGCACTGTGATTCAACACCGCAATACAGCACGCTGGACACGCTGACAACTGGTAGTGGGCTAGAAGCATTTTTGGACATACAGTAGCTGTAGTGATTTTGTAGTATTTGAATAATTGTAAAATTTGTAGTATTTGGTTAATAAAGGCAAACACCAGATTTAAAAAAAGTTTACAAATGTTATATATTTTTTTACTTTATGAAATATTATTTTAAAAATATAGCTAAGTACATATTGTTGTCCAAAATTAAGGATTAGAAACATAAGTGCGCTCATAGCTCGTTAACTGACTTAAACTTCGAAAACCGGAAAATTTCCAGTAAAAGCGTATAATTTTTTGAAATTTTGTTAACTGCTTCAAATAATCTCGATGTTTTTTTCTGAGTAGAGTTTTTTTTGTTACCATGATGGATCAATCAATGAGGCCCACCTGATATTAAGCGGTAACCTCTACTAATAGCAGATGCAGTTCATTACAAGTGACGAGCCGGTCGCGGTGGTGGCGATCGAACCATGGCCATGCTGCACGTTAGTTTATATAGCTATTACCGCTCTACTATAATTGCCACAAACTTATATATTTATTTATGTATACATGTACAGCTTACATCAACACCTAAGTATCAGGGTGAATCCAATAAACTCCCTGTAACACGAGCTGCAGCAAAAACGTGACACAATAACTGTCACGCTGGACTGACAAATGGCGCAACAACATTGAGCATGTTATACTCGTACCTACATATATATAATTTTATAAAAAGCAGTCATGTACCAGTAACTTGCATTATTGTAAGTGCCCTGCCCATTACAGTTGGAGTGCTACCGTTTTGCACGACACTGCTATGAGCTGGTCTTTCCAAACATTCATTCTTGTTTGCCCATTTACTTTAATAGCACCTTTCAAGCCTAAAGTGTTACCCAACAAGACAGACTCTTGCTACTTGTATAGTTATTAGTTATACGTTTAGTTATGGAGCGCTCGTAGCGAAGTTTGCTTAACCTTAACCATCAGCTATGCTAAGCAACATCCTTCTTAGATGCGTGACCACTCGTGACATTATAACTGAGCGTACACGTGCTTTGTAAGGCACGTTAAACCGTCGTTCCCGGATGTTGTCATACGATGGCAGTCGTTATAGCATGGTGGTAGGGCATTTTGCAAATGCCTGCATCCCTATCTAGCTACTACTCAGTAGCTAGCCAGCCAGGAAAGCATTTGTAGAAGTATAGTTTTTTGCCCTCATAGCGGTGTCGCACGAGTTGGTGGTGGGAACTACGAACCATGAACCTGAGGCATGGCATTCCATAGCCATAATTGTTCGGCTATGATTTGCTTCAAAAGAGTATTATAGGAACTTGTTGTTTGTGACTTTATTATCGGGGGAATGGCTCTCTAAACAACTTAAAAATCTGATGTAACCTTTAACTATGGTATTATAATTATTATTACCAACGGGATATTTACCGTGTTTTTGATTAATTTTGAGCTCCCGATATTTCGGCACTGTTGCAAGCGCCATGATCACGAGTAAACTGAAGAAGTGGATGGTAGGCACTAAGAGCAGACGAACTGGTCTACCCTCTTTCTAGTACATTTTTTTTAACGGCTACAAAGTGAAACAAACACCAGTGCGTCATTATGTCAACAAAATCAAGAAATACAATGTTAAAAGAAAACCAGCTTATTTGCCATATGTGAAAGGAGTGACTGATAAGGTCGCAAATATTCTAAACAAGTACTGTATAAAAACTATCTTCACCCCTTTCAAAAAAGTTGCTCATATGCTGCGTTCACCGAAGGATAACTTTCCGTTGGAAAAGCCTGGTGTGTACAAAGTCAATTGTAGCTGTGGTGAGTCCTACATCGGTCAGACAAAGCGAACAATGTCATGTCGTATTAAGGAGCATATAAGGGCAGTCAAAAATAATGATATCGGAAAATCAGCCATAGCTCAACACCTTCTGGAGTCTGGTTCTAGCACTGGATTGAGTTACACAACCCACAGGTACTCTCGACAGAACGCCACTACATACCAATAATGGTAAGAGAAGCAATTGAAATAACGAAGTATCAAAATTTCAATAGGGAATATGGGTTTCAACTGTCGAGAACATGGAATCCAGTGGTTAACCTATGCAAGAGCCGAAGAAATGTTTCAAATAGTTCACGACCTGATACCGTTAGTTTTGTATGTCGAAATTTAAATAGTGTTGTGAGTGAAAATGACAATAATAGTATTGCCTTGCCGAAAAAACGTACTATAAAGAGGGTAGACCGGTTCGTCTGCTCTTAGTGCCTACCATCCACTCGCATAGACTTCAGTTTACTCGTGATCATGGCACTTGCAACAGTGCCGAAATATCGGGAGCTCAAAATTAATCAAAGACACGGTAAATATCCCGTTGGTAATAATAATAATAATTTTAATGACCGTGACAGTTTTAAAACTCATATAACTAAGGTAGGCCGTTTTAGAAAATTCAGGCGGGATGACTTACTTTTTCACAGTGTATAAAGTAGAGAATGTTCCAATAAACGTCACTAACACGTGTTGCAGCTGCAAAGTGACACAATAAGTGTCACGTTGGAATAATATATGGTGTAACAAACAGCTACTGTTTTAAAATGTCTGTAGCTATCAGCAACATTAGTATACGCGTATACTGCAGGTAACTAGGTAAAACAATACGGACAGATGCAAAAATAGAGTTATTTTGGATAAATCCCGTAAAGCAAACATCCTCTTATACGCAATCACACACATAAAAAATATATCTCTGCTCCCTATAAGTATATAATGTAGTTCAAGTAAATCCGTCATTGGATGTAAGAAATAGATGTTTTTTAAGGTAAGGTAAGGTAGGAGAACAAAAGAAAAAATTACTTGCGATCTGAGATTTTATTACATTTCATACTTATTAAATTTTTGACTTAGCCTTGCCTACCCCTATATCTGTCACGACTGGCATGTGGGTTGCCTTATAAATACGTTTATTCTTAAATATGTGTACAATCAATTGTTATGATTCAAACGTTATTAGTATAAATATCTATAACTATACTTGATTAAAATACTATTACTCTAGAACAAAGAAATGGTTTAAAACCATGAAATTAAAATAACAAGCTATCTCTGTTCATCTTGCCGCGCCAAAGACTCGCCGGCGGAAATTCACGTATCGAGCAATCTTATTATAATTACTTCTAAACAAATTTACGTAGAAAGCTAAATTTTAATAATGATATTAAGAGAAAAAACATGATAGAAAGCTGTTATATTTTGAGTTAGACAACATGTACATATTTATATTATTACTAAAATAAAATCAAAATTAAACATGGGCATTTGTATAATGAACAAACATTAAACAGTTTTTTGCGCCCTGTTCCGCCAAGAATTGTTTACGTATGATATTGTCAATTTAATCTAGTTTCTGAATATGAAGGTGACCAGTAGCCCAAGCACGAACATTTCGATAATCCGTAACGTAAACGTATCGAGTTTACAGTACGTTTACGCGGGAGGCGATGGTTGACAGCACAACGTATCGTTTCTTGGCTAACGTGAACTCGATGGGATTACAAAAGTGACGTCATCCGGTGTAAACCAAATTAATAGTACCTTCTTTCTAAGAGCTAATTATTCATTCCAAAAGAGGTATGAATTTCTTCTCAGCCTATACAAAGTCCTCTATGATTGATATTTGTCAATTTAGGCGTTTTATTTCTTCGAGCTTACGTTAAAATTAGTTATCGTTCGTGCTCGCGATTTCATACAAACTTTTTACGTGCGAAACGTCCACGTTACGTTTTCGACACGTTAGATGTTAAAATCTTTCAATCTGCCAAAATTTAGTTCCTTTTACGCACTGTAGGGGCGCTGACTAAATCCTATACAAAATGGTGACATTTCGATACGTTAACGGTTACGTTTTCGCAAGTTATTCGTGCTAGGGCTAATGTTCATGTGTAGGTCATTAAAACTGAGTAATAAAAGTAAACATCACTACGCGCCGAGCGACGCAAAACTTGTCATGGACAGCTGATGCACCTTCGATTAAACAGCGAGGGTATATATTGCAATCAGAAGAAATTTTCTTACACGCACACGGCCCCTAAATTCTACTACACAAATTATTCATACACTCCTATATATAAAATACAATGTTTGTAGCTAAAGTGGAGCCTGATTCTCCACTGTTTTTCACTGTGGTATTTCAATGTATTGACAGTGTATGCAGCAAATACATAGCGTACCTATACCTACTAGGTATATAATTTTAGTCACTGAAGTCATTATTACATTAATATTTAAATACAACACTTAAAAACTATATCAAGCGACAATTCTCCCGATCGTGCGCTCTTTGCAAACTAATTTTCTCGATCGTGCGCTCGAAGAGTCAAGACTTCCTGAGGATGCTTCCTGTAGAATCGAAACGCGTCCAAAATTCTTCCGGTTTGGCTGCGTGGTGTTTGTGACATCATGTTGGAATTATCACTAGATATATTTTTAAAGTGTTTTATTAAAATATTAATTTAATGTTTACTAAAAATATTTGTTTTTATTAAATATGGATTTCCCCAAAGTAACGCCTGAATCAATGCATTAAAAATCAGCAAGCCGGGTGAGCGTTCGCCATATACCCCAACATCATGAGGAGTAATCAAGCCTCTGGCAGTATTAAAACCAAAAACCAACCTGTATATCACAGAAAAGCACAGACTGTATATTATATGGAAGTCTACTCATATCAAAATTTTACGTAATGTTGTTCTTGACAGCGACAGTCTTCCTGGGAATCAAAATGGATTCAACTTACAGTGGGATCCACATACACTTGATCTATTCGGAAGACTTAGTTCTGCTGCATATGAAATTCGTAAGATAACACAGTACTGCTAAGCTTTACGATTTTAAAGTAACAGCCGGATCGTCCATTGCTGAACACAGTCTCCTACTAAGGGGGTATTTGCCATAATCCCCACGCTTGGCAGGCGTCTTGGGGATCGTAGTGTAAGTTGGCAGTTTTTTAGAAGGCGCTGCTGCCCACCTTCCAGTATTTTTCCCTTAGTCGCCTCTTACGACACCCACGGGATGATATGGGGAGCTGCAATTCTATTCTGGCACCCCACAGCTTTACGATTACTTGTACAGTGTTTTGTCGTATGGTGTATTCCTATGGGGAGCTACTGCTGAGATAGACTTTGAATCATGTAATCTGAGCCATATACTAAATGGGTCCTATCCTAGGATATCTTTGAGGGATATTTGTAAAGATATTATTTTAATATTACCGAGTCAGAACATATTTAAAAATATTATGTATTTTCGTCAATATACGTATACATACAATGTCAATCCCGATTGCAACACTAAAACTACAGATAAATTTTAATAGTGTTGTCAGGTTTGAGATTAGCAAAGACAATTAAAAGATCCATATTTGGTGATTGTGTGCGATTTTATAATGAGGTTCCCAAACATATGCAACGTTCACAGAAGAAAAATTCAAGTTGCGCGTGTAAAACACTTTGGTTACAAAATCCAACTACACCGTTTGTGATTACTTAAAGGACAAAAATGCTTGGACGATTCCAACTCTGCCAAGCTATCGCCTGTCACCTACGTAATTAAAAAAAAAAAAAAAAATTTTATTCTTAAGTTTGTAAGACTAGTTGAAACACGTTTAAAAATAATGATTTCGTGTTTTACCTGTCCTTTTCGTAGTGGATCTATAAATTTTTTTGCTGAACGTGACAGTAAAATTTAGAATATATCAAAATTGCTTCACTGATAACATGATTTTGACTTAACTATGACGCACGTCTTATGCTGCATCTACACACAACTTACGCCCACAGGATAGCGTATTCCGTCTTCCTTGCATGTGTTACCGTGAACCGTCTCTTCACATAACCAGCCACAAAGTACTATTACTATAATTCGCATGTAAACCTTTACAAGTCTTAATCTTACTTATCTCTAGCCTAATCGACGTGCTGGCAAGGATTAACATACTTCAATTTATTGAGTGTTCTGACTACATTCATTAGTTCTGAATTAGAATTAGAATATTACCTATTACTCGCAGTATTTGTTTCGCAAATATTCATATGACGATGAATATAATGATTTAAACTTTTCGAATCCACCATGTTGCCATCCAATTTCATTGAACTAAAGCGCGCTTCGAATGTCCGTCCAAACGTGCGAGTAGAACCACGCATGCCAGGACAGTGCACTCCCAATCCGAGACTTGTATGAGCTACCATATTGCCGTCCACACGTAAGTATTTATTTGTGTTAACTGGACTACTGAAGCCTGATGTTTCATCAATTTCATGTCGACGTCTGGAAGTCCATACCTTGAGATTGTCACGGCATTTTTTACCACGCATTGCCACATTCTGGAACCAGCTTCCAGGTAAAGTATTTCCGAACAGATACGACTTAGCAGTCTTTAAGTAGAGAGCATAATATTCGCTCCTCAATAACCGGCAATGCATCCTCAAGACCTCTGGTGTTGCGGATCGTGGGCGATGGGGGTCACTTGCCACCAGGTGAACGCCTGCTCATTTGCCATCATATTATTCAATAAAAAAAACTACTTGCTGGCAATACGTTGCATGTGGATAGCATAATAAGTGAAACATTTAAAGATTTAAAAAATAAGGTTAAAATTATTTTGTAGTACGAAATTCGGTTTTGATAAATATAGTGTGTGAATAACCAATGGAAATAGATATGAAATGCCGCGCAAAGTGAAAAATGGCGGGTGTCTCTCGCTGTGACACGCGCTCTGCTCTGCAGCAACACATGTGGGTAATATTACTTGACTTCTCTTGGATTGGACTGAACGGGGACAACAGTGTGGGGACAAGCGCTACTCATGTAAAAGCGTCGCGTTTTGGTTATGTTTATTTATAATAATTATTATGTAATAAGTATTATGTATTATTATGTAAAAAAGTTATGAAATTTATTTTTTATTTTAATTTCACTGTTTCTCAATTTCTCGACACGTTTTTCTCGTCTCAAACAATGACCGATTTCCTGGGAATTCTAGCTTCAAGAAATCTTCGCCAAACGCCATAGTAACGCATTTTGTGAGTGTTTGTCTAACTAGCTACCACCTATAAGTTAAAAGTTGTCGCCAAGCATCAAACCATGTTTTCTATCAGTTGTACTTGAGAACTAATACTTTAAAGGCTGTTCATCATCTTCAACCACATCATCACTTATATTATAAGATATAATTCATTTTAATATAATATTAATAAAAAGCTAATAAAACCGGGCAAGTGTGAATTGCAATCTGTGCGATCTGCCGATAGTTCCACACCTGTGAAAGACTAACATACTCTTAACAACTTAAAAACTGTCTTGTCCCCAAAACAAAAAAAAACAACGGGAATACACGCGTATAACGATAAGTTATTATGTTTGCTTGTAACAATTTGATACAAAAAGGTGTCTCAAACAAGCACCACCCCAACAAGACAACACGTAAGTATACACTGATAAAATTATCCACCGACGCTACTATTGTACGTTATCGCACAGTTCATACGTCACAAGGACACAATAACGTTACAAAGTGGACTAGGGCTGTCAACTACAACTTATATTGTCATTTATTGTCTATGTTCGTCTTTATTATAAAACACTACAAATTATATCCAACACTACAGCTACTACGATGATATCATTTAAGTAATTGAAAGGCTATAGCAGTACCACACGCAGTCTATATCCAGGCACAATGAAGCACCAGTGAAATTACAGATCTTAAAGCATTCGCTTAATACCTTTCACCGCATGGCAAAAGGTCATGAGGATCAGGAGAATAAAAAGCAATTTGACCTGCTAAATTTTAAAATATATACAAATCAAAATTTTATGGTCCTTAATTAATATTACCAAATAATTTTTTTTTTTCAAATTGAATTTTTGTAATTTAGTGAATTCAAACTGAGCTAGAATATATCTATTCCAAAACTGAGGTAAAAGTTTTAACAATATATAGAAACTAAAACAATAGAGATAGCAAGATACAATACAAATACAACAAGTTACATAATATAATTTGCGCTTGACTTACAAAAAAAAAAGATAGTAAAATCGTCCCGTCTACGCGTCTCCGTGTAACAAACATGGAAAATTCTATTTCTAAACCGGAAGTGTGCCAGCCCTGGTACGTTACACAATGCGTTATAACGTTTCGTTATAACGGCCGCTGTCACACCGTCGTCAGACGCGTGTAGTGTTTAACATAACACAATGCTGTGTTATGGTTTTGATTTGGAAGGCGTCAATCTTTTTTTTATTATGTGTTTTTAGGGTTCTGTATCAGAACAAGAAGTTCTGAAGTTACACAAATTGATTTGGTAGTAATTTCAATAACCCATGCACCCATCAGTACTCAGTACTAATATTATAAATGCGAAAGTAACTCTGTCTGTCTGTCTGTCTGTCTGTTACGCTTTCACGCCAAAACTACTGGACCGATTTGCATGAAATTTGGTATGGATATAGTTTGAGACCCGGGAAAAAACATAGGATAGTTTTTATCCAACTGCGCAAAAAGAGGTTAATGTTTTTGCGCGATAACCAACATACGCGCGGGCGGAGCCGCGCCCGGAAAGCTTGTATTATATAAATAGAATATAAAACCGGTAAAGTGCGAGTTAAACTAGCACACCGGAGGTTCGGTACTAACGGAGAATGTACTAAAATGTAGTTTTCTTTCATACAGCTCGAGTTTTTTTCCATGCTCGATAAATTAGCCTTCGACTACTATCGCACCTGATAGTAAGTGATGATATTATCATATCAAGTTTGAAACTTGCATGTAAAGGTATTACCACTATTAATTACGATAAAGTTAAAAATTTCGTTTCCTGTTTGGTTACACAAGCTGTTTATTTTTAACATTTTATTATAATTATTGAGTACTGACTACACTAACACATATTATGTGAACATTTCATTTGGCTAGCTTTTACGGTTCCAATGACTGATCGGACGCACGGACGGTCGGAAGGACGGACAGCCTAGGCTGTAATAGAATCTCGTTGTATACAGTTTTCTTCCTTACGGGAATAAGATAAATTATTCACGAAGTGTATTTTTACAAGCTTTTATTTAGTTTCACCTGTCCCAATATCTGTCAACATATCTTGCAAATTAAAATTTATCTCGTTTTCGGTTACCGATTGAGCTGAAATTTTGCATACATGTGTATATCGCGTGACAATGCAATATTATGATGACACGGTGCTGTTCTGATGATGGAGCTCGAAGGTGAACAAACGAACATTGTAATTAAACAACAAAACCTCATCTGGTTTGGGCTCATTTGAATCGTCTTGATGAGTATTTTTATAAATTTTAGTTCTTTTTATTAACAAAAACATAATAACACATACACTTACGCCTCATCTTCGTAACGGTAAGCAGAGACAGCAGCTATCCACTTTTTGCTACTATCCTAACCCGTTATATCTCCATATTATTACACCTCTCTAATTTTAATCACACTTAAAAATCCTTTAATAAAAATATATTTAGGCACCTTGTCCTTTCTCAGAACATCCTCAATTTGATTTCAGCCTATGTTTACCCGTCCTAAGTTTCCATTCATTGAACCGACTAGTGGTGTTTAATCAATCTCTTTACTTTCATTCTCATTGCCAAACTATCCTTACATACGTTTCTTGATTTTAGATGCTACATCTTCACACCACAACGTTTCCTTGTGACAGTATCCGATCACTATTCAGTTTGACTCTAATCATACTTCTCAACATTCAGATCTCCACTGCATTCATTTTGTTTCATATTTCACTATCATTTTTTATTTATTTTTATGTGATTGTGACGGAAGAAGCTCGAGGCCCACCAGATGTAAAGCGGATTAACCTCTGCATATAACAGATGCGTTTTGTCTTGTCACATTGAGACATATAGTTGCTAAGTGTTATGTGGCTGTAATTTTTCTGCAACACAAGGACTGCTGCCAGAACACATTGTTAAGTGCTTGGCGACAGATATTCTACTTGGGGGTGGTAGCTAGCCAGGCGGGCATTTGCAAAATGCCCTTCCACCATGCGGTGAAGCTTAAGCTGGCGGGCGGTGGGGATAGAATCAGGAACCTGCGACACGGTAGTCCATAATTAGCTATAACCGCTCAGCCATCATTAAAATAAAATACCATACACACCAAATAACATATATTGTGTTGTAATTAATACTGGTCTATGCACAGCTTAAATATTTTAAACGAGAAAAAAACCTTATTATTCAGTGAAGCATTCAACGTTTTGCTCCCCATGTTTCCGGCATTCGCTTTTCTTTATGTAGTTTCTCTTTTCCACTTTCCATCTTTTGTAAACTTTACATCTATACCTTCTTTTGTTTAATCTTTTTTCTAATTTTGACCTTTATAACTCGCATTTTTCATACTCTTTATAATAGTTTAAATTGTACTATGTTGACATATTTTTACCAATTTAATAATTTATTGTTATGATGATGAGGATTTAATTTTAACCTATTTCTATGAATTTGATTTTTATTTTTGACATTGTGATTTACATTTGTATTTTTAATTTTATTTTGACAAGTTATATGAGTTTCGCATTTATAAATGTTAGCAGATAATGGTTAAATGTATTAATGATTTTTTTATACTTATTTAATATACTTACCTATAATATGTTTATGTAACGCAAATATTTGACTTGTAATCAATTATTACCAATAAATGAATATGAATACATTGCGCAATCTTCAGTATCCAACACAACGGAAACATTTCTGCTTGGTGTTAGGATTTTGGTGGGTAATCAGTAAGCAATTAAACCAACCTAGACGACTTTAACAGTGTTACTAGTTATACAGTGTGGCGAAGTCGAGAAGTATAATGAAATGATTTATCAAGCATTGTTTCAAAAAAAACTATAACTAATTGGTTTCATTAAATTATCAGCAATAATCCACTTATTTTGTAATTTGATCCGCAGAGCATGCGTTATTGCGAAACCAAAAAAAAATTACGGTTGTGTCATCAATATAAGTTTAAAGCGAATTGCAAAATTAGACTGGTTTGTAGTATATGGTAAGTTGAACTATAGGTGTCGCTTCATCATCATACGATGGTTGAAGAACGATAGGAAAAATTAGAGTTGAGATGCACTGTCATGTTAGCTCAGTCAGTCAGAGCTACCCCGGCTAAAAGGGTAGATGACGCGGTTTTCACCACACCTGATTTCAGTTTTTTCTCTCCTAAATTTGTAATTTTCTTAAATAATCCATCCAATTGAAATTTAATAATTTCAATTGGATGGATTATATTATGCTATGTTACGGGCCCACACAGAGCGTTCCAGAGTTCTCAATTCCGAGTTCTGTGGTGTGCGTTTATTAGTCTCTATTCTTATGTCAACGTAGAGAAAACTGAAGAACTTGATAGATTATTTAAAAACTGACTTACTATGTAATGAAATATTTGGTCATCTTCAATTGATTAGCTTTAAGCTTAAGATTAAACTAACGGTTTAATGTGACATTCTCATTTCGTTTTAAATATACTCTGTGGTTTTAAAAGGAAAATAAGTATTGGTTTAATTATCTATGTGTATACCTTATCTGTGGCGTGAATTTAATACTGTACCTAATTGTGTTTGTTGTTAGACTGTGATTAAGCATAATATATGGATTAACGTGATCACTTTAATCATTATTTAATGATAATATTACTGGAAGTATATTTTATAAGTAGCGAAATTGATCACGTGATAGTGTAAAGTACTTGTTAAAAATAGTTTATAATATGTTCTTTATTTATGATGTGTAAAAACATTGAAGATTTTATTATACTTATTGCCATATGTATAGATCACTTGAATCATTATTGATAGTAGTTTAACTGGTCATGTGACATTTGTTAAGATACTTATATAAAATAGTTTATATTATGTGCTTTATTTTTATGTGTAAAAACATTGAAGATTTTATTATACTTATTGCCATACGTGAGCTTGAGATCACACAATTGTCAATTATAAAGAGTAATGTGTTTGTGACGGTAGTCGCTTTGTCACCTTGTTTGTTCACTCACTGCGAGTAGCTTCAGTGTCTGTCGGACCGCCGTGCGGAGCGGACCTCTCGTGGTATCGAAATAGTCTTTAATAACGAAGTGCTGCCCGATTCAGTGTCTGTTGCACCGCCGTGCGGAGCAGACCTCCAGTGGTTTGGAAATAGTCTTTAACGACGAAGTGCTGCCCAATCAAGATGTGAAGTTAAGTAATTTATTATACTCTTTTTTTGGTATTATATAACGACGAATATGTCAATCAATAGTTGATAAGTGTAAATGAAGTGTATATAGTAAGTAAGTATCACATTGTTAAAAGACATTTAAAAGAATGGCCTCGAGTTTCTTGCCCCTTTTTCTCGAGGTGGCTCTATACAACTTTGTTTACTGAACGAGGCAGTAATGTTAGAATATTTCAATGTTAAAATTTCATTAGAGCGTCGTAGACGCCTAAATTGAATAAATGGTTTTGACTTTGACTTTCATTCTTCCAACTAACAAACTCGACCGTTCGATAACCACTTGAAAAACTCCACGAACAAAACAAACGATTAGAACGAACTCCTCAAACAGACGAAGGTAGTAAGACATTGTAAATCTGTAAAATGTAAAGTAGCACAGTTGAATTATAATTTTACGAAAAGAACGTTATTAAAATTCGGTCCCGTAGCCTCACAAGCGACGTTCGGAATATTTCTGCTATATAAGATGAGTTAAGGTAGTGGGCATATACATTTCATGACATATAGAATAGGCACGTTTCAATTTGTTCTTATTAGAATACGAGTAAACGATTAACGTTCACTTCCTTTAACGTGGGATTTACATAATAATATGGTAAGCTAAATTTTCTTCCTAGAAAATCTGTAACCAAACATCTAATGGTGTATTCCGGAAGTTGCCCCTGAGAGCCAGCCAACATCCTTGACCAGATCATCACTCTTACCGTCGTAGGTGAGATAGTGGTCAAAGGCGAGCCTGTCAGCTGTAACTAAAAAAAACGTATTAAACTCTCATTAGCACATCCTGCTGTGACAGGACAGCTAGCGGAACACACCGTTAGGTTCTTGGCGACAGATTTTCTACTTGAGGGTGATCGCTAGCCAGGCGGGCATTCGTAAAATGCCCTTCCACCATGCGGTAAAGCTCAAGTCTACGGCGGAATTCGAACCATGGACCTGCTGCGCGGCAGTCCATAGCCAAAGCCACTGAGCAATCATGGCTTCAAAATTTTGTCCCATTGGAGATATATAAACATGTGTCTAGTTTGCAGAAGTTTAAGGAACAGCATTGTCATAATAACTAATTTTATGAATTAATCATAGTAAGTAGGTATCGATTTTTGGATTAGTTTTTGATCATGTAAAATATTAACAAAAAGAAAACATACCAAACAATATACCAAATGCCACTTCATTGAACTCATTCATATAATTATAATCTTTCATAGAGCTCATTACATAGTACAATTATGTATGTTCGTCAGTGAACGTTCAGTATAACTCAACCTTCATATTATTACTATTTTCTGCATGGTGGTAGGGCATTTTGCAAATGCCCGCCTCGCTAGCTACCACCGTTTAGTTGTAAATCTGTCGCCAAGCACCTAACGTTGTGTTCCGGCAGCTGTTCCTTCCACCGGTGAAGCTGAAGTCTACGGTGGGATTCAAACCCAATGCCACGGAGCCATCACTGCTTCTTTTACTTACTTGAGTAAATTATTTAGCTTCAGTATCATTTACTATTCCGACCTCTTCCATGATTCGAAGGGCACGTTGTCCTAGGATGGAATCCTTCAAGCGGAATGTTGCTACCGCATGTAGTAAATCTGTCGCCAAGACAGCGAAAAGTACAGCTGTTCTTAAGAGCCAGATTCCATGCAGCAAGTTCTTATTATATTATTGAGTGATCATAACTTGTGACAAAGTGATGACGTATTATATTATATAGAGAGCATATTCCCCCCTTAAAGGCCGGCAACGCATCCTCGAGACCTCTGGTGTTGCGGATGTTTGTGGGCGACGGTGATCACTTACCATCAGGTGAGCCGCCTGCTCGTTTACCCTCCTATACTATAAAAAAAAATCTCACGCTCATATATTTGAATACACTGGTGTTTGCGAAGCGTGACGCGACCGCGGCGGACGTACCACACTAACATCCTGAGGAAGGCTTCCGGTAGAAGCCGAAACATTGTCGATAGCGATATCGACTCGTAGTAAGTTGTTTCACGCTCAAACATGCGTGTTATTGAAATGAGTTTGTTAGCAAGAATATCAAACTGCCATCTGCGTAGTGGAGTGGAGTAGGTTACCAGTTGTTGTACCCAAGATATTACCTAATTCTAATTTTGGTAAAAATCTAAAGTCGACTTAAAACTATATTGCAATTTTAACAAAAATAGAGATAGTAATTAAACAACTTTAAACGGTTTAAATCGCGTATATTTGTCATTATTTTTGTCCCGACGTTTCAAACACTTTGCAGTGATCGTGGTCACGGGGTGACTAATTGATTTTATTTGTCACATGAGTTATTAAGAAATTATTTGGTCTACCGTCAGAATTTTTTATTTTAATCATAACGTTCCCTATTCACGCAGTATTCGCTCACGGTGTCCAGAGGTCTTGCAGATTTGTGTCGGCCATGAGATTTAATTAATTTAATAACAGGATCCCAAGCAGGTGGTACTTGCCAACCATCATCTCTATTGAAATTTGGGTACTTTTTGATTTCAATTGCCTCGCGTAACATTCTTGGCATAAACCGGGTCTCTCTGGCAAGGATTTGTGGGTTGTCGAACCGAATGTAGTGGTTGGGTTTGTCCTGGGCATGTTCACAAACCGCAGACTTGGTCGAGCGTCTGTTCTTCATGTCAGCAATGTGTTCTTTTACCCGGATACCAACGCTCCTCTTTGTTTGCCCAATGTATGACAGCCCACATTCACAATCAAGTTTGTAAACACCTGCATCTTGTAGGGGAATATTGCACTTAACAGGTCTTAAAAATTGGTTGATCTTCTTGTGCGGCTTGAAGTAAGTTTTTATTGAAGCTCGTCTTAAGATATTACCAATTTTGTCTGTGACACCCTTGATGTAAGGTAAGATGGCAGGTTGTCGCTCAACTGTGGCAGGCTTGGGCCGGCTTCTGTGACGCATACGTGGGAGCTTGTGATTATTGCTTCGCAGTACTTGTTTTACATACTGAAGCTCCTCCTTGAGATGGTCAGTGTCGCAGATGCCATGTGCTCTCTGTAACAAAGATTTGCCTACGGTAGCCAACTGACATGGATGGTGATGGGAGTTACCATTGAGATATTTATCTGTATGGGTGGGTTTCCTATACACTGTATGACTTAGGGAGTTGTCAGGATTCCTGATGACTAAAACATCAAGAAAAGCTAAGCATTTATTGACCTCAGGCTCCATTGTAAATTGAATTTTGTTATGTAAAGAGTTTAGATGGTTAAGAAATGCAGAAACTTTATTACTGGGGAGGATGGTAAAAGTATCATCTACGTACCGTTTATAGATCTTCGGCATAGCCACAGCTGTGGAAAGAGCTCTCTCCTCGAAGTCCTCCATGAAAATATCGGCAACAACGGGGGAGACTGGAGAGCCCATAGCTACACCATCAATCTGTATGTAGAACTTATTTTCCCAGAATAGATAGCCAGATGTTAGGCAATGTTCCAGTAATTCTGCATATTCCATGGGAAGGTCATTCTCACTAAGTCTTTTCTTGACAATTTCAATGCAATCATGTACAGGTAGGCTGGTGAATAACGACTGTACATCAAAGCTGACCATAACTTCATCATCAGTCAGTTGTAGATTTTTCATTTGACTGACAAAGTGGTAAGAATCCTTGACAAGCGCACTAGTTTGACCGCGAAGTGGAGACAGTATCTTAGCAAGGTGTTGAGCTAGTTTGTATGTTGGTGAGTCAATTTGGCTTACGATTGGGCGCAAAGGAACGTCTGTCTTGTGTATTTTTTGTAATCCATACAGTTTTGGTGGTTTCACACACGAAGGTACCAGTGCCGTGACGTCTAACCCAAGAGTATCGGAGTATTTACAAATTATTTCCTTAGTTTTTGTTACCATTTTAGCTGTTGGATCGCTTTTTACTGGTTTATATGTGCTTTCGTCCGACAAAAGTTCTTTTATTTTTAGGTTATAATCCGACGTATCCATGATTACAGTGGAATTACCTTTATCTGCTCGAATAATGGTTATGTCTTGGTTCTTGCGTAGGTTGGTAAGTTCAAGATATTGTTCACGAGGTAGATTCGGTGTGGGCGCTTTACTTCGACGCAAAACAGCAGAGATATCTTGGCGTAACGCTTCCAAATCTTCCTTTTTTATACTGTTTTTGGCAAGACAATGTTCCACAGAGCAGATTATCTCTTCAAAAGGCACTGATCTTGGGGAAACCGCGTAGTTCAATCCATTTTCGAGGGCCTGAAGGGCGACCGGATTTATAGTTTGTTGCGATAGATTTATGACACTATCAGCTGTTTTTGACGGTCGCGAGCTTACGCTTCGTTCCAAATTTGGCAATTGCTTTGTTGCAAGTTTTTCATATTTTATGATTTTACGCTTTTTGAACTCGTCATATTTAGCGGCAGCGCGATTATTAGTTGTTTGCATGCATTTTTGGAAATCCGATGCTGATAGTGCTTTTTCTAGCTGAATGGATTGAATCTCAATGGTTTGGTTGATTTTGTAAATATCAAAACGATGTTGGCGTATGCTTCGACATAATAATTTCTTACTTGTTTGACGGAGTATGTCGGCGCTTCCAGTAATGTCCTTTTTTGGGGATATTCTCACGCACACTGGTATGATATTATTATCCCTACATCGCTTGAGGAAGTTAAGCGATGTTAGGAGTCTCACGCGCTTGATCTTGAAGTACTCCCACTGTCTTATTTCAGTTGCTGTTTTCGGCCCGTATACCGTAACATAATGTTGTCTTAGGTTTTCGCGATTGTTACACATAGTAATTAAACAACTTTAAACGGTTTAAATCGCGTATATTTGTCATTATTTTTGTCCCGACGTTTCAAACACTTTGCAGTGATCGTGGTCACGGGGTGACTAATTGATTTTATTTGTCACATGAGTTATTAAGAAATTATTTGGTCTACCGTCAGAATTTTTTATATTAATCATAACGTTCCCTATTCACGCAGTATTCGCTCACGGTGTCCAGAGGTCTTGCAGATTTGTGTCGGCCATGAGATTTAATTAATTTAATAACAGGATCCCAAGCAGGTGGTACTTGCCAACCATCATCTCTATTGAAATTTGGGTACTTTTTGATTTCAATTGCCTCGCGTAACATTCTTGGCATAAACCGGGTCTCTCTGGCAAGGATTTGTGGGTTGTCGAACCGAATGTAGTGGTTGGGTTTGTCCTGGGCATGTTCACAAACCGCAGACTTGGTCGAGCGTCTGTTCTTCATGTCAGCAATGTGTTCTTTTACCCGGATACCAACGCTCCTCTTTGTTTGCCCAATGTATGACAGCCCACATTCACAATCAAGTTTGTAAACACCTGCATCTTGTAGGGGAAAATTGCACTTAACAGGTCTTAAAAATTGGTTGATCTTCTTGTGCGGCTTGAAGTAAGTTTTTATTGAAGCTCGTCTTAAGATATTACCAATTTTGTCTGTGACACCCTTGATGTAAGGTAAGATGGCAGGTTGTCGCTCAACTGTGGCAGGCTTGGGCCGGCTTCTGTGACGCATACGTGGGAGCTTGTGATTATTGCTTCGCAGTACTTGTTTTACATACTGAAGCTCCTCCTTGAGATGGTCAGTGTCGCAGATGCCATGTGCTCTCTGTAACAAAGATTTGCCTACGGTAGCCAACTGACATGGATGGTGATGGGAGTTACCATTGAGATATTTATCTGTATGGGTGGGTTTCCTATACACTGTATGACTTAGGGAGTTGTCAGGATTCCTGATGACTAAAACATCAAGAAAAGCTAAGCATTTATTGACCTCAGGCTCCATTGTAAATTGAATTTTGTTATGTAAAAAGTTTAGATGGTTAAGAAATGCAGAAACTTTATTACTGGGGAGGATGGTAAAAGTATCATCTACGTACCGTTTATAGATCTTCGGCATAGCCACAGCTGTGGAAAGAGCTCTCTCCTCGAAGTCCTCCATGAAAATATCGGCAACAACGGGGGAGACTGGAGAGCCCATAGCTACACCATCAATCTGTATGTAGAACTTATTTTCCCAGAATAGATAGCCAGATGTTAGGCAATGTTCCAGTAATTCTGCATATTCCATGGGAAGGTCATTCTCACTAAGTCTTTTCTTGACAATTTCAATGCAATCATGTACAGGTAGGCTGGTGAATAACGACTGTACATCAAAGCTGACCATAACTTCATCATCAGTCAGTTGTAGATTTTTCATTTGACTGACAAAGTGGTAAGAATCCTTGACAAGCGCACTAGTTTGACCGCGAAGTGGAGACAGTATCTTAGCAAGGTGTTGAGCTAGTTTGTATGTTGGTGAGTCAATTTGGCTTACGATTGGGCGCAAAGGAACGTCTGTCTTGTGTATTTTTGGTAATCCATACAGTTTTGGTGGTTTCACACACGAAGGTACCAGTGCCGTGACGTCTAACCCAAGAGTATCGGAGTATTTACAAATTATTTCCTTAGTTTTTGTTACCATTTTAGCTGTTGGATCGCTTTTTACTGGTTTATATGTGCTTTCGTCCGACAAAAGTTCTTTTATTTTTAGGTTATAATCCGACGTATCCATGATAACAGTGGAATTACCTTTATCTGCTCGAATAATGGTTATGTCTTGGTTCTTGCGTAGGTTGGTAAGTTCAAGATATTGTTCACGAGGTAGATTCGGTGTGGGCGCTTTACTTCGACGCAAAACAGCAGAGATATCTTGGCGTAACGCTTCCAAATCTTCCTTTTTTTATACTGTTTTTGGCAAGACAATGTTCCACAGAGCAGATTATCTCTTCAAAAGGCACTGATCTTGGGGAAACCGCGTAGTTCAATCCATTTTCGAGGGCCTGAAGGGCGACCGGATTTATAGTTTGTTGCGATAGATTTATGACACTATCAGCTGTTTTTGACGGTCGCGAGCTTACGCTTCGTTCCAAATTTGGCAATTGCTTTGTTGCAAGTTTTTCATATTTTATGATTTTACGCTTTTTGAACTCGTCATATTTAGCGGCAGCGCGATTATTAGTTGTTTGCATGCATTTTTGGAAATCCGATGCTGATAGTGCTTTTTCTAGCTGAATGGATTGAATCTCAATGGTTTGGTTGATTTTGTAAATATCAAAACGATGTTGGCGTATGCTTCGACATAATAATTTCTTACTTGTTTGACGGAGTATGTCGGCACTTCCAGTAATGTCCTTTTTTGGGGATATTCTCACGCACACTGGTATGATATTATTATCCCTACATCGCTTGAGGAAGTTAAGCGATGTTAGGAGTCTCACGCGCTTGATCTTGAAGTACTCCCACTGTCTTATTTCAGTTGCTGTTTTCGGCCCGTATACCGTAACATAATGTTGTCTTAGGTTTTCGCGATTGTTACACATAGTAATTAAACAACTTTAAACGGTTTAAATCGCGTATATTTGTCATTATTTTTGTCCCGACGTTTCAAACACTTTGCAGTGATCGTGGTCACGGGGTGACTAATTGATTTTATTTGTCACATGAGTTATTAAGAAATTATTTGGTCTACCGTCAGAATTTTTTATATTAATCATAACGTTCCCTATTCACGCAGTATTCGCTCACGGTGTCCAGAGGTCTTGCAGATTTGTGTCGGCCATGAGATTTAATTAATTTAATAACAGGATCCCAAGCCGGTGGTACTTGCCAACCATCATCTCTATTGAAATTTGGGTACTTTTTGATTTCAATTGCCTCGCGTAACATTCTTGGCATAAACCGGGTCTCTCTGGCAAGGATTTGTGGGTTGTCGAACCGAATGTAGTGGTTGGGTTTGTCCTGGGCATGTTCACAAACCGCAGACTTGGTCGAGCGTCTGTTCTTCATGTCAGCAATGTGTTCTTTTACCCGGATACCAACGCTCCTCTTTGTTTGCCCAATGTATGACAGCCCACATTCACAATCAAGTTTGTAAACACCTGCATCTTGTAGGGGAATATTGCACTTAACAGGTCTTAAAAATTGGTTGATCTTCTTGTGCGGCTTGAAGTAAGTTTTTATTGAAGCTCGTCTTAAGATATTACCAATTTTGTCTGTGACACCCTTGATGTAAGGTAAGATGGCAGGTTGTCGCTCAACTGTGGCAGGCTTGGGCCGGCTTCTGTGACGCATACGTGGGAGCTTGTGATTATTGCTTCGCAGTACTTGTTTTACATACTGAAGCTCCTCCTTGAGATGGTCAGTGTCGCAGATGCCATGTGCTCTCTGTAACAAAGATTTGCCTACGGTAGCCAACTGACATGGATGGTGATGGGAGTTACCATTGAGATATTTATCTGTATGGGTGGGTTTCCTATACACTGTATGACTTAGGGAGTTGTCAGGATTCCTGATGACTAAAACATCAAGAAAAGCTAAGCATTTATTGACCTCAGGCTCCATTGTAAATTGAATTTTGTTATGTAAAGAGTTTAGATGGTTAAGAAATGCAGAAACTTTATTACTGGGGAGGATGGTAAAAGTATCATCTACGTACCGTTTATAGATCTTCGGCATAGCCACAGCTGTGGAAAGAGCTCTCTCCTCGAAGTCCTCCATGAAAATATCGGCAACAACGGGGGAGACTGGAGAGCCCATAGCTACACTATCAATCTGTATGTAGAACTTATTTTCCCAGAATAGATAGCCAGATGTTAGGCAATGTTCCAGTAATTCTGCATATTCCATGGGAAGGTCATTCTCACTAAGTCTTTTCTTGACAATTTCAATGCAATCATGTACAGGTAGGCTGGTGAATAACGACTGTACATCAAAGCTGACCATAACTTCATCATCAGTCAGTTGTAGATTTTTCATTTGACTGACAAAGTGGTAAGAATCCTTGACAAGCGCACTAGTTTGACCGCGAAGTGGAGACAGTATCTTAGCAAGGTGTTGAGCTAGTTTGTATGTTGGTGAGTCAATTTGGCTTACGATTGGGCGCAAAGGAACGTCTGTCTTGTGTATTTTTGGTAATCCATACAGTTTTGGTGGTTTCACACACGAAGGTACCAGTGCCGTGACGTCTAACCCAAGAGTATCGGAGTATTTACAAATTATTTCCTTAGTTTTTGTTACCATTTTAGCTGTTGGATCGCTTTTTACTGGTTTATATGTGCTTTCGTCCAACAAAAGTTCTTTTATTTTTAGGTTATAATCCGACGTATCCATGATTACAGTGGAATTACCTTTATCTGCTCGAATAATGGTTATGTCTTGGTTCTTGCGTAGGTTGGTAAGTTCAAGATATTGTTCACGAGGTAGATTCGGTGTGGGCGCTTTACTTCGACGCAAAACAGCAGAGATATCTTGGCGTAACGCTTCCAAATCTTCCTTTTTTATACTGTTTTTGGCAAGACAATGTTCCACAGAGCAGATTATCTCTTCAAAAGGCACTGATCTTGGGGAAACCGCGTAGTTCAATCCATTTTCGAGGGCCTGAAGGGCGACCGGATTTATAGTTTGTTGCGATAGATTTATGACACTATCAGCTGTTTTTGACGGTCGCGAGCTTACGCTTCGTTCCAAATTTGGCAATTGCTTTGTTGCAAGTTTTTCATATTTTATGATTTTACGCTTTTTGAACTCGTCATATTTAGCGGCAGCGCGATTATTAGTTGTTTGCATGCATTTTTGGAAATCCGATGCTGATAGTGCTTTTTCTAGCTGAATGGATTGAATCTCAATGGTTTGGTTGATTTTGTAAATATCAAAACGATGTTGGCGTATGCTTCGACATAATAATTTCTTACTTGTTTGACGGAGTATGTCGGCGCTTCCAGTAATGTCCTTTTTTGGGGATATTCTCACGCACACTGGTATGATATTATTATCCCTACATCGCTTGAGGAAGTTAAGCGATGTTAGGAGTCTCACGCGCTTGATCTTGAAGTACTCCCACTGTCTTATTTCAGTTGCTGTTTTCGGCCCGTATACCGTAACATAATGTTGTCTTAGGTTTTCGCGATTGTTACACATAGTAATTAAACAACTTTAAACGGTTTAAATCGCGTATATTTGTCATTATTTTTGTCCCGACGTTTCAAACACTTTGCAGTGATCGTGGTCACGGGGTGACTAATTGATTTTATTTGTCACATGAGTTATTAAGAAATTATTTGGTCTACCGTCAGAATTTTTTATATTAATCATAACGTTCCCTATTCACGCAGTATTCGCTCACGGTGTCCAGAGGTCTTGCAGATTTGTGTCGGCCATGAGATTTAATTAATTTAATAACAGGATCCCAAGCCGGTGGTACTTGCCAACCATCATCTCTATTGAAATTTGGGTACTTTTTGATTTCAATTGCCTCGCGTAACATTCTTGGCATAAACCGGGTCTCTCTGGCAAGGATTTGTGGGTTGTCGAACCGAATGTAGTGGTTGGGTTTGTCCTGGGCATGTTCACAAACCGCAGACTTGGTCGAGCGTCTGTTCTTCATGTCAGCAATGTGTTCTTTTACCCGGATACCAACGCTCCTCTTTGTTTGCCCAATGTATGACAGCCCACATTCACAATCAAGTTTGTAAACACCTGCATCTTGTAGGGGAATATTGCACTTAACAGGTCTTAAAAATTGGTTGATCTTCTTGTGCGGCTTGAAGTAAGTTTTTATTGAAGCTCGTCTTAAGATATTACCAATTTTGTCTGTGACACCCTTGATGTAAGGTAAGATGGCAGGTTGTCGCTCAACTGTGGCAGGCTTGGGCCGGCTTCTGTGACGCATACGTGGGAGCTTGTGATTATTGCTTCGCAGTACTTGTTTTACATACTGAAGCTCCTCCTTGAGATGGTCAGTGTCGCAGATGCCATGTGCTCTCTGTAACAAAGATTTGCCTACGGTAGCCAACTGACATGGATGGTGATGGGAGTTACCATTGAGATATTTATCTGTATGGGTGGGTTTCCTATACACTGTATGACTTAGGGAGTTGTCAGGATTCCTGATGACTAAAACATCAAGAAAAGCTAAGCATTTATTGACCTCAGGCTCCATTGTAAATTGAATTTTGTTATGTAAAGAGTTTAGATGGTTAAGAAATGCAGAAACTTTATTACTGGGGAGGATGGTAAAAGTATCATCTACGTACCGTTTATAGATCTTCGGCATAGCCACAGCTGTGGAAAGAGCTCTCTCCTCGAAGTCCTCCATGAAAATATCGGCAACAACGGGGGAGACTGGAGAGCCCATAGCTACACTATCAATCTGTATGTAGAACTTATTTTCCCAGAATAGATAGCCAGATGTTAGGCAATGTTCCAGTAATTCTGCATATTCCATGGGAAGGTCATTCTCACTAAGTCTTTTCTTGACAATTTCAATGCAATCATGTACAGGTAGGCTGGTGAATAACGACTGTACATCAAAGCTGACCATAACTTCATCATCAGTCAGTTGTAGATTTTTCATTTGACTGACAAAGTGGTAAGAATCCTTGACAAGCGCACTAGTTTGACCGCGAAGTGGAGACAGTATCTTAGCAAGGTGTTGAGCTAGTTTGTATGTTGGTGAGTCAATTTGGCTTACGATTGGGCGCAAAGGAACGTCTGTCTTGTGTATTTTTGGTAATCCATACAGTTTTGGTGGTTTCACACACGAAGGTACCAGTGCCGTGACGTCTAACCCAAGAGTATCGGAGTATTTACAAATTATTTCCTTAGTTTTTGTTACCATTTTAGCTGTTGGATCGCTTTTTACTGGTTTATATGTGCTTTCGTCCAACAAAAGTTCTTTTATTTTTAGGTTATAATCCGACGTATCCATGATTACAGTGGAATTACCTTTATCTGCTCGAATAATGGTTATGTCTTGGTTCTTGCGTAGGTTGGTAAGTTCAAGATATTGTTCACGAGGTAGATTCGGTGTGGGCGCTTTACTTCGACGCAAAACAGCAGAGATATCTTGGCGTAACGCTTCCAAATCTTCCTTTTTTATACTGTTTTTGGCAAGACAATGTTCCACAGAGCAGATTATCTCTTCAAAAGGCACTGATCTTGGGGAAACCGCGTAGTTCAATCCATTTTCGAGGGCCTGAAGGGCGACCGGATTTATAGTTTGTTGCGATAGATTTATGACACTATCAGCTGTTTTTGACGGTCGCGAGCTTACGCTTCGTTCCAAATTTGGCAATTGCTTTGTTGCAAGTTTTTCATATTTTATGATTTTACGCTTTTTGAACTCGTCATATTTAGCGGCAGCGCGATTATTAGTTGTTTGCATGCATTTTTGGAAATCCGATGCTGATAGTGCTTTTTCTAGCTGAATGGATTGAATCTCAATGGTTTGGTTGATTTTGTAAATATCAAAACGATGTTGGCGTATGCTTCGACATAATAATTTCTTACTTGTTTGACGGAGTATGTCGGCGCTTCCAGTAATGTCCTTTTTTGGGGATATTCTCACGCACACTGGTATGATATTATTATCCCTACATCGCTTGAGGAAGTTAAGCGATGTTAGGAGTCTCACGCGCTTGATCTTGAAGTACTCCCACTGTCTTATTTCAGTTGCTGTTTTCGGCCCGTATACCGTAACATAATGTTGTCTTAGGTTTTCGCGATTGTTACACATAGTAATTAAACAACTTTAAACGGTTTAAATCGCGTATATTTGTCATTATTTTTGTCCCGACGTTTCAAACACTTTGCAGTGATCGTGGTCACGGGGTGACTAATTGATTTTATTTGTCACATGAGTTATTAAGAAATTATTTGGTCTACCGTCAGAATTTTTTATATTAATCATAACGTTCCCTATTCACGCAGTATTCGCTCACGGTGTCCAGAGGTCTTGCAGATTTGTGTCGGCCATGAGATTTAATTAATTTAATAACAGGATCCCAAGCAGGTGGTACTTGCCAACCATCATCTCTATTGAAATTTGGGTACTTTTTGATTTCAATTGCCTCGCGTAACATTCTTGGCATAAACCGGGTCTCTCTGGCAAGGATTTGTGGGTTGTCGAACCGAATGTAGTGGTTGGGTTTGTCCTGGGCATGTTCACAAACCGCAGACTTGGTCGAGCGTCTGTTCTTCATGTCAGCAATGTGTTCTTTTACCCGGATACCAACGCTCCTCTTTGTTTGCCCAATGTATGACAGCCCACATTCACAATCAAGTTTGTAAACACCTGCATCTTGTAGGGGAATATTGCACTTAACAGGTCTTAAAAATTGGTTGATCTTCTTGTGCGGCTTGAAGTAAGTTTTTATTGAAGCTCGTCTTAAGATATTACCAATTTTGTCTGTGACACCCTTGATGTAAGGTAAGATGGCAGGTTGTCGCTCAACTGTGGCAGGCTTGGGCCGGCTTCTGTGACGCATACGTGGGAGCTTGTGATTATTGCTTCGCAGTACTTGTTTTACATACTGAAGCTCCTCCTTGAGATGGTCAGTGTCGCAGATGCCATGTGCTCTCTGTAACAAAGATTTGCCTACGGTAGCCAACTGACATGGATGGTGATGGGAGTTACCATTGAGATATTTATCTGTATGGGTGGGTTTCCTATACACTGTATGACTTAGGGAGTTGTCAGGATTCCTGATGACTAAAACATCAAGAAAAGCTAAGCATTTATTGACCTCAGGCTCCATTGTAAATTGAATTTTGTTATGTAAAGAGTTTAGATGGTTAAGAAATGCAGAAACTTTATTACTGGGGAGGATGGTAAAAGTATCATCTACGTACCGTTTATAGATCTTCGGCATAGCCACAGCTGTGGAAAGAGCTCTCTCCTCGAAGTCCTCCATGAAAATATCGGCAACAACGGGGGAGACTGGAGAGCCCATAGCTACACCATCAATCTGTATGTAGAACTTATTTTCCCAGAATAGATAGCCAGATGTTAGGCAATGTTCCAGTAATTCTGCATATTCCATGGGAAGGTCATTCTCACTAAGTCTTTTCTTGACAATTTCAATGCAATCATGTACAGGTAGGCTGGTGAATAACGACTGTACATCAAAGCTGACCATAACTTCATCATCAGTCAGTTGTAGATTTTTCATTTGACTGACAAAGTGGTAAGAATCCTTGACAAGCGCACTAGTTTGACCGCGAAGTGGAGACAGTATCTTAGCAAGGTGTTGAGCTAGTTTGTATGTTGGTGAGTCAATTTGGCTTACGATTGGGCGCAAAGGAACGTCTGTCTTGTGTATTTTTGGTAATCCATACAGTTTTGGTGGTTTCACACACGAAGGTACCAGTGCCGTGACGTCTAACCCAAGAGTATCGGAGTATTTACAAATTATTTCCTTAGTTTTTGTTACCATTTTAGCTGTTGGATCGCTTTTTACTGGTTTATATGTGCTTTCGTCCGACAAAAGTTCTTTTATTTTTAGGTTATAATCCGACGTATCCATGATTACAGTGGAATTACCTTTATCTGCTCGAATAATGGTTATGTCTTGGTTCTTGCGTAGGTTGGTAAGTTCAAGATATTGTTCACGAGGTAGATTCGGTGTGGGCGCTTTACTTCGACGCAAAACAGCAGAGATATCTTGGCGTAACGCTTCCAAATCTTCCTTTTTTATACTGTTTTTGGCAAGACAATGTTCCACAGAGCAGATTATCTCTTCAAAAGGCACTGATCTTGGGGAAACCGCGTAGTTCAATCCATTTTCGAGGGCCTGAAGGGCGACCGGATTTATAGTTTGTTGCGATAGATTTATGACACTATCAGCTGTTTTTGACGGTCGCGAGCTTACGCTTCGTTCCAAATTTGGCAATTGCTTTGTTGCAAGTTTTTCATATTTTATGATTTTACGCTTTTTGAACTCGTCATATTTAGCGGCAGCGCGATTATTAGTTGTTTGCATGCATTTTTGGAAATCCGATGCTGATAGTGCTTTTTCTAGCTGAATGGATTGAATCTCAATGGTTTGGTTGATTTTGTAAATATCAAAACGATGTTGGCGTATGCTTCGACATAATAATTTCTTACTTGTTTGACGGAGTATGTCGGCGCTTCCAGTAATGTCCTTTTTTGGGGATATTCTCACGCACACTGGTATGATATTATTATCCCTACATCGCTTGAGGAAGTTAAGCGATGTTAGGAGTCTCACGCGCTTGATCTTGAAGTACTCCCACTGTCTTATTTCAGTTGCTGTTTTCGGCCCGTATACCGTAACATAATGTTGTCTTAGGTTTTCGCGATTGTTACACATAGTAATTAAACAACTTTAAACGGTTTAAATCGCGTATATTTGTCATTATTTTTGTCCCGACGTTTCAAACACTTTGCAGTGATCGTGGTCACGGGGTGACTAATTGATTTTATTTGTCACATGAGTTATTAAGAAATTATTTGGTCTACCGTCAGAATTTTTTATATTAATCATAACGTTCCCTATTCACGCAGTATTCGCTCACGGTGTCCAGAGGTCTTGCAGATTTGTGTCGGCCATGAGATTTAATTAATTTAATAACAGGATCCCAAGCAGGTGGTACCTGCCAACCATCATCTCTATTGAAATTTGGGTACTTTTTGATTTCAATTGCCTCGCGTAACATTCTTGGCATAAACCGGGTCTCTCTGGCAAGGATTTGTGGGTTGTCGAACCGAATGTAGTGGTTGGGTTTGTCCTGGGCATGTTCACAAACCGCAGACTTGGTCGAGCGTCTGTTCTTCATGTCAGCAATGTGTTCTTTTACCCGGATACCAACGCTCCTCTTTGTTTGCCCAATGTATGACAGCCCACATTCACAATCAAGTTTGTAAACACCTGCATCTTGTAGGGGAATATTGCACTTAACAGGTCTTAAAAATTGGTTGATCTTCTTGTGCGGCTTGAAGTAAGTTTTTATTGAAGCTCGTCTTAAGATATTACCAATTTTGTCTGTGACACCCTTGATGTAAGGTAAGATGGCAGGTTGTCGCTCAACTGTGGCAGGCTTGGGCCGGCTTCTGTGACGCATACGTGGGAGCTTGTGATTATTGCTTCGCAGTACTTGTTTTACATACTGAAGCTCCTCCTTGAGATGGTCAGTGTCGCAGATGCCATGTGCTCTCTGTAACAAAGATTTGCCTACGGTAGCCAACTGACATGGATGGTGATGGGAGTTACCATTGAGATATTTATCTGTATGGGTGGGTTTCCTATACACTGTATGACTTAGGGAGTTGTCAGGATTCCTGATGACTAAAACATCAAGAAAAGCTAAGCATTTATTGACCTCAGGCTCCATTGTAAATTGAATTTTGTTATGTAAAGAGTTTAGATGGTTAAGAAATGCAGAAACTTTATTACTGGGGAGGATGGTAAAAGTATCATCTACGTACCGTTTATAGATCTTCGGCATAGCCACAGCTGTGGAAAGAGCTCTCTCCTCGAAGTCCTCCATGAAAATATCGGCAACAACGGGGGAGACTGGAGAGCCCATAGCTACACCATCAATCTGTATGTAGAACTTATTTTCCCAGAATAGATAGCCAGATGTTAGGCAATGTTCCAGTAATTCTGCATATTCCATGGGAAGGTCATTCTCACTAAGTCTTTTCTTGACAATTTCAATGCAATCATGTACAGGTAGGCTGGTGAATAACGACTGTACATCAAAGCTGACCATAACTTCATCATCAGTCAGTTGTAGATTTTTCATTTGACTGACAAAGTGGTAAGAATCCTTGACAAGCGCACTAGTTTGACCGCGAAGTGGAGACAGTATCTTAGCAAGGTGTTGAGCTAGTTTGTATGTTGGTGAGTCAATTTGGCTTACGATTGGGCGCAAAGGAACGTCTGTCTTGTGTATTTTTGGTAATCCATACAGTTTTGGTGGTTTCACACACGAAGGTACCAGTGCCGTGACGTCTAACCCAAGAGTATCGGAGTATTTACAAATTATTTCCTTAGTTTTTGTTACCATTTTAGCTGTTGGCTCGCTTTTTACTGGTTTATATGTGCTTTCGTCCGACAAAAGTTCTTTTATTTTTAGGTTATAATCCGACGTATCCATGATTACAGTGGAATTACCTTTATCTGCTCGAATAATGGTTATGTCTTGGTTCTTGCGTAGGTTGGTAAGTTCAAGATATTGTTCACGAGGTAGATTCGGTGTGGGCGCTTTACTTCGACGCAAAACAGCAGAGATATCTTGGCGTAACGCTTCCAAATCTTCCTTTTTTATACTGTTTTTGGCAAGACAATGTTCCACAGAGCAGATTATCTCTTCAAAAGGCACTGATCTTGGGGAAACCGCGTAGTTCAATCCATTTTCGAGGGCCTGAAGGGCGACCGGATTTATAGTTTGTTGCGATAGATTTATGACACTATCAGCTGTTTTTGACGGTCGCGAGCTTACGCTTCGTTCCAAATTTGGCAATTGCTTTGTTGCAAGTTTTTCATATTTTATGATTTTACGCTTTTTGAACTCGTCATATTTAGCGGCAGCGCGATTATTAGTTGTTTGCATGCATTTTTGGAAATCCGATGCTGATAGTGCTTTTTCTAGCTGAATGGATTGAATCTCAATGGTTTGGTTGATTTTGTAAATATCAAAACGATGTTGGCGTATGCTTCGACATAATAATTTCTTACTTGTTTGACGGAGTATGTCGGCGCTTCCAGTAATGTCCTTTTTTGGGGATATTCTCACGCACACTGGTATGATATTATTATCCCTACATCGCTTGAGGAAGTTAAGCGATGTTAGGAGTCTCACGCGCTTGATCTTGAAGTACTCCCACTGTCTTATTTCAGTTGCTGTTTTCGGCCCGTATACCGTAACATAATGTTGTCTTAGGTTTTCGCGATTGTTACACATAGTAATTAAACAACTTTAAACGGTTTAAATCGCGTATATTTGTCATTATTTTTGTCCCGACGTTTCAAACACTTTGCAGTGATCGTGGTCACGGGGTGACTAATTGATTTTATTTGTCACATGAGTTATTAAGAAATTATTTGGTCTACCGTCAGAATTTTTTATATTAATCATAACGTTCCCTATTCACGCAGTATTCGCTCACGGTGTCCAGAGGTCTTGCAGATTTGTGTCGGCCATGAGATTTAATTAATTTAATAACAGGATCCCAAGCAGGTGGTACTTGCCAACCATCATCTCTATTGAAATTTGGGTACTTTTTGATTTCAATTGCCTCGCGTAACATTCTTGGCATAAACCGGGTCTCTCTGGCAAGGATTTGTGGGTTGTCGAACCGAATGTAGTGGTTGGGTTTGTCCTGGGCATGTTCACAAACCGCAGACTTGGTCGAGCGTCTGTTCTTCATGTCAGCAATGTGTTCTTTTACCCGGATACCAACGCTCCTCTTTGTTTGCCCAATGTATGACAGCCCACATTCACAATCAAGTTTGTAAACACCTGCATCTTGTAGGGGAATATTGCACTTAACAGGTCTTAAAAATTGGTTGATCTTCTTGTGCGGCTTGAAGTAAGTTTTTATTGAAGCTCGTCTTAAGATATTACCAATTTTGTCTGTGACACCCTTGATGTAAGGTAAGATGGCAGGTTGTCGCTCAACTGTGGCAGGCTTGGGCCGGCTTCTGTGACGCATACGTGGGAGCTTGTGATTATTGCTTCGCAGTACTTGTTTTACATACTGAAGCTCCTCCTTGAGATGGTCAGTGTCGCAGATGCCATGTGCTCTCTGTAACAAAGATTTGCCTACGGTAGCCAACTGACATGGATGGTGATGGGAGTTACCATTGAGATATTTATCTGTATGGGTGGGTTTCCTATACACTGTATGACTTAGGGAGTTGTCAGGATTCCTGATGACTAAAACATCAAGAAAAGCTAAGCATTTATTGACCTCAGGCTCCATTGTAAATTGAATTTTGTTATGTAAAGAGTTTAGATGGTTAAGAAATGCAGAAACTTTATTACTGGGGAGGATGGTAAAAGTATCATCTACGTACCGTTTATAGATCTTCGGCATAGCCACAGCTGTGGAAAGAGCTCTCTCCTCGAAGTCCTCCATGAAAATATCGGCAACAACGGGGGAGACTGGAGAGCCCATAGCTACACCATCAATCTGTATGTAGAACTTATTTTCCCAGAATAGATAGCCAGATGTTAGGCAATGTTCCAGTAATTCTGCATATTCCATGGGAAGGTCATTCTCACTAAGTCTTTTCTTGACAATTTCAATGCAATTATGTACAGGTAGGCTGGTGAATAACGACTGTACATCAAAGCTGACCATAACTTCATCATCAGTCAGTTGTAGATTTTTCATTTGACTGACAAAGTGGTAAGAATCCTTGACAAGCGCACTAGTTTGACCGCGAAGTGGAGACAGTATCTTAGCAAGGTGTTGAGCTAGTTTGTATGTTGGTGAGTCAATTTGGCTTACGATTGGGCGCAAAGGAACGTCTGTCTTGTGTATTTTTGGTAATCCATACAGTTTTGGTGGTTTCACACACGAAGGTACCAGTGCCGTGACGTCTAACCCAAGAGTATCGGAGTATTTACAAATTATTTCCTTAGTTTTTGTTACCATTTTAGCTGTTGGATCGCTTTTTACTGGTTTATATGTGCTTTCGTCCGACAAAAGTTCTTTTATTTTTAGGTTATAATCCGACGTATCCATGATTACAGTGGAATTACCTTTATCTGCTCGAATAATGGTTATGTCTTGGTTCTTGCGTAGGTTGGTAAGTTCAAGATATTGTTCACGAGGTAGATTCGGTGTGGGCGCTTTACTTCGACGCAAAACAGCAGAGATATCTTGGCGTAACGCTTCCAAATCTTCCTTTTTTATACTGTTTTTGGCAAGACAATGTTCAACAGAGCAGATTATCTCTTCAAAAGGCACTGATCTTGGGGAAACCGCGTAGTTCAATCCATTTTCGAGGGCCTGAAGGGCGACCGGATTTATAGTTTGTTGCGATAGATTTATGACACTATCAGCTGTTTTTGACGGTCGCGAGCTTACGCTTCGTTCCAAATTTGGCAATTGCTTTGTTGCAAGTTTTTCATATTTTATGATTTTACGCTTTTTGAACTCGTCATATTTAGCGGCAGCGCGATTATTAGTTGTTTGCATGCATTTTTGGAAATCCGATGCTGATAGTGCTTTTTCTAGCTGAATGGATTGAATCTCAATGGTTTGGTTGATTTTGTAAATATCAAAACGATGTTGGCGTATGCTTCGACATAATAATTTCTTACTTGTTTGACGGAGTATGTCGGCGCTTCCAGTAATGTCCTTTTTTGGGGATATTCTCACGCACACTGGTATGATATTATTATCCCTACATCGCTTGAGGAAGTTAAGCGATGTTAGGAGTCTCACGCGCTTGATCTTGAAGTACTCCCACTGTCTTATTTCAGTTGCTGTTTTCGGCCCGTATACCGTAACATAATGTTGTCTTAGGTTTTCGCGATTGTTACACATAGTAATTAAACAACTTTAAACGGTTTAAATCGCGTATATTTGTCATTATTTTTGTCCCGACGTTTCAAACACTTTGCAGTGATCGTGGTCACGGGGTGACTAATTGATTTTATTTGTCACATGAGTTATTAAGAAATTATTTGGTCTACCGTCAGAATTTTTTATATTAATCATAACGTTCCCTATTCACGCAGTATTCGCTCACGGTGTCCAGAGGTCTTGCAGATTTGTGTCGGCCATGAGATTTAATTAATTTAATAACAGGATCCCAAGCAGGTGGTACTTGCCAACCATCATCTCTATTGAAATTTGGGTACTTTTTGATTTCAATTGCCTCGCGTAACATTCTTGGCATAAACCGGGTCTCTCTGGCAAGGATTTGTGGGTTGTCGAACCGAATGTAGTGGTTGGGTTTGTCCTGGGCATGTTCACAAACCGCAGACTTGGTCGAGCGTCTGTTCTTCATGTCAGCAATGTGTTCTTTTACCCGGATACCAACGCTCCTCTTTGTTTGCCCAATGTATGACAGCCCACATTCACAATCAAGTTTGTAAACACCTGCATCTTGTAGGGGAATATTGCACTTAACAGGTCTTAAAAATTGGTTGATCTTCTTGTGCGGCTTGAAGTAAGTTTTTATTGAAGCTCGTCTTAAGATATTACCAATTTTGTCTGTGACACCCTTGATGTAAGGTAAGATGGCAGGTTGTCGCTCAACTGTGGCAGGCTTGGGCCGGCTTCTGTGACGCATACGTGGGAGCTTGTGATTATTGCTTCGCAGTACTTGTTTTACATACTGAAGCTCCTCCTTGAGATGGTCAGTGTCGCAGATGCCATGTGCTCTCTGTAACAAAGATTTGCCTACGGTAGCCAACTGACATGGATGGTGATGGGAGTTACCATTGAGATATTTATCTGTATGGGTGGGTTTCCTATACACTGTATGACTTAGGGAGTTGTCAGGATTCCTGATGACTAAAACATCAAGAAAAGCTAAGCATTTATTGACCTCAGGCTCCATTGTAAATTGAATTTTGTTATGTAAAGAGTTTAGATGGTTAAGAAATGCAGAAACTTTATTACTGGGGAGGATGGTAAAAGTATCATCTACGTACCGTTTATAGATCTTCGGCATAGCCACAGCTGTGGAAAGAGCTCTCTCCTCGAAGTCCTCCATGAAAATATCGGCAACAACGGGGGAGACTGGAGAGCCCATAGCTACACCATCAATCTGTATGTAGAACTTATTTTCCCAGAATAGATAGCCAGATGTTAGGCAATGTTCCAGTAATTCTGCATATTCCATGGGAAGGTCATTCTCACTGTCTTTTCTTGACAATTTCAATGCAATCATGTACAGGTAGGCTGGTGAATAACGACTGTACATCAAAGCTGACCATAACTTCATCATCAGTCAGTTGTAGATTTTTCATTTGACTGACAAAGTGGTAAGAATCCTTGACAAGCGCACTAGTTTGACCGCGAAGTGGAGACAGTATCTTAGCAAGGTGTTGAGCTAGTTTGTATGTTGGTGAGTCAATTTGGCTTACGATTGGGCGCAAAGGAACGTCTGTCTTGTGTATTTTTGGTAATCCATACAGTTTTGGTGGAGATATTTTCATGGAGGACTTCGAGGAGAGAGCTCTTTCCACAGCTGTGGCTATGCCGAAGATCTATAAACGGTACGTAGATGATACTTTTACCATCCTCCCCAGTAATAAAGTTTCTGCATTTCTTAACCATCTAAACTCTTTACATAACAAAATTCAATTTACAATGGAGCCTGAGGTCAATAAATGCTTAGCTTTTCTTGATGTTTTAGTCATCAGGAATCCTGACAACTCCCTAAGTCATACAGTGTATAGGAAACCCACCCATACAGATAAATATCTCAATGGTAACTCCCATCACCATCCATGTCAGTTGGCTACCGTAGGCAAATCTTTGTTACAGAGAGCACATGGCATCTGCGACACTGACCATCTCAAGGAGGAGCTTCAGTATGTAAAACAAGTACTGCGAAGCAATAATCACAAGCTCCCACGTATGCGTCACAGAAGCCGGCCCAAGCCTGCCACAGTTGAGCGACAACCTGCCATCTTACCTTACATCAAGGGTGTCACAGACAAAATTGGTAATATCTTAAGACGAGCTTCAATAAAAACTTACTTCAAGCCGCACAAGAAGATCAACCAATTTTTAAGACCTGTTAAGTGCAATATTCCCCTACAAGATGCAGGTGTTTACAAACTTGATTGTGAATGTGGGCTGTCATACATTGGGCAAACAAAGAGGAGCGTTGGTATCCGGGTAAAAGAACACATTGCTGACATGAAGAACAGACGCTCGACCAAGTCTGCGGTTTGTGAACATGCCCAGGACAAACCCAACCACTACATTCGGTTCGACAACCCACAAATCCTTGCCAGAGAGACCCGGTTTATGCCAAGAATGTTACGCGAGGCAATTGAAATCAAAAAGTACCCAAATTTCAATAGAGATGATGGTTGGCAAGTACCACCTGCTTGGGATCCTGTTATTAAATTAATTAAATCTCATGGCCGACACAAATCTGCAAGACCTCTGGACACCGTGAGCGAATACTGCGTGAATAGGGAACGTTATGATTAATATAAAAAAAAATTCTGACGGTAGACCAAATAATTTCTTAATAACTCATGTGACAAATAAAATCAATTAGTCACCCCGTGACCACGATCACTGCAAAGTGTTTGAAACGTCGGGACAAAAATAATGACAAATATACGCGATTTAAACCGTTTAAAGTTGTTTAATTACTATGTGTAACAATCGCGAAAACCTAAGACAACATTATGTTACGGTATACGGGCCGAAAACAGCAACTGAAATAAGACAGTGGGAGTACTTCAAGATCAAGCGCGTGAGACTCCTAACATCGCTTAACTTCCTCAAGCGATGTAGGGATAATAATATCATACCAGTGTGCGTGAGAATATCCCCAAAAAAGGACATTACTGGAAGCGCCGACATACTCCGTCAAACAAGTAAGAAATTATTATGTCGAAGCATACGCCAACATCGTTTTGATATTTACAAAATCAACCAAACCATTGAGATTCAATCCATTCAGTTAGAAAAAGCACTATCAGCATCGGATTTCCAAAAATGCATGCAAACAACTAATAATCGCGCTGCCGCTAAATATGACGAGTTCAAAAAGCGTAAAATCATAAAATATGAAAAACTTGCAACAAAGCAATTGCCAAATTTGGAACGAAGCGTAAGCTCGCGACCGTCAAAAACAGCTGATAGTGTCATAAATCTATCGCAACAAACTATAAATCCGGTCGCCCTTCAGGCCCTCGAAAATGGATTGAACTACGCGGTTTCCCCAAGATCAGTGCCTTTTGAAGAGATAATCTGCTCTGTGGAACATTGTCTTGCCAAAAACAGTATAAAAAAGGAAGATTTGGAAGCGTTACGCCAAGATATCTCTGCTGTTTTGCGTCGAAGTAAAGCGCCCACACCGAATCTACCTCGTGAACAATATCTTGAACTTACCAACCTACGCAAGAACCAAGACATAACCATTATTCGAGCAGATAAAGGTAATTCCACTGTAATCATGGATACGTCGGATTATAACCTAAAAATAAAAGAACTTTTGTCGGACGAAAGCACATATAAACCAGTAAAAAGCGATCCAACAGCTAAAATGGTAACAAAAACTAAGGAAATAATTTGTAAATACTCCGATACTCTTGGGTTAGACGTCACGGCACTGGTACCTTCGTGTGTGAAACCACCAAAACTGTATGGATTACCAAAAATACACAAGACAGACGTTCCTTTGCGCCCAATCGTAAGCCAAATTGACTCACCAACATACAAACTAGCTCAACACCTTGCTAAGATACTGTCTCCACTTCGCGGTCAAACTAGTGCGCTTGTCAAGGATTCTTACCACTTTGTCAGTCAAATGAAAAATCTACAACTGACTGATGATGAAGTTATGGTCAGCTTTGATGTACAGTCGTTATTCACCAGCCTACCTGTACATGATTGCATTGAAATTGTCAAGAAAAGACTTAGTGAGAATGACCTTCCCATGGAATATGCAGAATTACTGGAACATTGCCTAACATCTGGCTATCTATTCTGGGAAAATAAGTTCTACATACAGATTGATGGTGTAGCTATGGGCTCTCCAGTCTCCCCCGTTGTTGCCGATATTTTCATGGAGGACTTCGAGGAGAGAGCTCTTTCCACAGCTGTGGCTATGCCGAAGATCTATAAACGGTACGTAGATGATACTTTTACCATCCTCCCCAGTAATAAAGTTTCTGCATTTCTTAACCATCTAAACTCTTTACATAACAAAATTCAATTTACAATGGAGCCTGAGGTCAATAAATGCTTAGCTTTTCTTGATGTTTTAGTCATCAGGAATCCTGACAACTCCCTAAGTCATACAGTGTATAGGAAACCCACCCATACAGATAAATATCTCAATGGTAACTCCCATCACCATCCATGTCAGTTGGCTACCGTAGGCAAATCTTTGTTACAGAGAGCACATGGCATCTGCGACACTGACCATCTCAAGGAGGAGCTTCAGTATGTAAAACAAGTACTGCGAAGCAATAATCACAAGCTCCCACGTATGCGTCACAGAAGCCGGCCCAAGCCTGCCACAGTTGAGCGACAACCTGCCATCTTACCTTACATCAAGGGTGTCACAGACAAAATTGGTAATATCTTAAGACGAGCTTCAATAAAAACTTACTTCAAGCCGCACAAGAAGATCAACCAATTTTTAAGACCTGTTAAGTGCAATATTCCCCTACAAGATGCAGGTGTTTACAAACTTGATTGTGAATGTGGGCTGTCATACATTGGGCAAACAAAGAGGAGCGTTGGTATCCGGGTAAAAGAACACATTGCTGACATGAAGAACAGACGCTCGACCAAGTCTGCGGTTTGTGAACATGCCCAGGACAAACCCAACCACTACATTCGGTTCGACAACCCACAAATCCTTGCCAGAGAGACCCGGTTTATGCCAAGAATGTTACGCGAGGCAATTGAAATCAAAAAGTACCCAAATTTCAATAGAGATGATGGTTGGCAAGTACCACCTGCTTGGGATCCTGTTATTAAATTAATTAAATCTCATGGCCGACACAAATCTGCAAGACCTCTGGACACCGTGAGCGAATACTGCGTGAATAGGGAACGTTATGATTAATATAAAAAATTCTGACGGTAGACCAAATAATTTCTTAATAACTCATGTGACAAATAAAATCAATTAGTCACCCCGTGACCACGATCACTGCAAAGTGTTTGAAACGTCGGGACAAAAATAATGACAAATATACGCGATTTAAACCGTTTAAAGTTGTTTAATTACTATGTGTAACAATCGCGAAAACCTAAGACAACATTATGTTACGGTATACGGGCCGAAAACAGCAACTGAAATAAGACAGTGGGAGTACTTCAAGATCAAGCGCGTGAGACTCCTAACATCGCTTAACTTCCTCAAGCGATGTAGGGATAATAATATCATACCAGTGTGCGTGAGAATATCCCCAAAAAAGGACATTACTGGAAGCGCCGACATACTCCGTCAAACAAGTAAGAAATTATTATGTCGAAGCATACGCCAACATCGTTTTGATATTTACAAAATCAACCAAACCATTGAGATTCAATCCATTCAGCTAGAAAAAGCACTATCAGCATCGGATTTCCAAAAATGCATGCAAACAACTAATAATCGCGCTGCCGCTAAATATGACGAGTTCAAAAAGCGTAAAATCATAAAATATGAAAAACTTGCAACAAAGCAATTGCCAAATTTGGAACGAAGCGTAAGCTCGCGACCGTCAAAAACAGCTGATAGTGTCATAAATCTATCGCAACAAACTATAAATCCGGTCGCCCTTCAGGCCCTCGAAAATGGATTGAACTACGCGGTTTCCCCAAGATCAGTGCCTTTTGAAGAGATAATCTGCTCTGTGGAACATTGTCTTGCCAAAAACAGTATAAAAAAAGGAAGATTTGGAAGCGTTACGCCAAGATATCTCTGCTGTTTTGCGTCGAAGTAAAGCGCCCACACCGAATCTACCTCGTGAACAATATCTTGAACTTACCAACCTACGCAAGAACCAAGACATAACCATTATTCGAGCAGATAAAGGTAATTCCACTGTAATCATGGATACGTCGGATTATAACCTAAAAATAAAAGAACTTTTGTCGGACGAAAGCACATATAAACCAGTAAAAAGCGATCCAACAGCTAAAATGGTAACAAAAACTAAGGAAATAATTTGTAAATACTCCGATACTCTTGGGTTAGACGTCACGGCACTGGTACCTTCGTGTGTGAAACCACCAAAACTGTATGGATTACCAAAAATACACAAGACAGACGTTCCTTTGCGCCCAATCGTAAGCCAAATTGACTCACCAACATACAAACTAGCTCAACACCTTGCTAAGATACTGTCTCCACTTCGCGGTCAAACTAGTGCGCTTGTCAAGGATTCTTACCACTTTGTCAGTCAAATGAAAAATCTACAACTGACTGATGATGAAGTTATGGTCAGCTTTGATGTACAGTCGTTATTCACCAGCCTACCTGTACATGATTGCATTGAAATTGTCAAGAAAAGACTTAGTGAGAATGACCTTCCCATGGAATATGCAGAATTACTGGAACATTGCCTAACATCTGGCTATCTATTCTGGGAAAATAAGTTCTACATACAGATTGATGGTGTAGCTATGGGCTCTCCAGTCTCCCCCGTTGTTGCCGATATTTTCATGGAGGACTTCGAGGAGAGAGCTCTTTCCACAGCTGTGGCTATGCCGAAGATCTATAAACGGTACGTAGATGATACTTTTACCATCCTCCCCAGTAATAAAGTTTCTGCATTTCTTAACCATCTAAACTCTTTACATAACAAAATTCAATTTACAATGGAGCCTGAGGTCAATAAATGCTTAGCTTTTCTTGATGTTTTAGTCATCAGGAATCCTGACAACTCCCTAAGTCATACAGTGTATAGGAAACCCACCCATACAGATAAATATCTCAATGGTAACTCCCATCACCATCCATGTCAGTTGGCTACCGTAGGCAAATCTTTGTTACAGAGAGCACATGGCATCTGCGACACTGACCATCTCAAGGAGGAGCTTCAGTATGTAAAACAAGTACTGCGAAGCAATAATCACAAGCTCCCACGTATGCGTCACAGAAGCCGGCCCAAGCCTGCCACAGTTGAGCGACAACCTGCCATCTTACCTTACATCAAGGGTGTCACAGACAAAATTGGTAATATCTTAAGACGAGCTTCAATAAAAACTTACTTCAAGCCGCACAAGAAGATCAACCAATTTTTAAGACCTGTTAAGTGCAATATTCCCCTACAAGATGCAGGTGTTTACAAACTTGATTGTGAATGTGGGCTGTCATACATTGGGCAAACAAAGAGGAGCGTTGGTATCCGGGTAAAAGAACACATTGCTGACATGAAGAACAGACGCTCGACCAAGTCTGCGGTTTGTGAACATGCCCAGGACAAACCCAACCACTACATTCGGTTCGACAACCCACAAATCCTTGCCAGAGAGACCCGGTTTATGCCAAGAATGTTACGCGAGGCAATTGAAATCAAAAAGTACCCAAATTTCAATAGAGATGATGGTTGGCAAGTACCACCTGCTTGGGATCCTGTTATTAAATTAATTAAATCTCATGGCCGACACAAATCTGCAAGACCTCTGGACACCGTGAGCGAATACTGCGTGAATAGGGAACGTTATGATTAATATAAAAAATTCTGACGGTAGACCAAATAATTTCTTAATAACTCATGTGACAAATAAAATCAATTAGTCACCCCGTGACCACGATCACTGCAAAGTGTTTGAAACGTCGGGACAAAAATAATGACAAATATACGCGATTTAAACCGTTTAAAGTTGTTTAATTACTATGTGTAACAATCGCGAAAACCTAAGACAACATTATGTTACGGTATACGGGCCGAAAACAGCAACTGAAATAAGACAGTGGGAGTACTTCAAGATCAAGCGCGTGAGACTCCTAACATCGCTTAACTTCCTCAAGCGATGTAGGGATAATAATATCATACCAGTGTGCGTGAGAATATCCCCAAAAAAGGACATTACTGGAAGCGCCGACATACTCCGTCAAACAAGTAAGAAATTATTATGTCGAAGCATACGCCAACATCGTTTTGATATTTACAAAATCAACCAAACCATTGAGATTCAATCCATTCAGCTAGAAAAAGCACTATCAGCATCGGATTTCCAAAAATGCATGCAAACAACTAATAATCGCGCTGCCGCTAAATATGACGAGTTCAAAAAGCGTAAAATCATAAAATATGAAAAACTTGCAACAAAGCAATTGCCAAATTTGGAACGAAGCGTAAGCTCGCGACCGTCAAAAACAGCTGATAGTGTCATAAATCTATCGCAACAAACTATAAATCCGGTCGCCCTTCAGGCCCTCGAAAATGGATTGAACTACGCGGTTTCCCCAAGATCAGTGCCTTTTGAAGAGATAATCTGCTCTGTGGAACATTGTCTTGCCAAAAACAGTATAAAAAAGGAAGATTTGGAAGCGTTACGCCAAGATATCTCTGCTGTTTTGCGTCGAAGTAAAGCGCCCACACCGAATCTACCTCGTGAACAATATCTTGAACTTACCAACCTACGCAAGAACCAAGACATAACCATTATTCGAGCAGATAAAGGTAATTCCACTGTAATCATGGATACGTCGGATTATAACCTAAAAATAAAAGAACTTTTGTCGGACGAAAGCACATATAAACCAGTAAAAAGCGATCCAACAGCTAAAATGGTAACAAAAACTAAGGAAATAATTTGTAAATACTCCGATACTCTTGGGTTAGACGTCACGGCACTGGTACCTTCGTGTGTGAAACCACCAAAACTGTATGGATTACCAAAAATACACAAGACAGACGTTCCTTTGCGCCCAATCGTAAGCCAAATTGACTCACCAACATACAAACTAGCTCAACACCTTGCTAAGATACTGTCTCCACTTCGCGGTCAAACTAGTGCGCTTGTCAAGGATTCTTACCACTTTGTCAGTCAAATGAAAAATCTACAACTGACTGATGATGAAGTTATGGTCAGCTTTGATGTACAGTCGTTATTCACCAGCCTACCTGTACATGATTGCATTGAAATTGTCAAGAAAAGACTTAGTGAGAATGACCTTCCCATGGAATATGCAGAATTACTGGAACATTGCCTAACATCTGGCTATCTATTCTGGGAAAATAAGTTCTACATACAGATTGATGGTGTAGCTATGGGCTCTCCAGTCTCCCCCGTTGTTGCCGATATTTTCATGGAGGACTTCGAGGAGAGAGCTCTTTCCACAGCTGTGGCTATGCCGAAGATCTATAAACGGTACGTAGATGATACTTTTACCATCCTCCCCAGTAATAAAGTTTCTGCATTTCTTAACCATCTAAACTCTTTACATAACAAAATTCAATTTACAATGGAGCCTGAGGTCAATAAATGCTTAGCTTTTCTTGATGTTTTAGTCATCAGGAATCCTGACAACTCCCTAAGTCATACAGTGTATAGGAAACCCACCCATACAGATAAATATCTCAATGGTAACTCCCATCACCATCCATGTCAGTTGGCTACCGTAGGCAAATCTTTGTTACAGAGAGCACATGGCATCTGCGACACTGACCATCTCAAGGAGGAGCTTCAGTATGTAAAACAAGTACTGCGAAGCAATAATCACAAGCTCCCACGTATGCGTCACAGAAGCCGGCCCAAGCCTGCCACAGTTGAGCGACAACCTGCCATCTTACCTTACATCAAGGGTGTCACAGACAAAATTGGTAATATCTTAAGACGAGCTTCAATAAAAACTTACTTCAAGCCGCACAAGAAGATCAACCAATTTTTAAGACCTGTTAAGTGCAATATTCCCCTACAAGATGCAGGTGTTTACAAACTTGATTGTGAATGTGGGCTGTCATACATTGGGCAAACAAAGAGGAGCGTTGGTATCCGGGTAAAAGAACACATTGCTGACATGAAGAACAGACGCTCGACCAAGTCTGCGGTTTGTGAACATGCCCAGGACAAACCCAACCACTACATTCGGTTCGACAACCCACAAATCCTTGCCAGAGAGACCCGGTTTATGCCAAGAATGTTACGCGAGGCAATTGAAATCAAAAAGTACCCAAATTTCAATAGAGATGATGGTTGGCAAGTACCACCTGCTTGGGATCCTGTTATTAAATTAATTAAATCTCATGGCCGACACAAATCTGCAAGACCTCTGGACACCGTGAGCGAATACTGCGTGAATAGGGAACGTTATGATTAATATAAAAAAAATTCTGACGGTAGACCAAATAATTTCTTAATAACTCATGTGACAAATAAAATCAATTAGTCACCCCGTGACCACGATCACTGCAAAGTGTTTGAAACGTCGGGACAAAAATAATGACAAATATACGCGATTTAAACCGTTTAAAGTTGTTTAATTACTATGTGTAACAATCGCGAAAACCTAAGACAACATTATGTTACGGTATACGGGCCGAAAACAGCAACTGAAATAAGACAGTGGGAGTACTTCAAGATCAAGCGCGTGAGACTCCTAACATCGCTTAACTTCCTCAAGCGATGTAGGGATAATAATATCATACCAGTGTGCGTGAGAATATCCCCAAAAAAGGACATTACTGGAAGCGCCGACATACTCCGTCAAACAAGTAAGAAATTATTATGTCGAAGCATACGCCAACATCGTTTTGATATTTACAAAATCAACCAAACCATTGAGATTCAATCCATTCAGCTAGAAAAAGCACTATCAGCATCGGATTTCCAAAAATGCATGCAAACAACTAATAATCGCGCTGCCGCTAAATATGACGAGTTCAAAAAGCGTAAAATCATAAAATATGAAAAACTTGCAACAAAGCAATTGCCAAATTTGGAACGAAGCGTAAGCTCGCGACCGTCAAAAACAGCTGATAGTGTCATAAATCTATCGCAACAAACTATAAATCCGGTCGCCCTTCAGGCCCTCGAAAATGGATTGAACTACGCGGTTTCCCCAAGATCAGTGCCTTTTGAAGAGATAATCTGCTCTGTGGAACATTGTCTTGCCAAAAACAGTATAAAAAAGGAAGATTTGGAAGCGTTACGCCAAGATATCTCTGCTGTTTTGCGTCGAAGTAAAGCGCCCACACCGAATCTACCTCGTGAACAATATCTTGAACTTACCAACCTACGCAAGAACCAAGACATAACCATTATTCGAGCAGATAAAGGTAATTCCACTGTAATCATGGATACGTCGGATTATAACCTAAAAATAAAAGAACTTTTGTCGGACGAAAGCACATATAAACCAGTAAAAAGCGATCCAACAGCTAAAATGGTAACAAAAACTAAGGAAATAATTTGTAAATACTCCGATACTCTTGGGTTAGACGTCACGGCACTGGTACCTTCGTGTGTGAAACCACCAAAACTGTATGGATTACCAAAAATACACAAGACAGACGTTCCTTTGCGCCCAATCGTAAGCCAAATTGACTCACCAACATACAAACTAGCTCAACACCTTGCTAAGATACTGTCTCCACTTCGCGGTCAAACTAGTGCGCTTGTCAAGGATTCTTACCACTTTGTCAGTCAAATGAAAAATCTACAACTGACTGATGATGAAGTTATGGTCAGCTTTGATGTACAGTCGTTATTCACCAGCCTACCTGTACATGATTGCATTGAAATTGTCAAGAAAAGACTTAGTGAGAATGACCTTCCCATGGAATATGCAGAATTACTGGAACATTGCCTAACATCTGGCTATCTATTCTGGGAAAATAAGTTCTACATACAGATTGATGGTGTAGCTATGGGCTCTCCAGTCTCCCCCGTTGTTGCCGATATTTTCATGGAGGACTTCGAGGAGAGAGCTCTTTCCACAGCTGTGGCTATGCCGAAGATCTATAAACGGTACGTAGATGATACTTTTACCATCCTCCCCAGTAATAAAGTTTCTGCATTTCTTAACCATCTAAACTCTTTACATAACAAAATTCAATTTACAATGGAGCCTGAGGTCAATAAATGCTTAGCTTTTCTTGATGTTTTAGTCATCAGGAATCCTGACAACTCCCTAAGTCATACAGTGTATAGGAAACCCACCCATACAGATAAATATCTCAATGGTAACTCCCATCACCATCCATGTCAGTTGGCTACCGTAGGCAAATCTTTGTTACAGAGAGCACATGGCATCTGCGACACTGACCATCTCAAGGAGGAGCTTCAGTATGTAAAACAAGTACTGCGAAGCAATAATCACAAGCTCCCACGTATGCGTCACAGAAGCCGGCCCAAGCCTGCCACAGTTGAGCGACAACCTGCCATCTTACCTTACATCAAGGGTGTCACAGACAAAATTGGTAATATCTTAAGACGAGCTTCAATAAAAACTTACTTCAAGCCGCACAAGAAGATCAACCAATTTTTAAGACCTGTTAAGTGCAATATTCCCCTACAAGATGCAGGTGTTTACAAACTTGATTGTGAATGTGGGCTGTCATACATTGGGCAAACAAAGAGGAGCGTTGGTATCCGGGTAAAAGAACACATTGCTGACATGAAGAACAGACGCTCGACCAAGTCTGCGGTTTGTGAACATGCCCAGGACAAACCCAACCACTACATTCGGTTCGACAACCCACAAATCCTTGCCAGAGAGACCCGGTTTATGCCAAGAATGTTACGCGAGGCAATTGAAATCAAAAAGTACCCAAATTTCAATAGAGATGATGGTTGGCAAGTACCACCTGCTTGGGATCCTGTTATTAAATTAATTAAATCTCATGGCCGACACAAATCTGCAAGACCTCTGGACACCGTGAGCGAATACTGCGTGAATAGGGAACGTTATGATTAATATAAAAAAAATTCTGACGGTAGACCAAATAATTTCTTAATAACTCATGTGACAAATAAAATCAATTAGTCACCCCGTGACCACGATCACTGCAAAGTGTTTGAAACGTCGGGACAAAAATAATGACAAATATACGCGATTTAAACCGTTTAAAGTTGTTTAATTACTATGTGTAACAATCGCGAAAACCTAAGACAACATTATGTTACGGTATACGGGCCGAAAACAGCAACTGAAATAAGACAGTGGGAGTACTTCAAGATCAAGCGCGTGAGACTCCTAACATCGCTTAACTTCCTCAAGCGATGTAGGGATAATAATATCATACCAGTGTGCGTGAGAATATCCCCAAAAAAGGACATTACTGGAAGCGCCGACATACTCCGTCAAACAAGTAAGAAATTATTATGTCGAAGCATACGCCAACATCGTTTTGATATTTACAAAATCAACCAAACCATTGAGATTCAATCCATTCAGCTAGAAAAAGCACTATCAGCATCGGATTTCCAAAAATGCATGCAAACAACTAATAATCGCGCTGCCGCTAAATATGACGAGTTCAAAAAGCGTAAAATCATAAAATATGAAAAACTTGCAACAAAGCAATTGCCAAATTTGGAACGAAGCGTAAGCTCGCGACCGTCAAAAACAGCTGATAGTGTCATAAATCTATCGCAACAAACTATAAATCCGGTCGCCCTTCAGGCCCTCGAAAATGGATTGAACTACGCGGTTTCCCCAAGATCAGTGCCTTTTGAAGAGATAATCTGCTCTGTGGAACATTGTCTTGCCAAAAACAGTATAAAAAAGGAAGATTTGGAAGCGTTACGCCATGATATCTCTGCTGTTTTGCGTCGAAGTAAAGCGCCCACACCGAATCTACCTCGTGAACAATATCTTGAACTTACCAACCTACGCAAGAACCAAGACATAACCATTATTCGAGCAGATAAAGGTAATTCCACTGTAATCATGGATACGTCGGATTATAACCTAAAAATAAAAGAACTTTTGTCGGACGAAAGCACATATAAACCAGTAAAAAGCGATCCAACAGCTAAAATGGTAACAAAAACTAAGGAAATAATTTGTAAATACTCCGATACTCTTGGGTTAGACGTCACGGCACTGGTACCTTCGTGTGTGAAACCACCAAAACTGTATGGATTACCAAAAATACACAAGACAGACGTTCCTTTGCGCCCAATCGTAAGCCAAATTGACTCACCAACATACAAACTAGCTCAACACCTTGCTAAGATACTGTCTCCACTTCGCGGTCAAACTAGTGCGCTTGTCAATGATTCTTACCACTTTGTCAGTCAAATGAAAAATCTACAACTGACTGATGATGAAGTTATGGTCAGCTTTGATGTACAGTCGTTATTCACCAGCCTACCTGTACATGATTGCATTGAAATTGTCAAGAAAAGACTTAGTGAGAATGACCTTCCCATGGAATATGCAGAATTACTGGAACATTGCCTAACATCTGGCTATCTATTCTGGGAAAATAAGTTCTACATACAGATTGATGGTGTAGCTATGGGCTCTCCAGTCTCCCCCGTTGTTGCCGATATTTTCATGGAGGACTTCGAGGAGTGAGCTCTTTCCACAGCTGTGGCTATGCCGAAGATCTATAAACGGTACGTAGATGATACTTTTACCATCCTCCCCAGTAATAAAGTTTCTGCATTTCTTAACCATCTAAACTCTTTACATAACAAAATTCAATTTACAATGGAGCCTGAGGTCAATAAATGCTTAGCTTTTCTTGATGTTTTAGTCATCAGGAATCCTGACAACTCCCTAAGTCATACAGTGTATAGGAAACCCACCCATACAGATAAATATCTCAATGGTAACTCCCATCACCATCCATGTCAGTTGGCTACCGTAGGCAAATCTTTGTTACAGAGAGCACATGGCATCTGCGACACTGACCATCTCAAGGAGGAGCTTCAGTATGTAAAACAAGTACTGCGAAGCAATAATCACAAGCTCCCACGTATGCGTCACAGAAGCCGGCCCAAGCCTGCCACAGTTGAGCGACAACCTGCCATCTTACCTTACATCAAGGGTGTCACAGACAAAATTGGTAATATCTTAAGACGAGCTTCAATAAAAACTTACTTCAAGCCGCACAAGAAGATCAACCAATTTTTAAGACCTGTTAAGTGCAATATTCCCCTACAAGATGCAGGTGTTTACAAACTTGATTGTGAATGTGGGCTGTCATACATTGGGCAAACAAAGAGGAGCGTTGGTATCCGGGTAAAAGAACACATTGCTGACATGAAGAACAGACGCTCGACCAAGTCTGCGGTTTGTGAACATGCCCAGGACAAACCCAACCACTACATTCGGTTCGACAACCCACAAATCCTTGCCAGAGAGACCCGGTTTATGCCAAGAATGTTACGCGAGGCAATTGAAATCAAAAAGTACCCAAATTTCAATAGAGATGATGGTTGGCAAGTACCACCTGCTTGGGATCCTGTTATTAAATTAATTAAATCTCATGGCCGACACAAATCTGCAAGACCTCTGGACACCGTGAGCGAATACTGCGTGAATAGGGAACGTTATGATTAATATAAAAAAAATTCTGACGGTAGACCAAATAATTTCTTAATAACTCATGTGACAAATAAAATCAATTAGTCACCCCGTGACCACGATCACTGCAAAGTGTTTGAAACGTCGGGACAAAAATAATGACAAATATACGCGATTTAAACCGTTTAAAGTTGTTTAATTACTATGTGTAACAATCGCGAAAACCTAAGACAACATTATGTTACGGTATACGGGCCGAAAACAGCAACTGAAATAAGACAGTGGGAGTACTTCAAGATCAAGCGCGTGAGACTCCTAACATCGCTTAACTTCCTCAAGCGATGTAGGGATAATAATATCATACCAGTGTGCGTGAGAATATCCCCAAAAAAGGACATTACTGGAAGCGCCGACATACTCCGTCAAACAAGTAAGAAATTATTATGTCGAAGCATACGCCAACATCGTTTTGATATTTACAAAATCAACCAAACCATTGAGATTCAATCCATTCAGCTAGAAAAAGCACTATCAGCATCGGATTTCCAAAAATGCATGCAAACAACTAATAATCGCGCTGCCGCTAAATATGACGAGTTCAAAAAGCGTAAAATCATAAAATATGAAAAACTTGCAACAAAGCAATTGCCAAATTTGGAACGAAGCGTAAGCTCGCGACCGTCAAAAACAGCTGATAGTGTCATAAATCTATCGCAACAAACTATAAATCCGGTCGCCCTTCAGGCCCTCGAAAATGGATTGAACTACGCGGTTTCCCCAAGATCAGTGCCTTTTGAAGAGATAATCTGCTCTGTGGAACATTGTCTTGCCAAAAACAGTATAAAAAAGGAAGATTTGGAAGCGTTACGCCAAGATATCTCTGCTGTTTTGCGTCGAAGTAAAGCGCCCACACCGAATCTACCTCGTGAACAATATCTTGAACTTACCAACCTACGCAAGAACCAAGACATAACCATTATTCGAGCAGATAAAGGTAATTCCACTGTAATCATGGATACGTCGGATTATAACCTAAAAATAAAAGAACTTTTGTCGGACGAAAGCACATATAAACCAGTAAAAAGCGATCCAACAGCTAAAATGGTAACAAAAACTAAGGAAATAATTTGTAAATACTCCGATACTCTTGGGTTAGACGTCACGGCACTGGTACCTTCGTGTGTGAAACCACCAAAACTGTATGGATTACCAAAAATACACAAGACAGACGTTCCTTTGCGCCCAATCGTAAGCCAAATTGACTCACCAACATACAAACTAGCTCAACACCTTGCTAAGATACTGTCTCCACTTCGCGGTCAAACTAGTGCGCTTGTCAAGGATTCTTACCACTTTGTCAGTCAAATGAAAAATCTACAACTGACTGATGATGAAGTTATGGTCAGCTTTGATGTACAGTCGTTATTTCATTCACCAGCCTACCTGTACATGATTGCATTGAAATTGTCAAGAAAAGACTTAGTGAGAATGACCTTCCCATGGAATATGCAGAATTACTGGAACATTGCCTAACATCTGGCTATCTATTCTGGGAAAATAAGTTCTACATACAGATTGATGGTGTAGCTATGGGCTCTCCAGTCTCCCCCGTTGTTGCCGATATTTTCATGGAGGACTTCGAGGAGAGAGCTCTTTCCACAGCTGTGGCTATGCCGAAGATCTATAAACGGTACGTAGATGATACTTTTACCATCCTCCCCAGTAATAAAGTTTCTGCATTTCTTAACCATCTAAACTCTTTACATAACAAAATTCAATTTACAATGGAGCCTGAGGTCAATAAATGCTTAGCTTTTCTTGATGTTTTAGTCATCAGGAATCCTGACAACTCCCTAAGTCATACAGTGTATAGGAAACCCACCCATACAGATAAATATCTCAATGGTAACTCCCATCACCATCCATGTCAGTTGGCTACCGTAGGCAAATCTTTGTTACAGAGAGCACATGGCATCTGCGACACTGACCATCTCAAGGAGGAGCTTCAGTATGTAAAACAAGTACTGCGAAGCAATAATCACAAGCTCCCACGTATGCGTCACAGAAGCCGGCCCAAGCCTGCCACAGTTGAGCGACAACCTGCCATCTTACCTTACATCAAGGGTGTCACAGACAAAATTGGTAATATCTTAAGACGAGCTTCAATAAAAACTTACTTCAAGCCGCACAAGAAGATCAACCAATTTTTAAGACCTGTTAAGTGCAATATTCCCCTACAAGATGCAGGTGTTTACAAACTTGATTGTGAATGTGGGCTGTCATACATTGGGCAAACAAAGAGGAGCGTTGGTATCCGGGTAAAAGAACACATTGCTGACATGAAGAACAGACGCTCGACCAAGTCTGCGGTTTGTGAACATGCCCAGGACAAACCCAACCACTACATTCGGTTCGACAACCCACAAATCCTTGCCAGAGAGACCCGGTTTATGCCAAGAATGTTACGCGAGGCAATTGAAATCAAAAAGTACCCAAATTTCAATAGAGATGATGGTTGGCAAGTACCACCTGCTTGGGATCCTGTTATTAAATTAATTAAATCTCATGGCCGACACAAATCTGCAAGACCTCTGGACACCGTGAGCGAATACTGCGTGAATAGGGAACGTTATGATTAATATAAAAAATTCTGACGGTAGACCAAATAATTTCTTAATAACTCATGTGACAAATAAAATCAATTAGTCACCCCGTGACCACGATCACTGCAAAGTGTTTAAAACGTCGGGACAAAAATAATGACAAATATACGCGATTTAAACCGTTTAAAGTTGTTTAATTACTATGTGTAACAATCGCGAAAACCTAAGACAACATTATGTTACGGTATACGGGCCGAAAACAGCAACTGAAATAAGACAGTGGGAGTACTTCAAGATCAAGCGCGTGAGACTCCTAACATCGCTTAACTTCCTCAAGCGATGTAGGGATAATAATATCATACCAGTGTGCGTGAGAATATCCCCAAAAAAGGACATTACTGGAAGCGCCGACATACTCCGTCAAACAAGTAAGAAATTATTATGTCGAAGCATACGCCAACATCGTTTTGATATTTACAAAATCAACCAAACCATTGAGATTCAATCCATTCAGCTAGAAAAAGCACTATCAGCATCGGATTTCCAAAAATGCATGCAAACAACTAATAATCGCGCTGCCGCTAAATATGACGAGTTCAAAAAGCGTAAAATCATAAAATATGAAAAACTTGCAACAAAGCAATTGCCAAATTTGGAACGAAGCGTAAGCTCGCGACCGTCAAAAACAGCTGATAGTGTCATAAATCTATCGCAACAAACTATAAATCCGGTCGCCCTTCAGGCCCTCGAAAATGGATTGAACTACGCGGTTTCCCCAAGATCAGTGCCTTTTGAAGAGATAATCTGCTCTGTGGAACATTGTCTTGCCAAAAACAGTATAAAAAAGGAAGATTTGGAAGCGTTACGCCAAGATATCTCTGCTGTTTTGCGTCGAAGTAAAGCGCCCACACCGAATCTACCTCGTGAACAATATCTTGAACTTACCAACCTACGCAAGAACCAAGACATAACCATTATTCGAGCAGATAAAGGTAATTCCACTGTAATCATGGATACGTCGGATTATAACCTAAAAATAAAAGAACTTTTGTCGGACGAAAGCACATATAAACCAGTAAAAAGCGATCCAACAGCTAAAATGGTAACAAAAACTAAGGAAATAATTTGTAAATACTCCGATACTCTTGGGTTAGACGTCACGGCACTGGTACCTTCGTGTGTGAAACCACCAAAACTGTATGGATTACCAAAAATACACAAGACAGACGTTCCTTTGCGCCCAATCGTAAGCCAAATTGACTCACCAACATACAAACTAGCTCAACACCTTGCTAAGATACTGTCTCCACTTCGCGGTCAAACTAGTGCGCTTGTCAATGATTCTTACCACTTTGTCAGTCAAATGAAAAATCTACAACTGACTGATGATGAAGTTATGGTCAGCTTTGATGTACAGTCGTTATTCACCAGCCTACCTGTACATGATTGCATTGAAATTGTCAAGAAAAGACTTAGTGAGAATGACCTTCCCATGGAATATGCAGAATTACTGGAACATTGCCTAACATCTGGCTATCTATTCTGGGAAAATAAGTTCTACATACAGATTGATGGTGTAGCTATGGGCTCTCCAGTCTCCCCCGTTGTTGCCGATATTTTCATGGAGGACTTCGAGGAGAGAGCTCTTTCCACAGCTGTGGCTATGCCGAAGATCTATAAACGGTACGTAGATGATACTTTTACCATCCTCCCCAGTAATAAAGTTTCTGCATTTCTTAACCATCTAAACTCTTTACATAACAAAATTCAATTTACAATGGAGCCTGAGGTCAATAAATGCTTAGCTTTTCTTGATGTTTTAGTCATCAGGAATCCTGACAACTCCCTAAGTCATACAGTGTATAGGAAACCCACCCATACAGATAAATATCTCAATGGTAACTCCCATCACCATCCATGTCAGTTGGCTACCGTAGGCAAATCTTTGTTACAGAGAGCACATGGCATCTGCGACACTGACCATCTCAAGGAGGAGCTTCAGTATGTAAAACAAGTACTGCGAAGCAATAATCACAAGCTCCCACGTATGCGTCACAGAAGCCGGCCCAAGCCTGCCACAGTTGAGCGACAACCTGCCATCTTACCTTACATCAAGGGTGTCACAGACAAAATTGGTAATATCTTAAGACGAGCTTCAATAAAAACTTACTTCAAGCCGCACAAGAAGATCAACCAATTTTTAAGACCTGTTAAGTGCAATATTCCCCTACAAGATGCAGGTGTTTACAAACTTGATTGTGAATGTGGGCTGTCATACATTGGGCAAACAAAGAGGAGCGTTGGTATCCGGGTAAAAGAACACATTGCTGACATGAAGAACAGACGCTCGACCAAGTCTGCGGTTTGTGAACATGCCCAGGACAAACCCAACCACTACATTCGGTTCGACAACCCACAAATCCTTGCCAGAGAGACCCGGTTTATGCCAAGAATGTTACGCGAGGCAATTGAAATCAAAAAGTACCCAAATTTCAATAGAGATGATGGTTGGCAAGTACCACCTGCTTGGGATCCTGTTATTAAATTAATTAAATCTCATGGCCGACACAAATCTGCAAGACCTCTGGACACCGTGAGCGAATACTGCGTGAATAGGGAACGTTATGATTAATATAAAAAATTCTGACGGTAGACCAAATAATTTCTTAATAACTCATGTGACAAATAAAATCAATTAGTCACCCCGTGACCACGATCACTGCAAAGTGTTTGAAACGTCGGGACAAAAATAATGACAAATATACGCGATTTAAACCGTTTAAAGTTGTTTAATTACTATGTGTAACAATCGCGAAAACCTAAGACAACATTATGTTACGGTATACGGGCCGAAAACAGCAACTGAAATAAGACAGTGGGAGTACTTCAAGATCAAGCGCGTGAGACTCCTAACATCGCTTAACTTCCTCAAGCGATGTAGGGATAATAATATCATACCAGTGTGCGTGAGAATATCCCCAAAAAAGGACATTACTGGAAGCGCCGACATACTCCGTCAAACAAGTAAGAAATTATTATGTCGAAGCATACGCCAACATCGTTTTGATATTTACAAAATCAACCAAACCATTGAGATTCAATCCATTCAGCTAGAAAAAGCACTATCAGCATCGGATTTCCAAAAATGCATGCAAACAACTAATAATCGCGCTGCCGCTAAATATGACGAGTTCAAAAAGCGTAAAATCATAAAATATGAAAAACTTGCAACAAAGCAATTGCCAAATTTGGAACGAAGCGTAAGCTCGCGACCGTCAAAAACAGCTGATAGTGTCATAAATCTATCGCAACAAACTATAAATCCGGTCGCCCTTCAGGCCCTCGAAAATGGATTGAACTACGCGGTTTCCCCAAGATCAGTGCCTTTTGAAGAGATAATCTGCTCTGTGGAACATTGTCTTGCCAAAAACAGTATAAAAAAGGAAGATTTGGAAGCGTTACGCCAAGATATCTCTGCTGTTTTGCGTCGAAGTAAAGCGCCCACACCGAATCTACCTCGTGAACAATATCTTGAACTTACCAACCTACGCAAGAACCAAGACATAACCATTATTCGAGCAGATAAAGGTAATTCCACTGTAATCATGGATACGTCGGATTATAACCTAAAAATAAAAGAACTTTTGTCGGACGAAAGCACATATAAACCAGTAAAAAGCGATCCAACAGCTAAAATGGTAACAAAAACTAAGGAAATAATTTGTAAATACTCCGATACTCTTGGGTTAGACGTCACGGCACTGGTACCTTCGTGTGTGAAACCACCAAAACTGTATGGATTACCAAAAATACACAAGACAGACGTTCCTTTGCGCCCAATCGTAAGCCAAATTGACTCACCAACATACAAACTAGCTCAACACCTTGCTAAGATACTGTCTCCACTTCGCGGTCAAACTAGTGCGCTTGTCAAGGATTCTTACCACTTTGTCAGTCAAATGAAAAATCTACAACTGACTGATGATGAAGTTATGGTCAGCTTTGATGTACAGTCGTTATTCACCAGCCTACCTGTACATGATTGCATTGAAATTGTCAAGAAAAGACTTAGTGAGAATGACCTTCCCATGGAATATGCAGAATTACTGGAACATTGCCTAACATCTGGCTATCTATTCTGGGAAAATAAGTTCTACATACAGATTGATGGTGTAGCTATGGGCTCTCCAGTCTCCCCCGTTGTTGCCGATATTTTCATGGAGGACTTCGAGGAGAGAGCTCTTTCCACAGCTGTGGCTATGCCGAAGATCTATAAACGGTACGTAGATGATACTTTTACCATCCTCCCCAGTAATAAAGTTTCTGCATTTCTTAACCATCTAAACTCTTTACATAACAAAATTCAATTTACAATGGAGCCTGAGGTCAATAAATGCTTAGCTTTTCTTGATGTTTTAGTCATCAGGAATCCTGACAACTCCCTAAGTCATACAGTGTATAGGAAACCCACCCATACAGATAAATATCTCAATGGTAACTCCCATCACCATCCATGTCAGTTGGCTACCGTAGGCAAATCTTTGTTACAGAGAGCACATGGCATCTGCGACACTGACCATCTCAAGGAGGAGCTTCAGTATGTAAAACAAGTACTGCGAAGCAATAATCACAAGCTCCCACGTATGCGTCACAGAAGCCGGCCCAAGCCTGCCACAGTTGAGCGACAACCTGCCATCTTACCTTACATCAAGGGTGTCACAGACAAAATTGGTAATATCTTAAGACGAGCTTCAATAAAAACTTACTTCAAGCCGCACAAGAAGATCAACCAATTTTTAAGACCTGTTAAGTGCAATATTCCCCTACAAGATGCAGGTGTTTACAAACTTGATTGTGAATGTGGGCTGTCATACATTGGGCAAACAAAGAGGAGCGTTGGTATCCGGGTAAAAGAACACATTGCTGACATGAAGAACAGACGCTCGACCAAGTCTGCGGTTTGTGAACATGCCCAGGACAAACCCAACCACTACATTCGGTTCGACAACCCACAAATCCTTGCCAGAGAGACCCGGTTTATGCCAAGAATGTTACGCGAGGCAATTGAAATCAAAAAGTACCCAAATTTCAATAGAGATGATGGTTGGCAAGTACCACCTGCTTGGGATCCTGTTATTAAATTAATTAAATCTCATGGCCGACACAAATCTGCAAGACCTCTGGACACCGTGAGCGAATACTGCGTGAATAGGGAACGTTATGATTAATATAAAAAATTCTGACGGTAGACCAAATAATTTCTTAATAACTCATGTGACAAATAAAATCAATTAGTCACCCCGTGACCACGATCACTGCAAAGTGTTTGAAACGTCGGGACAAAAATAATGACAAATATACGCGATTTAAACCGTTTAAAGTTGTTTAATTACTATGTGTAACAATCGCGAAAACCTAAGACAACAAAAATAGAGATGCATATTCACTTTTTCTGAAGTATGTATATCGATGAATTAATATGTTTTAACAAACTAAACAAAACAATATTCATATTTGGTTGCTACGTATAAATCGAGACGCGTCGAAAATTATTCCAGTTTGGCTGCGTGGCGTTTGTGAAATCACGTCGGCTTAACAGGAAAATTGTGCTGAATTGTCACTAAATACATTTTTAATATTTGATAATACCCTTAAAACTTTGTTTGCGAGGAGAGGTGGTATTAGATGTATGTTAATTCACACAGCCGATATTAGGGCTTTTTGTGTGATTTTTTTATTCTGCTGATGAGAAACTAAATTATTGGTTTATTTTAACGTAGTGTTTAAGTTTAACGTCTGGTAGCCCTACAATACGTCACAACTGCGTATGAACTGTGATAAAACTCTCACTGACAAGGGTCAGGGCTGCCACGCAACCTATGTTGTCCCTCGCAAACAAACTCTCTCATGTACCGTAAGTATAGTATGAATAATTATGCTCAGATCTTTTGTATGACGACAAGTTAAAATAAGGAATAGTTATGTTTTGTTTCTTTTGTTTTAGTAGATTATATAAAATTTAAGTTACTTTTACTATTAAATACAAGCAGAACACATTTAACAGCGACTGAGTGAGTTGCAGTTCACTCAGGGATAAAAAATAACATATCAACGTTTTTACGAGGCACAACAATGTGTTGCACTGTGTCTGTCCAAAATAGTAGTCATTGATTTATTTCATTTGTTTGATTATTTCGTACAACGCAGCTGATTTTGCTAATTAAACTACTTATTATATGTGTTAATCTTGTTTTTATCGAAATATCTACTAATTAGCTATCAACATTACCCGCGTGGGATTCGAGCTTTTTCACAAATTTTCTTCCGTCTTCAAAATAATTATAACATTTTTACATAAACAATAGTACTTTAAAAATATGTTTTTCCTTTTTAAAATTTTGGGTTAATATTTCAAAAAATGTTGGCCTATTTGTGAATTTCTAAAACGTGGCCGGCGCTCATTTATATTTCATGAAAAATGTCGGTGAGTTCGTGTAATACAGACAAAGTAGGCGCAACACTTGAAATATGGATGCCTTCATTTTGTTTAGAAGCTATTTTGCCCGTCAACTTAAAATTAGTTGACAATTTGCCTTAATTAAAACGGATGAAGCATATTTTAAGACACTTGAAAAGTCACTTTGTGTTTGTTAGCGTTCTTTCTAGATGTATAAGGAAAGGAGGAATATAACATGTTTTTTTCTAAATATGATAACAAATCACATCAAAATCAAATCACGTTCACACTAAACTAGAGCACAATATTTTGGCTCAATCGAGCTTGTTCCGGTGGCGTGATTTCGGCACCCGGTGCGAGATCGGAGGGCGCGTGTTTGATTCCCGATTTCACGGCCCAGGACAAAAATTACCTGCTCTTATAATTTTCATATATGATCTTTATTTTTATAAATAACTAACTGTTAACCCATGGGAAATTGCTATGGATTGAAATGCAGGGGTCTAAAGTGCAAATCAAGGCATGAACAATATGATGGTAAGGCATATTGCGAATGCCTGCATGTGTGGCTACCACATTCGAGTAAAAAAATTTTCGCCAGACACTTAACTATCCTTAACGGCCATCACCTTTTCAGTTAAATTTGTTTCCGTGATAGACGACATGATAAGTAAGATGGGGTTGAAAAGCTAAGCTATCAGCTGCTAAGTAAGCATAAACAAGTTCCACTTGGTATAATTTACATACAAAGATAACGTCCAGCCTGTTTTCGAGAAGCGCCGTCGGAGAGCAAAGTTGTTACTCGTTATGACCTTCGCGTATCTTGCTTTCTGCGCTCTTATAAAATATTCATACGCACATGTCTGTTTAAGGGTACTAATGACCTGGCTTTATTAGGGCATCCCAGGTGTTTAGTAGGCTCCCTACTGATCAGAATATTTTAAAACGACCTTTAAGGTCGAGAAAATTTCGCAGGTTTTAGAGTATTCATATAACAGGAAGCAATTATAGCCGAGCGTCAACAGCGATGGACTACCGAGTCGCAGGTCCATGGTTTGACCGGCTTGAGTTTCTCTAACTGGAAGGGCATTTTCGCCTGGATAGTTACCACCCTCAAGCAGGAAATCTGTTTCCAAGCACCTAATTGTCCTTGAGAGCTTGTAGGTAATTATTAAATTACAGGCTACTTATAATAGCTATGAAGATGTTATCTTTGTTCGTGATATAACCATATTTGTCATTGCAGTCATGCAGCGTACGCGACGCTTTGGTATAGTTATTTGGATGTAAAGTCTAATAGCTTTTTAGTAACAGTCGAGACTCTGAGAATGTATCTAGGTACATAGATACATGGCTAGGTACATGGCGAGCCATTTGGCTCGCCTCCCACTGATACGAGGTGAACAATACAGCGCTTCTATATTTTTATGTTTTCATTCTTGATATTTAGACAACGCTGCAAACACCATAGTCAAGGGCTAATTCTAAACTAGAAGTTTATCCACAATATTGGCATCCGACAAAACAAGGTATTTTAATGGAAATTATTCCCTTTTATACTATATAATCGTATGTAATTTTAAAAAAATTCTCCTATCTAATCTGGTTTTTAATATATTTTTAACGAAGTGCTACATTGCACTGTTTTGTTTTATCACGTTTTCGCACGATTTATTGAATTTATTGCTGCAGCACTTACCTTTATTATTTATAAAATATGCATGGGGATGGCGAGTAGTATCTTCCGAGTGCCCGCCTGGCTCCAGGCTAGCAGACAATCTGTCACCTAAAAGTGTGTTCCGGCAGCTGTTCTTGAGAGAAAGTAATTCTAGGTTAGCCTGAACAACACCTTCAACCACATCATCACTTACCATCAGGTGAGATAGTGGTCAAAGGTTTACCTGTCAGCTATAGAAATACTCAAATTATATTTTATAATAACTTTAAGGCCTTAGCATGTAGTTGCTTTAGTATAAAACCGGACTTTTGAAACAACCTCATGCCGCATAGCTTATGAAAAGGTCAAATTCGTGTTGTCCTGCTCTGCAATGCAACGCAAACCAGCCAGTGAATATATATATATTTTAATACGAAAAATATTAACAAAAGATATACATACACAAATCAAATTTACAAATAAAATCAACATCCAAAAACCAATAACTAGACAAGCAAATAATCTTAGGATACATCGCACCAACTACGGATAAAGATATATAAGTAATGTATGAAGCCGCAAAAATATACAATAAAATACCAAGAGATATTGAAGAAGTAAGTGCATAAACTACTATTTAAAAACCCATGTTTTGAAGGATTTTTCAAAGGTTGAGAACATAAACTGTAGTAAATAATTTAGTTTATAATATACCTTAGATGCTGTAAACTCTTGCTAAATGTCCTCACTATTTAATTGGCCTTAATCAACACTAAGATAAGTACACGACTCAGCGCGGGCACCTCGCGCTGCGTTTTGGAACAACATTTTAATGAGGTCATGACTTTTCTGTTCTTCTTTAGTATACATATAACGTAAGTAACTGTTTAAGGTAGATATATACTTAAGTTATCTATATTATTTCGTGTACACTGTGCAACACGGTATTTAAATTTTACTTTGTTTTAAATCTGTTTCTCTGTAAGTTAATATTGTTCTTCGAGAAATAGATATATAAAAAATTGTGTTGATAACATCTTCAATACTACATTTTATTCGTAGTTCGTAGGTTTAATAGAGAATACATATTGATACATTCTTGACCAAAATTTTCGATTCCTAGCTGTAATTTCTGTATGTATCGCGGAACATTTGTCCCTGTAAAAAAAAATATTTATGTATTTTTATGAAAAAAAATATAGGTTAATCTACTTAATAAGACCTAGTCTATGACTTTCCAGATGATACAGGTTATATAGGATGAGTGATATAGGATAATACATAGGGTGCAAATACTTTTTTTGCCTTAATGTGACGAATTTGAGCATCCCACATAATGATTCAATTGAATTTCTAATCTTTTGTTCATCTTCAGGTTGAAGTTCTACAAAACATGTAAAAATTCCATATTTGTAACTCGAAAGGACAGCCAGACAGACAGCGGGGTCTTATTAATGAGGCTCTGTTTTCCTTTTGGGCCCTCACCTTAAATGTAAAAATGATAAGAATTGCCAAATCCTTGTCTACATTTTTAACATTTATCTGGTTTTTACCATCAATTTGAAGCGCTCGTAGCTACGAATAAGCTCGTAGCGAAGTTTGCTTAGCCGTTCTTAAGCGATAAGCTAAGTTAAGTAAAGTTCGCCGCGGTCATGACATAGATGGGAGATATTACTACCTGCTGAGCGTGCACGTAATTTGGAGGGCACGTATTCGTCATTACCAGTTGTTATCTTAGAATGGCGTTCATTACAGCATAGTGGTAGGGCATATTGCAAATGCCCGCCTGGCTTGCAACCACCCACAAGTGGATAATCTGTCGCCAAGTACCTAACGGTGTTTTACGGCAGCTGTCCTTGAGAGCCAATAATTCAAAGCTAGCCTTAACAATATCTTCGGCCACATCATCACTTACCATCAGGTGATATAGCGGTCATAGGCTAGGTTGTTAGCTATAAAAAATGTTGTTGAAAATCTATTTATTAAGATTTTTCAAATAGTTAATTTTGCATCAGCTTTTAAATTACATTGTCAACTTTCTGTTTGTCCTAACTTCTAAGATATATTAATTTAACTAATTGAAATGAAACAATGGCATCCATGTGATAAGTATTTTCTTTTTCTCACATTTCGGACGGCACAGTTACTGTATCCACCGTGTTTCCCAGATAATATCCTCATTTTCCGGTGGTTTGTTTGATTATCGTAATGGCCAAGCTGCTAATTTGGGGACCATTAAGATCTCCATATATTACAGTGGTCAGAGAAGGAATATTCGGATATGAAAAACATTTTAATTAAATATTTATGATAAAGTTGATAACTATTGAGAACAGAAAAATGCTTCTAATAATTAACTTTTGCATATACGAGTACACCTTTCTTAACGTCGAATTGTTTTCCTTACGCCAAGACAAATGCAGAAAAGAGAAAGCAATTTATATCTGTATGGGGGTCAACAGTATACGTTTTCTCTTTTCTTCGTCATACAGTTCACTTACATTAAAATTACCATTCTCATAGATAAAAAAGGAAGACTTTTATTTCAATTTAGCGAGCACATAACAGCAAAACAGTATAATGATCTTCACTTTGAAAACTATCGCGAATTTTATTCCTATTAACTTATTATTAAACGGCTAGGACCCGCGTTATATTTACCGGAAAGATTCCGACCAGTTTTGGACTGTTTTGAAGTCCTTCGTCTGGGAGTTACGATTGCGCGAAGCGACAAGCGCGGGCCTCAGCGCGTAAAGGATGACTCACGCTAGACCGTGTCGGGTCCAAGCCAAGTGTCGGCCGGAGCACGGTCAACTAATATTACCTATATTACGTATGGACACACTCACGCTATACCGAGCGGCAACCGAGTGACGGCCGAGCAACGGACAACGCTCGGAAACAACTCGGTCCCGCCTCGGCTCGGCCACGGCCCGTTGCATGAATACAGTGCCGCCGAGCTGCGCTCGAGCAGTCGTAGTGGTGCTATGCAAGTGCACTGTCGTTTTTGTTCGACATTGGAAAATGAACAACGAACGTTTGATTGAAGCTGTGAGGAAATATCCAGCATTATATGATATGAGCGATGGGAAATGTATGGACTCCAATTATAAGTCTTCATTATGGGTCAAAATAAGCAAAGTATATGTAATAATAAGCAAAGTATATTTTATACTTCGTATTAAATGTCACGTCAGGGTTCGCGAAAAGAGTGAACTATTTGTTTTGACGTCATCAGAGCGCCGAGCGATTCCTTTACCGCTTGTAAGACTGCTTGATTGACGTGGAGGTATAAAGTTTAGCAGTAAGATCAAGTTATTATTACTATAAGAGGTGAGACTTGGGCCCTGGTCTGTCGACTGTCCAGCTGTATGTTACAGGTCTTCAGCTCGTTAATGGAATGTAGATGACAAAGCGCTATCATCGCTGACAAAGTCGATCTTAATCGATCAAATAAGTAAAACAACCTCCACTGCGTTCATGACTGGGATGAGTGACAGCTAGTGGCATTATTACTGAGTGTTTCCGTGCCTTGGAGGGCACGTTAAGTCGTCGGTCCTGATATATATCTTAGAATGGCAGTCATTATCATAGGGCATTTTGCAAATACCTGCCTGGCTAGCTAATCTTATGCCAAGCAGCTAACGTGTGTTCGCTTAGCTATTCTTATTTTTTTTTTTTACCAAAGTGGATGCACACTCCATTTCCTTAAAGTTGAATTTTTTTCAGATTCTTCAATTCTTTTTTTCGATCGCAATAGCCGCTAATTCCAGATCGTCAAAATTCAACATGATTTTAGTCTAGTTACATCACTATTTTTGCTCGGGAGAGTATACTGCATCACGGCGCATCGGTCATTGCTCGGTCGAGGCCCGACTTTGTAATTACAGGTATGGGACCAGCTCGGTGACCGTGCTACGGCCGACACTCGGCTCGGACCCGACACGGTCTAGCGTGAGTCATCCTTAACTGGTCGGAATCTTTCCGGTATATATAACGCGGGTCCTAGCCGTTTCATAGTAAGTTAGTATAATGATCGACAAAAAAATATTCCATCGTGATCTTATAGTGCAATGAAGTAATGTGGACCAAAGAATACATTTTTAAAAACAATGTTTTAAAGCGCAGCCATCTAGTAATAAGTATTAATTTGGAAGTGCTCGAAATTTCAACTGCAGACAGACAAACCAACTAATGTTAATAAAAAACGTGGGACCTACTAAGAACCAGTCTTAGAACAATGCTGTGGGCGAACCTACAGCGCTGATTTCAGAGGGCACAGATAAAGATAAAAAAATGTCTGTTCGTTCATATGTGGTCAAAGCTGCCAAGAATTAAGAATCAAATGCACTTGAGCTGCTCTGGTAACGTGAGTCTAATTCAAACATCCTTACGTGCATATTATTTAAATGCATGATCTTGTAACAATGGTAACTGAATGTTTAAAAACAAAGAGATTCAGTTTAACCACTGTCGATTATCCCAAACCACTTAGTTAGTAAAGATATCAGATTAACAATTTCATGGTGGTCGGTTCGCATTACCTGTAAACAAAAACGTTACATACAAACAAGTTCTGGTGAAATAGTTAACGATTCATTAAATTAACGAGCGTTAATTCACGATATAACACTTGAAATGACGCGTTGTTAGCTTAATTAATGACTAATTTGTTGTTGGATAATGTTGAAGCTATTTATTTTGGAATAAACTTACACGCGAATTTACGCTGGTAAAATTAGTACTTTGGCCACTTTTTGTAAATTAATATTAAATTCATTTAAATATTAATTCATTATGGGCCAATTTTACCAATCTGGGTAAGGTATAACTATACTAACTATACTCGTAAGAAGATAATCATTAATCTCTAACAAAATATGCCACACATTAGCACCATGAATATCAAATAATGTTGCAATATTTAAAATTAGCCATGCTATTAAATTTAACATTAGACAGGCTGATGTAACAAAGAAAAAAACAAGATTTAAAAAATACGATTGAATTTGGAAGTACTATATTCTTAATCTAAAAACATTTAAATTCTATCTTGTTTCAGCTGCTATTACACAGTATTCTTACAAATAACAGCTGCTGTCATTTGACATTAAAGTAAAATCGATAAGTTTCTCTTTCCCATGACATAAATCCAACAAATTTAAAAACTACTTTTAGCTTTGATGTTCTTTAAAACCAAAGATCCATCACATTTTATTGGTTTATAGTATAAAGTTAAATACTTAATGTGATGAAATTCAATCTAAATGCATGTTAGTATGCGCGTGTATATTGTGCGTGGTATTTGACTTTGGGACTGTTTTATGCTGATAATAAGTCATCGATGTGCGAGCCGCTATACCGCGGTTTTAGAACGACGGTTTTACTCGCAGCTCGATAGTGCTGACTATACATATCTCCAACTTATTTGACTTTATCTTCAACTGGAAGATGTCTATTGCTGAACAAAGGCCTCCCCCATAGAATTCTACAAAGAACAGCTATTAGCCACATGTATTGAAAAGTAAAATTTTTAAATTGACTTTCATTAGAGCATCGTATAGCCCTAATTTTAATATATAATTTTGACTTTGACTTATCCTAGTCTAAGCAGGAAATAAAACTATTATTATGCGTACTTACGAGTTCATTTCAGAATGGCGGTGTAAACTTAGTACAAATACCAAAGTAAGCAGCGCGCCCAGGTACTGTCCATAATTTGAGAACATTTCCATTTTACTCATAAATTTCCAATTTTGACGTTTGTTTATATTAAAACATAATTTACAGCTTCACCTGAACAAGATATTTTAATATCAAGCATTGTAGCAACAAGAAACCAAGTAATATAAACCTAAAATACAATCTCTAAAATTGTAGAAAACGTACATAATTTACTTCAATACGAATTTATCATCACTTTGTCTTTACATTGTTCTAAAATTATACATTTTGAGCCACGATTTTGTTCTCTAAAGTTTGTAAGTTAGGGTTGTGGAAAGTCAGAGGTATAATAACGGTTATGCTGTTATAACGTTGTCCCGTTATTATGCTAATAGCAGGCTATTATAACAGATATCATTATCTTGGCGGGAGAAACTGCGATCTTCAGTGGAAGGGTTAATTTATTAATTTGTAAGGGCGGCAAGCAAGAAAATTATTTTCAATTTTGGTCTTGGGAATTCTCGTGGCTGATGTAGGTATATTATAAGTTAACTGTGTAACTTTAATATCAATTTACACGCTCTAAGGAACCCGTGCCTTTGTGATAGTTACTTTGTGTAGTTGATAATTGTTAAACTGTGATATATTATAACAAACTGTGATAAGAAGTTTCGGCGGGAACAGTCCGGAATGTGCCAAGATTTATATTGTTTTATTTTTCCAAAATATGTGTCGTCGAAGTCCAAATCACTTTTTAATCGGTGATCAATGAACATGCGACTCACCTGGTGGTAAGTGATCAACGTCATCCATGGACATTTGCAATACTAGAAGCCTTGAAGATGCATTGACAGCCTTTAAGGTGGGAATATCCTCTGTTCTTGAAGGTTCTTAATACGTATCGTTTCAGAAATACTAAATATATTAGCTTGTTTTAGATTATGACAGTGCGAGGGAAAAAATGCCGTAGATACGCACGGGCTTCCAGACGTTGACATAAAATTGATGGAACAGCATGCTCTGGCGAAACTTCAAATTTTGGCATATAAGACGCCCTTCTGAAGGTTAATCACAAATTGTGTTGAAGTTTTGTTAGATTGAAAAATTATTGTATGTTTTGATGTATGTCAATAAAATATGCGATGTAACCTTATTAGCCTTAATTGTATACTAATTAATCATATTTTAAGCTGCAGCAGCGTGGAAGTGTTGACATCTAGCGATCAACTATGTATTTCTGTTGTTGACACGAGGTGTGCATCTTTTGTACGTTTTTTGAACGTGAAAATAGTCGCTTTCTCGCCGGCGCGTGGTGGGACAAGTACCTACCTTAAGAGGAAGACACTTTTTATCATGTGTTCTTTAAAGAAAGCACATATTCACTGTTCTCATAAAGATTTGAATTTTATTAAACTATCTCAGAAAAATAATTATCTTAAATATTACGCCCCGTGGGGTGCCGGGCTAGAATGTCACCTCCCCATCTCTTCCCATGGGTGTCGTAAAAGGCGACTAAGGGAAAAATACCGGAAGGTGGGCAGCAGCGCCTTCTGAGAAATTAACACCAACTTCTGAGAAATTAACTGCGATCCCCAAGACGCCTGCCAAGCGTGGGGATTATGGCAAAAACCCCCCTTATGAATAGCACAAAACCAATTCGGCCCCCAGTCCCCGGCAGCTCTATTATTCCTGGCCCTGGTAGCGGGCCAGGTAACGGTGGAGCAGGGGGTGCGAAGAATCCCCGGAAGATGCCCGGCTACCAACCTCAAAAACGAGGACCCTTGGCCCTGGCAACACACAACATACGTACGCTCAGGGAGGACTACAAGATTGTCGAGCTGGAGGAAGAATTGAACAAGTTACGTTGGGATGTCATGGGGTTATCGGAAGTCCGAAGACAGGGACAGGACACCGTTATCCTTGACTCAGGTAACTTGTTATTCTACCGGGAAGGTCACCAAAAGTCTCAAGGTGGTGTTGGGTTTCTCGTCCGGAGGTCCCTTGTTAACAATGTTGTAAAAGTCAAAAGTGTGTCGAGCAGGGTAGCGTACCTTATACTCAGAATCACCAAACGGTATTCGCTGAAGGTCATACAGGTTTACGCACCGACCTCGACACGCTCAGATAATGAAGTAGAGGCAATGTATGAGGAGATATCTGAAGCCATACATTCCTCCGAAACATACTTCACCGTTGTTATGGGGGACTTCAACGCTAAGTTAGGCACACGGAATGGCGATGAGTTGAGAGTGGGGCCATTTGGATATGGGCAGCGGAACCAGAGGGGCCAACGGCTGGTCGACTTTATGGAGAAGGAGGGACTCTTTGCGATGAACTCCTTCTTTGAGAAGCGACCATCCAGGAAGTGGACGTGGATAAGCTCCGATGGTTCAACAAAAAATGAGATCGAGTTTATCATGACGACCAGGAAGCAAATATTCAATGATGTCTCTGTGATCCATAAGGTGAAAACCGGTAGCGATCACCGTATCGTTAGAGGCACATTGAATATCAATGTAAAGCTTGAGAGGTCCCGTCTGATAAACTCCACGCTCCGTCCTAGCATTGCACAAATCCAAAACCCCGAGAGCTTTCAACTCGAACTAAATAACCGCTTCCAGTGCCTAGCTGAATGCGAAACAGTGGACGAGATAAACAACGGGTTGGTGGAAGCTGTCCGAGCGGTGGGGTCTCAGTTCTTTAAGACCCCCCGCCGAAATAAACTGAAGAAAATCTCAGAAGAAACCACCAAGTTGATGGAAGACCGGAGTGAGATGAGACTGCAATCTTCAGCTGATATGTCGAACTACGGCAAGCTCAATAGACGAATTTCGAAGGCACTGCGACACGACTTGCGCGCCTTCAATACACATCGTATTAAGGTCGCGATCGAGCGTAACCAAGGCTCCAAAGTATTTGCAAAAAATTCGTCTATAGGGCAAAGCCAAATGACCAAGCTGAAGATCGACGATGGCAGAATCATCTCATCAAAACCGGAGATTCTGAGAGAGCTTGAGAGGTTTTATGGACAGTTATACACCTCGACACGAGAACCCGTTGTCAGTACAGCTCAGGACATGAGAGCTAAACTGACCCGACACTATACCGAAGACATCCCGGACATCAGCCTATACGAGATTAGAATGGCTCTCAAACAGCTTAAGAACAACAAGGCGCCAGGTGATGACGGAATCACGACAGAACTTCTGAGAGCGGGTGGAAAACCGGTACTCTCAGTCCTCCAGAAGTTATTTAATTCCGTCATCCTTGAAGGTAAAACGCCAGAAGCATGGAGCAGAAGTGTGGTGGTACTGTTCTTCAAAAAAGGTGACAGGACCTTGTTGAAGAACTACAGGCCCATTTCACTTCTGAGCCATGTTTATAAGCTGTTCTCTAGAGTCATTACGAATCGTCTTGCTCGTAGGTTCGATGACTTCCAGCCTCCCGAACAAGCCGGGTTCCGAAAAGGCTTTAGTACCATAGACCACATACATACGCTCCGCCAGATTATACAGAAGACTGAGGAGTATAATCGGCCATTATGTTTAGCGTTTGTGGACTATGAAAAAGCCTTCGATTCAATCGAAACCTGGGCCGTACTGCAGTCTCTTCAGCGATGCCAATTTGACTATAGATACATCGAAGCGCTGAAGTGTTTGTATAGGAACGCCACCATGTCGATTCGAGTACAAGACAAGAGCACGGAACCAATCCAACTGCAGCGAGGCGTGAGACAGGGAGACGTTATTTCTCCGAAACTGTTCACGAATGCGTTGGAGGACGTCTTTAAGCTCTTGAACTGGAAAGAATTCGGCATCAACATTTATGGCGAATACATCACTCACCTTCGTTTCGCCGATGACATAGTCATAATGGCAGAGTCGCTTGAAGAATCTCTCAGCGACCTCAGTAGAGTTTCCCAGCAGGTGGGTCTTAAAATGAACATGGACAAGACGAAAATTATGTCTAATGTCCATGTTACACCCGTACCAGTAGTTGTTGGGAACGATACGCTCGAAGTTGTTGACCACTACATTTACCTGGGACAGACTGTCCAGTTAGGTAGGTCCAATTTCGACAAAGAGGTCGCCCGAAGAATCCAACTCGGATGGGCAGCGTTCGGGAAGTTACGCGACATCTTCTCGTCGAAGATCCCGCAGAGCCTGAAGACCAAAGTCTTCAACCAGTGTGTGTTGCCAGTGATGACTTATGGCACTGAGACGTGGTCCTTGACTGTGGCCCTCATGGACAAGCTCAGAGTCGCTCAACGAGCCATGGAGAGAGCTATGCTCGGAGTTTCTTTGCGCGATAAAATCCGGAACGTGGATATTCGCCAAAGAACCAAAGTCACCGACATAGCTCTCAGAATTTGCAAGTTGAAGTGGCAATGGGCGGGCCACATTGCTCGACGAACCGATAACCGATGGGGAAGAAAGGTTCTCGAGTGGTTACCACACTACACCGGAAGACGTAGAGTTGGTAGGCCCCCCACTAGGTGGACTGACGACATCGTGAAAGTCGCTGGTAGCCAATGGTTACAAGCGGCTAATAGCCGTTCTTTGTGGCGCTCTATGGGGGAGGCCTTTGTTCAACAGTGGACGTCTTCCGGCTGATGATGATGATGATGATTAACACTATATCTGTGTGGTCGAGGAGCTTTAACATTAACGAGGTAATAAATTATTTGCTCATTCAAAGAATTTATCACCTCGTGAACACTTATGGAAACTTCTGCGTATTTTAAATATTTAGTACCGGTGACTTTGAGGTCGATGTAAGTCATCAGTTCTAATGGAACAATGCAGAAAAATGTTCATTGTATTGCGTTGTGAAGTTCTCCTACAATCAGTTCACCTGGTGATAAGCGTCACTTCCGTCCTTTACAGTGGCAGTGTCACCGTCCTCATTATGCATGCGTACACTGCGTTTGTTACTCCGAGATGTTAGCTATCCCGATGGCTCGTCTTTCTAGTAATTTTACTTGCTACAATGCTCTTCATGCGTAAAACAATTGCTTCTGGTGTTCCCTACCAAAACTGACTCTCGCTTAAGAGTCTATTGACAGCGAAGTGGTAGCGGCTGGCAGCGAATCGCCCACCTATGTTGGCAAACGGTGATGGACCACTTGTGAACGCTTATCGAATTGCGGCGCCGCGACGTGGGTAGAAGAACGATTTATGTAAGGTTTTCAACCGATAATATCCACTTTAGAGATAGAGTCATAGTATACAATGCTTTGACGATAAAGCTGCGACCATTGCGTTGCCGATCGCTGTACTACTAGCCCTTGTCAATTTTTTTTTTTTTTTTTTATTTCTGATAGGTTAGCCTTTGACCACAATCTCACCTGATGGTAAGTGATGATGTGGTCGAAGGTGATAGCAGGCTTAACCTAGAATTACTGGCTCTCAAGGACAGCTGCCGGAACACACCGTTAAGTGCTTGGCGACAGATTTTCAACTTGAGGGTGGTCGCTAGCCAGGCGGGTATTCGCAAAAATGCCCTTCCACCATGCAAATTGTCATTGTCATTTCAGAATCAAGCCTAAAAGATGTACTACCTATAAATACTCAATAACACTAATTCATCAATCGAAATAAAACGTAATTTGCTGACGCTACTTTACAAGCCTGATGACAAATTATATCATACCATTGTAAAAATATTATTTGAATAACTTAATTTCGATCGTGCAGTCGAAAAGTCAAGATCTCCTTAAGTTGCTTCATGTAGAAAAGAATAGCGTCAAAAATTATCCCAGTCAAGGTACGTGACCTTTCTGACGTCATGTCGAATAAGCAAAAAATTGAGACAAAATATGATCTTTGAGTTTTCAACAAAAAGGTATGTGGTGAAAATTTCGCCTTAATTTCTTGACAAGCCTATGGGAAGTTAGCCTGTAACATTTTTGTTAAAAGTTTACTTATTATTATTTTTTTATCTTTTTTTTATGTCTGATCCGTTCCTTTGACCACTATCTCACCTGATTGTAAGTGAAGATATCGGCTTAGATGTTGTGCAGGTTAACCTAAAATTACTGGCTCTCAAGGACAGCTGCCCGAACACACCGTTAAGTGCTTGGCGACAGATTTTCTACTTGAGGGTGGTAGCTAGCCAGGCGGACATTTGCAAAATGCCCTACCACCATACTATAACGACTGCCATCTTAAGACAACCAGCGGGACCGACGGACGGCTTAACGTGCCCTCCGAACCACGTAAGCGCTCTGTAGGTATGTCAATAGCGGTCACCCATCCAACTCATGACCGCGGCGGACGTTGCTTAACTTTGGTGATCGGTTAAGAACAGCAAAGCAAACTTCGCTACGAGCGCTGTAAAATACAGGGTTCTAAATGCTAGTCAGACTTACACTTGAAAATAGGTACCACTCTATAGTATAACAATGTTTGGACATAGATCCCATACCAATGTGATATGAAATTTGAAGACTCGGCGTTTCTTATTATTAAACAATAAAAAAATGCATTGTCAGTCTTCATCTTTAGCTCTAAGCGACGTATATTATAATTGTTTTTGAGGCCACAAATCTCATTGACTAGAACATTATTATTATTTCTTAAAATATATAAATGAGGGTTGACGTCACAATTTTTTAGAAGTATTTTTTACGGGACCTACTCGTATATCAGTAGTAGAGTTAGGAATCGGGAGTTTTCTGATAATTATGTACTTTAAACTCTATGTAAACAACAAAATACTGATTATGCTGATGCTAAATTATTTTTGGATAGTGTAGTCAAAACAAATAAATATTCGGTATTGAATGAACTATCACGGACTCTGTACTTAAATAGACTGAAACCTAAAACTTATTTTTTTTTCAAAGAAATGAGTTCTAATTTTTTGTTGACTATGAAAGAACAAAGAACGACAATTCTCACTCCAACAGATGTTATTCATCAAAATATGTCATAACACAAAATAACATATTATTTTCTTATAAGTTTAGCGGGGATATATCTCAAAATATGTGACAAGGTAAAGTTCCACGCGACTGAGATAAATTGTTCTAACTTCAGGGCAGCCCTAAAGGGAACTGAAACTTGGACCGAAGGGACAATAAGGCTTTCAACACACTTAACAAGAAAAGTGCTCATTCTGATGCGTCTGCAAGCTAGTATACGTCTGCAAAGTACCTACACTAAAAAACGGCATGTTTGTGTGGAGACCCCCTTTATTTTTAGAGATCTACAATATATACAATTTTTTTGTGAAACTAGGTAGTTACTTAAATATTGTCCCACATATACAGCCCTTTATAAGTCGGACGTACATCCGAGGCTTGGTAATAAAGTCCCGTTTTCTAGCTCAGAACCCTAAAACCTGATGTCACTTCTAATATTAAAAAGTATATAATAATTGTGGACACCGGAACTGATTCAAAAACCAGTTTGTAACCTTTTACGAGTGCCCGCCGCCACATTGTACACAGTGCAGTGGGGCCAATATCTAGGGTGTCCAGAGATTTATTTATGAATAGAATTATTAACAATCATAAAATCGAATCTGTAACTACAAATTAGTTTTATAAAACAGCTATACATATTAGGTATATAGACCATAGTTATTATTAGAACTGGAATTGTTTCCCTTGTTTATTTTTTCGAAAAAACATACAAGAAAGCGGGTAGATCGGTACCGCTCACACAGGTTTCGGTGTACTCGCACTTGCAACAGTGCCGAAATATCGAAATCTTATAAACATTCAAAAATACGGTAAATATCCCGGTTCAACAACGACTATAGTTTAAATGACTGTGACTGTTTAAGAACAGGTGTATAGATATCTATAAAACTGAGATATGAACAACTTGTAATATCCAGACAAGTGTAGGTATTTAAAATTTTCTACGAGCCTGCAGTCAAACTTATCTAATTTTACTATGGATGTACCTGATATAATCACATATATAATCTTGTATAATGTAATATTTAAGATGAATAATTATCCAACGCATGTTGGACCTTAACTTTTACTTTCATGACAATCGATTTTTATCTATTTCGCCTACGGTTGTTTGAAAGAAGTTGCTACTTAGCAATACGGCAGCAGATGGAACTTTTTCTAAACCGTTTTTATATTAATACTTGTTACAATTAATTCAGCATTGTTGAATTGATTACAGTTTGTTGAAACGATTTCATGTGGAGTCTTATAATCACATATATAATCTTGTATAATGTAATATTTAAGATGCATAATTATCCAACGCATGTTGGACCTTAACTTTTACTTTCATGACAATCGATTTTTATCTATTTCGCCTACGGTTGTTTGAAAGAAGTTGCTACTTAGCAATACGGCAGCAGATGGAACTTTTTCTAAACCGTTTTTATATTAATACTTGTTACAATTAATTCAGCATTGTTGAATTGATTACAGTTTGTTGAAACGATTTCATGTGGAGTCTTATAGAACATTTGAGACAATTCATACTATGTATATTATATAACCCGGTTTAATAAAGAAACTATTATACTATTTTATGACGGTGTCGTCTTCATTACTCAATAAATTGCAAGCCCGTTCTGTGTTTGGTGTGCAAAGACTTTAGCTGAAATGGTCATACGTACCGAAAACATGTTTTTTTTCTGTTGAGCTTCCATCCGCTGCTGATTTATACATATGATATATACCTATATGTAGAATTTAGAATATCGTATACTTCTTATTTAACTCGTTACACTGATTTTTAACATTGCCATTATATGTAACATTCTGAAGCGGTCATAGCGAAGTTTGCTTAACCATTCTGAATCGATCAGCAAAGTTAAGCAACGTCCGCCGCGGTCATGAGTTGGATGGGTGACCGCTGGTGACATTACTATTGAGCGCTTCCGTGCTTCGGAGGGCACGTTAAGCCGTCGGTCCCGGTTGTTGTCTTAGGATAGCAGTCGTTATAGCATGGTGGTAGGGCATTTTGCGAATGCCCGCCTGGCTAGCTACCACCCTCAAGTAGAAAATCTGCCGCCAAGCACCTAACGGTGTGTTCCGGCAGCTGTCCTTGAGAGCCAGTAATTCTAGGTTAGCCTGAACAACATCTCCGACCACATCATCACTTACCATCAGGTGAGATAGTGGTCAAAGGCTAACCTATCCAGCATAAAAAAAAAAAAAAAAAAAAAACATTGCCATGCTCTCGCGGGCTGAGGAATTAAATTTACCTAATATCATTGTACATATAATAATATACTAATACGGTAGTTTTAATCATATATTGAATTTGCACAGTTAAAATATGAATAAGACTTGATAAACAAACACAAATAGGACCAATCCACATTAACCACATAGGGGTATACTTAACTACTTTTACCATCTAACCAAATATGAAATAATACACAACAGGCACAAGAGACTTTTAACATCAGGGTGGTCTCGTGCTTATTCCGTCAAAAACACATATGTTTGTGAGGACTAGCAGAAGTCAACCCTAATAGGTAGTTAACATTTCACCAATAACCCTTGTAACGTTAATCGTTACATATATATGTATTCTGTATAAAATATTTACAATCATTATATATTTACACTTATTAAATAACATTTACACCTTAACCTTCTAATAATTACAACACAAACATAAACAAATCATAATATTATTACTTAAATAAATCCATCAACGCGAGCAACATTTTAGTTTCATTCCTTGTCGCTCCTATTGTATTGAAGCGCAGCGGCGGAGGTCTGTCCGCGAGCTCGGCTGGACTCGGGCCGCCCCGACACACCGATCACTGGTTTTGAGGTGAACGCACGTTACCATTATATATCGTCGGTCTCTGCTACGTACGCTTTTAAAGAACACGTAACCGATAGATAAAATTGACGCGTCCCTACCGTTCCCTCAAGAGATTTAATTGATATTATTAATGTGATTTCGACCCCGCAATTGGGTAAGTGGTGCACATTTAATAGCGTCGGGTAGACCTCAGAATTACTATTGCTTGCAATATCTTAATCAGCTGCAAATCATTTAAATTTATTGTATTTACCTATTCTCATTTTCTTTGGTGTTTTCTGTAAATTAGATATTTTCATACTTCTTTATGGTATTCTACTTTTTATATAAAATCATCATACTTTCATAGTAGTTTCCTCATCTTCATACTTACTATTACTTAATTATCAAAAATATTATTTTCATTGTTGTATTAAATATTTAGATCTAAAATTCTTTCGCAAATATTGTCATCTCCGTTTCTGATTGGACATCCACGGCAACACAACTACTACACAGTACTTTCCATCTGCTGTTGTCGTGGGTCCACATTAAAAGGCCTGGCCATAACGCCTGTTTTTTATACGCGTTCCAGGGTCCAATATCCTCAGTCAAATAGCTGGCGACTGGATTAGACGGCCACATTAAGAACTCACGTCACCGGATGCTGGAGTACATCCTGAACCAGGACCAGGACCCTACCGTGCGCCCATAAGCAGGATAGTACTAAACCAGAAGAAAGGAAAGATCGTATACAATAACGTAGGCCCTAACCCACGCTCTTTGCCCCTGCCGCAGCTAGGCCTCTAGGCATTTAATTTAAAATAAAAAATTTGTGATCACGAAGCGTCTGTCTTTATTTAAGTTTATTTACATCTAGACGTTTCCCCGTGACACCCTGTATATATAATAAATGTTGGTTTGGGTATATCACCAGAGGATTGAACATTTCATTAGGTACCTAGCGCCAAAAACAAATTCTGGAAGTTTCTACATAGTTGGTTCTTATTGATATCGCCCCATTATAATTACTTTGAAAAAATAATACTAATGTAGCTCAGTCAACTAGATGTCTATAGATACTATAAGTAACATAATATACCAACTCAAAGTACTTCCACGATATACCGGGAATTCATGAGTTTCTCAACAAGCCGTAAAAACACCACCAACTTCCGAAATTCGCCAATTAGAGGCAATTACAACTTTGAAATGTATAGACATGATGTAAGATCCGGCCACGGTCATGGATAAATTAAATTTTATATAAAACTTTTTTTTTAACTGAAAAATGGAATCGACTCAACACACAAAAGTGTGAAATAACTTTTGCGCACAATATTGTGATAATAGGTACTTTTGAACTATAATGGTACCGATTTCAACAAGTTATTTCACACATTTTAGTATTAAAGTCAGTTCCATTTTACTGTAAAAAAAATCACTCATTTGAGTGACCCTTGCTATATACGGGATCGATTGTCATTAATTGGCAATGCCTATATCATAGAGATAGGAAAAAACTTTTCAGTTATTGGAGTGTAACTAAAAAACGGCTTTCATTTTAATGTGGGTTTTTTTAACACGCGTTAATGCTTGTTATCATATATAGAAATATAGAAGGGTAGAAACATCACTACGAGCATTTTCGATTTTGAATCTAGTAGTCCAGTTGATGATCGCGCATCGTCCCCTCGGACAGTACAGTAACGTAATACAAAATAGTGCAATAAATTTTGGCTCAGTTGAGTGATCCTCGATAGTCTAGTGGTTAAGGCCCCTGGTACGTAAAATTGGAGAACGTGGGTTCGATACCTACATGAGGTGAAACATTTTGATGAGTTTTTCATGTCACTGATACGAAAAATACACGTGGCCTTTATACCTCTGCTAGTAACAGATCGTTTCATTTCAAGTGGCGAACTGCATTGTACCTATAAACCCTGAGACATACAGATCGTATGCCTATAATTGCATGAATTACTTACTGACTCTCAAAGATTGCTTCCGGAACACACAGTTAGGTGTATGGTGACAGATGTTCTACTTCAGGGTGGTAGCTAGCCCGGCAAGCATTCGCAAAATGCCATACTACCATGCGGAAAAGGTTAAGACAACGGTTGGGATCGATCCATGAACCTGCAGCATGGCAGATCATATAGCTATGACCTCTCTCTCTCGCTCGAGTATCACTGCTTATTTTGCTATCATTAAGTTTCATTTGTCATGCAAGATTTGACATACAGTCAGCATATTTATTTTCAATTAGCATTTTTGATAAGTTGAATAGGATTTGGTATGATGTATGGTTAAACACTAGCCATAAATAAATGATCGTTCAGATTTATTTTTACAAAGAAGTATTGAATATAACATTACGATTTGGTAAATTCACAAAGAAACACTAACCATTTCATGATTGCACAAAGTGCATATAATTCCTGTTCATCTACACTACTGCGTCTGAAACTGTCCGGAAATATCACCAAGCATTAAAATATACATATCCGGCATAAACAAGATTCGATCTCAACTCTACTCAAGATTATAATAATTCCACTTGAGCAAGATCAAAGTACTACAGCTAAGTTAGTTGAAGTGTTCTTGAAGAAATTATTAATTGCCGTTACCGACTTGATACTTCGCCAAGTATTTATTAAGTTTTATTATTTTTGAATCTAACTTTAAACATGAATCCTAATTATATTTTAGAAAATAAATATTGCGTTCTGCTTGCGTCACCGTAAGCAATAAAAAGAGGTAAATATAAAATCTATCTATCGATCTATCTAAATACTATTAATACGTTTCTGAATTATCAGTTTTTGACATGTTTTTCCTGAGTCTATATGAGTGTTACTGAAGTAAACTTAACTAAACTGTCTTTCATTTTAAATTCAGCAATTGTGTGCCATTTTACTGACAATACTTATACGATGTGAAGTCGAAAATCTGTCGCCAAGCACCTAACGGTGTGTTTCGGCAGCTGTCCTTGAGAGCCAGTAATTCTAGGTTAGCATGAAAAACATCTTCGACCACATCATCACCACCAGATAGTGCTCAAAGGCTAACCTATCATAGGCATTAAAAATATATATGATACACACGAAATTATGGTATAATCAAACTGATGTGGTCATGGAAGTAGAAGATAAAAAACCTTAACTTTGTTATCATCGTATAGCAGCAATAGTATTTTACCTGCAAATGTAAAAGCTCTATGATTTTCTTTTAAATAAATGAAGCGTTTTATTGTTTGTAGTGAATTCTAATTACTTGTTGCGGTGTAGCGTAGTTGTTTTAATATATTGTCTGTTTTTTTTTAACAAACGAGTACTGAGTATGTCTCTCGCACATTTCCGATATTGACAGAGTGAGATGGGTTATTGCCGTCATTGGTTGCCTTTTGTTCCTGTTTTGTAATTGTTAAGGCCCGTCCATATTGCATACTTCTAAAATTTACTGTAGATTTTTTTTTTTATTATTTTATGATTTAAACTTGCATTTGCAACATAGTATATTCGTAACACTAAGTTCTGTTCGCGTTTATGATATAAAACAATATTGTAATAGTATATAATTAGATTATGCACTAGAACACATAAATCAAATAATCCTACTAAAATTCTTGTAATCTTAAACATTATCGTCATCCTCCTGATGGACTTTCTGCAGATACGTCAATAATAAATTGCTATAACATATTTTGTACATGATCTTGGTTACCACATTATTGAGACATGACCACCATTTTTATCTATCCACTTTAGCTACTCCTTGTAGCAAAAGAGTTCAGACTTCATAAATTTTATAACTTTTGTTATTTCCTGCCATAGCCCTGTACTTGGTCTCACCAAACGAGTTAAATTAGATTGAGATCACAGTGATACGTTGGCAAACGGATGACAAGGCGATTTGTTAACTTATCTAGAACATATTTTCAATACTATCTCTGTTTTGCTTACCCTAATTCAATAGTTGTAACTTTTGTATTGATTCGTTACAAGCAATACTTATCGACGCGCAGGTAGTCGAAGACTCAACTGAATGTAGCTACATGTAACTACATAGTTCGTGTGGAACGGACTTTATGTTGATTACGTTGGCCAATAGCAATGCAGCAAAATTTTCAGTACTCGTTTGTTAAAAAAATAGACTATAGTTCTTGAACCATCAACAGCAGCAGTTTAAGTAACGTTCTCTGCAATCATAGTTCGGATGGGTAAGCACTTGTGGTATTTACTACTACAGAGCAGGTCCGATCCCTGTTGTTGACTCAGCATGGCAGTTGTTTAAACTCATAGAGGGTCCACACAGGATTTATTAATAAATATGCGCTAATGTATAATGTTAATAATTTGTGGAATATTGCAATGTATTAAAATAGTCATATGACTTGTGCTACATTATTTTTTCCAAATTCAGCTTGATGTATGTATTATTGGCTTCGCCTCTAATTAGGGTTAATTTTAGCCCCAGTTTTTAGTGTTGTCCAGATATTAGTAATGTCAGTGAAACCGTACACAATTTAAAGTGGAAGGTGTAGTTCCTTACATTTATCAAATACGCCTAATAGGAGAAACGTGTCGAAAACGTGATAATGTAAATTAAGAAACTTATTAATACTATGGTAAATAGTTTTTGTGTCTTAGTACATACGGTGACAAAGTCAGCACGCAATACAATAGATTTTTATTTCCTAAATATAATTAGGATTTTTATTTAAAGTGAGATTGAACCCCAGTCGCATCATCAATTGGAATAATGATTTCGCACTCATCATATATGATAATTTATTTTGCTGGTATAGTGCATCAAATACATATGAACTGATTTTTTTTTAATAGCCTTACTAATTAAAATACTTATTAAAAAAAACTTTTATCTATGGTTTTGGATAATTTTTCTTTCAGTATTTTGCTTAGCTGATAATATTGCATCGATTTAATGTGGATTTGTGTTTTTTCAGTAAGTAGTTGATATGTATAATTTTTTTTTTTTAGTATTACAGTTAATTGAAATTAGATTAATTGAAGAATGCCCTTTCTTCTGATATAATATCTGTTCGGAATTACACTTTATTTAACGCAATAAATCGTGTTAAAATGCTTATATAATTCGTGGAAATTGGCGAAAGGTCTTTAATTTTTATTCCATAATTATGATAAATCATCGATATCCTAGTACATTAAGTGTCAACTAGATTATATGCCTGCTCTATAATTTTTTTAAAAAAGTTAATTTGATGAATTTTATACAAGAGATAGAGCTCAGAAGATGGCTATGTGTACGTTAATTCGTAAAACAAGGTGCGGGAGATTGGTCCCTTCAAAATACTTGAAGTAATATTTGTAAATGTGGTACTTTAACTGAAAAGGGAACAAATTATTCTATTTTTATCAATTATTCAACAATTTGTAGATCTTTCCTATGATAGTAAATTAGGCGCTTAAAATCTACGATACACACATCAAAATGTGAAATGCCTCTTAAACTTTGCTAGAATTGGAAATTCGAGACGAGGTAATGAAAGTTTTCCGCTTAGTTGAAGCTAAAAACGAAGACAAATTTAATTCAATCAACCAAAGTAATTGAACACCTCAACTTTTTGAATCCCGCCACGCCGAGTACCGTAACTCGACACCTTAACCAATTTTCGATAATTTGAAAGCAATCTAAGTTAAAACGATCTTTCAGTTAGTTTCATGGTTTGTGAGGTACAGTCAGAACTAAAATTTGTTATTTATATCAAATCATACATTTTATTAATGGGTATTAGGAATTGTTTCCTTTCCATCACTCGGACCGGCAAGTTATTGTATTTTTTGACAAACATTTTTTTTGTGGTTGTCTAAAAACTGTTTTTTTGTTTGGTGGTTTCAATTGGTTCGCCCTTTAATATGGGACCAAATCTTACCAGAAAACACCTCTAGGTATCAAAATATTTCTAGAAAACGTAGGTGTTTTGACACCGCAAGGAGTAGGCCATTAGAGGAAAACAAGCGCGAAAAAGAAATGAAAAAATAACGATATCATTATCATTTTGCTGTGCGTTTGTACGTCTGCCCATCTGTTTGGCTGTGTGGCTGTCAGGACCCTTTTTCTCAGGAGCACCTAATGATATTTTATTGAAAATTATATTTAATACTCGGGTTTATGATTTATTTTACTTGTAAAAAAAGTAAGTAAACGCGATCAAAATTATAACAGTTTGTGTCGCACATTTTCGCATATTTTGTGATTTCACAAGGGAATCAAAGTTTCATGATTCTAGATCAGAATCATGAAGATTGTCAAGAAGCAATAGAATCATTAAGTTTGTTAAAAAGCAATAAAATCACAAGAAACAACACATTAAGAATCACATTAAAAATATTTTTTTAAACCGTCAATATGCAGCTAAAGACAAAAGAGCGCATTTACTTATTACAATTTCATAATATTTTTTACTCTATCTTAAAAACAGTTATACATATTTGGTATGATTAAAGTTCATACCTAGTGTACATTAACAAATATTTAAAACTGGCCGAGGGTGGTCGGATTCTTCCTAATCATCTGATAAAAAACAAACGTTTTTATTGCACATTCTGTGCTGGTATGGAACCTCCGGTGTGTATATTCAACTCGCACTTGGCTTCTTATTTAAATTAACAAATAAAGTTAACAAAATTGAAGTTAATATTGTTTTAGGTTTTTGCGATTATTTCACATAGTAAGTAAGCAACTTTAAAAGGTTTAAATCGCGTATATTTTCGTCCCGACGTTTCATTGTCACGTTGTTTGTATCGCATTTGTGCAATATATATTTTTTTTCCTCGCAAGGGTGTTGAAAAAATACGTATGAAACTCGTGAGCAACTTGCTCATTATACACTCGGCTGATTTACACCCTCGCCTACGGCTCGGGCTGCAACCCACAGCTTCGTGTATGCTGAGCAACTTAGCTCACTTGTATCATAATATACTATTATTGCTAAACCATCACTGTATCTTTATGAGATATCACGCACAATAGTCTTTTGATTTGATGAACTTTGAAAACTCATATTCTTCTATGTTTTATATTCTATGCTTGGAAGAAGGACAATTTAAAAATGAACAAATCGCTTGTCGCGACCATTGCAATCGAACCCTATGCCGTCACTTGGTAGATACAGCTAACGCGCGACGACTTTACACTAATCCTCTGAGTAATTCTTGAGAACATTGTCTTACCGAAACTTTTCGATATATTTAAATTTATTTTACTTTGCGTTAATCAATTATGAAACTGTATTTCTGTATAGTTAATTACTGCTAATGTGTAAATGTGTTGAACTAACTAGCAATATCTGAAATCAATAGTAAACAGATTGAGATCGTGAAGTTATTTTTTTATGTTATTGTAATGGAACAAGTTTGTGGCCCACCTGATGTTAAGCGTAACCTCTGCCTATAACAGATGCATTTTCGTCATAAGTAACGAATTGCACTGCGCCCGTCACCTTGAGATATAGTTGTTAAGTATCATGTGCCTGTAATTTCAAGCCTGAGTCTCAAGGACTGCTGCCGGAACTTACCGATAGGTGCTTGGAGACAGATTTTCTACTTGAGGGTGGTCGCTAGCCAGATGCGAATTCGCAAAATGCCCTTCCACCATGTGGTGAAGCTCAAGCTCGCGGCGGAATTCTCACCATGGACCTGCTGCTCGGCAGTCCATAGCCAATGCTCCTGAGCCATCACTGCTTCTCTCTCTTCTCAAGTGTTGTGCAAGGCTTGGATTAGACTGGTTATAGATGGCTACAGATGTACTCCGGATGCCTTTTCAAGGTTCTGTATCATCAACTGTTTGACACAACCACCCCCACTGAGAGGGCGCTTTTCCATATTGGGTTGGCAGGCGGCTAGTGGGTCGCAGTGTACTATATCAGTTTCTCAAAACGCGCTGCTGCCCACCTTTCGGCATTTTACCCTTAGTTAGCAAGGAGTCGTTTCTTTGCCACAAAATAAATTTGCAGCAGATAAAAATATATGCTAACTCATCACTTTCCTTTAATTATAAAATCTATTTTTAAGTAAACTTATATTTACCATTTTGATCACCCCGAATAAATGACAAGTTATTTAATAGCTTTATGTAGTCCATACCATATTTCAACATTTATTTAGCTTGATATAACTATCGAGCTTGACTTTTGATAGTTTAACATCAACGTTAAGGATTTCTGTACTTAGACGTTTAGGGTTATTTACGAGTACATAGGGTTATAACCGTAATTTTTAGCGTTGCGTGCCCAAAAGAAAAAAAGGAACCCTATTTGCGAGACTCCTCTGCCTTTTTGTCTGTCTGTCTCACCATCTATCTGTAAGTCATAAGTCACTAGCTTGTAAATGGACTAAACTCCAATAAATGAGAAATAAATCCCAATAAATCCAAACAAAATATGGTTTTTGCACCCTGACATGTGTCACCGTCCAGAACTCATATAGGTATATAGGGTTATTCGTATTATGCTAACAACCTCTTAGGGTCGATATCTGCTAGTCCTAACAAACGTTCTGAGATATATTTTTTTTGTATTGGTTTCTTATTATGTTTTTTAATGCCTACTCCGAGCCAAGCGTTCACCGCGGCAACACTGGACCGCGCCTTGCTCCCTTTGAATAGAGTTTTGAATATTTACATCGAGTAAAGTATTGAAAAATATGAAATAATACATTACAGGCACAAGAGAGTTTTAACATTAGATGGGCCTCGTACTTATTCCGCCAAAACACATAAAAACACGAAAGAGAACAATCTTAAGAGTTTGTTAGCATATTACCAATAACCCTGTACAATTTTTATTTATATTTAGTTATCTATAAGAATAAATGAACGCATGGGGCTGTGAAAACGTCAATTTTACGCCATTTTTGTTCTGAAGTATATTATCTCAAAAACTAAACTTGTTTAGAATCTGAAACTTGGTTATAATGTGCTGGTTAAGCAGAGGATATGGCACAGTATTACTTTTTAATCAGCAAATACTGAAAATGTCGATTCGTAATGTGGTTTTGAACCTATGATAAAAACAATTCAATTTCTTTTCTTTAATGTGCAATGTGGAACCCTTGAAAAGCGAGACCTAACTTTGTCAGGTTTTTACCATCTTCATCCAATATCTAATATCCTAACGAGTAGTCTGGAATTGATCGTAAGTTTTTATAACATTTAGGTTCTAAACTAATTATTTTAATAACATTTTATCTCTTCAAAATTTAAACATGTCGGTAGTAAATAAACATGCGTTTAATATTTTGTAAATATTTTAAGAAATTATCAATTAATATATTATGTTAATTATATACATAGAATATAAAGAAATATATCCAGTGACAATTCCGCCTAATTTTCCTGTTAAGCCGACGTGACGTCACATACGCCAAGCAACCAAAACGGAAGAATTTTCGACGCATTTCGTTTCTACACGAAGCATCCTCAGGAGGTCTTGCCTCTACTGCACACAATTGATAATAAATCAATTTTTAAGTTGAAAATATATTGTTTTAATATTAATTTAATATTTTCTTAAAATATTTGTTCTCATTAAATGTGGATTTTCGCAAAATAACGGCTGAATCTATAATCTATAGATTATATAAAAACATGCTCTTCTTCAATATCTGTGATATATCAATGTATGTTTGTATGTTTGTCGTTCGTGTGACAGGTGCCCTTTGTCGGGTGCAGGATTACACCAATGTCATTATTTATTTAACATCGGCCATATTGGAGTCCCTTTGAGTTTCATTATCGCATTGCAGATACCATCAGCCGTATTTAAATATGTGATATCTCAATTTTCAGTAAATTCAAATGTGATATCAACGTTTTTCCCTCAATTGCTAGGTGTTTAACTACGACCTCATTTGATTGTAAGCTATGATGTGGTCGAATGTGGTAAGCCAGTTAAACCTAGAATGGGAAGTGGCATTAAGCCGGAACACAGGGTTAAGTGCTTGGCGACTGATTTTATAATTGCTTTTTTTATATCTTATAAACTATCCTTTGACCACTATCTCACCTGATGATAAGTGATGATGTGGTTGAAGATGTCGTTTAGGCTAGCCTATAGTTACTGGCTCTCAAGGACAGCAGCTGGAACACACCGTTAGGTGCTTGGCGACAGGTTTTCTATTTGAGGGTGGTAGCTAGCCAAGCGAGCATTTGAAAATTACCCCACCACCATGCTGTGTAGGGTTTTAATTTTTCACTAAGCTTTTCTTTTGTGTAATAATAATATAGTTTGTACTAACAATCATTTCCATAATTTATCTGATGATGCTTTATCCTTGATTTCATTCTAAACGTAGGTATATGTCTGCAACTTGGTACATTATATACTCAGCACTGCCTCACTCGAATATGTACATATTACTCATATTATGCGCACGTTTCGTTGTACGTATAGTTATAGGGATTCTTATTGAGCTCTAGATGGTTCTTATGGTAGTTTTTCCAATTAGATTTTAGTTGTTTCTCGTAAATAAGTTCTTGTGTTTATATATCTTTGCTACTTGAGTGGTACTATTCTTTTACTTTTGATTTTCATATATATAGGTTTATTTCATCTCGTTATATGCTCTTTGCGACTTTAATAAGTCCTTATTATCCTGGACACTGAAGCTTTTATCTGAAAATTTACAAAATGAATAGAATATGACGCAGATTTGTGCTGATTTTTGGTTCTCGACATGCTGATAACTTTTCCTTTGTTTGCTTAGGGCTTTGCAAGCCAAATCAAGAAAACTAGATAGGTTTTCGTAGCAACATCATACATTTCCGAGTTGATGTTTCTGTGTGAAAAATGAATGGTTTTATGAAATTTTTAGCTGGTGATGTGTGGAATGCATTGTTCTATCTAGAAACAGTATTTTTATGATAGTAATTACAACGGTTACCTGTTTTATAGCCTTAATCACTTATTTTTGTGATTTTTGATATTATATCAGTCGCATTTTTCTCTATACGTTGGTATGTTTGTTTTTACTATATTCATAGTATTTATCCTCATATTTTGGGTTTTCCACAAATGTAAACATGTCAAAAATGACACTGTCTTGAGTCAAAATTGCGTTGTCAAACGACGATTTCTTTTAAAATTTATGAGGTTGCATTCAAAATTTGGTGATTTTATGTCAAATATTGCTAGCAACTAAGAATTAAAACCTAATGTTCTTGGTTCCGATTTTAAAGCCAGGCGGCCCTATATAAACGGAACATTCGGCTTCTTCGATCATTCTTTGCTTGGATTTCAAGAAAGTCTAAAATTAAAATACAGTACAGGAAGAAACCCTCACTGAACAACTGAAGTCACCTGAGAAGATTGCTGGTCCAACACTGGAAGACTAGACTGGCGCAGCCCTCTCGACGCGGCCCTACATCCGGTGCTCCTGAAGTTGGTGGGAGCTACGTGGCGAAGCCCCTCAAGCGCGGCCACCCTTATCTCCGTTCTTAATTCCTTTCTCTCCCACCAGTTCACCGGAGTCAGTCCACAAACACATACGCGGACCAGCAAATCAAGGTGACCAGGTGCTGGTGAGGTGTACCTGCCTCCTCTTTCCTGTGGCGAGGCCCTCCTACCTCTGCTTGCCTCCACTCTCCTGCATGCAGAGAGGCGCACCCGCGTCTACTCTGCTGCTCTCTACGCACGTTCCTGGCGAAGTGTTGGTGAGGTGTGCCTGCCTCCATTCTCCTGCAAAGAGGCGCACCCGCTTCTGCTCAGCTGCTATCTATTCTACGTTCCTGGCGAAGCGCTCCTGGTTCCACATAAATTCCGCCGGCTAGATTTTCTCTTTATTTTTATTTCCTATTTATTTTTTTAACTTTCTTTGTAGGCTAATTTTATACATTCCTATAATTAAGTGAGATATAACGAGAGCCCAACCTTTTATGTTTTAAATGATATTATAATTATTCTATACTTTCCCTCTTTTATTTTTATCATTCTTTTTTAAGTCACCCTTTAAGTAACACTACGATGCTATTTCGTGACAGCTGTAATGACTGCCATCGTAAGGCAACAACCGGGACCGACGGCTAAACGTGCCCTCCGAAGCACGGAAGCGCTTAGTAGTAATGTCACTAGCGGTCACCCATCCAACTCCTGACCGCGGCGGTCGATGCTTAACTTAGCTGATCGATTAAGAAAGGCGAAGCAAACTTCACTATGAGCGCTTCAAAATCAGCGGAAACAAGGGAAGTGGGTATTCGCAAAATGCCCTACACACATACCATATAGCCTTGCAGCTTGTATGAATATATATAGTCCGGGAGTGCAACAAAAATAATACTTAAATATCTCAATAACTGAAAACATAGTACCAACATACGATGCGGACGTGACTCACATCTTATGTTTAAGTCGTATATAAATTTCAAATTTTATATGCGTTATAGATTCCTTGTTAAGTTAAATTCTCTTACATTGGTTTATGATATTATTTTGATTGTTGTCTTATGATGGCAGTCTTTATGGCATGGTGGTAAGGTATTTTGCGAATGCTCGCCTTGTTAACTACCACCCTCCAATATATAATCTGTCGTCAAGCACCTATTGGAGTGTTCCGGAATCTGTACTCAAGAGCCAGTAATTCTAGGTTAGCTTGAACAACATAGACCACATCATCACTTACCATCAGGTGAGATAGTGGTCAAAAGTTAGCCTATCAATAATTTTAAAACAGTACAACAGTAAACAGGTTCAGATTTTTACAAATTTTTGGAGCCTGTACCGAGTGGTATAGGCATCCGGCGTGAAATCGGAGGACGCGGATTCGGTTCCCGCCTTGGGCATTAAATGTTGTATACAATAATTTGTAAAAATATAATTTTCGCTTAGCACGCGATAGTGCTTGTAATCATAGCATTTGAACAACAAAAAGGTTCAATATTTTTAGTGTTGTCAGAAAGTCGCACGGAACAATTATGGGCTATCTGACTTATTCACGTGAGTTATCCTGTATTATTTACTAAAATAAGTGAAAACCCGTTCCTTTGCCGTGGTACCATTAGATAGTTCCTTTGATGGTACCACGGCAAATTAAATTTGCCGTGGTACCATTGACTCAATGACACTACGAAAATGCTGATTTCTATTAACCGTGGTACCATTGAATCGTTAGACTAAAAAATCCGTTGGCTTTGCTTAATTCAACGGAAGCAAGATCAATAAAGAACAATTTATATGTTTTTTTTTTATTATGATTTTGATGACAATTGGAAAAGTGACTATTAATTTATGATTCGGTTGAGAATAATCTTAAAAAATATAAACAAATAGGTTTTAGGTGTGACAGCTGTCAAATTAAAATAGGGTTTATCTCGGTAACTTTTGACCCTAGACCACTAGTTTCTTTGCAAAAGTGATAGATCTGATAGAGATCTACATTTCAGATGACAGCTGTCAAATTAAAATAGGGTTTATCTCGGAAACTATTGACCCTAGACCACTAGTTTCTTAACAGATATGATAGATCTCAGAGAGATCTTCCTTTCGAATGGCAGCTGTCAAATTAAAATAGGGTTTATCTTGGAAACTATTGACTCTACATCAATAGTTTCTATGCAAAAGTGATAGATCTGATAGAGATCTACATTTCAGATGACAGCTGTCAAATTAAAACAAGATTTATCTCGGAAACTATTGACCCTAGACCACTAGTTTCTTTGCAAAAGTGATAGTTCTGATAGAGATCTACATTTCAGATGACAGCTGTCAAATTAAAATAGGGTTTATCTCGAAAGTTATGACTGCTGAATATGTCACTTAAAGAGATTAATGTGGACCACAATATCAAAACTATTTATTTTCGGTTGTTGATAGGTAAGCGAATGATGAAACTTTCAATGAATAAACCAATAATGTACGTAGTAATAATTTCCTCATTGGTTCCAGATTAACATTCAAAATTGTTCTGTGCATATATTATTTTTAATTTGTAAATTTTTTTTCAATTGTTAAGTATCTTTATTAAGTTGTAAGACATAAATAAGCGTGTACATATACTAGTGTAAGTGGAATCCTAGTAAAACAAAACTTGAAATACATGTTTTTCAAGCATTAGAGCCTATCAAAAACGTATTATATATATATATATTATATTTTGACAGCTGTCATCTGAAATGTAGATCTCTATCAGATCTATCACTTTTGCAAAGAAACTATTGATGTAGAGTCAATAGTTTCCAAGATAAACCTTATTTTAATTTGACAGCTGCCATTCAAAAGGAAGATCTCTCTGAGATCTATCATATCTGTTAAGAAACTAGTGGTCTAGGGTCAATAGTTTCCGAGATAAACCCTATTTTAATTTGACAGCTGTCATCTGAAATGTAGATCTCTATCAGATCTATCACTTTTGCAAAGAAACTATTGATGTAGAGTCAATAGTTTAAAAGATAAACCCTATTTTAATTTGACAGCTGCCATTCGAAAGGAAGATCTCTCTGAGATCTATCATATCTGTTAAGAAACTAGTAGTCTAGGGTCAATAGTTTCCGAGATAAATCTTATTTTAATTTGACAGCTGTCATCTGAAATGTAGATCTCTATCAGATCTATCACTTTTGCAAAGAAACTATTGATGTAGAGTCAATAGTTTCCAAGATAAACCCTATTTTAATTTGACAGCTGCCATTCGAAAGGAAGATCTCTCTGAGATCTATCATATCTGTTAAGAAACTAGTGGTCTAGGGTCAATAGTTTCCGAGATAAACCCTATTTTAATTTGACAGCTGTCATCTGAAATGTAGATCTCTATCAGATCTATCACTTTTGCAAAGAAACTAGTGGTCTAGAGTCAAAAGTTACCGAGAGTAACCCTATTTTAATTTGACAGCTGTCATCTGAAATATAGATCTCTATCAGATCTATCACTTTTGCAAAGAAACTAGTGGTCTAGGGTCAATAGTTTCCAAGATAAATCTTATTTTAATTTGACAGCTGTCATCTGAAGTAAAGATCTCTATGAGATCGCGGGACAGATGTTATGAAAACGAAAAGCAATTGAGTACATAAAATACGAACCAACTGTCACTTTGACACCTGTCACATATCACACCTATCTATCTGACATATACTGTCACTTTGACAGCTGCCACATCTAAAACCTATTTGTTTATATTTTTTAAGATTATTTTCAACCGAATCATAAATTAATAGTCACTTTTCCAATTGTCATCAAAATCATAATAAAAAAAATTAACATATAAATTGTTCTTTATTGATCTTGCTTCCGTTGAATTAAGCAAAGCCAACGGATTTTTTAGTCTATCGATTCAATGGTACCACGGTTAATAGAAATCAGCATTTTCGTAGTACCATTGAGTCAATGGTACCACGGCAAATTAAATTTGCCGTGGTACCATCAAAGGAACTATCTAATGGTACCACGGCAAATGAACGTGAAAACCACGTTATTTTTTATGATAAAATAGTCGGACTAGTTGATGGGGATGGTCATATCTCACTATTTCCATCTATTTTAGCTAAGTTTGTTCAAGATTTCTTAAAAATCGTTTATCCATTACATATGTGGGTGACTAGCCGAGCACAGACATATTTATTCAACATTTTGCTCTTGAAATATTATTTTATTTTATTAATAAGAACAGAATGAATACAATTTTATAAGTTAAAATATTAAATACAACGCAGATAACTCTTTCATGTTTTTTATCTGTGAAACTGAATAGAATTTCATAAAAGTATTTTTTTATTTTACGGAGAAACATTTCAAATGCATTTCAAACCTTTATACCTCGTTTTAAATTAATATTTTATATGATTTCTTTTGATGATTGCTTTTATCCAATTGAAAACAGTGCGCTCACTGTAGATTATAATTTAAATCTCTTTGAACATTTCACGTACGAACACTTTTTATGTTAGTTATATTACGGAACAACACTTATTTGTTTGTGAAATGCTATCATTAATTGTTTAAGATGATATAATATAATAATTGTAACCTACTGACATTTTGACAAAAACCACTGATTTCAAACATAAAATAGCATTTTCAAGGACATCTCCAATATTACTTGTATTTTACTCATATTATAACAAGCATCTGCTTTTGAATGTATCAAAATCATCGAAATCGGTACACCCTGTAAAGAGTTATGACGTAACACAAAAAATCAGTCGAAATGAAACAACCTCCTCCTTGTTTTGAAGTCAGTTACATATGTGAAATAATTGGCGTGAAGTTCCTTCACGCCGATTCAAGCAATCAGGGGTCAACGTTTTTGAGCTTTTCACATACCCTGCCACGCCCACCTCCGTGGCAGAGGTGTCTCAACTAAACTTATCTAGTCTCATGGCTGTAATAAGGGGCGAGCTTGTTACCCCTTGGGAACAGTTTACTTCAAAATTACTACTAAAAACTTTTTGCACTTGCCATGGGTTGGCGCGAAATATTTTACAAGTCTTTGTTCTTTTCTGGGAAATTATAGGGTTTTTTTATGTTCTTGTATTATGTACCCATTTTGTTGTTAAATAAAACATATTGTATCGATTACACATTTGTAGGAAAGGGGTAAACCAATTTTAATAAAATGGTGACACCATTAACTGTAAATAATCATCCCCGTTTCGATCACAAGGGCCATTGATTGACAATGGATGCCTCAGGCTACTATATAGTCTTGGTTGACAATAGGACTCACCTACTTACTCACGCGGTAACGTTCAGATATGAGAGTTTTGATAAAATATACGAGATCTAACAACAACCTATTTTAAAATATTCTTCAGGAGACAAGCAATTTAAAATTTAAAATAAAGTACATTTAAAAATTATAAAACATATCTTTATGCGCATTGCAAACAATATAATTAAAAACTCGTTATTTTAGTTGCAATTTTCCACCTGGAACAACAGACAGACAATCAAGAAAGCCATTTAATAAATATTTGGTAAAAAGTATTTATGACAACAGCGTTTCAGATAATAAATAACTTGCAATAAAAACTAAATATATACATTTTTTGAATTTCCCCCGTTCCCGCCTTAGACCTATTATTCACTTTGATGTCGTTTTTCGAATAAAAATGAGTGTCGAAATCTAGAAATCTCAAGGCATTATTTGCAGATCAAAATAGAAAAAGCCTTCAGGTACGGTTTTACGATATGGAATAAAAGACACGCTCATACAGACGAAAACCTTTAACTTATTTATGTATAACCCTTATTTTCGCAGTCGGGGATCAAATATGTCTATCTAGATCTAAATAATAAACAAATTAAGTAATCCCTGATCTAAAACTAACCACCAATTCACGGAAACTTGTTAAATATAATCGAGTGACAAGCAGCTGCACATTTTGGTGTTGAATTGAAACGAATCAGTTCTATTGGATTTCATCGCAATAGAATTATTCAAATGCAATTCACACGCTCTCTGTTGTATTTTGTTTCAGAGTTTGCATTGCAACAGTCTGTAATGCCTGTAAGAAAAATATAACAGCGTTATAGAGGGAGATATCTACAGTTATTTCTCATATCCCCCCCTTTTCACCGCGCAGGTGGGGGACTAAGGTTTTTTTTTCTTATGAGCTAAAAGTAATTTGAACTCCTGTTGACACCATGAACATTTATTGTAATGTTTCATAATAATGTGGTGTACTACATTTGCTATGGTAATTTTTTTGTGTTCAAATTTTCATTTCGATTCATGTAGGCCTAACTCGAGGCGATGCCTATACGGTGCTGCAATGTTTCGTGTGCGTTGTAGCAAATTGCACAGAATGGTTTGTGTTTAGATGTCAGTACAATTCCGGTTGGGTCAGTGTGTGTCAATCATAAAACTCACAGCCGTGAGAGAGTGCAGCGTTCCAATTATTCAAAATTTGAGAGCCAATATTTCTAGGTTATACTGAACAATATCTTCGACTAAATTATCACAACCAGGTGAGATAGTGTCCAACGGCCAATCCACCAAGAATAAAAAAAAACTACGTTCTTATTGGTGGGTTTTTTTTTGTTACACCACTCATCTTCCTCCCACATCTCTGGTGGATACGCTAAATTGGTTAAAGTGAGGCGATGTGTGTGGCGTTGAAGCGGTGCCGAGGGTAACGTGTGAATTGCCCATTGCATAATTGCCGCGTTTAACGCTACCCTTTAAGACGCTGTCAAAAGCTGAAATTTAGTCTCTATCGGACTACGTAGGAGTGAACGAGAGGCAGCGATGGTGAAATCGCGATCAGTTTAGATACAATCAGAACACAAAACGTAAATAGAAAATGTATCTTTTCTTGTCCCTCTTGATACGGTTTTTCTATTTTCATACACATTCATACGTAAAAAATTAACTTACAAGCGTAATTTAGAGTCACCTTATATTTGCAATTTTATTCTATCGAGAAAATTTTAAGGAAACGTGTTTCGGACTTTTGTTGGCTTTAAATAATGTGATGAAGATTAACATACCATTTTCTTATTTCTACAAACTAAATATATTTTCCTAAATATTTACAAGTAAAGCAATTGAGCACTTGTCAGAGTCTTAAGCAGTGTAAAATTGATATATTTTTTCACTTCAGTAGCTCAAACATGTAGGTTTTCTGTCTGAAATCAGAGAGCAAAATGGGATTTTGCTCACTGAATGAGACAAGTAATTTTATATTTTCAGATAGCCGCGAATATTTTATTCAGCCTTGGATTAATCATACAATACAAAACGAGATGATTTAAAAGGTTTGAAATTAATGGGTACTTAAACTTAATGGTATTTGTCACATTGGATACTTATACGCGTACCACAGCAATGCAGATTTCATGTACCTGTTATTTACAAAATACGTTTCAATTAAGCCCAAACGTTTTTAGCGAATTAAAGACATTCTTTAACAGGAAGTACATAATTTACAACTAAAAATCTAGATTTTTTTCAGCACAAACATAAGAATGTCCTGAAGTAATCCAAATAATCAAAATGAATTCGAGAGTTTAATTATTTTTTTTCACTTACCTACATTTTTCAGTCAATCTTCTTTATAGCGGATTATAACAGATCTACCCACTACAAAAAGTCGGCTAATCTAGAAGTGTGACTCTTACCGAAATGTAAGGAAAAAGTTTTTCACGATTTCTGACTTTTCTAGTACTCAAACCTCAGTCGGTCCCGTACAGACTTTTCATCCGTATAAGAGACAGGATTGATTGGCATCGAAAAAAGTTATCCTCTAAAATGACCATTTCCTTGCTGACTGTAATTTTTTTTCAAAATCTGTGAATGCAGTTCAGATCACCTTAAACATAAATGGATAGTCACCTAAATACGTCTTCCTGTAACTATAATGGTTAAAGTGCCTGCCCTTACTGTCCCGTCTCAAAAATTCACCCTGTATTTTGAATATTAAAATATCATGAGTGCTATTTCCGAACACGCCTTAATTTAAACGAAAAAGCTGGAATAAACTTTCGTGGCTGGCGAGTTGAGTAAGTTATTAGTTATTTCAATCTATTCCTGTTTGTTATTTTATCTCCTAAAGTGTTCTCGCTGCTGAATTGATAGTTATGTGTGTTACACGAGAACAAAGTATTTTGCATCTCGTGCCTTTGAATCCCGCGCCACACTCAGGATTCCAAATCAGCATTCGCCGCAAAAAACGTCTTTATTATTTTGCGCTTGGAAAATATTTTTCTTGTAATTGATACATAATGTGAGTAGGTTTATTATAATGTGAACACATGAAATATGGTATGGATTCTTTTGATAACGAATAATATACACATTAATTAAATTAATGAAATTATAAAGGTAATGAATCTTATACATCGTAATTTATTACATCAATAAATATGATGTTGAGAGCATATTATTTGATGAAATATATTACGATGTGAAATATAAGAATTTAATAGATTCAGAACAAAAAATATATAAAGCAGAGTATTTACATCGGTAGGTATATTATATTAGTCGTACCAGAATAGGTTAAAAATATATTATGAAACATATGCATCTCTTTGAGTTCGGTGCGGTTGAAGGTTCCTTTAATAGGTATACACTTGACTTTACAAAATTACAACTTAACGAGAGGAAAAAATATAGTTATGAGTCATTGTCCTGTTAGCTCAATTGGTCAGAGCATACCCCGGTTTCAAACCTACACATGACTATACATTTTCCTTTTGTAAATTTGTAATGTAATACGCAAAGCATGCGTTATGAAAATATTAAAATACACTTGACTGTCCCATTCTTCCATCCTACCGTTAGTTAAGTTACATTACCTTTAAATTTACCAAATATGTCTCATTGTTATGGTGAGATGCCAAGCAAATAATACAAAAATTTAGTAGGGTAGGTAAAGGAAAGATTTTCCACATTCTTGTTTTCAAGGCTTTGACCTTGGAGAAATTAGTGCAGAAACTCTGAAAAAACAACAAATATGTCATAAAAATAAACAGCAAACTGTGAGTCATGCCGTGGTTTGCCGGGCTACATTGTCACCCTTCGTGGATGTCGTAAGAGGCAACTAAGGGTAAAATACTGGAAAATATGCAATAGCGCCTCCTGATGAACTGGTATCATACACTACTATTCCCAAGACGCCTGCCAAGCGTAGGGATTATGGCAGTAGGGTAAAATTGGGGCGTTTGGATCAGAGGAGATCCAAACGCCACCAATCTTACCATTTTTTCATCTATTCATCTATTAAATTTTCTAGGTAAGGTTTAAATCTTATAAAATTTTCAATTCGTATTGATCTTGAAAGATGTAATAATTAATTTTTACCTAATGATATGTCCGCTCATTTGAAAACTAATAGAATATTTCGGTCTATTTGAAAAACTTTGATTTATTATAGTTTTTAACTTTGATTGTAACTTTTGAAACAATCGTTTGAGTCTGAAGATCGTTTATTTTATTTTACTCAGGGTTATAATCTAAAAATAAAAACAAGGAGTTTAGCGTATTCAATTAACTTTATTATTTAAACACCACTTTATAAGGCAAAGAACATTTCTAAGTGCACACACCTTATTATGAAATACACAACTATATACATCGTTTGATAATTCATATTCCTTATACAAATTTAAAATACTGGGGCAACTCTTATCTTCTAAGTCATAAACACATATGTTTTTAATTTTATATTCACATAAAATTTCTTTAATCCACAATATTTTTTCTTTTACTTTAGTGAATATACATTCTTTGTCTTGTAATAAACTTGCTATAATATTTTTAGACTCACTATAAGGCAAATAACCATCACTCCAATATATCCCTCTATTTCTTTCAATCCAACATACTTGTCTTCTCTCAGTTTTGCTCAGTTTGTAAAATGGGAATGGTGGTTTAAATAGAAAAACTTGTATATGGTACTCATACTGAATGGCTATTTCCTTCAAAATAAATTGATTTTCATCAGTTTTAAAACCTTGGACATCTACAATTACACTCATGATATTTTACGTACAATGTGACTCAGAGGCTTATATTCTATCAAACGCTCGTTAATGATAAGACAATATGCAGTTGTATTATCAGGGATGTCTTGCGAGGCTTCAATTTCTAGTCGTACATCAACGGGTCCGGTCTTAAGACAATCGTTTTGACGTGAACAATCAATTACAAATAGTGGAGCCTTTTCTTTAAATCTCAACAAGTCGAGCAACGGATCAGTTGGAAGGTTATAATAAGACTGACGAAATTTCACATACATTTCGTATAATATATTGTATTTATTTCTTTCAAATTCCAAATTTAATGCCTCGTATGGATAATATTGTGAATTTAGAAACAGTGTTACATTATTTATCTTACAATGATCAAATTCTGAACTATTATTCGTTTTTGAATTTTTTCGTTTAGTTTGAAGACATAAAATAACATACCGAGGTTTTTCTAGTTGTGATGCTGTCTTAACTGACCAGGAATGTTTCATAGTTCTAGGTAATAAAGGATATTCATATAAATCCCAATTTCTAAATGCTATTTGAATAGGTTTGTCTTTCTCTAAATACTTGAGAAAAGAAAGCCTTTCCCGATCAGATACTTTGACATGCGGCACACGCCACTGTATTCTTTGTATGTCTATTTTGATATCCTCTTCTTCTAGTATTCTAACACTATTTAAGTTTGAGTTTTTTCGGGTTAGTATAAGTTCATGTTTGCAATTCATTATAATTTTATCATAATCCTCAGCAAAACCTATAACTTTATTCAATGGAATAATTGCATTAAAATATCCATTACTTTTTACACCATGTATATTCCAGCCCCACATTGCAGCCACTTTATTTTCACCTTCATTCATAGAAATATAGGATTTTATTGTAGATGTAATGCCAACATTTTTTGATCGATCTATTTCAACACCATTCAGCTCATATCTAATATCTTGAAATAAAAACATTACGGAATTGTTAGTAAATTCCACGGGTTTTTGAACAGGATTCTTATCTTTCCCGATGATGGTTGCATGACCTTCAACGTAGATAAAACTGGTTGACGGTAATATGTATATATCTTGCTGGTGTATAGGGATTCTGATTTCATCATTTTCTCTAAAAGCGTTATTGTAAGGGTTGTAAGAATGAATTTCATAGCCTTCAATTGAATTATCGAAGTTCGGTGAGTCAGTAATCTGAAGTATGAGACTCATACTTTAAAACCAAGGGTTTTAAGAAAGTCTTTATTAGATTTTGAAATTTTCTTAATGGATTTCACACGTCTCTCTACTTTAGCACTATTCTTCGTTATGTTGTTACTTTTTGTAATGCAACTGATTTTATAAAACACCATCATCTTACTCTTCTTCTCAAATGAAGACGTAGTTGTAAATGTTCTTTTTTAAAGTCAATAAAATTATTGTTTGCATCCACAACCTTTATATTTACAGATGATATATTGCTTTTATTGACAGGGAAATATATAATGTTATTCGGTACTTCAATATATTGATGACCTGGTGGCACGTTTGGTACGAACTCATGAATTATGTGTGTTGGATAACCGTTAATATACGATCCTTTTATGAGATCACATTCGATGCGTATCACGGACAAAGGAAGAATGTTAACCAATGTGTCAGACTCATGCCATTTATTTGCTACTAGCGTCGTTTTGCCAAAGCCTAAAAGTTGGCCTATGCTATTTTCTCGCCCAAAATGAACAGGTTTTGAACAATATAAAAATGACTTCAGTGTATTATAATTAGGTTTAAGTTCAATTTCACAGTCATGTAAATTTCTATTTATATAGTCTTCTATATCATACAAATCGTATGCACCGTCCGGTATTCGCAATTTTTTATCATCGTCGTCGTAGCAAAATATATTGTTTGATGAGTTTATGCTTGAAATAGAATTGGTAGCTGAGAAGTAAAGTAAACCGCATTCATACTGCTCACCCAAGTTTAACTCAGGATGAAAATGTGACTCTAGCAATGATTCGCACCCTGTGATGGTTATCGTAGCAGACATGATTATATACTAAATCTTCTTGCTGTTTACCAGACCATTTATTCATGCACAAGTCGATCTTTCCAAAATATTTTTAGAAAATTCAAACACAGATGCCCACAATTGTAAGGATGGTCTTGTTGAATGTTGTCATAGTTATAATTTATATTTGTACCGACATATTTGAGTAATTCTGTCGGTGGTTTTAAATTACCGTAACTATCAAAATATTCTATATAGTCACCGTATTTTGCATAGGCTACCCAGTGAGAGCCAGGATTATTAGAGCTATCTAAATTTATGATACCACTTTCTTTCTTGTACGGACGTTTAGGCAATTGGTCTCTCATAAACACTCCTCGGAAAAATGGGATATCATATGAATATTTAGTAATATCAATATTGGTTAAAGCTCGATCGGGTAGCCGCCTTCTCAGTTTTTTTTATGGGATAAAAATAATTTTAGACCATCTTTATGAGGTTTGATATGTAAACCTCTTCCGATACATTGAGATTCAATTTTTTCGTTATGTCTTTTTAATTCTTCTAGACGTTTTTAAGCTTCTTTATATTCGTTAATAGTTTTAATGATTCCAGCAACACCACCAGTTATACTACCTGCTGCAGACAGCCCTGCAAATATTGGTATCAATGGTAATACACCCCCACTTTTAGGAACGGGTATGATTCGTGGGAGTTTAATATTTGAAGCAGCGGTTATTTTTTTTGCAGCTGCAATAGCTAAATCTATAGCCTTTCTTTTACACTTAGGTTTTAGTTTTCGTAATAGTTTTTTGGTATGTGTAACCACATGTGTAAATGTTTTCTTCAATCCTGCCCCTTTTCGTTTACTTTTAGAATTACATATCTTATTTCCCGAACATGAACTTATTTTAGCCAACATAGCCTTATTAACTATTTGAGCTGCAACTTTTTCCCCAACATTTGCATCTGAGGCAGATATACAACTCCTCGCCATTTTCATTAGCTTTATATCTGCTAAGTGACGATCTTTTAAAGATGGTGATTTAGCGTAAGCAATATCGTGGTGCTTACAATATTCATCTAATTTATTAATACCTTTATCTCCACGAGCAAGTCTCTGTGTTAACTTAGTTCCTGGGCCACAGTAATTATAACCAGGTAGATGTATTTCACACGGTATATGATTAATTAGACAATTAAGAAGAATTAAGAAGACTGTTTGCTTTCATATCTTTTATTATACTGAATTAAAAATATGCAGAGTGTTACTTAAATATATCAAGACTCTTAATTATTAGACATTACTTATTATAGCACATTCGTTCTATTTATCCAACTGTTTTCTGTTGTTGGTAATCCCAGCCACTTTACATACACTTTATCACCTTTTCTCTGGAGCACTTTTTCCACTAGATAAATATCAGGGTACTTAGTTTTCTGCAGCTCGTATCCATAAAAAGCACCTAAAATTGGTCGGCCTTTCAAATCCTTTAGTAAATATGTGACTGGATTTGTCCTCAAAACCTCTTTGATTACAAATATCTCTGTAGACCAGTTCGGTGTATATCCTTTTTCAAAAATGCTTTTATATTTGCTAACTCGTACGAAATCATCCATTTTCAATGTATAATGTTTTTTTAATACATTTAATGGTTTTTCCAATTTTGCATATCTCTCCATAATAACTCTTTTATTACATTTGGTGACTTCTATAGGCTTACATCCAATCGTTCTATGAAAACTATGATTATATAGTTTCACGATTTTATCTAAAGTACCATTTATCCATTTGTAGTTTCCATTCAAACCAAACTGTTTGTACAGCTTAGATTTTAATGTTCTTATAAACCTTTCCGCAATCGAAGCTTTTTTAACGGAATACGTTGAATAATGATTTATATTATTTACTTGCATGAGATTTTTCATTTCGTTGTTGTAAAATTCTGTGCTTAAATCAGTCTGTAAATTTGTGGGGGGCTCTTCTTGTTTAAATAAATTGTTGAAGGCATTAAATACTTCGGTTTTAGTTTTACGTTTTAATGGAAATGCCCAAGCTAATTTTGAAAAAGCGTCGATTACCACTAATATATATCTGAATCCATTATTAAATTTGGCAATAGATTGCAAATCTATTAAATCAGCTTGCCATAAATCATTTATATCTCTCTTTATTACATGCCTTCTAGGGAAATTAACCCTTGCGTTTCTATAAATTTCATTTACGACGTCGGCTTTGCTCATTTTTTAATTGAGTTTCTACATTAATTAGTTTGACACTTATTTCATTTAGAAACTGCTCTAAGTTTTTCAGTTTTACAAAGCAATTTTCTAAAGACTTATCCACATAGTCTTTTGTAGCGCAATCTTTAGCTTCAACAGGGTCTAGCAAGTGTTTTATGATTTTTCCTTGCGCACTTATGTTACCATCACTTGTAAACACCGGTACTTGTTTATTATGGTTATTGTATTTTCTTTTACATAAGGGAAGACCAAACTTGTCAACATTCATGTTGAAATGATGACTTAATACTGAATAAAATAATAATAAAAAACCACTTTTATGATTTGATAATATCGGCTTCTTTCAATTCTTAGATAATTGATATGATTTCATTATCTGTTACCAGCATCTCTGGATGCAAGTAAAATTTTTAACCGATCTATTAATTCGTTCGGATCATCCCAGTAAACTAAATCGGTATTGGGTTTATACTATTTCAGTGTTGGTAATCCGCTCCCAAATTTCATTTCTTCAGATATTAACTCGGTTATATCATTAGCACTACTTTGTGCGTCTAAAAATAAGGGTCTTATAATTTCACGATATTTTGCACTCTTGTCCCCTTTGATTTGTCCATTTGGATTGTAATATCTTTTATGAGCATTAGTAATACATAGAATATATTTGTACACTAGTTGATCTTTCGCTGTAACTAATGCTAAGTCCGGAGTTTTCCGCAGCAATAGTTCTCTAAGACCAGGTGTTAGTTCATAGTGACTGTTGTTAAATGAAATCGCATGTGTTTTTTTATTATTGGTCGGATCGTCTATCACTGATATTTTTACTTTTGCGTTGCCCATCAAAAAGTTTCTGTTTTCCTTTCTTACACCGAAAGGGATGTTCATATTATTATCATATATATCTTCAATGTCATCTTTATTTAAAGATCTTTCCAAAGGCTTTTTGACAGTTTGGTAATATGTTTCTTCAAGAAATTGGCTATTATCGGGAACGGTAGAATACTCATGTTTATTTTTGTTTAATAAACTGGAGTCACTTTCTACAAAATCCTCGCACCTTGAACTAGAACTGGAGTTATTCGAAGTTAAGTCAATATTGCTTGAGTGTTCTGAAATATGAGTATTTTTACTGTCGTATGCATTATTTTTATAACCGCTATAACCGATATCTACCAATGCTTTTAAAGGCTCTGCTACAGGCTTTAAAACTTTATTCATCGTTAAATCAGTTCTATCATCACTGTCTTGCATTTGTTTTAATTTGTTTTTAATTGTACTTACTGATTTTATAAGCTGTTTTTTAATATTTTGCTCCATGTTTGAAGTAACTCCAAAAAACAACTATTAATCGATTGGCAGTACTTCAGACTGAGAATAATATCAATAACACATATATTTTATACATCTACTCTATTACAATTTCCCGAAACTTGTTCATTAAGTTCAATGAAAACGTCAAAGCCTTTCCTATATCTACCTTGATTAATTGGACAATCTTTATTAATTAACAAAAAATTAAATCTATTTTCCCAAACAAGTGCACATAGTTCTTTAAATTGCAGCCATTCTATATCTGAATTTATATGTTCCTCGTACAAATGCTTTAAATTTACATCATCTTGCTTGAAAATTATCAAAAGGTTTGCGTTATCACGAATCAGCTGCTTAGGTATCTTTGAATATGTTTGAGACAGATAAAAACAATCTATAATGCGATGTCTTCCCATTGCAAAATAATTTCGAATATTTGTTTGATTCTCGCATGTAACATCATCAAATATCATAACAGAGTTTTGTAATGCGTCATAGGGGTGGATGACTTCTTCATTTTGACTAAATAAGAAAAAATTTATTTCTGAAATTCTTCTCAACACTTCTTTTAAAAACAAATACTTCGATTGGAAAGCTGTCTTAGAATAAAGATATAAGTTCTTGAACTTAAGCCCATTAAGATCCAATAATAAGCTAAGCATGACGTTTGTTTTGCCACAATTGGATGGCCCACATACAATGCAGCGAATAGAATTCGGTAAAAGAGCACTATGTTTAATACTCCTCTCCGATGTTTCCAATTCAAGATTTTTTACTTCTAAAGAAAGAGGCTGTTTTATCAACTTCATTTTATGATTAGGCTAAGCAGTTTAATCTTATGCTTTAACTGTTACTTGAGCTGTTTTATGCAGTTCTGTTTGTGATATGACATGTTTGTGTAAGCGACATTATTTTATATAAGAAAATTTATTTGCAGTGAGGTGGAAATAATTATAAATTTCAAATGGATACTTTGCTAGGAGTCATAATCGAATATATTAAATAAAAGTTTCGAATAACAAGGGCAATGTAATGAAAAAAAAACATATTGTGTTTTAAAATAATATTTTTATCAACTATACTTATTTACATTCTATGAATCATGCCACATTATATTTTAAAGGTTTAACAGTGTGCGATAAACTAATGTAAACTATGAGTATATTACTTAAGTTTAAAAACATTACATCTAACAATAATGTATTTTAAATCATACTTATTTAACATCATCAGAATATAGTGTCACAGTGACCCCATGGAAGAGTATGTATACGATCTTTTTGAATTTGCCTTTTGTCATCATCCCCATTAAGTAATTGCTTGTTCACTTCTTGAGTATATAATACATGCTTTATCGATCTAATCAATTTCATTTTACATTTAGTATTGATATCGTTATAGAGGGTGTTACTGTAATCACTCATTTGTAGATGTTTAGTTACAGCTTTAGTTATACCTTTAGCTTTTTTAATATCAGATTCCACACTACTCGTATTTATGCAATAAAGTTTAGCTCTTAATCCGACAAATTCAGTAATAATATTACCACCCATTTCATCTTTAAATAGACCTGGTATTTTTTCGTTTCTGTTTGGAATATTATAAATATTATTAATAGCATAGTTACTTGTATCAAATTTAGAAATGTTATCTTTCATATCTTGGTAAAAATCCTTAGTATAAATTAAATAAAGTAAGCTGTCAGTATCTGTGTAACACAACAATGCTTGATTCTGGTATCTCTTTTTTATAAAATCATAATGAAATTTGTACATATGTTCTTTAGCATACTCTAAAACTGAAAATCCAATGTAAATAGGTTTGTCTAAAATAATTTTTTCATGATTCAATTGAATAGCCACACAATTTTCTGAAAAAATGTCAACACTCTTTAAATTAGGTTTCGTTATCAGTTTTTCAGCAGTTATATGCTTATTTGTGCTGTTTTGGCAATCATTCCATCTTGAAACCAATTTTACATCCACATGTTTTCTTTTATTTTCTATAGTCTTGCCGAAAATTGAATTATTTAGTAATTTAAAGAAATCTTTTTCAAAAGTGGTTTTTGATACTTGTCTTAAACTAGTATTAAGATCAATGTATGGTTTTAAAAAATCATCTTGTCTAAAACAAATGACGCGATGTATCTTTAGTAATATTAGACCATGTTTTAAACATTCTTTTAAATATACATAGTGAATGACGTAATTGATTTTATCATAAAGGTTTGCTATTAGTTTTTCAGTTTTACTCCCATAGGGTGCAAATTTCTCGACAGCAAAAGGCAAGTCTTGATGTAATTTATGTATGTGATGTGGATACGAAAGATCGACTTCTAAAATATAACCATAATCACTGTCATTAGAAATACTCATTACATCAAAAAGTTGTATTTCTTCGACAGTTAAAAATCTGAATTCAGAAATTGGATATTTCTTTGTCATAGCAAAGCCGTACAAATTATTGCAATCTAAATATATTAAATACGAAGGTTGTTTAGATTCATCATAATTTGGAATATATTTGTTGGAGGCTACGGCATGACGTAGAGAACACTGTGCTAGACCACCACGTATGCCTTTTTCCAACATTTCATACATTTCAATGTCATTGATGAGTTCTAATCTAACCTTAGTATGAAAAAGCATAGCGTCCCAACTTAGGCTAGGTGCTGTCAAGTAATAGGCCGGGTCTAATTTATAATGTAATAGACTTGTTGTTCTAAATTTCTCAAATATATCACATAAAAGTAAAATGTCTGTCTTTAAGTATAAATCAGTATATTCTCCAAGTGTTTTTAAGTTAAAAACATTCCACACTGTTTGTGCATGTATATAATCATTATCAGAAATATCTTCGTTGTATAAAGAATTATAAAAGTTAGACTTTGATGGGAGCTTATCTTCATCAAATTTTGACCAGCTGTCCATATAATCATATGGATAATGTCCTTTTCGTCGTAATAGACTAATTTGTTTCTCATTACCATCAATTTCGTTTGTTAAATGATTAAAATCACTTTTAGATAAACTTTTACATAACATATCAAGGCTTGAGCTTAAAAATTGAAATGAATCGATAAATTTTATTTCAAAAAGTCTATTTCCTGTTTTTGACTTAAGATATTTTGAAATGGATAGATACTTTTCTTTTGTTTTAGGTATTATTTTCACATCACCATCATATTTCATTAATTCTTTGATGAATAAATGTGAATCATAGCCTGATAGGTTATGAAATATTACTGGTATAAATGGACATACTTTATGCATTAAATTGCATAATGAATGTGAAATTCCGCGCACTTTTGATGTCACATGATCGTGATCTAACACTTTATCATCGAATAATACTTCATTACATATATGACAAACAGTAGCTTTACGATATTCCATTTCTTGTTCATGTGTTAGAGTTTCCATTGGTTTTTTATCTCGTAATATTTTATTAATACGTTTGGCATCTTTAATCAAACATTCAATAAACACTTTAACACAATCAGGGCCTCTATAAGTTACATATTTGTTCAAGCTCTGATCATGCGAACAACAAATATAATAACCAAAGCAACAAGGTTGATGTAACTGTAACGTTTCAGTATTTTCAGAGCAATTTTCTCTAGATTTTAACAATAAACATTCAAAATCCGCATATATAACGAAATTTACTTTTTGTTGTCTCTCATAATTTTTAAATGAAATTGTAATATTGTATTTTTTTCAGGTAAGACACTTGTAACTCCTGTACAACTGTGTAATTTGAACTTATTCTCATTGTAATAAAATTGTAGACAGGTTTCGCACATGATTATTTTGCCTTTATGATGAGTTATTTGACGTCGAACTAATCGAACAAGATCTTTGATTAAGCAATAATGACCTTTGTTGCCATGTTCAACGTACAATAGATTAATAAGTTCAATTTTTCGATGTTTGGTTGAATACAGAGGGCCAGTCACATTACATTTGTTATCTAGACCATATATGTTGATACTTATATCACGATTATTCATTTCAAACAGTCTTATATCTGAGTATGTTGGTGGAAATGACATTCCTTTTACATTTAAAACCGAAGAATAGTGCGTGTTGCGGACTCCGAACTTAGATTAAGAATTGTATATATTATTATGTTTGTAAATTAGTAGTCAGGCTAGGATACGTAGAATAAGGTTGTTTTGGTATCGCAATAGTTCACTAGTTAATAAATAAAGTGTTAGACCAAGGTAGATAGCGAGCGAGAAGCAATAGGTGCTCTCCGATCGGTAAAGCTAGGTTATTAAACAGTAAGAAATTGTGTGAGCTAGACAACAGTATCTCTGTCCCTTTCTACGTTGTAATTGGCTAAGTAACAAATTGATAGGATTGCACTACGCAATAGTAGAATAGGAAATATGTTAGGGCCCACTGTATATAAACAGCCGATTTTTGGGCAAAATCATGCAGTAGCAATCCGACCTCCATAGCGAATAGACCTAAGGAATAAAAGGAACGAACTATCGAAGGAATTATCATTGTTTCATTGGGAAGAATCCACACTACGGTCCACCACAGCCTCTTCGAGCCGGATTCTAACCCCGGGTTGAGGTCTCAAGCATGGTGGTAACAAGAAGCCAAATCGACGCGGCAGAGGAGCGACGCGACGAAGAACGGCCGCAACTAGAACGCGAGTTGCAAGAAATGTTACCTACGGCGAGTGACCTACATCGCATCGAAATGGAACGTCAGAGAAGATTGTCACTGGATCCGCCGGCGTCACCGGCGCCACGTACTGCAGAGGTTGCCCATACCTCTAGGGTACCGCACACGGAGGGCAGACTAAGGAGATCCCCCGTGCGGTCCGTACGGTCAGTACGATCGACCGCCAGTACTGTCACCAGAACGCGGATGGCAGAATTGGAAGCGGCAGAGAAGCTCGCCGCCTTGAAGAAGAAAGAGATAGCGATAGAAGCGGAGCTGATAGAGAAGAGACTAGCCGTCGACCTAGCGGCTATGCAAGATGAACGCGAAAGCTTACATGAAGACGCCATTACCGACCACCAACAAAAGGTGGACGCCTGGTTCCAGACCCAAGCCCTCACCCCACGGGGGGAGAAACGGGGTGCAATGAAAGCGAGTAATTCAAAGGACGAACGACAGCTGCGGTTCACCGTGCGGGAGAGATCGACCACTCCTATCCGATCGAGGAGTAACATCGACGCCCTAACGGAGGCTATGGAGAAGATAGCGCGACCGCGGGTCAAGTGCCCTGACTTACCTGCATTCACCGGTACGCCAAGCGAGTGGTTGGCATTCAAGGCAGCTTTCCGGGACTCTACAGATATCTACCAGCTGACGCCGACAGAAAATCTGCAACGACTGCGAAGTTGCTTGAAAGGGGAAGCACGTGAACTGGTCGCTGCCCTACTATTCACCGCAAACGAACCTGAAGCTATAATGAAGACTCTGGAGCAATGTTTTGGAAGGCCCGAGATCATCATCGACCGAGCACTGGATGACCTGAAGAAACTACCGAAACCGGGGTCATCGGCGATAGAACTGAACAGTTTCGCCGTCAAGCTACAGAATGTAGTGTGCGTGTTCAAAAGCATTGGCCGACATGGGTATCTCTTCAACCCCATGCTGGCCCGTGAAGCTTTGGACAAACTGAGCCCGCACATTAGGTCACGTTGGTGTGACTATGCGAGTGAGCAGGAAGGGACGACAGACCCAGAGATCGTCACGCTATCGCGCTTCCTTATGCGTGAAGCGGATCGAGCGCTGCGATATAGCTACGCACCGTCTACGAGCAATGCAGCAAGCACGTTCGCAAGAAGGGAATCAAGGCCTGCGATTCTCAACGCAACTAAGAAACGGATGACCGCCATGTACAACGTAACGGAAGAAGAACAACAAGAGCCATGCCCATGTTGCGACAAAAATCACCGCCTGCTAGAATGCCCGAAGTACAAATCCCTGCCAACTGATCAACGGTGGGAAGTAGTGCGCGGCAAGAAATTGTGTTTCAAATGCGTATCAAAGAAACACCGACGCCAAAACTGCCGAGCCAAACCGTGCGGGGTCAATCAATGCCCGCACCCGCATCACGCTACGCTGCACAGGGAAGACCGCCCGACTACATCTGGGGTGCAGGCAGACAACAGCAGCAGCACGGAGTCTGTTCTGACGGTGGCAACCTCAACCGCCACCAACCAGAAGACAGTGCTGCTGAAAATGTGCCCGGTCACAGTCGTCGGACCGAGCGGAGAGGTCGACACCTACGCCCTCTTCGACGAAGGGGCTACGATCTCTCTGATCGACAGCGAGTTGGCGCAAAGCATTGGCGCAGAGGGTCCGTCGCTGCCACTTCGAATGCAAGGCGTAAACATGACGCAACAGGAACGAAACAGCAAGTTGGTCACCGTACACCTACGAAGCGCCGATAACGTGCTACACCGACTACGAGCACGAACGCTGAAGAATATGAAATTGCTCCGGCAGTCGATTCCAAGTACACTGCTGGAGCAAGAACATCTCCGGAGCTTACGAGAAAATGAAGTTTGCTACGACACGGTGCAACCCGGAGTCCTAGTGGGGGCAGACCACTGGGAGTACATCGTGTCGCAAGAGCTACGAGTTGGCGAACCGAACCAACCAGCCGCGTCACGCACTCGACTCGGCTGGGTGATACATGGAACGATGCCACGACACATGGTCAGAAACCAGGACAGCGTGCTGCATGTCTACACACCCGAACACGGTGCAGACGCGAACGAGCAGCAGAACCAACGCCTCCACGACCTGGTAGAACATCACTTCAGCATTGAAGCTATAGGCGTCGCTCACAAGCCACGCGTGAGTGACGCTGATACAAGAGCGATCAAAATTATTGAAGAAACAACGAAGAAAACTGAGAAAGGCTACGAAGTCGGACTGCCATGGAAGAAAGATGACATGAAGCTACCTCCAAGCTTCAACATGGCACTTCGTCGTCTGCACAAGATTGAGCAGAAAATGGATGCTGATCCTGACTTCGCGAGAGAATACTCTAAGCAAATAGACAACTTACTGCAAAAGGGGTACGCCGAGCCATGCGACGGTACAGAGAAGTCGAGTCCTCTCAGCTGGTACCTACCGCACTTTGCCGTCCAGAATCCGAACAAGCCTGGCAAACAGCGATTGGTATTCGACGCAGCAGCAAGAAGTCATGGAGTCAGCCTGAACGATCATCTTTTGGAAGGGCCAGATCTATTAAAGTCACTGCCCGGAATTCTGTTTCGATTCAGAGAGAAACGCATCGCGGTAACGGCAGACATTCAAGAAATGTTTCTTCAAGTGAAAATACGCCCGCAAGATCAGCCGGCGCAGCAGTTCCTGTGGAGGGGCTCAGACAGAACGAAGCCACCTCAACATTATAAAATGACGAGTATGATCTTCGGCGCCACGAGCTCACCATTCATGGCGCACTACGTTCGAGATCACAACGCGAGAGTGCACGCCCAAACGCACCCACTCGCCTGCGAAGCCATAACACGCGATCACTACATGGACGACTTGGTGGCGAGTTATGACGACAACGATGAAGCCCGCCGTGTCGTGTCAGAATTGCGCACGGTACACGCAGTCGCCGGCTTCATACTGCGAGGTTGGAGCACTAATGAAGATGACGTGCTACAAGAAGTACCTACGGAACTACGTGCGACTACGCCGACACAATTGGGAAAAAACGGGCCCGAAAGCAAGATACTCGGACTCTATTGGAACGCCGAACGAGACGAGTTGGGTTTCAACGTTTCCATGAACCGAGTGCCCAGTGAAGTACGCGCACGAGAACGCGCGCCGACCAAGAGAGAAGCGCTAAGTGCAGTGATGTCCATATACGACCCGCTTGGACTGTTAAGTCACTACACGATACGAGCGAAAATAATACTGCAAAGCTTGTGGAATTTGAAAATGTCGTGGGACGAGCCAATACCTGCAGAAGAGAACGAGCTGTTTGCTGCATGGTTGGGTCATCTCTCCGGTCTCTCCTGCCTCCGACTAGAAAGAAGATACGCTTTGGAAGAGCGGCGAGAGCTAGAGCTACATGTGCTATGCGACGCCAGCGCACAGGCTTACTCTGCGGTAGCCTATTGGCGTGTCGCGCGGCCCGACGGAAGCTACAGTCTCAGTCTCGTGGCTGCCAAAGCTAAGGTGGCACCACGGCGAGCACAGACTATTCCACGCCTAGAACTACAGGCGGCGATCATCGGTGCAAGACTTGCCGACGCAATTAAGAGAGAACATCGAGTCGAAGTAAAGAGAACAACGTATTGGACTGACTCAATGACCGTGATCCACTGGGTACGACACGACGCCCGGCGGTACACTCCCTTCGTCGCGCATCGCCTGGGTGAACTAGCCGAGCTCACCCACAAAGAGGAATGGCGATGGGTGCCCACTAGCGAGAACGTAGCTGACGACGCGACGAGGTTCACGAACACGCCCATCACCGCCAACGACCGGTGGTTTCAAGGGCCAGAATTCTTACGACAACCAGAAGATCAGTGGCCAACAGAAGCATTCAGCGATGAAAATAATGAAGAGGTACTATTGCACGTCACCGAAGACGACAAGACGTGCAACGATTGGTTACCCGACCCCGAGCGCTTCTCCAAATATGAAACCATGGTCAGAGCTGCAGCGCGCGTACTGACATTCATCGATAAATGTAGACGCCGAGCTGCGAAAATGGAACACCGACATATAGAAGAAGCGGAACGCGCTTTGATACGACGCGCACAGAAAGAAAGCTTTCGGGACGAGATCGACAGACTGAAGGCATCTCGTCCGCTCAGTAAGGCGAGCCGATTGTTCCGGTTGGACCCGGTGTTAGAAGAGGATGGAATCCTGCGGGTGAAAGGGCGCATTGGAGCTGCTACGGCACCTCTAGAGACGAAGCGACCAATCATCCTCGACGGCCGCCACCGTGTCACACGACTCATCGTGCTGCGGGAACACTGCGCGTCGGGTCACGCTAACAGGGAGCGCGTGACGAATGACCTACGTCAGAGGTATTGGGTCATTCACCTACGACCCACGGTGCGCACTATTGAAAAATACTGCGCGCTCTGCAAAGTAAGAAAAACGAAGCCACAGATTCCAGCGACGGGAGACTTACCACGCGCCCGACTCGAGCCGTTCCAGCGCCCCTTTTCCAACTGTGGGGTGGACTACTTCGGCCCTATGATCGTAAGGGTCGGAAGACGCCGAGAGAAGAGATGGGGTGCCCTATACACGTGCCTCACGACTCGCGCATTGCATCTGGAGATCGTAAACTCACTATCTACGAGCTCTGCAATCATGGCGCTTCGACGGATGGCGGCGCGCAGGGGATGGCCGAGAATAATGTATTCGGACAACGCCACCAACTTCAGAGGAGCGGACAAGGAGCTGAGGAACGCATACAGAGAATGGACGCCTGCGCTGGAAGACGAAGCACTGCGGCATCGTATGGAGTGGCGCTTCATACCGCCTGGCGCGCCGAATCAAGGTGGCGCATGGGAGCGACTAGTGCGATCTGTCAAAACTGCACTAGCCGCCACACTGAACGAGAAGGAGCCGACAGAAGAGGTACTGAGCACTCTGCTGACCGAAGCGGAGTTCTCCATAAACGCAAGACCGCTGACCCACGTCAGCGTGAGCCCCGAAGACCCCGAGGCCCTGACTCCAAACCACTTCTTGTTGGGGTCATCCGACGGCCTACCCCTCACCGGACCGTGCAGTGAGGCCGACCGACGCACCTGGAGGGCCAGCCTAGCACTCGCTGACCACTTTTGGCGACGCTGGGTAAAGGAGTACCTACCTACATTGGTACCCCGTGGCAAACCCACAAGTTATAAGCGGCCGCTTCGGGTTGGAGACATCGTCATCGTCGTCGACCACACACTGCCAAGAAACGTGTGGCCAAGAGGGATCGTCGAACGCACGTACGAGGGACCAGACGGAGGAGTTCGAGTCGCAGACGTCCGAACGAGAACCGGCATCTTCAAGAGACCAGTGAGCAAGATCGTCGTCCTGGTAGAAGAAGAGGCTACGCAGGCTGCGCCGGGGGGAGAAATGTTGCGGACTCCGAACTTAGATTAAGAATTGTATATATTATTATGTTTGTAAATTAGTAGTCAGGCTAGGATACGTAGAATAAGGTTGTTTTGGTATCGCAATAGTTCACTAGTTAATAAATAAAGTGTTAGACCAAGGTAGATAGCGAGCGAGAAGCAATAGGTGCTCTCCGATCGGTAAAGCTAGGTTATTAAACAGTAAGAAATTGTGTGAGCTAGACAACAGTATCTCTGTCCCTTTCTACGTTGTAATTGGCTAAGTAACAAATTGATAGGATTGCACTACGCAATAGTAGAATAGGAAATATGTTAGGGCCCACTGTATATAAACAGCCGATTTTTGGGCAAAATCATGCAGTAGCAATCCGACCTCCATAGCGAATAGACCTAAGGAATAAAAGGAACGAACTATCGAAGGAATTATCATTGTTTCATTGGGAAGAATCCACACTACGGTCCACCACAGTGCGGATATGATTGAACTCTGCATACATTGTTCTTAGATGGAAACAATCCAGCAACTATAGACCAAGCAAAACAATGATTATCATTAGTATTTTTAATGTTTATAACACATTTCAACTTTTTTATTGATTTTGGTAGATCTATGTATGTTCCACCTCTCATAGGACAGTATTTATTAATATTTATTTCTAAATGACTTACAGATGATAAAGTCCAACCAGATTCACAATGCTCAAATTCGGATAGTTTTGTCTTAAATATGTCTATTAATTTAGAAAATATTTCATGTAAATCTGTGCTTTGGTATACAATTTCATACTTAGTATTAAACGACTTTAATTGCTGAGAATTCGATTTTGGTAAATCAAAGTAAGCAAATAATTCGAAATTCAATTTAATGCATTTGTGTTTCTTTAAAGATAAATCTATTAAATGTATTAGATCTTTCTGATTCCCACTCAGGAATGACTCTGGTGTGAGTTTTTCAACTTCCTGAGTGGTACTCGGTAAGTAGCAATTCGATTTCTAAATGCAGTTGCAATTATATCGATATTTTCAAAATCAGTCTTTATCAAACAATTCAATTTATGTAAATTCGTTCTCAAATGATATCTGTATTTATTTCGAGACATTTCAATTCGACATGCGTCACATTGTATTAATTCATTAACTTCATTGGCAGGTATCGGCCCAGGATGTGACAAAACTGTGAAAAGAAAAAATAAGTAATGCAGTTATACAAATAAAGTATTTATTAATAAATGGCTACAATGGCAAGTATTTAATTGAAATTATATTGATATATCTATTTTGAAAAGTAAATAGGACTTATAATTAATTAAGTACTAGAATTACATTGATTATGTATATATATATATATATATATATATATATATATATATATATGTATGTATATATTAGTACAATTATATTAATATGTATTATTACACCTGATTCAATTATTTGAAAATCCGTTAATTATTTCTGGACGACAATCCCGAAACTCCTGCCTCGTTGCTTTTATAAATTGTGTTAAGTATGACCACGCCTCTGTATCGTCGTTGGTTTTATTTTTAATGGTTATAATGGCATGACGCCATCTATTCATAGGCTGAACGTTTTTTATATCGTTACAATTATACACCTTTAACTCTACATAGTGCGACCCTTTTTTCTCTGTGTCTGATTGCCGGGATACACCACCGCGAGGAAGCCGTTTTGTGTATTGAGATATAATGGCTGGTGTTTTTTTACCGTGGCTTGGTAATTCTTCGTCGTCGCTATCGCTCCCAAACAAATCTCGTGCCGAGCTCTTTGCTGGAATGCCGAAACTTGTTTTAATTTTCTTTACTTTCGGCTCGATGGCAGCAGTGGAGACATGGTGAGAAGGCTGTGAAATTTTCTCTGCAGACTCTTGTGCCCCACCTTTGAAATAAGAGTTGTCCATGAGATATGTTTCTCGAAACAAGTTTAAAATTGAACAATTTTTTATCTGCCTTCTAATAGCATCTATAAATTTTATTAAATAGTACCACGCTTCTGTGTCCGAATCTGTTCTATTTTTTATCATAATATGTATTTTAGGTCGTCTATTCATCAGTTCTATTTCTTCAGCGTGGTACGTTTTCAGAACAATAAAGTATTGGCCATGTTTTGTTTCATTGATTTGCCGGCTATAAGCTTTAGGATGTTTCATTATGAAGTAAGAATACATATGACAGGTGTGTTCTGAGCTCTTACCGTGATTGTCAATTTCATCTTCACTGTCCGTGCCGAACAGTTCGTAGTTAGAGTACTTCGTCGGTAGTGTAGCGGGAACGACGCGGGTGTGAGAGCGTTTTCTAGAGGTGGAAGCAACTGCAGTAGCGGTGGTGGAAGCGACGGGTCGGCTGGAGGCAGGTGGTGACCGAGTTTTCCTTGATGCTGATGGTGTGTGTGCGACACGGTGTCGATGTACGCTCTGTGGTGGGTCTACCGCCAGCTCTTCCTCACCAGAGTCCTGGGCGGTAGCGGGCAGCTCATTCATTGCCTTGGACCTGTAAATATAAAACGGATTTATTGATTTCATCAAACACACTAGAGTTTAACCAACAAAAGATAAATGTAACATTTTAATAAATGAAATAGTGAATTAATAATACTTACATATTTACTTGAAATTTCTTCAATAGTTTGCAAACCGGGGAAGAAGCGATGGATTATGCAGTTTGAAGACTGTGACTTGTAAGGCCCGCTTCCCGGCTTAAATACACCCTTTTCACGTGGTCATTTTCCTTATTTAGGAAAGCACAACGTGATCGATATTGCATTGTAAGCATTTGAGAGTGAACAAAGTTCGGTAGACCAAATTTGGTTTAACATACATAGAAAACTATGCTAATCATTTAGGTTTGCTCGCATCATATCACATAGATTGAATATTACCTAATAGTTGTTTATTAATAAACAAACACATATACAAACAGCCTGGTAAATTAAAATTAATACCATAGATATATTCTAGCCTGTGTTATAGGTAGTCAACATAATACTTAGATTTCAGCAATTACGTATTTAATTTAGGAGACAGACACAAACAACGACTGATCATTTTCTATAGTTAAGTTGTCATTGCAACTAAATTGTTTTATGCCGCGGGTCGCATTATTTTTTCAATATCATACATGAGTAGAACTAAGCGTATAAGTTTTTTTTGATTTCACGATTGCTGTATGAATAGGAAATGTAATATTTTCAAGTACGTATGTGAGTTTCAATATTCTATCATATATCTTAAAATATCTAAACAGATTCATTGATTTAAGGAAATAACGTTAGAATCCTTACATCATCCTTAGCATAAGGCTATAATTTTCAGGAAAATATCGAATAAATAAAAAAGTATAAGTAATCAGTAATCACCAATATTATAGATGCTTTAAGTATGCAGGTAAAATAACCACAATATTAAAACCCCGTTGCTAATAAATTATTAAAGAAAACACAAAAAAACAAGAAGTGTATATATTAATAAGTTAATGCCAGGTAAAACCTGAGAATGCGGGCCGCTATCGATACGCAATGTACCAGTCCTGAATGTTATTGTAAGTGTTGCTACTATGAACCTATTCTACAACAGGCACGGTGTCTAATGCCATCAGTCAGGAGTTCTGGCTTTACATGTATGGGATGTACCTACCGCATATTAGATAATAGTTTGTATTATACCTACCTCGTATACGGAAGAGCTGCAATGTTGAACTCTAATAACGTGAAGAAACTTTTGTTATAAATAGGCGATATTTATGGCTTAATTCATCAGTACATTTTTGAGAGGTTTGCTTTGCAGTCCAAAAATATGTCTGTAAGTATTTACAAACTTTTAATTTCTATAATAAATTAAGGCTCGCGAAACGTTATTCATTATTAATTATTATTGTTTTCAGTATTCAAGCTGGATTCTATCTCCACCAGCCCTGACTGTGGATGAATGTGGAAGATTATCAGAAAATAAAGAGCAGAAAAATCTTTTGATCAATCAGAGTCCTCAAATTGAAGAAAAGAAGAAGCTTTCATCATGTATGAAGACAACAGCACTGGGAGTTAAAATAATTCGTATTGAAATATACGACAGCACTCAATTCGAAAACACTGAACAGTCGACATGTAGGTGTAATGCTGAACTCTGCGCTCAACACGTCGTTGGGAATGTATACTCTGATGTGATATATGCTAAAATTAGAGATATTATAAAATCAATGGATAATTCATTGTACGTAGTTTTATAATTATAATATTACTTGTGAATATATTGCATATTACCTACTTGTGATTTAATTAATGTATTGTTCACATTCTTTGAAAATATATCGTAATTTATAATTATAATTGTTTTTCTTTAATAAAGACATTACCTGAATAGATGAAATGGTGAAATTGGTGGCGTTTGGATCTCCTCTGATCCAAACGCCCCAATTTTACCCTACTTATGGCGAACCCCCCTAATGCGGAGTCTGGGAGTTTGTGTTCAGCAGTAGACAATCCGGCTGATATGTAAGTGTGAGTCGACTACTCACTAATGGTTAGTTAAGAGAGTTTTGTGTAGGTATTAAGCAGTATTACATGAAAAAATAATTGCATTATGTGTTAGGCTCGAATCACGTGGAAACGGCCAACAGTGCCTAATCCAGCTGCTGGCGATCGAGCGGGCTGCTTGTGATCACGTGGCCGCGCGAATTATGCTTGTTCTTCATCCGATTCTATACATTGTAATGATAGAGAAAATGTCAAAATGGTTTGAAACTGCCAGCCGCTGCGCTGCCGACGCTATCACTTCTGTGTATTGAGCATTAGCACGATGTGATACAAAGAGCGCAACCAAAACCTCTTAAGTGTTGACTAAAATAAATTTTTATTTTTATTACTATCATACTAATTTTTCACGTTCACCTCAAAAATAGGTAAGTAAAAAGCAGGAAATATTGTGACTGATATGATTATTTATCTTTGATTTAGTTTCTTTATTTTTTCAGTAGGTGGTTTTATCGCTTGTCTCGTGAAAGTGATTTTTACACATAGGAGGTCTTAAGATCGCAACTACGATATGTTTCTATTTTTCAACACACTCGCTCGTAACCGGCCTTTAAATGCACCGATTTTAGTGTCATAATATAGTCTACGCACTTGTACTTTTTGTTTACTTTACCGAACTAGTGTTTTAAATAGAAAAAAGCAACGTTTCCACACTCCTCACCAAGGAGATTGTAGTTTGTTTCGTTCGTTTTTCATATAAAAACAAACCAAAGAGTTTTTTATCTACTGAAGTAGAACTTTAGAAGATTTAATTATGATCAAATCCAATCAAAAAATTTAGCAGCAGAACCAGGCAGGTAGCACAGTAAGTAATCTAATGATAACGCTTGCTTCTTTCGTGGATAAGGTGTAAAGTCTGCACTGTAGTCGTTACAGTTTCGAATGTCAAAAACAACAAACTAGATTATTAGACAAAATTACACTATTAATACGTATGCAACACTCACCCAGATGTTGGGGTATATAATCACTAAAATAAAGCACAATGGTTGGCATATAAAGGTGAAGATTAGGTTAGTAATTTTTTTTATAGTGACGGTTCAAGCTCAAGACCCACCTGATGTTATTCTTGTATAACAGATGCATTTCGTCACAAGTCAAGAATTGCATTTCGCGCGTTACTTTTGAGACGTATCATGTGCCTACAATTTCACTGGCTCTCAAGAAATGCCAAAAACACACCGTTAGGTGCTTGGCAACTGATTTTCTACTTGAGGGTGGTCGCTAGCCAGGCAGGCATTCGCAAAATGCCCTACGACCATGCGGTGAAGCTCAAGCCCGCGGCGGGATGCGAACCATGGACCTGCTGCGCGGCAGTCCATAGCCAATGCCACTTGCATAGAAGGTGTAACAAGCCGTTACACCTTCTATGCAAGTTTGACTCGCACTTGGCCGGTCAACCTCTCATGTTTATATTATTTTAGACAGATATATATTTACTTTATTTGTAAAATTTTTCTCACGAAACTTGTGAAACTGTGTAATGAAACTACTGAAACATCAAACAGATCGATAGCTACATATATTACCACTGCATCGTAATATTAATCCAAGATAACATAATAGAGATTGGTGTTCAGTGTGTATCGAAGCGATATGATCTGCTAAGGTTACGTCGGTTCGCAATACAGGTTTGACCTCAAACTGTATTGTGAATTTACTTAGCACATGTTATATTAGCTTTGGTAATGATAGGCTGAAGAGATAGATATAGATAACTGTATCAGCTAGATCTTCTACTCTCGTGTTGTTTGCCATAATCCCCACACTTGGCAGGCGTCTTGGGGATTGCAGTGTGAGATGGCAGTTCTTCAGAAGGCGTTGTTGCCTACCTTCTGGTATTTTTCCTTGGTCACCTCTTGTGACTTCTACAGGTTTATATGGGGGATGACATTCTAGTCCAACGCCTTTAAGGGTTAGTGACCTCATGTGTTGCCGAGCTAATTGGATTAATACTGACGAGATACGTTATGATTCTAGCCATAATACAAACACTATTGCGTGCGAACCGAAAATACATTTTAAAATCATCAGAGGATCAAATCCACGTCCTCCAATTTATAAGTTCTCATTTACAAATTTTGTAAGAATTTTATAATTATGAATACATAAAACTTGCACATAATATTGGTTTTTTATTTATACTTAACTGGGTAGCACTTGACCACTATCTCACCTGATGTTAAGTGGTGATGCGATCGACGATGGAGCGCGCTTACCCAGAAGATACCTATTCACTCGCGTTTTGAAGACCCCCATATTGTACTTAACCGGAAACACAGACTCAGGCAGGGTATTCCATTCCCTGGCGGTTCGTATTATGAACGAAGAAGCAAGTTGCCCATAAACTAAGGATAAGGTTTGTATAACCTGGATTTTATAAAAACGTTTGTGAGATGTAAAGATCATCTTCAAAAAAGTCTTTAATAATATATACCCAACGTCTAGGTGATATCTTATTTTTAAACCATCGTTGTAAAGGACCTTGGCATCGAATGGTTCTTGGAAGTCGTCAAAAAAGCTACTTAGACTAACTCAAAAATAATATTTTTATATGCCCAAAGGTTAAAAAAGCGTTTATGACTATGACTAACCTTGATGCTTCAATGTTGCATAGGTCGTGGTCGAGGGCGACTTAACTCATCTTAACATGAAACTGCATGATTTATAATTACTTACTTTTATAATTTGATTTCTAGCAGATGCGTGTGCGGATGATGATGATGCGATCACAGACGACGAAGTAAGCCCGCCGTCTTCCGCCGGCCACGCTAGGATCTCGTCACCTAGCACCAGCAGCGCTGGGCTCGCTCCGCCCCCACCCAGCTCCCCGCTGCCGCCGGCGCCGATATCGCGCCGAGCCGTGCCCCCCGCGCTCCGCAGTGCCTGTCGGGAGCTTGCAGACGCAGCCCAGCACTCGCCCTGATGATGAGCATCTGATATGCTCGAAACCAGCGAGACGTACACGATCCCCAACGTGAGTGTTTTTGGCGGTTTAATCAGTACTAATATTATAAATGCGAAAGTAACTCTGTCTGTCTGTCTGTCTGTCTGTTACGCTTTCACGCCAAAACTACTGGACCGATTTGAATGAAATTTGGTATGGAGATAGTTTGAGACCGAATCCGAATGCGCAAAAAGAGGTTAATGTTTTCGCGCGATAGGATCTCATATAGGATCATACGCGCAGGCGGAGCCGCGCCCGGAAAGCTAGTTTAAAATACTTAAATAGTCTAGCAGATATTAAAATCGGCCAAGTACAAGTATGGTCCTAATCAATTAGGATTCAAGGCATTGCAATATACCTTAAAAATATGTTTTGATTATAGGTTAAAAACTAAATTATAAATCGGCATTTCCACTGTATATGTTATTTGACGTATATTTATATATCGACATTTCATGTCCAATTTATTTAGTTTTAGAGATAGTGCCCGTAACAAACGATTATAACGCAGCACTGCTCGTAATACCTCTTCATTAGACAGCTAGGTTTATGTAATGAGCTGCACACGTTAAAATTTTGCTTATCTTATCAAATTGGTACAGATATGAAGGGGTTTTGGACAGAATTATGACATCGTATAGCAAAAAGTGGATCTGGATATAACTTTTATCGCGGTTTGGATCATTTTGTATGGAAGAAATATATATTCTTCACGAAGCTCTAAAACAGTTTGTGGAGTCCAGATCTACAGAATTTATCGAAAAGGTTTATAAATTATATTTCTATTAGATAATAGAAATATAGATGATAGCGGTGTTTGTTTTGACTTACTCCTAATGACCATCTAGGTTTGTACGCAAATTTCAGCGTTACAAACCACAAAGTCCCTTATTAAAATGACTGTTGTCATACAAACGGCTATACAGATATACAACACATAATTGATGAAGCTGTGTTCACGTCCTAAACCCTTATTATCATTATCATCTACGTAGGAAACAAAACCTTTATTAGGATAAATGCGATGTGGCAGTCTATAAAATGTTCTAATATAAGTCCACAAATTCCCTAAGTTCCATCCATTTTTGTAAATGACACATCCGCCATTCTGCGCCATTATCCGTAACAATTCGCGCGTAAGAAGGGGACAATAATCCGTAACTGCTTGAGATCTCAGTTATAAAAGCGGCTTTAAAACGCGCTAGAACCCTAGCTTTAGAACCTTTACAAGTTGCAGCGTAAATGCATTTCATTTGAGATACGTCCATATATATTTTTTTATGTGAAATAGTGAAATTTTTCTTTGTCTCGCATCAATATAAAAAAAAATATTTGACAATTTGCTTTATTTTTTAGTTACAACTGGCCATATTTACTATCTACATTAACTGATCAGGAAGTTGATTCGACCTCTGAGCAAGTAATCATTCCGTTAGATTCTACAATTTAGATGGTTTATTATTTTAATGAATTGTTATTTTTTTTGTTAGTAATTGACATTGATTCATCTCTCAATATTGTACGACTTTAAAGGCCAAACATGATGAACTCATATTTATTATGTAGCATGATTTTTCTTTTTCTTACTTTAACCAACTGAGTGAATTCTATTTATATCTGGTACGAAGATGGCGTTTACCCTCAAAATGATAATCTTTATCTGGACTGCGGAACGATTTTCACAAGAAAAATGATATATAAATCAACTGCTAATATAAACATTGTCTTTTTTTTTTTTTTTTTTATTGCTGATAGGTAAGCCTTTGACCACAATCTCACCTGATGGTAAGTGATGATGTGGTCGATGGTGTTAACAGGCTTAACCTAGAATGACTGGCTCTCAAGGACAGCTGCCGGAACACACCGGTTAGGTGCTTTGCGACAGATTTTCTACTTGAGGGTGGTCGCTAGCCAGGCGGGCATTCGCAAAAATGCCCTTCCACCATGCGGTGAAGCTCAAGCCCGCGGCGGGATTCGAACCATGGACCTGCTGCGCGGCAGTCCATACCCAAAGCCACTGAGCCATCATTGCTTCAATAAACTCTAAAGCGGATAAGTAAAGTAATCTTAGTGACTCAAAAGCGGATAGTCTGAGTTTATATCATCAAGTTTCCAGGACGTTGACGTTATAGACTGTATGTAGATTTGTGATGTGAAACGTACGAAGAAATACGTTAGGAATTGTAATTTTCTGTTACTTTACATTAATTTGTCCCAATTACTCTCAGTACTCAACAAAAATACAGGTAATATACTCTTATTAAGATTTATTAGGTTATAAAGATGTTGCAATATATGCATACATAAAAACGCACGTTTAAATGATCCCTAACAATTGTAACCATGGTCCGTTAATCAGACTTTTTGAAGACTAGACTTTGTGAAGATTTGTGAGCAACATTTATGTATGCCTGTAAATATTGTAAGTAAATCAGATACCAATTATTACCTATATTTATTTATATTTTCATTTTTTCTTCATATTTGCTGCATTAATATTTGATACAAAAACTACTAGTATCATAAAAAAGACTGAGGCTATACATAATTGCCTTGTCCTAGTTCGTAATTAATATATTACAATGTACAGAAAAAACGTACGTATAAACGATCCCTAACGGACGCGAGCGTGGATAATGCGCGTATCAATCAGACCGTTTCGAGGATTACATAATAGACCGTGCGTGGATTTGTGAGCTGCGTCGAGAACCCGCCTTAAGACGATTTACAGTTTTAGTGCTGGAGATGTTATTACACGTTCTTAATGGTATCGATCGTCATTGACCGTGCTATTTTTTGCTTTGGGTGTGGAATTGAAGAGTTATGCTTTAGTATGAAACTCTTTTGTAATAATTCAGAGATTTTTGCTCAAGCTAAGACGGATGGCTTCCAAGTTATTCTCCGGAAGAAGACCGCATCTCTGTAGATGCGAATGCTAGACAGTCCTTACAGTTTTCTACCAAGAGTGGCAAACGCTACTCACCAATCGTGTATTTGTGTGTGGGCGTTGTGGTGGATTTATTTATTTATATATTTCATTTATACTTTCTTTTTTTATCTAATTTAAAAAGTAACTTTGTCATGTTCTAAAACTTATTATGTCCCCAGGATAATGTCTCACTTCCTTAGGTTAGGAAATCATTAGCTCTTGGATCTGAATTTGAATTTGAATTTGGATCTTGAGTTATATACGGCCTGTTTTTTCTTAATACTATACAATACAAAAATACTTTATTGTACACTAAAAAAAATTTACACACTAAAATTCTGAATAAATGTTAATTTATATGATTTAATCCGAGATGTACGTTTTCTCCTTAAGGGGCTGATCGGACCAATCACGTAGTAGATATATGGAGGTATCTATCATGCCAATTAGTAGCATGTAACGAAAACAAAAAACAAAGACCAGGGAACTCCTTCCCAGGGGATAATTGGGCTTAAACGAAAACAATATATTTATATTGTATGACGCTTTATATTAACTGTAGTAAATATACAATTTTTTATTATTTTGTTAAATTTACATGTACAAATGTTGTTGTTATGAAAACATTTTTTTGTTTGGAATCCCTCTTTAACCACAAATATTATTGCTTACAACTTCCACAAAACTATTGTTACTGTTATTATTACCTACAATTTTTAATTCTTAACATGGATTGTCAACAATTTAAATATCGCAATCATTGAAAATTATTATTCTCCCTAATTTTTTCACTTTTCGGACAAATGTTTGTCGAACTACAACGTAGCAGCGTGCATTGATTTTGTACCATATACTATAAGAGCAATTAAAAAGTGGGTCCATAGTTTATGCTCCCAGTTTCTTTTGCCCCGAGGCTATTACTTTTGATTCTGTGATTTAAATATAAATGTTATTTTTGAGCTAAAGTACCATCTCACTCAAATGTGATTTAGAAATAACAGTGTTTAAATAAAAGCCACTTATTTATATATTTTTTAAATAAAACTTCAACACAGCACAATGTAAGTACTTCTAATATTGAGATACACTGCATTAACTACGGAAAAATGTAGTTGTTGTTAAATAATAACAAATTATATATTAAGACGTACGCTTTCTTTCTGTAATTGAAACCCTTAATTCCTGGAATCCTAATCGGAGTTTATATTACAATATTTTAAAAGATCGAACATAACTTGTAAATTTGTATTTTTGTCGCTAACTGTACCTCGTCAAAATCGGACGAAATAAAATGACATTAAAATCAAAGACCATAACCATGGGACCAAACAAAACAGCGGGCGTAAGTTAGGAACCCAAAAAAAAGTTAAACCTAATGTTTCATATAATTATATTTAAGCTTATATACAAAATAATTTACTTAAAGCTAATAATTATAAAGGGACCACAAATCACGGGAGCAGAGCCTTAAAGCATCCGGTGAGAGTAAACAGAAGACCCGTGTCAATTATTGCTGAAGGAAAATGTTAAATTTGCGAAAGTGCTTGAAACAGTATTTATTTTTAATGGAATCAACCAAAACAGTCCGATTAGCTTACAAAATCTCCCGTACCACAATACATTAAAATGTTTAATTTTTTTTATTGTCTTGATAATTTAGCCGTATTTGCGCTTGACCAGTATATCATAAAAAATTTACATTATACCTTAAATTACAAGCTACACATTTTTTTTATAATGTTACTATGCATTGGCTGATGGGAATCATGTTTTCGAAGATGTTGTTCAGATTAACCTAGAATTACTTTTCTCAAGGACAACTGTCAGAACATATCTACCGTTAGGTGCATGACGACAGATATTGTACTCAAAAGTGTTAGCTAGCCAGGTGGGAAGTTGCATAAAGCCACCATGCTATAACCAAGAACGGCTTAACTCGCCCTATGACACAAGCAGCGGAAAATGTCACCACTCAGCGGTTACTCATCCCAATGACAAAGGTAGAAATCTCTTCACATAGTTGTTCAGTTAAAATAATGATAACGCAAGCCGGTATTATATACTTTGAGGTCTGATATCACTTCATGAGATCAAAATGGTCTGTCAACAAGGTTCATGTACGACTACGTACTAGAGCAGTATGAAGTAGATTCAGTACGTGCATTTGCGAAAGGCAAGTTCAATAACTACCCTATCCAATTTTGTCTACGAATGGATCAAGAATATGTTTTTCTTCCAATGTCGAAGGGAAAGGACTGAGCAAATATAGTTACGATGGATCTCCTGTAATAGATTGAAAGGAATAAGAGTATTATATTGGAATTTCTCTGTTCATATAGAATCGATATGAGTAAAGATGTTTTGAAAGTGACTTTGGTACAATAGAATTTGCAATATTGTGATCCTTTTGTATATTTGCGAGCGCGATATGTTACTGGACTGCTGTGGCTTTATTATATTAAGAAACCTGCCAAGTACGTGACGAACCTCACTCTGTTACATATGCATCACAGTTGCATAACGCTGTTTCATCGCCATTCAATTAGTTTAACTGTTTATTAGTAACTAGCTTTCAGGGCGCGGCTCCGCCCGCGCTTATGACAGACAGACAGACAGAGTTACTTTCGCATTACTAATATTAGTACTGATAGTACTGATGAATAAAAATATTAATCATTTTTACACGACTGCCCAAAAAAAGGAGAGTAGTGCAATGACACTAGATAAACAAAAAATAATATAGAATTCAAACTGGCAGATTTAAGACGCCGCATCAGGTGGGGTATCAAAATGAAGGGCTTTAAATTACGATTCCATAAATATATATAACTTGCAATTTTATATTCAATGGAACGATAAAACGTTTCCCGAAAAAAAATTATGTTTTTAAGATTTTAATGATTTTTTACTTGTTGTATCCTTTTAATGTGGTAGGAGGGCAAACGGGCAGGTAGCTCACCTTCATTTAATTTGAAAACTATCGCGAGTTGTATTCACAAATTAATTACCAGCTTAGACCCGAGCTATATTTACCGCAAAGATTCCGACCAGTTCTTTCCGAACCTTATGATAAATATAACGGTTCATAATAAATTAATACGGACACTTCAAGAAAAGAGAATATTCCAGCCTCAAAAGCTGGCAACGTATTATCGGACCTCTGGTGTTGCGGATTTCTATATTCTCATATTATTCAGATCTATCAGATCGACCGGATGGGTGACAATGATCACTTACCACCGTATATAGAATAGAGAATATAGAATAGAGAATATTTATCATAAGGTTCGGAAAGAACTGGTCGGAATCTTTGCGGTAAATATAGCTCGGGTCTAAGCTGGTAATTAATTTGTGAATACAACTCGCGATAGTTTTCAAATTAAAACAGTTTCATAGCACCTTAGTAGATTAGTACTTGCGTCCGCTCTCTCTATTTATCTAATCAAAGTTGTGTAGCGCTCTCTTTATCTCGCATCAGCCTCTTCAAGTGGCGATGCAGATCAATTTAGAGCTTGTTAATGGAAATTAAAACAAAATATGAATGAAACAAAGTTCACTATCAATACGTTTTTGTCCAAAAAGCGCGAAAATAATACCTAGAGAAAATAATACTTTTCATATTAACGCGGTAATCCTATTAAAATGTTTGACGACTAAAATATAATTGGTTTCAGATAGAATAAGATGTATTTATTCACAATTATAGGGTAGAAATTCAAAAAAAAAAATTGCTTTTCAATTATATTTTTACTTATTATTCAAGATGTTATGAAAATACCTTTCATAACATCTTGAATAATAAATCAATAAATCAAGAATCCGTACTATATATTTTAATAATAAATAATTCTTGTATGTAGAGTAGCTTACCTTTAAAGTGTCCCAAATAAGGGAGAACAGTCGCGTTGTCGACTGATGAATTCGAAGAAATGAAATAAAAAGAGAGATGTTTTTTCGTGGGTTCTGGGAACACTAAAATCCAACTCGACGACAATTTTGTAAGTCGAACTGTTTTAAATTACGTATTTAATTATTTTGATAAAGTTTTCGTATTCTTATAACAAGGATTATGTTCTTATTTAAATAAAGCTATGATCTGATTTTCTCTTTTTGTTATTTTGTTAAAATGCTTCTTTGGTGGGATGTTAAAATCGTCGTTTTATCGCGTTTAAAGAGTCTGGATTTCATTCGCAGATTGATATATTTTTCGGGGTTGACAAAGGATTTTTCATAAGCAGTCCAGAATCTAGAACTGCGCTCTGGATATAGTATTGTTATAAGGGCAATCTAGAAGTCAGCTTAACTGGTGGTATGTGATCACCGTAATACAAGAGGTCTCGAGAATGCGTTGCCGTCCTTTGAGGAGGAAATAAGCACTCTTCTTGATCGTATCGTTTCGGAAACATCTCACATGGCAGTTGGTTCCATATCGACGCAGTCATCATCATCATCAGCCGGACTACTACCACTGTTGAACAAATGCCTCCCCCATAGAACGCCACAAAGAACGGCTACTAGCTGCTTGTAACCATTGGCTACCCGGAACTTTGACGTCGTCAGTCCCCCTGATTGGGGGCCTACCAACTCTACGTCTTATCGTGGCAGTGCGGGGTAGAAAATACCATGATAATCGCGTGGTTGTTGACTTCCAATTGTCAACATGGAATTTATGGAACGTTATGCTGTATCGGGACGTCCGATGGTGAAATTGAGCTGCAGGTTTTAAACCAAACAGTTCTTCAGAATACTCCCCGAGATAGATCTAGATAGATAGGCAATACGAGAATGTATTGTATGGAACCAAATAATGTCTAAAGAAACGTGTATGCTTAGCTACCACTGCCTACCCCTGCGAGAAATATAAACGTGACGAGAATATATGGATATAAATTGTATATATTAAGCACTATTTTACCTTTTTCTGTCTCTCTGTCCGTCCACATTCTGAAGCACTATGAACCAGTGAGTCGGCGAGCGGTAAATGGTATTCCGTGCTGCAGGTCCATGGTTCGATACCCACTGCTGGTTTGGAATCACCGCACGGTGGAAGGGCATTTAGCACATATTCGACTGGCTAGCTACCAACCTCAAGTAGAAAATCGGTCACCAAGCACTTAACAGTGCTTTCGTCCTGCGCTTGGGTGCGGAGACACAAATATTTTAAAAATATTATAGGAAATCAATCAAGTGACCACGATTTTGAAACTTCGACCAGTGTTTGAAACGTCAGGACTAAAATTTAAACTTATAATTGCTTTGTGTGGTAATCGCGAAAATCTAAGAAAATGTTGTAGATACAGTGTACATAAGAATCCTAACTTTTATTAAAAATACACTATACTTAATAAGTTTACTTTCCAAATAAGAGTAGATTATCTAAAACTGTGTTGTAAGAGACAATAACGGCTAGATGTCGGTCGCTAGGGCGGAGTAGGGCAGGCTAGGGCGCCCCGCGGGGGTGCTTGCGCAGAATTAATTTGGCACGTAATGAAGACAGGGAGCAATTGATATGGAACTAGCTGCATTAGAGGTTTGTCTTAACAGCTTTTTGAGAGTGTATAGGAATATGTAGTGCTATAAATTATAAGGTCACAGTATAATCTGGGAAGGCTTTTTCAGCTAGAGGGCGTTTGATTTGTAAGGATGATGTGATCGTGGGCGGTAAACAAGGTCAACTAGAACAGGAGCTGGCTTTAAATTACATCAGTTGGAACATTCTTGAATCTTCTGATCTGGAATTAAGGATAATTGTTTAAAACTGTCAACATAATTTGCTATTATAGTCTGCAATGACTTATTGGTTGCCTAAATGCTTTTATTGTAGTAGCTGTAGTATAATATATAGTAGTTCGTATTCTTTTGTTAATAAAGGCATTTGTTTTATATATTAATGTAGCAACAGTAAGCCCGTTTAAAGCGTATGCTTATACATTGAATTAACTAATATTTTCCTTAAGTTAGAAAAATATAACTAAAAAATACACGCTGATATAGTATCTAATAAATAGTGACTTACTAATTTTAGTTTCAAATATATTCATTTAAGTTGTAAAAGCCTTTTCTTAGGAATCATCTTCAGGATATAAATAAGTTATAAACAATCGAAATGCTGGTAATATCGAGAGGAGAAGTAAACATAAATTATATATTATGTATATACATATATGTTATGTATATTATTGCTGATAGGTTAGCCTTTGGCCACAGTCTCACCCGATGGTAAGTGGTGGTGTGATCAAAGACGTTAACCTAGAATAACTGGCTCTCAGGGACAGCTGCTGGAACATACCGTAAAAATAGATTTAATTGTCGCTTGGCGACATAATTTCTATATAGCTTGTGGCAATACTGTTAAAATTACACTTATAATTAGTTCGTAAAAAACTTATACTACCGGAAGGAATATAAATAAAATGACTCTAATCACCTTAAACAAACAAAATAAAATTTAAAATAACAAATGTTAAGGTACATATTATGTAATTTGTTATTTAAAGATATTTAGAAGAGTGTCAGAGTTTTTCAGCTGATTTCTACTACGACGACTTTTTTGCAACAAAAATGTATATAAAATAGTATAAACACAGTTCAAAATTAGAACTGTAATTTATTTTGAAGAAACGTTACTATTTTTAGATATTTTTAGAGTACAAAAGTTCTCACCTCAATTGGAATCAAATCCACGTCCCCCGATTTTAAGTACTTTTGATTAAGTACAACTTAAACTGAGAAATTGTGTACTCTAAAAATTTCGTCAACACACGGTAGGGCTTGTATATCATATTTAGAAAGTTGTGATATATTGTATTATTTTTATAAATGTTACTTATCCAATTGAACCGTGAGGGGCTTGGCGACAGTTATTTTATTCAGGGCTGTAGTTAGCCAGGTCCTTACAACCATTCCGTATGCCGTATTCATAGAATCAGAGACACGGCACACGGCAGTCTATACTGACAGTCGTGAGCAACATCTTTTACATAACATCCAATTCCTTCCAAATAACTTATAACCAACCGTACATAAAACCAGCAATCTATAACGTACAAGAATAATTTACCTAAGTTATTCTCTTGCTCGCCTATCTAGATATCGGAAGACTGATTTCCCTTGGCAATGCTCTACTTATACAGCATTACTCCACCAAGTTACAGTAATAAAGGAAAAGTTGTATTTTATTAGCAGTTTGTATTCGTCAGTTGTCTGATGTGGAATAAAATGATTGCTTCAAAATAAAGAAAGGTCGTTTTTATATGAAATAAGGCGTAATCTATAATTGATAAGAGTACTACTAGTTTTGAAAAAATCTTCAGACGCAGAAAAAGTGGGAATTCCGCCACTATCGGACTACGTACGATTGAGAGACGGAACGATAGTGAAATCGGTATCAGTTTTGATTAAAAACGAAAGAATAAGCACAAAACTAGTAGTAACTTATGTTTGCCCTTTTCAATCCCCGTAGTCCCAAACTTTACCACGGTGTCGTGGCGTATTCGACTGTGCTCCTGGAATGTCATAGGAAGACATCAGCCGTTGTATATGACCGCGTGCCAACAAAACAAAATGTCGGCAACTTACCCCTTAGTAGCCAGCTATTCGCTCTGTCAAAGGGGGCTTATCTGGAAATACCTAGCTTATGAGACTGCAGTCCAATAACGAAAGGAATTCTAATCCAATAACCCGCCCTGACTCCTGAGGTTAAAGCACGTAGCCCGCTGAAGAAGAGATGCTCCCTTCCTCCTGACCGAACGCCCGGCGCCTAAGATAACTCTAATCTCACTCTACATACAACCACAATAACATACAAAACCATGTCCTTATCACTGTATCACTATTATGTTTCGAGTCCCTTTATACGAATACGTGCCCCCACGTAATAACTATTTTCGCAGCACGACCGCGTGCGCGCAAGTGACCAGACCTTATATCTATAGCGGACTGACTTCAAATTCAAAACGGTGAACGGCCGGCGCCCGCATCGGGTCGCACGCACACATTCACAATAGATCACAGATAACACAGACAACAAGATTCGCGTCCGCGCGTTCAAAAACCGATTGTATTGTTGATCCTTGTTCACCGAACAACTTATATATATTATAATAAGAATTATCTTACCCAATTATCTATGATAAGATTTTGCTATTATATTGTTATATCGTTATACACATACATTCATAAAATGTTTTAAGCGTAATAAAGAGTCAACAATGCAGTTATATTAAATTGAGAAAATTATAAAGAATGTTGAAATCATACTAGGAACAATAAAGAATGTTGGTATGAAACTACGTTGTATTGTGTATTGCTGTGAAGAGCTGCTGGTGAGATTGAGACAATCTTTATCTTACATAAACTTGCAATTCCAGTCATATATTATATGAATCCTAGAGAACTTGGGAGCGATTTAAAATACTATTACTATATTTTAACTTTACCGAGTTTGTTAACATTGGAAAATTTAGTGTATGTTCGAAAATTAGTGTTAATTTAAATTAAACAGTAACAATCACGATTACAACATTTGAGACCTAAAGAAATAGAGATAAAATAGTGGTGCCAGGTTTAAGATTAGCGAAGACACATAAATTATCCTTCTTTGGTTATTATATGTGGGTTTATAAGTTTCCAAAGATATTATCACGCTCACAGAAGGAATATTCAAGTTGCACGTGAAATACTTAATTTTGGTCATGAAATCCTACTACATAGATTGTGATTACTCAAACGAAAAAATATTTGGACAATTCTACCTCTGAGAAGCTATCATCTGTCACATACGTAATTTAAGCAAATATAGTAAAAACTATTATTATTAATTTATAATATACACACATCAAAAGTGAGGGGAGTACAAAGTACGTTTTTTTAGTAAATCAAGTAAGTTTTAAACTGATTTGGATTAGAGGCAACCTCAATGCTCAGATTTATGCGGAGATTTCAAAAGTAATCATTCCTTTGCAAAGCCGTTTGGGTAATTCGCTTCGTCTAATGCACGATAATGCACGTCCAAACACGGCTAGAGTCGCACTGTTGCCGATGCTTGCATCAACGTTCTGCCGTGACCTGCTGAATCGCCAGACCTCAACCCCATTGAACATGCATGGGATATGCTACAAAGAAGAGCTCTGCCAAGTATGGATGCCGTGCATACCCCACAACAGCATTTTGACTTGTTGCAAAGAAAATGGGCGGCCGCTAAGTGATTCTGATGAACTGATTTAAATAACATTTATATCACTATATTTTTTTTTGCTGAAGGTGGCAGTACAATATATTTTATAATATTGGAATGTGCAACTGACTTTCATAAGAGTGCTTAAATTGTGTAAATGATTATTTTTCACTCATTATTTTGTTTTAACTCAATCGTGCTAATTATAACGGTCGTGTTCACCTGGTTGAAGATTTCACTAGTTTTTGTCTATAATTTTTTTATTCTACTTTATTAACACTAAGGGAAATACATTTACGATTACTGCATGCCTTGGGAAAATATTCAGAGCTATTAGGGTCTCACCGTTCAGCAGAGTGAAATTCAAACGGAATATGTACTAAAACACATTGGAACCGTCTTCATGCTCAGGCAAATAGAAGGGTTACAGTTGCCGGTATCCTCTTTTGCAAAGCTCAAGGCTATCTTATATTGCCAGCACTATAATATGATTTAGTCTCATCTTTATTCGTGGTGGTTGTTTAGAGCATGATAATACCACCTCACCTTCTTCTTGGTAAATATAGAGTTCCCTTTTCCGATATTTTTTTTTTGTTGACAATATATTGTATGAGTAAATTACATGGTATAAGCGCTCGCGTCACTAGCTACCACCATCAAGAAGAAAATCTGTCGTCAAGCACCTGTATGTTCCGGCAGCAGTCTTTAAGAACCAGTTTGTAATTACAAAATGACAGATGATACTTAACAGCTGTATATCTCAGTGTGAAGGGCGCATTGCAGTTTGTCACTTGTGACGAAATGTATTATAGGCAGAGGTTTTTTAACATCAGGTGGGAATTGTGCGTGTGCATTTAGAATTCCATGCAAAAAAATTGCTTCAATACATCTGCTTAAGGTCATTCTAAGTCAGGTCACGTTAATTATCTATGTCATAAGTTCAATGTTTTCTTTAAAATAAAGTTTCTCTATTTTAGAATAAGTGTGTTACGAAAATGCGCTACTACTAAAAATTCCTCTAGCTGTTCTAATATTTAATCACACTTAATAATTGATTGGGTATATATACTGTTAAATGTCAATAAAACTGCCAGTATTTTAAGTAAACTTTATAGGAAATGTACTAATATCCTTTATTCGACAATTTATCTAGGGTCATTGCTACCTACCACCATAAAGTACATTAAAGATTCAAGCTAGACATTCAAGCAGGAAATAACTCTACATTCTCTACGTAGAGTTTTTTCCGTTTCGACGTCACGTGCGATCTCTACCTATTTGCTAGAGTACCGCTTGTACTGTAGGGATTGATGTTATATGTTTGTAAGGACGTGACCGTACTTTGTGGCGTTCTATGGGGGAGGCCTTTGTTCAACAGTGGACGTCTTCCGGCTGATGATGATGATGACCAGATACTTTAATAATAAATTGCGTTTTTTTTCTGATACTGATTTAATTCAGAAATGGAAATATATGTAATAAAAACAGTGCTAGGTTTTTATGTATCAGTACTATAACATTATAAATGCGAAAGTAACTCTGTCTGTCTGTCTGTCTGTTACGCTTTCACGCCAAAACTACTGGACCGATTTGAATGAAATTTGGTATGGAGATAGTTTGAGACCCGGGAAAAAACATAGGATATTTATTATCTGACTGCGCAAAAAGAGGTTAATGTTTTCGCGTGATAACCGACATACGCGCGGGCGGAGCCGCGCCCGGAATGCTAGTATAAAATATTTGGTTAATTTCAAGTAGGAAGACACTAGCCAGACCTACGTACGAATTAGTTGTCAAAATTGTGGCTTTAGTTTTAAGGCTCGCCGCTTTACTGATGCCTTGGAATTACTCATGTTTATTTTAAAATAACTACTTTTGAAGATCATCGTATAAGAAACCACGTTGTGTGCCCAATGTGCAGAAAACCCTACATTGACGTTAAAAAAATCAAATTATTCTTTGAATTTAAGATAGTGCTCTATAAATAGAAAGAAACACAGGTCTATGCGACAATTTTGATACACAATGTGTATATGTACTTATTAGTGCAAGCGACTGTACTATGAAAATTTTGTGAATGAACGATTTTATTAAACTGTGGTCCTGACAATTGAATATTTAGCCACAGTCTCACCTGATGGTTGAAATTGGATTTACTAACGAAAGCGACAGGTCTGTGGAAGGCACGTTAAGCAGTCAGTTTTTGTTGTTGTCTAAGGATGGCAGTTGCTTGGCTAACTATCACCTTCAAGTAGAAAAGCAGTTGGCAAAAAATCTCATGCTATGTTCCTGCAACTGTCCTTAAAAGCAGGTTCCCTCTATATTAAGCCTGTTTACCACATTTGACAGCATCATCAGTTACCAACAGGAAAGATTGTGAATAGTAGTCAAATGCTACCCTATCGGAAAAATATTAATAAATATAAATACTCGTTTCTGGACTGTTACTGAAGATTTTCTGCAGAGCAAACTAATAACTGACGCAAAAATCGAATTTGGTTGGACATAACATTTATTGCAGCAACGAAGCGAAGAATGTTCGTAAGCCTCTATCCATAGCCAGTATATCTCACCGCGCGACGCCGGAAGAGCTTCTTATATCCAAGGACGCGAAACGTACGTGCTGTCTTTATATTTATGACTAGTGTTTGTACGTGGCTGCGTTTGCGTAATTGTTCGCTTGTTTTTTTTATTATTAGAGTGATATTTTATGGTTGTCACAACATCATTGTAACAGAAAAAAGCCCTAAATTATTTGTATAAACTAAGGCTCTGATTTTTTTAACGATAGTTGAACATCTGCTGCCTACTGGCAGCTGGCCTTAAGGGGCAGTTCGTAGATTTTGCCTGTTTACCACGTTCGGCCACATCATCACTTGATCACCGTCAGATGGGATTTTGATGAAAAGCTACTCCTTTGCTCTAACAACGTAAAACTAAAGTGCTGGATGTTTCATACGAGTTTCAGGTGTTCATTAATTTTGTGTTTATACTGGCTTGAATGTAAAAACATAAAAAAATGTTAGCTGCTACCCTCAAGTAGAAAACCTGTCGCCAAGCACCTAACGGTGTTTTCCATCAGCTGTCTTTGAGAGCCATTAATAATAGGTTAGCCTGAACAACATCTTCGACCACATCATCACTTACCATCAGGTGAGATAGTGGTCAAAGGCTAACCTATCAGGCATAAAAAAATCATGAACATTTATTTATTTATTAGGTATTCCAACAGACTTAATACAAACACAATTGAGTGAATTAACAAATAAAAATTAAAATCATAGCCACGTGGTAACGTCACAGAGTAACATAATTTTGAATTATGATAGCAATCTCTGTATGTATGAGCAATAAATAGCATCTGTAATCAATCAGCAGGTTGGTCATGGTCTGACCTCGCCTTGTACTTCCTATCTCTCCTCAGGCTAAATGGAGTCACTACAACATACTGTATTCTTCTGGCACTATCCATCTTACTAACTCACACATTTCACACACATTTATTTATTTCAAAAAATCTACACCACAAAGCTCTTAGATAACGGATTTAGATTTTATACAATATATAAAACATTGTTTAAACAGTTATATATCCATATGTATATACAAAGGCAAGGTGTAAATATATCCTTAATTTACAGTAAAATTAGTGTTTCTTTATTCTAGTACATATATCGGATATTTTCGAACCCTGGTTTAAAGCCATATTTAAATCCGTATATCTGTTAGTGTTAGCTCCGTTTTTTAAATTATTTTACTCATACTTAATAGTTAATAACATTACAGGATTGTATGTGTCGTTCGCCTACAATAGCCTACAATGTTTCGCATGCTAAGTTTTTTTTTTTTATGCCTGATAGGTTAGCCTTTGACCACTATCTCACCTTATGGTCAGTAATGATGTGGTCGAAGATGTTGTTCAGGCTAACCTAGAAATGTCTATATATACCTGCGGCGAAGTTTAGAAACATGCCAATTCCCACCGGCTTTCCTTGACGAAATCACAAACGTACACTTATTTTTTTCAAACAATAATAACCATTAATCAACGTTATATGCTAAAACAAAACACTTTTCAAATAAAATAGCGATTAATATTATAGATACAAGTCGGTAGACAAAACGGTTTGTTATGAACGAGTATGTACAGTAAAGTCATAACTCGGAATCCTAGCCGAATTTTTCAATGCACTTAGTCACTATCAGAATTCAACGATGAGTACCTACCTACATTAACAAACGATTTCTTGACTTTATCACACTTTTTCACTCATCGGTAGCCGGTAGCCTATCGAGCAATAAATGAATGCAAATAGTTAAACCATCATGTTTTTAATGTTAATTTTCAGACAGCTAATATAAACAATTAAATCACACAAAATTATTTTGAATTATTTAAAATGTAGTGTGATTTGAGATTATATTAGATAGAAACCACTGGACAGTATAAGCATATTCCAATATGAGTCTCGAAGCAGCTAAGTTCTTTTAAATATTTTTATTTTTACAATAACGCACGTTCTGCGGTTCACATTACAAAATTAGAAATTTACGAAAAATTACACTAATGTGCGGAATTCAAACCAGCGTCATACATCCGTCACTATCAGATACTCTGACTATACTCTGATCAACTGAGCTAACATGACAATGGCTCATAACATAACTCAATTTTTTCCTCTCGTTCTTTAACCATCGTAGGTGGGCGGAGCGACAACATGGTTCACTAACGTTGTACTACAAACAAGACAGTCATACAAAATGGCTATATATCAAAATGTTTATTTAACTAACTCGGTTAAATCTGTAAGTTACAAAAAAAAATGTATTTCATGCAGTCCATTCATACCTTCTTAGCTTTCCTCTACCCTCACATCTGTTCCCATTTATTATTCAACATCCATTTTGTTGTATATTGTATACTTTCCAGCTTCCCCACGACTGTCCATAAACGAAAATTACTCTAAAACTACAGAAGCACACTAGTGTTAGTTGAAAGTTTATTGTTGCATACTAATTCCTAATCGTTTCCATATTAGTTACAAATCATATAAATCTTTCCAATCGCATCTCTGCACCATGCACTCTACTTCTATCTGTTTTTATTTGCCTAGCATTCAGAGCCTTATATTAGAATAGGTCTTAGGCCATACGCTGCCCCAGGCGGGATCCCGGCGTACTCCGCGAGAGTGGCAAAAATCAAGTGGACCGCACTACGTGGCGCCCGGCATAAGTTATCGCAATAATAATCTTCATTCAATAAACGAGCTGATTCATTGTTGACGCGTATGTTATTCCTTTTCCAGATAGTAAATAACTAATCATGATATTCAAATTATGACTGGACACACGCCGTAGCGTGTTCACCTCGCACCGTGAACGCGTTATGTCGATACGCGAGTAGATCCGGTCTGACGTAGCGCATGGCTTTTTGTTGGCTATTTTTCTTTGCTGTCAGTTCTATGAGTCGCATGTGGTCCCAGAGACCTATATCCTGCATATTTATCCTGTTTCTCTTGGTGATCAATTTTTTTTATCCTCTTTGGAAAGTGGAACATGGCCCAATACCTTTTTTATTTATTCAACATACATGATCAAATTCATATTGATTGGTATTTCGGTTTCTAACAATCTATTGTGCTGAAAACATTGCCCTAAAAGTGGGCCACATTCAAAACATAAAGAGTGTCATAATGTTACAGTATAAGCAATAGTTGTGCTCTAGTTACATTGTCGTTGAGCATTGAGACAGCTCGAGTCCCGAAGCGGCGAGCACGTTCTCTTTGTACCTTTGTAGAGTAGACGACCGGCCAATAGAAATCATTTTATTTACCAGAAAGGTTTGTTGATTGTTACTTTGGCTAGTTTGATTGTTTATAGTTATGTTTTAATGGTGTACTGTTGGCCTTGCCGTACATTCACCTTTCTTTTTAGAATAATACATTGATGCATAGTTTAGTGAAGCGCTAGTAGCGAAGTTTGTCTAGCTGTTCTTAACCGATCAGCAAAATTTCAGCAACATCCGTCGCGGTGATGAGTTGGGTGACCGCTAGTGGCAGTAAAGGGTTCCGTACTATAAAACTTCAAATATAGTTTAGTTTTAGTGAATAATAAACAACACTTTCATTGCCGTTATAAGTGCTTTTCATTAGATAGGTGATGTATTTAGAACATAACTTCTTTGTGAGACCTATTATAATGTACGGTTATATTTGAGATGTAAGTATGTAGTACTTCTCAAAAAGTTTTTTTTTCAACTCCAGTAACTGTAAGCCTAGTCTGAAACTGAACTGGCTCTGTTATATTCATGGACCAGGCTATGATACTTCAAGTGGATAATATTTTGACTGAAAGAATTAATACCTCCTGAGGACGTTTCGTGTAGAAATCCTAAAATCCTACGGTTTGCCTGCGTTGTGCTTGTGACATCACGTTGGCTTAACAGAAAAATTATGCGGAAATTCCACTAGAAATTTTTTTTAAATATTTTTTAAGTGTTTATCAAAAAAATAATAGTACATGTAATGTTACAAAATTACAAATTTACGAGAGGTAAAATTTAAGTCATGTGCGGGATTCGAACCCGCGTCCATCGTATTGTAGTACAAAGTAAGTTGAACTATAGATGTCGCTCCATCCCAATACGATGGTTAAAAAGAACGATAGGAAAAAAATTAGTCACTTATGGACTCATTGTCATGTTAGCTCAATCGGATTAGAGCATACCCCGGTATCCACCGGAATTCGAACCAGCGTCCTTCCGGACGCGCGTTCGAATCCCGGATAAAGAAAATATCCTCTCGTAAATTCTCAGCATTGCTTTATTGTTATATGGATTTTTCTGAATTAAACGATTGATTGATTGATTGCGAACATAAAAATATTAAAACATATTATAATATTTCTAAAATATTAAAAAAATACATTTTATTATAAAATTTGGATTTCTGCAAAGTAACGCCTGAATCTATTCATAATCTTGACACATCTTGGAATATGGTATTTATTTCCAATATGAGTAATACAAGTATGGATACATAATTAAGATCAGTTTGATACATCTTCCCGTTTTGGGTAAACAAGATTTTACATCAAAAACGTAGCTTTTAGAAGATGCGACGTCATCATTAACTAACGATCAGATGAAGCGCAAGCATTAGACCTTATTTGTATAGTTTCTGATATGCTAGCCTTTGACACCTTATCTCATACCTTGAATCACTGGCACTCTAGGACAGCCGACATAACAAGCCGCAATGTGCTCTGCGGCAGATCTTTTACTTGAAGGTGGTAGCTAGCCACGCCAGCATCAAAATGCCCTACCACCATGCCGTAACGTCTTTTTGAACGTCCGAATTGTTATCTTCGGATGGGACCGAGACCGACGGCTCATGCCCTCCGTAGCAAGGAACCACTCAGTAGCAATGCCGCTATCGGCCACGGCTGGTTGAAGGCCTACCAGAAGACCATCAACAGGACCCTCATTTATTTAGGCGTGGCCATACCCACGCTACAAGCACATTTATTTAACGCATATTATATAGTCCCATTCATATCCAGACATCGTAGGTAGTGTGAACAATAAATATAACATCTACCAAACGTCAGAGTGGCGAACCCGCGCCGAACAGATGCACAGACACAGCACCCGCAAACAATTATTGGGCTGCAAAAGCGTCCCCGCAAGGGAGCACTTTAAGAAAGACAACATTATGACAGTTTTGTCTCTTTACATCATAATTGATTGTTCACATTAAAAACACATATACATAGTTAGAATTTAATATATTTAAGTCGTATTTTAATTTACTGTATGTATTTTAATGTACCTTGGACTTGCCTGTAAAAAAATTACAAAAGGGCTTTATAAAACTTCTTTATATATTTATATTATTCTCGGCGAAGATGTTGTGACTGTTCCGTTACGCATACTTAAAAAGCGTAAAACATATTTTCAATTAACAAATTATCTAAGTATTTGACAACGATTGTCTAGAACAGACATGTTAAACATGCGGCCCGCGGGCCGTTTGCGGCCCTCTAGGCTTTTACCTGCGGCCCAATCCTATATTTTTTATATGTATGTCATAGATACAGTGTTGATGCACTCAACTTTTACAAGCACTTACCTTATAATTAACAAAAAAACGGAAATTTGCTTACAATGTTTGGAAGCACGTACAAGTAAGCGTGAGCAATTATTTTCCTTAAAAAGGGAAAAAATCTACTGCGAGATCGCGACAGACCGACGCCATTGGATGCAGTTTTATTTTGTTTTTCATATAAAATTATCTCAAATGTGTTATTTAGTTATATACAAAAGATATCAAATTCCTGAGAAAATATATTAATGATTTATTGTAAATAACATTTTCCTGCAATTTTGTTGTTAATTATTATACCATCATGCACCGCTCTATCTTAAGACTCCACTGGATATGTCCTAAAACTGCATCCCTAACCACCGGAGAACGGGCAACAGCCTTCTCTCGGTTAAAGGTGAGCATTCTACGATCCCCAACCCACCTTCCGAGCGTGGGGATTATAGAAAATCCCTCTTTTGAAAGAGGAGATCATCGCCCAGCAGAGTGGACGTATTCTGGTTGATGATGATGACCGCTCTGACTATGAAATGTTTTTTTCTTTATGGTTGGGTTTTGCGGCCCACGACTCTAAAATCCTTATGCATTTGGCCCAACGATGACTTTGAGTTTGACATGCCTGGTCTAGAATGAATGCAATCGTAGAAAGAAACGTGAGTCACCAAAGGACATTGCAACTGCGATTTCCGTAGCTACCTGCGCTCACAGATATGTAACATGCTTTATTCTCAGTAAAATATTAAATTTGTTAACTGTTTGTCAAAAAGTGAAGCAAAATACTTGAAACAGTGATGGCTCAGTAGCATGCGATGAGTCCAACCATGGACCTGATCAGCAGGTCCATGGTTCGAATCCCGCCGCGAGCTTGAGCTTCACTACATGGAGGAAGGGCATTTTGCGAATGCGCGTCTAGCTAGCGACCACTCTCAAGTAGAAAATCTGTCGCCAAACATCAACGGTGTGTTTCGTCTGCTATTCTTAATAGCCAGTAATTCTAGGTTAGGTCTGTTAACACCTTCGACCATATCATCACTTACCATCAGCTGTGATTGTGGTCAAAGGCTTACCAATCAAAAACAAAAATAAAGAAAAATAGTGCCTGTTTACCGGTTTATCCATAAGAATTCGCATTTCCTTCCAGTAAACCAAGTTGATACTCTTGATACTGGTATGCCAAAGGAAAAAAAACAATATCTTTCAGTGCCTGGTTATCTAAAACGAACTGCATTTCCTTCCATTAATTAAATCAAATTTGATAAGAAGTTGTCAGATAGGCAAAAAAACTTACTGATTGATAAGTTGATTATAAAGAATTGTTGTTCCGAACAGTCTCTGTAGATAATGAACAAGCTTTTTTATATTAACAAAAACATTTCAACCAAGCTTGTATTAAGTTCTTTTTAGTAAAAAACAAAAAAAAAACTTGTCAAGACAATTCAAATCAGCCCAAACTCGATGAAGTTGTATCGTTTCATTGCGAAGTTCCTTTGGCCACCTTCCAACTCCTTCATCAGATCAGCAAAGTGTCATCATTTGCATTGTCACGCGATCTACACATGTATAAAAAAATTCAGCTCATTCGGTAACCAGGAAGTGGATCAAATTTATTTTTCCAGATTTGATGACAAGCATGGGTACAGGTGAAACTAAATAAAAGCTTGTAAAAAACCCGTGATAGAAAAAAATATGTTAAAAATAAGCAGGTAGTACCTTAGTATTTGTCACTAAGCGTTCAAGTAGAATTATAAATGTTTGACATTGCTATTTAATTTACATCTACGGTATCCATTTGTGAAAACATTTAAATCTTTTTCTAGCATGAGTGGATTAAATCATTTACTTCTTTACCAATTAACGTTAAAATAACATCTAAAAGTGCTCACCAAACGATATCAGAACAAAATCAACGCTGGAACTCAAACAATTCCGTCAGTTGGAAGAAACAAATATTTGCTTTTCTCTAACAAATCATAAGCTTTTGAAAACAATTAATTTGCTAATGAAAAACCTTGGCAAATCTACAGGGGTCCCTTTTGATCCTGCGCGGGCACCAAAACGATTGGGAAACAGTGACGGGCGTCAGTGAAAAGGTAGATTTGGTTAATGTTAAATCATCATGCTTTTACTTGGTTTATGTAAGATAATCATGCTTTTACTTGGTTAATTTAAAATCATCATGCTTTCGTTTAGTTGATGTCAAATCATGATGCTTTTATTTGGTTAATGTAAGGTCGTCATACTATTATTTTCTTATCCTTGTCCTTGTGAATATGGAAATAAAATAACGTTATCATGATCTCTTACTTTTATCCCGCTCATGAATAGTCAATACAATAATTATTTTATATATATAAAGACATCCCGGTAATATATTCAACAAATATATTTCCGCTATAAACATCTTGTATATTTTGAAGCTTTCTTTGATAGTATACTCGATGCCTGTTGTGTATTTTAGACCTTAACATGGTAAAAACTTTATCGTCCGTCTAATATGCAGTACCATCCACTCACATTGACGTGTTCATTAGGCACATTTATTCCCTTAGCCGCTTACAGGAGGACGACATTTCTCACATCGATTGTGAATCAAACTCACAACTTTTAACTTAACGCACCGGGTACCTTAACCACTGGGCTATCGAGTATTGCTTGACCGAGGCGAACGTCTGTACTCTATATATTGGGCATTACATCTAATTTTTCATTCATATTTTCTAACTTAGGTTTGCGGTAGGTAAAATGTCTTTTTGTTTGTGAAGCGGGAGTTTTGAGTGCATATACTCGTAATATGTTGCTTCCGACCGCTCGAGTTAAGTTGGTAATTATTGTCTATTTGCTATAGCAATTATTATTAAATCTGTGAACCCACCTGTGATGAAATCATACATAATCTATGGTAACTATTATTTAATCTATGGGGGAGGAATGGTTGCGCTGGGCGGAAAGTTGTTATGGATGTGCTCGTAGGCGGGAGGTTTCGTGCATGACGCTAGTAACGAAGGTTGGTGTGTTGTAAGATCGTCTGTATTTTGGTACGTTTATGTTGTTCTGAATGTAGTTTCACCGCGCTTGTTATGTTGGCAATATAAAGATTCATTGTCTGTTTTTCCCGATGAATACAACATGGTGTCTTCAAATCTAGAGTAAATAGGTTTTTTCTAGGTAAGCGAGGTTGTTAATAAATATTATTGGCATACACACTGGTTGAAAAATTTGGTATTCAGGCTTTGCAGGATATTCGATGAGACCATTTCGTGTAACTTCCCGAACGTTGCCCATCTGAGTTGGATTCTTGTTAATAGTCTACAACTTCAAGCGTATCATTCCCAAAAACTATATGGGTGCACTGCATATTAATCTTACTATTATCTTAAAGGCACTTTTTAAGATAATTCACTAGTTTAAGCAAGTAGACTGAACTGTTCTTGAGTCGAGACAATAAATGAATTGATTTTCTTTTACATCAAGGAAAAATAAATTAAATATGTAACAAAAGTTATATTACACAACGAGGATAAAAATGACAAAAAAATATATAAAAGGGAAATTTACCTTTGCAGAGAATTTAAGCCAAGTGAGGGTCAAAATATTCGGGCTGAAACAAACATCTGCGTACTGGCGGCGCGGCGTTCGGGTGTGACAAATAAATTAAAGTTATTTTTACGGAACGTATCCGAGTATTTATAAACATAATACACATTCGGTAGCTTTTATTGTGTTTCATAGTTAAAAGTGGTAGTAAAGCAGATCCAACTTGTTTAACTCTAGGAATATTAGTTATTCTGTGCTTGTCTTTGAGAATTTGAAAACATTTTCAAAGTTGACTGTATCACAGACTTTAGCACCCAGTGGTATACTGCTAATGTACACATATTTTTCTAACCGGCTCCGGTAAAAGGGGGGAATCTCAAATTAACCGTATGTTATTAAATATGTTTTTTACGCGTTTACTTCGCTAATTATGAACTGATTTTGGTGAATATTTTCAAGTTGCTATATTTCGAAGTTTGTGCATTTAATTTCTATTAAAATTAGTTAAGTTTTTAAGTAACAATTAACTGAAAAATATTTTTGTTTACCTGCATAATTGAATGGTATTGTTTTTGTCGATAGTAACAGTAATTGTCTTGTAAGCGTGTATAATTCGATAAAAAAAAATAAAAAAACATTTTGCTAACAGATACCCTTCATAGGCAACTGAAGTACATAAAAATCATACATACAAACAAAACGTCAACCTTGCTCCTCCTTGAGGGGTGCGTGGCTACAATTGGACCCCCTCATATCTTCTCGTGGTAGTCGTAAGAGACAAAGGGAAAAATACCATATCGCGGACACCAGTACCCTCTGAAGCAGTGCCATCTTACATTGCGATCCCCAAAATGCCTGCCAAGCGAAGTGATTATGGCAAACCCTCTAATGCGGAAGGCTTTTGTACAACTGTGGGCCTTATGTTTTGAGGAACCTTACACTGTAAAAATGTACCTTAGACGGAAGTTTAAACCTCGTCTTCTAATCTACGCACTTAATTAGTCGTGAATAACTGCTTGGGTATCGATTTTTACCAACTTACCCAATAAACAAAGCCAAATTTTCTAGAATGGTTCTTCTTACCTTTCTGCTAAACTTAAAAAATATCCACCTTATTTCACTGAGATATTTCTCTCGTAACCGCGAAAACATATGTTCAAAAGCAGTCACAAAAGTACCAAAATCAATTACGTTGTTAATGTCTGGGTTAATTAGTCCACAATAAAGCCGGTTCATACCGGACGCGGCTGGTCACCGAGAGCAACCCTCCGCTCTCACAGCCCTCGGCATCAAGGGCTTGTTATTGAAAATGGACGCCCTTTGCTCATTTTATATCAGCCCTCGATCTACCCTGAAAAGGGCTAGTCGGGATGTAAAAAGGTATTTATGGCGTTGGTGTAATTTCGGCGGATTTTTATTGATAGGGTATTGGATATTGCTTTTTTGACTTGTTGTGGATTGAACGTGCTTGTGAAGCAAAGGTTTCCGAGACAACTTGGGCATCTCATTTCTTTTGTTTGATTTTTGTATTGAAACGTCTAAATCTTCCTTAATAAACCTTATTTTAATGAAGAGCAAATGATAACATATTTAATTAATATAATAGTTCCAGTTGATCAATGCGACGCGTGATCAAACTGCTGGCACATATTTGGCTCAACGAAGCTTTGCAATTCAACGGGACAATGCTGCCAGCATGATGCCAACTGGTGGTGGGCTGGAGCATTTGGACTGCCTGTGAGTCTGCTATGACTTATAGGTTGTCTAAATGCTTTTATTATAGTAGCTGTAGTAATGAATAGATTCAGGCGTTACTTTGCGAAAATCCATATTCAATCAGAGCGCACGATCGAGATAGATTTTCGATCGTGCGCTCGAAGAGTCAAGACCTCCTGAGGATGCTTCGTGTAGAAGCGAAACGCGTCGAAAAAATTCTTCCGGTTTGGCTGCGTGGCGTTTGTGACGTCACGTCGGGTTACCAGGAAAGTTAAGCGGAATTGGCACTAGATATATTTTTGTATTTTTAAGTGTTTTATTAAAATATTAATTTGATGTTTTCTTAAAATATTTAAAAAATATTTGTTATTATTGAGTAGCTGTAGTGTTTTATATAATAAGTAGTATTTTGTTAATAAGTTACAAGGAGTATTTGTAGAGTTTTGTTTGGTGATGCTTCGCGTAAAGGCGGAATGTCTTGAACATTAATATGTAAGTTTAAAATATTTAGATTAATGCGTTTATGAACAGTTTTAGTATCAGTAGATTTTTTTGTCCCAATTGTCCGGGGAAGTACCTCCACCAACCCTGTCTATCACAAAGCTGTAAAGTTAATATGACTGAGTTCCGTTTTGAAGAGAATTGGTGCCGGAAAAACCACCAGCACATAAGATTTAACAACTTTCTCTCACGGTGATGGGCGCAGTGTAGTCCGCTACATGTGAATAATTTCACCTGTTATAGGCAGAGATTAACACCAGGTGGGCCATGTGCTTGTTTCATCACGATAAAAAAATTAAAACAATTCAGTTGAGGTTCACAACATTACAGCAGTAGCTGTATGGCTTTTTTAAAATTTATAATTTTTCAATAATGTATGCTTTGCGTATTACATTACAATATTACAAATTTACGAGAAGAATAAATATAGTCATGTACGGGATTTGAACCCGCGTCGTACCCCTTAAGAAGATAATAAGGTACTACATAACAAAAACCACAACAGTGGTGTGTATTATCTATTGCCAGTAGTGTGGCTACGCGGAGGACTCATTCCAGCACGCCCTGGAGGCATGCCCAGGAGGAGAGAAACCGCGCCGAACCCTGATCGCGTTTATGGGGTCCGATCTCTCCTTACCGGCCGTTGTTTCTAATTAAGATGGTGACGAGAGGTGGTGGGAGGCGGAGACCTCGTTGTGCGATATTTTTGACTAACAGAGGGAGCCAGAGAAGCGAAAAAGGGCGAAGAGATCCTCTCGTTCTTGCGATCCATAGAGCGCGGATACGAATGAGAGGCATTTCGGTTTCGCTCTCTGTCTGTGCCCAAAATATTCCACATGCTTCCCTGCGGGCGGGTATGCGCAATGCATTTTTCCTTTGCCGGCATGATGGTTGGTTGTAATTTCTAAAATATGACTTAGGCATTTCCAAATAGAAAAATTAAAAAGTACACATTAAACCTGCCCTAAGACGAGGACAAACTAGTCTCGAACTCGAAAATAAATCTTTATTTGATTTTTTATTGTATCCAACTGATCTACTTATTAAGACTTATTTATAAAAAAATCCTTCTATATCAAAATCGACACACATATTATTATTTTTTCATGGGATTTTGCCGGGTGGTGGCCCACCTGATGTTAAGCAGTAACCTCTGCCTACTACCGTCACAAACTACGAAATGCAATGCGCCCATTACCCAAATATACATTTATTAAGTTTTATGGCTTTTAAGGAATGCTGTCGATAAACACTGTTAGTGTGCACTGCTTAGTCTAGAACTTGCTTATTGATCTTTGGTTCACCTTTACCCGAAAAGATATGCATTAATTGATCAGATCAGGTTTTCAAAAGTTATCTCCGGACAAACATGTATACAGACAAACAAGGTAGCCAACTTTACACAGAGATCCGTTCGCTATGTCAATAAGCCTTTGCCTTACGTAAAAATAATTAAATAATAATGACGGGCTTAAAGCACTGCATTTAATTTTAGAACTAAGCTCTCAGATTATTAATACCAAATTACGCAAATCCTTTCATTCTCGTATTAAAATTTCAAGGGCCGACCATTCAGTGTAGGCCCGCTCTTTACACGAACAATACAAACAAAGTGAAGTCTGTTTTGCTAAATGAATTTGCGGGCCGCGGCCGCCGGTGCTTACAACAGTTTGCTGCGGTCCTCGAGTTGAGCACCCTTGATCTTGGAGTCTCAGCTTGTGGAAAATTAGTTTGTTCTTGTCAATGGTGAAGGTTTTATTGGATAACATTAACCTTCTTTAGTTTGCAGAGTAAAATATACATGGCAGGTCCTTACTGAAACTCCTTTGGCTATTCATTTGTGGATATAGTATAAGACCAGAGGCCTTATAATGTAAGATGGTGATGGAAACGAACTTCATTTTGGCATATTATGAAACTTTTCATTGTTACTTAAGTTATAATATTTTTATCTCTACAATCATTTGTTGAAATAAATTAAATTTATTAACTTGTGGTCCTAGGTTACAGGTTGTTGAAATATAAAAAGAAGTATCGCTATGTTCCGCTTCAAAGCATACAAGCGTGAAGGTAATGAATTATTATAATATAATCGAGACACAATAACACATTTTATCAAATAAAAAAAACATATTTACCAATTTAATTTATATGTATTAATGTAATTATAATAATATGTACTTATTGCTAACTTACTTAGTATTTTTATCATTTAAAAATTCGTCTATAGTATAGTAAGCCTTGGTCATTAAAAAATCAGAGAGATTCCTTTTAAAAGAGTGTTGATCATTAGTATCACATATGGAGATCGGTATTTTGTAAAAAACAATTGGTGCCATACGACATATGCTTTTTATTAATAATGCAGTTTTTATTCTTGTGCCTAATTGGCATTGATTTTTTTCACGTCTGCTGCCAGGATGATTTTTCTCGAAGGGATGTGTATTGGTCTTTACAAAAACAGCAGTTTCAAACATATAGAGGCATGGCAAGGTAAGTAGTTTTAGCTTGATGAAATATTCTTTGTATGAATCGGTTTGCTGTAGATTACACATGGCTCTTATGCATCTATTTTGCGCTCTGAAAACAGCAAGCTTTTCAGTGGAATTTCCCCAAAATAATATACCGTATCTTAAAATGGAAACAATATAATCGTGATATGCAGTGAGTACGGTGGCGTGATTACAAACTTTGGTAAGTTTGTAGAGCGCGTATGAATATTGACTTATTCGTTTTGTTATGACAGGTTGTCCAAGCACATTACTTGTACCTTCAAATTCTCATACAATTCTTCCGAAAACTACACCTAGTCTGTTTCAAATGCTATTATTTATATCTAAACTAATATTATAAAGAAGAGAGATTTGTATTTTTGTATGCGACGAATAAACTCAAAAACTGCTTGACTGGATTCGGCATAGAAATAGTTTGAGAGCCGGGAAAGGACATGGGATAGTTTTTATCAAACTGCGCAAAAAGAGGTTAATATTTTTGCGCGATAACCGAAATATGCACGGGCGGAGCCACGGCTGGAAGCTAGTTATATATATCTTCAAAACGATATTCATGAGATAATAAGGCTGCAGGTGAAACCTCTTCAGTACAGTATTTGTCTTGGTGCATCACACATTCAGCATCCAAATTTTTTAATACTATTATCTTTACCCTAACACGCCATTGTACCCCAAAATAGATTCAAATTTCTTCCTGACACTTATTCTATCCCATACGTTCGACCAAATATTTTGTTTTGCAGTTTTACCTTCTGAACAGTTTTTGCCAAATCTGTTAGCAAAATCCCTTCATATGTTTATAAAATTACTTATGAACAATACCTGTCCAGTTTATAATTCTCGAACTGCTATTTTTTTAACAGTATTATGTTTTCTGTTATAAAAAATAATGTTTAAATTGAATAGGTACATAATATTATAGTTAATATATATTAGGTTTGTGTAATTATTTATATGTTTATGTTAAATAATATTAAGTATATATTGTATTTATGCAGTTAAGTAGATATTAATATCAAATATGTATATTTGATATGTATTATATTATGTAAAATGTGTATTTATTTAAATTAATTGCTAAGTTTCTGATTTCCTGGTTGCACACACTAGTTTTTGTTGTTTTATACATCCCAATGTTGTCTGCAAGAGATTGTTTTAGCAATTAGACTCTCTGTATTGCCATTTTACAATTAAATTATACTATAATAATTATGTGTACATGAACACTTGTAATTAACTCCTTTTGTTTTGTACCTTACTCATTGTGTTTGTAAATGTATTGTTCACTTTTAACTTATATTAATAATTGTTAAGAGTTATCTTACCAAATCTTATTAGCTTCATAAATCCAAAACTTAACTTTTATCATGTTTCAGAGCAAATATTATTTAAAAATTTTATAGCAAATGGCATGACAATTTCACTGGAATTTCTTTGTCCTGCTGAACACGATAGACATGAATTTTCATATTTATTTTGCCAGCCGCTGTTTACATTTATGTAACCAGTTTAGCAATTTTAAATGAACAGTTGTCAAAGTAAGTAAAGAAAATAGTTTTCAAAATAAATATCTGATCCTCAAACATAATATTTGTGAAGATGTTTTTTTACAGATATGTAACCGAATATAAGTCAGTTGTATTATCATAAATGGATAAGACCAATTTATTAATTTTGCTTTTAAATTAATATTTTAATAAAATAATAAAAGAATATCTAGTGACAATTCCGCCTGATTTTCCTGTTAAGCCGACGTGACGTCACAAGCGCCACGCAACCAAACCTGAAGCATTTTCGACGCGTATGGATTCTACACGATGCTTCGTTATATATTATATACTGTAATGTACTGTAACAGCCGGATCATCCACTGCTGAGTATGTTCAGCAGTGGATGATCCGGCTGTTACAGGTCTCCTCTATTAAGGGGTATTTGCCATAATCCCCACGCTTGGCAGGCGTCCTTGGGGATCGCAGTGTAAGTTGGCAGTTCTTTAGAAGGCGCTGCTGCCCAGCTTCCAGTATTTTTTCCTTAGTCGCCTCTTAATACACCCCCGGGATGATATGGGGAAGTGCAATTCTAACCCGGCACCCCACGGGTATATATAGATGTTCTATAACATATTTTACATATTATTACCATAAATAAGACATTATAATCTCATTAATTAGACACTTTGAGATTCTTTTATAAATTATAGTCCAGAATGTACTTTTTATGCTATCATGATCATTAGGCCATATTGATGTTAAGCCGTAACCTCAAGTTGGCCTAATAGATGCAGTTTGTCACACTTGGTGAACTGCACTGAGCCTATCACCCTCAGACATAAAGTAGTTAAGTCTGTAAATCCCCTGGCACCCATACGCGTCAAACCGGAACATAATGCGAACATTACTGCTTGTCGTTAGCAGTTGGCAGCTTAACGTGTCCTCCAAAGCACGTGCACTTTCAGTTGTAATGTCACCAGCGGTCACACATCAAATTATGACCGCGGCTTACTTAACTTTGCTGATCGGTTAGGAACAGCTTCGCAAACTTCGCGAGCGCTTCATATATTTGGCAGAGATGAGAATATTACGACTAATTGTACGAGTAGAATGACAAATTCTTATTCGACTCATTCTGTATCTTGTCCATTCTGGCAATATAATGAGTAACTATATCGGAGGAAGCCAGAAAGTAGACATAAAGAACATGAAAGTAACTAAAATAGTAGTGCTAATTAATGTGAGATCAATTTAAATCGTTTTTATATCAATAAAATAATGTAAGTTAATTTAATAAAGCAGAAGTACGTTGAAGGAAGTAACAATTACCGCGCAACACATTATGAAAAAAGTTAACAAAAAAATGGAACCGATTTTAACACCCAAAAGGGTGAAATAAGTTGTTGAAGTCGTTACCATGAAAGTTCAAAAGTATCACAATATTATAAACCATTATATTGTGCCATGCCATTGTTTACCATAGTATATTTTACCATACTATTATCAAATATTGATACCATGCTTACCGACTTCGACAAGTTATTTCACACTTTTGGGTGTTGAAGTCAGTTCCATTTTATGGTAATAAAATTATTTTCACTCTTTTTAATGATTGTCATTCATTGTCAACGATTATATCATCAAGATATACTCTAATTCAGAAACCTGGATATTTTTTGTAAACAAAGAAATGTCATGATATGTCACTGTCATAATGACAAGTCAGGGTATAGGTTTTTTTTTACCATGGAACATTAATTGGTAGTAATGGCGCGCGGTTTTGATTGCGCGATAAATGACTGCCTACATATTTCCTAACCAAAATTCAGAACACTGAAACGTAGGTTTTTTTCACAATCTCCAAGTGACCAAACTTCACAGTGTGGCCACTTTTTGTATGTATTTTTTTACACGTTCAACACCATGAGTTTTTCAGTGGAACTCATAGCTTTCTTTCGCTTAGGACGCTTTTTTGTGGCAACAGATAGTCACTTGTTGACGATGTTGATGGACCCGGCATATTCAGTACCGTGGGCGGCGCGGGTAGCGGTTCCATGTTTGATAAAATACAAACAGAACAACAACAACAAGGTTCTAAACTGATAACGATAACTGCAGACAACGATATTGTTAAAACGAAAACAAAACTAAAACTCAACAACGCACATTTGCACACGACGCACACAAGCAGCGCAAAAGGAACACATTCGACTTCGATGAGAGAGAGATGAATTAAATTATTTTATTGTAAACATGAAATAAAATGGCATGTTATGACAAAAAGTGAAAATTGTTAGGAACTTCTGTGATTTGCTCCCATTTTACTCCGATGATACCAGTATCGTAAAGTATTGTCTGCTAATATTTCTTCATCATTTTATATTTTTGTTAGTAAAATGAAATAAAATATAATATATAGCACAAAACCATTGTTTTCCATTCTATGGATTAGGATCTTCTATACACTTTTATTTCGATCTATTTTTTTTGATATGGTAACATTTTTGTTTACAAAAAATATCTAGGTTTCTCTATTGGAGTATAGGTAAATATTTTTCAGTTATTGAAGTGTAACTGAAAAACGGCTTGACTGATTTCGATACAATTTAAATGGAACCATACGACAAGCATCAGATTTCAAACAAAAAAATAATTTTCAAAACCGTTCACACATTCAAGAGTTCTGAGATAAAAAGATAAAAAAAAAAATACAGACGAATGAGAAATTCCTCCTTTTTTGGAAGTCAGTTAAAAAGAAAAAAAATATAAGGTAAATTGTACGAGACAATTTTCAACGGAATTTAATCATAACGCATTTCATACAAGCTTAATATAGTCATAGTATAATACCAAATATTCAAACTTGGGGGAATTGTGCAGGTTTTGTTCTTGAGCCTAATAGAGCTTTAAGGTTGCCAGTATTTAGTTATATTATAAGCTCTAAACGTGAATATATAAATTCCTATATATTTTTTTTTATTTGGCGGAAAATTATAAAAGCACTGGCACAGATGTAAGGCTTGAGTTTTAAGGTTTTGATATACTTCTCCCGCCCCCCCTTCTCCCTTCGTATTTAACATCATGAAAGCGCTATGAATACTTAATTTACTTGCAAAACAAAAGGAGGATGTTATGTACTCAACTCGACGCATGTATACTGTTTCAGCGGGATTTTCCACTGGCTGAACACAGCCTTCCTCATTATTGGGGGTTGCCATAATCCCCGAGTTTAACAGGCGTCTTGGGGATCGCAGTATGAGATATCAGTTCCTCAGAAAGCGCTGCTGGTCGACAGCATATTTGTACTTAGTCGTCTCCTACAACACCCCTGAGTTGAGATCCCCATCTCTACCCGGGGTGACATTCTAGCCCGGCACCCCACGGTAATATTATTATGCCACGGGTATATTACGTATGATCACGTCTTAATTGGCCATTCGATATAAATATGTTTTTTTTGTTCTTCAGAGTAATACATCTACATTGGTCCGATTTACATTCACCATATTCACACAAACAGGTTTTTAAGTATTTACCAATATACATAATGTGTTAGGTTTTCGCGCTTATTCCACATAGTAGTTAAACAATTTTAAACGGTTTTAATCACGTATATTTATCATTATTTTTGTCCCGACGTTTCAAAGACTTTGCAGCTATGTGTCATGTCACCCCGTGACCACGATCACTGTATTTGCCAATATGTGAATGCCTGGATGACCTGATTATTTATTGCAACAATGCCTTTTTATTACCGTGGGCGAATAATACAATTACTGATCCTGTACGTAATATGCATCTCTAAAATAAATGAAATGTTCTTAAAGTAAATAGTTTTAAGAATTTTGTACAATCTTAATCTTACCAACCTTTTTTTCTAAATCTTAATCGTTAATCCTCATAAACAATAAACAAATCTGAATTTGCAAGTTTCGTTTTGCGATACTGTGCTACGACATAATATGTTTGTTGTAGTTTTTAGTTTTTAGTTTAGGGAGGACATAGATGCTGGCTACCGCCTGTGCGGTCGTCCAGCTCCACCGGGTTTTGGGCGAGGGCCTGGCCCTACAATAGCCCGGGAGGGAGAAGTGCCGAAGGCACTTCTCCCGAGACGGGCGTAGAAGGCGAAAAGCGCTTTCTACCTCCGTCTCCTGCGGACGCCGAAAACGTACCGCTACTATAGGAGGGGTTGACAGCGAGCTCAAGGGCACCACTGTGGTTCGGACCTCGGCTTGTCTCGCTGTCGAGAGACATGGGGGGGATCGGAGCAAAATGCCTCTGTGCAACTGCAGTGTTGCACAATTGGGCCCTACTGAATAATACTCTTTGACTATTTGGAGAGCAATTTATCGTGACTTTGTTTTTGCCTCGAGCTCGCCGGCGAGCTCGGTGTTTGATTGTGTGACCTCTGATTACCTCACACCTGGGGATTTTACCTCGACGACTTGCGGATAACGTTAAAGCTGCCAACGTAATGGCTGCGATGGGGTCATCCGGGTCGTCTAATACCTGCCGTGGTCGGCGACGGGGGGGTTTGAAAAATGGGATAGAAGAGGCAGTCGAGTAGTTCGATGCCTGGACAACCAATGGGTTCGGGTGGTGGGGCGCTCGATCAAAGTATCGGCGGGCGCAGTCCTTATTGAACTGCGCTAGAGAGGGAAGGTTTAAGTCGCAATGCAACTCGGTGTTCCGGATATACCACGGGGCGCCGGTTGCATTACGAAGAAAACGGTTTTGGATGACTTGAAGTTTATGAAGGTGGGCCTCACTAGCATGACTAAACACTACTGATGCGTAAGTCATGATGGGGCGGATGCAGGCAGTGTAAAGTGTCTTCTTATTACTAAGAGACATTTTACTCTCTTTGCGAAGTAGGGGACCAAGGCGACCCATTATGAAGGCCGCTCTGTTACGGACGGTTGTTATGTGATCGTTAAAGGTGAGATGACGATCAAGGGTGACTCCGAGGTATTTTGTTCTAGGAACCCAGGGAATGGGTTCGTCGAACAAAATAAGCGGTTTCGGGTAAGGGGAGCGTGTCTTCTCAGTAAAGCACATAGCTGTGCTTTTAGCTGGGTTGACCGCGATGCGCCATTTTCGGAACCAGTCACCGATCTCGGTGATGGCCCGTTGCATGACGAAATAGGACTGTCTGTTGATATGCCACCCAGTGGTGTAAATGGCGGTATCATCCGCATATTGGGCTAGGAATACTTTGGGCTGAGAGCGTGGGATGTCACTGGTATACAGTGCAAAGAGAATAGGTGATAGCACGGAGCCCTGAGGGACTCCGGCTCTGACTGGGTGGGGGGAGGAGAGGGTGCCTTCCACGCGATAGCGAAAGCTTCTGGCTTTAAGGAAGTCTTGTAGGATGAGCACAAGACGTTCTGGCACGCCAAATTGGTATAGCTTGTAGATCAAGCCGTTGTGCCAGACTTTGTCAAAAGCTTTCGCTACGTCGAGGAAGACTGCTAGCGTAGTCTGGGGTTTGGGATGTTTGTTGTATTACTTTGCACATCTCTTATAGATACTCATTTTAACATTATTGCTCAACTTTTGATGTTACAAAGTGTTCATTACTGTTCCAATATACTTCTGTTTAATTACAATTCTCTTCATCTCTCTCTGACTCCTCTATTTAAGATTATCTCTCTCTCAGAAGAGAGTGGATAGAACTTTTTAATAGGTGTCGTAAAACGGGGTTAAGGAATATGAATAGGGAGCTGTAGAAATCATTTCAAATTTCATAATGTGCAGTTTGTTTTTATTATTGCCCGACCAAAGGAAAGGTTTCAGTAGCATTTTGGCGTCCCAGAAGTAGCTTGATAATTATATTTTTTGTCACAGCAGCGGCGTGATTGTCACGTTTAAACTTCGAGTTCCCCAAGTGTAGTATAGACCGGCCAACACATTTAGTGTCAGTAAACATTTCCACCTCAACAGCCTGGCATAACATTAATTTATTAACCGACTTCAATAACTCTAGATCGCGGCGGTTCTCAATTCGTCTGTTTTTTTTATGTTTGTTACCTCAGAACTTTTGACTGGGTCAATCGATTTTGATAATTCTTTATTTATTTGAACGCTGATGCTTGTCGTTTAGTCTCATTTAAATTTCATCGAAATCGGTCCAGCCGTTTTGAGTTACATTCTAATAACTGTAAAATATTTTACTAGCTTGATGATATAGTCGTTGACAATGAATAAAAATCAATCCCGTAAGTAGCAAGTGTAAAGTAACTAAAAACAGTGAAACATTTTTTTACCAAAAAATTTAACTGACTTCAACACTCAAAAGTGTGAAATAACTTGTCAAAGCCATGCGCACAGTATTGTTATAGTAGCTACTTTTGAACTGTCATGGTACCGACTTCAATAAATTATTTCACAAGTTTGAGTGTTGAAGCCAGTTCCATTCTTTGCTAAAAACTATTCTAGAAGGTTGTCAATGTTGTCGGTTTCAGACCATACTTTTAAGGTTCCGTTCTAGAATGCTGGACCCAACTAACGTACAATAATCAATTAATAAAATCGGTTGAATGAGGGTCGGACTCCCGCATGTCCTATGCGGGTTATATCGATCCGTACTATATAAAGTATGGTTTATTCATAATTTCAAAATTAAAATACTAAACACTACATAGTATATTACTTCCCAAACACTTCCCGGTGTCTGTCTGTCCCTATGTATGCTTAAATATTTAAAACGACGAAACGGATACTGTTGCATTTTTTTAAATAGAATGATTCAAGACAATGATTTTTATATGTATAATTGATTTTTATATGTATAAATAATACATGCATGATATGGTAGAGAAACACTGATAATTTTAGAGGTTTCTAATGTGATGTCGTAAATAAACATTTTTTTCGCTGGCTAAATCCTAGATTAAAATAATATACTACATTATTGTACTCATTGAAAAGGGCTACAAAAATTTCGCAATTGTATATGTCCTCTCTTTGAAAGAGGCAAGTCATTTTACACATATTATATTTATACAGACGAATTGAGAACATCCTCCTTTTTTTAAAGTCGGTCAAAAAACAAAAAACAATTTAAATTCTCAATCCCCAGTTAACTCGGCAAGTAGACAACCCCAGCTGCCTTATCTACATAAACATACTATAATGATTGGAATGTGTCCAATCATCAATACCAATCCTAAACACATTAATACTCGTATCTAAGATATGTCCAATACACAGAACAGAATAGATATAGTATTATTATAGTATCTAGCCTCATTCAAAAAATTTGATCCAAAACGCAGCGCGAGCTGGCCCGCGCCGAGTCGGGTCGTGACCGGAGTCAGTAACTCGGTGTATATTAAACCCTATGACATTTAACGAGACCTTACAGTAACTAAAGTATATTAGAAACTAAAGACACAGTATAAGTTCTCAATCGTTGAGAAATCCTTTCAATCATGGCTTTTAAAAGGTGTTTTTAAAAGTACTGAACTTACTTCATTAATATCTCTCAATTTAATTGTATTTTTTGCGCCGGCATATATTATATTTCTACAACATAAAATTGTGTCTTATCCATATCTAAGCATGATTTGTTCAAGTTGCAGTCCAATGTCAAATAAGTCACTCACCTACGCGGAAGACAGTAAAAAACAATGTTCAACTGTCAAAGTCCCACAATTAAATCCAATCCATATGCATCATAGATAGATAATGATAACAACTGAATTTCATTTCTACATGGACGATATCACGTATGGTATCACAATGGTGACACGTATTGTTGGGTCATCAATTATGTTCTCATGCCAGTTGTAAGGTGAATAAATGTAACGTGAAAGCTTCGATTTTAAATCACTCATAGTGAAGCTTGCCTAGTCGTTGTTACCCGATGTTCAAGATTAAGCAACGTCAATTTTTTTTAAATTTTTTTTATGCCTGATAGGTTAGCCTTTGACCTCTATCTCACCTGATGGTAAGTGATGATGTGGTCGAAGGTGTTGATTACGCTAACCTAGAATTACTGGCTCTCAAGGACAGCTGCCGGAACACACCGTTAGGTGCTTGGCGACAGATTTTCAACTTGAGGGTGGTAGCTAGCCAGGCGGGCATTTGCAAAGTGCCCTACCACCATGCTGTAACGACTGCCATCCTAAGATAACAACCGGGACCGACGGCTTAACGTGCCCTCCGAAGCACGGAAGCGCTCAGTAGTAATACCCAACCAGCGGTCACCCATCCAAGTCATGACCGCGGCGGACGTTGCTTAACTTTGCTGATCGATTTAGAATGGCTAAGCAAACTTGGCTACGAGCGCTTCAAAAATGAAAACAAAGCATGACATGTCCATTACTGTCATTACTTGAATGTCATTAACCACTGAGATTGTACGTGTTTCAGAAGAGATCTAAAGCCGCGTCGGTCCCGGTTGTTATCTTTTTTATTTTATTTTTATTTTAAATCTACACTCCACAGACTCCAGGGTCCGTGACTTTTTTTAACTATGACATAATATATTAGTAAACAAGAAATATGAAATAGGAAACATGCAACATTCCAAGGGGGAACAGTGTTACAGTGTTAAAAGTTTTTTTTTTTCTTTTTTTTCCGTTAATGTCATTAGCACCAGCATCCAGAGCAGACCAGTATCCTCTAGCAGCACCCGTTCACGAGTTGACGCATGTGCCACCCATCGCCTTCCTCAACCATTTTTGAGGGAAGATGGCGACCCGACACACAACACCGCCGCTAGACAACACCTTTCTGTGAGCATGACCGCTCCGGATACCCGTGCCAACGATTACAATTACAAAAATAATTTGGGACTACAATAAAATAATATACCTACAGAAATTTACATATTTTGTTATTCTCCCACGTCACATTTTAACAGGATTGTTATCTTAGATGGGCGTAGTTATACCATAGTGGTAGGCATTTTGCGAATGCCCGTCGGGCTACACTCGAGCAGAAAATGTGTCCTACCTTAATGGTGTCTATCCTTGAGAGCCAGTCATTCTATGTTAATCTGAACAACATCTTCGACCGCATCATCACTTACCATCAGATGAGATCATAAGTAATTCTTTTATTATATATTGAACAGAATAACTGCTAACACTGGAAAATGCTTACATATATCTTTTACTCGAAAAGTGAACGCTATAACTTTTACCTATCAAGTGAATAATATTCCTATCAATAAAGTAAACTCTGTGAGAGATCTTGGAATAATACTGGACTCGAAATTAACACTGGTTGAACATATAGACACTGTTATTAACAAAGCGTATAAACAGCTTGGATTCATAAAGCGAGTATGTAACACTTTTATCAACATTGACTGCATCAAAGTGTTATACTACACTTACATACGAAGTATATTGGAGTATGGTTGTAGCATCTGGTCACCGAATTACGTAGTACACATTCAGAGAATAGAATGCATACAAAAAAATTTTTAAAATTTCCTATGTTTCAAAGATTACAGGTCTTTTGAGTCTTACTCTGAAGCTTGTAAGCACTTTAATATAGAGTCCTTAGAACAGAGGCGTAAGCAATACGACATTGTCCTACTGCACGATATACTAAACGGTACAATTGACTGTTTCGAACTATTATCAAGTATAGGTCTTCAGGTACCTCCTCGGCGTACGCGTCATACGCAATTATTACACGTTCCACATGTCAGCACTAATTATGCGCAGAATTCGGTGTTATGTCGCGCAGCCCGAACTTACAATAAGTATTATTCCAGCCTGGACTTATTCTGTACTACGAAGTTTTTATTAAAAAAAGAAATAAAAAAACTTCATTCTGATTATTCCTGATTAATATTAATATTTATCCGTATATATTTCTCATTGTCTCTTCTACACACACATTCGCTCATACTCCCACTCAACACACTCACAAATTCTCATACCCACACAAACACACACACACATACACATAAGTACATATTCATACTCAGTCACAATTGTATAATCTGTGCTTCGTCGTAAATTTACAATTTATTTATTTCTGTTTATGTTTTTTCTTTTATCTGAGTAATTCTATTTTGGCCATATTTTTAGTTTTAGATTTAATTTACATATGTTTATTGTATACGCTGTTGAATTACCTGAATAAATAAAATAAAAAAATAAAATAAATAAAATAGTAGCAATTATTCCCGGTCACTTTTCCATACAATTAACGTTGTAGGGCGATCACTCCCTTATTTGAGATTTTAGGTCCAGAATGAAGCATAATACTGATTGATTTCATCATAATCCTAGGCTTGTATGATGTTGAAATTTTTAATAGATAATTAAGTTGAAAGTTCTGAGCCTCGAAAACTTTATATGATAATATTTCGAGACTCTAAGTTAATTATCTTATTAAAAAACGTTACTATACAAGCCTAGATCAGTACTATCTGTCTGTCTGTCTGTCTGTCTGTCTGTTACGCTTTCACGCCAAAACTACTGGACCGATTTGAATGAAATTTGGTATGGAGATAGTTTGAGACCCGGGAAAAAACATAGGTTAGTTTTTATCCGACTGCGCAAAAAGAGGTTCATGTTTTCGCGCGATAGCCGACATACGCGCGGGCGGAGCCGCGCCCGGAAAGCTAGTATTAAATAAATCAATTGATGTCATACTTTGTTTTGGACCTAAATCCTCAAATAAAGGAGTGATCACACTACGACGTTGTATGGAGAACTGACCGGACAGTTCACCCTAAAGGCGTTACTGAGCGAAATTATTATTTTTTTTAAGACTGATAGGTTAGCCTTCGACCACTATCTCACCAGATGGTAAGCGATGATGTGATCGAAGATGTTGTTCAGGCTAACTTAATAACTGGCTCCTAAGGACAGCTGCCGGAACACACCGTTAGGTGCTTGGCGACAGATTTTCTTCTTGAGGGTGGTGGCTAGCCAGGTGGGCATTCGCATAATGCCCTACCACCATGCTATAACGACTGCCATCCTAAGACAGCAACCGGGACCGACGGCTTAACGTATCGCAAACTTAGCTACGAGCGCTTCAAAAATATTTTATATAATTTTTTTACTAAAACATAACATACACGAAGCAGCATCAGGAGGCCTCATCGAACGCACGATTAATTTATTCACAGCAGCAATAAAGAAAAAAGTATTTATCAGGAAAATATGTTACATGTAAAACATAACTGAATGTCAAAAGTAACTGAACTTTGATTTAGACCGCCCCCGCTCCGGAGCCGCAGCGACCTATTTTAGGAAAAAATATGATTCAAGAATAACACCTGATTTAATTGAATTTTCGTATTTTGATGAAAGCTGAATCAGAGTACTTGCAGAAGATTATATTTCCAAAACTTTCTAATTTGTATTCAACATAACATAAAAAATAACTAGACAAATGCGAGTCAAGCCGCATTTAAGAAAAAAATCCGCATTGCATCTGCCTGTAAAAACAAAACTTTTTGCGGTTTTACACGACTGCCCAAAAAAAGGAATGTTATCTTTTTAGAGAGATCATGTATGTATTGTAAGGACACCACCCAATAAAACTCACTGTTTCAATCCACGGTATATTATATTGTAGAAGATATTAAAGGTAAGTACAGACTAGTGCTTCAACAAGTACACTTCGTTTTTCTCTGAAGACTACCTCACTCAACAGCTCGCAACATAATGACTCCAATCTCCAACTCAATTTTCCACGTGCCCGATATGCCAGAAGTCAGAACGGTTTCCTTTAAAATTAAGCATTCTAGAGTTGCCAGTATTTCAAACCCAGACTTTAAGATTGCAAGGATTTAAAATCATACCAACCATAAGAATTGCCCGTGTTAAAATGTCAGAAAAATAATTAAATACCAGCTAAAAACATTAACTAAAAATGAACCTTACAGTATGTATGTATGTTTGTGAGTTTCTTCATTCCACCATAACTTCTAAATGGTATTATAGCCAATATTTAATGTATGAGATATCATTAGATTCGTTTTGATAGCAAGTGACACTAGGTGCACAAGAAAACTAAAATAAGCAAACTGTCGGATTTGAGACGCCATTTTATGACAAAAAAAAAATTTTTCTTCTCAACTCTTCGAGTAGGGTATCAAAATGACAGTCTTTTAAAATGTATTCCATAAATATATATATCTTGCAGTTTCAATTTTCAAAGGAACGATAAAACGCTCAACGGAATTAAATAATTTGCAGTTTTTTTACTTATTTCATTAATTTGTACTTGTTTAATCATAATTTTAAAACCACATTACATTTCTACATTTTCACTGTTGGTTAAAAAAAGATGATAGTATATGACGTTTTAAATTTTAAGATACCTAGTTTGGTTTTTATTACAGACCACGTTGCAAGAATGGTCTCAAATTGTCAATTGTACTTAGAATTAAGTATTTAGAATATTGACAATATACTTCCTGTAATATTTGTACTGTACGCGCAACAGACGACAACACTCAAAACTTTTTCCCGCCTCAAAAATATTTTATTTGGCATCTGTTTGTTTTAACATAATAATTAGACATAAAATTGGTATTGATACGATTTACTATTTAGGCACAACTTGACTAAACGAAATTTTACATCCCTAGTCATATATTATTTCTATAGAGAGAGAGAGAGAAATATTGGGTATATGTGATTATAATATATAGACATAGTCCTTGTCTCATCCTCTAGAATATAAAAAAAGTTTTTTTTTCTCTATATTGTAATGGTCTCCCCTCAACGTATAAGGTGTTTGTTCCATACAAGTATAAAAAAATCTTTGATGTTATTAAGCCCCAGAACACACTGTGAAACACAAAATCGACATAATTGCAACTCCTGTTCAGTTTTGAGTTTATGCCTTCTTAGAGTTATAAAAGAGATCATACACAATGCAACAAGTTTGCAACCTGTTAGAAACGCATTTCAAATCATTTGCGTTGCACCTGTTGTACAATAACTACGTGGTGCATTTCATCGATTTTGTTGTAATATTTAACCGACATCAAAAAAGAAGTCAGTTCTCTATTTGACTGTTTTTGCTTTGCCGATGTACCATACCGATGATGATGACCAGGTTTACCAAATTTGATGATATTTTTTTTATTTTTTAAAGATGATACTTGTCATCTGCCCCTATTTAAATTTGAGTGAGATCTGACGAGTAGAATTTGAATAGAGCATATTTATTGTATGAAGTTTTTTTTACCAAAAATAACTTCAAAAATCAGTTTTTCAAAATTTTAATCATTCAACTAATAAAATGGCCGATGATGGAAGTATAAATATTAACTTTGTCTTGGAAGCAGTAGTACATTTTGAGTTTAGGATGTATGTTTGTATGTACGGGTACGCTTCAATATAAGGATGTCTCCACATAGTTATTCGTTCACATCTCCTTTTTTGTCGTAGATACTAAAATATTACAACAATATCATCGTCACTTGAACTCGGCATTTAAAACAGACGTCTGATCTCAGATAAAACTATAATTATTTAATTTAAGATAATATCATCACATCAAGATTGCGACGTATGTGGAACAGATATGAACTGGCTTCAGACCAAAAGTAGGTTTAGTTAGTCTTTAAAAGTTTAGTACGCCTATCTGATTAATGAAAATTTATTTGTAAATTGTTTTATATTTTAAAAGTTAAAGTTTAATGCTCGACGCGGGGATCGAACCCAAAACCTTAAGATTCTAAAACGAGACGTTCAACACCATTTCATCGATGAGGCAATCAACCTACTTAGACATAATTGATTATAATTTCATAAGCGTGAAATTAGTTGACTGTCAATCATAAGGAGATTGATGGTCACGAGACCAAATCATATTTGGAGACACGTGTGTATTTGAATAGGTCTCATACCCTTTCGAGAAACACAGATGTGAGGCTATATTATGTCTGCCGATGCGCGCATAGATGACTTTTATGCTATTATGCGACAACGTGCAGCATCCATGTTACGCCGAAGTAGGGACACAAACAACAGCTTGGTGTCTGTCGTCTCAGGGGACTACAGTGGGGGGCTTTTTGAGGCACTGGATCACAGCTCACAAACCAGTGGCTCAGTTTGTGCCAGATTTTACCCGACAGCAGTATAATGTGTGATTAGTTCTAAGTTTTGTTTTTGTTTTTTGCTAATTTATATTTTTTGTGTCAAAAGTTACTAACATTTTATGTGAGAAAGTAAGTTTGACTCTGGTATCATGGAATTTATGGTAGCCAATGGTGCGGGACACTACGTGCGTTGACACCTTAACAACGTGAACGCACCTACCAGCCTCGGCCACTACAGCCGAGTGACTCAAGTGGCGCCAATATGCTTACCTTGGTAGTTTTTTTTGTGTTATTGCGACAAGCCCGTGGCCCACCTGATGTTAAGCGTTAACTAACCTCTGCCTATAACAGATGCATTTCGTCATAAGTCACGAATTGCACTGCGCTCGTCACCTTGAGACATAGTTGTTGAGTCTCATGTGCCTGTAATTTCACTGGCTCTCAAGGACTCCTGCCGGAACAAACCGTTAGTTGCTTGGCGACAGATTTTCTACTTGAGGGTGGTCGCTAGCCAGGTGGGCAGTCGCAAAATGTCCTTCCACCATGCGGTGAAACTCAAGCCCACGGTGGGATTCGAACCATGGACCTGAAAATTTATTAGTTGTCATATTTTATTTGTGTGTATAAGTTTATTAGGGGTAATATTATTGTATTTTAGCCGTTTGGTGTCGACAAATTAGGTTTGTGAGGGTCGAGAGCTCATTTTATTGACCAATGCCTCACGTAATCAATGTGCTGGTATTTATTTGGCTCAACGAATATGCATTGCATTCAAATAGGGAAATGCTGCCAACATGTTGGGCATATTGCTGCTTACAGGTAGTGGGCTGGAGCATTTAGACTGGCTGCGGGCCTGCAATGACCTTTAGGCTGCCAAAATGCTTACGTTGTAGTAGCTGCTGTACTGTATACAGTTTGTAGTATTTTGTTAATTAAGGCAAACAGCCGGTAAAACAATCAAATTTACGTTATTATAACAAGTGAGTAGATATCTACAACAATATACATGTAACGCAGAGAAATACATAACCTAAGTAACTACGGTAGTTTGTAGTCATTCTTTTCACTGGATGGTTTGGAGGTTTTTTCGCAAATTGTAAAGACACATTTTGAGGGCAGCCACTGTCCACTTGTCCGTATATCAGTGTAACTTCATAGCGGTCTGTTTACGACTCTTGTCATGTTATAGCGGCGGGCGGCGAGGGATGTGCCCTTGGGTGCGGTACTTCACACAGAAATCTGTGTAAACTTACTGTTTATTTTTTGACAATGGATTCAACTATTTATTTCCTTTAAATTGGTTACTGCCACAAGTTTCTTGGCTGAAACCTTGCATTTCTGGGTCGTCAAAGATAAGTAAGGTATTGTGCATGTACGTTTTGTTTGTATTTTATTATTTTATGCAGTGACGAATTTCAGCCCAAAAACCATTAAAGAGATTTAATTTTTATAACAATTACTTCATCCATAAAATACTTTAACAACTGAAAACTATTGAGCATATAATATTACTTGAATGGCAAAGGTATTTTTCCAGTTATTACAATTTCAAATACTGAAAAAATAAATAACGGTACAGATTTTAATAAAATATATATTATTATGCGCCTACTTCCGAAGTATAAATAATTAACAATATAATCATTAAAAAGAATCATTATTGACGGAATAATAACTTAACAAACATGCTAATAACCACACAGTCAAATTGAGGATCTCCTCCATTGTTAAAATCGGTTAAACAGAGTGGTAGATTTGCGTTGTTCATTTTAATCAACTCCGAAATATATATAGAACTGATTTTCATATATTTTTCTCCTCCATTGTAGTCTTACGACAAAGGAATCGACAAATCTGCAAGTTTACGAGCCGCGCTGTAATTTAATACGATCGCCGCAGAATTGCCGCCCTGGACATCACGCGGCTAGGGGTGTCAAAGCTGAAACCATGTTTAGAATAAGAAAAATACTCTTACAAGGTGCAGTATGCAACCTTGAGTTAGGGTGTTTTTTCGTAACATAATTATGAAGTCTAGATTTATCTTTCGTGCGCTTAAAGAGCCAAGACCTCCTGAAAATACTTTTCGTAGAAGCAAAGGTGTTATTGTCACTAGTAATTTTTTGGATATGTTTTGACTGTTTTTTTTTTTATTTGTTGGTTTATATATAATCAAGATTATATATTACAATTTTATAAAATATACAAGTTACAAGTTTGCTACGAGGCAGGCAACAATTGGATTTTTCAATATTATTCTAGTCTGTAATCGGTGCTAGTCTATCATCATTTGAGAGACTCAAATTCAAAATCATTTATTCAATTTAGGCGTCTGCGACGCTCTTATGAAGGTTGATTACAATTTTTAATATTGAAATATTCTACATTGTACTGCCACGTTCAGCAAAAAAAATTTATAGTGCCACTGCGAGAAAAACGGGCAAGAAACTCGGGGCCATTAATTTAAACTTCTTCTATCTATATATGTGTTACTTACATTATAATAGAATTATTACAATATAAGGGAACTTTATTAGAAAACCGCACACATTTACCTTAAAAAGGACTTATTATTTAATTTACTTAAATTTCTGCAAAATATTTCCAAATATATACAGACTCGGTAAAGTTATATTATCAGTTTCTTTAACAAGATCCTTTAGAGATCGAAGATCCATTGCATATATGGTTCGAATTACACGCCGTTATAAGATAAAGATTGCCTCTATCTCAGCAGCAGCTCCCCACAGCAATACACTATACGACATAATACTTACTACGTGAAATAAACTAGCCGCGACTGTGACTTTGAAGCATACGTCACAAGACACTGGAGTTGACTCGGCAGTCTTGTACTAGCTGCAGAAGAGGCAACACTTAACTAAGAAGTGAAACTAGTGACAGCATTGACAGTGTAGATCGTGATCAGTGTACATCAGTGATGAAAGACGACAGCAATTCCTGTAGCAGCAGACTTTGAAAACGACTTACGTGATACCGTATCACTGATACGTTATGGCAAACGTAACACAGTGATAATGAGTTGAGAAATGACATTAGTGAGATTATGAAGAGAGTGTATTGCAAGGCGTGGATTTAAACGCCTATAGGAGGCCTCCTATAGCCGTCCTATGGCCGTAGTACGTAGTAGTAGAGATCATTTCGGGGGTCACCCCCCATAAACTTTAAAATACGAACTTACCAAGTATTTTTTTATTTATTTCTGCGTTTCGCACATGTACCCCACGTAATGAAACCTCTGCTATTAAACTTTATATCGAGAAGCTTACAAATTGCGACATATTTTTGGTGTCCTGAAAATACTTGTCATAATTGATGATAGTTTTTCTAAACGATTCTTAATATTATAGCTTTAAGTAAAAAAACAACTAAAATTCTTCTCAAATATTTCCCAACGGCCGAGAGCAAAACAAAATAGGCTTTAGACAAGATATATTTCAACCCGTATTTCAATGACGTAGGATCTCGGCATGAACTTGATATTTTCAATACGTCTGTTGAGCAAGTTAAGAGGGTATCGTCTAATGCATTTTTCAATCTATACTAATATTATAAAGAGGAAATCTATATCTATACTAATATTATAAAGAGGAAAGATTTGTACCTATTTTTGTATGTTTGTATGTTTGTAATGAATAGGCTCAAAAAGTACTGGGCCGATTTAAAAAATTCTTTCACTGTTAGGAAGCTACACTACCCTCGGTGAACATAGGCTATATCGCATCACGCTGTGAGCGACGGGAGCGGAGTAAAGCGGGTGAAACCGCGCGCGGTCGGCTAGTTAGTTATATTCTTGTGCAAGTGTTGTATTATTTTGGTTTTTTTTCAGTGTTTTAGTCTACTCGATTAGATTAATTATCTTAACTTATGAGTGGAATCTTTTAAATAACCTATGTAACATTTTAAGCTATTATATACCTAGCTGTAAGAATCCCAAAATTGAAAAAGTATAAAATATAAAAAAAATTATAGTGAATAGAAATACGAATCTAGGTATACCAAGCTGTTTTCTTTTTTTGTAGATTCGCACTAAGCTTATTCAATCTCACCTGATGGTAAGTGATGATATGGTCGAACGTCATATTTTACAAGTTATTGGAGTACAAAATGTAATGCCCGGGCGGGAATCGAACCCGCGCTCTCCGATTTAGCGTCGGATGCCTAACCTCCTTGGCAAAATTTCGTGCTCCAATAATTTGTAATATAATTTTTTGACTAAGCACGCGATAGTGCTTGTAATCATATTTAGAAATATGGTCAAAGGTATTCAAAAGGCTTAAACTAGTATTACTGGCTCTCAAGGACAGCTGCCATAATACACCGTCGGATGCTTGGCGACAGATTTTATACTTTAAGGAGGTCGCTAGCCAGGTGGCCTTTGCAAAATGGCCTACCTCCATCCCGCCGCGGGCTTGAGCTTCATCAAGCCCGTGTCGGGATTCAAACCATGGACCTACTGTGTGGCAGTCCATAGATATTGCCATTGAGCCATCGCTGCTTTGAAATTTCTTTCATTATTGTTCTTTCTCCTACTTTAACATGTTCAGCAAAAACTACAAACACTACGTACATGAAGATTCGCACAGTTTGGCACAAACTCAAAATTCAACGCTAATGATAAAATCCATTACTTAGCATTCACAAGACGAACGAAACGCACGAAATCCTTCCTACCCTCTCAAAAGCGCAAGCATCCGGCAAGAGCCGACAACTCGCGCCAACCCTGCCCATTGAAGCAGCATCATTACGCCCTATCTTGCAAAGCTCCGGCCCTATAAAGGGGCCTTTCTAGTGAAAACTTACAAGATTACCCTTAATCCTCCAAGAAATAGAGTGGGTACTAGGAGAAAATAAAAAGTTAGGATTGAAATCTGGAGGACGGACCTTTTTAAAGGACGGTTAGTGCGTGCGAAGAGCCAACGGGTTACCTTTTTTGTCTTTAAAAGGTATACCTTACTCGTCGGATACTTTCGGGTAATCATTTTTAGATTGAATCTCTTGTGTTTGTCTTTAGTTGGTGTATTCTTTGTAGGGTAAATTGTTTTTAGGTTGAGCAGGTTTGAATAGAAAGTAATTTGGATTGTTCTGAGTATAATCGTTTTATTTTTTGATGACCACTCAGACGTTTTGAAGTCGAGTTGTTTGATTAAGATTATGTTTTTATTTTATTTCAGGCTGTTTGGTTAGTCTTTGAGTACTTTCTCAACAATAGTAAATAATCAAGTGGTAGATCTTAAAATGTTACTGCTGATTTTTATAAATAGAGAGCTACCTACAGAACAAGAATAATTATATGAAAATAAGAAATATTTTATATTAATATTAAAAAAAACAATTTAAACCTATAAAATATATCTTTTGACAATTCCACCTAACTTTCCCGCTAAGCCGACGCCGACGTGACGTCACAAACGCTACGCCGGAAAAAAATTCGACGTGTTTCGTTACTACACGAAGCATTCTCAGGAGATATTAACACACTAAGGAGCACACGATTGAGAAAGAATAATTATTTATTTGGTGGTTGTTCGGTTTCTGAATAGCCAGGCGCGTGGCTGTCTACGAGTATAAGCCACAAGAAGAAAATACGTCGCCAAATAACGGTGTTTTCCAGCAGCTGCCTACAAGGGCAAGTAAATCTATGTTAGCATTAATAATATCTACGACTGTATAATCAATAATCATTAGGTGAAATAGTGATCAAAGGCTGGCCTAGCTATAAAAAATAGAAACAAAATAAGCAGCAGATATAAGAGTAAGCAAACAAACAACACAATATTGGACTTCCGAACCGATCGGGTACATTAACGCAGAGAAGTAAATTAAAAGTTTCTAAGCTCTCAAAAAATTATCATATCGGAGCGTCACTTATAATATATTTCAACAGATTTGAAGCTACGAGTATAAATACATAGAGCTTCAAAGGAGTAATCAAAAACAACAAACATATTTTTTCGAGCTATTGTAATGAGGAGCCGTAAATGAGAGATACGGAATCTATTGACAAATATAGTTTTTTATGCCTGATAGGATAGCCACTATCTCAACTGATATTAATGTAGTTGAAGATGTTCAGGCTAACCTAGAATTACTGGCTCTCAAGGACAGCTGCCGGAACGCACCGTTAGGTGCTTGGCGATAGATTTTCTACTTGAGGGTGGTAGCAGACGGGCATTCGCAAAATGCCCTACCACCATGCTATAACGACTGCCATCCTAAGACAACAACCTGGCCCGATGGCTTAACGTGCCCTCCTAAGCACGGAAGCGCTCAGTAGTAATGTCACTAGCGGTCATCCATCAACTCACGACTGCGGCGGACGTTGCCTAACTTTCCTGATCAGTTAAGAACGGCTAAGCATACTTCACTACGAACGCTTCAAGTGCTCAGATAAAAAAAAAACAGTCAACAACAGAACCTTGGTTGAAGTTTTTAAATTGTTCATTGTAAAACAACTTTAAACGGTTTTAGTCACTTGGTCACGGGGTGACTGATGTGTCACCCTGTGACCACGATGACTGCAAAGTGTTTGAAACTTCGGGACAAAAATAATGATAAATATACGCGATTTAAACCATTGAAAGTTGTTTAATTACAATGAACAATTTGAAATCTTACACTAAAGTTCTGTTGTTGGCTGTTTTTTTTATCTGAGCACTTGAAGCGTTTTTAGTGAAGTTAACATAGCCGATCATATTTAAAAAACAAAATAGTATGTGTAACAATCGCGAAAACTTAAGTCAAGATTTTCAAATTGTAAATAACTTACAAATAACACTTCACTACGAACAAAATAATTTATTTAATTGGATTTAGTTTTCTAAGAAATAATCTGGAAATAAATCTATATTAATCACCATTACTACACTGTAGGTACAACGGGAGAGGTTCTAGCGACAAGTTAATTTACTCTTCATTAAAATTAATAAGTTTCTTGCCGACGTGTATTTGTACGGGGAAAGCCGCTCTTTGATCTCTGTTAATATAAACTTTAGGTAATCAACTACAAGTTACATTTTTGTTTGACTGGCAGCATTTTAGTAGTACTGTGATGTTTTAATATTGCCAGATATTTTGATAAAGATAAAAAGATTGTTCCATTTTTGACTAGATAACCTTTTTTCATAAATAACAGTTGAAAATAGAATTGTAAACTTGAAATCCTTATTGACCTTGTTTATACTCTAGCTCTTATCAGTTCAAAAATACAACGATATTAATTACATAGGTAAAAACTTTTGACCTTGACAACAATCTCACCTTTTGGTAAGTGATGATGTAGTCGAAGGTGTTAACAGGCTTAACCTAGAATTACTGGCGCTCAAGGAAAGCTGCCGGAACACACCGTTAGGTGCTTGTCGACAGATTTTCTACTTGAGGTTGGTCGCTAGCCTGGCGGACATTCACAAAATGACTTTCCACCGTCCGGAGAAGGTGAAGCCCGCGCAGGGATTCAAACCATGGATCTGGTGCGCAGCAGTTCATAGCCAATGCCACTTAGCAACAACAGTCAACAACTTTCGTAGTTTTTATTTGTTATTCTGCTTTCAAATATATCTCTGAATATAAAATACAGCCGACGTCGGTCTAACACTACTAATTTCTTTGTTCTCAATGTTTACACAAACAACATCTCGTATTTCAACCCTCTAGTTAGAATGTTCCGTCAATATAATGAATTATCAAAAAATTATCCAGAATTAGATATTTTCTATCCTAAACTCAGCGGTTATATAAAAATTTTGAAAGATGTCCTCTATACCAATACGGAAAGTTCGGGCACGTCTGATGAAACGTGTCCGTATGGTCCTAGTTAATTATCAATAATAATATATAAGTGATGTGAGTGGGCACGTATGTACATTGTGGTTGAATTGATGCTGTTTGCTGCTAGCTATGTGGATAATTATAATTATTATTAACAAAGAAAATGAAAATATGTCTACTCGTATAGTTTGTAGCATATCGGTTGGCTTGTTTGCTGGCTCGTGCACTCGTGCCCACATAAGCATCATTATATTACCAAACAGGTTTATGAAATACCTTTTTGTAAATATATGCTTACTCCTTATTTTATTGGATTACAAAAGTGCCCGTTCAATACTTTTTGTTTTTGCTGAATGCACATCTGTTTATATTACAATCCAGTTCAAAGCTAAATATATTTATATAATATACATATTGTACACTTAGTTGATGTAATGATTGTCACTTGTATTGTACATCTAAATAAAAAAAAACGTTTTTGCTGAAATGACTGAAACGATTATAAGGAAAATCCGAATATAGAAAGTTTCAAACCGGCGATATCATGACAAGGTACCTATACTTGTCATTATCTTAATCTCTATTCAAAACAGGAGAAACCAAGGGCTACGGCTAGTTTGATATAAATTTAAGTTTAAGGTATTTTCTGTGGAGCCGTGAAATTTTTATTTATTAATGTAATTATAAAATAAAATTATTGCTTAATGATTTTTATTGGAATAAGTTATGATAGCCGAGTGGTTAAGACTATGGACTGCGGTGCTGCAGGTCCATGGCGCCTTTACATTTTATGCAGTAACATGCATGTTGAATCTTCAATACGTAGGCTACATGTAAAGCGTTCATATATCGACGTGTCTAGGTATCAAATCTGCACGTGATGTGGGCTGCAATATTATGCAGAATAACATTATCTACTCCGAGCTACGTAAGTGCCTCTGACAACCTATCTAGAGGTAGCAAATACAGCATCCTACTATATTATATAAGGTGGATATTAAAATATCAACGATACTGCGGGTAGCTGTGTGCAATCGATAACTGAATGTATGCTACTCAAATTTCGTTTTCACATACACAATATCAGTAGGGAATAACTATTACTATGTTGTGGCACGTTGGCTTTGAGAGTGATAGCGACGAATAATACTTAATTATTCGTTGACCACTGTGTATCTACTCCATTCACACACACGCACGAATTCTATGCGAAGTCAATGAACGGCTAATACGGGCACAACAAAACAGCTATGTCTTGTATCTATTCTGCGATGGTCGGTCTTTCCCGGCGACAAAAGAACGCGCGTAAATACCCGCAACTCAATACAGTAGATATCTACGTTAACTAGAAAGGAAAAATAATGTAGACAATCTATAACCCCTCATGAATAGTATCTAGCTGGTAGTGCTCTATAAACCGAATATAAACATATTCGGTTTATAGAGCATTAAAATGACTTAACAACCCTTTTGGGTGCCTAATGTGCAGCAACAACATATGTTGAGTTGTTACGACTGGGATGGTAAAATGTACAAACTCTCACGTTCCTATTGGTCTGTTAGCGGTTAAAGTCTAGTCAAATGAAAAAAAATATTTATTGTTTTCTTAATTAATTTATTACATATTTTTCTACGTGTAATTTTTTTTTTAAATTTTATTATATACTTAATATGTTTATTTGTTCTTACAGAATGTTTACAAACAAAGCTGAAATATTTTAATGCTCAGAGATTACGCCAATTACGTCACAAAGTTAAGATGACGTCACAGAAGGGGCAGCCTGAATACAAATTGTTTGTTTACTCGCTAAAGGCATCACAGTAAATGAACTACTAGAGTTTATCGTGACTTTACTATATTTGCTGATAAAGCAAATTAACTCTAGCCTTACGCTATAGGATGCTTATTTCCTCATTCAGATAAATAAACAGCTTGAGAGCTAAAAAACAGGATACGGTCTTTAATATAGTATAATGAAATAGTAGTTAGTGGGTACCTTTTTGACGATATTAATAGTAGATCTTAAATCTTTCAATTTTAAAATACTTATTGTAAATATCCAGAACGTCAAAGAATACGCTGCGATGACTCTTTACAATATTGACACCGAAAACAGGGAATTTCAAAGGAACAATAACAATTGTACAGTATAAAGGACGATCTTATCTCTAAAAGCGATGTCTTCCAGATAACTTTTGGCTGGACATAGAATCATTTTTTGAGCAGGAAGGATTGTACAAATCTCCTTTAACATATACAAATACGTAATATAAAGGTGAATAGCTGTATCACAGTGTATATAAACTTTGTATATAAATTAATTATTTTGATTTTAATATTATAGAAAAACTAGGTCTAGACTCGAGTAGTTATACATATGTAAGTGACGCTCATAGGTGTAAGAGGTGGTTGGACCACTGTGTCGTTTCCTTGTCAGCCTGGCATAGTGTTGTTAACGTGGGTATAAAAGAGGACGTGTATATATCTGACCATATGCCTTTATATATAGAATGTAGGTTAGATGTTATAAGACCTAAACGGATGACTCATAGTGAACAGCGCAGCGAGGTTCTGTGAGGAGAAAGAAGTCAATTCGAAATAAGTAAGTACACGGACTCCTGCTGCAGCATATTAAAAGACATCGACTTCCCACAGGAACTTGTGGAGTGTAGTTATAGGTAAAGAAACAAAGACAGAAAGAAAGAAAGAAAAATAAATTTATTTGCCACACAAAGAAAAAGTTACAAAGAAATAAGATAGTTAAAAGCAGCATTGAGCCAAATAGGCCCTAGTTCAGCACAAATGTCAGATGCTTGTAAGCAACTGACGCTGATTTTCAGGCAAAGTCTTGCAGGTGACGAAAAAATCAACTTGTTACATACAACTTAATAATATTAATACACACAAGTAAATTAAGTGAAGAGGTATAAGAATGTAAGACTATTTCCTCAATTTACCTCAATCATACTAAAGTATTTAAAATCAAACAACCATATAAGCTACTTTCGAATAAAATATACATAAATATAATATATATGTATATATATAATATATAAATATATATTTGTATATATCATAAAATTACATAAACGCGAAAAAAATAATACAAAACAAAATTTACCGAATAAATATAAAATACAAATACATAATTGTTTACTCAGCCAAATGTTTTCACCACATCCAGACGGCTTATTAATTCCATAGAAACTTATAGACTTATTTGGAACAGGCATGTACGGGACGCTCACGGAGAGGCCAGGATTGCGTTTTAAATGTGGGTTTTGTACAATAGACCGAAGTCTGGCCCTTTTTATGAGCACATGAATGATACACGTAAGGTTTTCAAGTCTCGCCTTAAGTGGTGTCAAAAGCATCAAGATCAACTAAAAATGGATGAAATAGCTAAACACTGTGCTAATAAGAATTTTGGCGAGTTTCGGAAATCCACGAGTAAGCTAGACGCCAAGCCTGGACTACCGGTGAGTGTCGAGGGTCCGAGTGAGCCCGTTAGTATAGCTAATATGTTCAAAGAACATTTCAAGGTACAGTCGCCGCTCGGGCCATCGCCTACCATGCCCGTTTCTGGATCGTGTGGTGTGGAGAAGAAGCCACTGCTTAATATCTCTGTTAAGCAAGTAGCAACAGTCATTAATAATATGAGTAGAAGCAAATCTCCAGGCCATGACAGGGTTAGTATTGAACATTTTAAGTACGCAGGGGCTCACTTACCGATGTTGTACTCGCTTTGTTTGAGTCATGCATTTTTACCGGCGGACTTGATGAAAACAATTGTGGTGCCTATTGTCAAAAACCGCACTGGGGACATATCTGATAAGTGCAATTACCAACCCATCTAAAATATTGGACGGTGTGTTTGACTCTCAATTGAACAATTACATGGAACTACACGATGCACAGTTTGGGTTCCGACCCGGACTATCTACTGAGAGTGCTATTTTGAGCTTAAAACACACCGTCCAGTATTACACTGATCGCAGGACGCCGGTGTACGCCTGTATTCTCGACCTCTCCAAGGCATTTGATCTCGTTTCGTATGAAGTGCTGTGGAAGAAGTTGAGAGACAGAAGTGTACCGGAAGAACTGTTGAGACTTTTCCAATATTGGTATGAGAATCAAATCAATGTAGTAAAGTGGTCCAATATGCTCTCTGATCCGTATGGGTTGGAGTGCGGGGTTCGGCAGGGTGGATTAACATCTCCCAAGCTCTTCAACCTATACATAAATAATCTCACTGTCGAGCTCAGCAGCATGCATGTCGGTTGTCGAGTCGGAGGCGTTACTATTAATAACATCAGCCACGCGGATGACATGGTGCTGCTGAGCCCGACCGCGGGGGCTATTGGACAAATGCTGAGAGTTTGTGAGACCTATGCTGCTGCACATGGACTCACCTATAATGTAAAAAAATGTGAATACATGGTCTTTAAGGCCGTCGGTAGGTGTCCTGAGAGTGTACGTAGAATAGTATTGAACATCTTAAACATAAATAGAGTGACACAGTTCAAGTACCTCGGACATATTCTTACCGACGACCTTAAGGACAATGTAGACATTGAACGGGAACGTAGGGCATTGGTGGTTAGGAGTAATATGTTGATTCGTAGATTTTCCCGGTGTAGTGACGAAGCTAAGATCACAATATTCAAGGCATACTGTCAGAGTTTTTACACCGGCAATCTATGGATCAACTATACTCAAAAATCGTTAAATGCCTTACGAGTCCAATATAATAATGCGTTCAGAATGCTGTTGGGTCTGCCTCATTTCTGTAGTGCGTCAGAGATGTTTGCTCAGGTTCGGACGGATGGCTTTCATGCTATCCTCAGGAAGAAGACGGCTTCTCTGTTGAGGCGAGTGCGAGACAGTCCCAACAGTTTTCTACGTACAGTGGCTGAACACTACAACTCGCCCGTCGTGCGGCATTTTGTGGGTTTACTTGTGGATAAAACTCGACAGGTAAACGCATCGGGTTCCGTGCGATGTGGTGCATTTTAATGTTTTATTGTTTTTATTAATATATGATACTAACCTTTAGAAATAAGTTTTTTTTTTCAATAAACCTCATTTCTCCACAGACTCCAGGGTCCGTGCCTTTTTTAGATTTAATTTATTTTTATTTGATTACATTTTTTTTAAATATCCTACTCCATTCATCACATTTAGACTTACAGCTATGATGTTATTTATTGTATCCTAAAAACTAAAGTGAGTCCATTTTTTTTTCCGTCTTATTTTATTATTACTATGTAATTCTATATAATATATTATATTAACATGCTTACTTAATAAAAGTTTTCTTTTCACCACTTACTACGCTATACCTTTATACAATCACACTAACATTTAAATTCAAATTCAAAATCATTTATTCAATTTAGGCGTCTACGACGCTCTTATGAAGGTCAATTACAAATTTTAATATTGAAATATTCTACATAGTACTGCCACGTTCAGCAAAAAAAATTATAGAGCCACTGCGAGAAGAACGGGCAAGAAACTCGGGGCCATTCTTTTAAACATCTTTTAACAATGTGTTATATACAATATAATATGACTATTACAATATTTGTTCAAATTACGTAGGTTAAGGTGATAGCTTGGCAGAGGCGGAACTTTCCAAGCATCTTTGTCGTTTAAGTAATCACAAACTTTGTAGTATGATTTCTTAATCAAAATATTTTTCACATGCAACTTAAATTTTCCTTCTGTGAGCATTGTAATATGTTTGGGAATTTTATTATAAAACCGCACACAATTACCTAAAAAGGACCTTTTATTTGTCTTTGCTAGTCTAAACCTGGTACTGCTATTTTATATTTATTCCTAGTGTTGTAATCGTGGTTGTCACTATTTAATTTAAATTTACTCAATGTTTTCCGAACATACATAATATTTTCAAATATATACAGACTCGGTAAAGTTAATATATCAATTTCTTTAAAAAGATCCCTTACTAACCAATGGATTTTATAATTATCCGAAAATAAAACATTTTGATTTGGTATAACTCGTTACGACACCAAGTTTTCACCAGTACCCTCCGACTAGAGTCTTAGTGTAAAATAATCATCTGTTTAGACGCGAAAGACGGCGCCACCGCAGAAAGTGAAGTAAAAAAAATACTAACGTCTCGGTGTGACGATCGCAGTGCTGTATAATGCTGACCGAGTATGGTGATACACTGATTTTTATCTGCTAGCGTGGAAAAGGTTTTTGAAATACGAACCTAACTAAACGTTATTAAAAAATTAATTGAACTCAAATACTTATTACTAATAATGGTGATTTTTGTTTTTCATTATTTAAGCTGCTTTTCATTATTTTTCATTAGAATTTGCTTACAAATTGTGTTCTCGCGCTCGGCATTTAACTTACCTTGCATCTCGTAACTTTGAAACCTTCGGTACGCTCAGGATTCTTTATATTGAATTCTTAGAATCTTTTCTAAAACTTTTTCAATCTCATTAGTCAGATTATTAAATAATAATTCAATCAGTTTAATCCTAGAACCCTCCATATATCCAGATAACAAATTTGCCTTCCCTTTGACTACGTACCTATTATATGTTCTATGCCTTTAACCATAGTGTAACGTCCACCTCTTACCAGTATACCTATTACTGATAAGAGGTGGACGTAACCTAAAACTAAACATGATTTATCTAAAATGGGAATCGACTCTCGAGGAACGCTGCTGAAACACGCCGTTAGGTGCTTGGCGACAGATTTTCTACATGATACTTTCACCATGCAAAAAAATATGTATGTCCTCGAAGAACCCAGACATGTATGAACAACCACGTAGCGATTTATATCTTTCCTCCTACGCTATTTGTTTTTGTTGCTAACGTGAGATACCAAAATACTTCGTACACAAAACTATTAACAAAAAGTTGCCTACACGAACCGCTGAGCAACTCCCCAAATATTTACACACAAAAAATCACACACTACCGTCTACTTCAAGTTGAACAAATCATGCAAACATTGGGCATATAAATGCAAGGCAGAATCACCTTTCATTTAAACTCGGTAAGGTTGACGATTACATGTGAAGAACAGCTGTTTGTCCAACTAGGCCACCAAACTTCATACATAAGTCGGCAAGTCGTTGATCTCGCGCCTAACAAACTCGTGAACTTTCATTAGCTCCCTCCCTCATCCCTGGAGGATACTTCGCACATCCCTTATTATATCCGCTCAGGTGATAAGCGGAAATATCCAATAAATATACGGTGTATGCGTCTCGCTAGGGTTGAAACTTAAACATACGACCAGCAAATGAAATAAAATAGGTATCTGTACTAGAAATTTTGTGATACCTGGTACGGTATATAGTTTAGATACAAAAGATGTTAGAGTGTCTGCTTAGAGTGTTTAAAATAAAATTTAAATTTTAAATCATCTAAGTACGAGTATCCGAATATTTTTTTTATTTTACACATACATACTTAGTATTCCATTTTCTTTTATTATAATTTTGAACTATTCAAACCATGCCTGGAAAAAATATTGGATAGAAGATTAAGTGTGAAAAGTAACTTTGAAGAACGTAGAAATGGAAGATACCAGACTTAGCCTGTTACACACCGTTAGGTGCTTGGCGACAGATTTTCTGCTTAAGAGTGGTAGCTGGCCAGGGCGAAATTTGCAAATACCCTGGCTCCTCCACATAAAAAAATGTGGTCAAGCACCTAATGGAGGAATATTCTAGAAACTTGCCTAACAAATGCACAACTTCTAGTGGGTATCGATACCTCATCACTGAAGCCCTTTGCACACGGACTGCGAAAACTCAAGCGTGAGTAATAAGAATGGACTCGTACGTAATTCGTTCCGCCCGAGTTTCGCCGGCGCCCACTCGTATCTGTGACGTATTACTTGTTTACTGGATAAACAGCGCCTTAAATTCGTATTACCCTGTCTGGTTACAGTCCCTAGAGTACGTAATTATAGAATACACTGGTGGTTCACTTCTGTACAAATGTATATTTGTGAAAACATTATTTAAGGTAATTTTATGTACAGTATTCATACTGCAGTTACATAATGTTGTGATTCGTATTTGGTTCCAGTGACACAGGCGGTCCCTAGTGTGTGGAATGTTTTATAAATTGTATGATGATGATGTGAGTTTCAAACCGTTGAAGTTCGACAAAGTTCAGCTAAGTTAAGTATAAATTGCAGTCATAAATTGGATGGGTGACCCCTAGTGACAGTGCTTCCGTGCTTCGGAGGGCACGTTAAGCCGTCGGTCCTGGGTTCTAGTTGTTTTCTTAAGTTTGCAGTGGTAGTAGGGCATTTTGCAAATGCTTCCCCCTCCAAATAGAAAATCTACTGCCATGCTCCTAACGCAGAGGCAGAAATTTTAGGTTTGGCTGAACAACATTGTAGTCTATTGTATGTCTATTGTAGCAAAGACTTGAAATGAAATGAAATGAAATGAAAAAACATTTATTCAACACACAATTAATAATACAATACAGATATGTACACAGAACAGAATATCATATAAGTACGGATTTTCCTAAATAAATGGTGCTTAGAAATGGTGTTGAAAGGGTTTCAGCTCAGCATTGTGCCAATTGGGTAACCAATCAGCGCTGGTTTTCAGCCGCGACCCGAAACGCAAAAGGACACCAAAAAACATTGGGTAATTATCGATAATTAATACTAGGCAAAGAGATATATGTTAGCATTTAACATTTTAAGAAGTAAAATACAATAGAAACTATTTAAATATAAAACTAAATAGATACCACATACACTAGACATAATTATAACAGAACAACATATTTATATACATAATAAAATAATATATATATATATATACATAGTAATAAACATACATATACTAACTCAATAAATACATATTCATACATACAAACACACATTCTTAATTAAATTTACACAGCACTTTATAAATGCAACAACACAACAACAACGATAAATAAATTAGATAAGTAGTTCTTGTAAAAGCTCTTCAGTAAAAAAGAAAAACATAATAGAAAAAAAAACATTTTTAAATAATTTGTAATATCCTTTTTTTAATATATTTATTAATTATTTGTAGGAAATTGTACATAACATTTTATCAATAATAGTATATAAATGAAATTAAGATTACATAAATGTGACTATACCTATTCTAAAATAAAATTGTAAGCAGTGATATAAATTAAATAAATGACAAATCGTATAATACATTTTCATGGCTCCTCAGCTCATTAATAAGGTAAGTTCTGAGCTTCAGCCTGAAAGTACTTAACGTCCTGCAATTTCTTATGGGTGGTGGCAAATTGTTCCAGCACCTGGTGGCTGCATACCGAAAACCACCTTTAAAGGCCGTGGTACGATGTCTTGGGATAACCAATTGTGTTGATCCGTGTCTCCTTGAGGTTTGCCTAGTTTCTCCAAACCATCTAAATTTTTTGTCTAGATATGATGGGGATTGGTAATTAAACACACCGAAAAGTAGACAAGCCAAATGTAGCTTACGACGAGATTTCATTTTTAATGATAGATGTTGGTTAAGGAAAGGTGTTACGTGACTTCTGGGTGGAATCGAAAAACAAAATCTCGCACAAGCATTCTGAACTCGCTGTACTAAGCGTTCAGTTCGAGAAAGCAGTCGAGGGCCATAAACTATGTCCGCATAATTCAGTTTTGAAAGGACAAGAGATTCTACAAGCTGAATGCGGAGCTCCTCAGTTAAGTAGGGCCTTAACTTGTACAACGTTCTGAGTCTGAAGAAGCAATTACGCACAGAGTTTGCTATGTGTTTCTCAAATCGTAATCCATCATCAACAATCAATCCCAGATTTCGAACCTCATAAACGCGTTCGATTACTTCACCCATAAGTGGTATGGAAACATTCACCGGTATCGACTCTAAATTTCGTTTACTTCCCAGAATTATGAACTTGGTTTTATTCGCGTTAAGCACGAGATTATTGTTTTTACTCCAAGTCGCTATATTTTCAAGATCAACACAAAGATTTTTTATGGCATTGCTAAGGTCTTTCGGATAAAAAGAAATGTAGACCTGAATATCGTCAGCATATATGTGATATTTTAACTTCAGTTTCATGCTGTATAATATACAGAATTATCTCTCAATCACTCAATAATTTGTATATTTTTACTTATGTTAATGTTAATTTCGATAATTGATAACTTAGCAATATCACATTGTTTTGAAATGACGACGTGTATACTTCTTATTGCAGGCGACTGTACCTACCCAGCTCAATTGGACACTGCGAAAAGTGTCTGTAACTTGCAAGATTAGGTTACAGATAATGGTACGGAACCCTTCGTGCGTGAGTCCCACACGCACTTGGCCCGTTTTTTATACATACTATGTGGAAAACAAACTTGCTACCCGAACAGTCCAGTAGTCTTGTGCAGAACCCTAAATCTATTGCGCAATGTTCTTAAAATACTATAAAATAAAAATTAATTTTTAAGGTGCTTATAATAATGTACCTAAAGCTTTTATGAAGTTTTTGGGCTGTATACTTAACACGTCAAACGTTGTAGCTAGATTTTAAAGAAAAAGAGGCTTTTACACTTGTTGTATTAACACTGGGTAATTGACCCTAAAAAACATACTTCCATAACTATGATAATTATATAGTTATGGAAGGGGCTTTATTAAATGGAAGATCTGACTGATACAGTACAGTAATAAATTTAATAATTTGTGGGTATAGAGTCTGCATTCTTCGTACTGGAAAACGGGACCTATTACTAAGGCTGTCTGTCCGTCCGTGTTCCCTTTAAAGGGCTGTCTGATTTTCTTCCTTAGATCGTAGCCGATTAAAATTTTCTTCGAATCTGTGAATGTGGCGGATTGCTTAACAAATAATAAAAATAACGGTACAAATATATAAAAAAAATTAGAGAGGGTACATCTAAAAGAGACATGTTTTTGTTTGTGCAATATCGTCAAAATTCGTGTTGACAACTCGCCTTGGCTAGTTCTTATATATTGAGTACTTCGTTGGTTTGGTCGGTAAGTTTCACTTTGTTTTGTTGAGGTTCTTGTTTTGATTCTTGATTGATTCTCGGCCAAGACGTGTGTTATAAACACTTATATCTGCCTAACACATTTAAATGATTATGAATGGATTTTTTGTTCACTTCAATTTATTGCTTTTTTAGGGTTCCGTACCCATAGCGTAAAAACGGGACCCAATTACTGAGACTTCGCTATCCGTCCGTCTGTCACCAGGCTGTATCTCAAAAACGGCGATAGCTAGACAGTTGAAGTTTTCAAAGATGATGTATTTCTATTGCCGCTATAGCAACAAAATATATAAAAAAATAAAATAAAATAAATATTCAAGGAGGGCTCACACACAACAAACTTGCAAAGTCTTTATTAGGTCGGGATAAAAATAATGATATTAAATACGTGATTTAAACCTTACAAAGTTTTTTAATAACAACAACAGAAATCGAATTGCGTTTTATGGTGTATCATATATTTATATGTTTTATGTATTTTATATTAGTTTAAAAGCTTTGTTGGAAAACTATATCATTGTATTTACTTAAATAATTGTATATGTTCACTCTCTTTGCAGAAAAACGTTTCAATTACCTCCAGTAAAAACTTTAATTAACGTTACAAAAAGAAGTTTACAGCGCCCTCGCTTTATTTCCGAGATTCTTTAAGAATAAAGTAAAGTTAATACTTGGCTTAAAACATAAAAATGGAAAAGGTTGACAGGTAATCAGAAACTGACATGAAAAAAGCTGACATGATAAGTTTTCACGAAATTTTCTAAGCAGAATTTTAGGTTAGATATCACGAATACAAATTTTTAGAGAACCTTATTTTGTTGTCGATTGGGTATCGAGCCCGTGGCTTTAAGTACCGAGTGCCTTGACCGCTTGGCACATCACAACTGCTGAATGATTATGTTCTCATATAATGAAAAATCGTTTTTCCGCATAACAAAAGATGGGACAATGATTTTTATAGTTAGCCTGGTAAATTTTTCCAAACTGCGACGTGCGAACATTGATTTGAATTAATTACAAATTTATATTTTCTAATTATTTCACTTCGTTTTAATATCATTACCGTTACCTACATACATTGTCTCTTATATATTGGATAACGTTTGGGCACGTAACGTAAAGCCAGGCGACGTCACAACTCTGATTTTCTGCCAAAACATAATTTTATTTGACGTCGACATACTAAACAAGTAATTTGGAAATAAAATGACAGTAAGAAAGGTAATCAAAAACTCTTTATATAGGTAAACAATTTTTGTCGTTTACAGAGTCTCATAATGACTGTAACAGAAACAGTCGACATTTTATGAATCCAGAAATGAGTTGTGATTCAATTTAATTAAGGTCATTATGTTAATAAAAACTTGTTCTCGTAATGTAAATTACTTTACTTTTATTTGATTAACAAAAAATATCTTACAGTTGTATTAGTTACGAGTTTATATAAAGGATATATTTATATTTTATTGCACTTCTTTCAACACAGTTCTTGTCTAGACTAATACACTGTTATTAACATATTCGTACTGTACTGTAAACTTTAACCCGATGATCTCCTGAGTACAATCCACTACTACACTGTCACTACATGGAAATGGACACAGGAGTTCGTTGAGTTTGTTTTTACAATATAAGACGCATTTGTGCTCTACAGATCACAGAAGGAAACGTCAAGTTGTTCGTGAAAAACATTTTGATTAAGAAATCCTACTACACAGTTTGTGATTACTCAAACGACAAAAATGCCTGGACAGTTCCGCCTCTGCCAAGCTATCGCCTGTCACCTACGTCATTTAAACAAATATTGTAATAATTTTATTATATTGTATGTTAAACATTATTAAAAGAAGTTTAAAAGAATGGCCCCGAATTTCATGTCTGTTCTTCTCGCAGTGGCTCTATACATTTTTTTGCTGAACGTGGCAGTACAATGTAGAATATTTCAATATTAAAATTTGTAATTGACTTTCATAAGAGTGTCATAGAGGCCTTAATTTAATAAATTATTTTGAATTTCAATTTGAGTGTAGTATAAGAGAGTGTTAGATACACATAGCGTAGATGTAGGAGTGTAGTGTACTCAGTAGTTGTAGTAGTGTAACTACACTATTACGCTGTAAAATACAAAAGCGTCCTATTCTGTAAATATTAACTCAATGAAATCCTGAATGTGTAAGTGTAGTGACACTTTTACACTGTTGTATAGGACTATACACTTACACTGTCAATATCTACACGTCTCATTTGTAGCGTACATATACATACATCCTTTTTTTTATTGCTTCTAGGTGAGCCTTTTACCACAATCTCATCTGATGGTAAGTGATGATGTGGTTGTTAACAGGCTTAATCTAGACTTACTGGCTATCAAGGACAGCTGCCGGAAAACACCATTTCGAGCTTAGTGACAGGTGTTCTCAAAGTCAAAGTCAAAATCATTTATTCAATTTAGGCGTCTACAACGCTCTTATGCAGGTCAATTACAAATTTTAATATTGAAATATACTACATTGTTCTGCCACGTACAGCAAACAAAAATTATAGAGCCACTGCGAGAAGAACGGGCAAGAAACTCGGGGCCATTCTTTTAAACGTTTTTTAACAATGTGTTAAGTACATACTATAAAGTAAAATTATTACAATACTTAATTTACATTACGTAGGTGACAGGTGCTAGCTTGGCAGAGGCGAACCAGTCCAAGCATTTTTGTCGTTTAAGTAATCACAAACTGTGTGGTATGATTTCTTTATCAAAATATTCTTCACATGCAACTTGAATTTTCTTTCTGTGAGCGTTGTAATATATTTGGGCAATTTATTATAAAACCGCACACAATTGCCTAAGAAGGACCTTTTATTTGTCTTTGCTAATCTAAACCTGGCACCGCTATTTTATCTTTATTCCTAGTGTTATAATCGTGCAATCGAGCAAATTTAAATCAAACAGTGACAACTGTTTGATTTAAATTTGCTCAGATTTTTACGAACATACATAATATTTTCAAATATATACAGACTTGGTAAAGTTAAAATATCAATTTCTTTAAAAATATCTCTCAGGGATTCCCTAGGATCGATTTCATATATGTCTCAAATTGCACGCTTTTGTAAGATAAAGATTGTTTCCATCTCAGCAGCAGCTCCCCACAGCAATAGCATAAGACATAATACTGTGGAAGTACGCGAAATAAACGAGCCTAGCAGTAGCTACGTCTGTTAGCTGTCTTATCTTACGAACTGCATATGCAGCAGAACTAAGTCTTCCAGATAGATCATGTTTATGTGGATTCCACTGTAAAGTTGAATCCATTTTAATTCCCAGGAAGACTGTCGCATTGTCAAAAGAGAGTTTTTCTAGGCCAAGCTTAATGTTTGGTTCAACATAAGTAACATTTGGTAAAGAAAACTTTAAACATTTGGTCTTTTTTGAATTTAAGAGAAGATTATTGGCCGCGAACCACTTAGAAATCATAGATAACACATTATTTACATGAATAAGTTCACTATCCCTCTTATCTACTTTAAAAATCAGGGAGGTATCATCTGCGAATAAAACTATATCGCAGAATTTTTTAACCATGCAAGGCAGATCATTTATATATGCTAGAAACAGAAAAGGTCCTAAAATTGATCCTTGCGGTACTCCTATTCTTACCAAAGACCCGGAAGAAGTATTGCCATTTATTCTAACCTTCTGTAGCCTGTCTGACAGATATGACTTTATAAGATCCAGAGCTTTTCCACGAATACCATAATGTGAAAGTTTTCGAATCAGAGTGCGGTGCTCTACGCAGTCAAATGCCTTAGAAAGGTCACAGAATACGGCAATAGCATCCTGTGAACTCTCCCAGGCTTCAAGTATATGTGACATCAATTGAGCACCTGCATCTGTTGTGGATCTGCTCTTTGTGAAACCAAACTGATTCTCATTCAATGTATTATGCTCATTAAAATGGGATAGAAGTTGTTTGAGCATAATTTTTTCGAATACTTTACTCACTTCTTCTTTCTACTTGAGGGTCGCTAGCCAGGCGGGTATTCGCAAAACGCCCTTCCACCATGCGGTGAAGCTTATGCCCGCGGTGGGATTCGCACCATAGGCCTGCTGCGCGGCTGTCCATAGCCAATGCCACTGAGCCATCACTGCTTCTATCAATACAATACATTCTACAAATACTAACTGAATGCACTCCGGAATACACAACACTCCTACACTGTCTCGGTCTACATTACCACACTATGGAGTATACATATGTATTTCTATAGAAGATGTATTACTAGCCCCAGAATGTTTTCAACATTTCGACCAAATAACTCAGAAATTGTTTGTTTATACTTTGATTAATAATTTGAAACGTGTACCACGTTAGCCTTTTATACGAGGATAAACTTCGAGTGTATTTTACCGTATATGAGTTAGCAAGCGGAGTAGCAACGATGCCATATTCCTCCAACAAGATCTTATTACGTAATCTTCAGTTGTTTAGCATATGCAAAATTAGCAATTCCATTGGTGGATAATTCTTTACCGGCCAGCTAGTTTGCACAGGTTTTTTTTTTTTAATGTTTTTATGACGGAACAAGCTCGACGCCCACCTGATGTTAAGCGGTTACCTCTGCCTATAACAGATGCAGTTCATCGTTCAAGTCACGAATTGCACTGCGTCCGGCACCTTGAGACATAGTTGTTAAGTCTCATGTGCCTGTAATTTCACTGGCTTTCAAGGACTGCTGCCGGAACACACCGTTGGGTGCTTGGCGACAGATTTTCAACTTGAGGGTGGTCACTAGCCAGGCGGGCATTCGCAAAAAGCCCTTCCACCATGCGGTGAAGCTCAAGCCCGCGCCGGGATTCCAACCATGGACCTGCTGCGCGGCAGTCCATAGCCAATGCCACTGAGCCATCACTGCTTCCAAAGCTTTTGTGAATACGTAGGTTTAGTTACAAAATTATATTTTATATGAAGTTGAACCATAGGTGTCGCTCCATCGCCATACGATGGATTAAGAACGAGAGGAAAAAAATGGAAACGTAGCTTTAGTGCTTTTATCAATCTATTTACGACTATAGTTCGAAGAAAGTGGAAGTTCTTGTCATGAACATAATATGAAATCATAATAGGTGTACTTATATGAATATACATCAACCTCTAACCTTACGATATTTAATGCAATTTGAACTGTACAGTCGAACGGTCCCGATCAATTGTACCGTGTGTGTGGGAGATATCTTTGATTTTTTTAAGCTGCACCGTCTAACAGAGTTGAACAAATATTTCATACATAAATCGCAACGAAGCAATAACGGTACCGTTCAATCTAAGCGTGTGTATGGTCGGTCAGTAATAAGTTGTAATATAATATAGGGATGGACATACCATTCAAGATACAAATGTATGCATGTACTGCATGCCCTGTTTGTTAGGTAGAACCGCTAATTTCAACGCTGTTGTAGAAAAAGCCATTTTTGAATTTGATTTTAAAATTTGACTTCAAATTGTAGATTTACAAATTATTGGAGTACAAAATGCTATGCCCCGGGCGGGAATTGAACCCGCGACCTTCAGATTTTACGCCGGATGCTTTAAAACCCCGGGGCAAAATATTTTGTTCTCCAATAATTTGTAAATTTATGATTTTTGCTTAGTACGCGGTAGTGCTTGTAATCATAATATTTAGAAATATTCAATTTTAGAGTTATTGAAAGAAATCAAAACGAAAACATAAAAATTCGTACCTTTGTTAATACAATACAAATATTAGATAACCAGAGGTAGGTAAAGCAAACTAGTCTCAACCGCGACGCGTTCGCTAAGTATTGATAAATCGTGCCGCATTAATGTGAGATATTCGAGTAATCTATCTCTCATCGGTCATCCTGCCAGCCACAGCGCAGGATAGCCCAATTCGATAAGTAATGATGGTAGGCTTTTTTTCTTATATAATCAACATAGAATGATCTATAGTGCCTTTACGAATTCTGATTCAATCAAACTACATACTAGACCCAGCATAATATATTATATTTACACAAAAATAACCATTTTCTTCCCATCGTTTTATGTACCTATGAATATTAGTAGGTAGTAAAAATAGGTATATATGTAGTACAGTATATGTAGTAACGTAATAGAAGAAGCAATGAAATTTTGTATATGTTATTTAAACTTGCAACACCGTTACAGGGTAATGTATACCTAGATACTCGAAATTTCCGTGATTGTGCTTTCGTGCTGAATAAATGTACCGTAATTGTTACTTCCGAGTACGTGACTCTTGCTATTAGCTTGTGAACGTTTTATTTATTATGCGCACTATTATAAGTTATGTTATTCATCAATTTTTTTAGGAATTCGAGCAATTGATTTGTTTACGACATGTTTGGAAGAAAAATGTTATATTGTGATCGACACATAAATTAATATATAACTTTCCAATTACACTCTGTGTTTGAAAACGTAGTATTTCTATTATCCCTACTTCGTTGCTTAATGGAAAAGTGAGTTAGTTAATTAATTCGAACCGATGTTGATTAAATTTGACAGAGAGAGCCTCTACAAGCTAACGCGCGCCGTGCAAAATAATAATGAAGGCGGAATTTACACGTACTATTAAAAACACGATCATGTATATTATATTATAGTTCCCGGATTAAGCTTGCAATTCACCGAGCGCTGTTCATATAATCGTTGTTTTGTCATAATTTTAATACTTAACAAGTGCTTAAAACTGAGTAAAATTCTGTATGCGTACATTTGAGCCTAACATAATACTTCAAGTCTTACGGTTACCAAAGGATTAGAAGAATAATTAATACATAGAGACGTTGCTTTTCTGAAATCCATATTTAATAATAATGTTTTTAAAAATATTAAAATAAAACAGGTTAACATTTTTTTGTAATAATAAAGCATAACATACGAAACGTATATATTTATAGTTCCGCCTAACTTTCTTGCTAAGTTTGAATACCGAACGAACGAGATTTTTTAAAGGGTTTTTTCCAGTTTCCTATAACAGTAAGACCACACCATGTCCGGTGTAACGTAATTGCATATTTTCGTATCTTAAATAAGTAAATATGCAAGAAATCTGCTTAGAAAAACCCATAGATCTTTATATGCATGAATAGCACCGTCAATGCGGTTAAAATTATAACAAATTGGGTCAAAGTGGTATAAATATTTGATGAAATGTGTGAACCACTATATTGGTTAATATTTTATTGGACAAAATTGGCAACACATGCCGCAATTCAATTTCCGATTTACCTGAAAGCGGATTTTCAGTAGCGTTTTATTGAATATTTTGTCTAAATCATAATCGAATTTCCTTTTTTTAGATATGTTTAAAAACTTTTGTGATACTATACACTATAACATTTACGACATAATATTATTAATGAGATTGTGATGGAACAAGCACGAGGCCCACCTGGAGTTAAGCCTATAACAGATATGACGAACACACTCCAGTGACAAACTGCACTGCGCCCATCACCCTAACAATAATAATGTTGTACAGACTCATGTGCATGTAATTTCACTGGTATCTGTACTGGTACCTTTCAAACTAGAACAGTAATACTTGACGGTCGTAATGGGTACGGAGGCAGTACTTTTCCAGAATAGAAGAACTTGTTCAAAAAAAGTTCTGCTACTAAAAACGTAGAGTAGAGAACTTTAATATGAGTTCTTCAAGTTTAGATAGTTATTAAATTTTTCCGTCAAAGTATGATTCTGTTCTCGATCGGAGCCTGGCATATGGCAATAGACTAGCTCCTTATTAAGTGGTTCTAGAACATATCGGATAACCTTGTTTTATTAATCTCCTTCAGGGATGAGAAACATGATGATATCATCTACAAATAAAATATTTTGTGATGTGGTGATTTTTTATAAAACCCGTTAAAAGTATGATTGAATTTACGAACCATATAGCTTAATTTATGGTTTGTAAGCATTTTATATTTAAAATTTAACTAGTTAATAAAAAATAAACGTTTTTATTGTAATCCCTCAGTACAGCGAATGTATGGCAATACCCATTACCCAAGTGCCAAGAAATGTATGAACCGAGATTTATGAAGTTTTCCAGCCATTTTAGCAACGAATACTTCTTATTACAATTATTATTATTTGTTGAATTTACCTTAAGATCATATTATTAAAGTAAATAACATTGACATAAGGGTATAAAATTGTATATATATACTAGCTGACCCGTCAAAAGTTGCTTTGCCATATAGGCTAATAAAAATGAAAAAAATAAGTTTAATATATTTAGTTGTAAATTAGTTGCCGTCCTTTTTTAGACTTCCTGAATATCTACACAAAATTTCATAAAAAACGGTCTAGCCGTTTCGGAGGAGTTTTGTTACAAACTCTGTAACACGAGAATTTGATATTATTAGATTACAACAAGAAAATATACTGAATTATAATTAACAATAAGCACACTTCTTAATGTTAATCAAAAACATAATAACGGATATTCATAATTAACAATCCATTTAACGTAAATGTACAGTAAAATTGACAATTCCATTTTAGTAAAATCAACGAATTGAGCGCTGACACACAATGAAGTGATTGTCCCCATCGTCCAGTCCAGTTTAATTATATCAACGTTAAAGCTCATTTTATCCCGGAAATTCGAATCTCTCAATATTACGTTTCTTTTTCGCAAAACGTTTAACGGCACCTGTTTTATTATCGCAACAAAAGTTTATTTTAAATTAGAATTATAATGAGATTCCGCTCTAAAAGGTAACACTTAAATTTTATTTTAATTATGTACCTTACCTTTTCTTTTGTTCTAAGAACGGTCTTTAAGTTAAATATATAGAAAACCATATATATCTCAATATTATGTATTGCTGGAAGTGTTTTTAAGTCATAGATGACTTAAAAACACTTCCAGCTGTAGATCTACACTATCACATTTAAGAAACAAAATTAACACAAAATTATTGTTGGTAAAATTTAATATTTTAATTTGACACCGAAATATCTCATTATAATTACATAAGTATATGCCTAATATCAGAACATGAGATATTTTATTACATAACATTGAAAGTAAACGATATATGTTCCTTCTTTTCAAAGGTTCAGTCTGTATTTATTAGAGCCATCGTTCAATCTTCACAGATATACTCGTTCGTGTAGCCTACAGAAAAATGAATATTTAAATATCTTACTTAACTAAAACTCACCGTCAAGCAGGAACAGCAGTCTGAAGATGAGATGACAAATCCTTTTCATCTTGAACATGAGTAGTAACACTTGCTTAACTTTATTACTAAACGGACATCAACTACACAGTGGTACGAGGTATTAGGGATCACAATAAATTCACTTTGCCAGAAACTAAAACATTCATAAACAAAACTGTAATTTAATTATTCTTAGATTGATTTAAAACGTAATTCACGCGAGCGTTTCGGATGACAATTTCATCGTAACGACGTAGCGTGCGCTCGGCGCGCGGTCGCAACGGCTACTGAATTCGTAGCCGTTACGTCCGTAGTGGCTCTACGCCGTAGAGGGCTACGACTGCTATGAGATTGCTCATTATGCCAAAGCGAGTCAGCCAACATTCGCTACATTATTTCGTTTAATAAAGTTCCTGGCTCATGTATGCAGATGCGTTCCATGATGCTTGGAATTTTAGAGGAGCCTACACACGTGCAAAATTAAACGTCGGCGCTCGGATTAACGGATAACGGATAATGTTATGCCGCCGTTACGGTTTATTTTGAGAGTGTATTGAACGATAAATTAGCGAGAGGAGCTCGGGGAAATCTTACCTCGCGATAACAAGTGAGAGTTTCATCAACTTGCTAATGAAACTTTGTACCGCCTTTATTAACTTATTTAATTAAAACTGTTTTCATCTTACTCGTAGTTTGCTTTTTAAATTAATGTAAAACACAGTCCTTTGATCTATTAATGGACAAAACGAATAATCTTCGCACAATGCAGCGCTGCTCAAATATCACATCCGTGGTAATATGATGCTGAACTATTGTAACTCTGAGGCATTGGTTCCAGGAAAACATTTACAGCAGAGTCAAAGAATGGTAAAAATGTACTATTTGCACAAAATAAGAAAGAGTGCTATCTCACCCTGTTTCTTATTCACTATGAATAGTTAAATTAAATGCTAGTTCTAGTCAAAATCTATACAGTAAATAGTTACAGGCGTTACTTTACTTATATCCTCTTAAATAATTAATTATATTTTCTTAAATAAATTAAGAAAATATCAAATCATTATTTTAGAAAAACACGTACAAAATGTGAAAATATATCTAGTGACAATTTCGCATAATGTTATGCTGACATAAACTCCACGTAGCCAAATTGGAAGTACTTTCGGAGCGTTTTTTTCTATACGAAGCATCCTCAGGAGTTTTGGACTCTTCATGTGTATGATCGAGATTGTGGATGCTTCGTGTAGAAGCGAAACCGTAGGAATACATAATCCTATTAGGATATTGTTTTTTTTAACTACGAAAATGGATCTAGTAACGGTAAAAAAAAATCGCATTTTACAAATGGTTACAAGCAAGAGTAATTGCTGGCCGCTAAACGGATCGTCGACTGCATATTCTTCACTTTAAGTTGAACAATAATCTTTATAAGAAATGTTATGCAAATTCAAGTCCAAAAGGCAATATATACTAGTTTCATACTCGTATTATAAAAAATTACGCTCCTCATACTATTCGCTCATGTATACTATCGACTCATAATAAGTTCACGTTCAAACAGCCGTGTCTTCATATATAATATATAATGGTTTGATTTTTGATATACTACTTGAATGAGAAGTCTTGCACAACGTCCCGCTTGGATCGTTTTGTGCATATATCCCGAGCCAGCTTCTCCATGGCATAGCTGCTTCAATGTCGTTCTCGATGTTACAAAGAGTTACTTGCTAACTATATCAAGCTGTGCACAGCAATTTAACCCACGTGAACAATGATGAAGATTGATAACGATAAAAATGAAAATAATATGATGAATAGACTGTTTTATGGTCAGTGTGTTTCTTACCTGATATTTTTCACACGAGATTTGTGATTGTATATTTCACGCCAGAGCAACTTTTTTAGGACTTACGTCTTGGAATAATTCACAATTTTCAGTGAGCTACAATTGAATAAATCGCTACGTTCGTGATTCAACGTTATGCAAACTCGAACTTTTAAGTCGGCACTAGTAAATATAAGAAATTTGCTCACATGTTGAACTAATTACTATTTTACAAAATTGTAATGAAAGGAAAAATTATAGTCATGTCCGCACATTACTATAATTTTTCTCTCGACTCGAAGACTTGAACCCACGCCATCTACCCTTACAGCCTGAAGACTTTTTTAATACACATTCATTGGACCATTGTTAAAGCTTAAATTTTAGGAACGAAGGCATTGTTTTGTTAGAAAAGTACTCATAGATAAAAATTGCCGAATACTTGAAAAAATAAATAATGTTATAGTTAAGTCGTTTGCGTATTGTAACGCCATATTTTCAATTTATTTCATATTTCAAATTTTTTAATTCAAATTTACAGCTAATCTACATTTTATCCTCATTCGTGGAATGAAACGTTGTTTACGTACTCTGTAATTGTTTATGGAAAATGAGTGGTTGCGAAATGTATTGATCGCTTAAAATGGATCCATGTTTGTTTGAATCATACCTGTAATCGATTTTATATAATCGACTTATATGTTTGTTGAAGTGGTTAGAATCCCACTGAATCCGTCGTTGTTTTACATAACTTTAAAGATAATTGTTGCTTATACCAATATTCCACTCAATAGTAGTATTTAAATCTATTCCATAAATATTACATTACGTTAAATCGTTACTGTCACTAAATACTAGTAAATTCCCTCTTAAATTTTATTGTTCCCAAATTCCCAAATAAGAATTTTGTTTAATAAGTTTGGTCATTCGATAGTTATTATCGATATCTCATTGCGTTAACTTTAATAATTGGATAATTTAATTTTTGAATATTTTTATAGGAGTTAATTACCAAACAATCCATATTTCACAATTTAATTTACTTGATGTTGAATTTATGAATGTCTATAGCAAAATCCCTTGATATGCTGTACTTTTGTAAAATAATCGATACTCGTATTGATTATTGATCTTCGTTTGCTTGGTGCAACTCGATACCACATCACTATTTGGCTTGAGGAATCTTGACTTTTTCTTGTGCTGGACCTTCGGCTAACCATGATATTTCACAATTATTTATTGAGGAAGGCACCGATCTTGAACTCCACGATGTTCGAAAGGAGGAAGCACCGATGGTGATGGCGGTGGCGCCTCTATATTCAATGTGAAATATAAATTTCTTTATAAACCCGAAAGGTGAGTGACCTCATGGTATATTTACCCACACATCATGTGCTATTTTTTGACCCAAATTCTTTTAAAATGTTCTTAATTTTTTTTTTTTGCTCATAGGTAATGATAGATAGGTGATGAATTGAATGAATGAATTAATGAATGAATGAATAACTTTAATTGCGACAAACACTTTACATAATGGTAAAATATATAATTATGGACACATTGAAAAATAAACAAAGTGTTTGTCGCAACCCTAAACAAACTCAGCAAAAAGCTGGTTCAACCAGCGCTGGTCTTCCGTTAGTGTAGGGAGGTGACCTCACGCACCTGTAAATAAACAGTGCGCGCTCAAATAATAAATATTTAGAATTTATAATTAATAAAAACAACTATTCATATACTACTTTAATTAATTAATAATTCCAATCTTGTCTTTCAATTTAACAAACTTATTAAACTAAATATGATTTCACTAAATATACATTTTCTAATTTAAGAAAAAATCACATACAACTAACTAAATTGCAGTAATTGCTTTGACCACAATCTCACGTGATGGTAAATGATGATGTGGTCGAAGGTGTTAACAGGCTTAACCTAGAATTACCCTGGCTCTCAAGGCCAGCTGCCGAAACACACCGTTAGGTGCTTGGCGACAGATTTTCTACTTGAAGGTGGTCGCTAGCCAGGCGGGCATTCACAAAATGCCCTTCCACCATGCGGTGAAGCTCAAGCCTGCGGCGGGATTCGAACCATAGACCTGCTGCGCGGCAGTCCATAGCCAAAGCCACTGAGCTATCACTGCTTCGAAATTTTCAATTCCCATGCGAAGATTCATCTTCTATGACTGTTTGATAGAATTTTTCCCTGTAATTTTCATTCCATTGTAGTGAAACGCATAAAACAATGTTTTAACCTAACTTGTGTAAAATCTTGGAAGGGACCAGTATTTGATATTGTTTGCATGGATAATCAGATAGTATTGGCCCCAACGGTCCTGCTGATATACCATTTTGTCAACATTTGTTGAATATAACTTGTAAAATTCACATATGAAATTCCACCATAACTTAGTTCAAATTTTGGAAACTTTTGTTGATTCACCAATTCTTTTATATTTGTCATGTAGTACAGCCCCCAACGGTTCTACTGATATATGATTTTCCCTACATTTGTCAAAATTTACTTAGAAAAATCCATATATTAAGTTTCAACATAACTTGAATTAAATCATGGAAACTTCTTATGTTTCACCCCTTCTTTTATATTTAAATTGTAATACAGACCACCCCGGTTCTTTTAATATATATTTCTCCATATAATTCATTAAATTTAATTGGAAAAATTCATAAATTATGTTTTACCATAATTTGTGAAAAATAGTTGATATTATTATTCTTCTGTTAGTTTCATGTTGTCTAACATCAAGTACAGACCGCTCCCGTTGTTTTGATATATAATTTACCCCTATATTACTTTCCAATTTTCTAAAAACTGGATGATTAAGTTTATACCCATACAAGCTGTTTGGTTCCTCCGCCTTCGAATTTGAAGTGTGTCTATATCGAAGCAATTGATTCAGGGTTGATTTGTTTCAGGGTTTTTTTGTTTTTGGTTTATGTATTTTTGAATACATCTTTTTAAATTACTTCCGGTTCACACCATGTGAAAGGCCCCGGCTTCCCTCTGGACTACCTCAGATGATGGCTTGGAGTTACTACTCATTCCGGATGGCAGAGATACTGGAGTGTCGCTTTTGAATTTAATTGACTAACTGGTAGGCCCAGGCTGAACCAGGTACCATTCTATGGGGGCGTTGAGTTGTCGTCCTACTTAATTATTATTTACCATACTATATGTGAGCGTTGAGATGTCGTCTCACTTAGTTATAAATTAAGTCAAATTATATTTAATTAATTTCCTAAGTTTAAGCAAGGAGCGTTTCACCTACAATGACCGTCCCATAACTTTTAACAACTCCCTTTCTAATTATCCCCTATTGTGGTAACTTTTCCTAACCGAATAAAACTATTTGTATAAATTTAAAATGTAAAATAAAACAATCTTTTGTAACCTGATAATAAAGTCTAACGTTGTTGAATCGGATCGGTTTGGTTTTTTTGTGTAAGTGTTAAGAGTTTAAGGTAATTCCCCCGGAACCCTATGGAAAACCGCTGTCACGGCGGAAAAACGTGACAGTATTCAAATTGTAATAATTATTGTGAAAAATATTTAAATATCGTCAGTTTAGATATATGTAAATTTATGTATGAATAATCTGTGTCATTAATGATGAAATTTTGAGATGGATATCTATTGAGTTTTCATAAATCTCAAATTTAATTACACTAAACCGACAATGTAATGTTGTCTTAGGTTTCCGCGATTGTTTCACATAGTAATTAAACAACTTTAAACGGTTTAAATCGTGTTTATTTATCATTATTTTTGTTCCGACGTTTCAAACACTTTGCAGTTATCGTGGTTACGGGGTTACTGACGTAAGATTGTTCTAAATTAAAAATAAACGGAACTGACTTCCAGTATTGAATGGAGAATGAACATAATATGTTTTATTTCAAGACGTAAGCAATTTTTATTTCAAATTGTATCCAAATTGATAGAGCTGTGTCTGTGTGAAACGTACACACACTCTCAAATCAAACATTTGCATTTAATGTAAGTGTGATAGACATGAAACTCTCCATAATAACTGATATTTCAAAAATATTTTAGGATATCATCAAATTAATATTTTAATAAAACATTTAAAAAATATACCCAGTGACGGTTCCGCCTGCCTATGAATAAATTTACTATTATTACTATAATTTTCCTGCTAAGCCAACGTGACGTCACAAATGCCACGCAGCCAAACCGGAAGAATTTTCGACGCGTTTCATTTCTCCACGAAGCATCCTCAGGAGGTCTTGCTCTTGACTCTACGAGCGCACGATCGAGAAGTAGACATAGTTTCGTAGAGTCAAGATTCTCAGCATGTATCCTGAGGATGTATGCAGTTGTAATTTGCTACAGCTGTCAATAATAATTTATGTTTTTTTATTTGCGAATTTTTTCATAATTAGAGGCATGCTAATTTACGGATATCTAAGCAATCCGTCGTAATGACGTCATCGTCATCGAACTACAATTATCCTACTCATGCTGGTGTCTTCTTTAAAAGCATAAGAAGCATTAAAAGCACTTATTAATAAACTAAATTTTTGTAGCGCTCTGTTGTGTGGACCTAATACAGTTGCTTTAAAAATAAACAACTTATGGACACACACACATTTATTTTATTTGAAAAATAAAATTATTAATTTACACTTGACTTAAAAAATCCCGCTACTCACTTTTGGTACAAATTTAGGCAGAGGTTCCACCTGAAGGGTATACTGGTACTGAGTTTGGTGACTCCTGGAGTTATCACAATAAATCTGAGCACTTAATTTTGGAAGCCGCCGTTTATATAGAGAAAAATACTGCTGAAAACGCGTAAATAGGTTTGTGAGGGATTCGGGCCTACGTTAGCAATATATTAGGTGTAACAGTTCGTAGCGTAGGCTGCTTAGCCGTTCTTAACCGATCAGCTATGTTAAGCAATGTCCTCTGCGGTCTCGAGTTGGATGGGTGGCCGCTAGTGACATTAATACTGAGCGCTTCCGTGCTTCGGAGGGCACGTTAAGCTGTCTTTTAGAAGTAATTTTATGGATAATTGCTCACCGATGAATCCATGAAAAATTATTCTTGATATTAGATTTATTGTTCGAGCGCAACGAGTTCTTTATGGTAATTTTGCCCCTGTCCATGAGAAGTCGCTTTGCTCGATCAATAAATTACAATAAATCACCATGCCTGTATTCTTTGAAGAAAAATACAGTAGAAACCCACGTTTTTCTAGATATTATTTGGTTTTATGTTAAATAAGGCGAGTTTATTGCCATCTATCGGGCATTGTTTCAGATTCCAGACTACTAAGTGAAATGTCTCAGGAAAGCCTTCAGGTTTCCAAAGCGACAAATTTACAAACACACCAACGAAGCAATCAATAAATTAAACTTAAAATAAGGTCTAACTCAAACCCCACTTGACCCGACTGAAGCTGACCACAGACAATGAGCACAAAAAGCAGTCGTTAGCGGTCGCTATCCCTTTCAGTCAGTCGCAGCTGAAGCCAAGGGATTACTCTATATCCATTCTTCTTACTAATGTTACAGATACGCGACTGTGTGAAATAGAGCAATAGTGATTATTGCACAATTGTTTTAGCTTCTAAGATATGATTTATTTTTACTAAACTAAAATAGTTACCTACTTAGAAAAACTTTAAAAGCATGTTAATTGAATACACAATTTATATATTTCTAAGATTTTTATCTAGTCTTAATCTATTGTTCCCCCACTAGGTGGACTGACGACATCGTGAAAGTCGCTGGTAGCCAATGGTTACAAGCGTCTAATAGCCGTTCTTTGCGGCGCTCTATGGGAGAGGCCTTTGTTCAACAGCGGACGTCTTCCGGCTGATGATGATGATGATGATGAATCTATGGTATAGTAGTGGCCCGCCCCGACTTCGCAATATTTAACAAAAATTATAAATTGAAACACATGAAAGTAGTTATTGTGACATAACTGTTATATTTAGAATATAGTTTACGGATTATTTTGTAGATATTGATATCCTATCCGACTATACTTTGCTCAACAATATCCGCAGCGTATGCGATACAACGATTTTATTGGTCTATTTTCACACGTTGGGTTACATTATCGAAGTTTTCATATGGATCCCTAAGTTTATGATAATATTCTATAACCTATGTTCATCAAAGATAGTGCAGAATTCTAAAGGTAAAGGAATATTTCAAATCGGTTCAGTAGTTTTAAAGTTTATTCGTTACATACAAAAATGAATTACTGAAGCGCTCATAGCGATGTTTGCTTAGCCATTCTGAACCGATCAGCAAAGCTAAGCAATGTCCGCCTCGGTCACAAGTTTGATGGGTGACCGCTAGTGACATTACTAGAGAGCGCTTCCGTGCTTCGGGGGGCACGTTAAGCCGTCGGTCCCGATTGTTGTCTTAAGATGGCAGTCGTTATAGCATGGTGGTACGGCATTTTGCGAATGCCCGCCTGGCTAGCTACCACCCTCAAGTAGAAAATCTGTCAACAAGCACCTTACGGTGTGTTCTGGCAGCTGTCTTTGAGAGCCAGTAATTCTAGGTAAGCCTGAACAACATCTTCGACCATATCGTCACTTACCATCAGGTGAGATAGTGGTCAAAGGCTAACCTATCAAGCATAAAAAAAAACTGCTCTTTATAAATTAGGTGTAGATGTAATTTGTGTATTTTTGTATGTAACGAATAAACGTTTGATAGAACTATACAACTGTTGTATATATTATATAATAGTTATAATGTTCTATCAAACGTATTATGAATGCTCTGAGAATTATTCCTAATATTATGATTATCTGCTTTGCAGTTCTATCGTCGTACTACTTGCCACTAACTAAAGGTTCATCTTCGTCGTGTGGACTGGAAAAATTTAAATAGACCATTTTAAGATATTATTTCTACCACGAAGCTAAAAAATATCTTTCTACGGAGTAACAATATAAGCTAACTCAAGAAAAAGGTGAATAGAGTTTTCTATGTAGGAAATTCATAAGCAGTACTCCGAGTGTTGCTAATGTCTAATAGGCAAAGATGACTGCGTTCCATCAGACAAACTATAACTGCTTATGGTGTAGGTAAACACTTCCTTTCTTCTGTAGAAATATTTATTTTAATATGTGAGACACAGTACGTCAGCCATTACAAGCGTAGCAGGAAGCAGAGAGAAAAGGATGGCGCGGAGCGGCCAGTAAGAAAAAACAATTTGACATTGGCGTCTATTTAAATCCTAAGATTTGGATAAGCGTACATTGTACTCTAACACAAAACATTTGCTTGCTCAGTACTGCATATTATTATATTGTTCCATTGCATACTTGCATTAACCATGAAATAACACCGACGAGTGTAAAATAACACTCCTTTTTAGGGCAGTCGTGTTAAAAGTGGTTGCAATAAAACAGTTGTATCGATATGTTAAAATAATAAAGCAAAATAAATCAAGTTATTCACCATTCCTCTGCTCCCCTCATATATTTCTCTAATACAATATCTATAGATTCGATCCAAGTTCAGTATAAACAACCGTTTTTACATCGAAAACGTGACCTCACATAACTGAATTTCATTTTCACTTTTTTACCACGAAACATCTACCACGGTTCTATATAATCAAATTATGGGATACTCATTGCAGACTCGTTTCCTCAGTTTATGTTTAGAGTGGTACAAAAACGTTAATGGATTGTAAAGTGTTGGAAACAACGTAGTGTTTATCGAAAAAAATTGCTCATTATAATAAGGGGGATCGACGCATGGCAATCTAATGGGGGAAATTCATGGCTTGCCACACTTGAGTTAAGTGCTATTTTTTATGGGCTGAGAACATAAAAAGGTTTTGTGTGTTATGTCATAAAATTAGTAAAATATGCGTTTATGAAAATACATTTTTCATTTAGGTTTCTCTGATTTTTCGACAATGTTTATGTGTCTATTAGAATTTATTGTTTCTTCCAGGGATACCAAACCCCAGTTGCGTGCGGGAGAAGCCTTTCAGGTATCATGAACGATAGTTTCCCGAAACAGCGAAGTATTTGGACATGGTTACGTAATTGCTGCGACTTCCTTAATTCAAATTCAAATTCAAAATCATTTATTCAATTTAGGCGTCTACGACGCTCTTATGAAGGTCAATTACAAATCTTAATATTGAAATATTCTACATTGTACTGCCACGTTCAGCAAAAAAAGTTATAGAGCCACTGCGAGAAGAACGGGCAATAAACTCGGGGCCATTCTTTTAAACGTCTTTTTACAATGTGTTATAAACAATATAATACAATTATTACAATATTTGTTTAAATTACGTAGGAGACAGGTGATGGCTTGGCTGAGCTGGAATTTTCCAAGCATTTTTGTCGTTTTAGTAATCACAAACTGTGCAGTAGGATTTCTTAATCAAAATGTTTTTCACGTGCAATTTGAATTTTCCTTCTGTGAGCATAGTAATATGTTCGGGAATTTTATTACAAAACCGCACACAATTTCCTAAAAAGGAGCTTTAATTTGTCTTTGCTAATCTAAAACATGGTACCGTTATTTTATATTTGTTCCTAGTGTTGTAATCGTGGTTGTCACTGTTTAATTTAAATTTACTCATTTTTTTCCGAACAAACATAATATTTTCAAATATATACGGACTCGGTAAAGTTAATATATCAGTTTCTTTAAAAAGATCCCTTAGAGATTCCCTAGGATCCATTTCATATATGGCTCGAATTGCACGCTTTTGTAAGATAAAGATTGTTTCCATCTCAGCAGCAGCTCCCCACAGCAATACACCATACGACATAATACTGTGGAAGTATGCGAAATAAACTAGCCGTGCAGTAGCTACATCTGTTAACTGTCTTATCTTACAAACTGCATATGCAGCAGAACTAAGTCTTCCGGCTAGATCATGTATATGTGGATCCCACTGTAAAGTTGAATCCATTTTGATTCCCAGAAAGACTGTCACATTGTCAATAGAGAGTTTATCTGGGCCAAACTTAATGTTTGGTACAACATAAGGAACATTTGGTAACGAAAACTTTAAACATTTTGTCTTTTTTGAATTTAAGAGAAGATTATTAGCTGTGAACCATTCAAAGATCATAGTTAACACATTATTTACATGAATGAGTTCACTATCTTTCCTATCTACTTTAAAAATCAGAGAGGTATCATCTGCGAATATAACAATATCGCAGAAATCTTTGACCATGCAAGGCAGATCATTAATATAATTTACTTTCATAAAATTACTTCCTTTCTTACTCCGAGATCACAATAACCTATGTTTTTTCATATCTTCTGCTTGCAAACAAATTAAAGCGAGAATTACGACTGGTTTGAGTAGGCTAGGCCTGTAGGGTGCCGGGATAGAATGTCATCTTTTACCGTACGGGTGTCGTAAGAGACGACTAAGTGTAATACACCAGAAGGTGGGCATCAGCGCTTTCTGAGGAACTGATATCTCACACTGCGAGTCCCAAGATTCCTGGCAAGCGTGGGGATTATGGCAAACCCTCCCATAATGGGGAAGGCTGTGTTCAGCAGTGGACAATTCGATTGATTTAGTACAGAATATGCTAGACTCCAGGTTTTTTTTTTATTTTTTTTTATTTTTGATAGGTAAGCCTCAACCACAATCTCACGTGATGGTAAGTGCTGATGTGGTCGAAGGTGTTAACAGGCTTAACCTAGAATGACTGGCTCTCAAGGACAGCTGCCGGAACACACCGTTAGGTGCTTGGCGACAGATTTTCAACTTGAGGATGGTCGCTAGCCAGGCGGGCATTCGCAAAAACGCCCTTCCACCTTGCGGTGAAGCTCAAGCCCGCGGCGGGATTCGAACCATGGACCTGCTGCGCGGCAGTCCATAGCCAAAGCCACTGAGCTATCACTGCTTCAAAAAGGTTTTCTAACATTGGCACAAAGTTACCAGCTTGTTGGTTAGTGAAGCCTTTAAAAAAATCAACTGAACATACTAATTCATACATCTCTTTTCTTTCATCGGAAAATGCACGCAAAGAACCTGAACATGCGTATATGCTCTCTATTAAAAAAATACACACGAAGCGTTTGCGTTGGGCATTCATTATCCAAGCGGCTGTTTTATAACTCAAACTAATTTCTAGTAAAATAAAGTAAAATCCCTCAAGTACAGAGTAAATAGGTATTTTCTACAGTGGTAACACCATCCTTGATATGTAAGTCTCATTCCACCTTAAAGTCTGTTGTATATGATTCAAAAAGGCAAGTAGAGTCAAGGAAAACAATTAACTCGCAAGTTAGTACTAGCATGCGAACTGCTTTCCAAGAGGAACTAATGGAAAATATACTTTGGTGCTTGGTGAAAGATTTTCTACATGGCTAGGTGGTAAGCATTAGGAATTAAAATTCAGATCAGGTTTTTTCTTATTGCATTGTGAGGGAACACGCACGATGCCCACCTGATGTTGAGCACTAACCTTTGGCTATACACATGTAATTTGTCACAAGTGACGAACTGTACTGTGCCCATCACCCTGAGACATACAATAATTAGTGTGCCTGTAATATCTTTTCTCAAAGACTGCTGCCGAAACACAATGTTAGGTTCTTGGCAACAGATTTCTACTTGAAGGTGCTAGCTAGCCAGGAAAGCAATCGCAAAATACCCTTCCACCATGCGGTGAAGCTCAAGCTGGCACTGGGAAATTGAACCTGTGGCACGGCAGTCAATAGCTAAAACAAATCACCTATATAAGGTGAATATTAATTCATCAAAAAAAATGCGGGGGATGGTGTAGAATCGATAACGGAATGTGTTCCACACATGTTTAATTTTCACATGCAACAAATCAGTATAACTATTATCTAAGCGCGGCACGTTGAATTTTAGTATGATAGCGAGAACCGCGGTTTACTCCATTCTCACACGTACGAACGCTACCCGATGGCAATTAGACGCTATCACTGCACTAGGGCAAAACAGCTGTTTTGTCATAGTGATAGATGAAGCTGTTTCACGTACCTATACTGACGAACGCGAAAGCGTTACCTGCCAATCTAGCTAGACTGCCGAATGCTTTGCATAATCGCCAATCGATTAAACTCTTCTAAATGATAAAAAATGTTACTTACCCACATTCTTTTTAATTTCAAGTTTACATAGGTACGTACTGTATTGTGTTGCAGCTACTTAGGAATGCCGTAGTGTGTTAAGCCGCTACCGCGTCGCGCGTTCTTCGTTGACTTCGCGTAGCAATCGTGCGTGTGTGTAAATAGAGTAGATACACCGTGTTCGTAGACCGCGGTTGTCCTTGCTATTATTCCCAAAGCCAACGCGCCACAGCTTAAGCAATAGTACAGACTTTTTGTGTATGTGAAAATTAAACATGAGTGGAACACATTCAGTTATCGATTCCACCCCCGCAGTATTTGTTGATGAATTAATATCCACATTATATAGTTGCCATCATTGCTTCAATATAATTGGTTTTCTCAAATTCTCTATATATGAAAGCTTACAAGTAATTATAGATTAATGAGAGCGAGTTGGACTCACACACCGTAGTTCTTGCAATTTTTGATAAACCTTACCTACCTAAAACCGGCCAAATGGTAACGAATTCGATCACCGAACACTCCATATCACAGCGCATTATTTTTGTGTGTTGTATTATTTTATTTAGTTCAGATTTTTTTGGATGCAGGGTTTAACTCACAAGCAGGTGTTTTTATTTGATTGTTCATTTACTATTTAGAGTATGCACAATATTCACCCAAGTTGGAGTCTTTTATTATTTATTTATTTATATATCACTGGAACATTAACATTCATATTTCCTAAAGTCCTACAAAACCAATATGGTTTGACGTAGGTTGAAGTATCAGTCGCTTACTAGCGCTCCCTGATATAATTTTTTTTTTTTATTGCTGATAGGTAAAAGCCTTTGACCACAATCTCACCTGATGGTAAGTGATGATGTGGTCGAAAGTGTTAACAGGCTTAACCTTGAAAAATCTTTATTTAGTACCTTAAACCACCTGTATATTGTAATGCAAAGAAAAGTTACAAAAAATACCCTGGTTTTACGAATACTGACGTAGAATCGGGCAATCAATTGAACTGCATTACTGAATTTTACCACAGTGTCCAATCTACACTTTTTCTACGCTTGTACTTTGTTACCAAAAAAAAATAAAAGTGTAGTTAGGTACATTTCATATCTCAAACGAATTTAAGTAGTAAATTCAGCTTGTGGAGATTAACCCCAAACAAACTAATATAAATAACAAATTACCTACATTGTAAAATATTAAACAATATTAATAACAATTGTGTAGTGATATTGTGACCGGTTTGGAAGTCTAATGCAGTTTTTACGATACATCAAAACACAAAAAACTCTCAGAAATAATTCTTGGGAACCTATTATTATATATAATAGATTTTATAAGAATAGCCGCCAAGATTACCTACTCATAAAATACTATTAAGAAAAAAACTTTTATTTTGTTATGTATACCAGAAAAATTGGCGATACAGTGAGTGTTCAGTTATAACTGTTTCTCCGTACGGAACCCTCAAAAGCAAAAACAATTCAAAAAATAACAGGGGGACAATGCACACTAACATGCACACCGAACAAGTGAACCTTATATAGATTAGTCTATTTGATTGTCCGTACAATAAACAGCTTGCATATGCCTATCTTAAATCAGCGTTACCTCAACACGACATGAAGTAACACGACATTGAACTAACATGACGCTGCCACACTCTAATACGACAGTCGTACTGTGGCGGCCGAGCGACACAAGTGTCGATGACGTCACGCAATCAGAACCATCCACTGTGTTCGCGCTCTAACGAACTGGGCATGGCACAGTGTAAATGTATCCAGAAGGTAAAGATTTTTCAATATTATTACGTGTAATATATGTATTGATGTTTTAATATGGCATTGGATATCATTCATACAAAATTACAATGAATGTGAATTATATGATTTCTATAATTATATTTGTATATTGGCATTTGTACCAACGGGATCACACTTGTCATTAAAATGTTTCCTGTCATTTTAATTTTGTAGGTTTATTCGCAAGGATGCTTGAAAAGGTCCAAAAAACTTTCTTAAGATTCCTTTACAAAAAAGTATACACGAATGCGAGATCACGGTAAATAGGCGCGGTCACTGTAGGCAACACAACCTTTTCCATCCTGCCACAGGTCACACGACGGCGCGAGCGATGTCTTCTCTAGTTCGATCCTTACTTCATCTCAACGCACTCCGTGATGCCAACACTGATTTTGACATTTATTTTGACAAGTGGCCTACCATCGTTTCTGCAGTATTAGCGTATTGTGAAAGTATGAGAGACCAATGGGTCAATACGGGTAATCCCGAAATTAGCGACAGTTAATGATGTTTATTTGACCTATATGTAATTTGACTTTATCCAGTTGACATTAAATATCATGCTTTTATCATTGACTTATACTTAAGGTGGGAAATGAAATTTATTTTTATCCAATCCTATGATCTTTCTATGTATTTATCTTTGTATTTGTATGGTTTTATTGTTGTTATTTGTTTGCTAAATGTACCATGTTGATTTTTTTATTTGTTTTATATTTGTATGTTAATTCTAATCTGTGTGGAAGATGCAATTGATTGTAAAATCGTTTCTATTCACAATAAACACATTTTATTTTATTTAATTCGCTAAGCAGGCGTTAGATTTTGCGATGCACCACAAACTAAAATAATAATAATAATAATTGAAGGTTGGATCAAGGGTCAGATGCAGAAGGCAGTAATACTTGACACAACACGCATTGTCCGGAGGTTCCTCTCACTGCAACCTTAACCACCGCTTGCTTGGGCCCTGCCCCACTGCAGGCGGCATCCTAGTTTTAAGTTTTTTTATTTTTTTATTCATAAATGTTGTAAACAATTTAAAATTATGTTATAAAATAAATGACGTTAATAATAATAATAAAATTCTTTATTTGGAACCATAACATTATTGTACTACTATTGTACATAATTATGAGAATAGATGACACCTGTCTTATAACTGTGTCGCAGATGTCAACGCCCTCCTCCGAAAATTAGACAAAGTTCCTTACTATAAACAGTGAACAAAGCATTAATTAAATTTAAACCTAAATTCGAAGATAAATAATAATAAAATAAAATTAAAATAAAATATCTTTATTGCAGGCAAAAAGTACCCATATCATACACGGTAAAATTAAAATAGAATTACATAAAATAGTATGATTTCAATAATATATTACCAAAATAGATGTAATAAATAAAATTGCAAAAATACGTGTAATTTTTATTTTCGTTCTGGTGGACAGAGATCTAGTGTCTATAAATAGGACAACACAAATTTTCACTCAAACACTTCAAGATGCCATTATCCGATTCTCGTATTCTGTTCCAGAAAGACATGATACGGGATCTTATAATGGCAAAGAAATCGGGAACCCGTGCATCAGCAAACATGCCCGACGTTCTTTTTCTTCATAAGGATGCGGAATGCGTCATTATACTGCACCCTTATGGTACTGTATGTTTTTCTACTGTACCTTATCCAAAGCTGACATGTATATAAACACATACAATATGCCTCGAATAAGGTAACTTTCACAGCTTCCGTACATTTCGCAAATCTGCGTGCGAGCATGTTACACCTGATGGATGTTCTTTCCCTCTCCATGTCCTTGTTGTCCGACATGTTTTCGGTCAATATGTGACCTAGATATCTGAACTGTTCCACAATTCTTACCGGTGAACCCGACAAATAAACATAAGGTACCCTCTCCGGACCTCTCCCTGCCCGAAATACAAGCATTTCTGTCTTGGCTACATTATATTTTAGTCCATGCTTCAAAGCATACTTTTCGCATATGGAAATTAATTGTCTAAGTCCATTGATCGAAGGGCTGAGAAGCACCATATCATCCGCATAGCTGAAATTGCTGATGCAAATGTCTCCAACATGACACCCAACCTTGGTACTTCTTAGCTCTTCGATTAAGTCATTCAATGAATATAAAATATAATGAAATAGAATGGTGAAAGTACAAACAGAAAAAATACGTTTGAATAAGTGTGTATTAGTGTGAGCTTAAGAATAAATGAGGGTGCGTGTATGTATGTGAGAGGGTGTGTGTGAGGGTTTTGGGTGTTTGTGTGTTCTTGTGTGTGTATGTGAGGGAGTGTGTGTGAAGCGATTTCAATACTATCTATAAAATATATTAAATGAAAAACAACATAAAAGTTTCCAACCTCTTTGGGCTAGTATCTAAATTAATATATCATTTAATTCTAAAGTAAAATTTCCTGCGTGTAATATTGCGAGTAATTTTAAGCAAAATTAGTCGTCATCTAACTTGGTCCTATCTTAACTGAAATTAAATATAAACATTGGTATTTTTCTTAAATGTTATACCAATTTAAATTTTTACAACAACAGAATAAGAATCTTCAGAGTTACGACCAAACTGAAAATATTGTCTTAGTGTATCTTTACAGTGAAAAGTTAAGTGCAATACAAAACTCTTACTACTTATAAGACCAGATTCAACAACTCGTTCATTTGTTGTTGGGATAGTAGTTGAAATCTATGACTTCTATTCCACCTGTTGTTAAGTGGAATAGTAAATGTTACTCAAAGATGTGTTCTATGGTGATGAATGACAGATTATCGACTAAAGTTCTATTCAACCGTGTAATAAGTCCGACATTCAAAGTATGACCGATTTCCGAACAAATTATTAATAAAATTATCATAATAATTACAAAAAACTACAAAAAATTGGAAATTCTCATACATGAAACGTAATTTTTGAACGTTGTATCCTTTCAGCTCTATGGAAATAACGGTATTGCTTCTTACGAATATAGTTTAATATTTACTTGGCCGCTTTTTAGTTATAACTTACGTTAGTAATATATACACCCATACATTTTTAAAAGCACATTTAGCAAAAATGTGACGGATTTTTTTTTATAGCCGCTATGTAATGTCTAAAATATCCACAGAATTTCCATTTGATTACGAAAAAACGAATCCTGATAATTTTACAATGATATATGCTACTGTTGTACGATATTCTGTGTACACAGACACTGCAATGATTGCCAGCAAGTGTCCGACACTTGTTGGCTCTAGCGATAATTGACGTTCTCAGTTGCGTTTAGTGAATCGGCACAGTCATCCGTGTTGCTCCGAGGAAAGCGGACATTTGAGAGTCATTCAATTTAAGTCAAGGAAATTTGATTTTATTAATTTGACGTCTCACCTTTTTGGGATAGTCATCATCTTCTTGCCTAGAACGCCGCCGCCCGTGACATGCTAAGAAGTAAACCATCTTTCTATGTCGGATGAAAACAGATAACTTCCAGTGGGACCTAAACCCGCAACCCCAGCATACTGTCATGGTGCATTTCCAATTATGCTATGGAAGCGGGTGCTGGACAGTCGATTTTCCCCATCTCTTTTGGACGTTGGCGACATCTCTCCAAATTGCAGAAGACTATTTACTTTGGCTGGTATATGCGATCAACACTAAACACCAAATCAAAAAAATGATTTTTTATTTTTATTTTTTCAACTTGTATTATTTATATGAGCAATGACGAGTGCTAAGCGTTCCTCATTTTAAGAATATAACGACCGTTGGTCCTCCTGTGAGATCTTGTAAAAGCCGACTGGAAAGTTTTTTGTGGCGCATAAAATATTACGTAATATATTAATAATCTCGTAACTACTATTAAATAAATGAACCGAGATAACTGTAATCTTGCATATGTATGGGCAATAACTTAATAAGGGTGTTAAAAATAATAAAACAACGATGAAAATGTTTTTGAAAAAAAAGATTAGGTGTAGAATTATATCGACTCTGACTGATAGCTGAAATGCGCTGTAAGGTGCATGGTAACTGGCTGGGATTTGTAACTTATAGCACAGAATAGAAAGGCTTATAGGCTTCCTGTTTTCATACAACCCACAAAAAGTACTATACAATTTTTTACGTTCTCAAATCACTACATTTTTGTATTCTATTTTCGAACCAAAACTTATATCTGTGTAAAGCTACGTTCTATATTAGCTGTGTTAGAGAAGGCACCGACGAGTGTAAAAATATTATTCATAAAAAGTAAAAATAATGCACCCTATACATATATCTACCACCATGCAAAATGTCCATACAGGAAGGTTCCATGCCTTTTTCATAGCCTCCATTTTGTGATAATATGAATGGTGTGAAGCACGGAAGCGTTCCAGGAAATGCCACTAGTGTTCACCCATTAAAGTAGGGACAGCAAGTAATATTGCGGATGATCGAGAATGAACTTTTTGATTGTGCGCTCAGAGTTCAGACTTCCTGATGATTCTTTATGTAGAAGCGAAAAGCGTCAAAAATTCTTCGATTTTTTTTATTTTTTTTATGCCTGATAGGTTAGCCGTTGACCACTATCTCACTTGATGGTAAGTGATGATGTGGTCGAAGATGTTGTTCAGGCTAACCTAGAATTACTGGCTCTCAAGGACAGCTGCCGGAACACACTGTTAGGAGCTTGGCGACAGATTTTCAACTTTAGGGTGGTAGCTAGCCAGGCGGGCATTCGCAAAGTGCCCTACCACCATGCTATAACGACTGCCATCCTAAGACAACAACCGGGACCGACGGCTTAACGTGCCCTCCGAAGCACGGAATCGCTCAGTAGTAATGTCACCAGCGGTCACCCATCCAAGTCATGACCGCGGCGGACGTTGCTTAACTTTGCTGATCGATTCAAAATTGTTAAGCAAACTTCGCTACGAGCGCTTCAAAAATTGGGCTACATGGAGCTGCAGACTTCGTATCGGCTTAGCAAGAAAATAAGGATGAAATGTCAGTACATATATTTGTATATATTTAAGCTTATTTCTATACATAAATATATTAATGTATTGTTTACATACTTAAAACATTTGTTTTTAATACATAAAGATTTCGCAAAGTAACGCCTGAATCCATTAATCATTGCTCAATGTTGTTGATCGGATAAGAAAAAAAATACAGACGAATTGAGAACCTCCTCCTTTTTTGGAAGTCGGTTAAAAATAGGTAAGCTTCACCACGAGCGCTCCTGTATAGTGAATAACTCCGTTTATTAGCATGCGGTGACTTCACACGAACTGTCAGTTTGCCTACTTAACACACAGAAAAGGTATTTTATATCTCTATGACTTAACACACACTAAAGTACCTGCCGACATGCATACTAATGAGTAACCTAACTACCAGATGTGATATACTCATAGATAAAATTATCTAAAGGCTTGGACCCACAGCAAGCGGGCTCGAGTTCTGATGTTTGACTTCTGCTCTCTGCGTTCCGTATGAAGTATGCAATTGCTTGGATGAATGCGCACGCAACAGTTGTCAATTTGCGGCAGTCAAAGAGAACACACTTTCTGTCGGAGTTCTATTGTCAATGATTTCTATCAATTATTGCCTATTTGGCTCAACGAAAACATTATAATTCAACGGGATAATGCTGCTAGCATGCTGGGCGCGCTGACAATTGATAGTGGCGGACTGCCTGTGACGTGTGCAATGGCTTATAGGTTGTCCAAATGCATTCATTTCAGTAGCTGTAGTGTTGTTTATAGTGCGTAGTATGTTGTTAATAAAGGTACACCGCTGGCACAAAACAAGTATTTATGAATATTTCTAAACAATAACTGACAATATGGAAAATGTAAAACTAGCGCGAGAAAGATTTTAGATCTTTAAAAGTATTATAATATTAACGATAAAAAGAGAGTGTGAGATGTGTGGCCTGTGATAAAGATAGCTGAACTGTAGAACTCGACCGCTTGCTGTGTTTAGTACAGTGTACGTGAATCGCAGAACTCGGAACTGTACAACGCTCACAGTGCAGTGGAAACGGCGTGCGGTGGCCCCTGATGAATTAATATTATAGCTATAAATCGTTTTACTTACTTTTACTTTTTTTAACTGACTTAAAAAAAGGAGGAGGTTCTAAATTCGTCTATATTTTTTGTATGTTTGTTACCTCAGAACTCTGGGGTGGAACGAGTTACACTCCAATAACTGAAAAATATTTACCTATCTTGATGATATAGTCGTTGACTTTGAATGAATGAGAATCAATCTTGTAAGTAGCAAGGGTCACTAGAAATGGTGAAAAAATTTTTTAACATAAATATGGAACCAACTTCAACACCCAATAACTCGTCGAAGTCGGTACCATGTGCACAATATAGTGATAATAAGTACTTTTGAACTATCATGGCACCGACTTCAACAAATTGTTTCACATTTTTGGGTGTTGAAGTCGGTTCCATTTTATGGTAATTTTCTTTTTTATTGCTGATATTTCGTTTACATAACATATGTGGGGTGTTGCTGCACTTTGACTGCATATCAAGGCTAACAAATTTATAAGACTTTGTTCATGTAATATTTGCTTAGCATGTAGCAGTGCTTCAAATTATATTTGGAAATGCAGAAGTGTAGCGACGTCACTACGAGAATTGTGTTAAATGAGACTTTATTCGTTAAAAAGAAGTCCAGTGGTCAACTTTAAAGCCGCTGGAGACAACGCACACTAGCCTGGTTAAAGTAACGACTTAAGAGTATAAAATTCACTATTCTTTCCATCGTATCGGTCGAGGCTAAGATGCGTAATATATCGGGACATTAACAAGAATCAAACCCCTGTTAGGGGTAAATAGGTATATTCGTGAATAGGTAGCAAAAAAGCTAAAAAAAAAATAAGTAAAAATAATTGTTACAGGATTAAAAAATTTTTTTTATTTATTCTGCTTTAAGATTAACATGCATGACGAAGTTTTCATCAATTGTATTATTATAATATATAAAAAAGTCTAATAGCTCTGACATTTACACAAAAATATACACAGGCCTAATGGAATTACCAGTTAAATCTGAAATCCTGAACGAGTAAGCTTTTGTTCAACGCAACCTTGAATAATAAAGCAGAGGTACAAGCCGTCGGGCCACGGGCGCAACGCTTGTAAACGACGGCTGATAGAAACAGACATAAGTGACCTTTTGGATTTCTTTCATTATGATACAATAGCAATCTTCCCTTATATAAGTACGTTGTGGTTAAAGATGGAAAGGAAAGATTTGGCAGCAGTGATGACTCAGTGGCATTGGCTATGGACTACCGCGCAGCAGTTCCATGGTTCGAATGCCACCGCGGGCTTGAGCTTCGCCGCATGGTGGAAGGGCATTTTACGAATGGCCGCCCTGCTAGTGACCTCCCTCAAGTAGAAAATTTGTTGCCAAGCACCTTGTGGTGTGTTCCAGCAGCTGTCCTTGAGAGTCAGTAATTCTAGGTTAAGCCTGTAACACCTTCGACCACATTATCACTTACCATTAGGTGAGATTGTGGTCAACATTTCAGCAATAAAAAAAAAATACTCGTAAAACAGCAGCTTTTCTTTTTTAAGGTTTCTAGATAAATAAACAAACTTTCACTTAGCCGGTTTTTGTTAGATAAGCTGAGATTCAGAGACATTTGTGTAAGATGGTCAAAGACCAGTCCAAGCCTAGCGTCGGCTAAGCCAATCTTTAAATTTCATATTCAGAGATATAGTCCGAGTTCTACTCACCTTGCTCTTTGTTTTGATCACACTCTACTATTTATGGCACATTTTTCACTTATGGAACGTTTACCGGATCTTGTTTATTTATGCATCGTGATATAAAAAGAAAAGGACAAGAACAACAGTATATAAAATGTGATTGGAGTGAGTGAAACGAAGTAAGAGCCTTTTTCAATTTGCAAAAAAAGTTCATGTAGAACATTTGCACCATACGCTCACTTGGCGGCTCAGTGGCTCACTTGGCTTAGCATAGCATGCGCTAAATTTAAGCGCTGTACCAGACGTATCTGAATACAATTATGAGGCTAAGCACTACATTTTAACGGATCAAAGCATTAGTTCACGCTTAGACTTGTATTTGAATCGGCCTTAATCTTGTAAGTATCGCTGTACAGAGAAATAATATTGTCACGCTGAAAAGAATGAGATAATTGTGGAAGTGGCGCCATGGAAACGTGAGCTGTATAGAACAGAAGTTATTTCGTGATGTTCGATGTTGAAAATCGTTCTGTTTTATTATACGACTACCCAAAAAAACAAGTGTTATATTTTCAGGTATGTGTATGTATGTTTGTGAGTTTCTATATTCCACCATATCTTCTAAATGGTTTTACCAATTTTAATGTATGAGTTATCATTAGATTTATCATGATAGCTCAAGTAACACTGAGTAATTTAAAAATAAAAACAAACTGCTGGATTTTAGACGCATGGTAGTGAGAAAAAAAATGTTTTTCTTCCAAACCCATCGGATGGGATATGAAAATGAAGGGCAAACATTTCCAGGAACTATAAATCGCTTAACGAAAATAAGTAACTTGCAGTCGGGTTTTTTTAATTTTTAAATTAATTCATACTTGTTTTTATATACATTATATATATTGTAGACATGCCAAATTTTTACTGCTGCAGAACCCTTAGCGTACAAGTTACTGTGTATATGTTCTGTGGTACGAGTCGGATTCTGAAACTGTCTTGCTTTTTTAGATATTTAGAAGCGGTTTTTTAATGGCCAAAATGTTAGTCCCGAATAAAATGAGATCGTATCTATTATCATAAGCCTAATTAATTCGCGGCTTGAGTCTGCGTTAAATGTTATCGTAAAAAAGTTTAACAAAAAATAATCTCACCTCCCTTCATTACCTGCCTATTAAGTGGGGTGGAAACGACTCACAAAGTGAGATACACTTGTGTGGAGCATGGACCTATAGGGGTTGAATACTAATGATGTGAAAAGGGGGTAGTTTAGATAGATAGATAGATAATTATTTATTGTTACACCACTTACTATACAAAAATAACATCAAAAAGAAATCTTACAATAAAGTGTCACAATGGGCAGTTTAATATAAGTGCCACGTGTAACTTTATCATTTTTTTTCTAAGTGCAAAGTTAGATTGTTTATTTCTTATTTCTATAATACTTATAAAATTGTTGACAATAACTTATGAGTTTTTTGAAATGTGATTCGACTTATTTTTAAATAGATTAGCACCATATCACCTGCTTTTTGCCTCTGTTTGACATCGAACCCACATATTACGGCTATACTCATTACTCACCGAACGAACGCTTTTTTATTTACTATGTCACCTGTTGGTAGCTAACGAAGGGAGTCCCACCAGTGGGGATTGGCAGCAGAACAATGGATCACTTCCGCTGATGGCATTGGTTTAACTGGCCGTCTGACCTAACTACGGACTCACGGAAATACTTGCCCTTAAAAACTGATTACCATGAAGGCCTACTTTTTCTGTTGAAGACGGTGCTCTGTATTTGGCATACCTTAGGATAAGTACCTTTGCTTAAAATAGTGATTATCTGTGCACGCGCACCCCTATTTGTATAAATAATTAGACTAGATAGTTGCCACCGAATCAAGCGTTTTGCCGCTTGAGGCACTTACTAATTCAAATTTTCATACGTCAATTTCTTCAGTCGAGAACTTAGAGGATTGAATTAAAATTATCTCTTCAAAACATTATTGAAACTATTCCAATTATTTCATAACTTCTTGTAGGATATAAAGGCCAAAAATACTTTTGAATAGCAATTACTATGTATTTCAATTTAACAATGGTTACGACTGCTATATAGAACAGCGTACAAAATGGAAGAGAGTAAAAAAACGCATGTATCGCTAGTGTTGTGAGTACATTATAATGATATGCTTAATTCGACTAAAGATAAAACATTTTAAAATTATAACAAAATGCATATAATATGTTCAATTCAATCAAATGGATTGAACACATTTTAATGAATAAGATGATTGCTAACGTTGAGAGTATTGAATGTTAGGGCCGCAAGTGTGGCACGTAAAAATTCAATTCATCATACAAAGCTCAAATCGTAGAACCAGTAGCTTCCGTTTGATAGTTGACACTGAATACCGCTGAGCTATGACTAACACGGATCTAAAAAAAATATATAAATAATAAAATTTATTTTTATATATTTTTTTTAAGTTATAGCACACGATGGTTAAGAACGAAATGACAAATTAGAATCATAAGTTATATGTCATGGTTTGAATCCCGCACATGACTATAAACTAATATATCGTGATCCTAAGGGTTTTCGACCTTGAAAGTATGACTTAAGAACGTTAATAAGTAGACAGTAGAAATTTACACAGAATATGGTCTTGGTAAGTCGGAATGCCTAACATAATAAAACAGCAAAAATAATAAAATAACCCTATATTTCCTGATTCCTGATACAAGATAATATGTTATGAGTTATAAAAAAACTATTACGTGACTGGCTCTTAACTAAATGTTTTTATACTATAAAGGAATACTTAATTTTATCATCAGATTTGCACGTCAGCTTGCGCTGAATGATGTACGTACCTACTTGACAAATTGTAAAATCTTGTTAATATAATCATATTGTACTGTATTCTTGCAAATAAAATATTGACTTGATTAGAAACGTGATTTTTAAACTTATTTTTCTGTTTGTTCCATCGTGAAACCGGTAATACATACCAGCGTCAAATTTGCTATCATTATAGTCCAATATAATCTAACGCACCACAAGAAATAATGAAAACCGCCAAACTACAGGCCAGACTCTCTCTGAGGATGTCAAACTCTATAAAAAATATCAGATAGTAAAAGAAATATGGTACATTCTGTGTTGGTACGGAACCCTCGGTGTGTGACACCAACTCGCACTTGTCTTTCAATATAAAAATTACTATTTATGTAAATGTGTCAATGCAACCACTTATCGCGAGACGTATTTCACTATTATGTACTTAATAAGAAACGAAATTATTGACATTCACCGAGTACAATTCCAGACTGCTACTACAACTTGCCAGGTAAACCCGGTAACTTGTACCAATCGAAATCGCGGCGATTTTACTTTAATTTTACACACACACTAACGAAACAGGCAACTATACATTTAAAACAATAGCTGAAAAGACCGTCTCAATACCAAAGCGAGTCAATAATTAAATTTGGCAGTGTGTGCGGCTGGGGCCGGTTTATGCGAAGGCGAGTCGTGTAAATCCTGGTTAAGTACGCGCGCCGGCGACAACGGGCGCGCGTCGCTTGCATCACACACATTTGGCAACCGTTCTACAGATGAATATATAGGTACGGATGGGATACTCTGTACTTCTGAAAAGACCTTAGTGCCTACAGTCATTTACGCGAAGAGGCGTCGCATTGACAATAATTAGCATAGCATTAGCTGCCATTCTGAAAACAGATGAAATACATTATAATTATAATATTAATAATAATAATAATTTATTTTATTTCTCAGCTAAAGTACAGTACTTAAAGATACATCTATACCATCTATATGTACATTACATAGGTACTTATTATAGACAAGATAACATTGTTACATAATATAATACTAATATATGGCTTGAGTTTATTATTCTGTTACAATATTGACCTGCAGAATCTACACTAAGAATACTCTTATATCGTAGATTCTGCATACCCTTCAATTTTTAAGTATAATATTAAACATAGCCTAAAAGTTCTAATGAAATAATAATGAAGTTAGGAGAAATTTGAACAATCAAAGAAAGTTAAATAAAATTATATAAAAGTAAACTTAAAGTGAGTGTGTGGTTGTGTGTGTGTGTGTGTGTGTGTGTGTGTGTGTGTGTGTGTGTGAGGGTGTGTGTGTGTGCGTGGGTGAGGGTGTGTGTGTATGAGTGTGTGTGTGTGTGGGGATGTGTAAGAAGTGATATGGCATGATCAACTTCATACAATTACTTTGAGCAGGTTTTCGGTTTCGTAATAGCTTAATCCTTTTAGCCAACTTGTTAAAATATTTTTTTGCTTCTTTGTTATTCAACTTGACTAAACTTTTAAGAACTTTGCTGGTGTTTTTATAGAGATATGGACCGAGAAAACATAAATACCAACACAAATACAAATTATTATTACCAACGGGATATTTACCGTTTTTTTGGTTAGTTTTGAGCTCTCGATATTTCGGCACTGTTGTTGTAGCGCCATGATCACGAGTAAACTGAAGTCTATGCAAGTGGATGGTAGGCTCTTATAGCAGACGAACCGGTCTACCCACGTTCTAGTACGTTTTTTCGGCAAGGCGATGCTATTATTGTCATTGTCACTCAAACCACTATTTATATTTCGACATGCAAAACTAACAATAATATCAGGTAGTGAACTATTTGTAACATTTCTGCGGCTCATGCATAGGCGATCATGATCATGGCGCTTGCAAAAGTGCCGAAATATCTAAGGCTCAAAACTAACCAAAAACACGGTAACTATCCCGTTGGTAATAATAATTATAATATTAATGACGTGAAATCAGGGATTTAAATACCGCTTCATAAAGGTTACCGATTGAAACGATAACCGTATGTATGGGTAACAGATATAAACGGTCACCGCAATGAAACGGTGGTACCGTTTCTTTTACGATTACCCATATGATTACGGTAACCGATATAAATACCGATACGTTCGGTATTTTTGTAAATTGAAATATAAAACTGTGCGAGCGCAGCCGCACGCCGCGCCGCGCCCTCATGCCTCAGCCGCCGCCCGCGTTGGCCCTACGTGCCGATACTGCCGATGCCGCTGACAATGTTACGTACCTATTCAGCAGAATATTATTCAATATTTTAATTATAAGAGGCGGCACTAGTACAATTGTACTAGTGCCGCCTCTCTACATCAGCCGACATTATTATTAAATAGGTAGGCATACCTACTCTTGTAACTGACACGGTTATAATAATGAGTTACAGTTTTAGGATTTATCAAATAATCATACAGCCACTAAGTATTTCACGCGCGCCTGGCTAGCTGCCACCCTCAAGTAGAAAATCTGTCGCCAAGCACATAACGGTGTGTTCCGCTATGTGTCCTTGAGAACCAGTAATTTTGCGTGATGGTAGAGAATTTTGCGAATGCTCGCCTGGCTAGCTACCACTCTCAAAGTCAAAGTCAGAGTCAGAGTCAGAGTCAGAGTCTGAGTCAGAGTCAGAGTCTGAGTCTGAGTCAGAGTCTGAGTCTGAGTCAGAGTCAGAGTCTGAGTCTGAGTCAGGCGCGCATTCGCAAAATCCTCTACTACCAGCAGGTTCGGTAATCGTATCGCAATTATGCTAACAGATATATACCTGTTACCCTTATTTCATTACGGTATTTACCGAAATCGTATCGGTAAATACCCAAACCGTAATATTCCTGCTTCGATAAAATATACCCTAGATTCTGCGCGAACGCTCCAAAGTTAACCAAACAAAACTGTGCTTATAATGATCTGAAGCACAGTTTTGCCGTCAGTGACGCGCTGATCGTCGAGTGAAACAATGCCGTAGTGCTCTGTGAATAGTTGCAAAAATAACACACTTACAAAGCGAAAAATACATGGGATTTCGTATTTTCGGTAAGTTTTATACATATTTATAGTATTTTAAGTTATAAACATTCATAATTATTTTATTATCACCTCCAAATTAATACATCAACAAATTAAATTCCGTTACTCCTGCTACGCAGTTGTCTCTTTCGCACGCATAATAACATCCCATGCAAGACAAGAATAAGTGAGCCCTAATTCAGAACAAGTCTATTGGAGTCGCCATAATAATCTTTTATTTTCTCAGACTGTACACAGGCATTTATTTTACATTTTCCAACATCAAAAAGGAGGTTATCTATTTGACATGTATGTATGAAATATTATTAGAACTGCAATATATTCACATATAATATGGATTAGTGCTTACACACATATATACAATATATTTATGTGTGTGTGTGTGTGTGTGTGTGTGTGCATACGTATGTATGTTTTATGTACTAATACGTGTAAGAGTTCCGGTTTTTCATCGATGTTGTATGTTAATAATTTAATATCGAAATGTCCGAGCCACCTGCACAATCCTGAATGCACGAGGTTTAGCGTGCAATCTTATTATTACAGATGATTTTCAGAATGTATGATATGAATATAGTATGTAAAGGTAGTTTATAAATATTAAATATTGTATTACATATATAATGTATAAAATTAACATTAACATTGTATTAACATTCATAATTACATTAATTACTCAAACACGTTTACTTTATACATTTTGCTGTAACACGCAGGTATCTGAACTGCAATTCAGGTCTGATACATTATATTGTTGTTATATTATTTTTTTTTAATTGCTTTTTGTTCTGTGTGGAATAAATAAATAAAAGTTAATGAAAATTAAAGCCGAATAATTCATATTCTGATTTCATTATAACAGATCCCTTTTCTATCTCCCAACATCCGCATATAATCTACTACACACCTTTTCAACCCAGGAAAAACCAGGGTATATAAGCTAGTTGACTAATATGGATAGTTTAAATTCCAATTATAAATGTCACCAATAAAACTAATTACTAAATAATATTTTTAGTACGAGATTAGGAGTAAGCGACTCCATTGTATTTTATGTTCTATCACAGCAAAGGGTAATAAAATTTTACGAGCTCTCTTCAATGGCGCAGAGTGAAAGTGCTTAAAGTTTATTACGAAGTAATTGAAAATTAAACCTTATGCAACTTATACAAGGTTGAATATTGTTAAATGACTTAAATAGATTTACTACGTTTTTGTGTAATTTTAAGGTTTTTATGTGTATCTCAATAGACAGAAAGGTATAGGATAACTCGAGCCGTTTATATGCGTTCTGTCAATACGAAAAGTTGCATCTAGGGTATATTTTATCGAAGTATTCCTGCGTGAAATACAACATAACAACGGTGATGGATTATCGCAGTGGGTCTATATCGACCAGGTTTTGAGCAGCGATACTCAAACGCACGCTTGGTGTAAATTATTCACTTTACATCCCAAGGTAATTTAAGGTAATAAAAACTATGGCATGGCACCAATATATTTATGATACGTGACCCTTTCTTGCCCCACATCAACAAAGGGCTGCTTATAGCTTGTGTATTTAGTAGTTATTCCTGCCAATTTGCTCAAGAGTCTCACACAACAACGTGGCTTCCCCTTGAGAAGCTGCTTGACAAAACAATGTTAAATATATAAAAAAATTACTTAGGTATGTCCCCTCGCCAACCTGACCTCCGTATTTTCTTGGAAAGCTTGTATACCAGCTACCTTTCGCATATACAAGCATTCTGAAGTAAATTTTAATAAAAATATTAAAAATAACTATTATAAAATTTAAGTGTTTATTAATATATTCAAATCTGAAAATATTCCTAAATTGTATTTTCTATACATGGATTACCGCAAAGTAACGCCCGAACTGCCCCTATTATGCATGATTTCTCTTAGGTCCTTTCACTTAATGTGTAATAATCTTTTGGCGCACTATTGTGTGTCCAGATACATCCAGCGTGCAGCAGCACCTATCTCGCATCGACTAATTTTGGCATGCTGCTCATTAGACGGATTTTTCTTTTAGTTGCCTTATTCAATATCTAACAGAAAGAAAATAAGTAACAGCTGGAAACTGAATATTATTAGATATGTTAATATTCTTAACATACCTACATATGTTGTTAATAGTTATTTGTTATACAAGAGTGCAAAGTTGCTTTTTAACCGCGTGTTCAATTTTGATGACCGAGCAAGCGAAGGATTCTAATATTGGAATTCAAAATTAGAATTCTGAACGTTAGCGAGGGAATCAAAAGAGCACGAAGTGAAAAATCTTTGCACTCGAGTGCAACACGTAACTTTTCATTCCACCTCAGCGAGGAAATGACTAAATGCAAAAAAAAAACGTTTACAATCACGTTAAGAACCGCGTACAAAGCAAATTGAAAAAAGAACACCAAGAAGGTTCCGAGTCTGAGTTTTTAACAAATTAAAAAAAGTTGAATGATATATCCAATTTAGAGGTAGCAGTAAATAGGTTTAATGTTTTTTTTAATTCACAAACTTAGTGCACACGATGTTCGAAATTCAATTTACTTTATCCTCTAGAGAATAAAAACTGCTTTTCCACTCAGATATTGAAGATTAAAAATACTCTTTCCGAGATGGTGGGATGAAATAGTTATTTGTTATACAAGAGTGCAAAGTTGCTTTTTAACCGCGTGTTCAATTTTGATGACCGAGCAAGCGAAGGATTCTAAAATTGAATCACGAGCGCAGCGAGTGATTCAAAATTAGAATCCTGAGCGTTAGCGAGGGAATCAAAAGAGCACGAGGTGAAAAATCTTTGCACTCGAGTGCAACACGTAACTTTTCATTCCACCTCAGCGAGGAAATGACTTAATGCAAAAAACATTTAGGTAAAGCTCATTTGCGCATTATTAACAGTTTCAGTCAATTCTGTTGGCGGCAAACAAACTTCAAGTTTGTTTAAACTGTTTTCAAGTTTCTTGTTTTTAATATAAGGTTTAACAATAACGTGAAAAAATGCCGCGTAAAGAACCGCGTACAAAGCAAATTGAAAAAAGAACACCAAGAAGGTTCCGAGTCTGAGTTTTTAACAAATTAAAAATAAGTTGTATGATATATTCGGCACCATAGAGGTATCAGTAAATAGGTTTAATGTTTTTTTTAATTCACAAACTTAGTGCACACGATGTTCTAAATTCAATTTACTTTATCCTCTAGAGAATAAAAACGGCTTTTCCACTCAGATATTGAAGATTAAAAATACTCTTTCCGAGATGGTGGGATGAAAAATATATTGGCTCATGCAAGGACCACAAGTTTATAGAATATAAAGTTTTCCTTTCCCTAAATCTTTGCAAGCAAATGACGCTTCTACCAACTGCATTCATTATTCAATCTATGATGCCACCACTCCCCCCACCCCGCACTTCAGCCGTCGCCAGATATTTTTTTAACGGCTCTAGTGTGCGCGAGAAGCCGAATATTTTATGTAACGATTATAGCCCACTGTCTCATACGAAGCCTGAAAAATACCTACAAGATAGAATTTTATCGCATTGACTACTGCAAAATATCAGCGATTTTCGTACAAAAGTTCGTTCTTTTTTATTACGGCATGGTGCAAGAGAGCTTACATGTTTTTGGCGTAGAGTGTACTAGGAATGTTTGTGGGGAATAAACTCGAATATGTTGCACCCTATTCTTGTTTTGAAAAAGTGTGGGTCGTAGAGAATTGTATAACTTTTTTAGGAAGTGGAGAATTATTTAAGGATTTACGTTGTTGTTGCTACAAGTTTATGGAGTTGAAAAAATAAATACAATATTTCTTGATAAAAATCTTAACTTTTGTGAATAATGTAAAAGATGATGCGAAACCAGTCAATTTTTGAATAAATTGCTCACGGAACAGAGTTCTTACCGTAAGATACAAAATACAGGATTTGAGCTACTGATGAACTGACAAACTGTTTATTAATATTTTTATGAATAAACAACCATTTTTGAAATGAGTAAAATAATTATATGAAATGTATGTCAGAAATGTATAAATGCGTACAAATTATTAAAAAAATATAAGCTGATGTAATATGCTTTTGAAGCGCTCGTAGCGAAGTTTACTTAGCGGTTCTGAAACGATCAGCAATGTTAAGCAACGTCCGCCGCGGTCATGACTTGGAGGTGTGACCGCTGGTGACATTACTACCGAGCGCTTCCGAGTTTTGGAGGGCACGTTAAGCCGTCGGTCCCGGTTGTTGTCTTACGATGGCAGTCGTTACAGCATGTCGGTAGGGCATTTTGCGAATGCCCGCCTGGCTAGCTACCACCCTCAAGTAGAAAAATCTGTGGCCTAGCACCTAACGGTGTATTCCGGCAGCTGCCCTTGAGTGCTTTAAAACTGCTCCTTTAAAACTGCTCTTAGCACATATTACGCGTATGCGCACGCATGGCTCAGCTACGGTGTTGCCCTCTGGGGTAGCAGCGTGGATACGCCATCTGTATTTATGGCCCAAAAGAAAATATTACGAATCCTTGTCAATATCAAACAAACCGATACATGCAAACCCCACTTCATACATCATAGAATTCTTACCCTTCCATGTATATATATAATAGAAGTCTATAAATTTGTAAGAAAATACCCTTAATTTTACGTGAAACGTGAAGATATACCTTAAAAATATTCTCTAAGACATAGCCGTAGAAAGCAACTTGAAGCACCACCTTCCCGACTAAAACTGGTATCATCTAGTCCGCTGGAGATGTCTGTAAAAATATATAATCACCGTACCTGAAATAATAAAAAAATGCATTGAAGGACAAAGAATTTATCAAACAATTAAAAGATTTATTACTTTTAAAATGCTACTATATTGTCTCTATGAGTATATGAATGATAAATTGTAGTACAACAAACACTGAACATAATAACATGCCCTACATTACAGCATAAACACTTGCAGCCTGTTTTTCATCCTAAGGGCTCCTCCTAAGGCTCTCAGCTTATCAGCTGCACGCCCCTACAGCTCAGCACCTAATGTAGAAGTGCGTGAATAATCACCCACAAACAACTTCTGCGGGTACAACACGCGACAGTCTCTTTAGAGCAAAAAATGCAAGCCAAATTTTTGCACAATCCATACTAATATTATAAATGCTAAAGTAACTCTGTCTATCTGTCTCGTTTTCATGACAAAACTGCTGGACCGATTTGGATGAAATTTGGTATGTAAATAGTTTGAGACGAACATAGGACAGTTTTTATCCAACTGCGATCGATTTGAAATCATAATAAATTTAAGTCGGTAATTTGTCGTAATGTTACACAATCGATTTTCTCATTCAACAACTCATTTTCTGACAGGGGAATTGTATAAAGAAAACTGCAAGCAATTAGTTTTTATCACATATAAGACGACACCATATGCTGCTGGAACATGCACTCATTCATAAAAATCTGATTTAAGTTGATTTTGTGTTCCTCAAGAGATTCTATACTTCAAGGGAGCCTACTGCTGCTACGTCATCTACATTCAAAAAAATATCGCCAGTGACGACAACATGGGTGTTGCCATTTAAATATAGCGAAAGACGATGTTGGAATCCGATGATCCGTGGCGCATATCTGTCACTGTTGTCATAACGAATCGAACTTTGTCTTTTTTATGTGATTATGACGGAACAAGCACGAGGTCCACCTGATATTAAGCGGATTGACCTTTGCCTGTAATAGATGCATTTCGTCTTGTGATAAATTGCACTGCACCCGTCACATTGAGACATTTTGATATTAAGCCTGTAATTTTTCTGGCTCTCAAAGTCTGCTGCCGGAATACACTTTAAAGTGCTTGGCGGAAGATTTTCTACTTGAGGGTGGTCGCTAGCCAGGCGGGCAATCGCAAAATGCCCTTCCACCATCCGGTGAAGCTCAAACCGGCGGTGAGGATCGAACCAGGGACCTGTGGCACGGCAGTCACCGTCACGGTCCACCACCTCATCTGTTCTGCAATAAATAGTACCGCGATAGGTCGCAGCACAGCGCAGCGACCTGCTGCTCCCGCTCGCACGCGTCTAAGACACGTCGTATTACATCACGCGTAAGTTGTAGTTCGACCTGCTTGGTACACATACTTCTCATCGGACAACACCCCTACGGTCGAGACCAGTAACTTAGTGGGCCATGTGCTGAGCGCGTTCTTAAAAACATTCGCAACTGCAAGTATTATGGATATGGGTCTGTGCCTCTCGATTTCCTAACCTCTTCTCTTGTCCTTCGACAATGATGCCTGCACATGTGTATATACTGTATCAGCCGGATTATCCACTGCTGAACACAGCCTCTGCATTAAGGGGGAATTTGCCATAATCCCCACGATTGGCAGGCGTCTTAGGGATTGCAGTTTAAGATATCAGTTCCTCAGTAGGCGCTATTGCTCAACTTGCGATGTTTCGCCATTAGTCGCCTGCTACGACACCAACGATTAGAGAAGGGGGGTAACATTCTAGCCCGGCACCCCCCGGGCAAACAAAAAATAATGTTTCAACACGAGGCATTTGTTTAAGCCCTTTTACCAATTGGTAAAGTTCAAGCCCGGCGGGATTCGAACCACAGAATTTCTATACAGAAATCTATAGCTATTAATACTGGGCCATCATTGCTTCTAAGATATGTAGTGGAATATAAACAGATATCGTACTACTTATTCACACGAATTGATTCCATATTTAGTTTTGCCCTACACAGTTTAGTTAGTAAAGTACCCATACTATACCAATACATTTAACATTTAACTAGTATATAATAAATTTAATCATCTAATAAACACGCTTAGATACTTACATAGGTTATTTCTGAACGTGTTGTACTTCAAACGAGGCCGAGATTTGGAATACATTCTTACTAACTATTATCTTAGTTGTGGCGCGTTGGCTTTGAGAATGACAGCAACGACGATGCCCGTTTTTTCTCGTGCGTACTGCGCGAAAGAGTGGAACTCCTTACCGTTGTAAGTTTTTCCCGATGGATACAACATGGGTGTCTTCAAATCGAGAGCGAATAGGTGTCTTCTAGGTAAGTGTGCTCCATCTTAGACCACATCAATGTTTAACATCAGGCAGGGTGTGCTCAAACACAAAACTATTCTTTATATTACTACGGTCCTGTAGGTACTTACTTCAATAAAATATCGATATTGATTAATTTGCCTGGAAGTGGACTGGAGCATTTGGACTGCCTGTGAATCTGCAATGACTCGAGGGTTGTCTATACGATTTCATTGTAGTAGCTGTAGTGTTGAATATAGTTATCAGTATTTCGTTTATAAAGTCATACCGCCGCTACAAAAAAAAATGCAATTCCAATATAAATTAATCCTAAATTGGTTTCCATAATATTGAAACTATGTCACCTAGCATTTGGTGCTTAGGTCCAATGTCCACAACAAGTAAGTTCCCATCAGTAAGTTCTTACATTGAACGTTACTTTGCGGAAATCCACGGTAACCTTATAAATATATTTTGTTTAAAAGAAATAAACCTTTTGTTACCACGCTACCCAATATAAAATTCAAAAAGCAAGCGACTTTTTTGTTCGTCTAAAATTTAATCTACAATTTATGCAAGTAGTCTGTTTCTGCCTGGCGACACTTTTCATATTACCAAGATAGTTTTTAAGAACAAGAAAATGTTTCAAACCAGTTGTTTTGATTTATCACCCCCACCCCGGCTCGGGGGGTGTCCCGGGGAGAGCACCAGTGATTTATGACAGCTGGGAATATTTCCACAATTTAAATTTAATGCGATAATTCAAGACGCACTTCCGGCGTGGAAACGCTTTATTTTTACACATCTTTCCGGTTCATGACACGTCTTGCTCGGTAACCGAATATTTTGGAATCTCGTCTGGATTTTATGTGTTGGAACTTTGTAAAGTTTTTAAATTTGGAATACGTTGAATGATGTTTTAAAATCTTGCCACGGCTTTACAATACTGTTTATGGTGACCCTTGCTACTTACGGGATCGATTGTCATTCTTTGTCAACGACTATTATCATCAACATAGTTAAAAATTTTTAGTTATTGGAGATAACTCAAAAACGGCTTGACCAATTTTGATGCAATTTAAATGGGACCAAACGACAAATTTGAGGTACCAAACATAAAAAATAGACTAATTGAGAACCTCCTCCTTTTTTTAAAATCGGTTTAAAATAACAACGAATGAAAAATACCTCAAACACTTGGAAAGGGTTTTTTTTACTTTCAAAATGGGTGTGCAATAGTGCTCTATTCCCGGTGTGTGGCCAAGGTTTTTGAAATAAGAACCTTTGTAAGCTCCATTTCAACTACAAATTAAGGTTATTTTTCTTTTAATTTTGATATATAAGGAAGCTAATTTTCTATAACTCTCGATACAAAATCTTAGTGGCCCTCGCTTCTACAGCTTTCAGTAAAAGTACAACAACATTGCAGCCTTGCTTAACAACAGAATAACAATTTTGCGGGGTAGGTACAAACCCTCCTCTATAGTTGATTTGTCTGATCGTTGTAATTTAATGAGCTGATGTTCTAAGCAAGCTTTAAAACTAAAATACACCTTATAAATTAATGCTTCACAAAACAGCTAACACTGTAGTGGCATCAACCTTCCTCAAAAGGCCTCATTTGTAGAAACAAACACGCCGCACCCACGAGCTGATTGCAAGCACGCGTTCAAATTTTAATATCATTCACACCATAGAGATATAAGCTTTCTCTTTTCTGTGATTCACACCATGTATCCATCTCATCGTATCGCGAGTAATGAAGCAAAATAAATGAAAAAAAATGAATACTGTATAAAACATGATACTAACTAATTTTGTAAGGACGCGCCCTTAAGTACGTTTTGTTTATAAGTGTTAAAGGAAGTAATAAAGGAATACTCGTACATTTGTCCTTTAATTTGGAAACAAAATATATTTGCAAATGTTTTGTAAGTAAGCAAGTAATAACAGTACTTGTCCCTATCAGTTGTAATAAAATATAGGAGAGGTCGAAACATGTCAAAACTAATCAAAATTAATGTAAAAATATTAAATAAAAAACTATAAGAGATTTAAATTATTATTTATTTATTTATTTTTATTTATTTATTTATTTTATTCAATTAGTACCGCTTTCACGAATTACACTAATGATAATGATAAATATTAGAGAATTATATAAAATTAATGTCAAAAAAATATAAATATGTCAAAAAAATAAAATTATCAAAATTGAGACACAGAAATCACAAAAATAATAGTACTATATACAAATGTCAATGATAAAGAAAAATAATGGTTTTTATACAATACCTAATTGCTATGTCAAGACCTACCTAAATATACTAGATTGTTTCTGTGATGCGACAGACTCACAGTAAAGTAAACAATCTTTCATTACAATGTTCCACTCGCCCGCTAGCACATCACAATCGAGTTGACCTTCGAGTAGAGCATTAAGTGCAGCAAGGGATCGCGGTATCGGGGAGGCCACATGACCCACCGTTCTACAGCGTGGTACAGCAAACAATTTATGTTTCCTAGCCCGAAGATAGTTGTCGGGAGTATAGAGGCGGCATAACTGCTCGCTGAGCTCCGGTATTATGAATTAATTTTGTGGTTGATAGACCTTGTAACATTTACCAGTGGGTAATTTAGTTACATTTTGCTTCTTTGTACAGGTAGGTGCACTACTTTGTTAATGTGATCAAAAAAATATTCAGTATTTAAAAAATGAGTAAGAAGTCATATTCAATGCCTGTTACTCTATTTACTTACCTGTTACATATGGGTAACACATGCAAAGTGCTGACCCAATGCAACGCTGTTGCAATCGCACCTCACGGCAACAGCAAGCACGAGGCGCTGACGCAGCGCTACGTGACCGAGGTCACCACGAGGCAGCCATCCGACACTGCGTGTTTCCACCCGCCGCTTCGGGCGGCACTTCTGTCTCATACATCGAGCACTAGACACCTAATTACTTAGATATAATTTTTAATGTAATAATTTTACTTTTTAATTAAATTCATTTAAAACATTTTGGTTTTTTTTACAACTCCTGGACTCGCTCAACATAATTGGCGCAGTCGGTAGGATGTTCATAAAGTAGAATCAGTGATTCAAGCTAGAACAAGAAGAATCTACAAGAGCGGACGTCCCGGAGTGATCAAGAAATCGATCTCAAAGATACCAGAATGATTATGTAAGTGCTTTAGTTTCTATCTAGAGTTGCTTCCTTTCTTATTCCATAAGTGTTCCTAATATCTTTCCAAGATTTTCCATCCAAGGCAATCTCGGGACCTTAGGTTAGGAAATAGTAGTCGTTTAAGCGCACAAGACGAAAATCGAAACTTAGAATCGATTAATAAATCTAGCGATAGTATAACTGTAGATTTAGATATTATGTCGGACAGCATGGTTGACCAGGTTTATAAAGCACTTCGGCTATTGCCGGAATTTGATGGTAACCCAAATGTGCTAACGAGGTTTATCCGACTATGTGATCAATTGGTTAAACAGTATATAAGAGACGGGCCAGATTTCGAATTATCTAACCTAGCTCTATTAAATGGTATATTAAATAAAGTCATAGGGCCCGCCGCCCGCCTTATAAACTCAAACGGTATTCCTGAAACTTGGGATGGTATTCGATCTGCCTTAGTAAATAATTTTGCTGATCAGCGAGATGAGACATCGCTGTATAACGACCTCGCATTACTGAACCAGGGTTCATCAAGCCCTCAAGAGTTTTACGAAACTTGTCAAAACCTCTTTAGCACTATCATGACGTACGTCAGTCTGCATGAAACGGTTGCGAGTACTATCGAATCAAAGAGATCCTTATATAAGAAACTAACCCTTCAGTCATACTTACGGGGCCTCCGTGACCCATTGGGATCTCGTATTCGTTGCATGCGACCTGACACGATTGAAAAAGCTTTAGAGTTTGTACACGAGGAAATGAATACCTTGTACCTACAGCAGCGCAACGAGCATCTTCCCGAAAGGAAGGCACCCATGCAACCGCAGGTAAGTGAGCCTAAGTTTAATTATGGTATTATGTTACCTTCGCGACAGCCAATGTTGCCGCACGCTAGGCCATTCAATATGCCTGGGCCTTCTCGACAAATAGTTTCTCAGCCACAAAAACTAGTGCCTGCAGGCTGGCGGCCACAAGCACCACAGTTTAGGGGACCCACTAGGACACAGCAGATGTTCGCAGCACCGCCACCAAACTACAGACCTCAGAGTAACGTATTTAAATTACCTCAACGTAATGTACCCACAGGCCCGCAACCAATGAGTGGAGTTAGCCACTATGTCACTAAGACAATGCCAACACCGCCGACGCGTCAACCCCATGACTGGAATAGGTTTGGCAACCCTCCCCCTTCGAACTACTTCAAAACTAGGGAGATGAATCACAATGAGGTTTATGACTACCAGACATACGACAACTCGCAAAATGACTACTTAACTGACCATTACTATGACTATTACGAATACCCTAGCTATTCTTACGAATATTCTTATGATCAGGCTCAGTACCCTGAGAGCTACTGTGTAGAAGAGGCACAAGCAGATGCCCCTACACCAGAAAATGAGGATTTTCAGAACACCCCCAAGTCAGACAAGTTAAAATAGAACTTAACCTCCAGACACAACGACAGCTACCGTACGTACAGATATGTAACCCACCTATAAAACTTCTTATTGATACTGGGGCCAACCAATCTTTTATCAGTCCCGAAGCAGTCCACCATTTCTATCCGAACGTACCTTGTAACTACAATCCATTTGAAGTGACAAATATTCACGCAACCACTCGAAGTGACTATTCTATAACTATACCATGCTTTGACGAAATTAACGAACAAGATGACATAACTTTATTCATTTACAAATTTCACGACTACTTTGACGGATTGATAGGACTTGACTTATTAGAAAAATGGGAATCAAACATCAATTTGAAAAATAAAACGTTAGTGACAAGACAATCAACCAACCCGTTACTAATGTATGACTCACGTAACTGCAACCTGTACGAGGACATTATACCGGCAAATACGAGCAAATTAGTCAGAGTGCCTATTAACTTTCATGACGGTGAAGTTTTTGTACGCGAACAATACATTTCGAACTGTATCATAGGAGACTGCCTTACTACGGTTATAAATAATCGTGGTGTCATAGAAATTAACAACCCAACTCGCCATGACGTAGTTTTTTCGATGGACCGACCCGTTAGCGCGGAATTATTTAATGTTGAGTGCACACGTAAAAATACACTATCAAATCGCGCTAAGGAAGTAATATCTCGTTTGCGTACGAGCCATTTGAACGAAGAAGAACGAGTCAACCTAGAAACACTTTGCGCTCAATACGCAGACGTATTTTTCATTGATGGCGAACCATTGACATTTACCAATAAGATAAAACACCACATACGAACGACTGACGAAGTACCGGTTTATACTAAGAGCTATAGATACCCGTATATCCATCGACAAGAGGTTCAAGATCAAATATCTAAAATGTTACAACAGGGTATAATTAGACCTTCCCAATCCGCGTGGAACTCACCAATATGGGTAGTTCCCAAAAAGGCAGACGCGTCCGGAAAAATGAAATGGCGCTTAGTGGTAGATTTTAGGAAGTTGAATGACAAGACAATTGACGACAAGTATCCCATTCCTAACATTGCTGACGTACTCGACAAACTAGGTAACTGCCATTACTTTACCACTCTTGATCTTGCCAGTGGTTTCTATCAGGTCGAGATGAACCCTGATGATATCCCTAAAACAAGTTTTAATGTCGAACATGGGCACTTTGAATTTTTACGGATGCCCATGGGGCTCAAAAATTCTCCATCCACATTCCAACGTGTGATGGACAATGTGCTTAGAGATCTTCAGAACGTTGTATGTCTTGTCTATCTAGATGACATCATTGTGTTTAGCGTATCTTTACAAGAGCACATGGTCAACCTAGAAAAGGTATTTAAACGGCTTCGAGACTCTAACTTCAAAATCCAAATGGATAAGTCCGAATTCTTAAAACTTGAAACTAACTACCTCGGCCATGTCATTAGTAAAGATGGTATTAAGCCAAATCCAGACAAGATCGAGGCTATCCAAAAATTTCCGATACCTAAAACTGCAACCGAAATAAAACGGTTCCTGGGATTATTAGGTTATTACCGCAAATTTATACCCGACTTTGCCCGTATAGCGAAACCAATGACTCAGTGCCTTAAAAAAGGATCGAAAATAACAACCCATGACGCTGACTACGTGAAATGCTTTGAAAAGTGTAAGACACTACTAACGAACGACCCCATATTACAATATCCTGACTTTGACAAAGAGTTTATTTTAACGACGGACGCATCTAACTTTGCTATTGGTGCCATACTGTCCCAAGGACCTATAGGTAGCGACCGACCAGTAGCATATGCATCACGAACTTTAAACACGAGTGAAATCAACTACAGCACAATCGAGAAGGAACTACTTGCAATAGTTTGGGGAACTAAGTATTTTCGCCCCTACTTATTTGGTAGGAAATTCAAAGTCATTACCGATCATAAGCCTCTTCAGTGGGTAATGAACCTTAAAGAGCCCGGTTCACGATTGACTCGCTGGAGGTTAAAGCTAAGCGAATATAACTTCACCCCCATTTACAAGCAAGGGAAGTTAAACACAAACGCAGACGCACTCTCTCGCATTGAAATAAATAACGAAGACTTAAACTCTATTGCCGTTAACCCTCCATCGACAGCAATCGATCAATCTGTAGCTGGTTCCACAACTGTCACAGCCCACACTAGTGCCGAAAACCCAATCCTAGAAGTTCCAATATCCGACGACCCACTTAATAGATTTCACCGCCAAATATGCTTCGTAGTTGTAGGTGACGTTAAGAAACGACCAACTGTGACGAAACCTTTTGAGACACATACTCGTACAACTATACAATTGTCAGAATCTAACTTAGAAAACGATGTCATATCTGCAATTAAAGAGTACGTAAATCCTAAGGTGAAGACAGGCATTATAATACACCCCCCTTTAGCCATGTACAAAATTGTACCTATTATTCAAGATGCATTTAAGAGTTCATCCATGAACTTAGTTTTATCTAAAACAGAGGTAGAAAACGTTAAAGAATATTTAAGACAGCAGGAAATCATAAAAAAATACCACGAAGGTAAAACAAACCACCGCGGTATTAATGAATGCTTCCTAGCTTTGTCTTTTAAATTTTTCTGGCCTAGAATGAAGGAATCTATCATAAAATATATTAATGAATGTAGTATATGTGGTCAGGCTAAGTATGACCGTAATCCGATTAAACAAAGATTTTCTATAGTACCACCACCTACAAAGCCATTTGAAACACTGCACATTGACCTCTTTACCGTCCAAAACGAAAAGTACCTAACACTGGTAGATGCCTTTTCTAAATACGCCCAGGCTTATCATCTACGTGATGGTACCGCCCTGAGTGTTGTACAAGCTTTGCTCATATATTGCACACACCACGGCATCCCTTTGACTATAGTGACTGACCAAGGACCCGAATTCACTAACGCACTATTTTCAGAATTTACCCGACTTCACAAAATACAACACCACAAGATTCTTGCTCATACTCCTAATGATAACGGAATCGTGGAACGCTTCCATTCAACTATTCTAGAACATCTAAGGATCCTTAAACTTGAACAGAAAAATGAGCCAGCCGTAAACTTAATGCCTTACGCCATAATGGGCTATAACAGCTCCATTCATAGTTTCACGAAATGCCGACCTATAGACCTTATCACAGGACACTTTGACCCACGCGATCCTATCGACATAGACGTGACAGAACATTTGTTTCAACAGTACCTACAAGATCATAAAAAGAAAATGATTCTAGTGTATGACTTAATCAATGAGACCTCTTTGCATAATAGAACTGAGTTGACTGAAAATAGAAATAAAGACCGTGAACCCGAAACAGAATATTCCCCCGACCAACAGGTATTTGTAAGGAACCCAATAGCGACACGACAAAAACTAGCACCACGTTTCACCCACGATACAGTTTTAGCGGACCTTCCTATACATATCTATACGAAGAAAAAGCGAGGCCCAGTCGCTAAGTCACGCCTTAAGCGTAGTTCTAAGAATCCTGTATTGTTACAGGATACTACTGTCGCTACTGCTACCACTGACTCAAGGACAAGATGTAATGATTGACTCACTTCAAGACGGACCAGGTTTACTCCCTTTTAAACTAGGACCCACAAAAATCATCTCCCACTACCATTCCTTCCTCAATTACATTGACCTCTATGACATTCACATACAAGTTAACTTACTAAAGTCTCAACTATCTGAACTAAGACCTCACTTAAATAATAAAACATTATCTCTTTATGAACCACACATCGATTACCTTAACACCAAGATAGAACTTATTTCTTACCAATTACAGACATTTGAACCTGAACGTAAGAAAAGAGGACTTATTGACGGGCTTGGTTCAGTAATAAAGAGTATTTCCGGTAATTTAGACCACACAGACGCGATTAAATATGATAATGCCATCCAAGTTTTAACTAATAATGAACATAAATTAGAGTCTGAAATTAACACCCATATTAGCTTGAACAAGGAATGGATCCTAAGAAACTCTCAATTATTAGAAAATATAACACTTAATCAGGAAAAAATTTCAAGTGTTATAAATCTCATAATGAATAGCGATAGTACAAGAGACAACGAATTAATTAAATATGCTCACCTGGCACAATATTTTTTAATCCTTAGCGATAATATAGATAGGCTATCTGTAGAAATAACTAAATTAGAGAATGTTCTAACATTCATTAGAATATCGGGCGCTCCACATTCAATATTAAACTTGGTGGACTTAAAAGCCATGCTTAGTAAATTAAGGACTTTATACAGTAAGGAAGAAATCCTTGACATAGAAATAAGATATTTCTACGACGCTATGAAACTTGGTTATTTTTATAAAAATAGTCAGATAGTTATAGTTCATAAGGTACCGATTGCCTTCCCCACGTCATACGAACTCTATAAACTGTCCATCGTTCCCAATAAGAATCACCAAATCCTTATTCCTTTCTTACCGTTCATAGCAATCTCTGGAGACGACTCTAAGTACATGGAGGCAGAATGCCCGAAGGTAAATACATGGTATCTTTGTGAACAACGATCAAACTACGAAGTTCCAGAAAATCCAGACTGCATTCACCAGCTCCTCACCCGTCAAGAAATAGAGCCATCCTGTAGACCGATTTCAATTAACCTTAAAAGAGAAGCAATGGAACAACTCGACGACAAACACTACACCGTGAGTTTTCCTAACAAGACAAGAGTTAAAACATCTTGTGGGCAAGAGCAGTACCAGATCCTGCAAGGAAGTTATTTAGCGGTCATCCCTCTCGGCTGTTATTTAAAAACAAACGCCTTTACCATCTACAACTCAAATAATCGAATTAAAGGACACCCACTAAAAATAATTGAGTTAAAGCCTTACGAAGACCAAAAACGTAAAGAAGATACATCTGTTGTCCTTAACTCAGTTAACCTTCAAAACCTTCACTCCATAAACGAAAAAGTTATTCTGCAAAACCCAGTCAAGATAGATGAAATTCATAATCCGAGCTACAATTCCATATTATACCATACTACAATTCCAATCTACATCATCCTGTTCAGTGCAACCGCACTCGCTATTGGCTTAATTTACCGGCGATTCCGAGCTACCAACGTTCGCACAACACAAAACCGAGAAACGAACACTACATCTGAAGGTATATATGCTGAAATTGCGGAACATAGAAGTCACCCCCATCAGATAAGGGTAGATCACAGTAACATTTCAGCGACTCTTCCAAAAATTGTTTCGAAATAGTCGCTGAAGTAAGAGGGGAGGTGTTACATATGGGTAACACATGCAAAGTGCTGACCCAATGCAACGCTGTTGCAATCGCACCTCACGGCAACAGCAAGCACGAGGCGCTGACGCAGCGCTACGTGACCGAGGTCACCACGAGGCAGCCATCCGACACTGCGTGTTTCCACCCGCCGCTTCGGGCGGCACTTCTGTCTCATACATCGAGCACTAGACACCTAATTACTTAGATATAATTTTTAATGTAATAATTTTACTTTTTAATTAAATTCATTTAAAACATTTTGGTTTTTTTTACAACTCCTGGACTCGCTCAACATAATTTACCTGTTTAGTATGTAAATAAAAAATTTAAAAATATTATATACCTCTTATTAACTGTTATCCTGTATATTCTACTTAATTAACTTTGAAAAATATAATTTAAGTAAGTATTTTTTTCGGTTTGAAAGTTATGATATAAATTAAGAACATGAGTAAATTGAATACACAATCCCATGACCTCACCATAGATATCAACGGTTGAAATTAAATAAATTCGACAAACCCTCCACTTTCATTTCACTGCATACGAGTTGAAATTAAATTTTGTTTAAATCCGATATTTATTGTGGATTATCGATGTTTTATTTCAATATCTTTTTGATTCGATCACCACTCCACAGTTTATTGGATGGATTGACAATGATATTTTGTTTTTATTTGTTAACTTTTATATTATGTTTGAACCAATTTATTTATTTGTGGTTAGAGAATCGACTTACAACGTGACATGAAATATTAAAATAACTCATATATCACAATCTATTGGAGCAAAAAATTTTGATGCCCCGGGCGGGAATCAAACCCGCGTCCTCCTAACTATAATATATATATATATATATATATATATATATATATATATATATATATATATACATATATCTTCCTCACTCTTGACTCCTACTTTATTAAGCAAAAATCATATTTTCCTTTAGCACGAAATAGTGTTTGTAATCATATTTAGAAATAAATATAGAAGGGTAGCGACGTCATTTCAAAAGTTAAGTGTTTGTAAAAACACTTCTTCATCAAATTCACGACCAGATGAATTCTAGTAATCTGGTTGATGGCCGCTCACCGTCCCTTATGACGGTTAAAGTAATACAATTGGAGCACAAAATGTCGGCTTCAAATAGCGTGCCCAGGTGGTTAAGTGGTTTAGACATCCAGCGCGAAATCGGAGGACGCGGTTTCGATTCCCGCCCGGGGCATTTAATTTTCTGCTTCAATAGTTTGTAAAATATGATTTTACCCTAGCACGCGATAGTACCTACTTGTAATCATATTAAGAAAATTAAAATAAAATTGTTTTAGTAAAGTAGCGATAGCATTTTTTAGACTCTTCAGGTCCTGGGTTTAATCCTAAAGTAAGTTAGCCGTTTTATTGACGATTAGAATTTCAGAAGAAGATTTCTTTGAAATGGTAGTTCTTATGGTGTCTCGTTCCTGCTGAAATTGCACTAGCTAGTGTCCTTCACGCCTAAAAATAGTAGAAATATTCGCATACCACGGCTATGAGAACATATTTTGCCACTGTGGTGGTACACACCAAAACGGAATCATGCTCAAAAGACCTTCAACCTGGTGTAATGCCCAATAGGCCCCTTTAATATTCGGGTTTCTACTTATTAACCTAGCCCCTTGCTATACGGGGCATTATTTATTATTATTTTTATCATAATAATTTATTTATAAAGCTAGACTCTTATTTTGCGGGAATTGACAAACTAAGCTTGGCCCTTATCATACGGGATTTTACTTATTAAGCTAGGTCCTTATCATACGGGATTTTACTTATTAAGCTAGGCCCTTTTCATACGGAATATCACTTTTTAAGCTAGGTCCTTGTCATACGGGATTTTACTTATTAAGCTAGGCCCTTATCATACGGAATTTTACTTATAAGCTAGGCCCTTATCATGGACGGGGCATCGCCCGATTTTACTCATTAAGCTACGCCCTTATCATGCGGGATTTTACTTATTAAGGTAGGCCCTTATCATACGGGACTATACTTATTAAGGTTATCTCTTATCATACGGGACTTTACTTATTAAGGTAGGCCCGTATCATACGGGACTTAACTTACTATACTAGCCCCTTATTATACGGGACTTTTCTTACTCTAGTTCTTATTTGGATGTTTTTTTATGTAATAAATTAAGTTCTCCTCTACAACACTATTAACTATTCGTTAGCATCGAAGGTAAAATATTATAAAATGAGTTCGATGTAGTTATTGTGAAATATCCTTTCCAAAAGTTAATAGCTGGTTCAAATATCGCTTATCAAACATAACTAACTTTTGCACGAATATAAGTAAAAATAGAGAGGTCACTAGTGTGACAGTTTTATGAAGAAAAATAACAAAATTTCACCTGATTGCACAACATAACACATTTCTATGTATGTAATTTCAAGTATAATATAAAATTTCCTGCCCGATATGAAAATGATGTGTTCCAAAAATTTGACAATACTACAAAACATGTTATATCACGTCTTTGATGTCAGAATTACTTACTAATTTTCTGACCACAAATCGAGCCCAGGACCACTGGTTCAACAGCGACACTTTACGCCAGTCAACCAACGAAGTAGCTACATAAGTTTAAAATAATACAACAATATTTTTACATTTACATGGGAAAATCGAACACAAATACACATCCGAGACCTGAAGACAAATATTCAAGCAGAAAGCTTAATTGAATAACTGATCAAATAGATGATACAACTTCCGGCCGTGCCCCTCAGATACAGCAGCGGTATTAATATCATCCTATTTATCAAGGGATCGGCGACAGAGATAGATCGCCGAAATTTATCAAACAATCAGCTCTAAACAACGCTCACTAACGCCTCTTGTGGAATGAATGAGGTACTACGTCTGTAATATCTAAGGTAGGTAGTAGATATTTGCGCCAGATACTAACCATATGTTGGTAGGCCCCCCACTAGGTGGACTGACGACATAGTGAAGTTGCCGGTAGCCAATGGTTACTTGGCTCATCGGCTAATAGCCGTTCTTTGTGGCGCCCTATGGGGGAGGCATTAGTTCAACAGTGGACGTCTTCCGGCTGATGATGATGATGATGACGAACTAAGGCACGAGACCCATCTGATTTGTAATTACTGTAGAACTTATACCTACTGGGTCTCAAGGACTCCTGCCGAAATACACTGCTTGGCGACAGATTTTCTACATGAGGGTTGAAAGAAAGAAAGAAAGAAGAAGGAAAAATTCTTTATTTGTGACACAAACAAACAATGGGGTTACATTAAGATGTCTAATTAAAATTAAAACTACTAAATGTGTTCACAAATTGGTCCCAAATCAGCATAATGCTGGTTGTTAGCCAGCGCTGGTCTTCCTTTGGAACCATATTGGATTCAAGCTAGCCTGGTGATAGTTAAGTCAGCATTCGCAAATTGTCCTTTCACCGCATGCGGTGCAGCTCAGGCTAGCAGTGGGGATCGAACCATGGATATGCGGTACAGCAGTCTATAGCTATTACCTATGGGCTATCACTGCTTTAACACGTGGATGACCGAGGTATATATACATATATATCATTATGATTTATCGAAAGATTTGCACAAACCTAGCCCACGCATGTCAGGGGAGAGAAAGTTATCAATGGTGAATGATTTTTTTTTTCATATAGGTAAGCCTTTGACTACAATCTCACCTGATGGTAAGTGATGATATGGTCGAAGATGTTGTTTAGGCTAACGTAGAATTACAGTACAGCTGCCGGAACACACCGTTAGGTGCTTGGTGACAGATTTTCTAATTGGGGTTCGCACAATGCGGCCATATTATGTCGAATAAGGTGAATATAGTGCGTTATTTAAGACTGTTTTTTAGTAAGTCTACATATTATATTAATAAAATTAAAGAAAAATTAGAAGCTTTTTGTGTTAACAAACAAAAAGTAAATAACAGATAATTGACTATATCTAACATAATATGTATACACTATATGTATATCTAATTATTAATCACTGCTTTAGTATCGTAGTTTTTATCACATTTATATTATAATGTACAGTAATGTTCATACATTAAACCATGATATGTTTATATTCGAATGTATTCAACTTAAAATGTTTGAATGCTGGATACTAATAAGTTTGGTTTGCAAAAATCACCTCGGGTGAATTCCAAAGAATCCCATTAGAAGTTTTTGAGTTTTTGTAACCAATTTGGGCACGCTGTCTTTGTGACGTCATTTTACCATCTTGCATTTACTGACATCACTAAACAAGCCCTAAGTCTACATTTCTATGGTTAAATCTAAGAAACTGAAGTTTAATTACTTCACTTAGGCTGGGTTGCATCAAATATGACGATGGTTAAATTCACAAAATAAAAACAAATTGAACATTATTCCTAGGGAATAATTAAATTAACGATCGATTTGACGTTAACCAGAGATGGTGCAACTCTGCCTTATTACAATTCTTATCCACATTGTGACTCGTTGACGTTGAGTTGTTTCAATCGTGGTCACGAGTGGACTGGCCGGTTTAGGCACTGGTCCCACCGCCGACGAGAAAACGAGTAACTATCGACTATTTTCTCGCTCAAGAAACGTACTATAGATATACATTCCGTGTAAATAAAAGAGATGCATATACAAATAGTTGATCGTTGACTGTTCACACTGCCGGCGAGCACTCGCTTCACTAGTTTGTCGCTGAGCGACAAGAGCTATGAAAGATAACACTCGCTCAGCGATACTCGTTAGACAAGCCGAGGTCCGAACCACAGTGGTGCCCTTGAGCTCGCTGTCAACCCCTCCTATAATAGCGGTACGTTTTCGGCGTCCGCAGGAGACGGAGGTAGAAAGCGCTTTTCGCCTTCTACGCCCGTCTCGGGAGAAGTGCCTTCGGCACTTCTCCCTCCCGGGCTATTGTAGGGCCAGGCCCTCGCCCAAAACCCGGTGGAGCTGGACGACCGCACAGGCGGTAGCCAGCATCTATGTCCTCCCTAAAGTAAACTAAAGTAAACAGCGATACTCGCTAAGCGATTAGAACACGCCGAGAGAGCGCCAGCGGTCATTTCTCTACAGTGCGGATCTGAAAGTACACGCTCAATCTTTTGAATTATCATTGTTATCTAGTTCAGACGACGCCGATGATGAATTATATGATAGGATTTGTGTAGTGGCAGCGGCAATTCTGAAAAAACGGAAGCAAAAAAGATGAATATGGATGGAAAATATTACTTATTTCAGAAAAGAATAGAGCGAGTGATGCGAGTAATCGCTCGCCTCAGTCGCACACTCGATTATAGCCAAGCTACACAACTATCGGAACTACGCACTCGCTTCTCGCGGCTCGCCAACTCGTTTCTAATTCTAGCTCTACTCGTTACTCGTTCATCGTTGCCGGTGGGACAAGTGCCTTAGGCACTTGACTGATTACGGGGCAGTCCAAATTTCTACGTTTCGTCTGAACGATAATTGTTTTTCGAAACACTTATACCATCGCAATTGTGTGCTACTATCACAACCCATTGCTATGCCTTTATTAACATACACTATGTCCAACGCTTTAGTCGCAGTGCAGTGAATGAATATGACATAAGGGCAGTGAGTGACAATCCAAATGTTCCAGCACACTACCATTTAGCACAGTGCTAAGAATGCTAGCAACATTTCCCCGTTTGATTGCAATATTTATTCATTGAGCCATATAATTGCACATATTTAGAACACGCGTCGCATCGTACAAGCGCTCTGACAAGTAATTACTATGTCTCCTTATCTGACATTCATAAAATATAATTTTTCGAGGATAACATCACGGTTAGGCGTTTGTGTATTGTAAATATCGAGGTCATAACATAACTGCACGCGAGCATAACGATCACATCTATAAATTGTTAGAGCCCAGAATCACAAAGAAACCCATATCTGAATAATCGTATTTAGAGATTCAAAAATGCTTTAGAATAAACTCGTAGTACAATATAAATCTAAGCGCATATTCGTCCACTCCTATGTTCGAGAGCACTTCACGAGTAAAGTACAGCAAGTATTCAATGGGCACGGAATCTGCAGTACGATCCCTAGATATCAATGGCATCCCGTACAGAATTCAGAAATCACGAATAAATGTGTTTTTTATGACGCTCATCTTGAATATACCTATTCAATTCGAAAATTCATATTCATATATACGAGTATATCTATATTTAACAAAATACTACGAACTATATTCGTGTTGTCTTTGTTCGTTTCCTATTTGTGTGGTGTTTTTGTGTTTGGTAATTTGCAGCCGCTGGTGGCGGACCGTTCTGCGTTGTTTCTAGGTAATTAGCATCAATAGTGAAAAAGTTATCAACTTTTTACAGTCATAAAATTCAAAATTTAGTGTATTTTCAAAATTAAAAATCAGATTTCAACCTTTTTAAATAGCTCCACGCATCAAAACACGCGGGCCGTGGTCCCCGATCGTGTCCCGTTGGATTGAGCGCGATCGGAGCTATACTTTTTTAAATATAACAAAATAATAGCAAAATACCTAACTTTAAGCTTTACAGTTAATTTAATACACTACAGCTACTACAATAAAAGCATTTGGACAACCTATAAGTCATAGCAGACTCACAGGCAGTCCAAATGCTCCAGCCCTACGAGTTGGCAGCGTGTCCAGCATACTGGCAGCATTGCCCCGATCAATTGCAATGCTTTTTCGTTGAGCCAAATACATATAAATACAAATACATATCTGATGTACATTATACTATATTACGATTCGAACTGCCATGCATAGTGTGTTAACTAAAGTGTATATCTTGGAAAATAGTTCATAGTTTTGTATAACACCACGCCCCGTGGGGTACCAGGATCGAATATCACAATTGCTAAAACTATGGTTGCATGTGTAAAGAAAATTGATTGTGAAATCTTAATAAGTTTGTGAATAGTCAAATGACTTAAATGCTTAGAACATGCTGCCTCTGCCTAGGTATCACTTGTCAACTACGTAATTCAACAATTATGTTAGGATCTTATAATATACGAGTACTTTGCGATACATAGTTAAAAGACATTTAAAAAGAAAGGTTCCAAATTTCTTGTCCATTTTGCTTGCAGTGTCTCTGTAACTTAATGTTTCTAAATGTGGCCGTGGAATGTAGATTACTTCAATATTGAAATTTGTGATTAACCTTCATAAAAACATCGTGACGCCAAAATAAAAAATGATTTTGTCTTCTATTATTGACGTGTACGTCTTTAAAATTGATTACAAAGGGACGCAATTCAAAAAAAAATGATAACAAAAGCGAGGAATAGAGATTTGTGTTGCAGCTACATATCTATCGTTCCCATCTAAATTTCAATTACTCCACTGGATAGCTAAAGAATCAAAGATTTTTTACGCTAAGTAAGGACTGTAACACATCGAGCACGGTGGAGGGGGCAGTCCGCCATTTGGAGACGTATTCACGTACAACAATGGCTGTGTCCATTACACAGCCATACCCCATTTTTACTTTTTTTTGTGGTCGAAGATGTTTTTCAAGCTAAACTAGAATTACTGGCTCTCAAGGTCAGCTGCCGAAATACACCGTTAAGTGCTTGGTGACAGATTTTCTACTTGATGGTTGCTTGCCAGGCGGGCATTCTCCAAATGCCCTACCACCACGCATACTTTTTTTATTACTATAAGCGTTGACTAATATTATTAAAAAAAAATGCCTTCTTCATTTAGTGTTAAGTGATGATCGTATATCAACCTACCAACTTCAGAAAATAGTCTGCTGTTAGTTACGATATATGCTGCCAACATCATAAAAATTAGAATTAAAAATATTCCTTTTTCAATAATTAGTATGTCTGCACAACCCCCACCGTCTAATGCGGGCGAGCATTTGTTTGTAGAAGTTTTACTCTGCCATACCAAGATACTACTTGGCATTTACTACAGCCCTTCATTGAATATTAATTATTTTTCTTCCTTTGAAAAGGTTTTAGAAGATTTGGTCCCTTCCTATCCTCACACCATAATTATGGGTGACTTCAACACATGCCTTCTTAAAAATGATTCCCGCTCATCACTCTTAAGATCAGTTGCCAATGCTACCAACCTGCAAATACTTCCACTTAGTGCTACACATAATTTTCCACATTGCTCTCCCTCCCTTCTTGACCTAATTATGGTCTCTTCTCTGCATCATGTTGCCAAACATGGACAATGTCATGCAGACTTTTCCTATCATGATCTTATTTATTTATCATATAAAATTCGTCCTCCAAAACCCAAGCCAAAAATTCTTCTGCAGCGTAACTTTAGTTCCATGGACGTGGATAAGCTGCGTGAGGACGCGCGTGGTATTGACTGGTCTCAAGTAATAAATTCTGACTCTCTGGATGAAAAGATTGCGATCTTTAACTTGCAGCTTAATATATTATATGATAAACACGCCCCTGTCAGAACTGTTAAAATGAAGCATCTTCCAGCTCCTTGGTTGACTAACGAGATCAAATCACTGATGCATAAAAAATTCGTTGCCAAAGCCAAATATAAATGTCGTCCTACAGATCTCTGTAAGGAAAAATATGTTTTATCTCGAAATCACTGCAATAGGGTGTGTAGGGACGCATTTCGCCGCCATGTCCATGAATCCGTTGAAAACGAAGACCCAGCAAGAGTCTGGAAATTTTTGAAATCACTTGGAGTGGGCAAACCTCGCCAAGAAACCGTTTCTAACAATTTAGACATTGATTCCCTAAACCAGCATTTTTCTTCCGCTATTTCTAACCTTGATCCTAATGACAAAGTTAATACTATAAATTATCTTTCATGTGCCCAAACTCCAGATTACTCTAAATTTTTCTTTAGTCAGTTCGCTGCTAGTGATGTTAAAAAAAGTATTTTATCCATTCAATCCAACGCTATGGGTGGGGACAATATCAGTCGAAAGATGATTGTTACTATTTTAGATGAACTCCTGCCAATTATTTGCCATATCCTCAATCACTCCATATCCAGTTGTACCTTTCCCTCTATCTGGAAGGAGGCATATATTGTACCTATACCTAAAAAATCAAATCCCGTTTCTTATTCTGAATACCGTCCCATTTCTATACTACCATTCCTGTCTAAAGTCCTTGAACGTTTAGTTTATAATCAACTCAACTCTTTTCTTTCATCCAATAGCCTATTGAACCCATACCAGTCTGGTTTTCACCCTGGTCATAGTACCATCACAAGTCTCGTCAAAATTACTGATGACATACGGCTAGGAATGGATAATGGTCTACTTACTGTTCTTACGCTCCTTGATTTTAGTAACGCATTCAATACTGTTGATTTTGATATCCTTTTGGCTACGCTCAGCTCTATTAACATATCTCCTTCAGCGACTGACTGGTTTCGCAATTATTTATATGGACGCCGGCAGCGGGTTCGCATTGAGGATACTTACTCCTCTTGGTGTGACACAAGTGCTGGTGTTCCTCAAGGCGGCGTACTATCTCCTCTTCTCTTCGCTATATTTATCAATTCTATATCATATTCACTTATTTCTTCCTACCACCTTTACGCAGTCAGGCGCATTCGCTTGTTGCGTACGCACGTCGGTTGCATTGTTACGGCCGGTGCATTTTGACGCGTCGCATTTGACCGTTCGTTTTTTGATTTAAAAGTTTTCATCAGTTATTAGAATAATGTCGTTGATACAGCTATCTCCTGATATTCGGCTCGCCATAGTGAATCGCTTAGATGGTGTAGAGTGTGAGTTACGGACCCTTCGAGAGATGTCTTTAAAACAAACCGAACTGATTCGAGAACAGGCAGTCCAGATTCAGGAATTAAAAGCCATTGTTGTGGACCTACGGAAGTTTTTGGGCACTGCTGACAAGACGGATGTAATTACTGCTTCGAGTGAGGTCCAGCCCGTACTCAAACAACAGGTGGTGCAGAACAACGATGGGACTCCAAAACCTACCTCACGAACGACGAAGCCTAATAAAACTATGGAGATTTTTTCGCCAGTGTCTGCGATAAAGGATTCCTGCCTATCAGTTTTAAAACCGGCAGCCCGGCAACATCACCGTAGTAAACGAAACAAGATAATTATCTACTCGCCAAATACTTCGTCTGCCGATATTATCGCACCTAAGCCTCCCCTAGAATTAACCAAAGACAGTCCAGTAGATGACAGTGAAACATGTTGTGTATCGCAGCGGCCGTTGGCAATAGCGAGCTCACCTATTAAGCCCGCCGCTGCCGCTACTGAAAATGAATGGGTGGAGGTACGCCGTAAAAAGGTACGCCCGTCGCCGATATCGAAACGCTGCATCGCCGGGCCCGCGGTGACATCGCTTAAAGCCGTTGAGAGACGTAAGTTTGTCCACTTGTGGAACATGTTATCAGGTACAGATGAAATCAAAGACTATCTAAACCAACTTTGTCCTCAAAAAGCATGCACCGTCGAAGAATTGAAAACACGCAACAATTATAAGTCTTTTAAAATCGGAGTACCAGAGGAGTGTTTCGATAAGTGTATCTCAATTGATATTTGGCCTGAAAATGCAAGAGTAAAGCAATGGATAAATTACAAAAAACGTGTTCCAGCTGACGATACATTTCATAACGAAGTCGGTAGTAAACAGGCCGTGTACAGTACCTAAAAGTCTGAGTGTCTTCTACCAAAACGTAAGAGGTTTAAAGACTAAGCTTCGCACCTGGAATACTGGCTTGTTGTTGACGGATTACTCGCTAGTTGCGGCCACGGAAACATTTCTAGACAACTCAGTCGAGGATGCCGAGGTGGTCCCTGCTGGCTGGTCACTCCTACGCCGTGATAGGACTACCCCCTGTGGAGGAGTCCTCTTGACTGCTGAGCCAGGTATTACCCTGCGGCGCAGGCGTGAACTCGAGACACCAAGCGGCGAGGACCTATGGGCTTCTTTCACCTATCGCGGTACCAATATCCACGTTTGCGTTATTTACATAAAACCGAGTGCTACCGACGACTCATATATAAACTGGTTTTGCAAAGTTGAATCGTTTGTTATGAATTTAAACAGCAAAATAATAATTCTCGGTGACTTAAATTTAAATAGTGCTTCTTTAAATATAAATAATTATATCTGCTATTTCTTGTCATTCTGTAATCTATATGATTGTAATAATGTTTTTAATGTTTACGGAAGCAAACTTGACGTGGTGTTGGCGCAGGAATGCATTGACTCGCTAGCGGATCAGGTATGCGTCATCACAGCAGACGGCCTTGTCCCGCCCGATGCCTACCACCCCCCGCTTGACATAACGGTGAGTCTCAAATCGCATAATAGGTGCGACTTTTTATTGCCCCCTAGCAATGTTGACTCGTCTCGCGACTGGAATTTTAATAAGATTGACATTGTATATTTGAACCATTTACTCAGTGAAGTTTCCTGGGATTATTTTTATGAGTGTAACGATGTTTGCCAAGCAACAGATATTTTCTATGACATACTTTACAATGCTTTTGACCAATGTACTCCTAAAAAAAGACGCTGTAGTACTGCGTCTCGCGTGTTTCCGGTGTGGTTTACTTCTGATATTATAAAAGATATTAGACGGAAAACCAACTTGCACAAAGAGTGGAAGCGCTTGAAATGTGATGTAGCCTATAAATCTTTCTCAGATCTGCGTGCTAGCCTGAAACAACGTATATCTGATGCCTATAATGCTCATACTATTACAATCGAAACGCAGTTAAAAAGCCGTCCTCAAGATTTTTGGCGCCACATCGCTAGTCTTAAGTCGAAAGGCGGCTTTGAGCCTAGTGTTACTTTCGAGGGGCAGTCTTACATTGGTGTTGAGGCTGCAGAAGCCTTCGCTAATTATTTTTCTAGCGTTTTTATTAAACAGCCCCCTACTCTAACACTTGAACGCCTAGAGCACCCCCAGGGAGGCAGCTGTGTTAGTATCCCCTACATCTCCCCTCAAGATGTTGAACGTGGTCTCCGTAAGCTGAAGGCGAAGGCTATAGGGCCTGATAATATTCCAGCTTTTGTCCTGAAGTCATGCCAACATATTTTAACGGGTCCCCTATGTCACATATTTAATTCTTCACTCAGAGATGGTGTGTACCCTCCACAATGGAAGCTGTCCAGGGTTACTCCCATTCCCAAATCTAGTAACAAAACGATGGTAGAAGAATATCGTCCTATTGCTATATTAAACTCACCTGCTAAAGTGTTTGAGTATGTCCTCCATCGTGAAATTCATAGACAAGTTCACATGTATCTATGTGACGAACAGCACGGTTTCAGACCGGGGAGGTCAGTTAATACTAACCTACTTAGCTTAGTTGACTATACGTCGACCTGTATGGACCGCGGTTCACAGGTCGACGTATTATATTTTGACTTTCAAAAAGCATTTGACAAAGTGGACAACGATGTGTTATTACAGAAACTACATGACATTGGATTTACTCCCCGACTGCTTCTGTTTTTTGCTGACTATTTGCGCGACCGTAAGCAGTTTGTTAAGCACGGAACACATGTTTCCGAGTCGTACTCAACCCCTTCTGGGGTCAGTCAAGGCTCTGTGATGGGGCCTTTGCTCTTTTTAATAATGATCAATGACCTGGCTAGTAAAGTAAATTTTGCTAGATGTCTATTATATGCTGACGACCTTAAGCTAGCTCTAGAAGTGAAAACAATAAATGACTGTATAGACTTACAAAATGATATTGATTGCATTTATAATTGGTCGGTGACAAACAAAATGTTATTTAACCCTGACAAATGTTATGTTATGACATTTGACCGTAAACGTAATCCTTTAATTTATGACTATAAAATCTGTGACGATATAATTAAAAGAGTGACTACTATTAAGGACCTGGGCGTGACTTTTGACCGCGGCTTAACTTTCCATGACCACATAATAAATACCGCAAAGGAATCCTTCCAGCGTCTTGGTTTTGTGTTGCGGAATGCGCGCGACTTTCATGACCCCCGCGTCATTAGGCTCCTGTTTACTACTCTTGTGCGAAGTAAACTGGAGGCGGGCGCGGTTATCTGGAACCCGCATCACGTGACATACACCTTGATGCTGGAAAAGGTTCAAAAACGCTTTTTGCGGTATCTGTTCAAGCAAATGTATGGTTATTACCCGTACCTTTACCCTACTAAGTTTCTTCTTGGGCAGCTTAGTTTTAACTCGCTGGAAGTTAGAAGGTCTCTGGAACAGCTTTCTACCTGCTGCAAAATTCTAAGAGGCAACATCAACTGCCCTCACCTGCACAACCTCCTGTGCGCACTGTATGTTCCTGATAAATATATCAGTCACAGGTCGAACCGTAGACACGCGCTGTTCGCTACTCCCAGTAGTCACACCGTTGCCCGAGCTCAATCCCCCTTGTGTCGTTCCCGGACTGGACTCAACGCATTCCTTAACGCCAACACCGAATGTGACATTTTTTGTGATAAATGGCATTATATTTATAAACTACTACTGACATTTTGTGAAAAATGTGATACCTCATAATTATCATGATTATTATTTTTTAAATTATTTTTATTATTATTTATTGGTATTATTGACATCTATATAATTTAATTTTAATGACATTTGATTTGAAATGCATTTTCATAATTTTTCATTAAAATGTTTGTAGCTAAATTTATTTGACTAAGTGACATTCAAGAATAATGATATGTATTAATTTAAATGAATTAAGTCAATGTTATGTATGCTTTATGTTTATAATAATTTCTAAATTACCATAGTAATAAGTGTAATTGGTAACTGCCGTGCTTATTATAATAAATAAATAAAATAAAAAAAAAAAAAAAAAAATGATCTACAGATTTACTCGCAGGCACCCCCTGACAGATTGAGCGAAGCTATCTGCGTGGCCAATTCTGACCTGAGCCGTATAGTGGAATGGAGCAAGCGCTTTGGTTTAAAAATCAATCCGAAAAAAACACAAGCCATCATCGGGAGCTCCAGAATGACTGCTAGAATTGATGAAGCAAGCATTCCCAACATTTGTTTTGATGGTGTTACTATTCCATACAGCTCGGAAGTAAAAAATTTGGGAGTTATATTTGACAAAAATTTCTCATGGGGTCCCCAACTATCATCCGTTAGTCGGAAGGTGTTTGCTTCTGGAGCGTCGCTTAAAAGACTACGGAACTTTCTTCCTACGGCAACTAAAGTTACGCTAGCGCAATCTCTTCTCCTTCCGGTTCTTGACTATGCAGATGCCTGCTACTTAGATCTCACGGAGGACCAGCTGAATAAGCTTGAGCGGCTCCAAAATTATTGCATAAGGTTTATTTTCGGTCTTCGAAAATACGACCACGTTTCCCAGTTTCGTACAAAGCTCAAGTGGCTGCCCATTCGCCTTCGCCGGAATACGCATATCCTCTCTCTCTTGTATAATATTTTATTTAATCCCCTTACTCCCTTATACCTGAAGGAACGGTTTGAATTCCTGAATAACCCAAACTACAGTCTTAGGTCATCAGAAAATCTGATACTATCATCAACCGCCTCTAAGACATCTTTTTATAGCGGTTCATTTAGTGTTGAAGCCGCACGTTTGTGGAATGCACTCCCAGTAACCATAAGAAAGGCCCAAACATTAAATTCATTTAAAAACCAAGTCAGATCTTTTTATCTTGCACAATGATTAATCAAACTTTTGTTATGGCTCATAAATTGTCGTACTTTGTTTCTTTATTATTAATATTAACTAATATTTATATGTTTTGTATATTATTTATATGGATATGTATTTATATATATATAGGTATTATATAATAATATATTTGGGTATTAAATATACATATATATTTGCTGTATATATTATTATTTTATTTTTAACTAATTACTATTAATTTCTACAAATGTACACCACCTATCTATTTTTATTCCTCACATATATATATTTTCCATTCTAAGGTTGACTGGAAGAGATCGCTTTAAGCGATAAGTCCGCCCATTGTACTTTAGCTTTAAGAACTCTCTATATGTGTTTTGTAAAATTTTTTGGTGTACAATAAAGAATTTTTGTATTGTATTGTATTGTATTGTAAAAAGGCATTCAAGGTAATGGCAAAACTTGACAGTCCAGTACACTTCCACATATAATTATTGGAAATACATCAGGACAGGTTGCAAAGTAATTTTTTCTCTTTCCAAAAAAAACTATTAAATATATTTAAAGAACATTTTTAATCATTGCTATATGTCAACGCCTGCTTTATTTTTAGAGCAATGTCACTATCCCTTACGACAACGTTATATCTGTTTTACAATTTACCTCCACTTTTTTCATTCACATTCTTAGACTTCGTCCCGTAAACAGTGCTCCTTCAATTTCATTCTAATGTACTCGTATTGTTAAAAAACAATAAAACACTATATAATAAAGTTCGGGCGTTTACGTTGGATCCTAGGAGATCTAACATTATTATTACTTCTAGGTATATATAGGTTGTGTTATTTCAACAGCTCTTCAGCGTTAAAAACGCGCAGCCCGAACCAGACCAAAGATCATAATTTGACTGTAGATGACGCGTTTACGCAAAGTTGCCAATTAAATTACGTTTGCGCGACCCATCTCGCGGTTGGACAACGTCACAAATTCGTAATATGATTGCTTTGACAACTTTCTGATCTCATTATGGCTGCTGTAACTTTGTAGGTACTCAAATGACTTTGTGAAACAATAATGTTTTGTAATCAATGGGCGGCGCGGTGCGGTGCGGGGCGAGAGATAATAGTCAACGATCACTGCAATTGTATATAAACAGCTGGCTGTGTGTAAGTTGGCCTCTCACACTGGTGGTTCCGTACCAATTCAGAGTGTACCAAATATTATATCTAAATCGGATTACACTGTAGATATTCAAGCGCGGTCATAATATATATCCGTGTCGAATTAACAACCTCTGGTGGCGCGGGAGTGGACTATATATTTTGAGCGGGTGATTGCGATGTGATTGAATGAGATTGAGACCTAAGCTATTGGCACTTCCTGAAAGGAATTCAGGCTGCAGCGGAGAAGAACGAGAGAATACAGCCTGATTAAGGATAGAAATGCACTGACCTGTTCTGTTCTTCTTAGTAGCACGCCACGTGCTTGCCATAAACCAGTGGTTCAGGCGCCGATGACGATTCTGCTCTGCTCTGCTCTTTATATCCGATTCGAACATTACTTTGGATTTATCAGTAACTTGAGTGCGATGCGGCTAATTCAAACAGTTGAAGTGATACGTAAATTTTTCAAAATAAATTTTTCATTTTTGCAGAGTCCGATCAATCACTTGAACGCGTCAAGCAAATGGATCAGGGTTGGTCCCAACTGGCACTTTCGTTATATTCTCGAGCCCCGGAACGAAGCTAAACACTAATTTATTCATAGAACCATCAGCGCACCAAGATTTGCCAAATGTAATATTTATACTGACGCAGATCTCTGTCGGGATCAGTTAAACGTGGGGTTTAGAACGAGACGAGTGGTTCCCATCTTGGACAGTCGTACTTTGGTAAGTACTCTGGAATACTATCCAAGTTGAGAAATCAAAAAATATTATTTGCTGTGATAGAGATAGAGAATATTCAGTTATTTTTGTATATTTAGTGCAATTTGAACTTCATAAGAAATGGATCCCTGGAATTTCTAAGGGACATTTTTAAGACATTGATATTTTTACTTTACGGTGTACGGTTTTATATCGGCGGTATGCTTTTGTTTAACAAAATACTACATACCTACTATATACAACACTACAGCTATATTGCGGTGTATGTATGTACGAGTACGTATGCTCGTAAAAATTTTAAGAAAACAATTAAATTAAACAGCGACAAGGAGGTTCACTAGGAATAATAAAATTGTAATTAGTGGCGGCGCCAGACGTTAGATTAGAAAGGCAAGGAAAATATTCTAGGAAATTGAAGTTTGGAAATATATAGTAACTAAACAACTTTAAACGGTTTAACTCGCGTATATTTGTCATTATTTTTGTCCCGACGTTTCAAACACTTTTAAGTGATCGTGGTCACAGGATGACTGTTCAGACACCCCACAATATGTGTAACAATCGCGAAAACTTAAGACAACATTTGGAAATAAATTTTTCAAATAGAAGAAATCACAGAATGACAGAAAGTTTATTCAAAATAAACTTATCGGTTAAGAATGCCTACTATGCAGTTAGTGATTATTTAAACGACACAAATTTTGAATGATTCCGCCTCTGTTTACAAAAGTACTCGAGTATCTAGTCCCTACTTCACTCAGTGGTTCTACAACATGTTTTTGCTAAAGCTGACTACAATGCGAGTAGTGTGAAAAGTATTTCGGTATTGATAAGAGCGTCGTAGACGCCTATAAGGATAAACTTAAGGGAAAAGTTAATAATTAATTAAAGTAGTGTGTATAGAATCAAATTTGGCTGGTAAAGGTCACATCTTTTATGATAGCAGCATCGCTTCGACACCGCACATAACTATGTACCTACTTCCCAATTTACAATTGTAACTTACAATTGTATGGATTGATTGGCTTGCGAGGTGCGGTGAGCCCTTAACTATTTTATTTTGTCATTCTAAAATTCACTTAATCACAGCTAACTAAGTTCTCACTAAAACTGCGTGCTATGTGTGTCGCAGGTTCCTATATAATTACACTGAAAATCTTTTATATCTTGGTCTTGAAGTGATTACCAAATTTTCACAATTCTATGCGTTTAATCACTTGCGCTTGGCTTCAAAATCAGTTATAAAAAAAAATTACTAAAAAAAGGAACTGACTTCAACGCTGAAAAGTGTGAAATAATTTTTGAAGTCGATACCATGATAGTTCCAAAGTACTTATTATCACAATATTGTGCGTATGCTACCGATTTCAACAAGCTATATCACACTTTTGAGTGTTGAAGTCGGTTTCATTTTATAGTAAAATAAATGTTAAATCTTTTTAGTGACCCTTGCTTCTTACGGGATCTATTAGAGTGTAACTCAAAAACGGTTTAGCCGATTTTTATGAAATGTAAATGGGACTAAACGACAAGAATAAGCTTTCAAATAAAAAACGAATTATAAAAATCGGTCTAAATTTCTGACGTTACAAACATAAAATAAAAAACCCAGACAAATTGAGAACCTCCTCCTTTTTTTAAGTCAGTTAAAAATAACTCAGAATGTACCTAAATGTTTGCATGACCGAGTTAAAACGTGTAAACACTAGACATTTTACAGATTTTAAGCCCTATTAACCTTTCCGAGCTACAATTAATGGTCACCACAACGCGGTTCGGTTTACGCTTTACTTTTTTTACATCTTTAAACTTTAAGCCGACGTTATTTTAAATACAGCTACGACTGTGGTTCTTTTTAAACAATTATACATGTTCGCAGAATGCTTACATAAATTGTCTGTATATTTTGGAAATAATTTATGTTGTAATAGTAAAAATAAAACTAAAGATTATCTCAGTATTTAAACCGGCTTTAAGCCAACAATCACTAACACTTACAATTGATGAAAAAAGTATGTACTTATACAAATATTTTTTTCAAGTCCCTTGCAAATCGATGGTAAATGTTCGCTGAGTGGAGTATAATTAAGGATAGTCGAATATAAATGTTATCAATAAAAATGTATATGTTACTTCTAATTTACTGATAAAAGTTATTTATTCAACAAGTGATCAAACAGTTGTTTGGTGAGAGTGCTGGCTTTTAATCACAGGAGTTTACAATTCTTATTCTTGTAAAAGTTTATACTGAGTACAGTGAAAGACTTGAGTTCTAGAAAAATCCTCTGGTGTAAAACATACCAACATAGGTTGTTTTTTTTTTTTTTTTTTTATGCGTGATAGGTTAGCCTTTGACCACTATCTCACCTGATGGTAAGTGATGATGTGATCGAGGATGTTGTTCAGACTAACCTAGAGTTACTGGCTTGAAATAACTGTTGTTGCTGAAATAACTCGAGTTTCTTGCCCGTTCTTCTCGCAGTGACTCTATACATTTTTTGCTGAACGTGGCAGTACAATGTAGAATATTTCAATATTAAAATTTGTAATTCACCTTCTTAAGAGTGAAGTAGACGCCTAAATTGAATAAATGTTTTGTATTTGTGTGATTTTGATTTTAGTTAATTTTATAATATAATGATATATTTATTGTTCAAAACATGGGTAAGTACATGATACCTACATAAAATCTGATTTAAGCACTTAAATGCAGGAATATGAACATTTAGTCCCACCATAATTCGGCTATGTAGGCGTACAACTTTAGAGATGGAGCGACCAGTCATGGTTACAAATAAATAATAGGTAATTAGTAATTAAAATAAATACTGTTTACTGCAACCTGCACGAATGCAGCAATCTTTTGTTCGGGGTATTCATGTAATTCATGCTCGCAGCTAGAACTGATTTTGCTTCTTATACCTATTTTCTGGATGATGTTATAATAGAAGGGTACAGGGAAAAAATGTGCGATGTCAATTTTTGAGTATTTTTGTATATTGATGCTGACTTGTTCAGTTTGCGGTGTATTATAGAATGGTATCGAGATAGCAGGAAAAAAACGTACTAAATCAAGAGCTATTCGTGTTTGAAGATTTAGTGGAAAGCATAAAAATGTGCTTTATCAACTAGTTCCAGCGAAGAAACTTGCAATCTTTTTCAAAACAGGAAAGAAACATGCAATGTAACTTTGAACCAAAAACAAAAAGTTGCTATTTATTAGTCTAGCAATCTTCAAACTGCCATATTTTTCTAACTGTCATTTAGCAAGCCATCAAGAGGGGTTTGTCTTTCCGGTGTATTACTTTTCTCTATGGGTTTGGCGGCATTAGTCTAAATTATATAATTATTATTTATATAATTATTATGGAAACCATTGCCGATGGTGATCAGAATAATTGTGGGCGACTGACCGAGGTAGATGGCAATAAACTGCATTATGGGACTAAAACATGTTTGGCCGAACTTGGGTGATTAAACAGAAATAATAAAACTGAATATATTTTGTAAAATAAACTACTAAGCTTTAACAAAAGCCAACTTTAATGAAAATAATACAATCTTTAACAACATAAAGTGTAATCTTACAGAGTATTGAACAAATACAGATGCCTTATTAATAAATTGTAACCAGCTAAAAAGCTATTAATTTTTTTCCTATAGTACTACCGTGCACATCCATAAATATCATGTTTTATATTTTATATATATGATATAATAAAGTAGTAGAATTTTTAGTATCATTTGGCCTTTTCCTTAAACCGAAGGGAAAGCTAACCGGAAAATATGATATTTAACACTTCAATTACATTTTAAACATTATTTTCTCTTTTTGCAAATTATGTGTACATTTGTAGAATAGGATTTGACGTCTGTCAGAATTACATGATGACAAACAAATTCACAGTTAAATTATATTCTTGCTTGAGCTTGCATCACCTTACTACTAAATAAAATGATCATAATTACATTTTGTTGGATGAGTAAAAATTTATTTTTTATTTGCTATCAACTTACATAATAAAATAAAATCTTGGAGAGCTAGGCGTCAAATTATTGGACATGAATTTCAAATTGCCATGTTTTTTTTTATACAACCACTCAACGTAAATGTGTTAATTCAGTTAGAGACGAAAGCCAATCTACGTGACGATAACTGGTAGTTTGCCTTGAACTGAAGCTTTAGTGGAGCCCACTTTACTGAATTCAATCCAAAATTATATTTTGGATTGAATTCAGTATTCACCGTTTTCTTATTGAACGCCACAAACAACAGCTATTAGCCACATTCATACATCGGTTCCCCACGACTTTCTCGATGTCGTTGTTCCACTTACTAAAATACTAGTTGATAATTCAAATAGTTTCGTGTTACTTGTTATTGTAAATACAGGCGTGAGGGCCTGCAACGTTGTCAATTTAAGTCCATTTAGGTTTATCCCAAACACTAAACTAGTATAACTAAACTAGTATATCTATAATATTTACACTAAAATTTATTTATAATATCTGTTCCACGTTGTTTTCTATATTCCATTGTAGTTTTTCAGCTGTGATTAAAACAGTCAAGTAATATTTCTACTTCCATTGGTTATTATTATACAAAATCTCTGACATACGAAACCTTACTCGGACATCTGTTACTATTTTGTCTAGACAGTTTTATTCGATGGCTTATAATGTTACATTTTGTTTTTTTTTTATATATGAAACAAGACCAAAAACCATATCATTACGTATCTAATACATATCAGTAATATAGTACTAATAACTGTTTTAATATTTTCAATTTTACGTGTTTTCTGCACGAAATAACTAAATAATAATAATTCATTAACTTGTATTAGTGATCACAACAGAAAATCTTCATTCCGTCATCGACCCATAATTCATAAATAGCTTTCCAGTTGTCCTTCCAGACGAAGGGACTCTGCAAATAATAACGTCTTATATTGGGACTTAGACTAATCAAAAAGGTAGAAACGTTATCGACCCTCGTCATAAAGGACTTACGTAAGACACAAATGATGTAAATTTAAAACCTATTCTTCTTTTGATTAAAGAGCTCGCGACATAAACAGTTTGGGTATATTAGTAGATATTATTATTTTACGAACTTTCTCAAGACATCAAAGGAAGGAGTTTCTTTAAGACGAAATATGCTCCAAATTTGACGATTCATCCTCACGAATATTCAAAACTAGACCTTTAAAAACCGTTTTATTAATTATTTATTTTTCTGTATAATAACAGTTCATAAAATACTTTATCCGATCTTGGGTCCCGAAATACGATTAAACAAATTTGGCTCGATAGAAAAAGAAATCGTAAACTTTCCTAAAAAACACTCATTTTGACGTTCCCGACTATGGAATGAATCAACTTAATTTAGTTTCTTTCAAACATATGTTTACCAAAAATAAGTGTGTAATCCTAACAAACTTTGACATCCTATAAATATACTCGACGACATGAGAACCTTGGGGACCGGCAAAAAAGTAAAGAGCGCGAGCTCTCACTAAAGTGATCTAAATTGTATCTCATCAGATGATTTACATAATGAAATTTGTTGACATTAAAATCCAGTACTTGGTTCGTACGATCGAGGAAAATATTGTTTAAATATTCGTCTAACTTCTTTGCTAAGCAATCACATCCTTCTGACATACAAACTATAATATCCCAGTAGCAACAGCTGTGAGTATTCGCGCATGGGGTCCGTGGTTTAAATTTTGTTACAATATAGTTCACTACCGCTGTCAAGTAGAACATCTGTTACCAAGCACCTGTCATCAGGTGTCCTTGAGCCTTACATTTTAGGTTAGCCTTGTTATATATTATAAACCAATCATCACGTATTGACGAGATATAATGGTGAACCTAGCCACAATACTGACAACACAGTTCATTAGCTATTACGTATCTTCATACTTAAGCAATCAAAGAACAAAACCAAGACAATAACATCGGATACGCGTTTGTTTGTGATGACAAGTCGCGTGTAAACGTCATATTGTGGCGTATTATGAAAACGTACATGTTCACGGAGACACGGTATGGATGGGATGAGTTTCCCGTATATATTGTTTATGTTGTTTAACTTATATACTCTCTTGAAGCGTCGCATTATTTATTTAAACATGTTTGAGGTTAAGGGTGCCAGCTAGTATTTTTATTGATGATAGGTAAGACACAAACTCACATGATGGTAAGTGATGATGTGGTCGAAGGTGTTAACAGGCTTAACCTGGAATTACTGGCTCTTAAGGACAGCTGTCGGAACATACCGTTTTGGTATGTTCCGGCAGGTATACCAGCCAGCTATACCAATAGGTAATAGAGCTGAGATGGTAAAAAATAATAAAATCTGCTAATCCTATACTAAGAGTGCGTTATGTGCAGGAAGAAGACATTTTTTTTACGCACCACATAGTTTAAGTGGTGCTTCGAACGCACACTAACATTGATAAGTCTAGGATCTTTGTCAGCAAACTTCAAAAGAAGTCATAAAAGAAACATAACTTTCTAGACCTTCTTCTAAAGGACATTTCTTAAAGCGGATTCCTATAAGTGCTTGCTACCGTGATATAACATCCAAGTATGCGGCTTTCAGAACACATTGTTTCTTGATCAAACACAGCCAAAAGTTTTCAATTGATTTTAATGAAATTTTGTATGACTGCAGCATTTTGGGTAATCTCTTATTATTTATAGCGGATGATTGGTTTTTGACCATAAATTTAAATTGTACCAACAGTGTACCAAAGATCAGCCGTGCGCCAGTTCATGGGAGAAAATAATAAAGTTGTATAAGTTTAACCAGGCTCCGAAGAGAATAATAGAAAATGTACACGAACTTAATTATTTTTATTCTTTTTATGCACAGTAACGGTTATCTAATATTGTACTCGATAGTCTCGACGTTAAAACCAGAATGTGCCGTTGTGTCACTGACCATCTTTTTTTCCGGAAGTCCCCTTCCAATCGCTACTCGAATCTACCTCTAGAATCGTTGATGACGAGTTTTCCGTCTGTCAAAGATACTGAAGATATCGTTGCCAGTATAAAATTTAAAATAATAAGTTATTGCAACCAAATAACAATCAATAAATTTGAACAAAATTACAAAACCTAACAGTTGATTGAAAATAACTTTGAAATACACACCCTGTCAGTTTTCTTCTTAACGGTTTTTTCAGCCACACGATTGCATAAACTCCTTCCATCAGTCTGTAAAACTCAATTTTGCCGCGGTAGGATTCAAACTTAAAAATTTCCTGATCGGCACTGGGAGTTACCAACAATCATCGCTTCAAACTGATCGCTTCACACTATTCATTCCCTTATAAAATAATTTTTCAACACCCTTGCTCGTAAAGTGAGCTTTATTATATCCTTCTTAGGGCCATAAATCGAACTATAACACCCTCGTGCATAATAATATTATACACTAGTTCGTAATAGAATTATCCCTATAAAGATAAGTTAGTACCTAACAACAAATTATATGCGAGTACTGTAACAGCTGAATCGTCCACCGCTGAATACAGCCTCCCCTAATAAAGAGGTATTTGCCATAATCCCCACGCTTGGCAGGCGTCTTGGGGATCGCAGTGTTAGTTGGCAGTTCCTTAGAAGGCGCTGCTGCTCACCTTCCAGTATTTTTCCCTTAGTCGCCTCTTACGACACTCACGGAATGTTATGGGGAGGTGCAATTCTGAACCGACACCTTACGGGGCCTATATGCGAGTAAACAGAGCATTTTCAATTTAACCGGGTAATACAGATTTGTAATAACAAATAGGTTTAAGGCTAAGTAGGTACCTATATGTAATCAACAACCATACATGTGCCGCGCGCAAGAAAAAAAAAACTTGCGCACTATTTTCCATAATTTTCGTAGGTATGTTGTTTGTATCGCATTTGTGTAATATATTTTTATTTTCCTCGCAAGGGTGTTGAAAAAGTGCGTATGAAACTCGTGAGCAACCTGCTCATTATACACTCGGCTCATTTACGCCTTCGCCTGCGGCTTGGGCTACAACCCACAGCCTCGTGTATAATAAGCAACTTACCTCACTTGTATCATAATATACTATTACTTCCTACTCATGAAACGTTGTATCTAAATCTCGAGCAAATAAAGTAGCAAGTATTTGCAAAAATTAGAGCAACACTTAAAAGTTAAATATAAGAAATGTTCCAAATTCTCGGAGACCAGACGTCATAAAATGCAATCAAGAAAAAAAAATAGCCCTATGAGGCTTGCCATCACCGAAGACGATATTATGAGTACCGAAATATCGAGGGATGTAAAAAGGACCAGAACAATCACTCCGCCAAGCCAATCCATTAAATAAGCGACTAAGTGAAGCACGATGCACTTCAGCTCACAAAACACACCTAATACTTATATTCACCTCTGCACCACCTATAGAAGTCTCTTTTTCTATGTCATAGCCACGTAATACCTGATCTGACTGATCTATTCTGACGCGGCACGCATCGTAGAAAATAATCTCGTCCGGACGGACACGCCGATGTACCTGTAGCTTTGTGTTTAAAGTGCGCAGCGTGCCATAACTGGTGAGTGCTTTAAAAATTATAGGTCACAATATGTTTAATATATTATAGTGTTGTCCTTACGGTTGTAAATAAAATATATGGCAGTGAACTTACGAGTGGCCGGTAGTACCGGTATGATGAGACAATTTTGTGAACCTTAAACGAGTAGCTCAATTCTAAAGGCCTAATTCGAGTACAAATAACAGTTCCATTAGTAATAATCATTGAACATGTCTTGACAAATTCATATAAGCTGTTTGTCATGACCTATAAAAGAAATCAAGTTCTTTTCTCAAAGGAATTTATATAAGAGTCTTAAATAGATATTTTATCGTGTTGTTAATTTTTATTACTATTGAATTCGCGCCAACTCCCATTTGGGTTAAAAGTTATAATAAGTATCATGCCTTTATTTATTACGGATCATTGGAAACGTGCAGATGATATTGCTTTTGTCTTTCTTTTTCATAATTAAGACATATAATATTACCATGCCGTTACGTCCCCAAAGGATGGACAGATGTCCCTTAGGCTTCTAAGAAAAATATGACACCTGTAATATTTTTTCCCACTTGGGGTGCTGGGCAATTAAAATATATTTATATATTCATAAAAGCGCGATTTTAAGCCTCAAGTATGTTGTCCAGAATTATACCGATCGTCAGACTTCCGTATACGCCTGTTTCCTAGATCTCTCCAAAGCCTTCGATCATGTGCTTTGGAGAAAACTGGCGGACAGTGGTTATACCGGAGGAATTGCTGAAGGTTTTCAAGTTCTGGTACGCTAACCAGACGAATCAAGTTAGGTGGTCCAACTCTCTATCGGAACCATACGGGTTGGAATGCGGCGTGAGGCAGGGGGGGTTAGCCTTTTTTTTTTTATTTACGTGTGAAAAATGCATTTACGCATTCCCGTCCACCTCGGGGAAAGTGGCCGGGATATGTCGGGCTCGACACCAACTACTCCCACAGCAGCAAGTGCCCCTACCGACTAAATAACACACGGCGTTCCAACTCTACCGCTTCTCGGCGGGCCGCAGGGACGCTTTAGCTCTCGACCACGAACTCGCCACGGTTGTCCGTTGCCGGATCCCTCCTGGGGTGCTACCCCTCACGACGCACCAGAACACATGGCACATCGCTACCACCCGGGGACCAAGCCCGCAAATGGGCGTCAGACAACCCCCGCTTCTGACGCCCGAGGTCCCCCTGCGATAGGTCAGATAAGTAGCCCCGTCGCCTGCTACTTCGGCCGCAGAGGAAAGGGAGAGCGGCGCCTCGCTATACCGACACTCCTCTTCCCCTGCGGCCCCTCCGCGTCCGCCATCGAACGGTGGCGGCCCCGCCGTTGCCACGGAAGGTAGGGAGAGCGGCGCACCGTAATACCGGCACTCCTCTCCCGCCGTGGCCCCTCCCCGTCAGATGCGGTGCTGTCCAGACAGCACCGCAGCCTACCCGCCCTTGCCGCTCCATACTGGACTTAGAGGCAAAGGCCAGTGGAGCGGCCCCTCCGGGGCCGGCCGATGTCCCAAGTCGGCACGGCCCCTGGTTCCTCTTCGCTTCACCGTGGGTGACCAAGCCACGGCTACTAAGCCCCACCGCCACGACAAGGCGGGAACCGTCGGGGGGAGGGGGGGTTAACCTCACCCAAGCTCTTCAACCTGTATGTTAACGAACTTATTGTCGGTCTCAGCAGCATGCGTGTGGGATGCCGCGTGGGGGGTGTTAGTTTCAATAGCATCAGTTATGCGGATGACATAGCGCTGCTGAGTCCGACAGTTAAAGGGCTAAGGGAGATGCTTAGGCTTTGCGAAACGTATGCTGCATCACATGGCTTAGCGTACAATGTAAAGAAGAGCGAGTACATGGTCTTTAAGGCCGCCGGTAAGTGCCCTAAAATCATTCCACCCATTGCCCTAAATGGCATAAGTCTCAACAGGGTTTATAATTTCAAGTGCCTCGGGCATTATCTTACCGACGACCTCAAAGATGATGTAGATATTGAACGCGAGCGTAGGTCTCTGGCGGTCCGTGGCAACATGCTGGCCCGCAGGTTCGCCCGATGTACAGAACAGGTCAAAGTTACGCTTTTCAAAGCATATTGTCGGGATTGTACACGGGTAGCCTGTGGACCAGTCATACCAAAAAATCGTTGTATACGCTAAAAGTGAAGTAAATTTAATAAAAGATAAAAAAACAAGACAACTGGCAAATTTTAGACGCCATTGGGGCAATATTTTTTTTTCTCCCAAGCCTGCCGAATGTCGTATAAAAAGTGAAGGGGTTTAAAATGTGACTCCATAAATAAATATAACTTACACTTAATTTCAATGGAACCATTAAACGTTTCATGAAAATAAATAATTTACAGTCGGGTTTTTTTTATTATTAATTTATTATTACTTTTTATTATTATTTTTATCAAAAAAGACAAACGTTGGGGAGAACTACTCCTATCGTCTCCACTAATTATAGGAAACAACGTCCACGACGTCATTAGATAAGACGTTGGAAATAATTACCCATATCGTCGTCACTGTCGTCGGCCGTTAGTCGACACGGGAATATTAAAAATTATAGCTCGGCAATACCTGATATCTTAGTATAAAAAGTCCGCGATAGAATATAAACTGACGACCTCTAGACCAGTACTATGAACTATACTCAACTCTATGAAGCTTCATACATAAAGAAACCTAAATATATAGGTTGTTAGCCATTTACCAATATCCCTGTATATCGTCATCCTCGACAGGATACATCATAAAAATCTTCTTACTCCCTAGTATGAAGATTTTTATGATGAGGTAGCACAAGTATTTATTTCTAAGGAAACCCAATACAATCGCTGGCATTGAAATCGGAGTCTCGTATAGTATAGGCGTGACACACATAGTTTAAAAATTATCTTTCAATAAAGATGTGTATGCCAAATACCTTACCTTTTTATAGAGAGCCTTTGACCCCGAAGCACGTCCACGCTCAGTAGTAATGTCACTTGTGGTCATTCATCCAACTCATCACCACGGCATACGTCGAGGAACTAAGTCGATCGGTTAAGAACTACTAAGGAAACTTCGCAACGAGCGCTTCAATCTAGAATATAGGAGTCGATCTCAAGGACAGCTGCCAAAAGGCATTAATTAGGTGTTTGGCTATTTTTGCGAACCAAGCGAGTATTCTGAAAAGGCCCTACTACATTAGTGTGGTTGGGCTATCAATGCTTCTATACTTGCCTCTGAGATCTACGCTTGCTCAAAAACTTAGTCAAATAACAAAGAAAGTAGATTCCAAAAACGAAAATAACCCAGTTTTGATCAGTTTTCTACACAATTTCATAGTTAACAACCTTGGTACTCGAATGGACGCAGCGGCGTGCACCGACCGCACTATACCGGCAAAGAATGGGGAGAAAATTGTTCTTGAAATAGGACGCGGGCTGTTAGAATTACACAGGTATTGGAGTTTTGGTGGAAAAATCGATTATGTGGCAACTTTAGTTGTGTCTTGTTTATTAACTGAGATCCTAAAAGATAACTAACAAAGTCGTTAGAGTATTCTTTTTTGGTTTTCATTCGTCAAATCAAAGTTATTTTGTAGGTATGACTAGGTATTCAATCTTGATTAATCTTTTTTGTTAGGTCGAGTATGCTTTCAACTGTCTCATTAATTTCAACAACTTTGGCGAAGCAGTTGAACTGAAAAATGCGTTCACCTCGATGACTGGATATTTGCTACTACGGTGATGATAATTGTAGGCATACGATGCTATTACTCCTGCACGCGAAATACATCACAGAAAACAAGTTTTTTTTAGTCCTTAAAGAATTCTAACAAAAAAATGAAATTACTTGTGAAAATTTAGGTACGATTTTTTTCATGGCACTAACTTTATTAATTAATTAATACTTTGACATTCTAGAATTCGGTTAGGGTTTTGAATTTTGCTAAATACATAAAAAATACCACCAATAGATAAAGTAGTAAAAAAAAAAATTGCATATAAAGTACACAGTAGATGTATGGAGCTGTTTATAATGGTATCTAATGTTACAATGATGCTTGATGCAAAATTATGTGTATTGTATGAAGAATTCCCCGTGGGGTGCTGGGCTAGAATTTCACTCTCCCATTTCTTCCCGTAGGTATCGTAAAGGGCAAAGATAGCTAGCCAGGCAGGCATTTTTCCAATGCCCTACCAGCAGATAATTGTCAAAGGCTAAACTATTGGCATGAAAGAATAAAAATATATTTCTATATTATACCTTACAGCTCCCTCGGACTCTGGAAAGTAGGTTAAACATAGAGTATTCTCAACGGTTGTAGTAACCCACTGTGGTACTTACCCACAGTGAGGGGGCGCCCCGACCGCACCACTAAAACGCACTGAACAAAGAATATGGACAAAATTGTCCGGGAAAAGGACGGAGTCAGGGCTATTACGGATGGCTTTGTTATCGCCAGCCTGAGTTTTGATTCAAAAAACTGCCTTTTGACGCTTTACTTTAAAGAGAAATGTTTAAAGGTTACGGGTAATCACGTACAATTTCTTTATTTCTACTATATAATATATGCCCGTGGGGCGCCTAGGTAGAATGTTAGTGTTGTTAAAGTGTTTTAAACTTGCCCATGGTTGACGGACAATATTTTTTTGAATTTTTTCTTGATTTTTCTAATATTTACAAATATCGGCTCGCCCCAGCTTCGGACAGGTTTTTTAAAATTTTATATATATGTAGGAAAATAGTAAAATATTTTTTCAAATCGGTTCAGTAAGTAATTTTTAAGTTTATTCGTTACATACAAAAATACAAATCTTTCCTCTTTACAATAGTATTATTTGTTGTTAGTATATAAGTATAGTATATAATAATAATAATAATGTTTTTATTTCAGATAACTAAGATCCATAAATTGTTAGTAAACTTATGCTATGTGTTAGTTACGTTATAAATATAATGAAGTCTTAGATATTGCCTTCGTCCCTAGGTATAAATACCTACTCCACCAGCACACGAACGCAATGCCTGAAAAATGGACTTTTCCACCTGCTAGCAATTGTACTTAGATTGGTGTTGGTACTCGAGCATAGCCAACTTAATAGTGAATATAGATAAATATTTATTTTGTTATATTATGACGATGTAGTCGAACAACTCAGTCAGTGTGCTACCGTTCACGCGGTTCTTCTATCTTACGGAACGGATGAATGGGTGCGTGCGGCCGATTGGCTGCGCGCATTCAGAATGCAACACCATACGATATGAGGAATTGTTGTATAATGAATCAATAAGGGCATAATTCATATATATGAACGAATTTTAACTTTGACTCACCGAATCGAGTAACAAATCGCATTCTATACACTTACTAGCTTATGTTCGAACTATACGAAAACTAGCGTATGTTCGAACGTTTTGTTGGAAGTCACGACGACTTGACGAGAAGCTGAGCTAGATTTATGACTAGAACACACTCTTTGAAAAAGAGCAAAACTGTTAACCCAACTCAATTTATAATAAAATAACCGAAACTATCACAAATGCAATTTCCATCATAGTTTTAAAAAATAAACTAAACCTTTTATTTACTGATCGTTACTTGCCACGTCTTTGAAAAATTGCTTTATATATTCTTATTAAAATTATAAATTAAATTGATCAACATTAAGTGCAAAAGAGTATTGTTATTATTATTATGAAGCGTAGTTTCCCCTGAAGTTGAGTTAAGCAACGTCCGCTGCGGTCATGACTTGGATGGGTGACCGCTATATAAAAGGTAGGACACAAAAAGCTTTAAGTCCTTTTGTAATTTCATGTTTCTACAATTATTCAATGAGTATTGTTTTGCTATGTAATACTTATTTACTTATATTTTACCTTGATCTGCAAAAGCTATTCATATTTTTATTTTTGATATCTTACATAGGTACTCTTATCGAAAAGTCATTGCCCAGAGCTATTTATATATATATATAATCAAAATACTTATGTACCTATATTTAGATCACCGAAACAGTAACAGTGAAACTATCCAAGAGCTATTTTAGATATTCTTAATAATGAATACGCCTTTACCAAAGTAAACCTCCTTAAAGTGTCTTCAAGTAGTTTCTCTTTATGTAGCAATTAAAAGTAATTATGAGATGTGCACTGTGTATTGATTTATTTAAATCAATACACAGTGCACATATTGATTTGTTCAAATAAAAAACTGTACGTATTTGGAAGTCACGAAAATGGTATTTATATATTTTTTTTATTTCGTGTTTTAGGTAAACTTTGTGACAAGAGACTGCTCCCGTTACCCTGACTGAGACAAACAGTTGTTAAGTCTCATGTGCCTGTAAAGTTACTGGCTGCTGTCGAAGCACACTATTCAGGTACTTGGCGACTGATTTTTAACCCACTACCAAAAAATCTGTTTTATTTTTATGTTTATTATCTAAGAACTCTTGAACCGATTTTGAAAATTCTTTTTTGTTTAAAAGCTGAAGCTTGTTAATTGATTAAAACAGGTTATTCACGTGATATTTAACACTTACGTGTTGCCGTAAGTTGCCTGAAGCTTGTTGTTTGGTCCCATTTTAAATTTCATCAAAATGGGTCAAGTCGTTTTTGAGTTACACTCTAATAACTGAAAAATAAGAGTGGTGGTAAGCCAGGCAAGCTTTCGCCAAATGCTCTTCCACCACGCGGTGAAGCATAAGTCGGCGGTGGAGATTGAACCATAGACCTGGGTCACGGCATGCCGTAGCTGTTATCGCTCACAACAATAGGAATCACGCTAATCCATTTGATTGAACACATGTCATATTTTATCTGTGGAGCATTAATTGAGTTGAGATTTCACTATCTAGTAAATAAAATCAAAGGAGAACATCAAATAACAGAATGGCGCCCTTTTTAGGGCGCACGGTCGAGTAGTGATGCGGTCGGTCCGTACGTACCTCCGAGCTGTGGTCGGTAGATTTGTGCCAACGTTTACAGCACTGCTGCGAAGAATTGCCTTAACAACCACTACTATAGGTAACCACTACTACAGGGTACTAACTGTAACCTCTAGACGATGTGCCTTTCTTATGCCCATTTCTCATCGTGTCCATTCTAGATATACCATACCTAGCTTTCCGGCCGCTACTCCGCCTAAATTCATCCAAATCGGTCCAGTAGTTTTGTCGTAAAAGCGAGACAGATAGACAGACAGAGTTATTTTCATATTTATAATATTAGTATGGATACACAGTATATTTTAACTATTTTAAGAGCCCATGGATTCATCAAGTTTTTTTTCTTATACCTGATAGGCTAGCGTTTGACCACTTCACCTGATGGTAAGTGATGATGTGGTCGAAGATGTTGTTCAGGTTAACCTAGAAATACTGACTCTCAACGACAGCTGCCGGAACACATCGTTAGGTACTTGGCAACAGATTTTCTACTTGAGGGTAGCTAGGTATAGGTAGAGACCTAACTCTACTTACCATACCGAAATGCCGTACGGCACTTCGTCGTAAAAATTGTGAGGTAATGATAATTAAACTTTTTAATAAATACCAAAAAGAATACGCCAGCTTCCATTGAATTACTTTAAAATAAAACTACACCAGTTCCTCACGAAGCACTGTTTTTATAATTTAAAAGAATTCTTTGACTGTAAGAATACTTCATAGTAATGACATATTATTAATTAATTTAATAATGATAAATATTTATTTTAAATTATTGTGATTTTATAATGATAATGACTTATTTTCATTGGTTTTCTATTTTAATATTGCATGTAGATGATAACTAGGATATTGTGATTTATAATTATACAAATAATGCTCAATTCTTATTTGACATTAATTTAACATTGTATATTTTTATGTTTAAAATAATATTTGCATGTCCTATTGTGACGAAGCACGCTAAGCTGCTCAATAGTACCTAATTAATTTAAGATCTGCATCATGTAACCGTGTTTCCGGCAAATAAATAACATTTCATTTCATTTAATTTTTTGCGCTTTAGAATAGTTTTGTAGCCAATGAATTCAGCATGATACATATATGTAGATGGTATTTTTGTGCGTAAAGTATAACTAATTATTGAGCGGGAATCTTGTATATGACTGAAAGAGGAATGAAGAACTGTGAATTATAACCGCCCATTAAAATAACAAACTTTTGTTTTTTTAATTATTTGTACTTCGTCGTTGGAGACGGCTTCGTTTTCATCCCTACTCAGTGCTATTTACAGAAGTGACAGACGCAACAAAAAATTAAAGTAAAAACCTTGAATATAGGTATATGACATATTATATTATGAAAAATAGCTAACGTCCTATTCTCAGACCTCCTGAATATACACACAGCATTTCACAAGACAACTTTATATATATGAAAGACTAACCGCATGTCTGCTACATGCACACTTCTATTACATGCCAGATTTATTGCTCAACAATACAAATATTACGTCTGATGCCTTTTATTTTCTTCATTTCCTTTCTCTATTTCAAAAGGGTTTACGAAAAATGTTTTCGTAGAACAATTTCGATGGTTGAATCATGAAATAACCCTTAAAATTTCAATAGAACAAAGTTGTTCGATTGTGAACTATACAAGTAGTTTTCCAATAACTTTTCAGCCGTTGTTCGGAGTCCTAACCGAACCGAGCGGTGTTCGTGGCCGAGTTGAAAGTTCGAACTGCCACTATTTTCCAGTACAAGTTCGCCTGGAGGGATACCATGATATATTTTTAACCCACTTCAGAAAAAGGAGAAAGTTCTCAATAGACTGTATTTTTTTATGTTTGTTACCTCGGAAATTTTGACTGTTGAACTGATTTTAATAATTCTTTTTTTTTAAGCTGATGCTTGTCGTGTAGTCCCATTTAAATTTCATCAAAATCATTCAAGCAGTTCTTGAGTTACACTTCAATAACTGAAAAATATTTTCGTATAGTCTTTGACAGTGAATGAAAATTGATCCCGTAAGTAGTAAGGGTTACTAAAATGAGTGAATAAAATGTTTATCAAAAAATGGAACCGACTTCAACACTCACAAGTGTGATATTACTTGTCGAAGCGATACCATGCGCACAATATTGTGATAAAAGGTAGGTACTTTTTAACTATCATGAACCGACTTCAATCAGTTATTTCACACTTTTGAGTGTCGAAGTCGGTTCAGTTTTTTGTTAAAAAAAATTAAGATATCTGTGACGCTTGCCTTTGAGTACCTCTCACTTGTTAGTGTGAAATGTTGTGAAAGGAGGAGGAGCCACATAATTGACGAACATAGCTGGACCTGAAAGGTAAAAAAAAATTTTTTAATAAAAAGCTTAAATAAATATATTTAAAACAATACATTATGTGAAGGTATAAATATTAAAGAATGAATGAATAAATAAAAAAAAAATAATAATAAATAAAGGTATAAATAGTATTCTATATATAAATATACGTTTTTTTAACAAAAAAAGAAATATAATTAGATGTGTTGCGAAACACAAGTCAACCGCCTAATCAAGCGACATGCTACCGTAGCAGTGTCATCTTTCTCTTTCTTCATGACACTGCACTGCGGTCGTCACTCCGAGACGATAGTTTGTATACCTCGTTCACCAAGTAATTTCAATTGCTGTGAAGGTTTCCAAAGTCTATACACCATTTTTTGGAGGCACAATATCTGACACTATATCGATGATGAAATGGGGAAAGTGCTGCTTTTGAATCTTGAGGTTTTGGCTTTGATCCTGGGATCCGACGAATAATAGATTTTCTGACAATAAAAGTCTTAGTGGCAGTTTGGAGTCTGGAATTAGTCGTGCTTGATGGCGATTGGCTCGTCTTCTATTACAAGGGATGAAAAATGTCTGTTGAAATGTGGAAATTGTTCTCTGTCTCCCTGTTTTTATTTTGCTTTTGACAACTGATTATAAACTTAAGTTAATATATACCTTAAGGTAGTGTAGACAGATTATTAAAAATCAAAATTACTTCATAGTACTTTTTAATTTTATAAAGTTCATCATATAATAATTAAATAATAATTACCATAGAATTATTCGATGTATATATTTTTAACGAGATATTTCTAACCTTGCCGTGGAGTGTCGGTGTAGAATATGAGACTAGAGGTAAAATACCGGAAAGTGGGCAGCAGTGCCTTCCGAGGAACTGTTATCTTTCACTGAGATTTGTAAGACGCCTGCCAAGCGTGGGGATTATATTAACCACCCTTTAAAACGGGGGATGCTGTGTTCCGGCTGATACAATAATTACTTAATCTTTAAATATTCAAGCACACCCAGTCATATGCTTCGCGAATGTCACAAAAATGCTATTAAATTTATGTGATTGAGATATCCTTTAATTTTATGTGATGATCGATTCAATGTTATACTTAATATTTCATGTCTAATAGAATGTTCGAGATTCTTTTCTATGGTAGTACTTCGGCTAGGACGCAGTGAAGCGCGGCTCTTGAATGTTTTTTGGTTTTTTCAAAGACTATTAACATCGAGACCGGTGTATAGTTGCGGGGCCTCTTTTAGGCATTCTACTACTTTGACCATTTTAACCTAGCATTTCATGATAAGGTGAATTATATTATACATTTCTTATAAGGTGCACCATATTATAAAATCAAATACAAACATAAAATTTTAAGAGTTTTGGTGCTTTGTTTGTCATGATTGGTAAATTCCTCAAAATGTTATTTCTCGGACTTTTTTTATAAATTTCAGTTATATAAGAAAATAATTTCTTACGAAAGGAATTTATATATGAAAATGGGGTCCGTTTTTAGATAATGAACAAAATTAAAATGTATCAACAATCAAAGTTGGGCACGCGTGACTTTCATTACAGACTAATTTAGTCAAAGTAAATAATCATCTATTCAATTTTGGCGTCTACAGAGCTCTTAGAAACACACGTTACGTTATTAACATACTGTTAAAAATTCTACCGCCGCGTTCAACAAAACTGGTATAGAGCCACTTCGAGAAGAACGGGCAAGAAACTCGGGGCCATTCATTTTACATGTCTATACTCTTTTATAATTTATAGGTATATTTTAAAATAATTAAATACTAATTACTCGTACATAGGTGATTGGCGGTGGTTTGGCAAATGTTGGAATATCCCAAGAATTTTTGTATTCTAATCAATGTCCAACTTTATAATATGCTTTTGTAATTTCAATCGTTTTAGGTGAAGCTTGAATTTTCTTTCTTTAAGAATTGTAATATCTTTAGAAATATTATTATAAAACCGCAAACAATTACCTAAGAAAGACCTTTTATTTCTCTTTGCTAATCTAAAACCTGGCACTACCAGTTTATTTTTATTCCTAGTTTACAACTTATTAAGTTTAATTTGAATTTATCTCAATTTTTCGAGCATACATTATACTATTTTCCAGAAATAAAATACTTGGTAAAGTTAATATTATGTTAAACTCCTTTATGTTGCGTTAATTCTACCCTTTATGATACAGTACCATTATGATTACTGACCAGCTGCAATGTTAAAAATCTGCACGTATCGCCTCGTGTTAAACCAATACATCGTATTCAATTCATTATGTTTGTTTCTTGTACTCAAACAGGCTCATCATATACTCGTAGTATTAAAGTAACAAAGTCAATACATATAAACAAAAATGGGTACCTGGTTCAAATTGAACTATTACACAACAAATAACACTGACGAACCTAACTCTTGACTACACGAATGGACGACTTACCTCGTTCTTTACTTGCAAACAAAGAATATCTCCACTAAGATAACAGATCAGTAAAAACCGTTTGAATCCCCTTTCTCGTCGTCAAAAGCCCTTACATTTGCTTCAAGACTCAATGAAAAGTACTCAATATTATAAACAGGACACATTATATTTCGATAAAGAGATAATCCGCTCCGCCTTAAAGTCATATCGGACCCGAAAGGATACGCATAAAAACAGCGTTTATTTTTCATACAAAAAGCTCTAGACATATTTTTTATCCGCTTATCGGTAAAATCCGTAAACACAGTAACGTAATCCGACGGTAGAACATAAAGGAGCCGAGAGCATATCGGCCTTCGCCTTAATCTGCTATAAACAATCACAACGAACAAAACCTCGCAATAGTAAATTTCACGAAGTCATCCGACGGAGTAATGGCTGAATTTTCTGATCGGCCCATTCTACAACAACCAATAAGTAACTCTAACTCAACATGATAAGAAACGATTTTGTTAAAATCCGTCCCGAAAACGCTATACGTGAAAATAAAAAGTGATCACAGTGTATTGGATCGTCATAGTAAGGAAATAGGGACGTTTTTCGAACGTGGTGATGCTTTTGGGATATGTCTCGCCGTTTAATCTGGCACTGTTATTTTTCCGGTAATACATCAAAGTGGCGACTTTCTACGGCAAATTGTATCAAAGTCGCTGATATATGGGGGGCGGCAAGTGTGTAGGTGTACACATATGGGATAACGCGTGTGTGCGTGAGACACAGTGAGTACTAAAGAAATGTAGTTTAGAGCCTTTATGTGATATGAATGCTAATTTAAACCTTGAGCAATATATTTTTTTGGTCTATTTCTTCTTCTGGATTTAGTTTTCTGGCAGAGATTTCATATTCATTTGACATTGAATATATGTATTGGCATAGACTGACAATTAACAACTTATGTTAATATTATAAATAAGGGTAAGAGCATCGTTAAAACAATGCAAATGGTCGTCTGACAATAAAACGCTATAAATTAAGTAGTAAATCTAATCTTTTCCAGGGATTGTCGTGTTTTGACAGATCAAGAGAGATCGAGAAAAAAGATTAAAGAATTAGCCTGCTCAATGTTCTTGTTCATATAGAACATCACTTTCTAGCAAGGAGACTGTGGTGAAAAATTCACCAAATATCTGTAAAAAATAACCGAAGACCTGCGAATTGAATAAGTATAAAGGCTAGACGTTCCCTACTCATTTCTAGCTTATGCTTTGTTCTTTTCCTGTAAACTTCGGGTGATTATTTTTTATCTTTTTGGTCCGGTGCTTTTCAAATAAAGTGGTAAAATCAATTTTGTTTTTTCTTTTTGCCAGCGCATCGCCTTTATTATCAAAACACTACATAATAATATTTTATACCTTGTAGTGCTTTGTTAACTATAAAACCTACTATTTTATTTAAAAATCTGACACTTGCACCACCTGAAACCGTAAAGTAAGCTGAGAAAAGCTACGTTATTGAAAAATATTGTACAAAATTATTGAAATTTAGCATAAAATTAAAAATACAAGTGGGGCAAAACTTCTTTATCACTTAACTGTATGATTACGGTTATATGATTTCTTATAATGGTTACGATATGTGTGTATTATGATTTATGTTAAAACTAAAACTATAACGAGGATAATTGAAGGATAACTTACCAATTTAGTTATTATTGAACTTATTAGCAAACAATGGCAGCAATTCTGTAGTGCACTCACTAACTATACTAACTAATTAAAAATATCTAATTTTAGTTTTAGGAATCCTAAAAGTTATTTTGCTGTGACATCGAACTAAATTTAAAATAGCGAATTGTCTATCCTGAATTGAATTCAATTCATTTTGCCGCTACTTAACGCTAGATGGCGCACCATTCAAGTTGTTTTACAAGACTTTTTTGTCTGTGGTACGTGTTTCTTATCTATAAGGTTTTTGTTTACATCATAGCAATACTACATCGTGATTATGTTCCTTACACTATGAATGGCATTACTATTGATAGTTAATCTATTTGCTAATTAAGTAATTAGATTAGGTAAGATATACGCTTAAGTAAAAAAAAATAGGTCCTAGGTATAGAATAAACCAACACCCAGGGTCAAGGCATACGGAAGTCTAGCACTGTGCCTGGTAGAAGATAATAAGCTCATCCCCTATTTAAACACACCTGCCATCCCTCCGAGTAATACAGGCATAACATGATTTTATAAATCCAAGTTTGTTGTTACCTGCCTACAAAGCTTTATCTCTAGTTATGCTCAAATAGAAGAATAATCTCGAAGATAGAGTTGTTGAGAGAAGCAACCACATAGCCGCATACTTCATACAACTGAGAAAGCTGTAAATAAGATAAAAAAGCCAAAATAAAATAATTGCAGAACATTACAGCTTTAGTCAACACCAATTTCGATGGTAAATTGTTTTAGGTTAAATGGTCTATGGTTCCACCTAATCTGACTAAATTATGGTACAACAGAATAGTAAAACTGCACATTTTACTAAGTTTAGTAACTTTAATAATTTTAGAGCTAATTAACTATACTATGGCGCCAACAGAATAAGGAATGTTCATTTGACATTTCTAAATCTAATTTTACTAAATTTTAGTTAGTTTGGTGTCAAGAGAACGCTCAATACCGTATTCAGTTATATTTCTGCATTTGTCGCGCTGTGTACAGAACAGCGGGTATAGTTACGAAATTGACACGCGTAATATATTCCGTAGAATGAACTAGCGGACCGCGTGTGTTGATTTACGTTTACTTTCGGTATTAAGTCGTTTACTAGATTATTGTGCCCTTCTGTTGTGTCTACATATGTGCCATTACTCATATCCAAAGACTAATATTTTTGTAAAGTACCAGACGTTCTGCTTGTTTGGCTAGTGTTTGTTTATCAATCAAATCAAAATATCAACAGTTGCATATTATATTTTATAGCTGCAAGGTTGTTATGTAAGTTTTTTCAGAAGGTTGTCAAAAGTAAGGTCATAATTTTGACAAACTTCGATCATAGGCGACTTTTACGCGCTACTCGAATAGGCGCCAGCAAAATTGTATGGAATTCCTCTGCTAGTCAGTTTTAGCCCCTGGTAATTTCCTTTGAAAGCGCATTATCATCAAGTTTAATTTCAACTTCAGTTATGTAAAAATATTTCCAAAAATCATTCTTCATTATTACACCTTTGTCTTCAAAATACGTAATAAACTACGTAATAAAGAACGCATATTTCAATAATCCATTAGAACTTATTTAATAGTAGGTAAGTCTATTAGCAGGAGTTACGGATCACATACTCCGACAGTCACATTTTTATAGATTATTGAGGTTACGTACAACAATAATATGTTTTATGTAACACATAATGGTTTTATTTCGAGAAAGAATAAGTATAAAGAAAATACAAACATAAAATTAATCTTTTACATTACACATGACAAGAGGATGAATAACAATACGTTGCTAGGTAACATTGTCGATGACAAAGGTTAGATCCTTTTTACACATAAAAGTTTCTGCTGTTAGAATTACACAGGTATTGGAGTTTTGGTGGAAAAATCGATTATGTGGCAACTTTAGTTGTGTCTTGTTTATTAACTGAGATCCTAAAAGATAACTAACAAAGTCGTTAGAGTATTCTTTTTTGGTTTTCATTCGTCAAATCAAAGTTATTTTGTAGGTATGACTAGGTATTCAATCTTGATTAATCTTTTTTGTTAGGTCGAGTATGCTTTCAACTGTCTCATTAATTTCAACAACTTTGGCGAAGCAGTTGAACTGAAAAATGCGTTCACCTCGATGACTGGATATTTGCTACTACGGTGATGATAATTGTAGGCATACGATGCTATTACTCCTGCACGCGAAATACATCACAGAAAACAAGTTTTTTTTAGTCCTTAAAGAATTCTAACAAAAAAATGAAATTACTTGTGAAAATTTAGGTACGATTTTTTTCATGGCACTAACTTTATTAATTAATTAATACTTTGACATTCTAGAATTCGGTTAGGGTTTTGAATTTTGCTAAATACATAAAAAATACCACCAATAGATAAAGTAGTAAAAAAAAAAATTGCATATAAAGTACACAGTAGATGTATGGAGCTGTTTATAATGGTATCTAATGTTACAATGATGCTTGATGCAAAATTATGTGTATTGTATGAAGAATTCCCCGTGGGGTGCTGGGCTAGAATTTCACTCTCCCATTTCTTCCCGTAGGTATCGTAAAGGGCAAAGATAGCTAGCCAGGCAGGCATTTTTCCAATGCCCTACCAGCAGATAATTGTCAAAGGCTAAACTATTGGCATGAAAGAATAAAAATATATTTCTATATTATACCTTACAGCTCCCTCGGACTCTGGAAAGTAGGTTAAACATAGAGTATTCTCAACGGTTGTAGTAACCCACTGTGGTACTTACCCACAGTGAGGGGGCGCCCCGACCGCACCACTAAAACGCACTGAACAAAGAATATGGACAAAATTGTCCGGGAAAAGGACGGAGTCAGGGCTATTACGGATGGCTTTGTTATCGCCAGCCTGAGTTTTGATTCAAAAAACTGCCTTTTGACGCTTTACTTTAAAGAGAAATGTTTAAAGGTTACGGGTAATCACGTACAATTTCTTTATTTCTACTATATAATATATGCCCGTGGGGCGCCTAGGTAGAATGTTAGTGTTGTTAAAGTGTTTTAAACTTGCCCATGGTTGACGGACAATATTTTTTTGAATTTTTTCTTGATTTTTCTAATATTTACAAATATCGGCTCGCCCCAGCTTCGGACAGGTTTTTTAAAATTTTATATATATGTAGGAAAATAGTAAAATATTTTTTCAAATCGGTTCAGTAAGTAATTTTTAAGTTTATTCGTTACATACAAAAATACAAATCTTTCCTCTTTACAATAGTATTATTTGTTGTTAGTATATAAGTATAGTATATAATAATAATAATAATGTTTTTATTTCAGATAACTAAGATCCATAAATTGTTAGTAAACTTATGCTATGTGTTAGTTACGTTATAAATATAATGAAGTCTTAGATATTGCCTTCGTCCCTAGGTATAAATACCTACTCCACCAGCACACGAACGCAATGCCTGAAAAATGGACTTTTCCACCTGCTAGCAATTGTACTTAGATTGGTGTTGGTACTCGAGCATAGCCAACTTAATAGTGAATATAGATAAATATTTATTTTGTTATATTATGACGATGTAGTCGAACAACTCAGTCAGTGTGCTACCGTTCACGCGGTTCTTCTATCTTACGGAACGGATGAATGGGTGCGTGCGGCCGATTGGCTGCGCGCATTCAGAATGCAACACCATACGATATGAGGAATTGTTGTATAATGAATCAATAAGGGCATAATTCATATATATGAACGAATTTTAACTTTGACTCACCGAATCGAGTAACAAATCGCATTCTATACACTTACTAGCTTATGTTCGAACTATACGAAAACTAGCGTATGTTCGAACGTTTTGTTGGAAGTCACGACGACTTGACGAGAAGCTGAGCTAGATTTATGACTAGAACACACTCTTTGAAAAAGAGCAAAACTGTTAACCCAACTCAATTTATAATAAAATAACCGAAACTATCACAAATGCAATTTCCATCATAGTTTTAAAAAATAAACTAAACCTTTTATTTACTGATCGTTACTTGCCACGTCTTTGAAAAATTGCTTTATATATTCTTATTAAAATTATAAATTAAATTGATCAACATTAAGTGCAAAAGAGTATTGTTATTATTATTATGAAGCGTAGTTTCCCCTGAAGTTGAGTTAAGCAACGTCCGCTGCGGTCATGACTTGGATGGGTGACCGCTATATAAAAGGTAGGACACAAAAAGCTTTAAGTCCTTTTGTAATTTCATGTTTCTACAATTATTCAATGAGTATTGTTTTGCTATGTAATACTTATTTACTTATATTTTACCTTGATCTGCAAAAGCTATTCATATTTTTATTTTTGATATCTTACATAGGTACTCTTATCGAAAAGTCATTGCCCAGAGCTATTTATATATATATATAATCAAAATACTTATGTACCTATATTTAGATCACCGAAACAGTAACAGTGAAACTATCCAAGAGCTATTTTAGATATTCTTAATAATGAATACGCCTTTACCAAAGTAAACCTCCTTAAAGTGTCTTCAAGTAGTTTCTCTTTATGTAGCAATTAAAAGTAATTATGAGATGTGCACTGTGTATTGATTTATTTAAATCAATACACAGTGCACATATTGATTTGTTCAAATAAAAAACTGTACGTATTTGGAAGTCACGAAAATGGTATTTATATATTTTTTTTATTTCATGTTTTAGGTAAACTTTGTGACAAGAGACTGCTCCCGTTACCCTGACTGAGACAAACAGTTGTTAAGTCTCATGTGCCTGTAAAGTTACTGGCTGCTGTCGAAGCACACTATTCAGGTACTTGGCGACTGATTTTTAACCCACTACCAAAAAATCTGTTTTATTTTTATGTTTATTATCTAAGAACTCTTGAACCGATTTTGAAAATTCTTTTTTGTTTAAAAGCTGAAGCTTGTTAATTGATTAAAACAGGTTATTCACGTGATATTTAACACTTACGTGTTGCCGTAAGTTGCCTGAAGCTTGTTGTTTGGTCCCATTTTAAATTTCATCAAAATGGGTCAAGTCGTTTTTGAGTTACACTCTAATAACTGAAAAATAAGAGTGGTGGTAAGCCAGGCAAGCTTTCGCCAAATGCTCTTCCACCACGCGGTGAAGCATAAGTCGGCGGTGGAGATTGAACCATAGACCTGGGTCACGGCATGCCGTAGCTGTTATCGCTCACAACAATAGGAATCACGCTAATCCATTTGATTGAACACATGTCATATTTTATCTGTGGAGCATTAATTGAGTTGAGATTTCACTATCTAGTAAATAAAATCAAAGGAGAACATCAAATAACAGAATGGCGCCCTTTTTAGGGCGCACGGTCGAGTAGTGATGCGGTCGGTCCGTACGTACCTCCGAGCTGTGGTCGGTAGATTTGTGCCAACGTTTACAGCACTGCTGCGAAGAATTGCCTTAACAACCACTACTATAGGTAACCACTACTACAGGGTACTAACTGTAACCTCTAGACGATGTGCCTTTCTTATGCCCATTTCTCATCGTGTCCATTCTAGATATACCATACCTAGCTTTCCGGCCGCTACTCCGCCTAAATTCATCCAAATCGGTCCAGTAGTTTTGTCGTAAAAGCGAGACAGATAGACAGACAGAGTTATTTTCATATTTATAATATTAGTATGGATACACAGTATATTTTAACTATTTTAAGAGCCCATGGATTCATCAAGTTTTTTTTCTTATACCTGATAGGCTAGCGTTTGACCACTTCACCTGATGGTAAGTGATGATGTGGTCGAAGATGTTGTTCAGGTTAACCTAGAAATACTGACTCTCAACGACAGCTGCCGGAACACATCGTTAGGTACTTGGCAACAGATTTTCTACTTGAGGGTAGCTAGGTATAGGTAGAGACCTAACTCTACTTACCATACCGAAATGCCGTACGGCACTTCGTCGTAAAAATTGTGAGGTAATGATAATTAAACTTTTTAATAAATACCAAAAAGAATACGCCAGCTTCCATTGAATTACTTTAAAATAAAACTACACCAGTTCCTCACGAAGCACTGTTTTTATAATTTAAAAGAATTCTTTGACTGTAAGAATACTTCATAGTAATGACATATTATTAATTAATTTAATAATGATAAATATTTATTTTAAATTATTGTGATTTTATAATGATAATGACTTATTTTCATTGGTTTTCTATTTTAATATTGCATGTAGATGATAACTAGGATATTGTGATTTATAATTATACAAATAATGCTCAATTCTTATTTGACATTAATTTAACATTGTATATTTTTATGTTTAAAATAATATTTGCATGTCCTATTGTGACGAAGCACGCTAAGCTGCTCAATAGTACCTAATTAATTTAAGATCTGCATCATGTAACCGTGTTTCCGGCAAATAAATAACATTTCATTTCATTTAATTTTTTGCGCTTTAGAATAGTTTTGTAGCCAATGAATTCAGCATGATACATATATGTAGATGGTATTTTTGTGCGTAAAGTATAACTAATTATTGAGCGGGAATCTTGTATATGACTGAAAGAGGAATGAAGAACTGTGAATTATAACCGCCCATTAAAATAACAAACTTTTGTTTTTTTAATTATTTGTACTTCGTCGTTGGAGACGGCTTCGTTTTCATCCCTACTCAGTGCTATTTACAGAAGTGACAGACGCAACAAAAAATTAAAGTAAAAACCTTGAATATAGGTATATGACATATTATATTATGAAAAATAGCTAACGTCCTATTCTCAGACCTCCTGAATATACACACAGCATTTCACAAGACAACTTTATATATATGAAAGACTAACCGCATGTCTGCTACATGCACACTTCTATTACATGCCAGATTTATTGCTCAACAATACAAATATTACGTCTGATGCCTTTTATTTTCTTCATTTCCTTTCTCTATTTCAAAAGGGTTTACGAAAAATGTTTTCGTAGAACAATTTCGATGGTTGAATCATGAAATAACCCTTAAAATTTCAATAGAACAAAGTTGTTCGATTGTGAACTATACAAGTAGTTTTCCAATAACTTTTCAGCCGTTGTTCGGAGTCCTAACCGAACCGAGCGGTGTTCGTGGCCGAGTTGAAAGTTCGAACTGCCACTATTTTCCAGTACAAGTTCGCCTGGAGGGATACCATGATATATTTTTAACCCACTTCAGAAAAAGGAGAAAGTTCTCAATAGACTGTATTTTTTTATGTTTGTTACCTCGGAAATTTTGACTGTTGAACTGATTTTAATAATTCTTTTTTTTTAAGCTGATGCTTGTCGTGTAGTCCCATTTAAATTTCATCAAAATCATTCAAGCAGTTCTTGAGTTACACTTCAATAACTGAAAAATATTTTCGTATAGTCTTTGACAGTGAATGAAAATTGATCCCGTAAGTAGTAAGGGTTACTAAAATGAGTGAATAAAATGTTTATCAAAAAATGGAACCGACTTCAACACTCACAAGTGTGATATTACTTGTCGAAGCGATACCATGCGCACAATATTGTGATAAAAGGTAGGTACTTTTTAACTATCATGAACCGACTTCAATCAGTTATTTCACACTTTTGAGTGTCGAAGTCGGTTCAGTTTTTTGTTAAAAAAAATTAAGATATCTGTGACGCTTGCCTTTGAGTACCTCTCACTTGTTAGTGTGAAATGTTGTGAAAGGAGGAGGAGCCACATAATTGACGAACATAGCTGGACCTGAAAGGTAAAAAAAAATTTTTTAATAAAAAGCTTAAATAAATATATTTAAAACAATACATTATGTGAAGGTATAAATATTAAAGAATGAATGAATAAATAAAAAAAAAATAATAATAAATAAAGGTATAAATAGTATTCTATATATAAATATACGTTTTTTTAACAAAAAAAGAAATATAATTAGATGTGTTGCGAAACACAAGTCAACCGCCTAATCAAGCGACATGCTACCGTAGCAGTGTCATCTTTCTCTTTCTTCATGACACTGCACTGCGGTCGTCACTCCGAGACGATAGTTTGTATACCTCGTTCACCAAGTAATTTCAATTGCTGTGAAGGTTTCCAAAGTCTATACACCATTTTTTGGAGGCACAATATCTGACACTATATCGATGATGAAATGGGGAAAGTGCTGCTTTTGAATCTTGAGGTTTTGGCTTTGATCCTGGGATCCGACGAATAATAGATTTTCTGACAATAAAAGTCTTAGTGGCAGTTTGGAGTCTGGAATTAGTCGTGCTTGATGGCGATTGGCTCGTCTTCTATTACAAGGGATGAAAAATGTCTGTTGAAATGTGGAAATTGTTCTCTGTCTCCCTGTTTTTATTTTGCTTTTGACAACTGATTATAAACTTAAGTTAATATATACCTTAAGGTAGTGTAGACAGATTATTAAAAATCAAAATTACTTCATAGTACTTTTTAATTTTATAAAGTTCATCATATAATAATTAAATAATAATTACCATAGAATTATTCGATGTATATATTTTTAACGAGATATTTCTAACCTTGCCGTGGAGTGTCGGTGTAGAATATGAGACTAGAGGTAAAATACCGGAAAGTGGGCAGCAGTGCCTTCCGAGGAACTGTTATCTTTCACTGAGATTTGTAAGACGCCTGCCAAGCGTGGGGATTATATTAACCACCCTTTAAAACGGGGGATGCTGTGTTCCGGCTGATACAATAATTACTTAATCTTTAAATATTCAAGCACACCCAGTCATATGCTTCGCGAATGTCACAAAAATGCTATTAAATTTATGTGATTGAGATATCCTTTAATTTTATGTGATGATCGATTCAATGTTATACTTAATATTTCATGTCTAATAGAATGTTCGAGATTCTTTTCTATGGTAGTACTTCGGCTAGGACGCAGTGAAGCGCGGCTCTTGAATGTTTTTTGGTTTTTTCAAAGACTATTAACATCGAGACCGGTGTATAGTTGCGGGGCCTCTTTTAGGCATTCTACTACTTTGACCATTTTAACCTAGCATTTCATGATAAGGTGAATTATATTATACATTTCTTATAAGGTGCACCATATTATAAAATCAAATACAAACATAAAATTTTAAGAGTTTTGGTGCTTTGTTTGTCATGATTGGTAAATTCCTCAAAATGTTATTTCTCGGACTTTTTTTATAAATTTCAGTTATATAAGAAAATAATTTCTTACGAAAGGAATTTATATATGAAAATGGGGTCCGTTTTTAGATAATGAACAAAATTAAAATGTATCAACAATCAAAGTTGGGCACGCGTGACTTTCATTACAGACTAATTTAGTCAAAGTAAATAATCATCTATTCAATTTTGGCGTCTACAGAGCTCTTAGAAACACACGTTACGTTATTAACATACTGTTAAAAATTCTACCGCCGCGTTCAACAAAACTGGTATAGAGCCACTTCGAGAAGAACGGGCAAGAAACTCGGGGCCATTCATTTTACATGTCTATACTCTTTTATAATTTATAGGTATATTTTAAAATAATTAAATACTAATTACTCGTACATAGGTGATTGGCGGTGGTTTGGCAAATGTTGGAATATCCCAAGAATTTTTGTATTCTAATCAATGTCCAACTTTATAATATGCTTTTGTAATTTCAATCGTTTTAGGTGAAGCTTGAATTTTCTTTCTTTAAGAATTGTAATATCTTTAGAAATATTATTATAAAACCGCAAACAATTACCTAAGAAAGACCTTTTATTTCTCTTTGCTAATCTAAAACCTGGCACTACCAGTTTATTTTTATTCCTAGTTTACAACTTATTAAGTTTAATTTGAATTTATCTCAATTTTTCGAGCATACATTATACTATTTTCCAGAAATAAAATACTTGGTAAAGTTAATATTATGTTAAACTCCTTTATGTTGCGTTAATTCTACCCTTTATGATACAGTACCATTATGATTACTGACCAGCTGCAATGTTAAAAATCTGCACGTATCGCCTCGTGTTAAACCAATACATCGTATTCAATTCATTATGTTTGTTTCTTGTACTCAAACAGGCTCATCATATACTCGTAGTATTAAAGTAACAAAGTCAATACATATAAACAAAAATGGGTACCTGGTTCAAATTGAACTATTACACAACAAATAACACTGACGAACCTAACTCTTGACTACACGAATGGACGACTTACCTCGTTCTTTACTTGCAAACAAAGAATATCTCCACTAAGATAACAGATCAGTAAAAACCGTTTGAATCCCCTTTCTCGTCGTCAAAAGCCCTTACATTTGCTTCAAGACTCAATGAAAAGTACTCAATATTATAAACAGGACACATTATATTTCGATAAAGAGATAATCCGCTCCGCCTTAAAGTCATATCGGACCCGAAAGGATACGCATAAAAACAGCGTTTATTTTTCATACAAAAAGCTCTAGACATATTTTTTATCCGCTTATCGGTAAAATCCGTAAACACAGTAACGTAATCCGACGGTAGAACATAAAGGAGCCGAGAGCATATCGGCCTTCGCCTTAATCTGCTATAAACAATCACAACGAACAAAACCTCGCAATAGTAAATTTCACGAAGTCATCCGACGGAGTAATGGCTGAATTTTCTGATCGGCCCATTCTACAACAACCAATAAGTAACTCTAACTCAACATGATAAGAAACGATTTTGTTAAAATCCGTCCCGAAAACGCTATACGTGAAAATAAAAAGTGATCACAGTGTATTGGATCGTCATAGTAAGGAAATAGGGACGTTTTTCGAACGTGGTGATGCTTTTGGGATATGTCTCGCCGTTTAATCTGGCACTGTTATTTTTCCGGTAATACATCAAAGTGGCGACTTTCTACGGCAAATTGTATCAAAGTCGCTGATATATGGGGGGCGGCAAGTGTGTAGGTGTACACATATGGGATAACGCGTGTGTGCGTGAGACACAGTGAGTACTAAAGAAATGTAGTTTAGAGCCTTTATGTGATATGAATGCTAATTTAAACCTTGAGCAATATATTTTTTTGGTCTATTTCTTCTTCTGGATTTAGTTTTCTGGCAGAGATTTCATATTCATTTGACATTGAATATATGTATTGGCATAGACTGACAATTAACAACTTATGTTAATATTATAAATAAGGGTAAGAGCATCGTTAAAACAATGCAAATGGTCGTCTGACAATAAAACGCTATAAATTAAGTAGTAAATCTAATCTTTTCCAGGGATTGTCGTGTTTTGACAGATCAAGAGAGATCGAGAAAAAAGATTAAAGAATTAGCCTGCTCAATGTTCTTGTTCATATAGAACATCACTTTCTAGCAAGGAGACTGTGGTGAAAAATTCACCAAATATCTGTAAAAAATAACCGAAGACCTGCGAATTGAATAAGTATAAAGGCTAGACGTTCCCTACTCATTTCTAGCTTATGCTTTGTTCTTTTCCTGTAAACTTCGGGTGATTATTTTTTATCTTTTTGGTCCGGTGCTTTTCAAATAAAGTGGTAAAATCAATTTTGTTTTTTCTTTTTGCCAGCGCATCGCCTTTATTATCAAAACACTACATAATAATATTTTATACCTTGTAGTGCTTTGTTAACTATAAAACCTACTATTTTATTTAAAAATCTGACACTTGCACCACCTGAAACCGTAAAGTAAGCTGAGAAAAGCTACGTTATTGAAAAATATTGTACAAAATTATTGAAATTTAGCATAAAATTAAAAATACAAGTGGGGCAAAACTTCTTTATCACTTAACTGTATGATTACGGTTATATGATTTCTTATAATGGTTACGATATGTGTGTATTATGATTTATGTTAAAACTAAAACTATAACGAGGATAATTGAAGGATAACTTACCAATTTAGTTATTATTGAACTTATTAGCAAACAATGGCAGCAATTCTGTAGTGCACTCACTAACTATACTAACTAATTAAAAATATCTAATTTTAGTTTTAGGAATCCTAAAAGTTATTTTGCTGTGACATCGAACTAAATTTAAAATAGCGAATTGTCTATCCTGAATTGAATTCAATTCATTTTGCCGCTACTTAACGCTAGATGGCGCACCATTCAAGTTGTTTTACAAGACTTTTTTGTCTGTGGTACGTGTTTCTTATCTATAAGGTTTTTGTTTACATCATAGCAATACTACATCGTGATTATGTTCCTTACACTATGAATGGCATTACTATTGATAGTTAATCTATTTGCTAATTAAGTAATTAGATTAGGTAAGATATACGCTTAAGTAAAAAAAAATAGGTCCTAGGTATAGAATAAACCAACACCCAGGGTCAAGGCATACGGAAGTCTAGCACTGTGCCTGGTAGAAGATAATAAGCTCATCCCCTATTTAAACACACCTGCCATCCCTCCGAGTAATACAGGCATAACATGATTTTATAAATCCAAGTTTGTTGTTACCTGCCTACAAAGCTTTATCTCTAGTTATGCTCAAATAGAAGAATAATCTCGAAGATAGAGTTGTTGAGAGAAGCAACCACATAGCCGCATACTTCATACAACTGAGAAAGCTGTAAATAAGATAAAAAAGCCAAAATAAAATAATTGCAGAACATTACAGCTTTAGTCAACACCAATTTCGATGGTAAATTGTTTTAGGTTAAATGGTCTATGGTTCCACCTAATCTGACTAAATTATGGTACAACAGAATAGTAAAACTGCACATTTTACTAAGTTTAGTAACTTTAATAATTTTAGAGCTAATTAACTATACTATGGCGCCAACAGAATAAGGAATGTTCATTTGACATTTCTAAATCTAATTTTACTAAATTTTAGTTAGTTTGGTGTCAAGAGAACGCTCAATACCGTATTCAGTTATATTTCTGCATTTGTCGCGCTGTGTACAGAACAGCGGGTATAGTTACGAAATTGACACGCGTAATATATTCCGTAGAATGAACTAGCGGACCGCGTGTGTTGATTTACGTTTACTTTCGGTATTAAGTCGTTTACTAGATTATTGTGCCCTTCTGTTGTGTCTACATATGTGCCATTACTCATATCCAAAGACTAATATTTTTGTAAAGTACCAGACGTTCTGCTTGTTTGGCTAGTGTTTGTTTATCAATCAAATCAAAATATCAACAGTTGCATATTATATTTTATAGCTGCAAGGTTGTTATGTAAGTTTTTTCAGAAGGTTGTCAAAAGTAAGGTCATAATTTTGACAAACTTCGATCATAGGCGACTTTTACGCGCTACTCGAATAGGCGCCAGCAAAATTGTATGGAATTCCTCTGCTAGTCAGTTTTAGCCCCTGGTAATTTCCTTTGAAAGCGCATTATCATCAAGTTTAATTTCAACTTCAGTTATGTAAAAATATTTCCAAAAATCATTCTTCATTATTACACCTTTGTCTTCAAAATACGTAATAAACTACGTAATAAAGAACGCATATTTCAATAATCCATTAGAACTTATTTAATAGTAGGTAAGTCTATTAGCAGGAGTTACGGATCACATACTCCGACAGTCACATTTTTATAGATTATTGAGGTTACGTACAACAATAATATGTTTTATGTAACACATAATGGTTTTATTTCGAGAAAGAATAAGTATAAAGAAAATACAAACATAAAATTAATCTTTTACATTACACATGACAAGAGGATGAATAACAATACGTTGCTAGGTAACATTGTCGATGACAAAGGTTAGATCCTTTTTACACATAAAAGTTTCTACCCTACAACACCCCCACTTAATCCACAATGTTTAACACAGAACTGGTGTTTCTGTCCAGCAACTCCCTTTGTTAGCATATCAGCAGGCATTAGGTTTGTTTCACAATATTCTATACATACAACCCTTTGCTCTGCTAAATCACGAACAAAATGATACTTAATATTTATATGCTTCGACCGTTTACCTATAGCAGGAGTATACACTAGTTTACTCGCACTTTGACTATCACTAAATATTGTAACAGTGTCTGTCCGGTCCGTCAGTTCAGCATATAACCCTTTTACTGAAACTACTTCCTTAGCAACCTCACAAATGGCAATATATTCTGCTTCAGCAGTACTCAAAGCTATACATCGTTGCTTCCTAGATTGCCAAGATATTGCAGCACCACCAAAAATAAGGGCATACCCAGAAAAAGATTTTGCGTCTGGGCTGTTCCCCCAGTCCGAATCTGCGTAAGCTACTAGAGGTTTGTTACATTTTTTGTAACACAGCGATAGTTCTACTGTCCCCTTCAGATACCTAAGAACGCGTTTCAGAGCGGCCATATGAGTTGAATCATAGCATGAGTTGAATTGACTTAGCATCGTGACTGCGAATGATATATCTGGCCTTGTACAACACGCTAGGTACATCAGTGATCCTATGATCTCTTGATACCGCGTATCATTAGTTTTTGGTGCAGACTTGAGATGAAGGTTTAGCTCAATCGGTGTTTTAACCGGCTTACATTCTAGCATCCCATATTTTTCTAGAATTTTCTTCACATACGTTTTCTGGGAAAGATAGATCTCTTGCTTATCCTTATCCCGATCAATTCGTATTCCTAGACATTCTCTTGCTTCACCAAGGTCCTTTATTTTAAAAGTACTAGCAATCTTGTCTTTCACTGTTTTAGCTGCACTCGAATTATTAGTAAAAATATAAAAATCATCTACATAAAGTGCAATAGCTAAAAACAGACCATCGTTTATCTTTGTGTAAACGCATTGATCATAATTAGATCTCGTAAAACCCATTCCCAAAATGTGGGCATGAATTTTGTCGTTCCAACATCGAGCCGCTTGTTTCAACCCATATAATGATTTCCTTAGCTTGCATACCTTACGATCTTCCCCCTTTTTGAACGAAAAATTCTGGTTGTTCCATATAAATTTCCTCCTGTATATCTCCATTAAGGAACGCAGTTGTCACATCTATGTGATTTATGCTTAGGTCCTTTTCGGCTGCCAACGCCATTAGCAGTCGAATTGATGAAATTTTTACGACTGGCGCAAATGTTTCGAAATAGTCAATACCAGGTTTTTGAGAATAGCCCTTAGCGACCAGCCTGGCCTTATGGCGCTGAACGCTGCCATCCGCACCAACCTTGAGCTTAAAAACCCATTTCGATTTAATGACATTTACATCCTTCGGTCGATCAACTAGTTCCCAGGTTTTGTTGGCCTTCAGGGAATTGAATTCGTCCTTCATTGCCTCCAACCACAATTTTTTATCTGAGCGCTGCATGGCATCTTCAACCGATACAGGATCGGAAACATCAGCTATGTGAAAGTTATATACCATGTTGTCATATATCTTAGGACGTCTTTCACGAACGGGGTAGCGTCGTTCAGTTGAAGAAACAACATCATTTAATTGATCAGCAGCATTTGTGGTCACTTGATCTTCCAAAACTTCTGCCACGGGATTATCTAAATCGACAGAATCAAAGAAATTTTCGCCTGAGTCTGACTCATTTGTTGAACTAGATGTACCTCCTTGATCATCTACATGCACAACCGGACTCCGTGGTCTAATTTCTTCTTCAATGTGTTCAATCTGGACATTCGGTCTAGACACCGGTACCCCCACTGCAACAGTTTCAGTTAACTTTTGTACCTCTGGTTCAGTGGTAGGATGACTAGCCACAGGAATGTCATTATATAGATTTATATCCACAAAATCCTTCTTAGAAACAGTATGTGGTTTCTCTTTCAATACAGGCACATTTTCGAAAAATGTTGCATCTCGAGCAACAGTTATTTTTGTCGGATTACTATCCAAACTGATAAATCGGTATCCCTTCTGGTTAAGAGAATAGCCAGTCATCATCATCGGAACAGTCTTTGGATCAAATTTCTTCCTAGTATTATTTTTTATTAGAACCTGAGCCCTGGACCCGAACACTTTCAAATTCGATAAGTCAACTCGTTCTTTCGTATAAACTTCTTCCGGAAGCGTATCCTTTAAAGCCATGGTCGGAGATCTATTTTTTAGATAAACTGCACATCCAACTGCCTCTCCCCATAACTTCTTGCTAAGACCAGCATCGTGTATCATGCATCTTGCTTTCTCAGTAATTGTCCGTATAGTTCGTTCTGCCACTCCATTTTGCTGAGGTGTATACGGTACAGACGTCTGATGCTGTATACCATGCTTTTTAAGAAATTCTCCAAAATCATGATTAACGTACTCTGTACCATTGTCAGTACGTAATTTCTTGATTTTCTTGCCCGTCTGATTTTCTACTAGCGCCTTAAATTCCTTGAATTTAGCTAATACTTCTGTTTTCGATTTAAGGAGATATGTGAAAGTTTTGCGACTAAAATCATCCACGAAAACCAAAAAATATTTATTACCACCATAGGATTCTACTTCCATTGGGCCTGCCAAATCCGAATGCACTAGTTCAAGCAAATCCTTTGCTCTCTTACCTTTCCTTTTCGGAAATTTCTTGACACATTCTTTCCCCTTGCAGCAGCCTTCACATGGTTCCGTGCTTACCGCTCCATATGACAGTCCATCTGCTAAACCTTTCAATTTTTCCATCAAAGGCCTACACAGGTGACCCAATCTTCTATGCCATAAATCAAAAGCATTAGAAGGTGTATCTGGAGGAGACGTAAGAACCATCGCTGCCTCTTTATCTAAAACATATAAGCCGTTTTTTAGGGGTGCTGTTAACAACGGGTTAACACCTATATCTATATCATCTTTATTCAAAACTTTACAACAAGTTTTATCAAAAACAACTACAAAACCTTTACTACATATTTTACTAACCGACAGCAAATTTGTCATCAAACCTGGTACAACCAAAACATCCTCAAACCTTATTGAACGATCTTTGGCAAACACATTTCCCTTGACATTTGAAACAATTTTGTGGTTATTCGCAGTTGTAACAAGCTTAGAACTGACGTTTTCCTTGTTCTCCAAAATGTTTCTTTCTGACGTCATATGAGATGTTGCACCAGAGTCTATAACCCATTTGTTTTCACTGACCATCGCCGACATAGCAGTAATCAGCCCAAGAGTCTCTGTACTATCCTTCTTAGTATTATGTGTAACTTTGTTGTTATTAGGTTTTCTATCTTTGCACTGCCATTTATAGTGTCCTTTCTTTTTACATAAATGACATTTAACAACCTTCTTGGTTTTGTCATTCTTTGACATAAGTGCTGAATCATCTTCTGTCGTATTCTTTCTCATACTTTCTTTGAGTAACGCTGCCATAACAATTTCAGTTGAAATCTTTACATTCGAATGCTCTAATGTCATCACTAAGGAATTGAATGTATCTGTCAACCCAGCCAACATTATAATCCCGACGAACTCGTCATCAAGACCAGCCTTAATGTTAATTAATGCCTGACTCGTAGTTCGGATATCATTCAAATATTCTTCCATAGTTTCGAACATTGCTAATTTGACGTTGAAAAGCTTCCTTAACAGATATAGCCGCCGCAGTAGCCCGCCGTCAGCATATGCTCGTTTTAGCGTTAGCCAAGTATCTCTCGCTGTTTGGACCTGCATGATCATGGGATATATTTTTTCAGAACACATCAGACATATCTTACTCCTAGTTTTGGCATCTCTCTTCTTCGCCTCCGCTGTATTGAGCTGGAAGTCATCACTGATACAGTCCCATAAATCCAAGTCCGTGAGAAACATTTCCATGGCGAAGGCCCATGTTCCATAGTTAGCCTGGCCAGATAGTTTCTCGAAACTCATACTAGTAGTAGCTTGCATGTTTATCTACACGAGATCAGATACTCACTCCTTTAACCACATAAGATTAGTTAGGTAGGTAGAACCTTCCTGGGCCCATAACCTTTTATAGATTATTGAGGTTACGTACAACAATAATATGTTTTATGTAACACATAATGGTTTTATTTCGAGAAAGAATAAGTATAAAGAAAATACAAACATAAAATTAATCTTTTACATTACACATGACAAGAGGATGAATAACAATACGTTGCTAGGTAACATTGTCGATGACAAAGGTTAGATCCTTTTTACACATAAAAGTTTCTACCCTACAACACACATACTCTTTACTGCAAATTTTCTGAAGTTCATAACAAAATTAATTATTCAATAACGCTTGGCCAATCCGGGAATCAAACCCAAATTCATTACGCATATACACATCTCAAACAAAGCTGTCTATTAATAAGTGTCCATATTTGTGTAACTAGAAGTGCTGAACTTTATGTCCCTTCTAAAGGTTGCGTTCTATTATTCTACTGTGCAGAAGTAGCAATCACTACGAATTGATTTTGTCCTCGAATGTACGGACCGCACACTCAGATTTATGTTTACTTACTGTTATTACACTGTCGCTCGAATCCTTTCTATTTGACCACAATGGAACATTGTTTTCATGTCCTTATTATGTATTCTGAACAGGCTTTCAAGAAATATAAAGTTATTAATTTTTTGTATGTTGGTGTAGTAGAATAAAATAACGTATCTCAATTTATTTTGGTTGTTGTAATAGGTTATTACAATATACATATTGCATAATTTATGAATTGTGTTTTTGTCAATCAGGCCAAATTATTATTCTATTTGTATATAAGGTTACTTATCTAATATAAAAATTTATCTATATACAATCACTAGCTTTCCGGGCGCGGCTCCGCCCGCGCGTATGTCGGTTATCACGGAAAAATATTAACCTCTTTTTGCGCAGTTGGATAAAGACTATCCTATGTTTTTTCCCGGGTCTAAAACTATTTCCATACCAAATTTCATTCAAATCGGTCCAGTAGTTTTGGCGTGAAAGCGTAACAGACAGACAGACAGACAGAGTTACTTTCACATTTATAATATTATAGTATAGTATAATAGTATTAGTATGTATACAATCATAAAGTAATAAGACATGAACATAAGTATATATAAAATAATACCTATTTTATTTCGGTAATAAATAATGATAAAAGTGCCTTATAATCAATAGACCCGTACGTACACGCCCTCCTAACTATGTCTTGCAACAAGTCATTTAATGCACTATTCTGTGTGGTAGTATGGTGTTGGTTCTTACACTAGTGGTAAAACTGATTGTAGTAAATTACTGACATCACATTAAACACTGTTTTTATTTTATATGTTGTTGCAGACTCGGGCGGAATCAGCTGAGATAATATGGTAAAGTGGTGGTCGCTGGCACGGAGCCATTGTCAAGTGATTGTGTAAGATGCACTCCGTTTTACTGTATTTGTTATATTGTGTCTATTATATGTTGAGAGTAAAAACCTATGATTCAATAAATACAAATTCTTAAAAGTAAAATGGACGGATGGACAAATTTTAGATTTGTGGAACTTTACTAATATTATAGTCAATTTGTCACTGACATTTTTGAAGCAGTGATAGCTCAGTGGCTTTGGGTATGGACTGCCGCCCAGCAGGTCCCGCCGCGGGCTTGAGCTTCACTGCATGGTGGAAGGGCATTTTTGCGAATGCCCGCCTGGCTAGCGACCACCCTCAAGTAGAAAATCTGTCGCCAAGCACCTAACGGTGTGTTCCGGCAGCTGTCCTTGAGAGCCAGTCATTCTAAGTTAAGCCTGTTAACACCTTCGATCACATCATCACTTACCATCAGGTGAGATTGTGGTCAAAGGCTTACCTATCAGCAATAAAAAAAATAAAAAAAATGACATGGTAACGTAATTTAAAAATTAATATATTATATCTTCGACATCTCAAAATGTTAATTTGTTTGTTTTCCCGCGCAGTTCTCCAAAAGGCACGTTAAAATAATACCAATCACCTTTTATATTTTTCATGAATCCGTACTGCTGTATGATATATTATTCTGATCAATTATACAATGGCTCTCTGCTAACAGTTCCATTAAAATGTCGTACGTTTTGTAACTCAGTATGTCGGGGAATAAACAAAGCTCTTATGGTAACGAATTGTTTCTTAATCACACGTCTCACTTCAAACTAGTGTTAAGTTGACGTTTAGATTATTCTTAATGGACGATGGTTTAAGAATGATAAATCACTTACTTTTATATGAAGATCAGTTTTGTTCAGGAGGAGCGAACAATTTTTGTTTGTAATGGTGACGGAACAAGCACGGACCTGATGTTGAGCGGCAACTTCTGCCTGTAATATATGCATTTCGTCAAATGGAAGTGCGCTTCGCCCGTCATCCTGAGATATAGCTGCAGGTTCTCATGTGTTATATAGTTTACCATCTTTTGTGTGTTTTTTGGGGTGTACGAAATTTCTCATATTGAAAAAAAAATCTTTATCTCTTTATCTTTATCATGTGACTGCTGCCTGAACACATTGTTAGGTGCTTGGCGACAGATTTTCTACTTGAGGGTGGTAGCTAGCCAGGCCGGCATTCGCAAAATTTCTACCATTATAATGATAGCCGCTCGGCTATCATTGCGTCGAAACAATAATGGGTACTGGCGTCTATCTGGATGACTTGCTCCAGGAACCCTGGTGGACCTCGACGGGCGGCTCTAAAAGAGAGATTTCTTGACGGCGATGGACGATAAAGACATGAAAGTTCCTCATAGCTGCCGCAGCTACCTTCAAACTGTGCGGGAACAAGGCCACCATCAAAGTGATGAGATTCAAATGTGTTAGATAGGCTAATTTGTAATAGGTCAGTTTACAACATCGTAGTGCTTTTAAAGAGTGGGGGCAAATATATAAAATTCTGTATGTTTAATTACCTAATTGACTACCTATACCTAAATAATACAACACAGTATTTTTCTTATTTCGTTATTAATAAAGTGTTATCTTACACACTGTTATTAGCAAAATTTAATAATATACTGATTTAAATGAGTTTTTTTTTTGTTTCACCACAACCATTACAAATTGAGACAAAAGTAGCAGGGTCGTGTCGCTTCGTGAAAAAAAAGGAGCATTATGTTTATTAATGTAGGTATTTCACGACTTTTATACAAATTACCAGAAGTTACGAAGAACAATATATTATTTTATTGGTGAACATTTTAAATAGTCTGTCCTACGTACGTGACCTGTCACCTACGCAATTGAAACAAATATTGTATTAATTTTATAATAAACTATGTAACACATTTTTAAACGATGCATGTTTAAAATAATGGCCCCGACTTTCTTGCCAGTTTTTCTCGCAATACATTTTTTTTTTGCTAAACGTGGCAGTACAATGTTGAATATTTCAATATCAATATTTATAGTTGAGTTTACTAAGAGCGTCGAAGACTAAATTGAAAAAAATATATGACATTTTCATTTTGAGTACTATTTGTCTCTTCACTGTTTTCACAGCGCGATCTTTCCTATACTAATATTACAAAGAGGAAAGATTTGTATTTTTGTATGCAACGAATTAACTTAAAACCTACTAGACCGATATGGATGAAATTTGACATTGTAATAGTTTGATACCCGGGAAAGGACATGTTTATACAACTGCGCAATAAGAGGTTAATGTTTTTGCGAGATAATCGAAAAACGCGTGGGTGGAGCCGCGGCTGGAAAACTAGTATTATATAAACTAAGTTTGCTAAGCACGAGTGATATGTGCATTTCTGAAGAGTTAGATATCCAACTGAAAACTAGTGCCCGGAGGAACCCGCTGTGTGCAAGTGTATTACATATCTAATGTACAGGGTTATTGTCACCCTTCTAGGGAATATATATTATGAGGATAATTATAACCTGTAACCCACAATATAATAGAGCTTTGGCACCATGACGTTTGATTACTTTAAATTTGTCACGGTCAGACCTTTATTAAATTGTGCTTCAGTTCAGGCTGTAATGAAAGATAAATATTTTCCAAGATAAAAAATACCGTTGAATTGGGCGGTATAGCATAATCTAAAAAAATTAAACCCTTGATTACAGCTGGTGTTTGCCAAAAAAGTCAAACACATGAGTTTTCCATATTTAACAAAAATGAATAGGATTAAAAAATTGCGTCTATAATGCGTACTGCTTACAGGGCGAGTGCGAGAGCATGAAATAACTGGAAAGGAAACCCATGAAGAAATAGTTCAACATTGTTCTTACATTTAAACCTTGTTAATTTTGGCTCGGTGACTTCAAAATTTAAATAAACACATTTTTATATTGGAATTGGATAAATTTTTTTTTTACTTTTTGTAAACAGTGTAATTGCAACTGATTTTAGTCAGAAGAACACAATTAACAATTGTCTGATACAGTCTCGTAACTTAGCAACATGGCGCACAGGTGATTTAAGTTAGGAATCCTTATGAACAAAGTTACGATCATTCAAAGGTTTAACAGTGCAAATACTCGTTTATAAAATATCCTAAACATATAATAAATATATTTTGGCCCAATATCAAAATATTCTAACAACAGTATTTATTCGTTCAAAAATAAAAGTTACAATGACACTTTTGAATCCTTTACCTGAAAAATACGTTTCAAAATGTTCACCTCCTTACCAATTGAAATTCACGTCACCGCGGGTGAGAAACGAGCGTCGAGAGCAACAGAAAATTTACAGTAGGAATATAAGAAACTTGCTAAGTACAAAAATAAAATGGTTCGACAAACTTCGTAGTCAGGTTCCATAGCTCTCTGTAGTCGTATATGTGTTTTAAATGCTCTTTTAGTTTAAAAGAACATTTATGTTTTTAGTAATAATAACAAAAAGGATTTAATAGCATCATGCATGCTAACAAGTATGAAGTAACAATCATCACGTGGGCATCCATTATAATACTGTGTATTATCGCCATTGTGCAAATTCTTTAAATAGAAGTGCTCATCGTCTTTGAAATAATAATAATAATAATTATAAATGTATTTATTGCAGACAACATGATCCATTTTAGTTAGTTACACTTTAGAATTACGTTAGTACTTAATAACTAAAAGTGAGTTTGTCCTCTGGATGAGTTTAAATACCAGAGGACAATAATTATACTTTTCGTCTATTACGTAGGTAGCTTCAAACGGTTGGAAAATGAGCATTTTTATCATATTTTTTTTTACTATATATTTGTCATAATATAATATTATTTATACATAGTTCTATAGTTTATATCCACGCTATCAAATATCTTTATTAAATAATATGGAATAATTCACGTGTATAAATCAGACGTCTGGCTTCAAAGTCTCACGTCAACACAAGAGTCTTGAATTCTCCTTGAAAAAGACTACCGAATGTGAGCTATACTATGTACATCTATATTATATCTTGTTTTTTATCTTGTTTTTGAATTATCTCCTATTATATACTAAAACAAATGAAAAGTACGTTTGTTTCTATTTATATTTATGTATTGTGTTTATATATTTTATTAAACATTCAGCCTAGGGGCGAGCCTTAGCGACTCGTCACCTCCCCTGTTAATGGCTCGGCTGTCTATGGCAGCTATTAACAGTGGAGGACATCAGTGGGGTGCACTATTTTCCTTCTGGGGTTTGGTATTCTCCGAAGATAGGACATGTACACTTTTTGTATTGGATTTGCATTACTATTGGGTCTTTTATATGCGAGTATGGTTTTATATGGTTTGAAAATAAAAGTGTAGGATAGAAAAATATGACAACCGATGACTATTTTTAAAATGTCTACACGGCCACGTTTTTGACTTTCAAGTATTTTTATGTTTATAAATTAACTTTTATATTTGTGTCGTCCCCTAAGCACAGACTGCATTACTTACTTTTAGTTTTTCTCAGCGTTTAACTATCAAGCAAGTTACGTTCAGAAACATCAGGCAATGAACAAAGTAAGATTGTGAAGAGTATGTTGCAAGGCAAGGATTGGAATTACCATCAGAGAATGACGGGGGCCACCTCGGATGACCTCATAAGCTCAGGATTAAGAGATAAATAAACCTTAAGTGTTTGAGTGATGACATGCATAACTCATTTTATATTTTTGTGAACCGTATACGCCTACTAATAATGCTAAGTGGATTTCTGAAAGAAAATGCATGCTGCAGCATAAAAACCTTCGTTTGAACTTAGGTCATACATTTCCCACTGCATTTTCGCTGCACTGTGTCCAGACGTGAGTTTGCGCATATTTCTTGAGGAGGGCGACGTCGCGGTCACAATTTGTGAGTGTAAACCGCGGCGCGGCACTGTGGCGATGCATAGTGATGCAGTTTGTGCCGCTTTGCCTTAAATCATATTTTGTCAGGTGTCTACATTCTTAACACATATTTTTCAGTAGTATTCGAAACTTACAAAGAACTGAGGTGAGGTGAGAATCAAAATTATTACAATTTACAAGTAATTATGTAAATTTATGACTACCTTCTTGGTGTTTGTGTGTGTAAAAGCGCCGCTTTGGAAACTCAACGTTCTGGGTTAGATTTCAGACCCGAACATGTCATTGAGTTCTTCTAACAAAACTTTTTAGCAAAAGAACCGAATACATTTGAAGGGCTTATATCCGAGCTCGTGTGTCGTTCTTATTCAATGCCCGGTGCAATCATGGCTAAGAATAGGTGACCGCTAATGCCATTAATCACTGAGCGTGCACATGCTCAGAGGGCACGTTAAGCCGTCTCGGTCTCATTGATCTTAGGATGGCAGTCCTCATAGCATGTTGGTAGGGCCTATCGAATCCCCGCCGCGCTAGCCCGCAAGAAAATCTGTTGTGAACCACCGCTATCAGAACAACATCTTTGACCGCATCATCACTTACCATCATGTGGTGAATAAAAACATTTTGGAGTTTAGATCTATCGCCGGTGGATAATAATAGGCTCGACCTTTACAACATGGGACCAAAATTGTATCTAGTGAAACGTAGGTGTTTAAAGGGAATTAACTGGGCTACCGGGACATAAGAACGAACGTCTCGGAGAAATTTTGTTACAAACACTTTGACACGAGAATTATGTATTAACTTTTGCCTGTTTACCACCTTCAAGCACATAAGCACTTAAGTCACGGCCAGCCTTAGAAATAAAGGTATTTGACACTACTGGAATACAAGCAGCAAGTCTTTATATATACTTACATAGATTACACAGATGTGGTTTTGTAACTTCAGCTTGGGCAAAAATGATTCCATATGATAGCTGTCCAGATTTCTTAATTCCAGTTTTTCTTCTCGATAGGAAGCATTTCTCAGTAGATATGGGGTTGAAATCGTAAAATATCAGAATATTCATAATTATTAATTAAGGAAAGCTTCAAAGTAAACACAGCATCCATTGTGATAGAGGAACAAATAAAACAGTGGCGACAGTGGTACTACATATGAACCTCAGCAAAATAATTCCCTTTAGATGTTATCGCCTGTAACGCCGTGTTTACGCGTGTCGGCACGACAGGTGGAAATAACAAGGGTGTGCCGGTGCCTGTTTTTCTGACTACTATTATAGTGCCATACATCTTCGCGCCGTCTTGGTCCTTGACAGAACGTGTGCGTGGCTAAATAGTTCCAAGTTGAGTTATTTATGATACTTATAAAGCGTGGGAAGATGATAAATGCATACGTGGACTTAGTTTTCATGTGAATCTATTTCTCTTATGATTGTGGTAGCACAGGTAGGTTTTGAAGCGCTCGTAGTAAAGTTTTCTTAGCCGTTCCGAACCGATCAGCAAAGTTAAGCAACGTCCACTGCACTCATGAGTTGGATGGGTGACAGCATGGGACATTAATACAGAGCGTGCAGGTGCTTCGGAGGGCACGTTAAGCCACCGGTCCCGGTTGTCCGCCTGGCTAGCTACCACCCTCAAGTATAAAATCTGTCACCAAGCACCGAACGGTGTGTTCCGGCAGATATCCTTGGGAGCCAGTAATTCTAGTTTAGCCAGAACAACATCTTCGACCACATCATCACTTACCATCAGGTGAGATAGTCGTAAAAGGTTAAACTATTAATTTAAAAAAAAAACGCACCAAACGTAGGTAGGTAAGGTACTCTGTTGTGCAATAGAGCAGCAGCTGTTGACTGTGTTGTTTTGTGTTTTATTTTTTTAGCCTTTGACCACTATTTTACCTGATGGTAAGTGATGATGTAGTCGAAGATATTGTTCTGGCTAACCTAGACCTATAGATGATTGGCCACCGAATTTCTACTTTGGTTCTTGATAGCCAGGTGAGCAATGTAAAAATGCCCTACGACCATGCTATAACGACTGCCATCCTAAGACAACAACCGGGACGAGAGCTCACTTTGCCCTTTGAAACAAGGAAGTGCGCAGTAGTAATGTCACCAGCGGTTACCCATCCAACTCATGACCGCAGTGAACTTTGCTTAACTTTGCTGATCGCTACAGAACGGCTAAGCGAATCTCGCTACTAGGGTTTCACTTCTTGTATTATATATTCAGTACTAGTAATATTAGTTGCATGAAATTTTCAGTCATTTAGTGGGATCGAATTGGACTCGATTTTATTTACGGTTTAAATACAAAAATTGTAACAACAGATAAATGTTATGCTTCAGTAGTAGCACGGTGATATTATCTATACAGATTATTATTATTTCAACCTCATACTAACGGACGAAGCGCAAGCTATACTTATGCGCCTCGATCTCGGCATGCTCTCGGCATGAAGCCAGTCGCGAGTGTCGCGACTGGCTTTATGCCGACACAGAGGTCGGTGGACGGACGGGGTGTTGTTTCTTAACAATAACCGCGCGATTTTTTTTCTTTTTCACAAGTTCAAGTACATATTTAATATGACGATTAGGATATATTGTGCTGTTTTTGGCTGCATGAATTCGTCAATAACGCATCCAGAGATAACTTTATATTACCTGGAAACTCTGAAATGTAAGACTATAAAATGATTTTACTTACTAGTAGGTAGGAACATAGTGTGTGTCATTTTAATGGATAAGTATTTCCTTTTATCTCCCGAAAACAAAAGATGTCTAGATTAATAAAATTAGTGAATAGAGTACCTAAAGGAAAGTGATTGACACGTGTGAAATAGGTAGTTATAGGCGGTTTATGAATCTTGATATGGTAGACACGCTTGTGTTAAATAAAACCTCGGGGCGTGTGTGTTTTGTTACTTTGTATAATTCAAAGTAATGACGCGCTATTTTATTATTAATAGTAGTTGTTTATTGTACTGTGTGTATGAACAATACTAGATAATTAAATTTGACCGTCTGTCAGAAACAGACAGACGGTCAAACTTATTTTGTCTAGTATTATTTACTATTTTTAGTAGATAGTTGAAATTTTCTCAGGTATCTGCTGCGGCTATAACAACATATAACCAATAAAGCAAATTTATAAGACCGATTTGTTATTCAAACGCATTTTTATTGAACATTTCCTAATCAATTCACAAAGTATTTTATTGGTTTATATAAAAAAAAAGTATATTTATAATCACAAAACTAAATAGAAACACAAAATAGGCAAATGTAATTAAAATGCTGGTGGCGGGCAGCCCTATCGCATGTTTACGTACCGCGCGGCTGTAGGTAGTTATTTAAAGGACAGGGCCGAGTTAAAATATTGTATTGATAATATTACCCTGATAGTAGATTGTACAATGACAGAATCATTAATCTGAGACAGTTAAAAGCCAGAACCAGAGGCGAGAGCTATATAATTGTTAGGATCTAATAAATAATAATAGGTACATAATATCCGAAATTTTTAAACCTTTAAAGTGGTTAAAAATTAAATATTTCATCACACTTGCTCGTAAACAGCACCTTAACATACAAGTTAACTTGGCCGTACTTTCTCATATAAAACCCTAGGGTTTTAAGCTTTCTTTTTGTCATGAAACCCAAGGTAGGTAAGTTTTTTTTTCATTTGCAGCACAGCATATTTAAACTCAATTGAAAAATTGTCTTCAAATGTTATCTAAACAGGAATTTCATTGCATTTCTCGCTACACGTTAGGTACTTAAATACTCAACTGATGTTCTTGAATCTATTTTAATAGTCTTTTATGTCAAAACGTCGAAATTACTTAATTTTTTTTACACTACCTCATGTCTGTATACCTAACGTAAGTATTAGCCCTTATCGTTTCTGAACGAAACTTTGGTATAATCTATGGTGTGTGCAAAAAGCCCTTCATTCACTTAAAAAAACGTATTTAGTAAGAATAGTTGTGCTGACTAGTCTATTAAAGCTATAATTCATTATTATTTACTCGCAAATATATTGAAAAGCAGTCTATGTTTTACGGGCGGTACGAGAAGTACGAACCTCGACTTAGAAAGACTACTAGAATTCTACTAGAGCCTCGAACGTAATTTTTTTATGCCTGATAGGTTAGCCCTTGAACACTATCTCACCCGATGGTAAGTGATAATGTGGTCGAAGATGTTGTTCAGACTAACCTAGAATTACTGGCTCTCAAGGACAGTTGCCGGAACATACCAGGTGCTTGGTGACAGATTTTCTACTTGAGGATAGTAGCTATCCAGAAGGGCATTCGCAAAATGCCCTACCACCATGCGATTATTTGAAAATTCCTTACTTAGCGCCCTTTATACACAATGTACTATTATTTTCGAGAACGTAGAAACAAATCAACTTCTTAAAAGCTACACACTTCTTATATTAAAAAAAGAATGAGTTGTGGCGTCGTTAGCAAGTTTAAACTTATTTGAAAAATAAGTCTTTTGTAGGGATACTCATTGCATTTTAGTTATCACTCCTCTCCAGTATGACGGTGAAATCAATAATAACAAAGCTGTAAGTTAAGCTTACACTTGCTCGTCACAGTTGCAAGTAGCTTAGATTCAAAGAGAATAATTGCTACGGGTTCATACTACGGTAGTGGATAAAATGTGTCTCTTTAGTTTTATTTTTAGTATGTATATATATATTGATATTATAGTTGTATCTACTTCTCAAGTAACAGAAAGTAACCATTATAATTATTTCTTATTTTGATTTTCAGTGTTTCAGTTGAGAGTGTCAGAGATGTATAAAAAAGTCATATCTTGTAAACCATAACAGCTGCATTAACACAAATGTACATATTGGGAAAATATGTAGACATTGTCTATGAATTGTTTTTAAATGTGGCAACCTAAATATAATCATTTAGCAACTATGGTTCACACAGATTTACTATTAAGTCTTTTTAATTTCACCTTTCCCTTTTAAATTCAACACAGGTAAAAGTTATTTAGATAACCTTTGGAGAAAGGACGCCAAAGTTCGAGCAATCAAAGGAAACAAAAAAGTAATTAAAGAAGAATGGCCGGAGCGGGCCCTCCCATCGGTAAAGCTCGGCTGCAGCTTTGAGGCGCGGATGAAAGAATAATGCAAATGAACGCTGTGATTGTTCGTAACAACAACTTCTGAACTGTAATGAATCCCTTGAGGATGCCATTCTAAAGTTACTGTTGCTGACTAGTGATGCCTTATTAATTACGAGACTTCCAGATTTGAATATATACATATTGTTCAGGTTTATTTAGTTAAATTAAATACTAAATATTTGAGGAAATATGGACAGGTAATACGACGAATGCCTTGTCAATTCAGAGGCCACGAACTTATAATTGAAGTGTTTGTAACCGACCTTGCTTAGTGTTTTTCGCCGTTAAAGTAACGTTCTCTTTGGCGCTTTGGTGGAGTGCTTTTTGAGGGCAACTTAAGTAAACTCCAGCTATTATTTAGCTAGTGGATAGCATTAGCCCACATAGATAGTGCACACACTATCTGAGAGAAAGGTTCGTTTTGTAGTAGCAAGAACGTAATGGGCATATAGGGCATCTATAAATACTTATTGTAATCTATAAATATTATTTGTATGTATTAATTTTTAGAAAAGATAGTTTAAGTAGATGATAGGTAGGTAGTTGCTCGTGAGATACAGACCATGGCTAGTCAGGCTGCAAAATATACCCTATCACTGCGGCGACACTCAATTAATATTGTGGTGTAAATAAATAACATTTAATTTTATTGCATAAGCCTAGGACCGAATTTGAATTTACGGTCATCTAATCAAATCAAATCAAACCATTTATTCAAGGTCTTATTATAAAGTAGTCAGCACATACATGTTTCGCCCTAAGAGGCATACAAATCTAGATTTTAAATTACATAGATTACATTTAAAGATAATTAAAATACATATTAAAAATTTTACGTACCAAATGATGATGTCAATTTTACTTAAATAGAAGCAACAGCTAAACCTAATTGCACAATGCAACTCAAAAAAAAAACGAGCTATCTTCTTCTCAAATTCCAATTTATATATCAAGTAGACTGACTTTTTATATTATTTAAAATCACGTACTAATAACACAGAAAAACATTAATATGGCAAAATGGACACGGATACTAATTATTCTTAGTATTCCTACTTTTAACTGAAACGCCTGGAGCTAAAACATAAAGTTAGAACCCTCAAGATGAATTTTAGTCTTGTCGTGCTCAGGCTAAGACAGGTTTGTGAATAAATTAGCACTAATTAACATCTCTAAGCTCCTTATATTTCTGACAAGTAAAATTAAGTCTGTCACCAGGTGAGGCGTGAGGCCTTTGGCAGAGGTTACCTTGTCAATGACTTGTTTTCAGTTATGTGAGATTCTGTGTGGATGTGATCATATGAACTCATTTTGAAATTAGAGCGTTAGTATCACATTTTTTTTTGGGTTTTGCCCTGTGGCCAACACTATTTTGAACATGTCATAATGATTGCTCCGTATTTTAATAATAGTTTTAAATATAAAATAAGGCTAAATTGTACTGTTATTGCTTAATTAACGTTAATTAAAAGTAGATTCATAGTGTGAATACATTTAGTTCATTAAACAGTGAATAAATATAATAATTCGTCATCCTGCAGCAGCGGTTGATATTTCAAACATCTTGGATTTTACTGGGGAGTATAATGTCTAATATCTATCTATAAGTACACATTTACCACATATCCACTATAACTCTCTTGATTGGCTACGTTAATAAGCTCACACTTGATGTGTACTGACTCTCTTTGCTTGACAAAATAGTTGAAGCAAAGTTAATGATTTTTGCCTCAGACATTTCAACACTATTTGACTCCTAATCCTAGCTGCAACTCAATCTCAAAGTTTTAAATTTGTAGTAGTATCCGTAGGCACTGGTATCCAGAGTGGTCGTGCTCACAGAAAGGTGTTGTCTAGTGGCGGTGTTGTGTGTCGGGTCGCCACCTTCCCTCAAATATGCTTAAGGAACTCGATGGCTGGCACATGCGTCAACTCGTGAACGGGTGCTGCTGGAGGACACAGGTCTGCCCTGGATGCTAATGCTCGTGACTATCTCTAAATGACTATGGAGTGTATATTTATAAAAATTTGTAGAAGGTAGTCAAGTCTACAAAAAATACCTATTAAAACATATTATAAGGTATCTATTACCATCAATCATTTGTCATTTTTGTTATCAGATAAAAGTTTCATACTTTTTTCTCTCCAATCTGTTTCTAACCCTCATCTGTAAACTAATTTATCTGTGTTTCTACTGCTTAACAAATTTCCTCTTTTCCTTTTCCCTTTTATCTATATATAGCATAGGTATTTAAATGTAAACAAATAATAGATATTTGTGTGTCGGCAGATATATATAGGATGACATCATCATCCTGTTTAATGGCAGAGCTCTATTAACGTGGGCGTACATGTGGGTATCGTGCAAATAAGAAGACACACATCACTTGAACAATTGGTGTATTCCTCAATCCACAGTTTATGGGGGTTGACCCCCGCAATGGCCTCCGTCCACCCCTTATAGCCATTCCAGTCCTCGCCTTGCCGAACACTCTCTGCACAATCTCGCTCTGTTCCTTTCTGGTCATATTCCATTATCCCTTTTGGCGTGTGTGCCATAACGTATCGCGTATGTCGTCTTCAGGTATATTGCTCCAGATACTGATGTAGTTTTCCATCATTATGATGTACACTGATAGTGGTATTCATTGCGAATGCTCGTTAGCATTGATAGTCACTGGTGTCACTCCTTAGGTAGGTGTGGCCTCTTCGGCGGCTAGTACTAGACTGACTTGCCAACTGCCGTGTCTTGTGACGTAAGCTTTGAGTCATAGTCACACTCTGAAATGTGTATAGACTAGTAGCGACCACAGACTAGAATAACGTAATAATTCATAGTGTTGCCAGTCTCGTAGCAAACTGCTCACACTGCAACATGTGTATTACTTACTGTTCTCAGACTTGATTGTTTATTTTGTTTATAGAAGTAGGTATGCACCGTTATTGTAATTTATACAGAAAATTGTTGTAACTTTGAGTTTGAATTGTGAGATATACTTACCTTACACTTAGAATACTTCTTGGAACAGTAACTTAGCTACTTTTATCTGTTTTCCAGATATTGTGCGGAGTTGTTGGTATTCAAATATACCTGTAACTAATGAATAGATTCAGGCGTTACTTTGCGGAAATCCATATTTAATAATAACAAATACTTTTAAAAGTATCCTAAAAAACATTAAATAATATTTAAATAAAACACTTAAAAAAGCATAAAATTATATATCTAGTGACAATTCCGCCTAATTTTCCTGTTATCTACGTGACGTCATAAACATCACGCAGCCTAACCGGAAGAATACCCAAAATGTATAAGGGTATTCTTCCGGTTAGGCTGCGTGATGTTTATGACGTCACGTAGATAACAGGAAAATTAGGCGGAATTGTCACTAGATATATAATTTTATGCTTTTTTAAGTGTTTTATTTAAATATTATTTAATGTTTTTTAGGATACTTTTAAAAGTATTTGTTATTATTATACCTGTAACTACTAGAAAAACCTTGGCAAGAGAACTGGAACAGAAACTCAGAGTTGCTCTTCAGGACCTTAAGAAGTATAAAGACCTCTCTGATCAGCTCTTACAAGAAAGAGATGACAGTGAGATTGAGGTGAACAAAATTGTGTCAAAAAACACTGAACTCAAGAATGAACTTTTATTGGTAGAAGGGCATTTTGCGTTGCTCGCCTGGCTAGCGATCACCCTCAAGTAGAAAATCTGTCACCAAGCACCTAACGGTGTGTTCCGGCACCAGTCCTTGAGAGCCAGATAAATTACAAAAATTACAGGCACATGAGACTTAACGATTATGTCGCAATTGACGGGCGCCGTGCAATTCGTGACTTGTGACGGAATGCATCTGTTATAAGCAGAAGTTAGTCCACTTAACAACATGAGGGCCTCGAGCTTGTTCCGTCACAATAATAAAAAAAAACACTAACATACATTTATAAACATAAAAATATATATTTACATTAACGTTTATATTCACGTACAAGGCGCCTCTCTTTCTACCGCTCATATCTCTTATGACGCGGTGCGTGGATTAGGGTTATGATCTTGTGCTCACATCTATGTACAGCTATGTACGTACATATAGTACCTATAGGTAAGGTACCTAGTATTAGTAGAAAACTATTTTACCATGTGCCTGTGTACTCGTATATGTAAAGATTATGTAATGTTTGTTCGATCTATTTAGGTACCAGTTTATTTAATCTGTATTGACTTTTTAATAATTTATAGCTTTTACCCGCGGCTTCGCCCGCGTATGCTAACCCTCTGGAACCATTACCAGTTTTCGGGCGGCGTGTAAAACGTGTCTATTTTTTTTATTGATTATAGCCTTTGAACACAATCTCACCTGATGATAAGTGATAATGTCGCCAAAGGTGTTAACAGGCTTAACCTAGAATTACTGTCTCTAGGTCAGCTGCCGGAACACACTGTAAGGTGCATCGGCGTCGCCGTCGTCATCGGAGTCAGCGTCAGATAAAAAAAATATTGCAGTTTCATTTGTAATAGAACTTATGGCCAGACTACGGTAGCAGAAATAGGCATCAGTCGACGACACGACCAACTGCAACCTACCCCTCGCACCAACCGATGACGTCACGCGCGCTACGAGCTGCCGCCCGCAGTGCTAAGCGAGACGTCAACGCGGGCGTCCCGAGCTCTCCTTGAAAAAGACCACCGAATGTGGTTGAAACTATAGTCGGAGCTATCTGACTGATTCACGTGAGTTATCCCGTATTATTTACTAAAATAATAATAATAAAATAATTTTGTTACTTTGGTGCTACGGTAGTAAAGGTGCTCGCTAATAAGATCCCCCGCTGCTGTTCCCGCATTTCACACTATTAACTTATGCTGGAGTCCTTTTTGAATTGCAGTATTTAATTTGATCATTATTAAAACATAAAACTTGTTAAAATATATGTGACTGTGATTGAAGTTAAGAAAAAAGTTAAATTGAAACATATAAGAATACACTTGTACCCACGTAAGTGACAAAACTAGCTGCTTCCATTGGTTTAACAGTCTAATCATTGGTAACCTTTTTAAAGCAAAAACAGCTCCACCGTTCGATCGCAGAGTGAATTACTAATTTATTGTATGGTTGAACATACATTCTTAGTATATAAGTCATTTAATAATTTCAAATAAAATGTCATGGTTGAGGGATTTGAAGACAACGAAGTTTTTCTTATATTCGAAGTTACATATTCAGAAGCATGTTTAGTTATATTATCGTTTCACTTTGTTGCTTACACGTAGTCTCTGTGTGATTAAGTACCTAAGCTTAACATTACCAAATTCAACGTTTCAAATGCGCTTTAAATCATCGCCTTTTCTCATAGAGAGAATTTTTTACCATTAGTTTCACATCCAAACAGATGAGCTGTTTGGATGTGAAAAGTAATAATATGTCAAAGATATTAACATCGTAACAGAAAGGGATCGAAAAACAATTAGAATCATCACTTCGTTATTTAAATAATACTCACACCGATTTCACTTACGTTAAAACAGTCGAGTAGCTCGATCTCGACTGGTTTCGCGACTCAAAGTCGCTTCTTCATGGAGTACGTGCGATCCTGACCGGTTGGGAGCGCACGTACTCCATGACGAAGCGACTCTGAAAGTCGCGAAACCGGTAGCTGCACGATAATATAGTCGATTCAACTGTATTTATCGCTATTTAATTATTCGTTCCCGACACCTATGTCCGTTCTGGTGAACGTCGTAGGCATAACGTGTTTCTCTGTCCTGTCTCAAGAAAGAACTATGCCAGGAATGCGCCTACACAACGCGCCCTGGTTCTTCTTAATGCTACTATGCAGATTCAGGATGTGGATGTGTTTTTTGACACAATAAAGACTTTCGCAAATGTGTTTAAAGTTAATGTTTATGAATCTAATATAATTATAACTTTGGTTTATTACTGTAAGTTATCTATCTTGTTATAATAAATAAATAAATCACAGAAACAACAAAAAAAACAACGAAATATATAAAGAGAGAGAAATGTGAGGTAGCGACACTGCATTGGACTAGTGCTGATTAAATAATGATTCCAAGTAGTGAAGTGCGTAACAAGCTGTACATCGCTACGTTGCTTTGGCGCAACGAGCTACGATGCTACGGAGCTACGGGCTACGAAGCAGTGAGCGTAGCGATAAAACCGGTGCCATGGAACGGTGCGTCGAGACAACGCGCGGCTCTATGAAGACGTACTTGTGCATAATTATAGCGATATAGTGTTTAAATATTAGTTTCAATTTTAGAAGTACAATGGAATTACTTAAAAATGAAATATCTTAGATATTATTACATTATGCATTAAAGATCAAAAGTATATAAATTAAATATTTAATAATCGCTAAGAAGAGCTCTCAATTATTGACAGAAACCTGAAATAAGGGATAAAATGCGCCTAATGGGCTGCATATAACACACACATGGATGTAAGTGGGATGTTCTTGCACATTGAATGCATTTTGAAGCAACGATAGCCGAGTTGTTATAGTTTTGGACTGCGGTGCAGCAGGTCCATGGTTCGATCCGCACCACCGGCTTGAGGTTGCTCGCTACCACCTTCAAGTATAAAATTTGTCGCCAAGCACCTCACACTTTTACAGGTTCATAAAACTTAACAACTGTATGTCTCTGGGTGACCTGCGCAGTGAAGTTCGTCACTTGTGGCGAATTGCATCTATTATAAGCAGAAGTAGAAGAGGGTTCTTATTACAGCTTGATTACGCAAAAAAGCAGCAGGTATAGTATACTGGGAGGGTTTGCCGTTAGTTATCTAACTCCAAACTTACTCTATAAGGTATGTCATGTTTCTGTCTATGAACTTGCCTTATTTCATTATAATCTAATCAGTAAAAAGTTTTTATATATAAAATACGGAACCAAAATTAACACTGAAAATTAAAACTTGTGGAAGTCGGACCAAAATGGGAACTCAAGAAGAGTGATATGAATCAGATTTCGAAATCGGCAAAGTTAAAAAAAAATTATAACATTTGTATAAAATATAATTTTCGATAAATATTGTTCGATAATTTTCTTTGTAATCTTGTACACCACCGTCCTCAATATGCATTCACTTACATGTCCATTCACGGTTGCCTGAAAGAAATTGCATCTAGCGATAAGGCCGCCCATTGTACATCCCTTTGCTTATATTTCTCTGTAACATATTTATTTTGTTTAAATTGGTATTCAATAAAGAGTATTTGTATTGTATTGTGTTTTATAGCATATGTAACATTACAATTTGAAAATAGCACATCCATACTTTGGAACAGTTATGTTTCACGAATCGTACCAAGTTATAAAGCACGTTGTTCGCGCAGCAATTTTCATGATAAATTCTTGACATATTATTGTGAAACATCTAGCAATGAAGCTGCTTGAGTTCTTGAATAATACAAAAAAAAAATATTAAGGAAATCAGTAGAAAATGTATAAGATCAATACAAAATTAAACCGAAAAGAAAAAAATAATTATAAATAGAATGAGTGAATATTTATTTGCTTAACTTTTGGGTTCTTAATCGCAAAGATAGCATATAAATAAAGTTCCAACAAAACTCTACCTGAATGACATGCAAATATTGTTAGTTAGTGCTCCGCGCTTTTACTAGATTTTGATTGAAATATATTCATATCATATATTGTACACAGTTAATTATTCTCATGTCAGTGAATCATTCTCACACCATTATAATTTTATTTATTCATCGTTTATAAAGTGTTTAATCGAATAATATATAACATTTCTCTAATAAATAAATTTAACAACTTTTTTGAAATAGATTTTCCGTTTATTTGAATTGAATCTTAACTATGATGGGGTTTCGAACCGGCGACTATCCGGGACATGCTCATCCAATTGAGCTATCATAATGCACTCACTACCATAGCTCAATTTGCGCAAAGTAACTGCTCAAATTTATCTTGTCGTTCCTATAGTATTGTTTAACTGTCATACTCCTTATACGGAGCGTCATATGCAGCCAAACTGAATTTGATTCAAAAAAAAATTGTCTTTCTTCAAAAAGCTTTGAACTTATTTGAGTAAATAATACGGGATAACTTACGTGAATCAGTCAGATAGCTCCGACTATAGTTTCAACTACATTCGGTGGTCTTTTTCAAGGAGAGCTCGTTGACGTCTCGCTTAGCACTGCGTGCAGCAGCTCGTAACCCGCGTGACATCATTGGTTGGTGTGAGGGGTGGGATGCAGTTGGTCGTGTCGTCGAGTTCTGATGCGAACTCTCTTCGTCGCTGATGGTGAAATTCCGGCTGGCATGGGAAACGTCCCAGCAAAAAGAACTCACTATATCTCCACTAGACCCGTCCTTGTCATCCAAAACAGTTCCATGAAGACACGGCTTCCAAGTAGGTGACAAGAATCATCCTCCGTGTCTATTAAAGTTTGGACGTCTACTAATTTCAACAGATTCTGGGATCTTGCGAGGCACGAAGAACTTTTCTCTCGACAAGACCCGAGTTTTGTCGAAGCGGATGTAGTGTCCTGATCCAGATAACAGAACATTCTTCCGTCACGGCTGAGCTGTTGATATCCTGATTCTTCATGGAGCGTATGTGCTTCGTTCGGAGCTATCTGACTGATTCACGTGAGTTATCCCGTATTATTTACTAAAATAAGTGAAAACCACGTTAGTTTTTATAGTAAAAAAGCTTTTGACTTGTTTACGATGACTGAAATAAAGTTTTAACGTTGTAATTATGCATTAACGCCTTATATATATATATATATATATATATAATATATATATACTGGTTATATATATATAACCAGAATTTTTGCAAGGACTTCGTAAGTATATTTATACTTACTGTAAAAAGTTTGTCAGCCAAGATATCAGCTAAGAAGTTATACAACTCAAAACGTAACAGACTGTATCTAAAAGAACTTCAGTTACAAAAGTTCTGAGCGGCTGAATCATGGTTCAACAGATTTCTGTGAAAAAATAAAAAACTACAGGAAAAGTTGTCGCTTACATGTTCAGATAGAATTTTATTTGACATAGAAATGTTGTCCAACATGCAGTGTTTGTTTAAGTTATCAGATGCGGTAGATACAAGGGTTTTTTTTTTTTCTTATTGGTTAGGTTAGATCACTATACTAGCCAGGCGGGTATCTGCAAATTGCCCTACCACCATGCTAAAACGACTGTCATCCTAAGACAACAACCGGGACCGACGGCTTAACGTGCCCTCCGAAGCACGGAAGCGCTCAATAGTAATGTCACCAGCGGTCACCCATCCAACTCATGACCGCGGCGGACGTTGCTTAGCTTTGCTGATCGGTTCAGAATGTCTAAGCAAACTTCGCTACGAGCGCTTCAAAAACCCTACCTCCGACCACTTCCTCCGATCTTTGCCTACGGTCGGGTTAGAATGTCACCCTCCCATTTTTTCCCATGTGCGTCGTAAGAGGCGACTAAAGGAAAAATATCGGAATGTGGTAAGCAGCGCCTTATGAGGAACTGACTACTTCTTCCGGGATCCCCAACATGCCTGCCAAGCCTGGGGATTATGGCAAACACTCTAAATGATGTGATGATGATGATGAGGATAACTGTCTGATAGTGCCGCTGAGATAGTTAATATGATGATGTCATATCGGTTAAGGTTGGCATGCAAACAAGCCTAAGTAGATATACATTTATTCAGCGAGCAAAATGTTTTTCATTCATTAAACTAATTGTATATAAGTTTTAAAAAAAATAAGATGTATAAGGGGGAGCAAGAAGTGCATTCGCATTCAAGAAAGGTGCAAAGTTTACAGGGCGATGTTGTTTATAACGTCAAAACAACTTATATTTTCATCCGACTTAGGTGATGTTTAACTATACGAGAAATTGGAGAAAGGTTTTTAAGTCAATGACGAGTATTAGTCCGATCTTGATGATTCTCTTTGGTAGGGTATAGTGTAAAAAATTAAGTTCGACAATTTTAATGATGAATTAATAATTTATTTTATAAAACATTTTTTTTTTATATAAATATGTATCTAATGACAGTTCGCAGAATTATTCTGCTAAGAGACAGGGTAGTTGAGATCGATCACAATCATTTGGCATCCGAGTTAACTAGAACTATAGACATAAATGTACGATATCGTCCACGCGGAACTGATGTTCCATCTTAAAATCAGTCTCAACTTTGATATGCATTTGTTAATATGCGCCAAAAATTCTATACATCATTATTCAGTCCGCAGTAAGCCGTTAGTTGAGAGCACCGTTCCGGTTCAAGAGCGCGCCGTTACAAGTATTTCAGCGTCGACGTTGCATTTTTAACAACCAGCGAGGAGGATGACTGACTGTGTGAGGACACAACTATTTCCGAATGTCTGCGCTTTCCGAATACCTCTCTAGTAGAATTTGTATGAAAAATGTACAGTTATTGATCGAGTCAATACCTTTCAGTGTTAGAAAATAGATTCAGGTGTAACTTTGCAAAAAATCCATATGCAATTATAACAAATATTTTAAGAAAACATGGAATTCAAATATATAAAAATACATATAGTGATAATTCTGCCAAATTTACCTTTTGAGCCAGCGTGACGTCATAAATGCCTCGTAGCCAAACCGGAACAATTGTTGAAGCATTCAATTCTACACGAAGCGTCCTCGGGAGGTCTTGACTCTTCGACCGCACGATCGTGAAATTATAATCAACTTCCTGACCTCATTCCGTGAATGCGGGGTCGGTACAATATGTATTTTCTATCAATACAAAGAACACTAATAATAATGTAAAAAGGAATTTGGATTTGATTTTATGTCCGGCCATCTGTCTGATAGAAACCCGGCTTGGAAATGCTCTCGTTGGTTAGTTCAGTCCAAAGTCAAGAATTGTGTCCAGTATTTGTCAATAGGTGCGTCTTGAGTCTTCACCTCCTAACTATTTGGGGATGTAAAGGCTTGATAAATAATTGCTAAATAATTGAATTAATGTAAGTCTTCAAAATCAGCAATAATTTAAAGTTTTGGCGAAATAACTTGATAAACATAGTAATTGGTAAAATGCTCAACAAACAACCTCTTAGGGTTGACTTCTGCTAGCCCTAACAAAAATTTTCGGATGCCTTTTTTACTTTTCATTTCCTTTTTTATAGTTTTTTATGTTTATTTGAAGGTCATCATTTGGTACTTCAGTCCGGGACCAACATTTTTTGCTTCATTATAAATTATAAATGTGATCTAAATTTAGCACGCGATTGTACTTGTTTTTATACATTAGAAATGTAATACAAATCTATTATCATATTGAACAACATATCGGTATATGCATAGCTAGATAGCTATTTACTATACTATTGTAATGTTAACTCGTTAAAGAACGTTCTCTTCGAGACATACATACTTTGTTGTAGAAGATATTTAAGAGCACGCTATCGCAAATACATCGTGTTATTGTTAAACATTGAATTAGAATGAAATAATTCTATTCATGAAATTTAAAAACATTCCCGCGAGGTACCAGCCCATCATGTCACCCTCCCCTCCTCCCCCTCTTCTTCCACATCACTTAACGTGGGAAAATAAGATAATGCCGTAATAGGTGAATAACGGTAAACCGAAAGGTAACCAACTTTGTCTTCTGAGAAATTGCTATATTTACACTGCGATATCCAAAACGCCTGCCCAACGTAAGGATTACTTACAGCAAACCCCCCCCCCCTCTGAATCGGAGAAATACTTTAAATTTTACTGCCACGTTCGGCGTATCGTTCTCATCCTCAGCGACCACCATCAAGTAGAAAATCTGTGGCCAAGCACTTTACAGTGTGTTCCTGAAGCTAGCCTTGAGAGCCAGTAATTCTAGGTTAAGCCAGTTAATACCATAGGGTGGGATTGTAGTCATAGGTGTAATTTTGTAATGTGGTCATAGGCTTACCTACCATAAAGAAAAAAACCAGCTACAAGGACAGCAAAAGATAGGTTTAGGGTTTTTTATGAGTTACACTGTCAGAATATGCCTATTTAATATATAATTATCTAATTTGAATGCTATTGAATAAGAGCTAAATAAAAAGTATAAAATCTTTTGCCAAGCATCTCACAACAGTGTATTCCGACTGCTATACTTGAGAGTCATTAATTCCATGTTATAATATTATTAAAACTAACGCACGTTATTGATTAATTGATTAGGACAGATTACTCACGTGATGTTTAATACTTACCTGTTTGACAATATGTAGCCGAACAATAGTAACATTTTTGACCGCGCCTCATTCAATTCAGATGAGATGAAAAAGTAACGTATCAACATTAAAAAAATAACAACAATTATTTTAGATGCAATATTCAAAAGAATACAATTAAATGATCAATTGAAATTTTTGATTGTATTTTGTATTGCGTACGTCCCCGTGCTTCACACATCCATAAGTAGTTTACTAAACATTATTAGATATTATTAATTAGACTTAAATATTTTTATTTTGCGAATTACATTACAAAATTACAAAGAGAGAAAAAATATGGTAACGTGCGGGATTCGAACCCGCACCATCCACCCCTTATAGCCATGGTAATAAACTAAATAGTACTAACTGTTAAGCTAACATGACATATGATTCATGATTCTTATTTGTCCTCTCGTTCTTTACCATCTTATAGGGATTGAATTTGTAATAGTTAAGATATATTTAATAATTATTATATTCAAACATGGAAATAATTATATATATTTTACACATTATCATTCCTATGAGACACCTCTCAAACTTCAATAAAGTTAAAAAATATTCGAACTTTATAAATATAAAGGAACAAAATTAAATCAAGCTTTCATCGGAGAAATACGTTTTACATCGATTTTAAGCGCAGCGGCGCCTTGGAACATCTCTTGGGTGGAAAGCAAAGGGATTGGATATCAATACAGTCGAAATTTAAATTTTAAACTAAATAAGTGAATGCCAAAACCCCAACGCCAACGTCACATTCAGTTAGCTTTGCCGGAGCAGCGAACGTCCTTCCGTTCATGCCACTGAGGAGCAGGTTTGCGAACACGTCTGTGGCGCACATCGTTCTCTCTTTTCTTGATTGACAGCGCACCTGACGCGCCGGGGCCGAGGCCGGGCCGACCGACGTACTACCACAGGTTACAAACTGTTACAAATGAACACTGATTATATCAATTTAATTGCATAATATCAGCCAATAAGGAAGAGCGTCATTCTAGTGCCGCATCGTCACATCCTGTTCATATAACTTTTAATAAATTGTCATTATAATAATATATAATGATATCAACAATTCATAAAATTCAGTAATTAACGCAATTATCTAAGACAATACACAATAACATCGGCAACAAGTTACTCTTTATTTCACTTGAATAACCCGTCTTAATCAATACCAAAGTTGATAATGTGTGCCAGTTCTAATAATATAACATTACAGGTCAGGAAATTATAATCTTTATTATTGATTACCTTTTAAATTTCCGTATGATCTTTAACAAATAATACGTTATCATCAAATATGGAATCTTACGAAGTTTGACTATGTAGGGGGGCGTCTACACAGTAAAGAGTCCATTTGAACGTGGACATCTGGCGCCTGGGTAGCAAGTCCCACGCACCCTGAATTCCTCTCTCCGCTGAATTATGTACCCAACACACGCACAGTGAATAATTAATGTAATGCTAAGTGATTCGTCTAAGTCGACGTGATGGGACAAATTGCTCTGATGCAATGTCTTTGCACAAATTTCATTAACACCTCTTTGCTCTATTCCTACTAGGAAAGAAGGATCACGTAATTTTTCATGACCACATAGTGACTTAAGAGATAATGAAAAGTATTGCTTTTATGTATATTTTAGAAGATTATCCTGTATAATACATAAATTGCACATTTGGATAAAGATGTTTAAACCAATCATAGCCTAGTTATGCTCATAAAAGACATATCAATACGCTCATCTATATAAACAAATCATTAAAATGATATTCAATCTGACGCCTTCAATCTTGTGACTAGTTGTGACCTCACCTCAAGTCAGGCGATGCTTAATTTTGATACATTAATTTTTAAGCGCTCGTTGCGAAGTTTGCTTAGCCATTCAGAACTGAATAGCAAAGCTATGCAACGTCCGCCGCGGTCATGAGTTGGATGGGTGACCGCTCTGGTGAAATTACTACTGAGCGTGCACGTGCTTCGGAGGGCACGTTAAGCCGTCGGTCCCGATTGTTGTCTTAGGATGGCAGTCATTGTAGCATGGTGGTAGGGCATTTTCCGAATGCCCACCTGCTACCACCCTCAAGTAGAAAATCTGTCGCCAAGCACCTAATGGTGTGTTCCGGCTGCTGTCCTTGAGAGCCAGTAATTCTAGGCTAGCCTAAACAAACATCTTCGACGACATCATTACTTACCATCAGGTGAGATAGTGGTCAAAGGCCAACCTATCGGGCATAAAAAAAGGAACTACAAAGTACATATATACAAAAATGTTTATTTTTGTTCAATACATATTGCTTACTTACTAATATTGAAGCCCTGCCTGCTGCTTTAGTACAATTACTGTGTTGCAGCAGGGCAGTGTCTTCCCCGAATAATGTAGCACTAAATATTGAATACCTACGTTCAAACAATAAATTATTAATTGAATGTGAGTTTTTACGTGTAGTGAGGACATGCACATGTACGTACTTATTTATTTGTTTATTTATTTATTTATTAATAACAATAGCTAACTTACAGTATTACACCAAAGTGCTAACTATTTTAGATTTATAAACTTGAGCTTTAAACATATTTGCGATGGTCTGTATCGAGTCAAAAAACACATCCACATCCTGGATCTGCGTGGTAGCATTAAGAAGAGCCAAGGCGCGTTGTGTTGGCGCATTCCTGGCATAGCTCGTCCTTGAGACAGGACAGATAAACAAATTATGCCTACGACGTTCACCAGAGCGGACATAGGTGTCGGGAACGAATAACTTAATAGCGCTTAATACAGTTGAATCGACTATCTTACCGTGCAGTATCATACAGTAATGAATAACAGTACGCATACGCCGTCTGAGTTCCAGCGTCTCCAAGGTAACCATACCTAATACAAATAAGGATGGATACATAAATGGATAGTATCCATACATCCGGTTATAAATATATCTCGCAAATTTCCGTTGAGTTCGCTCTATCAGTAACATATACTTTTTCTGAGGGGGATCCCAGACTATACACTCAAATTCAAGCTTACTACGCACCAAAGAATTGTACAATATTATTGCGACATTAATATCCGAGAAATGGGATGCAGTCCGCATAATAAAACCCAAAGTCTTGTTTGCGCTTCTGCAAGCGGAAATGATATGGTACTTAAAATCTAGATGTGAATCGAGCATTACTCCCAGATCGCGAATAGAATTTACTTTCTGCAATGTAGCGCCTGAGAGGGTATATGGCACCCTTATAGGAGTCGAGGACCACGAGAACGTCATAGTGCTACATGTACATGTGCATGTCCTCACTACATTTAGATAGCTTTCAAGGGATATAAATAATCATAGTATTCTCTATTATCGTTACATCCTCATCCCCAGGCATGAAAGATTCTAGATAAATATAGCTTATGATTCCTCTACAGGATTGGTACTCCACGCCATTAGCTATTCTATACCCTGCGTCAGATGGATCAATGCCAAAATACGCTCGTCCTTTTGCATGCATCAATCTGCTGCGGTGCCCGTGTCACGTTCTGGAAACGGAACTGACACTTTTTATATCAGTGATGCCGCTTACGTCTTCTCTATTTGAAATAAAAGAAAAAAAAAGCATATTCCTCCTTAAAGGCCGGCAACGCATCCTCGAGACTTCTGGTATTGCGGATGTTTGTGGGACGGAGATCACTTACCACCAGGTGAGCTGCCTGCTCGTTTGCCTTCCTATCCGCTTTGCGATGGGACTAAACAATAAGTAATGTTTTGAATGCTCCAAAATTAAATTACATGCAACCTTTTTGCTATTTCTAACTTCTTTGTTGGTGCATCGGAATGGGCGTCAAGTCCAAAATGCCAGCACTTCGTAAAATCTTAACGTGAACTGGAGAAAAGAAGGTGGATTTAAACACATTTTACAAATTATTGGAGTACAAAATGTTTTGCCCCAGGCGGAAATTGAACCCGCGTCCTCCGATTTCGCGCTGGATCCCCAAACTGCTCGGCCAACGTGGGGTCGGCTATTTCTGCCGAGATTTCATGCTTCAATTGTACGTCTTTAACCGTCTAGGGGACGGTGCGCAGGCATCAACAATTGGACTCCAAACAAACATTTTGTACTCCAATAATTTGTAAAATATGATTTCCGTTTAGCACGCGGTAGTTTTTGTAATCATATTTAGAAATATAGGGTTTAAACACCTCTATTGTGTCTTTGATATGTTATTATATATTCTTTCATATTCTGCCTTATTATCAATTATTATTCTATGAATTTTGTATTTCCTTGAGTTTTGAATGCACGTCTTTACGACGGAGGTGACATCCACCGTAGTAATGCGTGCTGCTTACTAATTAACAAATAATCTTTGCTAGATAATAATTCCGTGTCTTTGCTTAACAGGCATGACGGAAATATATATAATCATGATAATTACTTTTATATTGTAACAGCACAATGTTAATTTTCAAATTTTACAGCTGAAGAAAAGTGTTAAATTGAAATTAGATCGTGATTTTATTGCTTTTGAATTTTTTTAATAGATACTGCACATCTCAGTAAGACCAAACAACGTTTTATTGGATCTTTGATTATTCTTAAAACAATGAGATTGAAACAGAAAATCTTGGAAGAACTAAAATGACAATAAATCAGTTGGCATCGAAAAAGTCGCTGTTGACTGTCCCATTCTATAAATGAATCAGATATTGAGCAGTAAAAAACTTAGTTGCACCGCCGCGACTCGACCTAACCATGTGTTCTATGTGAGCCAATTTGAATAGACGGCGATGCGATGCTACCTCATGCAATTTGTTTTTCATATAATTTGACGAATATCATTATTGTATATACAGTTTTGTAACAATATAAGGGATTTTAGATAGATAGATGAACTCCTTATTGTAACACCGAAGTTTATACAAAATATATACCTAACAAACAAATTTTAAGTTCTAATTACATAACTACTTATGTATTAGCGACAAGTGAAGTCATAAGAAAACTTCGTTATTTTAGATAATGGACTACATTTATTTTCATTTATTTAAAATTATATTTCATTTCAATTAAATTCAAAGTTTTTGTTTACATTTTGATAGATACAACTTAGCAAAATATCGCTAGTAGCTACTTAGTAATATAATAACTATATTTTAACATAAAATCACATATGAAAATACTTTGAAAGGTTTTATTCCTATGAAACATCTCGTGTGCAATAACTTTTTGCACGAAATGCTTTAGTATAGGCACTTTCATGTCATCTGCCACCTCTTTCAGGATAGTATTGTATTTATATTTTAATCCTCTGCCATGAAAATTATTTTATATTTTTCACTAGACATATGTTTGAACGACTCGTCGTCATCGTATAGAGCATCTCACATCTACGTAAGACACTTTTTGGTTCATCTAATGTTTGGACACTTTTGGAATTCTTACTGCATCTCGCTACGTCGCTTGACGCTTCACGCCGCCACCTAGGACGACCGATTGCGAGTCGACGCGACGCCAGTGAAAGATTTTCATTTTAGATAAAATTGTTTTTCCAACAAAGTTGTGAAAAGTTCTCGCTCAAATGAATAAAGCCCTTTGAGTTTTTAATAGAGGAATTGTACCCAGTTGTGTGCGCTGTTGTCTATTGTATGGTGCTTTATTCATGAATATTATTTATTTGTCATATTTTTGTATTCTAATTCACGTTGAATGGAAATAATCAAAGTCGAATATTCCATTTAATTAAAAGGTTCATTCTAACCCTACCGGCGCGTTCAAAGCAAAGGGCATTTATAGTTGTTATGGAAAGGGCATGAAACCCGGGGCATATTTTTTTGATAGTTGGACGTCTTGTGAATGCATGCATGGCTAGCTATCAATTGACATATTATGTCGAAAGTATATCACTAAGCAAATTATGATATCTTAACCTTGTACCGCTATATGTACACTTAGTTTCTAACCTACCTAACGTGGTAGCAGAAGAAATGAAACTAAGTGACTTGATACAGTATAATATAATAGGTGATTTAGAAATATAATAACAAAAAAATGAATGAAGCCAAGAAAGATGAATATGAATTAATTTACAAAAAAAAGGTTTTACAATATATTAAAAGAAGGTAAAATTGATAAAACAATAATAAATGATAAATTGATATTGAATTTAAAAGCGGGCACATAAAATTTATGAGGTCGTGGTTCAACCTTAAGATGTGTTTCTGCTTCCGTAGTGCGGTACTTCCCTAAGTCGTTGGACCAGATGATGATAGTGGGCGGCCGGAAGTATTGAAGTACACGGTGCGGAGTAGTAATTGTCAGCGGTAGGCAGGCTCGTCGCAACCAGCTGATTGCAGATTTTAGGCTGGTTATACACTTTTGGACCACGACGTGGTCCAAAGCCAAAATGGTCCAAATTCGGTTGGAGTGTGTAGGCGTCCTTATAAGCCCCGTGTAACGGATTTAAATCCGAATAGTGTTCCTGGAATGCGTAAAATCAAATATTTCACTTTCGGTAATTTATAGGTCCCGTTCCAATAGCCCACCACGGTGTCACAAAGAAATAGGTAGGTACTTACGTAGTAGTTTTGCCGTGGTGGTAAACAACTATCAGAACGGAGTTTACATTATAGTTTTAAGGCACAAAGCAAAAGAAAAAAGAAATTACGTTAATATTAATATAAAAATGCAAAATCATTCTTAAAAAATGAGAGGTAGTTAAAAATATGGGTGATGAAATTTTATACGGAATGAAATGTAATAATTATGTCTGCTAATGAAATAGAATAAAAAACAGTTAAGCTGAAATGTATGAATAGGGATATCACAATATGAATGATTATAGCAATCGCGAGTTATTTGTGTTTTGTGTGCTATTCAAAACTTACCCCTATCGCGGGAAACACTTTGAAAGGATTGGCACAGTGAAGATACTATCACTACGGCGATCAAGAACCTATCACTATAAATATTACGATGGTTCGTATTCTAACAACAATAAATACGCCTCGCAACCGGCTAGAGCGCACGGGATGACGCAAAATGGCGTGGACTAGCCGTCGGTTCAGCCTAGTAACGACTGGCGAGCACCGCTTCGAATAACCGTCGCATGCGTCTCCCCGCTCCGCGCTCCTAAGGCACGTTTACACGTTAAGGAACGTTTACATTATTATGATGCTTTCACCTTCACCTAACGATTCGAAGTAATATTTAAATGATTGTATATATATTATTTAAGAAGATTTTAAATGTTATTAATAAGTTGCATATATTTTGTTGGTTAATAATTATTAAGTACAATAGTTTAAAGATTAAAATATACATGTAACATTTCGTTACAACCTTAAGTTGTTATTATGTGGCTGTCTGTATAGGAGCCAGTCCTCATACTCGTTTTAACCTTCTTTTTAACTTCTGCTAACAAACATTTCAAACCAATTTGTTAATCGTACTTACCAACGGATGAAATATTTACATGAGCGATAATAAAACCACTTCAAATCCACACTCAAATTTCATCATTTATGACCAAAAACAATCTCCTCAACCCCTTCCAATCCGGTTTTCGACCTGGCCACAGCACAGTTACAGCCTTAATTAAAATATCTGATGACATCCGCTTTGGTATGGAAAATGGCTTGCTAACTGTGCTGACTCTACAAGACTTTAGTAATGCGTTTAATGAAATCGATTTTGACATCTTATTGGGTATATTACGTTCTTATAACATATCTCCAACAGTATGTGGCTGGTTTCATAGCTATTTACATGGACGACGACAGCGGATTCGCCTTGAAGATAAATTTTCTTCTTGGTGTGATACGACGGCTGGTGTCCCTCAAGGTGGCGTACTGTCTCCGCTCCTTTTTGCAAATTTTTATAAATGCTATTTCTAATCAGTTATCTTCGTCCTACCACTTATATGCCGATGATCTCCAAATTTATTCACAATCTCCCCTGTTAAGAATATCTGATGCTATCGCAACAATTAACAGTGATTTACGTCATATAACAGAATGGAGCACTAATTTTGGCTTAAGAGTGAACCCAGCAAAAACGCAAGTTATAATTATAGGTAGCTCACGTATGATATCGAAATTAGACTGGGCAACTCTGCCGCCTGTTATCTTAGATGGTATTACTGTCCCATATAGTAAAACTGTAAAAAATCTTGGCATTACGTTTGATCAGCAGTTGTCATGGAAACCTCAAATTGAAAACGTTAGTTGCATGATGTTTGCTTCAGCAGGTTCCTTACGGCGACTACGTAACTTTTTGCCCACGGCAACTAAAATTGCGCTTGCACAATCTCTTCTCCTTCCTATCCTTGACTATGCTGACGCCTGCTATCTTGACCTCACCGTGGACCAGTTAAACAAACTTGAGCGTCTTCAAAATTTCTGTATTAGGTTCATATTTGGCTTACGAAAATATGACCATGTTTCTTATTTTCGACACAAGCTCAAGTGGCTCCCTATTCGTCTTCGCCGGAATACTCATACTCTGTCTGTTCTTTATAGTATTTTGTTTAATCCCTCAGCCCCACACTATCTTAAGGATCGTTTTAAATTCCTTAGCTGCTCTAATAACCTTAATCTGAGATCATCAGACAATTTTGTTTTGGAGGTACCTTTACACTCGAGTTCATTTTATGACAAGTCCTTCACCATTCAAGCTGCTCGTTTGTGGAACTCTTTACCAGAAGCAATAAGAAAAGCGCCATCGATTATCTCATTTAAAAATGATGTTAAAATGTATTACCTCTCCTCAATGGATCACAATTAAATAATTTGTTTTTACCATGAATTATATTTTTGTATCTATTATGTGTATTAAATGTGTATTATTTATTTGTTTATGTTTATTTGTTTATTTGTGTATATATATATATATATTATACAGATATTAAATATTTATAATAGGTACTTGTATATATATTTAAGTATGCAACTAGTTTACTAATCTCACTTAGTTTTACACTCTACCCCGATGTTAATCAAATTGATTTTTCTGCCTACGGTTGCCTGGAAGAGATTTCTGCCTAGCAATAAGGCCGCCGATTGTACTATCTTTTTTATCTTAAGATGAACAATTTTTGTTAGTTATATTAATTGTACAATAAAGTGTTATCTATCTATCTATCTAAAAATAAAAGAGTAATTGAATCATTTTACTTTGACATATTATATATGAGAATACACATTTGAAAATGTAATAATCAATAAAATAATCATGACTTTTAGAATCATGTCTTGCATAAATTTATATCCTTAAAACTTGGCTCCTTAATGACGTAGGGACATACAGACTTTCCTTCTAGTCAGCTTTAACATAGGTTTTTATTTTATTTTCTAATAATAGGTATTCCTAATAGAAGATTGACATATCAGCACTGTAGATACCACCCCTGTTCTCTGTGTTAATTTTATAAGTTATATTTTTAATAATAATAATAATAACTCTTTATTTCAGGTAACAGGATTGAATAAACACTGACCCATAGAAATATATACCTTACAGACTAACATAAACAATATAATATAATAAAAAAAAACACCTTTAAACAGTTTTGGGACACACTTTTTAAAAAGTTTTCATTTTCGGCCTCGCCTCCCTATAGCGCCTGTATACTACGCCTTCTATCCAGAAGGCAGGAACTAGGAACGCATCCTTATTCTTTGCTGGAACCCGAAGCACGTACGATTTAAAAGTTTTCACCCGGCTGGATTCCAGCCGGTGTAACGCCGCTTCAAATGGTACTCGTCGTCTTTCACACCTCTCTTTAATGTACTGAAGTACTTCGTTCCCGGATGTTGTTGGGTCCAAACGAGAGAGATATATAGAAATGGTCGGCTCCACAGCATGAAGTATAGTTTTCTCTGCTGTAGGCGTAGCTGTGCCACGATTATTGCGCGACGCTCTAGCTCTCGGTTTCTTCTTCACAAGAGTGAATCCTTCGTTATCGATATGGGTCGCGGTCCTCCCCGTACTCTCATTCTTGGTAAGTGGTAGCGTACACTGATTACGATGTGCCGCTTGTGCATATGATTTCTTCTGCTTCCCGAATGTTGGTCGTAAGTCGGAAGAAATCATAACTTGAGGGGGAGTCTCGATGATTGAGGTCGGTTGCAAGGTTCGGTCAATGCCCCGCGGTGAACCGGTGATATTTGAGTCCGCGGGACTGCTGAGTCGCGCATTTTGTCAATTAGCGTGTCGCACAGTCACATTTTGCATAGACGCCGGTGACGGCAATTTTGCCTGCGCAGCGTTATTGCGCAAAGCTATAATTTCAGTTTGCAAACTAGAAACCACAGCATTCGATTTTCCACTTGTTTCTTCAAATCGGTGACGTCGGACTTCAATCGCATGATATCCTTTAACAGGCAGGTCACATCGATTGAGGAGAAATCGACCGGTGGTAACAAATGGAGGTCCCTGGCGACATAGGTCGCTGAAATCTCATCAGGATCTGTTTCCTTGAAGACCCTGAAGATGTCCTGTAGGTCTTTCTTGCCGCTTCCATCTTTTTGACGTGTTCCTAGTCGAGACGACGTCTTGGCTGTTTCCGCTAAGACCTTCTTGGCTGCGAGGATGTCAGCCTCCTTGTAGCTTGACAGACATATCTGCTGCAAACTCAGCTCGTCCATGACGTCCAGCTTGTTCTGTACGAAGGCCAACAACTCGTTGACCACGAGGGTGTCCGAGCGCGTAGATTGCGCCATCACGTTATTGCAGCGTTCACGTAAACGCTGCGCAGCGCGGAAAGTAAGTCGGCATTGGAGAAGCCGTCAATTGATATTTGAAGCGACTGTCCTTGTCGGAGGTATGAACGCGACTGATGATTTTTGCAACCATACAACTTTGCATCATGATTAATACGATTACTATTGCAGCGCGATCAAATTGCTGTCGCCTATTTTGACTCAAGGAATAAATATTGCAATTCAAGGGGGCAATTCTGCTCCAAAATCTATTGGCAGTGGGCTGGAGCATCGGACCACCTGCAGGCCTGCAATGGCCTTTGAGGTGATCAGAGCCTTCGTAAATATATATATTAAAGACTCGAACATGTAACGTCAAATTTAGCGATCGGTAGGTTCGGTACTTGTGCTGCAGGTCTGCATCCTAACGTATGCGCTTGTAGGGTACTTGTAGAATCGAATATAATTTCTTATTTTTAAGTAATTCATTTTAGCTACATCTACGATCTGCGGCACATTATATTTAAGTTAGTTTAAGTAATCTCAGTAAGTGAATGTTTTGTGTTCTTATGAGATTAATAAAATACTCTGAAACCGTAACATCTTATTATATGACAATAGCACGATAGCCGCTATGAAAGTTATCAGGTCCCCGTACAACTCTGATAGACTCACAAACAAAACAACATAAAATAAAAAGAATACTTGCGCATAATATTATCTAGTTAATGTTTGGATTAATAAACATTTTATCAGTTGAATATGTTTACATAAAGTCGGGAGCAAACAATGAAATTAATTTAAATTAGGGGTAGCGATGTGCGGTGTAGAGTGCAGCGCCCGTCCCGCTTCCGTGCCGCCTCCACTCCGCTACCGCTCGACTCGGCATACAAGAAAAAAGACTGATGTAGAAATCTCATCAAGAAAATTTCATGTTTTTGTGTACAGGGTTACGTTCTATTAAACTATTACAATTCTGTTCGAATCTTTTTTGTACCTTTTTTTTATGCCCGATAGGTTAGCCTTTGACCACTATCTCACCTGATGGTAGGTGATGATGCGGTTGAAGATGTTGCATTTGAAACACGTCACGACTACCGAAACATTTAAAAAAAAATTGGTACACACATATAATTTAATCCCAAGTCAACGGAAAGTATTTTAGGTTTTGAAATTAAACCTGGAATCAGTTCAAATAACATTTTAACGTTAAAATATTACGTGTTACTATTGTTATAATGATTGCTGTTTAGACAACATATCAATAATTGTAATTTTAAAAGAAATTTCAAGGTTATCCTTTATGGGTTACCTTTAGGGGTTATAAAAATATTTTTCTTTTTCTTAGAATTAATTGTATCTGTCCCGACCGGCATTCTACTTTTAAACTACGAGTAATTAGTCTAGAAAGCTAAAATTATTCATGTATACAGACTACAAGTAAATTTTGACATTAAAAGTATTACCAAAGTTGTAGGAAAAATAGTTTTGGAGGAAAAATCACAAAAAATAAATTAAAAATTGCCTGGTCTATGGTCGGGGTTGTAACGGTACCAAAAAGTTTATATTATGTACCACTAGAGATTGCATCAACTAAACTTGTTTAAAAAAAATACATTTTACCGCCGTGTTTACTTAAAACAAATAGATCCTAATATTATTAACGTAAAGTATGTTATAGGCATTTTTTTGTAGTTTTTCGATATTATGTTATATATAACAGTTATATAGGTATTAGTAAACAACTAAGTACCAAAGATAATCAATACAGTGCGTAGAGGAATGAAAAACTGAAAAACTTGAAATCACCCTTAACTTCTCCAAGGATATATTAGAACGTTGTTTTGAAGCCGTGACATTTTTAATTAGTTAACGCATTGTTGCAATACTTGCAGAGTAAGTAAGTAGTAGTACTTGAAGAGTAAGGCCCGAATCACTCATTTAGTTATCCGAGACGAGTATTGCTCCTTTTACCTTTGTGTTCATTTTAATGACTACAGAAATTGTGCCACCAAATTGTTATATGAATCCCAAAAAACAAGTAGTAACTGTAACTATGAACTGAAACTTTGTAGTTTTGTAGTTGAGTGAAAAGTTGCGCTAAACACTAACCTTCGTTTTATTTCTATTTCGTAGCAACATTCGACGATATTGGTTCAGTGCAACTAAGTGTTCTTTTTGTTTTATGTTACCTAAGGAAGGAATGATCCAATGCTGAACACAGGCTCCCCCATTTAAGGGCACTTGGCAGGCATTTTGTGGTTTGTACTGTAAGATGGCAGTTCCTTGGAAGGAGCTGCTGTCCACTTTCTAGTACAATTCCTTGCCAATAGGCTCCTGCACGCAAAATTTCAACGAGTTTGAATACTTGGTAACAATTTAAATACGACGAAGATATTACCTTAAGTAATTGTTATTGCAATGTCCCAGTGCAGCGAGCGCGTCGCTATGACCTATATCGGCTGTAACATGCGCCTTCTCTAAATGGCTGCCGTTGTGTGGTCGTGTGGGCGTGCAGCGTATACTCGTGTTGTGGTGAGTGTAGCGCGCGCAGACACGTGCCCTACTAATGACCACTGTGACAGGAACAAATCTTTCAAAAATATTTTGTACTAGATATAAAATTGCAGACTCACTTGCGTTCACAATGATGAAAATTGATGATGATGAATAATGTTCCGTGTGTTATTCAAGACTTAAACTAGCTATTTTATAGTTTCATCCAAATTGGTTTAGCTGTCTCAGTATAAAGTAGTACAAACATGTCATTTTCTCGTGATATTTCAAAGATAAACAGGGCACGACAATTTTGCTTATAAGCTTCGATTTTATGGCTTACCCGTTGGCTTGTGCTCTAAGATTTCTGACTTTTTGAGGAAAAGATCGTTACGGGTGGTCCTTATTGTGGGTTTTCAAGTACTTCAAGGTTCTCTCTGTTGCTTTGTTCTTGCTGCACATAAATAATCTGCTTAAAACCTATCGTTGAATATGTAAATAATATGATTTCAAAATGCAAACAACAGCACAGTTGTACAAAGGATACCTTATAGGTAACGCACGAGCAACAATATACAAATTAAGTCTTATAAAAGCAAGCTGCACCTGACAGGTGCATATTGTGCATGCTTATTAAAATAATCTTTTGTTTTTCTTTTTAATCGACTTCAAAAAAAGGAGGACGTTCTCATATCGAACTTTTTTTGCAGAATCTAGAACGTCCTTTACTCAACCTAATTCTGATATGGCAAAGGCCGGTTGCCTTGTGACGGCCCAAACCCACTCATTTGTAAATTCATCATCAAGGGTTTAACATAGGCTAATACACCCGGCCGCCTCCTCGGGAACTATTGATATAACTGCCACTAGTTAGCTGCGGGCCTTAGACATTATTTGCACCTTGGTTTTTCCACGGCTTGACGACATCCAATTATGGCATGTAAGTTTTACATTCTGAAACCGGGAACGTTCGCAATCGCAATGGCTCCCGTCGCGTCCGTCGGCGGACGCGGGACGTTTTGTCCGTTTTGTGTAGATTTAGCGCGCACCTGACACGGCGCGCCGACGACTCCGGAACGGGAGCCGCCCGGGAGTCAGACGGGAGTTCAGCCACAGTGTACAGGAATAAACAAAAAATAATCTGAATATTGTTCAGGTATAATAATACTAAGAAAATAATACTAGGATAATGTGTTGTAAATATCGCGTAGTAAGTATAGGCACCACACTGGAAGTTTAAAATTAAATCTGGAATATGATATATTAGAGGCTGTCAAAGTCAAAGTCAAAGTCAAAGTCAAAGTCAAAATCATTAATTCAATTTAGGCGTCTACGACGCTCTTATGAAGGTCAATTACAAATTTTAATATTGAAATATACTACATTGTACACGGAAAGATCTTTTAAATACGTGTTCTAGCATCGCAGATCGTGCTCGTATTCTCGCTGTTTCTGTGTGGGAATCCGGTCTTTGGTTACAGGCCATTCCTTCTTACAAAACTGGTAGCCTTATAGATCCATCCGCTTTTCGTCTAGCTATTAGCTTACGCTTGGGTGCAAGGTGTTGTGTTGCACATCACTGCCAGTGTGATACTGCAGTTGATCAACTCGGTCACCATGGCCTCTCCTGCTCTCGAAGTGCTGGTCGAATTTCCCGCCACGCCAGCCTTAACGATATCATTCGCCGGGCTTTTACCAGCGCCAATGTTCCAGCTATTCTCGAACCGAATGGTCTGATGCGTGACGATGGTAAAAGACCTGACGGCATGACTCTGGTTCCGTGGAAGTAAGGACGGCCCTTAGTGTGGGACGCTACGTGCGTGGACACTTTAGCGCCGTCACATCTTTCTGAAACCAACGTGAGGGCTGGCGCTGCGGCTACTTCGGCGGAGCAACTCAAGCGGCGCAAATATGCTAACCTCGGTATGGGTTACATATTTAAGCCGTTTGGTGTAGAGACGTTGGGTCCGTGGGGACCGGGAGCTCATCGTATTTTCCAAAACCTATCTGAGCGCTTGGTCGATGCGACGCGTGATCAAAATGCTGGCACATATTTGGCTCAACGAATAAGCATTGCAATTCAACGGGGCAATGCTGCCAGCGTGCTGGGCACGCTGCCAACTGGGAGTGGGCTGGAGCATTTGGACTGCCTATGAGTCTGCTATGACTTGTAGGTGTCTAAATGCTTTTATTGTAGTAGCTGTAGTGTTGTATATAATTCATAGTATTTTGTTTAATAAAGGCTACATTGTACTGCCACGTTCAGCAAACAAAAATTATAGAGCCACGGCGAGAAGAACGGGCAAGAAACTCGGGGACATTCTTTTAAACGTTTTTTAAAAATGTGTTAAGTACATACTATATAATAAAATTATTACAATACTTAATTTACATTACGTAGGTGTTAGGCGCTAGCTTGGCAGAGGTGAACCAGTCCAAGCATTTTTGTCGTTTAAGTAATCACAAACTGTGTAGTAAGATTTCTTTATCAAAATATTCTTCATGTGCAACTTGAATTTTCTTTCTGTGAGCGTTGTAATATGTTTGGGCAATTTATTATAAAACCGCACACAATTTCCTAAGAAGGACCTTTAATTTGTCTTTGCTAATCTAAAACCTGGCACCGCTATTTTATCTTTATTCCTAGTGTTATAATCGTTAGTGTCACTGTTTGATTTAAATTTGCTCAAATTTTTACGAACATACGTAATATTTTCAAATATATACAGACTAACTGTGTAACGTTAATCGTTACATATATACGTATTCTGTATAAAATATGTACAATCATAATATATTTACACTTACAAAATAACAATTATACTTTAACCTACTAATAATTACAGCACAAACATAAACAAATCATAATATTATTACTTAAACAAATTCATCAACGCGAGCAACATTTTAGTCACATTCCTTATCGCTCCTATTGTATTGAAGCGCAGCGGCGGAGGCCTGTCCGCGAGCTCGGCTGGACTCGGGCCGCCCCGACCCGCCCCGACCCGCCCCGACACACCGCTCACTGGTTTTGAGGTGAACGCACGTTACCTAATAATATATCATCGGTCTCTGCTACGTACGCTTTTAAAGTAAACAAACGTAACCGATAGATAATATTAACGCGTCCCTATCGTTTCCTCAAGACATTTAATAGATATTATTAATGTGATTTCGACCCCGCAATTGGGTAAGTGGTGCACATTTTATAGCGTCGGGTAGACCTCAGAATTCTATTGCTTGTAAACTTGTAATATCTTAATCAGCTGCAAATCATTTATTTTTATTGTATTTACCTATTGTCATTTTCTTTGGTGTTTTCTGTAAATTCGATATTTTCATACTTTTTTATGGTATTCTACATTTATATAGGGTGGCGCAAAACTACTGGCACTATAGTATAGTTGTTGTTGAACGAAATAGAGTCATTACTTTTGCGCCACCTTGTATAAAAATCATCATACTTTCATAGTAGTTACCTCATCTTCACACTTATTATTACTTAGTTATTAAAAATATCATTTTCATTGTTGTATAATTATATATTTAGATCTTAAATCCTTTCGCATATATTGTAATCTCCGTTTCTGATTGGACATCCACGGCAACACAACTACTACACAGTGCTTTCCATCTGCTGTTGTCGTGGGTCCACATTAAAAGGCCTGTCCTTAACGCCAATTTTTTATACGCTTTCCAGGGTCCAATATCCGCAGTAAAATAGCTGGTGACTGGATAAGACGGCCACCTTAAGGTCTGACGTCACCGGATGCTGGAGTACATCCTGAACCAGGACCAGGACCCTAGCGTGCGCCCATAAGCAGGATAGTACTAAGCCAGAAGAAAGGAAAGATAGTATACAGTAACGGGCTTAGGGGGAAACTGGCCTCTGGGCTGCGGCCGAGTTTACACTCTCCGAACTTAGTAGTGGTAAACTGGGCTGAATGTAAGGGCCGATCTCCCACTCAGAAATTTTAACATAGTAAACTCGGCCCACGGCAAGTTTTCAATAGAAACACATTGCATAAATACTAAACTAAGAGTACTACTAAAATAAGAGTATATTCAAACGCCCGTGGGATATCGGGTTAGAATGTCATCCCCCCATTTCTTCCCGTGAGTGTTGTAAGAGGCGACTAAGGGTAAAATACCTGGAGGTGGGCAGCAGTGCCTTCTGAGAAATTGATTTTATACTGCGATCCCTAAGCGTGGGGATCATGGCAAATCCCTCCTTGATAGGGGAGGCTGTGTTCAGCAGTGGACAACCCGGCTGATACAGTACAAGAGTATATTACTATCAATAAGTTTCATTCACTTTAAACTAAAAAAATTGCAGCTGTCTAGTTTTGGAATAGTGATTCAATATGTTTATAATGGTTTTAGCCGCGATTGAAATACAAATAAAAAGATAACGAACATAAAAAGTCAGTAAGAATAATCTATTTAAATTAACAGATTTTTAAATATCTCATTTCCTATGGGATTTTGCTATTTGTATAGTCATCAATATTGTAGAATACAAAATTCTCTACAAATTTTGTTTAAAAATTTTTTTGATACGGTGAACCGTTTTCATGGTAGAGGGCGGAGAGCGCGCGGTCAGAGCATCACTTCAGGTCAACCGGTGCCTCCGGTCGAAAACGCGCCATACTTAGTATACAACATCTGCGCTTTTCAAAAAAGGAAAAAAATCATTTTTGAAAGTTTTTATGCAACTGACAAATTTGGATGAACTAGCTGCAGCATTTGAGGAAGAAAATTGTTCGGCTCAGAGATTATTAGAGAGTGGAACTCAAACCTTATTGGCAGTCTATAATGCTCCGAAATCTGTGAAAGTCTCGATCATCTTCGTTATATGCATTACGTCAAGTCTACAAAACCTAATAACCAATATTTCACCAACAAGTACAGCTGCTCATCAACATTTCAAACGTGTATATTATCAAGTTCAAACTTGGTAAGGGCATGATTTGGAACCCCAGGTATGGTGTTGGGCAATGCGAAAAGATTTTCTGGAGCCTATCATGACAATTTTACCACCTGCTCCAGAAGATTTGCTAAATTCAATTTTCTGCAACTGCAAGAGTGGTTGTGGTTCGTGATGCGGATGCAGGACAGCGGGCTTGCAATGCTTTTTAGCTTGTGGCCAATGTGATGGGCAAGCTTGTCTCAATGCTATTTCATATCAGAGCGTCATTAAAGAAGATGGAACCTTTGACCCCAAAATCATGAAAGAACTTGAGACAAATTTCGTTGAAGACGACAATGAAGAACAGTTTGAAATTTACCGGAAGACGATGATGAAAAGGAAGAAGATGATTAAGGTATAAATTGTAGTTTTTGTACCCTTTACTACATTTTTTTCCTTTAATAAAAATAAATGTATTGAATGATATTTTTTAATAAAAAGATTAATTCATCATTTATATGTTTTTTTTTCATCATGTAAGTAGTTATTAATATTAATTAGGTTAAAATTCAAATATAATTCCTATATTTTTATTAACAATTCTGCAATTACATGGGCAGGTAAATCTTCTTAAATAAATAAATACTGAATAAAAAGTAGATAGGTTGGGAAAAAAACTATTAATATAATATAATAGTTAATAAAAATTGAGAAATATTTATAATCATTGATTTATCGATAGTTCATCAACTACAATATATGGCGCGTTTTCGACCGGAGGCACCGGTTGACCTGAAGTGATCCTGTGACCGCGCGCTCTCCGCCCTCTATCTCGAAATCGGTTAACCGTATAAAAAAAAATTATAAACAAAATTTGTAAAAAAATTTGTATTCTACAATATTGGTGATAATACAATTAGCAAAAAATCCATAGGAAATGAAATATTTACAAAATAAGCGCAAAAAACCGAATTTTGTGACGTTTGTCCTTGAAATTTAATAGTTGCGTACACCCTACCATAATATGTAGGTTTTGAGACAACTCTTAGGGTGTTAATATACAAGTATTTACAGACTTACAGCTGGGTATCTCGAATTCCGAGGTGAACTTACTATAATGACTGGACTATTAGATCGCCCCTGAGTTTCGGTTTCACTCGACCTTCACTTCACTTGGCCTCACGGGCTTGCTCCACTCAGGATCTCCATAGCGAGCTTCTGGCTCCGCATTTTTTATAAACACTCTAGGCGTAGGGACCACAAGACCAGGTGGAATTGGTGTGCTCTGTGTCGGATCTGTGACTCACTTTGAACATAACCCAATCCACTAATAACCTAGGCTTTAACAATTAGAAGAGCATTATTTACCTACTTAACTTAATATTACACTTATTTATTAAAAAAATAACTAATCACATTTAAAATCTCGTAAACGAAACACGGCACACGTCAGTAATAAGTGAAACGGAACGTTTCATGATAAGATGTCCTGTTAAAGTGTCGAACATTGTGAAATTATTAACTTATTTCATTAAATTATAAATTAAAACAATTTCTTTTCGAAAATTTTTATTACACGTGCAGGCATATTATAACCTACATACAAAAAAAAAGAAACTAACTGCCAACTAGATGTTTTATAATCTAAACCTGACCCAAGATAAACAACTTTTGTCAACAAATCACAGAAATAAATTAACACTGTTTATTGTTCTCATTTGACAATATTATTCGTTTTTGTAATTGTTAACTCATTTATTTGGCAAATTATGAGTTTATATAGGAAGCAAATATATTTTTTTTTGAAACTAAGCACAAATCAATTTGGAAGCAATTCATTTGTTCTTCCCTCATATTTGCAAAGTTTATGCCCTCTTTTACGCAGAAAGTACATATTTTATATGTATTTCCGTAACAATTCGATTAACAGGTTGGATCATCATTCTAAAGGTAGATAAGTGCAATTTCCTAGTTAAGTTTTTGTTATGCCTCATATATGGTTAGTCTTTGACCATTATCTCACGTGATGGTAAGTGATGATGTGGTCAAAGATGTTGTTCAGGCTAACCTAGAATTACTGGCTCTCAAGGACAGCTGCCGGAACATACTATTAGGTGCTTGGCGACAGATTTTCTACTTGAGGGTGGTAGCTAAGCGGGCATTCGCAAATTGCCCTGCCACCAAGCTACAATGATATTCTAAGACAACCACCGGAACAGACGGCTTTATGTGCCCTCCGAAACACAGAAACGCTCAGTACTAATATCACTAGCGGTCACCCATCCAAGTTATGACTGCGGTCACAGAAAAGAGAAAGCAATTATATCTCTATGACTGAACGGCTAAGCAAACTCTACTACTAGCGCTTCGAAAATGAAACTTATGATGGTAATATACTAGTAACAGGCGCAAAATATTTTCAATATAAATTCAATGTATATTTAACCCTCTTTTCGTTACGTTGTATCTGTGTGTTCTATTGAAAACCTGCGCTGGGCCGAGTTTATGATGATAAAATTTCTGAGTGGGACACTGGCCCTTACATTCAGCCCAGTTTACCACTACTAAGTCCGGAGTGTGTAAACTCGGCCGCGGCCCAGAGGCCAGTTTTCTCCTAAGCCCAGTAAAGTAGGCCCAAACCCACGCTCTTTGCCCCTGCCGCAGCTTGGCCTGTAGGCATTTAATTAAAAATATAAATTTTGTGATCACGAAGCGTCTGTCTTTATTTACACCTAGACGTAACCCCGCGACAGCTGATAGGTATTTGTTGAGTGATGAGAGAAGGTGTTATTCAGGGTTTATCTAGAAGTAACTGACTGAATTAGGTTAATTCTATAGATGACCCTTTAAACTCACAAAATGTAGACTAAGGACACATTACCCGAGATGAGATTTGTGTATGTCTTCCACAATTAAGCGGTGTGTATCGCTGTTGCATTCCCTAAATTATTATTTTATAAGTTGCTTGTTAGTGAAAATAAAACAGCAAACCCTGCTTAGACACCTCTGCTTGTCAATTTGAGAATAGATATATAATGCTTCTTGCTAGATTAGAATAGGGATGGAGCATTTGGAGTGCCTGTGAGTCTGCAATTACTAATAAGTTGTCTAAATGCTTTTATTGTACTAGCTGTAGTGTTGTATATAATAAGTAGTATTTTATTAATAAAGGCATATGTACCACATGGATTACTTTCTATCCTTATATTATAAATAGGAAAGATTTGTAATTTTATTATGCAACGAATAAATTTAAAAACTACTAGACCGATTTGGATGAAATTTCACATGGAAATAGTTTGAGACCCGGTGAAGGAATAGTTATATATAATAGTTATATCAGTAAAAGATAGTGTTTATCCAACTGCGCAAAAAGAGGTTAATGTTTTTGCGTGATAACCGAAATACGCGCGGGCGTAGCAGCCGCTGGAAAGCTAGCTTATGAATAAAACTAATATATACAAATCTTCATATATTAAAAAACCAGACTAACCTTTACAAAGACTATTAGAAGTTTAAACACTTCTACCTACTCTTTCGGGGATATACAAGGGATATAAGAAAATATACCACAGTATTATTATATATAAATATTTCATTTATATATAATAATACTGTGGTATATTTTCTTCGACAGATCTTCTCTGTCGAAAGGCGCAGAGGCTGTTGCTCGGACATGTTGCGGGGATGGTCGAGGATCAGGCCGTAAAGAGAACATATCGGGGGCTGCCAACTGGAAGTCATCCGGCGCCATTTAGCTACCACTATCAAGTAGAAAATTAGTCGCCCAGCACCTAACGGTTTGTTCTAGCAGCTGCCGTCTTAACTATGAATTTCAACTGTAAATGATAGCTATCGTTGACAGCTGTAATTCAATGTTAGGCTTGTTTTCATCTTATACTGTGGTATCACCATCCGCTTAAATTTTGAGCAAAGTTTAACCCTATAAGAAAAACAAAATCTCAAGATTGTTGTAGGTAGAAATCTGTGGTAACTACTTATACATCTAGGTACCAGTTGTGAATTTAAATGTTTATATGTAAAAATGCCCCCATTATAAAGCACCAGAATAATAGACATTTTATTCTGTCGGGAGTTTCCCATCTGCCTTGTATCACATTCTGTGAGCGCACGGGCGAGCGGTGCACGGTGGATCGCTGCCAAAAGTACTTGTTTTCTTTTTATCGGGGTATATCATCCGTGTAGAGCTGCCGTATGGGGTCTTAGTCAATTAACACTTAATTACCCCCCAGTCCAACACTAGTTTTATGTAGATGATTGTAGTTTGTACAGATAAATTTTTCATTCGATGATTCGATACACTTTTTGCTGTCGTAGAGTAATTAAACTTTCAGCATAGTATACCTACTCATGGGGATCTAGTTTTGAAATTGTGAAAATTACATATGAAATGCCAAATCTAACCGGAAGTACCACACGGAATCTGTCGGAGCTTCGTATCACTTGTGGCAAAATTACGAGAGACCTGATTTTGCCATCTGCGCCTGCAAAGGAAAATTATATTGTTAGCGATGAAAAAAAATATGTTTAGCCATTATAGATAATCTTTCTAATTTTCTAGTTGATGAAAGAATATGAGCAACTTCCACAGGTCTGACAGCAATTTCCACTTGGTTACCCTGCCCGGAATTATTAAGATTTTTAATTTAATATCGTCGTTTTTAAATTAATATAAGGAGCGATGAAAATCACATATAACTAATATTTGTGATTTTCATCGCTCCTTATATTTAATATAATAATATACTTTGCTATTACTCTTCAACTATTCTGTGATTGGTCATTGTTTTAAGTTATTTCTTATACACTCATTCTCATCTTATCTATACACATCTACCTTCACATTTGAATCTATGAATTGATTATATGAAAGTAGATTGCATGTATGCAATCTACTTTTTCATACACCGATTTCAGTGCCCATACTTTAAGAAAAAATAATGTTTTACCAAGAACGGGGTTTGAAATATTGTTCATCACAAGAGACGCACTGCACTGCGCTCGTCACCCTGAGATTAAGTCTCATGTGCCAGTAATTTCACTGGCTGTCTAAAACTGATGTTAGGTCCTTGGTGACAGATTTTCTACTTGAGAGCTAGTTAAGCAAGCATCCGCAAAATGTCCTTCCTTGATGCGGGTGAAGCTCAAACTGGCGGCAGGGATCGAACCACGGACCTGCGGCACGGCAGTACAAAAATGTACATTTGTAATTGAGACTTATTTTACATTATTATTTTTTAATAACGCATGCTCTGTGGAATACATTACAAAATTACAAATTTACGAGAGCGATATGAATTAAGGTACCTTTTAGAGAGATATGAATTAAGGTCATGTGCGGATTATTTTAACGCCAACCTTGAAGTTAATGAACTTCAAGGTTGGTGACGATGGCATACCCAACCCCCTCAATCTAAAATTATTATGTCTAATAAATGAAAACGACAATAAAAATGCAATTATAACAAATAAAGGAAAAAACTTAAAGGTTCTTTAAGTTATTTTTAGATTTTTGTTAAATGTTTTTCTTATATATCTTTTCTCATAGTAAGTAATTAAATTGCTAATGTTTGAGCGAGCTAATGACTGCAACATCTTTTCTTTTAGAAGAATAACATATTTCGTAAAGTATATTTTCGTCGCGCTAAGTGGAAACAATCCAGTTTTTCTTTGTGCCACGGCACAGAAGTAAATGCCCTTTTTAAGGCGCTTAATGTCTACAAAAAGCCACGTGCGTCAGACAAATGACCGACATGAAAAAAAATATTACAACCTACCTCCGTTTACCTGGATACTAATACGCTTCGCAAGAAAAAACTTCCGCGCGTTTTCTTTCGCAACAAATACATTGCCGTTTTTCCGAGACGGCATCTTGGTTCGCTCCCTAAAAACTATCATAGAAACGTTAACTGGCAAAGTTCTCGTTTGCTCGTAATGGCGTGCAGTCATAAAATAGGTAGGATTTCAGATATATTTACTTGGGAGAACGTAAAATGAATTTTATTGAAAGGGACGTAGTATTTCCGGTGTACGGGCGCTGCACGGAGTTAGATTGAGTTATACCTCTGTTGCAAGTTACATAACTGGATCTAATGTTGCCGAGGTTATTATATTGTTTTATATAATATGAACATGGGTCCAACAAATTTAATGGTTCAGTATCAAATATTGCGAACTTGACTCATTGGTCATCATCTTTCTATTTTAATACTAGTTTTATGCATGATGGGTAAAGCCTTTGACCACTCACCTCTATCTCACCTGATGGTAAGTGATGATGTGGTCGAAGAATTCTAGGTTAGCCTGAACAAAATCTTCAACCACATCATCACCTACCATTAGGTGATATAGTGGTCAAAGGCTAACCTATCAGGAATATAAAACGAAAGATTTTTAATAATTTTTATTATTTATTTTTAACCGACTGCCAAATAAGGAGGAGGTTCTCAATTCGTGTGTTGTTTTTTTTATGTTTGTTACCTCATAACTCTGGACTAGGTGCATCGATTATGAAAATTATTGAAGAATTATTGAATGCTTGTCGTTTGGTCCCATTTTTAAGTTCATCAAAATCGGTCAAGCTGTTTTTGAGTTACACAAAATACCTGAACAATATTTACTTATCTTGATGATATTGTTGTTAAAAATGAATGATAATCGATCCCGTAAGTAGCAAAGGTCACTAAAAATTGTGATTTTTTTTTGTAAAAAATGGAACCGACTTCAACACTAACTAGTGTTAAATAACTAGTCGAAGTCGTTACCATGCGCACAGTTTTGTGATAATAGGTACTTTTGAACTATCATGATACCGACTTCAACAAGTTATTTCACACTTTTGGGTGTTGAAGTCGGTTCCATTTTTTGCAAAAAAAAATTTTTATTACTTTAGAAGTGATTTCAGTACAATAGAAGGTACAGCACCTTATTAGGGTTCCGTTCTTAAAGTGTAAAACGGAGCCCAAATAAGGCTTTGCTGCCTGTCTGTCCGTCCTTCTGTATGTCATGTATCTCAAGTTCGTAAACGGAATAAGTTACAAAGCTGAAATTTTTAACTGCCTTTTAAAAAGAAGAGGTTCTCAATTCGACTATTTCTTTTTTATGTATCCTCATAACTCTTTACAAAGTGTACCGTTTATATTCATGTTTTTTTTATATTCGAAAGCTGGAGCTTGTCTTGTGGTCCAATTTAAATTAGAGTGAGATCTGACGAGTTGTGTTTGAGTTATCCCTTAAATGCGTATTTCATGTTGGAGGTCGGTATTGTTTTTTGTTAAAATTAAAATTATTGCTGCGTTTAACGATGAGCCAAAGATGGATATAGTTCTAGAAATTCAATTTAATAATTATTCAGTAGAGTTTCAACAAAGAGACGGAAGTAGAACATTTTATTTTTGGGATCTAAGCATGTCGGATGTCATCATCATCTAATAAAATAACGTCCAACTACATTTTTTTTAATCAATAATAAAAAATGGGGGCCCTTGAAGCTGGAAAATTGTAGACCATTTTTATTCAAGTTGGTAGGTCACTTTGCGAATGCCCGCCAGGCTAGTTACCTAGCTACCCCTCAAGTGGAAAATGTTTCACCAAGCACCTAACGGTATGTTCTGACAGTTGTCCTTGAGAGCAAGAATCAAGTGTCAGGTCACTACTGACAAAAAAGAGATAGTGTTATTTGATATTGTGGCTTCAATATTGTGCATATTTGAATAATCTGTCGTATATATAGAACAATAGTTCATATCCATATATCATAGATCCATGGAGTGAATAAGTACAATATTTTTTCTTGTTCTCCAGCGTGTTAGAGATGTCATTGTCTACCGAGGCTTTATTTTCTTATTACAATGCGTACTTTATGCTACTGTCTGTATATGGGCTTGTCCATATACGGTGGAGCGATTAAATAAAATAATATTCACGAGACACGTCCGTTTATTGCTGCTCTACATGATTGCTCTGCCATACATATCTTAGTTAGGTAGGCACAGTACATCCCCCTTTATTTTTATTTTTAGAATATTACTACATATAAAATTGATACATAAATGAAAAAAAAGATTACAAAACTAAAAATAACATACGCGTAACTTAGCTAAACTTTTGTTTATGGCATAGTACACCTTACATTATATTGTTAAAACACTAGGTAGGTATACGGTTAAAGGTAGGCTCATGTTGCACTTAATATCTTTATCAGTCACAGTATTGTCATAGTTACTTCACATCACTACACTAAAGTTACGTTATCACTTGTTGAGTGGGCAGGGGGCGGTTGCTTAAACCGGGCTCACCACCACGCATCACCACCATTGGCAGCTCCTGCTGCAGCTCACGTCTCATGTAGCGCCCGTAGTTCGTTTTACATTTATTCCACAATATGTAAAATATAGCCATTAAGATACAAAAGACTATGAAAAGTAGATACATTTCATGTCTATTGATGAATGAATCCTTAATCTTTTCTGAGGCTGAGGCGCTATTACCCGCACCATTTTGTGCAATTATTATTTGTTCTTCAGTAACTTTGCTTTGAGTTTTTCCCATGCTTATTAATACGTTATAAGTACTGTGAACTGTGCTACCGATTATGTGTTTACAAAACGAACAACAGGCTTGAGTGTTCGGCCAGATCGCGATGTTTTTGGCGCATTGTTTATATTTGGGAATGCCTTATTTGGGATGTCGCTGCATTGCTCAGTCTTGAGTCCAAAGGCTGGCTTCAATCGATCTATGTTATATAACTACTTTCTCTGTGTTTCCCTGCAATATTTTAAAATATTTTTCTGTTCGTTCGACTACTGTGAAAGGGCCCATATATGGTTGTGTCAGCGGTTTCGTAACTTTATCGCACCGTACAAAAACATGGGTGCAGTCTTTTAAGTCAGGATGAACAAAAATTTTTTCTTGATGCGTTTCCTTTTTTGGTACGGATGCTAATTCGGCGATGGTCTTTCGCAGCTTATTTACAAACATTTCACTATCGGAGCTTTCATGCTTTATCGGCCCAAAAAAATCTCCTGGTAATCTTAATGCTTCTCCGTAAACCATCTCCGCTGCACTAATCTGCGTGTCATCCCTCAAACATGCCCGTAGTCCCAGTAAAACAGATGGTAACTCTGATACCCAGTGTGTTGTATTCCCTCTGCACATAAGAGAACTTTTCATATATCTGTGCCAATTTTCAATTTTGCCATTTGCTTGCGGATGGTAAGCGCACGTTCGTAATTTTCTAATACCCATTCTTTTTGACAATTGGGCGAACAGATTGGATTCAAATTGACGTCCTTGGTCTGTGGTTATCTGTAAAGGACATCCAAATCTTGATATCCACCCTGTGTAAACTATATCTGCTACAGTTTCGGCAGTGATGTCCTTCACAGGATAGGCTTCCGGCCACCCTGTTTTTCTATCTACTATATAGCGTTACAATATAGCGGTAACCATCACAGTAGCTTAAGGGACCGACTATGTCCATATTCAGGAATTCAAACCTGTCACTTTGCACGAAATGACCATGTGGTGATATAGTATGTCTATGTATCTTAGATTTTTGGCAATTCGTACATGACTTTGTCCAGTTAGTAACGTCTTTATTCATTCCATGCCAAAAATAGCGATCTTGCATCATTCTTCGTGTTGTTCGCGTACCTGGATGACTGATCTCATGAACAGCGTTGAAAGCTGATACACGAAATTCCTTAGGCAAATAAGGTCGCGCCTTATTCAATGCATTAGGTGTTTCAATTCTGTGTCTTCGTTTTGTGCCTTGGGCAAATTTTCGTAATTAATAGGTGATGGAGTTTCTATGGTAGCTATTCTCGATAATGTGTCTGCAACTACATTTTCAGGTCCATTTATGTACTTTATAGACGTACAAAACTGCATTATGAAGTCAAGATGACGAATTCGTCTAGGCGTATCATTTTTGCTCACTGTATTTCTCTCCAAAGAATAAACAATAGGCTTATGATCGGTATATACAGTAAATGGTCTGCCTTCTATTAGAGGTCGAAAGTGTTTGATGGCCATATATATAGCGAGTAATTCTCTGTCGTAGGTACTGTATCGCTGTTGAGCATCACTAAGTTTGTTGGAAAAAAAACCTAAAGGCCTCCAGGTGTCACCTTCTTTCTGTTGCAGTACAGCGCCTGCGCATGTGTTAGAACAGTCGGTCATGAGTGCAATCTCTGCTTCCGATGCTGGATAAGACAATGTAATCGCGCTTTGTATGCTTTGTTTACATTGTTCAAACGCTTTTATAGCGTCATCGGTCCATGGTATTAAACTCTTGTCTTTTTTCTTAGCGTTATGCAGGTAGACGTTTAACTTGGCGTGATTTTCGGCTGCTTTTGGTAGATGACGTCGGTAGAAATTTACCATGCCGAGAAAACGACGTAGCTCGTCGACATTTTTCGGCCTTGGAAATTCAGATATGACCTTAATCTGCTCGTCTAGCGGTCTTATTCCTTCTCTAGATACGTGAAAACCAAGAAAATTTAGTTCTGTTTTTCCGAAATCACACTTCGCCATATTAATCGTAATTCCATATTTGTCGAGTCGACTGAGTACTTCTCGTACATGTTGCCTGTGCATGGTTTCAGATTCCGAGGCAATTATTACGTCATCAATGTAAATAAAGATATAGTCTAGATCTCGTAGAACTTCGTTATTAAGGAATCTTTGGAATGTCTGTCCCGCGTTTTTTAATCCAAAACAAAGTTTTTGGAATTCATATAGACCGAAAGTTGTACAGATTGCAGATTTGGGTATATCCGGTTCAAAAATTGCTATATTATGGTAGGCACGCTGCATGTCGATTCGTGTGAAAATACTTTTTCCGTGTAACAAGTACGTGCAATCTTGTATGCGCGGTATCGGATATCTGTCGGGCTTCGTAATCGCGTTGAGTTGCCGATAGTCACCGCACGGTCTGAGCTCTCCATTCTTCTTGGTAACTACATGAAGAGGGCTTGACCATTGGCTTTTTGATGGTCTACATATGCCCATCTCTTGCATGCGTTGAAATTCCGCCTTCACTTTTTTGTACTTGTCCGGTGGTAGAGGCCTAGGGCGCGCGTAAACGGCTGAGCCCGTAGTCTCTATGTGATGGACTACAGAATGAGGTGGAGTGTCCTTGAAACACATCGGTTTTGTCACATTTGGAAACTCTGATAAAATGTCACTATATGCATTTTTGCAGTCTATTGTTCTCACTGACGGTTGTTCTTGCACCGAAACAGACGCGATTGTTTGTAAACTAGTAAGCGAATCGATAAGTCTTTTTTTACTAACGTCCACAAGCAACTTATAATGGCTTAAGAAGTCAGCACCGAGGATAGGTTGCTTGACTGCAGCCAACACAAACGACCATCGAAAAGGCCGACGTAATTTAAAGTCTAAGTTTAATGTTTTTACACCATAAGTCTTTATTTCGGTACCGTTTGCTGCGTAAAGTTTATAGTCATCACACTTATCACTATATATTTTATGTTTTGGCACTGGAAGTATTGAAATATTGGCACCGGAATCAACCAAAAAACTTAGTCCACTATTATTGTCTGTAATACAAAGTCGGGGAACAGGAGTAATAGTGCATATCTCCGCCTGCAATAGCACTTCCGTTAGTTTTCCTTATTTTCAGATTTTTTCCACGCACACGGCTCTATACATTTTCTTGCTCTATGCCGGTATCTAAAATGATAAGAACAAAGCCAGTCCGGGCTGTTCGGCGTGCGCCGGATCATGTTACGACCGCGAGATGCAGAGCACGATCGGTTCCTGTAGCGATAGTTATTTCTGTTATAATTTCTCTCATTTTCCATTTCTCGTATTTTGAAACTTAGTTTTGCAATTTCAGCCAAAATGTATGATGTGTCGCTGCTAGTACTCGGGGTGGCCTGCACTTCCGATAACTGTAGGGGACGAGCGGTTTCCAAAACTTTGTCCGCAATCGCAGCCATATTTTCAAGGTCTTTCACTTCACTGACTGCTAACACACCTCGTACAGATGGAGGCAGGTGTCCTTGCCACATGATGCGTAATGTTTCTTCACTCTTGGCTCGTTCGTAGCTCGTTCTTGGCTCGCGAGAAAATCAGGCATTTTCTCGCGAGCCAAGTCTCTCATGCGTCGTAGTAGTTGTGACGGCTTTTGATCCCCTAACTCCATTTCACTCAAAAGTTTTTGAAACTGCCTTATTTCTGACTCTTCATACACCTTAAGTAATCGCTCCTTCAATATATCATATTTCTTTGTCTCTGGTGGCTTCAACAAAATGTCACTGACTTGTTGTATGACGTCTTTTCCCAATTTGGTCACAATAAGGTTGTACCTAGCTTCATCACTGAGCTTCTGCGGCCCGAGGATGGCTTCACACTGTACGAACCAAAGTCTCGGCTGGTCACACCAAAATTCCGGAATTCTTGACGAAACGGTTACTACAGCAACTTCTGCTGGATCACTGCTGACTTGCGCTGATGATGTTTGCTGAGCTTGTTGTTGCGAAAACATCTTAAAAGCCTCCGTTGTCTGGACTGCAATTAGATGTTTTAATGTGTCCGATGTCAAGTGTCGGGGTCACCACTGTGCGTACTTTATGCTACTGTCTGTATATGGGCTTGTCCATATACGGTGGAGCGATTAAATAAAATAATATTCACGAGACACGTCCGTTTATTGCTGCTCTACATGATTGCTCTGCCATACATATCTTAGTTAGGTAGGCACAGTTTCACTCCCTTTTGACATTTTTCTATAAAAACTAAGCCCGTTATATAGTCATATATACCAATTCAAATATTCCTTTTATTATTAACCGGTGGTGTTTATATTTTAAAAAACACGCAACCCTTCAGCTACTACAATGGCCATTGTAAGCCCAGTCACTGCAAATCCTCTAAAACACTTCCAGTTGGCAGCATGCCCAGCATGCCGACAGCATTGTCTCCTTGGATTGCAATCTTATTCTTTGAGCCAGCTAAAAGCCTGCAGTTTGATAACCCGTTGCATCGACCAAGCGCTCTGGTAATTTTTCCTTCATAAGATTAGCCTCGCCCCTCGGACCCAATATCTCTACATCAAACGGCTCAAATATATAACCACTACCGAGATAAGCCTAGTTGCGCCGCTAGAGTTCCTGCACCGGAGTCGTCGTGACGCTGGCGTCACCTCGCGTTTGTTCCAGAGAGATGTGACGGCGCTAAAGTGTCAACGCAAGTAACGTCCCATACCAAAAGCCGCCTTAACTTACACAGAACCAGAGTCATGGCGTTGCTTTTTTTTAAATACCAAGATATATATATTTTTTTGCCAGAAGTGTCTAGATAAAATAATATGTTTTTTGCAAGGTCTATCTCAAAAATTTTGGTAACGGAAATTTGGAGATTTTTTAGCCATATTATGATATTTTACATAATTATACATACCCACAAAATGCTGATTCATAAATGAAGCCGTGTACAAAGCAAATAATAATATCTTCTATTACTGATCGTTGCGAAGAAGAACCTTATAGGTGCGAGTTCTAACTCGCGTCGGGTTGTTAATATGAAAAGAAGCGTTAGTACTTAATGCATGCGACACATTTAATAAAACTGCAGCAAATGTAAGCTGCTTTCAACCATTTTAATGTTCAAAATACGTCCGTATTTTACGAAACTATATCCCAAATTACCAGAAACGCCAAGAGACAGGCGGCCGGAAGCGACAGATATTTCATCCGACGACCGGAAGTACCGTCCCGCTGCAAAATAAAAGTCAAAACAATTACGTTTTACAGTTTTGTTTGTGAGACGGAGCGCTGATATCCGCGCTTTCTGCGATAGGTACGAAACTTTTTAGACAACAATTCTGGAGTTGAGATTCACGTGATTAAATTTTGATAGGTACTTCAACTCATGAACCAATAATTGTGAGTAAATTTAACAAAACATCATCATCTGCCTGCCTTTATCGCACGGTGGCACTTTATGAATAACTGAAGCCAAGCACCTAGTGGTGTGTTAAGACACATAAGCATGTCGTTTTTTATTCATATTCATTTATTTGTATTATTCCATACACTCAATATTTTATATAATTACGTTGTTACAAAAATCTTAATTTCTACCATATAACAATAAATTCTATATGTTATGTATACATTAATTTTTGTTAAATAAAAATGATAATAATAATTCAATAATCAATAAAAATACCCTATATATTTCAATAATTAATAACAATGTCAGTAGTTTTAAAAAGGCATAAATTCCCCTCCCTGATAATTAATATAAAATATTCAAGAACAATTTAACCTACCTGGTTAAAAATTCTAAATATTTTAGTAAAGTAGGTACAGTATACACTAGTAATTAATTACATACCTATTATAGAATTTCGTCGGTGGCTACATCTATGATATATATCATAGCTGTAGAACGCTTGCCTGACAAGCCAGCACTCTAACCTCGACTTAAATATATAAACAGCACATAGCACTGGTAATGTCCTTTGGAAGCCGATTGTTGACGCGTCGGGCCCATGATGTATGTAAACCTATTAGACTTCCTCAGTGACCGTTTAATGGATGCCAGCATCCTTCAGTTTCGGCCAGCTTTAATTGTTAATTAGCCTTAATCACTATCTCAACAGAAGTTAACTGATGTTACGATCGAATAGGCAAAAGGCGGGCTCGCAACGAGATTTTAATCCATGGACCAGAAGGTCTATGCGCAGGAGCACAGCAGTTCATAGACATTGAAACTGGGCTAACACTGCTTCAATATATTATATACACTTAACATCAATAGATATAACGTCCACCGTTCAACGAAAGCTCCCACCTCAGGGAGGGAGGTTTGCAGCCCTTTATGGTATTTTTATTCTTTCATCGCCCCTTACGCCTCCTACTGGAAGATTTGGAATGCAATTTTAAGCCGGCACCTTGGAGAAAAGATATATGTTAATTTTAAATTCCTTTTTTTTATGCTAATAGACTATAATCGCGCTAATTCTTTGACAGCTATCTCCTAATATCTAATTGCGCTTATTCTTTGACATCAATCCTTTGACAACTACCTCATCTGATGGTAAGTGATGATGTGGTCGAAGATGCTGTTCAGGCTAATCTAGAAATAAGTACTTGTTCTCAAAGGCAGCTGCCGGAACAAACGGTAAGTTGCTTGGCGAAAGATTATGTAAGAAAGGTAGCTAGCCAGGCGTGCATTCGCTAAATGTACTACCAGCATGCAACATTTTGATATTAATAGACTTCATATTACAATTAATGGCTGTACAATAAATGTAATATTTCTAAAATGAATCGACAAATGCAAGTGGCATTAGTCGATGTCAAAGTGGTCTCGGCGCGAGTGCCACTCGGAGAGGTCGGCCGCTGCCGCTGGGCGAGCTGAAGGGCTGAAGGGCTGAAGGGCTTGTCCTGTACTGTTCACTTGTAGCCCACTCGAGCGTATACATGTACATTTGTTGTTATACCTTATTATTTAATTTCTCGGAACTTGACTTTTTGCAATATACTGGCGACCCGCCCCGGCTTCGCACGGTGCAATGCTGATACTAAATAATCTGTAAAATCTTCAAGGAGACGATCAAGAGAAACCTCTAAAATTATCAGTGTTTCTCTACTATATTATGCATGTATTACACATAACTAAACTTGCCTCTTGAATCGTTTTATCTATTTAAAAAACCGGATCAAAATCTGTTGCGTAGTCTTAAAGATCTAAGCATATATATAGGGACAGACAGACAGCGTTAAGTTACTTTGTTTTATACCATGTAGTTATGAAAAGCACAACATTGGATCTCGCATGTAATTGTTAGGTTGAACAAATTATTAAATTTTCTGATAAAGAATTTTGGAACCGCTCGTGGTGTAGTTTTCATTGCTAAGTTAAGCAACGTCCGCCGCGGTCATGTCTTGTATAGGTGACCGATAGTGACATTACTTGCTAGTTCTTCAGAAAGCGTTGCAGTCCACTTTCTGGTAATTTGCCATTCGACACCTCTTACGACACCCACATACGGGAAGGTGCAATCCTAGCCCAGCACCGTTTTTTTTTTAATGTGATTGTAAGGGAACAATCACGAGGCCCACTCGATGTTAAGCGGGCTTATCTCTGCCCATAATGGATGCATTTCGTCACTAGATAAATTGCACTGCAAATTGGTTAGCTGCAATTAAATAATTATATTTTGAAATTAGCAACTGAAACCACCTGTGTAGTACGTATTTTGTTTCTTACTGTATTATTTATTACGTTTGTACCACGTTTATGTATCTACTTCGCTAGCTCGGAAACTGAAGTGGTCAATCGTCACAAAAGTAATGTTATTGTCACTTGATAGGCAAATAACCATTCTCCGTTGGACCGTGGTTTCTGGAAGGAGCCTGCGCGGTTGTCGTTTCCAGTGCTACTCCATTGCGACAATCACTAAAACAAAAAGTTTAAAATATTAAAAGTGTGCGTCATTTTGACCTCATTATTGGTGATCAATAGACCTCTATTGATTTCACTATTGAAATAAAAACGAACCAACATATAAACATTTGCCAAAACCAATATTTCCCATAAGTTCTCGTGGGTCAATGACCGCGGGCGTATCGCGTCGCGTCTGTTCGATTCACGCATCAATATCGTAGAGAACACCTCCTTAATTTTGTAAGAGTTGTTTATGTTATGAAATTTGGCATGTTTTTAAACAGCCTCTTTTAATGACAAAATTACAAATTTACGAGTTATAAAATATAGTCATGTGCGGGATTTGAACCCGCGTCAATCCACCCTTATAGACGGTGTATGCTCTGACCGACTGAGCTAACATGACATTATGACTTATAACACAAATTTTCTTAGAGATATGAGTCATATATTGTAATTTTTTTATGTAATCCGTAGAGCAGGCGTTATTGCAAAAATAACAATATTAAAAGCCTCTTTGAATTTATAATATGCAGGAATAGATAGTGCTAGTAGGTAATACGTGAAGTTTACAAACTCATTTAACAAAACCTTTGGCTTTGCATTTAGGTAAGCACACAGGCAATTTGGTAGAAAAAAATGTACTAGTTAAGAACAAATTAACAAATAAAGAGATGGTGCTCAAATATACTTGCTGAAGGCGGTTCTTGAATGCCAATAGATAATAATAGTGGTCAAAGGCACCTATCAGTAATACTAGTAAACATATGCGGTACCTTTGAAGTGTATTATTTACTATTTTTCAAAGTCAAAGTCAAAGTCAAAATCATTTATTCAATTTTGGCGTCTACGACGCTCTTATGAAGGTCAATTACAAATTTTAATATTGAAATATTAATACATTGTACTGCCACGTTCAGCAAACAAAAATTATAGAGCCACTGTGAGAAGAACGGGTAAGAAACTCGGGGCTATTCTTTTAAATGTTTTTTAACAATGTGTTAAGTAACGCTGGTACTGATAGGTTAAGCCTTTGACTACTATGTCACCTGATTTTAAGTGATGATGCGGTCGAAAATTTTGTTCAGGCTAACTTAAAATTTCTAGCTTTCAAGGATAATTGCCAGAACACACGCTTAAGTTGCTTGGTGACAGATTTTCTACTTGAGGCACAGAATAAAAAGGCTTGAGGGTGATATAGCTAGGCGGGCGGGCATTCGCAAAATGCCCTCCCACCATGCTATAACAACTACTATCCTAAGACAACAACCGAAACCAACGGCTTATCGTGCCCTCCGAAACACGGAAGAGCTCAGTAGTAATGTCACTAACGGTCACCCATCCAACTCATGACCGCGGCGCACGTTGCTTACATTAGCTGATCGGTTAAGAACAGCTAAGCAAACCTCGATACGAGCGCTTCTAAACACTATTATTTACTTTTCAGTGAATGTAATGTAATTTTTTTTTGTGTTATAATTTTTTTTTATGTTCATGATTTTGAATTGCCTTACACAGGTATGATAGGATAAAACGGAATAAACAAACATGAATGCTACACACCGTCAGATTGTCTACCGGTTAATTTAAATGCTAAAATTATTTTTCTTTTGCTAAAACTCTCTGGAGCTTTGGTATTGCCAAAAGTCAGATTCTCATAATTTTGTAGCGAGTTATGCAACTGATAATATGAATACTGCACTCACGATCAGCCAAGAAAAAATATTATTTTAGGATGACGGGCAAGTTTTCACTACTTTATTGGTTTTCAACGGAGCGGCAAGCAGGTATTATAAGCATTGAGGTTTGCAGTATTGGTTTTTGTGTATGCATGTTTCTTCAACGATTACTTTGGACTGTTTCTCAGTCATCAGTTCAAAATATTCTAGTCAGGTAACCTGGTTGGTGTTGTTGCACAAATCACAAGCAATACCAACAGTATTGCCAGTTATGCTTTGTTTTAGACATAATAAAATACCGATACAAATACAAATCGTTTATTGATGACACCAATGTTATCATTCATTTAGTTCATAGGGGGCGAGCCTGTTGGTGTCTACCTAGCACAGTTTATACTCTGGATTATTATAAATAATGAGATACTAGGTAAATACCAATAAATCTTTGCCAGGATTCAAACACAGGATCTCGCTTATGCCACCAGCCTAAAAAAAAAGATGCAAAAATTGGATTGCTTTGTAAATATGGAAGCTGGTTATCCATCATCGGGCTTAGTAACAGGAATTGCATTTAAGTGGCCCAAAATAATCTACGCCGTAGAAGTGACGTTTCAGCGGTAATAGATTAACCATCTCATCACAAATTATATAGATATGTCTAAAGACAGATAGGTAACAGACCTTCATGCGCCTTTAACTTTAGTCGCCGATCTCTTTTTTTTTATGTTTTAATCGAATTAACAATTACGTACTATCCATTCTACTACGGAGTTTAATAACATATTATAAACAGGTTGTACTCCTATGGTATTAAAACAAATTTAAATAGAATTAAAACAAATTTAAGTTTATTTTGGCATTTATTTTAACATACAAGTAGTAATTCTTTTTCCTCCATATCACACAATTAGGGTTAGCCCAAAATGTACATATATCTTCCTCCACTCCGCTTCAATTTTAGTGTGTTAAAAGCCAATGGGTATCTACACTTTGGATACTGCAACACGTTTCATACGCTTGATATGTCCTGTAAAATAAAACCAAATTTAATAATAGATATCTGTAAAGCCATTATGATGTCTTCAAAAACTTGGCGAGCACATCATCAATTTCCCTCTCGAACTCGAAATCTCATCAGTTATTTTCAAATCGCTATTCACATTCTTAATGGCTTAAATATTGCATACATTTTGATATGTTAACTGTTTCTGGAGAACGTTTATACATAGTAAATATCTTAGTAAGTAAATGGTAGAAAATATATTATTACTTTTTTAAATATATACATAATGAAATGAAGCACTTATATGCAAAGAAACTTTAGACGTGTTATATTTATCATTATTTCTGACCCGACGTTTCAAACAAAGCAGTGATCGTTAAAGTATTTTATTACTATGTGTAATAATCGCATTAACTTAAGATAACATTATTATACTTGTTATTTTTTTATATATATTTACAAATTGTTGACCTACTTCCACGTTCAAGTTATGCCATTGCATGCTATTTGCATACAAATATCCGTATCATGGTAAGGAAAACACTACGATCTCAATAGCGTTTTCAGGGTGCCAGGTCTTAGTTGGTTCACAATATTTATGCAATTGCACCTTAGACGTTTTGATTTGAATCACAAGAAAAAATAGTTCAAAACCACCCTATGTATTAAATACCTAGAATTTAAGCGTGAATCGCGATTAAGTGTACCAACCTAGCAAATATTTGAAGCGCTCGTAGCGAAGTTTGATTAGCCGTTCTTAATCGATCAACTAAGTTAAGCAACATCCATCGCGATCATGACTTGGATGGGTGACCGCTGGTGATATTACTACTGAGCGCTTCCGTGCTTCGGAGGGCGCTTTAAGCCGTCCCCGGTTGTTGTCTTACGATGGCAGTAGTGTACAGCATGGTGGTAGGGCATCTTGAATGCCCGCCTGGTTAGCTACCACCCTCAAGTAGAAAATCTGTCGCTAAGCACCTAACGGTGTGTTCCGCAAGCTGTCCTTGAGAGCCAGTAATTCTAGGGTACCCTGAATAATATCTTCGACCACATCATTAATAGCCATCCAGTGAGATAGTGGTCTAAGGCTAGCCTATTAGTAATTATAAAAAAAACATGCATTTATTAATACTCGTAAGTAGAATGATACACAAAGTTGTCTGTGACTAAGATTAAATGAAATCATAAACATTCAATTTATCACCCTTGTGGCAAGCCCACAGTAGTCACTTAAAGAAGAAGTTGGAGTTGATTAACTCTTTTCTTACCACACTATGCTAAGTTGGCGGGGTGGGCACCTAAAACGTATTCGCAAATATAGAGCAAAATTGCGTCCGATATGTACCTACCTAATGGGTGTGCGCCTCGAGCACTTGTTTGTTATGACTTGTCCTATCCGACCTAATAGATGCAGTGTTCATTATGGCAGACTAAGGCTATCTCGTTTGTGACTTAGGTTGATTAATTATTAATAATACATTATTAAATGATTGATTAACATAAATTTGTAGTTTCCGACCGTGTAGAATTAGTTTCACTCGTCTGTGGAATCTGCGGTGCAGTTGTACTCTATAATTATCTCTTATCTGTTACTCTTTCTCTCATACTGATCTATGTTCTTGAAAGAAAACAAAACAAACGAAATAATTCTTACTTTTTTATAGAGATGGGTCGTCGACGCATTTAACATAGACGAAACTAGACCGTTCATTTTCTTTCGTGGACTAGTCGATCGACTAGTTAAATTCATCGACTAGTATATTATACCGACGGCGTTTTCTTTATGGACGATTAGTCGACTCGATCCGTTACGTACGACTATTCAACTAGACTAGACGCATTAGTAGTAGTAATGAATGAGTATTCTAGTTAAATGAAATTTGTATCGTAGTTTTATATGTTACGTATCACAAGTATATTATTGAAAAGTTTGACCTTCCCTACATACTTTTTCCAGGCTAAGGACTGGCTAAATAGAATTTATAATAGTCGATTATTTTCCATATTTAGGCGTATTTAGAAGATCAACTGATTCTATTTACATTCATTGTTTTTTTTAATGTGTTTTATGTACAATATTTACGACGGCAATGACGTAAAAATAGATATATGCTTCCGTTTTAGATGGCTTTTCAAATTTGCCGCAGTAGATTTATACGCCAATTTTTCATACATATATTTAGCATAGATTGCAAATCGCTTTTCCACTAGATATGTCCTTTTCAAAGTGATGCCATAATTCACTTAAATTTCGTCCTGCCATTTTACTGTTTCCTACACTAAAAAGTTCACTTAGGTATATCACCCTATCTACTTATTAAAATCAACCATAAAGTTTTGAAAGTTTTTTAAACTATTTACATATAATTTACACTATTCACAATAATAAAATACTCGTATGTAACAAACATTTAATCAAATTTTGAAACTATAGTACGTAATTTGGTTAAACACGAAATAAGAAAGTTTCTAATAAGTGCATCGTTCGCGTTTCGACTGTAGTCAAGGCGCTGCGCGGCCGGTCTACGTCTATGACGGAGCATCAACACAACACGCTCAATGTTATTATCAACTCAGACATCCTACATTTAAAGTTCAATTTTGTCTGCATAGACGGTTCAACGATTTCAACGCGTTAAAATGACCGTCCATGCAGACAAAATTGAATTTTAAATGTAGGACCTCTGAGTTGATAATAACATTGAGCGTGTTGTGTAACGGACCAATGAATGAATATATTAACCGACTATGTTCACGAGTCATCGTCGCGTTGACAGTCGCTATGAACTTTGTATAGACTACAATTTAGCCGTCCTGCCGTCTACAGATTCTACTAGTCCGTTCATCGTCGATGAACTGTCCGTTCGTCTATTGTACGTCGACGGTCGAATTAACTAGTTCGATCATTCAACGCTCTTCTCTACTTTTTTACTAATACTTCCCAATTATTAGTTTAAGGGTACTACAGTATTTCAGACAAACATTTCCAAAGGAATAAGAGTAACGACAACGTGGTTATCAAAGAAGCATTGTAACATATTTTAGGAAACCTCTTATCAACAACAAAATTTAGAACCTCACAAAAAAGCTTATGAACTGATTTAAAAACTGATTAGTAATATACCACGACAGTGGGTTTCTTGACCTAAAACTACTATAGGAACAATTTGGACACAAACCTGACCAGGGTAGGTACTGGTTAAATTACACCATATGCTGCAAGCAATAATAGATATTGTAATAGTCAAAGTTTTAATTACAAACCATGCCATAGAAAGGATTGTTCACTAGTTACTAGCTATGAAGAAAGAATGCGCGAGAGAGTAGCAGTATACCGTGAACTTAAGTATTTTCAGCAAACATTACTTCATTTAAAGTTGTTATATTGATATCTTCACTGAGATTGCCATTATATGCCGTAAATAAAATTATGTAAAATAAATGTATCTAGTTATTTATGTTACTTATTTAATTTCATTTCAATACTTTCATAAGTATCCATGGATTGCTCTTTAAGTATTTTAGTGACATATTTAATGTAATGTATCAGCTGGATTGTTCACTGTTGAAAACAGCCTCCCACATTATGGGGGGTTTGCAGTGTGAGATATCAGTTCCTCAGAAAGTGCTGCTGCCCACCTTCAGGTGTGTTAACCCTTAGTCGCCTCTTGCAACACCCAAGGGTAGAAATAGGGGGTGAAATTCTAGCCCAGCACACTACAGGCATATTATTGACCTATGCTAGGGTGTAATAGTGTCAGAACTTAAATCTTAGATACTGTTATTTGTTAAGTGAGTTATTCTTAACTTATCAACCACGTTAAGCTACATCTATTGAGGTTATTACTTGGATGAGTGACCACTAGTGTTCAGCGCTAACCTAACATTTTATTTCCAGCAGTCTTTCAGAGCCAATAACCCTAGGTTAGCCTGGATAACATCTTCACTTATCATCAGGTTCGATAGTAATTAAAGGAGAACTGAAAAACAACAAAAAAGCTTTTACTTATGTTCCTATTATACATATCATAAATTAAGGCCCAGGTTCAGAATGTCTTAATAAAGTTATGGATTGGTAACCAACACATAAAATAACTGAATTATAAAAATGACAGTTGACATGCAGCGCGTTGCAAGCTTTAACCGATGGATAAGCTAAATCGATGACTGTGAAACGCAATGATAGTGTTTTATTTAATAAATATGTTCTGGGTAGTATAACTGGAACTTGCACGAACATTCTGAAACAGGCCCTAAATCTCAATAATATTGTGAATGTGAAATTTTGTGACTGTGTATGTTTGTAGCTCCTTCACACTGAAGTGGCTTAACATATTTATATGAAACTTGAAATTTTGGCAGTGTAGTGCCTGGATTAACACAAGATATTACTATTTATATCTGTTTACATAATAGGTCTATGCGGGTGAAACCATGGGGTGCAGAACTGGGAAGCAGAACAGTAAAGCTGTGGCAGAGTAGTACCCATTATATTCATTTGTTCTAGCAAAACTTGTCACTACCTTATAGTTTAACAGCTTGTCAGGGTACTAGTTATGTCATCTATCTCTACACAACTAAGTCCTACTCTTATTTCTGGGAATTATGGATTAAGAGCATGGTTTCCCTGCTATTAATATTACTACCTAGTAATATAATTACCAAAGTGTATGATAAGTATAATCACATCTAATTTTTTCAGCTGTTCAGCTCTCAGGTAAAACTAATAATTATCCTCTTCATAGATGTTGTAAAAGTCTATTAAGAGAAAAAATATGCTAAATGGGCAGCATGCCACTAATTATGTAAATAAGGTGTTGTTGCAAATGATGTCCACAACAGAGCTCTTAATCATTTTAACAAACTCACCTGCTATCTTGTGGTAGCAGGTAGGTTGCTGGTAGTAACAAGCATTATCTTCATAGCATCAGGAAAGCAGCCAGCCTTACAAGCCTTACAAGGCTGGCTGCTTTCCTAAAGAATAGATTGTCTTGACAATCTATAATATATAATATGTTCTTGTATCCACCTTGTGTTAGTAAGGAGAATGTATTGTACCAACCCCACATTCATGGGATAAGGGATGGAAGATGATGTTGTTCAATATTATTTTATAAGTAGATATATTGCATCTATTGTATAAACTAATATATTTAAAACTTACTTGTCTTCCTCAAGTTGAATCAGTTCACTGATAGTATTTTTTAATTTTCCATTTTTCTGAAGCAATTCCTTTACCAATTAGTTCTTCAATTATATTCCTGAAATGTCGAAAATTAATCCTTCATCATTCTCTCAACAAGTTTAGTTGTCACAGTTTCCAAATCAGAAAACCAGGAGGCTTAATTACACAATACTTTTTATCCTGATTCCTACTTACCTAGATTACCTAGGTATTCTATTATCATAATTATAAATAGATCAACAAGCATTCGGGTCAGCTGAAAGTATGGCATATTAAGCAGCACTATAAAGATAGTACAAGTCTTACATACAGCGGTGGGCGATGAATGAGTAGGTTGATTTTTTATTTTCTGAAACCTTATCAGGTACCTATAAGTAACTTCTGTTGCACTAACATGTTAAAGTTGTCAGCAGGGCAGGCTTATATATGATTTGGCACACAATGACAGCTTATGGTACACACACACCATTAGGGAAGTAGCCCCTTATTATATCCAGAAGAACCTATTACCATGCAATGACTGTGAAGATAAAAAACGCGGTAGTAATACTTTCGTTTGTAGTCTGAGACTGTGTTACAAGCTTTGTACAAAATAGTATTATACAGCTGGAGGGACTGCCCCACCACCACCAACTAAGCTGAGGGCAACTCCTTATTGAAAATCTAGGAACACTTACCGAGTATGATAAGTTTTTGACCACCAAAATGACTAGTATAACACAATATCGTAGTACGTCTTCTCAACCAATACTTTTTCTTGATTCCAGGACTTTTTTAATGACTCCTGATTAGCGATCCGACATTATATGCTGTTAATTTTGTAGACTAATTAAAACTATACTTATTATAATAGACGTAAAAATTATTTTAAATTTTGATAGAAATTATTTCCCGCCATTTTGTCACATAATCCACAATTAGGGATGCTCGATATATACCGATGCATCAAAACTACTCGATTATACCGTCAAAACATTGAAATGATCCGATGTATCACAGACAATAATGTATTTCTAAGATACAATTAACCCCGTTTTTACGGATATTATAGTGAGACACATGTTTTCTGGAACAAACAAACTTATGTAATGTTATAGATAGACAAAGGTGAGTTAGGCGTTAACAAATATAATGTAACAAAACAATAAATCGCGGCACACTGGAATAACTGGAGAAGGCGCTGTTTTTACGGAATTCGTGCGGGATGCGGACGGCGGTGTTGGCGGTTGAGACCCACGAATGGCTGCAGGAACGAGTATTATTAGACGTGATAGGCCTGTTTATATAAGCTGGCGTTACACCGTTCTCTGATCAGGCCTGCCACATCCACCTTTCATAGCACAATAATGAGAGGCTGACCGTTACACACAAATATATTTATTTAACTTCTTTCATTCTACCAATGTCAGAGGCGTCAGAGTAATGCGTGTGAAAGGGATCTTAAAAAAATTTGACAGCATCAATCAGTCACATCATGTGGTCTGTGATTCTTAACATTATGAACGTTTAACTTTACACAGTCACACATATGAGCATTCCAAATAATGTGTTGTTCAAACATCACACAAAATGATGGATCGTGACTATGCTACCTTTCATATAAAATGTTCAAACTGTTTTGCATTTCTGAGGCCTACTTTTTTAGGGTTCCGTAGTCCTGACAAGGAACCTTTATAGTTTCGTCATGTCCGTCTGTCCGACGTTTTGCTAAGAGACCGTCAGTACTAGGAAGCTGTAATTTCGTATGGATATGTAAATCAATTACGACGACAAAGTGATAAAATAATATTTTGAAAAATATTTTTTTTTATGGTACCTCCCATACATGTGACGTGGTTATGAAATTTTTTTTCGTCGTCTATTATTTTGTGTGTGGTATGGTTGAATAGGTCTTTTAAAATGATTTAGGGGTTGCTAATACTGTTTTCCGATTTAATGGTCCATTTACGAAATATTAAACATTAAAGTGCAAATTTTTGTCGCAGCAGGGCGTCCCCCGCCCCCTCTAAAAGCTAAACTGCTGACTTGAAAAATCTGAAAAAATTCAAGCTGATAGTGCGTTTCATGAACTTTATAGGAAAAGTATAGCGGTTGAGATAACTTTATTAGTTTAGCAGTAATAGTCGTTGAACTTGGATGTTGGATAATTTTGTACCAAATATAAAATCTATAGAATAAATCCTTTAAAGTGACTCAGATGAAGTAGTTGGTTGTTTATAAGGGGTAAATACTGGCATTGAAAACTAAATCTTGAATAAAAAACTTAAAATAATAACTATGCCCTATGTCATACATACTAGATTTTTTTTTATTGCTGATAGGTAAGCCTTTGACCACAATCTCACGTGATGGTAAGTGATGATGTGGTCGAAGGTGTTAACAGGCTTAACCTAGAATGACTAGCTAGCTTTCCAGCCGCGTATTGCGGTTATCGCGCAAAACCATTAACCTCTTTTTGCGCAGTTGGATAAAAACTATCCTATGTACTTTCCCGGGTCTCAAACTATTATCATGCTAAATCAAATCCAAAATTGTCGAGTAGATTCTAAGTTTATTCGTTGTATACAAAAATACAAATCTTTCCTCTTTTTAATATTAGTATAGGTATAGATATGACAGTTAAAGATTCGACTTATATAGGTATAACTAGTATTTCAGGCAGTGTGCGGGCCGCAAGCGGCCCGCATCTATCTTGAGTCAGTACGAACTGTCATAACATCACCTTATACAAATAAAAAGACAAATTTAAAACTCCAATAGAAGTATGAAATCCCATATAAACTCTAAATACAATAGATATTCATACTGTAGCCACCAAACCAGATTTACCCTACCGCCATAAAAAAGTGGTACGGTCAGAATCGTACCAAGGTTCTGAGTCACTTCGGTAAAGGAACCCCACTCGTAGGTGCTTTGGTTATCGCGGGCAGTTACCATGGAGACCAGTCGGAGATGTGGAAAATACTCTCAAGTCGGAGCTCGGCCTTCGGCCTCGGACAGTTACTCCAAATGTAGTCAAAACTCCCACAAAACTCCTAAAACAGTCGGTAATGTATGGTAAAATACTCCAAATACAGTATGAAGAATGAGAGGAGCATGTAAATTCGGAGCTCGGCCTTCGGCCTCGCAAGACACTCACATGGCTCAGCGTGCGGCCTCGCCAAGCGCTCGCCCTTCGGGCTCGCGATTCACTGGGTGGAGGACGGTTACTCCAAATTCAGTCGAAAATCCCAAAAAACTCTTAATACAGTCGAAAATGTAAGGTAAAATACTCCAAATGCAGTATGAAGAATGAGAGGAGCATGTAAATTTAGAGCTCGGCCTTCGGCCTCGCAAGACACTAATACGGCTCGGCCTGCGGCCTCGCCAAACGCTCGCCCTGCGGGCTCGCGCTCCATCCGCTCGGCCTTCGGCCTCGCGGGCCGAAAGTTCGGCATTCGGCCTCACCAGAAGCTCGCCCTTCGGGCTCGCTATACCTTCTTGTATGACAGTTGATCCAAAATTAGTCGAAAATCCCATAAAAACTCCAAATACAGTCGAAAATGTAAGGAAAATACTCCAAATGCAGTATGAAGAATGAGAGGAGCACTTTTGACAAGTGTCATTCGACTGCTCTCCCGATTCCCTATGACATTTGTTCAAACACTCCCTATCTATCTCTTACCGTTTTCGAGATATGTCATCCATCATTACTTGGCAGGCGTCATTTTAAAGATTTTCGATTTTTCCCATACTCACCTAAACCCCCCCTACATTTTTGCCATACATCATTGTCATCCTACTCGTCTCCTTCTAGGAGAACAATTATGTCAGTCAGTCAGTGAGTCAGTCAGTCAGTCAGTCAGTGTGTGGTAATCGAGCTTTATATAAAGAGAGAAGTACTTTTTGGACCTCATCCTCGCCGTACACTAGAAGTGTTTGCTGTCTGTACCTGTCGTACCAAGGTCATCGCTCACTTCATTTCACACATCATGAATTTGCTGATTGTAGGCGTTTCAATCGTGTAAATTTTTTCATCGGTAAAGAGAATATTTCTGTGCCCTTCACTTGCGTATCGCAGCGGAAGGTACCTACTCTATTTAATTTTAAAGATTGATTTAGGGCATGTACTGTATATCCACGATAAGCATCGAGCTTCAGGTCTTGTTTTATAATACGCGACATTTTCCTAGCGGGAATCTTCATTTCTCGCAATAAGATTATTGTTGAGTTATCATCATATTTTTACTTCCTAATGGGATTTCGACCAATTCTGGCTTTAACAGCATTAATTTGTAGTTCTAAGACAAGCGGCTGCCCTGATCTTTTGTGGTCTTCGCCAGAGGAAGTGTTGTTGTATCTGTTGATATTACGATATACGAACATACGGCTGATAAGAAGCTTTTGAAGTGTCTGGAATATGATCGACGCGACGGCTCAATACCTACTTTGTACAAGGCGAATACTGCTATCTTATTTTCTTTAACACCTCGAAGTCATTTCATATTGTTATTTGATAATGAATACGAAATAATATATGAAATGGCGCGAAATCGAAAGAAAATTTTAAAGTAATAAACGCGTTCCAAATTCTAAATCATTCTAAAGCTGAAAAGTTTTTATGTTACAGTTTTTATGGCCAGACTAGTTATTATATAGTATAATAGCCCAGTTTTAAGCTTACTTACAGTAATTGTGTATACTTTTAATTTTTTTTTCGTAATATATATATCAACTATTTTATAATACAATAATTATTTATGCTATAGCAAATAAATTAAATGACATTTAAATTCTTACAATGTACCAACGGATTCTGATACGCGCTATCATTACGTTTTCATGTTTGTGTTGTTTGTGCACTGTTTTTAATCGATGTATCACATCGATTAAAAACAGTTAAATCTTTTATATGGACATGCCTACCACAGCTGAATAAGTTTTTTTTTATTATGATTATTGTCTGAATATAGCTACAACTTCCACAGCAATTTGCGAAATTTATTATTAGCCTGACGTTCCGTCATCAGTTATCAAGATCGCGTTTAATGACATCGGGATTGTTCGGTTGTTTCCGACGCCTGCATCTCATCAGCAGGGTAAAGCTGCGTATACGAGGATAAAATCTAGCAATAGTACCGCGGTGCTCGGCGACGCCAGGAAATGGAAGCGATTCTATTGGTAATTTTTCCTCTTACGCCGCTCATTTACTTCACAGATCTCTGGCACATACGCTTATTTAAGAGAACCTATTGGTAAGTTTTTACTAACAACTGTATAAAGCTACTTGTCTAATTAATTTCAAATAATTTATTCACAAAAATGTTGTAAAGATACAGCAGATGTAACGTTTCACAAAAATGTCCGCAATACTCTGACACTACCACGGCAATGGTGTGAAAATGTGTATCTATACAATATAAATAAACTCAAAAATACTTTCATCACAAGAGTTCATTCAATTCGCGACTTAGGCATTATTTTTGACACAAAGTTACTTTTTGATGAGCACATCAATAACATCATAAACAAGGCATCGAGAGCGCTTGGGTTTGTCTTGCGCTTATCGACTGAGTTTAAATCTATAAAAACTGTCAAAATCCTTTATTGTGCCTATGTACGTAGTCATTTAGAATATGCTTCACAAATTTGGAACCCTATGTATGACGTTTACATCACACGCATTGAGCGCATTCAGAGGCGGTTTCTCCGTCATCTTCAGTTTAAAATCAAAAGATATTTCCCAGACTACAACCAGCGCTGTCATAAATTTCACATTCTTCCTTTAGATATAAGACGACAAATTGCTGATGTAGCATACTTAATTAAGATAGCGAGCGGTACAGTTGACTGTCCTGAGTTGCTTAACTTAGTGGGAGTGAAGGTGACAGCTGATCCTACTAGGAGACCGTGTAAACTATACACTCCAATAGTTAATTCTAATTATAGGAGAAACAGCTACTTGATAAGAGCAAGCCGTTGTTTCAATGACGTAGCATCTCGGCATGACCTTGATATTTTCAATACGTCTGTTGAACAAGTTAAGAGGGTATTGTCTAATGCATTTTTCAATTAGTTATATTCTTGTGCAAGTGTTGTATTATTTATATTTTTTATTTTTCAGTGTTTTAGTCTACTCGATTAGAATAATTATCTTAATTTATTAGTGGAATCTTTTAAATGGCCTTCAGCACCTATGCAACGTTTTAAGCTATTATATACCTAGCTGTAAGAATCCCAAAAGTGTAAAAATAAAAATAAAATAAAATAAAATATAAGTCTGTCACATTTAATATAATACATTAATATTATATCATTAACTGTTAAACTATAATATGTCAACATTTTAAGATGTATTTTCGGAACCACAACTTGTCGTGGCGCCATCTACTTGTTATGATCTGTGACTTGACGCTCAACTTTTTGGAGCGAAACTTATTTGTCTGTGGTTATACTTTTGTGTGAAAATGGGCTTTGTAGAATTACTTGCACTTTTACTTTTGTATTTTGTGAAAAGATGTCCGTACAACTATTGAATAGATAATGGTAGCTGGTGCTGCCTTATAGTAATACTTTGTTTAATTGAAGTGTTGTGCGTCAACTTTGAGGATTGTTTGTTTTGCCGTGGTCACTGTCTAGGGCAGTGTCTAGACCTTATAAGAACCTTGCGGAGAAGTTGAACACTTCACCATCTTTTTACCCCCAACGCGTGAGTACTAAATTAATGCAATTTGGCCAAATAGTATTATTTAGTAAGCGTGAGGGTGCAAGCATTAAAAGGACAGAACTCATGTAAGTTGTGTCTTAGTTTTAGTTTTAGCCCCGCGTATCGCGCACCAGTTTAGATTTACTAACAGATTGTCTAGCTAGAGGAACTCTGCTATTTATCATGCCTGCCTAGGTAAATCTGGAATCTGTACAATGTAATATAACTAAGTCTTGGTTTCTCTGTGAAAGATGTCTTCCTGCTGGTCGTTGTGGTACTAATTACCCTTCTAGACGTTCCGTAAACTAAGGTTTTATCTAGAAATTACTGCTTCTCGTCTGAGAAGTCGTTTTTTCTCATCTCTTCCCTAGGTAGTCATACCATATCAACACACATCATCTTGTCACATCTCTTCCCTGGGTAATAATATCTTCCCTGCAAGGAGGTCTCAGGCAGATATTTAGCTACTTTTATTCACCTAATTAGTGTTCAAACCTGCAGTATATTTCTAACACAGGCAGTGTACGAGTACCTACTCGTACACTGCCTTGCCTGTGCTGCACTCGCCTTGGCTGTGCGCACTGCCACCAGTAGGCAAGAGGGATAGTACATACTTACGTGTTTTAGGACTTTGGACTTAAATGATTATACAAAGTAAGCTATCCGAAAGCAACATTGTAAATTAGTAAAAATATATTTTCACATTGTAACTAACACTGTCCTATTCTTCAGATTACACACTTATACTTCCTCTAGGTATCAACAAGACTCTATCGGTGGGCCTTTGTACTTTTGATTTAGGCAATAAATCTAACTAAATACCTAGCCACGCGCTCACATGAATTTAGAGAGCTTTGCTAATTGAAATTAGGTTGTCAAATAACCAAAGAATGCTAGACATATTACGGAACATATATTAAGAACTAACTAACTCCACGTTAACACCACTCTCATCAACAGACAACAAACACAATATGTTTATTGATTTTATTTTTAATCTAAGCAATACAACCGTAACTGTGCTCGCATCGGTTTGTCTAGACATTCCTCGGCAAGACCTTCTAATAGTCAGTGTTGAAGCATAACGCATCAAAATTTCCTCCAGTTGCAATACGTGGCGTTTATGCCGTTACGTCGGCTTAGCAGGAAAACTAGGTGGAATGGTAACTTGATATGTTTTAAATTAGTTTTTATTGTTTTTTAGTATTCTATACAAATGTGCAGTCACTCCTTCCGCGCTGGTGTGTCGGGCGGGACATTGAGCGCACGTGTTGGAACACCACTCTCCTCAACTAACAGCAATCACACGTGTTTGATTTAGTAAAACTGTTTGCGTGGAAACGAACCGGTTACTCTTCGCCGCCATATTCTATGTTGAACGTTCAAACTGCTGATATTTACAGCCAGTTAGTGTATAAAAGCTAGTTATTGTAATAGATTTAGGCGTTACTATTTAGAAAATATATTTAATTATCTTAAGAAATTATTACATTAACATTTTTGAATAAAACTTAAAATATATGAAAATATTAGTGACAATTCCACCATCGTTTAATAATTTACCCATCGTGCGCTCAAAGATTCATTATTTCTGATGATGCTTCGTGTAGCGAATATGTTTTATTTGGTTGGGCGTATTACAGTAAAGTTCATTACGCCATCTCAACTTAGCAGGAAAATTAAGCGGAATTGTAACTACATAATTATGTTTTCATTTCTTTATAGGGGCTTTCCTAAAAAAAATAATGAAAGGTGTCAAATAATATGAATAAAATATTTTTTATTAGTGATCGGCTTTAAAAATACCTAGAATTTTAATTTTGCGATTATTTGCGAAGGACTTTGGTTTATTTATTTGTCATCATATCCGCCATATTAGTGTTTTTACCATAATCTGCATTGGAAACCTGTAGATAAGACAAACCTATTGGCTACAAAAATATAGCTCATAGGCTAGCCACAGATCACTTTCTCACATGATGGTAAATTATAATAATAATAAAATAAAACCTAGAATTACTGGCTCTCAGTGACAGCTACCGGAACACACCAAGGTGTGTGGTGAAAGAATTTGTGCTTGAGGGCGGTAGCTACGCAAGCGGGTATTCGCAAGAGCCTTACCACCATGGTATAACGACTGCCATCCTATGAGACTAACTGGAAGTGCTTTCTGAAATATGGAAGCCCTCATTGATACCTTAATACTACTACTCACTCATCTAATTTATATTTATATTTTATATTTATTCAATTCAATTAGAACGGCTTTAGGCCAATTACACTAATGATAAAAAATTAATATTAATACAACGTCAAAATCAATACATTGTTATAAAATTTAAGATACAATATCAATGTCAAACAAACTTAAATCATAATGTATAAAATGTCAATAAATTATCATATAAAAACAATACCTGTATTACTTAATTAGATTAATATATAAAATGTCACGCAGAATGTAAACCAACTACGCTAATTAGAGAATTACAAGCACATTATTTATATAAAACGTAGTCACATGAAAACAAGACCACGGGCAAAGTCAAATCATAAAATGTCACAAAGCAACTACAAATTACATGTTACAATTAAATTTTACTTTAAAGTACAGTCATCGTCAAATATATTTAAAATAATTATAGTAATAATAATAATCAAAAGTAAGTAACATAATTACCAAATATACATATAAATAAAAATTAATTCAAAATCGCTAACACAAAACAAATTAAAAATTAAAATTGATCATGAGTTCGTCTCACTATACACTAGACATTCCGACAGAATCTCCATCCATTCATCAGCAAACAAATCGCACTCAGGCCTGGCATCAAGGAGGGCATTGAGTGCAGTGAGAGTTCGTGGTATTGGAGAATTTGCGTGGGCGACTGTTTTCCATGATGGGTGGGCAAAGAGTATGTGTTTTCTGCCCCGAAGGTAGTTCACAGGTGCATACAGACAACACAGCTTGTCATTGAGATCGGGGGCATCTACCTTTTCTCGAAGAATTTTGCACATTATTACTAATTGGTCGTAACACCTTCTGACTTGTAAGGAATTATATCCCAGAGAACCCAAAAGAAATTGAGTGGGATACATGAATGGATAATATCCATAGATGCGCTTGTAAAGGTACCTCAGAAAGGCTTTTTGCACTTTTTCTAATAAAAGTGAATACGTGCTTTCATGGGGGTGCCACACGCATGCACTGGCCTCTAGCTTACTTCGTACAAGGGCACTGAAGATAAGCTTGACAACTTCTATGTTATTGAAATCTCGAGAGTTTCGAAGAACGAATCCCAAACGTCGAAAGGACTCTTTAGCTATTTCAGTCATATGAGCATGAAAAGTGAGTTTTCGGTCAAAGGTTACACCCAGATCTTTTATTGAAATTGCCCGGGAAATTATACTGCCATTCAATTTATAATGGAATTCGATCGGGTGCCACATTCGACCGAAGGTCAACTGATAACATTTTGAGGCATTGAATTGCATTTTGTTATCAGTGCTCCACTTGTACACAGCGTCGACGTTCTCTTGCAACCTTCGGCAATCCTCTTCCGTCTCAATTTCATAAAATAATTTCAAGTCATCAGCATAAAGAAGGCATTTAGCATTCTTGACAACCGAGGGAAGATCATTAATCATGATGATGAATAGAAGAGGTCCAAGAATTGAACCCTGACTGACTCCAGAACGCGTGTGATAGGGTCGTGACTCGTAGAGACCAAGACGGACGTACTGCTTGCGGTCGCGGAGATAATTAGCTATAAATCGAAGGAGACTAGGTGAAAGACCTATAGCGCTCATCTTTTCCAGCAGGATATCGTTGTTGACCCTATCAAACGCCTTCTGGAAGTCGAAATACAAAACATCTACTTGTTTCCCTCTATCCAGTCTGGAAGAAATATAATCCACAAGAATTAAAAGATTAGTATTAACCGATCGCTTCTGCCTAAAACCGTGCTGTTCATTGCAAAGGTATGGCTCAACCTGTCGGTAGATCTTCTTGTGGACTACATGCTCAAAAACCTTAGCAAGAGTTGCCAGTATAGCAATCGGACGATATTCCTCAACGTTAGCCTTGTTGGTACCCTTAGGAATCGGAGTTACCCTAGATACTTTCCATTGGATAGGATAAATTCCACTTTGTAGTGCCAAGTTGAATAAGTAGCAGAGTGGAGAGACTAAAAAACTCTTTCCTGCTTTCAAAAGCCATGGAGGAATATTGTCAGGTCCAACAGAACTGCTAGATTTTAATTTTTGAATACCTACTACTACGTCACTAGGTGTTATCTCACGAATATTGATATAGTTACTAGTATTGTGCGAGAGTTTGTTTACGATAATTGATACGTTCAGCTTTGGTGGATCGGATAAAAACACGCTAGCAAAGAAATTTGCGAAAGCTTCGGAGGCCTCTGTTCCACTCAGTGTAACACCATTATTCACCACATTAGGCTCGAAACCACCCTTAGATCGCAGACTTGTCACATGGCGCCAGAATTCTCGTGGGTTGGTTTTTATATTTTGCTCAATGTTAGATAAGTATGTGGTGTAAGCATTGGCTATGCGCGTCTTCAATTCTGCTCTCAAGGCTGAAAAAGATTTGTATTCCTCTTTACAGCTAGTATCCTTCCAGTTTCTATGGAATCTTAACTTAAGTTTGCAGTCATTAATTATATCTTTGGTGAACCAAACCGGGTAACGTGTTCCCATGGTATTTTTACGACTTTTTTTAGGTAAGCAGTTGTCAAATATTTGATATAATACATCATACAGATACTGAGTGCTAAGATGGACATCATTAAGCCTGTAAAGCTCACACCACGATACTCTAGAAAGCATATCATTAATCTCACCGATGTTACACTTTTTGAAATTCCAGTCAACAGCAGAATTGATATTACTCGGTTCAATGCGGTCATAGTGATTAGCTTTAACAAAACCTACATTGATGTGAAGTGCTGGGTGGTAGAGATCAAGCTTTACCAATCCTTTCACAGACTTTACCTGAACATTATGTACCTCAGTGCCATCCCTGGTCAAGACGACATCCAAAATTCCTCCATGCGAATTCACCACAGTATTCTTCTCACACAAACCACAGAATGACAAAAAATAACAATAATATTGATTTACACTAATTGAGGCACTATTTAAATTAAGATCGCCTAAAATTAAGATAATTCCTTTCAAATCATTAAGAAAGCTTTCTACCTTTGTAAACCATCGCATATAATCTGCATCACTTGCACTAGGTTTTATATAGACAACACACACAGAAAAAGTTCGTCCATGACAGATGAAAGATGCCCATAAATCCTCACCGCAGTCAGTTTCAAGATCCATACGACGGCGTAACGTAAATGGTTCGTGCGTGGCCAACAGCACACCCCCACATGGCGTCGGCCTATCGCGTCGTAAAATGCTCCAGTCACCTAAAACAAGTTCCGAATCCTCTACAGATCTATCCAGAAATGTTTCCGTTGCTGCTACCAAACTATATTCCGACGAAACCAGGTTATTGCGCCAATTTGGGAGCTTAGTTTTAAGACCACGAACATTCTGGTAATATACATCAATATTGGGACGTCTATTGCGTTGCCCCATTTGGGGCCCGTCCCCGAAAGGGCTGAGGTCCAGTAGTGTTGGCATCGTTCATAGTAGTATCGCCTCTTGGATGACTTTTTGTGGAACTTTGAGGTCTTCTTAAATTTACCCAAGGCTTAATTTTCGCATTGACTGGCCAGACGGCAACAGAGTAGCATTTGTCGTAATAAGCTATAGGGATACCTATTTTATAAGATTTATAGTCCCGTTTAGCAGTTAGCTCTTCTACCGTACAGATACCGTTGGGACACAGATGGCGAAGGTACTCACGCACATCTTCAGGCCCTGACGCCATGTTCCATATATGTAAATATTTTCTGGGCTCAACAGCTTTCAGGGATGTTACGGAAGGTCCCGCAGTGCCACACATTGAAGGTAATTGCCGACTTTTGCGGCTAGTAACTGTAATCCAGGGCTGAGAATCATCATCCAAATTTCCAATGCGTTGTTTTTGCGTTTCATTGGCTTGTTGGTCAGTTAACAGCTGGCTCATACATTTTCCATGTGTCGCATTTGTTTGTATCGCAACTTCAGACGACGAGCCAATACTAGAATAGGATTGTTGCAGCCCAGTATTGGGAGGAAGTTTCGCTTTTGTGCTCCTATCACAGCCGCTGTGTTCGATTTGTCAACAGGTTCATGTGGTTGCTGAGTTTGTGGTGAAACCGACGACAGTGAACTAAGAGGTTTTGGCTGGGGTTTAGGAGTAGTCTTTTCATGCTCATATTTACTCAATGTTTCAATAAGAGATTCTATCTTTGATGAGTAATTCTGTATGGTGGACTCACTTTTCTCTATAACTGAAATAGACTCCGACAGCTTTCTATCGTATTCTGCAATGACTGACACAGAGTGGCTGAGCTTGGTTTCATAGCTAACTATGATGGATGTCGAGCGAAGAAGCTGCTCTCTCATCATAGCAATTTCCTCTCGTAAGCCATGCATTTCATTGGAAAAGTCCTCACTTCCATTACTAGCTATTATTGGGCTTTTTATGTGCTTTGGTGAAATTTTACGGCGCCTAGTTACGTAAGTATCTTGAGTTTTTTTGGAGTAACCCACTGGAGTTAAGCTGTTGTCCCCGCCTGTCTTGGCGGCACAGCGGCATTGAGGGCAAACCCAATTTTTATTGGCAACAGTGATGTTTTTCTCTCCTGTACACAGTATGTGAAATGTTTTATTACAGTCATCGTGAGTACATAACAAGTATTCTTCCTTTTCAGTAATTATACTTAAACACGCAGAGCAAACCATTTTTGGCGAATACAAATTATAAGCAAATAGGTGTAGCAAAATACTTTTTATACGGCTTGGTGTTTAATATGTAAACAAACAAATATTCAATACAATACTGGTTAGCTAGAAACCGTAAACGTACCTCATCGTACCTATGCGGTGAGTCACCCCGTAAATGGCAAGTGCGCTGGCACTAACTGTTGCCTTATCTGCGGCGTAGTTGAGTGTGTGTGCGTACGGCTGGCTACAGCAAGCGATGACACCGATGACTCACTGGCTCACTGCACTGAGACGCGACAAGCGAGCGATGCTTAGTTTGAATACCAGCGGCCGTTGTAGATTACAGATGCACAGATATTCCTCAATATATCTTCAACCCGCAGGTTTAGCTCCTCAAAACAAACGGCACTGCACACTCTTATTTGATCGCTAAGAAAATATTACTAAGTAACTATCGCACCGAACTCTAATCGATTATGAACAACTAGGTAGAACGTTTCAATTTATATAACTACCTAATGTATACGTCGAGGACCAAGTGTTTTATTTTATGGCATTGTGAAGAAACACCCTCGAGCATGTAGTGTGCACCTGATGTTAAGCGGTAACCTCAGTTAATGACTCGTCATGTATTTCGTCACAAGTGCCTTATAAAAAAAACTTAACCGTTAGGTGCTCATCAACAGATTTTCTACTTGAGGGTGGTAGTTAGCCAAGCGGGCATTCGCAAAATGCCCTTCCACCATGCGGCAATCCATAACAAATGCCACTGAGCCATCACTGCTTTTAAAAGTCTCATGTCAAAGTCAAAGTCAAAATCATTTATTCAATTTACGCGTCTACGACGCTCTTATGAAGGTCAATTACAAATTTTAATATTGTAATATACTACATTGTACTGCCACGTTCAGCAATGTGTCTGTAATTTATATTTTAAATACTTAATAGTTTTCAAATAAGGAATGCTGCCGGAATACACTGTTAGGTGCTACTTGAGGACGGTAGCAGTTATTGTTTTCTTATAAATATGAAAAATGCAAAATAAATGTCCACCTTTTTCTACATTGATGTAATTTCGTAATATTTAGTAACATAAACAAATTAAAAATCTCATTAGCAGCTCACCTCCTTATTTGCGTGTCAAACGCACCAGCGCAAGAACTAGCTCAAGTGCTTACAAAAAGGCAATCTAAACTCCTAATTAAAACTCCAACCACAACCTTGCATTCAAAAACTTTATGCATTAACAATTTGGGAGGACGGAGTAAAATCTTTTATCATTGAGCTAGTCCGCTGTGTGGTACCGAGAAGGAAGGATTTGATTCTGGATCTTGGATGGACTTTAAACTATGATCAGGCTGGCTAAACATCGGCTACCTATTATTCCAGTCTTTCGAACACACATTATATTATACATGTGTTAATTTAATAGATAAAAGGTCAAAGTCAAAGTCAAAACCATTTATTCAATTTAGGCGTCTGCGACGCTCTAATGAAGCTTTAATATTGAATATTCTAATTTTACTCCCACGTTCAGCAAACAAAATTGTATAAAGCCACTGCAAGAAGAACGGGCAAGAAACTCGGGACCATTCTTTTAAACATCTTTTAACAATGTGTTACTTACTTTCTAAATACATTTTATTTACACTTTTACTGGTTCATCAACTATTAATTAACATTAATATAACTATACTTAATTCAATATAATTTATAACAACTGTCAAAACCTTTTTAACAAACCATTACATATAAACAAGGTTAGTCCTTATGTAATATCATAAAAGAGAATAATAAATTACTTAACTTTCACACAATCTCGATCGGGCAGCACTTCGTCGTTGAAGACTACTTTGAAAATATATTTCGACACCACTGTGAGATCTGAGCTGTTCACTCTGAGCTTCCTTAAAGACGACTGACTTGCTGGGCAGAGCCCCTTTCAAATAACAACTTCGGCAGTCAATATCAATACTTTTATATAATTACAATTTTGGTTTACTATTAAATTATTTGATTAGAATGTGCTTATAAATAACTATTTTAATCATAGGTATTATTACATTAATCTTATTATTGATTTTATACAATTATCTGTATTGAACAAATATAATATATTTAATATGACTAACGTCAAATCAAGTACTCTTAATTTAAACCTTAAATAAATGTACAATTGTTCAACATGATACAAATACTTATTAATAGTTCCTTGCAAGTCCTATTTTATTCAACATATTAAAATTAAAACAAAGGACATTGCCTACAACTTAAATCTAACGACACAATATTTACCTATGCTATCACATGCATGGCTGAAATCAAAAGTCTTTTTCTCTTTGGGACATATTGATTAGTGATGAGGTCGTCAAACACAGAATAAAAATAGGCACTTTGGGATGGGTAACTATTGAATCATACCGTTAGGTGCATCCGTGATGTAACTCAAACCTGTGGCAGAGTTCGAACTATAGATTCCCTGCGCGGCAGTCCATAGTCATTGTCACTGGGTTATTACTGCAGGTGGTGATGAATCTTGGTACACGATCATTGTTGTCAACTCCGTAAATATTTTCCAGAAGAAGCAGCTTGTTATCTCTGACCAATTTAATCCATTCTAACATATACTAAAACTATGATTGTCATCTCGTTTAAAATGTATGGAAATGAAACAAATAATGATAGCAACAGTAACTATTAAACCGCAATAGTCTAAGGTTCTCGAGCAAAACAAACAAACAAACAGAAGGGAAATTCAAGTTTCAAGTGAATAACTTATTGATTAAGAAATCCTACTACACAGTTTATGATTACTTAAACGACAAATATGCCTGGACAATTCCGCCTCTGCCAAGCTATCGCCTGTCACCTACGTCATTTATACAAATATTGTAAGAATTTTATTATAGAATTTTATTATATAGTAGGTATGTAACACATTGTTAAAAGAGGTTATAAGAATGGCCCAAGTTTCTTGCCCATTCTTCTCGCAGTGGCTCTGTACAATTTTTTTTTGCTGAACGTGGCAGTACAGTGTAGAATATTTCAATATTAAAATTTGTAACTGACCTTCATACGAGCGTCGTAGACGCCTAAATTGGACAAATAATTTTGACTTTGACTTTGACAAAAAGTTGTTCAAGAAATAATAGTCAATTTCTAGATAGCTTAAAATCACACGGGCCATCTACTTAATTGATATCTTCTATTATTAAAAAATAACTTGACAATAAAGAAACCCCTCTCTTCTGAAATATAGCTGTACAATATGGTACATAAAATGGAACAAAAGCGTGCAAGTAGTTCCGGAGAATCGTCGCAAACATCCAACGATACAAATAAAGTGGGCAATGTTGCTACGAGTATGTTTTTTACAAATTTACAATTTTACATCTCTTTTACCGAGTTACAATGCGAAGTTTTTGGGGCAGCATAGAGAATAACACTAGCTTGAAATAAGCTAGAGAATTAGCGATTCAAGGTTTATTTAAATTTAACGACAGTGTAGTTTATTTAATGAAATTAGTGTTAGAATCTAAGTTGCAAAGATTTCTTTAGAAAACTACTTGGCATGTAGTGTATGCAAGACGAAGTTTGTAAATATAAAAAAGTACACATAAAAGAAAGTTTTTTTTTTATGTCTGATAGGTGTAAGCCTTTGACCACTATCTCACCTGATGGTAAATGATAATGTGGTCGAAGATGTTGTTCAGGCTATCCTAGAATTACTGGTAGACTACTCTCCGCTCTGGCTGGTTTGTTACTGATATGTCTGTATTGTTTTTTGTGCGGTATATTTTTTTTAATTTACATGAGACTTAACTACTGTGTCTCAGGGTTACGGGCGCAGTGCAGTTCGTCACTTTACAAAATTCATCCATAATAGGCAGAGGTTCCCGCTTAACAACAGGTGAGCATCGTGCTAGTTCTGTCACAATTACATAAAAAAACTATAAATAATAAACAAATTGCCAAGTTTTTACCAGACCGTGAAGTCTATTTAGGCTGTGTTTTAAGCGTGGATCTTGTATTTGTTTATATAAAAGTATGTTTGTTCGTTATTATTTTCTTCACCTCGTATTTTTTCTTTTTCCAAAGTTCTACGATGTTGGAATGTCTCTTAGTCTGGTCAAGAATCGGATTAAAATGACACCAATTATTACAGATTTTTTTTACCTTAAAGACCTTAAATTACGAGCTTGCCACAGGTATACTGCAGATGTTTGCTGTCTGTTTTGACTGTCCCATCCAGCACAAATGGAGATCTGTGCTCACAGGACAGAAGTTATAGTTATATGTGTCCATAAGTATATTTTTGTAACCTAGTGTGTTTTGTTTGTTATTTTTTTTTATACCATTTTTTCTAATGTATCAATGAAATCAATTAGTTATGTAATATTATTTGTATTATGGATTCGTGTGATGTGTAATAATAATAAATGACATTATTATTAAAGTTCTATTCTAACAAACTAAACACATGGCTTTATAAAACATTCACATGACAAAATGGAGAAATTATAATTAATAACGTTAATTGTATGTACAAAATCACATTAGTTACGTTGTCACCTTCGTCAAAAGTATCGTCTTCATTAATTGCTATTGCTGATTTATCGTATTCCTACGTAAGTTTAAAAAAAATAAGTTTCTCCTCCTCTAATAAATAAATAAATATTTTTAATAAGGCCTAAGCCACGAATGAGTACGTAACGCGGATCGGTATGGCAAAACGAACAGCGTCCTTATCGGCACGTTCGCGTATCGCAACAAAAGTCACAGGTTGCAAAGATCCGCGAGATATCGCCATTATCGCGTCGCCGCGCGCCCGTCCGATGGCCGAGCGTAGCGCCGATGCCGCCGACATGCATCATTTGACTAAATAGCCGCTATTTTATAGCCTAGCGTCTCCATTATCCGGGTTACGATCCTACAGTCATGGCCCGGACTTTTGAGTTAACTTTCCCACTTTATAGAACTACTGAATAATTTTAATAAAATACACCGAATATTTTTAATACATTTATGTTTCCAATAACGCATGCTCTGCGGATTAAATTACAAATTTACGAGAGGAAAAATTTAAGTCATATCAATTCGAACCCGTATCCATCCACCCCTTTAGCTGGTAGCCAATACGATGGTTAAAATAAAGATAGGAAAGATTTGAGTTCTGACTCATTGTCATGTTAGCTCAATTGGTCAGAGCATACCCCGGCTAAAGGGGTGGATGGACGCGGGTTCGAATCCCGCACATGATTTAAATTTTTCTCTCATAAATTTGTAATTCACTGAATAGTATAAATGTCAAAAAAGGAAGAGGAAGAATACTGTACTGTACTGTAACAGCTGGATCGTCCACTGCTGAACACAGCCTAGCGGGTATTTGCCCTGAGGAAGAATAATTGGCAAATAAATAGTAAGTAAATATAACTATAACTTATTTAGTAATATTATTGAGATAATTTTCAAAGGCATAAAATAAAACTACCTCTTTTATTTTATTTATGATATTGATAACCAACGAGAATAAAACAAACAGGTAGGTAGGAGCTAGTAAACTGTTTATTCAGGCTTGCTCGTTATGTGAACATTCTAGGAACATGTAACTTTATTGTTTCACAACTGTGTTGACTCGGCAATCTCTACTGGTTCAACAAATTAATATTTCTTAGCAGGAATGTCTAAAACACAGTCGCTCCAGCTTTTTGTAAAAACTCATTGTTGTGTAGTTCTCACAAACGCTGACTGCTCCAGTTCCAGCTATTTCATATGTTTAACAATATGCATACGAGCATTGGGTGTATGTGTTTGGAATCCGGTTATTTATTTTAAATTTTACCGACTTCAAAATAAGGCGGAGGGTCTCAATTCATCAGTTTTTTATGTTTGTTACCTTAGAACTTTAGGTGAACCGATTTTAATGATTCTTTTTTTATTTGAAAGCTGATGCTTGTCTTTTGCTTCCATTTAAATGTAATCAAAATTGATTAAGCCGTTTTTGAGTTACAGTTTCTTGCCCGTTCTTCTCGCAGTGGCTCTATAAACTTTTTTTGCTGAACGTGGCAGTACAATGTAGAATATTTCAATATTAAAATTTGTAATTGACCTTCATAAGAGCGTCGTAGACGCCTAAATTGAATAAATGATTTTGAATTTGAATTTGAATTTGACTCCAATAACTGAAAAATATGTTCCTATTTGATGATATAGATAGTCAATGACAGTGAATGACAAACACAGATTACCCCCTCTAGATACCATATTACGAGTACAAGATTTTTATTCGTATCCGAGCTCACCAAAGTTAGAGTTAGGTGCTATTTCAAGGTCGCGCTAGTTATTATACCAAGCGGACACTCACTGTAGGGATGGGCTGAGTCGTAGGAACATAATATACTTGCGATAATTACGTTGGAATCTTGTCGATAAAAATACTATTTATATTTTTACCTAGACTTCTCTGAACAATCAAGGTAGTTTTAGTTCTGCGTATTTAATAAATAATATAGTTAGTATTGTATTTTCTGCAAATACCTACTTGTTGACTTAGATGCGTATATACCCTAGGTATATATATTTTTTTCAAAAATAAATTAACCAAAAATTGAACCTAATACTTCAACACCCAAAAGTGCGAAATAACTTGTTGAAGCGCTCGTAGCGAAGTTTGCTTAACCATTCTGAATCGATCAGCAAAGTTAAGCAACGTCCGCCGCGGTCATGAGTTGGATGGGTGACCGCTGGTGACATTACTACTGAGCGCTTCCGTGCTTCGGAGGGCACGTTAAGCCGTCGCTCGGTCCCGGTTATTGTCTTAGGATGGCAGTCGTTACAGCATGGTGGTAGGGCACTTTTCGAATGCCCGCCTGGCTAGCTACCACCCTCAAGTTGAAAATCTGTCGCCAAGCACCAAACGGTGTGTTCCGGCAGCTGTCCTTGAGAGCCAGTAATTCTAGGTTAGCCTGAACAACATCTTCGACCACATCATCACTTACCATCAGGTGAGATAGTGGTCAAAGGCTAACCTATCAAGCATAATAAAAAAAAAAAAAAAGAAGTCGGTACCATGATAGTTCAAAAGTACCTATTATCACAATATTGTGCGCATGGTACCGACTTCGACATGTTATTTAACTTCTTTGGGTGTTGAAGTCGGTTTCATTTATAGGTAAAAAAAAAAAATTCACTCTCTTTAGTGACCTAAGGGGTCGATTGTCTTTCCTGGCAACGACTATATCATCAAGTAAATATTGTTCAGTTATCGGAGTGTAACTTAATAACGGCTTGACCAATTTATATGAAATTTAAATGAGAGCAAATGACAAGCATCAGCTTTAAAAGCCTGTTTTTAAATCAAAGCATCTGTTGACAGTAGTAGGCATTTATATATATGAATTGGCGAAGTTTGTAAGATGTAACTCTGCCTTATTTCCCAAATATAATAGCTTAGGTAAGAGGAAAGTTACACAAGAACAGCTCAAAATGCCCATCCCTAAACTAGAACTGTTTAGGAATAACTGCACCTACATGACGCCTCTCGTTTACAATGCGATTCCAAAAACTATAACAGAGTTACCTAATTATAAGTTCTACCCGGAGTTAAAAAAGTGGTTGGTTAACCAAAGTTTCTATACAGTTAAGGATTTCTTGCAGACGACTTCTAATCGCTACTACATTTACCACGCTAAATAATTGAATTGTAATTAGGTATTTAATAGATTATGACAATTTAAAAAAATATTTGACATCGTTATTATTATTAAGTCTCAATTTCATTGTATAATAATATATTTAAATGACATTTGCACACCTCGTATGAGGTTGTTTATGGTGAAACTGTTGTACTTCCTACATATTTTATATCTTTTGTACCTGTACTCAAGCAAATAAATGAATTGAATTGAATTAAAACAAAAAAAAAATTAAAATCAATTCACCCACACAAAAATTTTGAGGTAAGAAAAACAAAAAAAATCGGCAAAGTGCGAGTCGGACTCACACTTATAGTGACATTTATGTAATTTAAGTTGTGTAATTTCGTTGTAAAATGTCGACACCGTCTTTAATTTAGAGAATTTCACAACACTAGCGTTGCACGTGCTTTCGACAAAACGAGACAAAGCTTGCAACAGCTACCATGTGGAACAGAGACAAGTAACGATCTATACCCAATTAGTACCAGTATACGCTGACCCCTCTTATAACCAGTAAAACAAGATTATCTGACTTATTAATTAAATCTTATTCTTTCTTTTTGGTAATTTGAACTCCAAGATAACTATTCATACCATTTCACTGCACATGTAGAATTTTAGCTTATTTTGTTAATTCAAAAGAAATGTTCACTGGCGCTAAAACACGGGAGCGTATAGGCGCTTACGGGTCTGACATTTGGTCGAAACTGAAGCTATGATTCAAAGCGTTCATTTATTTCTAACCATTTGCACCGATGCATGGCGCGCGACCTCCCTCTTGTTTGCGGAATCTAGAGGGAGTAATCTGTGATGACAATCGATCCCGTAAGTAGTAAGGGTCGATATAAGTTATAAATTAAAAAAAAAAAATACCTAAAGAAAAGCGACTTCAACGCTCAAAATTGTGAAATAACTTGTCGAAGTCGATACCGTGCGCAAAATACTGTGATAATAGATACTTTTGAACTATCATGGTACCGACTTCGACAAGTTATTTCACACTTTTGAGTGTTGAAGTCGGTTCCATTTTTTGGTTAGAATTTTTATATTCCATCATATACACTTAGACCAATGCAACTTCAGAATGACTCTTACCAGCCTTCTTACCGAGTCTTCGTCTATACGCAATATTAGCTACTCCGCACCTCAGGTGCACAGCTACAAGTACATCGGCGTATCCGTCCAGACCGTGCGCGCCGCGGCAGAAGAGTACAGAGCTGTGCGTCGATACGAAATGTAAAAAGAGACGCCTTGTACGTGAATATAAATACATATTAGGAAATCCGTGCTTTGCGAGCTATACTACACTTTATTGCTTCGTAGCTCAAGCCCTGACACATACAGTTGATAAGTCAAAAGTGCCTGTAATTTACTGGATCTCAAGGATTGCTGCCAGAACACACTGTTAGGTGCTTGGCGATATTTTTTTTATTTTAGAGTGGTAACTAGCCAGGTGAACATTCGCAAAATGTCCATTTACCATGCAGTGAAGCTCAAGCTGGCTGCCGGGATCGAACCATGGACCTGTCAGCTATAATTGCTAAAAATAATCAAAATCATGTAAATAAATTACTGTTTTTATTGTACTGGTTACCAAGTGACCACTATCATCGAATTTTGCTTTTTTAGACCACACTTTTATTTTTGATCGAACAATGTAAGAGTCTTTATGGAATACGTTTGTTGAACCACAATTTTCTAACTGTATCCTATCTTAAATTCCCGCCCTTAAGTTAAAATTGCAACCGCCCATAATATATCTTCCTATGAGACTCGTAAGAAGCCACTTAAGATGTAGACAAGTGCTAAAAATAGCTTTACTAGAACAGATTTTTAGCATTTATTTTTTATTTTGTGTCTGTAAGAAAATATTGTTATATACAAGGTGGATATTAATTCATCAACAATACTGCGGGGGATGGTTTAGACTCATGTTTAATTTTCACATACAAAAAATCAGTGTAACTATTATCTATGCGCAGCGCGTTGCCTTTTAATATGATAGTGAGAACCACGGTTTACTCCATTCTCACACGTACGAACGCTACCCGATGTCAATTAGACGCTATCACTGGGGCAAAACAGCTGTTTTAGAAGCTGTTTCATGTACCTATTCTGACGAAAGCGAAGGGCCTTACCGGCCAATCTAGCTAGACTGCCGAATGCTTTGCATAATCGCCAATCGATTAAACTCTTCTAAATGATAAAAAAATTTACTTACCTACATTCTTTTTAATTTCAAGTTTACGTAGACGGTGATCACATAAAAAAATGTATGTTAATCTTGATTACAATACATCATCTAAGGCCAAGAAAAGTCCAAAACACGTTTCCTTAAAACTTTCTCAATGGAATTAAATTGCAAGATTGATTCCAAATTACGCTTGTAACATAAATATCATAATTAATTACACATTCATACAAGTGTATGAAAAAATATTAATAAAATGGCAAAACCTTATCAAAACAAGTTACTTTTTCGATTTACGTTACTAGTTTTGTGTTATTAAGCCAGAGAGTTGAAATATTAGAGTAGTTATATCCGAACACCACTGCTCTAAATGCTAACTAGAATTTACCTATGTACATACCTACGCACATGTATATGCAGTTTGTAATGACAAGGAAAGAACGTTCAAATATTATGCATCATATCTGTTGTAAGAAAGAGATAAGTAAGCAATTCGTGTAACCACCGAACCGCCACGAGACGTTCCGATCACCATTACACTGTGATCTCTTTCACTCGCTCACACCAAACGATACACATATCTCGCTCATCCATTTCATTGAGAATAGTTCCTTAGATAAAACAAAATGTCGATATTTTCTATTTCATCAATAAAAGCAATAATTACGCGTGAAATGAAACATTTTATTATCTCTCACAGTGCTTGTATAATTGGTGCAGAGTCTAAAGACACAAGGAAGGCATATTGTCCATAGATTATTCCTAAAAAAACGATTAGCGGCGATGTATTCACCGGACGGTCGGAAGTGCAAGACTGGTAGTGACTCTGGTATTTACCCAGAATTCGTCTAGTAAATATGGAGGGCATACAACGCATCTACAGGTAAAAAAATCTTAGTATTAAGCTTACTTTCGGATTTTACCTAAACTGATCGCGATTTCACCATCGATGCCTGTCTTTTACACCTACGCCGTCCAATAGTGATAAAATTTGAGCATTTGACAGCGTATTAATAAAAAATGCCAGAAGGTAGGCATCTTCTGAAAAACTACCATCTTACACTGCACCCCCCGCCGCCGCCCTCTGCTAGGGGATTATGGCCTCAGCAGTGGACGATCCGACTGATACAGAAAAGTCCAGTTTAATTACTGTTACACACAACAAAGTTGATGACAATAGTGCAAATTTAATTGTTCATATGAGCGAAATAAGTCTGATTTGAATAACAAAATATAAACCGTCTGCAAACACAAAATACGAGTTATTAGAGATAACTGAAATACAACTCGTTCGATCTCACTGAAATTTAAATCGGACCACATGACAAACACCAGCTTTCGAATGTAAAAAATGTATCATAATTGATACACCCTGAAAATATATATAAGGTAACACACAATAAACAGTCCAATTGAGAACCTCCTCCTTTTTAAAGTCGGTTAAAGTCAACCCGCCAGGTTACGCCTAAGGGCAAAGCTTACGAACCTAAAACTTTTTTTTTATTGCTAAGTATATGATAGTCAAGCATTTGACCACTATCTCATACTGTGGTAGGTGAGGATGTGGTCGAAGATGTTGTTCAGGCTAGCCTAGAAATAATGGCTCTCAAGGACAGCTGCAGGAGCACACCGTTAGGTGCTTGGCGACAGATTTTCTACTTGACGGTGGTAGCTATCCAGGAGGGCATTCGCGAAATGCCCTACCACCAAGCTGTAACGACTGCCATAATTGTAAGAGAACAACCGGGACCGACGGCACACCCATCCAGCTCCTGACCGCAGCAGACGTTGCCTCACATAGCTGTTTGATAAAGAACGGCTAAGCAAACTTCGCTACGAGCGGTTCATCTACTTCAATTGAACAAAACATAAATTATATAGAATGCATGCAACATAAATGATATGAAACCATAGGTACCTGATAAAGTTTTAATTTTCAGCTGGAGATTTCTCGGCAATCTCGAACGAACATCGACAGCAGTAGGAAGTATGTAACAAAATAAATGTATGTCCTGTCATTCACAACATTGATCCCTAAAGATTTATTTGTCCTCGTCGACAACAACACCGATCAGCGACAAAGGGTACGAGAGGGTTGACAAGGTCCCCTCGCGCCATTCCCCGTGGACACGAGCTCACCTATTCTACCACAAGCAACATTTTCTTTTTACTTTCATATACACTTATATTATATTACTGAATATTTTTATATTTTTTTATTTGTATGTGATTGTGACGGAACAAGCTCGAGGCCCACCTGGTGTTAAGCGGACTAACCTCTGCCTATAACCACGGGAATTTTATCTATACAGTATTTCAACTTCATAGGAACGGACGAAACGCGAGTTATACCTACGCGATCGATCTCGGCCCGCGCTCGGCCCGCATACAGTCTCGAGTTTCGCAACTACGCCGCAGTGACGAGCGAATGGTTTGTTGTTTTTTAACAATAACCGCGCGATTTTTTCACCAAAAATAAGTTCAAGTACATATTTACATATTAAATATGACGAGTAAATAATTTTAATTAATACAATAAAACAAACTTACTAGTAAGTAAAATTTATTTATTTATTTATTCAATACTTTCCGCTTTCACGAATTACACTAATGACAATGATAATTATTAGAGAATTATATAAAATTATGTCATAAATATAAATATCTCAAAAAATAAAATTATCAAAATTGAAACAGAGAAATAACAAAAATAATAGAAATATATAAAAATTTCAATGATAAAGAAAAATAATGGTTTTAATACAATACCTAATTGCTATGTCACGACCTACCTAAATATGCTAGTTTGTTTCTGTGATGCGACAGACTCACAGTACCTAATGTAAACAATCTTTCATGACAACGTTCCACTCACCCGCTAGCACATCACAATGGAGTTGAGCTTGCATTAAGTGTTTATAGTCTACATATAGTTGACGGTACATAATGTGTGTATTTTTAATGGCCAAGTTTTTTTTAATCCTTTTATCCCGCGAAAAAAGTGAATAGAGTGAAGGAAAGTGATTGACACGAGTGAAATAGGAAGTAGTTATAAGCAAGTTATAATAATATTACAGGTTGTTATTAGAATGTGGATTTTTAATACTTTAAAATATAATAATAAAGCATTTCGTACGTCTCACAAATATTTTTCGGTCGCCAAATTTTAAGAACGATTTTTTATTCAAACATAAACATGGTTTTTTGTTTAAATCTTCCTACTGGTCAAAAAAACAACACGCATTTTAGTGAACACTTCCTGTTCAATTCACAGAGTATTTTATTTGTTTATATAAAAAAATATATTTACAATCACAAAACTAAATAGAAACACAAAGTAAGCAAATGTAATTAAAATGCTGGAGGCGGGCAGCCCTATCGCATGTTTACGTACAGCGCGGCTGCAGGTACTTATTTCGAAGACAGAGCCGAGTTACAATACTGTATAGATAACATTACCGTGCTATAACCAATGCAATTCGGCACAAGTCACTAATTGCCAGTCACCTTGAGACATAGTTGTTAAGTCTCATGTGCCAGTAATTTCACTGGCTCTCAAGGACTGCTGCTGGAACACACTGTTAGGTGCTTGGCGACAGATTTTCTACTGGTTGTTACAGGATAGTCGCTAGCCAGGCGCGCATTCGAAAACTGCCCTTCCACCATGCGGTGAAGCTCAAGCCCACGGTGGGATTCGAACCATGGACCTGCTGCGTGGCAGTCCATAGCTAACTATCTATCCATAGCTAACTAGCTAACTAACTTCCTATTTATTTTTCGTGGAACATAATAAACCCAGCATATTTGAAGTTTAAAGTAACATAATTATAAATCTTATTTCATAACCAACGACTCGATCGTCATACGGTATACCAACATAATATTTACTTAGACAATGTCAAATTGTTACTACAGTTCCAAAGAAACAAGCCGTTTTTAACATCATTCGGAAGGAACTGACGGTCGGACGGACGGACAGCCGAGCTTAGTATAATACGGTCCGTTTTCTAGTATATACTACCAGAAATATTATTATGGTATTTTATTATACATACGCATTGATTTGAGAACCATAAAAGTTAGGCTTCACATTATGCTTCAATTTGAATATACTATCGTATTTTCCAAAACATATTCGAGCGCTTGGGCGATGCGACGCGTGATAAAAATGTTGGCACCTATCGGACTCAACGAATATGCATTGCAAATCAACGGGGCAATGCTGCCAGCATGCTGGGCACGCTGCCAACTGGTAGTGGGCTGGAATATTTGCCTGTGAGTCTGCAATGACGTATAGATTGCCATTTAGACAGTCATTTAGGCTTTTATTTGAGTTGCTGTAGTATTGTATAATATATTGTTCGTAGTATTTTGTCAATAAAGGCATTCCGCCGGTAAAAAAAAATATATACTATTCATCTACGGAGATAAAATGACAGAATAGCTCCCCTGGTAGATACACCATGTCGTCGCGTCGCTCGTCATGTTACCGTGGCGTTACCGGCGTGTTACCGCGTCGTGTCGTGTCGCGTCGTATCAAACGTTTAATTTGACGTTTGTTTTATTGCGTTTATCGGTCGTTGGCGTTACTGCGTTTCGTTAGTGGTTTTGTTGCGTCGAAGGTTTTTTTATATTTCAATTACGGTTTTCACGACAGTCTTATAATTACCTACGTACTTTATAAAAGATTTACAGATAGCTAGTTTAATTATTATCATGATTTGGGTTGGTCATTTTAATACATAATAAAACAATGGTAATAATAAATATACTCAGGCATTACTTTAAGAACAACATTAATTAAATTTAACAAATATTTCAGGTATTCATTATATTCATATTTAAAATAATATTTTAAGAAATTGTAATGTTTCTTATGATATTATCGGCTACTAAGTCTCCATGTCGGTAGCCCAAGTGGAAGAATATTCGATACGTTTAAATTTTACGCAAAGCAAGATCAGAAGGCCTCAATTCTTAGAGCGAACGATCGAAAAGCTATCGTAATATATATATATATTCAAGTTTCAAGACTTGCTAGAAATAAAATATGTTTTAAATAGTTTTTATGAATACTAATTGTATTCTTAAAATAAATAGTTCTCCAATTAACAATTAGCCTAATGAAAATACATTCAAAAATAAATACATATTTACTTACATTAAAATCCGTTCAGGTATCGCAATATCTAATTGAAGGAACAAGAAAAAAAATAGTAATAGCACAGCATACTGTTTATACCATTACGGCTACTCTTTTGTGAAAAAGGTTGAAATTCAATAGAAATAAAAACTCGCGGTGAAAACCGTGGAAGTAGCTAGTTCACTTACCTAATATACTTTAATTATGTACTAAAACAAAACAAAGAACCGACCTTTTGTGAAATGATCAAACAAATTGAAGCCAAAGAACACAATATCTTCCAATTGAAAAATCTTAATCAAAGACCGCTGGAATGCTTCAGCTAACGCCCAAAGAATAAATTGTTTTTAATTAAAATAACAAGCAAAAGATCGAAAGCTTTGAGCATAGATTTTTTATTGGAAGTCCCCTCCCCCCTCGCGTCCCTGCAACCAACCTTCACTGCTAGATTGTACTATACGTACAGTATGAGTAAAGAGCCACAATTTGAGGACAAAAAACAAATAAAAAAATTGGCTACATTTGATTAACTATACGGGTCATGTAGCTTAGTGCACATACGGATGTGTTAGATCCTAAAAATTGTTCAGTATTGGTATGCGAATCAGACCGTAGAAGTGTAATAATGGTCTAGCAGCTTCTCCGAGTCGTATAGGTTGGAGTGCGGAGTAAGGCAGGGGTGGTTGTCATCTCCGAAGCCCTTCAACCTCTATAGTAATGACGCCATAATCGCACTCAGCAGCATGCGTGTCGGATGCCGGGTAGGGGGTGTTAATGTTAATAACATTACCTATGTGGACGATATGGCTGCTGGAACCGACTATGGGAGCGATCGGGAAGATGTTAAAGGTTTGTGAGACCTACGCTGAGTCAAATGGTTTGGTTTATAATACAAAGAAGAGTGAGTTTATGGTTTTTAAAGCCACCGGTGTCCGCAATCCATCCCACCTATTACCCTCAATGGAATGAACTCAAATCGGGTGTTTTAATTACTTGTCGAGGACCTAAAAGACGATACCGACATTGGAAGGGAGCGTAGGGCTTTGGCGGTTTGCGGGAACATGCTGGTTTGCAGATTTGCTTGCTGCTCAGATCAGGTCAAGATTACTCTTTTTAAGGCATATTGTCAGGATCTGTATGCGGGCAGTCTGTGGACTAGCTGTTTTTAAAAGGCGCTTAACACCTTACGTATATAACATAATAACATCTTCAGAATGATGTTATGACTTCCCCGTTTTCGCATTGCCTCCGGGATGTTTGTTCTAGCCTTTACTGACGTCTTTCATGCCGTCACTAGGAAAAAAGTAGCGCCATTTATGAGGAGGGTACGGGGAAGTAACAACACCTATCCTGAAGGTGGTAGCAGATGACATGTGAGCACCTATACTCAAGCATTTCGTGCGAAAAATGATTGCACACGAGATGCCTCGTAAGTATATGACCTTTTGATATGTGTTATCATATGTAATTATATCTTAGAATGTTATGGTATAGTTGTTGTATGGTATAGTGTGTTAGCGATTTGTATATTATATATATACAAATCGCTCAGGATCTCGAACTGTTTAAATAAAATAACTATTATAAGATACACTAACTGCGCCCTGCGGTTTCACCTGGGTGATGAGGGATGATGATGATGAAAAGTACCCTGTGTCTACAGCGCCTCATCTAACTCCAAATTTTATCAAAACTAGTATGGGCGTTTGAGCATGAAGTATTAACAAACATGCAAACACAATGACAAACTTACGCCTTGTGACGGCCTCATTTTCACGTAGTTTTTTTTTATTTGTACCAAGTGCTAATAGTTTAGATTTTGATCACAATATCATCTGTTGGTAAGTGATGATGTGATCGAAAAGGTTTAACGGAATAACAAGCTTAAATAATAAAAATTCTGGCGGAACACACCATATGGTGCTTGGCGGCAGATTTTCTACTTGATGGTGGTTGCTAGCAAGGTGGGCATTTGCAAATGCCACCATGCGATGAACTTCATGTCCGCCACGGTGGCATTTGATCAATGGAACTTTAGCAGTGCAGTACATTACCATCATTGTTTTATTTATTTATTTATTTTTTGAAATGTCAAAGTTCAAACCGTCCTAAGGCTGCAGAGGATATTCTTATTATATTACATATCTTTTAATTCGTGTTCACTAGGTTATTATATTAAGACTCATGAGCAATAAAAAAAACTAACACACAAATAATTACAAATATTTTTAAAATATTATGGCGATTCCGCCATAAATATATTTTTAGTATAACTAAATATATTTTTAGTATGCAAATTTCAAGTGTTTTCTAAATTTTTTTTTTATTAATACGGATTTCTTTAAAGTAACGGCTGAATCTATTGATTATCTACACACTCTTTTTATCCTTTATCATAAGTATATTGCAGTTCAATATAACATAGGCGTTGATTTGAAAACCTCTTTATTTGAAGACGGTTAATGGTCAGTAAAAAATACATATACTATAATTTTGGTTATATATGTCAAATCAGTGAATAGACAGAACAATTTGAGTACAACATCGTTTGAAGCTTTGTTACATAAATACATTTTGTATAGAGTCATTTAAGCGTGTTGATCCTTACTGTTACATAATATGGACTTTTGTAGGGATCGCTCAAAAATGTTCAATATAGGGAAACAAAGGCGCCGCCTGCGACCCCCAAATTAAACGGAGGAATAATCTGACTACGCTTGTTTACCTCCCGCCTTTACAACACATGAACAAAACATTTTAATCATTTCTTTGATAGTTATTTCTGTTTTTGTTATACGAAGTGCTAGACTATATATTTTATGTGACAGCTGCCTTGCATAGATTGGTCAGCTTATCTTAAACCACCGAACATAGATACTAACTTTATTGTTTTGGGATTGTGAGGGAACACGCAAGAGGCCCACCTGATGTTGAGCGGTAACCATTGCCGATAACAGATGGATATCACGTCATAAGTGAGAAAGTGAACTGCGCCCTGAGACATGCAGTTGTTAAGTCCCAGGTGCCTGTAATTTCTTATGTGGTTTACTTACTGGTTTTTAAAGACTGCTTCTGGTTCACAACTTTTGCAGCGCTCGGAGTGAAGTTCTTAACCGATCAGCAAAGTAAAGCAACGTTCGCAGCGGTCGTGAGTTGGATAGGGGACCGCTGGTGACATTACTACTGAACGCTCCACTGCTTAGGAAGGCACGTTCAGCCGTGTTGGTCCCGGTTGTTGTCTTAGGATGGCATTTATTACAACTCCGTGCTATCTACCACTCTCAAGTAGAAAATCTGACGCCAAGTAGCACTAAAGGTATTTCCGGAATCTGTCTTTGAGAGTCAGTAAATCTAGGTTTGCCTGAGCAACATCTTCAACCACATTCATTACTACCATCAGAGTGAGATACAAGACTAGCCTTACCAATAGTTCAAAAAAATGCCTTTAAGGAACTAATGTAAAAACCAATCAGTCATAAAAATACAAAGCGGTATGCTCTAATTCGATAAAAATATTTCGCCCGTTGACAAATCGGTTTACGGTTCTTTTGTGTTACGAATGAAGCTCGTGACAGATTTAGGATTAACTCGTGCCATTCACCGGCTTTACTCGGTGCGTCGCTATCTGTTCCACACAGACTCTTTCTATACATTTGTCCCCACGTCCGTCACCCGCTTATAAACTTTGTGTCGTTTCAGCTATCCTTGAGTGCCAGTTGCCATTTCAGAACTACAGTTCATCATTACCTACACCCAATGACATGTGAACGTGACTTAACCCCTGCGCTTATCACACACAAGTGGGAAACTGGTACATTTTAAGATGGCATAGGAGGTCAAACGAGCAGGCACACCAGAGGTCTCGAGGATGCGTTGTTGGTAATGTCTTCTCTAACAGCATGAACGACAACTGCACAAGATCATACTTCGTTTTATGTTAACAATACAAACATTCACTCCGCACCCCGTCATGTGCTGGGCTAGAATTGCACTCCTCCCCGCCTTCCTGTGGAAGTAGTAAGTGGAGATTAAGGGGAAAATACTAAAATGTAGGCAGTGGCACCTTCTGATGAACTGCTAATGAGATCTTACACTGCGATCCCCAAGACCCTGCCTAGCTTAGGAATAATGGCAACGCCCCTCCTCTAGTGGAGGAATATTGTTTCTATTAATTGACTTCAATTACATTTTTCAATTTCAGACGATTTTTGATGTTCTTGTCGGTGTTATACTGTAAGGTACTCTTCGGGTTAGTAATCAAGGCGTTAAAATGGTAAGGAGCTTCACTTTCACGCCCAAAGAGCATGCTGATCAGTGTTTACTTAGTTGCCTTTGACGACATTCAACAGTAGTATATAGAACAGGGCTTAAATTATGAGTCCGCATACTGTAGGTACACCCGATGTCGAATTGAATATAATATGCCTGCTATTTCTAAACCGGCATCTCAATAATTATTAATGTCAATATTGGCTTAACCTCTAATCGATATGTCATTATATTTATTTGGTTCTTGATTCCAATATATTAACATCTGCTGAGATATACTGACTAAATAATATTCATACAATTTCCTCAGGCAAAGGAATTTTGCATACATCTAGATCTCATAGCATAACCTGCGGCAGAGGCGTAGACATAACGTTATATTAGACTAAAAATGCGGCTTAGAGACTTTGAAAACGATTGTCAGTATTGGTGCCAATTTAGGACTGGATTCGGAAACACCATTTAAGACTAGCTTGATAATAAACGTGCATAATATTGGCATAGCTTTCGGCTCTTAACAGCAACTTAGTCCTCAGAGAGAGGGAAAAATCTATATAATAACAGATATGAGTGCCTCTAAACACATGGTTATGGACACTACTCCCATCACCGAATATATATCTCATATGCATATCTCCCTGTCCCAGCCCCCCTCCCATTTCTTCCTGCGGGTGTCGACTAAGGCAGAATACCAGAAGGTAGGAAGAAGCATCATCTGAGGAGCTGACAATTTCTATTACGGTTCGCAAAGCATCTGCTAAGCATGCTTGGAAATTGTTTTTTCAAATGTGTTTTGGAATGTAACTAAATAATTTTGTAATTTATATTTGTATTGTATTAAATCCATAATTTGCACGCCATGAAGGTTTAGATATAGAACAACACATCTTTTTAACATAAGACCTGTTTAATGTACCTATATCTAGCAAATAAATAAATTTGATTTGATTTGATTTGTGTTTTCATGGAATTTGGAACACAGACCTGTGAGACTCTAAAATACCTTCACGTTCGGGATTGTTTTTGTATGTGGTATTCTAATGGACGACTTAGTTCGTGAAACGAGACCAGACGTTGGTCTAAAATTTATAAAAGAAAACTGCAGACGCTAAGTAATTTCACTTACGTCTGTTGTGTAAGATTTTTGGGAGTGCTACGCGACCCAATCTTCATCTTTTATCTTGCTTGATCTGGTAGCTTAGCTTCCGCATTATCAACTTCTTTTTTTGCTAACTGTCATGCGAGCCACTTTTTTCACCCCATACAACTCGCATCACTTCCCCGTAAACCTCCCCAATTTGGTAGGGTTCACTATAATATCTCCCTGTAGTGAACCCTACCAAATCGGGGAGGTTTTTGATGAGTGGCTTTATATGATGGTCGTAATGATAAACCACAATTTGAATAACTACATTACTCGTATGCAATAAATTAAGTTATAGGTATGTTAATGTTTTGAATAAGAAATGAAATGAGCGTGGTTAAAGTGGAACATAATAATAATAGGTGCACTATGTAAAGCATTACCTTACGAATTAAACATTATTGACGCGTGTTCTATCTTTTATAACCGCTAGCGTTGGTTCTGCAGACGTCAAATCGACAATAAATACTCCGACGCTCCCTGCATATCACGAGATACGATTTTTAATAATGTATGTATTTGCGAAAGATTTTTATTAAGATAAAACTAAAAGGAAGTGCAGCTTAAAAACTAACCCTGTAGTAAATGTGATCAAATACTTCATTACAAATTTACGACTGAAATAATTATAGTTATGTGCGGGATTAGAAGCCGCGGCCATTACATCGAATCCCGCACATGACTATAATTTTTTATCTCGTAAATTTGTAATTTTGTAATGTAATTCGCCTAGCAGGCGTTATTGCAAACTTAACAATATTCAAATATCCTTCACTTTGAAATTTGTTTACATTATGTATGTACCTAATTTAATTGTTTTTTAATCTATAAAATAAGCGGTAATCCATATTTAATAAAAGTGGATATTATTATATATATATAAATAACGTTGATTGATGCATAATTTATTCAAGATTTATATATTTTTATATGTTATTTCAATTAAGACACTGACAAGTTCTCAGGTCACTACTATTGTCTTAGGATGGCAGTCAGTATAGAATGTTTTTGCATGCATTTTGCTAATGCCCGCCTGGCTAGCTATCACCCTCAAGTCGAAAATCTGTCGTCAAGCACCTAACGGTGTGTTCTGGCAGCTCTCCTTAAGAGTCTTCAACAATTGTTAGGACCTGAAAGAGAAAAGAGATTAAGAAACCCTGCCCAATATTTGGACCATACCTATTGTTGATGGATAGTCTGGAAGAGATCACTCTGAGCGATTAGACCACCCATTGATACGCTCCGTTTTAATTTATGTTTTAGTTATAAGTTTATTGTTGTTATTATGGCGTTTTCAATAAAGAGTTATCCATCTCGCTATCTATCATACCCAATTTCATCGAAATCGGTCCAGCCGTTTGAGAGTGAAGAAGTAATGAACATACAAACACACAAACGTTTGCCTTTATAATATTAGTTTGAAAAGGATCAATTTGTTAGTACCGAATGTGCATTAGAAATAAATTATAATATATATAGTATATATATGGTTCACTATTTAGGCGATAATGGATAGATATATGCTGTCGCGAGCTTTTTTGTAGGTATGTGTTATTCTGATGTCTGAGCTATAATTCTGTAGTTTCATTAAAATCCGTTCAGTGGTTTTTGCGTGAAAGAGTAAGAAACATCCATAATCCTTACAAACTTTCGCGTTTATAATATTAGTAGGAAGTAGGATTGTTATTTTCCTCGCTGGAGAGCTCCGATAATAAATGCGTCCGATCGCTGCTAAATTCAAATTGCTATAGGGAGAACCGCTTTTTTTTAAGGGTGGACATAGATGCTGGTTACCGACTGTTGGGACGTCCAGCTCCACTGGATTTTGGGCGAGGGAAGGCCCGGGACCCAGAACCGCGGCCTCCGACGCGCTATTTATAGGCGCACTCCCGCCGCCCCGGCTGGCCGAACCGCCGCAAACGCTACGTCCCGCAATTTTTAAATCTGTAATATCTTCGAAAATATTCATTTAAATCAGATGCTGTAAAAGGCCATATAGATCTATATTACATCAACAATGTATTTAAGGTATTTAATTAGATAAGGATTATTGCTGTATTGGTTAAAATCGCTTCGAAAATTATCCATTATTTGTAGTAAAAAGTGAATTCCAAAAAAACGTTATTGTGGGATATCCATAAGAGATAGACATATATCATAGCAGAGTTTTCTGTAGACCTTCTCAATGTGTACAATACTTAGTACATTATTTTGATAAATCTCGTAGGTTTCAGCCTGCGTTTGCAATGTAAGCGGAAAAAATGTAATTATTTACGACATCACATTAGAAACCTCAAAATAACAGTATTTTTCCACTAGTTAATGGATGTTATTATTCATATAAACCTTCCTCTTAAATCATCCTATCTATTAAAAAACAACCGCATCAATAACCGTTGCGTAGTTTAAAAGATTTAAGCATACATAGGGATATAGGTACAGAGAAAGTGACTTTGTTTTATACTATGTAGTCAAGTGATGTAGTGATGACTTAAGCTCTTTATTTGCAATATTTTTTAATAATTGTCAACATAGCACAAATACGGACCTAAAGGTCTAATTTGTACTTCAGGTCTATAAACGTATGTATATGTGCATTTGTCAAATAAAGTAATTTTGTATTCGTATATGTAGACATGAAAAGGACTTACCTGCAAAAGAAATTAACCAAAAATGGAATCGACTTCACCACTCAAAAGTGTGAAATAACTTATTGAAGCCGGTACCATGATAGTTAATAAGTACCTACTATCACAATATTGGTCGCATGGTTGAAGTCGGTTCCATTTTTAGTTAAAATTATTTTTTCACTGTTTTTAGTGACCCTTGCTACTTTTTAGTGACCCTTGCTACTTACGGGATCGATTGTCATTCACTGTTAAGGACTACATCATCATGATATGGTTATATTTTTGAGTAATACTCAAATACAGCTCGACCGATTTTAACGAAATTTAAATGGGACCAAACTACAAGCATCAGCTTACAAATAAAAAAAAACAAAATTTGTTACTTCAGTCAAAAGATCTGAGGTACGAATTATACAAATAAAAAAAAATATTAAAATTAATTGAAAACCTTCTCCTTTTTTTGAATTCGGTTAAAAACAAGGCACTATAGAGCTTTCGACATCCAAAATGTCATTGAATATTAAACCTAATATGTATGTATGTGTGTGTGTGTGCGTTAAATTAAACATTTACCGGCTAGTCCTTCTCCGCTTCCCAGACACACACAATTTTGTTTTGATGAAATTATATAAACGAATCTTTAGTATAAAATAATTTTGAATTGAATTAGAAAAAAATACTTAAATGATGAATTGAAATAATATGTATGCTTGACATCTAAGAAAAATCAATTCATTTCATCGACATCATTATTTTTGTGCAAATTTATTTCGGGCCGCCTCGGCGAATTGCTTCATAAATATTAGAAGACACTTGACACAGTCCGTGGTGCATTTAATCGTAATAATTTTAAAACAATACAGGTCATCATTGTAATATGTTGTTTGCACAACTTCTGTGGCTAGTAATTCATACTTAGTGCAATAGTAGTTTGATCCAAATTAGAACCTCGTCATAGAAGAATAGAACCGCCAAGTGCCGGTCAGCATCGCACGCCGAGGTTAAGTGACAGTACGAAATTATCATTCTGTTCTAATGTACCATCATAATAAGGGGATAAAGCGAGATATAAACCATTCATAAACTAAGTATTAAAAAATACTAAAAACTACTTCACCACAGTAGACTTTGTTCGAAATAGTACCCGAAAAAATGCAGTTGAATATCACAACTTGCAACATGTAATAGTACTGGAAGTGGATAGTAACGTCATCAATCAACACACAATATTAGCGCAGTAGTGGTGGCACACATCACTCAGTGATCTCTATCTTTCCTATATAGATATGTTATCGAAATGTCGTCGCAATGCAATGTTTCAATATGACCTACTGTTTCTTTTGTTTAGAATATTTTGAATGACTAAGCTTATTCCTAATAAGTGCTATCTTAAAATGATAAATGTCTTCAATAAATAAAGGAACACACTGCTTCCATCATAAAATTATATTGACTCAACATACAACATAACATACGACATAAGACTCAAAAACAAAATTGGTCTTAAGCCTTTAATTCTTAGAACAAAATATAAACTTGAAAAATGAATATTTTAAAAAGGTATACGAAAGATTCCACATGTAGCTGTTGGACAAAATGTGTATACTTTTCGCCTCCTCGAATTTAGGTAAGTTTTTAGATTTCAGCCTGCAATGAACAAAGGTGTGTTACTTCCGTCGTCACAAAGAACGCGATGAATGTTCTCATTTGAGCCGGTTGCTTACCGGTATATTCCATGTGGATGGGTTCTCTGGAAGGTGGATGTCAAGGGGAGCACTGTCCTGCTATACTTCAGCCCTGAAAGATCAAAGCAATTTTCAAGAATTGCTATAACGAGCCACTAGGGCAGCCAGACGCCTCATGATTTCTTTCTTACCTCGCATCAGGCAGTGCGGCTCGTGGGGGCGATGGGCTATCGAACAGAAAGGTCCACCGGACCTTTGACAGCCTATTTATAAGTTTCGAGATTTCTCGAAATTTCTATGAGAGGGGAGCTGAAAAAACATAATACCGACTCCCACAATAACAAAAAGGATTAATACTCTGTGCAAGGTGTGTGTTCAGAACCTCACATGACGGATCAAAAAGAAGTCGTTCCGACCTTCAAAAACATCCATAACAAGGGTTCTCACTCGCACGGCAACGAGTAAACACATTACAGCTCACGTTTTTGTTAAAGTATATTTTTTTCTCGCACCTACCTTCAAAATGGCTAAGTGCCACAGCTGTGATAAAACAATTACGAAAAAGTCTACTATTTTGGAGTGTAGCCGTTGTGAAAAAATTGTTCACGCCTCAAATTTGTGCACGGGGCTTAGTAATAAACAGCTAGCTGCATTGAAGGCCACTGAAAATTTAGAATGGACCTGCAACGATTGCAACCAAAATTCGTCTAGAAGAAAATCCTTTGTGACACTTGGTGCCCTTGAAGATGAAGAGGAAGATGATGAGATAAATGCGACATATTCGGCTACTGGGATAAAAAAATTACTTGGGGATATAAGAAAGGAGGTAAACAAAATTGTAGCGGAGGAACTTCAGGCAATTTCGAAAGCCGTACAATTCTGCAGTGAAAAGGTTGACGAGCTCACTGATACTGTTGGAGCCCTCACCTCTAAAATGAAGGACATGGAGAGAAAACAGATGCATCATGAAAACAACAACAGAAACTTGGACCTAAAAATGCAAGCACTAGAACAACACGTACGTATTCTAGACCAGCAATTACTGTCTAGCCACGTCGAAATCACTGGCATACCGGAGTCTAGTGATGACGAGCTGCCTCGATTGGTTAAAGATGTCGTGGAAAAGCTGAACGTGTCGAGAGAGGAGGTAGTTTCAGTGAAAAGGCTGCAAGCGCGCATAACCGGAGCTGGACCAGTCCTCGTGAAGTTGAGTAATGAACCTATCCGTAATCTCTTGCTCTCAGCAGCCCGCACCGAGGTCATCAGAGCAGGGAGTTTGATGCCTAATCTAGCTGGACCCACGGCGGAAGAATAAGTAACTGTTCGGGAATCCCTAACTCCATACAACAAGCATCTGCTTTGGCAGGCGAAGCAAGACCTGAAAGCTGCCTTTAAGTTTGTGTGGTTCAAGGAAGGGTGTGTGCTAGTGCGTAAAAACGAAAACACCAAGGTATTTAGAATTAGATCTAAGAGCGATATTGAAGTGCTAAAATCATAAAATCATCAGCAAAAATCTTAAGGTTACGTTTTTTTGTATTAACTTGCGAAGATTAACGTCTGTATTACCTAAATTGCATTAAACAATAGCTGATATGTTTAATAATGTTAATGAATTATTTGACTGTGTAAATTTAAGTAGTTATGTAGCTACAGTATCCAAAAACCCTAATAACTTAACCGTGTTGCATGTAAATGTCCGCTCCATAATTAAAAACTTTTGGAAGGTAGAACAATTACTGAGTAATTCACGAGATATAGCTGCATTAATTGTGACCGAAGTGAACATATCCAGTTCTATACAGTCCTTATTTAATATTCACGGTTACACTATGTACATAAAACTAAGAATCAATCGTAAAGGGGGGGGAATAATCATATACGTAAAAAATAAATATAAATTTGCCGTTTCTAAAACTACAACTCAGCATTTCGAATGTATTACCGGCAAACTATGCGCACCCTCATATTCATTAATTGTATGTGCAGTTTACAGACCACCTGACACTGATAAAAATTCATTCGTTGAAGAACTGGATAAAACTCTGGATAGGTTCACTAACATAGACTGTGTACTATTAGGCGACATCAACATCGATCTAAAAAAGGAGTCATCCATTAAAAGATCATACTTAAATGTATTGCACGGGCACGGTCTATTATACGGAATCACAGATTTCACTAGAATAGAAAAACTGAAAAACATTGTAACTAAATCGTGTATAGACCACATATTCGTACGATCCCGTATAAGAGACGTGCACACCGCAGCACTAAGCACTGTACTGGCCGATCACAGACTGACTGCGGTCTCATTAGCGGGGGCTTCGAATATACAGAGTGCTCCAGTATACATAAATCGATATAATAATGCGAAAGTAAATTATCTTCTAGATGAAATAAATTGGCAACCTACGCAGGATATGAGGAGTCCAAATAAAATATATAATTATATCAGAGACAACGTAAGCTACTGCTATGAGCAATCTCAATATAGATGTAAACTTAGAAATAATTCGAAACGTAATATTCTCGGGTGGGTTAACACTAAAATTACCAATTTATGCAGGAAGCGTGATGAGCTTTTTAGTAAGTGGATAAGGGATACCAGTAGGGGAGAATTGGGGGTTCTGCATCTGCATCGCTCTCGCTACGCTCGAGCTCGCGATGCATGACCCCCAATTCTCTCGATTATCTGCTATCCAATCCACATCAAACATACGATTAATAAGTAGTATTGTAATTACAAGGGAACCGACAACTTGTTTGCGCACGGATCATGTGTCAGATGTTTTTATTCTCTATAATCGTCTCGTTAGCGCATTTTACAACATGTATTATGTTCGCTCACTATATTCGTCGCACTGAATTAAAAAAAGCGAGGTTCCCTCTAGCTTATAAACCGCTATCGTTTTATCTGGTCAGTCTGTATTTGTTTATCTGAGCAGTTCATTTTATTTTAGACCGTTCAAGACAGATCAGTTCAGAACATAATACTTTGTCTGTCTAGTGAAACAGATGCGACCGACACATTTATAAGGCATAGGTATATAGTATCCCGATTTAAGTGTGGGTTATACAGCCGTGGTATGTTACCTAGAGTACGTACGAGTACGTATAAAGTGGGGACTTTTTATGATTATTACATTTTATTATTTTGTACTCATGTCAATGATATGTGCAGTCCTATGTACCTAGGCTATCAAGTCAGCCTATATTTGGATTTTCTAGCGTACGTGATTCAACGATATTTTTTTCGTCATATTTTTTTATCAAAGATACGATTAGTCAGACTGTCATGTTGACGTAGTTGGTAAGTTCTTGTCTTCTATGTTGCGGGTACTAGGTTTGATTCCCGACAGTAGCATAAATCTCCTCATCAAGGAAAATATGCACTTCTGGTTCTGGGTGTCATTGTGTGTGTGTGTGTGAAGAAGTGAATGTTTCTAGCACCTAAGATACAAGTCTATGAATTTAGTGTGGGCTATGAGTTTAAAAGTTTTTGTTTTTAGTATTTTCTAAGATATCTATACTTTTCACTATCTATACTATTAAATAGCTTCTTAGCAAACAACAATATTACTGTGATTATATCGATACAAATATTTCTGAAAAGAATTTCTCTTAGCGATAAGACTCCATTGTCACTATCCATAGGTTACTTTACGGGCTTTTGGTTCTTTTGATGTTTTGTAGTAATCATCTTGTATAGAAAATAAAAAAAGTTAAAAAAGAGATTGATTATAATGAATAAATAAATAAATGACGGCCTATGGTTCAAAGATACAACCTTCGTTTCATGATTTTACATAATTAAAATTATAATATACGTTTTGGTTAAAATTTAACGTAGGTACCTACATATTAATGTCTAATAAAAATACTAAATAGGTAACAGTAGTGATCAGAACATTATGTGATTTTTAAATATTTACTTAAGTAGCAATACATTTTTAGTATCGTCAAAAAATACAAATCGACTTATTGATGTTTGTTTCGCTACTAATATCTAAAAGATTTAGTTATAAGGATTTTCATAAAAAGCATTGTTTTATTCGAGAGGTTCTCTCATTACTGGTGATCAATTGAAATATGTTGTTTACCAGTTAAGTGAGATCTGTAATTTAAAAGACTCGTAATTGGTATAAGTACCTGCCACTTCCTTATAGGATTTTTGTCTCCAGTTGCTCGAGAATGTGCAGCAGTCATCGCTTTACATCCCTTGACGACAGCATAAAGTCTCATTCAGATTTGTTTATCGGTTGACAAGATGAAATGAACTTTGTTTACAAGATCGTTAAGGTATACAATCGTTAAAACTTTAACCTTTCTGTTTTTTTATTTTTGTACGTTTTAGTCAAGATTCGACTTGTGAATGCATCTTTATAAAATGAGATTATAAATAGGACTGATTTGGTGCATCTACATTTAAAAGCGGATATTCAGTGGTGGGCGACGACGCTCCAGCATCCAAAAAAAGTGCAGTTATTTACATATTCGGAACTTCAAGGAACCTAACTATGTAAGTAAGTGACCTTAAAGTATTTATTGTTAGTATGAATGAATTATTAGTGAGTGCAAATTGCCTTATAACTTCGGTGAAAAAAATTAGATGCCATGCTGGCGTAGTTGTTAAGTAATTGCCTTCTACACCGGGAGTTTCGGGTTCGATTCCTGACAGAAGCTCAATTTACTTCCCCAAGGGAAATTTGTATTTCTGGTTCAAGGTGAGATTATGAGTGAAGTGAATGTTTCTGGCACCCGCTATACAAGTCATTGAACTAAGTGTGGACTGTGAGTGTGAGGATGTAAACGTATAAAGTGTAATGTGACTTAGGTACCTGTGTTGATCGGCAAACTAACTTGTGTTAACTCATGGATTTTTTATTTATAAAGCATTTTGCTATGCTAGGCTAAAACAATGTTCAGAAACAATGTTGTGTTAACTCGTTGCGAAGTTATCTTCTATTATAATTATTTTAAATTATTGCTTTCAGGCCGGGCTGGTCGCAAAATCCTTTCTGGGCCGATGAGATTGATGTATCGGACGACGAAACACCGGCGGGGTCCGAGCCTGTAGCACCTCCACCTACACCACAACCTCCTGCAAAAAAGGTGGCTCAAGAAAAGAAGAAAGACGGAGGCGCATCAAAGAAACGGACGGCTAGCAGCGGCGCTGGGTCTTCATCGAGAAAGAAAAAACTGCCAGCGGCGGTGTCAACAGAACTGTTGACGACATCCCATTTCTTTGGCTCGGACACGGATGACGTAGAATTACCTCTGGCGCAGCCCTCGATTACACAGGTAATGAAAAAATATTATTCGCTCGTTTACTTATTTTTATGGGTGTGATACTCAGTGTGTGTGTGTGATGATTGTTTACGGCACCATGGCCCTCTTAGGCAGGGTATTTTTTTAGTTACGATGGTGGATAAGCGTTGTTTAATGCAGGCTAGATTATTTTTGTAAACATTTATGTAACTTACTTTTGTTACAGCAGTTATATCAATAAACTGTTACGTATGAAGGTCACTTATTATTTGTTTGATTTTTTTTCAGGAGATCGGAGAAAGCAGCAAGGTGAAACCAGCGCGTGCGGCTACATTGCGGAGCTTCTTTTCACAGCGCGGAACGAGCGGGTATACAACACAACGAGATCTCACACGTGGCGGGGAGTATTACGTCGAGTTAAGGGTCTATAATTCCCGAGAAGCTGAATGTCAGCCTAGCGAAGAACGTTGGAAAAGAGCCCTGGTTACTTTAAAATTGTGTACTGACACCCAAACACCTGTATGGCGCGCATTGTCAACACTTGTAGAAGCCGGGAAAAATGAATTCAAGGCTATACAGCCAATAATGTATCCCATGAAATTACATTGAACAGTATGTTTTAACAGATTGGTACAATCGCAATTGTTTCATTTTGTCTTTACTTTATTATATTACCTTGATATTTTTATTTCTACCTTATAATAGGTAATTACTTGCATATATACTACTTTTGAATTAGTTAATGTTAGTTTTAGATTTTATGAATAAAATTTGAAATGGTTATTCTTATTTTGTGTCTAATAATTGTTTTATTTACAGCAAAACTAAAAATGAGAAATATTGAAATATTGAAATATTGAAAATTGAAATATTGAAAAATTGAAATATAGAAACTGAAATACTAATTGCAAACATTATAATAATATCTACACAGTAAATTGCAAACTAGGATTACCAAACTATACATTTAAGTATCCCATGATACCGCAATGAACAATATGTTCTAACATACTGACGCAATAATATTCAATTATTTCACTTTTATCTAGCTATCTTTACTTAACTGTTATCTTTATTTTATTTATACCTTATAATAGGAAAGCATTTACAATACTTTTTAATCAACAAATGTAAGTTTTATTTTCATGAATAAAATTTTAACTGGTTATTATTATGTTATGTCTAATGATTGTTTTATTTACAGCAAAACTATAAATGAGAAATATTGGAATATTGAAATATTGGAATATTGAAAAATTTAAATATAGAAACTGAAATACTGAAATATACTACTGAAAACTAATTGCAAACAGTAAAATTAAATCTCAGATTACGAAACTATGCATTTATATTATTACCGACATCTAGGCAGGTTAATCGCTTCATATCAATTCATGCAACTATTATATTAAGTAAATACCTCAAATATTTACCTATATTTTTTAATATTTTTTATCAGTTCAAGTTTGTTATCAAGTATACCTACTAAGGAACAAGTGAGGCAAAATGGTATATTGTAGAGAGTGTAATATTGAGGTGTCTCGTATCTCGTCGCATTATAAAAGTAGTATTCATAAATCAAACTGTTTGATCAACTCTGAGTTCCCAGATGTGCAGATTATAGCTAGTGCATTTAAATCTAGAATTGTAAGTTATAAAATAAACCCTATTTCGAATAATATGCTGCCTGAGGAATTTTTGAATAAAGCCTCTACTTCAGTTTTACAATTAATAAAAAAATCATTGATCCAACACAATGCATTAAAAGTCAACATGGAATTTTTTGTGTCATATTATTTACCTAAAAATGATGAAAAAGCCCTTAAGTCATTTAATGTGCCATTTGTAAAGATTTTTTACAACTCTGATTTGATATCGTTTTATAAAACATGTGTCCAAAAGCTGATAACGAAATGTTCAGAATTCGAAATGTCGGGGAGTGGTTGGACACTAAATTCTATCAGTCATTTAGAATTAAATATTAATCAATACAATCCATTACGGGCGGGCTCATACGTGAAATTGCCGCGAGAAATTCAAAACACCAAATCATGTTTAAACATTCAAAACAAAGATGATCGATGTTTCTTATGGAGCATAATTGCGCATATGTATCCAGCAAAAAATAATCCAAATAGAGTGTCGTCATATCCACATTATAAACATATTCTGAACACTTCAGGAATGACTTTTCCTTTGAGTTTAAATGATATTAAAATATTCGAAAAGATAAATCCTTTAATTTCGGTAAATGTGTACGGTTTGGATAAAAACAATATAGTATCTGGTCCCCTCTACAAAACAAAACATCGTAAGTTGACGCATATTAGCCTGCTCCTCATTGAGATAAACGGGAAAAACCATTTCTGTTTGATAAAAGATTTCGGAAAGCTTGTACATAGACAACTTACACAACATAAATGCAGAATTTTTTTGTGTGACGAATGTTTTATTTATTTTCCATCGCAAGAAAAACTGGTAAATCACGATTGCGCTAGAGTAAAAACAATTCTGCCTCAACCAGGTAGTAAGTTATTATTTTCGCATGTTGAACGAACTCGTAGAATTCCTTTCGTAATATATGGTGATTTTGAAAGTTTGCTTAAAGAATATTCGGATAAAAGCAAATCACAACATGTTGAGAACGTGCAAATACATCAAGCGACTTGCTTTGCTTATTACATATGCTGTGAGTCTAAACCGAGTCTAAACAAATTTGTGTCTTATCGGGGCCCAAATTGTGTAAAAAAATTTATTGAAGCTCTAACTAATGATGTAATGGAATTATATCAAATTATATCAATTAAACATGAAATGATGCCGCTAACTGAAAATGAGCTGGCATCGTTTAAACATGCTACCATCTGTCACTTGTGTAAAAAGGAATTTGTAGCTGATGACGTAAAATGCGCAGACCACGATCATTTTGATTCAGCTTATTTAGGTCCGAGTCACGTGGGATGTAATTTGAATGCTAGGACATGTAAATTTATTCCAATCATATTCCACAATCTTTCCGGATATGACTGTCATTTATTTATTACCGAGCTATCTGCGATCATAGGACGTATTAATCTTATTTCAAAAACAAAGGAAAAATACATATCAATCACAAAGTTTATACCAATTGATTCCAACAATGCCGCTCAGTTGAAATTTATTGATTCGTTCAATTTTCTTAGTTGCGGCTTGGATAAGTTAGTAAAAACACTGCAGAAAAGTGACTTTAAAAATTTAAAAAAATATTATCCTGATAGTAAATCGTTTGATTTATTGTGTCAAAAAGGAGTATATTGCTATGATTATTTGAATTCGATGGAACGCTATAATGAACCAAATCTTCCTGACAAGAGTAGTTTTTTTAATAGGCTTTCTTCTGAAGATATATCAGATAAAGATTACGAACATGCGCAAACTATTTGGAATGAATTTAACATAAAAGATTTAGGGGAGTACACCGATTTATATTTAAAATGCGATGTATTATTATTATGTGACGTTTTTGAAAAATTCAGAACAATGAGCTTGACTTACTACAACTTAGATCCTTGTCATTATGTATCATCACCTTCATTAAGTTGGGATGCCATGTTATTGTTTACAAAAGTTGAGCTTGATTTAATTTCCGATGTTGAAATGTATCAAATGCTTGAAAAAGGCATTAGAGGAGGTTTAGCACAATGTTCTCTCAGAAATGCTAAAGCAAATAATAAATATTTGTCTAATTACAATAAATACGAGCCCAATTCTTATCTAATGTACCTCGATTGTGTAAATCTTTATGGATATACGATGATGAAATGTCTTCCTACCAATAATTTTTCCTTTCTAAATGAAGACGAAATTAAAACCCTTAACAACATTGAATCGATACCAGATAGTAACAATCGCGGATACATACTTGAAGTGGACCTTGAATATCCTCCACAAATACATGATCATCATTCTGATTTACCATTCGCGCCAGAAAAATGTATTCCGCCTAATGGAAAATCTCAAAAGCTAATAGCAAACCTACATAATAAATATAAATATGTCATACATTATACTCATTTAAAAGAATGTTTGAGAAACGGACTTGTACTATTAAAAATACACAGAGTATTGGCTTTCGATCAGAAACAATTTCTAAAACCTTACATTGAATTAAACACATTGTTGCGACAAAATGCAACTTCCGAATTTGAAAGGGATTTTTTTAAAAAACAGAATAACTCTATATTTGGTAAAACGATAGAAAACAAAAGAAATCAAGTTGATGTAAAACTAGTTAATGTATGGAAAGATTGTTCTAACAGAACTAATAAAATTTGCGGCGCTGAAAAATATATAAGTGCGCCAAATTTTATGAATCTCTCGATTTTTACAGAAAATTTGGTAGCTATTCAAATGCAGCCAACACAAATCAATCTAGACCGACCAATATATATTGGCTTTACTGTTCTAGAACTCGCGAAGAGACATTTATATAGATTCCATTACGCGATTATGAAAAAAATGTATGGAGAAAATATATGCCTTTGCTACACAGATACTGATAGTCTTTTATATTTGATAAGGACTGATGATTTCTACAAGGATATGAAACTTAACCTACAATACTTTGACACTAGTAATTTTAAAGAAGATAATGTATATGGTATACCTCATGTTAATATTAAACAACCTGGATATTTTAAAGATGAAATGGCTGGTGAGTTAATTACAGAATTCACAGGACTTCGCGCAAAACTTTATTGCATAAATACTGAAACATCTTCACTTAAGAAAGCCAAAGGCACAAAAAAATGTGTAACGAGGAAACTTGACATGGCAAAATATAAACGATGTTTGTTTAGGAATATTGATTTTAGAGATAGTATGTACATTATTAAATCAATTAATCATAAAATATTTACTCAGAGGTTGAATAAATTGATTTTAAATAAATCAGATGATAAGAGACAGATCACGAAAGATATAGTAAAAACTGTACCTTGGGGACATTACAGCAATATATTATAATAATATTGTATTATATTAGAAATATATCATAATAATAAAAGTGACATTTAAAAGCAACATTGAACTGTAAATAATGACAAAATTATATATCTTGTCAACTGAAAACCGTTTTATTTTGGTAAATGTTTACTATAATTCCTAACATAATAACTATATATATATATATTTATAAGTAATACATTTGTAAAGTTATATAGTCTGTAAGTCTTGATTTACTGGTAAAAGTTATAATTTGCTATATATAATATATGTGAAATATATATGAAATAAATTGAAATCGCATAAAATATCATTCCTTGCATTTTTCTTAACCTATCCTAATTCCTGTCTGATTTTATAAGATTATTGTTAGTGTTCGACCGAATCCAGATTTACATCGGTCACCGAAATAATGTGTAGGTAAACCCTGCGTAAGCAAGATAAATAAAACAAGTACGTGACTCGTAACTATGTTTATTAGGTTATATATTCAATAATATTACAATAAAATAAAATATCAATAAATACAATTAGATAGATTTATAAAGGTTCTGGGACACATAACTTTTTTGTCATCTTACTTATTAAATCTTGCGTTGCGTCTAAAATGTTATCATATTTATCCTCAACTACATACTGCACACTTACACAACAATCATCACTTGCTAGGGTGTTAATTTCACTGATTTCAATTTTTATTAAGTGATGTCCTTTTCCTGGTATTTTTCTGACAACGAATGATGAATCTGGTGATATTTTTTTCTTAAAACTTAACTTTCCTTTCTTATGAATTGTTTTGAATGATTTATTTTTTGTATTGGTTTCTTTATTTTCTCGAACAATATCTCTATCGTGTTCATGACTGTTCCAGATTAAATTCATGTCTTGAGCCTCTTGTAGATAGAAAGGATCAGCGTCAGCAAAAACTATGCTTGTCATTGTTTCTGTAACAAAATAAAATAATACTTATTAAATTAACCTTCATATGAACTACCAATTAGTTTTAACTGATATTATTAGTAAAAAGTTAAAATAAACACTTACCAAAATCAGGATATATGTAAACCAACAGTGCAATGCAAATTTGTCTGCTATACAGTGGAGCTGGTGCAACAATGAATTAATAAGTATTACAAAAATAATAACTAAAATATAACTAGGTACTTACCTTTTTTGGTAATAGATCACGTGGACAAAGGTTGTTTTTAAAAGCTAAATTTCTTGGAAAGCAAACATTAGAACCGCTAACATTCGATCAATAGAAATGGACATTGTAATGATTTATCTATTTAATATAAATACCCTATACAGTATTGTCAGATATCATTATGAGGTTGATAAAGCAACCCACAACTTTAGAAATTAACAACATAGAAGTAAAATCACATTCCGGAATTAACAGACATAGCGTATTACTTCCCAATACGATTCGCTGTCTAATTTGCGGTCCATCTAATTGTGGAAAGACCAATGTAATGATAGGCTTATTATTACATAAAAACGGCTTAAAATTTAAGAATGTTTATCTGTATTCAAAAACCACATTTCAACCAAAATACTGCTTTTTAAATGAAATCTTGAATCAAATTCCAGATATAAAATTTAACATATTTAATGATAACAAAGACGTTATTGACCCGGATATTGCTTTACCAAATTCTGTTTTTATTTTTGACGATGTGGCATGCGAGAATCAGACAAATATACGTAACTATTTTTCAATGGGACGGCATAAAAATATAGATTGCTTTTACTTGTCCCAAACTTATTCGAAAATACCAAAACAATTAATACGAGATAATGCAAACTTTTTAATAATTTTTAAACAGGATGATATAAATTTAAAACATATTTATAATGAACATGTTAATTCAGACATTGATTGGTCCAAATTTAAAAACATATGTTTAAAAACATGGACTTATCCGCACTCATTCTTAATTATAGATAAATATAGTGAATTAAATAATGGTAGATACAGAAGTGGATTTGATACATTTATTAAGTTCGATTGATTTCATTTAAATACAAGTCATAACTACTAAAGTCATCATTTCTTATAATTTAATGGATGTGGTAACATCGTTATAAAACATGGAAAAAAAATGGAAACACCAAATACTCGCCTCAGTTAAAACAATTAAAAACAAAATAAAACAAATAAAGGATGAAGAAGACAACACAAACTTAAATTTAAATAAAATATTTAAACCTCTCACTGATCCTCTTAATAAAATAGCTGAATCTAATTCATATAAAAGTGATATTAAATGCACTTTTGATACAAATGATTCATCACTGTGTAATTATTCCAACGGTTCACCCGACGACAAATTTCAAAGCTATAACTCTGCTAAAAGTGAAAATACATTAACCGATAGTGAATCAGAAAAACAAATACATTCAACGCCATTTAAAAATGAAAAAAAAGTAACCAATTTAGACACTCCCCTTCTATCAATATTAGAAAAACAAAATTTGCTTGATGAAAATAATACATTAAATGTACCATTTGGAGTACGGGATGAAAACAAGCAATTATTCATGGGAAACATACCAATCTCTTTTAAGGTTTTTGGTAAAACTTCTAGCGACAATGAAATTTCTTTAATGACCCTTGGAAATATAAACTACGAAATGACACCTGGTATTAAGGAACTTTTATTTAAAAAAAAGCCGGATTTAAATTTGGTAACAGAGAGAGATAAAATAGTTTATAAAGATATGTTACACAATACTAATGCTCACAAAAGAGATTTTAATCGTTTAGGCCAAATAAGAGGAGACAAAAGCATGAAGTACTGCCAAATTATAAAACCCTTATTTTTTGATCGAGATGAAGTGGAAAACAAAGCTATCAAGCGTGGAACTGGAGTTAAATCCCCAAGTTTTAAAAAAACCTATAAATCAAATACAGATTTTATTTATTGGGACGATCCTAATGAATTAATTGAAAGACTTATGCTTTTGGTGGCATCTAGAGATGCTGGTAACAGTAATCATGACAATGAAATTATTTCAATCATAGAAGAGTTAAAAGAAGCTGGTATAATTAAAGAATAAAATGACTAAGCGTTGCGAATATTTGTTTAGTCTTTAAGAATCATTCAAACATGAATGTCAACAAATTCGGCCATCACCTATATAAAAAACAGAAAAAAGATTATATAATCCAAAGCGAATGTTCTATAAAACAATCTAGTGATGGAAATTTAAACGCCCAAAATAAGATCCTTAAAAATTTGGAACATCCAATTGATCTGAATGACAGCGCAACCAAAGAATATGTTGATAAATCTCTCATTAATATTTTGAATAAAATTTCATCTAACACAAACTTGCTTATTGAATTAAATAATCGAGTTAATAAATTAGAAGTAATATTTAAACATTATAATAAACATGAGCAAAAAAAGTGTGGTAAATGAGATTCATAAATATGCAAGGGTAAATTTTCCTCGAAGACATGTTGTGATGAAAGATATTGATGACCTTTGGCAAGCTGATTTAATAGATATGCAAGCTGTTTCTAAATTTAACGGTGGTCATAATTTTATTTTAGCCGTTATCGATACTTTTTCAAAGTACGCATGGGCATATCCACTGAAAAGTAAAAAAAAAGAAGTTGTCACTCGAGCTTTTCAATCTTTATTACATAAAGGACTAGTGCCTAAACACCTACAAACGGACAGAGGCAATGAGTTCTATAATGACAAATTCAAAAAAAATTGTGGATAGTTATAAAATAAATCACTACTCCACTTACTCTACTAAAAAAGCATCTATTGTAGAAAGATTAATCCGAACATTGAAAAATAAGCTCTACAAAGAATTCAGTTTCAGAGGAAACTATATATGGTATGACGAAGTTCTTAATAAAGTGATTGACATATACAACAATACCATTCATAGAACAATTGGTATGTCTCCAGCACAAGTAAAACAAAAAAATAAAGATATATTACTGGAGAGGTTCAAAAAGAATCTTACCTCTATCCCTAAAGAAAAATATAGAAAGAAATTGAATGCCAATGATTATGTGCGCATAAGTAAATATAAAGGCACATTTGAAAAAGGGTATACGCCGAATTGGTCAACAGAAATTTTCAAAATCATCAAAGTGCAAAACACTGACCCAATAACTTATTTATTAGCGGACATGAGGCTTCGTCCAATACTAGGTGCATTTTATATACAAGAACTACAAAAAACTCAGCACCCTGATGTTTATCTTGTCGAAAAAGTTTTGAAAAAAAAAGCTAAAAGGTGTTACGTTAAATGGCTCGGGTTCCCTTCCAGTGAAAACAGTTGGATTAACAAAACGAATGTTTTATAAAGATTGATTATACATAATTGTAATTCAGTCTCCATCTGGTTATGACGGAAGATAGTCTTCTGAATAGATTAATCAACAAATTGCCATTTGAACTTCATCTACCAGGATATAATTTCTGTGGACCAGGAACTCGCTTAAAAGAAAGACTGGCTCGTGGGGATAAAGGCATCAATCAGCTGGACGAATATTGCAAACAACACGATATAGCCTACAATAATTCATCTAATTTACATAAACGGCGTAAGGCAGATATAATTTTACTAAAAATGGCGAAGACACGGACTACTTCTGCTAATGCTAGTCCCGGAGAAAAAATAGCAGCTTCATTGGTTAATAAAGCAATGTTGGCCAAAGTTGCTTCTGGTTCTGGAATGAAAAAGAATTTTAAAAGCATTGTATCTCACACTAAAAAGCAGATTCGTAAAATGAAACCAAAATGTAAAAAAATGGCAATAGAACTGGCATTTGCTGCAGCAAAAGATTTAACGAAAGATTTACCTATTAAACTACCACGAATTATTCCTTTACCAAAATCAGGAGGTGTTCTTCCTTTAATACCTATTTTTGCGGGATTATCAGCTGCTGGAAGTCTGGCTGGTGGAGTATCCGGAATCCTTAAAACGTACAACGAATACAAAGCTGCAAAAAAACGTCTTTCGGAGTTAAAGAGACATCATGATAAATTGGAAGGTTTAACTATAGGCAAAGGGCTATGCATTAAACCATATAAAAAAGGTTTTGGATTATACTTATCTAAAAAAAAAAAAAACTAAATCAACGGTTGCCTAGTCGGGCTCTTACAAATATAGATTTATTGAAATATTGTAATAATATTCCTTACTTTAGAGGTGTTTTTATGAGAGATAATTTACCTAAAAGACCATATCCTATTGAGTGTGGTGTCGTCAATTTAGATAGCTCAATAAATCCTGGAACTCATTGGGTAGCCTATGTGAAAATTGACGATTACATTGAATATTTTGATAGCTATGGGAACTTGAGGCCGCCTAAGGAATTTATAAAATATATGATGAAGGGAAACATTCTATATAACTATAATAATCATCAAAAAAATAATACGTATAACTGCGGTCATTTATGCCTTAAATTTTTAGAACAGTTTTGGTGTAATACAAACAAATAAATAGTGGATGTGTTTTATGTTTTCTCCAGTTTAGTATAAATTGTAGAACAGTCTACGACTATGTCTATCTCATTAAGTTTTTCTGGAAAGAAATCTATATTAGAAACCACTTTTCATCCACCTCTATCTTTAAATCATAGCTATGAGTGCGGATTATTATATTTCTCTGTTTTCAATGTTATACCAAATATATCAGATGTTAACAATATATTTAGTTACGGTGAAAAAAATAAAAGATTAAAAATTCCAAATGGAAATTATGATTTACAAGACATTGCCGACTATTTAAATAGCAAATTGGATGACTGTGAACTCAATATTGAATCCAATTCAAATACTGCAAAATGTTCTCTTTTTTGCACAAAACCTGTTAATTTCCAAGTAATAAATAGTATGGGAAACATGTTAGGTTTTCGAAAAGAAATACTAGAAGCTAATAAATGGCATGTATCAGAGAATCCAGTGAACATTCTTCCAACAACAGTCATAAGGATCGAATGTGATTTAATACACGGCTCGTACATTAATGGTTTATCTTCCCACATTATTTATGAATTTGTACCAAACGTTCCTCCAAGCTTTCGGTTTATTGAAAAACCTAAAAATATTATATATTTTCCCGTAAAAGACAACAACATATCATCAATTACAGTAAAAGTTGTTGATCAAGAAGGCAATCTCATTGATTTCGGTGCAGAAGAAATTCAGATGAGCCTTCATCTACGCAAGCAGAAATGATTGTATTTGGTCAAAACACAAAAAAATATAATATTATATCACCAAAACCAAAATTAAAAAACGGTATTATCAGCTATGCTTTCAAAAGGCATAGACGTATCAGAAATCCCAAAGTAAAAAAAATAACAAAAAAGAATAAAGATTTTTTACGAGCTCTGGGTTTCAAAATATGAATATTCTCGATATTGATAATTCACCACATTTCGACAACTCTATTGAGAGTTACGAAATACATACATATAATCCATACAATAACAGTTTTAAAGCCAATGATGAAATACGCATATCTATCCAACAACAAGACATATATGTACTACCATCTGCCAGCTCTATTTACATCGAAGGACGTGCTACGGTAACTGGAAAAGATGCTGCAGGCCATCCTACTAAAAAACCTGTCAATTTTACTAATAATCCAATATCATATCTGTTTCAAGACATTCGATATGAAATAAATGGCGTAGAAATAGATCGTATCAGGAACTCTGGAATTTCTTCTACTATAAAATCATATATTTCTATGAATTACGGTGAGAGCAAAGTTGCTGCTGTATGGGGTTGGAATATAAATGGTCAAAATTCCAAAGATGATTTCTTTAGTGTTGTTATACCACTTAATAAAATGTTAGGGTTTGCTGAAGATTATAATAGAATAATTTTAAACTGCAAACATGAACTGGTACTTAATAGAAGCAGCACTAACTATAACAGTGTTATTATTGATAAAGATGACAGTATTGAAATAGATATACTGAGAGTTCAATGGCGCGTACCACATGTGAAAGTTTCTGACCGAGAAAGGCTTTCATTACTTAAATTTCTAGAAAAAGATAAACCTATACAAATGGCTTTTAGAAATTGGGACTTATATGAATATCCTTTGTTGCCAAGAACCACAAAGCATTCATGGTCTGTAAAAACGGCTTCTCAATTAGAAAAGCCTCGATATGTTATATTTGGTTTACAAACTAATAGAAAAAATAACAAAACTAAAGATAGTTCTACATTTGATCACTGTAATTTGACTAACGTTACATTATTTTTAAATTCCCAATATTATCCTTATGATTCACTAAACATAAAGTTCGATGAAAATAAGTATAATATATTATACGAATTATATGCCAAATTCCGTCAGTCTTATTACAACCTCCCAGCTGATCCGTTGTTAAACATTAACGAATTTAAAGAGAAAGCTCCTTTGTTTATAATAGACTGTTCACGACAAAATGAAAATTTAAAATCAGGACCAGTGGATGTACGTTTAGAAATTGAAAGTGCCCAAGAAATTCCAAATAATACAGCAGCCTATTGCCTTATTGTGAACGACCGGCTTGTTGAATACAAACCACTAAGTAATATTGTACGTAAACTAACATGAATGCAATTGTAGACGTACAAGGTTTCAAAACTGATTCTAATGAATTCATTGTAAAAGAAATAGCACTACAATTTGATAAACAAATAATAAATCTTGTATTTAAGCCACCCTTCCCGTTTTATGACTTAACAAAAACAGAAAAAAGACAAGTATGCTGGATTGAAAGAAATAGACACATTTATTGGAAAGAAGGACTTATACCGTATAATTATCATAAGATTTATATTGCAGAAATTTTAAGGAACTGTAAAATATATGTCAAAGGTTCAGAAAAAGTTAGATGGCTAAGGAAAATATTAGAACAAGATAATATAATGTATGACGGAATTAGTAAGTGTATTTTCGATCTAGAGGATTATGGTTGCCCTAGTTTACTAAGTTTGTATAGAAAGTATATTTCATGTTCCGATGTTTATTGTTGTGTATATCATACTTCATACTGTGCTCTAAGAAATGTAATTTGTCTTCAGAAATGGAATGTAGAAAATAAATGTTTTTAAAATTACCTATCTTTTTAATAAAATCCTATCCTATTTAATTTTAAAAAATAACCGTTCGGATTAAAAATAACTAGGGGTGCCTAATGCATAAGCACTCTTAGAATCCTTAAATCTTGTAAAGTTACAATAAGGATGGACGATTGTGCAAACAGCTCGATCCGAACTTAGCCCATTGATATCAAGAAGAATGCCAGTTGTGATCTATATAACGGAGAGAATTGGGGGTCATGCATCGCGAGCTCGAGCGAAGCGAGAGCGATGCAGATGCAGAACCCCCAATTCTCCCCTACTGATACCAGCAATAAAGAGGTAAGATTAGAATATAATAAAATCAGAAACATAAGCAATAAGCAAGTACATAGATTTAGAAATAAATATTATAAGGATGAGATAAATAAGCATAGAGGAAATACAAAAATGTTATGGAAAATTATAAACACAATGGCAGGTCGAATTAATAAATCGATTGACAGTATCGTTCAGCAAGCATTTAGTCCAGAAAAAGATAAGTATATAGCTGATACCTTTGCTGCAGGGTTTCAAAATAACACTATGTCCATCTTACCAACTTGTAGGAGAAAATTACTTCTAGAAAGCCAGTACGAAAAGCCAGAAAATAAGTCGATGCTCTTTAGACCAGCGACATCGTCAAAGGTGTACAAAATCCTTCGAAACATCAATACTGACAAAGCTCCAGGAGCGGATGGTATACGAGCTGTAGATATAAAAAAACTATCAGACAGAATAGTAGGAGTCATTGCGCGGTTAATTAACGCTTGTGTTGCCACTGGTACATACCCAAAACCACTGAAGTCGGGTATTGTAAGACCCATTCACAAAAGTGGTAGTACTAGTGACTACAATAATTATAGACCTATAACAATACTCCCTGTTATTGATAAAATTATAGAGAAGTATATTTGCGAGTCGATACAGGACTTCTATCAGTCAAATGCCATTTTATCTTCTAACCAGTATGGATTTCAGCGAAAGAAGAGCACAACACAGCTGTTGTCACGATTTACTGATGACATAAATGCATACTTAAATGACAAAAAACATGTTTTGGTAGTGTTTATTGATTACAGTAAGGCATTTGACACGCTTAGACATAATACACTAATTAGGAAATTAGAGAATAGCGGTGTTAGAAGAAAGCTTCTAGATTGGTGTAGAGATTACCTTAAAGAACGTAGTTATCAAGTAAAAGTAGGCTCAGCGTTTAGTGATACTATCCAAGTCACTGAAGGTACAGCACAGGGCTCAGTGTTAGGCCCACTGCACTACTTGGCTTATGTCAACGACCTTAACAACACAATTAAGCACTGTAAGGTGTATCAGTTTGCTGATGACACGTGCCTGATAGCTGCTGATAGAGATATATCGAAGGCTCAAACACATATACAAACCGATTTTACCGCGATTTGCCAGTGGTCTCACGATGCAGGTTTAGTCCTTAATTCAGGCAAAACAAAACTACTACATATTCATTCCAGCTATATGCCTTGCTCGAGTAAGGCTAAAGTAGTAGCACATAGTCATGACTGCCTGCATACTTCGTTGAATTACCCAAGACAGTGCACCAATAATTGCCAGCAGTTGCAACAAGTGACGGAACAAACTTACCTGGGTCTCGTCATTGATGATAGGTTTAATTGGTCCAAACAAGTCAATAAGGTATGTGATAGGCTGCGAGCACTATTGGCCAGCTTTCGAATATTAAAAAACCGTGTGCCGTTCACAGTATTATTGACTATGTATAAAGCACTAGCTGAAAGCATTGTCTGCTATGGGTTGAGCAGCTACGGTCGAACATTCAAGACATACTTAGATCAAATTTATAATCTTCAGTACAGATTACTTAAGTTAATAGCAGCGTTTTACCTGAAATAAAACGCATATTAAAATACTTACCTAACTGGAAGCTTTTATATTGAGAGAGCATTTCCGTTTCCGTCGTCGTAGTACCAGTTTTCATACTTAAATTCGCCTTGAAACCGGAAAAAGTGGCGCCACCTGGCGGCGGCGCTGCATTTTATGTTTCGTGTAAAATCGAGCGCCATTTGCAATTATTGGCTCAATATACACCAGGCAGAAATTAAAGTGAAAGCTTCCAGTTAGGTAAGTATTTTAATATGCGTTTTATTTCAGGTAAAACGCTGCTATTAAATAACTTGACCGTAACTGGAAGCTTTTATATTGAGATCCTGTTTATTTTCGCCTGGTGACGCCACCAACTAGAGAAGGGTTTTAAATTAAATTAACGCCAATGTGAGTATTAATTTTAAAATCAATTTAATCTGTTATCAAAAATTTACAATTTGTATTATTTTTCAACAAAATAACAAATAAATATGTTCTTATCAAATTAAAATCTTTACATTCCTTTTGATTGTTCATTCGGTGAGATGGAAATCAGGAACAAAGCCAACTAATCAACTGGCCTAAATAATCGTGTGAAGTTCTGAGAATTATTGTTCTTTAATACTGCACGTCTGTAAAATTTATGAAACGTGTGAGCCGATCGCCAATTGCCTCTAGCTAAGATGTCATCGATTGAATCATTTTCCAGCCAACTCTTGGAAGCAACCGCAGAACGAACACTTCCTGGAGAGGCTATAATGCCAGCTTCTTTAAATATAGTTTTTACCCAGCCTGCTATCACTGTGCGCGAGGCGGGCTTCGCAACTCCTCTGACTGTAATAAAAAGATTAAATGAATTTGCATTGTAACGTCTTTCATTTAATAGTGCCACAGTTTTATCTATCCAAAAAACAGGGTTTAAATTTTGATTACTTCTATTTGACAGAAATTCCCATCTGGACTGTCTATAGTTTTCAGAATCTGTTTTTGATCCGAATTCAGGGAGAAATTCGACACTATCGTCTGTTTTCGTGAAATGATCAGGATCAACTCTTAATAACGTCAAATCATGTATGCGTCGTCCAGAGCATAATAACATTAAAATCGCTGTATGACGGGATGTCTGGAATAAATTATTTGAGTCTACTGTATAGCTAGCTAAAAATGAGCTTAATTTATTAACATCCCAAATAGGTGCTTTAGCACTTTTTGGATTTTTTAGGGCGATTGATTTCAGAATGTGCTTTACCAGGACGTTTGAACTTAAATGACTTGATGTTTCACAATTACATAACGTAGAAACCACAGACTTGTGTAGGAGTATAGTATTGTATGATAATTTATGAACCAAGTATAAATCTGATAAAAATTGTGCTAACTGAGAACCAGAAGGATTTTTAGGATTTATGTGGTTTTCTTCAGACCATGAAACCCAACGTTTCCAAGCCACCTCGTAAGTTTTTAAGGTAGACTTACGCCAAGAATTTTTCAGTAACGATAATTGTTCAGTATTCCATGTCTCTATCGCCTCGGTCCACCCCCACATTTCCATACTTCGAGAAGGATGTGTTGAACTTTTGGAGGTGGATGACCCGTCGATGTGTCGATAAGATGTTTGTGTAGATTGGTCAAAGAAAACGGTGCTTCGAGGGCTCGGGCTTTCAGATCTGCCCGCCAGAAAACCTTGTGCCAACGTGGGACTACTACTAGAAAAACTCCTGTTGACTGATTCAGATGAGCCAGGACTTTGGGGATAAGAAATGGCGGGGGAAACAGCCACGCCAGAGGGTAGTTCCATGGAGTACTGAACGCATCGTGAAATAGGGCTTGACTGTCTTTCAAATCCCGAGATACGTAATTGTAGACTACATGAGCCGTCTTCGAAGCGAATAAGTCTATTACTGGAGTTCCCCACTTCGCAAACACCATTTCCGTACAGGCCGGCAGTAGGTGCCACTCTGGCGGCTGACGATGACGCGATAAATGATCGGCTTGATTGTTGTATTTGCCTGGGATATGGTGTATGCTGAAGTGTATTTGGTATTGATCTAGTAACTTTATAATTTGATAGGTTATGTTCATAAGGGATATTGATTTCGTACCTCCTTCTTTCCGTAACTGAGCGACTGTTGTCTTGTTGTCGCATTGTATGAGTACTGAGCTGCCTCGCAGTAAGCAAGCCTGACTCTGGAAAATGTGTAGTATGGCTAGCATCTCTTTCAGATTGGAATGTAGGTGCTGTTCTTCCAGGGACCAGTTGCCCCAAAAAGCTTGATTGTTCAATTGAGCTCCCCACGCTATATCTGATGCGTCGGTCACTAGGAAGTTGACTGGCGGAGGATAATGTAAAGGCGTTGATAACTGGCAGTTCTGATTCCACCAGCTCAACTCGTTGCACACACCTTGTGGTAGAGGGTAGGTTTTGGATGACTGTTTTGGTATCGAGTTCAGAAACATTAACATTTGTCGATGATTGAGTCGACCCCTTGGGACAACAAAACTGGCAAAATTTAAGATCCCTACGATTCTTTGCAACTCTTTTACTGTCGCGTTTCCTTGCTCGAGTACTTTGTTTACTTTTTCTTTTATTACGTTTATCTTTTCGTTTGGCAGAGTTTTTAGATTTATCCAGGAGCTCCAAATTATCCCTAGATAGTTTATGCTCTTTTGAGGAACTAGTACGGATTTTTCTAAATTTATTTGCCATCCTAGTCTCTGCATTGTTTGTATCGTGAGTTTGACGTGATTCAGAAGCGTGCGTGCATTCTGATGTACCAATAGGTAATCGTCCAAGTAGACCAATATTCGTACGTGCCACCGATCTCTTAATATTTGAGCTACCCAATTCGTGAGAATCGAAAATGTTTTTGGGGCTGTACTGAGGCCAAATGGCAGACACGTCATCTCTAGTAATTCTTGATTGTAGACAAGTCTTAGGAAGCGTCTTTGAGACGCTGATATTTTCAGATGAAAGTACGCTTGGGATAGATCTATCTTGCACATCCAGTCCTGTGGTTGAAGAAAATCTGGTATTCTGTGCATGTTGATCAGATGAAATGGTTTGGCCAGTACATATTTGTTGAGCGCTTTGAGGTTGAATATGGGTCGGTCTGACCCGTCGGACTTGGGCACCAGAAACAGAGGGGAAATGAAGCTCGGAGTGGATGGCGCCGCTTCTAAAATGCCCTGAGATTTCATTTTTTGAACTATTGCCGTCATCTTCTGTGAGACATGAGTTTGAAAGGGGTTTGTCAATACATCTGGATAAACAAGTGGCGGATTTTGAAAAAAGGGTATGTGATAACCTTGGATCAATTTTAACTAACTGACCGGCTCGGAACCGCTTTGAGTCATTGTTTCTTATTGTAACTAAGGCCCCCTCTGGAAGTTCTGCGAAAATTTCCACGACCTCTGTTACTTCCGCGATCGGGCCGCGAGCCTCTGTTGTGAAATGACCCTCTCCCATTGTAATTGTTGAAATTAGAATTTTGACATTGGGGAGGGTAGTTTGTTGAGTAACATTCACCCCGCGAGGGTGGGATATTATTACAAGCATGCAACTGCATGGCACCTTGGTTGCTCATTTCAAAATTATGGCATTGAGTTCCACGCGATGGAACTATAGACTTTCTTGCACCTTGCCCCCGCGAGAGGCGGTGATTTGTTTGGTTAGTCTTTGCTTGCGGAGCTCCATAAGTTTTTGGATGCCAAAAAGCTTTTCGGACTCCACCAAACTTTTCTATTGCCGATGTAAAAGCAATGGCATCAAAAATATGAGTCGTCGATGGTGGAATTCGATTTAGAGATGCTTTAACTAAAGGGTCACGGACCTGGCTTACGATGCTTTCTCGACGCATCTCGATACTTTCAGCTCTGTGACCACATACCATTTGTAAGAGATCGGAAGAAACTTTGAACAAGTCGCCTTTCAAAAATAGTTCATCGACCTTGCCGCTCAGATTATCGGCATTAACATCAGTATTCCTTGCCCAAGAGAGAAGGTCTCGGATACCATCCTGTAGTGAAACTTTTTGCTTAAGTATACAATATGTTATGGCAGCATATGCTTTATCAGCGTACGCCAGGTGACGTAAGGTGTCATACATTTTTACCTCGTCGTTTGTTTCCAGGTCTACGAAACCTGGGGTATGATTATACAACTTTTGTGTGTCAGCATATCTTACGTCAGACCAGGAAGTGCTGCCTAACCTCTGAACATCAGACAACATTTTTAAATAACTGCTAGAGGTCTTAGGTACAGTCGGTTCTTTTAACTTTGTTTCTATTTCAAAAGAAAGGGTAGGATCATCTTGTTCATGCTCAAGATCGAGTTGTTCGTATAACACATCACTATCTGGATAAATTGACACATTATCATGACATGTATTATCATTCACATTGTTTGAAGTAACAATTTTTCTGAGCTCACCCATTTCCTTCAATAACTTATCCATTTTGGGATCGGCGCGTTTAGCACGCTTATGTTTGCGCCGACGTGACCGTCGCTTATCGTCCGAAGAGGAGGATGAGCTCGAAGCGCTGCTACTGGAACTGCTAGTAGAGGCACTTCGTTTCCGCTTGCGCGCCTCTCCACTGGGACCGGCCACAGCCATTGGCTCGTCATTCATTTCTGGAAATCAAGGCTATGTTAATAGAGGTAACAAACAATAGATTTATTTGTACAAACTTGTACAAGTTGAATGGTTAAAAAACCACCTAAAAACATTTATCAATTCAAAAGATTTGTATCGAATCGAACGGCAAAAACCGTTATTAGAAAAAACTTTGTACGATTACATCATTCATTATAAAATGTGGGTACTTACTGAATGCAGTAAAATAAATACACTTCAACTATACTTATTATAAAAATAATTTTAACACTGATTTATAACCGGTGTGAAGTTGGCAGCCAAACCCAGCAGCCATATAAACCGACCAAATTAAAATGTCGATGAAAAATTCTTCAGTTTTAACCATGACGGGGATTGTGTTTTGGATTGAAACATATGTCGATAGTTAGCTACTAAAACGTTCTTTCAGTTGGTATATTCAGATGTTACTCTGGACATTTCGGAAAGCCGCAATCCACACTACAATCCCAAAATATTTTCGCTGCTGGGTTTTAGAGGTGAGTTTCACCATGATGGGGATTGTGTTTTGGATTGAAACATATGTCGATAGATAGCTACTAAAACGTTCTTTCAGTTGGTATATTCAGATGTTACTCTGGACATTTCGGAAAGCCGCAATCCACACTACAATCCCAAAATATTTTCGCTGCTGGGTTTTAGAGGTGAGTTTCACCATGATGGGGATTGTGTTTTGGATTGAAACATATGTCGATAGATAGCTACTAAAACGTTCTTTCAGTTGGTATATTCAGATGTTACTCTGGACATTTCGGAAAGCCGCAATCCACACTACAATCCCAAAATATATTCGCTGCTGGGTTTTAAAGGTGGATTTGCCCATGATGGGGATTGTGTTTTGGATTGAAACATATGTCGATAGATAGCTACTAAAACGTTCTTTCAGTTGGTATATTCAGATGTTACTCTGGACATTTCGGAAAGCCGCAATCCACACTACAATCCCAAAATATTTTCGCTGCTGGGTTTTAGAGGTGAGTTTGACCATGATGGGGATTGTGTTTTGGATTGAAACATATGTCGATAGATAGCTACTAAAACGTTCTTTCAGTTGGTATATTCAGATATTACTCTGGACATTTCGGAAAGCCGCAATCCACACTACAATCCCAAAATATTTTCGCTGCTGAGTTTTAAAGGTGGATTTGCCCATGATGGGGATTGTGTTTTGGATTGAAACATATGTCGATAGATAGCTACTAAAACGTTCTTTCAGTTGGTATATTCAGATATTACTCTGGACATTTCGGAAAGCCGCAATCCACACTACAATCCCAAAATATTTTCGCTGCTGAGTTTTAAAGGTGGATTTGCCCATGATGGGGATTGTGTTTTGGATTGAAACATATGTCGATAGATAGCTACTAAAACGATCTTTCAGTTGGTATATTCAGATATTACTCTGGACATTTCAGAAAGCCGCAATCCACATTATAATCCCAAAATATTTTCGCTGCTGGGTTTTAGAGGTGAGTTTGACAATGATGGGGATTGTGTTTTGGATTGAAACATATGTCGATAGATAGTTACTAAAACGTTCTTTCAGTTGGTATATTCAGATATTACTCTGGACATTTCGGAAAGCCGCAATCCACACTACAATCCCAAAATATTTTCGCTGCTGAGTTTTAAAGGTGGATTTGCCAATGATGGGGATTGTGTTTTGGATTGAAACATATGTCGATAGATAGCTACTAAAACGTTCTTTCAGTTGGTATATTCAGATATTACTCTGGACATTTCGGAAAGCCGCAATCCACACTACAATCCCAAAATATTTTCGCTGCTGAGTTTTAAAGGTGGATTTGCCCATGATGGGGATTGTGTTTTGGATTGAAACATATGTCGATAGATAGCTACTTAAACGTTCTTTCAGTTGGTATATTCAGATATTACTCTGGACATTTCGGAAAGCCGCAATCCACACTACAATCCCAAAATATTTTCGCTGCTGGGTTTTAGAGGTGAGTTTCACCATGATGGGGATTGTGTTTTGGATTGAATTATATGTCGATAGATAGCTACTAAAAAGATCTTTCAGTTGGTATATTCAGATATTACTCTGGACATTTCGGAAAGCCGCAATCCACACTACAATCCCAAAATATATTCGCTGCTGGGTTTTAAAGGTGGATTTGCCCATGATGGGGATTGTGTTTTGGATTGAAACATATGTCGATAGATAGCTACTAAAACGTTCTTTCAGTTGGTATATTCAGATGTTACTCTGGACATTTCGGAAAGCCGCAATCCACACTACAATCCCAAAATATTTTTGCTGCTGGGTTTTAGAGGAAGATTTGCCCATGATGGGGATTGTGTTTTGGATTGAAACATATGTCGATAGATAGCTACTAAAACGTTCTTTCAGTTGGTATATTCAGATATTACTCTGGACATTTCGGAAAGCCGCAATCCACACTACAATCCCAAAATATGTTCGCTGCTGGGTTTTAAAGGTGGATTTGCCCATGATGGGGATTGTGTTTTGGATTGAAACATATGTCGATAGATAGCTACTAAAACGTTCTTTCAGTTGGTATATTCAGATGTTACTCTGGACATTTCGGAAAGCCGCAATCCACACTACAATCCCAAAATATTTTCGCTGCTGGGTTTTAGAGGTGGATTTGCCCATGATGGGGATTGTGTTTTGGATTGAAACATATGTCGATAGATAGCTACTAAAACGTTCTTTCAGTTGGTATATTCACATATTACTCTGGACATTTCGGAAAGCCGCAATCCACACTACAATCCCAAAATATGTTCGCTGCTGGGTTTTAAAGGTGGATTTGCCCATGATGGGGATTGTGTTTTGGATTGAAACATATGTAGATAGATAGCTACTAAAACGTTCTTTCAGTTGGTATATTCAGATATTACTCTGGCCATTTCGGAAAGCCGCAATCCACACTACAATCCCAAAATATGTTCGCTGCTGGGTTTTAAAGGTGGATTTGCCCATGATGGGGATTGTGTTTTGGATTAAAACATATGTCGATACATAGCTACTAAAACGTTCTTTCAGTTGGTATATTCAGATATTACTCTGGACATTTCGGAAAGCCGCAATCCACACTATAATCCCAAAATATGTTCGCTGCTGGGTTTTAAAGGTGGATTTGCCCATGATGGGGATTGTGTTTTGGATTGAAACATATGTCGATAGATAGCTACTGAAACGTTCTTTCAGTTGGTATATTCAGATATTACTCTGGACATTTCGGAAAGCCGCAATCCACACTACAATCCCAAAATATGTTCGCTGCTGGGTTTTAAAGGTGGATTTGCCCATGATGGGGATTGTGTTTTGGATTGAAACATATGTCGATGGATAGCTACTAAAACGTTCTTTCAGTTGGTATATTCAGATATTACTCTGGACATTTCGGAAAGCCGCAATCCACACTACAATCCCAAAATATTTTCGCTGCTGGGTTTTAAAGGTGGATTTGCCCATGATGGGGATTGTGTTTTGGATTGAAACATATGTCGATAGATAGCTACTAAAACGTTCTTTCAGTTGGTATATTCAGACATTACTCTGGACATTTAAGAAAGCCGTAAACCGCAAATAACTCCGCGGAGAGTTGGCTGCTACTTTAGTTCTATTGAACTTCATAAGATGGCGTTACGGGTATGCAATAAACATTTAGGTATAATTACTAGTGCTAGGAAATGAAGTAATGTGAAAAAATATTCGTGTAGTTTAATAAGAGCATTGTACCTACTTCATATTATCTTCAAGTGTTCCCATATAAATTTTATCAAAATCGGTTCATATGTCAGTTTTGTATTGCCATACTTTTTGATGTAACATGACATGTATACCTACCTATTTTTTAGATTACCTAAGATTTTTTATTACTTCCAAACATAATCACCCACTAATTTACCTAACTATCTAGGTATAAACGCATTATACACGCCTAAATAGGCTACGTACCTACATATATACCTACGTAACTTAAAAGTAATATAAAAGTAAGTAGGGTAGGGGAACCGGTCCACCGGCCGGCACCTATCCATCGGCCATTCCTGATCCTTTTGCAGTATTATTTAGATATTATCTACTCACTATTGCAATATAGGAACGAAAGTCATGTAAGTACTCTTTGATTGAATCGCCTGATACCCTAAAACATTATTCGGTTGGGTTACTATAACAAACGACGATTTTTAAAGAATTGTTTAATTTCACGTTGGCAGATGAGAAAGAGTTAAGCACGCAAATACAAAAAAATAAATAGTGACTCGCCTCTCGTTCAACCGTAAGTTTTTTACTGTTAGACTAAGTAAATGTTGATTGTTAATAGTTTTATAGCTGAAAATAAGTTATAGTCATTCTTTCATAATTATTTTAAAAGTATTTGATTTTAAATAACGATTTTTAGGGGGCCGGAAACAGAAGCAAGATATTCTTTAATTATTCTATTTTCGGCCGGGGTTGCCGAGTTTTAGCGACTTGCAACCTAAAATAGTTTTGTCTCTTTTATTAACGTCGTAGTACACATACGGAACTACTCTTCTTATTCATCTACAATTACAGTTAAGATTTTAGTTTTCAGAATTCAGCCGTCAATTTGCTTTAGTATGATTAAATAACGATATTCAAATTTTACAGATGGCCGAAAACATAAACCGTAATTAATTGACATTCTGTGTTTACTATAGCCATACACTTAAAGATGCTGGCCATCAGTTTTCGGCCGCATGATATACGGCGAAATGAATGAATAATAGTTCAATTTCAGTAAATCTAAAATAGCAAAAATATTTTGAGTTAGTTTTCGGCCTATTAAAAATGTATAGAGCAAAATTAGGCCGAAAACATACAGTTATCGTTTCAAGCTGTAACCTATATCAAGCGTTCATAAACAGTTTCCAAAACCATACTATACTTTTTACTGTGGCGCGTGAAAACAATGCCATCGAGAAAGTATTTTTTTTTTATTTAGGGAGAACATAGATGTTGACTGCCGGTGTTCAATTACATTTTGGCGGTATCTTAAAGTTCGTGTTTGCGCTATAAGGCCGAAAACTGACGCAATCACCCTACCTACTCTATAACCTGATTTGTTGGCTGCCAAGGTACCTATCTCGGATATATCTTCCCAGTTATGTATGTGTCTAAGCAGATTTTAACATAAAAAATATTTTTACATGGGTAGAGACAGATTACCTATTACTATTAAGTAAGTAGGTACATACTGCATTATGAAGGTGTTTTCTTGTTTCCGAAGTTTTTAAATAAGCACCTACTTACCTTTTTTATTATTCATTATAGCATTTTTTATAGTGATAGGCTAACCTTTGACCACTATCTCACCTGAAGATAGGTGATGATGTGGTCGAAGATGTTGTTTAACCTAGAATTACTGGCTCTCATGGACAGCTGCCGGACGCGACAGAGCGTTAGGTACTTGACGACAGATTTTTTTCTTAAGGGTGGTAGCCAGCCAGGCGGGTATTCGCAAAATGCCCTACCACCATGCAAAATAGATATGTACCTACCTACCTAAATCTTGTTAGGTTGGGTGCAATGACAGTTTCAAAAGGAGCTCCTTTTGCTCCTTTTGAAACTGTCATTGGTTGGGTGCGTAGGTAACTCTGAAATAGGTACCTTCCTACTAGTTAACTAAGGAGATACCTATTAACTGGTATAGCTGATAGGTTAGCCTTTGACTACTATCTCACCTGATGGTAAGTGATGATGTGGTCGAAGATGTTGTTCATGCTAACCTATTATTACTGACGCTCGAAGACACCTGCCAAATTACACCGTTAGGTGCTTGGTGACAGATTTTCCTAATTTAGGGTGGTTTAGGGTAACTAGCCAGGCGAGCATTCGTAAAATGCCCTACCACCATGTTAAAACGACTGCCAACCTAAGACAACAACCGGGACCAACGGCCTAACGTGCCCTCCGAAGCGCTCAGTAGTAATGTCACCAGCGGTCACCCATCCAAGTCCAAGTCTTGACCGAGGCGGACGTTGCTTAACTTAGCTGATCGGTTAAGAATGGTCAAACAAATTTTGCTACCAGCACTTCATGTACCTACTAAATTAAAAGTACCTAAGTAACAAATTTAAATTTTAAGAAGTTCATGATACCTAAAATGATTTTGATCATAAGAAATCCTGTAGGTAACCTACCTAATTTAGTTAGTTTCTCTCCGTCTAATAAGTTAATTATAAGTTATTGCTGCGAGACTAATGAAAAAACTCACAATATAGCTTGTGTTTTCAATTAAATAACAAGATTACCATGTTTTCCGACAGAAGGAAAATACCATAGAAATGTTCTAGATATAGATAACCGGGATTGACGGTAATTCTTTACGGCCGGCGGGAGTCTGTGTTGGGGACGTGCGGTCGTAGCGTAGGTATTATGCTGTCGTTGTCGATTTTGCGCGCCGCCTTGTATGCAGTTTACTTATAAATTTTCGACTCAGATTTGTATGAATTAATTGATTATCCATTAATCAATAAATGCGGATTCCCCGGACAAGAAAATGTCCGGGTTTCACCCGGAGTCCCGGACACTGTTTGAAAACCCCTACCGGACGCCCTCTGAAGTCTAAACTAGGACAAATCCGGGGAATCCCGGACATATGACAGGCCATACCTATATAGGGTTGCCATCACCTTAACTACTGACGCCGGACATAATCTTTACAAAATCTTTACATTCCGGACACCCACGAAAACATTGTTGATTTAATTTTTTAATTTATACAGCTTCTTTGGGAAAAAACTACAGTGATACAAACACAATTATTCACTCTTCTGAGGTAATCTGGTGATTTGGGATCAAATTCATTGTTTTATGTAATCAGATACATAACTACTAAAAAAACTACAAGCTCAAAATCAAAAAAATTTAAGTCCTCTTGTTTAGTACGTATTTTAGTAAGTACACTACTCATAACCGTAAAACGATTTTTAAATGTAAATTTAAAGTAAGTACCTAGCAAGTTTAAATTTTGACAAGCTCAAGATCTTTTTACTTATTTTGGTATTTTTCAAACGCGTCAATAAATATCGTGTTTCTTGAGTGTAAAAAGTTCATTTTCATTGGAGAATAGATCATTATTTTTCCTATAAATAACGGATCTGGGCAGTTTTTGTTCGGGTTATTGGAAAGTAAACCATATTTGCTAATTGAGTTTATTTCCGGACACCCACGAAAACATTGTTGATTTAATTTTTAAATTTATACAGCTTCTTTGCGAAAAAACTACAGTGTTACAAACACAATTATTCACTCTTCTGAGATAATCTGGTGATTAGGCATCAAATTCATTTTTTTATGTTATCAGATACCTAACTACTAAAAAACTTTGACCCCTTTTTATGATAGCTATGACATAATATTCGACTCTAATGAATAAAAATAAATTTATTTTAATTGAAATGAAAAAAATATTTTAACCAAAAAATGGAACAGACTTCAACACTCAAAAGTGTGAAATAACTTTTTTTTTAATATTGTTAAGTTTGCAATAACGCCTGCTAAGCGAATTACATTACAAAATTACAAATTTATGAGAGAAAAAATTATAGTCATGTGCGGGATTCGAACCCGCGTCCATCCACCCCTTTAGCCGGGGTATGCTCTAACCAATTGAGCTAACATGACACAATGACTCATAACTGTAATTCTTGCTCTCATTCTTCAACCATCGTAATGGGATGGAGCGACATCTATAGTCCAACTTGCGTTGTACTACAAACAAGACCAATTTTGCAATTGGTTTTAAACTTGTAAATGATGACGCAACCTTATAATTTTAATATTGTTAAGTTTGCAATAACGCCTGCTAAGCGAATTACATTACAAAATTACAAATTTATGAGAGAAAAAATTATAGTCATGTGCGGGATTCGAACCCGCGTCCATCCACCCCTTTAGCCGGGGTATGCTCTAACCAATTGAGCTAACATGACACAATGACTCATAACTGTAATTCTTGCTCTCATTCTTCAACCATCGTAATGGGATGGAGCGACATCTATAGTCCAACTTGCGTTGTACTACAAACAAGACCAATTTTGCAATTGGTTTTAAACTTGTAAATGATGACGCAACCTTATAATTTTAATATTGTTAAGTTTGCAATAACGCCTGCTAAGCGAATTACATTACAAAATTACAAATTTATGAGAGAAAAAATTATAGTCATGTGCGGGATTCGAACCCGCGTCCATCCACCCCTTTAGCCGGGGTATGCTCTAACCAATTGAGCTAACATGACACAATGACTCATAACTGTAATTCTTGCTCTCATTCTTCAACCATCGTAATGGGATGGAGCGACATCTATAGTCCAACTTGCGTTGTACTACAAACAAGACCAATTTTGCAATTGGTTTTAAACTTGTAAATGATGACGCAACCTTATAATTTTAATATTGTTAAGTTTGCAATAACGCCTGCTAAGCGAATTACATTACAAAATTACAAATTTATGAGAGAAAAAATTATAGTCATGTGCGGGATTCGAACCCGCGTCCATCCACCCCTTTAGCCGGGGTATGCTCTAACCAATTGAGCTAACATGACACAATGACTCATAACTGTAATTCTTGCTCTCATTCTTCAACCATCGTAATGGGATGGAGCGACATCTATAGTCCAACTTGCGTTGTACTACAAACAAGACCAATTTTGCAATTGGTTTTAAACTTGTAAATGATGACGCAACCTTATAATTTTAATATTGTTAAGTTTGCAATAACGCCTGCTAAGCGAATTACATTACAAAATTACAAATTTATGAGAGAAAAAATTATAGTCATGTGCGGGATTCGAACCCGCGTCCATCCACCCCTTTAGCCGGGGTATGCTCTAACCAATTGAGCTAACATGACACAATGACTCATAACTGTAATTCTTGCTCTCATTCTTCAACCATCGTAATGGGATGGAGCGACATCTATAGTCCAACTTGCGTTGTACTACAAACAAGACCAATTTTGCAATTGGTTTTAAACTTGTAAATGATGACGCAACCTTATAATTTTAATATTGTTAAGTTTGCAATAACGCCTGCTAAGCGAATTACATTACAAAATTACAAATTTATGAGAGAAAAAATTATAGTCATGTGCGGGATTCGAACCCGCGTCCATCCACCCCTTTAGCCGGGGTATGCTCTAACCAATTGAGCTAACATGACACAATGACTCATAACTGTAATTCTTGCTCTCATTCTTCAACCATCGTAATGGGATGGAGCGACATCTATAGTCCAACTTGCGTTGTACTACAAACAAGACCAATTTTGCAATTGGTTTTAAACTTGTAAATGATGACGCAACCTTATAATTTTAATATTGTTAAGTTTGCAATAACGCCTGCTAAGCGAATTACATTACAAAATTACAAATTTATGAGAGAAAAAATTATAGTCATGTGCGGGATTCGAACCCGCGTCCATCCACCCCTTTAGCCGGGGTATGCTCTAACCAATTGAGCTAACATGACACAATGACTCATAACTGTAATTCTTGCTCTCATTCTTCAACCATCGTAATGGGATGGAGCGACATCTATAGTCCAACTTGCGTTGTACTACAAACAAGACCAATTTTGCAATTGGTTTTAAACTTGTAAATGATGACGCAACCTTATAATTTTAATATTGTTAAGTTTGCAATAACGCCTGCTAAGCGAATTACATTACAAAATTACAAATTTATGAGAGAAAAAATTATAGTCATGTGCGGGATTCGAACCCGCGTCCATCCACCCCTTTAGCCGGGGTATGCTCTAACCAATTGAGCTAACATGACACAATGACTCATAACTGTAATTCTTGCTCTCATTCTTCAACCATCGTAATGGGATGGAGCGACATCTATAGTCCAACTTGCGTTGTACTACAAACAAGACCAATTTTGCAATTGGTTTTAAACTTGTAAATGATGACGCAACCTTATAATTTTAATATTGTTAAGTTTGCAATAACGCCTGCTAAGCGAATTACATTACAAAATTACAAATTTATGAGAGAAAAAATTATAGTCATGTGCGGGATTCGAACCCGCGTCCATCCACCCCTTTAGCCGGGGTATGCTCTAACCAATTGAGCTAACATGACACAATGACTCATAACTGTAATTCTTGCTCTCATTCTTCAACCATCGTAATGGGATGGAGCGACATCTATAGTCCAACTTGCGTTGTACTACAAACAAGACCAATTTTGCAATTGGTTTTAAACTTGTAAATGATGACGCAACCTTATAATTTTAATATTGTTAAGTTTGCAATAACGCCTGCTAAGCGAATTACATTACAAAATTACAAATTTATGAGAGAAAAAATTATAGTCATGTGCGGGATTCGAACCCGCGTCCATCCACCCCTTTAGCCGGGGTATGCTCTAACCAATTGAGCTAACATGACACAATGACTCATAACTGTAATTCTTGCTCTCATTCTTCAACCATCGTAATGGGATGGAGCGACATCTATAGTCCAACTTGCGTTGTACTACAAACAAGACCAATTTTGCAATTGGTTTTAAACTTGTAAATGATGACGCAACCTTATAATTTTAATATTGTTAAGTTTGCAATAACGCCTGCTAAGCGAATTACATTACAAAATTACAAATTTATGAGAGAAAAAATTATAGTCATGTGCGGGATTCGAACCCGCGTCCATCCACCCCTTTAGCCGGGGTATGCTCTAACCAATTGAGCTAACATGACACAATGACTCATAACTGTAATTCTTGCTCTCATTCTTCAACCATCGTAATGGGATGGAGCGACATCTATAGTCCAACTTGCGTTGTACTACAAACAAGACCAATTTTGCAATTGGTTTTAAACTTGTAAATGATGACGCAACCTTATAATTTTAATATTGTTAAGTTTGCAATAACGCCTGCTAAGCGAATTACATTACAAAATTACAAATTTATGAGAGAAAAAATTATAGTCATGTGCGGGATTCGAACCCGCGTCCATCCACCCCTTTAGCCGGGGTATGCTCTAACCAATTGAGCTAACATGACACAATGGACGCGGGTTCGAATCCCGCACATGACTATAATTTTTTCTCTCATAAATTTGTAATTTTGTAATGTAATTCGCTTAGCAGGCGTTATTGCAAACTTAACAATATTAAAATTATAAGGTTGCGTCATCATTTACAAGTTTAAAACCAATTGCAAAATTGGTCTTGTTTGTAGTACAACGCAAGTTGGACTATAGATGTCGCTCCATCCCATTACGATGGTTGAAGAATGAGAGCAAGAATTACAGTTATGAGTCATTGTGTCATGTTAGCTCAATTGGTTAGAGCATACCCCGGCTAAAGGGGTGGATGGACGCGGGTTCGAATCCCGCACATGACTGTAATTTTTTCTCTCATAAATTTGTAATTTTGTAATGTAATTCGCTTAGCAGGCGTTATTGCAAACTTAACAATATTAAAATTATAAGGTTGCGTCATCATTTACAAGTTTAAAACCAATTGCAAAATTGGTCTTGTTTGTAGTACAACGCAAGTTGGACTATAGATGTCGCTCCATCCCATTACGATGGTTGAAGAATGAGAGCAAGAATTACAGTTATGAGTCATTGTGTCATGTTAGCTCAATTGGTTAGAGCATACCCCGGCTAAAGGGGTGGATGGACGCGGGTTCGAATCCCGCACATGACTATAATTTTTTCTCTCATAAATTTGTAATTTTGTAATGTAATTCGCTTAGCAGGCGTTATTGCAAACTTAACAATATTAAAATTATAAGGTTGCGTCATCATTTACAAGTTTAAAACCAATTGCAAAATTGGTCTTGTTTGTAGTACAACGCAAGTTGGACTATAGATGTCGCACCATCCCATTACGATGGTTGAAGAATGAGAGCAAGAATTACAGTTATGAGTCATTGTGTCATGTTAGCTCAATTGGTTAGAGCATACCCCGGCTAAAGGGGTGGATGGACGCGGGTTCGAATCCCGCACATGACTATAATTTTTTCTCTCATAAATTTGTAATTTTGTAGTGAAATAACTTGTTGAAGTCTGTACCATGCGCACAATATTGTGATAATAGGTACTTACCTACCTACCTAGGTTTACTGGTTCTAAATGATACACCGTTAAGTGCTTAGAGACATATTTTCTACTTGAGGGTGGTAGCTAGCCAGGCGGCCATTCGCAAAATGCCCTACCACCATGCAAAATTTCTGCTTCTCAAGGACACATAGCGGAATACACCGTTAAGTGCTTGGCGACAGATTTTCTACTTTAGCTAGCTACCAGCTAGGCGGGCATTATGCCCTAACCACCATGCTATTAACGTCTGTCATCAATCTACCACTCTGAAAGAGAAAATCTGTCGCCAAGCACCTAGCAGCGTATTCCGGCAGTACCTACCTAGGTACTTAGTTTTTGAGAAACCAGAAATTTTAGGCCTAATCGACATACCTAATTCTCGACCACATCATCACTCACCAACTCACCAATAGGTGAAATATTAGTCAATGGGCTATAATATAAGGTCTATAAAAAAATATCCTAAAACTAACTCATTATTATAATAACCGTGTCAGTTGCAAGAGTAGGTATGCCATCTACCTATTATATTACATTAAATCGAAATCGGTGTCCTTTCGGCGTCGCGTCGGCATCCTTTGAGTACTATTGCCAAGTGCCGACGCGGCTTTTACAAATGCCTTTGTGTTGCGCCGAAAGAAAAGGAAAATTAGTCTTATTGCGCCCGTGTCTAAAGTTCATTATCAAATGCGGCCGCCACCTTTACATTAAATTAGAGAAAAATTCAAGATACTTCTAGGATTGAAAACATTAACATATTATTACTTTTTAGTGTGTTAGTAATTATCTAGCTATAAGTTTAACTTAATTTGGTAACAAAATCTATTGCCGCTCTGTGAAATTCCTGCGAAGTGCAGTGGAACAAATCTAATGAGTATATTGTGCGCCTGGTACCGACTTCAACAAGTTAGTTCACAATTTTGAGTGTTGAAGTCGGTTCCATTTTTTTAGTAAAAAAAAATTCACGCTTTTCAGTAACCCTTACCTACTACCTACGGGATTAATTGTCATTTCCTGCCAATGATAAAATAAAAATAATGAGGACCACTGTTATTTTATTTGCCATGAAATTAAAAATAAATTGTAGGTAATAAATTTTGAAGCGCTCGTTGCGAAGTTTGCTTAGCCATTCTGAATCGATCAGCAAAGTTAAGCAACGTCCGCCGCGGTCAGGAGTTGGATGGGTGACCGCTGGTGACATTACTAATGAGCGCTTCCGTGCTTCGGAGGGCACGTTAAGCCGTCGGTCCTGGTTGTTATATTAGGATGGCAGTCGTTACAGCATGGTGGTAGGGCACTTTGCGAGTGCCCGCCTGGCTAGCTACCACCCTCAAGTTGAAAATCTGTCGCCAAGCACCTAACGGTGTGTTCCGGCAGCTGTCCTTGAGAGCCAGTAATTCTAGGTTAGCCTGAACAACATCTTCGACCACATCATCACTTACCATCAGGTGAAATAGTGGTCAAAGGCTAACCTATCAAGCATAAAAAAAAAACCTAGGTTTAAACCTTCAACACTAATAAGACTGTCGTGAGTTACTTCGAGTAACGAGTTACGGGCACATACAGGTGCTTTTTAGGGTTCCGTACCCAAAGGGTAAAACGGGATCCTATTACTGAGACTTTGCTGTACGTCCGTCCGTCCGTCTGTCACCAGGCTGTAAGTACTTACCTATCTCAAGAACCGTGATAGCTAGGCAGGTGAATTTTTCACAGATGAAGTATTTCTGTTGCCGCTATAACAACAAATACAAAAAGTTGGCCAAGTGCGAGGCGGACTCGCGCACGTTAAAACAAAAACAGATTAAAATATGAAGTCTAATGTTGTATAGCTTATAGCTTGCGAGTCCGACTCGCACTTGGCCGATTTTTTTGCATTTGGGGAGGATAAAATAAAATAGGTACTTAATTTTAAAAAAATATGATAAGTAGTATGTTTATAAAAGTAAGCAGGTACGCCAGGTATACCTACCTACCTACCTTGTTATTTCGTTACTTTTATAAAAATACCCATAAGTAGGTAGTTTTATTTATTAAGGTTAGCCTATCTGAACTGATGGTAGGTAAGTGATGTTGTGGTCGAAGATGTTGTTTTCAGGCTAACCTACAATTACTGGTTTTCAAGGAACGCTGCCGGACCACACCGTTAAGTGCTTGGCGACTGATTGTCTACTTGAGGGTGGTAGCTAGCCAGGCGGCCATTCGCAAAATGCCCTACCATCATGCAAAATTTCTGCTTCTCAAGGACACAGCAGAACACACCGTTAAGTGCTTGGCGACAGATTTTCTCCTTTAGCTAGCTACCAGCAAGGCATTATGCCCTACCACCATGCTGAAGAGAAAATCTGTCGCCAAGCACCTAGCAGCGTGTTCCGGCATTAGTTTTTGAGAAACGAGAAATTGTAGGCCTAATCGACATCATTCTCGACCGCATCATCACTCACCAACAGGTGAAGTATTGGTCAATATAATGTTAAAGCCATTCGGCAGTAAACCGCAGTATGATAATTTGATAAATCTTAAAACTGTAACTCATTATTATAACCGTCAGTTGCAAGGTAGGTATGCCTACCTAACTAGTAAATGTACATTAAATCAAAATCTGTGTCCTTTACCAACGCGTCGCGTCGGCATCCTTTGAGTACTATTGACAAGTGCCAACGCAGATTTAGAAATGCTTTTGTATTGTGCCGAAAGAATAAATATAAAAAGAAAAATAGGTCTTATTGCCCCGTAACTAAGGTTCATTATCAAATGCGGTCGCCGCCGCTGTATTACGTATGCCGCTGTCCTTTATTAAAAGCCGCATAGTTTATATATATAATGTTTTAAAATTTGAGTTACTTTCGACCTTATTTTTTAATGTAGCCAGTCTTAGGTACCTATGATGGAACTGTGGATTCATTGTACCTACACCACACGTTCTAAAGCGTAGGGGAGGATTTTTCGTGCTTTCGAACGCACGAGGTCCGTAATCTACGATAGCTAATATTATTTATAAGATATTTTTGAGAGACTGACTGACTCGTCAGTTCCTGTTGTTGGTTGTGTGCAAAAGCACGTCTTAAGAATCTGGTTATTGGCTGATCTGGTTATTGTTGATCCGTAGACGAACGAAAGCCACTGACATAGCCCGGCGGATTAGTTGAAGTGGCAAGGGCAGGGCACATAGCACGCAGAATGTCACGCACGACATGGTCGATGGGGCCGAAAGGTTCTTGAATGGAGGCCACAAAGAAGCAAGCGTAGCGTCACCTAGGTACAAGAAGACAATGGATGCCGGCCTCTTTCAACCACTCTATTTGGAAATCTATGGGGGAGGCTTATATGTATATAGCAATGGACTTCTTGTACACCTACGTACCTACTTACTTTTATATTACTTTTAAGTTACCAAAATATGTAGGTACCTACGTAGCCTGATCTGTGGGTACGTACGTATCTGGGCGATAGCACCGCCGAAGTTTAGGTAGGTAGGTATAATATCTGAGATAACTATTGCTAGTTAGGTCCTAGGTACGTACCTATGTATCTTAGGTAATGCCTATCTACCCAGTTAATTAAGCAGAGATTTCAACGCGTTTATACCTAGATGGTTAGGTAAATTAGTGGGTGATTATGTTTGGAAGTAATAAAAAATCTTAGTTAATCAAAAAAAAGTATGGCAATACAAAACTGATACATGAACCGATTTTGATAAAATTTATATGGGAGCACTCGAAGATAATATGAAGTACAATGCTCTTATTAAAATACAACAATATTTTTTCACGTAACTTCATTTCCTAGCAATAGTTATTATACCTAAATATTTATTGATAACCCGTAACGCCATCTTGTGAAGTTCAATAGAACTAAAGTAGCAGCCAACTCTCCGCGGAGTTATTTGCGTATTTCGGCTTTCCGAAATGTCCAGAGTAACATCTGAATATACCAACTGAAAGAACGTTTTAGTAGCTATCTATCGACATATGTTTCAATCCAAAACACAATCCCCATCATGGGCAAATCCACCTTTAAAACCCAGCAGCGAAAATATTTTGGGATTGTAGTGTGGATTGCGGCTTTCCGAAATGTCCAGAGTAACATCTGAATATACCAACTGAAAGAACGTTTTAGTAGCTATCTATCGACATATGTTTCAATCCAAAACACAATCCCCATCATGGGCAAATCCACCTTTAAAACCTATTTTGGGATTGTAGTGTGGATTGCGGCTTTCCGAAATGTCCAGAGTAATATCTGAATATACCAACTGAAAGAACGTTTTAGTAGCTATCTATCGACATATGTTTCAATCCAAAACACAATCCCCATCATGGGCAAATCCACCTTTAAAACCCAGCAGCGAACATATTTTGGGATTGTAGTGTGGATTGCGGCTTTCCGAAATGTCCAGAGTAATATCTGAATATACCAACTGAAAGAACGTTTTAGTAGCTATCTATCGACATATGTTTCAATCCAAAACACAATCCCCATCATGGGCAAATCCACCTTTAAAACCCAGCAGCGAACATATTTTGGGATTGTAGTGTGGATTGCGGCTTTCCGAAATGTCCAGAGTAATATCTGAATATACCAACTGAAAGAACGTTTTAGTAGCTATCTATCGACATATGTTTCAATCCAAAACACAATCCCCATCATGGGCAAATCCACCTTTAAAACCCAGCAGCGAACATATTTTGGGATTGTAGTGTGGATTGCGGCTTTCCGAAATGTCCAGAGTAACATCTGAATATACCAACTGAAAGAACGTTTTAGTAGCTATCTATCGACATATGTTTCAATCCAAAACACAATCCCCATCATGGGCAAATCCACCTTTAAAACCCAGCAGCGAACATATTTTGGGATTGTAGTGTGGATTGCGGCTTTCCGAAATGTCCAGAGTAATATCTGAATATACCAACTGAAAGAACGTTTTAGTAGCTATCTATCGACATATGTTTCAATCCAAAACACAATCCCCATCATGGGCAAATCCTCCTCTAAAACCCAGCAGCGAAAATATTTTGGGATTGTAGTGTGGATTGCGGCTTTCCGAAATGTCCAGAGTAACATCTGAATATACCAACTGAAAGAACGTTTTAGTAGCTATCTATCGACATATGTTTCAATCCAAAACACAATCCCCATCATGGGCAAATCCACCTTTAAAACCCAGCAGCGAATATATTTTGGGATTGTAGTGTGGATTGCGGCTTTCCGAAATGTCCAGAGTAATATCTGAATATACCAACTGAAAGAACGTTTTAGTAGCTATCCATCGACATATGTTTCAATCCAAAACACAATCCCCATCATGGGCAAATCCACCTTTAAAACCCAGCAGCGAACATATTTTGGGATTGTAGTGTGGATTGCGGCTTTCCGAAATGTCCAGAGTAATATCTGAATATACCAACTGAAAGAACGTTTCAGTAGCTATCTATCGACATATGTTTCAATCCAAAACACAATCCCCATCATGGTCAAACTCACCTCTAAAACCCAGCAGCGAAAATATTTTGGGATTGTAGTGTGGATTGCGGCTTTCCGAAATGTCCAGAGTAACATCTGAATATACCAACTGAAAGAACGTTTTAGTAGCTATCTATCGACATATGTTTCAATCCAAAACACAATCCCCATCATGGGCAAATCCACCTTTAAAACCCAGCAGCGAATATATTTTGGGATTGTAGTGTGGATTGCGGCTTTCCGAAATGTCCAGAGTAATATCTGAATATACCAACTGAAAGAACGTTTTAGTAGCTATCCATCGACATATGTTTCAATCCAAAACACAATCCCCATCATGGGCAAATCCACCTTTAAAACCCAGCAGCGAACATATTTTGGGATTGTAGTGTGGATTGCGGCTTTCCGAAATGTCCAGAGTAATATCTGAATATACCAACTGAAAGAACGTTTCAGTAGCTATCTATCGACATATGTTTCAATCCAAAACACAATCCCCATCATGGGCAAATCCACCTTTAAAACCCAGCAGCGAACATATTTTGGGATTGTAGTGTGGATTGCGGCTTTCCGAAATGTCCAGAGTAATATCTGAATATACCAACTGAAAGAACGTTTTAGTAGCTATCTATCGACATATGTTTCAATCCAAAACACAATCCCCATCATGGGCAAATCCACCTTTAAAACCCAGCAGCGAACATATTTTGGGATTGTAGTGTGGATTGCGGCTTTCCGAAATGTCCAGAGTAATATCTGAATATACCAACTGAAAGAACGTTTTAGTAGCTATCTATCGACATATGTTTCAATCCAAAACACAATCCCCATCATGGGCAAATCCACCTTTAAAACCCAGCAGCGAACATATTTTGGGATTGTAGTGTGGATTGCGGCTTTCCGAAATGTCCAGAGTAACATCTGAATATACCAACTGAAAGAACGTTTTAGTAGCTATCTATCGACATATGTTTCAATCCAAAACACAATCCCCATCATGGGCAAATCCACCTTTAAAACCCAGCAGCGAACATATTTTGGGATTGTAGTGTGGATTGCGGCTTTCCGAAATGTCCAGAGTAATATCTGAATATACCAACTGAAAGAACGTTTTAGTAGCTATCTATCGACATATGTTTCAATCCAAAACACAATCCCCATCATGGGCAAATCCTCCTCTAAAACCCAGCAGCGAAAATATTTTGGGATTGTAGTGTGGATTGCGGCTTTCCGAAATGTCCAGAGTAACATCTGAATATACCAACTGAAAGAACGTTTTAGTAGCTATCTATCGACATATGTTTCAATCCAAAACACAATCCCCATCATGGGCAAATCCACCTTTAAAACCCAGCAGCGAATATATTTTGGGATTGTAGTGTGGATTGCGGCTTTCCGAAATGTCCAGAGTAATATCTGAATATACCAACTGAAAGAACGTTTTAGTAGCTATCCATCGACATATGTTTCAATCCAAAACACAATCCCCATCATGGGCAAATCCACCTTTAAAACCCAGCAGCGAACATATTTTGGGATTGTAGTGTGGATTGCGGCTTTCCGAAATGTCCAGAGTAATATCTGAATATACCAACTGAAAGAACGTTTCAGTAGCTATCTATCGACATATGTTTCAATCCAAAACACAATCCCCATCATGGTCAAACTCACCTCTAAAACCCAGCAGCGAAAATATTTTGGGATTGTAGTGTGGATTGCGGCTTTCCGAAATGTCCAGAGTAACATCTGAATATACCAACTGAAAGAACGTTTTAGTAGCTATCTATCGACATATGTTTCAATCCAAAACACAATCCCCATCATGGTGAAACTCACCTCTAAAACCCAGCAGCGAAAATATTTTGGGATTGTAGTGTGGATTGCGGCTTTCCGAAATGTCCAGAGTAATATCTGAATATAGCAACTGAAAGATCGTTTTAGTAGCTATCTATCGACATATGTTTCAATCCAAAACACAATCCCCATCATGGGCAAATCCACCTTTAAAACTCAGCAGCGAAAATATTTTGGGATTGTAGTGTGTATTGCGGCTTTCCGAAATGTCCAGAGTAATATCTGAATATACCAACTGAAAGAACGTTTTAGTAGCTATCTATCGACATATGTTTCAATCCAAAACACAATCCCCATCATGGTCAAACTCACCTCTAAAACCCAGCAGCGAAAATATTTTGGGATTATAATGTGGATTGCGGCTTTCTGAAATGTCCAGAGTAATATCTGAATATACCAACTGAAAGATCGTTTTAGTAGCTATCTATTGACATATGTTTCAATCCAAAACACAATCCCCATCATGGGCAAATCCACCTTTAAAACTCAGCAGCGAAAATATTTTGGGATTGTAGTGTGGATTGCGGCTTTCCGAAATGTCCAGAGTAATATCTGAATATACCAACTGAAAGAACGTTTTAGTAGCTATCTATCGACATATGTTTCAATCCAAAACACAATCCCCATCATGGGCAAATCCACCTTTAAAACTCAGCAGCGAAAATATTTTGGGATTGTAGTGTGGATTGCGGCTTTCCGAAATGTCCAGAGTAATATCTGAATATACCAACTGAAAGAACGTTTTAGTAGCTATCTATCGACATATGTTTCAATCCAAAACACAATCCCCATCATGGTCAAACTCACCTCTAAAACCCAGCAGCGAAAATATTTTGGGATTATAATGTGGATTGCGGCTTTCTGAAATGTCCAGAGTAACATCTGAATATACCAACTGAAAGAACGTTTTAGTAGCTATCTATCGACATATGTTTCAATCCAAAACACAATCCCCGTCATGGTTAAAACTGAAGAATTTTTCATCGACATTTTAATTTGGTCGGTTTATATGGCTGCTGGGTTTGGCTGCCAACTTCACACCGGTTGATTTATAAACTATGTACTTAGTAATTTTTGCAACAGACTTCGGGCAGTGCTGTTGAAGCCGTGTTGCTTCGACGGAAACTTAAACGCCAATGATTGCAAATGGCGCTCGATTTTACACGAAACATAAAATGCAGCGCCGCCGCCAGGTGGCGCCACTTTTTCCGGTTTCAAGGCGAATTTAAGTATGAAAACTGGTACTACGACGACGGAAACGGAAATGCTCTCTCAATATAAAAGCTTCCAGTTACGGTCAAGTTATTTAATAGTACCTTTTAAAATTAAAGAGAAATATAAAAATGATCCGCTTGGACTTTTCAAATACTGTGAAGTACTGCCTATTCAAACTAAAATACAATATCTTATGTTATGCGAACAATATTTTAGAACAGAAATACAACGTTATATAACATATTCAGTAACTACTAGAAATATGTCAAGAAAAAAACTAGTTGTTCCTAAGCATAGAAACTTTTATGGGAAGCGTATTTCAGAATATATGATCCCATTTTTCATCAATAATTTACCAATAGAAACCCGTGAGAAGTTAACGCCGCGTAATATAAAAAGAGTTTTAATGTGCTACTTTTTAAACAAAGCAATTTAATGGAGCACTCTGTGTATATCCAACCTGAGCAACCGGTCCGCAGCGGTGCAGGGCCGCTGCCTTTGTCTTGGTTCTCGGAACTGCAGCTACGACTGTAGTGACGCATCGCACTATGTGTGTCGTCAAGCAGATTTGTACGACGATGAGCGTTATCGCTCTTCTAGCGTGCCGTGCGATTGGCACATGTAAGTTACAGTCTGCGTTGCATAAGCTCAATTCTTATTAGTTTAAATATATTTTTTTCTATATATCATTTCTCTTTAAGTATATCATATCATTTCATTTGTTTGAATTAAATTGTATAAATTAGTTAAGTACATACTAGTTTCTATCTGAAATTAATTTGTAAATTTAGTTATTTTTTTGGAGTGAGGACGTAGCAACTGGACAAACCTCTGCGAGGTTTTTAGTTGCTATCAGTAAATAATTATGTATTACTATTATGTTCTAAATAAAAAAAAAAATTAAAAAATAAAACCAATTTTAAGTTTGATTTGCACACCGTGTGCAATTTGATCCAAATTGATAGATAGGATAGCTTACATCTCAATTTATAGTCGTAATTATCCGTGGGAAACCGGGGCGGGCCGCTAGTAATATATAAATTGTAATATAGCCTCAATCTTTTAATTTCCTGTTCAAAATCTTATAAATAACTGGGCGCCCTTTCTATTTGTGTTTAAAAACTTCAGCATCCAGGCCTTTATTTCAAGCGTACCACCAGTTTATATAAAACCAAATGAAAGCAGATTTTTTTCCTCCCATCTCCGTGTCTCTCCAACACTCGCGTAGGATATTTGTCAAAGTCTAAGGAACATTGGCCGGGAATTTGTCAGAGAATTTGCTCTGAATACGATATTCTTGACATCAAAGGTTTGTGGTATCAACTATGCTGCTTGCGCTGCTAACACATATGACACCCTGATGGTTGAAGGGTAAGTATCCAGACTGCGGACTCTATTGCCACGCTGAGCTGCATTGCTAAGTTTTTTGCATAATACAAGCCATCGTTTTGGTCAACTGCCGCTTCAACGCTAAGTATGTAAAGTAGTATTTTTATTCTCTATACAAATATAAGTAAGAGTGTTACGTGGATAACTTTAATTTTACAAAATATTATGTATGTACCTGCGTCACTCACTTAAACTCACTTAACACCCGTGTTCCAGCGTAGAGGTATGTTAGCCAGCCCTGCGTGAACCACCGAGCGTATTTTATTTTATTTTAGAATTTTCAGATAACTGACAGCTAGGTAAATAACATTTATAGTTAATTTATGTATATACTACATGAAAAACACATGTAATAATAATAAAGCTTACGCAGTACAGTGCTGAGTATACTAGTTGAATTAGTCTTATTCCCAGAGATAGAGTATAGTTATATCCGAACACCACTGCTCTAAAAACTAACTAGAATTTACCTGTCTACATGTTTGTGCACATGTATATACAATTTGTTATGACAAGAAAAGAATATTCAAATATTATGTCATGTCTGTTGTTAGAAATAGATATAAAAAAGCAGTTCGTGACGATTCGTGTCACCACCGCACCGCCACGAGATGTTCCGATCACCATTACGCTGCGATCTCTTTCACTCTCACACAAAACGATCCACACATCTCGCTCATCCATTTCATTGTGACAACAGTCGCCTAAGATAAACAAAATGACGATATTTTCTATTTCAATAATAATAGCAATAGTTAAGCGTCAAATCAAACATTTTTCATATCTCTCACAATGCCTGTATATTTAGTGCAGTGTCTAAAGACATAGGTAGGCATATTATCCACAACTTTATCTTAAAAACACACGATTAGCGGCCAGGTATTTACCGGACGCTTGGAAGTGCAAGACTGGTAGTGACTACGGTAATTACCTTGCATGCGTCTAGTAAATATGGGGAGTTCACAACGCATCTACAGGTACAAAAATCTTAGCTTATTCCCACTTTTGTTTGTTCAGTGTTAAATTGTGTTCCTAGCAATAAATATTATTTTAGTCTAAGTATTTAAGTAAATAAGTTACGCAATAGGATGTGAAGATGATCTTTACATTTCATTTAAAAACAGACTAAGTTGACACTGAGCTCACAGTTTCATGGTGACTTACGCTAGCTATTTAATATGATTAAGTTTTTAATATTCAACTCCAATTTCTTTTCAAATATTTTTTATCAATTTGTAATGATAAAATATTGCTTGCAGGGTTGTTTGAATCACTCGCCTACTACATACAAACGTCGGTAGTTGCAATTATAGGGTTATTACGTCAAGGTTAAGACTAACAGGAAAATACTTTAATCGGGTAAAAACCACTTGAATTTAAATGACTTGAATTTGAATGCAGATTTTAGGGCTCAACCTAGAATAGAAACAGACAATTACATCTGTCGTAATACTTACTACTTCGGGTACCATCGTGAAAAGTGACGGAATATTCAGGGCGCCCAAAGGCCTCCGTAATGCCATTAGCACTATGGTGTGGGTGGGCAGTGGGCACCCATCCTAGTAATGACACACCAGATAACATAATTTGTCAAGCTCGCTACAAGTGCTTCAAAATCAAATTTATACAAAGGATTAAATTACCTTAGTACTTATTTAAGCCATAACTTATAATAGGTACACACTGCTTGATTGAAATCTTTTCAAACAAAATTAACATCAATTTGGTTGTTTCATCGTAAAAAGATTCCGTTGCTAATTAACTTTTCTATTAGGATATATCAGGCAGCAATTTGCTTATCTCATCATTTTACGGCACAGACAATAAAGGAGTTGTTGATTGTGGTTTTGTTTGTTGTAAGCTGTTGGTGGTCTATATATAAGTGCCGCTTATATCTCTGTCTATATATAAGTGCCGCTTATATCTCTGTCTATATATAAGTGCCGCTTATATCTCTGTCTATATATAAGTGCCGCTTATATCTCTGTCTATATATAAGTAATAGGCATCATATAAGGACGGAACCGCTTCGGAGAATAACGAGATGAACTTTCTGCTGAGATAAAGATAAATATTGATCTTCAGATAATATTGTTTGATGCCATTATGGCCCACTGGTTAAGACTATGTGACTGCCGCACAGCAGATCTATGGTTCGAGTCTGTCGTCGACTTGTACATACCTATAGCTGTGACGTCACATCGGTTTAACAGGAAAATTAGGCGGAGTTGTTACTACTACACTAGATACATTTTTATATTTTTTAAGTGTTTTATTTAAATATTAAATTGATTTGTTATTATTATATCCATGTTCTATTATCTACCATCTTCAAGTTGAAAATCTGTTACCAAGCTTCTAACGTACCACCTCTGTAGTACCCATTTTTCGCCTCCAGTTTCTATGTCTGCTAATAATTAAAAATGTCTAATGTACTGTAGTTCAACGGTGCGCTGTGTTTCTATGAATAATCGTATCATTCACGGGTAAATCTATAAGCCATACATATGATACTCTCAGTATAGTCGACTTAGAAATCGGCTAGGACCCACGGTCAGATTCCGACCAGATTCGGATTGATTTGAAGTCCATAGTCTGGGTGTCACAAGCACGGGCTTCAGCGCGTAACTCAATATAGTCCGAAACTGGTCGGAATCTTTCCGGTATATATGAAGAGGGTCCTAACAGGTTCCTCATAAGTTAAAATTTGTTAAAACTCGCGATAGTTTTCAAAGAAACAGTCGACTTATGATTATCTATAGGTCTACTAGAATCTTTTAAGTGATGTAAACTCTATTTGTTACAGATAATGAGTGCGTTGGTGATGGCGGCGGTGAGTGCTGTCCCGGTGGAACTACCACAAGCAGATGTAGACCCCTTAGAACAACTCAGAGATCATCCTGAACAATCCATCCCGCTTGTCACTGAACTGAGCAACACCATTGTGAATCACAAAGAGGACGGAATAAGCAAAGAGGATAGCAAAGGTTTACTACTACATACAATTTTTAACCAAAAATTGGAACTGATTTCACTACTCAAAACTGTGAAATAACTTATTGAAATACTTATAACTTGTTCAAGTTGCGAAAGTCTTAAAGTTACTAACTTATTGAAGTCTGTACCATGATAGTTTAAAAGAACTTATTATCACAATATTGTCCGCATGGTACCGACTTAGACAAGTTATTTCACACTTTTGAGTTTTGAAGTCGGTTCCATTTTTTGGTTAAAACATTATAATCACTCTTTTTAATTACGGGGTCCCTGGCTAATTACGGGATTTTCATTCATTGTCAACGACTATAATTATCAGCAAGATAGGAAAATATTTTTCAGTTATTGGAGTGTAACTAAAAACGGCTTGACTGATTTTGATAAAATTTAAAAAGGACCAAACGACAAATATTAGCTTCCATATAAAAAAAATATAATGAAAAATCGGTTAACCCAGTCCAAAGTTCTGTGATAACAAATGATAAAAAAATACAGATTAATTGAGAAACTCCTTTTTTTTTTGAAGTTGGTTAAAACGCTGGTTGGGCTGACGACATCGTAAGAGTCGCGGTTGGCAGTTGGTTACAAATGGCTTATAGACGTTCTTTGTGGCGTTCAATGGAAGAGGCGTTTGTTCAATAGTGCTAATCATGATCATCAGCTAATTATCATAATGACATAAAAGAAAAATATTTAGAAATAAATCAGTTATAGGTTTCATTTTAAATCGATCTAGATAACATCTGTTACGCCACGTAACAACGCCAGTTAAGTTTTCGGTGCGTTCCGATTCTACGCGAAGTATTGACATAGAGTTTGACTCTTCAAGCGCGGTGATTGCTGTCTGTTACAGAACATTTATTATGCCTTTATATTAACATTTGCTAATTTCACCTACAAATAGATTACCAAACTGTCTGGGGGAATACGCCTTTAGTTGCTTTGCAACAGATTTTTTACTTGAGAGTGGTAACTAGCAAGGTGGACTCGTTTATTTCGCGTACTTCCACAGTATTATGTCTTATATATGGTATATTGCTGTGGGGAGCTGCTGCTGAGATAGAAACAATCTTTATCTTACAAAAGTGTGCAATTCGAGCCATATAAGAAATGGATCCTAGGGAATCCCTGAGAGATGTTTTTAAAGAAATTGATATTTTAACTTTACCAAGTCTGTATATATTTGAAAATATTATGTATGTTCGTAAAAATTTGAACAAATTTAAATCAAACAGTGACAATCACGATTATAACACTAGGAATAAAGATAAAATAGCGGTGCCAGGTTTTAGATTAGCAAAGACAAATAAAAGGTCCTTCTTAGGCGTGGGCCAGACAGAAGAGACGTAAGACGGAGACGCGTCGAGGACGGGGCGGAGACGAGGCAGAGACGCGACTTTTTGAATTATACAAAAGAGACGCGTCGCGATAAAGAAATCTTACTACACAGTTTGTGATTACTTAAACGACAAAAATGCTTGGACTGGTTCGCCTCTGCCAAGCTAGCGCCTGTCACCTACGTAATGTAAATTAAGTATTGTAATAATTTTACTTTATAGTATGTACTTAACACATTGTTAAAAAACGTTTAAAAGAATGGCCCCGAGTTTCTTGCCCGTTCTTCTCGCAGTGGCTCTATAATTTTTGTTTGCTGAACGTGGTACAGACAGTACAAACAGTACAATGTAGTATATTACAATATTAAAATTTGTAATTGACCTTCATAAGAGCGTCGTAGACGCCTAAATTGAATAAATTATTTTGACTTTGACTTTGAGTTTGGACATTTTGCTACTAACTGAATAACCGTAACCGACGGTTATTCAGTTAGTAGCTCTTACGTAGCTCTTAACGTACTCCTTAAAGCACGGAGAGGCTCAATAGTAAAGTAACGATCACACGTTACAAATGCTGATTGCATTTGACATCATCACTTACCATCAGGTGTGACAATAAACAAAGGCTTAAAGGTAAAGAAACTAAACTATAGGTGCTGTAATGTTAAATAAATATTAAAAACCTTTCTCATTAAGAACAAGTTCACAGTTAAGATGAACGAGGTCTCAAAGAAGAATGCGGTAGTTTAAGCTGTCGCTGTAAATATATAACCAATCATTATTTATTTAGTTGCGTATTCATTAGTTATTTAGTTGCGGATGCATAGACGGAATAATTCAAATAGTTATATAAATTATGTTAGTATCTTATTATATTTTTCCCATTTAGAAGAACTTCATAGCAAAGAAGAAGTCACAGCAATTACTAATAGCAAAGAGGAACGAGATAGTAAGGAACAATACAGCAAAGAAGAAAGAGACAGCGAAGAGGACAGTGATCAAGATTCAGAAGAGTTCTTTAACTTTCTCGCTATTTTCGCCATTTTTGAAGACAGTAAGAGCCAGAAACCTGTCATCATAGCTGAACAAATGCCCCTACACTTGAAGAGTCCTGACGTGTCCGAACTGTTCCATGAATCGATATCAGAAATAAAACCTCAACCAAATGAAAATACTGACCTTGTAGCTGAAGATTAATAAACAGTGTGTTTCGTTATATTCATTGTAAAATATAAACAAATGATCTTGTTTTATTTTGTTTCAGCATTATAAACATTTCAAACCTAATATTAATTAGTTTCAGTGGGATTTTGTATAGGTACTATAGAACATTTTAGGATCTGGAACGTATTTGGCAAAACGTGGTTGTTTAGACATCTCTATGCCTATCCCATTGGGGAACATAGGCGTGAAATAATGTTCTTTTATATAGGAAACTCTGCTTTAATGCTCTTTCTTGGAAAGCTGAAATAAAGGCCCTCATATCGAAGCACAAAAGCACAAGCAATATGAAGAAAGATGTAGGGCAAAAGTATTACGGATGGCAGTATTAAAAACATGTGTTGTATAAAAATGATAGAAGCTTGTGGCGTTGCAACCACTTAAAAAAAAACAAATTAAACAAAAATTAAAGTAATAATAAACACAGTAAGCTAATATTAACATCGTACAATCGTAATATTTAACTCAAAAGTGACTATTCAATAAAAAATATTGTTAATGTTCGCATTTGCACTGTGTACTACATAGTATATTATTATTGATTCAACTGTCCGTCTGTCATAGGTTAGGTAAAGGTAATAGCTGATTTTTTACAGAACGTGCGTTACCACGACGAGTGGCCTTATCTATATAGAAAAAAAAAACGGTGGCCCTATACCAGAAACTCTAAATCATTCGAAAGTTGAATAACTTAGAATGTAACTCACTAACATTAGCATGATAACATAAGAGAAGATTAGATCAAATCACTTTAGTATACTAAAACAAATAAAAAAAAATGAACTCACTTAATTTTTAAGATAGAACATAAGTTGGCAACAATTAACACTTTAGTTGTAAACAAATACATTTTTTAATGTTGTGACGGAACAAGCTCGGGGCCTACCTGATGTTAAGCGGGCTAACCTCTGCCTATACCAAATGCATTTGCACTGCGCCCATCACCTTGAGACAGTTGTTAAGTCTCATGTGCCTGTAATTTTACTGGCTCTCAAGGACTGCTGCCGAAACCCACCGTTAGATGCATGGCGACAGATTTTCTACTTGAGGGTGGTCGCTAGCCAGGGCATGCGCGAAATGCCCTTCCACCGTGCAGTGAAGCTCAAGCCCACGACAGGATTCGAACCATGGACCTAAATATTATATGTTTTTTATTTTATTTTATCTATGGTACTCAGATTGTTGTATTGCGCTCGTTTCGCCTCGTCAACTCGAGGGTGATCGCTGAAAGTCAGTGTTTGCTCTTAGAGCAATATTATTCACAGAGCTATGACATATTTGTTATGCTGCAACACATAAAATTTTGGTACTGATCCCTAGATCGTGTTACCATTAAGTGCAATGAAACTTTGTAAGAATAAAACTGTAAGAATTTGTATTTTATATTAGGAATTATTCAAGAGTACTGTTGCCTGTAAGCTTTATTTGAATGTTCGTGTGTACTGGAGAGACTAACAAATGCTTTATCTATCTAGTATGTAAGTGAAGCCTTAAATATGCAGTTATTAACAGACGAAATATAATTATGTTGGTAATTTCTTAGGTAAAATACGTTGAAAGTACTGTACTGTGTACTTTAATGAATAGAGATAATTTCAAAGATTAATGGTGATGGAGAACAATTTGCCTCCTAACAAGGGTTTGAACTGGTCCAAGTGATCCCATCTAAAATATCGGGCATCATGGGATGTACCGTCCATCCTTCTGGAAAACCAATATTGAACGGAATCATAAATTAAACATAAATATTTGTTGTTATTTTTTTTCAACCAGTGGTGCCTTTATTCAACAAAATACTACTTATTATATACAACACTACAGCTACTACAATTAAAACATTTAGACAACCTGTAAGTCATTGCGAACTCACAGGCAGTCAAAATGCTCCAGCCCAGTACCAGTTGGCAGCGTGCCCAGCATATTTATAAAATTGAATATAGCTTTTATAAAAAAACCTATTAAATCTTTAGTGTTTTTACTCTCTTAAAAATGTTAACAAGTGTATAAAAATATAATATGTGATTTTTTTTATTTTTATAATGCGCATGATCCGCGGATAACATTACAAAACTACAACAAGCGGAAAAATCACTGCCATGTGCGGGATTCCAACCCATGCCATCTACCCTTGTAGCCGAGGTTTGCTTTAATAGCTAAGCCAACATGACATAATTATATTTTTATTTACATACATTGACATATTATTTAGATTTCTTTGACATTTGATTATATAACGATTAATGTAAATTTATATTGTGATAATTTGTAATTGTTTGTAATTAACGTCACAATAAACATATTATTATTATTATTATTAATATCCCCAGCTATAGGGGTGGATGGTGCGGGTTTGAATCTCACACATGACTATATTTTTTCCTCTTGTTGTAATTTTCGTTGCATTTACTCCATGGCCGGTGAGCAACTAATGTGGTTCAAGTTGTTGTTTAGGCTAAGCTAGAATTACTGGCTCTCAAGGACAGCTACCAGTACCTACCGAAAGGTGCATGGTGACAGATTTTATATTTGTAGCTGTAGCCAGGTTAACATTCGCAAAATGTTCTACTCTACTCAAATATACGCTTATTTTGGAATTTAAATCACTCTAAAACAACATTTTTATAAACTCTAACCAACTTCGATCACCGAAGAAGCTCGAAGCTAACCAATTGCTTAAAATTGTCTTCAAAAATCTATTGTTGAAGAGTTAACTCTGCTTTGAGCTGACTTTTTCGTAAAAGTAATATTTAATGTTCATGTGCAGTGATGGCTTAATGGATTGCCACTCAACAGGTCCATGGTTCGAATCCAGCCGCAGGCTTGAGTTTCACTGCAAGGTGGAAGGGTATTTAGCGAATGCCCGGCTGGCTAGCGACCACCCTTAAGTAGAAAACCTGTTGCCAAGCACCTAACGGTGTGTTCCGGCAGCAATCCTTGACAGCCAGTGAAATTACAGGCACATGAAACTTAACAACTATGTGTCAAGGTGACGGGCGTAATGCAATTTGTGACTTGTGACGAAATGCATCTGTTATAGGCTGAGGTTAGTCCGCTTAAAACAGGTGGGCCTCGAGCTTGTGCCGTCACAATAACATAAAATAAATATAAATAATGTAGTACCAGTATACCGATATTTGTCGAGAACGATACCGTTAGAGAGTCGATGATTATTCGACAGACTGTCCTGTCCATGTCGAGTTAGTTTTGCAGACAGAACAGCAACATCACGTTATCGTCACCGAAAAATTAACTTAGGCTGCTTTGCTTCCATTGGCCGCTTTGCACTGACTTTCCCTATACTATTTTTTTTTTACCTGTAGATAAGTTGTGAACTCCTCATATTAACAAGACTCATGCAAGGTAATTACCGTAATCATTACTAGTCTTGAACTACCGAGCGTCCTAAATACGTTGCTGCTTATCGTGTTTTATAGGAAAAACATGCCTTCCTGTGTCTTTAGACACTGCACTTATTATACAGGCACTGTGAGAAATAAGAAAAATGTTTCATTTTACACGTGATTATTGCTTTTATTATTGAAATAGAAAATATCGTCATTTTGTTTTATCTTAGGAACTTTCACACAATGAAATTGATTAGTGAGATGTGTGGGAGAGTGAAAAAGACTGCAGCTTTATGGTGATCGGAAAGTCTCGTGGTGGTGCGGTGGTAACACAAATTGGTTATGTATCCCTTTCTAACAACAGATATGACGCATATTATTTGAATATTCTTTCGTTTTTATTACAAACTGCATATACTTGTTTTTTTTTTATGCCTGATAGGTTAGCCTTTGACCACTATCTCACCTAATGGTAAGTGATGATGTGGTCGAAGATGTTGATCAGGCTAACCTAGAATTACTGGCTCTCAAGGACAGCTGTCGAAACACACCGTTAGGTGCTTGGCGACAGATTTTCTACTTGAGGGTGGTAGCTAGCCAGGCGGGCATTCGCAAAATGCCCTACACCATGCTATAACGACTGCCATCCTAAGACAACAACCGGGACCGACGGCTTAACGTGCCCTCCGAAGCACGGAAGCGCTCAGTAGTAATGTCACCAGCGGTCACCCATCCAACTCCTGACCGCGGCGGACGTTGCTTAACTGTGCTGATCGTTTCAGAATGGCTAAGCAAACTTCGCTACGAGCGCTTCAAAATATAGTTGTGGTATGTAGATGGGTAAATTCTAGTTGGTTTTAGAGCAGCGGTGTTCGGATATAACTACTCTATGTATTTCAACTCTCTGAGTGTGAGAGATTCCATTTAAGATGAGTGGATAGACGATTCAAACCGTACTCTAAACAAGATTATATAACGCCCCGAATCAAGAACATCGCCTTATCTATAAATTTACAAAAAGGAAAAACAAGGATAAGAATCAATATCATTTCATCATAAAATGAAGCTGATATCACTGCGGGATTGTAACAAGGAAAGTGTCACCAAATTCCTCAGAGCTGTGCTAGAGACGTGCGTGGCGCGTGGCCCGACTCGCGGTAAGGGCGATTCACATTATGCTGTACCGGGCAACCGACACAAAGAATAAAAGGATGAATGGTGACAAATATTTTAAACTAATAAATAAATAAAATGAAAATGATATGGTTGACAGATTTTGAATGAAGAAGGCGTATCTTCTCAGTAGATAAACGTAGCTAACGACTTAAGGGACAGAATTCTAAAACCAGATGTTAGATTTTGTCCCCACTTCTCCTCGCGTGTTTACTTCGCGGTGTACATGGCGCCACGTCCGCAAGTCAACGGTAATATTTTATTTGATTAAAAATTTAGAGCGCTCTCTAGTAGAACTAGTAGAAACTATCTTGTCACACACGAATGTGATGTGTGCTGAAGCGCCATCTAGTACGCATACATGATACCAACCATTAGTTGATTGTATGCTGTAAATATCATAGTGTGACACAGTTAATAAATTTACCATACCTACAGTAGAACAAGTTTAGTCTTGATTATTACCAACTTGTTTGATTTTTGCAGTTTTTGTGTATGTTCATTTTTAATGAACATGAACTATGGTTTTGATGAACATGAACTATGTATCTACTTTGATGCAAGGCGTAAGCTGTTACACAAAAGATGGTTTATTTATTACAAAAACAAGTATATTGTGTAAAATTTACAAAGAAAATCATAAAAAAACTTTTTTACCCCTGATCAAAATACAAATAGCGGGTTATACTATTGGGTATTTTTAACTGACTTCAAAAAAAGGAGGAGGTTCTTAATTCGTCTGTTTTTTCTTATATGTTTGTTACCTCAGAACATTTGACTGGGTGAATCGATTTAAAAAAATCTTTTATTGTTTGAAAGCTGATACTTGTTGTTTGGTTCCAGTTAAATTTCATCAAAATCGGTCAAGCCGTTTTTGACATACACTCCAATAACTGAAAAATATTTACTTATCTTGATGATATAGTCGTTGACAATGAATGAAAATCGATCCCGTAAGTAGCAAGGGTCATAAAAAGAAGTGTTTTTTTTTTAAATAAAAATGGAAATGACTTCATCACCAAAAAGTGTGAATTAACTTTTCGAAGTCCAACACTAGTACCACGTGCACAATATTGACATTCTATGAGAGTAGGGCTGCCATCCGTCCGGGTTTCCCTGGATTTAGCATTTTACCAATAACCCTGCATATTAATAAAAAAATAATCGAAAGGTGAATGTTTCGAGATTTGTCTTAATATACTCTTTGTGTAATAGTGTATATCAACAATGCGTCGTTCTTCTCCTCCATTTTCTATACTAGAAAAATAACAAACTTTTATTGATTTTCAAATAATATTTTTGGTGAAGAATTTTATTGGTAAGTAAGTTATGGGATAGTATCAATAACCAAGAAGCATCCTCCTATCGTACAATATATGGGGTTGTTCATAAGGCTACCATATGTTGTTTATACAACACAGAAGATGTAACATTTAAAAACATAATGGCTATAATGTGTATAATTTTAACTTTTGTTGAATTACCGGCCGCCCCTTAACACCAAAACGTCCTGGGGCATACTCTCTTTGGTAGTATATCCGCTACACTTTGGTTATTAAGGGCGTTATAGTTAAGTCCCCTATAATGCACCTTACTCGATGTTCTTACGTAAGTATTGGTATGGTGCTAATTATTTCATTTTCTTTTAGTCAGTTCTTAATTCTTATGCTATTCAAGAAAACCATGGAAAGTCTCATTCTAAAGCAGAAGCTTAGGCTTCTTCTTTTTGTATTAAGTTTTCATTTCAGAATTTCATTATCTCTATCGCATCAAACGTTGACGGCCATCTTTTTACTACTAATTTATATGTACTAATATATTACGTACTCGATAATACCATGAATATTTCAATAACTTTCCATGTATGAAAGTTTGTGTTTTCTATAGTAGTGGACAGAAGGACGGTGTTTACTCAACATAGCTTTGTTACTATGTAGTAAATTGATAATGTTGTTCTACTGTAACTATTACGCTGTGGCAACTCGTGTCCATCCAAGACATACTTTTTCGAGATCTATGAAAAAACGTGTTCAGGTAGCTAGATTAGGTAGTACCTATTTAATGTTCACGTTCATTAGATATACTAAACTCTCTAATTATATGAAAACATGGAAACTCAAGATACCTAATAAATTTGCAAGCATTGTAATCGTAAATTGAATACGCGTCAGAAAACTTAATTATACGTAAATATAATACGTATCAAATAAAAAGTAATACAAATAAAAAAGTCACCAAAAAGAATCTAGGTATGTGAGATTCGATCCACGGTACTCGATCTTCTGATTCGACTTCAATAGTTACACACTATACAATCATTGACCTAGGTGTCGAAAATTACACACATATCGTTTATGCCTTACTGTCAGACACATTATATTGGTCCACGTACATACGTAAAATTATAATTGTATTATTAAGAATTATGTCGTAAAATTATAATTTGACCAAAAAGAATCTCATTACGCTGGATTCGATCCACGTACCTCTCAATTGCGAAGCGATGTCACTTACTATGCGCTATTTGAACGACGATTGAATATTCGAAAATTATGTACATAACCTTTGTGCCTTATTGTCAGAAACTGTATAAATTAATCATGATCCATCTAAAATAATTACAACACATTCATTACGAAAAATTCTGAATATTGCTTATAATAATTATTTTAGGTAGCTAAAGTTGTACCTATGTCTTGTAAAATGTTTGAAGTGTTTTTTATATTGCGTTAGGGTTCACAATCATATCATAATTTCATTAATATAAGAGATATATACATAGGTACATGGAGAAAGGAAGCCATAGATGCTTACCTTATTATGTCCATCATGCGTTTTTGACGATTTTTATACATCTTTTTTGCATTCCCAAAGCGTTTATTTATAATTTTACCCATGTTTTATTTTAATTGAGATCGCCGAGAAAAGTGACACAGGTCCGACGCATGACGCGGCTGACCGCGATATGAGCGAGGATGATAGCAATATACGTAGATCGCTGGAGTAAATAGTGCGACATGATGTTAACGCTTCTCGGAATGAAAGGGCGTATGTGACATTTTGTAAACAGGCTCAGTACGCATTAACTGTGCTTTTTTTGGATTAAAATAATCAATGAAATTTATTGTACTTAAAAAATCAATATTTTAGAAAAAAAAAACAAATTTTAATACACTAAAATCTGGCGGAAAAAGTAGGAATCCTCTATTTTCAGAGGTGTTTTTGAGATTTTTTTCTATCGAGCCAATTATTAGGAAACATGTTTTGAAATTGATGAAAGTATTACTTATATCCTTGAGTATCGTGTATTTAAATTGCAGTACCATCCGGTACCTGGTTTATGAGATTTTCCATATCATGTTGGCACTATTTCGTAATTTCCGAGCCTTAATAAAAGGTGCTAAACGAACTTGTTTCTGTTACAGTCAACGCGTTTACTATCGCGATGTGTTTGGTAAACGAAAGGTAGCGGGTATGCTACTTTCAAAAAGAGAGTTGGCATCAGATAGGTTGAAAATATAAAGTGATTTTAATACCTTATGTTTACGAGTAGGACCATAGAGGCACTGTCAAATGAATAACGCATTTACATTTTTATAACAAGTATAGATTAATTTAAAACTATAAAACCGGATTGCTCATTATTTATTTTCGTTTATCGTTTTATCGTTCCTTTGAAATTAAAACTACAAGTTATATTTATATTTAGTTAATCATTTGTATTCCTTCTTTTTCTTCCTTCATTTTGAAACGACATTGGATGATGGTTTGAAAGAAAAATATATATCTCGCAATATGGCTAGTAGGTTTGTTTTTTTATGTGCCTAGTGTAACTTGCTCTATCAAGACGAATCTAACAATACCTCATACATTCAAATCAGTTAAGCCGTTTAAAAGCTATGGTATAATAAATAAACTCATAAACAAACATAGACACATACATTAAACTGAGTGAGAACAAAACATTTCTGTTTTTGGGCAGTCGTGTAAAAATCTAATTTTATACAATTATTATTTAAGTTAAAGTAAAAGTCATAATCATTTATTCAATTTAGGCGTCTACGACGCTCTTATGAAGTCCAATTAAGTACAAATTTAAATTATGAAATATTCTACATTGTACTGCCACGTTCACCAAACAAAAATTGTATAGAGCCACTGCGACAAGAACGGACAAGAAATTCGGGGCAATTCCGGAAACAGGGGTGTTACAATTAGAATTTTGACCAGGTTGTTTGTGACCCAGAGTAAATAAATATTCAACAATTTATTTTTGCAGACACGATCGTGTGTTTTGTGCAAGCTCTTGTAGAGCACGAATCCTTTCCCATGGTTTCGTACTCAGCGGTAAACGGTAACCGCCGCGCCGCGTATGGACATTTGCAACACTAGCTGCGCTGCCGATGCGTTGCCTGCCCACGAGGAATTTGTAAATCCCCTTTTTGAAACGGTCCATGTCGTAGCTTCGCGGAAAGACCTCCGGAGGAAGGTCGTTGTATTATTATTTATTTATTTATTTTAAGACGCACCAACGACTTATTCACTAAACATTCAAGACAATATAGGGACACAGGTTATTGTTTGGTAGGTGAATGAATCAATTATAGGTACATACAAAGCTTTCTGAGAACTATTACATAGCATTTTACATATATAGACGACTTATATACTTAATTTTAAATCTTTATATTACATCATATTTAACATAAAAAGGAGAAAAAATAAACTCAAATTATACATATAAAATAACTTAATTTTCCAATCATTTCCATATCTTGATATTAAAAATATTAAGATTTGGAAACAGCTTTGCGACACTCATTTTTGTAATGAGATAAACTGAGACCAAATATATCTAGGCTTGTATTAATCTGGAATAAATCATTATAAGTTCTCATCATACGGTCGATCGGTGAGTAATGCCCTAGATTTGTATTACTTTGTCTTGGAGAAAAGATTTGCCGAGTTTTTAATATAAAATTAGGACGTGGCACTTTTATTGATATATCAGACCATAAATCAGGAGAATACAAAAAACCATTAACAATTTAAAGAAGTTAATCATCACTTTCTGCATCTTAGATTGTTATAGACAGTGAGTCAATAGGATATGTTATATGGCACACACTCAACTTGAATGAAGTTTGTAAAACAAGCAGAACTCTATGTGTCTTTGTCATTTGTCAAAATACTGAGAGAAGACAGCAAATAGTTTTACTACTTGCAAAACGTGCACTAGTTTTATATCAATGAAAAAAGGTGGTTTGCATAACAGCGAATAAGATTTTATTCCACAGCAATTACGTGCAGTATGTATAATTACTGTAATTAATCTTGCAAGTATGACGCAAGTCCCGCCTGACGCGGATTGTTATTACTGTTAGATTCGGTTTTGATCGTTTCGTCATTTATTGGTTAGTGATAAGGTCGAAGATGTCATCAGGCTAAAGCGATGACAATGTGCAACGCTTCTAAAAGACTACAGGAACACGCCGTTAGATGCTTGTTGAAATTTTTTCACCTGAAGGAAAAATCTGTAACACCACGCTGTGAATCTTAAACCCGAGACCACTTCGTATACCTACCCTACTGACGGCAGTCAATACATACTTAGACTAGGTTATCATCGCTTGCAATAATAACACATACTTACCACACGTTCTAATGTGAATCATCCTTTAGTGACAATAACAAGATCGGGTGTGGGGCCGGAGTTCCGGCGGCACCGGCGGGTGGGAGGGGGCAGGTCGTGGCTGTTTTCAATAGAATTACGTAAAGCCGCGTCTCATCGCGCCATCTGCCGGCTCCACCTAACCACCGTGAAAGGAAAACGTGGGAGATTGAGGACATTATTCCCGTGTGACACGTTTTATTTACGCTTTAATGTGACGTCACGGTTAAAAAGATGGATGGCGAATATAATAAAGGAGGCGCGAGATGGCTTTGTGAACGCTCGCCGTCGGCATTCAGCGCAATCATACCTACCTACTTTATAAGGAGGGTTCCAATGAAAAGGCTTTTGGGCTCCCGGCGAGACGTCGTTATAGCTGCAACGCGGACCATCGCGTCTCACTCAGCCACCTCTCGGTATAGGTACATATGAGTATGTCTCTTGCTTAATTTGTGTTAGCTACGTAGGATAGTTATAACCACTTATCACCTGTTATTTTGAGTCTGGTTTGCTACACTTTGGGCGGGCCAGGTTCAACTCATGTTAAGCGGTAACCTCTGCCCATAACAGATGCAGTTCGTCAAATCTGGCAAACTGCACTGCGCCCATCACACGGAGTCAAATTGATGTTTAGTCTCATGTGCTTGTAATGTCACCGGCACACATACTCTTCAAACCGAAACACAGTAATGTGAACATTAGTGCTTGGCGGTAGAAATAGGTATGAATTTGTTATTAATAACAAATGTAATAAATATAATTTAAATTTTTATATAATGGGCTTTGCACGAAGGGCGCCAAACATTTACACGACACAATAACGTTGAATAAACCTTTCAATCGACGTTATTGTGTACAATAACTAAAACCAATACTAAAGTCATCCTTTCAAGTGAATTTGTTTTTGTTAAATATATACGTATTCTGTTTTAAATTGAACCACAACGTTGACAGATGTCCTGACTAATTTCAATAACATTTTGTGAAATTCCAGTGATCAAAAATGCATAGATTGATTAAAAACTTGCCGAGACAAATGTGCCGAGATCGGACTTGAAAAAAAAAGTAATATCTCTTACCTTTTGTATTATTTGTATTAATGCACATTTTGGAAAATAATTTTTAAAAATCTTGCCAAGTGCGAGTCGGATTCGCTCACCGAGGGTACCGTACAAACCTATAGGTATATAATTTAATTTACCGAATTGTATTTTTAAAGTAAATATACGACTAAATATTCAGTGAATATTTCAGGTTTCTACCTGTTTTCATTATTATTATTTTTAGCAGCATTATTTATTTTACTATATTTTATTTAATTATATTTAAAGAAAACATAAAACTAAATATACTGTGAATAGTTAAAGCGTCTGTTAGTAACCTGTTACCGTTATTAGTATCGAGCAAGAAACGGTAAAAAATCAAGTTTGTTGTATGGGAGCCCACCCTTAAATATTTATTTTATTTTATTTTTAGTATTTATTGTTATAGTGGCAATAGAAATACATTATCTGTGATAATTTCAACTGTCTAGCTATCACTGTTCTTGAGATACAGCCTGGTGACAGACGGACGGGCGGACGGACGGACGGACAGCGAAGCCTCAGTAATAGGGTCCCGTTTTTACCCTTTGGGTACGGAACCCTAAAAACACGGAAATGACTTCTACCAGTGATTTGAGCTAAAAAACTGTCGCGAGTTATGTCCATTATTATTATTTAGTAACCGGCTGGGACTCGCGTAATATATACCGGATATTGCTCCGACCAGTTTCGAACGTAATTTGAAGTTCTTCATCTGTGAGTCACGATTGTGCACAGCGTCGAGCGCGGGATGAAGCACGTAACTGGCGTTGAGACGGTTGCGCTGCAGCTGTCAAAGTCAGAATTACAAGATCCCATGCGATTGCGGCAAATCGTATATAGGCGAAACTCGACGCAGTGTTTCCACCAGAGTGACTGAGCATATCAAGAGTGTCAAAAACTTGGATACCGTGAGGTCGGCAGTGGCAGAGCATTCCCAAATCCCAGGCGCTCACTATCCCCGCTTTGATAAGACGGCCGTACTAGCGCGAGAGAAGTTTTTCATTCCGCGTAAAGTACGAGAGGCCATCGAAATTAGACGCCACCCTAATTTTAATCGGGATCGTGGGTGGAACGTTCCTCCGGCCTGGATACTTGTTCTCAATATGTGTGATACGGCATCGGGGTTGTGGAACCCCGAAGTGGACAGTAATAGAGTAGTGTGTCAACAGTCCCATTCCTATACAAACGACAGTGACAATCTCAGTGATAGTGACAGAAGTGACAATTCGGACGGAGAAATTCTGACTTTGACAGCTGCAGCGCAAACGTCTCAAATACCTCAGAACTTTTGACCGGTTAAACCGATTTTGATAATTCTTTTTTTAGTTGATAGCTGATGCTTGTAGTATAGTCCCATTTCAACTTCATAGATGTCGATCAAACCGTTTTTGAGTTAAACCATTAACTGAAAAATATTTTCCTATCTTGATGATATATTCAATACTCAAAAGTTTGAAACATCTTGTCGAAATCGACACCATGAGCACAATATTGTGATAATAGGACTTTTGAACTATCATGGTACCGACTTCAACGAGTTATTTCACACTTGAGGGTTGAAGTCAGTTCCAATTTTGATTAAAAAAAATGTTTACCTTCTTTATCATGCTGTCCCTTTAACGAATAGGTATATAATAATAATTGGTATGAGGCGCGGCACACAAAGACATACGCCCTCCCATTATATCCTTCCATGGTCCTCTCATTTTGGCCATTGGTTAAAAATATAATGTATTTTAAATTAGCGATAACCTCGCCGAATCCACAAAGCAAGTTGTTGAGAAACAACATTGAGTGATATCACGCAATCCGTATCTCGTCGTCATTAGTACGCGTCTCTGCGCAATCCCACCTAATGAGCACTGAAAAAATTCCATGAATACATTATTTGTTCGGGGATTATTTGAATTCAAATACAGATCTGCAAATTATGCATAATTTCCCTTTTATAAATCTTATACAATGGCGGGAGGGATGGGCAGGAAGGGAACAAATTAATAAATCGAACATTTTTCTTTAGAATCGTTCGGCGCTGCCGGCGCGGCGGAGGCGGAGGGCGCACTCTGACAAATTAGTCAATAAATCTACGAAGACATTAGAAATAACTACCTTCTTTCTACACGTGGGTCCTTCCGTCCTCGCCGCGCCCGAGCCCGCGCCCGCGCCGGCCCGTTAGAGAGCCTTCACCACTGAAAAGGCTCTTTTATGTAATACTCGAATGTGCGTACAAGATTACAATGAAAGGAAAAACTTGAACTACCAGCGGGATTAGAACCCGTGCGTGGCTATTCTTCTCTAAAGCTGGATTATTATCTGCCAATTGAGTTATCGTGGTAAGTGAGTCATGGCTCAAATTTATCCCTTCGTTCCAATTTATTTCCAGTCGTAGTTAGCCATAATTTTATGAGCTCGTTCGCTTTGTAGGCGTCAATGCAAAAATTACAATGTTAATATTATAGGGTTGCGTCATCGTAAACAAGTTTAAAGCTTATTGAAAAATAAGTCTTGCGTGTAGTTTACTTAAATTTGGCTGCAGATGTCACTCCGTCTCTTTAAGATGGTAAAACAATAGGAACGAAGGGCATTGAATAGATTCAGGTGTTACTTTGCGGAAATCCATATTTAATAATAACAAATATTTTTAAAGTATTAAGAAAACATTATAATAAATAATAATAATCGTTTATCACTGCAAAGCGAAACATATTATAAAATAAAGCATTTGTATGGTACAGTTGCTATAATATTACAAATTACACAATACATAATAAACACAGATAGTTTGGAGACTTTCGTTTTCCAAACACGCTAAATATCTTTTGATTCCGTCACTAGGCAAGCCTGTATCGAGGAGATCTTAGGAGATACAACAATACGATTACAGTATTATCTTTGGTTGTCGGTAGCAAACAGTACTTATAGGTACATTTTAACCTAAATAATATTTAGCTCGAAAAGTTCAAAAGTAAATATTGTACATTATTGTTACAAGTATTTAACATCATGAATGTCAATTACACTATTGATATATATGAGTAAATAAATATATATAAATATTACATCTGACCCACATAAATACGATAAATACAACGCAAAATAATTCTTGGAATTGTAACACGATATGTATATTACAGCTTATTTACTTTTTAATGATCGATATATCTAACGTGTATCTCGTATTAAACTAATACTTTAATAAAACACTTTAAAATAATACAAAATATATATCTGGTGACAATTATACGTATAGAGTCAAGAACTCCCGAAGATGCTTCTTTTAGAAGTGAAACTAGTCGAATATTCTTCCGGTTAGGCTGCGTGGCGTTTGTGATGTTACGTAGGCTTAACAGGAAAATTAGGCGGAATTGTCACTAGAAATATATTTTGGTTACTTTTTTATTACAGATTTTTGTAACAGATACTTTTTTAAGTGTTTTATTAAAGTACAAATTTCATGTTTTCTTAAAATACTTTTAAAAATATTTGTTATTATTAGGAACGAAGGGATAATTTGGAGCTGAGTTTTGCGATGTCTCAATGGGCAGGGCGGGCAGGGTCCCCCCGAGGGCGGCTGGTCGCGCGTTTGTTAAATGTTTCCTTTCATTGTAATTTTGTTAAATTTTTTATAGTTCCGCGATAGAAATCGGTTCCTAATTCCTGAGCCAAAGGCACCATTTTCAATGTATTTTTTGCGCTCCGCAATGTTAAAGTTAATACTTCAAGATACAATTGTCACAGTTTGATTAAGTAAAATTGAAGCTTTATAGTAAAACTACTATTACCGTAAAACTAGTTAAGTTCTAGTGAGCCTTCGTAACGGATCACTAAATGCAACACGGACTAATTATTGTATACACACTTCTACATCTTAAAGCGCTCGGTCAGCGAGACGCACTTAAAAAAGGAAAACAAACTAAAGATTCCCAATTATTTCGTTTACCGGAAAGATGAAACCAATGAACAGGGCAGAGCGTATAGGGGGCTGGCAGTCATAGTCCACCGAAGAATCGTTCACCAGTTAATCCCAATAGAAGAATTCCAGTCGTTCCAAGCACTAGGAATACTCGTAAACATCGCCGGTCAAAACCATCGAGTGTTTGCGATGTATCGGCCGCCCAGCACGCAATGGAACACAATAGAACTGGAGAAGATATTAGACTCAGAGCTACCAACACTCATGGCCGGCGATGCAAACTCGAAGCACACGATTTGGAATTCTTCAAAAACAGACCGCCACGGGAAGAAGTTATTCCAACACTCGGTGGACTATGGCTACGATGTCATTGGGCCGGAAGATCCGACGCACTATAGTGAAATTGGAACTGAAGATGTCATCGATCTAGCCATACTGAAAGGCTTTAAAACGCTGCCCACTCAGGAGGTGCTCCCCGATCTACCATCTGACCATAGGCCTGTGTTACTGACACTGAAGGACCTCCCAAGCAGAGTGGCCGCCCCCGCGAGGAGACGGAAAATCTGCTGGGAGGCCTTCAACTCGTACGTCCAAGACAGGACCAATACGAGGCCTATAATGACACCAGAAGATGTCGATAGAGCCACTGATGAACTCACCACTGCGATTCAGCTGTCTCTCAATACAGCATCGCACACCTCCGAACAGGGAGGGAGCAGAGACTTCCTCCCTGCCAGGATAAGGAACCTCATTCGCGAGAAAAGAGAAACAAGAATACAGTGGCAAATGACTCGGTGTCCGCGACTGAAAACTAAGATGAACGCCCTAGTAGAAGAAGTGAAGTCAGAACTGCAAATATACGCAGGAGATACATGGGAGGCACACATAGAAAGTGTGAGTGAAGAAATCCCCTCTGTCCACCGCCTGTGCAGAAGCCTAGGCACAGAAAAGGTACCCACGAGACCACTACTAAACTCAGATGGAAACCTAATGTTCGAAGCGCAAAGTAGAGCCGAGATATTTGCAACCCACCTCAAAACGCAGTTTGAGCCCAACCCAGCGACATATCCAGAACATGAAGCGACTGTAAAAGAGCACCTCCTGCAGTACTTCAGTCAGCCACCCGCAGAGAAGGACGCTGACACAGAAGAAAAGATATTCTTCTCGCCAGGAAGGGTCGCAAGACTCATCAAGCGACTGCCATCAAAGAAAGCCCCTGGCTTAGACCAGATACCAAACGAAGCTCTGAAACACCTACCTGTGAAGACGATCACCGCCCTTACAAGAATTTACAACGGCATTATGCGCACCGGCCATTTCCCCACAGCGTGGAAAAAGGGTAAGGTGATCATGCTTCACAAGCCAGGGAAATCAACCAGAAAACCGGAAAGTTACCGCCCGATCACCCTCTTGAGCACAATGTCAAAACTGTTCGAGAGGTTACTTCTCTTCTACTTGACGCCTCACATCAAACCCAGAGAAGAGCAGTTTGGTTTTCGGGCAGAACACTCCACAACCCTTCAAATTACGAAGCTAGTTAACGAAATGGCAGTCTGCTCAAACAAGAAGGAATACATGGTGACGATTCTCCTAGACATGGAGAAAGCTTTCGATAAGGTATGGCACGAAGGCCTACTCTATAAGCTATCCAAATCGACAGCCCCTAGGAGAATCGTCGAAGTAATAGCATCCTTCCTGGCGAATAGAACGATAGTGGTGTCAGTTGAAGACGCATTATCGACCGAGAAGCCGGTCTCAGCGGGCGTCCCGCAGGGTAGCTGCATCTCCCCGTTCTGCTACGCGTGGTATACCGACGACATCCCTGTCGTTGGGCACGCGAAGCTGGCCCTTTACGCGGATGATGCAGCTTACTATGCGGCATCGTTCAAGAGAGAAAATGCCGTAAAGAGAATCCAACCAACACTAGATGCCCTGCCAGAATGGTTGGGGAAGTGGAGGCTCACTGTAAATATAGGGAAAACACAAGCCCTAATTACAAGCCGATGCAACCTGCCGACGCAACCAAAACTAATGGGACAGAACATAGAATGGTCAACAAGTGTCAAATATTTGGGAGTTACCATTGACAGAAGCCTCCACTTCAACAAACATGTAGACACCACTATAATTTCGGCGAAAAGGGCAATAGCGAAACTGAGACCGTTATTTAAATCGAAGCTACCACTCCGGGCCAAGATCATGATATACAAGACGTACATCAGGTCGAGACTGACCTACGCGGCCCCGGCGTGGTACGCACAGCTATCTACGACACAAAAGAAGAGACTTCAAACAGTCGAAAACAAGTGCCTCCGGACCATCGTAAACGCACCACGCTATGTGCGGAACTCTACGGTGGCCCGCGATCTGAAAATAGAAACCTTAGAAGCCTTCATCACACGCCTCTCAACAAATATGTTTGGACGAGCAGACACCTCGGGACACGCCCACATTAAGGGCATAGCACCGCTCCACGCGAGACCGCCAGAAATAACAAGGGCCAAAAAGACGATACCACTACCAAGAGAACTAATCCAACAAAACCAAATAAGAAGCCAAGAAGGAGAAGATGTCACAACGGACATGACAAAACCCCCGGCGACCACTGTCTTGGTCGCTGATCGGCGCGCTGGGCTTCCCACCAGCGGGATCAACCTGGCGGGGCCTCCGTGATCGCCCAGACACATAGTGGCCGCCGGGCGGCCGAGTCATGACACCTGACATAGTCAAAAAAGAGACTCATCTATTTTTATAGATGAAGAAGAGCCGGGGAAAGAGGGCACCGCCCTGACACCCCTTTACCTGAGGCAGCTACGCTGTCTGAGAAGATCACATGATGATAAAGCGCTCATTCCGACCTGTGCCGCCACGCCGTGCACACCTGTCTACAGCTCCGCCAGTATCTCCCAGTGAGACCGCAATAGTCCCCGCACTATTGCCGTCTCACTCGGGTCATCGTTCCGACGCTAATTGCAGATCAGTGCCTTGGAATACGCAGTCCTGACGAAGTTTTGTTTTGTGTGCAGAAGCTGAGCAGCCGCCGAACGCCGTGCAACGTGAGCTACGAGCTCGCCGTGCCGTCGCGCAGAGGCGCTCTAAGACGTCAGGCATTACCACCTACCCAAGTCCCTTGTTTCGGAACAACATCATATCGGGCTGGTGGTCTTGTTTTGACCGCACTTTTCGGTGCGCATTTCACCACTTTACTACCCGACACAACATAGTAACAGTGCGCGTAACAACACACTTTGTGCTGTTAAGCGACGTCGTTCAGGCGTGGGGTAGCGTCAGCCAAACCCGTCTGAACGATCAAATCCGCCATTTGCTGCGGTCGCAGTGTGACACCCTACGGTGACAACGGCCACTGTTGTTGTTTTGGTTTAACCTTGCACCGTGGCCTTTCCCGCTTCACGGGTCAGCCGAAGCAAGCTGGGCTCCGGGATAACTGGCCTTGGGGTCGCCCCTAGTCAACCCCGGAGCAGCATTAGGAGCACCCCTCTCCGCCGAGAAAAAAGCTCGGAGAGGGTACACAACTAGGGCACACCATAGGTACTCACTCCCTCTCACACAAGTGAGCTCACGAGTTGCGAGAGGGAGACAGAACCCGTTAGGCCATCCTGAGTATTCCCCTCAGGATGCAACGTCCCTCTAACGGTGAGGTGGAGGTCCTTCAGACCTTCGCCCTCCGCTACCCCGAACTCTACGCTGATCATCAGCAATCACTTAACGATGCAGAGAGTACCCGCCTCACGGACACTCTCATCGCTCCCTCCGGAACTCCAATTCCGGAGGCCATCGTCCCTCCTCTGACCCGGTCCTTCTCAGAGGACAGCCCGACTTCGCCCGCTCCGGGCCCTGACAACAGACGCACGGTGGCAGCCCCTCCCCGTGAGAGGTCTCGCTCGCGCTCACCGATCGGGAGGCCAGCGAGCACCCGTCCCTCCATCGCCGTTGTCGAGCCCACTTCGGACTCCGAAGCGGAGATGGAGGTAGATCCGAGTCGCGCCTTACGCACCGACTCGGACTCAGATAACGACGGCTATACCGTCGTAGATAGGAAACGCAAGCGTGCTCCTAAAGCCGCTAGTTGCGCAACTTCCGCCCCTCCCGCCAAGGCACAAGCTAAGGCCCCCGCCTCCGGCAAGAAGCCGACCCCCGCCCCGCGCCCCGCGTCTCCTCCCTCCGCTCCGGCCACCACTGCCGCGTCCCCTCAGGACGCGAGCGCGCGCCGCGAAAAACCGCCTCCGCCCCTGTTCATTCAGGACAAAACCAAATGGGACATGCTGTCCCGTTTAGTTTCGGATCGTGGGATCCATTATACTAATGCCCGCTCCACGCAGCAGGGCATTAAAGTCCAAGTGTCCACCATTAGCGACCACAGAGCGCTAACAAAGCTCCTCCGTAAAGAGAGCATAAGTTTTCACACTTATGCGCTCGAAGAGGAGAAAGTCCTCCGCGTTGTCATCCGCGGTGTGCCCAAGGAGGTACATACCGATTCGGTATGTGCCGACCTGAAGGCACAAGACTTCCCCGTACATGCAGTTCACCGCATGTACAGCGGGAAGGACCGCAGTCCCTACGATCTAGTACTCGTAGTACTAGATCGTACACCTGAAGGCAAGGCCATTTTTAATTTAAAAAAGGTCTGTGGCCTCTCAGGACTCGATGTCCAAGCCCCATACAAGAATGGGAGTCCCTCGCAGTGCCATAACTGCCAACTATACGGGCACGCCTCCCGTTTCTGCTTCGCTCGCGCTAGGTGCGTTAAGTGCCTAGGCGATCACGCGACAGCAGCGTGCACTCGCACCCGGGACTCGCCGGACCCACCCAGTTGTGTCCTATGCGGTGCTCAAGGGCATACCGCGAATTACCGTGGTTGCCCTAAAGCACCACGAGTGAACCACAGGGTGGCAAGGCATAGGCCGACCCGTCCCTCTTATGACCGCTACCAACGGGTAAGCCCCAAACTTACGGTAGTACCTGCCTCACAGGTAATACCCGCGCCGCTCCCAGCCCGTAACGCATGGTCTAAACCACCCAGTATGGTTAAGACCGTCGCTACCGCCCGCGCCCCGGCCCGCGCCCCGGCCCGCGCGCCCGCGCCCGCTCCCGCACCCGCCCGCGCCGCGGCCCCTGCCCGCGCACCGGCCCCGGCTCGCCCCGCGCTCCCGGCACCCGCTGCCAACACCGTTCGCGCCCCTCCCCGCGCCGCTTCCCGGCCACAAGCTCCCCCTATGCCATTGATGGCTGCCCCTCTTCAAGAGGCAATCAACCTAGTCAGCGATCTGGCTATGTCGGTTGACATCAATGAAGTACAAGAGCTATTCCACAAGATGCAATACGCTCAATCCCCAGCGGACGTGATCCAATACACATTGGAACACGCAAACTTACTAAGCGCCCTTAAGCGCTTCGTCCCCCAGGCCCCTCCCCAGTACAACCACTATGGGTAGTACAACCGAACGCACGAAACCGTACTCAGTTTCGTTAGCGTCATTTAACGCTGACGGCCTCTTCAGACAACGTGACCTCGTCCACGACTTTTGTTGTACCCACCTTATCGATATCATATGCGTGCAGGAAACCTTTCTAAAACCGGGGAAGGCGAACCCTAGGTTTGCCAATTACAGAACGGTACGTGATGATAGAGTGAACTCCCGTGGGGGAGGCACTCTTATCTATTACAAAAGGTCCCTGCACTGCATTCCCCTACCTACCCCGACTCTTGTTAATATGGAAGCATCTTGTTGCCTCCTAGCTATGACTGGTCATCAACCTATAGTCATAGCGTCCTGTTACCAAGCTTGCTCCAAGCCGATCGTCCGAGCTGACTTAGAAGCCTTATTCTCATTAGGAAGCGCCGTCATTCTGATTGGTGACTTCAACAGTAAGCACATCCTATGGAATTGTAACGTCAACAATCCCAAAGGTATTGCACTTGAAAACCTAATCGCAGAACTTAACTTTGACATAATTGCGCCCACTGAGCCCACTCACTACCCTTATATGGAAGACCACCGATCTGACTTGCTTGACATGGCACTATTCAGAGGCGTAACACTCCGGTTACGCTCCATAGAAGTGGTTCACGAGCTTCACTCTGACCACCGACCCATTATACTGCGACTAGGTCCCGACCCAACGACTGACCTCCCCCGCCCCACTAAGACGATAGTGAACTGGAAGCAAGTAGGCGATGCCCTAAAGGCTATCAGTTCACCGGACCTTGACAAGATCCCTGACGACATCCTGACAAAAGATGACGTAACCCTTGCGATCGATTCGTTCACCAATCACCTCTCCACCGTAGTAGGTGCATCTGCAAAGGAGGTCATAGTGCCGGACGACCGGCGCCTTGTCATTCCAGCGGATGTGAGACGATTGGTGACGGAGAGTAAAGCAGTGACCCGACATTACGACTCTTACCCCAGTAAAGAGAACAAAACTAGGAAACGCCACTTTGAACGCATGGTTCAAAGTCGCATGTCTGAGTTGCGTGATCAACAATGGGGCGATAAACTTTCAAACCTCGTGCCAAGCCACCATGCTTACTGGGACTTGGCGCGAGGTTTGAAAGGAAGTAACCACAACGACATGCCTCCCTTATACAGACCAGTCCCACTAGTCCCAGCGTTCTTTGACGAAGACAAAGCTGAGTGCCTAGCTGATAGCCTAGAGGCTCAGTGTTCCCCTAACGTAGATCACGTTGACCAAGCTCACCTCGATTCGGTGGATGCTGAAGTCGAACGTAAAAGCTCTGTGGTCACCTCTGAACTCCCACCAATCACTTTAGCGACTTACGCTGAGGTGGAGAGACTGATCAAGGCCCTCCGACCGCGCAAGTCCCCCGGTGCCGATGGCATCTCCAACAGGGTTCTTAAAACCCTCTCTCCCCCTCTCATCCATCTCTTAGTCAGCATCTTCAATGCTGCTATGAGCCACTGCTTATTCCCAGACACCTGGAAATGTGCAAATGTCATTGGCATTCACAAACCAGGCAAAAGCTCATCTGACCCCACCAGCTACCGCCCCATCAGCCTCCTCAGTGCCTTAGGCAAACTTTACGAGCGGTTACTTGCAAACCGTCTCCAGTCCCATGCTAAGGAACACCACCTTATCCCAGATGAGCAGTTTGGCTTCAGACCCGGACACTCATGCGTCCAACAGGTGCACCGCCTCACGGAGCACATCATTGAGGGCTTCAATAAGTACCCCAAACCCCAGACTACGCTAGCAGTCTTCCTCGACGTAGCGAAAGCTTTTGACAAAGTCTGGCACAATGGCTTGATCTACAAGCTATACCAATTTGGCGTGCCAGAACGTCTTGTGCTCATCCTACAAGACTTCCTTAAAGCCAGAAGCTTTCGCTATCGCGTGGAAGGCACCCTCTCCTCCCCCCACCCAGTCAGAGCCGGAGTCCCTCAGGGCTCCGTGCTATCACCTATTCTCTTTGCACTGTATACCAGTGACATCCCACGCTCTCAGCCCAAAGTATTCCTAGCCCAATATGCGGACGATACCGCCATTTACACCACTGGGTGGCATATCAACAGACAGTCCTATTTCGTCATTCAACGGGCCGTCACCGAGATCGGTGACTGGTTCCGAAAATGGCGCATCGCGGTCAACCCAGCTAAAAGCACAGCTATGTGCTTTACTGAGAAGACACGCTCCCCTTACCCGAAACCGCTTATTTTGTTCGACGAACCCATTCCCTGGGTTCCTAGAACAAAATACCTCGGAGTCACCCTTGATCGTCATCTCACCTTTAACGATCACATAACAACCGTCCGTAACAGAGCGGCCTTCGTAATGGGTCGCCTTGGTCCCCTACTTCGCAAAGAGAGTAAAATGTCTCTTAGTAATAAGAAGACACTTTACACTGCCTGCATCCGCCCCATCATGACTTACGCATCAGTAGTGTTTAGTCATGCTAGTGAGGCCCACCTTCATAAACTTCAAGTCATCCAAAACCGTTTTCTTCGTAATGCAACCGGCGCCCCGTGGTATATCCGGAACACCGAGTTGCATTGCGACTTAAACCTTCCCTCTTTAGCGCAGTTCAATAAGGACTGCGCCCGCCGATACTTTGATCGAGCGCCCCACCACCCGAACCCATTGGTTGTCCAGGCATCGAACTACTCGACTGCCTCTTCTATCCCATTTTTCAAACCCCCCCGTCGCCGACCACGGCAGGTATTAGACGACCCGGATGACCCCATCGCAGCCATTACATTGGCAGCTTTAGCGTTATCCGCAAGTCGTCGAGGTAAAATCCCCAGGTGTGAGGTAATTAGAGGTCACACAATCAAACAATGAGCCCGCCGGCGAGCTCGAGGCAAAAACAAGGTCACGATAAATTGCTCTTCAAATAGTCAAAGAGTATTATTCAGTAGGGCCCAATTGTGCAACACTGCAGTTGCACAGAGGCATTTTGCTCCGATCCCCCCCATGTCTCTCGACAGCGAGACAAGCCGAGGTCCGAACCACAGTGGTGCCCTTGAGCTCGCTGTCAACCCCTCCTATAATAGCGGTACGTTTTCGGCGTCCGCAGGAGACGGAGGTAGAAAGCGCTTTTCGCCTTCTACGCCCATCTCGGGAGAAGTGCCTTCGGCACTTCTCCCTCCCGGGCTATTGTAGGGCCAGGCCCTCGCCCAAAACCCGGTGGAGCTGGACGACCGCACAGGCGGTAGCCAGCATCTATGTCCTCCCTAAACAAACAAACTTAAAGCGCTCACATTCCGACCTGTGCCGCCACGCCGTGCACACCTGTCTACAGCTCCGCCAGTATCTCCCAGTGAGACCGCAATAGTCCCCGCACTATTGCCGTCTCACTCGGGTCATCGTTCCGACGCTAGTTGCAGACCAGTGCCTTTGAATACGCAGTCCTGACGAAGTTTTGTTTTGTGTGCAGAAGCTGAGCAGCCGCCGAACGCCGTGCAACGTGAGCTACGAGCTCGCCGTGCCGTCGCGCAGAGGCGCTCTAAGACGTCAGGCATTACCACCTACCCAAGTCCCTTGTTTCGGAACAACATCATATCGGGCTGGTGGTCTTGTTTTGACCGCACTTTTCGGTGCGCATTTCACAACTTTACTACTCGACACAACATTGTAACAGTGCGCGTAACAACACACTTTGTGCTGTTAAGCGACGTCGTTCAGGCGTGGGGTAGCGTCAGCCAAACCCGTCTGAACGATCAAATCCGCCATTTGCTGCGGTCGCAGTGTGACACCCTACGGTGACAACGGCCACTGTCGAACTTTTGGTTTAACCTTGCATCGTGGCCTTTCCCGCTTCACGGGTCAGCCGAAGCAAGCTGGGCTCCGGGATAACTGGCCTTGGGGTCGCCCCTAGTCAACCCCGGAGTAGCGCTTAGGAGCACCCCTCTCCGCCGAGAAAAAAGCTCGGAGAGGGTACACAACTAGGGCACACCCTAGGTACACACTCCCTCTCACACAGTGAGCTCACAAGGTGTGTGAGGGAATTCAAACCCTTGATAGGGCGTCCTGAGTATTCCCCTCAGGATGCAGTCCCGTCCCTCTAACGGTGAGGTGCAGGTCCTTCAGACCTTCGCCCTCCGCCACCCCGATCTGTATGTTGCTCATATGCAACTCCTCGAAGAGGAAGCGAGTGCCCGCCTCACGGACACTCTTATTGCTCCCTCTGGGACTTCAATCCCGGAGGCCAACGTCCCTCCTCTGACCCGGTCCTTCTCAGAGGACAGTCCGCTTTCGCCCGCTCCGGGCCCAGACAACAGACGCACGGTGGCAGCCCCTCCCCGTGAGAGGTCTCGCTCGCGCTCACCGATCGGGAGGCCAGCGAGCACCCGTCCCTCCATCGCCGTTGTCGAGCCCACTTCGGACTCCGAAGCGGAGATGGAGGTAGATCCGAGTCGCGCCTTACGCACCGACTCGGACTCAGATAACGACGGCTATACCGTCGTAGATAGGAAACGCAAGCGTGCTCCTAAAGCCGCTAGTTGCGCAACTTCCGCCCCTCCCGCCAAGGCACCCGCTAAGGCCCCCGCCTCCGGCAAGAAGCTGACCCCCGCCCCGCGCCCCGCGTCTCCTCCCTCCGCTCCGGCCACCACTGCCGCGTCCCCTCAGGACGCGAGCGCGCGCCGCGAAAAACCGCCTCCGCCCCTGTTCATTAAGGCAAAACCAAATGGGACATGCTGTCCCGTTTAGTTTCGGATCGTGGGATCCATTATACTAATGCCCGCTCCACGCAGCAGGGCATTAAAGTCCAAGTGTCCACCATTAGCGACCACAGAGCGCTAACAAAGCTCCTCCGTAAAGAGAGCATAAGTTTTCACACTTATGCGCTCGAAGAGGAGAAAGTCCTCCGCGTTGTCATCCGCGGTGTGCCCAAGGAGGTACATACCGATTCGGTATGTGCCGACCTGAAGGCACAAGACTTCCCCGTACATGCAGTTCACCGCATGTACAGCGGGAAGGACCGCAGTCCCTACGATCTAGTACTCGTAGTACTAGATCGTACACCTGAAGGCAAGGCCATTTTTAATTTAAAAAAGGTCTGTGGCCTCTCAGGACTCGATGTCCAAGCCCCATACAAGAATGGGAGTCCCTCGCAGTGCCATAACTGCCAACTATTCGGGCACGCCTCCCGTTTCTGCTTCGCTCGCGCTAGGTGCGTTAAGTGCCTAGGCGATCACGCGACAGCAGCGTGCACTCGCACCCGGGACTCGCCGGACCCACCCAGTTGTGTCCTATGCGGTGCTCAAGGGCATACCGCGAATTACCGTGGTTGCCCTAAAGCACCACGAGTGAACCACAGGGTGGCAAGGCATAGGCCGACCCGTCCCTCTTATGACCGCTACCAACGGGTAAGCCCTAAACTAACGGTAGTACCTGCCTCACAGGTAATACCCGCGCCGCTCCCAGCCCGTAACGCATGGTCTAAACCACCCAGTATGGTTAAGACCGTCGATACCGCCCGCGCCCCGGCCCGCGCGCCCGCGCCCGCTCCCGCACCCGCCCGCGCCGTGGCCCCTGCCCGCGCACCGGCCCCGGCTCGCCCCGCGCTCCCGGCACCCGCTGCCAACACCGTTCGCGCCCCTCCCCGCGCCGCTTCCCGGCCACAAGCTCCCCCTATGCCATTGATGGCTGCCCCTCTTCAAGAGGCAATCAACCTAGTCAGCGATCTGGCTATGTCGGTTGACATCAATGAGGTACAAGAGCTATTCCACAAGATGCAATACGCTCAATCCCCAGCGGACGTGATCCAATACACATTGGAACACGCAAACTTACTAAGCGCCCTTAAGCGCTTCGTCCCCCAGGCCCCTCCCCAGTACAACCACTATGGGTAGTACAACCGAACGCACGAAACCGTACTCAGTTTCGTTAGCGTCATTTAACGCTGACGGCCTCTTCAGACAACGTGACCTCGTCCACGACTTTTGTTGTACCCACCTTATCGATATCATATGCGTGCAGGAAACCTTTCTAAAACCGGGGAAGGCGAACCCTAGGTTTGCCAATTACAGAACGGTACGTGATGATAGAGTGAACTCCCGTGGGGGAGGCACTCTTATCTATTACAAAAGGTCCCTGCACTGCATTCCCCTACCTACCCCGACTCTTGTTAATATGGAAGCATCTTGTTGCCTCCTAGCTATGACGGGTCATCAACCTATAGTCATAGCGTCCTGCTACCAAGCTTGCTCCAAGCCGATCGTCCGAGCTGACTTAGAAGCCTTATTCTCATTAGGAAGCGCCGTCATTCTGATTGGCGACTTCAACAGTAAGCACATCCTATGGAATTGTAACGTCAACAATCCCAAAGGTATTGCACTTGAAAACCTAATCGCAGAACTTAACTTTGACATAATTGCGCCCACTGAGCCCACTCACTACCCTTATATGGAAGACCACCGATCTGACTTGCTTGACATGGCACTATTCAGAGGCGTAACACTCCGGTTACGCTCCATAGAAGTGGTTCACGAGCTTCACTCTGACCACCGACCCATTATACTGCGACTAGGTCCCGACCCAACGACTGACCTCCCCCGCCCCACTAAGACGATAGTGAACTGGAAGCAAGTAGGCGATGCCCTAAAGGCTATCAGTTCACCGGACCTTGACAAGATCCCTGACGACATCCTGACAAAAGATGACGTAACCCTTGCGATCGATTCGTTCACCAATCACCTCTCCACCGTAGTAGGTGCATCTGCAAAGGAGGTCATAGTGCCGGACGACCGGCGCCTTGTCATTCCAGCGGATGTGAGACGATTGGTGACGGAGAGTAAAGCAATGACCCGACATTACGACTCTTACCCCAGTAAAGAGAACAAAACTAAGAAACGCCACTTTGAACGCATGGTTCAAAGTCGCATGTCTGAGTTGCGTGATCAACAATGGGGCGATAAACTTTCAAACCTCGTGCCAAGCCACCATGCTTACTGGGACTTGGCGCGAGGTTTGAAAGGAAGTAACCACAACGACATGCCTCCCTTATACAGACCAGTCTCACTAGTCCCAGCGTTCTTTGACGAAGACAAAGCTGAGTGCCTAGCTGATAGCCTAGAGGCTCAGTGTTCCCCTAACGTAGATCACGTTGACCAAGCTCACCTCGATTCGGTGGATGCTGAAGTCGAACGTAAAAGCTCTGTGGTCACCTCTGAACTCCCACCAATCACTTTAGCGACTTACGCTGAGGTGGAGAGACTGATCAAGGCCCTCCGACCGCGCAAGTCCCCCGGTGCCGATGGCATCTCCAACAGGGTTCTTAAAACCCTCTCTCCTCCTCTCATCCATCTCTTAGTCAGCATCTTCAATGCTGCTATGAGCCACTGCTTATTCCCAGACACCTGGAAATGTGCAAATGTCATTGGCATTCACAAACCAGGCAAAAGCTCATCTGACCCCACCAGCTACCGCCCCATCAGCCTCCTCAGTGCCTTAGGCAAACTTTACGAGCGGTTACTTGCAAACCGTCTCCAGTCCCATGCTAAGGAACACCACCTTATCCCAGATGAGCAGTTTGGCTTCAGACCCGGACACTCATGCGTCCAACAGGTGCACCGCCTCACGGAGCACATCATTGAGGGCTTCAATAAGTACCCCAAACCCCAGACTACGCTAGCAGTCTTCCTCGACGTAGCGAAAGCTTTTGACAAAGTCTGGCACAATGGCTTGATCTACAAGCTATACCAATTTGGCGTGCCAGAACGTCTTGTGCTCATCCTACAAGACTTCCTTAAAGCCAGAAGCTTTCGCTATCGCGTGGAAGGCACCCTCTCCTCCCCCCACCCAGTCAGAGCCGGAGTCCCTCAGGGCTCCGTGCTATCACCAATTCTCTTTGCACTGTATACCAGTGACATCCCACGCTCTCAGCCCAAAGTATTCCTAGCCTAATATGCGGACGATACCGCCATTTACACCACTGGGTGGCATATCAACAGACAGTCCTATTTCGTCATTCAACGGGCCGTCACCGAGATCGGTGACTGGTTCCGAAAATGGCGCATCGCGGTCAACCCAGCTAAAAGCACAGCTATGTGCTTTACTGAGAAGACACGCTCCCCTTACCCGAAACCGCTTATTTTGTTCGACGAACCCATTCCCTGGGTTCCTAGAACAAAATACCTCGGAGTCACCCTTGATCGTCATCTCACCTTTAACGATCACATAACAACCGTCCGTAACAGAGCGGCCTTCGTAATGGGTCGCCTTGGTCCCCTACTTCGCAAAGAGAGTAAAATGTCTCTTAGTAATAAGAAGACACTTTACACTGCCTGCATCCGCCCCATCATGACTTACGCATCAGTAGTGTTTAGTCATGCTAGTGAGGCCCACCTTCATAAACTTCAAGTCATCCAAAACCGTTTTCTTCGTAATGCAACCGGCGCCCCGTGGTATATCCGGAACACCGAGTTGCATTGCGACTTAAACCTTCCCTCTTTAGCGCAGTTCAATAAGGACTGCGCCCGCCGATACTTTGATCGAGCGCCCCACCACCCGAACCCATTGGTTGTCCAGGCATCGAACTACTCGACTGCCTCTTCTATCCCATTTTTCAAACCCCCCCGTCGCCGACCACGGCAGGTATTAGACGACCCGGATGACCCCATCGCAGCCATTACATTGGCAGCTTTAGCGTTATCCGTAAGTCGTCGAGGTAAAATCCCCAGGTGTGAGGTAATTAGAGGTCACACAATCAAACACCGAGCCCGCCGGCGAGCTCGAGGCAAAAACAAGGTCACGATAAATTGCTCTCCAAATAGTCAAAGAGTATTATTCAGTAGGGCCCAATTGTGCAACACTGCAGTTGTACAGAGGCATTTTGCTCCGATCCCCCCCATGTCTCTCGACAGCGAGACAAGCCGAGGTCCGAACCACAGTGGTGCCCTTGAGCTCGCTGTCAACCCCTCCTATAATAGCGGTACGTTTTCGGCGTCCGCAGGAGACGGAGGTAGAAAGCGCTTTTCGCCTTCTACGCCCGTCTCGGGAGAAGTGCCTTCGGCACTTCTCCCTCCCGGGCTATTGTAGGGCCAGGCCCTCGCCCAAAACCCGGTGGAGCTGGACGACCGCACAGGCGGTAGCCAGCATCTATGTCCTCCCTAAACAAACAAACTTAAAGCGCTCGTAGCGAAGTTTGCTTAGCTGTTCTTAACCGATCAGCAAAGTTAAGCAATGTACGCCGCGGTGACATTACTACTGAGCGTGCACGTGCTTCGGAGGGCACGTTAAGCCGTCGTCGGTCCCAGTTGCTGTCTTAGGATGGCAGTAATTATAGGATGGTGGCAGGGCGAATGTCCGCCAAAGAAAATAGAAAATAGAGACAATGAAAAAAGTAGATAATCTGTCACCAAGCACCTAACGATGTGTTCCGACGGCTGTTCTTGACAGACAACTGTAATTCTAGGTTAGCCTGAACAACATCTTCGACCATATCATCACTTACCATCAGGTGAGATAGTGGTCAATGGCTAACCTATGAGGGAAAAAAAGAATAAATATATATAAGGAGTATATTCATAACGCTTGCCGTACAATAATACTTTAACATTATTTATTTATTTTTGTATTAGTATATGTACTTACTGTTAATTTTTTCTTGTAATGTACAATAAATTTTCATATTTGTATATTTATAGGCAATTATAAATAGTAATTTTCTGATTAGAAAACATATATTACTTATATAGTATTTCATTAAAATGTTATTTAATGTTTTCTTATAGATTATTTTCAAAATATATTTGTTTTTATTAAATAATGCTTATAATAGTTGTGCCATATGTTAAGTACCAAGTAAGTATCTATTCAGTCAGTGAAATTTTGTTCGCTTCATCGATGCTTACGTTTGCCAGGTTTACGTTTTATTCTATACTAGCTGTACCCGCGACTTCGTTCGCGATTGCCGTACCTGCAGACTAATTATTCACATTTGTGCACTGTTTATCTCATATTAAGCAACACTGTGGTCTGCGGTGCAGCACTCTTATAGTAAACCATAGCTCAGAATGGAGCTTTCTACTTTGGATTTCAAAACTCCCGGGTTGTATTTTCCAGAAGACAGTAGTTAAGTAGCTCAGAGAGTTCTTTCCCGGTTCGCACAATAAATGTTGAAGCAAAGTACCTTGTGCGTTTCTTTAGAATTTCGATTTTAAAACGGCGGCGGTTTGTTTGACGGTAGATCGATTTTTTTTTTTTTTAAGTCTCATTCTCGGAAAGTAGTGTTTGTTTGATCTGAGTAGCGGGTGGGAGACGCTCCTTCCCACCTAAGGCCGGGAAAAACTCATAGTAAATGCTTCCTTCTCTTGGGCCGGAATGACTTGTAACCATGGTAACCATTGGTGTAAACAAAGTTATATGTCTAAGATTTTTCGTTGTAAAACACTCTGTTGTTATAAAACAATTAATAACAACTATGTTTGGCAGGGTAGTGACTACATATAAGGTAAAAAGTGTAGGTTAAAAAAAACTAACTAAAACTTTCCCTAGATTTCATTGTATCTTTGTATAAACTAACTCCTAGTGTATCTTTGTATCTTCTACTCATGTTTATTATTTTTAGTAAATATTTAGAAAAACTTTTTTTTTATGCATGATAGGTTAGCCTTTGACCACAATCTCACCTGATGGAAAGTGATGATGTGGTCGAAGGTGTTGTTCCGGCTAACCTAGATAATTACTGGCTCTCAAGGACAGCTGCCGGAACACACCGTTAGGCGCTTGGCGACAGATTTTCTACTTGAGGGTGGTAGCTAGCCAGGCGGGCATTCGCAAAATGCCCTACCACCATGCAACTACTATTTTTTTACCCTCCTCATATTTTAAATGAAAAGAAGAGTGTTTAACACGGATGTAAGTCATCGATTCCTACTTGGACTATAGCCGCATTAATTTTAAAAAGGTACTGCTCATGTTATTAAATAATATAAAAAAAACTATTTGTATATCGTTAATCCTTATATTAGTAGTGAAAAGCAGAGAGATTCCTATTCGGGCCATAGCCGCCTATAAATATTCCAAACAAAATTTTACGTAAAATTTCACAAATAGTTCTAACTTCTCAATAAATTTTTAGTAAGTAGGTATGTTAATTTTTCAATGAATAATTTTCAGAAACGCTACTTTTTTTACTTTCATTAAATTCGAAATGAAAAGTAGAGAGCTGACCGCGGGTGTAAGTTACCAATTCCTTTCGTCCCTTGTATAACAATCTACTAAAGTTGTGCACTTCCAATTTTAAACGGATTAAATCACGTATATTTATCATTATTTTTGTCCCGACAGTCACCCCGTGACCACGATCACTACAAAGTGTTTGAAACGTCCGGACAAAAATAATGATAAATATACGTGATTTAAACCGTTTTAAGTTGTTTAATTACTAAGTGTAACATTCGCGAAAACCTAAGACAACATGTGCACTTCCATTGCGCAGTCTCCGAAATGTATCCGTCAAAAGAAAGAAATGTAGTTTTAAAAACTGATTGTGGTGAATGTACCACATTTTAGAGTTTTATAGTAGCAAGCTTGCAAAACTAAATAAGGGTGCCATGCTGCCCGTGGGGTGCTGGGCTGCCCGTGGGATGCCGGTCTGTCCGTGGGGTGTTGGGCTTCCCGTGGGGTTCCGGGCTGCCTGTGGGCTTAAGATGAGTCGTACGTTGAAGGGTTTCTCAATATTCCGCGGTTCAAGTTATTTAAAACGAAATATTTAGTTTGTGATATCTGTAATTTCTTAACTGCAAAACTGAGGACTTTGAAATATTTACGGGAAAATAATTAAATAACCACTATTGTAACAAAAAAAGAATGATTGAAATCGGACTTCGCGTTAATAAATTACAACTAAGTGTATATTTTGACTTTCATCCCCTTTCCCAAGAGAACCGTACTGAATTTCGGGATAAAAGTATCGTATATCCTTCTTCGTAGTATGAACTCGAATCGTGCTAAGTTTCATTCAAATCCATTCAGTAGTTTTGGAGTGATGCGCGGCCGGGATATAGACAGACAGCCAGAAAAAAAACAGTTTTTGTATCAGTATCGGCTACAGATTGCTCTCAAAACATATTTTCAAAATATCTGCAATGTACAGAATTGGACCTGTTACATAAATAGATAAATGTAAGCGTCTTACCCCTCGCACTTCTCTACCCGCCTTCTGCAACCTGTTATAGGTATAGATTAGACTGAATACAGCATTGCATGTTATGAAAAATATACGTAGGGAAGTTGTGCTTATCGTAATAAAAAAAACTGTGTTTTATCGTTTGAAAAATCAGTCTTTTGGAGTGGTCCGACACAGACCTATCTATTATATACGATAAAATGCAAACGCCAGCTTAAGATGAGCCGTACGTTCAAAGGTTTCTGTACATTTTGGGTGTCAAGTTATTTGGAACGTAATATTTAGGTTGTGATATCTGTAATTTCTGAACTGCAAACCCGATGACTTTACGTGATAATTTTTAAAGCACCACTATTCTAATAAAAAAAAATGGCCAAGTGCGAGTCGGACTCGCGCACGAAGGGTTCCGTACCATTAGCTATACAACATAAGACTTCATATTATAACCTTTTTGGGGTTCCGTACCTAAAGGGTAATAACGGGACCCTATTACTAAGACTTCGCTGTCCGTCCGTCCGTCAGTCCATCCGCCTGTCACCAGGCTGTATCTCAAGGACGGTGATAGCTAGACAGTTGAAATTTTCACAGATGATGTATTTTCATAGCCGCTATAACATATACAAATTTTAAAGTACCACTATTCTAACAAAAAAATCGGCCAAGTGCAAGTCGGACTCTCGCACGAAGGGTTCCTTACAACATTAGACTTCATATTTTAACCTTTTTTTGTTTTACGTGCGCGAGTCCAACTCGCACTTGGCCAACTTTTTGTATTTGTTGTTATAGCGGCAACAGAAATACATCATCTGTGAAAATTTCAACTGTCTAGCTATCACCGTTCTTGAGATACAGCCTGGTGACAGACGGACGGACGGATGGACGGACAGACGGACGGACAGCCGGACAGTCCATTTTTACCTTGTGGGTATGGAACCCTAAAAAGAACGTATGAAATCGGACTACGCGTTAATAAATTACAACTAAGTGTATATTTTGACTTTCATCCCCTCTCCCAAGGGAACCATGCTGAATTTCGAGATAAAAAGCTAAATTATCCTACCTTGTAGTATGAACTCCAATCATGCTAAGTTTCATTGAAATCCATTCAGTAGTTTTGGAGTGATACGCGGCCGGGATACAGACAGACAGACAGACAGACAGACAGACAGACAGACAGACAGACAAAAATAAAATAAAATACAGATTCGGCATCAGTATCAGCTACAGAGTTCTGCACATTTTTTTTTTCAAAATATCTGCAATGTACAGAATTGGACCTGTTACAGTTTTATTATAAGTATAGATAATATATCTAAGTGTGAATATAAGAGTTACCGTAAAACGATATTCTTGATTTATTTGGAATTTACACAGTTTTACGGAAAACCCTTGGCATAACATAAATCTTTGTTTGCATAGCGCTATGAATACTCGGTGTGTATGATTGTCACTTGGTCGGTAATTGTTTGCTCCTAATGCCTACAAGGTTGGAGATTCAAAGCTATGCAGCATATTACTGGAACATTGGCACCAAGAATGTATGTAGATACCTACATATTGCTTATGATTCGACTGAGTAATTGTTTACTTGCAATTTCAAGAGACACTGAAAAGGTTGATTGAAATCTGATACAATAGAGTCCAGCGGAGTTCGAGTAAATCTGAAACGATATCTACCCTTTGTGATCGTCTCACACGGGAGGCCGAATCGCAACACAATAAAACAATAGGGGCGAAACGAACGTGGCAACAATACGGCGGCGGCCGCTGTCGCTCCGACACGCTGCGACACGCTGCGACACGCTGCGGCACGCTGCGACACGCTGCGGGGCCGCGCGGCTGTCGTGCGGCTCCTTTCAACTCAACCCCCGGTAATAGGACGTTATTATATATACTTAGAGTTTATATGAACAAATATCTTCACATATTTTAAGAAGAGACGAAATCAATAATAATTATATTTATTTACATAATTTGTACAACTATTGCCAATTACACTAATAAAATTATAAATTACAGAATATTATTATTATATATTATACATATCACACAAAAGAACAGCTCGACAATCAATTATATCTATGGTACATTACTGTCGCGGACTGTAGTGAGTGCGTTCTGCATCGTACTGTATCAGCCAGATTGTCCACTGCTGAACACAGTCTCCCATAGTAAGGGGTGGAGGGTGCAATAATCCCCACGCTTGGCAATCATGTGAGGGATCGCAGTTTAAGATATCAGTTCCTCAGAAGGTTCTGCTGCCCACCTGCTTGTTAATACAGGTTCTTTAGTCACCTCTTACGACACCCACAGGTAGGTTGATCTAAGATGCGGTTTTGATCAAATGTTCTACACATTAAACGACAAAACTGAATCTTAAAATTAAATAATCTCAACTTTAAGACACATTTATTAACAGAAACCCTGAGACCTCCGCCTCGCGTCACAATGGAAACACGTTAGTTGCTATCGCTAACAGCGTTAAAACTCCTTTTCAAAGTTATAATTTTAATGAAGTGACCGATGAAGGGCGAAGGCCGAGTGGGGACTACGGAGGCAGGAAGGGAGGGGGGTCACTCCAAAACATCGGGTAACTCGATAAGTGGTCGCCATTACGACCGACGCGGATGAAACTGGGATTTCAGTTTCACAATTAAAACTTACAGAGGTTTATTATCTGCGGAAACTTCACCACTTATTCATTTCAGCTCGCGGCGTGCGGACGGACGTGAACAACTTTCCGTGTTTTCTTCTGAACACAGACGAGATCGAGCATTAAGTTACGACTGGATTGCGCTCATTGTTGACGATTTGACTCGTTAGCGGTCCACGTTACGAGCCATTTGTTCTATTGTTTCTTAGATCACTAAGTGACAGCTGTGCCCGATTATTTTGTTATTTTTTAATACAATTTAATATGCGATTTAAACGTTATGAACCTTAACAATATATGTACGGAGCTTAAAATAACGATTTCAAACGCGTAATAAATTTGACAGCCTGTGGGGTGCCGGGTTAGAATTGCACCTCCCCATATCATCCCGTGGGTGTCGTAAGAGGCGATTAAGGGAAAAATACTGGAAGGTGGGCAGCAGCGCCTCCTAAAGAACTGCCAACTGACACTGCGATCCCCAAGACGCCTGCCAAGCGTGGGGATTATGGAAAATTATTGAATACTATTGACAATGTGACAGTCTTTCTGGGAATCAAAATGGATTCAACTTTACAGTGGGATCCACATATACATGATCTAGCCGGAAGACTTAGTTCTGCTGCATATGCAGTTTGTAAGATAAGACAGTTAACAGATGTAGCTACTGCACGGCTAGTTTATTTCGCATACTTCCACAGTATTATGTCGTATGGTGTATTGCTGTGGGGAGCTGCTGCTGAGATAGAGACAATTTTTATCTTACAAAAGCGTGCAATTCGAGCCATATATGAAATGGATCCTAGGGAATCTCTAAGGGATCTTTTTAAAGAAATTGATATATTAACTTTACCGAGTCCGTATATATTTGAAAATATTATGTATGTTCGGAAAAAATTGAGTAAATTTAAATTAAACAGTGACAACCACGATTACAACACTAGGAAAAAATATAAAATAACGGTACCACCATGTTTTAGATTAGCAAAGACAAATAAAAGGTCCTTTTTAGGTAATTGTGTGCGGTTTTATAATAAAATTCCCGAACATATTACAATGCTCACAGAAGGAAAATTCAAATTGCACGTGAAAAACATTTTGATTAAGAAATCCTACTACACAGTTTGACGACAAAAATGCTTGGAAAATACCACCTCTGCCAAGCCATCACCTGTCTCCTACTTAATTTAAACAAATATTGTAATAATTGTATGATATTGTTTATAACACATTGTAAAAAGACGTTTAAAAGAATCTCGCAGTGGCTCTATAATTTTTTTTGCTGAACGTGGCAGTACAATGTAGAATATTTCAATATTAAAATTTGTAATTGACCTTCATATGAGCGTCGTAGACGCCTAAATTGAATAAATGATTTTGAATTTGAATACCCCCTTAATAGGGGAGGCTGTGTTCAGCAGTGGACGATCTGGCTGATACAGTACAGTATAAATTTGAGCCAAAATCATTTATCCAATTTATGCGTCTACGACACTCTTATGAACTTCAATTACAACTTTTAATACTGAAATATTGTATATTAACTGCCAAGTTCAGCAAAAAAAAATGACACTGCGAGAATAACGGGCATAAAAATCGGGGCCATTATTTTCACACGTCATTTAACAATGTCATATTATAAAAAATCAGCGTGAAGCGTGACGCGACCGCGGCGGACGTACCACACTCAAAGTCCTGAGGAAGGCTTCCGGTAGAAGCCGAAACATTGTCGATAGCGATATCGACTCGTAGTAAGTTCACGCTCAAACACCCGTGTTTTTCATATAATAGATTTAACAATGTGTTACAAAATTTATTATAAAATTATTACAATACTAGCTTTCCGGACGCGGCTCCGCCCGCGCAACTTGCTTGTACAGTTATGAGTCATTGTGTCATGTTAGCTCAATTGGTTAGAGCATACCCCGGCTAAAAGGGGTGGATGGACGCGGGTTCGAATCCCGCACATAACCTATAATTTTTTCTCTCGTTAATTTGTAATTTTGTAATGTAATTCACCTAGCAGGCGTCATTGCAAACTTAACAATATTAAAACAATATCAATATTTTTAAATAATTACAATTTTGGTTTACTATAAATTATTTGATTAGAATGTGCTTATAAATAACTATTTTAATCATAGGTATTATTACATTAATCTTATTATTGATTTTATACAATTATATGTATTGAACAAATATAATATATTTAATATGACTAATGTCAAATCAAGTACTCCTAGTTATTTTAAACCTTAAATAAATGTACAATTGTTCAACATGATACAAATACTTATTAATAGTTCCTTGCAAGTCCTATTTTATTCAACATCTTAAAACCAAAACAAAGGACATTGCCTACAACGTAAATCTAACGACACAATATTTACCTATGCTATCACGCGCATGCTAGCCCAGCTGGTGAGTTACAATAATTAGGTAAATGTTCAGCCAGTGTTGCTAGCTAAGTTTTGAAGTGCTCTGAGCGTAGCTTGCTTAGTTGTTCTTAACCGATCAAGTGAGTAACTTCCGCTGCGATCATCACTTAAATGGGTGACCGCTAGTAATATTACTGCTGACTGTCTCCGTGCATCAAAGGTCACGTTAAGCCGCTGATCCCTGTTGTTCTCTTAGGATAGCAGTCATAATAGCATGGTGGATGAATATTTTGTGAATACCCGCCTGCCTAGCTACGTCAAGTAGAAGATCTGCCGCTTAGCAACTAACGGTGTGTTCTGGCTGCTGTTCTTGGGAGCCAGGTAATTTAGGTTATCCTGAACCACAACTCAAGTTAATATAAGGTGAAATAGTGGTCGGAGATTGAACTATAATAATTAAATAAATAAATAAGCTAAAAAAATATGTTCAATGTGGAGTCAACAAAAGAATCTGGATTTTGGATGTGCTGGCTAAACTAAAACGTGCTGGAGAAAATGGGAGCTGAGCGTAACACTTCGTGGAGACGTTCATCAAGTAGGACGCTGTCTCTATCTTCATCTCTTGAGACGCCGACTGACATCATCCAAAATGAAATCCGTGGAATAAAGTGGCACCAACGCAGTTTACTGATGTTAAGGACATCGAAGATGAGTTAGTAATCAGATCTCAAGTTCTCTACTTAATTTTTGAGCATTAGACTGCATTGCACTGCAATAAGGCAGGATACCTATCCTGCTTTATTGCAGGCATAGAAGCCAGCATTATGAACCTCGACACTTTGCACACCGCCATTGAAACGCTTTGGGAAGGGACCCAAATATAAAGCAGCAATTATGTATGTACTTGTGATTAGGGGTTACGTCTTTACAATACGGATATTAACGGAGTCTCTGATAAAAGATGTAATTTTTTCGCGATTATTGAAGCTATAAGCAAGAACACCTTTCCAAATAATCAAATATATTTTATACTAGCTTTCCGGGCGCGGCACCGCCCGCGCGTATGTCCGTTATCGCGCAAAAACATTAACCTCTTCTTACGCAGTTGGATAAAAACTATCCTATGTTTTTTCCCGGGTCTCAAACTATTTCCATACCAAATTTCATTCAAATCGGTCTAGTAGTTTTGGCGTGAAAGCGTAACAGACAGACAGAGTTACTTTCGCATTTATAATATTATACATATATAGTACTGATACAGAGTACAACGCAAGATATAGGCCACCTCCCTTTGCTTTGTTTCCTCCGTATAGTTTGTTATAAATGTTAATAGTTAGTCAAGTACTAACGGGCCCAGAACGCTTTTTTAAAAAGAAAATAAAAGACTGTTTATACGTATATTCACTTTAAAATCCAACTTAATTCTAACTTAAATAAAATGATCTTATTCGTCACCGGACGCAGAAGACCACCCGCGTTATCGCACCATACGAGTCGTCGTAATGCAACGCTGCACTTTGGTGTTGTGCCTAATCAGCTCGTATGGTGATCGTGTGGGGTTCTGGTCGCATGACTTCTCCCCCCTGAGATTCGAAATTATCCGCAGGATTCGGAGAATTTCGAAGTTTACATATATACCCCATATTTCTTAGTCTAATGTAAAAGGCAACTTCTAAAATGGCTATAATAATCAAATACAACACAATGGTCCATATACTGACGCTGTAAACCCTAATTTCACTATATTCGTTTTCACTATCACTTTTCACTGTTTTCACTAACATCTTCACGCTTTCAAAATCTATGTGTTCTAAGGGGATAGGCTTTATATCTTCAATCTTCATGTTATTAATATGCGGAAGGTTCACAATTGGTAGTCTGCTGTACTTTAGGCTGTCTACTTGATGTGGCCGGATTTTCATAGAAAATCTACCTATCTTTACTTCACATATTATGTCTTCTAGTGTTATGATATAAGTTCCTTGGATATTCTGTCGAAATATTTCGTTGATACATATTCTTCGTAGAACGGATTTTTCTTTGGAGAATAAGATCCACCGATTAGGCTGGATACGCTGAATTAAAATGCTTTCCAAATTTACTGGTATAAGGGTACATTTACTGGTGTCATTAGAATATTTCGTAAGGTTGGTCATACATATGTCTTCTATAAATTGGGATGTTGAGCCTTCGAAACACATATAACTACCCGTTGCAGCAAGTTTTCTCCAAGCCACTCGCCGAATCAGCTGACATGATTCGGCGAGTGGCTTGGAGAAAAGTCCATTCACTATAAGGTAAGGATATTTAGGTAAGATGATGTAGGTTTTGTGATTATGGGTGATAGGAATTGGGTACAATTTGTATACATATATACCTCCCTAGTGATTAATGGTATGTCTTACAAAAACGTTAACTGATTTTCACTGAAAAATGCTTTTATAATAATATTTTGCTCAATTTTCACAAGATTTTCCTGACTAACTTTACACACTAACGTTTCAGTTTTCTCAATATTCTTAAGTATAGTTAACAGATCGTCAGATTCAATAATGGACTGATGAAGAGTCTTAAGTTTACTAAAAGCTATAGCAGTTTCTATCTCATTCAACTTGACAGAAAGGCCTTGGAAATTGTGCAAGATTAACGAATAAGTGTTGAATATTAAACTACTCAGAAAGTTTAAACTATTTTCACGCTGTAAATTAAGAAGATCGTTTTGGACTTCTTTGAGTCTCTTGTCAAGCTGAATTACATTTCTATGAATAGACTGTGTGATATTACTAAAACCTTCAACAATTTGGGAGACCAGAGTTAACCTTTTATTAATAATATTCTGATTTAATTTTATGTTTTTAATCAGCTGGTTATATCTAATTGCATCGTCATTATCTAAATTACCAGTTATAATTTTGATCATGGAACCTACCGGGTTCAGTATGCCTCTCTTTACTCTATAGATTGGAATTAATTGCTTATATTTATTTATTGTTTGATTCATCATATACTCTACTTGTAACTTAAAATTTAAAAATAGCATAATATTATAAGTTTCATTATAATTGGCGTCTACTAAGCCATTAAGATCATAATACTTGTCAATGTTCGAATTTAAATCCTTAGAAATAACACTTAGATCTAATTCCCTAACTATAGTCCATTTATCATTACTGATGACTGCGGTTCCCTCTTTTATGGGTAAGACTCCTGGAGAGCCTTCAAGAGACTGCAGTTGAAGTGCCTGGAATAGGTTCGCTGCGACCAGGACCAACACGACGATCTGGGTGCGTCTGTGAAGGACGTTTTATACCTTTAATCGGGACCCTACATTCTCGGTTTCTTGCAATCACTGGCACTACATTCCTATCTACCTGACCTGTTACCTTTACCATTTAATACCTAGCTTTATCTTTACTCCGACGAACATTTGTTCCTTTACAATATACTACATCATCTGTGGCAATATTGAACTCAGTTTCACCTCCCTTTTTATTCCTAGCCGCTTCCTTGATTTTAACTATTTTATCTGTTAGATTTTTATAAAGATATTGAGTGCTTTTTTTATGATCACGCAGCAATACTTGCATGTACTCTTTATCGAAATTTATATCAAAAACATTTTTGGCTTCGGTGTGCCCGAACACAACTTCGAAAGGTGTAAGACCTGTTACGGAATGAATTGTGTGGTTATAAGCCATAATAGCGTAAGTCATAATAGATGAAGTGTCAGTTGATTTTTGTTCATATTTCGCCAATCTATAAAGAATGACGGCGACTACTGACCCAAGTAAACCAGGGCGCGTTCATGAATGTATTAGGTACTGTTTTAATTGTCAGCCTATTTAACATTATTTAAAATTGTTTGTATATTTTTAAAAGTAGGGAATCTTGAGTTATTTGCAAATTCTTTATGTCATTTTGTACATAGATTGGGTACAACAAGCAAAATGATTCGAAGCCGAATAACGAAAAAAAAGTAACATTGTCATTTTCTGATGTCAGTCAGTAGTGATGACATTGACATTTTATTTAGTCTCGTGGTAGTATACACACTCTTTCTTGGTGCAGTCCGAACTGATTGATTGATACCTATTGTACGTAGAAAATAATTTATTTTTAGATATATAGAAAATGTCATAGTCACGCTTTTACTTGCTCTGAATTGTAGTAATGCAAACGGCCATGAGCTTGCATATTCCAATCGGTCCATTTATCAGCAGTGAGCACTTTTAGTACTGTTGGCGTAATTCGGACCATACTCTTACTGATCTGTGATAGAAATGCCGCTGAAAAGAACCCGTTTGTGGTCCATCGACATCGTGACGATACGTGCAATGAGGGCGTTATCACTAAGTTTTAGAAGCGTGATTGGTTTGACAATTTATCTATTGTAATAAACCACTAACACAGTCTTAAAATCCGTAAAAGCTATGACAAAAGGTATAAATCACTTCCTGACAGACCCATCTATTCAATACTATGACAGATAATATAAGAAAGTACAAAACCTCTTGTTATTTTCTTCCGACTCCTAGGTACTGAATTCAATCCACATTTTCATTCTCATATCTTGGATTATCAGTAATGAAAAGTATTTGACTGAATGCCCACATATTGTTTATAAAAATGTTGGGTCTCAAGTTGTATGGAGCGTCGCCATCCTTCTTTCGATAATCGTTGAATGAAACCTCTCCACAAGGCCCATAGAATTGGGGTTGTTTGGTGTTTCTAAGTGTAGATTGATTCTGTTAAATTCTAAAGGTTCTCTAATTAAATGGTTATTAAATTCTGATCCTGAATCTGAACTTATTTTTAGCGGTGTTCCGTACAACGAAAAATATATAATCAGGGCTCGCACCACTTCTGGTGCGGACTGACTACATATTTCGAAAGCCTGTCTTAATTTACTAAACGCATCTATTATTGTAGGAAATGACTTTCCTTCAATTTTAAATATGTCAATAAAAAATTCTTGGAATGGCCTATTTTGGGTTTGAGTAAGGACCGGTTTCAAAGGTTTCCGGTCGTACTTCATTATTTTACAGGGCTCGGCAGCTACTGTGACATCCATGTTAGACCAAGAGAAAGTTCGTTTCAGGTGAGATACAGTTTCTTTTACGCCACGATGACAATTCTCCCCTACATGATATTTCTTAATTATATTTCTCTGCTCATCCTCGTCCTCCACATACACTAATCTTTCCGTTCATTCAAAAATCTTAACCGATCCCTTCTTAAATAATTCAATTATTGCCTGTGCAAACTCAACCCTATGCTGGTCGTCTTCAAAATAGATAAAATATTTGATTTTAGATCTTATGTATCTTTTAAGAAAATTTATGATTAAGTCTTGTCTCTTTAAGGGTAGGTGAACTTCTAATATGCTTTGTTTTTTATTTGATATATTTTTCACTGCAATTTCGTCTTTGAACCAAGTGTAAACTAATATTTGTTTAGGTTTTGAGTCAATAGCCTCATTAAGTATGGGAATGCCTGATGAATTTGTGTTAATTTCTGAGTGTACCGTTTCAGTGCTTCAATCTGATTCCAAAACAGAAATTAAACTACTTGATGGTGAGATTGAATAAGGTGATCGTGGTCTATTCAATTCCTGAATCTTAACTGTCTTCACGGAATCCGAAGAAGCCGTTTTCTGCCGTCACAATTTAAAAAGGCACAATTAACATTTTGCAAATGTTGAGAAAATCGAGATTAAAATATTTTGGGAATTTTCTTTAAAAAAATACCTTTGAAGTGTGATTTTCAAACTTGTGTGAATGTTAAAAGTTGACTATGATTAGTATGTATATAACGACAGAAATTACTATATATTTATTTTAATGTATATAATTAATAATTACCTTATTAATTTTTAACGTAACATAAAAAATTACATTACTAGAGCAATATTACGTTTAAAAGGCTCATATAACCAAATATGCCGTATCAATGTAAAATTTTGAGAAAAAAAATAAAATATTATGATGAAAAGGCACCTTTTCTCTATTGTGCCTTTTCATTGATTTTTTTTATATTCATTAATCATTAAATTATTAGAATAAACTTTTATTAATTAATATTAAAAATAGTTTCTGACATATATATTTTGTTTATATTTCAATATGACATGTATTTTATTGTGTCCCTGCAATGGGATTGTATAATATATATTATAATAAGCTGATAAATTAACATTGTGTTAGAAATAAAATAAGGTAGTTATAAAGAAATAAAACGTTTATTTTAAGTAGTACAAAGTCTTCAAAGGTCAATTATTATAACAATAATTGAAGTATAACACTTCCAAATCTCTATTAATTAAAAATTAGGGTAACACAGCCAGTAAGGAACTTTAATAATATATTTTATCAAAATAAAGAAAACATAGCTTACTAAATCAATACCTAATAATTATCATTACAGTTATGTAACAACTATCTAAGTAGCTTCAATTTTTATCACAATCATTAATTGAATTAACTTCCTATAATTATTTAAATGGCACTTTGCATCTTTCTCTCATAATATTAAGAGATATACTTAGTAATTATAATAGGTCAGTAAAATCAACTTTATACTCGTATTATCAAAATTAAACGAAAACAAATTCTAAACATGAAATTAGGAACAACAAGGCACTTAATATTAATTATCATAATACCTAAGTATCGATTAAAGAGACTATAAAAATCAATCTTCCATTATTTCAGTCTTCTTGGTGATGAGTCAAATCAACTGCTTGATCATTTATAGGTAATGTTTCCCAAAAAAGCCTTCTGTTAGTGGGCATAAGTGGACCAAGTTTTGTGAGTATGGCTGATTTCCTTTCGCTCGTAATACCCCTGGGAACAAGCTTTTGACGTGGAGGTGGTATTCCTTGTTTAATATTTTTCAACTTAAGAAAATCTAGCTCAAAGTATTCGTCAGTACCATGATTGCGTTTATAAAAAAGTGAATTCGATCCTCTGCGAAAATTGACCTCCGAAATATATTTCATATAAGCTCGAGGGTTGGAATTCTTTATTTTACTTGTTGAAGAGCAGTCTTCATAATTGTAAAAATCTTGGAGTCCCATCTTCTTTACCATGGTGCGTACGCCAGTGTCAGATACGGCTTTACAGAAGTCTTCAGTCGTAGACACGCTTTTTTGTTTTTCAAAGACCGTTCCACTCTGTGATGAAATTCGTCTGCAGCCATGAAGGTATGGCCAGTCTCCAAGTAGCGTAATGTGATGGAGTCGAAGTTAACTTCTATGGAGTTAACTAAATAGACTAGATATGAATAAAGGGTCCAGTTTTTGTTCTGTGCTGCACAGTTGTCCAGCCACAGAATTATGTTTTTAAGATCTCTGTTTTGTGCAAAAAAAGCACCAAAGCAACTAACGATATCCTCTTTTTTTCGACCTGTTATTGCTTCATGCCACAAGGCTGCAAATGTTAGACCCATATCATGTACCTGTTTGTCGCCAATTGGCACAAAACTTTGGTTAAAAACAATGAGCTTCGGGCAAAACATCACTGTTTTGAATTGTTCCATACGGGGTAACATAATAACTTTTTCCAAATCTACTGCAAATATTAGGGTGTCAGGGCTATTCTTATTCTGTGTCTGATTATCAGCGTCAGCTTCATATTTTTTGCGAGCTGAAATATACCTCTCATGGTGTTCTTCGTAATCTTTACACAACTGACAGTGTCTGAGCCTAATCATTTCTCACTGAGGGTTATGGATGATAAATTTTTTGCATATCTCACACTCTTCTTGGCCTAATTTTGTAAAAGAGATGTTAAGTGTTTTTACAAGTTTTCTGTAAAATCCATAAGACACTTGCGTTTGAGGATCAGTTTCACAATAATTCTTGTACATCATACGTATAGTAAGGTCAGAAGGCAAATACTTTTTGTTCGGTGCGTGTTCGCGTCTGTAGTGTGATATTGCCGGATTAAATGATAATATATGTTCTATGATTTCAGAAGAATCAATTTTTTTAGGATTCGGATTATGTCCACGACCATCAGTAACAAATACTGGAGCCAATTTGGCACTATAGTTACTGTCAATAATATTTCTTACTGCTTTACAGTTATTTTGGTTATACCCCAAGGTAGTGAGGAAAAACGTTTTGCAAACTGGAACTTTCTCACCGTTTTCATCCGGCAGAAAATATGTCACAGTCTTCGATCGTGTGTAACGTTTGCCTTCATTTTCATCATTTTCTCTTTTTTTCGGTCTATCTGTTTTTTTTGTACAAAAAAAGGATTTCTGTTCCATCCATGACAAGTCCCAAAAATTTTTATTGATTTTTTCGCGAAATTCATCTGAAAAACGGTTGGTGCACTTTTTTTTGCAAATGTCTTCACGGCAACCAGATTTAACAGAATACTTGGTTTTGTTTTTTTTTCCTTCTTCAGTCTCTTTCGATCTTTTAAGCTAACGTCAAATGTTTTTCTCTTTCTTATGTTTCCTTTCTTAGTCAGTCTATTTTGGTTTGTTTCGCCATCTGAATGTTCCGGTGATTCTAAAACTGTTCTGTGTTGAATTGGCTGTGAACATGGTATGATGTCGGCATCTGAATCACTATCGCTACAGTTACTAATGTTTCGATTCAATGATTTAGGTGGTTCGTAATCTTTGTCTAACACCGAATCATCAGAATCAAAATATGACCAAACTTCCTCACTTGATTCTTGTACGAAGTTTTGAATTCCACTTGTTGACGGGACAGATATTTTTTCGTCTACCAAGTTTTCGTTGCGTAAAGCAGCTCTTACTAATTTTGCGCTGCGTGATGACATTTTGCTGAAACATAAAGAAGTAGCTATAATTATTTATTACTAGTCGAGTCTCGTGAATTCACTCGCTAAACAAAGGTAAAGTATCGCTATCTGTATATCAATTTAAAAAGATTTGAAATATCTAGCTTTCAATGACGAAAAAAGTTACGTAGGTTTAATTATTATTAACAAAATTCGAAAATACTTAATTGATAATTGAATAAAATTATTTTGATCACTAGCTGCGTCCCGCTGTGTACATAGGGTATTTTTTTGTAAATTATAACCTGTAATTATGTTAGTCTGATGTAATATAAGCTATATAATATTATTAAAATCCATTTAGTAATTTTGGTATGATTTAGCAATAAACATACTCGTACATCCATCCACACTTACAAACTTACGCGTTTATAATATTAATACGATAATTTCACACTCAACATTAACATAATACCTCCATATTAATACACTCATAATTATTACCTGTAAAGACCGAATGTTTCATAAAAAAAAATTACTGACATATTTTTTGTAGCTAAATAAAACACTAAATACCTAACAAATACGTCTATGTAACTATAACCATTGAATTAAGTATATAAATATGTTATTTTAGGTTTTAGAAACAAACACTGTCAAAAAACAAGCAAATCATTGACATACGGCACAAACATAATACGATATTACCTATACATTTTTGTATAGACTAGACAAGCGCAGCCGCTTGTTTTCGCTATTATTACCGACCAAAATCTTTTAACAATAAAATAACCTATTTAAGGCTAACTGAATTAAAAAAAATACATGCGAATTTTAATTACTAGGGTCTTATTTATAAGTAGTTACGGTAAGGCACAGGAATTAGCGATAAAAACAATCTTACCAGAGCGCTGTGCCGACAAGCGTGGACCCGTCTCGACACGTCAGGCACAACTGACGGCATTCCCTGCTCACCTCGCCCCGCTCACTTCATCTCCGTTCAGAAATGTTAAGTGGTAAAGGCACAAACGTCAATGTGCCTTTTTATTTAACATTTTAAGGTGTAAGGGTTAAAAAGAAAAGGTATAACTAACAGTTGTGACCTTTCTTTCTACGTTAATTGCTTAAGTATCGGTATAAAAAATAAGCACAGTTGCCACATGAACCTTTTATACTTGATGAACGTCAGTTATGCCCATTCAATTAAATATATAAAAGTAAAAAGGTAGAACTAAAAGTCATATCTCACAATATGCCCTTTTCTTGTAATAAAACTCAAAAAATGGTGCAGTTGTGCCCTTTAAGCTTATACTATCTCTGTTAATTTTGTAGCTATAAATCCACAAAAAATCAGGCAGTTAGGCCTTTTTTTCCTGATTCTGAATATATATATAACTCAATTTCACAAAAAATGTTAGTTGTGCCCTTTTTCAGTAACACGGCAGTTTTAGTTTCTTCTGAATCCGCAGAAACAGTTCCCTCAGAACTCCTAGAAACTGTGACTGTATTTTCAGGGTCTGATGAGACCTTTACAGGGCTACCTATCTTAACTTTTTCACAAACTATCTTTTTTTTTTGCTTCTGTTTCTTTTTCGCTATCTCCTCTATCTCTCTTTCAATTTCTTCGCAATGTTTTTGTAAATCTCTTTCATCTACATTAACCTCCATTGATTTTCCGTCCTCACCATCATTTCCCAGCACATTTAGCTTGATCCTAGAAAGGGCATCAGCATCAGTGTTTTAGCGGCCATTTTATAAATTACGTCATAGTCATACTCCGCAAGTCGCAAACGCCAACGAGTGATTTTTCCTACTTGGTTTCTCAAAGGAATTAAGCCACGCTAGTGGTCGGTGATCAGTATAGATCGTAAATCTTTTACGGTAGAGGTATGGGCGAAAATGTTTGACAGCCCATATGATTTCTAAAGCCTCCTTTTCGATTGTACTGTATTGGCTTTCCGCATCGTTTAATGTCCTAGATGCATAGGCAATAGGGCGATCACTACCTACTGGACCCTGTGACAATACAGCACCTATTGCGAAATCCGACACATCAGTTGTGAAAATAAAAGGCTTTTCAAAATCCAGAAACTGCAAGAGCGGAGCATTTGTGAGCAATTCTTTGCATTTCTCAAATGCTTCGTTATACTCTCTACCTATCACTACTTCATGATTTTTCTTTAAGCAAACTCTCAAAGGTCTGGTCAATTTTGCAAAGTCCTTTATAAATTTTCGGTAATAGCCCACCAAGCCCAAGAAGCTTTTGATGTCTGTTTGGGTTCTAGGTAATGGGAATTTAATAATTGCGTCAATCTTGTCAGTGTTAGGTTTGAGTCCGTCCTTCGTTATAGAATGCCCTAAATAAAGGACTTCCTTACGAAGGAACTCTGACTTGTCCAGTTGAACTTTCAGGTTTGTCTGTCTGAGTCGTTCGAATATTTTACGCAGCTTTTCCACGTGTTCCTGGAGGCTGGATGAGAGATGATGATGTCATCCAAATACACCAGGCAGTGTATTCCTTGGAGACCACGTAGGAAATTGTCCATAGCTCTTTGGAACGTGACTAGTGCTGTTTTTAAGCCAAATGGCATACGTAAAAATTCAAAATGGCCAGCTTGAGAACTGAACCCAGTCTTAGGTCGGTCTTTCTTATCAATTTCAATCTGGTGGGACCCACTGGCCAGGTCTAACGTTGTAAAATAGTTAGACTTACCTAATTTATCAAATAAGTCCGCTATATTAGGATGTGGGTATTTATCGTCAACAGTTATGTCATTCAAACGTCTAAAGTCAACTACCATTCGCCATTTCGCTTCCCCAGATGCGTCCATTTTCTTGGGTACCAAGTGAACCGCGGCGTTCCATGGGGAATGTGACTCCTGTATAACATTTTATTTTAATAACTTGTCATCCTGCCTGTTTATTTCCTCATTAATAGCATGTGGCTGTCAGTAAGGTCTTACGTAAATAGGGTCTTCACTTGTCGTTCTTATTTGATGTTTGACTTTATTCGTGAAAGACAAAGGAACTTTGTCACAATAAAAGATATCTCTATATTCGTAGCACAATTCGCTAATTGACTTCCTTTCTTCATTATTCATGTGGTCCAGTCTTAGTTTTTCTAAATTGTCAATCAAGTAGTCATCAATGTCTGTCATTGTCAGTAATAATGTTTACGTCACATACCTGTGGTTCATATTGTGTTATATTAACCAATCGGTTTATTTTTAACGTAATTGGTTGTTCCAATAAATTTTGAAAGACTGTATATGTCTATCCATTTACACAATTGACCAATGCCCTGGGCATCCTGACACCTACCTCAAATTCTTTATATTCCATGACACCAATACCATTATGCATGTTGGTAAGTAATCTTACGCGCCAGACCGTGGCTCTAATTTAATAGTGATTTCTGGATTGTAAATAAATGGAATCACTGTGTCTCTAGTTTGTATGATTTGATTTTTCATGTCTATGTTAGCGTCAATTTGGGCAAGTAAATCTGAACCAATCAGTCCGTCATAATCTGAATCTACTTCATATACGTAAAAAGTGTGTTTGTGAACTTTTAAATGTCTTTAAAAGTGGAATATGGATCGCTTCACCATGTGAGCTCCTGCCATGTGTACTCACGACTTCAAACGGGGTTGAGAATTTATATTCTTGAAAGTACTCATGAACCTTACGAGAGCTAATAAACGATCTCGAGCTACCTGTGTCTATCATAAATTTTGCGTCTATTTCAGGTTGGTAAATATAGGGCAACTTTGCAACGTTATCACAATTAAGATTGATTATTTCGGCGGGTCCGGTTCCGAGGCTGGTTTGTAAAAATTTTCATCATTGTTTGTATCGCCATAAGTCTCAGGGATATCGGTAGTGTATTCGTCTTGCTCATAATCAGTATAGTCACAATAGTCATTGTTGTCAGCATAAACTTCTAACTCATTATGAAATACAGCATTAGCGCGAGCGGCGGGCAGTGCCGTACGCATTGTGACGTCAGTATTTTCGAACCTCTGTTGCGCTGGAATTCCAAATTTAAATTGGTTGGACTGCGGCTGTTTTAAAACCTGCTTAGGTGGCGCTTGGCCAAAGGAAGGTTGGTACCCCTGCTGTGTTTGAAAGGAAGGCCTGTAATCCTGCTGTGCTGGAAAGAAAGGTCTGTACCCCTGCTGTGCTGGAAAAGAAGGGGTGTACCCTTGCGGTGCACCAAATTTAAAATTTTGTTGCGGCTGTTGAAACTGCTGCTGTTGAGGTCTAAAACCAGTTGTGTGTGGTATTCCAAACTTGAACTGCGGTGTCTGCTGTGTACCATAATTAAAATTTGGTGGGTGATTGGGTCTGACTTGCTTAGGAATGCCGAATCTAAAACCTCCCTGAATTTTGTGGATTCGCGTTGGCAGGAAAAAACGGTTTTAAACTAAATGTATCCATATAAGGGTTGTGAGAAAAAGATGGCTGTGGTTTGCCATTCGTAGCATTTTGTTACGAGCATTATACTGATATTGGAAGTTGACCTCTTCCAGTACCATGCTTAATGCATCTTCAAGCGTGTATAACCTTTGAGCCTAACTATTCGTATCAAATCTTCTGGTAGGTTATAAAGGAACACATTTAAAGCCATGTCGTCATAAATTGTGATCTTACTCTGCCTAACATTCTTGTCCAAGATAAGATTAACTTTCGCAATAAGTGTGCTCTTAACCTGCTGTATCCTATTGCAGAAGTCTAAGTAAGACTCATTGTGGTTAATTTTTAAGGTCTCGAGCTCAATAGCAATACATTCCTCCGAACGCGGATCTCCGAAATGTTGTGTTAATACTGACTTTAACTCGGCCCAAGTTTCAATGTCCTATCTTTCACTAATGAGGTGAGCAGCTCTACCAACTAATTTACTAGTCACGACATGATAGACATACAAATCTTGAGGCGGCTTACTCTCATTTGAAAAACAACTGATAACATATTCACATTTCTTGATATATAGGTTAAGTAATTTCTCATCCCCATCAAATCCAGGTATAATAGAAGATTTAAATATATATATATATTATAATACAAGACTCCTTAGGGATAGTTTGAATTTTTGTTTCCGTCATATTTGTTCTTAAATTGACACGGTACACACACAATTAATAAAATATAAAATGTATAAACAATTAGATACACACACTTCGCGGGAGACTTATTTATTTGTTCGTATGGATGCTCGAACCACTTCACCGTACTTTTACGCGATAAAACCGAATTCGGGGCCTTAACGAGGCGTAAGTATGGCAGTAGGAATAATGAGCATCCTACCGGCTGTGCCAGTCAAGTGCTAACGGACCCAGAACGCTTTTTTAAAAAGCAAATAAAAGACTGTTTATACGTCTATTCACTTTAAAATCCTACTTAATTCTAACTTAAATAAAATGATCTTATTCGTCACCGGACGCAGAAGACCACCCGCGTTATCGCACCATATGAGTCGTCGTAATGCAACGCTGCACTTTGGTGCTGTGTCTAATCAGCACGTATGGTGATCGTGTGGGATTCTGGTCGCATGACTAGTTACTTATGTAATAGTACTAAAGGAAAACAATAAATATTTTTTATTATTATTTTCAGTTTAGTTATTTTTTTCTCAGTTTTTATGTAAAAACTGGTGTAATCTGCAATTACGGACCATTGATCAAGTAAATTATAGTGTTTGTGTGTTTACTTATGTTGCTACCTTCAAGCTGCAGGAACTTTCTCACTATTCTGCAAGTGTTTAAAATGGCAGCTTTTTGTAAGGTTATATAAATATTTGCTTTCAGATATATGAGTTTCAGACTATTATGAATCTGTTTCGGGACAACTCCAGTTGTCGAAATTATGATAGGGACTATGTACACTTTTTTTTGCTTCCAAGTCCTTAAAATTTGTTCCTTTAGTTCTAAATATTTACTTTTTTTCTCTGTTATTGTTTTTTGGATATGTTGTAGTGAGTAGTTCTGTCAGTCAGTAAAGCGCGGTCGTAATATAGTTTGTGTGATTTATTTTAACTGTTTGCGGTGTATATTTATAATATGGGGTGTTTGTATTTGGTATGAGTTTATGTTTCAGTGCCCATTTTTCATGTACACAACGTTTGCAATTTGATGATGTCTATGAGTATAATCTGTCTGTGTAAGGTTTGTGCATGCTCCGGTTATATGTTGTATTGTTTCTGGCTGGGTGTTACATTTGCGGCATTTGTCATTAACTACTGTGGGATCCTTTAGTATATATTTTCTATAATTCTTTGTATTGATGACTTGGTCTTGTATTGCCATTAAAAACCCTTCAGTTTCTGGGAATAGGTTACCGGTTTTAGCCACATGTTTGACCCTTTTGTGTCAATATTATTATTATTAAGCTTAAAAATAAATAGCCGCCAAGAACTCCACGGCAGCCGACATTGTTTTCAAGGCAGAGACTGTATAGGTACCAGTAAGAATGAGAACACATGGTAGCTGGTTCCACATGATGGCAGTACAAAGCTGAGAAACGTTAGCATCCCACAGTTGTGAACGTTGAAATATAATTGATGCAACGTAAAGCTCTTTCAGGACGTCCATATGTTTGTCTCAATGTGACAGGCGCAGTGCAGTTTGTTACTTGTAACAAAATGATTCTGTGATATGCAGAGGTTACTGCTTCACTGTTTCTATGGGGTTGTGTAAGAGACTGTCACAATCACATTTAAAAAATCCATCGAACCCATCCGGTGATTGTTAGCTATAATATTGTGATAATTTAGTGAATAACTACATCATTAAGTATTATATTATAATGAATTCATCACTTTGTTAGTGTAATTTATTATTTGTCAATATGTTCCCAGTCTAAAAGTACTTCCGTTAACGATTTATTACAATAATTCATTTGACTTCCAAAGCGCATCATTAATGTTTAAGTGTTCGTCAATTGACTGTGAGTAAATTTCCGATTTATTCTAGTAGCTAATTGACCTCGGTCACTTATAAGATGGAGAGATCTTTACGCTGTATGGCAAAGGGTCGAGCCGATGAGGGATATTTTTATCGTTGACGATGCGAGTCGCTCTTCGATGAGTGCGGTCTTATGGGAGGAGCTGGTACTGGGAAGCTCCCACCCAGTGGTGATAACAGTACCTAATCTATATGAGGCCTAGACCCGTGTCACCTGAACTCCTGAAGATAAGTGAAGATGCAGTAGATGTTGATTCAGCTAATGTAGAATGACTAACTGCACCGAATAGTAGTTTCCTGCAGCAGTTCTGCAGGAAACGACTATTCGGTGCTTGGCGACATATTTTCTTCTTAAGGTTGTTTAGGTCCGTTTGTGGTAGGGCTTGCTTTTTGGTATTGCTTGGTGGAAGGGCATTTTACGATTGGCTAGCTACCACCCGCAAGTAGAAAATCTGTCCTCAAGCACCTAACGGTGTATTCTGGCAGCTGTCCTGGAGAGCCAATAATTCTAGATTAGAATGAACAACATCTTCGACCACACCAACACTTACCATCAGGTGAGATAGTGTTCAAAGGCTAACCTTTCAGGCATAAAAAAAGGTAATCATTCTCATAATGCTGCATCAACATCCAAAAATAGTGTTCTTCTAAATTAATAATGTCTATGAATATGTACCAGACTCTAGTGCCTACCTACCTGCAACTAGTTTCTAAAGCCGTTAAAGAAATTGTTTATTAAATTAATTATTACATTTTAATAGATAAAATACTTATAATTAGGTCAAAGCTGCAAACTGTTTAGCTTCTGATAATTATTAACGTGTAATGGCCGTCAACTATGAAGGGCCTATAAAATAAGTATTTAATTTATTACCTACTAGCTTCCAACCCTGACTTGATTATCGATTACATCGCGCTCCTTCGGGAACTACTAACTAAATCAGAATAAAAAATATCCTATATCGTTTAGGATATATGACACATAATATGTGTGTGTATGCTAAATACAAACACATGTAGGACACACACGCACTTTCTTTTCACTTGTTAATATAAGTAGGATAAAATAAGTTACATTTTAGTACCTAGTGAGCGTGTAGATTCCACTTTATTCAAGAGTGTTATTTGTCTGTAATACGTATAAGACTTCGCTCGCGTAATCCTAGAAACCACATTCCAATAAACGCAGACGGATGCAAACAAACGCATCGTCCTCCTTCCCCTCTCCTCACCCCCGCCCCTCACTCGGCGTTGCCGCCACTCGCTGCGGAAACTTGCCAAAGGATTGTATCTTTAAATGGATCTCCGTCAGCACAGACGCAATATTGAAATTCAATTTAGTCGGCGTCTGTGAACACCAAAACATGCCATTGGTAGCGCTATCCAGTCTGTTTGCGTCGTCGCTCGTCGCGCGCTAATGTAATGAATGTTCGGGATGCCAGCGAACGCGAGGGCGGTCGCGGGGAGCGCTGCATAGCGCTCATCAAGCAATATTAGGTACCTACATATTATAACCTACATTCTACCCTGCGTAGTTGAGTTCCTCATGCTTCTAATTTCGATACTTAGTGTTCTTACTGAGTAATATATTGTTGTACTGTATATTATACTATAACTGTACATACAGTTGTTGTAGTTCATAGGCGCGCGTGAGCCTTTAATGCCTGGTTCCTGAGGTTCCTAGTAAACTACTCATTACGCTTACGTTTAACTTACCACCAGATATAGTAACATATAAGAGACAAAAATAGTAAATGATCATCAAAATTAAACTTGCATTTTAATGTAACACTTATAACCAAATTATTAATATTTCGGTATCCTATTTAAGAAAAATTACTCCAAATAAATCATTGTTAACCCAAAAGTAGTAAATGATTACCAAAATTAAATCCGCATTTTAATGTAAACTAACAACCAAATTTTAACATTTCGTCCATCCCAATACGATGGTTAAGAACGAAAATATAAATAAGAGTCAAATTCAAATTCAAAATAATTTATTCAATTTAGGCGTCTACGACGCTCTTATAAAGGTCAATTACAAATTTTAATATTGAAATATTCCACATTGTACTGCCACGTTCAGCAAAAAAATTTATAGAGCCACTGCGAGAAGAACGGGCAAGAAACTCGGGGCCATTCTTTTAAACGTCTTTTAACAATGTGTTATAAACAATATTATACTTTATTACAATATTTGTTTAAATTACGTAGGAGACAGGTGATGGCTTGACAGAGGCGGAATTTCCCAAGCATTTTTGTCGTTTAAGTAATCACAAACTGTGTAGTAGGATTTCTTAATCAAAATGTTTTTCACGTGCAATTTTAATTTTCCTTCTGTGAGCATTGTAATATGTTCGGGAATTTTATTATAAAACCGCACACAATTACCTAAAAAGGACCTTTTATTTGTCTTTGCTAATCTAAAACATGGTGGTACCGTTATTTTATATTTGTTCCTAGTGTTGTAATCGTTGTTGTCACTGTTTAATTTAAATTTACTCAATTTTTTCCGAACATACATAACATTTTCAAATATATACAGACTCGGTAAAGTAAATATATCAATTTCTTTAAAAAGATCCCTTAGAGATTCCCTAGGATCCATTTCATATATGGCTCGAATTGCACGCTTTTGTAAGATAAAAATTGTCTCTATCTCAGCAGCAGCTCCCCACAGCAATACACCATACGACATAATACTGTGGAAGTATGCGAAATAAACTAGCCGTGCAGTAGCTACATCTGTTAACTGTCTTATCTTACAAACTGCATATGCAGCAGAACTAAGTCTTCCGGCTAGATCATGTATATGTGGATCCCACTGTAAAGTTGAATCCATTTTGATTCCCAGAAAGACTGTCACATTGTCAATAGAGAGTTTATCTGGGCCAAGCTTAATGTTTGTACAACATAAGGAACATTTGGTAACGAAAACTTCAAACATTTTGTCTTTTTTGAATTTAAGACAAGATTATTAGCTGCGAACCATTCAGAGATCATAGTTAACACATTAATTACATTAATGAGTTCACTATCTATCCTATCTACTTAAAAAATCAGATAGGTATCATCTGTACACCTATTTTTACCAAAGACCCGGAAGAAGTATTGCCGGTTACAGAAGGTTGGAATAAATATTCCAACCTTCTGTAACCTGTCTGACAGATATGACTCTATAAGATTCAAAGCTTTGCCACGAATACCATAGTGTGAAAGTTTACGAATCAGAGTGCGGTGCTCTACACAGTCGAATGCCTTGGAAAGATAACAAAATACGCCAATAGCATCATGTTAACTCTCCCAGGCTACGAGTATATGTGACATCAATTGAACACCTGCATCTGTTGTGGATCTGCTCTTTGTGAAACCAAACTGATTCTTATTCAATATATTATGCTCATGAAAATGGGATAAAAGTTGTTTGAGCATAATTTTTTCGAATACTTTACTCAGAACAGGTAAGATGGAAATAGGTCTGTAATTGCAAGGGTCAGATGCAGCTCCTGACTTCAAAATTGGAGTGATTTTACTTTGTTTCATTAAGTCGGAGAAATTTCCTCTATCTACACAAAGATTAAATATTGTTACTAAGTATGGTGCAATAATGCAAATTATAGACTCTGCCACTTTAACTGACATACCCCACAAGTCTTCAGTACTCTTTATGCTTAAACTTTTAAATGTCTTTATAATTTCAAAGTTTGTTGTGTATCTGAAAGAAAAGTCTGGTGTTTTGCAGGGAAAATTATGTTTCAACAGGGCTTCTGCTACATTGGGACAAGAATCCAATGATTTAGTGACTTCTAGTGGTAAGTTAGAAAAAAAAATTTCAAATATATTCGCTACTTGTATTGGATCAGAGATTTGATGTTTATTAATAGTTAAGACATATGTTGAATCTCTAGGTTTATTTTTACCAGTCTCAGTATTTATAGTCTTCCAAATGGTTTTTATTTTATTTTTAGACTTGCTAATTTTGTCTCTAATAAAAAGAGATTTAGCACACAAGCAAACAGACTTAAACATTTTTGAATAGTTCCTAACATAATCATGAAACTTGTTGCAAGATGTTACATTTTTCCTGCGATACAGATCAAACAAATACTCTCTACTTTTCCGAATACCTCTAGTTGCCCAATCACCAAACTTCAATTTTCCACTTATTTCTTTCTTTATTATTGGACAAACTTTTTGGAACTCAATATTTACTAAAGAAAATAAGTTATTAAAGATGTCGTTCGGGTCACAGTGAGAAAAACTTGTTATGCCTAGCTTAGTTTCTATGTTGGTACCGAGCATTTCTAGCCTACTGGTTGTCAACGGCCTATGTTCAGTCATGAGTCATACGTGACATGTCATGTTCGCTTAGCGGTCAAAGTATAATCAGGCTATAATAGTGGATGGCACGGGTTCGAATGCGCGCACTTCACTATATTATTTCAACTTCAACAACAACTTCTTTCTCCAAAAGAATATTATTTTTTAATAATTATTGAATGTGAATATTATAACTATTTGAAATGACAGCTATCTCAACACATTTGTACGCCTAAACATGTTGATACAGACTTAGTTTAAGACCAAATGCATGTCATCATTACCTATACGAAAAACTTCACATGTTTTCGCAAATTATCTTTATCTTATCCTTATGAAGTTGCTTTGTTATCTGGGTAAACTTCGAGAATGTTATTATTCCAAACGCTCTGACGCACGTGGCCGTCGATCGGTAACCTCACGCAAAACTTGGGATTAAACTCGAATTAATTAACACCCACGTCGACAACAATGAACCCCTACGAAAACATTAACGGCTCTATCCACTCACGGAATTATAAAATTAATAAATTAGCAAATTAATTAGCGAGCTAATTAAAACAAAACTCGTTTTGTCGGAACACTTAAACCGAAATGTTCTCGCCGCGGCCGGGGCCCTTCAACTCGGGTCCGTTTGCCGAATTCGTGACACAAAATAAAAGCTGTTTAGACTATTAGAGAGCCGTGCGTACCCGAATTGACCCTGGCGTAGTTTGAATTTAATTAAGTTGGGCGACCCGCAGCGGGCCGCAACGGGCCGCAGCGAGCCGCCGAGCCGCCGCCGCGTGCCGTCGCATACAAATGACGGATTAGCACTGAGAAAAAAGCGACAAATGCAAATGTGGTAGCGAACCGCCTCATTTAAATGTAGAGTGGTGTCCAGAGGCTGCCCGCGCGGCCTCTTCTATAATAGGGCCTCTACTCGCCGCGAGCATTGCTATCAGGTCATTAACCAGCTTGTTACGGTCCCCACGCTCGTAGGAATTGAGTGAACTTATGCAGGCCTCGGCCATTGTTACTTTTCATCATAATAGCCTCTCTGTTCCATGTGCGGATAATCTCGTAGAAACCATTTGTTCTCACTCTGTTTCTCTAATATTTACTTAAAAACAGGTTAAGTGATAATTTAAATGGTTCATTACCTGTTTCCATTTCTTAAAAGTCATTCAGTCTCAACTTTTTAAATTGCTTAAAAGACGGTATTTTTGCTATCTAAAATGCAAATGAACCACGGACAGCGGCGACCAGTTGTTATTTCAAATTATGAAATTCGTCAAAAATCCGCCAAATGAATGCGGTCATTGTTGCATCTGTCAAGAATTATTAAATAAAAATACGTTTGAATTAATAGAAATGAAGTTTTATTCATTACCGAGACAACGGTGGTGGGTCTCGGCCTTATCTCCTCCAATAAGATTCCACAAAACGTCGCGAAAAGAACTGGCGGAGAGCGATAATTACATCCCGTGAGAGCTCGCCACAGTGTATGCTTACCGACGTAGGACATCTCGCTATTTTTGATGACTAGTTCGATTTTTGGAGCCTAATAGGGGCGATTAGGCACTTGTTTACAATAACTTAGCAGCAATAATTTTGTTGCTAAAGATGATCGAATTCTCAAAATTTAAGAATTTAAGCATTGCAATCATGCAAAATATAAGCTTATATAAGTGAAAAGTTTATTCTAAATACAAAATTTTAATTAACATAAAAATTTTGTATTCACATTAATTAACACGAAAGCCACTTAAAGGACTATTATTAATAAAAAGATTTTGAACTGAGTCTGATGTTCCAAAACGTGCTGTTACTATTGATTTACCATCTGGAGGGGTACCAAGTTTACGTCTGACGTGACGTCATAAACACCACGAGGTCTTGACTCTTCATGTTAACTATCTAGAAAGTGAAGTAGCACTCGCCGATTTTTTATTATTGTTACTTTTGTGAGATTAAGATATATATATTATTTTATAAATAATATTATGTTCAAAGACGATCGGAAATTGGGAGAAGGGTTTTCCTAAAGGTTGGAAAAGAATTTCAAATCTCCGATATGCTGATGACACCGTTCTTCTAGCAACATCCATGGAAGATTTGAATAAACTATTCCAAAGACTCGAGTTAGAAAGTGGCAACATTGGTCTCGCAGTAAACAGAGCAAAATCCAAGGTGATGATAGTGGGTCGAGCCGGAAAGCTTACAAATGTAACCTGCAAGATTCCTGGTATTGATATCGTCGATCACTTCGTGTACTTCATCATCATCAGCCGGAAGACGTCCACTGTTGAACAAAGCCTCCCCCATAGAACGCCACAAAGAACGGCTATTAGCCGCTTGTAGCCATTGGCTACCCGCGACTTTAACGATGTCGTCAGTCCACCTGGTGGGGGGCCTACCAACTCTACGTCTTCCGGTGTAGTATGGTACCCACTCGAGTACCTTTCTTCCCCATCGGTTATCAGTTCGTCAAGCAATGTGGCCCGCCCATTGCCACTTCAACCTGCAAATTCTGACAGCAATGTCGGTGACTTTGGTTCTTTGGCGAATATCAACGTTCCGGATTTTATCGCGCAAAGAAACTCCGAGCATAGATCTCTCCATAGCTCGTTGAGTGACTCTGAGTTTGTCCATAAGGGCCACAGTTAAGGACCACGTTTCAGTGCCATACGTCATCACTGGCAACACACACTGGTTGAAGACTTTAGTCTTCAGGCTCTGCGGGATGTTTGAAGAGAAGATGTCGCGTAACTTGCCGAACGCTGCCCATCCGAATTGGATTCTTCGGGCGACCTCTTTGTCGAAGTTGGACCTACCTAATTGGACGGTGTGTCCCAGGTAAATATAATGGTCAACAACTTCGAGAGTATCGTTCCCAACAACAACTGGTACGGGTGCAACATGGACATTAGACATAATTTTCGTCTTATCAATGTTCATTTTAAGACCCACCTGCTGGGAAACTCTACTGAGGTCGATGAGCATTGTACTGAGTTCCTTAAGCGATTCTGCCATTATGACTATGTCATCGGCAAAACGAAGGTGAGTGATGTATTCGCCATAAATGTTGAGGCCGAATTCTTTCCAGTTCAAGAGCTTAAAAACGTCCTCCAACGTATTCGTGAACAGTTTCGGAGAAATAACGTCTCCCTGTCTCACGCCTCGTTGCAGTTGGATTGGTTCCGTGCTCTTGTCCTGTAGTCGAATTGACATGGTGGCGTTCCTATACAAACACTTCAGAGCTTCGATGTACCTATAGTCGATTTGGCATCGCTGAAGCGACTGCAGTACGGCCCAGGTTTCGATTGAATCGAAGGCTTTTTCATAGTCCACAAACGCTAGACACAATGACAGATTATACTCCTCAGTCTTCTGTATAATCTCGCGAAGCGTATGTATGTGGTCTATGGTACTAAAGCCTTTTCGGAACCCGGCTTGTTCGGGAGGCTGGAAGTCATCAAACCTACGAGCAAGACGATTCGTAATGACTCTCGAGAACAGCTTATGAACATGGCTCAGAAGTGAAATGGGCCTGTAGTTCTTCAGCAAGGTCTTGTCACTTTTTTTGAAGAACAGTACCACTACACTTCTGCTCCACGCTTCTGGTGTTTTACCTTAAGGATGATGGAATTAAATAACTTCTGGAGGACTGAGAGTACCGGTTTTCCACCCGATCTCAGAAGTTCCGTCGTGATTCCGTCATCACCTGGCGCCTTGTTGTTCTTAAGCTGTTTGAGAGCCATTCTAATCTCGTATAGGCTGATGTCCGGGATATCTTCGGTATAGTGTCGGGTCAGCTTAGCTCTCTTGTCTTAAGCTGCACTGACAACGGGTTCTCGTGTCGAGGTGTATAGCTGTCCATCAGATTGATACGAGCCCTGGTCTTTCCTATCTTCCTGTATGGAGTGGAAACGTGACAATCCTGGCCCGAGAGACACAAAGGATCGATGCATTCGAGATATGGTGCTGGAGACTGTGACGGTACAGGCCCTTCTCTGTCCCGCCACTCTCACAAATAAATTTATTTACAAATATCAGTTCGCTGCATTTTGAATGTTTTAGAACGAAATAGTATTAACCCTTTTACTCATTCTATCTTTCCATAAGAAAGAAAGAGAGATGAGAAGTGTGCTGTTCTGGATGCTTTTTCTGTTGCCAAACGCATGAACCGCACATAAATCGGGGACTTTTGACAATATGAATCGGTTATAATATGATTATTGAAGAATTAATAGAAAAATATTGGGCAGTTTTTGTATGGGGAAAGAGAAAAAGGGGATGGCAAGACAGGGGTGGGGATACAGGTGCAGTTTAGGCGGGATAAAGTGAGGAAATGAAAAAGATGGTAGAATTGGGGCATTAAGCCTCCGAGGTCGCTCTCAGGAGGTGCTCCGAAGACAGTCTTCGGTGATATTCTTAAAGTTTGTGAAGTGAATTAATATCACGTTGGTAAAAATTAAAAAGTGAATTGTGTATTGAGAAGTGTTACACCGGATAGGGGTTAGGGAGTCTCGAGTTGGCTAAATGCTGACAAAGGACATGGGACTTAGTAATTGGCATGGCCGATGAAAAGTCTGTACGATTCCCAACACGTGGTAACACGTGGGGATTTCGGTCGATTTTTAGGTAGGGAGTAGGCACGCTCAGTGTTAAACTGGCAGGGTTAGTACCTCTAAAAAGGGAAACCCGGAGCAAAGTAGTTAGCATGGATGACAAAATGCTTATTTATTAGTAATCCGAGTATTCAGCATTCGCAGAAGAAGGGTTACGACGTAGCGTTTTCCTCCAAGCGTTCCCGCATCCTACCCTACATTATGATTCCTCAATTTCTTAGGTATTAACGTCTACACGTGTAGCCGTGGTCTGAGAGTGCAAGCTCCCAGATTTAGACAACGTCCCTCGGCATGTGCCCGCGCTTGGAACGAGCCGGCGGCTGTATCCTTCGGGAAACAGTTACAGTTCCCTTCAGTGTCGTATATCCTAGTGTGGCTTAGGTGCTCCTAGCAAGTGGGGTTCCCTAATAACCATAATAGGTGTTATTGCAATGAAGTCTATATTATATATATTTTACACCATAGGTATCAAATCCTCGTTCAATACAATCCCAAGCTTCGGCCTCATATGTATGTGAACGTATTACACACCGGCATTTAGTATACATTGGAATTTGCCATTCCACTTTCAGCTAGCTTCTGTTAGCAGGAGTTTCCTCTTTACACCGAGAGGAAGCTGTCCTACCTACCATTGCTATGGAAAGGGGGCTACATTACACACCACATGATTAAAGTAAATGTGAGACGTAGAAGAATAGGAATTAGGTAACTAGGTACATTTGAGTAGGAATAGGGAACATAGGAAATTGTTTGGGAAATAGTAGTAATAATTAGGGGGTAGACTCATGATATGATGCAATACAATTTTCTATCTAACTCATAAGATAGGTGTACTGACAACTTCCCGGATTACAGGAGGTAGACTAGCATCCTTGGGTTCGCTGAATTGTTAAAATATTGAATATTCTATCAAGTGTCCAGGAAATACTTTGATAGCCATGTAGGTTACAAACTAGAATTATTTTGTTACAATAAATAAAACAAAAATCAGTTTTAGGTTCATATTTATAATTATCATCCATTCAAATTAAGACTGTAGTAAATGTAAAGTATCGTTTTTGATGCCAATGGACAAGCTGTGCAGTTACATTGTGGGAGACCATCTAATGAGAGACGTAGAATGGTTGACTACTCTTCAACAGCATGAGGAAGGATATATTACAATTTATTATGTCGCTATTAGGATCTGTTAGAATCAAAGTTATAGGATATATCAAATAAATAAAACGAGGAATTAGAATATCCTAAAATAAAACATATCATACTAAAATAACATACTAATAACCTTAACAGGGTCATTAACAATCCAATAAAGTAAAAAAACAAACTTTGGTACATAGATAGTCAGCCAGCAAAGAAAATACCCACGTTCTCAGTAGATATGCAATATCTTGAAATTTTCATGTAATTAATGGACAAGCAAAGCTGTTTCATTATGATTAACCTTTTCTATCAGACATATAGTCTAGGTGCATTATCCCTCAAACAACATGGAAAGAATATATTGTTTCATTTTGAAGTCAAAAGTTTGCAGAAATAAAGATAGAATATCAAACAACATATACTCAAGAATACCTTGAAAATATACTAAACTTATTTGTTTCACTATTAAAATTACTAGATATAATAAAATCAAGTAAAGCTGTATAATCACTCTCCACTCTCAAAATAATATATATTGGATCAATGATATCATTCTAACAGGATATGACATCTAAACAAAGTGGTGGAATAGGTTCAAAGATATTATTTAACTAGATATGTCTACTCAAACAGAAATATTGTATAGGGTTACTTGTAATCCCAATTCAATCAGGTTTTAGGACATAGTTAGTACATACTAGCATAATATTAGGAACTCCCTTTTACCATAATAAGTAAAAGAAAGTCCCGCTAAGAACCGAGATATGATTGGATGTATGCCCTTACTGAGGCTAGGCAGCTCCAGAGTTGGCCAGCGTCTCGGTGCTATGGTAGATACTCGTTTGGGTAGTATGAATGGTTTGTTTTGTATAGCTATGGATAATGATGTCTCTCATTTTCATAGAAGTAAAGTAAAAAAGTCCTTGAATGTGCAGACAAGATACAAACTTACATACTTACAGTGTTGATGACAATATCATACGACATTCCCTTTTGCCAAAAGAATATGTCCTCATGCCCATGTTGTATATAGGAATACTGAATCAATTGCAATACACATACTTACTGACTTTTAATACATTTGTAAATAATAGAAAAATAAATAAAAAAAGAATAAAAAATGTTATAAGTCCTCTTACAATGGGTGATTATATGGTTACTAATTATGTTGGGTAATTAGTAAGGAATATAACAGACCTATGCGGTGGAAGATGACCAGTTTGGACAAGTCGAAATCTACAGATGGCAGCGGGGAGGGGCTGTTATCCTTAGCCGCAATCAATTAAATATCATTCTTAATTTTATTTGCATACTTACCTACTTTAAAGGTTCTTATGTGAATCCTACTTATTTCATACTTAGAACATCTTAGCAACATAATCTTTTTTTCACTCTACCATATTAATTAAAAGCAGATAGTTACATATCTACGCAGTAATTCTTTATTCAACTTTATTAGAACATCACATTAGTCACTATAGATAGAATCTATCACTGCATAATACTTATGGCAATATGCTGAAGTTTTAATAGACTCACAACATTTAGTCATGAAATAGGTAGTTTGGTTTTGATAGTAAGAAAGTGGTAATAGTCAATTTTGTTGTTGCAACTTAACACTTTTACTGTATTATGTTAGAGAGCTGGTTCTTAATTACACCACTTGGAGAGTATATATATATACATAGGTAGAGTAGGTCACGTCTCAAGCTCTTTGGAAAAGAAACTGAGTTGCTACTTATGGGCACAATATAGGATCCTGACCACTATACTAGACGATCACATGGCCTTATAATGATCTCAGTCAAGACACACTCGATATTAGGTTTTTGTGTTATGTTTAGAGACGGTATCTCAGAATGGTAGAAGTTATCACACAGATAGGATATCACAATTAAATTTCATTTTATTGAACATTTTCACATAAGATGTTAGTTTAGAGTACACGAGATATATCATAGATAGAGGGGTTTGTTACAAGACGAATGCTGAGAATACCTTGGACTGCGAAACGCACCAATGCAGCGATCCGGATCCAGGTCCGAGAAAAAACTCCCTTATCCACCATATGCCAGCAGCGCATTTTTTCATATTTCGGCCACACAATGCGCAGAGACGACGACGAAATCTGGAAAGACTGATTGTGATTGAAAATACCGAAGGTAAAAGATCGCGCGGTCGTTCACCAACGAGATGGACCGATCAAGTGAAGGACTCGTCGTCCTCCAAATTTTACACGGTCGTAAGGGACACCCTGGATAGAAATCTGTGGAGGCAGATCATCCGCTCCAGATGTAACCCTGATGCTGACCACGATCTTCAGACATGAGGGACCGACTAACAGAGAGACAGAGAGTCTCTTTAAATATTTTGTGAACATTACTTTCTGCGTAATCCGTCTGAGCCTGTACTGGGGTGTATGCAGGACGACCCGCAGGGCGGTATTGTCCACGCCTCTCCAAACCATTGACATTATAATTATGTAAGTGAGCGTTTCACCCTCGCTGGCCCAGCACACAACCGCGGAGAATTGAGCCTTTAGTTTTTTTTATACTTGATAGTCTAGCCTTTGACCACTATCTCACCTGATGGTAAGTGATGATGTGGTCGAAGATGTTGTTCAGGCTAACCAAGAATTACTGGCTCCCAAGGACAGCTGCCGGAACACACCGTAAGGTGCTTGACGACAGATTTTGTACTTGAGGGTGGTAGCTAGCCAGGCGGGCATTCGCAAAATACCCTACCATTATGCGTGAAGTTCAAGCCCGCGGCGGGCCATGTTTGGAGGCAGTCCATAGACAAAGCCACTGAGCCATCACTGATTCAAAAAACTTCGGTATTTTCAGGATAAATATATATTTTGATATTTATAGCAAGGCTACAAAATTATTATTTGACGCGAGCACTTTAAGTCTGGGATTGAGCAAAGCGATTGTTTTATATAAGGAAACTTGAGTGTAGCGAAGGTTTTAAAAGTACGAGACGTAAAATAACTTTGCCGAGCGCAACACACAAATGTTCATCTCACTATTGCGAAATAATGCTAGAGGTTACAAAAACAGCTTCAATAATGTAGTGACGTTTGTATTAGAGACGTTTCAGTGATAGCTCACCAGTGCTTAGTAACTTTACTTGAACGGATTTTAAGCAAAATGCATTTGGTTTGTATGACAATTATATGTCAATGTTGATCATATTATCCAAAAACAAAAAAAATCCTTCTCAGAATAAAATTGCAACGTTTTCTCTTAATTACACTTCTAATGTAAATATCTTTTCATCCCACCATCTCGGAAAGAGTATTTTTAATCTTCAATATCTGAGTGGAAAAGCCGTTTTTATTCTCTAGAGGATAAAGTAAATTGAATTTAGAACATCGTGTGCACTAAGTTTGTGAATTAAAATAGTTATTTGTTATACAAGAGTGCAAAGTTGCTTTTTAACCGCGTGTTCAATTTTGATGACCGAGCAAGCGAAGGATTCAAAATTAGAATCCTGAGCGTTAGCGAGGGAATCAAAAGAGCACGAGGTGAAAAATCTTTGCACTCGAGTGCAACACGTAACTTTTCATTCCACCTCAGCGAGGAAATGAAGAACCGCGTACAAAGCAAATTGAAAAAAGAACACCAAGAAGGTTCCGAGTCTGAGTTTTTAACAAATAAAAATAAAGTTGTATGATATATTCGGCACCATAGAGGTAGCAGTAAATAGGTTTAATGTTTTTTTTCATTCACAAACTTAGTGCACACGATGTTCTAAATTCAATTTACTTTATACTCTAGAGAATAAAAACGGCTTTTCCACTCAGATATTGAAGATTAAAAATACTCTTTCCGAGATGGTGGGATGAAAAAAACATTAAACCTATTTACTGCTGCCTCTATGGTGCCGAAGATATCATACAACTTTTTTTTAATTTGTTAAAAACTTAGACTCGGAACCTTCTTGGTGTTCTTTTTTCAATTTGCTTTGTACGCGGTTCTTTACGCGTCATAGATATTCTTCCTCCTAGTTTACGCGGCATTTTTTCACGTCATTGTAAATTCTGTCATTTCCTCGCTGAGGTGGAATGAAAAGTTACGTATTAAGTTAAGTTTAAGTACGTTAATTAGTTTTGTGAATATTTATAAGGAACAGCTTGTGTGTGTTTATGTTTGTGTGTGAGATATGTTATTTGTATTTGTCATGGGAATGTATGATGTAAGTGTTGGTGAGTTGTACTATATCTATATCGTGTCTAAAAAGACTTTATATGTGCGTGTGAGAGGGAAGAGGGTGGTTGACTATGTAGGTAAGTATTTCAGATTATATAAGTACCTTTAGTAATTTCTCAGTTCCCTCATAACTAAGGTTTCTTTGCCAATTAGACATAGCAATTTCGCCTTGTTTCCTCTTATATGTAATGAGATTTTTAATTATTTTCTGGCTTTATTGTATAAATGTAGTATAAAAGTGAGCCAAGAAAATAAAAATATCGCTTCGCAAGTTTTGTATTAACTCTAGGCACAACTCTAGGTGCCTCACAAACTATCCTTCCCTATTTTGTTGGTCACCTGATGGATATAGTTGCCTGAGTTGGAGCAGTATAAGATTATATTTATGAATACTAATTTTATTGTCGAACAGTTAGTACTTTACAATCTTTATATAGTTTTGTTGTCAAATACAGGAACGGTTTTTTATGCCTGATAGTATAGCCTTGACCACTATCTCACCTGTTGGTGATAAGGTGTTGTTCAGACTAACCTACAATTACTGGCTCTCAAGGACAGCTGCCGGAGCACACTGTTAGGTGCTTGGCGACAGGTTTTCTATTTGAGGGTTGTAGCTAACTAGGCGGGCATTCGCAAAATGCCCTACCACCATGCTATAACGACTGCCGTCCTAAGACAACAACCGTGACCGACGGCTTAACGTGCCCTCCGAAGCATAAAATCGCTCAGAAGTAATCCCAGTAGCGGTCACCCATCCAACTCATGACCGCGGCGGACGTTGCTTAGCTTTGCTGATCGGTTCAGAACACCGAAGCAAACTTCGCTACGAGTGTTTCAATGTAGCAGTTAAATGTTCCGCCCCAACACGTTTTTCAATATGTAAGAATTTTTTTGCACAGTATGGTGTAAACTTCAAGGATTATTTTTCTATGTGCTATTATATCACGTAATTTTTTGATTGTATAAATTAGCTTACGCATTGTTTCACTAAGAGCCCCAATATGCGCTTTCCATGTCATTCTCCTATCTAAAGTCACCCCCTAGTATCTGATATCAGGTACATTTTGCAATTCTGGGCAGATAATTGTTGTTCATATGGTTAGAGTGAATATTTTTAGTAAATATCCTAGGTAATGTATAACTGTTAATAACCCGGTTTAGTTTTTCCTACAAAATATTATATAAGTGAGAGAAGATTGTTTTGTTGCCATTTAGTGAAAATGTTTAACCAACAATGTGTAATGACACATTGTTGGTTAAACATTTTCATATAATTTGTGTGTCTTCGTATGTTTGTTCCTTCGTCACCCTCAAACGGCTGGATTAATTTTGATGAAATTTGGTTTGGTATAGAGGTAGATGAAGCGCTGGATTAGCACTAGATATTTTCATCATCATCCATCACCTCGCAAATGAAACCGCGGGACGTAACTAGTAGACCAATAAAGAACAATAACTTCTTTATTGGTCTACTAGTTACGTGAGCCTGCATTTTATCAGATTTCAGAGTAAAACATTTTCACTCGAAAACTATTAAATTCATCCAAAAAAACTTTTGACTGACGACAAACAATCGGTAAAATTAAAGGGTGCGTCATGATATGATTGCTATGCAGGATTCGGACCTTGTTTGAAATTTTGAAACATGTAATGAAAAATTTATCTGGATAGACCCACCACTTTACATCGACTTGGACAAATTTTTCCACAGAAAAATGTTGTCTCAGGAAGCAGTACAAACCTACTTCATAAAGTTCACAATAATTATGTTTGTAAAGTATCAAAAAAATTATATATTTATCATTACGAAACTGCAATTTAATTCCTTCATCTCGAAAACTAGTAATTTTTCTTAAATTTCTTTATAATTGTAGTAATAAGTTGAATAAACTTATACTTATATATGTTTATTTAATTAATTACTTAACATCGGAAGCGCCTAATCACAAACTAATGCATGGTAATTAAATAGTGTCCGTCAGTCCGCGGGCACTCGCCCAATCACTGTCCGCGGTTACATCTGTCAACGGCGTCACAGAATATACGGTACTACAAATACAACTGACAGTATAATAATACACTAGCAGTAGTCAAACTCTCATCAAACTATACATGCACTAGCGACCCGCCTCGGCTTCGCACGGGTAGTTGCGACTATGAATATACGTATATATGACTTATAGATAGATAGATAGATGAACTCTTTATTGAAACACCATAATTTAGACAACTATAACAAACAAAAATAGGACTAAGTGTTACAATGGGCGGTCTTATCGCTCAAAGCGATCTCTTCCAGACAACCCATTTGTAAGAGAGATTACATTAAAAAGGCGACTTGGTTGTTTCACAACGAGTATGGCGTCAATGTTCTTGTTATCGAATGACGCCTGCATATCAAGAAAATGTGCCGTAATGCTCTGTGCGTTTATATGAACAATGTTTAAATTTTTAGGAACAGCAGAAAAATGAGAGTCCAAAGTTTCTGACAAAGAGGGCATGCTTAAAAAGCTGTCATCACTGCCAGACGATGAAATAGATAAATTACTGTCATGCTCATTGTTATTTAGTAAGTTTAACATTTAATTTAATATTATATATACAATATGTATTAATATAAATATACAAAATAAATATAAATATTTTAATAAATTCATCACTGCCAAAAACTAATACTGAACTCTTTTGACAGTATGCCTTTATTAAACAAAATACTATGAACTATATACAACACTACAGCTACTACAATAAAAGCATTTAGACACCTATAAGTCATAGCAGACTCATAGGCAGTCCAAATGCTCCAGCCCACTCCCAGTTGGCAGCGTGCCCAGCATGCTGGCAGCATTGCCCCGTTGAATTGCAATGCTTATTCGTTGAGCCAAATATGTGCCAGCATTTTGATCACGCGTCGCATCGACCAAGCGCTCAGATAGGTTTTGGAAAATACGATGAGCTCCCGGTCCCCACGGACCCAACGTCTCTACACCAAACGGCTCAAATATGTAACCCATACCGAGGTTAGCATATTTGCGCCGCTTGAGTTGCTCCGCCGAAGTAGCCGCAGCGCCAGCCCTCACGTTGGTTACAGAAAGATGTGACGGCGCTAAAGTGTCCACGCACGTAGCGTCCCACACTAAGGGCCGTCCTAACTTCCACGGAACCAGAGTCATGCCGTCAGGTCTTTTACCATCGTCACGCATCAGACCATTCGGTTCGAGAATAGCTGGAACATAGGCGCTGGTAAAAGCCCGGCGAATGATATCGTTAAGGCTGGCGTGGCGGGAAATTCGACCAGCACTTCGAGAGCAGGAGAGGCCATGGTGACCGAGTTGATCAACTGCAGTACCACACTGGCAGTGATGTGCAACACAACACCTTGCACCCAAGCGTAAGCTAATAGCTAGACGAAAAGCGGATGGATCTATAAGGCTACCAGTTTTGTAAGAAGGAATGGCCTGTAACCAAAGACCGGATTCCCACACAGAAACAGCGAGAATACGAGCACGATCTGCGATGCTAGAACACGTATTTAAAAGATCTTTCCGTGTTAGCTCGCATAGAGGCCGATCCCACTGTTTCTGAGATGACAAAATTTTTGGGAATTCAGTATTTGGACAAGAGAGTCTCCATGTGTTTTTGGCCTCAGCCAGATATGCTACATCGAAAGAGCCTAAAGATCGTGCAAGAATTTTTTCTACTAATTTGTGTGTACTGTGTACAGAAGACAAAAAAGCTGGTAATGCCACACTAGAAATTTTGCGTATCCCTATGCCCCCCAACCTCACAGGGAGGGAAGCTTGCACCCAAGCCCTATCATCCATCTCAACATTCAAAACCGACACTAACGTATCTTTTACTAAGTTGTCTAAGCTTTACAAAAGCTCACTGTGTTGCCACAGCTGACAACATCTTAAATAGTATGTAAATTTAGGAACGAAAAGGCAAAATCTTATAATTGTAAAAGCCATATGGGCGTTAATTTTGGATAATCTGCTAGAAGCATTTCTAAACTTTTGAATTTGTTCTTCGACAAATGGTGATAAAGATTCGTTAAGAATCGGTGAACCCAAAAGACGAAGCGAACTTTTTTCTACTAATTTTATATTAGGCGCAAGTAAGTTGAATTTTTCAATAATCGAAACTTTATCCGGACAAGTATCACAAACAAAAAGTTCACATTTAGAAAAATTTAGTTCAAGGCCAATAACACGAAAATCGTCTATAAGTACTCGCAAGTCATCCAAAACCGTGTTCGCATCGCCTCCTAAGGTTCCGTCATCCAAATACCAAACGTTAAGTTTTGATTGGAGACGTTGAATTATTGAGTGGATCGCAAGGCTAAAAATGGCTGGTCCCAGAGGATCACCCTGTTGACATCCTACGGAAGATAAAATAACGTTATTTTGGTATGTTAATTTTGACGGTTTGCCGTAGCATTGCCAAAGAAAAGGGTATAATTCCGGAATTTTATCTTTCACTTCAGTCAAAAGAGTGCCTCTATCTAAAGAGTTGAATGCATTTTTAACATCCACCTTCAAAAGCACATCTCCACAATTTTGATCAAGAAATGTGCGAAGTGAATGTACAGCAGCCTCACAGCCACCCTGTGAACCAAAACCGAGTTGCAGTGGTTGAAAAAGATTACTTAAAAAAGCAACCTTTTTCCTACAACCGCATTTGGCTGTGAGGCGACGATAAGTGGTGCCTACTGCTATAGGCCTAATACCACCATCTTTTTTATTTAGGGCACATAAATTCGCACCGTACAGAATTTCGGTAATTTCATTGTTGACCTGACCCGACAACATCAAATTAACCAAAGCCGTCACATCCCTTAAAAGTGTCTCGCCTACCTCACCAGAACTAAAAGATAAAATATCTTTTAAGTGCTGAGGCGTGAGGCCATCAAGGCCACCGACTGAACCACTTAAAAAAGATGCCACGGCTGCAGAAACATCCTGTGGGGTCACCTCAACAATGTCTTGTATAGGAGATTCGGGAAGGTGGAGACCTGCAGTTGCAGGCGGATGCTTTTCAATTAGGGAATTCAACGTATCAGATGTAAAAGGAGCGATTGTATCACTCGAAAACAAGATGCGTGCCGCGTTTTTAATATCACCATCAGTAATTTTGTTTTCTACTATTTTAATAGTAGCTGAATCGAAATTATTTGTTTTTGTATTCCGCCGCAGAGGCGGAATGATTATAGTTGTGCCAAAAGATTGCTCTTCCCGTGCCCTGTATTTCACGCAGTTTTCCTTTACTCTAGTAGTAAGTGATTTTTTGTTAGACGGATCAAAATTCACGTGAAATACGTGGTACGGGAATGCTAGAAGATGCTCCCAGGCTTGCGTAGTATTAGTAGCCAAGACGTTTTTAATGGAACAAGATAAAGATTGGGCAACAGAAATTCTTGCACCCCGAGGTATGCGTTTTAATAAAGGAATGTTATTTTTGTACGAGCTTAAAACCTCCCAAAACGGTTTGGAAGGCGTAGCAGGGCTAGCAACACTGCTACTACTTACGTTTTGATTATTAATTGGTGCCGAAAGGGGAATTTCTATTTGTTTATGACACCTTGTTTGGTGAATTTTGAGGCCTTTATGACCTTTGAAATAACGAGCCTGGGGGCACTGCGGACACAACATCTGGCTATCTTGCGATACAAAGATCCCCGTTACAGCATTCATAGTTGGGACACAAAGCATTGTTTACAAAATAAAGCAAAGCTTATCTTAGAATCTCTAGTGTGACGTCTCAACCCGGATGAAGGCTCGCGTCAACACCGTCGTCGTAGTGCGCGCGCCGGTGTCGCAGGCAGCGTTGCCATGGAAACAAAAATAACTGATTAGAAATTAGCTCGACAAGAAATGTCAAAAAGCTATTGAATAAATAAGCTAATGAAACTAACTACAGAGGCCCAAACGAGCCCCACAAACAATACCTCGCAAAATTCCACTAGGAAGAATGCGGGTGATGGGCAGAGAATGCCTATCTACTATCTGAAAATAAAATTAATTATTTTTTGAAGATAAATCTGAAATTTACTGACCTGTCACGTTGATTGTTGATTTTGACAGTTCATATATTACATATTTACATATATTAATAAATTAATATATGTAATGATATAAATAAATAAGAAAAAAATTATAACTTTACTATTTGTACATGTTACCTGCCGGTTTTAAAAAATAAAAAAATAGATCACAAGCAACATATTATCGTCACATTCAGAATCATCACGGGTGTTTATATACATATAAACACCCGTCAGGTTCAGTAATGATTTTTATTGTGAAAACTTTTAATTTTCATGAATTTGGTTTCATGAATATTGTAGTATTGTTAAGAACATTTTAATTATCTGTAGAAAAGTAATATAATATTGTAGCTATTTCCTAGCTGTAACAACTTAACCCTTTTTCTCTGCTTGTCAAGATCCTTCCTACATTAGAAGTGAACCCACAACATTTTGATTGTGATTTATAAAAGTTACAACTCGCCAAGTTTTAGCCTTTTACAATTATCTGCTAACTAGTAATGTATGTCATATGTATAGGTATGGCAAGCTATAGCAAATCCATTCATTGCTACCTAGAGACACAATTTTTATAATTGTTCATAACTATCATGCACTCTGAACACGCTTCATAGTATATGTCATAGTGTGCATGCTTTTGTACACGGGCACCCACACATAAGCAAACAAATACGGTACCGCTCTATGAAACCAAATTACTTGTCTGGTTTGAATGATATCAAATTGAGGTGACGTGCTGAGACCAGCCTGTATCCAAGTAATACAACTATAAACACAATGTACTGAATGCTAGTGTGTCGTCGCCTAATCTACCTCGTTACGTTGATTGTAGCTCGTCTACTGAACACTCGTTTGTACTAATCACCACGCGGCCTCGCCGCGCCGGGACCTACTCTTACAGCTGATGTTTAGTACATTCAGCCTCCGAGCACCGTCACACTTGATGATAAATGATGTGATCGAGGATGGTTTTTCATATACCAGCTTGACAAAGAATACAGCGTTTAGCAAAATAAATATGTATAGAACCACTGCTAAAAGAACACGCAAAAAACTCGGGGTAAAATTATTGTTATAAAATTATTACAATATTTGTTTAAAGTTCGTAGTGTGAGAGGTGATAGCTTGGCAGAGGCGGAATTGTCCAAGCATTTTGGTCGTTCAAGTAATCAAAACCAAACCATTCAAGAACGATAAAGACTTACTTTTGACATAGATTATAATATTGGAGCCGGGCTCCCTGCCTATTTCTCTCCGTGGGCGTTGTGAGAAGCGCTTTAGGGTGAAAATACCAAACTACCAGAAGACTGGCAGCAACGCCTTCTAAACAACTGTGATTCTTGAATTTTGCTATTGTGAGAGCTGTAATATGTATGGGAAGGTACAAACCTTTGAAAAAACGGCCAAGTGCGAGTCGGACTCGCGCACGAAGGTTTCCGTACCATTAGCTATACAACTTTAGACTTCATATTTTAACCATTTTTGTTTTAACGTGCGCAGGTCCGACTCGCACTTAGCCAACTTTTTGTATTTGTTGTTATAACGGCAACAGAAATACATTATCTGTGAAAATTTCAACTGTCTAGCTTTCACTGTTCCTGAGATACAACCTGGTGACAGACAAACAGACGGACGGACCGACGGACGGATGGACAGCGAAGTCTCAATAATAGGGTCCCGTTTTTACTGTACCCTTTGGGTACAGAACCCTAAAAATAATGTAAATTATGAAAACTAGTGCTGAAAAAAAAAAAAAAAAAACTAAATTTACTAGCAGCTTGCTGCTTATCTACCTATAAACCATTTTTGATTAAAATTGAGTACAGAGGTAGCATATTCATTAATCCATTTCCGTGATAATCCCTAAATTAATGAGAAGTAACCTTACTCTGAAGGTGGTGGTAACCTATCCAGCGTCTTCATCACCAGGAATCCTGTTACTTATTGCGACAAAGTGACGCCACAAGCGACTTATCAGAGTTGAGCATTTTATGGCACTTGTATTTTGTATATGAGTAAAATTAATAAAGTATTTATTTATTTCTTAAACTGAATTATAAATGTTTACGCCATCTATTGGCATTTCTTAAAACTACCTTTCATGTGATTTCATACGATAATGCACTTGAAGGAAATGTATCGACGTCCCTCGTGGATCGCTGTCAAACGTCAGTAGAAGAACATAGTTCTAATCTAACGCGCGCTCCGCATATTCGAAATGTAAAATAATCGCTGTCAAGCGCTAATCAGCAAAAATTAATTACTACATGTTTTGTGAAATTCGCTACTTGTGTATAAACCGTAGTTTCTATTGGAGCTTAGCCATACATGTGATTCCATAGGCCGCCGTGAGAGACTGGATGCAGTATCAAGGTTGGTGCATATTGATAGTGCTTGATTACAAATCACATGTAATTCTTTATATTACAGTCCATTTAGTAGGTGCAGGGCTTCGCACCTCGCAGTCCCGGCGGCTCCAATAAACAAAATTTGTTTGTGCTAAAACAGATGAATTATTAGTAACCTCACAGTTTGTATATATTGTAATTATTTTATAATAAACCCATGTTACAAATTACATTTTGTGGATTTTGAATTTTGTATACTAATTATCATGCTACCCTTGGGGTGCCGCCAGGATGTCAACCCCCATATCGTAACAGGACACTAAAGGAAATATAAATACCGAAAGGTGGAAAGCAGCGCCTTCAGAGTAATATATTATAACACTGCGATCCCCAAGACGCCTGCCAAGGGCGGAGATCATAGTCTAGGGTGTGTTTAGCAGTAGACAATCCGGCTTATACAGTACAGTATACATACCATCAACAAAGAGTGCATTCTGAAGAAATGTTGGTCAGGCAGCCGGCTGACCAAAAATCCGATATCAACAATTTGTAGTATTGTTGTCCTTTATGTTCTTAGAATAATAATTATACCGACCCTATGTTAATGGGATAAGAATATAAATGTGAAGATGCTAAAACAAATAGCTTGATGATTCCCGACGTCCAAATAACCTTTCTTTTATGAAAGCGGCGTCCTCGAGCGCACCGACCCGCTTAATTTCATTTGAGGATGTTAATATGAGAAAAACGTCCCACAGTTTTATTTCTTTATGTTTGAGTCGCGTTTAACAAAGGGTTGGAGTCGGGGGAGGAAACGGCGACTGATTCAACTTCCGGTTTGTTGATACACACACAGATTTAGTAATAGTTAGTATGAAGGTTGAAGGGCTCGTAGCATAGCTTACTTATCCGTTCTTAACATCCGCCGCGGTCTTGACTTGGATGGGTGACCGCTAGTTACGTTACGTTACTACTGAGAGCGTATGTGTTTCGAAGGCCATGTTAACCCATTAGGCGCGATTGTAATCTTATGATGGCAGCCGTTATAGCATGGTGGTAGGGTTCTGGTTCTGAGCCGCGTGACCACTATGTCACGACTAGTGTTGCATTACTAACATAGTAAAACCATAAGCTATCATCCTCAAGCAAAAAATCTGTCGCTAAGCACCTAACAGAGTGTTCCGGCAGCTGTCCTTAGGAGCCATTAATTCTAGGTTAGCCTAAACAACTTCATCGACCACATCATCACTTACCATCAGGTGAGATAGCGGTCAAAGGCTAACCTATCTGCAATAAAAAAACACCTCTCACGTTGAGTGAGATTTGTGCCCGTGATGTGCTTCATTCTTATCACGTCGCAGCAAGTGGTGGGATGCCTCTCATTTATGAGTGCTTTGCGTTTAGTCATAATCCATAACAAGAGGACATGGAACAGGGGAGTTAAACAGTTTATTTCATTACACATGTTTTGTAAGACAGAGTACTTGTCCTATTTTTTTGTTTTTTTATTCATGATAGGTTTGCGTTTGAGCACACCCTGCCTGATGTTAAACATTGATGTGGTCTAAGATGGAGCACGCTTACCTAGAACAAACCTAATTACTCTCGATTTGAAGACAACCATCTTGTATTCATCGGGAAAAACTGACCACGGTAAGGAGTTCCACTCTTTCGCAGTATGGCGCCTCTCCGTTTGTTTGTTTGTTCTGGCCTCCTGACGAGATCCTGGGATGCCACACTTCGTAACTCATGTGACGCCTATGCACAACAGCCAACGAAAAACAATTGATAAAGATAAAGACACCCACACCCCATACCCAATACAATTGATAAAAAATATTTTAAAATAAAACGGAACCGACTTACAATACTGAAAATAAAGTCAGTACCAAGCTGATTCAAACTCCGACCTCATATTATCATGACCATACCGACTACCATAAGTTATTGTATACTTTTCAGTATTGGAAGTCGGTAGTTTTTTAATGGAATTATGCTTTAAGACATTTTGTCGTGAGTTGCGTTCCGTGGTTATACGAGTGATATATAATATTGTAACAGACAACACTTGTAAAGAGCATTGCTCTGGCTCTCGAGGACAGCTGCCGGAACACAACTATTATTTTTATTTTGTATTCATTAACTGATGAATAGATTCAGGTGTAACTTTACGGAAATCCACATTTGATAATAACGAATACTTTATACATATTTTGAGAAAACATCAAATTATTATTTTAATAAATCCCTAAAAAAATATAAACGTGTCGAAAACTCTTCCGGTTTGGCTGCGTGGCGTTTGTGACGTCACGTCGGCTTAACAGGAAAATTAGGCGGAATTGTCACTAGATATTATTTTATATATTTTTTAAGTGTATTATTAAAATATTAATTTAATGTTTTCTTAAAATATTTGTTATTATGGATAACTTTAGTTGCTTAGCAACAACTTTTCTTCTTGCAGTGATTGGTACAAGTAAGCATTCCCAAAAAGACCTTACCTACTGCAGTAAGCCCAAGCCCGCGGTAGGACTCGAACTTGGGGACTCCTGCTTAGCAATTTATATACTTTAATTATTGGTTAATCAACAGCTACAAATGTATTACTTTATAATATATTAATATATTATAAAGTAAATATATATATATATATATTAATGTAACCAGTCAATAGTTTGACAATTTTAATGAGAAAGTGTTCGGAAGTAGCGGGCAGCAGCGGTTTGTTGGCGCGATGCGTGTACGTGTCGAGCAGATTAATGTGAGGGCGCGTTAACTCGCGGGGGTGTGCCAGCGGGACAGGGGAGGGGGAGAGCGAGGGGGAGGGGTGGAGGAGTTTTTTCAGTTTGCGTATTCAATTTGCCGCCGTCCAGCTTCGTTAGTTAGTCTGTTGGGCCCCTAACTCGGTAAATGCCGTCTTGTTTAGCTCTCCGAGGATTTGAATAATACAACTTTTTAGCTAAATAAAAAGACTCGAAGCGCGGCATATTCCCTGAATAAATGATTTGATTCAATGAACGTGCCGCCGCCACGCCCCCAAACTTACCAAAGAGTATTTAAACAGAGAGGATCATTTCGCATGGGCAATGGTGCAGTGAATTGATGGCAATGGCTATCATATGAACTGTCGCGCGGACTCCTGTACATAGAATCCCGCGGTGGTAGAACATTTTGCAAATACTTGCTTGGACAGCTATCAACCTAAGTTAAGGAAAGGTTTCGCAAAACGCCTAGAGACAGCTATTTTTGACCAACTTCAGAAAAAGGAGGAGGTTCTCAATTAGTCTGTTTTTGTTATTTCTTTTTTTATTTGAAAGCTGGTGCTTGTCGTGTGGTCTTATTTTAATTTCATCAAAATCGGTCAAGCCGTTTTTGAGTTACACTCCAATAACTGCAAAATATTTTTCTATCTTGATGAAGTAGTCATTGACAGTGAATGTCAATGGATCCCGTAAGTAGCAAGGGGCGCCAAAAAATGTGAAAAAAAAAAAATTTAACAAAAAAAGGAACCGACTTCAACACTCAAAAGTGTGGAATAACTTGTCGAAGTCGGTACCTTGCGCACAATATTATGATAATAGGTACTTTTGAACTATCATCGTACCGCCTTCAACAAGTTATTTCACACTTTTGAGTGTTGAAGTCGGTTCAATTTTTTGGTTAATTTTTTTTTGAGAGCCTGTTGTGTGAGTACTTAATGATAGATGGTGTTCAAAAGTAAGGCAAATAGAAAGGTGTTTTTTTTTTAATTTTTTTATTATAAATTAACACTCCTGACTCCAGGTTCCGTGACTTTTTTCAATTCTGATTTTTTTAATTTAAAACAAGAAATAATAATTAGGAAACATGAAACATTCCAAGGGGGAACAGTGTTAAAAAATAGTTTTATTTTCGGTACTGTCATTAGCACTAGCATCCAGAGCAGACCGTTGTCCTCTAGCAGCACCCGTTCACGAGTTGACGCATGTGCCAGCCATCGCTTCCCTCAACCATTGTTGAGGGAAGATGGCGACCCGCCACACAACACCGACACAATAGAAAGCTGTTAATAGCTGACTTCAGCTGTAGGTACATGTATTGTAATGTAACTGTGTGCCCTCTCGCAGCAGAGAGTAGAGTGCCGCGGCGCCGGTCGCGCGGGTGGGCAGCGCTGCGTGGATGGGACACTTGCTCGAGCGTCTGTTCTTCAACAGCAATGTGTTCGCCAACTCTGCGGTTTGTGAACATGCTCAGGACAAACCAGTTTGCATGGTGGAAGGGCATTTTGCCCGCCTGGCTAGCTACCAGCCTCAAGTAGAAAATCTGCCGCCAAGCACCTAACGGTGTTTTCCGGCAGCAGTCCTTGAGAGCCAGTGAAATTACAGGCACATGAGACTTAACAACTATGTCTCAGGGTGACGGGCACAGTGCAAGTCTGACGAAATGCATCTGTTATAGGCAGAAGTTAACATCAGGTGAGCCTCGAGCTTGTTCCGTCACAAAAAAAACAAATACCTACTACATTCGGTTCGACAATCCACAAATCCTCGCTAGAGAGACCCGGTTTATGATAAGAATCTTACGCGAGGCTATTGAAATCAAAAAGCACCCTCATTTCAAATAGAGATGATGGTTGGCAAGTACCGCCTGTTTGGGATGTACCGCCTGTTTGGGATCCTGTGATCAAATTAATTAAATCCCAAGGCCAACACAAATCTGCAAGACCTCTGGACACTGTGATCGAATACTGCGTGACTAGGGAACGTTATGATTCAAATAAAATTTCTGACGGTAATACTAAATAATATCTTAATAACTCAAGTGACATATAAAACCGATAGTCACGTCGTGACCACGATCACTGCAAAGTGTTTGAAACGTGCCGGGACAAAAATAATGATAAATATACGCGATTTAGATCGTTTAAATTTGTTTATTATTATTTATATATATTCCAGTAAGAGATATATAAAAAATACACTCTTTAAAAATAAAACTCATGAATATAATAAGTAAAATGGTACTTAATCTTATATTACAATTAGTTGATACTCGTAAAATTAAAAATAACTCACACACTTTGGGGTAATAGTGTAAATGGAGATGAACTCTTTGCGCAGAAAAAATAATCCGCATTCTCGCAAATATCAAAGCTCCAGACATCACAAAAAAAAACTTCATAAAATATAAAATATCTTAGGGACTTTAATTTTGTTAATAATACCCTAAATATATCAAAAAACTTTCAGATAAACTACGCAGTTACCCGCCAACGTTTTAAACAGATGCCTAAATGCAGATTAGTGATGCAAAGTAGTGGTCCCCATGCAATGACCATAAACATATTTATTAAATTACCGGACGAATTAAAGAATGATGTAAATGAACCTTACTAAAAACTCATTTATTGAAAAATTGTATAACACCGATGTTATAAAAAAAACAAATCACGCCGCTTCACACAAAGTTGCCATACCCAAGCCATTATTATATAAGATATGTAAATAGTTATTAAGATATCTATCTAATGTGCAATAAATGATTTGATTTGATTTAATTTGAATTGATAATCTTTCAACTTTCATATCGCTGCCTTGAGCACTCGCACGTTCATCATTTGTTTTTATTTTCATGCCGCTTTTATAAACAGCCAGTTACGTACTTATTCATAATAAACGATTCTCCTAACAAATATATGATGCCCAGCAAGGAACAATATCCTTATCATGTTCTTTATTAAAACTCTATTCCGCCCTCATTAAAACTCTCTTACAGAAAAGACCTAATTGACCGAGCGAGAATTTAGTTCGAGCAAAACGTCTCTGCTTCAATTATTTATTTTCCATTTTTTTTGTAGCCAGTGTATTAATTCGAGACAAATACATTACCAGGTATGTAAAATTGTTGTATATTTACTACTTAACTATACTTATTTCTGATACAACTAGCCTTCGCTGGGGCCCGCGTGTCATTGATTTTCTTGGACATAAGTCCAAGAAAATTATATTACATATCTAGATTTTTGGATTTCTTAACCCATTCTCTCATTAGCATGCGCGGTGAACCTTTATTCAATGGAGAGCTATGCAAGGGTAGCCTCGCAGGGTCTACAGCTCGGTGAGCTACTAGTATGCTAGCACTTATAGACGAACCAATCATTGTTTTTCGCAACAACGGTATGGTTTTTTTTCTATACCCTGGAGTGGGAAATCAAATAAAGGAGAAGTACAAAATTAGATACAATCTATATGGACCGTTGTCAAGTTTTTTTCAGTTTTCAAGAAATTAGCTAATTAAAAAGTTTTGTCTGTCCAAGACCAAATTACCGTGTTGTAATCGTTGAAATTGTGGAGTGACGACGTGCTCGACGGTGGAATTTGCTGGCATAAAAGATGATGAAGCACTAAGTCCTTTAATACTCTGAGATTAAATCTATCGAGAAATCGAGACGCTGGTAAGGTATTCTATACTTTAGCCGTATGCATAATGAACATGTGTACTTCGAGGGTACTCTTATTTATGGTATATCACATTCTCCGAAATGAAGCCTGTAAATTACTGATGAGCTGGCAACTTTGCGTTTATGTTCAAGGTATTGGAGCCTTGCTTCCATGTTAGTACCTTCGGCTGGTTGCAACCGGTGCATGTGTGTTGTAGTCGCCACTTGAGAACTCTCTCGCGCCGGCCAACAGCTCTTCTTGCCGCAGTGGCCGGCCAAGGCACATTCACATTGCATTTGGATCTTATAAAGTCATATCTGTCAGACAGGCTACAGAAGGTTAGAATAAATGGCAATACTTCTTCCGGGTCTTTGGTAAGAATAGGCGTACCGCAAGGATCAATTTTAGGACCTTTTCTGTTTCTAGCATATATAAATGATCTGCCTTGCATGGTTAAAAATTTCTGCGATATAGTTTTATTCGCAGATGATACCTCCCTAATTTTTAAAGTAGATAGGAGGGATAGTGAACTTATTCATGTAAATAATGTGTTATCTATGATCTCTAAGTGGTTCGCGGCTAATAATCTTCTCTTAAATTCAAAAAAGACCAAATGTTTAAAGTTTTCTTTACCAAATGTTGCTTATGTTGAACCAAACATTAAGCTTGGCCTAGAAAAACTCTCTTTTGACAATGCGACAGTCTTCCTGGGAATTAAAATGGATTCAACTTTACAGTGGAATCCACATATACATGATCTATCTGGAAGACTTAGTTCTGCTGCATATGCAGTTCGTAAGATAAGACAGCTAACAGACGTAGCTACTGCTAGGCTCGTTTATTTCGCGTATTTCCACAGTATTATGTCTTATGGTATATTGCTGTGGGGAGCTGCTGCTGAGATAGAGACAATCTTTATCTTACAAAAGCGTGCTATTCGGGCCATATATGAAATGGATCCTAGGGAATCCCTGAGAGATATTTTTAAAGAAATTGATATTTTAACTTTACCAAGTCTGTATATATTTGAAAATATTATGTATGTTCGTAAAAATTTGAGCAAATTTAAATCAAACAGTGACACTCACGATTATAACACTAGGAATAAAGATAAAATAGCGGTGCCAGGTTTTAGATTAGCAAAGACAAATAAAAGGTCCTTCTTAGGAAATTGTGTGCGGTTTTATAATAAATTGCCCAAACATATTACAACGCTCACAGAAAGAAAATTCAAGTTGCATGTGAAGAATATTTTGATAAAGAAATCTTACTACACAGTTTGTGATTACTTAAACGACAAAAATGCTTGGACTGGTTCGCCTCTACCAAGCTAGCGCCTAACACCTACGTAATGTAAATTAAGTATTGTAATAATTTTATTATATAGTATGTACCAAACACATTTTTAAAAAACGTTTAAAAGAATGGCCCCGAGTTTCTTGCCCGTTCTTCTCGCAGTGGCTCTATAATTTTTGTTTGCTGAACGTGGCAGTACCATGTAGTATATTTCAATATTAAAATTTGTAATTGACCTTCATAAGAGCGTCGTAGACGCCTAAATTGAATAAATGATTTTGACTTTGACTTTGACTTTGACTTTGATTGCTACTTGTACTTAGAATCCAGGCTGGTTGACGCACGATTTCTGAAACAAAACAAATCCAAACATAGTTCTTTCCACGCTCGTTGTTTGACTCTGAATTAGTTTACTTGTGAAATTTGCAAATCTACGATATTTGAAATTCTAATGCTTTGTGTAGATTGGGTCGTGTCTCATACCTAAAATGATGAAATAAAACTTTTAATTAACTTCGATAGCACGAATGGAGTTGTAATTATCTAAGTTTGTTTTGGGTATAAAGTAAATGGAATGTACCTACAAGCTGTAAAGGTAGGTGTAATATAATCTGTGGTGATGAAAAATTTAAGCCTGCACCGAGGCAGCGATACGTAATTGTGATTCGTTTCTTAATTTTAAGTTTTGCTATTTATATATATTATATTTAAGGATTTCTTCTATAAATCATACACTTTGGAAACACGACTACTTTAAGTTTCCTCGATAGAAAAAAAATCCATAGTTATATCTAAAAATCTAAATAAACCCTTAGTACGGCTTAAATACGTAACGGAAAGTCATCAGTATATTAATTTAAAAAAAACAACTTGTTTTCGATAACGTATACACATTATATTTTTCAAATAGGTATTTATTTTATTATACGAAGGAATTACTTAAATTCACGCACGCGTATGCCCGGCAGGACCCTTTATCGCAGCAGTTTCAGACTCTGTGTGATGATTGGTGTGTATTAGTACCTTACGAATTTAATACGTTTATTTCTAGTACCTATTAGATTATAGAATAAATCAATCGTGCTCTCCAGCGGGACCCTAAGTTAATATGAAACCTTCAGTTCAGATACCTATATTCTTAAGTAGAACTGTATTATAACCTACCAAAACAGTCATTATTAAAAATAAAACTTAATAGTATTCCTAGTTTTTTTAGGTACAAAACTAGCTGTGAGCCAGCGGGACCCTCGGCTATATTGGCATTTACGGACAACATTTTATGTTTACAGTTAGCATTATATTAGTACCTTAAACTTGCTCGTACTCACCGGGCAGAATCGGGCGTGCGTATAACTTAATCCTCGTCCATATCGCACGTACTCTCACGGTGGCAGCTGGCGCACGCTTTACAATAAAAGTTAAGAATTGGGCGAAGAAGGAGAAGCGAGCAGTGCAGTGGAAATAGGACCAAAAACATAATGTATAGACTGCCTCGCAGAAGATTCTTGATTCAAATCCCGTGAATGGCTTGAGCTTCACTGCACGATGGTTTTTCCCGAGAGCCGGTATATTGTGAAATGAACTTTGCTATCCTCTACTCCATCATTGCTTGCAAGCAGTGGGATAGTTGTTAAAGGGTAACCTGTCAGCTGTAAAAAAACTAGTAATGATAAATTAATAAGGTAAACAGAAGTTAAAAGGAGTGCTTGCGCTAAGAGCAGCGCGACGTGAAGCGCTGATGAGGGCGCTCAAGCGCGTCGGGCAATCGCCGCACCACTGGCTGCGATAATTAATAGGTGTAACTCCACTGATTTATTCGTTACGCCCTCGGAGGAAAGAAGAGAATAGAATAATAGAAGTATCTGTACAATACACGTACATAAACAAGACAACATATAAATTATATTGAGCTATTTCCTGAGTAATTTTTTTGATGTTACAATGTACAATGTATACCTATGTATACATTGTATTTTTATTTTTCACTAGCTTTCCGGGCGCGGCTCCGCCCGCGCGTATGTCGGTTATCGCGCGAAAACATTAACCTCTTTTTGAGCAGTCGGATAAAAACTATCCTATGTTTTTTCCCGGGTCTCAAACTATCTCCTTACCAAATTTCATTCAAATCGGTCCAGTAGTTTTGGCGTGAAAGCGTAACAGACAGACAGACAGACAGACAGACAGACAGAGTTACTTTCGCATTTATAATATTAGTACTGATTTTGTGAAACTCGAAACAAAAAAAAAGTAAATCAACCAAACTAAACAGTCTTCAGCTATTTATGTAGAGTTCGATAATTCTAACATTAATTACGAATTAGAATTTAATAAATCACATTAATTGGTTAAATATAAATAATGTTATAAAAATTTAAATAAGACAACATACGACATTAAAAAAAAAAAAAAATACAGGTAAAATCGGTTCACCCAGTCAAAACTTCGGAGGTAACAAACTTATAAAAAAATGTTGAACCAAAAAATGGAACCAACACTCAAAAGTGTGAAATAACTTGTTGAAGTCGGTACCAGGATAGTTCAAAAGTACCTATTATTACAATATTGATGCTTGGTACCGACCATTTTTTGGTTAAAAATATTTGTCACTATTTTTAGTGACCCTTGCTACTTACGGGATCGATTGTCATTCACTGTCAAGGACTATATTATCAAGATAGGAAAATATTTTTTAGTTATTGGTGTGTAACTCAAAAACGGCTCGTCCGATTTTGCGGCTGCTTGCCCTTGGTCCCCCGATGCATTAGCCTTTTCTGGTCAGTAGCAGCACTGATGAGTCGGACCAACATGTGAGTGAAGTGGTTGCGGATTCCACCTACTATCGAGGACTAGCCCAAGATATTTTATAGAGGGTTCGACCCTGATTTGGTCCTCACTGACAGTGATGCGGGAGCCCCCCGGTAGCACCCATCGTGGGCCATCAAAGCACACAGCCTCCGACTAATTAAGTGTGACCCGGAGCCCCAAGAACCCTATCCTACCAACAACATGTTCCACCGTTTCCGTGGCAAGACGGGCAACTTTTTCATAGGTTTTGCCCCGGGCAGTCTTACTTACGTGCCATCTGCGTAACAAACCACGTGGGCGCCCAGATTGAAATTTCCCCGCACTGGACACTTCCAGTCATAGCCGATGTTCCACAGGAGTGGTCCAAGGACCGGACCCTGTGGAACGCCGCACGATATTGCTCGCCTTTGGTCTTCACATCCACGCCCCGCGTACATATCTCGTACCTGTCGGAGAGATAGGCCTCAATAATCCGATCCAAGGCCCATCCAATACTTCAGTGCCTCCTAGATACACGCCCTGATATAACTTGCTTGACTTTTGTGACTGAAATGGGAATATCTGCCGATACTCATGCGAATGTTGCAAAACATCCCTAATGAGGGTTTGCGTCAGGTGCGGGGCCTAACACTTGACTTAAAACTTTGCACTTTGTATGCAAGACTTAAGTTTTTGAATACACTATGTTCTCTCGCTGTCTTATCTTGTAAAATATATCGTATATATATTTTTTGAACGCACACGAGTGGTTTATTTGCTCTTTGAAATGAAAAGTTATTAGCTAAGTAGCTACCTACATTGTTACAATCTAACGACTTACCTATTTTGTAATATACTTAAATATTAATTATTGTTTTCAAGTGACTTTGATCTTTTTTGAGCATAAATTCTGAAGCGCTCGTAGTCAAGTTTGCTTAGCCATTATGAATCGATCAGCAAAGTTAAGCAACGTCCGCCGCGGTCATGAGTTGGATGGGTGACCGCTGGTGACATTACTACTGAGCGCTTCCGTGCTTCGGAGGGCACGTTAAGCCGTCGGTCCCGGTTGTTGTCTTAGGATAGCAGTCGTTACAGCATGGTGGTAGGGCACTTTGCAAATGCCCGCCTGGCTAGCTACCACCCTCAAGTTGAAAATCTGTCGCCAAGCACCTAACGGTGTGTTCCGGCAGCTGTCCTTGAGAGCCAGTAACTCTAGGTTAGTCTGAACAACATCCTCGACCACATCATCACTTACCATCAGGTGAGATAGTGGTCAAAGGTTAACCTATCAGGAATAAAAAAAAAAAAAAAAAAAAAAAAAAAAAAATGTCTTTAAATCCAAGCCCAAGATAAGATAACCCAGATGGCGTTAATTGTTTGTTAGATATGACAGCTCATTTTGTACGAAATATTTAATAGTATATTTGATTTTATTACATTGATAAAGGTTTTTGTTGCTATGGAAAATTTGTATGTCGAGAAATAGGAATTCAGAAATTCCTGAGTAATCCTAAAAGCTAAAGTGGGTAAAATCTTTACAAACGTGTAAACAGGCGTAAGATTTATTTGCGTGTGCAGCACAGGTTTCTACTTTATGAACCGATAGAGAAACAATCTTCAAAACATATTGTAAGAACCAATTTCCTTATACAAGTTGTTTAATAATTTATTTTTATAATGTAACTTAATTGAACCAGTGAGTTGAGGAGATACCTAATGTTCTCCGCCTGAAGATGCTTCCAGCCGGCTGCGCGCACTACCTACTCGGGACGGGAGTCGACTCGACGTGTTGTTTGTTTCAGTAAACACGACACGGATTTTGTCCGGTAATTATATTGTCATAATATTAGATTATATCGGAATTTCGGTTAACAATTATATCCTGTAACTAAAAATGATATAAAACAAGTATAAAATTTGACCATTGTTTAAAGTGCCTAGAATGCTGGGTGGATTCTCTGGCTGGCTCGAGTCAAGTCGCTGCCTTAATTCTTGATCATCATTGCAGACTTGACCGAGATTTTCCATCAAGGGGTGCAATGCTGACCGTTGTTTGTTGGCGTGTAGCTGCGCTCCGTCGCACACTCGACCATCATAGCTGCTGCCATCAACGCACTCATTACCATGTCACGACAGTTATCAACTATTTTTTGCAAAATGTGAGCCTGTTTATCAACGAAACTACATGTAAATTAGGTACCTATATTCAAATTAATTATAAAATTTACCTAAGAGAATCTATTAAATCTAAAGTTAATCTCAGATGGCAATGATACATTCATTGCCATCTGAGCCAAATGTCATAATTTTTTTTTTGGAGATGTACCTAACAAAACTATATACTCAATGTTTAAAAAGAGTATCTATGTAAAGATCACCTGCAAATAACAAATGTTATAAAAAACTACATATTCTGAAGCTATGGAGGTGCTTGGGTAGTAAGTCACACTCTCAAGTCTATACTTGACCTTACTTGCCCAGAATAGTGGTAAGTGATACCACGAACGCCTGTTTACAAAGTAGGGAAGGTCGGCAGCTTCCTTGAAAACCAATTCCGTCGTCTAATTAAGCCGTCGATCCCGGTTGTTGTCTTAGGATAGCAGTCGTTATAGCATGGTGGTAGGACATTTTGCGAATGCCCGCCTGGCTAGCTACCACCCTCAAGTTGAAAATCTGTCGTCAAGCACCTAACGGTGTGTTCCGGAAGCTGTCCTTAAGATTCAATAATTCTAGGATGGCCTGAATAATATCTTCGACCACATCATCACTTACCATCAGGTGAGACAGTGGTCAAAGGCTAACCTATCAGGCATAAAAAAACGCAGGATGCGTAATAGTCAAAGGTATTCGTTGGATTATATATTACAAGAAAATGAAACTACCCATGCAAATCATTTAAGGTGGGGCAAAAGGTAATCACCCAATGTTCTTTTGTTGTATTTTTTGTTATTGAAAAACTGGTTCTGCTTATGAAATTTGTTCGGGTGATTAAGCCGGTCAGTGCAAATCAATAAAATGAGAGCTTGAGCGTATAGAAACAATTATTCCGCATTTTTGGGGAGTAAAGCGATTCATGGCTTGTCGAGCTGTATTCTGCGTTTGTTTACTTCATAAATATCAAAAACAAATTGACATGTGGCGCCATTTGCATAAGTTTTCCAAAAGGGTTTACTTTTAGTAAAGGTGATTTCTTTTGCCCCATCTGATATTTATTATCACAAAAACAGTGGTCTGAGCGCAACGGAGTAGTTTCAAATGATAATGAACTGCCCTCTACTAATTACAAAATAAAGAATCAAAATCTTATCAATCTTTTTTAAGGAAAAAGTAGGTAGCTAAGTTAGACCATAAAATGTAAGGAGACTAATAGAGGATAAATGTGTGTGTTTTCTTCAATAACTGCCAAAGTTGAAGCGATGGGAGATTGGAAACTCGACTACCTATTCCGAAGCTCCGAGAGACAAATAATTGAATGATACGAAGAGGGGTGATAGGTGAGGGGTGCAAGGCGAGACGGAGGGGAGGGAGACGGTTCCTCGCGATAGTGTCACGTGACACGCTCACGCATATCTACGGTGAGAGTTGTTAAGTGCAGTTGCACCCGTGAAGGTTCAATTCGTTGTGCATATTGCCAAATGAGAAAGTCATTCTTTAAAGTACAGGTTTGAACTTCAAAATCCACATTTAAGAAACCTTTTCCACGCTAGCGGATAAATAGCAGTTATTCACGCAGATTCCGAATGATAAACAATCCCTTTACGGATACAAAACATTAAATAAGTTCCTAAAAAGCCGAGCTTTTGGCTGTCGAATAAACCTGCTTTTGTTTTAGCTCTGAGGGGTGGAGGGAAACGATGTTAGTTATAAACTCAAGGGTGGGCCTCAAGCCTCAAGCCTAGTTATAGCCTCAAGGGTGCGAGGACGCAATCGAAATGTGGAGGCAGCATCGCCACGGCCGCCATGTTTTGAATTTGAAGTCAGTCCGCTATAGATCTCCGTTCTGATTGCGCGCAAGCGGGCGTGCTGCAAAATAGTTGTTAATTCAGCCGCAAACCACGAGCGAGGCGCTCGACACATTGTTCCCGTCTGAATCGCACGGCAAGTATAACAGGAGGACCTGTTGTAGTGCTTGTGAATGTGGTTAGTAAAAAACAATGATCTTTAACGCCGGGCGTTAGTATAATATAAACTAATTGTGTGCTCTCGACGGCTGTTTCGGTTTTGGTGGCGCTGCGGTCACCGTTGTCTTGGCCGCCGGGCGTTTGGTCGGGAGGAAGGGAGCATCTCTGTGCTCTTGGATTTCCGACTTCTTGAGGGAAAGATCGTTACGAGTTGTCCTTGATGGATGTTCGTCCGATCAATTGGCAATAAATTCCGGGGTACCTCAAGGATCGGTTCTCTCTGCTACCCTCTTCTTGCTGCACATAAATGATCTGCTCAAACCAGGTATCATTGGGTATGCAGATGACAGCACAGTTGTAGAGAGGTATATATCCGATGCACGGGCCGGCGTTGAACAAATCCAGTCTCATAGATAGGCGATGGTTGAGTGAGTGAATTTGGCACTAGAAGCAGTCTGCGAATGGGGTGACGCTAAGTTAGTCAAGTTCAATGCTTCAAAGACTCAGGCGTGTCTCTTTAGCGCTAAACAGAGTCTTTTCTCTCTCACTCCTGTCCTCCGAAGTGTGCCTGTTCCGATAACTGACCAACTAGAGCTACTAGGTGTAACTCTTACACCGAAACTAAAAATTTCGGGTCATACATTGAGTCCAGGGCTAAATTAGCAGCAAAAAAGCTGGGTGTTCTTTGGAAAGTGCGGCGGTATTTCACATCACGACAGCTTCTAAACCTATATCAAGCTCAAGTCAGGTCTTGTATGGAATACTGCATCCATCTCTGGGACGTTTCAGCTAAGTACCAGCTCGAAGCCTTGGGCTCGATAGATAACCGAGCAAAGAAGCTCATTGGTGATGATGCGTTGGTGGAGGCTAGACACCAAAGCCTCGAGCACAGACGCAAATTTGCCAGTTTATCGGTATTTTACAGGCTTCACTTCGGAGAATGTGCGATCGATTTACACAACCTCATTCCCTCTTCTCCTTTCTTTAATCGGACAACAAGACGCACAGGAACACGGCATCCATACATTGTCGATATTCCAAAAATACGCACAAAACGTTTTAAATCAAGTTTTAAATGAAGTCTTCAAGTATAGAGTTAATAGGTATCTGCTGGGCAAGCATGTTACACCATCGACCGCGTCGTCACTTTCCATCAGGTGAGACTGCGGTCAAATGCTTGCTTGTAATATATAAAAAAAAAAAACTTTTCTTCAGCGGACTACGTGCTTCAACATCAAGAGTCAGGGAGGGTTTTCGGAATAGAATTCCATTCGTTATAGGACTGCGGTCTCATAAGCTAGGTATTTCCAGATAAGCCCACTTTGACAGAGCGACTGGCGGGACGCTAAGGAGTAAGTTGCCGAAATTTTGTTTGCACGCGGTCATATGTATCGGCTGGTGTCTTCCTGTGACATTCCAGGAGCCCAGTCGAATACGCCACGACACCGTGGTAAAGTTTGGAACTACGGAACTGACTTTTCAGTTCCGTAGCCCCTGCCCAAACTATTATTTTATTGAAATTTCATCAATAAAGAAATCCAAACAATTACTTTTTTGAAGCGCTCGTAGCCAAGTTTGCTTAGCCATTCTGAATCGATCAGCAAAGTTAAGCAACGTCCGCCGCGGTCATGACTTGGATGGGTGACCGCTGGTTGGGCATTACTAATGAGCGCCTCCGTGCTTCGGAGGGCACGTTAAGCCGTCGGTCCTGGTTGTTGTCTTAGGACAGCAGTCGTTACAGCATGGTGGTAGGGCACTTTGCAAATGCCCGCCTGGCTAGCTACCACCCTCAAGTTGAAAATCTGTCGCCAAGCACCTAACGGTGTGTTCCGGCAGCTGTCCTTGAGAGCCAGTAACTCTAGGTTAGTCTGAACAACATCCTCGACCACATCAACACTTACCATCAGGTGAGATAGTGGTCAAAGGATAACCTACCAGGCATAAAAAAAAAAAAAAAAAAAAGATCTCCGCTTCATTTCCCTCCGCAACACATAATATGTGTTGCAAAATGTGGTGTCCATACCTGCGACTTGAACGAGTGCAAAAGAGATTTCTCTAGCATTTGACGTATTGCACTGGAATAAAATATAAGGTTAAATCTTATAATAAACGCAAAATCAACGCGCGAAACATTTCTTACTGTCAACTCATAGAGAAATATCACATTATTTTCTTACAAACACTTGTGAAATCATAGAAGCCGTCCTGGACTGTTGAATATTTATAAAATTCCCTGGAGTTACCCTCGTGGACATGTAGAACTTTTATGTGCACCCATTCGACAGGTTGTTTTAGGAGCAAATTTTGTGGTTCCCAGAGTGAGTTGGTCTTTTGATAATTGTGCAATGATAGCCGACGCATTTGCGGAATCCCTAGATCGGTTTCGCAAAAATATAACTGACTTCAAATGAGCAGGAGCACATTCTACTTGTGTAGGAGGGTGTGGTGAGCAGACGGGGTACACTGTACCAGTCGGCTTGATCGTAAAAAACACGGCTCGCTAAGTATAGTATGTATTGTATATTTTCGCAATGTGGTGGTACAGGCTAGTGTGATCGTCTAAGTTAAGAGTTATGATATATTGAGAAAGGATTACTTGATTCAGAGATACGAAATCATAGGAGAGCTTTACTTAATGTGATTGTAAATCATCACTCATGTCTTACACAAGTTTTATGTCAGTACATAGGCCGAATGTCCATAAAATAATCACTTCTATATTCCTCCTGGCTTGCTTTAATTAAGAGAGGTCAACAAGTAAATTAATTAAAATAGTTAATTAAATATATATTCATTATATTAATGTATACGTTTGATTTATAAGGTATATATGGAAGAGTTATTTCTAATTAGACCATCCTTAGCAAGTGGCAAGATTCAATATAGAAATGCAGAATTTTATGTGAGAGGAAAGATCATCTCCCCCATAGAAACCAGTCCAACTAACGTCTTGGGAAACCTACAACGCGACTTAGCGTACACCGAAGTGTTTTCAGGGCGGAACCAACCTTTTAACCTATCATGAGCTGAGGAGCTCTATTTATTCTTATAGCGAAATAAGCGCTATTTGTATATTTTATCAGCCCTTTTAAAACCATGGATTTATGTATATCTCAAATATCACGTGATTCAACACAAAATTTGTGTTTGCCTGGCCAGGCTTATAGAAATCTATAGGTCGGTTCAGATGAGAGGACGTGTATTGTGACGTATTGTACTGCCGCTTCTAGGCACAACCATGTAATGACTTGTGAAATCTAGGTCCCATATTCTTGTTATAGGCCTTAAAATATAAGACTGTAAAAAAGCACGCTCTCCTAAGATATCGTTTTGCAGTTATTCCCTATCATAGTCCTAAAGATATAATATAGATGTTTAGAGTTAATGGAATTGTATACTGTACTTATTTTAATATACTCCCTGTTGATCAGTAACTGGACTCGATCTCCCCTTGCTGTCTGCTCGCAGGACTTTGTGTTGGAAATTATATGACCTATCTATCTAGATTAGATACTACGTTATAGCCCTAATAAAATAATTTATGTTATATTACTATCTTTGTACTAGAATAGTTAAAAATACTCTATACTCAAGGATATTCTACTATACTAAATAATTATTTCTCAAAATATTATTTTATTATACTGTTATTAACTAAATAAACTATCGTAAATTATTTATCAAAACAAATTATAAATTTATCTCAAGATCTAATTAAGTGTGGATTACTATTTCAATGGCTAGAATTCAAATAATCATTTAATTTACTGTAGATTCAATTATTCTTAATATATTATATTATATTCTATCTGATTGGAAAGGTTCTTAATCATAAAATAAAATAAGTTTAATATAGATCATATTAATTTTATTATAATGATCTTAAAAGTTGTTGTGGTATTTAAGCGACACTCTTTGATTATTTAAATCATGAAAGATACATATATATGTATTTATAAAATACATATATATATTAATCACATGATCCGCTATTCATTTCCTAGACTTTATTTAAGAGGAAATAAATGAATAGCGAAATAAAAGAAAACCTCTTAAGTCGTATTACACAGTATTAGCAAAATCAATTAACATTAACATGCACACAGTTATTTACAAAATAAAACCATACCCATATGTAATTTTCAACATAACAAGTGATATCTTTGACATGAATATACTAATTGTATGTAGCAAATAAGATATATGTATTCAATAAGGTAATACGATTTAATACTATCATTAATAAATTGACTATTCAATTTAATTTAATTTTCCTTACAACAAATCCTCTGAAATTCCATAAAATATATATTGGGTGTAATTTTAAATTTATCGCTAGAATTAACTCTATAGTATGTTGAGAATAGGATTTATCAACTTTACCGAATGATTGTCTTCTAATATCACTGAATTTAAACTCAAGTTGTTAATTTATCAAATAATAATAAAACACTGAAGTTACTGCAGTTTTTAAACTGACTTCCGCGTTAAACCAGCGCTAATCTGTTAATGTTCCCTCTGTCTCCTCTCTTCGTCTTTGCAAGGTCAGAATTCCATCCCCTCTCTGTATGTAAGGAAACACCCCCATCGTCATCGATTGGTTGATCTAAAATAAAATAAAACAGCCACAGATCATTTGTTCTATGATAGGTTAATTCCAGGGTCGGTTAAGTAAACACCCTCGCAACAATACCCTTCACATTTCCCACGGTTTGCAGTTTTGCCAAGCTTCACAAAAAAACCCTCCAACCCAATTTTTTTGTGAGTCTCGCTTTCGAGTGGCCATAAAATCAAGAATAGATTTTGAATGCGTTTGTTTTTATCTTTTAATAGGTTCCCGGCGCCAGACTGTCAATTTTTTGTGTTTTGTGTTATTTTTAAAAATTCATTTAGGCAGCTCTACTTATTCGTCAAATAAAAAACTTCGTTGTATGTGTCATATACGAGAATACATAATTACCTATACTATATATGTGAGATACCTCCACATAAACGCCCCCAAATAGATACTAAAATGTTGTCATAAATTTGTTTTAATTGACATAATTTTTGTCATCTATTTTCCTTTCTAATTACACGTATTATGCTTGACCACATATCAAATGACTGATATACTACATCTCTCATTAATTTCTGTTGCATGTTATTCACTTGGACTAAACTAGAAAATTTACGTCTGTCATTAATTATTTGTAATACCTAAATAGATGTATTGCGTTATAATTTCCTTTTATCTCTCTTGATTCAGGGTCTACTAAGGTATATAAATTTTTATATGGGATTTCACCTATAATATACGGTCCCTCAAACAAGCGTGCAAATTTCTGTGTTATTTTCCTATTAGCGTCCGATTTGGTATATATTTTTAATTTAACTAAATCCCCTATTTCGAATTGGACCAGTTTATGATTTTTGTTGTATTGTATTTCCCGCTGACTTGCGGTTTTAAGTATGTTACATCTGGCTTGTTCGCGAATATCTTGTAATGTTTCTAATTCATAATTTGATTTGTTACTTATGTCCATCGAAACTACCATTTTTATAGGCCCTGTATGTGCTTCCAAGGCTCGTTTAGACTTCTGACATAGTTTACACGTCCTTACTAACTGTCCTATCTTACGAGACATATTAAAATAATATTGCGATCTCATTAAAGCATGTACTTTGTATCGTCCAAAATGACCTATCTCTTCATGTATGCTTAAGATCAATTCCCTCTGTAATTCGTCAATAACATATACAATAACGTAACTATTTGATACAGTTCTCCTTCCTTTAATATAAAGTATTTATTTTCCGCAGTACCTATGTCCTCCATGCGTTTAATTATATCACGAATTTTTTGTATCGTTATTTTGAAGCTCACGAATATCCTTACAATTTTGTTTCATCCTTTTCCCTAACTGTTTTTTTTTTAATAGATTCATCTCAGGCCTAACAGATTTATTTGTTATTATATCTGTAGTCCCTTAATATGTCTTGATAATACATATGCGATTACATTATCTCGACCCTTGACATGTTAAATGGTAAAATCAAACCTACTAATATAATGAATCTAACGTAAATAAAGCAGTGATGATGGCTCAGTGACATTGATTTTGGACTGCTGCACAGCATGTCCATGGTTCGAATCCTGCCACGGCTAGCGCTTAACCCTCAAGTAGAAAGTCCGTCACCACGCTCCTAATCTTTGTACTCCAGCATCTGTTAATGTTTTATTACAAAATCAGATTACCCATACTTCGTCGTCGATCCACCCTTTCTAATTTTACTAGTATTTATTGTAATAAATCTAAGTATGAATCTAGGTTTCCTATCGCATATGCTATGATATCACTATGATAGTTCATACAGAATCCACGTACATCATTCACTGGTTTTCGACACGCCCCCCAACCTCTCGATATCGCAATTATTAATCTCTCAATTGGAGTTTAATTTAGCGTTAGTTCGTATCCCCAAATGTTCTTATACTAATTGTTCTTTCATCCTCACAATTTACCACACCCATCAATCGTTCTTACAGGTTTTCTCGGTATACGAGTTGGAAAGCTCTGTCGGTTATTTAAATTTTTTTAATAAAGAGTTAATAGTCATGGCGTTAGCCACGCCCCCATAACCTTATTATTTAGTACCCAGAGTTCAATCTAACGTTTGTTTGTAATCCCAATGTTCAATAGTCAGTGTCCCTTAACTTCCACAATTTATTATGCCTCTTACCCGTTTCAATCAATCATATCTCGTTTTTACAAATAATTGGAGCATAAATTGTATGCCCCGAGCGGGAATCGAACCCGAATCTTTCGATTTTGCACCGGACGTCTAGATCACTCGACTCATTCATATCTCATATGAACGAACTAGGTAAGGTTTGTACTTGTGCTCCTAGAGCCAAATGCTCCTTGGACCTGTATAGTTGGTATCGTAATTTCAAGTAGATTACACCCTTCTCCTATGACGGAATGATATTTCTCGCTTGTAATACCACTAATTTGACTCTGTGTCCATTATGATATCTTTAATAATTCTGCCATACAACACATACATACCTCAGGCAATGTAGGCAATGAGTAACCATTAACCTGTTCGTCTATATCGTCTAACTTATAAAATATTGTATAATGTATATATCTATCCGAACATACCACACACACACACATCACCTGTATCATCAGATGTTTCGTTCGTATTGGATTGGTTTTCCAATACGATTGTTGTTTGTCTGTTGACGATTTATAGTCAATATTATACCGCTTAATCTCGTTTAAGTCATACTAAGTAGAGTCAGTTTATTGCTAACTTGCCAACCATGTCTCGTGTGAAATTTTATAAGATATATATATATATATATATGTTCCTCCTAGAACACTCAGAAGTTCTTTCATTCCCAATAATATACAATCTTTCGTAATTAAGAACCATATGTATTAAGTAATACTAGTCCTTTTGAACATCCCCGCCCCCAGACTTTGATGGATTAGTAGTACCAGTTTCCTTAACAAAATCAATCGCAGTTCTCATTACACTCTGTCTTCCATTCTCACGTGATGTACCTTTACTATAATTCCTACAATACCCAGCTCTTCCTCTCTGAAATCCCCTGCCTCTAAACGAACCCCTTTGCCATACCCCGGCAGTCATTACAGCGGTTACTGGGTGACCTCCACGTATAGGTTGTCTATCTTTATGGTATCTCGTAGGTATATGATGCCTTAAAACAATATTCTGCTCTAAGTTTCTGAGGAAATTAGCCCCATTTATAATCGTAGGTTCATCAGGTCTAGTAAACCATAGTTGTTGAACATCTACGGAGTAATGTCTCATTAAAGAATTTACAATATCCCTTTCACTAAATGCTATTGTTAAAGATTGTAACGTCTCTGTTTGTTCGGCGAAATGTTCACTCATAGAAATACCTGAATTAGTTGAATACTCCCCTCTTATTATTTTGTATCGTACTGATTCTTGTATTTGATCAGTCCAATAAATTTGTCTAAAATCAGCTTCGAAATCGGAAAACGTGTTCCAGTTCTTTGAATATAATTCTAAGATTTTCCGAGCATGTCCAGTGACGCATTCTAATACAATGTCAATTTCGCGATCAAACGCATTTAATGACTTAATATATTTCTTAACTCTTTTTAAGAATGTTATAGGATTTATTTGTGATTTTCCGTCAAAAATAGGTTTGCTAATGGTTGGTTGTATAACAAAAATATTTTGATTTGGTATTGGAGTTCCGTTACATTCCTCAGATGCAATACTAACAGTTTCGCGTGACGAAGTGCTCGCCAGGTTCATGTCATTCTTATTCGAGTTTAATAAATTTAACTTTTCTTGGAACTCGTTCATCTTAGCTAACAGTAATTGTAATGTCGAGTTATTTAAAGTCTCTTGTTCCGTTGATATATCCGTATTGATTTCGTTATTTAATCCGCGTTTCCCTTTCGTACGTTTACCTCTACTCTCTGCCATAATGTTTTAAAGAAGTCTAAATAGATGTTAAGTGCGGAGTTTATATCGTTCGCGTTTTATATTATAAAGAAGTGATATTTAATGTTGCGAGTTGTTTTCCTTTAACCAATCTGTGGAAATATACACAAAATTTATGCAGATACTGTAAATTAATGTAATATTTCAATAAAAATGTATATGTACAGTAGTTAGTAGTATAAAATAATGCTCATGCAAGACAATTCTCCTCTGCTGCGATCTCTGAAAATGTAATAAATTTCCTATTTTAATTCTATTATCTCTGAAAGAAAAACCCTGACTTCCTCAATAATTTATTTCTACGTTGTGTTTTTCGTTGTATAATCCTGATTCTATTTCAATCGTATCGTTATATCGATGCGTAGTTGAAAATTCTGGTCTCCGGCACCATCTGTGGTAGTACAGGCTAGTGTGATCGTCTAAGTTAAGAGTTATGATATATTGAGAAAGGATTACTTGATTCAGAGATACGAAATCATAGGAGAGCTTTACTTAATGTGATTCTAAATCATCACTCATGTCTTACACAAGTTTTATGTCAGTACATAGGCCGAATGTCCATAAAATAATCACTTCTATATTCCTCCTGGCTTGCTTTAATTAAGAGAGGTCAACAAGTAAATTAATTAAAATAGTTAATTAAATATATATTCATTATATTAATGTATACGTTTGATTTATAAGGTATATATGGAAGAGTTATTTCTAATTAGACCATCCTTAGCAAGTGGCAAGATTCAATATAGAAATGCAGAATTTTATGTGAGAGGAAAGATCATCTCCCCCATAGAAACCAGTCCAACTAACGTCTTGGGAAACCTACAACGCGACTTAGCGTACACCGAAGTGTTTTCAGGGCGGAACCAACCTTTTAACCTATCATGAGCTGAGGAGCTCTATTTATTCTTATAGCGAAATAAGCGCTATTTGTATATTTTATCAGCCCTTTTAAAACCATGGATTTATGTATATCTCAAATATCACGTGATTCAACACAAAATTTGTGTTTGCCTGGCCAGGCTTATAGAAATCTATAGGTCGGTTCAGATGAGAGGACGTGTATTGTGACGTATTGTACTGCCGCTTCTAGGCACAACCATGTAATGACTTGTGAAATCTAGGTCCCATATTCTTGTTATAGGCCTTAAAATATAAGACTGTAAAAAAGCACGCTCTCCTAAGATATCGTTTTGCAGTTATTCCCTATCATAGTCCTAAAGATATAATATAGATGTTTAGAGTTAATGGAATTGTATACTGTACTTATTTTAATATACTCCCTGTTGATCAGTAACTGGACTCGATCTCCCCTTGCTGTCTGCTCGCAGGACTTTGTGTTGGAAATTATATGACCTATCTATCTAGATTAGATACTACGTTATAGCCCTAATAAAATAATTTATGTTATATTACTATCTTTGTACTAGAATAGTTAAAAATACTCTATACTCAAGGATATTCTACTATACTAAATAATTATTTCTCAAAATATTATTTTATTATACTGTTATTAACTAAATAAACTATCGTAAATTATTTATCAAAACAAATTATAAATTTATCTCAAGATCTAATTAAGTGTGGATTACTATTTCAATGGCTAGAATTCAAATAATCATTTAATTTACTGTAGATTCAATTATTCTTAATATATTATATTATATTCTATCTGATTGGAAAGGTTCTTAATCATAAAATAAAATAAGTTTAATATAGATCATATTAATTTTATTATAATGATCTTAAAAGTTGTTGTGGTATTTAAGCGACACTCTTTGATTATTTAAATCATGAAAGATACATATATATGTATTTATAAAATACATATATATATTAATCACATGATCCGCTATTCATTTCCTAGACTTTATTTAAGAGGAAATAAATGAATAGCGATATAAAAGAAAACCTCTTAAGTCGTATTACACAGTATTAGCAAAATCAATTAACATTAACATGCACACAGTTATTTACAAAATAAAACCATACCCATATGTAATTTTCAACATAACAAGTGATATCTTTGACATGAATATACTAATTGTATGTAGCAAATAAGATATATGTATTCAATAAGGTAATACGATTTAATACTATCATTAATAAATTGACTATTCAATTTAATTTAATTTTCCTTACAACAAATCCTCTGAAATTCCATAAAATATATATTGGGTGTAATTTTAAATTTATCGCTAGAATTAACTCTATAGTATGTTGAGAATAGGATTTATCAACTTTACCGAATGATTGTCTTCTAATATCACTGAATTTAAACTCAAGTTGTTAATTTATCAAATAATAATAAAACACTGAAGTTACTGCAGTTTTTAAACTGACTTCCGCGTTAAACCAGCGCTAATCTGTTAATGTTCCCTCTGTCTCCTCTCTTCGTCTTTGCAAGGTCAGAATTCCATCCCCTCTCTGTATGTAAGGAAACACCCCCATCGTCATCGATTGGTTGATCTAAAATAAAATAAAACAGCCACAGATCATTTGTTCTATGATAGGTTAATTCCAGGGTCGGTTAAGTAAACACCCTCGCAACAATACCCTTCACATTTCCCACGGTTTGCAGTTTTGCCAAGCTTCACAAAAAAACCCTCCAACCCAATTTTTTTGTGAGTCTCGCTTTCGAGTGGCCATAAAATCAAGAATAGATTTTGAATGCGTTTGTTTTTATCTTTTAATAGGTTCCCGGCGCCAGACTGTCAATTTTTTGTGTTTTTGTGTTATTTTTAAAAATTCATTTAGGCAGCTCTACTTATTCGTCAAATAAAAAACTTCGTTGTATGTGTCATATACGAGAATACATAATTACCTATACTATATATGTGAGATACCTCCACAGCAATAATACGTATACAGCTAGCGATTCACAGGATTTCAGAGTCGATCGAACATCGACGGGCCACATAAGAGTGATGTGAGCACCAGACGTGAGGTTCTATACGATCTGAAGTTGTAGTTAATTTTACATCGAGATAAGTCATATGTTGGACGTGATACAAACGTTTGCGTGTGTTAAGCATGCACATCGCCATCTATTGGCGTCTGCATGAAATGAACTATAGAGGGCGGTGAACATTATGGTTCGAATCTGCGTAGGTGTCGTAAGATGGCGTTGCATATATTACTTGAATATGCGTAGGGACAGTTTGTTAATTGTGTGGTGTTACACATGTTATTTTTTAAACTAATATAATTTTTACATTAATTACTTGTCAATACCTGTAGCATGTTGTAGCATGTTGCGTTAGTCCTTAAGAGCAACAACATTAAGCAGTGCACTATAATAAAAATGTAATAATTGTTGGTTTACCAGAAATAAATAAATCTTTACCCCGATTTTGCCCCCGTTCGGATAAAATTTAGTGCTATTAGTTGAGCAGTTGTCCGACAACAGGGAAGTGTTTTGACATAGCACTGTACTACCAAAATATAAATCGCTTCTCTGGCAAAATACTTGAAATTGAAATGCTCTTAGATAAATATCCTTTTGATATATTATGCTTTACTGAAACATGGCTAAGAGCTGATACAATGTTATTTAATGTTAAGAATTTTAGTGTAGGCAGTGCGTTTAACAGATCATCTGCAGAAGGAGGAGGGTGTATTATTCTTGTAAAAAATAACTTAAAATTTAAAGAACGCCGTGACTTAGTCAGATATTCTGTTGAACGTGTCTGTGAAGTTGCTTGTGTGGAGGTGGACAGGCATCTTGTGTTGTGTGTATATCGACCACCAACAGATGAAGGTCGTGCTCAAAATTTTACAGAATTCTTAGCCACTCTGGAAAGTAAACTACAAAAAAATTCTAAATGTAAAAAACCCATATTTGTTATATGCAACTCGAATCATGAACAGCCTGCGCAACAACTAGGCTACCACTCCCTCACATCTTTAGTTTATTTGCTTGTGTACTCTTCGCTGAGAATGTGTACTTACCAATATTATTTCCATATACTTATCGACGGGCTTTATTACTTTAATAAGAATATGTGTAGGTAAGTTCTCGTAGATACAACAAAGATTATCTCTATTGATTACACAAGCACCGACAATTAAGTGTTTGCGAATACGTCTGGGACAGTAGCGTCTGTCACTGGCGTAATAAGTGTATGATCGCGAATATGCGGGCCGAGGGGCGCGGGGCGGGGGTGGAGGTGTGGGGGGGGGGGTTGGAGAAGAAAGGAAGGCGAGGGTATGTTTGAGCTCAATCAGACTCGAGGCTGCAGGGTTGTCTCACGTCGAGCTGTTATCAGAACAATCAAAAGAACAATCAATAGAACAATCAAGGTAGCTTCCGTTCTGCATATTAAAAAAATAATATAGTAAGTATTGTATCTGCAAATACCTACTTGTTGACTAAGATGCGTCTATACCTAGGTTTATATAAAAAAAATATAAATAAATTAACTAAAAATGGAACAGACTTCAACACCCAAAAGTGTAAAATAACTTGTCGAAGTCAGTACCATGATAGTTCAAAAGTATCTATTATCACAATATTGTGCGCATGGTAGTGACTTCAACAAGTTATTTAACTTTTTTGGCTGTTGAAGTCGGTTCCATTTTTTGGTTAAACATTTTTTTTACTCTCTTTACGTGTGACCTTTGCTACTTACGGGATTGATTGTCTTTCATTGTCAACGACTACATCATCAAGAAAATATTGTTCAGTTATTGGAGTGTAACTCAAAAACGGCTTGACCGATTCTTATGTAATTTAAATGGGAGCAAACGACAAGCATCCGCTTTCAAACAACAAAAAAAATTGTAAAATCGCTTCACCCATACAAAAGTTCTGAGGTAAGAAAGACAAAAAAAAACAGACGAATGTTAACATCCTCTTTTTTCGGGAGTCGGTTAAAATGCGATGTAAAACTTGTTATTTCCTGGTGGGTATTTATGTAGGAAACCTAAAAAACAACAAGTGCATATATATAGCAAGAATCTTTATTGGTATGAGATGTTCAAAAATATAATTGCTAGGCTTATAATTATACTGATTGCTGCTTTAATGTTTCTATCATTTATATAATTTAAGTTATGTTATTTCGTTGGAAAACGTCGACACCATCTTTAATTTAGTGAAATTCACAACACTAGCGTTGCACGTGCTTTCGCCAAAACGAGACAAAGCTTGCAACAGCTACCATGTGGAACAGAGACAAGTAACGATCTTTACCTGATTAGTACCAGTATACGCTGACCCCTCTTATAGCCAGTGAAACAAGATTAACTGACTTATTAATTAAATCTTATTCCTTCTTTTTGGTAATCTGAACTCCGAGATAACTATTCATACCATTTCACTGTACATGTACAATTTTATCTTATTTTGTTAACTCAAAACAAATTTTCACTGGCGCAAGAACACAGGAGCGTATAGGCGCTTACGGGTCTGACACTTGGTCGAAACTGAAGCTATGATTCAAAGCGTTCATTTATATCCAAGCATTTGCATCGACGCGTGGTGCGCGACCTCCGTCTAGTTTAACGGACTCGAGAGGGGTAATCTGTGGCTGTGCTTATCCCGCCTGTTATTGCATGCGGTTGTAGTGCTCCTATATACAGGCAACATATTGGTATAGGAGCCTAAATCTGATTTGCGTCAATGATAATAAGTTTTGTCGAATTGAAGAAGAATGAGGGGCGTCAGTGAGCTTTCATTATCTGGTAAATATAAGTCCCAAAACTCAAACTGCACTAAGTTAGCAGTGCAAACCGGCGTCAACTTAGTTTTCTTACTTTTAAATTATGTTAATCTAAGATATTTGAAATATTAATTAATGATAATATAATCTTATAATGTACGGGCAACAAACATTAACTTGTGATAAAAACAATTGACACGCGACATGCCGTCTGAAATACATCTCATATTATTTATGATTAGTTTCTGACTATGTTACTTAAAAACAAATAGAATAAAATTAAACATATATTAGTGGCCAACAGCACAGAACTTTCAGTGAGCTCTTTGTAGGGGAGACCAGTCTAAAATGATTCCCTAGGGTAAAACGATCCCTTTTGTTTGTGACAAACCTGCTAACGCCATCTATGAAATCACAGATCCATTACGTCCAATAACAGCTAAGTTCACACAGGCAGTAATGGCGGATCGCTCGAACGCTCTGTCACGATAAAAAATAAGAATAATTGAAATTTGTGTTTTTTTTCTAAGGTAAGGGTTTTTTGACATTCTAATATTTCGCGTTAATGTTTTTTCTATCTGTTAAATATGTTTTACTAGCATTAAACTGTCATTTAAGTCCTTAAATTCATTATCCATGTGTGCTTATACTTTTCGTGTTTAGGTAGTTTTGATTCAAAACACAAAAGTATCGTTTGGGGTAAAATGATTACCCAAGGTGTGTTAAAAACGATCCCGGGATCATTTTACCTCAACACATTTATTTTTTATTCTAGATGCCACGTAAATACAAACGCACGACTAACCGTCAAAACTGGTCTGTGGAGGCAATGACAGCAGCGTTGAAAGATGTAGAAGAAGGTACACCTTATAAAACTGCAGCTAAAAATCATTAAGTGCCCGTAATGTCATTAAAAAGAAGGGCAAAAGGTACCAATAAAAACGCAACTGGATCTGAAAAGATACTAGGTAGCAGACGGCCTGTATTTACCAAAGATCAGGAAAGAGAGCTAGTAGAACATCTTCATGAAATGGAGACCAGAATGTACGGGCTCACAATTAAGGACGTCTTGGACCTAGCATTCCAACTGGCTGAAAAAAACCACATTGAACATCCATTTTCGTCTGAAAAACGGAAAGCTGGATTTGATTGGCTCCGAGGTTTTCGTAAGCGTAACCCTGACATCAGTCTTCGTTCTCCAGAAGCGACTTCTGCTGCCCGTGCCAGGGCTTTCAATAAACCTGTTGTAGAAAAGTTCTTCGGGATACTTAGTGACATACAGGAATCCAAACGGTTCCCAGCTCATAGAATATACAACGTTGATGAAACTGGTCTCAGTGCCATGCCAACAAGAAACACCAAGACGTTTGCAAAAACAGGTCGAAAACAAGTGGCCAGGGTGACATCGGCAGAAAGAGGTGAAACCACTACAGCGGTATTATGCATGTCTGCATCAGGGATCTTCGTACCCCCAATGCTCATTTTTAAAAGAACACGCATGAATTTGGCACTCTTAGATGGTGCTCCAGCTGGATCTGTACACGCGTGCAATCCATCAGGTTGGATGAGGCTGGAAGTATTTTCTGAATGGTTTAACCATTTCCTGCATCACGTTAAACCTTCAGAAGATGATCCTGCTCTTCTTATATTAGATGGTCATTTATCCCACACTAAAAACTTAGAGGTTATACAAAAAGCCCGCGAAAACCACGTCACTATATTATGCTTACCTCCACACTGTACTCACAAACTCCAACCACTGGATGTCGGAGTTATGTTCTCTCTTAGCACTTACCATAACCAAGCGTTAGAGAAATGGATGAACAACAACCCAGGCAGAGTTGTAACTGTTCACCAAATTAGCCAAATTTTCAACGAAGCTTACTTAAAAGCTGCAGTGCCACTTAATGCTATCAACGGATTCAAAAAATGTGGAATTTACCCATACGATCCCGAAATTTTCTCGGAAGAGGATTTTATTGCTGCTCAAACAACTGATCAAGATGTAGTAGTTGGACAAAGTGGAGTCAGCTACAATCTGGAGATACCTCCTGAATCCGAAGCTGCAGAAGTAAACATCTTTAATCAGGTGTCTAATACAAAACTTGCCGAAACCGAAGCTTCTGTAACAGAATATGCTGAACCCAAAGCTGCCGTAGTAATCCTATCTAATGATCCAGTTGCTGTTAACATCCAAGCATCAATAGCTGAACCAAAAACTCCTCCAAAATTTCGTACCAATGAAGGTGCGTCCACTTCATTTGCTTATACAGTGTCTCCACGTGATTTATTGCCACTTCCTAAACTAATTGGAAAAATATCTTTTAGAAAAAAACAGACTGGAACCAAAATTTTAACGAGCAGCCCGTACAAAAATGATCTTGAAGAAGAGAAGAAACGCAAAGATGCAATAGATCTCAAACGTAAACAGCGAGAAGAAAATAAATTTAATAAAAAATATAAACCAAATGAGGAATCAAAACAAAAGAAAAACATAAAGAAAATAACTAAGAAAAAAATAATTAGGAACCAGGTTCTTTCTGATTCTGACGAGGATGCTGACGATACTGAATGCATGTATTGCACCTCAAAATATTCTAATGATAGAAGAGGAGAAGGATGGATACAGTGCTCTATCTGTATGAAGTGGGGTCACGATCAGTGTGCCGGCGTAGATGAACATGATATAGAACCGTTCATATGTTATTTGTGTATAAATAAGTAGGTAAAGATACGTTATTATTTTGAATTTTCAGTAACCACTCGATTTAAGATATATTTTTTTAGTTTCACGTGATTTATCAAGAAGGATCATTTTTCCCTACCGGCAGGGATCATTTTGAACACAGATGTGTATAAAATGATCCTTTTCTATTGATTTGTAAAAATAAAAAAGAAGTGCATATAATACACAAAAACGAAAACTTTTTATTTTAGAAATTAATAATAATAGAATAAGAAACCATACATTTAGTATAGTAAAAATAAAAAAAAATATCATATATAATTTTTATGTTATTCGGTTTTTCCCTTAAGGGGATCATTTTAGACTAGTCTCCCCTATGTACAAGGATCTTTACCATTAACAAAAAATGGGTGACAATATTTTTTTTTATGACTGATAGATAAGCCTTTGATCACTATCTCACCTGATGGTAAGTGATGATGTGGTCGAATATGTTGTTCAGGCTAACCTAGAATTACTGGCTCTCAAGGGCTGCTGCCGGAACACACCGTTATTTTCTTGGCGACAGATTTTCAACTTGAGGGTGATATTTAGCCAGACGGGCATTTGCTAAATGCCTTACTACCATTTTTTTTTTTTTTTTTTTTTTTTTTTTTTTTTTTTCCGCTGGGAAAACGCCTTACGCGTACCACGCGGCTTCTCGAGGGGGGAGGCCACGTGGTTATGTGGGACTCCCCGGGCAAATTGCCCGGTATACCCACTAAAAACCCAGCGACATGAGCCTTCGGCGTCTGTGTGGGGCGGCGCGGGTTCGCACTAACATTCTACCACGGCCGTACCGACGCTATCCATCTTATTTTAGCCTACAAGGCACTCTGTCTTGGCCCGTATTTTTTTGGTGGTTCCCCATACTCACCATAGGGCAATTCGTCTAGGGTGACGACAGAAGGCACGCATAGCGACGCCTTCTCCGCCCAGGTCTCTTTTTTCGGATCGGGTCAGCGAGTACATTCTCCTCCCTGACCCGCTCCGCAGCCTCCTTTTGTGATATGATGTCTTCACAAAAGGAGGCCATAGCTGCCCAGCGCCGCTCGCTGCCGAGCATGGCATTTACCAGGCTCGGCAGCGAAAGGTCATTACCGACCTCCACTGTCAGAGCGCGCCTTTGGGATTCCCATGCGGCACATTCCTCCACGGTGTGACGCGCCGTATCCACGGGCGCGCCGCACTCATGACAGGTGGAGGTAGTCTCCCGTCTCGCAACCCGGTGCAGGTACTCACCGAAGCATCCATGCCCGGTTAGCACCTGCACCACTCTGAAAGAGAGAGAGCCATGCCGTCTTGAGAGCCAGGGATTTAGATGAGGACGAAGCGCCTCCACCGTCACCAGGCCGGCTGTTGGGGATTGAAGGTCCTCACCCCATCTTTGAATCAGGGCGGCTTGTGCAGATTCCCTGATTCGCACAATCTCTTCGGGACCCGGATGTTCACCCCTGTCCCTCATAGCCACGCGGAATTCGTACACCTCCGCGAGCACTTCCGCCTGAAGCTCCCAGGGAAAGTCACCCGCGAGAAGTGTAGCTGCCGTCCATGAGACCGTGCGGTAACCTCTAATTGCTCTCACCGCTATGACCCTCTGTGGTCTCCGCAGAAGGGTCCTATTCTTTGCAGTGAGAGCGTCGACCCATATTGGGGCCCCATACAGAGCCATGCTCCGGATTATTCCGGAGTACAGGCGTCTGCAGGTGGAACTGGGACCCCCCAAATTAGGCAGTAAGCGCCCGAGGGCTGCAGCGGCACTTGTCAATTTTGGGGCGATTTGAGCAAAATGCGCCCCAAAGTTCCAGCGGCCGTCTAGCACCAGACCCAAGTACTTCATTTGGGTCTGAACCTTAATAATTTCACCTCCCACAGAGATGGTTGCTCCTCGTGGGGGGCCTCTGCGTGGACCATGAAATAGTAGGGCTTCCGTCTTCGTCAAAGAGACCCGCAAGCCTAGCTGGGCAATCCGGTCTACCATCAAGGTTGCGCCGATGGTAGCTAGTCTCGCTGCTTCATCATAGGTCTTTCCCCGGGTGGTTACGAGAGTATCGTCTGCGTAACACAGTAATCCCATCCCAGGGAGAACCGGCTGTCGCAGGAGCCAATCATAACCGACGTTCCACAGGACTGGCCCCAGTACCGAACCCTGTGGAACTCCGCATGTGACGTGACGCCGGGCCAATCTCCCGTTAGCGCCCTCCCACACCACCTCTCGGTCTTTGAGGTATGACTCTAACAGCCTCGACAGATAAGGTGGCACTCCATGATACTGAAGTGCCGCTTTCAGCGTCTCAAATGGGAGGCTGTTAAAAGCATTCGCCACATCAAGCGAGACCCCCAGGACAACCTCTCCTTTCTGTACTGCCTCAGTGGTGAAGACTTTTAAAGATTTTAGGGCATCGATCGTCGAGCGACCTGCCCTAAAACCGAACTGGGCTTCAGAGAGGTTAGGGCCAACTTCCTCCAGATGCCGGACTAGACGAGCAGCCAGAATCCTCTCGAAGAGTTTACCTGTCTCGTCCAACAGCACAATAGGTCTGTATGCTGAAGGAGAGTCCGGAGGTCGACCGCCCTTCCGCAGCAGGCAGAGCCTCCCGCTTTTCCAGCTTTTCGGAAACTGCCCAGATCGGAGGCACCGATCGAACAGTTTTCGAAGCCCCCCTTCTAAGAACTCCGAAGCAATGGACAGCACTCGACCAGGGACGCCGTCAGGTCCAGGTGCCCTCTTTTTACCTCGGAGCCGGAACAAAGCTGCACCCATTTCCCCGCCTGTAACGAGTGGAGCGTCATCTAATTCCTCCGAGCTTTCGGCGTCTAGTAGACTAGTAGGAGTCATCGTAGGGGGAATGTGGCCCGCGTTATCAGGGAAAAGTTCCGTGACTACTCTCAGGAGATGCCTTACTACCATGCTATAACGACTGCCATCCTTATAAAACAACCGGGACCGACGGCTTAATGTGCCCTCCGAAGCACGTGCACGCTCAGTAGTAATGTCACCAGTGGTCACCCATCCAACTCATGACCGCGGCGGATGTTACTTAACTTAGCTGATCGGTTAAAAACAGCTAAGCAAACTTCACTACGAGCGCTTCATAAGATTAGAATTTTTATTATAAAAGCTAACGTGGTTTTCACTAATTTTCATAAATAATACGGGATAACTCACGTGAATCAGTCAGATAGCTCCGACTATAGTTTCAACCACATTCGGTGGTCTTTTTCAAGGAGAGCTCGTTGACGTCTCGCTTAGCACTGCGTGCGGCAGCTCGTAACCCGCGTGACATCATTGGTTGGTGCGAGGCGTGGGATGCAGTTGGTCGTGTCGTCGAGTTCTGATGCGAACTCTCTTCGTCGCTGATGGTGAAATCCCGGCTGGCATGGGAAACGTCCCAGCAAAAAGAACTCACTATATCTCCACTAGACCCGTCCTTGTCATCCAAAACAGTTCCATGAAGACAAGGTTACCAATCAGGTGACAAGAATCATCCTCCGTCTCTATTAAAGTTTGGACGTCTACTAATTTCAACAGATTCTGGGATCTTGCGAGGCACGAAGAACTTTTCTCTCGACAAGACCCGAGTTTTGTCGAAGCGGATGTAGTGTCCTGCACCAGATAACAGAGAATGTTCTGTCACGGCTGAGCTGTTGATGTCTTGATTCTTCATGGAGCGTATGTGCTCCGTAGGTCTAGTGGGTCTAGTGGTCCATAAGTCTAGTGGGTCTAGTCTCATTAGAATTTTTAATATGACATATGACATATCGTACAATAATGATTTCTCATCGATGTTCTCAATGATAATCATAATCGTATGACAATGATTACTCGTCGTGAACATTTAAGATAAAGCCGTGTATCAGCACATTTATCCCAGCAGCCCCTGATTAGATCCGATAGGTACTCGTATCGACAGCCCTGTCGGACAGTCCCGGGCGGCGGCGCCCCTATTTGCATATCTTTTGTCGCATCGGTTCGCTGACGTTCGCTAAACGGCGCGGCGCGATAACGCGACGTTACCTGCACACTAGTGCCGCGCCGCCGCCGCTCCAGAGGGCGCGGCACTAACGGGACAGATAGCCGCTCACTGTCCGCACAGAGCTCACAGAGCTTTTATCGGCTCATCTACTACTCAAATTTTGCCGCACGTGCCTGTTTTCTAAAGCGCCAGTTGTCATTTTCACCGTTTTTGATTGACATATATTGTGGATGGCTTCGCTAGAGATCTGTCATGTTTGAATCACTAAATAGTATAAAACAAAGTCACTTCCCGCTGTCTGTCTGTCCTTATGTATGCTAAGATCTTTAAAACTACGCAACGGAGTTTGAGGCGTTTTTTTAATATATAGAGTGATTCATGAAAATGTTTTTTATGTATTTATTAAACATGCATAATATAATAGAGAAAAACTGATAATTTTAGAGGTTTCTTATGTGATATCGTAAATAAACGCATTTTTAGCGCTTAAATAGCAAACGCTGACTGGACCCTACGAAATAAATCTAAATAATGTACTTACGACAGTACTTACTGCCTTGAAAAGGGCTACAAAAAAATCCTACATAGTATATGTCGATCTCTTAGGAATAACCCACAATAACCATATTTTATCCTCTTTTTTTTATGCTTGATAGGTTAGCCTTTGACCACCATCTCACCTGATAGTAAGTAACTATGTGGTCGAAAATGTTGTTCAGGCTAACCTAGAATTACTGACTCTCAAGGACAGCTGCCGGAACACACCGATAGGTGCTTGGCAACAGATTTTCTACTTGAGGGTAGTAGGTAGCCAGGCGGGCCACCCGTGCGAAGTCGCTAGTATTTTATATTCCTACTTGATGGACCAACATTAAAGTTATTGGCTGTTGTGGCGCTCATTCTGAGACATCTACTTCTGAATATTCCATAACATCCAACGCACCGGCGCGGGCGCACCCGCCGCGCCACGTCGCGTCGTCGCTGAGCGCTCATATTAACACGCGCAGTTATCTCGTCATCTATTGTTATAGGTAATATAAAGCGAGTAAATGGACACGTAAACCGTCTGATGGCGACACCTGTCCATTACAGTAGCAGTGTCTGGTGACTTCATTGCAGTGTTCTGTGTAACATTGAAATGTGATCGTCATTCCAATTCTTTTTTTCAGGCCCACCTGATGTTAAGCGAACTAATCTCTGCCAATAACATGCGTGTTGTCTGAACGAATTGCGGCACACTGAGCCATACAGTTGTTAAGTCTTATGTGCCTTTAATTTTTGTGGCTCTCAAGGACCGCTGCCGTAACACACTATTAGATGCTTGGCGATACATTTTCTACTTGAGGATGGTAACTAGCCGGCAGGCAAGCATTTGCAAAATGCACTTCCAGCATGTGCGCGGCGGTGGGGATCGTACCAATATTATTGCGGACGTCCCAGTATTTTCAATTGCTCCAGTGCTTTTCAACCATGAAAACACTGGTGTTTGCTCACTACTAGGCGGAGCCAGAATATCTGACATTGCGGTAGGTACCACCAAGACGGACGCTTGCTAATTTATTTTTCCCCTTTTTTATTGCTGATACGCTACGCTTTGATCACCATATCACCTGATGCTAAGTGATTATGCGGTCGAAGATGTTGTTCCGATTAACTTGCTGTAACACACCGTCCGACGCTTGGCGTCAGATTATCTACTCGAGAGAGGTAGCGATCCATATACCGGCAGTCGCATAATACCTTTCCACCATGCAAACAATAATTGCATTATTGTTTTAGGAAGCGGTAGTTTTTTTTCTTTTCGTTTTGCAAATGCCCCACAGGCTAGCTACCGCCCTCAAGTAGAAAACTGTCGCCAAGCACCTAACGCTGTGTTCCCGCAGCTGTCCTTGAGAGCCAGTAATTCTAGGTTAGCCTGATCAACATCTTCGACCACATCATCACTTAGGACTTAGGTGAAATGGTGTTCAATAGTGTGAAGCATCTATTCCTATTTTGTAATCTGTGCCTAAACACAGCAGTGTGGGTACCAAACAACAGTAAGCAATACTCTCGTTTGGTATTACAATATCTAAGTCTGTGGTAGTACCCACTCACGCTTTACACAATGACAATCACAAATGAATATAAATGTGTATAGTAGATGTAAATAGTCCACATGCTATAATCATCATCATCAGGATTACATGAACTGGAACCTCCACCGTGGAACAAGGTCTCCACCATTGGGCGGATTTGCCATAATCCCCACGCTTGGCAGGCGTCACGGCAATTATAGTAGAAGTTGTCACTTCTTCAGAAGGCGCAGCTTCCCACTCTCCCACAATTATGTAGTCTATAATAATCAAATTTTTAAATGTGATTTTCGCTCAGTACTCTATTGTGCTTTTAATCATATTTATAAATATAGGGTAAGGTTGGACGGAGTCACATCAGTGGCAGGACATCACACTTTTGTGCACCTTGACCTCTCATACTTAATCTAAAGCCTACCTACTTCAGTCAGACATTTCAGGGAGTCAAGGCAGGGCGTTTTAGAGACTTAATAAAGGTGTGCTATAGAATTGGTTGATGATATTTAATGTGAACCCACATAACAAGAAAAAAAGGTAATAGTATGGTGCAAAAGTTATGGCCTGAAAGGCACTATAGGTTTGAGTTGCTTATGCGATACACATAACGACTTATTATAATACTGCTTACTTAATAGTTTTCACTAAACGAAAGATATAACACCCTGACATAAATGTTATATAGCCTACCTAGAGATGGGGGTTGTTCGAAAAAAGTCACTTATGGGGGAAACTGTTCTCAGAATTTTCAACATTGCACTTACGAGGGGGATGATGGGATATCAGCTACGTCATTTGGTTTTCCTAGTGAATCCAAGTACGGGTTCAGATACCGGTGGAAGATGTGTACAATGCCCATCGGCAAAATGGTGGCACCGCCCGCGCCGCGCGTCGCGCGTCTTATCAACGGGGCCGCTTGAAGACGTTGGAAATTAATTCGCAAAACGGAGGCCTGAGTGTCGGCCATGACCACTGGAACTTTAGGGGCTCTTATGCCCTCTTTTTAATTGCTTCATGACTTCATTTTTCGTTGAAATTAAAAAATCAAATAAAAACGACTGAGCGACTCGCTTCTCAAACTCGTGCCAGCCCAGTGAACTCTATAATTACGGGTTTTTCAACCAAACACTCGTATAATATGGACAGTTTAAGTGTAGGCGAATCTGTTTAAGCAAAAACCTGACTTGGTGTCATGCAAATAATGCCGTTACGAATGCAAGTTGTGTACATTGTTATCAAAATAACACTACAGGCCAACCTATAAGCCATAAAAAAACCTTTAATCTATCAATAACAGCAATATTGCTATTTATACATTGTCAAAAAGTCTCTCTTGTGTATACTATTAGGAAGGAGATACTTAAATGTCTTTATATTATTTATACTAAAAGTATGTATATTGACTTTGACTAGTCACTTCACCTCACTCTACCACAAACTGGTGCACGTTGGCCGAGTCTTACATCTCAGCTTAGCCAGCCGCAGTCTTGTTGCGGGAGCCGCGTCGAGCGGACGGCAAGCTGGGATCTAGTCAATAAGTAGGTATAAGTGAAACAGAAAATGTACATATATTATGTAATTTTTTTAAATTTGGTACGTACATAGTTAAGGTATTTTTACCAAACTGTTAGAAGACATTAAAAGAACGATTCCGGCTTTCTTGCCGATTTATTTTCATGCCTGATAGGTTATTCTTTGACCACTATCTCACCTGATGGTAAGTGATAATGTGGTCGATGATGCTGTTCAGGCTAACCAAGAATTAGATGAACTTAACCGATTTTAATGATGAATATAATGATTTAATGTGATGAATCATTGGATTCGTCTTGATAGCAGGTGTGACACAAGGTTCATTAAAAATTAAACGAAAACAACAATTTTAGACGCTTTATGGTGAGAAACCATTTTTCTAATCCCAAACCCATCGAATGGGGTATCAAAATGTAGAGCTTTAAGAATAGAACCATAAATATATATAACTTGCAGTTCTAACCTCAATGAAACGATAAAACGATTAACTAAATAAATGATTTGCAGTCGGGGTTTTAATTTTTTTAGTGATTTATACATGTTTTTAAGAAAATGTGGCATTAAAAAGAAAGATTTCCGTGGTGACGTTTAACGTAACGTCCCAAACACAACGAGATTTTTAATATATTTTGTAGAGATTTAATACTTTGACGGAATTGTAGTTCTCGTACACGACACGGAATACTTCCCGTCGCGTTACCGTTCTGTTGCTTTGTGGCTGTAGGTATACAAGTTTAATAATGTAAAGCAATATTCACGCGTTGCGCTCGGAAACGTATTAAAATGTCGGCGAGCGGCGCAAAGGAACTATGTACCAAACCGAATACATATTTCATGGAGGATGATGAACGCGGCGCCGCGTGCGTCAGCTGTACTGTACCATAGTTACAAAGCTTCAAACTACGCTCTACTAGGAGATGGGAGATTACAGGCAGTGTGGCATCGCGGTATACTTTTTAACCGACTTCAAAAAAAGGAAAATGTTTTCAATTCTATTTCGTCTATTTTTTTATGTTTGTTACCTCAGAACTTTTGACTGGGTGAACCGATTTTTATAACTCTTTTTTTATAAAGTTGATGCTTGTCGTTTGGTCTCAAATTTCAACAAAATCAGTCAAGTTGTTTTTGAGTTACACTCCAATAACTTAAAAACATTTTCCTATCTAGATAATATAGTCGTTGACAGTGAATGACAAATTGATCCAGGTGGTAGCAAAGGTCACGAAAAATAGGGTGAATTTTCTTTTAACAATAAGAAAGGAACCGACTTAAACACTCAAAAGTGTGAAATAACTAGTCGAAGTCGGTACCATGCCCACAATATTGTGATAGGAGGTTCTTTTGAATTATCAATGTACCGAGTTCAACAAGTTATTTCACAATTTTGAGTGTTGAAGTCGGTTCCATTTTATGGTATTTATTTTTGTAAAAAATCTTTCGAATAACGCGTAAATAAATAAAATGTATGTAAATTTTGCTCACAGCTTCATTAATTTTAAAATTTCATTTTATTTATGTATGCAGAGCTAATGATAAATAATATACCAAAACCCATAGAGATATAAAATACCATTTAGAGTGGCAGCCATGTCAGTTTTCTTAGAAAACGAGCGTAGCCAGTTCAACATATGTAAATGATACTTGACATTACATCTTTATTTTTCACTACAAACCATCCTATTTCTTGATTAGTCCCATTTTTAACCAATTGAAACGTTTAATAAGCCAATTTTTAACAGTTGATAATACGCCTTATCTAAAGACTGGTAAGATTGAATTTCATGTGAACTTTGTCAAGCTGTCCCTTTCAGTGAGAGAGACAGATATATGGTAATTCCCCTAATATCTGGTGAAAGTTGCCAGTCGACTTTGCCAGTTGAATCTAATAAAGTCTTATCTGTCAGACAGGCTACAGATGGTTGGAATAAATGGCAATACTTCTTCCGGGTCTTTGGTAAAAATAGGTGTACCGCAGGGATCAATTTTGGGACCTTTTCTGTTCCTAGCGTATAGATCTGCCTTGCATGGTCAAAGATATCTGCGATATTGTTTTATTCGCCGATGATAACTCTCTGATTTTTAAAGAAGATAGGAAAGATAGTAAACTCATTCATGTAAATAATGTGTTATCTATGATCTCTGAACGGTTCGCCGCTAATAATCTTCTCTTAAATTCAAAAAAGACCAAATGTTTAAAGTTTTCTTTACCAAATGTTCCTTATGTTGAACCAAACATTAAGCTTGGCTTAGATAAACTCTCTATTGACAAAGCGACAGTCTTTCTGGGAATCAAAGTGGACTCAACTTTACAGTGGGATCCACATATACATGATCTAGCCGGAAGACTTAGTTCTGCTGCATATGCAGTTTGTAAGATAAGACAGTTAACAGACGTAGCTACTGCACGGCTAGTTTATTTCGCGTACTTCCACAGTATTATGTCGTATGGTGTATTGCTGTGGGGAGCTGCTGCTTTGATAGAGACAATCTTTATCTAACAAAAGCGTGCAATTCGAGCCATATATGAAATGGATCCTATGGAATCTCTAAAGGATCTTTTTAAAGAAATTGATGTTTTAACTTTACCGAGTCTGTATATATTTGAAAATATTATGTATGTTCGGAAAAAATTGAGTAAATTTAAATTAAACAGTGACAACCACGATTACAACACTAGGAACAAATATAAAATAACGGTACCATGTTTTAGATTAGCAAAGACAAATAAAAGGTCCTTTTTAGGTAATTGTGTGCGGTTTTATAATAAAATTCCCGAACATATTACAATGCTCACAGAAGGAAAATTCAAATAATACGTGAAAAACATTTTGATTAAGAAATCCTACTACACAGTTTGTGATTACTTAAACGACAAAAATGCTTGGAAAATTCCACCTCTGCCAAGCCATCACCTGTCTCCTACGTAATTTAAACAAATATTGTAATAATTGTTTTATATTGTTTATAACACATTGTAAACAGACGTTTAAAAGAAGCCCGTTCTTCTCGCAGTGGCTCTATAATTTTTTTTGCTGAACGTGTCAGTACAATGTAGAATATTTCAATATTAAAGTTTGTAATTGACCTTCATAAGAGCGTTGTAGACGCCTAAATTGAATAAATGATTTTGAATTTGAATTTGAAGTTGACAATATATGTACAGTAATTGTGCAGTCTCTCAGTCAAGTAAAATTCAATTTTAAAATCGTTCCTTGGTAAAATCTGAGCATAGACAATTGAAAAATAGTTCACAAATAACTGAATGCACGAAAAATTATTACGATAATACAATTATTGGAATAGCTAGTAAAATTTTATCTTTTCTTATTTATTTATCCGGAACAAAAAGTGGTATCCTAGCCAGTGATGCAGTACATTTTTATCGATAAACTTTTCCATCGACTTAAAACGATTTATAGACACGACCTACAGCAGTGAAGATGCTGAATAGACGATAAAAATAAAATAAAGCTATTACTGCGAAGCACAGCCTTATTTCGATATACTATGTTGTAGGCTTGCTTATTTGTAGTAAAATGAATAGAAACACATGACATTCGCGTAAAAGGTGGTATTAGAGATAGGCAGAGATAGGGATTCATAAAAATAAAAGACGAGGTTAAGGTCGAAGTCGTGGTATATATAACAAGAGGTAAATTGCAGATGAGTTCAAGTAAATATACATGTTGTCAGTCAATATAAATTGTCAAGTCAATATTTTACCACGTAGAATCTAACTATACTTTAATTTTTTGTTTTCATATAATTATGGCGGTCGAAGCCGCAGGTTAGCGCAAAATTAATTTGATATAAAAAACAAGTGCCTTGTTGTAGTGGGTGGGGGTGGAAGTACAGCCTATTGGTGATATATTCGTGTCAAATAAAGGGGTTTGTGCCAATTCACCCTGCTGATCTTGACATATTATGTGGGTGCATTTGCATAGCACGTTGAGAGTTTTCCTTCTTTCACATCTTGTACTTAAGAAAACTTAATTTACATTTCTCAACATAATAATACGATCAAGCCATTTTTATGTGAGATTTAAATATTTTTATGAAATCTGAAACCAAGTGCAATAACAATTTCGTGTATATAGGAAAAAAGTGTTAAAAGAAATTTAACAGAAAAGATATTTAAAGTATCTAAAAAAAAATTGTATATAAATAATTTCCGTTATAGTAGAGAAATACTTTTTTTCTAGCTAGCCAAGGATGCTTGCTTTCAAAAACCTGATTATGAGAATCTGATTTACGCAAGTCTCAGGGTAATTCTATAAATCTGGATATCGTCCGCCAACCGGGATCCCGATTTGTATACAGGAATAAAAATCAGGGACACCGACACAATAGTAACTACCAGCTAATTAAATTGGTAATCATTTTATTTCCATTGAAACAAATTGTACTTATTGCATAATCGGCGATTGCTATTTCTAGATATTATTATTTAGCAAAAAATTAAAACAGTATGTTTGTGTATTTTTCTATTACACATTTTAACAAATGAATTGAATGGCTGCCAATGAGATATTCTCCTTATTGATGATAACGAAAATCTCAAAAATAGACTAAGTCATAACCTAAAAGTTCGGTTCCGTTCGCGTCAGCGTTGCTGCAACACATCCCGAGATGCTGCAACGCTGCCTGCTATACATATGTCTTAATCCAAACGGAAGAAAAAGAAAAAGAAAATCATGTAATGTTGTCAAAGTAGCTTTGGTCTGTCATAGTGAATGAACACTGCTTTAAACCCCTATCGATGCCATGCAATTTGAGTGTGTAGAACCTCCTCTTAGCCTTCACAGACAGTTTCTCTCCGGTAAATTCCTTTTTAAATTAGCTCAAAACTCGAATCACCCTGTTCTTGAGAAACTAGATTGTTTACTGACATTATATAACTCATGCAATAAAGCCTCATCTGAGGACTTCCCTTGTTTCCTCCGCAGCTATTTACAATTCACCCTTCTTCCTTATTCTCTCCTTCAGAATCCTGTTATGCCTTTGTACTCATCATCTTACGAAAGCATTCGTTTTCAAACCTAACATTATAATACACACACACACACACACCCTCATACACTACACTCCAACACACACCTTTCACCTATAAAACCTTTGTAAAACACCCCTACCACATATAAGTCTTTTCGTAAGTTTTTTGTTAAATAGTTATATAATTACGTACTTTGTTTGTTACTAAGGAACTAAATTAGCTTACTTTCGGAGGAGGGCGTTGACACCTGCGACAAAGTTATATACTTCTGCAGGTGTCATCGATTCTGATATGTTTGTAACTAAATAGTGTTATGGTTTCAAATAAAATTTATTATTTATTATTTTGGATTTTGGTATTGATAAAAACACAATAGAAGTTAATAAGGTTTTCATAAATAAATTCTTCACAGAATACAAGAGCTGTACTGCCATGCAGATGCTTCTAAAAATCCAGATAGTCCAATTGGTGTTGTAGTTTGGATCCCATCAACGAGAATAATTTTCAATTATAAATGTCCTCCTACCACTGCCGTCTTTTCAGGAGAAGCCAACGCAATTCTGGAAGCCATCCTTTTAGTAATATCACACAATCTTAACAAAACTATCATATTTTCAGACTCCAAAAGCTGCCTCCAATCTATTCTTGCTAACCCATTTTGGTCCAAATCTAGGATACCAATTGTTTTAAAAATAAGAAATGCCCTCTTTTTGAATTATGCTCTCACGGCATATATGTGATCCAAGCCTGGATTCCTGGTCACGCCAGTATAGTGGGCAACGAATCTCAAGATCAAGATATCTGTTCGACTTTAAAACCATCTTTAAAAAAACCTTGGAACTTAAAAGGTAAATTCTATGGTAACATTCAACCTGAGATGCCCAATAAACTCTGGTTCTCAATATTTCAAAACGCTGATAAAGTGACCACCTCTACAGTATGCCGTCCGAGTTTAAACCGTTCCTGTAACCCAGTCTTCCTGGCCAAACTTATAACTCCCTCTGCGAATGTGGTTTGGACGAAGGAAATGTGAAACACATATTCTTCTGTTGTCCCACAATAAACTCTTCTCTCTACTATATTATGCCTATAGATATCCCTCGTCTTTTCTCCCTCAAATGTATCCTCTCCTTAGTATTTAGTCCATATTCAAATAAAGCTGTAAATTAACTGTTCTTATGTTATATAACGTAACCTAAAGTTGTTCCCAGGTGTTATTTCCCCTATATATAATGAATTTGTAAGTGTGTATGTGTGTGTGTGTATACATTTGTGTTCGTCGAGTAGTTAGATGGACTAGCATGTAATGTTTCAGCACCAATTTTGGCTTGGACAGTTCTCACCGGACATAACTCATTAAAACTAAAAAATCTCCTTCGTTTGATGGTCCATCTAACTACGTGACATTGGTGAAATATGAAAGAGTTGAAGTTGAAATCCTAACTTTGTAGGGTGAAAATTATTCACAATTTTGGCACTTGTGAATTGTCAGCTACATAAAAGAGATACTAATTTCCTGGAGTGTACTTTGTGCTGAAAAATAGGTAACAGGTGCTCTATTATTCAGCCCTTGTGGTGTATAAAAGGTAAGACATACCCTGATAATCAGTCATTATTCAGCTCTTAGGGCGACTGTTACCCTTAATAATGCTCAAATAACGCTTATATAGAGCAACCAGCCACATTATTCAACTAACAGCTGATTCATTTGTGCCCAAATCAGAATTGCGTTTGAAGAGAGTGCGGGGGGGGGCGAGAGGGGTGGTACAATTAGCGGCGATGAGATAAAACGTGGAAAGTCCACCGATGATTCAAGTTTTACAATTAAAAGTTAGAACGAGGAGCGACGCGATACGCACATCGTGGATGTGGCGTGGAAAGTTATGGTGGAAAAAGAAATACACATACATACATTCCGACTAAGCAATGTAAACGCGGCGTAACAAAACAAACAAGTATAGATTAACTAAAAAAAGTTAATAACCCGACTGCAAATTATTTATTTTCATTGAACGTTTTATCGCTCTATTGAAATTAAAACTGCAAGTTATATATATTTATGAAATCGCTTTTTAAAGTTCTTCATTTTGATACTCCACTCGATGGGTTTGTACCTCACAATATAGGGTCTATTATCCACCAGTTTGTTTTTCTATTTATTTTATGTATCCAGAGTCACTTGGGTTATCAAGACAAATCTAACAATATCTCTTACATCAAAATCGGTTAAGCCGTTTAAAAGTTATGGTGGAATAAAGAAACTCACAAACATACATACATAAACCCTGAAACATAACTTTCCTTTATGGGCAGTCGTGTAAAAATGATCACACCTCCGGCATGACCAATCATAGTTAGTTAGTTATGGTGCTAGTTGCTTTCAAACAATTGTGGAAGAGAGAGCGCTCTATAAGTACCTACCTATTAGACATTCTCAGCGATAATAAGAACTAAAGTATAGCTCATGTTATATAGTGAGAAGTGCGAGTTGGTCTCGCGTCGCGCTCCGTACCGAGGCGTATTTATTTATACATAATAAAAAATAACAATTGTGTGTTGGACACGGCCGTTTGTTGTACGTTTCAAAATGGCCGACTGCCCCCTCCACCGTGCTCGATGTGTTACACTCCTTACATATTTTAACCGACTTCCAAAAAAGGAGGAAATTCTCAATTCGTCTGTTTTTTTATGTTTGATACCTTAGAACTCTTGACAGGGTGAACCGATTTTGAAAATTCTTTTTTTGTTTGAAAGCTAATGCTTGTCGTTTGGTCCCATTTTAAATTTTATCAAAATCGGTCAAGCTGTTTTTGAGTTACGCTCCAATAACTAAAAAATATTCACTTATCTTGATGATATAGTCGTTGACAATGAATGAGGATCGATCCCGTAAAAAGCAAGAGTCACTAAAAAGAGTGAAAAAATTTTTTTTACCATAAAATGGAACCGACTTCAACTCCCAAAAGTGTGAAATAACTTGTTGAAATCGGTACCATATGCACAATTTTGTGATAATAGGTACTTTTGAACTATCATGGTACCGATTTCAACAAGTTATTTCACACTTTTGGGTGTTGAAGTCGGTTCCATTTTTTGGTAAAAATTTTTTTGCAAAAAAATATTTGATTCTTTACTATCCAGTGGTGTTATTTAAATTTCGATGGGGATGATAGATAATATGTAGCTGCAACACTAAACTGTATCCCACGATTTTGTTATCATTCGTTTTTTCGAACTCTCTGGTTTTATTACTTTATCAGGCAATACCTTACACATACAAATATTGTGTGAAAATTTCAACTGGCTATTACGGTTGATAATAGCTTTCTGTTTTCTAGTGGGAAACCGTAATACTTAGTACTTTTACGCTGATTATATTGTCCATTATCCGAAACAAAATAAATATAATTATTGCATACAGATACAAATATAATTTTCTAAACAATAATACAAAAGTTATACTAACATTGCTATGTAAACCATCTGCGCATGAGTCGATTGAGAGGCGCGCAAAGAGGCAGCGACTGCAAAGCCTCGAGCACCACCGTGAAGTCGCTTGCCTATCGGTCTTTTACAGGATACATTTCGGTGAATGTGCACAAGAACTGCACAGCTTAGTTCCGCCCTCCCCCTTTTTCCATCGGACGTCCAGACAAACGGAGGGGCGCCATCCGTACATGGTTGATACGAAGTACTTCGCTTCCACTTTCCCTTCGCTTACTCTCGATTTGAAGACACAATGTTGTATATTCATCGGGAAAAACTGACAACGATAAGGAGTTCCACTCTTTCGCAGTAGGCACGGGAAAGTGTGCGTACTGCGAAAGAGTGGAACTCCTTACTAACTTTAAATAGGTTTTGTCTAGTTAAGCGTGCTCCATCTAAGACCACATCAATGCTTAACAAGCAGGGTGTAGTCAAACGTGAATCTATCATGAATAAATAAAGGCAATTATAGAACAATGGGATCAGCTGGCTGCCGAGCGATAAGAAGAAATGCATCGCCCGGTCGGAAGGCAGTCACCGCGCCGGCCGAGCCGACCGACCACACCAGTCAGAGACTCATCCGCGCGCTCACCACGTTTCTCCTCGATATACCTAACTTTAAATCACTTACGCGATTTTATGCAACTGTCATATAATAGAGGTATTAAAACATGGGTGTAGTTTCTTAAAATAAGATTACATGAGTGTTTTAATACCTATTTATATGCAGTTGCACACGCTACTTTATTTAATCTCATTGCTATACGCTTTTCTTGATTTTTCTGGCAAAAGAAAAAAGTTTGTTATTGTTCTATTGGCTCGGAACCAGCGCGTTGCGCTAACCACAGATAATGTGTAGCTGAATTAAAACCTCCTTGGTCGGGACACATTGTACTTTAATAATTTAAAAATTGTTTTGTTAGGAGAATAATGCTTTAATTTAATTTTTTTTTTTTTAAGAAGTATGTAAATAAAAATATGCCAATAAAAGTCTGTAATTCATTTCATAATTAGAATATTACCGAATGAGCTTATATAAATATATTTAAATGTTTCTGTGTACAGTTCTTACATAAACGTAGTGTTACCGTTACTGTGCATCTTTATTCATTATCCTTTTATAATATTATTGTGAAAGGGAATACTATAATATGAAAGAATACTCCAAAATTGATTCTTACAGATATATTTCAATATTTATTCTAATGCAGCCATTAAAATAGTATCGGGCCACTGCGAGAAGAACGGGCAAGAAACTTGGGGCCATTCTTTTAAATGTCTTTAAAAATAGATAACAATAATTCCTTTATCATATAACTAATATAATGTGATTCTGTACATACCATCTTTTAACACTTTATACATACACACTGTTCTGTTTCACTAACCACTTCCTACTTATTCACTAGGTCACTTGGCAAAGTCAATAAAATTCTTATAACTTTGCAAATATTCTTAAAACGTAGTAGTATTTCCTTATAATTCCTAACAGTTGGTAAAACCTATCTGGTTTGTAAGCACATCGCATGTGTCGTAGCTCTGCGGCAGCGGTGATACATTTCATTATCTCTCTAACTCCACGACGTTTGAATTATAATTGTGATCGTAAAGATTGTCGCCAACTCGAGCCAAAGTCGCCAACGCGAGACCAACTCAATTTGTTCGTTTATTCCGGAAATCCCCACCTAGTGTATGTTATCCAGAAATCCCCACCTAGTGTATGTTATCCAGAAATCCCCACCTAGTGTATGTTATCCAGAAATCCCCACCTAGTGTATGTTATCCAGAAATCCCCACTGGATAATAACATTTTGTAGAGATATCCTCACTGCTACACATTGCATGTGGGGATTAAATTTTAATAAGGGTGATTCAATTACAATAAGTTGAACAATTTATTCTGAATACCCACCAGTGATTAGGTTATCCCGTTAAAGTTGCGTCGAAGTTTCTTTAGTTTTACCATTAATTTAAATAAAAAATGGGACATAGGGTACCCTACGCTTTAATATTCACGATAAAAGCGTTACTTCGCGGAAATCTATATATGATAATAACATTTTTTTTTATTTTAAGAAAACATTAAATGAATATTTAAAAAAACACTTACGAAATATTGAAGCAATGATGGCTCAGCGGCATTGGCTATGCATGGGCACAGCCGTGCAGCAGATCCATGGTTCCAATTCCGCCGCGGGCTTGAGCTTCACCGCATGGTGGAAGGGCATTTTGGGAATGCCCGCTAAGCTAGTGACCACCGTCAAGTAGAAAAACTGTCACCAAGCACCTAACGGTGTGTTCCGGCAGCAGTCCTTCAGAGCCAGTGAAATTACAGGCACTTAACAACTATGTCTCAATGTGACGGGCGTAGTGCAATTCTTGACTTGTGAAATGCATCTGATATAGGCAGAGGTTAGTGCGCTTAACATCAGGTAGGCCTCGAGCTTGTTCCGTCGCAATAACATAAAAAAAAATATCTAGTGACAATTCTCTATCCCTACAACAATTCCGCCTAATTTTCCTGTTAAGCCGTCGTGACGTCACAAACTATCGATCGTGTGCTCGTAGAGTCAAGATCTCCTGAGGATGCTTCGTGTAGAAGTGACACGCGTTGAAAATTCTTCCGGTTCGGCAGCGTGGTGTTCGTGACGACACTTTGGCTTAGCAAGAAAATTAGGTGGAATTGTCACTAGATATATTTTTAAAGTGTTTTTAAGTGTTTTATTAAAACATTTACATAATCTCATTCGGTAATATTCTAATTATGAAATGACATACTTACAGACTTTTATTGGCATATTTTATTTACATACTTCTTTAAGAAAATTAAAAAAATAAATTTAAGCATTATTCTCCTAACAAAACAATGCTTTAAAACATTTTTTTAAGTATTAAAGTACAATGTTTCCCGACCAAGGAGGTTTCAATTCAATTTCAGTACACATTATCTGTGGTGTGCGCGCGCGCTTGTTTTTATATTGCATTTTATTAAATGAAGCTACCTATAGCCATGAGATTAAATAAAGTAGTGTATGCAACTGCATATAATTAGTTATTAAAACACTCGTGTAATCTTATTTTGAAACTCGCCTGCGGCTCGTTTCAAAAAACTACACTCATATTTTAATACCCTCTATTATATGACAGTTGCATACACTACTATAATTCAATGATTTTTAAAATATTTGTAATAATCACGATAATGTGGAAAAAATGTAACAATAGGAAGTAATGTGCACACAGCTACACATCCAATTGTAAACGATACATTTTAATGATGACTAAGATAGGAAGTGAAGCGCATGCAGCAGGCGCACCTTAGTGAAACTCAAGACGTCTCCTGATTTGCCATTGCCGTGTTCAAGGTACAGATGCCGTTTCTCCCGTATTTTATGAGGTCAAAGAGTTTTACAGTTCTCGGCTTAAAAATTATAACTGCCTGAAACTAGATGCGCTGTACGCTCTGTATTTCCACCCGGTAGGCAACCATAAAAATACTGGTCAAGTGTGGGTCAGACTCGCATAATTAGAGTAACATACGATCGCAAAATGTACTGAAGAGATAGCTATAGCCTAAAAATTATGATGACAATGATGATAAAACTATCCTTCTTATTCATCTCAAAATATTTAAATGCCAAGTTCCAGTTTCAAATCGGCTAAGAATGAAGGCGTAACAAACATACACACTTATTCACAAATATCCGCATATATAGTATCACATAGTGGGATTATTTTTATTATAATGTCAATCTGCCATTATTTATATAGCAGGCTGTTGCTATACACGAGGTGTATTACTCTTTACTATTAAAGATGAAAGTTGTACTATCAACGAGAATTTCTCACCCGAGAGGAGAACATCATTTTCACATAAGATGGGTGTAACAAATGTTCTCAGCTATATAAATTATTCATTTTTTTCAAACAAAACGAGCAATTAGCTTTTGTATTGTTACCTTCAATTAATTTTATTATTTTAAATAGCCTGTATTCTCAAAACTTTTCGGTCTGGGAACCAAAGCTCCTAAAATTTGGTCCCTTAATACTTTAACGTCTCATTGGGCGTTAAAAACATGCCTGCTTGGGTCTTTGCACTTATGAATAATTTCGTTAGTTCTATCAAATTCAATATTAATTTTTTTTATAGTAGCTTTCCGGGCGCGGCTCCGCCCGCGCGTATGTCGGTTATCACGCAAAACCATTAACCTCTTTTTGCGCAGTTGGATAAAAACTATCCGATGTTTTTTCCCGGGTCTCAAACTATTTCCATACCAAATTTCATTCAAATTGGTCCAGTACTTTTGGCGTGAAAGCGTAACAGACAGACAGACAGAGTTACTTTCGCATTTATAATATTAGTACTGAATAGTACTGATATAACAAAATGTTCAATTATTATTTGTGAAAAACACTTTATAAATATATAAAGTGACAATTCTGCATACATTTCTTGCCAAGCGACATGATGAAATTAGACTAGATTATGTCATAAGTGATATGAATTTGAATAACTTGCCATGATAAAATTACACATATATGATAAAACGTTTTTCGTGTTGTTTTTTTTCCGCATTAGTGTCATTAAGACTATGGGACACAAATATATCTGGCAAACAATCAGCACTTAACTAAAAACATTTCAAATCAGAATTTTAGGTACTCATTAGAACGTAATAATAAGCACTTTATTAAAGCTGTACTAGTTTTGTATCTACCTACATACTATTAAAAATACACTAAGATTGATATGTATTTTTTAAGGCTAGTATATTCAAAATCAACCTATTTTTGATTCACCCGTATACAATCAAATATTCATTATTTTGATCAGAAAAAAATATATGTTGTAGTTCAATACACTTGCTAGATTATTTTGTGGTTCAAAACACTCGATCATAAAAAATCACGAAAAGAGAGAAATTTTGATAGTTTTTTGAGTCGTACGTATATTATATTAATCTTTTACTTTAAAAATAAATATGTCAAACAATAGGCAATTATGTTTAGAAGATTATTTTGGGGTTACTTTTCCTCAAAATGGTTTAATTTTTTGTAAACAATATTATATAACAGAGCGGCCCTTCTGACTTGATTCAGTCGTCTGGCAGACGCGTCTGAGGCAGGACCTGTGTCGCTTTTGCCGAATCGCTGCATTCCCTCGCTAATCGATTGCTTTCCTGTTAGAGTTATTCGTTGTTCTTACAGTTTTAAAAATGTAGCTCATTTTTACGTTTTTAATGTCACAATATACAAGTAACAGAAGTGTAACTAATAAACATAGGTAGATTTTTTTGCTGTTTCTTTTACTTTGGTTTCCGTTTAAAGATACCTAGATATAAAGGAGTATTTACAAACAAAACACACACTTGAAGAATAAGTACTTACATACCTAACTTTAAACTCGGTATTTTTGACCGAGAGAGAACTTAGTTCGAGCGAGTTGCTTCAATTTAGAAAAAAATGCTTTCGTATGTCCGGTTGTTCTCCTCTACAGGTCGCATTTCTTAAACGATTCCGACGAAATTTTGGGAGCAGGTTTGATAAGTGAATAAAAATGTTTGGTCCATTGAGTTTTCGGATTTTTTCGGAGTAACTTTTTTCTCTTGGCAAACGACAACGATTAATAAATTTGAAATTTGAAATAAGGACGTCCAGAAAAACCTAGATATCGATTTTCAGCCAAATCGGAGTAACTTTATTGACTTTGCAGATGCCATCGAAAAATTAATTCCATATTCGAAATAAAGACTTCCAGAACAACCTACATTTTGAATTTCAGCCAAATCGGAGCAACTTTATTCACTTGGATGACGTCGTCGAAAAATTAATTCCAGGAATAAAGACGTCCAGAAAGACCCAGGTAGGTATGAATTTTCGTACTGATCTCAGTCACAGTTGCAACTGCGGATACTCACTAGAATCGTAGGCATATAAAGTTCCATGTTACCGGAGCGTATCGCACATCTGCATATTCTTTGACCATTATATTTGCGTTCCTTATGAATCATGTAAACCTCTTTTTAAGAAACTTCACATATTTCCTTTACCGTGTATGTATATATATGAACTGGCAATATTTGCCAAAACAAATCAACAGCACTTTACGAGGGCATTTGAATTCTACCCCACAAATACTAGAAATCGGGACAGACTGGTCATTGATACACTACCAAAAACAGCGCTGTATCGTAGACAATGCCATAACATGTGCATAAAAGTGTATAATGCCCTACCCAAACACTTCAAAACATTAGAACTAAGGTCGTATAAACGAGAACTGTTAAAGTGGCTTCACACAAATTTATTTTATTCAATAAACGATTTAATTAAATGATAATATGTATGTAATGTTAATAATGATGAAATTGAAGATTAATAATTGATATTAAAGTTTGAGTTATTTCGTTATTGTTGTAAATTAATGTTTGCATGCCACAGTTTGGCAAAATGTACCAGGCATACTTTGTAAAATCATTGTTCCATCCTTTGTACCTACATTTTAAGCAAATAAACGATATTCTATTCTATTCTTTTCTAAACTTACAAATCATTGAAAAGTATGCAATAACTTGTTAAAGTCGGTACCATGCTCATCTAAAATACTTACTCTATTTTCAACTTCCGCAAGTTATTTCATACTAAGTAATACTAATTATACATTTACTCTACAGACGACATGCCAGTATGCAATGTTTCAGCTACCTTACTACGTATTGGTAACAAAAATAATAAAATAAATAAAGTCTAGTCCATTATTCGTCGCCTATCAAAATTTCAGGTTTGTTACTTATTTCGTTTACGAGCTAAAGACCAATGATTTACGGACGGACATACAGATAGACATCGGGCACTCATAAATACGGCTCCATTTTGCGTTTTGAGTTCGGAACCCTAAAAACAATGTATCCGAACCAAATCTACTAAAAATAGGTACTTCTTGTGAAACGCATACTTTTATTCTATAAGCGAATAAAAATGTTCACAAGAACAAAACAATTATTTAGATGCAGTTCTGGATTTAGTAGCAGATACCTAAAGTTGATCAACTAATACACTGTGACGCTAATAGCGTGCGGCTGGGGACATCGAGCGAGCGACCTGTCGCACGCTAAATTTGCCTAGTGATTGACTATAAGAGGGCCTTAAGTTAGGGACGCCTTCAAAGAATACAAGCGTGACGAAATTTTTTTTTTTATTTGGTAATTTTTTTTTTAGCAATATCTTCTGTAATAAGGCTAACGCAAGGATAAGGTAGGTAATATACCTCGGATGAGCTACCAACCTCTACATTCCCGAGTTAAAAAGTGCCTATAATATTTTCCAGTGATTAAGTTGACGTCTGTAAAAGAACAATTTGCCGATATTATAGGACCGCGTCGCTTCGGGGCGCGCGTACCTAAAACGGCAAATATCAAATGACTCGGTCGCCCAGTCGCGTCGCGTCGGTACACACTGAACTACTAACTGGTTAGAAAGGTCAATGTTCGAGGCAAGTGTCACCTAATCTATGCTTCGGTCTCTTCAAAATGCAATTCAACTATCTTAGTAATTTGTTAAGGTATCCCGTGCGGTACAAGACTAGGATTGCAACCCATATCTTCTTGTATTTTTTATGCCTGATAGTTTAGCCTTTGACCACTATCTCACCTGATGGTAAGTGATGATGTGGTCGAAGATGTTGTTCAGGCTAACCTAGAATTACTGTCTCTCAAAGACAGCTGCCGGATCACACCGTTAGGTGCTTGTCGACAGATTTGCTACTACCCTCAAGTAGCTACACCAAGACCCAAGGTGCTTTAGGTGGTTTCAGCCACCATGTTATGTGCTGTTTAGAGAGCGTGTGTGCGCTGTTATTGTTGTTTGATGAATCGAGAAAGTTTTGTATTTCCATAAGCTCATTCCTAGCGCCTACATAATTCGTACCGCAATCGGATCTAATAAGAGTAGGTACGCCGCGTCTAGTACTTAGTTTATGGATATAGATAATTATTAAATTATTATCCGTTAGATTATATTAATCCTCAGCTACAGCTTACACTTAAAGTCCATATAATCCTTCGCTAAGGACTTGATTGTGCTCATAATATCGTAGACTTAAAGTTGCTTCAATTGCAATAATTAACTTTCTCGTATTCGTATCCTAAAGTACTATTTTGTCTACGAGTTTTAATGTTTGGTTATTACTGAAAAATTGCAAATTACTTTTTGATCGTCAAACCTTATATCCTGAAAACTTCAATTATAAACAAAAATTAGGGAAGTCGGCTACAAATATCTCGAAATGGACCATAATCCCAAAATTAAAAAAAATATTATATATAAAAAAATACAAACGGGAACGGATCACGAGACTGTAGTGTGTAGTATTTAATAATAAAAAAAAAACTCGAAATAATCTGTTTACTTTAAATGTTTACCTTACATTTCTCACTTTGGGACTCCGTTAAAAATAGGCCTTTCTATTAGTTGCACATGTTGCACGATTGACGCGATCTCTGTCTTCGTCGCGACGCCACCGCCACCGTTTAGTGCCACTCTTAAAACTGTTCCTCGATACAAATTGCTTGTCACCTTTATGTTTAGTGACTTGAGGTTCAAAGTCGTTCGCATCCTCTCCGCTCCGGTGGGTTATTTGATGCGTGCTCGGTATCGGTTTAGGGGCATCACTCACGAGTTTATAATGCGTTGACGATAACAATAAAGCGCGCTATCGGTGTATTTACGACTTGATGGTAGCCCTACGGTACTCCTCTCAATGCCGTAAATTGAGGCAGCTCGTTTCTCGGCAATGATATACCAGCCATGTCAATGACTACAATTATACGTTCTTGGAGGTCTGTGCATCGAAAGGCGTGTGCTTGAGCCGTCAGTAATGAAATGATCCAAACGAAGTGGATTAAGTTTAGCGTGACAACGGAACGACAATAATATAAAAGAGCATCAGCACGCGCAGCACGTCGGCACGCGGACGGCACTCTTTCAGCGAGCTTTGCTCTGACCCTTCACCAAAAATATGTAAAACAGGCTCTCTCAGTACCTACACAGTTATTTTGTCAACGCTTCGCTTCAAATCAAATTAGAGATTAGTTAGTGAAATTCTAAATAACATCCAACATTAAACTTAACTTTGGATGTTATTTTAAATGTAAATTCAATGCAAGTGCTCTTGCCCTTGTAATAATACTAGACAACAAAATCGGAAATGAAACTGCTAGTTAAATTTGTTAGGAGCTAGCAGAGGGCCTGCGAGATCCAATTCGCAAATGAGCTTGTGCGAGCCGCTCTTCGCGGCGTTCCTCTGTGAATATACAAAATGAAAATCACTTGCGATTCTACTGACTTTGTATTCCTAGAAGTTGACAGTTCTAGAGTTCCAGCAATCCAATATTTACTGGCTTTAACTGTATAACTCTTCCAGTAAATGTAGCGATAAACGCTCGTACTTATGATAATTACTAGCTGTTACCGTCGGCTTTGCCCGCGTTATTGTTGTCGAAATGTCCCGAGCTCTGAACAACAGGGCCCTCCTGTAAGAAGCGATCAATCAACGAACAACCTTCATTAACGGTGATTAAACACTAATTAAGCTGCAACCAACACACAATAATTGTATACAATTTTAGCACGTAAAGTTATATTCTATTTCACAATATTTTAAATTTACATCAATTTTAATGTGTACACGGAGTTAATTCATTGACCGCTCAATAATTATTTATTTTATGGACAGCTATAGTAGGTAAATAAGAAATCCTTTAGTTATTCCAATGTGATAAGCTGTATTTGATTTATCACAATTGTTAAAATATTGGATATAGTATAAAATATACTAATATAGGGTAGAGTCCGGCAGTACCGTCACCTTAGGGTTTATGTAGGATAAAATAAAAATCTCTTGGGTTTGACGTTAAATATAAGCAATGCGTTAACAAACTCATGTGTTGTAAATAAAAACAATAAATTATTAATATATTTAGATACAATCAACTTTATTAATGAAATTGGCAGACTATGAGAATTTAACATTAAAAAAAATTGGCCTCCAGTACCGGCCAGCACAAATATGAGCCCATATACCAAGCAATAATCACAAATATATTAGTTAGGCAGCTCTGATATGTTTGCACAAGCCTCATGGACCCAAGTCTTGCAGTATCCACATTAAATCCAATCCTCTTCATGAGATTCAAGACGCAAAAGACAAATTGTCTTACCCTCTTTTTTTACATCATCTTTTTGTATGCAGAACTGAGTAGATTTCACTTTTGTATTATTTTTTATTTACAATTTTATAATTTCACAGTTTTACGACGTCATCGTGCAGTATTTCATCTTTTTTATGCATCAGAAATCGGTTATAATTATTCTGCGCAACTGTGGCTTTTAAGTTGTCAACTGATTTGTCGATTTTATTGGTAGTTTGAGGCGCGGATTGTTGGCGAGCTGTTCAGCAACTTTTACACGGGCTTATGCATATTAGCGAGATTCCAAGCGCCCTTCTTTTTCTTCATCTCGCCATCATTTTCATTGCCTGGCATCTTTGAGTACCTAAAAGAAGATAAAATTACTCAAAAATAAACTTTAACAGTGGCCGATACTGAAGGACATTTTTATGGCCGGTACTGTAGGGAACGAAAAAAATATAAGGTTTGATGCTACAAAATAATTAACGCATAAATGTTGAATTAAAACATATTTTATAATAGCTAAATCAATGAACAATACATACCAGGTTTAACTTCTATCGAACTCTTTCTATGAACTTCTGAAATCACCCACAGAACTTTACTGGTGTACCTTGCGTTCACCACGCGCAATACAAATTTGCACACTGAAAGTAACCGTGTCGCGACAGGTTGCTGCCGCGCGGGGCTTATACTCGTATGAACGTATTACTTTAATGGCAATAACTATACCGTATCCGTCTGTTATATATTTTTGGAAACTGCATCTGGCCGGTACTGGATGCCGGCCGGTACTGTAGGACTTTCCCCTAACGAACTAGGAATAGAAATAAAATAGCGATGCAAGTTTTTATAGATTAGGAAAGCCAAATAAATGGTTCTTCTTAGGTAATTGTGTGCGGTGTCAAAATAAAGTGCCCAAACATATTACAGCGCTCACAGAAGGATAATTCAAGTTGCACGTGAAAAACATATTGATTAAAAATCCTACTACACAGTTTGTTATTATTTAAACGACAAAAATGCCTGGGAAATGTCCGCCTCTACCAAGCTATCGCCTGTCACCTACGTAGGTAATATAAAAAAATATTGTAATAATGTTATTATATAAGTAGTAAGTATGTAACACATTGTTAAAAGACGTTTAAAAGAATGCCCCCCAGTTTTGCCCGTTCTTCTCGCAGTGGCTCTATAAAAATTTTGTTTGCTGAACGTGGCAGTACAATGTAGAACATTTCGCTATTCAAATTTGCTATTGACCTTCACAAGAGCGTCGTAGACGCCCAAATTGAAAAAATGATTATTACTTTTGATTTTTAACGAGATGTCAGATTTTCAACTCGTTTAGTTTTATTTTAACTATACCCGAAAATCGTAGACTATGACATGGTAGGATTTGAAAAATATTTTCGAGCTTCATATAAAATAATCAATTCTCATTTTTAGTAACCAACATTCAACACAAAATGAATATATTTTAATTTAATATCTTATTTCGTTAACGATCTTATCACTTTGTCTTGTTATAATGGTTCTGTATATCTTATCTATTTATGGAATTTAAAAAGGAAAAAATGGCTTATAATATAATATGTTTAATTTACTATTTATGTACATACGTTTATTGTTACTCATAAAAACAACATGATCCTAAAGTTCCTATCAAATTACAAATTTGAATAAAAATCTGCAATCGTCTAAAGGTATAAAGTGCTAAAAAAACTGGCGCAGCGACGTTACCGACGACGACTAACACTCACTCATGCGCTCAAATGTAAAACCTAATATAATATAAAATAAAATCAATTGTTAATTGAAATATTAAGTTCATATGATAAGTAGGTAGTTGACTGATGCACAGTTGCTTGTTGTTCCACAATTACAGTTTGCTTGTTCGAGTAATGAGCCAAGCGCCAGAGCTCTGTTTGACTTCAATTAACTCGCTTGTACCCACTGTTGCTCTCTATTTGTTTAATTACATTCGTAACACATCGTTCTGAGATATAAACTGTTTCCTTGGAAAGAAGTAGATACTTACTGTTACCACATTCATAATAATTAAACTGTTATGTTTATTATGAGTTTGATTGTAGACAGCGAAATATTTATACAATCATATGGTTGAGTTGAGAGCTACCCATTTCTAACAGTCATCTAGAACACCTCCTCTGATTTGATCATTGAATAAACAGATCCATTCTAATTCGGATAACTATGAAGCACGAAGCATGACAGGTACACATTTCCCGTCATTTATTTCGTCAGACTTGTATAGTTTGATCACTGATATCGATCAATTAGACTTTTCTTCTTTTGCTTCACCATATCCTACCCTATAAATAGTTTCCTCTTCAGGTCTGTTATGATGTTCGTCATCTCCCAGTCGGTTAAAAAGCAAAGAAAAGATTAACCGCACAAGCCAATTGTGAAGTTTACTTCACTGCTCTGGTGTACTATAAGTAGCTGTTCGTATTAAGGCTAAACATGGCACGAGGCAAGTTCTATAGTAAAATGTTAAATATCTTAATCACTGTAAGGTATTTAGATAAAAATGTTTATAAATCAGATGTTATTATAAATGTGGGTAGGCTTCTTGCACTGTTTGCTGCGGGTGTGAACAATTACACGATTGAGACTAAGCGTTGGTTTTATTATAATTGGTAGTGGAAAACATCACAATCACTTCTGCGCCGAGCAACCCATCGTGTGACGCCGCCGGCGTGGCCGGTGAATTCAATGGGTATCGTATTCAAAGATAGTAGAGTTCAAAATTGTCCCGACCGACGTCTTCAAGTTCCAATTCAAAATCATCAATCTGATGAAGAAGGAATATGATTCACTATTGTGACTATTGATTTACTTTCCTACTTATTCTATGACGCGCAGCTTGCGGTGCGTTTGTTTATATTACTTTATTCTGTATAATCAGTAATCACAGTTATAATGAAGCTCGTAGCGAGCGCTCATATAATTGTATATTAAAGAAAGAACGTTCCGTTGAAAGCGCTGCGAACAAATATAATTTTAAAACGTGAGGCACAGAATGATTACTTTATAATTCGCTGCACGGTGTCGGGTGCAGGGGAGATCCTCATCATCATCACTGCTCAGTCTAAAGTAATACTTACTGTAAGTAGTGGATGCGCGCCGCAACTAGACAAACTAAGCAATGCTAGGAGTTTCTTAGCGACCCGATATCTTATATGACATAAAGTAAATTATACTCGTAGATACTAAGCACAGGACGGCATGTTTTAAAAAAAAGTATATTTAGTTATATTTATACTGAATTGTACTGAAATCGGAAAACCTGTTGCGTATAAAGTAAATTTATTTATTTAGTAAACAAACAATATTATAAAGCAAATGAGTTTTTAGAAGATAAAATCAAATTGTTAGTAATATGGCATATAAAATCTTGATGTAATGACTATTGAACTTGTTACCATTATCATTTATTGGAAATGAAATGTAATTGTCTTATTTATATTAATGTATTGTTGATTTATAATTTAAATTGTAATTATTAAATCTTAGTAAGTTACTAATATTATTGTATCTTCAATAGGTATGATGGACCAAGCTGTTGTGACTATATGATTATGTGAGAGATCTTTCATGTAACACAGTTTTACAATAAATATATCTAAATCTGTTTCGAGGTTCATAAGCCTCGAAACATACGAGAACGAAACATTTTCATACAAAGGTTTCGACGCTCAAAACTTTCAACTTAATTTTTTTTTTTTTAATTTCAACATCTTACAATCCTTAATAATTATGAAATCAATCAGTATTATGCTTAATTCTGGACCTAAAATCTCAAATAAGGGAGTGATTGCCCGACAACGTTAATTGTATGGAACAGTGACCGGCCACCATTAGAATGAACACTGCAAGTTATATTTATGTAATTGTTGTTAAAGCCCTTCATTTCGATACCTTACTCGATGAGTTAATGGGAAGGAAAATATGTTTTTCTCACAATATGGCATCTAAAATCCGCGAGTTTGTTTTTTAATGTACTTAGTGTTATTTGCGCTATCAAGACAAAACTAATGACATCTCATTAATTAAAATCGGTAAAGACGTTTAGAAGTTGTGGTGGAATAAAGAAACTCACATAGTACCTATATGAACCATCGATCGCGCTTGATAGATTATTTGAAAATTGACTTCCAATGTAATGAAATATTTGTTCATCTTCACTTGATTAGCTTTAAGCTGAAGATTAAACAACGGGTTTAATGTGACATTCTCATTTCATTTTAAATATACTCTGTGGTTTTTAAGAGGAAAATAAGTATTGGTTTAATTATCCATGTGTATACTTTATCTGTGGTGTGAATTTAATACTGTACCTAATTGTGTTTGTTGTTAGACTGTGATTAAGCATCATATATGGATTATCATGATCACTTGAATCATTATTTGATGATAATATTACTGGAAGTATATTTTATAAGTAGTGAAATTGATCACGTGACAGTGTAAAGTACTTATTAAAAATAGTTTATAATATCGCACTAATAATACAATAGTGCTGTAACTCAAAATCGATCATTTTTCAGAATCAACGAAAAACGCATTACTCAATTCCTATTATAGATACAATAGAAATAAAAGCTTTATGAGATTTTAAAATGAAATGAGGGATTTTATATTTTAACTAATATTAAAAAAATATTGTAATAGGGAAGTTATTTAGGATTTTTTACTTAAAACAGTATTACTCCAAACACAGTTTTCAAAAAAAAAAAAATTTTTGTTACATCGTTATTGATGAAATATTTTGTGTTGCAACATTTATACATTTTTTCAACGATTTTAGGTGATTTTATTTACTTATAATAAACTAAATACAACAAAACTGATTCTTGGTATTTTGACTATAGGTACCTTTGTTTAAATAAAACGAAATCATTCTTATTAGTGTTTATTCTAGAAAATTAACATTTGGACCTTGACTATACTTACCACTAAGGAGTTAAACATTTGAAAAATTAATAAAATTAAACCTTCTTTAACAAAAACAGTCATTTTTAATACTGATCAAAAAATAAGTGGTAAAGTACACATTTTATTCTTCAACAGCTTGTGCTTAATCGACATAATAAACCTTCCAAAACAAAATACTTATTTATTTTTACATTTATTCTGTCAATTGCTTACGTAGTTACACAAAAATATTCGCATTTATCATGAAATTAGACATTTGAACAAAAATAAATATACCAAAACGAATTTAAACATTTCTCCAAAAATAAAACAAATTTCTTAAACAAAAACAGTAGCTCCTAATACTAGTAGCAATTTAAGTACACTTTCTACTTAACATTTAACAAACTTAAAAGCTAAGAAAAAAATAGTTTAACGAAATAGAGTACACTATTATTAATATTTATTCTTATTCTTATATATTTTAATTAGTCAGTTACTGAAGTATTTGCACTGTAGTATTTGTATTTAAAAAAACATTATTCTTACTTAGTTAGAATCAGTCTGAATATCACAATGTATTTTTAATGAGTATTTAAATAGTAATACTATTTATTTATTCTTAATCAGTCAAATCTTTATAATATGTTTCACGATAATTTCTGGGTATTATATTTTTATCGAGCAATTCTTTTATGTCCCTTTTCTTATTTTGAGTTAAAGGTATCTTGCTTGTGTATTCTCGTGTCAAACCATGAGAGAATAATAAAGATTGATTTCTAATTTGTCGTATGTTACGTACGAAAACTTTTTGGTAAACTTCATCTTCGTAAGAATTTTTGTAAAAAAAACACATCGTGTTCTTTTTCAAGACGAAACACTTTAACATCGTGCCATTTTACTTGGTTTCTATCATCATTTACATTAAAATTGTTACCCCACTCTTCTTGCAGTAATTTAAGATTATAAAATTTCTCGTGACTCATTTCAGTCACTATATAGGGTTTGCCTGTCTTTTTAGCGGCCTGAATTAATGTAATGTATTGAGCCGGGACATACACTGGACCAGATTTAACGAAACGTCTTACTTGCTTTTCTATTACGCTGTGAACATTGTCACCCTCGTTTTGCGAAGGACCGCGAATCAGAAATTTTTGGGTTATACTGTTAACATTCATTTTTTGTACAGCATACGCGTAAGCTGTGAGGAGATACTTATTTTTCTGCTGCCCGCAACAATTATCCGAGTATAATATAAAATCTAATTCTTTACCGGGATTAGCCTGTATAGTTAGTTCAATATAATTCAGAATACAACTTCTGATCTCATTTGCACCACGTTTGCCTTCGGTTTCATCCCAAAAAAAACATTCAACATTTTTAGCGTATAAGTCGCTCACAGTGAAATTATAGCAGTTAATTCTACTTCTGTAATATAATAAAGAAACTTGGCCCTTTGGTATTGGCATCACAGCTTGTAAATCATATACAGCAACTATTGTGGAATCTATTTGAGCCTGCTTGTCTTTTTCTTTTTCCTTTCTGGACAATTTTTTTTCCTTCAAATGTTTTTCGTATGCCTTAATAATACTTTTTTTTTCATCTTCATTTGCATTTTTGAATGTTTCACAGAGATCACATTGATCTTTTTTTGGGATGTGGAAGGAAATATTAAATTCTTTATTAAAATACGGTTGAAAGTAGATGCAGATGCAAATGGTAAGTTTTGTTCTGTACATTTTTCTTTGTAGTCTCGGTATAAATCAAAATTCAAAATTCAGATTTGAATTTTAAATTTTTTAATTCTTCCTGTATGAAACCGGACTCTGTTTTTTTTTGATAAAGCTGAAGCAATGGGTCTGTCGTTTATTGCAAGAGTATTTTTAAAAAATGTCTTACAAACTCTAATTTTAACGTCATTGACTACAAAATGAAATGCAGAGTTTAATTTACGAAAATTTTGAGTGGACAAATATCTGTATTTTGGTTTTATGTCTGTAGCATGTCTAATTTTGAATTGTCTTTGTTTTGCTAAGTCTCCTAAATTCCAATAACTCTTGAAAATTTCCGGTCTTGATGTTTCGTTTATTTTTGAACTACATTTAAACCTGCATTTTTCACCACATGTTCGACCAATTTTTCTTGCTTGTACTTGTTTTTTGGTTGTCGATTCATACACTTTGCCAGTATTCCGAAGTCGTTTGGCTACCTGGTGTTTCCAGGCTTCGACGTTACGCACCCTCTTCCTGCCCCTAGTATTATAGTTTAGGTCTACCGACGAAATATTTAATTCAGTAGACATCCCACTGGTTCCAGCAACGGGACTTAAATTATCCAGAATTCCTTCATCTGAACTACTTGATGAAGAGCCTCTTGACGAAGAACTACTTGAAGAAGAGCTACTTGAAGAAGAGCTACTTGAAGAAGAAATACTTCTAGATTTAGTTGTTCGACCTCGGAGCAGACTGGGAGCTTTACTTTGCGAATCGAGAACGAAATGTGGATCATGGTCGGAATCATCAAAGTCACTCTGATCTGAATGAATGGGTGAAATGTAATATTTCCTTTGGTTGCATTCAGTTAATCCGATAGATTAACCTTACTTACCATAACTGAAGTGTTTACGTCAATTTCTTGCAGTACTGGATGAATTGTAGATGATGATGGCACCGAAAGTGTCGATTGTTCTTTCGTAACGTCGTGGCCTTCTTTCTGAGTAGTAGGTTCATCGATTATACTCACAGATGACAATAACGACGGTGACGAATTGCTGACAAGTTCATCATTTTCAGTTTTTTTCGTAGTATTTGTTGTCATACCAACAAGTAAACGTCCACGATGCATATTGAACCTGCAAAGATAATTATTATCAATTATTTATTTAGTACAATACATAATCTTACTTGATGCGTGTCTGTCACAAAGACTGTAGTAACTCGAAATTTATGAAATTATCATACTTAGTAGATATTTTTCTCATAACACTACTAAACATTCGATTGAGTTTAAATAATACTGTATTTCATAAATAGATCACTATGACTTATTTATTAATAAACCATACAAAAATTAACTTAAAGTCATGATTCAACAAAACTGTATTATATCAAAAATTACTAACTGAATCAATAAAAGTGTTATAAGTAAAAATATTATTTTAAATATTGCTTGTGTAAATCAGTAATAGTGTAATAACTCAAATAACAACACAGTCATGTTCAGGCTTAAATCAACAATAGTGTGTTAATTCAAAATAGAAATATAAATTTTACATACCTGATTCAGTAATAACGTTGCAACTCGAAATATTGCGCCGAACGGCGCGTGCTACCTCGATCACTGTTGGTCGCAACTGAAGATGACGCAATATTGCGGGCGGGGGGGTAGGCAACCAGTCAGTCATGAATAATGTCTTATAACGCCATCTCTTATTCATTTTTTTTGCAGTATTTTTACGACTGTTTTAATGACTTGTGAGGAATAGGTTAGGTTAGGTTAGGTTTTTTTTTTTTTTTTTTTTTTTTCCGCGAGCTAACTACCTCTATTTATAAGGAGGTACCATTATAACTTTATTTATTAATCAATCTTATTTTACTATTACATCATCAGTTTACTTAAATCTAACTTATACTACTTAACTAGCATGCGTGGCCAACGCTCTTGGCCAGTCTATTTCTAGGCTGGCAAGGCGTCAGCCAGATACATGCAGCAGAAATTGTCAGAACATTTTACTGTTCTGAGACTTCCACATACTATTTTCTATTTTTACTATTTTATTTTTGCATGCTGTTTGTATTGCTAATGAGATACTATCCTCTCTGAGATGGATATTACATTTACATACTATTAATTTGTGGGTTAGGGTTCAGGGTGTATCTAACATTTAATACAATCCCTTTAATTTAATTATTCCTACTCTATGTTATTTAACCTTTTTTGTTTTTTTTTTTTAACCTGGTTAGGTTAGGTTAGGTAAGGTTAGGTTGGGCGGGTCTGGGTTTATTCATTAATAGTTGCTTTGCCTAGCTTGCATGCCTTGCGCTGCTTGTTTTGGATAAACTCAGGCCTTCCTTACTCATCCCGGATGGGTAAGGAGGCAACGGTCTTAGGGGAGAGCGCAAGTCGTGATGATCCCTAAGGCAAGTCTGACGGATACCTTCTCGTGGTGCTGCCTGTTATTGGTTTATTTCCATCCGAAATAAACGCAACAGAACACCGTCAGGCGCCGCGTGTATTGTTATCTATATGTGTATGTATATGTATATATTGTCTCTGTATATATTTGTATTATATGTGTATATTATGTAGTTCACAGGGCTATTTAACCCCTTATTAGTAACCAAATTGTAAATGCTCGGTACAGACCGGGGCCGTAGTTAACTGTCTGTCATCTGTATTATACGTGCTAAGGCGCTTAGCACCTCTTTAAGACAGATGACAGAATAGACTTACGGTGTATAAATTGTAGTTTTAAGGCAAGGCTACAGATAATTTGTCATGTTTATGAGTAGATGAAAAACAGTTTGGCGGTGTGTGTGTTAAAATAGGGACCCCTCTAACTGGCAAACACCAGCGCCTACTACTGTCAAACGTATTGTTACATAATCGAAAATAACCGCTGTCTTTTATTTGGTAGTGACCCCTGTTCTGATGACTCACGTTATTGGAGGCGGGGATAAACTGGCTGGACTAGTTCCAAAACCCCGATGATAAGTGTATCCTTAGACTTCGGGAAAATACCTCCAAGGTATTGTCAGTCTTCTGAACTCTAAACTTCCGGAGGCTTGAGTAGAAAGATTGAAGCCTGTCCAATCCCCAAAACTATTGCTTATGGTCACAATTGATAATTATATGATATAATTATTCCAAATGCCGAAATCTGTGACAATGTCTGGGAAAGTTAATAGAGACCGGAAAGGGAAATTTACTAAAGGCCCTTCTCAGGGCCATGCCGATGAGTCTGCATCGGCATCGGATGCGAGCCGCGCACCATCTGCGGCTAGTGTGTTTGTTCGGCCGGACGATTTTTCGGACTCCGACGTAGAGTCCGTCACGTTTGAGTCGGATGCCTCGACGGCGACAGCGGAAGGTCGCCAGCAGGCACAGAAGCGGGCCTACTTGAGGGCTGGGTCTTGCTCGTCAGACTCCACGACGAGCAAGCCCAAAAAGACTAGGGCTAAAAAGCTTCCCACAGTCGTTGCTGACACCCACGACGTGGGGCTTGCAGATGCCCAACGCCAGCTCAACCTGGCTAAGCGGGCACAGGTCCAGATGGACCTGGAAGAGAAGGTCGCCGCGAAGGAGCAGCAGGCTTGCACCGCGCGGGCCAAGTCCGGGTACGGTGCGTCCACCGTCCTCTACTCGGACCACTCCCTTGCCGAGCTGGAGCGTATGGCGCAGGAGGACGAGGGGGAGATTGTGGAGGTCGCGTCAAAGTCCTCGAATCTCAAAGGGACTTTCCAAAAGTCCCTGAAATGCAGGGCCGCGAGTATGCGCGGAATTATTCGGGAGCTAGCTCAACGCACCGCAACCGATGAAACGCGGCAACTGCAGGCGAAGGTCGACCGCCTGCAGTCAGAGGTGAGCCAGTTGCACCAAAAGCTGGCTGAAGTCACGGCCCGGCCAACTCAGGCCGATCCAAGACCAGCGGCGGAGGGCCCCCCTACCTCCAACCTTGAGGATGTAATCCGCAAGGTTGTCTTGGAGGAAAGGGCCTTTACGAGAGCCTGCTTCGCCGGCATCGAAGACAGGCTCTTGCCGGAGAGTCGCATCCGCCCACCACTTGCGGCGGACAAGAGGCAGAACAAGCCGGGGCCGTCCTCCCAAAAACAGGACACGAGGCCAAACAAGCCGGGGCCATCCTCCCAAACGGAGGATGCATTCCTGCCCTCCTCCACTCCCTCCGTCCAACCTTGGACGGAGGTGGTTAAAAGGGGAAAGGGCAAGGCCAAGACGAAGACGGCCGCCCCCCCTGCCATTCCCACAGTCGCCGCTCCCTGCCCGTCCCAGGCGACTGGTAAGGGAAAAGGGAAGGGGAAGAAGTCAGCCCCGAAGCCCCCCTCCGCTGCTCCGGCAGCCAAAAGGGCCCCCGCTGGTCTGGGGAAACCTAAGTCCCTGGTTCCCCCTAAAACCGCAGCCGTTGTGGTGTCGCTCACCGTGGAGGCTGCGGATCGAGGCGAGACTTATGAGTCCGTACTCAAGCGGGCCCGTGCCAACGCCGACCCGACCCAACTGGGGATCGGACCGATAACGTGCCGTCGGACCCAAGCCGGGGCTCGAATTTTCGAGTTCCCGGGGGCTCAGGGCGGTGCCAACGCGGACCTCTTCGCCTCCAAACTGAAGGAGGTCATCGCGGACGCGGCTAAGGTGGTCAGGCCTGTTAAGTTGGCGACCTTGGAGGTGACCAATCTTGACGATTCGGTCACCAAAGAGGAGGTGGTGGCGGCGGTATCAGCAATAGGGGGTTGCGACGTCGCAGCGGTGCAGGGCAGGGGCATCCGATCGGGCCGGGGTGGTATGGGTACCATCCGCCTCGAGTGCCCAATCACAGCGGCTAAAGCCGTCCTCGCCAAAGGACGGCTTACAGTTGGTTTCAGCTCCTGCGGAGTCCGAGCACTGGGAGATCAGCCTCTGCGCTGCTTCAGGTGCTTCGGGATCGGGCACACTCGGGCCCTTTGCCCGTCCGAGGTGGACAGGGCGGACAGCTGCTACCGCTGCGGCAAAGAGGGGCACAAGTCCGCCTCCTGCACGGCCACCACGCCACGCTGCGCAGTGTGTGCCGCCAGCGGCCGCCCGGCGGGCCATGTTATGAAGGGGAGGAACTGCAATCCTCCCCCCAAGAAGGGCAAAGTGCAGGCGCCGACCCAGCCTGCCTTGGCTACAGCCGTCCCTGAAAAGGGAACTCCGGCGGCCGATGAGGGAGGTGCGATGTCCAATTGATGGATAGGCTCGAACATCGTATCCTCCAGGTGAACACCAACCACTGCAAAGCAGCCCAGGACCTGCTGATGCAGTCCATGGCTGAGTGGTTGGTGGACGTGGCGGTGGTCGCTGAGCCATACTCGATCCCTGGCCGCTGGCTGGGTGATCGGGATGGCTTGGTGGCAATGGCGTCGCGGTCTTCCACAGACTCCCCTCCCCTCTCGCTCTTAGAGAGGGGACCGGGATATGTGGCCGCCGCGTGGGGAGACATAGCTTTCGTGGGTGTTTATTTCTCCCCAAACCGCCCTCTCTCGGATTTCGAGAATTTCCTCGAAATCCTGACCGCAGTTGTCGGTAGGGCGGCACCGCGCCAGGTCGCTGTTTTGGGCGACCTTAACGCCAAGTCGGTGGTCTGGGGTAACCCGGCCGCCACTTGTAACGTCCGGGGTCGTGCAGTAGAATACTGGGCGGCCTCGTCCGGTGTGTCCCTCCTCAACAGAGGCACGGTCCAGACGTGTGTGCGGCAACGGGGAGGGTCAGTGGTGGACGTCTCGTTCGCCACCCCCGTTCTAGCCGCCCGCGTCATGAGCTGGCGGGTGGAGATGGTGGAGACTTTGTCGGACCACCGATATGTGCGGTTCGACATCTCCACCCAGGGTCCCCGGAGGACGGTCCCCTCGGGCCGGTCTCCCTTTCCACGGTGGGCTCTCACTCGCCTGGACCGTGAAGCGGCAATGGAGGCAGCATTCGTCCAGGACTGGCTCGCTCCCCCTCTCGAGGTCCTGGACGTGGACTCCGCAGCCGCCGAACTCAGGAAGTCCCTGACCGAGGTGTGCAACGCCAGCATGCCTCGGTCTCGCCGCCCACCTCCCCGTCGCGCCGTTTATTGGTGGTCGGAGGAGCTAGCGGGGCTCCGAGCAGCCTGTGTGGCAGCAAGGAGGAGCTACACGCGGAGTCGACGGCGCAGCCAACGGGATGAGGCCAGCGAGGACCTTCTTTACGCTGCGTACGTTGAGGCGAGGAGGGTCCTCAAATCGGCCATTGGCGCCGCCGATGACGCGGCGAAAGCCGAATTGCTGGAGGGTCTCGACAGGGACCCGTATGGGAGACCATACAAGGAGGCGCGGAACAAACTGCGCCCCTCTGGTCCCCCGCTGACGGAGTCTCTCGAGCCGGCATTGCTGGATGGGGTGGTCCGGTCCCTGTTTCCGAACGGGTCCAACTTCACCCCACCAGTGATGGATCCCCCGCAGGGGGCGGCCCCACTAGAGGGGGAGGAAGAGGAGGCTTCTCCAGTGACGGTGGCGGAGTTTGAAGGGGAGGCTCTCCGACTCCGCGCGAAGAGGACGGCCCCTGGGCCGGATGGCGTCCCCGCACGGGTGGTCGCCATCGCCACCCTCCAAATGGAGGAGAGATTTCGGGACCTATTCAGCGCGTGTTTCACGTCTGGTAGGTTCCCGAAACCGTGGAAGGAGGGGCAATTATGCCTCCTCCGAAAGGAGGGACGCCCGGTGGACTCCCCCTCGGCATACCGGCCCATCGTTCTGCTCGATGAGGTCGGAAAAATGTTCGAGGGGATTGTTGCCAAGCGGCTAAATAGCCACTTGCGGAGGGTGGGGCCGGACCTGTCGGACGCCCAATTTGGTTTCCGAAGGGGGCGTTCTACAGTGGACGCGTTGGCCCTACTCAAGGGCCAGGTGCGGGAGGCGACGGAGGCAGGGGACGGGGTTTTGGCTGTGTCGTTTGACATAGCCAACGCCTTCAACTCGGTCCCCCATTCGACGATCTTGGAGGCACTCCGCTACCACGGTGTGCCTCGGTACCTGCGGTGTCTCCTGGCCGACTACCTGGGGGACCGAGCCGTCCTCCTTGTAGATCGCGCGGGCCAGCTCCGTCGGTATGATGTGGGGTCCGGTGTTCCACAGGGGTCTGTCCTGGGGCCACTCCTGTGGAACATCGGATTTGATTGGCTGCTGCGAGGGAGTCTCCTCCGTGGCACGAGTGTCATCTGCTATGCGGATGACACTCTTCTCACCGCCCGGGGGGGAGACTTCAGAGAGGCGGCGAGTCTGGCCTCGGCCGGCGGATCTCTAGTCGCGGGAAGGATCCGCCGACTAGGATTGAGGGTGGCGTTGGAGAAGACCGAGGCCGTGTTTTTCCACGGGCCTCGGCAGCGCATCCTCCCTGACACCCACATTGTCGTGGAGGGTGTCAGGATTGCGGTGAAGGCCCAGATGAAATATCTGGGCCTGGTCCTCGACAGCAGGTGGCGCTTCGGCCCGCATCTCAGCGGGCTGTCGACGCGCCTGCTCAAGGTTGCGGGCGCCCTCTCATGGCTCCTTCCAAATGTGGGGGGGCCAAGGGCACGATGCCGGCAATTGTACGCCGGCATCTTGAAGAGTATGGCCCTATACGGGGCCCCGATCTGGGCGGACTCCCTCCAAAGGAGGGAGAACGCCACTACACTCCGCAGGCCCCAAAGGGCCATTGCACTGCGGGTGGCGAGGGCCTACCGCTCGGTAGGATTTGCGGCAGCGTGCGCTCTGGCTGGCACCCCTCCTTGGGAGCTTGAGGCAGGGGTGCTCGCCAAAGTGTACGAGTGGACGGCGGGGCGAAAGGCGATCGGGGAGCGCATCGCCCTGGAAGAGCGGGAGGCCGTCCGGCGTGAGGCGAGGGAAGCTGTCGTCCAGCATTGGACGGAGGACCTCGCCGCCGCCGCATTTGGCCGCCGCACGCTGGACGCCCTTGGGCCAGTCCTACAAGAATGGCTCGGGCGGGCTCATGGTTTCCTTTCGTTTCGTCTGGTGCAGGTGTTATCCGGGCACGGATGCTTCGGATCATACCTGCACCGGATCGGAAGGGAGGAAACACCAGCGTGCCATGATTGTGCTGCGTCGGAGGACACGGCGCAGCACACCCTGGAGGTGTGCCCTTCGTGGTCCGACCTGCGCCTCAACTTGGTCGCAGCAGTCGGGCCGGATCTATCGCTTCCCAGTGTGGTCAATGCCATGTTGGGGAGCGAGGGGGCCTGGGCAGCGGTCGCCTCCTTTTGCGAGGAAGTGATTTCCCAAAAGGAGGCGGCAGAGCGTGCAAGGGAGGAGGATCCCCTTGCGGCGCCACTGCGTAGGCGAAGAAGGGGTAGGAGAAGACGACTTCTCCCTCCCGGTGGTGAGTAGCGAGAGACAGGCGCGGGGGCGTCTTCTCTCGCATTGCACATACTCACCACCTCCGTCGGGCGGGAATGGCCACGCATTCCTGGTCATTCCCGAGCCCCTCCCGCAGGGAGGGGCGTGTAGGCCCCGCTGCAAAGCGGGCGGTCGTCAGCGGAGGACTGGATGTAAAGGCTCTGCCAGTCTCCCAGTCCTCCTCCATACAGACGATGCTGGAATGCCGCTGGGTCGTTTAGTGGGTATACCGGTCTTCTACCGGGGAGTCCCACATAACCCCCCCATCCCCCATGGGGGGGTATGCGTAACGCATTTTTCCCAGCGTCAAAAAAAAAAAAAAAAAAAAAAAAAAAAAAAAAAAAAAAAAAAGGTTAGGTTGGGCGGGTCTGGGTTTATTCATTAATAGTTGCTTTGCCTAGCTTGCATGCCTTGCGCTGCTTGTTTTGGATAAACTCAGGCCTTCCTTACTCATCCCGGATGGGTAAGGAGGCAACGGTCTTAGGGGAGAGCGCAAGTCGTGATGATCCCTAAGGCAAGTCTGACGGATACCTTCTCGTGGTGCTGCCTGTTATTGGTTTATTTCCATCCGAAATAAACGCAACAGAACACCGTCAGGCGCCGCGTGTATTGTTATCTATATGTGTATGTATATGTATATATTGTCTCTGTATATATTTGTATTATATGTGTATATTATGTAGTTCACAGGGCTATTTAACCCCTTATTAGTAACCAAATTGTAAATGCTCGGTACAGACCGGGGCCGTAGTTAACTGTCTGTCATCTGTATTATACGTGCTAAGGCGCTTAGCACCTCTTTAAGACAGATGACAGAATAGACTTACGGTGTATAAATTGTAGTTTTAAGGCAAGGCTACAGATAATTTGTCATGTTTATGAGTAGATGAAAAACAGTTTGGCGGTGTGTGTGTTAAAATAGGGACCCCTCTAACTGGCAAACACCAGCGCCTACTACTGTCAAACGTATTGTTACATAATCGAAAATAACCGCTGTCTTTTATTTGGTAGTGACCCCTGTTCTGATGACTCACGTTATTGGAGGCGGGGATAAACTGGCTGGACTAGTTCCAAAACCCCGATGATAAGTGTATCCTTAGACTTCGGGAAAATACCTCCAAGGTATTGTCAGTCTTCTGAACTCTAAACTTCCGGAGGCTTGAGTAGAAAGATTGAAGCCTGTCCAATCCCCAAAACTATTGCTTATGGTCACAATTGATAATTATATGATATAATTATTCCAAATGCCGAAATCTGTGACAATGTCTGGGAAAGTTAATAGAGACCGGAAAGGGAAATTTACTAAAGGCCCTTCTCAGGGCCATGCCGATGAGTCTGCATCGGCATCGGATGCGAGCCGCGCACCATCTGCGGCTAGTGTGTTTGTTCGGCCGGACGATTTTTCGGACTCCGACGTAGAGTCCGTCACGTTTGAGTCGGATGCCTCGACGGCGACAGCGGAAGGTCGCCAGCAGGCACAGAAGCGGGCCTACTTGAGGGCTGGGTCTTGCTCGTCAGACTCCACGACGAGCAAGCCCAAAAAGACTAGGGCTAAAAAGCTTCCCACAGTCGTTGCTGACACCCACGACGTGGGGCTTGCAGATGCCCAACGCCAGCTCAACCTGGCTAAGCGGGCACAGGTCCAGATGGACCTGGAAGAGAAGGTCGCCGCGAAGGAGCAGCAGGCTTGCACCGCGCGGGCCAAGTCCGGGTACGGTGCGTCCACCGTCCTCTACTCGGACCACTCCCTTGCCGAGCTGGAGCGTATGGCGCAGGAGGACGAGGGGGAGATTGTGGAGGTCGCGTCAAAGTCCTCGAATCTCAAAGGGACTTTCCAAAAGTCCCTGAAATGCAGGGCCGCGAGTATGCGCGGAATTATTCGGGAGCTAGCTCAACGCACCGCAACCGATGAAACGCGGCAACTGCAGGCGAAGGTCGACCGCCTGCAGTCAGAGGTGAGCCAGTTGCACCAAAAGCTGGCTGAAGTCACGGCCCGGCCAACTCAGGCCGATCCAAGACCAGCGGCGGAGGGCCCCCCTACCTCCAACCTTGAGGATGTAATCCGCAAGGTTGTCTTGGAGGAAAGGGCCTTTACGAGAGCCTGCTTCGCCGGCATCGAAGACAGGCTCTTGCCGGAGAGTCGCATCCGCCCACCACTTGCGGCGGACAAGAGGCAGAACAAGCCGGGGCCGTCCTCCCAAAAACAGGACACGAGGCCAAACAAGCCGGGGCCATCCTCCCAAACGGAGGATGCATTCCTGCCCTCCTCCACTCCCTCCGTCCAACCTTGGACGGAGGTGGTTAAAAGGGGAAAGGGCAAGGCCAAGACGAAGACGGCCGCCCCCCCTGCCATTCCCACAGTCGCCGCTCCCTGCCCGTCCCAGGCGACTGGTAAGGGAAAAGGGAAGGGGAAGAAGTCAGCCCCGAAGCCCCCCTCCGCTGCTCCGGCAGCCAAAAGGGCCCCCGCTGGTCTGGGGAAACCTAAGTCCCTGGTTCCCCCTAAAACCGCAGCCGTTGTGGTGTCGCTCACCGTGGAGGCTGCGGATCGAGGCGAGACTTATGAGTCCGTACTCAAGCGGGCCCGTGCCAACGCCGACCCGACCCAACTGGGGATCGGACCGATAACGTGCCGTCGGACCCAAGCCGGGGCTCGAATTTTCGAGTTCCCGGGGGCTCAGGGCGGTGCCAACGCGGACCTCTTCGCCTCCAAACTGAAGGAGGTCATCGCGGACGCGGCTAAGGTGGTCAGGCCTGTTAAGTTGGCGACCTTGGAGGTGACCAATCTTGACGATTCGGTCACCAAAGAGGAGGTGGTGGCGGCGGTATCAGCAATAGGGGGTTGCGACGTCGCAGCGGTGCAGGGCAGGGGCATCCGATCGGGCCGGGGTGGTATGGGTACCATCCGCCTCGAGTGCCCAATCACAGCGGCTAAAGCCGTCCTCGCCAAAGGACGGCTTACAGTTGGTTTCAGCTCCTGCGGAGTCCGAGCACTGGGAGATCAGCCTCTGCGCTGCTTCAGGTGCTTCGGGATCGGGCACACTCGGGCCCTTTGCCCGTCCGAGGTGGACAGGGCGGACAGCTGCTACCGCTGCGGCAAAGAGGGGCACAAGTCCGCCTCCTGCACGGCCACCACGCCACGCTGCGCAGTGTGTGCCGCCAGCGGCCGCCCGGCGGGCCATGTTATGAAGGGGAGGAACTGCAATCCTCCCCCCAAGAAGGGCAAAGTGCAGGCGCCGACCCAGCCTGCCTTGGCTACAGCCGTCCCTGAAAAGGGAACTCCGGCGGCCGATGAGGGAGGTGCGATGTCCAATTGATGGATAGGCTCGAACATCGTATCCTCCAGGTGAACACCAACCACTGCAAAGCAGCCCAGGACCTGCTGATGCAGTCCATGGCTGAGTGGTTGGTGGACGTGGCGGTGGTCGCTGAGCCATACTCGATCCCTGGCCGCTGGCTGGGTGATCGGGATGGCTTGGTGGCAATGGCGTCGCGGTCTTCCACAGACTCCCCTCCCCTCTCGCTCTTAGAGAGGGGACCGGGATATGTGGCCGCCGCGTGGGGAGACATAGCTTTCGTGGGTGTTTATTTCTCCCCAAACCGCCCTCTCTCGGATTTCGAGAATTTCCTCGAAATCCTGACCGCAGTTGTCGGTAGGGCGGCACCGCGCCAGGTCGCCGTTTTGGGCGACCTTAACGCCAAGTCGGTGGTCTGGGGTAACCCGGCCGCCACTTGTAACGTCCGGGGTCGTGCAGTAGAATACTGGGCGGCCTCGTCCGGTGTGTCCCTCCTCAACAGAGGCACGGTCCAGACGTGTGTGCGGCAACGGGGAGGGTCAGTGGTGGACGTCTCGTTCGCCACCCCCGTTCTAGCCGCCCGCGTCATGAGCTGGCGGGTGGAGATGGTGGAGACTTTGTCGGACCACCGATATGTGCGGTTCGACATCTCCACCCAGGGTCCCCGGAGGACGGTCCCCTCGGGCCGGTCTCCCTTTCCACGGTGGGCTCTCACTCGCCTGGACCGTGAAGCGGCAATGGAGGCAGCATTCGTCCAGGACTGGCTCGCTCCCCCTCTCGAGGTCCTGGACGTGGACTCCGCAGCCGCCGAACTCAGGAAGTCCCTGACCGAGGTGTGCAACGCCAGCATGCCTCGGTCTCGCCGCCCACCTCCCCGTCGCGCCGTTTATTGGTGGTCGGAGGAGCTAGCGGGGCTCCGAGCAGCCTGTGTGGCAGCAAGGAGGAGCTACACGCGGAGTCGACGGCGCAGCCAACGGGATGAGGCCAGCGAGGACCTTCTTTACGCTGCGTACGTTGAGGCGAGGAGGGTCCTCAAATCGGCCATTGGCGCCGCCGATGACGCGGCGAAAGCCGAATTGCTGGAGGGTCTCGACAGGGACCCGTATGGGAGACCATACAAGGAGGCGCGGAACAAACTGCGCCCCTCTGGTCCCCCGCTGACGGAGTCTCTCGAGCCGGCATTGCTGGATGGGGTGGTCCGGTCCCTGTTTCCGAACGGGTCCAACTTCACCCCACCAGTGATGGATCCCCCGCAGGGGGCGGCCCCACTAGAGGGGGAGGAAGAGGAGGCTTCTCCAGTGACGGTGGCGGAGTTTGAAGGGGAGGCTCTCCGACTCCGCGCGAAGAGGACGGCCCCTGGGCCGGATGGCGTCCCCGCACGGGTGGTCGCCATCGCCACCCTCCAAATGGAGGAGAGATTTCGGGACCTATTCAGCGCGTGTTTCACGTCTGGTAGGTTCCCGAAACCGTGGAAGGAGGGGCAATTATGCCTCCTCCGAAAGGAGGGACGCCCGGTGGACTCCCCCTCGGCATACCAGCCCATCGTTCTGCTCGATGAGGTCGGAAAAATGTTCGAGGGGATTGTTGCCAAGCGGCTAAATAGCCACTTGCGGAGGGTGGGGCCGGACCTGTCGGACGCCCAATTTGGTTTCCGAAGGGGGCGTTCTACAGTGGACGCGTTGGCCCTACTCAAGGGCCAGGTGCGGGAGGCGACGGAGGCAGGGGACGGGGTTTTGGCTGTGTCGTTTGACATAGCCAACGCCTTCAACTCGGTCCCCCATTCGACGATCTTGGAGGCACTCCGCTACCACGGTGTGCCTCGGTACCTGCGGTGTCTCCTGGCCGACTACCTGGGGGACCGAGCCGTCCTCCTTGTAGATCGCGCGGGCCAGCTCCGTCGGTATGATGTGGGGTCCGGTGTTCCACAGGGGTCTGTCCTGGGGCCACTCCTGTGGAACATCGGATTTGATTGGCTGCTGCGAGGGAGTCTCCTCCGTGGCACGAGTGTCATCTGCTATGCGGATGACACTCTTCTCACCGCCCGGGGGGGAGACTTCAGAGAGGCGGCGAGTCTGGCCTCGGCCGGCGGATCTCTAGTCGCGGGAAGGATCCGCCGACTAGGATTGAGGGTGGCGTTGGAGAAGACCGAGGCCGTGTTTTTCCACGGGCCTCGGCAGCGCATCCTCCCTGACACCCACATTGTCGTGGAGGGTGTCAGGATTGCGGTGAAGGCCCAGATGAAATATCTGGGCCTGGTCCTCGACAGCAGGTGGCGCTTCGGCCCGCATCTCAGCGGGCTGTCGACGCGCCTGCTCAAGGTTGCGGGCGCCCTCTCATGGCTCCTTCCAAATGTGGGGGGGCCAAGGGCACGATGCCGGCAATTGTACGCCGGCATCTTGAAGAGTATGGCCCTATACGGGGCCCCGATCTGGGCGGACTCCCTCCAAAGGAGGGAGAACGCCACTACACTCCGCAGGCCCCAAAGGGCCATTGCACTGCGGGTGGCGAGGGCCTACCGCTCGGTAGGATTTGCGGCAGCGTGCGCTCTGGCTGGCACCCCTCCTTGGGAGCTTGAGGCAGGGGTGCTCGCCAAAGTGTACGAGTGGACGGCGGGGCGAAAGGCGATCGGGGAGCGCATCGCCCTGGAAGAGCGGGAGGCCGTCCGGCGTGAGGCGAGGGAAGCTGTCGTCCAGCATTGGACGGAGGACCTCGCCGCCGCCGCATTTGGCCGCCGCACGCTGGACGCCCTTGGGCCAGTCCTACAAGAATGGCTCGGGCGGGCTCATGGTTTCCTTTCGTTTCGTCTGGTGCAGGTGTTATCCGGGCACGGATGCTTCGGATCATACCTGCACCGGATCGGAAGGGAGGAAACACCAGCGTGCCATGATTGTGCTGCGTTGGAGGACACGGCGCAGCACACCCTGGAGGTGTGCCCTTCGTGGTCTGACCTGCGCCTCAACTTGGTCGCAGCAGTCGGGCCGGATCTATCGCTTCCCAGTGTGGTCAATGCCATGTTGGGGAGCGAGGGGGCCTGGGCAGCGGTCGCCTCCTTTTGCGAGGAAGTGATTTCCCAAAAGGAGGCGGCAGAGCGTGCAAGGGAGGAGGATCCCCTTGCGGCGCCACTGCGTAGGCGAAGAAGGGGTAGGAGAAGACGACTTCTCCCTCCCGGTGGTGAGTAGCGAGAGACAGGCGCGGGGGCGTCTTCTCTCGCATTGCACATACTCACCACCTCCGTCGGGCGGGAATGGCCACGCATTCCTGGTCATTCCCGAGCCCCTCCCGCAGGGAGGGGCGTGTAGGCCCCGCTGCAAAGCGGGCGGTCGTCAGCGGAGGACTGGATGTAAAGGCTCTGCCAGTCTCCCAGTCCTCCTCCATACAGACGATGCTGGAATGCCGCTGGGTCGTTTAGTGGGTATACCGGTCTTCTACCGGGGAGTCCCACATAACCCCCCCATCCCCCATGGGGGGGTATGCGTAACGCATTTTTCCCAGCGTCAAAAAAAAAAAAAAAAAAAAAAAAAAGGTTAGGTTGGGCGGGTCTGGGTTTATTCATTAATAGTTGCTTTGCCTAGCTTGCATGCCTTGCGCTGCTTGTTTTGGATAAACTCAGGCCTTCCTTACTCATCCCGGATGGGTAAGGAGGCAACGGTCTTAGGGGAGAGCGCAAGTCGTGATGATCCCTAAGGCAAGTCTGACGGATACCTTCTCGTGGTGCTGCCTGTTATTGGTTTATTTCCATCCGAAATAAACGCAACAGAACACCGTCAGGCGCCGCGTGTATTGTTATCTATATGTGTATGTATATGTATATATTGTCTCTGTATATATTTGTATTATATGTGTATATTATGTAGTTCACAGGGCTATTTAACCCCTTATTAGTAACCAAATTGTAAATGCTCGGTACAGACCGGGGCCGTAGTTAACTGTCTGTCATCTGTATTATACGTGCTAAGGCGCTTAGCACCTCTTTAAGACAGATGACAGAATAGACTTACGGTGTATAAATTGTAGTTTTAAGGCAAGGCTACAGATAATTTGTCATGTTTATGAGTAGATGAAAAACAGTTTGGCGGTGTGTGTGTTAAAATAGGGACCCCTCTAACTGGCAAACACCAGCGCCTACTACTGTCAAACGTATTGTTACATAATCGAAAATCACCGCTGTCTTTTATTTGGTAGTGACCCCTGTTCTGATGACTCACGTTATTGGAGGCGGGGATAAACTGGCTGGACTAGTTCCAAAACCCCGATGATAAGTGTATCCTTAGACTTCGGGAAAATACCTCCAAGGTATTGTCAGTCTTCTGAACTCTAAACTTCCGGAGGCTTGAGTAGAAAGATTGAAGCCTGTCCAATCCCCAAAACTATTGCTTATGGTCACAATTGATAATTATATGATATAATTATTCCAAATGCCGAAATCTGTGACAATGTCTGGGAAAGTTAATAGAGACCGGAAAGGGAAATTTACTAAAGGCCCTTCTCAGGGCCATGCCGATGAGTCTGCATCGGCATCGGATGCGAGCCGCGCACCATCTGCGGCTAGTGTGTTTGTTCGGCCGGACGATTTTTCGGACTCCGACGTAGAGTCCGTCACGTTTGAGTCGGATGCCTCGACGGCGACAGCGGAAGGTCGCCAGCAGGCACAGAAGCGGGCCTACTTGAGGGCTGGGTCTTGCTCGTCAGACTCCACGACGAGCAAGCCCAAAAAGACTAGGGCTAAAAAGCTTCCCACAGTCGTTGCTGACACCCACGACGTGGGGCTTGCAGATGCCCAACGCCAGCTCAACCTGGCTAAGCGGGCACAGGTCCAGATGGACCTTGAAGAGAAGGTCGCCGCGAAGGAGCAGCAGGCTCGCACCGCGCGGGCCAAGTCTGGGTACGGTGCGTCCACCGTCCTCTACTCGGACCACTCCCTTGCCGAGCTGGAGCGCATGGCGCAGGAGGATGAGGGGGAGATCGTGGAAGTCGCCTCAAAGTCTTCAAACCTCAAAGGGACTTTCCAAAAGTCCCTGAAATGCAGGGCCGCGAGTATGCGCGGGATCATTCGGGAGCTAGCTCTACGCACCGCAACCGACGAAACGCGGCAACTGCAGGCGAGGGTCGACCGCCTGCAGTCAGAGGTCAGCCAGCTGCACCATAAGCTGGCTGAAGCCACGGCCCGGCCAACTCAGGCTGAGCCAAAACCAGCTACGGAGGGCCCCTCTTCCTCCAACCTTGAGGATGTCATCCGCAAGGTTATCTTGGAGGAAAGGGCGTTTACGAGAGCCTGCTTCGCTGGGATCGAAGACAGGCTCTTGCCGGAGAGTCGCATCCGTCCACCACTTGCGGCGGACAAGAAACAGAGTAAGCCGGGGCCGTCCTCCCAAAAGGAGGATACGAGGCCGAAAAAGCCGGGGCCATCCTCCCAAACCGAGGATGCATTCCTCCCCTCCTCCACTCCCTCCAACCAATCTTGGACGGAGGTGGTTAAAAGGGGAAAGGGCAAGGCCAAGACGAAGGCGGCCGCCCCCCATGCCATCCCCACAGCCGCCGTTCCTTGCCCGTCCCAGGCGACCGGTAAGGGAAAAGGGAAGGGGAAAAAGTCAGCCCCGAAGCCCCTCTCCGCTGCTCCGGCAGCCAAAAGGGCCCCCGCTGGTCTGGGGAAACCTAAGCCCCTGGTTCCCCCTAAAACCGCAGCCGTTGTGGTGTCGCTCACCGTGGAGGCTGCGGATCGAGGCGAGACCTATGAGTCCGTACTCAAGCGGGCTCGTGCCAACGCCGACCCGACCCAACTGGGGATCGGACCGATCACGTGCCGTCGGACCCAAGCCGGGGCTCGAATTTTCGAGTTCCCGGGGGCTCAGGGCGGTGCCAACGCGGACCTCTTCGCCTCCAAACTGAAGGAGGTCATCGCGGACGCGGCTAAGGTGGTCAGGCCTGTTAAGTTGGCGACCTTGGAGGTGACCAATCTGGACGATTCGGTCACCAAAGAGGAGGTTATAGCGGCGGTTGCAGCAATGGGGGGTTGCGACGTCGCAGCAGTGCAGGGCAGGGGGGGCATCCGGCCTGGACGGGGTGGTATGGGTACCATCCGCCTCGAGTGCCCAGTCACAGCGGCCAAAGCCGTCCTCGCCAAAGGACGGCTTACAGTGGGCTTCAGCTCCTGCGGCGTCCGAGCACTTGAAGATCAGCCTCTGCGCTGCTTCAGGTGCTTCGGAATCGGACACACCCGGGCCCTTTGCCCGTCCGAGGTGGACAGGGCGGACATCTGCTACCGCTGCGGCAAAGAGGGGCACAAGTCCGCCTCCTGCACGGCCACCACGCCGCGCTGCGCAGTGTGTGCCGCCAGCGGTCGCCCGGCGGGCCATGTCATGAAGGGGAGGAACTGCAATCCTCCCCCCAAGAAGGGCAAAGTGCAGGCGCCGACCCAGCCTGCCTTGGCTACCGCCGTCCCTGAAAAGGGAACTCCGGCGGCCGATGAGGGAGGTGCGATGTCCAATTGATGGATAGGGTCGAGCATCGTATCCTCCAGGCGAACACCAACCACTGCAAAGCAGCCCAGGACCTGCTGATGCAGTCCATGGCTGAGTGGTTGGTGGACGTGGCGGTGGTTGCTGAGCCATACTCGATCCCTGGCCGTTGGCTGGGTGATCGGGATGGCTTGGTGGCAATGGTGTCGCGGTCTTCCACAGACTCCCCTCCCCTCTCGCTCTTAGAGAGGGGACCGGGATATGTGGCCGCCGCGTGGGGGGATATAGCTTTCGTGGGCGTGTATTTCTCCCCAAACCGCCCTCTGTCGGATTTCGAGAATTTTCTCGAAATCCTGACCGCAGTCGTCGGTAGGGCGGCGCCGCGCCAGGTCGCCGTTTTGGGCGACCTTAACGCCAAGTCGGTGGTCTGGGGTAACCCGGCAGCCACTTGTAACGTCCGGGGTCGTGCAGTGGAATACTGGGCGGCCTCGTCCGGTGTGTCCCTCCTCAACAGAGGCACGGTCCAGACGTGTGTGCGGCAACGGGGAGGGTCAGTGGTGGACGTCTCGTTCGCCACCCCCGTTCTAGCCGCCCGCGTCATGAACTGGCGGGTGGAGATGGTGGAGACTTTGTCGGACCACCGATACGTGCGGTTTGACATCTCCACCCAGGGCCCCCGGAGGACGGTCCCCTCGGGCCGTTCTCCCTTTCCACGGTGGGCTCTCACCCGCCTGGATCGTGAAGCGGCAATGGAGGCGGCATTCGTCCAGGACTGGCTCGCTCCCCCTCTCAAGGTCCTGGACGTGGACTCCGCAGCGGCCGAAATCAGGAAGTCCCTGACCGAGGTGTGCAACGCCAGCATGCCTCGGTCTCGCCGCCCACCTCCCCGTCGCGCCGTTTATTGGTGGTCGGAGGAGTTAGCGGGGCTCCGAGCAGCCTGTGTGGCAGCAAGGAGGGCCTACACGCGGAGTCGACGGCGCAGCCACCGGGATGAGGCCAGCGAGGACCTCCTTTACGCTTCGTACGTTGAGGCGAGGAGGGTCCTCAAATCGGCCATTGGCGCCGCCGATGACGCGGCGAAAGCCGAATTGCTGGAGGGTCTCGACAGGGACCCGTATGGGAGACCATACAAGGCGGCGCGGAACAAACTGCGCCCCTCTGGTCCCCCGCTGACGGAGTCTCTCGAGCCGGCATTGCTGGATGGGGTGGTCCGGTCCCTGTTTCCGAACGGGTCCAACTTCACCCCACCAGTGATGGATCCCCCGCAGGGGGCGGCCCCACTAGAGGGGGAGGAAGAGGAGGCTTCTCCAGTGACGGTGGCGGAGTTTGAAGGGAAGGCTCTCCGACTCCGCGCGAAGAGGACGGCCCCTGGGCCGGATGGCGTCCCCGCGCGGGTGGTCGCCATCGCCACCCTCCAAATGGAGGAGAGGTTTCGGGACCTATTCAGCGCGTGTTTCACGTCTGGTAGGTTCCCGAAACCGTGGAAGGAGGGGCAATTATGCCTCCTCCGAAAGGAGGGACGCCCGGTGGACTCCCCCTCGGCATACCGGCCCATCGTTCTGCTCGATGAGGTCGGAAAAATGTTCGAGGGGATTGTTGCCAAGCGGCTAAATAGCCACTTGCGGAGGGTGGGGCCGGACCTGTCGGACGCCCAATTTGGTTTCCGAAGGGGGCGTTCTACAGTGGACGCGTTGGCCCTACTCAAGGGCCAGGTGCGGGAGGCGACGGAGGCAGGGGACGGGGTTTTGGCTGTGTCGTTTGACATAGCCAACGCCTTCAACTCGGTCCCCCATTCGACGATCTTGGAGGCACTCCGCTATCACGGTGTGCCTCGGTACCTGCGGTGTCTTCTGGCCGACTACCTGGGGGACCGAGCTGTCCTCCTTGTGGATCGTGCGGGCCAGCTCCGCCGGTATGGGGCGGGATCCGGTGTTCCGCAGGGGTCTGTCCTGGGACCACTCCTGTGGAACATCGGATTCGACTGGCTCCTGCGGGGAAGTCTCCTCCGTGGCACGAGTGTCATCTGCTATGCGGATGACACTCTTCTCACCGCCCGGGGAGGAGACTTCAGAGAGGCGGCGAGTCTGGCCTCGGCCGGCGGATCCCTAGTCGCGGGTAGGATCCGCCGACTAGGATTGAAGGTGGCGCTGGAAAAGACCGAGGCCGTATTTTTCCACGGGCCTCGGCAGCGCACTCCCCTTGACGCCCACATTGTTGTGGAGGGCGTCAAGATTGAGGTGAAGGCCCAGATGAAATATTTGGGCCTAGTCCTGGACAGCAGGTGGCGCTTCGGCCCGCACTTCAGCGGGCTGTCGACGCGCCTGCTGAAGGTCGCGGGCGCACTCTCTTGGCTCCTCCCAAATATGGGGGGGCCTAGTGGACGGTGCCGGCATTTGTATGCCGGCATACTGAAGAGCATGGCCCTCTACGGGGCCCCTATTTGGGCGGACTCCCTCCGAAGGAGGGAGAATGCTACTGCGGTCCGCAGGCCCCAAAGGGCCATTGCACTGCGGGTGGCGAGGGCCTACCGCTCGGTAGGATTTGCGGCAGCGTGTGCTCTGGCTGGCACCCCTCCTTGGGAGCTTGAGGCAGGGGTGCTCGCCAAAGTGTACGAGTGGACGGCGGGGCGAAAGGCGCTCGGGGAGCGCATCGCCCTGGAAGAGCGGGATGCCGTCCGGCGTGAGGCGAGGGAAGCAGTCGTCCAGCATTGGACGGAGGACCTCGCCGCCGCCGCATTTGGCCGCCGCACGCTGGACGCCCTAGGGCCAGTCCTACAAGAATATAATATAATATAATATATTTATTTCAACAACCATAATGTTACCTTTCTTAAAACTAATTAATGTAGGTACTTTATATATTAAACATAAAGTAGCAAATAAAAGTATACTTAATTAAATTTATATATAGTCCCTGGTCTCCACACTAGGATTCCCTGTGTTGTGGAGATCAGTTGGCTCGGGCGGTCTCATGGTTTCCTCTCGTTCCGTCTGGTGCAGGTGTTATCCGGGCACGGATGCTTCGGATCATACCTGCACCGGATCGGAAGAGAGGAAACACCAGCGTGCCATGATTGTGCTGCGGCGGAGGACACGGCGCAGCACACCCTGGAGGTGTGCCCTTCGTGGTCTGAGCTGCGCTGTGACTTAGTCGCCATAGTCGGGCCGGACCTCTCGCTCCCCAGTGTGGTAAATGCCAAGCTGCAGGGTGAGGTGGCCTGGGCAGCGGTCGCCTCCTTTTGCGAGGAAGCGATTTCCCAAAAGGAGGCGGCAGAGCGCGCAAGGGAGGAGGACCCCCTTGCGGCGCCACTGCGACGGCGAAGAAGGGGTAGGAGAAGACGACTTCCCCCTCCCGGTGGTGAATAGCGAGAGACAGACGCGGGGGCGCCTTCTCTCGCATTGCACTTATTCACCACCTCCGTCGGGCGGGAATGGCCACGCATTCCTGGTCATTCCCGAGCCCCTCCCGTAGGGAGGGGCGTGTAGGCCCCGCTGTAAAGCGGGCGGTCGTCGGCGGAGGACTGGACGTAAAGGCTCTGCCAGTCTCCCAGTCCTCCTCCATACAGACGATGCTGGAATGCCGCTGGGTCGTTTAGTGGGTATACCGGTCTTCTACCGGGGAGTCCCACATAACCCCCCCATCCCCCATGGGGGGGTATGCGTAACGCATTTTTCCCAGCGAGAAAAAAAAAAAAAAATAAAAAAAGGTAAGGTTAGGTTCAACCCTGTAGGCCCGGGTTATAAAGAATACGGCTACGGTAACCCCTGCCTGTCGTAAGAGCCGACTAAAAGGGGACTAGAGTTCGGGGATGGTAGGAGATTGGGCTCTTATTATCCCACCAACGAGCTCGAAGAAGATAGCGTCACTGTGTGGCAAGTGACGTTATGCCATTCTATATGGCTCCAGAAGGCAAAGTAACAACTTAAGAGATGAGCCTATTGGCAATGTGATAGGAAAGTTCTCGGTGTGGTCCTGCTCCTGGGCGTTGAGCCCGCTAAGGTCACCGACCCCGGCAAGGACATCAGAATCGCTTCCGATGTCGAGAAGACTTCCGGCTGCCACAGCGGCCGGCCCCTTTTTGTATTTCCTGCTTTGCAGGACCTCCGCCAGCTCCTCCACTAGTGGAATGGGCTTGGGCTTCACAAATTCCTCACGCGTGGGGCCTGTTTTAGTGCCCTTCGCCCTTCCCCTCCGCGCCGTATTGACCTTAGCGGCCAACGTCTCCTCGGTCTCAGTGTCCGACTCTAGGTAGCCGGGCACGTAAAACGAAGAGTAAGGCCGCTTCCTCCGGCTGTCACCCACGTCGCAAAACTCCTCAAATACGGACTCTACGTCCGACCTCACTTCGTCCCCCATGGAGACCTCCGATGGATCTCTTGAAGGGCCGTTTTTCCGGCTCTCATTGGTGCCGCTCGAGCGGTCCTCAGTCGAAACAATAGGTTGGCCCTGAGAAGGGCCTTTCACAAATTTCCCTTTCGCGTCTCTGTTAGTTATCGACATAATCACGATATACAGGCAAGATAAAACAAAATAATTATACAATATAATTATAACTCGTGACCATAAGAAACATTTTTTGGGAAATGGACAGGCTTCAATCTTTCTACTCAAGCCTCCGGAAGTTTAGAGTTCAGAAGACTGACAATACCTTGGAGGTATTTTCCCGAAGTCTAAGGATACACTTATCATCGGGGTTTTGGAACTAGTCCAGCCAGTTTGTCCCCGCCTCCAATAACGTGAGTAATCGGAACAGGGGTCACTACCAAATAAAAGACAGCGGTTATTTTCGATTATGTAACAATACGTTTGACAGTAGTAGGCGCTGGTGTTTGCCAGTTAGAGGGGTCCCTATTTTAACACACACACCGCCAAACTGTTTTTCATCTACTCATAAACATGACAAATTATCTGTAGCCTTGCCTTAAAACTACAATTTATACACCGTAAGTCTATTCTGTCATCTGTCTTAAAGAGGTGCTAAGCACCTTAGCACGTATAATACAGATGACAGACAGTTAACTACGGCCCCGGTCTGTACCGAGCATTTTCAATTTGGTTACTAATAAGGGGTTAAATAGCCCTGTGAACTACATAATATACACAAATAATACAAATATATACAGAAACAATATATACATATACATACACATATAGATAACAATACACGCGGCGCCTGACGGTGTTCTGTTGCGTTTATTTCGGAAGGAAGTAAACCAATAACAGGCAGCACCACTGTTAACACAACGGCGACCATAATATGTCACCTTACAGCTGAGCAGTGCGTCAGCGCGGTCGAGTCCCCCCACACCTCATCCAGCTCCCCCCGCGGGCCATATATATACCGCAGGCGCGCCCGGCTTCGATCTCTTACCACCACGAAAAATTGCATCGAGCGGACCTCTCGCAAATATATCCAAATTATACTACAAAGTTGCTGTCTTTCATTCAAAATCACAAGAAGAATTTTACAAGTTTGGTGACCCCGACATTAAGGAAGAAACGAAGGTCATCCGCGGCCTTCCTGGACTTCCGAGAAGACCACCACGAGGCGAGCGCGCGGGACCGCGTGCACGGGCCTAAGTACCTACCTCGTGGGCGAGCGTTGGCGCGGTGAGCCGTTTAGTGGCCGACCGCCACCGAGCGAGCTAGGCCTGAGTACGGGTGTCGACGAGCACGTGCGCGAGCGCGTGGGTGGAGTGCCGCGCGGACCGAGTGCCGCCGCCGCGTGCCCACACCGCACCGAGTGCGGCGTGAGCGGAACCACATGTGCTACGGCGCACCCGGCAAACGAAGCAACCTTATACGAACAGGAGCGGAAGACGAGAGAATCTGAAGCAACGAGACCAAGCGAATGGGCACATGGGAACATCCTACATACCTAAGTATTTACCAATTCAAGTAAGTGAGCTATCTATTATTACTTACATAGTTATCGATATCGATTCAGTTCCCCCATTCGCGAGTTTAAAGTTCCTACCTACACATTTTTAGACATTACAATAATATCGAAAACCTTCTTGTACTAACTGGTCGTGTATTGTTCTTCTTTAGTAATATGGCCACTTCAAACATGGAGAATATGCTAGAATCGAAAGAACTAAAAGAAAATAAAAAAAAACGTGGCATATTGAAAGGGAAATTAACATTGTTTAAGAAATGTGTTGGCGCTTTGCATTGCGCTATCGGAGCTGGTAACTTTGAGATGGAGATTTCAGAGATAAAAGCAAGTCTTCTTATGAACTTCGGTTTATTAAAATTATAACATTAAATTACATGTTCACACAGTCAGCAATAGGAAGGGAAGAGAATGACACTTGACATAACATTAGTGAGGGGAAAAATCCATTACTTCATAGTGTGGGGAAATAGTCCTACCACAGACAATTTCACATCTAAACATGCCCCCAGGCGTTGGAAGCTAAGCTTTCAACCCAAAGATTCTAACAATGGACAAATCTTGCTGAAAGATCTTCGGATGATTCCAGTAGATGTCTTGACATCGGCAACTCGGGAGATCCCATCAGTACCCGGATAAACGGCAACGATACGACCCAGTCTCCATTTAAGTGGTGGTAAATTATCTTCTTTTACAACAACTAAGGTATCAATCTTCAAAGAATCATGATTAGATCGCCATTTCACACGTTGTTGCAACTCTCCAATATATTCTTTACTCCATCTCCTCCAGAAATGTTGTCTTAGTTGTTCTATCCTTTGGTAACGGTTCAAATGACTGGTAGAAGAGTTCTGGAGGTTTGGTGATGGTAGAGAGACTAGTGGTCGTCCAATTAAAAAATGTCCGGGTGTAAGGGGCAGGAAGTCGTTAGGGTCCGAAGAAAGTGAAGAGAGTGGGCGCGAATTCAGTATCCCCTCAATCTGAGTCAAAACAGTGTTAAGCTCTTCATAACTTAAATGACAATTAGCCAATACCCTATTTAAATGAAACTTAATTGACTTGACTCCTGCTTCCCAAAGAGATCCAAAATGCGGTGAATGAGGTGGTATAAAATGAAAGTTAATGCCGTCATTGGCCGCACTATCAGAAAGAGAGCTGCAATTGTTCTTTATAAATTTACCAAGTTCGTTGGAAGCACCAACAAAGGCTGTGCCATTATCGGAGTATAAATCGCGAGGTTTACCTCTGCGAGATATAAATCTACGCAACGCTGACATGAAATTGTTACTTGTTAAGTCACCTACAAGTTCCGTGTGAATACACTTAGTACTAAAGCAAATAAAAATAGCAATATACACTTTGGTCATCCTACAGCCACGTCCTTGACGACTGGCACATAAAATAGGACCTGCATAGTCAACACCTACACATTCAAACGGATATCCGCCAGGCATCACGCGTGCCTGAGGTAAATTTCCCATTAGAGGTTGTAGAGTTTTTCCCTTCAAGCGTGTACAACGGACACATTGATGGTAGGTAACCTTTGCCAGGTTACGACCTCCTATTGGCCAATAACTTTCCCTAATGGTGGCCAATAGTAATTGTGGGCCGGCATGCATAAGCCGAATATGCTCATACTTAAACAATAGCTTCGCAAATTTATGAGTGGACTGTATTAGAATGGGAAACTTTTTATCATAATCGAATGATGAATTGCCTAAACGTCCGCCAATACGGATCAATTTATGTTCATCTAAGAAAACGTTCAGTTTAGATAGACAACTTTTTCTTGGAATATGTTTATCATTGAGTAAAATATCATATTCAGGAAATGAACTCTGTTGAGAAAGTCTAATTATTAAAATTAAAGCATTTTGCAATTCATCAGTTGTAATAAAATCTTTGTTAACCTTTTGCCTTTTGCAAAGACTTACAAACTTAAACATGTAAGCTACTGCACGTTGTAGTCTCAAATAATTCGAAAACCGGTCGAAATCAATTAAATTACTAGTAACAATTGTTGAAATGAGTAATGAAACTTCGTTAAGTAATTCAGGTAACGTGTCTACTTCTGGCTTATCTGGATAAGATGGCCATTGTGATTTGTCGAGGCTGAGAAAAGGAGGACCTGACCACCACAAATCAAGAGAATGAATGTCAGTGCTACTAACACCTCGTGATATTAAATCGGCTGGATTGAGATTCGTGGGTACGTGCCTAAATTTGCAGTTGCTTGTCTGTTCCAAAATCTCTCCAACACGGTTTCTCACAAATGGCTGAAGTTTATTTGGTAGCATTTTTAACCATCCAAGAACAATAGTTGAGTCAGTCCAGAAAGTGGTTTCTCTCACCATAGCACGAATAGAGCTTACAACCTTTTGATATAAACGTACGCCTACCAAAGCTCCACATAATTCAAGCCTCGGAATTGTCATGGGTTTTATGGGGGCAACCCTACTTTTGGCCATGAATAAACGCACCGAAATTTCACCACTTGAGTTAGTGCTACGAACGTACAAACACGCTCCATATGCGCTTAAAGAAGAATCCGAAAATATGTGAAAATCCAGAATGTTATATGAATCACAAAGAATGAGCCTAGGAATACGCAAATTATTTAACTTGGGAAGGCATACTAATATTTCACTCCATGTTCTGGCTATGTCTGGTGGTAGCTGATCATCCCAGAACAACTTGAACAGCCACAACTTTTGCATCAGAATTTTGATTAATATAACACACGGAGCCAATAAACCCATTGGGTCAAAAATCCTGCCTATCATGGAAAGTATTCCACGTTTGGTACTTTCTGTGGCAGACGAACAATCGATGGAGAAGTAGAGCTCATCAGAAGATGTTAACCAGCCTAGTCCTAAAGTTTTATTTTGTTCATTACCAATATTCAAGTCAACAGACAAATTCTTAGGATTTTTTAATATATCAGATGAAACTAACTCTGAACAATTTGATTTCCATTTTCGTAATGGCATGCCAGCCGAAGCCAACACGCTTGTAACCTTTTCTTTAATGCTTAAAGCATCCGAGATACGACTATCGCCGGTAAGAAGATCATCTACATACATGTCATGTAGAATAATTTCAGATATCTTTCTGTCATTGCACTCAATGCCTAATTGCTTAACACATCTGGTCGCTAGAAACGGAGCACTGGCCGTGCCATAGGTTACAGTATTCAGTTGGTAGCACTTAATGGGTTGTGAAGGGTGCTCACGCCAAATGATCTGTTGAAGGTGCCTATCTGCGGGGTGTACAATGACTTGTCGATACATTTTTTCCACATCTGCGGCAAGAACATACTTATGTAACCTAAACCTTAGTAGTATCGATAAAAGGTCATCTTGAACTACTGGGCCTACCAATTGTAAATCATTAAACGAAACTCCTGAAGAACTTGGGCTACTAGCGTTAAAGACAGTTCTTAATTTTGTCGTTGTGCTCTGTTCACGAATGACTCCATGATGAGGTATGAAATATGGTGACAGAGTTGACTTTATTGGACACTCAGACATATGACCCAGTGAAATGTATTCTGACATGAAATTAACATACATTTTATGAAATTCAGGTTCTCGATTAAACCTCCGTTCTAAAGAGGTGAAGCAACGCTTTGCTCGAGTTAATGAGTCACCTAACAATTCAGGTGCTTGCTTGAGAGGTATTCTTACACAAAAACGTCCATCTTCTAATCGAGTGGTATTATCAATAAAATGTTGTTCACATAGTTTTTCATCTTTAGAGTAAGATGACTTAGGATTAATTTCCTCAACTTCCCAAAACCGGGCCAACATATTTTGACTGTTGTCAAATTCAAGGTCACTTTGGACTAAGTTACATTGAGTAAAATTGCATATCAGCGGAGACAGTACATTTTCATTGTTAATGGGGCCAGAAACTAACCAACCCAAACGAGTTTCCCATAGTATGGGTTTCCTGTCTCCAAGTGTAACCTTTTGTGATCCTAAAAGATCCCAGAATACATTGCTACCTATCACCAAGTCCACGTCAGATGGCTTATAAAAATAAGGATCTGCTAACTTCAAGTCGGAAGGTATGTCAAGGTTACCTACATTTACTCTCCTGCAAGGAATCTCATCTGTTATTGCAGGTAAAACATAGCATAATAACTCACGCCTATAATTTTCATTCAATGATATCATCTTTATGCGACAGATCTTTGATGTCCTGGTCTTTGTTTTATTAATACCATATATTGGTTTATCAACATCTATAAAAGGTAAATCTAAAATCTGACATAGCTTTTCTGACATTATGCAGGATGTGCTAGCACAATCTAGTAAAGTACGAACAGTGTGCTCATTTCCGTGCCTATCCAGTACCTTAACTAAAGCAGTAGAGAGAAGTACATCCTGTTCTGGTTCCAAAGGGGCATTCATGCATGAAGTCAATGTCACATCTGTGGATTCCTGTACCTCAGAAAGAGCAGCAGGTACATGCTTAGTTTCAGTACATGCTACATTATTTGCAGACTTTTGAAAGTTTGAAGCATGAATTAAAGTGTTGTGCTTACGCTTACAAATTTTACAACCAGACCTTTTGCAACGGTTGGCATAATGACCAGGACAAAGACAATTGAAACATACTTTAAAATGACCAAGCAAGTTATATCTCTCCTTAACACTTAGCCCACGAAATTGTGAACAATTATACAGTGGGTGTGAACCATTACACTTAGGGCATGACCTGACTGATTGCAGATTGCCTACTTCTGAATCCGATGAAGTATTAGCTACTGAAACCATTGTTTTTACCTTAAAGTTTGAGGTTACATTCTGGTTGCTCTTACCACACCGAGACATTTCCAAAGTTTCAAGCAAGTCAGCTCTGTTTCTCAAGAATTGAAGAAAATAACTTAATTTTATTTTCTCATTTTTATCTAACTTACCCTTACACTCTTCCCATTCACGAAATGTCTTCTGATCAAGTTTCAGAGTGACAATGTGAATCAAAAGCGTGTCCCAATTAAAAGTGGGTTCACCAAGAGATTCTAAAGCTCGTACATTTTTGTTAAATTGATCTATCAAGCGCTTAATACTAGCTGATGTTTCCATTTTGATTGTATCAATATTGAACAATGAGGTGACATGGTTTTGTATTAACATTCGTTTATTATCAAAACGCTCACATAATAACCGCCATGCGACTAAATAATTCTTCGCAGAAAATTCTATTGATTGGATAACCACCAAAGCTGTGCCTTCAAGAGAGGCCCGCAAGTAATGAAACTTATTAATATCATCAATTTCCTCGTTTGAATGTATAAGGCTGACATAGGTATCATGAAACTCAAGCCACCTTTCATATGACCCATTGTATTTTGGCAGTGAAATTGTAGGTAACTTAACAAATTGATGAGTTCGAGAAGCATTTTCACTACAAACAGTAGCATTCTTTGAGTTGCTGTGTTGTGACAACAACTCTTGACCACTAGCAAATATTTTAAAATATGTTGATTCAAATTCATTGCGTTCAGCGATTTGCAGATCCACATCACTGACAATACACTCCAATTTCAATTGAACTTCATCATATTGTTGATATAAACTTTCAATTTTACCTAACCGCAACTGCAGCTCACTTACCTGAAGTGGGGTCAATGACCCATCTAGTTCATGAAGGTCATTGAGGAAATTTGAAAATGCTGTAAGTCTACCTTTATAACTTGCACGTCGCTTAATTAATTCTTTTTCCTCTTTGGCATCAGACATTTTGAATACTTGGGAAACAAGAAATCACCTGAAATTGATACAATAATTATGTATATATACCTATACTTAGGTCCTGCAGGAAACTACCTACTTAATTACATAACACTCATAAGTGGTACAATTTACATGAGATAAATCAAGAATTTGAAAGTCTCAATCATATAGAGAACAACTGTTAACTCAACAAAACTAGTATGTATAATTCCATAGACATAGGTTAAAATTACCAAACATTTGAATGTCTAAGTCATAAAGAGGACATCTGTTAACTCAACAAAACTAGTATGTATAATTCTATAGACATCGGTTAAAATTACCAAACATTTGAATGTCTAAGTCATAAAGAGGACATCTGTTAACTCAACAAAACTAGTATGTATAATTCTATAGACATCGGTTAAAATTACCAAACATTTGAATGTCTAAGTCATAAAGAGGACATCTGTTAACTCAACAAAACTAGTATGTATAATTCTATAGACATCGGTTAAAATTACCAAACATTTGAATGTCTAAGTCATAAAGAGGGCATCTGTTAACTCAATACAACTAGTGTGTATATTTCAATAGACATTGGTCGAAATTACCTAACATTTGCATGTCTAGGTCATGGGGAGAACACTGTTAACTCGATACAACTAGTATGTATATTACCTAGTACAAACATAATTCAGCATCTTGATTGCATAATACAGAATCTACTAATTTATTATAACCAGTATGTATCTTGAAAGTTTCATGCACATTAGATCTAATTCACTGAATTACATGCAAACATGTCAGATGTACTACTCTAAAACATATTATGTACTAAAACTGACATGAATTTCAATCTTTGTTACATTTAGATACCTACTTGATGATAAGATGCATACTGGCACAATTACATTGACATAATCACTTGAATTCTGTTACTGTTAAATACATGGGTAGGTACTGGCATTATAATATAACATGTTATGTAAGTACTTACATTATAATTAGTAAAAACTTTAACAAAACTTGAAAATTATTGGCATTTTAACATGTCGATTATCGTGATAACTTACTTACATGAGTACCTACCTAACCACTGTTTTAACTCACACTAAAAGGATACTGAATTCTGCTTCTTGACCCATTATGTACTCGCTGACATCCGAAGTTAAATGTTGAAGATTTAGTACATTAGTTTACTTGACGCCATTGCATGGCGATGCATTGCATCGATGCACTTGCTGCTAGGCTAATCTTGAAAATCCGTCCCCATCTCGTCATGTATTTGGCTCGAAGACGACCATGTTGGCGCTTTGCATTGCGCTATCGGAGCTGGTAACTTTGAGATGGAGATTTCAGAGATAAAAGCAAGTCTTCTTATGAACTTCGGTTTATTAAAATTATAACATTAAATTACATGTTCACACAGTCAGCAATAGGAAGGGAAGAGAATGACACTTGACATAACATTAGTGAGGGGAAAAATCCATTACTTCATAGTGTGGGGAAATAGTCCTACCACAGACAATTTCACATCTAAACAAAATGGGTAGGCACACTAGTAACTCCACTGTCCGCAGAGTCATGTCTCGATGCCGAGCTACGGATCGAGAAAGTACAGGTTACTTTCAATGAGTTTGAAAGCATCCAAGACAGGATCGAAACTTTATGTACCGATGTCGAAGTTCAACTGTCAGAACGAGAATCATTTCAAAATATTTATTTCGAAAGTGTGTCTTTGTGTAAAAAATTAACTAACGATGTTGTGCCTAGAGATTCCAACACAACACTCGATGTGAGTGCCACAACTACATTGCAACAAATAGATGAATCTATAAAATATCCAGAGATAGTACTACCGACATTTAGTGGCTGCCTCACAGAGTGGTTGGAGTTCCGAGACACATTTGATGCCCTCATTAACCAAACTAACCTTAAGCCCATTCAAAAGCTGAAATACTTGAGAAGCTGTTTGAAGAGCACCGCACTAAATGTGGTGAGCTCATTGGAGTTCACCGAGGAAAATCATACAATCGCGTGGCAACTTCTTTGCGAAAGGTTCAATAACCCCAAGAAGCTTGTCACTTACCATCTAAAGGCACTTTTATCGATCGAAAATATCCCTTCAACCTCAAGTGCATTAAGAGAACTAGTAGACAACATCACTAGGCATTTGAGGACACTAAACAATCTAAATGTATCCACCGAAAATTGGGATATTTTATTAATACATTTTTTAGTACCTAAATTGGATCATCAAACTCAAAGAAAGTGGGAAGAGCGCATCAACTCAAATGAATTACCTTAGTTACAGACATTCAAATCATTCATCCGATCACGGGCGGACCTGCTGGAGTCCCTAGGATCCGAGCAACTAGGAGTCCAGCCCAGGACGAGCACATCCCAAAAGGCGATGGTAGCCACGTCCTGTCCAGGTTCCACATCTAACAAGGTAACGAGACAGCCTATTTATAGTCGATGCCCGTTTTGTAAAGAAACCCACTATCTAAATCAATGTACTAAGTTTTTAGCCCTCAATGTGAAAGCGCGTTTTAACGCCGTCAGAAAGCTACAGCTTTGTACGAATTGTTTACGAGGTAATCACATAGTACCTAACTGTCGAGCGAGCAACTGCAAGCTCTGTGCAGGCAAACATCATACCCTATTGCATATAATGCAAACATCTATTACAGCGACTAGTCCCCAACAGACGACCCTCTATGACCCACAACGATCTACCGAATCACAACAAACAGTAAACTTACATACCAACGAACAAACAATAGCCGATGCTACCAACCGAGATACCCACATACAACGACAAATACCGAATGTAAATAAAACTGTTATCTTATCAACCGCTCAGGTGAATGTGATCGACAACGAAAAGCGGTCGCATACATTACGAGCACTCCTAGACTCGGGTTCACAATCAAATTTTATTACAGAAAAAGCGCTCAAAATGTTAAATCTACCTACTGAGCCAATATCAATACAAGTATTAGGGTTTAACGAAAACAAAACAAATGTAAACAAAACAGCGAATCTAACCTTAAAATCGAAGACAAATAAATACTTCCGCCAAATATCTTGCCTTATTGTTCCAACTATTTGCAGTCAAACACCAAATTTATCGAAAATTCGAAGCTTTGACATTCCCGTGGGGTACAGATTAGCAGATAGTTTCTTTTACGAGCCAAGTGAAGTAGACATGTTGCTAGGCGCGGAAGTGTTCTACGACATTCTGTGTGCTGGTCAATATAGGCCAGGGAAAGGACTTCCCATATTACAGCAAACTAAGTTAGGATGGGTAGTATCGGGTTCAATAATCGCATCAGCCCCTGTAAATAAATCTCAATGTAATTTTGTACAAACGAACGAACTGAGATCCTTTTGGGGAGAAGCAAAACATACACGTCCTCCGCATGATGAAATAAAAGAGTGTGAGAAAATATTTCAAACCCATACTCGAGATTCTGACGGAAAGTTCGTGGTGAGCATACCCCTAAAAGAATCCCCATCGAATCTAGGCCAGTCGAAACCTATGGCATATAAACGATTTAAATCATTAGAGTCAAAATTCGAAAAAAATCACAACTTCAAACAACAATATGTGGAATTTATGCGTGATTTTGAGCAGGCAGGGCATATGCTGAGAGGTCTACCTAGGTCTGAGCCCTGCAATTATGTACCACACCATGCGGTCATAAATGTTCAAAATCCTACCACACCGATTAGAGTAGTTATCGATTGTTCAATGCAAACAACAACAAAAAAATCATTGAACGATATCCAATACAAAGGAACAATAATGCAAGACGATCTATTTAATATTTTATTGCGATTCCGAGAATTCAAATATGTTATCAGTGCTGACATTCAAAGAATGTATCGAAATATCTATGTATCTCCCGACCAACAATACCTACAATGTATACTTTGGCGAGAGAATCCTAACGAACCCCTATTTACCTACACTTTGACCACACTAAGCTTCGGACTAAAAAGTGCACCTCATATCGCGACCCGATGTCTATTCCAGCTAGCCCAGCAGCATGAGCAGAGCTACCCGGAGGCAGCCAACATACTGCTATCATCGTTCTACATGGACGACCTAGTCCATTCTGAGAACGACAAGCAGAAGGTAATCAGGTCGGCTGAGCAAATCGACAGAATACTACAGAGTGCCGGTTTTCAGCTGAGAAAGTGGAAATCGAACTGCACCAACATTCAAAAAATTGTGAGTAAAACTGACACACCTATTACACAACCGAACACACCCACACAAAACATCACAAAAGTGCTAGCCGTAGTATGGAACAATAAGGAGGATTACCTAACATACACACTAAAAATACATCACTTACCGAGTAGCTTAACTAAGAGAAAAATTTTATCCATGGCATCCGAGATCTTTGACCCCTTAGGGTTATTGACACCTGTTTTAATTTTTGCAAAAACCTTCATCCAAAAACTCTGGAAAATAAAATCCAGCTGGGATGAAGTACTTCCTTCATCAACATACGAACAGTGGAAAGAATATTACAGTAGCCTAATATATCTAAATTCATTAAAAATACCAAGACATGCCGTTACTCATGAACATATAGAAGCAGAATTACATGCCTTTGCAGATAGTTCATTAACGGCATACGGCACTGTTTTTTATGTCAAATCGGTTAACAACAGAGGCGAGATCAAAGTCCAACCACTGTGCGCGCGCTCACGAGTAGCTAGAAAGGAAACTATTCCGAGATTAGAACTCAGAGCAGCGGCATTACAAGCTAACCTATACAAAGTGGTAAAAAAGGCATTAAAAGGGGAATATAATGTTTATTTTTGGTCAGATTCGAAGATTGTACTGTCATGGATAAAAACCTCAAGTAAACTAAACACATTTGTTACTAATCGAGTAAAAGAGATACAGAATCTAACTGATACTCATAACTGGCATTGGACAGGAACTAAATCCAACCCAGCAGACTTTATAACGAAAGGCATCCCAGCAAAAAAATTTTCACACACACACATGTGGTGGCAAGGCCCACCATGGCTATCAAAACCAAAAATTGAATGGCCACAACAAGAACAAAATACACAACCATCATTAACAGAATTAACAAGCGATACGCTCTGTAATGTAATTAATAATAAACCTCAGGAAAATAATTTGCTTTCCTATCTATGTGCGCAGTGGTCAAACTCCACCAAGCTCATAAGAGTTTTAGCCTTATGCTTAGATTTATTAACAATTTGAGGGGACAGAAATGCACCGGTCCACTAAGTGTAATTGAACTAAACAAATCATTACATAAATTAATTCAAAATGCACAAATGGAGTCTTTCCCAATAGAATACAATCTACTAAAAAACAACAAACAATTGCAACAAACTTCGAACGTTTTATGCCTCAATCCATTTATGCATGAGGGGATTATAAGGGTAGGAGGTCGTTTAGCACTTTCGACTTATAAATACGATAAAAAACACCCCATGCTCTTACATCACAAACACACACTTACACAACTTATCCTACAAACAGAACACATAAAGTTACTCCATGCCGGACCACAGCTGTTACTGTCAACCGTAAGGGAGAGATTCTGGCCTACACATGGTAAGTCTCTAGCCACTAGAACAGTACACAAGTGTGTAACCTGTTTCCGAGCAAAACCCGGTATGTACAAACCCATCATGGGAAATTTACCTACTTCGAGAGAAACCCCCCCCCCCCCCCCCCATTTCTTCAAACGAGCATCGATTATGCAGGTCCTTGTCTCCTAAGGGCTGGAAGAGGGCGTGGCTGCCAAACCTACAAGTGCTATATAGTTCTGTATGTATGTGCTGTAACGAAGGCGGTGAGCATTGATTTGGTTACAGGACTAGAATCTCAAAAATTCCTGGCATCACTTCGGCGATTCATAGCGCGCAGGGGTAAGCCCCGGACCTTGGTAAGTGACAATTCAACTACATTTCACGGGGCAAATAACGAACTTATCGAACTTTATCAATTTCTCCATGTGCACTCCAATGAGCTTATAGCATGGAGTGCAAGCGAGGGCATCGATTGGAAATTTTTACCTGTATACACGCCCCATATGGGCGGCCTGCACGAGGCAGGTATAGGTAGTTGTAAGTACCACTTAAAGCGAGTCATTGGAAAATCTTTGTTAACTTATGAGGAATTTTTAACTGTATTGATTGAAGTAGAAGGAATTTTAAACTCGCGCCCACTATATCCTTTATCGACAAACGATACCGATTTCTCAGTCTTAACACCAGCTCACTTCTTGATTGGTAGATCTATGACGTCATTGCCCGACTATGACTATAAGGATGTTCCCACCCACAGATTGAACCACTATCAACAGTTGCAACAGATGCAACAAGACTTCTGGAGGCGCTGGGCGAAGGACTACGTCGGCAACCTGCAGCAGCGCACCAAGTGGCGAGCGTCGAAGGGAGCCAGCCTTGCTGTGGGCACGATGGTGCTCGTGAAGGACGACCGCCTCCCACCTTGTCAATGGCGACTCGGGCGTATTATCATCAACCACGACGGACAAGACCAGGTCACCAGGGTGGCAACGATCCGAACTGCAAAGGGAATCATCAAACGCGCATTCAATACTATATGCCCACTACCGATCTAAAAACATTTTGCAATATATAATCCTTAGGCCCTAACTACATTAAAAATATTTAAGCATAGCAATAAGTACCTACTTCACGAAATCAAATTAACCTAAATAGCCTAGGGACAAGAAAATAAAAAAAAATTGTGTCACTACTTATTATCCCCATCCCTAAACCAAACCTAGATAGGTAGACCAAATAGGAAAGCACCTAATCAATTTATTAAACCTAAGAAACTAATGTAAAGTCTGAATCTATCCTAAAGTACCCAATCAATTTACTAAACCAAACCTAGATAGGTAGACCAAATAGGAAAGCACCTAATCAATTTATTAAACCTAAGAAACTAATGTAAAGTCTGAATCTATCCTAAAGTACCCAATCAATTTACTAAACCAAACCTAGATAGGTAGACCAAATAGGAAAGCACCTAATCAATTTATTACACCTAAGAAACTAATGTAAAGTCTGAATCTATCCTAAAGTATCTAATCAATTTACTAAACCTAATACTTAAGAAACTAATGTGAAGTCTGAATCCGGGCGCGCCAGCATGTTAACACAACGGCGACCATAATATGTCACCTTACAGCTGAGCAGTGCGTCAGCGCGGTCGAGTCCCCCCACACCTCATCCAGCTCCCCCCGCGGGCCATATATATACCGCAGGCGCGCCCGGCTTCGATCTCTTACCACCACGAAAAATTGCATCGAGCGGACCTCTCGCAAATATATCCAAATTATACTACAAAGTTGCTGTCTTTCATTCAAAATCACAAGAAGAATTTTACAACCACGAGAAGGTATCCGTCAGACTTGCCTTAGGGATCATCACGACTTGCGCTCTCCCCTAAGACCGTTGCCTCCTTACCCATCCGGGATGAGTAAGGAAGGCCTGAGTTTATCCAAAACAAGCAGCGCAAGGCATGCAAGCTAGGCAAAGCAACTATTAATGAATAAACCCAGACCAGCCCAAAAAATAAAAAAAAAAGAAAAAAAAAAAGGTTAGGTTTTTTTTTTTTTTTTAGCCGTCCTCTATGTTGTCTCCCCCGATATTTTTCGGGGACCTTTTTAAGGTAAGACTTTTAATTACAATTTATTTTACATTTTTGATAAGTTTTAAAAATAACGTTAATAAAGTAAATAATGTTTTTAAAATAAACGAGAAATCTTGAAATTTAACCTATAACCTACTAAATGGAGTACTCTTTTACGTCATGTTGAATCTTATGCTAGGTTGTATATAAATAAATCAGTACAAATACACGTACATTTGTCAATATGCTTCTTTGTTCAGTGACTTTAGCTTTATTTTTAAAGTTTATTTATTTACACGTTTTGTCTACTCCTTCACTTGTTCATATTTATTATATACCTATTTATTTTCAGCGTATGCGCAAAACAGCATAATTCTTAAGAATTATGTGTTGCACATACTTTTTCACAGAGTTATTTATTGAATAAGATGCGATGACGCTCAGTGTCACCGCGTCTTATTCCTTTCAATAGCATCCTGTGCCACCTTAGCATAGAATGCCAACAGGTACGGCCTGGACTCTTTTCCGGCCATCATCTCACACAGTGAGGCTACGGTCAACTTTATGTTTGTTGCAGATTCCAGGTCGTACCTGTCCGCACCGTATTTGGGGCACTCAAGCAGCAAATGGAGTATCGACTCGTCTTTATTGGTATCACAGATGCATGAGGGGCTGTCCTTGCACTTGAATCTGTTCAAGTACTCAGAGAACCCCCCATGCCCAGTCATCACCTGCGTTAGGATCGGGGTAAGTTTGATCTTATTTAGAATGTTGTATGCATTTGTGACACTTGGAAAAAAGGTCTTTGTTGTCTTCGCAGTTGTACCTTCTTGGTATCTGCGGTTCCAAGTGTCAATCGTGTTTTTCCTTATTTCACCTTTTGCGAAAGACACCGGGCATCCGTCGTAGTGGGCCGAGCATTTGGTGTAAAGAGCCGCCTGCTTGGCCAACTCATCTGCCCTTTCGTTGCCGGGAACTCCGACGTGTGCCTTGACCCAATATAACTTTACGTCACACCCTTTGGCTTTGAGACTCGCAAGATTGCGTCTTATTGCAAAGCCTAAGGGGTGAAAAGTTTCGGGGTTTTGGACCATTTCTAATGCAGATCTCGAATCGCTCAGCACAGCAGCTGTACTTTTGTTCACTTTGAGCAAAAGCTCAGTGGCCTGGTATAATGCGTACAGCTCAGCTTGAAAAACCGTGCAGAACGACTCGAGTCTCATCTTCTTCGTCTTTGTTTCCCGTCCACGTTCCCAATAGGTATACGCCGCTCCGACTTTCCCCTCCAATTTACTTCCGTCTGTGTAAATCTGAGTTTCGGGAAGTTCGTGTTTTTCTAGGGTGTCGGGCAGCATATCGTTGAGGCATGTGAACGTGATGTCCTCCTCTTGGGCTGGATGCTGAGCCTTAAGGTATGAAACTCGCTCCTCAATTTCCCATCTACTCTGGGCTAGCGTCGTCGGTATGCCCCTCTTTGCTTCGTACAGCTGGGTGGCTTCCTGGATCCGGAGATCTAAAGGGAGTAGCCCAGCTAGTAATAGTGCTGCGTTAAGGGACACCGTTCGATATGCTTTGCAGATCTTTTGAGCAAATCGGCGCTGGATGGTATTGAGCTGCTTTTGTACCATAATCTTTTTAGCTGCTGGCGCCCATACACTCGAAGCGTACATTATAATCGGCTCTATCACGGTTAGGTTTTTTTTTTTTTTTTTTTTATTCCTGTCCGGGAGCAACAAAGTGTCCCGGCCCGCGAGCTATCCTACAGACAACCTCTGACATGATCAGAGTCATTTTTTGCATTCAGTCTTCCTTCTTTCTTTCCTTCATCCATCGCATCATATCTTTCACACCTATTACTTGGGGGATACCAATAAAGACAAACAAACTCAGACATATTATTTATCTTTTATGCTAATTACAGGTTATAGTATCTATCTCTTAAATTTATATTTGTTTTTACTACATTATATTTCTTTTTCAAAGCACTTACTTTATATATTTAATATAGAGTAGTGCTTTTATTATATATCTACTTATTTTTATTACCTACTTTTTTAACAATATCTTTGCAATAATTTATAAACTTAGATCTAGTTACCTTATTTTTTATTATATCGTACAAACTTTCTATCCTTATATCTATTCCTAATTCTTGCTCAATATTGTGTCGAGAATTACTAAAGATTGGGCAGTCGACAATTACGTGCAATGCACTTTCTACCACATCAGGGTCACAGGGACACGCCGGACTCTCCTTGCACTTAAAACGATGCAAGTACGAGGAGAACCCGCCAAGTCCTGTTAAGAGTTGTACTGTCAGCGCGTCCAGTTCCATCTGTTTGACAATACTATATGCCTCCACGGCGTCTGGGAAGAAGTTCTTAGTTGTTGATGCCGTCTCTCCACTCTGATAGCGCCGGTTCCATTCGTCAAGCGACTCCAGTCGGATTTGCCGCTTGGCGAATGATACCGGACAGCTATCATAGTCTGGCCTGGCTTTGATGTGTAGCGCTGCGCTCTTCGCTAGTAAATCCGCTCTTTCATTTCCCTCCAGCCCCGCGTGTGCCTTGATCCAAAATAGACGCAATTTTTTACCAAGTTGTTCTATTTTGGTCACATTGGTTCTTGCTTTGACAGCGAGAGGATGGAGGGACGTGACGTCTATGACTGTTTCCAGAGCGGACCTAGAGTCACAGTATATATTACAACTGGGTTTTGGACTCTTTAGTGCCTTCTCGGTGGCCTCGCACAGTGCCAACATTTCTGCTTGGTAAACGGAGCAGCAATTGTCCAGTTTTAGCTTTCGGGTACTAATCTCCACAGCGCCGTCCCAAATAGACAGCGCTGCGCCAACTTTCCCTTCAATCTTGCTTCCGTCGGTAAAGATGTTAAGTCCGTCACTGTAGTATTGTTGCAATGCTGCTGCGTCCACCAAGCATGTGAATGTTAGTTCCTGTTGGGACGCTGGATGTGGTGCATCTATGTACGGCACTGGCTTTTCCACTTCTCGATCACCTATTACTCGCTGGGTATTTCCTTTCTTTACCAAATAAAGTGAGGCTGCTTCTCGGACTCTGATGTCCAGGGGAAGCAGCCCAGCGAGTAATAAGGCCGAGTTCAGTGAAACCGTTTTATAAGCCTTTAGTATTTTCTGCGCGAAGCCCCGCTGGACCACATTTAATTCCTTCTTTATTCCTATTTTATTAGTGGCACCAGCCCATGCGCTTGCTGCATACATAATTGTCGGCTCCACGACTGCCGTGTAAATTGTGTGAATTACTTCCGGCTGCAAAACCCCACTGGACTTTTGCAGCTCTGGAGAGCTGTCGATAAAAGTTACTGGAATCAATGGTCCAAAAACATATGCACTTTCATCTTAAGCCATTTTTCAATCCTAACCAGCATGGTTTTTTGCCGGGTCGTTCAACTACCTCAAATCTTATGGGTTATGTAAGTGACGTAATAGATGCCTTTGAGGATCAACATGAAGTCCATGCTATTTACACAGACTTCTCCAAGGCATTTGATGTGGTTGATCACAACTTGCTTGTTCAGAAACTGGGCCACGCAGGTATCTGTGGTTCCTTGTTGAGATGGTGCGAGTCTTACCTTAGAAATCGCTCACAGCTTGTTATGGTTCGGGGCTTTAAATCTGCAATCAAAATGGTCCCTTCCGGCGTACCGCAGGGATCCCACTTAGGACCTCTATTCTTTTTGGTCTATATAAACGACCTATGCATTGGTATAACCTCCAGATTTCAAATGTTTGCAGACGACCTGAAACTTTACAGAGTCATTCGTTTCCCAAGTGATATTACATCTTTGCAAAGCGACATAAACATTGTTAGCAATTGGTGCTCTCTGAACAAAATGGTACTTAATAAATCAAAGTGTTTCCACATCAAGCTCTCGAGGAAGTTGCTTCCAACAGCTGGTGTTTACTTCGTGGACAATGTACCAATCAGCGAAGTTTCAACCATCCGTGACTTGGGAGTAAAAATTGACACTAAAATGGACTTTCGTGATCATATCGATCTCATAGCTAAAAAGGGAGCACGTTTGGCGGGGTTCGTAATTAGGCAAACTAAATTCTTCAAGGACACAGAAATACCTATAATTCTTTTCAACTGTTACGTGCGTTCAATTTTGGAATACTGCAGTCCTATTTGGAGTCCCTCATACGCGGTTCATGCTGATAGACTTGAAAGGATACAAAAACGGTTCCTATACCACTTATCTTACGCTTCAAATCTCTGCCGCACTCTGCTTTCGTATGAGTCTAGACTTACGCACTTCAGGATAGCAACGTTAGCACACAGAAGGAATGCCGCTGATATTGTGTATCTGCATAAAATTATGAATGGCAAAATTGATAATCCAAATATACTCTCCAAATTAAATCTGGTTGTGCATCGATCATCTAGTCGTCTCCAACATAGGATGACATTTTGTCTCGACACCTGCAATACTATGTATACTAGGAACTCTCCAATCTATCGAATGTGCTCGTCTTATAACAGGTTATGTCATGATTTTGATATTTTCGATTCTTCAACAAAAAGTGTAAAAAGATTTTTCTTTCCAAAATTGTAGTGAAAAATATATTGGGTAAACAGTTTTAATAATTAAGTATAGTCTTATGTATCGTAAGTGTACAATGCATGTGGTGTTCATCTCCAGAAGGACATGCATTTAACAGCATGTACATATTGTTATTTTCTTACTTTATTAAATAAGTGTAGTGTCCGGTTTGATGAACCAATAAAAAAAAAAAAAAAAAAAAAAAAAAAAATTTGAGCGACTTCTTGCAGACGTTTGCAACGTGGGTGTTGAAGGTCAGCCCTTCATCAACGGTGAGTCCCAGCAGTTTTATCTCCTTAGTCATGCCAATGTCCACGCCGCCCATGCTCAGGCGTGGGGAGTCGTATTTCAGTTTTCGGGTGATCACCATGGCCATGGTCTTATGTGGCGCGAATTTTAACTTATTTTTGACTCCCCACGCCCGAACATGCTTGAGTGTTTCATTGGCACGACCCTGGATCTCCTGACCGGTATTACCGTCGAAGATCAGGACGACGTCATCTGCGAACGCCTGCACGTAGTCGCCTCTGCTTTCAATGTGTTTCAGGAGTGGGTCCAGGAGCAGATTCCACAGTATTGGTCCGCCTATCGAACCTTGTACACAGCCCTTACTTGTATCCCTGGTATATTCCTCACCGGCATATCTAAGGGTTACTTTTCGATTTTGGAGATAGCTGTCCATTACCCGTCTCAAGTTTATAGGACACTTTTCCTCAGCCAAACGGGTCCTAATGGCTGGCCACCATGCGCTGTCGAATGCTCCCTCTATATCTAAGGACACCATCGTTACGATTTTCTTGTTTCGAACTTTTTCGCGAATGTGTTCCATAAGTGTATAGAGGGAGTCCTCGGTGCTCCTCTGGGGCATGAACCCGTATTGGCGAGTACTCATCCTCGGCAGCAGGTGAAACTTGAGTCGGGTAACCAGCATCTTCTCGAAGATCTTCCCTAGTACCGGGAGCAGTCCAATGGGTCTATACGATTTCGGGGCTGTGTACGTGTCTTTGCCCGGCTTCCTGAGTACGATAACTGTGGCCTCTTTCCAGGAGTTGGGAAAATGTCCTAGTTCCAGACATCGGTTTATTAGGTTAAGGAAGACGTTGGGGTCATTCCAGACCGCCTCTTTGCAGATGTCTGCGGTGAATCCATCTGCCCCTGGAGCTTTCTTCGGGTTGAAAGATTTTTTGTCGCCATTTTGAGTTCGGTAAGCGTGAATGGTGGGTCGCAAGGCTCAATTTGTTGTCCATCATTCACTTTTTCAGCTTCTTCCCTGATTTTCCGATGCTCGGTGTTATCGGCCTCTAGGAGATCTTCAGGGAAGAATGTTTCCGCTAGTGCTTTAACCGAACCCTCAGCATCCAACCCGAAGAGGTACGTCCTCTTCCCTTTTCATCGTTCTTCCGATTACCCGGTATATGCCGTCCCATACCCCTTCCCTGTCCTGTTTACAACAAAAGTCCTTCCAACTCTCTATTATAGCTTTATTTGCAGCCAACTCATATTCTGCTTTCTTTTTCAGGTACTCGTCAACCACCCTGGGTCTGCGTACTGGAGCGGCGCAGCGGATTCTTCGCTTCCTGGTGGTGACTTCTTTTTTCAACTCTGCAAGGCTCTCGGACCACCATGGCAAGGTAAGTGGTTTTGAATTTTGAATTTTGGGGATAGATTTGATGCATGCTTTGGATACTGCTTTTATGTATTTAACAATGGTTTTTTCTAATTTTTCAATATTGTTGATGTTTTGTATGTCAATGTCCGTCAGTCCATATTCCGCCCTCAATTGGTCAAATTTCTCATGAAATTTGACCCAATTGGCTTTCCTTGTGTTAAAAATTCGAGTTGTTCTCTTGATTTGTGTCCCTGTAGATTTTTCCAGTGATAATTTAAATGTTATGCCATTGTGGTCCGAGCTTGTGAGGTTTTCTACAACTTTCCAGTCCTCCACCAGGGCGAGTAAGTCGGTTGAGCATAGGGTTACATCCACGTGGCTACTGTAGCGCTTCCCACCTCTGACGCAGTCGTAGGTTGGTATAGAGCCGCTGTTTAGGATTTGCAACCCTATCTCATCGATGAAACTACGCAGCTCCTCGCCTCTAGAGTTTGTGTTGACGCTTCCCCACCACGTGCTCCAAGCGTTTGCATCCCCTCCTATAATGAGTCGCTTGTTGCCCACTTCCTTCGCGATCTTAGCGAGGTGCTCCAGGTCTTGTCCGATCGGTTGCTCCTTTTCCAGATATATTGACACCAGGGTTATCTGCCAGGCGCTGGTCCGGATCCCCACCACCACGATGTTATTGGTGGTGAGTTGCGGGTATTGTGTGACGTCGAGTGTGGGGTCCATAATTACTATGGCCGACTTCACAATCCCTTCTCCTTGGTCAGCGCTCTGGTAGACCCTGGTGTTCTTGTAGGTTTTCATCTTCTTAGCACCACCGACATAGGGTTCCTGGAGGAGAGCGGCTGCTGTCTTTCGCTTTGCCGTTTCAAGGAAGAGTTCGTCAGTCGCTAGTCGCTGCTTTCTGAGATTTGCCTGCACAATATTATAGCCTTGGACGCCCTTAGCAATACGCCACAGTGGATCTCGCAAGTGCTTCCCACTTGCGCCTCACCGGGCAGTCATTGCTAAAGGCGTTGTGATCGTTTCGGACCATCTTGGCTTTTGTACAATTTGTGCAGGTCGGGAGAGCGTCCGAGAGCCAGTCAGCACATTGGGTTTTCATGTGAGGGCCGCCACAGTGGCTGCACACATCGACCGCTTCGGTACAGAACCGCTTTCCATGTCCGTAACCTAAACAACGGGAACACTGTATTAGGGGGGACTGGTCTGCGACTCTGACTCTCTGCATGTCGATGTGTACAGCCCCTGCGTCGGTGAGGCTTTGCCAAACTCGTGGTGTTACCCGGGCCGTGGTGTTAACTATGTCCTCGTCTGTGTTGTTCTGGAGGACGCCGTACAGTATAACGAGAGGGTCTTTATTTCTGATCTCTTCCACGTTTAGCTCTCCATCTCTCTCCCTGATTTTGTCCCTGACCTTCCTAATTTCCTCCTTATTTGTGCAGCCGACTATGACTTTTCTGTCCTTTGCTTTCCTTATTCTGTCTATTCTAACTCCTTCTTCCTTAGCATTGACCACTCTTTGTATCTTGTCAAAGACCTGCTCCCCCGTCTCGTGTTCGTCTTTGGAGGTTATTATAATCGAATGCATTGCCGTCACCCCAGGAAGTTTCCTGGGTGATCCGGCAACTGCATCCGCGTATGACACTCTTTTCTCGCTCATCTCCTGGTTCTTTTTTAACATTTCTGTCAGTTTTTGCATGTCTTCCCTGCTCTCTCTTAACAATTTGCTGTGCTCTTCAATTTGTTTTTTCACAACCATGGACATGTCTGGGGACTCTGTTAGCCTGATTTCCCTTTCCTCCTTCTTTTTTCCTTCAGACTCAGTTTCTTTCTCTCCTTCCGTTTCCTTGACCAATGTGTAAAGTCTCTCGACAGCCTCCGTCACCTCCGCTTTAATATCCGCCTTTAGGTTTCGGCTGTTTCCCAGGTTCAGTTTTGCCTTAAGGAGGCAGGCTTTAGCCTCTGCCACTCTATTTTTGAACTTGGGAGACGCCTTCGGTGAGTGGTTTAGTGGCGGTGCCGATGCGGATACCTTTGCTCTCTGCGGGCCAGGTTTACTAACAGGAGCCTTTTCAGTCTCGGTCGTAGACACCGTCGCCTTCCCTTTTGTTAGGCCGGGGTTTTTATCGGAGGCAGTTAAGGCGTTCTTTGCCTTCGACTTTTCGTCCGGTAGAGATTTCTGTGGGAGTAGCGGTGTCGACGTCCGAGCTTCAATTTCCCCGATGCTAAGTCGAACTTTTCTCGCCAACGAGTCATTTGTTGATGCTGAGGGCCCAGCCTCTGTCACGTCGGGATTTGTGTATTGCTCGCTGGCTTCTACAGATGTCATTTCCTTTGCTTTATTGTCTGGGGTTCTAAAACCAAACATTGTCAAATTTGCCGGTGTGGGAATAATAAGTCGAGGTAGGTAGTTGACGTGTAAAAGGCGTCAAATAGAAGTATTTTTTAAAAATAAAAGTGACTGTCAATATTGCTTGTAAAATTATAAGCAATAATTAATCAAAATAACATATATATAAATAAAATCAATCAAACAAAAGTCAATAAAAAACTTTGTCATACATTTGGTCGAAAATTATCTGTTATAGTTGAGTCCCAAATGAGTCACGTCACTCTAAAAATTTTTTAACAACTCAAATCCGAGTCCCTATGCTTGCGCATATCCCTGAAAATTATAAAAATCAACCAAAGTTTCGAAGCAACAAGTCTACTAGTAAAAAACTAAATTAAAATAAAATAACAGAAAATAGCTATATAAAATAGCATAAGTCACCCACTAAGGGTAATGGCTATCCAAAAATGCGGTTTTTTAGTAAGGCGTGGTCCACTAAAGTTCTCTTTTCCACCTTAGGGTGGGTGGGTGGGTTAAAATTAAGTGGACAGCGGCCCGCGTGTCTTGATGCGTGGAGCTATATAAAAAGGCCGAAATCTGATTTTTAATTTTGAAAATACACAAATTTTTGAAATTTATGACTGTAAAATGTTAATAACTTTTTCGCTATTGAACCTTATTACCTAAAAACAACGCAGGACGGTCCGTCACCAGCGGTTGCAAATTACAAAACACTAAAACCCCACACAAGTAGGAAACGAACAAAGACAACACGAATATATCAAATTTCTTACAAAAATATTTGCAATAACAGGTTTTATCTGTCTGGTGTAAAATTTTATTATGGGACGATACTATTTAAACTAATTAGTTGATTTGCGCTACCAGAGACGCAAATTTTGGTAGGCTACACTCTATATTAGGACTAGGATTTGACTATGTCGTATTCCTAATGTATGGGGAGTGGTACAGCTTAGGTGAATTTACTGTGTTAAATTTACTAAGATTTTGCTATATTTAAAAAAGTATAGCTCCGATCGCGCTCAATCCAACGGAACACGATCGGGGACCGCAGCCCGCGTGTCTTGATGCGTGGAGCTATTTAAAAAGGCCGAAATCTGATTTTTAATTTTGAAAATACACTAATTTTTGAAATTTATGACTGTAAAATGTTAATAACTTTTTCGCTATTGAACCTAATTACCTAAAAACAACGCAGGACGGTCCGCCACCAGCGGTTGCAAATTACAAAACACTAAAACCCCACACAAGTAGGAAACGAACAAAGACAACACGAATATATCAAATTTCTTACAAAAATATTTGCAATAACAGGTTTTATCTGCCTGGTGTAAAATTTTATTATGGGACGATACTATTTAAACTAATTAGTTGATTTGCGCTACCAGAGACGCAAATTTTGGTAGGCTACACTCTATATTAGGACTTGGATTTGACTATGTCGTATTCCTCCCACGTGTTAGGTTAGGTTAGGTTAGGTTTTTTTTTTTTTTTTTTTTTCACCTCCAACGTGGACCATTTTAGTAAGCCTGTGCTTACTAAAATGGTCTCTTTCATACAAGTTCTCGCTGTTATTCCTCTCGTACTTTCATGCTTCATACTGGGTTTTCTTTCATTCATCATCTTTTTAACAGTATGGGTGGGTTTCCCATCTTTTTACTACTCTACACTAACTATATTTTGTTACATTTATTCGTAGGCATCTAATTTGAACAATTCTTTAATTTATCTTCCTTAAAACTATCGTTTACTTTTTTAAGTTGTGACGGGTAGGCGCCACAAAGAAGTAAAACTACTATAGTTATATGTATAAGAAAAAATATAATTAATAAAAAACAGTCTTTAGGCAGAGCACGGGGTTCACACACACTGAATAAGTCCAAGTCGCTTTAGAAAACTACTATCCTGGCTAGAAGTTGGAATTCCAGGGTAGGGTCACCCGTGACCTCCACTTGTCAGCGGTCCTGCCAGTGTGACGCACACATTCGGATGACTCCTCCGGTTGTTGCCTGCTCTGGGCAGGGTAGTATAGCAGGTATTAAAACCCTGTAATATAAATTCCGGTGATTTATGAGCTGTCCATATTTCACATCCTGACTGCAACATCCAACAACAGCGTCATAGCATAGCGCAGGCATAGTAGTGTGAAGCAGTGATCAGATGAGGCAGTCCAGGCGATGTTTACATGAATGATTTATTCAGATGATAAAATGATATTATAGTAGAAGAATACGGAAATAGATACATTCAATAGTTTTACAAGTAAGACAGTTGACATGGGATAATTAAATAGTTTTGGTATGATAATCATGACAATACGCAGCATGGGTGATACCTACAGCTAAGCATTGATGGTTATATTAATATAGAATACACATTAAAAATGTTATTTTACAGTTTACACTAACATTACAAATAATTAGTATTTATTTATCATGATGAGGGTAATTAGAAATTCCGTATTCAGATCTAAATAAAGTGTAAAGTAACAGTATTACAACACTTACCCAGTATGGGGCTTAATACACTTATAACACTATGATATAGCTGAGAAACAATAACTTGGATTCAACTCCACTTTGAGCTAATGTTTACTTAGGGATTTACTGTATAATCGTACTTAGTTTCCGAGCGGTAGCTAGCGTAGACTGCCGAAAGGAATGCGATCGCCGTATGAGTCCGTGCCGTATGAGGTGAGGGGAAGTCGGTGAACCGGTCGGAGCTAGTTACGGTCTCGCGTATACCTTTTGTTATCTCTTAGCAATTTAAAGAGTATTCATAATTTATAGAAACTAGGATGTTACATACCCCCCTTTTTAGGTCAGGATTTTTCCTACAAAAATCCGCTACTAAAAATCCTACCCGTCACAAATGGCCCCACGTTGGGCGCCATTTGTGACGGGTAGGCGCCACAAAGAAGTAAAACTACTATAGTTATATGTATAAGAAAAAATATAATTAATAAAAAACAGTCTTTAGGCAGAGCACGGGGTTCACACACACTGAATAAGTCCAAGTCGCTTTAGAAAACTACTATCCTGGCTAGAAGTTGGAATTCCAGGGTAGGGTCACCCGTGACCTCCACTTGTCAGCGGTCCTGCCAGTGTGACGCACACATTCGGATGACTCCTCCGGTTGTTGCCTGCTCTGGGCAGGGTAGTATAGCAGGTATTAAAACCCTGTAATATAAATTCCGGTGATTTATGAGCTGTCCATATTTCACATCCTGACTGCAACATCCAACAACAGCGTCATAGCATAGCGCAGGCATAGTAGTGTGAAGCAGTGATCAGATGAGGCAGTCCAGGCGATGTTTACATGAATGATTTATTCAGATGATAAAATGATATTATAGTAGAAGAATACGGAAATAGATACATTCAATAGTTTTACAAGTAAGACAGTTGACATGGGATAATTAAATAGTTTTGGTATGATAATCATGACAATACGCAGCATGGGTGATACCTACAGCTAAGCATTGATGGTTATATTAATATAGAATACACATTAAAAATGTTATTTTACAGTTTACACTAACATTACAAATAATTAGTATTTATTTATCATGATGAGGGTAATTAGAAATTCCGTATTCAGATCTAAATAAAGTGTAAAGTAACAGTATTACAACACTTACCCAGTATGGGGCTTAATACACTTATAACACTATGATATAGCTGAGAAACAATAACTTGGATTCAACTCCACTTTGAGCTAATGTTTACTTAGGGATTTACTGTATAATCGTACTTAGTTTCCGAGCGGTAGCTAGCGTAGACTGCCGAAAGGAATGCGATCGCCGTATGAGTCCGTGCCGTATGAGGTGAGGGGAAGTCGGTGAACCGGTCGGAGCTAGTTACGGTCTCGCGTATACCTTTTGTTATCTCTTAGCAATTTAAAGAGTATTCATAATTTATAGAAACTAGGATGTTACAAAGTTTCTTACGCTATTCTTATTCTATGCTTAGCAATAATATTTCTAAATATTATGTAAACATAATTTGTATTACAAAGTTTTATTTCTTTTTATTACTATTTCTGCTATCTCTGTACAGTACTTTAGGAAGCTATTTCTAATTTGCTCTCCATTACATCTGCCATAGTGTCCGATCTTAATGTAATGTTGAACTCCTGTTCAAATTCGTACCTGGCTTTCGCGTGTATAGGGCATTCAAACAGCAAATGTAGCACCGTTTCTTCTTTCATGGGATCGCAGAGACACGATGGGCTCTCCTTACACTTGAAGCGGTTCAAGTATTCAGAGAACCCACCGTGCCCTGTCATTATTTGGGTCCTGATATTCGTTATCTCCATCTTTCGGATTGTCCTGTATGCCGTCCTAACATCCGGAAAAAACATTTTTGTGATAGTTGCAGTCTCTCCTGCAACATATCTCCGGTTCCATTCATCAAGCGTATTCAAGCGAATATTTCGCTTGATGAATGAGACCGGACACAGGTCGTAGTTATGTTTACGTTTGGAACCTTCAGCGGCTTCCTTGGCTAATTGGTCGGCTCTCTCATTCCCCTCCAATCCTGCGTGGGCCTTGATCCAAAACAATTTTGTTATTTTGTTCTGAAGAGACGAAGATGTTATATTTTCTCTGGCTTCCACTGCCAGGGGATGGAGACAACTGTAATTTGTTACGGTCATGAGAGCTGCCATAGAGTCGCTGAAGATTCCAAACGACGATCCTTTATGCTTCAGTACTTCTCCGGTTGCTCTACATATAGCCAGAAGCTCGGCCTGATACACGGTGCAGTAATCTGGTAGAGCAAGCTTGAGGGTTCCGGTCTCGGTTCCATTTTTCCAGATCGACAGGGCCGCTCCAACCCGTCCCCCAATCTTGCTCCCATCCGTGTATATGCTCACGTCAAGTTGTTCAATTTCTTCTACCTGCTGCTGGTTTGCCAAGCTTGTTATCTGCAGGTCAATGCGGTGCGCTGGGTGTGGAGCTTCGATCGCTGAAGCCATCCTTTCTACCTTCCTTCCACTCAGCACTGACTGGGGTACCCCCCTCCTAGCCTCGTATAGCAGCACCGCTTCTCGGACTCGGAGGTCGAGGGGGAGCATCCCAGACAGTACGAGCGCAGAATTGAGGGAGACCGTTCGGTACGCTTTGCACAGTTTCAGCGCCACCCCACGTTGCACTATCCCTAGCTGTTTGATGACGCCTAGTTTGCCAGCAGCCGGCGCCCAAACACTGGTGGCATACAGGACAACAGGCTCACAGACACATATATCGTTTGGATCACTTCAGGATGAAGACCCCAGCTTGACTTAGCTGCTCTCGCTAGCTGTTTATATATCGCTATTGCCTTTCTACAGACATTCGCGACGTGAGTGTTAAAGGTCAGCTTGTCGTCGATGGTGACCCCCAGTAATTTAATTTCTCGGGACATAGGAATCGCAACTCCTCCCATGCCAAGACGTGGGGTGTCAAATTTCAGCTTGCGAGTTATCGTCATCGCCTTTGTTTTTTGCGGAGCAAACTTGAGCTTATTTTTGACACCCCACCTCCCTACATGTTCGAGAGCTGCGCTTGCTTTGCTCTCTATCTCCAGAGCTGAGTCACCATCGAAGACAAGCACGACGTCGTCAGCGAATGCCTGACAATAGTCTCCTCTTTCCTCCAGACTTTTGAGCAGTGGGTCCAGGAGTAGGTTCCACATGGGTGGGCCCCCAATAGAACCCTGGACGCAACCCTTATTAGTGCTTCTTTCGAATTCTTCTCCCGCATAGCGAACCCTGACCTTTCTGTCTCTGAGATAGCTGTCCATGACCCCCCTCAGGTTGCGTGGACACTTTTCCTCAACCAGCCGGACTCTTATTGCTGGCCACCAGGCACTGTCGAAGGCCCCCTCTATATCCAACGACACTAACACAACAATTTTCTTTTGGTTCAGCTTGTTCCGGATGTGTTGCATTAGTGTATAGAGGGAGTCTTCAGTACTCCTTTGTGGCATAAATCCATACTGGCGAGTACTCATTCTTGGCATGATGTAGAACCTAAGACGGGCCATCAACATCTTCTCAAAGATTTTGCCTAATATTGGCAGCAATCCGATGGGCCTATACGCTTTCGGGCTTGAGTAATCATCTTTCCCCGGTTTTTTGAGCACTACAACTGTTGCCTCTTTCCATGCCTCGGGGAAATGATAATACCCTAGACATTTGTTGAGCAGCGCAAGGAACAGATCGGGATTGCTGCCAATAGCGTGACCGCATATGTCAGCGGTAAAGCCGTCTTTACCGGGCGCTTTTTTGGGGTTGAAGGATTTATATGCCTGTTCAAGTTCTGTTTTTGTGAAGGGTGGGTCGCATGATTCATCCTGATTTCCCGCATTTACTTTTTCCGCCTTTGCTCTGACTTGCCGATGATAGTCATTATCGCTGTCTGTGAGGTCTTTAGGGAAGAATGTTTCTGCAAGTAATCTTGCAGACCCCCTTGCGTCCAATACTTCCCCATCCTTCTCCAGCGGCAAGTCTTCTTCCCTTTTTGTCGTCCTTCCTATCACCCTGTATATTCCCTCCCAGACTCCTGCTTTATCCTGTTTCTCACAGAAACTTTTCCAACTCTCAATTTGAGCTTTTGCTGCTTCCAATTCATACTTTTCTTTATGTTTCAGGTACTCTTCAACGACCTTCGATCTACGGGATGGACGAGCAAGTCTTATTCTTCGTCTCCTGGTAGCGACTTCCTTCTTCAAGACGGCGAGTTCTTCGGACCACCACGGCAAGGTAAGTAATACTTTATTACTTTTTTGTTGTAGAGTTTGTGTGCATGCTTCTTTTATGACTTCAGTTAATTTATTTATTGCTATGTCTATTTGATTTGTGTTTTTAATTTTTTCTATTTCAGGTAAATTTAATTTATTTTCTAGCAGCAGTTGGCTGAGTTTCTCACGAAACTCAGACCAATTGGCTTTCTTTGTATTGAAAATTCTTGTTGTTCTGTTAATTTTGATTCCTTTAGATTTTTCTAACCGAATGTTAAAAGTTATGCCGTTGTGATCCGAACTCGTTAGGCCTTCATCTACTCTCCAGTCTTCTACGAGGTCGAGCACATCTGTCGTGCATGCTGTGACGTCAACATGGCTACTGTAACGTTTCCCTCCCCTGATCGTGTCGAAGGTCGGAATTTCCCCTCTGTTGAGTATGTTCAGCGTCATCTCATCGAGAGCTCCGGACAATTCATCGCCTCTGTGGTCTGCTGTAGGACTGCCCCACCATGGACTCTTGGCATTTGCATCACCTCCGATAACCAATTTTCTTGGAGCTAAGTTTTCCTGTATCTTTGTAAGATACTCTAGGTAGGGCTCTATGGACTGATCGGGCTCAAAGTAAAAGGAGACAAGCGTGATCTCCCAAGCACTGGTTTGGATCCTCACCACTACGACGTTATTTGTGGTGAGTTTTGGGTACTGAATAACGTTGAGGTCGTTATCGAAGACCGCAATAGCCGCCTTAACTGTACCCTCTCCTACACCAGTGTTTTGGAAGATTCTAACGCCCCTGTGACTCCTCATTACTTTTGCCGCGCCCACGTATGGTTCTTGTATGAGCGCCACTGCCATTCCTTTCTCTTTAGCCTCTAGAAGTAGTTCGTTAGTGGCCAGCTTTTTTCTTTGGAGGTTTGCTTGTACCATTTTGTAGAGGGTCTGGTTCACCGGGGTGCCCTTAGCAATATGCTACGGAAGAGCGGGCCAATTGGTCCCATTTTCCCCGTATTGGGCAATCACGGCTGAAGGCATTATGCTCGACGTGTTCCAGTTTTGCCTTCGTGCAGTTTCTGCAGCTTGGGGTGTCTCTTGCGAGCCAGTCCGCGCATTCGGACCTCAAGTGGGGGCCACCACAATGGCTGCAAAGGTCCACTAGCTCCTTACAGAAACGTTTGCCGTGGCCAAAGCCCAGGCAGCGTGTGCATTGCACCAGCGGGGATTGATCTTCGACCCTCACGCGCTGGAGATCAATGTGCACGAACCCTGCATCGCACGCCCTTCGCCAGATGGTTGGTGAAGTGCTGAGCACAATATGTCCGGTGTGAGGATTCCTGGCTCTTCTTCTATATTTTATTTCTATTCTGTTTTCCTCATCGTTGAGGTTGTGGAAAACAGTTCGGTTCTGATTCCTAAATGCCTTAAGGACGTCTTCGTCAGTGTTTACTGACAGGACATCCTTAAGGATCAGAAGCGGGTCTTTGTTTTTTACCTCCTCAACGGTGAGGTCTACTCCATCCTTTCCCAGTCTGTCCTTCACTTTCTTTCTTTCCTCTTCTGTCCTGAATCCCATAATAACTTTCCCATCCCTTGCTTTCCGTATCCTTTTGACCTTGACCCATCCTTCTTTTGCGTCCACTACTCTCCTGACCTTTTCCAACACCTCGTCCCCTGTTTCCGAATCCGTTTTGGAGGCTATTACTACAGAGTGTAGTGTGCTCCTCTTTGGCAGCTCATTTGCACCTTGTGCTGTGACTACGCTCGCATATGTCTTTTCTCTTTCCAGGATTTCATTCTGTTTTGTCATTGTCTCCTGAAGCATGAAGCGTCTTTAGGATTGAAGTGTAAGATAGCAGTTCTTTAGAAGGCGCTGCTGCCCACCTTCCAGTAATTTTCCCCTAGTCGCCTCTTACGACACCCACGGGAGGATATGGGAAGGTGCAATTCTAACCTGGCACCCTACAGGGACCTTTATATGACACTAATCTAGGTTCACCATGCGAGAGCCGGGCATATCGCACTGCAAGGAAAACGGCTCAAGTTATGTTTGTCAGACTATTCGCATTATCATGGTACAAATTACACAAGTCACCTCATATTTTGTCAGTGCTCGAGGACCATTCCAAAATAAAACACTCTTTTTTGTGATGCATACTGGAGACAAGATGATTGTCAGTCGCATAAAATACTGTAATTATAAATTAACTGCAGAAAAATTGCAATTACCATTGAATCATAAAAACTACTTGATCAATGTCGATGAAATTTGGAGGTTACACTCTTGCCAACAAATAAATTCATTAAAACCAATTCATAATTGACAGAGTAATCGGGTAATACAAATAAAAAAAATAACATTAAGAACCTCTTAATTTTTTTGGATGTCAATCAAAAAGGTGCTATACTACCCAATACACTAGTTCAATACCAGTTGATCAGATAAAGGAGCAGCATGTAGACAACAGACATACCAAGTCATGTCCCCGGAGCTGGCCTAGGTTAGGTTAGGTTAGTCATTTTAACACACACACCGCCAAACTATTTTTCATCTACTCATAAACATGACAAATTATCTGTAGCCTTGCCTTAAAACTACAATTTATACACCGTAAGTCTATTCTGTCATCTGTCTTAAAGAGGTGCTAAGCACCTTAGCACGTATGATACAGATGACAGACAGTTAACTACGGCCCCGGTCTGTACCGAGCATTTTCAATTTGGTTACTAATAAGGGGTTAAATAGCCCTGTGAACTACATAATATACACATATAATACAAATATACAGAAACAATATATACATATACATACAAATATAGATAACAATACACGCGGCGCCTGACGGTGTTCTGTTGCGTTTATTTCGGAAGGAAATAAACCAATAACGGGCAGCACCACCAGAAGGTAACCGTCAGACTTGCCTTAGAGATCATCACGACTTGCGCTCTCCCCTAAGACCGTTGCCTCCTTACCCATCCGGGATGAGTAAGGAAGGCCTGAGTTTATCCAAAACAAGTTCAATCCTGTTATTTGCTTATTTGTCAAATTGCCTTTTTATTTGTCAAAACCAATCTAATTAAAGTTTAGAAATTGATAATTTTAGCTAACATACATAATTAGTCATATCTACCTAGTAAAAATATTGACTTAAAAAAAGACTAGATTTGTCAAATTCAACTGAAAACATTGAATATTTTATCCAACCTAACCTTCCAAAACTTAATAAGGTAATGGGTCTGGATAAATACATGTCAAAATACCCTTACTCACGATTTTCAAGTAAAACCTTTATATAAAAAAATCTAGTATCCCTAAAACTGATTATCAAAACCAAAACAATCACAGAAATTCGGACTGTATTAGTCAAATGCAAGCATCAACTAAGACTGAAATCCAACATAACAGTTTATAATAGTTAATCTTGCTTTTACAAATTTTCGTTTAGTCTAGATTTGCAAATAATAAATTTAAAGTTGACATATCCAGTCAACTTAGTCCTAATTTGGTTAAATCAGTGAAAAATATACAGATCCTTAGGCACTAATATTTAAAAACAAGTAGAAATTTCTTAAAATGCTTTATATACATGTCATTCGGTAATATTGTAATTATGAAATGAAATACAGACTTTTATTGGCATATTTTATTTACATAATTCGTTAAAAAGCATTATTCTCCTAACAAAACAATGCTTTAAAACATTTTTTTTTTATTATTAAAGTACAATGTGTCCCGACCAAGGAGGTTTCAATTCAATTTAAGCACACATTATCTGTGGTGAGCGCGCTGCTCGCGTGTTAGTTGGATTAATGAAAGGCAAAGTAAAAACCATTTATTCAATATAGGCGTCTACGACGCTCTAAATAAATTTTAATATTGAAATATTCTAATTGTACCTACTGCCTCGTTCAGCAAACAAGGCTGTATAGAGCCACTCCGAATCAACTATTAATTAACATATTTATCGTTATATATATATTATCAAAAAGAGTATAATAAATCACTTAACTTCACAACATGTTGATTGGGCAGCACTTCGTCGTTAAAGACTATTTCGACACAAGTTTACTTGCTCCCATTTTATAGAGAAGCACAAACTAAGGGACAAAGCGAACTACCGTCACAAACACAGTACTCTTTAAAGTTGACAATTGTGTGATTTCAAGCTCTATACATATGGCGATAAGTGTAATAAAATCTTCATTGTTTTTACACATATAAATAAGGTACTCTCACATGATCAGTTACACTACTTATAAAATATACTTATAGTAAAAATATCATCAAATAATAATTCAATGGATCATGACTATCAATATAATTATGATGCTTAATCACTGTCCCACAAATAAACAAAATTAGTTACAGTATTAATTCAAACCACAGATAAAATGTCACACTTAACCAGTGGCTTATAACACATTTCAATCTCGTGTCAAGGTATTTTAGACAGTATTTTAACGTTACTATTTATTTAAAAGGTGTTCAATTGATGGAACTGTTTGAACTCGCATTTTGTTTATTTCATATGAAAGTAAGTAATTTGATTTCCACAAAGAATACTATACGAAGTTAAAATGAACGATCAATAATGATCACATCATTATGTAGAAAAACACATTTAATTCTCGTGTCAAGGATTTAATTATTTTAACGATAATATTTATTTAAAATGTGTTCAATTGATGGAACTGTTTGGAATGGCATTTTGAATATTTCATTTAAAAGTAATTCATTTGATTTCCACAAAGAAGGATGACATTCGAAAGTGGAGGCTCGTTCGGTGCAGAGCTCTGGTTCAGTCGATTGTTTTCCCTGTACTGTTGACGTCATAACGTCATTTTTTAACTTCAGTGCAGTGATGAAGTGTTTAATTCGTAAAATGTTTACTGATCTTGCTCCGCCGAAACAATTTCAGGCGTCGACCGAACGGAATGTTGCGCTCGTGTCGCCACGGTCGTCGGTTACAGCGCAGCGCAGCGCCGCCCGCGGAACCTGAATATCTACCCACTAATCACATTTTAAACTAAAAGGTTGGTAAAAATATAATATTATCTGCTAAGGTGTAATTATTGTTATTGTTTATTTAGAACACGTGTAATCTTTGATTAAATACAATGCAATATCTATTCGATTCGTGACATTAGGGGGTAATTATTAGTGGGTGTAGTAGGCCGACACCATTCGACCTATAATTCACGGTCAGGAATAGTATTTTGAATCCATAACGCTATGCATAATTGACAGTGCAATATAAGCCTTGCTTACATCGTCACGCTAACAATGCTAGCCGTACATTCTATGACATATTTTGTTATCTTGTGGACTGTGGATGGACAGATCTTTAGATGAAACACACCAAGCTAGGGTGAAACTATCTAAATATATATTATAACTCAAAGGTGACTGGCTGATATAGTGATCTATCAACGCACAGCCCAAACCACTGGACGGATCGGGCTGAAATTTGGCACGCAGGTAGATGTTATGACGTAGGCATCCGCTAAGAAAGGGTTTTGATTAATTCTACCCCCAAGGGGTATCGATAAAATAGGGGATGAAAGTTTGTATGAAACTTTGTCAATTTTAAACCGCTCGGGCTGAGACTTTGCATGCATAGGCGTGTAGGCACTATGACGTGTAGGCATCCCCTAAGAAAGGATTGTGAGGTGCAGGCTATATGAGATAAGTAACTTTTCAGCTTAATATATACGAATTTCTTTATGCTAGCGCCATCTACATTGAGTTATTTTGGAGAGAACTTTGAATTAACCATTTTTGTGCATAGTGCATAGTTAATATATATCTAGCGGATTATAATAATAATACTTGTTAACGCGAGCGAAGCTAAAAGCTAGTTATAATATATAATAAGATAATATTATTGATAGATCTTTGTCACCATACATAGACTCGCGATGATGTTGCGGAATTTTAAATTTGCCATGGTTTTTGTAATACTTTAATGAAATTTTACATCATGCAAACGGGTGTATCAAAGGATATAATCTTACCAACAGTTTTTTTTTATTATTATTATAATTGGGCCTAATTGTGGTCATGTTTAACGCATAATATATACTACATTGTAGACAACTAATTTGGTGCCCTTTAAACCTATTAATAGAACAATCGTGTACTTTACAATTGCCATTTTAAGTTTTACATGTAATTTTAATTTGTTTTACTTTAACTGGATAAAAATATTTGCCAATATGCCTATACCTACCTGTATGAGATTGTATTTGCAACTCTTGTTGATTGTGACCAGTTTTTATATGTAGGTACATACATACATAACTGTGTGTCTACCATATCAGGGTAAAATTAAGGATATTGGCTATAGTCTAAATTATAACAAGTTGGCAATGATCACTAACCCTCTCAGGCAATTATTTATATTCTGCTCCGTTGACATTTCAGGTTTGGATACATACTGGATGTATGATGCTGCCGCTTAAAAGCTGTTATGTTTGCCCGCCCGCCGCTGATTGCTTTCGTCTATTTTAACATGGTAAGTGTCAAAAGCAAATTTTATATATAGTATAATATATTCATAGTCTTCTTTGGCCAAACAAAAACCCATTTACCAGTGGAACAATCGATTTTATTTGTTCCATAATAGAAATAGGGACCACCGTGTCTGTCTGTCTGTCTGACCTTTGAAGGGCAGCCATGTTTGGAACTGTAATGTGTAGCCGAAGTGAAATTTTCACAAAAGTCTCACCAAGTGTCTGAAACGAAAATTAGCGATAAATTACCTACGTTAATAGATTGCTAATACATTTTCAAACGCAGATTGGTGGGTTGCTGAAACCTTCAAAAACTGACTGTTTGTCAACACTGTTACCAAGTTAATTAACATTAACTAGCTAATAAATGGCCACATGTCCATGTGATATTATTAATCAAATTCATATTATTGAGAACAACTAATTATTAAGTTATGTATAAGTGTTACATAATATTTTGATATAATATGACTGTGTGTGTGTTTAATCTGTAAACTCCATAGAAATGGTAAACATTCTACATTTACATAATATTAACTTTTTCATAAATTACACTGCCATCAGGGTGGAACTAAATTAACAGTTACAATTTTGTAAATTGCATAAGGATCGCATTGAAATATTTGATTGTTGAAAGGCTATTTGTTTTTTAATAACTATAATATGCACTGATCAATAATAATTATATCCTCCGCTCTTGTATTTATTCGCTTACAAATTATTTATTATAACCGTCATCTCGATATTCGAAACGTTCGAAACGTAGCTCGTCGTGTGTGGCCCGTAAATGTAAACAAGAAGCGTGTGCGATATCATTATTAATGCATAGTTATACGTAACCATAACAATAGTTAAAAATTACCTACACGGCGGTGGAAGTGACAATTACAATTTGAATCACCGCGACATGTAAATTTGTAGCACATCAGAGATCAGCGTTGAAATGGTCAATCGGCGTTAGTAAGCAGCGGCTAAATTGTACAAGTGAAATTAATAGGTATGCCATATATAACAGGCAACTGTTTAATTTTCACATTTATTAAAAACCAACGGACAATATTTTTTTTTTCCATAATTACACTGAAAAACAGGCAATTGTTTGATTTTCACATGAATTTTACACCGACCGACAAAAAGTTTGATTTCTTTCAATATTATTTTTTTCTGAATTTCACTCAAAAACAAGGCAATTGTTTGATTTTTTTTTCTCTTAATTTCACTCAAAAACAAGGCAATTGTTTGATTTTCACATGAATTTAACACCGACCGACAAAAAGTTTGATTTCTTTCAATATTTTTTTTTTCTGAATTTCACTCAAAAACGAGGCAATTGTTTGATTTTTTTCTCTTCATTTCACTCAAAAACAAGGCAATTGTTTGATTTTCACATGAATTAAACACCGACCGACAAAAAGTTTGATTTCTTTCAATTTTTTTTTTCTGAATTTCACTCAAAAACAAGGCAATTGTTTGATTTTTTTTTTCTCTTAATTTCACTCATAAACAAGGCAATTGTTTGATTTTTTTTTCTCTTAATTTCACTCAAAAACAAGGCAATTGTTTGATTTTCACATGAATTTAACACCGACCGACAAAAAGTTTGATATCTTTAATTTTTTTTTTATTCTAAATTTCACTCAATAACCGTAGATTGTTTTTTTTTTCTCTTAATTTCACTCAAAAACAAGGCAATTGTTTGATTTTCACATGAATTTAACACCGACCGACAAAAAGTTTGATTTCTTTAAATTTTTTTTTCTGAATTTCACTCAAAAACAAGGCAATTGTTTGATTTTTTTTCTTTTAATTTCACTCAAAAACAAGGCAATTGTTTGATTTTCACATGAATTTAACACCGACCGACAATAAGTTTGATTTCTTTCAATTTTTTTTTTCCGAATTTCACTCAAAAACAAGGCAATTGTTTAATTTTTTTTTCTCTTAATTTCACTCAAAAACAAGGCAATTGTTTGATTTTTTTTTTCTCTTAATTTCACTCAAAAACAAGGCAATTGTTTGATTTTCACATGAATTTAACACCGACCGACAAAAAGTTTGATTTCTTTAATTTTTTTTTAATTCTAAATTTCACTCAATAACAAGGCAATTGTTTGATTTTTTTTTTCTTTTAATTTCACTCAAAAACAAGGCAATTGTTTGATTTTTTTTTTCTCTTAATTTCACTCAAAAACAAGGCAATTGTTTGATTTTCACGTGAATTTAACACCGACCGACAAAAAGTTTGATTTCTTTTAATTTTTTTTTTCTGAATTTCACTCAAAAACAAGACAATTGTTTGATTTGTTTTTTCAACGATAATATTAATTTAAAATGTGTTCAATTGATGGAACTGTTTGGAATGGCATTTTGAATATTTCATTTAAAAGTAATTCATTTGATTTCCACAAAGAAGGATGACATTCGAAAGTGGAGGCTCGTTCGTTGCAGAGCTCTGGTTCAGTCGATTGTTTTCCCTGTACTGTTGACGTCATAACGTCATTTTTTAACTTCAGTGCAGTGATGAAGTGTTTAATTCGTAAAATGTTTACTGATCTTGCTCCGCCGAAACAATTTCAGGCGTCGACCGAACGGAATGTTGCGCTCGTGTCGCCACGGTCGTCGGTTACAGCGCAGCGCAGCGCCGCCAGCGGAACCTGAATATCTACCCACTAATCACATTTGAAACTAAAAGGTTGGTAAAAATATAATATTATCTGCTAAGGTGTAATTATTGTTATTGTTTATTTAGAACACGTGTAATCTTTGATTAAATACAATGCAATATCTATTCGATTCGTGACATTAGGGGGTAATTATTAGTGGGTGTAGTAGGCCGACACCATTCGACCTATAATTCACGGTCAGGAATAGTATTTTGAATCCATAACGCTATGCATAATTGACAGTGCAATATAAGCCTTGCTTACATCGTCACGCTAACAATGCTAGCCGTACATTCTATGACATATTTTGTTATCTTGTGGACTGTGGATGGACAGATCTTTAGATGAAACACACCAAGCTAGGGTGAAACTATCTAAATATATATTATAACTCAAAGGTGACTGGCTGATATAGTGATCTATCAACGCACAGCCCAAACCACTGGACGGATCGGGCTGAAATTTGGCACGCAGGTAGATGTTATGACGTAGGCATCCGCTAAGAAAGGGTTTTGATTAATTCTACCCCCAAGGGGTATCGACAAAATAGGGGATGAAAGTTTGTATGAAACTTTGTCAATTTTAAACCGCTCGGGCTGAGACTTTGCATGCATAGGCGTGTAGGCACTATGACGTGTAGGCATCCCCTAAGAAAGGATTGTGAGGTGCAGGCTATATGAGATAAGTAACTTTTCAGCTTAATATATACGAATTTCTTTATGCTAGCGCCATCTACATTGAGTTATTTTGGAGAGAACTTTGAAGTAACCATTTTTGTGCATAGTGCATAGATAATATATATCTAGCGGATTATAATAATAATACTTGTTAACGCGAGCGAAGCTAAAAGCTAGTTATAATATATAATAAGATAATATTATTGATAGATCTTTGTCACCATACATAAACTCGCGATGATGTTGCGGAATTTTAAATTTGCCATGGTTTTTGTAATACTTTAATGAAATTTTACATCATGCAAACGGGTGTATCAAAGGATATAATCTTACCAACAGTTTTTTTTTATTATTATTATAATTGGGCCTAATTGTGGTCATGTTTAACGCATAATATATACTACATTGTAGGCAACTAATTTGGTGCCTTTTAAACCTATTAATAGAACAATCGTGTACTTTACAATTGCCATTTTAAGTTTTACATGTAATTTTAATTTGTTTTACTTTAACTGGATAAAAATATTTGCCAATATGCCTATACCTACCTGTATGAGATTGTATTTGCAACTCTTGTTGATTGTGACCAGTTTTTATATGTAGGTACATACATACATAACTGTGTGTCTACCATATCAGGGTAAAATTAAGGATATTGGCTATAGTCTAAATTATAACAAGTTGGCAATGATCACTAACCCTCTCAGGCAATTATTTATATTCTGCTCCGTTGACATATCAGGTTTGGATACATACTGGATGTATGATGCTGCCGCTCAAAAGCTGTTATGTTTGCCCGCCCGCCGCTGATTGCTTTCGTCTATTTTAACATGGTAAGTGTCAAAAGCAAATTATATATATAGTATAATATATTCATAGTCTTCTTTGGCCAAACAAAAACCCATTTACCAGTGGAACAATCGATTTTATTTGTTCCATAATAGAAATAGGGACCACCGTGTCTGTCTGTCTGTCTGACCTTTGAAGGGCAGCCATGTTTGGAACTGTAATGTGTAGCCGAAGTGAAATTTTCACAAAAGTCTCACCAAGTGTCTGAAACGAAAATTAGCGATAAATTACCTACGTTAATAGATTGCTAATACATTTTCAAACGCAGATTGGTGGGTTGCTGAAACCTTCAAAAACTGACTGTTTGTCAACACTGTTACCAAGTTAATTAACATTAACTAGCTAATAAATGGCCACATGTCCATGTGATATTATTAATCAAATTCATATTATTGAGAACAACTAATTATTAAGTTATGTATAAGTGTTACATAATATTTTGATATAATATGACTGTGTGTGTGTTTAATCTGTAAACTCCATAGAAATGGTAAACATTCTACATTTACATAATATTAACTTTTTCATAAATTACACTGCCATCAGGGTGGAACTAAATTAACAGTTACAATTTTGTAAATTGCATAAGGATCGCATTGAAATATTTGATTGTTGAAAGGCTATTTGTTTTTCAATAACTATAATATGCACTGATCAATAATAATAATATCCTCCGCTCTTGTATTTATTCGCTTACAAATTATTTATTATAACCGTCATCTCGATATTCGAAACGTTCGAAACGTAGCTCGTCGTGTGTGGCCCGTAAATGTAAACAAGAAGTGTGTGCGATATCATTATAAATGCATAGTTATACGTAACCATAACAATAGTTAAAAATTACCTACACGGCGTTGGAAGTGACAATTACAATTTGAATCACCGCGACATGTAAATTTGTAGCACATCAGAGATCAGCGTTGAAATGGTCAATCGGCGTTAGTAAGCAGCGGCTAAATTGTACAAGTGAAATTAATAGGTATGCCATATATAACAGGCAACTGTTTAATTTTCACATTAATTAAAAACCAACGGACAATATTTTTTTTTTCCATAATTACACTGAAAAACAGGCAATTGTTTGATTTTCACATGAATTTAACACCGACCGACAAAAAGTTTGATTTCTTTCAATATTTTTTTTTTCTGAATTTCACTCAAAAACAAGGCAATTGTTTGATTTTTTTTTTCTCTTAATTTCACTCAAAAACAAGGCAATTGTTTGATTTTCACATGACTTTAACACCGACCGACAAAAAGTTTGATTTCTTTCAATATTTTTTTTTTCTGAATTTCACTCAAAAACGAGGCAATTGTTTGATTTTTTTTACTTCATTTCACTCAAAAACAATGCAATTATTTGATTTTCACATGAATTTAACACCGACCGACAAAAAGTTTGATTTCTTTAAATTTTTTTTTTCTGAATTTCACTCAAAAACATGGCAATTGTTTGTTTTTTTTTTTCTCTTAATTTCACTCATAAACAAGGCAATTGTTTGATTTTTTTTCTCTTAATTTCACTCAAAAACAAGGCAATTGTTTGATTTTCACATGAATTTAACACCGACCAACAAAAAGTTTGATTTCTTTATTTTTTTTTTATTCTTAATTTCACTCAATAACCAGGCAATTGTTTTTTTTTTCTCTTATTTTCACTCAAAAACAAGGCAATTGTTTGATTTTCACATGAATTTAACACCGACCGACAAAAAGTTTGATTTCTTTCAATTTTTTTTTTCTGAATTTCACTCAAAAACAAGGCAATTTTTTTATCTTTTAATTTCACTCAAAAACAAGGCAAATGTTTGATTTTCACATGAATTTAACACCGACCGACAAAAAGTTTGATTTATTTCAATATTTTTTTTTTTCTGAATTTCACTCAAAAACGGCAATTGTTTGATTTTTTTTCTCTTCATTTCACTCAAAAACAAGGTGATTGTTTGATTTTCACATGAATTAAACACCGACCGACAAAAAGTTTGATTTCTTTCAATTTTTTTTTTCCTAATTTCACTCAAAAACAAGGCAATTGTTTGATTTTTTTTCTCTTAATTTCACTCAAAAACAAGGCAATTGTTTGATTTTCACATGAATTTAACACCGACCGACAAAAAGTTTGATTTCTTTAATTTTTTTTTTTATTCTAAATTTCACTCAATAACCAGGCAATTGTTTTTTTTTTTCTCTTTATTTCACTCAAAAACAAGGCAATTGTTTGATTTTCACATGAATTTAACACCGACCGACAAAAAGTTTGATTTCTTTCAATTTTTTTTTTCTGAATTTCACTCAAAAACAAGGCAATTGTTTGATTTTTTTTTCTCTTAATTTCACTCAAAAACAAGGCAATTGTTTGATTTTCACATGAATTTAACACCGACCGACAAAAAGTTTGTTTTCTTTTAATTTTTTTTTTCCGAATTTCACTCAAAAACAAGGCAATTGTTTGATTTTTTTTCGCTCTTAATTTCACTCAAAAACAAGGCAATTGTTTGATTTTTTTTTTCTCTTAATTTCACTCAAAAACAAGGCAATTGTTTGATTTTCACATGAATTTAACACCGACCGACAAAAAGTTTGATTTCTTTAATTTTTTTTTTATTCTAAATTTCACTCAATAACAAGGCAATTGTTTATTTTTTTTTTTCAACGATAATATTTATTTAAAATGTGTTCAATTGATGGAACTGTTTGGAATGGCATTTTGAATATTTCATATAAAAGTAATTCATTTGATTTCCACAAAGAAGGATGACATTCGAAAGTGGAGGCTCGTTCGGTGCAGAGCTCTGGTTCAGTCGATTGTTTTCCCTGTACTGTTGACGTCATAACGTCATTTTTTAACTTCAGTGCAGTGATGAAGTGTTTAATTCGTAAAATGTTTACTGATCTTGCTCCGCCAAAACAATTTCAGGCGTCGACCGAACGGAATGTTGCGCTCGTGTCGCCACGGTCGTCGGTTACAGCGCAGCGCAGCGCCGCCCGCGGAACCTGAATATCTACCCACTAATCACATTTTAAACTAAAAGGTTGGTAAAAATATAATATTATGTGCTAAGGTGTAATTATTGTTATTGTTTATTTAGAACACGTGTAATCTTTGATTAAATACAATGCAATATCTATTCGATTCGTGACATTAGGGGGTAATTATAAGTGGGTGTAGTAGGCCGACACCATTCGACCTATAATTCACGATTTTTTTTTTCTCTTAATTTCACTCAAAAACAAGGCAATTGTTTGATTTTCACATGAATTCAACACCGACCAACAAAAAGTTTGATTTCTTTCAATTTTTTTTTTCCGAATTTCACTCAAAAACAAGGCAATTGTTTGATTTTTTTTCTCTCTTAATTTCACTCAAAAACAAGGCAATTGTTTGATTTTTTTTTTCTCTTAATTTCACTCAAAAACAAGGCAATTGTTTGATTTTCACATGAATTTAACACCGACCGACAAAAAGTTTGATTTCTTTAATTTTTTTTTATTCTCAATTTCACTCAATAACAAGGCAATTGTTTGATTTTTTTTTCTTTTAATTTCACTCAAAAACAAGGCAATTGTTTGATTTTCACATGAATTTAACACCGACCGACAAAAAGTTTGATTTCTTTCAATATTTTTTTGTTCTGAATTTCACTCAAAAACGAGGCAATTGTTTGATTTTTTTTCTCTTCATTTCACTCAAAAACAAGGCGATTGTTTGATTTTCACATGAATTAAACACCGACCGACAAAAAGTTTGATTTCTTTAATTATTTTTTTTTTATTCTAAATTTCACTCAATAACCAGGCAATTGTTTTTTTTTTCTCTTAATTTCACTCAAAAACAAGGCAATTGTTTGATTTTTTTTTTCTCTTAATTTCCCTCAAAAACAAGGCAATTGTTTGATTTTCACATGAATTTAACACCGACCGACAAAAAGTTTGATTTCTTAAATTTTTTTTTTTTATTCTAAATTTTACTCAATAACAAGGCAATTGTTTGATTTTTTTTTTCTTTCAATTTCACTCAAAAACAAGGCAATTGTTTGATTTTTTTTTCTCTTAATTTCACTCAAAAACAAGGCAATTGTTTGATTTTCACGTGAATTTAACACCGACCGACAAAAAGTTTGATTTCTTTCAATTTTTTTTTTTCTGAATTTCACTCAAAAACAAGGCAATTGTTTGATTTTTTTTTCTCATAATTTCACTCAAAAACAAGGCAATTGTTTGATTTTCACATGAATTTAACACCGACCGACAAAAAGTTTAATTTCTTTCAATTTTTTTTTTCTGAATTTCACTCAAAAACAAGGCAATTGTTTGATTTTCTTTTTCTCTTAATTTCACTCAAAAACAAGGCAATTGTTTGATTTTTTTTTTCTCTTAATTTCACTCAAAAACAAGGCAATTGTTTGATTTTCACATGAATTTAACACCGACCGACAAAAAGTTTGATTTCTTTCATTTTTTTCTTATTCTAAATTTCACTCAATAACCAGGCAATTGTTTGTTTTTTTTTCTCTTAATTTCACTCAAAAACAAGGCAATTGTTTGATTTTCACATGAATTTAACACCGACCGACAAAAAGTTTGATTTCTTTCAATTTTTTTTTTCCGAATTTCACTCAAAAACAAGGCAATTGTTTGATTTTCACATGAATTTAACACCGACCGACAAAAAGTTTGATTTCTTTCAATTTTTTTTTTACCGAATTTCACTCAAAAACAAGGCAATTGTTTGATTTTTTTTTTCTCTTAATTTCACTCAAAAAAAAGGCAATTGTTTGATTTTCACGTGAATTTAACACCGACCGACAAAAAGTTTGATTTCTTTCAATTTTTCATTTCTGAATTTCATACAAAAACAAGGCAATTGTTTGATTTTTTTTTTCTTTTAATTTCACTCAAAAACAAGGCAATTGTTTGTTTTTTTTTTTCTCTTTATTTAATGTCGGGGCTCGGAATAGTCTGTAGACGACTTACGTTCCTGGCGGGGTATTGTACTCGGTAGAGCAGCGTCGTGCTGCGATCTGTTGAGACTCAGCCCTACGCCAGGTGATTCGTTATGTGTATAGTGTACACACAGCGCGAACTGACCTACACTGTTACAGTCTAGGATACCTACCACGCGAACCGACCGCCTCGTTACTTGGCTTACACTTGTATATATCACACTTTTAACATGTTCATTTTATTTTTATTCACATATTTTTATTGTTTTTAACCGACTTCTATAAATCTATCCATTTTTTTATTCGATTAAGTGACCCAATTTTGTCATTTTTTTATTTGAAATATAGTTTCTCTCATGTGGTCCCATTTAAATTTGATCAAAATCGCTCAAGCCGTTTTGAAGTTACGCTCCATTAACTGGTTATTTTTTTCCTCTCTTGATGATATACTTACATAATAGGTACTTTTGAACTTTCGTAGTATAGAATAGACTTCAACAAGTTATTTGTCACTAAATTAAAGCCAATTTATGTAATTATTTTTTTCTTCTGTTTCAGGTAACAGCATGATGTCTACATGAAAAAAAAATTGTTAAATAAAACCTAACAAGTGAGTAATTAATCTTGATTAACGTATTTAAGTTAGTCTACAAGCTTTTGTCACATTTTGGTCACTTTTCAAATCACTAATGTTAGCTAACCTAAGTTTTAAAACGAAAAATCTTGGCTAATTATTCTTGATTTGTCAGGTGAAATGAAATCTCTTTAATATTAAGAAACAAACAAAATAAATATCCGAGCTAATCTAATTAAATTCGCTAACCAAACCTACAAATTGTACATAGTAATGTCTAATAAGCAATCCTGTTATTTGCTTTTTTGTCAAATTGCCTTTTTATTTGTCAAAACCAATCTAATTAAAGTTTAGAAATTGATAATTTTAGCTAACATACATAATTAGTCATATCTACCTAGTAAAAATATTGACTTAAAAAAAGACTAGATTTGTCAAATTCAACTGAAAACATTGAATATTTTATCCAACCTAACCTTCCAAAACTTAATTAGGTAATGGGTCTGGATAAATACATGTCAAAATACCCTTACTCACGATTTTCAAGTAAAACCTTTATATAAAAAAATCTAGTATCCCTAAAACTGATTATCAAAACCAAAACAATCACAGCAATTCGGACTGTATTAGTCAAATGCAAGCATCAACTAAGACTGAAATCCAACATAACAGTTTATAATAGTTAATCTTGCTTTTACAAATTTTCGTTTAGTCTAGATTTGCAAATATTAAATTTAAAGTTGACATATCCAGTCAACTTAGTCCTAATTTGGTTAAATCAGTGAAAAATATACAGATCCTTAGGCACTAATATTTAAAAACAAGTAGAAATTTCTTAAAATGCTTTATATACATGTCATTCGGTAATATTGTAATTATGAAATGAAATACAGACTTTTATTGGCATATTTTATTTACATAATTCGTTAAAAAGCATTATTCTCCTAACAAAACAATGCTTTAAAACATTTTTTTTTTATTATTAAAGTACAATGTGTCCCGACCAAGGAGGTTTCAATTCAATTTAAGCACACATTATCTGTGGTGAGCGCGCTGCTCGCGTGTTAGTTGGATTAATGAAAGGCAAAGTGAAAACCATTTATTCAATATAGGCGTCTACGACGCTCTAAATAAATTTTAATATTGAAATATTCTAATTGTACCTACTGCCTCGTTCAGCAAACAAGGCTGTATAGAGCCACTCCGAATCAACTATTAATTAACATATTTATCGTTATATATATATTATCAAAAAGAGTATAATAAATCACTTAACTTCACAACATGTTGATTGGGCAGCACTTCGTCGTTAAAGACTATTTCGACACAAGTTTACTTGCTCCCATTTTATAGAGAAGCACAAACTAAGGGACAAAGCGAACTACCGTCACAAACACAGTACTCTTTAAAGTTGACAATTGTGTGATTTCAAGCTCTATACATATGGCGATAAGTGTAATAAAATCTTCATTGTTTTTACACATATAAATAAGGTACTCTCACATAATCAGTTACACTACTTATAAAATATACTTATAGTAAAAATATCATCAAATAATAATTCAATGGATCATGACTATCAATATAATTATGATGCTTAATCACTGTCCCACAAATAAACAAAATTAGTTACAGTATTAATTCAAACCACAGATAAAATGTCACACTTAACCAGTGGCTTATAACACATTTCAATCTCGTGTCAAGGTATTTTAGACAGTATTTTAACGTTACTATTTATTTAAAAGGTGTTCAATTGATGGAACTGTTTGAACTCGCATTTTGTTTATTTCATATGAAAGTAAGTAATTTGATTTCCACAAAGAATACTATACGAAGTTAAAATGAACGATCAATAATGATCACATCATTATGTAGAAAAACACATTTAATTCTCGTGTCAAGGATTTAATTATTTTAACGATAATATTTATTTAAAATGTGTTCAATTGATGGAACTGTTTGGAATGGCATTTTGAATATTTCATTTAAAAGTAATTCATTTGATTTCCACAAAGAAGGATGACATTCGAAAGTGGAGGCTCGTTCGGTGCAGAGCTCTGGTTCAGTCGATTGTTTTCCCTGTACTGTTGACGTCATAACGTCATTTTTTAACTTCAGTGCAGTGATGAAGTGTTTAATTCGTAAAATGTTTACTGATCTTGCTCCGCCGAAACAATTTCAGGCGTCGACCGTACGGAATGTTGCGCTCGTGTCGCCACGGTCGTCGGTTACAGCGCAGCGCAGCGCCGCCCGCGGAACCTGAATATCTACCCACTAATCACATTTTAAACTAAAAGGTTGGTAAAAATATAATATTATCTGCTAAGGTGTAATTATTGTTATTGTTTATTTAGAACACGTGTAATCTTTGATTAAATACAATGCAATATCTATTCGATTCGTGACATTAGGGGGTAATTATTAGTGGGTGTAGTAGGCCGACACCATTCGACCTATAATTCACGGTCAGGAATAGTATTTTGAATCCATAACGCTATGCATAATTGACAGTGCAATATAAGCCTTGCTTACATCGTCAACGCTAACAATGCTAGCCGTACATTCTATGACATATTTTGTTATCTTGTGGACTGTGGATGGACAGATCTTTAGATGAAACACACCAAGCTAGGGTGAAACTATCTAAATATATATTATAACTCAAAGGTGACTGGCTGATATAGTGATCTATCAACGCACAGCCCAAACCACTGGACGGATCGGGCTGAAATTTGGCACGCAGGTAGATGTTATGACGTAGGCATCCGCTAAGAAAGGGTTTTGATTAATTCTACCCCCAAGGGGTATCGATAAAATAGGGGATGAAAGTTTGTATGAAACTTTGTCAATTTTAAACCGCTCGGGCTGAGACTTTGCATGCATAGGCGTGTAGCCACTATGACGTGTAGGCATCCCCTAAGAAAGGATTTTGAGGTGCAGGCTATATGAGATAAGTAACTTTTCAGCTTAATATATACGAATTTCTTTATGCTAGCGCCATCTACATTGAGTTATTTTGGAGAGAACTTTGAATTAACCATTTTTGTGCATAGTGCATAGATAAAATATATCTAGCGGATTATAATAATAATACTTGTTAACGCGAGCGAAGCTAAAAGCTAGTTATAATATATAATAAGATAATATTATTGATAGATCTTTGTCACCATACATAGACTCGCGATGATGTTGCGGAATTTTAAATTTGCCATGGTTTTTGTAATACTTTAATGAAATTTTACATCATGCAAACGGGTGTATCAAAGGATATAATCTTACAGACAGTTTTTTTTTATTATTATTATAATTGGGCCTAATTGTGGTCATGTTTAACGCATAATATATACTACATTGTAGGCAACTAATTTGGTGCCCTTTGAACCTATTAATAGAACAATCGTGTACTTTACAATTGCCATTTTAAGTTTTACATGTAATTTTAATTTGTTTTACTTTAACTGGATAAAAATATTTGCCAATATGCCTATACCTACCAGTATGAGATTGTATTTGCAACTCTTGTTGATTGTGACCAGTTTTTATATGTAGGTACATACATACATAACTGTGTGTCTACCATATCAGGGTAAAATTAAGGATATTGGCTATAGTCTAAATTATAACAAGTTGGCAATGATCACTAACCCTCTCAGGCAATTATTTATATTCTGCTCCGTTGACATTTCAGGTTTGGATAGATACTGGATGTATGATGCTGCCGATCAAAAGTTGTTATGTTTGCCCGCCCGCCGCTGATTGCTTTCGTCTATTTTAACATGGTAAGTGTCAAAAGCAAATTTTATATATAGTATAATATATTCATAGTCTTCTTTGGCCAAACAAAAACCCATTTACCAGTGGAACAATCGATTTTATTTGTTCCATAATAGAAATAGGGACCACCGTATCTGTCTATCTGTCTGACCTTTGAAGGGCAGCCATGTTTGGAACTGTAATGTGTAGCCGAAGTGAAATTTTCACAAAAGTCTCACCAAGTGACTGAAACGAAAATTAGCGATAAATTACCTACGTTAATAGATTGATTTAGGCTATTCTAGGTTAGCCTGAACAACATCTTCGACCACATCATCACTTACCATCAGGTGAGATAGTGGTCAAAGGCTAACCTATCAGGCATAAAAAAAAAAAAATTGCTAATACATTTTCAAACGCAGATTGGTGGGTTGCTGAAACCTTCAAAAACTGACTGTTTGTCAACACTGTTACCAAGTTAATTAACATTAACTAGCTAATAAATTGCCACATGTCCATGTGATATTATTAATCAAATTCATATTATTGAGAACAACTAATTATTAAGTTATGTATAAGTGTTACATAATATTTTGATATAATATGACTGTGTGTGTGTTTAATCTGTAAACTCCATAGAAATGGTAAACATTCTACATTTACATAATATTAACTTTTTCATAAATTACACTGCCATCAGGGTGGAACTAAATTAACAGTTACAATTTTGTAAATTGCATAAGGATCGCATTGAAATATTTGATTGTTGAAAGGCTATTTGTTTTTCAATAATTATAATATGCACTGATCAATAATAATAATATCCTCCGCTCTTGTATTTATTCGCTTACAAATTATTTATTATAAATGTTATTAAATTTATTAAATTATGTCTTTGGTTACAGGCCATTCCTTCTTACAAAACTGGTAGCCTTATAGATCCATCCGCTTTTCGTCTAGCTATTAGCTTACGCTTGGGTGCAAGTTGTTGTGTTGCACATCACTGCCAGTGTGGTACTGCAGTTGATCAACTCGGTTACCATGGCCTCTCCTGCTCTCGAAGTGCTGGTCGAATTTCCCGCCACGCCAGCCTTAACGATATCATTCGCCGGGCTTTTACCAGCGCCAATGTTCCAGCTATTCTCGAACCGAATGGTCTGATGCGTGACGATGGTAAAAGACCTGACGGCATGACTCTGGTTCCGTGGAAGTTAGGACGGCCCTTAGTGTGGGACGCTACGTGCGTGGACACTTTAGCGCCGTCACATCTTTCTGAAACCAACGTGAGGGCTGGCGCTGCGGCTACTTCGGCGGAGCAACTCAAGCGGCGCAAATACGCTAACCTCGGTATGGGTTACATATTTGAGCCGTTTGGTGTAGAGACGTTGGGTCCGTGGGGACCGGGAGCTCATCGTATTTTCCAAAACCTATCTGAGCGCTTGGTCGATGCGACGCGTGATCAAAATGCTGGCACATATTTGGCTCAACGAATAAGCATTGCAATTCAACGGGGCAATGCTGCCAGCATGCTGGGCACGCTGCGAACTGGGAGTGGGCTGGAGCATTTGGACTGCCTATGAGTCTGCTATGACTTATAGGTGTCTAAATGCTTTTATTGTAGTAGCTGTAGTGTTGTATATAGTTCATAGTATTTTGTTTAATAAAGGCATACCGCCCGTAAAAAAAAAAAAACAAAATTTATTATAACCGTCATCTCGATATTCGAAACGTTCGAAATGTAGCTCGTCGTGTGTGGCCCGTAAATGTAAACAAGAAGCGTGTGCGATATCATTATAAATGCATAGTTATACGTAACCATAACAATAGTTAAAAATTACCTACACGGCGGTGGAAGTGACAATTACAATTTGAATCACCGCGACATGTAAATTTGTAGCACATCAGAGATCAGCGTTGAAATGGTCAATCGGCGTTAGTAAGCAGCGGCTAAATTGTACAAGTGAAATTAATAGGTATGCCATATATAACAGGCAACTGTTTAATTTTCACATTAATTAAAAACCAACGGACAATATTCTTTTTTTCCATAATTACACTGAAAAACAGGCAATTGTTTGATTTTCACATGAATTTAACATCGACCGACAAAAATTTGATTTCTTTCAATTTTTTTTTTCTGAATTTCACTCAAAAACAAGGCAATTGTTTGATTTTTTTTTCTCTAAATTTCACTCAAAAACAAGGCAATTGTTTGATTTTCACATGAATTTAACACCGACCGACAAAAAGTTTGATTTCTTTCAATTTTTTTTTTTTCCGAATTTCACTCAAAAACAAGGCAATTGTTTGATTTTCACATGAATTTAACACCGACCGACAAAAAGTTTGATTTCTTTCAATTTTTTTTTTCTGAATTTCACTCAAAAACAAGGCAATTGTTTGATTTTTTTTCTCTTAATTTCACTCAAAAACAAGGCAATTGTTTGATTTTCACGTGAATTTAACACCGACCGACAAAAAGTTTGATTTCTTTCAATTTTTTTTTTCTGAATTTCACTCAAAAACAAGGCAATTGTTTGATTTTTTTTTTCTCTTAATTTCACTCAAAAACAAGGCAATTGTTTGATTTTTTTTTTTCTCTTAATTTAATGTCGGGGCTCGGAATAGTCTGTAGACGACTTACGTTCCTGGCGGGGTGTTGTATTCGGTAGAGCAGCGTCGTGCTGCGATCTGTTGAGACTCAGCCCTACGCCAGGTGATTCGTTATGTGTATAGTGTACACACAGCGCGAACTGACCTACACTGTTACAGTCTAGGATACCTACCACGCGAACCGACCGCCTCGTTACTTGGCTTACACTTGTATATAACACACTTTTAACATGTATATTTTATTTTTATTCACATATTTTTATTGTTTTTAACTGTCTTCTATAAATCTATCCATTTTTTTATTCGATTAAGTGACCCAATTTTGTCATTTTTTTATTTGAAATATAGTTTCTCTCATGTGGTCCCATTTAAATTTGATCAAAATCGCTCAAGCCGTTTTGAAGTTACGCTCCATTAACTGGTTATTTTTTTCCTCTCTTGATGATATACTTACATAATAGGTACTTTTGAACTTTCGTAGTATAGAATAGACTTCAACAAGTTATTTGTCACTAAATTAAAGCCAATTTATGTAATTATTTTTTTCTTCTGTTTCAGGTAACAGCTTGATGTCTACATGAAAAAAAAATTGTTAAATAAAACCTAACAAGTGAGTAATTAATCTTGATTAACGTATTTAAGTTAGTCTACAAGCTTTTGTCACTTTTTGGTCACTTTTCAAATCACTAATGTTAGCTAACCTAAGTTTTAAAACGAAAAATCTTGGCTTACTATTCTTGATTTGTCAGGTGAAATGAAATCTCTTTAATATTAAGAAACAAACAAAATAAATATCCGAGCTAATCTAATTAAATTCGCTAACCAAACCTACAAATTGTACATAGTAATGTCTAATAAGCAATCCTGTTATTTGCTTTTTTGTCAAATTGCCTTTTTATTTGTCAAAACCAATCTAATTAAAGTTTAGAAATTGTTAATTTTAGCTAACATACATAATTAGTCATATCTACCTAGTAAAAATATTGACTTAAAAAAAGACTAGATTTGTCAAATTCAACTGAAAACATTGAATATTTTATCCAACCTAACCTTCCAAAACTTAATTAGGTAATGGGTCTGGATAAATACATGTCAAAATACCCTTACTCACGATTTTCAAGTAAAACCTTTATATAAAAAAATCTAGTATCCCTAAAACTGATTATCAAAACCAAAACAATCACAGAAATTCGGACTGTATTAGTCAAATGCAAGCATCAACTAAGACTGAAATCCAACATAACAGTTTATAATAGTTAATCTTGCTTTTACAAATTTTCGTTTAGTCTAGATTTGCAAATAATAAATTTAAAGTTGACATATCCAGTCAACTTAGTCCTAATTTGGTTAAATCAGTGAAAAATATACAGATCCTTAGGCACTAATATTTAAAAACAAGTAGAAATTTCTTAAAATGCTTTATATACATGTCATTCGGTAATATTGTAATTATGAAATGAAATACAGACTTTTATTGGCATATTTTATTTACATAATTCGTTAAAAAGCATTATTCTCCTAACAAAACAATGCTTTAAAACAATTTTTTTTTATTATTAAAGTACAATGTGTCCCGACCAAGGAGGTTTCAATTCAATTTAAGCACACATTATCTGTGGTGAGCGCGCTGCTCGCGTGTTAGTTGGATTAATGAAAGTCAAAGTAAAAACCATTTATTCAATATAGGCGTCTACGACGCTCTAAATAAATTTTAATATTGAAATATTCTAATTGTACCTACTGCCTCGTTCAGCAAACAAGGCTGTATAGAGCCACTCCGAATCAACTATTAATTTACATATTTATCGTTATACAAGCTGTTGTTTTGTATCCCCGCCATATTTGTAGAATCCATTGTAATGGGCATAGTCAATCACCTAGTAATACATTTTAAGTCCTACCTATAATTAGTAGCCGAAAATTCAATTAAAACATTTTACGATGAATCAGAATTAGCCCCACGTACATATCAGAATAGGCCCCACGACCACGGCCGCCACGACACACACACGCGCACGCGCAGGGTCAACGTACTATCGCATACTAGGTAGATAGGTACTTACCTACTTGTTATGAAATTACGAATGAGACGCGTACGGTTAGCTTACAAAGTAACTATTACCTACTTAGTCTGCGGCGTAGCTACTACTACTAACCAACTAGGTACTTACTAGTGGTCAGTCAACACGACGTGGATAACATCAATTAGGTTGTTTGGGTATTCCTAAGATTTTTAGATGCACTGGATTTTATTCAAAAACAAATTACGATTCCAAATTTCCCTTCCTACTTGATCGGGCTTAGGACCGTTAAAAATACCTAATTTGTGTTACTGGAATTAAACTAAGAAAGTAGGTAGGTACGCAGGTTATGTATTACGTAAGGTACCTATACTTCCGAATTGACTTCTGTAACTTTCTACAGTTTAATAATTACACTTTGTACCTATCTTCAAATTATTTTAAGTTAAAAAACACAAATTGGGTATTTTTAGCGTAGTTAAAAATTTGGAATCAGCTTATTTACAGTTTGATTAGAATTTACAACTTTAGGTACATACAAAGTTACGTTACCCTAAGGTACTGCTCAAAGTGTCCTCCTTCGTTTTCTATGCACAAGTGAGCCCGACGCCGTAGGTTTCGTGATAGTTTTTTTAGGACATTTACGTTGTGCCTAACGCGATCAAATGCTGCGATGTTTTCTCTTTTATGCAATTAAAGCACTTATTACTTCGTCCGTGTACGCTTCCCCGAGCACGAGCATGACGAATGTCCATGGAATTGTCCATAATCCCTCAGTGCCTGCGTGGCACCCAGCATCACGTCACGTGTTGGAGTCCGGCTGTTTGGGAACTGTTCTCTAAACATTTGCACGGCCTGCGTCAAACTGTTTCCGTAGATGGCGTACAAGCGTACCATCTCTACCAGTTCTACATTCGAAAACTGTTCCATTTGTGTCCCTAGTTCACTAATAAGCGCGCGTAACTCTCAATCACAAGCGAAGTGTGGCGCGGCGTGCGAGTGACTGGATGTTTTGGAACATCGATCGATGCGCTGCGCGAGCGGCGGGGAGCGAGCCGCGCGCGGCTAGTCGTTTGATCGAAACACGTGTGTGGCGGCCGCGAGGCTTTGAGCTTTGCCGAAAGACGCGCTTTGTTTGTGTGCGCCGTCGTTCGTCACGGGGTGATTCGAAACTAAACCGAACACACATACGGTTTTCTTTTAAAATGATAATATTTTTTTAACTTGTAATTTTTTGGTCATTATTTTTTCTGTGATTCGTGTTCTGTAAGTGGAATATACCTACCTCTATAAATATGGCGGGGATGCAAAACAACAGCTTGTATATATAATATCAAAAAGAGTATAATAAATCACTTAACTTAACAACATGTTGATTGGGCAGCACTTCGTCGTTAAAGACTATTTCGACACAAGTTTACTTGCTCCCATTTTATAGAGAAGCACAAACTAAGGGACAAAGCGAACTACCGTCACAAACACAGTACTCTTTAAAGTTGACAATTGTGTGATTTCAAGCTCTATACATATGGCGATAAGTGTAATAAAATCTTCATTGTTTTTACACATATAAATAAGGTACTCTCACATGATCAGTTACACTACTTATAAAATATACTTATAGTAAAAATATCATCAAATAATAATTCAATGGATCATGACTATCAATATAATTATGATGCTTAATCACTGTCCCACAAATAAACAAAATTAGTTACAGTATTAATTCAAACCACAGATAAAATGTCACACTTAACCAGTGGCTTATAACACATTTCAATCTCGTGTCAAGGTATTTTAGACAGTATTTTAACGTTACTATTTATTTAAAAGGTGTTCAATTGATGGAACTGTTTGAACTCGCATTTTGTTTATTTCATATGAAAGTAAGTAATTTGATTTCCACAAAGAATACTATACGAAGTTAAAATGAACGATCAATAATGATCACATCATTATGTAGAAAAACACATTTAATTCTCGTGTCAAGGATTTAATTATTTTAACGATAATATTTATTTAAAGTGTGTTCAATTGATGGAACTGTTTGGAATGGCATTTTGAATATTTCATTTAAAAGTAATTCATTTGATTTCCACAAAGAAGGATGACATTCGAAAGTGGAGGCTCGTTCGGTGCAGAGCTCTGGTTCAGTCGATTGTTTTCCCTGTACTGTTGACGTCATAACGTCATTTTTTAACTTCAGTGCAGTGATGAAGTGTTTAATTCGTAAAATGTTTACTGATCTTGCTCCGCCGAAACAATTTCAGGCGTCGACCGTACGGAATGTTGCGCTCGTGTCGCCACGGTCGTCGGTTACAGCGCAGCGCAGCGCCGCCCGCGGAACCTGAATATCTACCCACTAATCACATTTTAAACTAAAAGGTTGGTAAAAATATAATATTATCTGCTAAGGTGTAATTATTGTTATTGTTTATTTAGAACACGTGTAATCTTTGATTAAATACAATGCAATATCTATTCGATTCGTGACATTAGGGGGTAATTATTAGTGGGTGTAGTAGGCCGACACCATTCGACCTATAATTCACGGTCAGGAATAGTATTTTGAATCCATAACGCTATGCATAATTGACAGTGCAATATAAGCCTTGCTTACATCGTCACGCTAACAATGCTAGCCGTACATTCTATGACATATTTTGTTATCTTGTGGACTGTGGATGGACAGATCTTTAGATGAAACACACCAAGCTAGGGTGAAACTATCTAAATATATATTATAACTCAAAGGTGACTGGCTGATATAGTGATCTATCAACGCACAGCCCAAACCACTGGACGGATCGGGCTGAAATTTGGCACGCAGGTAGATGTTATGACGTAGGCATCCGCTAAGAAAGGGTTTTGATTAATTCTACCCCCAAGGGGTATCGATAAATTAGGGGATGAAAGTTTGTATGAAACTTTGTCAATTTTAAACCGCTCGGGCTGAGACTTTGCATGCATAGGCGTGTAGGCACTATGACGTGTAGGCATCCCCTAAGAAAGGATTGTGAGGTGCAGGCTATATGAGATAAGTAACTTTTCAGCTTAATATATACGAATTTCTTTATGCTAGCGCCATCTACATTGAGTTATTTTGGAGAGAACTTTGAATTAACCATTTTTGTGCATAGTGCATAGATAATATATATCTAGCGGATTATAATAATACTTGTTAACGCGAGCGAAGCTAAAAGCTAGTTATAATATATAATAAGATAATATTATTGATAGATCTTTGTCACCATACATAGACTCGCGATGATGTTGCGGAATTTTAAATTTGCCATGGTTTTTGTAATACTTTAATGAAATTTTACATCATGCAAACGGGTGTATCAAAGGATATAATCTTACCAACAGTTTTTTTTTTATTATTATTATAATTGGGCCTAATTGTGGTCATGTTTAACGCATAATATATACTACATTGTAGGCAACTAATTTGGTGCCCTTTAAACCTATTAATAGAACAATCGTGTACTTTATAATTGCCATTTTAAGTTTTACATGTAATTTTAATTTGTTTTACTTTAACTGGATAAAAATATTTGCCAATATGCCTATACCTACCTGTATGAGATTGTATTTGCAACTCTTGTTGATTGTGACCAGTTTTTATATGTAGGTGGTACATACATAACTGTGTGTCTACCATATCAGGGTAAAATTAAGGATATTGGCTATAGTCTAAATTATAACAAGTTGGCAATGATCACTAACCCTCTCAGGCAATTATTTATATTCTGCTCCGTTGACATTTCAGGTTTGGATACATACTGGATGTATGATGCTGCCGCTCAAAAGCTGTTATGTTTGCCCGCCCGCCGCTGATTGCTTTCGTCTATTTTAACATGGTAAGTGTCAAAAGCAAATTTTATATATAGTATAATATATTCATAGTCTTCTTTGGCCAAACAAAAACCCATTTACCAGTGGAACAATTGATTTTATTTGTTCCATAATAGAAATAGGGACCACCGTGTCTGTCTGTCTGTCTGACCTTTGAAGGGCAGCCATGTTTGGAACTGTAATGTGTAGCCGAAGTGAAATTTTCACAAAAGTCTCACCAAGTGTCTGAAACGAAAATTAGCGATAAATTACCTACGTTAATAGATTGCTAATACATTTTCAAACGCAGATTGGTGGGTTGCTGAAATCTTCAAAAACTGACTGTTTGTCAACACTGTTACCAAGTTAATTAACATTAACTAGCTAATAAATTGCCACATGTCCATGTGATATTATTAATCAAATTTATATTATTGAGAACAACTAATTATTAAGTTATGTATAAGTGTTACATAATATTTTGATATAATATGACTGTGTGTGTGTTTAATCTGTAAACTCCATAGAAATGGTAAACATTCTACATTTACATAATATTAACTTTTTCATAAATTACACTGCCATCAGGGTGGAACTAAATTAAGGTCACCTTGTTTCGAAGATTTAGGCATTTTACTCCCCTAGTCGACTTGCATCCGCGTTACACGGGAGCGACTTGATAATGAACTCCGGTGACCTTTGTCCGCGGGCGAGAACGCCACAGTACTCACCGTACCACGTAATGCAGTAGGTACGGTGAGTTTAATTTTATTGACTGTATTCTTTTAGTATATTCATTATTTTATTGACTATATTCCCTTAGTATATTCTTTTATTTGATTGAAATGAAAGTTTATTGGACTTATGTAGGTATTGACTGTAAACATAATTACTCTTACTAAACTTTTTGAATTAGTGAGGTGATAATGATGATTGTAAGAGAGTTTCTGGTACATACCTAAAGAATACAAACAACAAATGAAAACAAACATATTTGTTAAGTACAATATTTATTCTCATTTATTATACATACAGGTGGGTTTAATATGAGAAATAAAATGCTTATTTTTAATTAAAATTCATTATACTTTAGAGTTCTAGTGCTACGTCCAGGGTCATTTTCATTGATCGATATGGTCATATTATGACCCAAAGTTGCATTTGGATCTTTATTAAGATTATAGTCTAGGTCCTCACTGAACTGCCCCGCGGGTGACGGAATAGGACCTGATTGCAAATTAATAATGTTTTGCGATAAAAAAATCTCATTTTCTTTATTTTCGGATTCGGTAGATTTGATTAGAGTTTGAGTTGAGATTAGAGTGTCAGATTCCGTATGGGCATACCACGAGTATGTCTGGGGTTGACGATTTCTGGCAACAGAAATTTGTGGTGAAAGTGTGATAACTTTGATTCCATCTTTGATTTCCAAAATTCATTATCTTTTTCGATTCTTTCGATATGTACTGGTTCTTTTTCCCCGGCCCAAATACCAAATAGACATTGCCATCGTCCTATACCACGAGTATGTTTGGGGTTGACGATTTCTGGCAACAGAAATTTGTGGTGAAAGTGTGATAACTTTGATTCCATCTTTGATTTCCAAAATTCATTATCTTTTTCGATTCTTTCGATATGTACTGGTTCTTTTTCCCCGGCCCAAATACCAAATAGACATTGCCATCGTCCTGTTACATGCAGTTGTCCTTGCACTTGGAAAAACCAATTACTGTTTTTATTAAATGTTGTAGTCCGCGTCTTTTTATTAAATTTTAATATCTGGATTTTATTTTCTTCTATAGCCTTTGTCAAGCCAATTTTTGACGCCGAAATAGGACATTTAACTTCTACCAGAACATCATTTCCAATAAGCCCGTCAGGCGTCGCACCAATAAATGGGAAATCTTTATGTATAAACAGTCCACAAGGCTCAATAGACACATTTTCTTGTTGTATCTTTTGCAACGCTAGCTGCTCATTTTCAATACCATGGGCAATAGATACAACATGGCTTATATTTTTTATACAATATGTTTTTTACTAAAGGGGTGATATCTATTGATACTTGTCGTTTGCAAACAGGGCCAAAATTAGAGGCAGTAATTAGGTTTTTCCGAATTTCTAGCCACTCACTCCTCTCTGTAATATCGTCTCTTCGTTATATCGTATTTCGCTCGATTCCGTCTCTGTCAGCAGTTAAGAGTTTCTATATTTTTCAGAAATGTTTTTCGGCTATTTCTAGATCACATTCAGACATATCTGGATCGGAACTGGCAGAGCCGTAATCATTTTGTTTTGATACTGCCGCTTTCTTGATTTTTTTTTGCTGGATGTTCCAAGCTGCTTTTTCTTTTCTGGGCTCTCTCTCTTTCTCTTTGCCTTTCCACAACTTCCACCAACGCTGCTGCCGCAACTTCCGCCAGTCCTGCTAGGCCAGCTGCTGACAGATTTTTATTCGTCAGCGTTTTATAGACATGCGATATTGCTGCCTTGTCATTAAACGATAACACCGCAGCGGACACCCTCCCTTGGTAGCCTTGTTTCAAGGCAAAATTTATGCGTTTACCTCCTATACATTTTCCTATGACATTGTTGAAGCATTGTACAATATTTGTATTTACGTTTTCTACTAAACTTGGTGATTTTGCAGCTACATTTGAAATGATCGAGTTAAGTAGGAAAGGAAATGTTGAGTTTTTAATAGATTTCGACCCGTCACTAAAAACATTTTCTTTATCACAGTTGTAAACCTGACACATTCTGTGATCTCCGTATGCATGTGATAGGGAATTGATGATATCTTTGTGAAGCAACTTTATAGCAATATCTTTCGTATTTTCTAATGTAGTATGGTGTTTTATTGATCTGACTATTGCTTTTCTCAAGGACATTATTCTTAGGTTCGTCAGAGTTTTTCTACAAGCCAGGGGAAATTTTGTCTCTGTAACCAGTCTCCGCATTTTTTTGCACAGATTTCGCAAAATGTAATTTCTGCATTCAATTTTTTCCACTGTTATATTCTAGGATTTATATGGATCTGCTTTTAGCACCTTTGCATATGTCGAGACATCTCCATCTGCAATCATTCTTTTATAAATAATGCCATACATTGGAACTGATTGCTGAAACCCTTCAGTTATTATGTCACCTTCCATAGAACATGATTAACCATCAAAATTCTGGTAACATTTGTGCTCATTGGGTGGAGAATTCTTGTTTTCCGCGCGAGCGCACACAAGGCAGTATTTATATTTTACCGCCATAAAAATAATTTTGCCGGTTCTTCTTCCAATAATTGCTGCAGTCCCAGACGCAGCCTTATAGTTGGATCCGTACGATAGAGCACACCAAGAAGCGTCAACGTCAACGTCAACATCAACCACTGGTATGCCATTTTTGGTGCGACCTTCTGCGATTGCCAACTCTTTTTCTTCTTCAGCAGCAGCTTTCATGGATTCAGCTGCTGTGTTTTCAAAACTATCGTAAACTTGTCCCTGCAGTTTGTTGTGAAATTTTGTAGAAAATATGTGAATATTCATGGAGGAAAAAAGCTCTTCGAGCTGAGAATAACTAATCCTTGAGGATACCATACCAGTGGTTGCCGCTATATTTACGTCTATATTTGCTGTGTCTGTATTTTCGGATTTCATAAGGCAAAGCTGTTTGCACATATTGTATTCAAATTTAAATACGGACAGTAGACCAATCCTTTTTTCACTAATTGGCTGAAAATTTCCCGTTTTGCAGTCAAATAAATTGTTTTGACGTGCTTTTTCCTGTAATTGTGTAAACAAGTAATTGATTTCAATGATGCGTCTCCCTGAAACTGGTTGAAACTCGTTTTCTTGATTTTCAGACTCTACGAGAAGAGGGTCATCTTGACTAGATTTTCTGCAATAATAAGTGACTTTAGATAATTTGTAAAATTTGAGGTCATTTAGGTCAGCCGGTCATACGGGACCATAAGTTAATTACAAATGAGCGCTCTCGAAACTTACTCAGTATCATCAAATTCACCTGCTGCTAGGCTGATGTTATAATTGTCCACAACAGAATTTGATTCACTTCCATAATTCATTTCTCTAAAAAATAAATGCAAGGTATAATTCAAAAATTTTGAAGCAGTGATAGCTCAGTGGCTTTGGCTATGGGCTGCCTCGCAGCAGGTCCATGGTTTGAATCCCGCCGCGGGCTTGAGCTTCACCGCATGGTGGAAGGGCATTTTGTGAATGCCCGCCTGGCTAGCGACCATCCTCATGTAGAAAATCTGTCACCAAGCACCTAACGGTTTGTTCCGGCAGCTGTCCTTGAGAGCCAGAGTAATTCTAGGTTAAGCCTGTTAACACCTTCGACCACATCATCACTTACTATCACGTACAGTTACAACATGTACAGTTCCAGTACATGGAAGTCTCATATCGTAATAATTTTTTCGCAACGAACTTGAATATAATAACATATTGGTATTGTTTGCCAATAAAGCGTTTAATTGTGGAAGTATTTGTTATATAACTATTATTAGTATATTAAATTATTATTCCTCCTATGGGTTAATCTGTGGCTAAAGAGTACAATAGCAGTTAGATTAGCTATAAACAAACAGGTAAGTATAGGTAATAAGTATGTACTTACGCGTTCTGGTCATCGGTACATTTATTCGACGTGAAAGTACCTTCTTTGGTATATGATCTCAATGCACTGAAATAAGTAAAAAAAATACATTACATTTCATTTGAACAAATATTGGTAATAAAATTAACAAATACTGTGATATCTGCCTAATAATCTTCCTAAAAAGCCAGAATTACCTTAGTACCTACTAAGTATTATAAAAAATAATAACATGGTTATACTGATTTTGGTAGACTGTGTCCCATCCATTATGCCCAAGTATCTCCTTTCAAACGTTACTAGTTTATAATTCCATATTTCTTTCCGTACATTATACTGCTTTAACTATACTGTGGCAAGCAAAACCTAACCTACAAACTAAGTATAGAGTAAATTAGGTAATATTTTAAGAGAACAATATAGGTTCCTACTTAATAAATAAGATAATAATAAGAAATAAATAAACACGTACCTTCGTGCAAGTACTTGTACTCACTTAGCATTTCTTTGTAATGCATTCGGCCTGTTGGTCTTTGATATAGCTCGTAGTGACTTTTTCGTTTATTGCGTTTGTTAGCCATAGTGACGACTTGGCCAGATCAATTTTAGTTTATTTTCGTAAATCACTGCAAGTCGCACGTCGCGCGTCGGGCTGACTGGCACTGGCACAGGTCCGTTGTCGGTAAGCGCCACCGCGCGACTGACGAAGCCCGCGGGCGTTGCGCCGCTCGCGGGTTTGTAGGTTTTTAGGCATCATTAATAAGAAAATAACACTACAACATCCACCTCAGCGATTTGTGCGAGAAAAATGATTTATCTAAAGATTGGTGTAAAAATAAGGTCAATAAGTTTATTATTTTAGGCACAGTATTGAAAATGTATTTTGAAAAGAGGCAACTTTGGTATTTTTTTCTATGGAGCGAAGTTCATCTGATTGTGTAAATGTAAGCGAATTGTACTCTGTAAGATCCTTAACTGAAACATATATTTTTTCCAGAAATTTACATCAATTTTTGACTGATTCATATTGATTTTAAAAACAGCATTTGCAGTATGAGAAGCCCTTAACAGTTACAATTTTGTAAATTGCATAAGGATCGCATTGAAATATTTGATTGTTGAAAGGCTATTTGTTTTTCAATAATAATAATATGCACTGATCAATACACTATACAATAATATATAACTTGATCCATCCTCCGCTCTTGTATTTATTCGCTTACAAATTATTTATTATAACCGTCATCTCGATATTCGAAACGTTCGAAACGTAGCTCGTCGTGTGTGGCCCGTAAATGTAAACAAGAAGCGTGTGCGATATCATTATAAATGCATAGTTATACGTAACCATAACAATAGTTAAAAATTACCTACACGGCGGTGGAAGTGACAATTACAATTTGAATCACCGCGACATGTAAATTTGTAGCACATCAGAGATCAGCGTTGAAATGGTCAATCGGCGTTAGTAAGCAGCGGCTAAATTGTACAAGTGAAATTAATAGGTATGCCATATATAACAGGCAACTGTTTAATTTTCACATTAATTAAAAACCAACGGACAATATTTTTTTTTTCCATAATTACACTGAAAAACAGGCAATTGTTTGATTTTCACATGAATTTAACACTGACCGACAAAAAGTTTGATTTCTTTCAATATTTTTTTTTTCTGAATTTCACTCAAAAACAAGGCAATTGTTTGATTTTCACGTGAATTTAACACCGACCGACAAAAAGTTTGATTTCTTTCAATTTTTTTTTTCCGAATTTCACTCAAAAACCAGGCAATTGTTTGATTTTTTTTTTCTCTTAATTTCACTCAAAAACAAGGCAATTGTTTGATTTTCACATGAATTTAACACCGACCGACAAAAAGTTTGATTTCTTTAATTTTTTTTTTATTCTAAATTTCACTCAATGACAAGGCAATTGTTTGATTTTTTTTTTCTTTTAATTTCACTCAAAAACAAGGCAATTGTTTGATTTTTTTTTTTCTCTTAATTTCACTCAAAAACAAGGCAATTGTTTGATTTTCACGTGAATTTAACACCGACCGACAAAAAGTTTGATTTCTTTAATTTTTTTTTTATTCTAAATTTCACTCAATAACAAGGCAATTGTTTGATTTTTTTTTTCTTTTAATTTCACTCAAAAACAAGGCAATTGTTTGATTTTTTTTTTCTCTTAATTTCACTCAAAAACAAGGCAATTGTTTGATTTTCACGTGAATTTAACACCGACCGACAAAAAGTTTGATTTCTTTCAATTTTTTTTTTCTGAATTTCACTCAAAAACAAGGCAATTGTTTGATTTTTTTTATCTTAATTTCACTTAAAAACAAGGCAATTGTTTGATTTTCACATGAATTTAACACCGACCGACAAAAAGTTTGATTTCTTTCAATTTTTTTTTTCCGAATTTCACTCAAAAACAAGGCAATTGTTTGATTTTTTTTTCTCTTAATTTCACTCAAAAACAAGGCAATTGTTTGATTTTCACGTGAATTTAACACCGACCGACAAAAAGTTTGATTTCTTTCAATTTTTTTTTTCTGAATTTCACTCAAAAACAAGGCAATTGTTTGATTTTTTTTTCTCTTAATTTCACTTAAAAACAAGGCAATTGTTTGATTTTCACATGAATTTAACACCGACCGACAAAAAGTTTGATTTTTTTCAATTTTTTTTTTCCGAATTTCACTCAAAAACAAGGCAATTGTTTGATTTTTTTTTCTCTTAATTTCACTCAAAAACAAGGCAATTGTTTGATTTTCACATGAATTTAACACCGACCGACAAAAAGTTTGATTTCTTTAACTTTTTTTTTATTCTAAATTTCACTCAATAACAAGGCAATTGTTTGATTTTGTTTTTCTTTTAATTTCACTCAAAAACAAGGCAATTGTTTGATTTTTTTTTTCTCTTAATTTCACTCAAAAACAAGGCAATTGTTTGATTTTCACGTGAATTTAACACCGACCGACAAAAAGTTTGATTTCTTTCAATTTTTTTTTTCCGAATTTCACTCAAAAACAAGGCAATTGTTTGATTTACACGTGAATTTAACACCGACCGACAAAAAGTTTGATTTCTTTAATTTTTTTTTTTATTCTTAATTACACTCAATAACCAGGCAATTGTTTGATTTTTTTTTCTCTTAATTTCATTTAAAAAACAAGGCAATTATTTGAGTTTTTTTTCTTTTAATTTCACTCAAAAACAAGGCAATTGTGCAGGACAGAATCATACTGTCCATATAGAATTGTATAAATAGTAGATAAGCTTTGAAATTGATAAGTTAGCTTTAAGGAATCAATGTTTTTTAAGTATATCATAGCATAGGGCATCGCATTAAGCGATTAGTATAAATCCCTCATAAAATAAGCGGAGCAACGTAAAATGCAATGTACGTTTTTGTAAGGCGCTACCTTATGTAGTAGAGACAGCGAACAGACGACCACAACGCACCAACGTGACACAGGATAGAACGGTAAAATGTGCACATTGTAATAATACTGGTCACCGCATAATAGAATGCAAAACGTTCCTGGCTGCCGACGTCAACAAGCGATGGGATATCGCAAAGGAACAACATTTATGTTTTAAATGCCTAAAACACCGTAATAGACAGCATGCATGCAAGCCAACGAGGTGCGACACAGACGGATGTACCTACACACATCACCGACTTCTGCACAACCAAAGACAGGTAAAGACGGAGGCAGTCGCTTCCACATGGACAAGGAAATGCGCGCACGCATTCCTTAAGGTGGTTCCAGTCACCATAGCAGGCCCTAAGGGCAAAATAGACACGTGGGCGCTCCTCGACGACGGCTCTACGGTAACCCTTCTGAATGATAGTATAGCGAATAATATAGGTGCAAAGGGACCGCAGGAGCAGCTGAACATAGAAGCGATCGGGGACACCACCCTTAAGGCAGCACGGTCACGCCGTGTCTCAGTCACGTTATATGGAAAGAACGGTAAGAAATACCAAATAGCGAGTCGTACGATAGACGGTTTGAAACTCTCACCACAGCACGTGAGAAACGACGACTTAGCCGGCTGTGCACATCTTGAAGACATCGAGCACTTACTCTTAACTGAGGGCGCTACTCCGCAGCTGCTTATAGGCCAAACAAAAACCCATTTACCAGTGGAACAATCGATTTTATTTGTTCCATAATAGAAATAGGGACCACCGTGTCTGTCTGTCTGTCTGACCTTTGAAGGGCAGCCATGTTTGGAACTGTAATGTGTAGCCGAAGTGAAATTTTCACAAAAGTCTCACCAAGTGTCTGAAACGAAAATTAGCGATAAATTACCTACGTTAATAGATTGCTAATACATTTTCAAACGCAGATTGGTGGGTTGCTGAAACCTTCAAAAACTGACTGTTTGTCAACACTGTTACCAAGTTAATTAACATTAACAAACTAATAAATTGCCACATGTCCATGTGATATTATTAATCAAATTCATATTATTGAGAACAACTAATTATTAAGTTATGTATAAGTGTTACATAATATTTTGATATAATATGACTGTGTGTGTATTTAATCTGTAAACTCCATAGAAATGTTAAACATTCTACATTTACATAATATTAACTTTTTCATAAATTACACTGCCATCAGGGTGGAACTAAATTAACAGTTACAATTTTGTAAATTGCATAAGGATCGCATTGAAATATTTGATTGTTGAAAGGCTATTTGTTTTTCAATAATTATAATATGCACTGATCGATTGTTCCACTGGTAAATGGGTTTTTGTTTGGCCAAAGAAGACTATGAATATATTATACTATATATAAAATTTGCTTTTGACACTTACCATGTTAAAATAGACGAAAGCAATCAGCGGCGGGCGGGCAAACATAACAGCTTTTGAGCGGCAGCATCATACATCCAGTATGTATCCAAACCTGAAATGTCAACGGAGCAGAATATAAATAATTGCCTGAGAGGGTTAGTGATCATTGCCAACTTGTTATAATTTAGACTATAGCCAATATCCTTAATTTTACCCTGATATGGTAGACACACAGTTATGTATGTATGTACCTACATATAAAAACTGGTCACAATCAACAAGAGTTGCAAATACAATCTCATACAGGTAGGTATAGGCATATTGGCACATATTTTTATCCAGTTAAAGTAAAACAAATTAAAATTACATGTAAAACTTAAAATGGCAATTATAAAGTACACGATTGTTCTATTAATAGGTTTAAAGGGCACCAAATTAGTTGCCTACAATGTAGTATATATTATGCGTTAAACATGACCACAATTAGGCCCAATTATAATAATAATAAAAAAAAAACTGTTGGTAAGATTATATCCTTTGATACACCCGTTTGCATGATGTAAAATTTCATTAAAGTATTACAAAAACCATGGCAAATTTAAAATTCCGCAACATCATCGCGAGTCTATGTATGGTGACAAAGATCTATCAATAATATTATCTTATTATATATTATAACTAGCTTTTAGCTTCGCTCGCGTTAACAAGTATTATTATTATAATCCGCTAGATATATATTATCTATGCACTATGCACAAAAATGGTTAATTCAAAGTTCTCTCCAAAATAACTCAATGTAGATGGCGCTAGCATAAAGAAATTCGTATATATTAAGCTGAAAAGTTACTTATCTCATATAGCCTGCACCTCAAAATCCTTTCTTAGGAGATGCCTACACGTCATAGTGCCTACACGCCTATGCATGCAAAGTCTCAGCCCGAGCGGTTTAAAATTGACAAAGTTTCATACAAACTTTCATCCCCTATTTTATCGATACCCCTTGGGGGTAGAATTAATCAAAACCCTTTCTTAGCGGATGCCTACGTCATAACATCTACCTGCGTGCCAAATTTCAGCCCGATCCGTCCAGTGGTTTGGGCTGTGCGTTGATAGATCACTATATCAGCCAGTCACCTTTGAGTTATAATATATATTTAGATAGTTTCACCCTAGCTTGGTGTGTTTCATCTAAAGATCTGTCCATCCACAGTCCACAAGATAACAAAATATGTCATAGAATGTACGGCTAGCATTGTTAGCGTGACGATGTAAGCAAGGCTTATATTGCACTGTCAATTATGCATAGCGTTATGGATTCAAAATACTATTCCTGACCGTGAATTATAGGTCGAATGGTGTCGGCCTACTACACCCACTAATAATTACCCCCTAATGTCACGAATCGAATAGATATTGCATTGTATTTAATCAAAGATTACACGTGTTCTAAATAAACAATAACAATAATTACACCTTAGCAGATAATATTATATTTTTACCAACCTTTTAGTTTAAAATGTGATTAGTGGGTAGATATTCAGGTTCCGCGGGCGGCGCTGCGCTGCGCTGTAACCGACGACCGTGGCGACACGAGCGCAACATTCCGTTCGGTCGACGCCTGAAATTGTTTCGGCGGAGCAAGATCAGTAAACATTTTACGAATTAAACACTTCATCACTGCACTGAAGTTAAAAAATGACGTTATGACGTCAACAGTACAGGGAAAACAATCGACTGAACCAGAGCTCTGCACCGAACGAGCCTCCACTTTCGAATGTCATCCTTCTTTGTGGAAATCAAATGAATTACTTTTAAATGAAATATTCAAAATGCCATTCCAAACAGTTCCATCAATTGAACACATTTTAAATAAATATTATCGTTAAAATAATTAAATCCTTGACACGAGAATTAAATGTGTTTTTCTACATAATGATGTGATCATTATTGATCGTTCATTTTAACTTCGTATAGTATTCTTTGTGGAAATCAAATTACTTACTTTCATATGAAATAAACAAAATGCGAGTTCAAACAGTTCCATCAATTGAACACCTTTTAAATAAATAGTAACGTTAAAATACTGTCTAAAATACCTTGACACGAGATTGAAATGTGTTATAAGCCACTGGTTAAGTGTGACATTTTATCTGTGGTTTGAATTAATACTGTAACTAATTTTGTTTATTTGTGGGACAGTGATTAAGCATCATAATTATATTGATAGTCATGATCCATTGAATTATTATTTGATGATATTTTTACTATAAGTATATTTTATAAGTAGTGTAACTGATCATGTGAGAGTACCTTATTTATATGTGTAAAAACAATGAAGATTTTATTACACTTATCGCCATATGTATCGAGCTTGAAATCACACAATTGTCAACTTTAAAGAGTACTGTGTTTGTGACGGTAGTTCGCTTTGTCCCTTAGTTTGTGCTTCTCTATAAAATGGGAGCAAGTAAACTTGTGTCGAAATAGTCTTTAACGACGAAGTGCTGCCCAATCAACATGTTATTAAGTTAAGTGATTTATTATACTCTTTTTGATATTATATATATAACGATAAATATGTTAATTAATAGTTGATTCGGAGTGGCTCTATACAGCCTTGTTTGCTGAACGAGGCAGTAGGTACAATTAGAATATTTCAATATTAAAATTTATTTAGAGCGTCGTAGATGCCTATATTGAATAAATGGTTTTTACTTTGACTTTCATTAATCCAACTAACACGCGAGCAGCGCGCTCACCACAGATAATGTGTGCTTAAATCGAATTGAAACCTCCTTGGTCGGGACACATTGTACTTTAATAATAAAAAAAAATTGTTTTAAAGCATTGTTTTGTTAGGAGAATAATGCTTTTTAACGAATTATGTAAATAAAATATGCCAATAAAAGTCTGTATTTCATTTCATAATTACAATATTACCGAATGACATGTATATAAAGCATTTTAAGAAATTTCTACTTGTTTTTAAATATTAGTGCCTAAGGATCTGTATATTTTTCACTGATTTAACCAAATTAGGACTAAGTTGACTGGATATGTCAACTTTAAATTTATTATTTGCAAATCTAGACTAAACGAAAATTTGTAAAAGCAAGATTAACTATTATAAACTGTTATGTTGGATTTCAGTCTTAGTTGATGCTTGCATTTGACTAATACAGTCCGAATTGCTGTGATTGTTTTGGTTTTGATAATCAGTTTTAGGGATACTAGATTTTTTTATATAAAGGTTTTACTTGAAAATCGTGAGTAAGGGTATTTTGACATGTATTTATCCAGACCCATTACCTAATTAAGTTTTGGAAGGTTAGGTTGGATAAAATATTCAATGTTTTCAGTTGAATTTGACAAATCTAGTCTTTTTTTAAGTCAATATTTTTACTAGGTAGATATGACTAATTATGTATGTTAGCTAAAATTAACAATTTCTAAACTTTAATTAGATTGGTTTTGACAAATAAAAAGGCAATTTGACAAAAAAGCAAATAACAGGATTGCTTATTAGACATTACTATGTACAATTTGTAGGTTTGGTTAGCGAATTTAATTAGATTAGCTCGGATATTTATTTTGTTTGTTTCTTAATATTAAAGAGATTTCATTTCACCTGACAAATCAAGAATAATTAGCCAAGATTTTTCGTTTTAAAACTTAGGTTAGCTAACATTAGTGATTTGAAAAGTGACCAAAAAGTGACAAAAGCTTGTAGACTAACTTAAATACGTTAATCAAGATTAATTACTCACTTGTTAGGTTTTATTTAACAATTTTTTTTTCATGTAGACATGCTGTTACCTGAAACAGAAGAAAAAAATAATTACATAAATTGGCTTTAATTTAGTGACAAATAACTTGTTGAAGTCTATTCTATACTACGAAAGTTCAAAAGTACCTATTATGTAAGTATATCATCAAGAGAGGAAAAAAATAACCAGTTAATGGAGCGTAACTTCAAAACGGCTTGAGCGATTTTGATCAAATTTAAATGGGACCACATGAGAGAAACTATATTTCAAATAAAAAAATGACAAAATTGGGTCACTTAATCGAATAAAAAAATGGATAGATTTATAGAAGTCGGTTAAAAACAATAAAAATATGTGAATAAAAATAAAATAAACATGTTAAAAGTGTGATATATACAAGTGTAAGCCAAGTAACGAGGCGGTCGGTTCGCGTGGTAGGTATCCTAGACTGTAACAGTGTAGGTCAGTTCGCGCTGTGTGTACACTATACACATAACGAATCACCTGGCGTAGGGCTGAGTCTCAACAGATTGCAGCACGACGCTGCTCTACCGAGTACAACACCCCGCCAGGAACGTAAGTCGTCTACAGACTATTCCGAGCCCCGACATTAAATTAAGAGAAAAAAAAAATCAAACAATTGCCTTGTTTTTGAGTGAAATTAAGAGAAAAAAAAATCAAACAATTGCCTTGTTTTTGAGTGAAATTCAGAAAAAAAAAATGAAAGAAATCAAACTTTTTGTCGGTCGGTGTGAAATTCATGTGAAAATCAAACAATTGCCTTGTTTTTGAGTGAAATTCGGAAAAAAAAAAATTGAAAGAAATCAAACTTTTTGTCGGTCGGTGTTAAATTCATGTGAAAATCAAACAATTGCCTTGTTTTAAGTGAAATTAAAAGAAAAAAAAAATCAAACAATTTCCTTGTTTTTGAGTGAAATTCAGAAAAAAAAAATATTGAAAGAAATCAAACTTTTTGTCGGTCGGTGTTTAATTCACGTGAAAATCAAACAATTGCCTTGTTTTTGAGTGAAATTAAGAGAAAAAAAAAATCAAAGAATTGCCTTGTTTTTGAGTGAAATTAAGAGAAAAAAAAATCAAACAATTGCCTTGTTTTTGAGTGAAATTCAGAAAAAAAATATATTGAAAGAAATCAAACTTTTTGTCGGTCGGTGTTAAATTCATGTGAAAATCAAACAATTGCCTTGTTTTTAAATGAAATTAAGAGAAAAAAAACATCAAACAATTGCCTCGTTTTTGAGTGAAATTCAGAAAAAAAAAATATTGAAAGAAATCAAACTTTTTGTCGGTCGGTGTTAAATTCACGTGAAAATCAAACAATTGCCTTGTTTTTGAGTGAAATTAAGAGAAAATAAAATCAAACAATTGCCTTGTTTTTGAGTGAAATTCAGAAAAAAAAATGAAAGAAATCAAACTTTTTGTCGGTCGGTGTGAAATTCATGTGAAAATCAAACAATTGCCTTGTTTTTGAGTGAAATTCGGAAAAAAAAATTGAAAGAAATCAAACTTTTTGTCGGTCGGTGTGAAATTCATGTGAAAATCAAACAATTGCCTTGTTTTTGAGTGAAATTCGGAAAAAAAAAAATTGAAAGAAATCAAACTTTTTGTCGGTCGGTGTTAAATTCATGTGAAAATCAAACAATTGCCTTGTTTTTGAGTGAAATTAAGAGAAAAAAAAACCAAACAATTGCCTTGTTTTTGAGTGAAATTAAGAGAAAAAAAAAATCAAACAATTGCCTTGTCATTGAGTGAAATTCGGAAAAAAAAAAATTGAAAGAAATCAAACATTTTGTCGGTCGGTGTTAAATTCATGTGAAAATCAAACAATTGCCTTGTTTTTGAGTGAAATTAAAAGAAAAAAAAAATCAAACAATTGCCTTGTTTTTGAGTGAAATTAAGAGAAAAAAAAATCAAACAATTGCCTTGTTTTTGAGTGAAATTCAGAAAAAAAATATATTGAAAGAAATCAAACTTTTTGTCGGTCGGTGTTAAATTCATGTGAAAATCAAACAATTGCCTTGTTTTTAAATGAAATTAAGAGAAAAAAAACATCAAACAATTGCCTCGTTTTTGAGTGAAATTCAGAAAAAAAAAATATTGAAAGAAATCAAACTTTTTGTCGGTCGGTGTTAAATTCACGTGAAAATCAAACAATTGCCTTGTTTTTGAGTGAAATTAAGAGAAAAAAAAACCAAACAATTGCCTTGTTTTTGAGTGAAATTAAGAGAATAAAAAAAAACAAACAATTGCCTTGTCATTGAGTGAAATTCGGAAAAAAAAAAATTGAAAGAAATCAAACATTTTGTCGGTCGGTGTTAAATTCATGTGAAAATCAAACAATTGCCTTGTTTTTGAGTGAAATTAAAAGAAAAAAAAATCAAACAATTGCCTTGTTTTTGAGTGAAATTCAGAAAAAAAAAATATTGAAAGAAATCAAACTTTTTGTCGGTCGGTGTTAAATTCACGTGAAACTCAAACAATTGCCTTGTTTTTGAGTGAAATTAAGAGAAAAAAAAAATCAAACAATTGCCTTGTTATTGAGTGAAATTTAGAATAAAAAAAAAATTAAAGATATCAAACTTTTTGTCGGTCGGTGTTAAATTCATGTGAAAATCAAACAATTGCCTTGTTTTTGAGTGAAATTAAGAGAAAAAAAAATCAAACAATTGCCTTGTCATTGAGTGAAATTCAGAAAAAAAAAATTTTAAGAAATCAAACTTTTTGTCGGTCGGTGTTAAATTCATGTGAAAATCAAACAATTGCCTTGTTTTTGAGTGAAATTAAGAGAAAAAAAAAACAATTGCCTGGTTATTGAGTGAAATTTAGAATAAAAAAAAAATTAAAGAAATCAAACTTTTTGTCGGTCGGTGTTAAATTCATGTGAAAATCAAACAATTGCCTTGTTTTTGAGTGAAATTAAGAGAAAAAAAAAACAAACAATTGCCTTGTTTTTGAGTGAAATTCAGAAAAAAAAAATTGAAAGAAATCAAACTTTTTGTCGGTCGGTGTTGAATTTATGTGAAAATCAAACAATTGCCTTGTTTTTGAGTGAAATGAAGAAAAAAAAATCAAACAATTGCCTCGTTTTTGAGTGAAATTCAGAAAAAAAAAATTTTAAGAAATCAAACTTTTTGTCGGTCGGTGTTAAATTCATGTGAAAATCAAAAAATTGCCTTGTTTTTGAGTGAAATTAAGAGAAAAAAAAATCAAACAATTGCCTTGTTTATGAGTGAAATTAAGAGAAAAAAAAACAAACAATTGCCTTGTTTTTGAGTGAAATTCAGAAAAAAAAAATTGAAAGAAATCAAATTTTTTGTCGGTCGATGTTAAATTCATGTGAAAATCAAACAATTGCCTGTTTTTCAGTGTAATTATGGAAAAAAAAATATATTATCCGTTGGTTTTTAATTAATGTGAAAATTAAACAGTTGCCTGTTATATATGGCATACCTATTAATTTCACTTGTACAATTTAGCCGCTGCTTACTAACGCCGATTGACCATTTCAACGCTGATCTCTGATGTGCTACAAATTTACATGTCGCGGTGATTCAAATTGTAATTGTCACTTCCACCGCCGTGTAGGTAATTTTTAACTATTGTTATGGTTACGTATAACTATGCATTTATAATGATATCGCACACGCTTCTTGTTTACATTTACGGGCCACACACGACGAGCTACGTTTCGAACGTTTCGAATATCGAGATGACGGTTATAATAAATAATTTGTAAGCGAATAAATACAAGAGCGGAGGATATTGTTATTATTGATCAGTGCATATTATAATTATTGAAAAACAAATAGCCTTTCAACAATCAAATATTTCAATGCGATCCTTATGCAATTTACAAAATTGTAACTGTTAATTTAGTTCCACCCTGATGGCAGTGTAATTTATGAAAAAGTTAATATTATGTAAATGTAGAATGTTTAACATTTCTATGGAGTTTACAGATTAAATACACACACAGTCATATTATATCAAAATATTATGTAACACTTATACATAACTTAATAATTAGTTGTTCTCAATAATATGAATTTGATTAATAATATCACATGGACATGTGGCAATTTATTAGCTAGTTAATGTTAATTAACTTGGTAACAGTGTTGACAAACAGTCAGTTTTTGAAGGTTTCAGCAACCCACCAATCTGCGTTTGAAAATGTATTAGCAATCTATTAACGTAGGTAATTTATCGCTAATATAATTATTCGTTTCAGACACTTGGTGAGACTTTTGTGAAAATTTCACTTCGGCTACACATTACAGTTCCAAACATGGCTGCCCTTCAAAGGTCAGACAGACAGACAGACACGGTGGTCCCTATTTCTATTATGGAACAAATAAAATCGATTGTTCCACTGGTAAATGGGTTTTTGTTTGGCCAAAGAAGACTATGAATATATTATACTATATATAAAATTTGCTTTTGACACTTACCATGTTAAAATAGACGAAAGCAATCAGCGGCGGGCGGGCAAACATAACAGCTTTTGAGCGGCAGCATCATACATCCAGTATGTATCCAAACCTGAAATGTCAACGGAGCAGAATATAAATAATTGCCTGAGAGGGTTAGTGATCATTGCCAACTTGTTATAATTTAGACTATAGCCAATATCCTTAATTTTACCCTGATATGGTAGACACACAGTTATGTATGTATGTACCTACATATAAAAACTGGTCACAATCAACAAGAGTTGCAAATACAATCTCATACAGGTAGGTATAGGCATATTGGCAAATATTTTTATCCAGTTAAAGTAAAACAAATTAAAATTACATGTAAAACTTAAAATGGCAATTGTAAAGTACACGATTGTTCTATTAATAGGTTTAAAGGGCACCAAATTAGTTGCCTACAATGTAGTATATATTATGCGTTAAACATGACCACAATTAGGCCCAATTATAATAATAATAAAAAAAAAACTGTTGGTAAGATTATATCCTTTGATACACCCGTTTGCATGATGTAAAATTTCATTAAAGTATTACAAAAACCATGGCAAATTTAAAATTCCGCAACATCATCGCGAGTCTATGTATGGTGACAAAGATCTATCAATAATATTATCTTATTATATATTATAACTAGCTTTTAGCTTCGCTCGCGTTAACAAGTATTATTATTATAATCTGCTAGATATATATTATCAATGCACTATGCACAAAAATGGTTAATTCAAAGTTCTCTCCAAAATAACTCAATGTAGATGGCGCTAGCATAAAGAAATTCGTATATATTAAGCTGAAAAGTTACTTATCTCATATAGCCTGCACCTCAAAATCCTTTCTTAGGGGATGCCTACACGTCATAGTGCCTACACGCCTATGCATGCAAAGTCTCAGCTCGAGCGGTTTAAAATTGACAAAGTTTCATACAAACTTTCATCCCCTATTTTATCGATACCCCTTGGGGGTAGAATTAATCAAAACCCTTTCTTAGCGGATGCCTACGTCATAACATCTACCTGCGTGCCAAATTTCAGCCCGATCCGTCCAGTGGTTTGGGCTGTGCGTTGATAGATCACTATATCAGCCAGTCACCTTTGAGTTATAATATATATTTAGATAGTTTCACCCTAGCTTGGTGTGTTTCATCTAAAGATCTGTCCATCCACAGTCCACAAGATAACAAAATATGTCATAGAATGTACGGCTAGCATTGTTAGCGTGACGATGTAAGCAAGGCTTATATTGCACTGTCAATTATGCATAGCGTTATGGATTCAAAATACTATTCCTGACCGTGAATTATAGGTCGAATGGTGTCGGCCTACTACACCCACTAATAATTACCCCCTAATGTCACGAATCGAATAGATATTGCATTGTATTTAATCAAAGATTACACGTGTTCTAAATAAACAATAACAATAATTACACCTTAGCAGATAATATTATATTTTTACCAACCTTTTAGTTTAAAATGTGATTAGTGGGTAGATATTCAGGTTCCGCGGGCGGCGCTGCGCTGCGCTGTAACCGACGACCGTGGCGACACGAGCGCAACATTCCGTACGGTCGACGCCTGAAATTGTTTCGGCGGAGCAAGATCAGTAAACATTTTACGAATTAAACACTTCATCACTGCACTGAAGTTAAAAAATGACGTTATGACGTCAACAGTACAGGGAAAACAATCGACTGAACCAGAGCTCTGCACCGAACGAGCCTCCACTTTCGAATGTCATCCTTCTTTGTGGAAATCAAATGAATTACTTTTAAATGAAATATTCAAAATGCCATTCCAAACAGTTCCATCAATTGAACACATTTTAAATAAATATTATCGTTAAAATAATTAAATCCTTGACACGAGAATTAAATGTGTTTTTCTACATAATGATGTGATCATTATTGATCGTTCATTTTAACTTCGTATAGTATTCTTTGTGGAAATCAAATTACTTACTTTCATATGAAATAAACAAAATGCGAGTTCAAACAGTTCCATCAATTGAACACCTTTTAAATAAATAGTAACGTTAAAATACTGTCTAAAATACCTTGACACGAGATTGAAATGTGTTATAAGCCACTGGTTAAGTGTGACATTTTATCTGTGGTTTGAATTAATACTGTAACTAATTTTGTTTATTTGTGGGACAGTGATTAAGCATCATAATTATATTGATAGTCATGATCCATTGAATTATTATTTGATGATATTTTTACTATAAGTATATTTTATAAGTAGTGTAACTGATCATGTGAGAGTACCTTATTTATATGTGTAAAAACAATGAAGATTTTATATGTATAGAGCTTGAAATCACACAATTGTCAACTTTAAAGAGTACTGTGTTTGTGACGGTAGTTCGCTTTGTCCCTTAGTTTGTGCTTCTCTATAAAATGGGAGCAAGTAAACTTGTGTCGAAATAGTCTTTAACGACGAAGTGCTGCCCAATCAACATGTTGTGAAGTTAAGTGATTTATTATACTCTTTTTGATATTATATATATAACGATAAATATGTAAATTAATAGTTGATTCGGAGTGGCTCTATACAGCCTTGTTTGCTGAACGAGGCAGTAGGTACAATTTGAATATTTCAATATTAAAATTTATTTAGAGCGTCGTAGACGCCAATATTGAATAAATGGTTTTTACTTTGACTTTCATTAATCCAACTAACACGCGAGCAGCGCGCTCACCACAGATAATGTGTGCTTAAATTGAATTGAAACCTCATTGGTCGGGACACATTGTACTTTAATAATAAAAAAAATTGTTTTAAAGCATTGTTTTGTTAGGAGAATAATGCTTTTTAACGAATTATGTAAATAAAATATGCCAATAAAAGTCTGTATTTCATTTCATAATTACAATATTACCGAATGACATGTATATAAAGCATTTGAAGAAATTTCTACTTGTTTTTAAATATTAGTGCCTAAGGATCTGTATATTTTTCACTGATTTAACCAAATTAGGACTAAGTTGACTGGATATGTCAACTTTAAATTTAATATTTGCAAATCTAGACTAAACGAAAATTTGTAAAAGCAAGATTAACTATTATAAACTGTTATGTTGGATTTCAGTCTTAGTTGATGCTTGCATTTGACTAATACAGTCCGAATTGCTGTGATTGTTTTGGTTTTGATAATCAGTTTTAGGGATACTAGATTTTTTTATATAAAGGTTTTACTTGAAAATCGTGAGTAAGGGTATTTTGACATGTATTTAGCCAGACCCATTACCTAATTAAGTTTTGGAAGGTTAGGTTGGATAAAATATTCAATGTTTTCAGTTGAATTTGACAAATCTAGTCTTTTTTTAAGTCAATATTTTTACTAGGTAGATATGACTAATTATGTATGTTAGCTAAAATTATCAATTTCTAAACTTTAATTAGATTGGTTTTGACAAATAAAAAGGCAATTTGACAAAAAAGCAAATAACAGGATTGCTTATTAGACATTACTATGTACAATTTGTAGGTTTGGTTAGCGAATTTAATTAGATTAGCTCGGATATTTATTTTGTTTGTTTCTTAATATTAAAGAGATTTCATTTCACCTGACAAATCAAGAATAATTAGCCAAGATTTTTCGTTTTAAAACTTAGGTTAGCTAACATTAGTGATTTGAAAAGTGACCAAAAAGTGACAAAAGCTTGTAGACTTACTTAAATACGTTAATTAAGATTAATTACTCACTTGTTAGGTTTTATTTAACAATTTTTTTTTCATGTAGACATCATGCTGTTACCTGAAACAGAAGAAAAAAAATAATTACATAAATTGGCTTTAATTTAGTGACAAATAACTTGTTGAAGTCTATTCTATACTACGAAAGTTCAAAAGTACCTATTATGTAAGTATATCATCAAGAGAGGAAAAAAATAACCAGTTAATGGAGCGTAACTTCAAAACGGCTTGAGCGATTTTGATCAAATTTAAATGGGACCACATGAGAGAAACTATATTTCAAATAAAAAAATGACAAAATTGGGTCACTTAATCGAAAAAAAAAATGGATAGATTTATAGAAGTCGGTTAAAAACAATAAAAATATGTGAATAAAAATAAAATAAAATGTTAAAAGTGTGATATATACAAGTGTAAGCCAAGTAACGAGGCGGTCGGTTCGCGTGGTAGGTATCCTAGACTGTAACAGTGAAGGTCAGTTCGCGCTGTGTGTACACTATACACATAACGAATCACCTGGCGTAGGGCTGAGTCTCAACAGATCGCAGCACGACGCTGCTCTACCGAGTACAACACCCCGCCAGGAACGTAAGTCGTCTACAGACTATTCCGAGCCCCGACATTAAATTAAGAGAAAAAAAAAATCAAACAATTGCCTTGTTTTTGAGTGAAATTCAGAAAAAAAAATTGAAAGAAATCAATCTTTTTGTCGGTCGGTGTTAAATTCACGTGAAAATCAAACAATTGCCTTGTTTTTGAGTGAAATTCGGAAAAAAAAAATTGAAAGAAATCAAACTTTTTGTCGGTCGGTGTTAAATTCATGTGAAAATCAAACAATTGCCTTGTTTTTGAGTGAAATTCGGAAAAAAAAATTGAAAGAAATCAAACTTTTTGTCGGTCGGTGTTAAATTCATGTGAAAATCAAACAATTGCCTTGTTTTTAGTGAAATTTAAAGAAAAAAAAAATCAAACAATTGCCTTGTTTTTGAGTGAAATTCTGAAACCGACGACCGTGGCGACACGAGCGCAACATTCCGTTCGGTCGACGCCTGAAATTGTTTCGGCGGAGCAAGATCAGTAAACATTTTACGAATTAAACACTTCATCACTGCACTGAAGTTAAAAAATGACGTTATGACGTCAACAGTCATAACGTCATTTTTTTACAGGGAAAACAATCGACTGAACCAGAGCTCTGCACCGAACGAGCCTCCACTTTCGAATGTCATCCTTCTTTGTGGAAATCAAATGAATTACTTTTAAATGAAATATTCAAAATGCCATTCCAAACAGTTCCATCAATTGAACACACTTTAAATAAATATTATCGTTAAAATAATTAAATCCTTGACACGAGAATTAAATGTGTTTTTCTACATAATGATGTGATCATTATTGATCGTTCATTTTAACTTCGTATAGTATTCTTTGTGGAAATCAAATTACTTACTTTCATATGAAATAAACAAAATGCGAGTTCAAACAGTTCCATCAATTGAACACCTTTTAAATAAATAGTAACGTTAAAATACTGTCTAAAATACCTTGACACGAGATTGAAATGTGTTATAAGCCACTGGTTAAGTGTGACATTTTATCTGTGGTTTGAATTAATACTGTAACTAATTTTGTTTATTTGTGGGACAGTGATTAAGCATCATAATTATATTGATAGTCATGATCCATTGAATTATTATTTGATGATATTTTTACTATAAGTATATTTTATAAGTAGTGTAACTGATCATGTGAGAGTACCTTATTTATATGTGTAAAAACAATGAAGATTTTATTACACTTATCACCATATGTATAGAGCTTGAAATCACACAATTGTCAACTTTAAAGAGTACTGTGTTTGTGACGGTAGTTCGCTTTGTCCCTTAGTTTGTGCTTCTCTATAAAATGGGAGCAAGTAAACTTGTGTCGAAATAGTCTTTAACGACGAAGTGCTGCCCAATCAACATGTTGTGAAGTTAAGTGATTTATTATACTTTTTTTGATATTATATATATAACGATAAATATGTAAATTAATAGTTGATTCGGAGTGGCTCTATACAGCCTTGTTTGCTGAACGAGGCAGTAGGTACAATTTGAATATTTCAATATTTAAATTTATTTAGAGCGTCGTAGACGCCAATATTGAATAAATGGTTTTTACTTTGACTTTCATTAATCCAACTAACACGCGAGCAGCGCGCTCACCACAGATAATGTGTGCTTAAATTGAATTGAAACCTCCTTGGTCGGGACACATTGTACTTTAATAATAAAAAAAATTGTTTTAAAGCATTGTTTTGTAAGGAGAATAATGCTTTTTAACGAATTATGTAAATAAAATATGCCAATAAAAGTCTGTATTTCATTTCATAATTACAATATTACCGAATGACATGTATATAAAGCATTTTAAGAAATTTCTACTTGTTTTTAAATATTAGTGCCTAAGGATCTGTATATTTTTCACTGATTTAACCAAATTAGGACTAAGTTGACTGGATATGTCAACTTTAAATTTATTATTTGCAAATCTAGACTAAACGAAAATTTGTAAAAGCAAGATTAACTATTATAAACTGTTATGTTGGATTTCAGTCTTAGTTGATGCTTGCATTTGACTAATACAGTCCGAATTGCTGTGATTGTTTTGGTTTTGATAATCAGTTTTAGGGATACTAGATTTTTTTATATAAAGGTTTTACTTGAAAATCGTGAGTAAGGGTATTTTGACATGTATTTATCCAGACCCATTACCTAATTAAGTTTTGGAAGGTTAGGTTGGATAAAATATTCAATGTTTTCAGTTGAATTTGACAAATCTAGTCTTTTTTTAAGTCAATATTTTTACTAGGTAGATATGACTAATTATGTATGTTAGCTAAAATTATCAATTTCTAAACTTCAATTAGATTGGTTTTGACAAATAAAAAGGCAATTTGACAAAAAAGCAAATAACAGGATTGCTTATTAGACATTACTATGTACAATTTGTAGGTTTGGTTAGCGAATTTAATTAGATTAGCTCGGATATTTATTTTGTTTGTTTCTTAATATTAAAGAGATTTCATTTCACCTGACAAATCAAGAATAATTAGCCAAGATTTTTCGTTTTAAAACTTAGGTTAGCTAACATTAGTGATTTGAAAAGTGACCAAAAAGTGACAAAAGCTTGTAGACTAACTTAAATACGTTAATTAAGATTAATTACTCACTTGTTAGGTTTTATTTAACAATTTTTTTTTCATGTAGACATCATGCTGTTACCTGAAACTGAAGAAAAAAAATAATTACATTAATTGGCTTTAATTTAGTGACAAATAACTTGTTGAAGTCTATTCTATACTACGAAAGTTCAAAAGTACCTATTATGTAAGTATATCATCAAGAGAGGAAAAAAATAACCAGTTAATGGAGCGTAACTTCAAAACGGCTTGAGCGATTTTGATCAAATTTAAATGGGACCACATGAGAGAAACTATATTTCAAATAAAAAAATGACAAAATTGGGTCACTTAATCGAAAAAAAAAATGGATAGATTTATAGAAGTCGGTTAAAAACAATAAAAATATGTGAATAAAAATAAAATAAACATGTTAAAAGTGTGATATATACAAGTGTAAGCCAAGTAACGAGGCGGTCGGTTCGCGTGGTAGGTATCCTAGACTGTAACAGTGAAGGTCAGTTCGCGCTGTGTGTACACTATACACATAACGAATCACCTGGCGTAGGGCTGAGTCTCAACAGATCGCAGCACGACGCTGCTCTACCGAGTACAGCACCCCGCCAGGAACGTAAGTCGTCTACAGACTATTCCGAGCCCCGACATTAAATTAGAGAAAAAAAAAATCAAAAAATTGCCTTGTTTTTGAGTGAAATTAAGAGAAAAAAAAAATCAAACAATTGCCTTGTTTTTGAGTGAAATTCAGAAAAAAAAAAATATTGAAAGAAATCAAACTTTTTGTCGGTCGGTGTTAAATTCATGTGAAAATCAAACAATTGCCTTGTTTTTGAGTGAAATTAAGAGAAAAAATAATCAAACAATTGCCTTGTTTTTGAGTGAAATTCGGAAAAAAAAATTGAAAGAAATCAAACTTTTTGTCGGTCGGTGTTAAATTCATGTGAAAATCAAACAATTGCCTTGTTTTTGAGTGAAATTCGGAAAAAAAAAAATGAAAGAAATCAAACTTTTTGTCGGTCGGTGTTAAATTCATGTGAAAATCAAACAATTGCCTTGTTTTTAGTGAAATTAAAAGAAAAAAAAAATCAAACAATTGCCTTGTTTTTGAGTGAAATTCAGAAAAAAAAAAATATTGAAAGAAATCAAACTTTTTGTCGGTCGGTGTTAAATTCATGTGAAAATCAAACAATTGCCTTGTTTTTGAGTGAAATTAAGAGAAAAAAAAATCAAACAATTGCCTTGTTTTTGAGTGAAATTCAGAAAAAAAATATATTGAAAGAAATCAAACTTTTTGTCGGTCGGTGTTAAATTCATGTGAAAATCAAACAATTGCCTTGTTTTTAAATGAAATTAAGAGAAAAAAAAATCAAACAATTGCCTCGTTTTTGAGTGAAATTCAGAAAAAAAAAATATTGAAAGAAATCAAAATTTTGTCGGTCGGTGTTAAATTCACGTGAAAATCAAACAATTGCCTTGTTTTTGAGTGAAATTAAGAGACAAAAAAAATCAAACAATTGCCTTGTTTTTGAGTGAAATTAAAAGAAAAAAAAAAATCAAACAATTGCCTTGTTATTGAGTGAAATTTGGAATAAAAAAAAAATTAAAGAAATCAAACTTTTTGTCGGTCGGTGTTAAATTCATGTGAAAATCAAACAATTGCCTTGTTTTTGAGTGAAATTAAGAGAAAAAGAAATCAATCAATTGCCTTGTTTTTGAGTGAAATTAAGAGAAAAAAAAAATCAAACAATTGCCTTGTCATTGAGTGAAATTCGGAAAAAAAAAATTGAAAGAAATCAAACATTTTGTCGGTCGGTGTTAAATTCATGTGAAAATCAAACAATTGCCTTGTTTTTGAGTGAAATTAAAAAAAAAAAAATCAAACAATTGCCTTGTTTTTGAGTGAAATACAGAAAAAAAAAATTTTAAGAAATCAAACTTTTTGTCGGTCGGTGTTAAATTCATGTGAAAATCAAACAATTGCCTTGTTTTTGAGTGAAATTAAGAGTAAAAAAAAAACAATTGCCTGGTTATTGAGTGAAATTTAGAATAAAAAAAAAAATTAATGAAATCAAACTTTTTGTCGGTCGGTGTTAAATTCATTTGAAAATCAAACAATTGCCTTGTTTTTGAGTGAAATTAAGAGAAAAAAAAATCAAACAATTGCCTTGTTTATGAGTGAAATTAAGAGAAAAAAAAAACAAACAATTGCCTTGTTTTTGAGTGAAATTCAGAAAAAAAAAATTGAAAGAAATCAAACTTTTTGTCGGTCGGTGTTGAATTCATGTGAAAATCAAACAATTGCCTTGTTTTTGAGTGAAATGACGAGAAAAAAAAATTAAACAATTGCCTCGTTTTTGAGTGAAATTCCGAAAAAAAAAATATTGAAAGAAATCAAACTTTTTGTCCAGGTTAGGTTAGGTTAGGTTAGGTTAGGTTAGGTTCGTCGGGGCGGGTCTGGGTTTATTCATTAATAGTTGCTTTGCCTAGCTTGCATGCCTTGCGCTGCTTGTTTTGGATAAACTCAGGCCTTCCTTACTCATCCCGGATGGGTAAGGAGGCAACGGTCTTAGGGGAGAGCGCAAGTCGTGATGATCCCTAAGGCAAGTCTGACGGATACCTTCTCGTGGTGCTGCCTGTTATTGGTTTATTTCCTTCCGAAATAAACGCAACAGAACACCGTCAGGCGCCGCGTGTATTGTTATCTATATGTGTATGTATATTTATATTTTCTTTCTGTATATATTTGTATTATATGTGTATATTATGTAGTTCACAGGGCTATTTAACCCCTTATTAGTAACAAAATTGAAAATGCTCGGTACAGACCGGGGCCGTAGTTAACTGTCTGTCATCTGTATTATACGTGCTAAGGTGCTTAGCACCTCTTTAAGACAGATGACAGAATAGACTTACGGTGTATAAATTGTAGTTTTAAGGCAAGGCTACAGATAATTTGTCATGTTTATGAGTAGATGAAAAACAGTTTGGCGGTGTGTGTGTTAAAATAGGGACCCCCTCTAACTGGCAAACACCAGCGCCTACTACTGTCAAACATATTGTTACATAATCGAAAATAACCGCTGTCTTTTATTTGGTAGTGACCCCTGTTCCGATAACTCACGTTATTGGAGGCGGGGACAAACTGGCTGGACTAGTTCCAAAACCCCGATGATAAGTGTATCCTTAGACTTCGGGAAAATACTTCCAAGGTATTGTCAGTCTTCTGAACTCTAAACTTCCGGAGGCTTGAGTAGAAAGATTGAAGCCTGTCCACTTCCCCAAAATTTTGCTTATGGTCACAAATTATTATTATATCTATAATTTTTTCTGTGTACAATGTCGAAGGTAAATCGTGACGTCAAAGGGAAGTTCGCAAAAGGCCCTTCTCAGGGCCAACCAATTGTTTCGCCTGAGGACCGCTCAAGCGGCGCTTCTGAGAGCCGGAAAATCGCCCCTTCTCAGGGACAAACTACAAGGGTTTCTTCCAGAGATCCATCGGAGGTCTCCATGGGGGACGAAGTGAGGTCGGACGTAGAGTCCGTAATTGAGGAATCATGTGACGTGGGTGATTGCCGGAGGAAGCGGCCTCACTCCTCGTTTTACGTGCCCGGCTACCTAGAGTCGGACACTGAGACCGAGGAGACGTCGGCCGTTAAGGTCAGTACGGCGCGGAGAGGAAGGGCGAAGGGCAACAAAACAGGCCCCACGCGTGAAGAGTTTGTGAAGCCCAAGCCCATTCCACTAGTAGAGGAGCTGGCGGAGGTCCTGCAGAGCAGGAAGTTCAAAAAGGGGCCCGCCGCTGTGGCCGCCGGAAGTTTACTCGACACTGGAAGTGATTCCGATGTCCTTGCCGGGTTCGGTGACCTCAGCGGGTTAAACGCCCAAGAGCTAAGAGCACAAGCAGGAGGGATGCTCGCCTGCATCCTAGAGGTTGCCAAAAAATCTGGCAACCTAAAAGGCGAGTTCGTTGCTCGCCTGAAGAGGTCTGCGTCGACCCTGAGGGAGGTTGTCGACGCACTGGCCAGCAGGAGTGAGGCGGAGGAGACGCGGCGGCTGAGAGCTGAGAACAGTCGCCTGCGCCTCGAGATGGAGGCCTGCAAGGCAGAGGTGAAGGCGCTGCGTCGCGGGTTCACCGAAGCCAAAACCCAGGCGGCTGCCGCCACGTCTGCTGCTACAGTAGCGGCAGCGGCCGCTGCCGCCGAGACGCCGGCGCCCCCTGCCGTTGTACTGGGGGCAGAGTTAATGGAGGAGATGACGCGCTCCTTGACTTCCACGTTCGGGCAAATGTTAAATGCCCGACTGGCTGGTATCGAGGATCGCCTCCTACCAGCGCCGGTTCTGCGCCCGCCTCTCAGAGCGGACGCTAAGAAGGCTGCAGCAGCGGTTGCGCCCCCACCCCCGAAACCAGTCCCTCGAAAGCGGGTTGGCCAGGCGTCGCAGGCTGCTGCCACGCCCTCGACTGCGGCTCCCATCGCCCCAATACCGACTCCAACTACTGGAACCTGGGCAACAGTAGTGAAAAAGGGGAAAGGCAAAGGGAAGGGCAAATCGTCCTCCTCAGCAACGCCCGCTCCCGCTCCTGTCCCAGCAGCTCGTGCCCACCCCTCCGCCGAGAAGCCTAAAGTGACAAAGGCTTCCGTTGCCGCCAGGCCCAAGAAGGCGAAGGCAATGAAAACCCCCAAATCCGCAGCTGTTGTGCTGACGCTGCAGCCCGAAGCCGCGGTAAAGGGGGTAACATATAAAGCCATCGTTGAGGCGGCGCAGGAGAAGGTCGATCTCCAAGGATTGGGTATCGATCGGATCCATTTCCGCCAGACGGCCACGGGAGCCAGGATGCTCGAAATTCCTGGCTCCCAAAGTAGTGACAAAGCGGACAGGCTCGCGGAGAAGCTCCGCGGTGTCTTGTCCGAGGTGGCCAACGTCTCGAGGCCCGTAAAGTCCGTGCAATTGCACGTGACGGGCCTGGACGACGCCGCCACAAAGGAGAAAGTGGCGGCGGCGATCGCCAAGGTGGGCGGCTGCGACGTACTCCACGTCAAAGCCGGAGAGATACGAAGCTACGGCGGGAGCGGCTCTTCTCTTATTACCTGCCCAATTCCAGCAGCCAAAGTGTTGCTGGCACAGGGCAGGCTTTTGGTGGGGTGGAGCTCGGTGCGAGTGGTGGCACTGGCGGCGCGTCCCATGCGCTGCTTCAAGTGCATGGGTCTCGGCCATACGCGCCCTCAGTGTCCCTCGTCGGCTGACAGGGGGGACCTGTGCTTCCGCTGTGGAGGCGCAGGCCACAGGGCGGCGAGCTGCCAGAGGAGGGCCCCACACTGCGCGATATGCGCAGAGTCGGGGCGACCAGCCGAGCACAGGATGGGGGGACAAAACTGTGTCCCCCCAAAGACGAAGGGACAGGCCGCCAGGACCCAGGCCATCTCCCGACCGGCTGCCAGAGCCGCCCCTGAGGTAGTTCGCCGTGCGGCGAGCATGGAGGTTGTGCCGTCCGATTAATGGATCAAGTCGGACAGCACAATCTCCTCCAGACGAATTTAAACCACTGCGTCAGGGCTCAGGATTTGCTTATGCAGTCCCTGGCGCAGTGGCGGATCGATTTGGCGGTCGCCGCGGAGCCGTACTACATTCCCCAGTCCCATCCCTACTGGGCTGGGGATCTGGACGGCTCCGTAGCGATAATTGGACGTGCCGGTGGCGCCCCCCCCCTCTCGGTGTTAGAGAGGGGTTCGGGGTACGTGGTGGCCAAGTGGGAGAGGTATGCGGTAGTGGGCACATACTTCTCCCCCAATAGGACCGTCGCGGAGCTGGAGGTCTATCTAGACCTCCTGGCCGCGGCGGTGAGAAGGCAGGCACCACGTGAGGTCCTCCTCATGGGGGACCTGAACGCCAAGGCCCAGGCCTGGGGCAACCCCTACACTAACACTCGCGGGGAGATTGTCGTGGAGTGGGCGGTTGCCGCAGGGCTGACCCTCCTCAACAGGGGGTCGGTCCACACGTGCGTGCGACACAACGGGGGGTCCGTGGTGGACCTTTCGTTCGCCACCCCGGTGGTTGCAGCACGTGTCCAGGCCTGGAGAGTGGAGGAGGAGGTGGCGACTCTCTCGGACCACAACTACATCCGGTTCGAGATCGCCACCTCCCACCAAGGAGGGACTCGGCGCGTGGAGAGGGAGTCTTTCGCGCGCTGGGCAATTGGTCGCCTCGATGCCGAGTTGGCTGAAGAGGCGGCTATCGTCCAGACGTGGCTGGCCACCCCGGTGCACCCGGAGGTGGACATCGCGGCGGGCCACTTCCGGGAGGCGGTGACGGCCGTCTGCGACGCCGCCATGCCGAGGTCCCGACGCCGCCCCGAGCGCCGCCAAGTTTACTGGTGGTGCTCGGAGATAGAGGATCTCCGAGCGCGATGCTCGGAGACGCGCCGCCTCTACTATCACTGCAGGAGGCGGCGTCACGGCCGGACGGACGACCAGCTGCCGGCAGAGCAGCTGGCGGCCGAGCGGCTCCTGTATGGCGAGGTAAAGTTAGCCAAACAGGAGCTGAAGCTGGCCATCGGCCGGGCTAAGGCCCTCGGCTGGCATGAGGAGCTGGAGGGCCTCGACAGGGACCCATGGGGGCGCCCGTATAAGTCTGCCCGGAATAAATTCCGAGGCAGAGCGCCCCCTATCGCCGAGTCCCTGGAGCCAGAGCTCCTGGAGAGGGTGCTGGGGGGGCTATTCCCCGACAGCGACCCCCACTACACCCCTCCACCGATGGCCACGCCGTCCTTCCAAGAGGAGGAGGACCCGGCCTCCATTCCGCCTATTTCAGAGGTGGAGATGGAGGTAGCAGTCTCTCGCCTGAGTGGCAAAAAGACTGCCCCGGGACCAGACGGGATTCCCGGGCGGGTCCTCAGGATCGCCCTTAGGGAGATGGGCGGTCAGCTTCGGGAACTGTTCGACGCGTGCCTCACGTCGGGTCAGTTTCCGAAGCTCTGGAAGGACGGGCGATTGTGCCTGTTGCGGAAGGAAGGGCGAGACGCCGACTCGCCCGCCGCATACAGGCCAATCGTGCTGCTGGATGACACGGCGAAGCTGCTGGAGAGAATAGTAGCTTCCCGTGTCATCCGGCACCTGGGGGGAACTGGGCCTGAGCTATCAGAGGCCCAGTTCGGATTCAGAGCAGGGCGGTCGACGATAGACGCCCTGCTCTGGATCAAGGGGTGGACGCAGGACGCGGTCAGCGGGGGGGAAAAGGCGTTGGCTGTCTCGCTGGACATTGCCAACGCCTTCAACAGCCTACCGCACGGAGCAATACGGGAGGCGCTCCGCTATCACGGAGTGCCCCTGTATCTGCGTAGGCTGTTGGCTGACTACCTCCAGGACCGCGAGGTCCTGGTGGAGGGACGCGACGGTCTGAGGCGACGTCGCGTGTCCTGCGGGGTTCCACAGGGGTCGGTGTTGGGACCGCTCCTGTGGAACATTGGCTACGACTGGGTGCTCCGCGGCACGTTTCCCGCAAGTATGCGGGTTGCGTGCTACGCGGATGACACCCTAGTCGTAGTCAAGGGGAGGGACCTCAGGGAGACGGTGCGGCGGGCCACGGTGGCCACGACACTCGTGGTCGGCCGCATACGTGCCCTGGGGCTGGAGGTCGCCCTCTCCAAGACCGAGGCCCTAATGTTCCATGGGCCTCGGGGGGGACCCCCTCCAGGAACGCGGATAGACCTGGACGGGGTCCTGGTCCGGGTTGGGACCCAGATGAGGTACCTGGGTCTCATCCTGGACGGGCGGTGGACTTTTGGGGCCCACTTCACTCAACTGGCCCCAAAAGTCATAGGCGCCGCTGCCGCCCTTGGGAGGCTGCTGCCCAACGTGGGCGGCCCGAACGCCACTTGTCGTCGCCTGTACTCCGGAGTGATCCGGAGTATGGCCTTGTACGGGGCACCTGTCTGGGTGGACGCCCTCGGTCGCGCCAATAAGGCCCTGCTGCGACGTCCGCAGCGGGTCATCGCGACGAGGGCGATACGCGGGTACCGGACGGTGTCCTGGACGGCGGGATGCGTGTTGGCCGGTGATCCCCCCTGGGAGCTCCAAGCGGAGATCCTCGCCGAAGTTTACCACTTCGTGGCGGCGAGGAGATCCCGCGGGGAGCCTCCAGCGTGGGAGGAGGTCACGCGCATGCGACGGCGGGCGCGGGCCGCCCTGTTGAGGCGGTGGACGGAGGACCTGGCTCCACCGGTCCCTGGACAGAGGACGGTGGATGCCATTCGCCCGGTCCTCCGGAGGTGGGTAGGGCGGCGATTCGGGTCGCTGACCTTCCGATTGGTGCAGGTGCTTTCCGGACACGGATGTTTCGGAAGGTATCTGCATCACATCGCGAGACGGGAGGCGACCCCCGCCTGTCACGAGTGTGGAGCGCCAGAAGATACGGCGCTCCACACGCTGGAGGAGTGCGCCGCATGGAGTCCCATGCGGCACGCCCTCACAGCGGTCATAGGCGCAGATCTGTCGCTGCCGAGCGTGGTTAACGCTATGCTCGGCAGCGACGGATCGTGGCAGGCGGTGGTCTCTTTCTGCGAAGCGGTGATGGCGCAGAAAGAGGCTGCGGAGCGGGTGAGGGAGGACGACGTCCTCGCGGACCCGCTCCGGCGTAGACGAACTGGGGGGAGGAGAAGGCGGTTCGGGCGCCTTCTCGCTCTTTCCTAGTGCTGTGCGGATCATCGGTGGAGAGTCGGGGGATTCTCCACTGGCTTGCACGATCCCACACGTCTGGGGGATGGCCCCAATGAGCCGGGTCATTCCTCCATTGGCCGGGGCCCGTCATCGGTGACGGGCCGGCCGCTGGGGCGAGATGGTGACTGCTAACGCTACCCCATTTCGCCCTACTAGGCGGCAGACTGCTCATCCCGGGTTTTTAGTGGGTAACCTCACTTACTACCCCCCCGAGGGGGTAGTAAGGCCCTTCAGGCGAGGACTCCCACATAACCACTCCGCTCCCCCCGGGGCGGGTGGTATCCATAAAGGATTTTCCCGGGTGAAAAAAAAAAAAAAAAAAAAAAAAAAAAAAAAGGTTAGGTTCGTCGGATGTGGGCGGGTCTGGGTTTATTCTTTAATAGTTGCTTTGCCTAGCTTGCATGCCTTGCGCTGCTTGTTTTGGATAAACTCAGGCCTTCCTTACTCATCCCGGATGGGTAAGGAGGCAACGGTCTTAGGGGAGAGCGCAAGTCGTGATGATCCCTAAGGCAAGTCTGACGGATACCTTCTCGTGGTGCTGCCTGTTATTGGTTTATTTCCTTCCGAAATAAACGCAACAGAACACCGTCAGGCGCCGCGTGTATTGTTATCTATATGTGTATGTATATGTATATATTGTTTCTGTATATATTTGTATTATATGTGTATATTATGTAGTTCACAGGGCTATTTAACCCCTTATTAGTAACCAAATTGAAAATGCTCGGTACAGACCGGGGCCGTAGTTAACTGTCTGTCATCTGTATTATACGTGCTAAGGTGCTTAGCACCTCTTTAAGACAGATGACAGAATAGACTTACGGTGTATAAATTGTAGTTTTAAGGCAAGGCTACAGATAATTTGTCATGTTTATGAGTAGATGAAAAACAGTTTGGCGGTGTGTGTGTTAAAATAGGGACCCCTCTAACTGGCAAACACCAGCGCCTACTACTGTCAAACGTATTGTTACATAATCGAAAATAACCGCTGTCTTTTATTTGGTAGTGACCCCTGTTCCGATAACTCACGTTATTGGAGGCGGGGACAAACTGGCTGGACTAGTTCCAAAACCCCGATGATAAGTGTATCCTTAGACTTCGGGAAAATACCTCCAAGGTATTGTCAGTCTTCTGAACTCTAAACTTCCGGAGGCTTGAGTAGAAAGATTGAAGCCTGTCCAATTTCCCAACAAATAGCTTATGGTCACAATTTTTAATTATATTTTATAATTATTCTGTTTCATTGATTGTGTATTGTGATAATGTCGAAAGCCAACAGAGACGCGAAAGGGAAATTTGTAAAAGGCCCTTCTCAGGGCCAACTAATTGCTTCGTCTGAAGACCGCTCAAGCGGCAATTCTGAGTGCCGGAAAAACGCCCCATGTCAGGGTCAAATTTCACGGGGATCTTCTCGAGATCCGTCGGAGGTCTCCATGGGGGACGAAAGGAGGTCGGACGTAGAGTCCGTGTTTGAGGAGTCTGCCGACGAAGTTGACAGCCAGAGGAAGCGGCCTTACTCCTCGTTCTACGCGCCCGGCTACCTAGAGTCGGACACTGAGACCGAGGGGACGGTGGCCGCTAAGGTCAGTACGGCGCGTAGGGGAAGGTCGAAGGGCACCAAAACCGGCCCCACTCGGGAAGAATTTTTGAAGCCTATTCCGCTAGTAGAGGAGCTGGCGGAAGTTCTACAGTGTAGAAAGTTTAAAAAGGGTTCGGCCGCTGTGGCAGCCGGAAGTCTTCTCGACGTTGGAAGCGATTCCGATGTCCTTGCCGGAGTCGGTGACCTCAGCGGGCTAAACGCCCAGGAGCTGAGGGCTCAAGCAGGAGGGATGCTCGCCTGCATCTTAGAGGTTGCCAAAAAATCTGGCAACCTAAAGGGCGAGTTTGTTGGTCGCCTGAAAAGGTCTGCGTCGACTCTGAGGGAGGTTGTCGACGCACTGGCCAGCAGGAGTGAGGCGGAGGAGACGCGGCGGCTGAGAGCCGAAAACAGTCGCGTGCGCCTCGAGCTGGAGGCCTGCAAGGCAGAGGTGAAGGCGCTGCGTCGCGGCTTCACTGAAGCAAAGACCCAGGCGGCTGCCGCCACGTCTGCTGCTACAGTAGCAGCAGCAGCCGCTGCCGCCGAGACGCCGGCCCCCCCTGCTGTTGTACTGGGGGCAGAGCTAGTGGAGGAGATGACGCGCTCCTTGACAACCACGTTCGGGCAAATGCTCAATGCCCGACTCGCAGGTATCGAGGACCGCCTCCTGCCAGCGCCGGTTCTTCGCCCGCCTCTCAGAGCGGACGCGAAGAAGGCTGCAGCTGCGGTTGCGCCCCCACCCCCGAAACCAGTCCCTCGAAAGCGGGTTGTCCAGGCGTCACAGGCTGCTGCCACGCCTTCGACTGCGGCTCCCATCGCCCCAATACCGACTCCAACTACTGGAACCTGGGCAACCGTAGTGAAGAAGGGGAAAGGCAAAGGGAAGGGCAAATCGTCCTCCTCAGCAACGCCCGCTCCCGCTCCTGTCCCAGCAGCTCGTGCCCCCCCCTCCGCCGAGAAGCCTAAAGTGAAAAAGGCTTCCGTTGCCGCCAGGCCCAAGAAGGCGAAGGCAATGAAAACCCCCAAATCCGCAGCTGTAGTGCTGACGCTGCAGCCCGAAGCCGCGGTAAAGGGGGTGACATATAAAGCCATCGTCGAGGCGGCGCAAGAGAAGGTCGATCTCCAAGGATTGGGGATCGAACGCATCCACTTCCGCCAGACGGCCACGGGAGCGAGGATGCTCGAAATTCCTGGCTCTCAAAGCGGCGACAAAGCGGACAGGCTCGCGGAGAAGCTCCGTGGTGTCCTGTCCGAGGTGGCCAACGTCTCGAGGCCCGTAAAGTCAGTGCAATTGCACGTGACGGGCCTGGACGACGCCGCCACAAAGGAGAAAGTGGCGGCAGCGGTCGCCAAGGTGGGCGGCTGTGACGTACTGCACGTCAAAGCCGGAGAGGTACAGCGAAGCTTCGGCGGGACCGGCTCCTCCCTTGTTTCCTGCCCGATTGCAGCAGCCAAAGTTTTGCTGGCACAGGGCAGGCTTTTGGTGGGGTGGAGCTCGGTGCGAGTGGTGGCACTGGCGGCGCGTCCCATGCGCTGCTTCAAGTGCATGGGACTCGGCCATACGCGCCCTCAGTGTCCCTCGTCGGCAGACAGGGGGGACCTGTGCTTCCGTTGTGGAGGCGCAGGCCACAGGGCGGCGAGCTGCCAGAGAAGGGCCCCACACTGCGCGATATGTGCAGAGTCGGGGCGACCAGCCGAGCACAGGATGGGGGGACAAAACTGTGTCCCCCCAAAGACGAAGGGAAAGGCCGCCAGGACCCAGGCCATTCCCCGACCGGCTGCCAGAGCCGCCCCTGAGGTTGTTCGCCGTGCGGCGAGCATAGAGGTTGTGACGTCCGATTAATGGATCAAGTCGGGCAGCACAACCTCCTACAGACGAATTTGAACCACTGCGTCAGGGCTCAGGATTTGCTAATGCAGTCCCTGGCGCAGTGGCGGATCGATTTGGCGGTCGCCGCGGAGCCGTACTACATTCCCCAGTCCCATCCCTACTGGGCTGGGGATCTGGACGGTTCCGTTGCCATTATAGGACGTGCCGGTGGCGGCTCCCCCCTCTCGTTGTTAGAGAGGGGCTTGGGGTACGTGGTGGCCAAGTGGGAGAAGTATGCGGTAGTGGGCGTATACTTCTCCCCCAATAGAACCGTCGCGGAGCTGGAGGCTTATTTAGACCTCCTGGCCGCGGCGGTGAGAAGGCAGGCACCACGTGAGGTCCTCCTCATGGGGGACCTTAACGCCAAGGCCCAGGCCTGGGGCAACCCCTCCACTGACACTCGCGGGGAGACTGTCAGGGAGTGGGCGGTTGCCACAGGGCTGACCCTCCTCAACAGAGGGTCGGTCCACACGTGCGTGCGACACAACGGGGGGTCCGTGGTGGACCTTTCGTTCGCCACCCCGGTGGTCGCAGCACGTGTCCAGGCCTGGAGAGTGGAGGCGGAGGTGGCGACTCTCTCGGACCACAACTACATCCGGTTCGAGATCGCCACCTCCCACCAAGGAGGGACTCGGCGCGTGGAGAGGGAGTCCTTCGCGCGCTGGGCGATTGGTCGCCTCGATGCCGAGTTGGCTGAAGAGGCGGCTATCGTCCAGTCGTGGCTGGCAACCCCGGTGCACCCGGAGGTGGCCATCGCGGCGGGCCACTTCCGGGAGGCGGTGACGGCCGTCTGCGACGCCGCCATGCCGAGGTCCCGACGCCGCCCCGAGCGCCGCCAAGTTTACTGGTGGTGCTCGGAGATAGAGGATCTCCGAGCGCGATGCTCGGAGACGCGCCGCCTCTACTACCACTGCAGGAGGCGGCGTCACGGCCGGACGGACGACCAGCTGCCGGCGGAGCAGCTGGCGGCCGAGCAGCTCCTGTATGGCGATGTGAAGATAGCCAAACAGGAGCTGAAGCTGGCCATCGGCCGGGCTAAAGCCCTCGGCTGGCATGAGGAGCTGGAGGGCCTCGACAGGGACCCATGGGGGCGCCCGTATAAGTCTGCCCGGAATAAGTTCCGAGGCAGAGCGCCCCCTGTCGCAGAGTCCCTGGAGCCAGAGCTCCTGGAGAGGGTGCTGGGGGGGCTATTCCCCGACAGCGACCCCCACTACACCCCTCCACCGATGGCCACACCGTCCTTCCAGGAGGAGGAGGACCCGGCCTCCATTCCGCCTATTTCAGAGGTGGAGATGGAGGTAGCAGTCTCTCGCCTGAGTGGCAAGAAGACTGCCCCGGGACCAGACGGGATTCCCGGGCGGGTCCTCAGGATCGCCCTTAGGGAGATGGGCGGTCAGCTTCGGGAACTGTTCGACGCGTGCCTCACGTCGGGTCAGTTCCCGAAGCTCTGGAAGGACGGGCGATTGTGCCTGTTGCGGAAGGAAGGGCGAGACGCCGACTCGCCCGCCGCATACAGGCCAATCGTGCTGCTGGATGACACGGCGAAGCTGCTGGAGAGAATCGTAGCTTCCCGTGTCATCCGGCATCTGGGGGGAACTGGGCCTGAGCTTTCAGAGGCCCAGTTCGGATTCAGAGCAGGGCGGTCGACGATAGACGCCCTGCTCTGGATCAAGGGGTGGACGCAGGACGCGGTCAGCGGGGGGGAAAAGGCGTTGGCTGTCTCGCTGGACATTGCCAACGCCTTCAACAGCCTACCGCACGGAACAATACGGGAGGCGCTCCGCTATCACGGAGTGCCCCTGTATCTGCGTAGGCTGTTGGCTGACTACCTCCAGGACCGCGAGGTCCTGGTGGAGGGACGCGACGGTCTGAGGCGACGTCGCGTGTCCTGCGGGGTTCCGCAGGGGTCGGTGTTGGGACCGCTCCTGTGGAACATTGGCTACGACTGGGTGCTCCGCGGCACGTTTCCCGCAAGTATGCGGGTTGCGTGCTACGCGGATGACACCCTAGTCGTGGTCAAGGGGAGGGACCTCGGGGAGACGGTGCGGCGGGCCACGGTGGCCACGACACTCGTGGTCGGCCGCATACGTGCCCTGGGGCTGGAGGTCGCCCTCTCCAAGACCGAGGCCCTAATGTTCCATGGGCCTCGGGGGGGACCCCCTCCAGGAACGCGGATAGACCTGGACGGGGTCCTGGTCCGGGTTGGGACCCAGATGAGGTACCTGGGTCTCATCCTGGACGGGCGGTGGACTTTTGGGGCCCACTTCACTCAACTGGCCCCAAAAGTCATAGGCGCCGCTGCCGCCCTTGGGAGGCTGCTGCCCAACGTGGGCGGCCCGAACGCCACATGTCGTCGCCTGTACTCCGGATCACTCCGGAGTATGGCCTTGTACGGGGCACCTGTCTGGGTGGACGCCCTCGGTCGCGCCAATAAGGCCCTGCTGCGACGTCCGCAGCGGGTCATCGCGACGAGGGCGATACGCGGGTACCGGACGGTGTCCTGGACGGCGGGATGCGTGTTGGCCGGTGATCCCCCATGGGAGCTCCAAGCGGAGATCCTCGCCGAAGTTTACCACTTCGTGGCGGCGAGGAGATCCCGCGGGGAGCCTCCAGCGTGGGAGGAGGTCACGCGCATGCGACGGCGGGCGCGGGCCGCCCTGTTGAGGCGGTGGACGGAGGACCTGGCTCCACCGGTCCCTGGACAGAGGACGGTGGATGCCATTCGCCCGGTCCTCCGGAGGTGGGTAGGGCGGCGATTCGGGTCGCTGACCTTCCGATTGGTGCAGGTGCTTTCCGGACACGGATGTTTCGGAAGGTACCTGCATCACATTGCGAGACGGGAGGCGACCCCCGCCTGTCACGAGTGTGGAGCGCCAGAAGACACGGCGCTCCACACGCTGGAGGAGTGCGCCGCGTGGAGTCCCATGCGGCACACCCTCACAGCGGTCATTGGCGCAGATCTGTCGCTGCCGAGCGTGGTTAACGCTATGCTCGGCAGCGACGGATCGTGGCAGGCGGTGGTCTCTTTCTGCGAAGCGGTGATGGCGCAGAAAGAGGCCGCGGAGCGGGCGAGGGAGGACGACGTCCTCGCGGACCCGCTCCGGCGTAGACGAACTGGGGGGAGGAGAAGGCGATTCGGGCGCCTTCTCGCTCTTTCCTAGTGCTGTGCGGATCATCGGTGGAGAGTCGGGGGATTCTCCACTGGCTTGCACGACCCCACACGTCTGGGGGATGGCCTCAATGAGCCGGGTCATCCCTCCATTGGCCGGGGCCCGTCATCGGTGACGGGCCAGCCGCCAGGGCGAGATGGTGACTGCTAACGCTACCCCATTTCGCCCTACTAGGCGGCAGACTGTTCATCCCGGGTTTTTAGTGGGTAACCTCACTTACTACCCCCCCGAGGGGGTAGTAAGGCCCTTCAGGCGAGGACTCCCACATAATCACTCCGCTCCCCCCGGGGCGGGTGGTATCCATAAAGGATTTTCCCGGGTAAAAAAAAAAAAAAAAAAAAAAAAAAAAGGTTCGTCGGATGCGGGGGCATCTGGCACCCTTCAGAGATAGGCCCTCTCGCGATGGTGACGCCCCTTCCGTGTTCGGGGGGCGTCACACGAGGTGGAGGGGTGTTCCTATTGACACCCCTCACCGAGGAGAGCCCGCCACTTTACAGCGGGCAGCGGCGTCGACGGGGGCCGCGGTATTGAATAGCTAGCGGTCCCGTGCCCCTCGTCCTCAGTCGACGACGTCGGAACACCGTGGTGGTTTTAGACGGTATGGGTGCCTTCTGCACCACTTTTCGCAGTGTTAGATTGAGTTGAGTAGGTAAGTTCCTACGGGGGACCCCCCACAGTGCTTACGTCCTCGTCGTGTCCCCTGGAAACGACCCAGTTCTGACCACCGTAACGGAGTGGCAGACTGGGCTCGGCTAAAGTGCACTGTACATCGTAGAACTCATAGCGGCTTTTCTACGATACTGGCGGAGGCAAAGATGCCTAAACCAGCGCGGGACGCCTCCGGGCGGTTCCTAAAAGGCCCTTCTCAGGGCCAACCAAAAGGCCCTTCTCAGGGCCATGCCGATGACTCTGCATCGGCGTCGTATGCGAGCCACGCACCATCCGCGGCGAGCGTGTTTGTTCGGCCTGACGAGTTTTCGGACTCCGAAGTAGAGTCCGTCACGTTCGAGTCGGATGCTTCGACGGCGACAGCGGAAGGTCGCCAGCAAGCAAAGAAGCGGGCCTTTTTGAAAGGTGGGTCTTGCTCCTCAGACTCCGCAACGAGTAAGCCCAAGAAGGCTAAGGCCAGAAAGCCTTCCAAAGTTGTAGCGGACACCCACGATGTGGGTCTAGCAGACGCTCAACGCCAGCTGAGCCTGACTCGGCGGGTGCAACTCCAGCAGGACCTTGAAGAAAAGGTTGCTGCAAAGGAGCAGCAGGCGCGCACCAAGCGGGCCAAGACCGGGTACGGTGCGTCCATCGTACTCTACGCAGACTACTCCCTAGTCGAGTTAGAGCGCATGGCTCAGGAGGACGAGGAGGAGATTATTGAGGTGGCCTCTAAATCCTCCAATCTAAAAGGGACTTTTCAGAAGTCCCTGAAGTGTAGGGCCGCAAGTATGCGCGGCATAATCCGCGAGCTGGTGCAACGCACCGCAAATGAAGAAACGCGGCAACTGCAGGCGAAGGTCGACCGCCTGCAGTCTGAAGTCAGTCAGCTGCACCAAAAGCTGGCTGAAGCAACGGCCCGGCCAATTCAGGCCGACCCGGTTCCGGCGGCTGAGGGCCCCACCTCCTCAAACCTTGAGGATATTATCCGCAAGGTCGTCATGGAGGAAAGGGCCTTCACGAGAGCCTGCTTCGCTGGGATCGAAGATAGGCTCCTACCAGAGACTAGGACTCGACCGCCTCTCGCGGCGGACAAGAGGCCGAACAAGCCGGGGCCGTCCTCCCAAAAAGAGGACACGAGGCCGAACATGCCGGGGCCATCCTCCCGAACGGAGGACGCATTTCTGCCCTCCTCCACCCCGTCCAACCAACCTTGGACGGAGGTGGTTAGGAGGGCGAAGGGCAAGGCCAACAAGAAGGCGGCCGTTATCCCTGCCACCCCCGCGAACACCCTTCCCTGTCCGTCCCAGGTGACAGGCAAGGGAAAGGGGAAGGGGAAAGGGAAAATTTCGGCCCCAAAACCCCGCTCCGCTGCTCCTGTAGTGAAAAGGGCCACTGCCGGTGTGGGGAAACCTAAGTCCCTAGTTCCCCCTAAATCCGCGGCCGTTGTGGTGACGCTCACCGAGGAGGCTGCTGAGCGGGGCGAGACTTACGAGTCCGTCCTGAAGCGGGCCCGTGCTAACGCCGACCCCACCCAGCTGGGGATCGCAGGAGTCACGTGCCGTCGGACTCAAGCTGGGGCTCGAATCTTCGAGTTCCCGGGGGCTCAAGGCGGTGCCAGCGCGGACCTCTTTGCAACGAAGTTAAAAGAGGTTATCGCGGATGCGGCCAAAGTGGTAAGGCCCATGAAGTCTGCGACCTTGGAGGTGACCGATCTGGATGATTCGGTCACCAAAGAGGAGGTGGTGGCGGCGGCCGCAGTAGTGGGGGGTTGTGATGTCGCAGCGGTGCAAGGTCGGGGTATTCGGGCTGGTCGTGGCGGCATGGGCACCATTCGCCTCGAGTGCCCGGTCACCGCGGCCAAAGCCGTCCTCGCCAAGGGACGGCTGTCTGTAGGATTCAGCTCTTGCAGAGTCCGTCTACTTGAAGACCAGCCTCTGCGCTGCTTCAAGTGCTTCGGAATCGGGCACACCCGGGCCCTCTGCCCATCCGAGGTGGACAGGGCGGACAACTGTTACCGCTGCGGCAAAGAGGGGCACAAATCCGCCACCTGCACGGCTGCCACACCGCGCTGCGCAGTGTGTGCCGCCAGCGGTCGCCCAGCGGACCACGTTATGAAGGGGAGGAACTGCAATCCTCCCCCTAAGAAGGGCAAAGCGCAGGCACCGACCCGGCCTGCGGTGGCTACCGCCGTTCCCGAAACGGGAACCCCAGCGGCTGATGAGGGGGGTGCGATGTCCGATTGATGGATAGGGCTGAACATCACATCCTCCAGGCGAACATCAACCATTGCAAAGCAGCACAGGACCTGCTGATGCAGTCCGTAGCTGAGTGGTTGGTGGACGTGGCGGTAGTTGCCGAGCCGTACTCGATCCCTAGTCGTTGGCTGGGTGATCGGGACGGCTTGGTGGCAATAGTGTCGCGGTCTTCCACAGACTCCCCTCCCCTCTCGCTCTTAGAGAGGGGACCGGGATATGTGGCCGCCGCGTGGGGAGATATAGCGTTCGTGGGCGTCTATTTCTCCCCAAACCGCCCTTTCTCGGATTTCGAGGACTTTCTCGGAATCCTCACCGCCGTTGTCGGTAGGGCGGCGCCGCGCCAGGTCGCCGTTTTAGGCGATCTTAACGCAAAATCGGTGGTCTGGGGTAACCCGGCCACCGCTTGCAACGTCCGGGGTCGCGCCGTTGAGTACTGGGCGGCCTCCTCCGGTGTGTCCCTCCTCAATAGAGGGACGGTCCAGACGTGTGTGCGGCAACGGGGAGGGTCAGTGGTCGACGTTTCGTTCGCCACCCCCGTGCTAGCCGCCCGCGTCGTGAACTGGCGGGTGGAGATGGTGGAGACCCTGTCGGACCACCGATATGTGCGGTTCGACATCTCCACCCAGAGCCCCCGGAGGACGTTCCCCTCGGGCCGCTCTCCATTTCCACGGTGGGCTCTCACCCGCCTGAACCGTGAAGCGGCAATGGAGGCAGCGTTCGTCCAGGACTGGCTCGCTCCTCCTCTCGGGGTCCTGGATGTGGACTCCGCAGCGGCCGAACTCAAGAAGTCCCTGACTGAGGTGTGCAACGCCAGCATGCCTCGGTCTCGCCGTCCACCCCCCCGTCGCGCTGTTTACTGGTGGACGGAGGAACTAGCGGAGCTTCGGATCACCTGTGTGGCAGCAAGGAGGGCATACACGCGGAGTCGACGGCGCAGCCAACGTGATGAGGCCAACGAGGACCTTCTGTATGCTTCCTACGTAGAGGCAAAGAGGGTCCTCAAGTCGGCAATGGGTGCTGCCAATGACGCGGCGAGAGCCGAAATGCTGGAGGGCCTCGACAGGGACCCGTATGGGAGACCGTATAAGGCGGCGCGGAACAAACTGCGCCCCTATGGTCCCCCACTAACGGAGTCCCTCGAGCCGTCGTTGCTGGATGGGGTGGTCCGGTCTCTGTTCCCGGACAGGTCCAACTTCACCCCACCAGTAATGGATCCCCCGCAGGGGGCGGCCTCACTAGAGGGGGAGGAAGAGGAGGCTTCTCCAGTGACGGTGGCGGAGTTTGAAGGGGAGGTACTCCGACTCCGCGCGAAGAGGACGGCCCCTGGGCCGGATGGTGTCCCCGCACGGGTGGTGGCCATCGCTGCCCTCCAAATGGGCGAGAGGTTTCGGGACCTATTCAGCACGTGTTTCGTGTCTGGAAGGTTCCCGAAGCCTTGGAAGGAGGGGCAGTTGTGCCTCCTCCGGAAGGAGGGACGCCCGGCGGACTCCCCCTCGGCATACCGACCCATCGTTTTGCTGGATGAGGTCGGTAAAATGTTCGAGGGGATCATCGCCAACAGGCTGAAAGGCCACCTGCGGGGGGTCGGGCCGGACCTGTCGGACGCCCAATTCGGCTTTCGAAGGGGGCGTTCGACCGTGGACGCGTTGGCCCGACTCAAGGGCCAGGTGCGGGAGGCGACGGAGGCAGGGGACGGGATTTTGGCTGTGTCGTTTGACATAGCCAATGCCTTCAACTCCGTTCCCCATTCGACAATCTTGGAGGCACTCCGCTATCATGGAGTGCCTCGGTACCTGCGGTGTCTCCTGGCCGACTACCTGGGGGACCGAGCTGTTCTCCTTGTAGATCGCACGGGCCAGCTCCGTCGGTATGATGTGGGGTCCGGTGTTCCGCAGGGGTCTATCCTGGGGCCACTCCTGTGGAACATCGGATTTGATTGGCTGCTGCGAGGGAGTCTCCTCCGTGGCACGAGTGTCATCTGCTATGCGGATGACACTCTTCTCACCGCCCGGGGAGGAGACTTTAGAGAGGCGGCGAGTCTGGCCTCGGCCGGCGGATCGCTAGTCGCGGGAAGGATCCGCCGACTAGGATTGAGGGTGGCGTTGCAGAAGACCGAGGCCGTGTTTTTCCACGGGCCTCGGCAGCGCATTCCCCCTGACACCCACATTGTGGTGGAGGGTGTCAGGATCGAGGTGAAGGCCCAGATGAAATATCTGGGCCTAGTCCTCGACAGCAGGTGGCGCTTCGGCCCACATTTCAGCGGGCTGTCAACGCGCCTGCTCAAGGTTGCGGGCGCCCTCTCGTGGCTCCTTCCAAATGTGGGGGGGCCAAGGGCACGATGCCGGCGCTTGTACGCCGGCATCTTGAAGAGCATGGCCCTATACGGGGCCCCGATCTGGGCGGACTCCCTCCAAAGGAGGGAGAACGCTACTTCACTCCGCAGGCCCCAAAGGGCCATTGCGCTGCGGGTGGCGAGGGCCTACCGATCGGTGGGATTTGCGGCGGCGTGCGCTCTGGCTAGCACCCCTCCTTGGGAGCTCGAGGCGGGAGTGCTCGCCAGAGTGTACGAGTGGACGGCGGGGCGCAAAGCCCGCGGGGAGCCACCCACCTTGGAGGAGCGAGAGGCCGTCCGGCGTGAGGCGAGGGAAGCTGTCGTCCATCATTGGACGGAGGACCTCGCCGCCGCCACTTTTGGGCGCCGTACGCTAGATGCGCTTGGGCCAGTCCTTCAAGACTGGTTAGGGCGGCCCCATGGCTTCCTCTCGTTCCGTCTGGTGCAGGTGTTGACCGGGCATGGGTGCTTCGGCTCATACCTGCACCGGATCGGAAGGGAGGAAGCAGCAGCGTGCCACCATTGTCCCGCGGCGGAAGACACGGCGCAGCACACCCTAGAGGTGTGTTCGTCGTGGACCGAGCTGCGCCGCGGCTTGGTGATTATTATCGGGCTAGACCTCTCGCTTCCCAGCGTGGTCAATGCCATGTTGGGGGGTGAGGAGGCCTGGACAGCGGTCGCCTCCTTTTGCGAAGTAGTTATTTCTGAAAAGGAGGCGGCAGAGCGCGCAAGGGAGGATGACCCCCTTGCTGCGCCACTGCGCAGACGTCGAAGGGGTGGGAGAAGGCGATTGAATAATCACCTTCCCCCTCCCGGTGGTGAGTAGCGAGAGACAGGCGCGGGGGCGTCTTCTCTCGCATTGCACATGCTCACCACCTCCGTCGGGCGGGAATGGCCACGCATTCCTGGTCATTCCCGAGCCCCTCCCGTAGGGAGGGGCGTGTAGGCCCCGCTGTAAAGCGGGCGGTCGTCGGCGGAGGACTGGACGTAAAGGCTCTGCCAGTCTCCCAGTCCTCCTCCATACACAGACGATGCTGGAATGCCGCTGGGTCGTTTAGTGGGTATACCGGTCTTCTACCGGGGAGTCCCACATAACCCCCCCATCCCCCAATGGGGGGGTATGCGTAACGCATTTTTCCCAGCGTCAAAAAAAAAAAAAAAAAAAAAAAAAAAAAAAAAAAAAAAAAAAAAAAAAAAAAAAAAAAAAAAAAAAAAGGTTAGGTTAGGTTGGGCACCAGCGGGTATGGGAACGGCGTTTGTGCGCTGCCCCGTATCCGCTGCGAAGAAGATAGCAGCCAGTGGGCGCGTTCTGGTGGGCTGGGTGGCGGCGCGAGTCGGCATCCTCGACCCCAGGCCGCGTCGCTGTTTCCGCTGCTTGTCGTTGGGCCACGTGGCGGCCCAATGCAAGGCCGAGACAGACCGCAGCGACGAGTGCTACCGCTGCGGTCAAAAGGCTCATAAAGCCAGGGACTGCTCCGCTGCCCCCCGCTGCTCACTTTGTGCGGCTGCGGGTAAGCCAGCGGACCACCTCTCCGGGGGCAAGGCATGTGCCAAGCCCCCGTCAAAGTCAGGGGCTCGGCGGAAGGCCGTCGTGACTGAGGCTGAGGCCCAGTCGCGACCGTCTTCCTCTAATAAAGGACGGGCGGATCGCATGGAGGTTGGTTAGTATGGCCCTAACCTTCCTCCAGGCGAACGTGAACCACTCCGCCCGCGCTCAGGATTTACTCCTGCAGTGCATGGCGGAGCGGTGCATCAAGGTGGCGGTGGTTGCAGAGCCGTACTCGGTCCCACCCAGGAGTGACTGGGTGGGGGGCCTTGACGGCTTGGTGGCAATCACCACACAGTCGCCGACTTCATCCCCCCCTCTCGAAGGGCTAACGAGAGGCAGGGGTTTCGTGGCGGCAGGAGTGGGCCCTGTCGTCGTGATAGGTGTTTATCACTCCCGGAATAGGCCCCGGCACGAACTGGAGGCTCTTCTCGGCGAGGTGGGAACCTTCATAGGTCAGACCCGCCCGCGCCCCGTGATTGTCGTGGGGGACCTCAACGCCAAATCCTTGGCGTGGGGGTCCCCGTCGACCTGTCCGCGGGGCGTCACCGTGTTGGAGTGGGTGACCGAGATGGGCCTCTGTGTCGTAAATACCGGGAGTGAGAACACCTGTGTCCGCCAATGGGGTGGATCAATCGTCGACGTGACGTTTGCCACTCCAGGCCTCGCCTGCCAAATTCGCGACTGGCAGGTGTTGGTGGACGAGGAGACGCTCTCCGACCACCGGTATATCCGGTTTAGCGTCTCCCCGTCCTTGGCGGACACGGTGAGGGAGGGATCCGGCGAGATCGGTCCGCGATGGGCTCTGAAGCGTCTCAATGCCGAGTTACTGCAGGAGGCGGCCCTCGTCGAGGCGTGGAACGGCACTTCTCAGGAGGGTGACCCCGTAGACTTGGATGCGTTGGCGGACAGACTGTGTGCGGCGTTGTCGCGTATCTGCGATGCAGCGATGCCGCGTGCGACAGCCCCACGGTCCAGACGCCAGGTCTACTGGTGGTCAGAGGAGATTGCCGAACTCCGAAGACGCTGCGTGAGGAGGCGCCGCCGATACCAGCGGTATCGTAGGCGAAGGCGGCAGGAGACGGAGGAGTGCGAGTCTCTGTATGCCGCCTACCGAGACGCTTCGAGGGTCCTTCGCGTGGCCATTGACGAGGCGAAGCGGCGATCCTGGCAGGAGCTGCTGGAAGGGCTGGAGCGCGATCCGTGGGGTCGCCCGTACCAATGGGCGCGGCAGAAGCTACGCCCATGGGCACCCCCCGTGACTGCCTCGCTCCAACCGGCTGTTCTCCAGAGGGTGGTGGGAGGGCTGTTCCCCGGTCCTCCGGGAGACGATTTCTCGCCACCTTTCGCCGTTCCCTCGTCGACCGATCTCGCCGAGGTGGAGGAGGAGGAGCCTGCCCCGATCTCCGAAGGGGAGCTGGGCGCAGCAGTGCTCAGGATGAGGGCCAAGAACACGGCACCCGGGCCAGACGGCATACCGGGCCGTGTGTGGGCTCTCTCCTTGGAGCACCTGGCGCCCGCTCTTAGGACCCTGTTTGACAGGTGCCTTCGAGAAGGAAAGTTCCCCAGGAGATGGAGGAGGGGCAGACTTGTCCTCATCAGGAAGGAGGGACGTCCCGCGGACGAGCCTTCGGGTTATCGTCCGATTGTGCTGCTTGACGAGGCGGGAAAGCTGTTGGAGAGGGTGATCGCCGCCCGCCTCGTCAGGCACCTCGAGACGTCCGGACCGGACTTGGCGCCCACCCAGTTCGGGTTCCGGAGAGGTCGTTCGACGCTGGACGCCATCTCCCGCGTCCGCGATCTCTCCGAGGAGGCGTGCTTCAGCGGCGGCGTGATGTTGGCGGTGTCTTTAGACATCGCCAACGCGTTCAACACGCTGCCCTGGACCACGATACTCGGTGGTCTGGAGTACCACCGAGTGCCGTCGTACCTGCGCAGACTCGTCGAAGACTACCTCTCCTATAGAGAGGTGGTTTTCCCAACGGCGAGCGGGGTGGGTCGGAGCCCCATGGCGCGCGGCGTCCCTCAGGGGTCGGTTTTAGGACCCCTGCTGTGGAACGTCGGCTATGACTGGGCCCTCCGTGGCCGTGGTCTTCATGGCGTCGGCGTCGTTTGTTACGCCGACGACACGCTGGTCACCGCCCGGGGTGGCACCTACAGGGAGGCGGCAATCCTCGCCGCGGCCGGAGTCGCGATGGTCGTGGCCAGGATCAGGAGGCTGGGTCTGGAGGTGGCGCTACACAAATCGGAGGCCATATGCTTCCATGGTCCCCGACGGGCGCCACCTGCAGACTCATCGATAGTGGTGGGAGGAACCTCCATCCCCGTCAGGACGACGTTGAAGTATCTCGGCGTCGTCCTCGATAGCCGATGGAGGTTCGAGGCGCACATGCGACGACTGTCCCCCAAATTGTTGGGGGCAGCCGGCGCACTGAGTCGCCTCCTCCCCAATCTTGGGGGTGGAGAGGGCAGCTGCCGCCGCCTCTATACAGCGGTGGTCAGCTCGATGGCCCTTTACGGAGCCCCCATATGGTCCGGGGCGCTCGATCGGCGGGAGACCGCCCTGCTGATTGCAGCCCAACGGACGATGGCGGTGAGAGTGTGCCGGGGCTATCGGACACTCTCACACGAGGTGGCGTGCGCCCTCGCGGGCCTGCTCCCCTGGGACCTTGAGGCCGAAGTCTTGGCCTCGGTCTACCGCCGCAGAGTGCGTGCGCGGGAGCGGGACGAGCGACCGGCGCCGCGGGAGTTAGCGCATTGGCGCAACAACGCCAGGGCGTTGGCTCTCGCGAGGTGGGAGGGACGGCTCCTCGACAGGTCCACTCAGAGGGGGGATAGCAGTCGACGACTCCTCGACGCTATCCAGCCCGTTCTCCGAGAGTGGATCGATCGGAGACACGGGAAGCTTTCATACCGGCTGACGCAGGTGCTCTCGGGACATGGCTGTTTCGGGAGCTACCTGCATCGAATCGCCCGGAGAGAAGCTTCCCCGGCATGCCATCAGTGCGGCTACGCGGTAGACACCGCCCAGCACGCGCTGGAGGCATGTCCAGGAGGAGCAGCACCGCGACAGGCTCTGGTCGCGGTCGTGGGGGGGGACCTCTCATTGCCGACCATCCTCGCCGGGATGGTCGCTGATGAGAGTTGTTGGGAGGCAGTGGCCTCCTTTTGTGAGATTATTGTCTCGCAGAGGGAGGCAGCGGAGCGTGAGAGGGAGAGAGATCCTCTCTCTCTTCCGCTCCGGAGAGCGCGGACACGGCGGCGGGCTAATCGAGCCCGCACTCCGTCTCCGCTGAGAGGGCCTGGGTCGTCGGATGCGGGGGCATCCGGCACCCTTCAGAGATAGGCCCTCTCGCGATGGTGACGCCCCCTCCGTGTTCGGGGGGCGTCACACGAGGTGGAGGGGTGTTCCTATTGACACCCCTCACCGAGGAGAGCCCGCCACTTTACAGCGGGCAGCGGCGTCGACGGGGGCTGCGGTATTGAATAGCTAGCGGTCCCGTGCCCCTCGTCCTCAGTCGACGACGTCGGAACACCGTGGTGGTTTTAGACGGTATGGGTGCCTTCTGCACCGAGCCCGTCATATCCCGTCTGCCCCCCCAGCAGGCGGGAATGCGTAAATGCATTTCCCCACGAAAAAAAAAAAAAAAAAAAAGGTTAGGTTGGGCGGGTCTGGGTTTATTCATTAATAGTTGCTTTGCCTAGCTTGCATGCCTTGCGCTGCTTGTTTTGGATAAACTCAGGCCTTCCTTACTCATCCCGGATGGGTAAGGAGGCAACGGTCTTAGGGGAGAGCGCAAGTCGTGATGATCCCTAAGACAAGTCTGACGGATACCTTCTCGTGGTGCTGCCTGTTATTGGTTTATTTCCTTCCGAAATAAACGCAACAGAACACCGTCAGGCGCCGCGTGTATTGTTATCTATATGTGTATGTATATGTATATATTGTCTCTGTATATATTTGTATTATGTGTGTATATTATGTAGTTCACAGGGCTATTTAACCCCTTATTAGTAACCAAATTGTAAATGCTCGGTACAGACCGGGGCCGTATTTAACTGTCTGTCATCTGTATTATACGTGCTAAGGCGCTTAGCACCTCTTTAAGACAGATGACAGAATAGACTTACGGTGTATAAATTGTAGTTTTAAGGCAAGGCTACAGATAATTTGTCATGTTTATGAGTAGATGAAAAACAGTTTGGCGGTGTGTGTGTTAAAATAGGGACCCCTCTAACTGGCAAACACCAGCGCCTACTACTGTCAAACGTATTGTTACATAATCGAAAATAACCGCTGTCTTTTATTTGGTAGTGACCCCTGTTCCGATAACTCACGTTATTGGATGCGGGGACAAACTGGCTGGACTAGTTCCAAAACCCCGATGATAAGTGTATCCTTAGACTTCGGGAAAATACCTCCAAGGTATTGTCAGTCTTCTGAACTCTAAACTTCCGGAGGCTTGAGTAGAAAGATTGAAGCCTGTCCAATCCCCAAAAACTATTGCTTATGGTCACAATTAATAATTATTTTCTATAATTATTCAGTATGCCGAAATCTGTGACAATGCCTGTGAAAGTTAATAGAGACCGGAAAGGGAAATTTACCAAAGGCCCTTCTCAGGGCCATGCCGATGAGTCTGCATCGGCATCGGATGCGAGCCGCGCACCATCTGCGGCTAGCGTTTTTGTTCGGCCAGACGATTTTTCGGACTCCGACGTAGAGTCCGTCACGTTTGAGTCGGATGCCTCGACGGCGACAGCGGAAGGTCGCCAGCAGGCACAGAAGCGGGCCTACTTGAGGGCTGGGTCATGCTCGTCAGACTCCACGACGAGTAAGCCCAAAAAGAATAGGGCTAAAAAGCTTCCCACAGTCGTTGCCGACACCCACGACGTGGGGCTTGTAGATGCCCAACGCCAGCTCAACCTGGCTAAGCGGGCACAGGTCCAGATGGACCTTGAAGAGAAGGTTGCCGCGAAGGAGCAGCAGGCTCGCACCGCGCGGGCCAAGTCCGGGTACGGTGCGTCCACCGTCCTCTACTCGGACCACTCCCTTGCCGAGCTGGAGCGCATGGCGCAGGAGGACGAAGGGGAGATAGTGGAGGTCGCCTCGAAGTCCTCAAATCTCAAAGGGACGTTCCAAAAGTCCTTAAAATGCAGGGCCGCGAGTATGCGCGGAATTATTCGGGAGCTAGCTCAACGCACCGCAACCGAGGAAACGCGGCAACTGCAGGCGAAGGTCGACCGCCTGCAATTAGAGGTCAGCCAGCTACATCAAAAGCTGGCTGAAGTCACGGCCCGGCCAACTCAGGCTGAGCCAAGACCAGCGGCGGAGGGCCCCTCTTCCTCCAACCTTGAGGATGTCATCCGCAAGGTTGTCCTGGAGGAAAGGGCCTTTACGAGAGCCTGCTTCGCCGGCATCGAAGACAGGCTCTTGCCGGAGAGTCGCATCCGCCCACCACTTGCGGCGGACAAGAGGCAAAATAAGCCGGGGCCGTCCTCCCAAAAGGCGGACACGAGGCCAAACAAGCCGGGGCCATCCTCCCAAACGGAGGATGCATTCCTACCCTCCTCCACTCCCTCCGTCCAACCTTGGACGGAGGTGGTTAAAAGGGGAAAGGGCAAGGCCAAGACGAAGGCGGCCGCCCCCCCTGCCATCCCCACAGCCGCCGCTCCCTTCCCGTCCCAGGCGACCAGTAAGGGAAAAGGGAAGGGGAAGAAGTCAGCCCCGAAGCCCCCCTCCGCTGCTCCGGTAGCCAAAAGGGCCCCCGCTGGTCTGGGGAAACCTAAACCCCTGGTTCCCCCTAAAACCGCAGCCGTTGTGGTGACGCTCACCGTGGAGGCTGCGGATCGAGGCGAGACTTATGAGTCCGTCCTCAAGCGGGCACGTGCTAGCGCCGACCCGACCCAACTGGGGATCGGACCAATCACGTGCCGCCGGACACAAGCCGGGTCTCGAATTTTCGAGTTCCCGGGGGCTCAGGGCGGTGCCAACGCGGACCTCTTCGCCTCCAAAATGAAGGAGGTCATCGCGGACGCGGCTAAGGTCGTCAGGCCTGTTAAGTTGGCGACCTTGGAGGTGACCAATCTGGACGATTCGGTCACCAAAGAGGAGGTGGTGGCGGCGGTCGCAGCAATGGGGGGTTGCGACGTCGCAGCGGTGCAGGGCAGGGGGGGCATCCGGTCTGGCCGGGGTGGTATGGGTACCATCCGCCTCGAGTGCCCAATCACAGCGGCCAGAGCCGTCCTCGCCAAAGGACGGCTTACAGTGGGTTTCAGCTTCTGCGGAGTCCGAGCACTGGAAGATCAGCCTCTGCGCTGCTTCAGGTGCTTCGGGATCGGGCACACCCGGGCCCTTTGCCCGTCCGAGGTGGACAGGGCGGACAGCTGCTACCGCTGCGGCAAAGAGGGGCACAAGTCCGCCTCCTGCACGGCCACCACGCCACGCTGCGCAGTGTGCGCCGCCAGCGGCCGCCCGGCGGGTCATATCATGAAGGGGAGGAACTGCAATCCTCCCCCCAAGAAGGGCAAAGTGCAGGCGCCGCCCCAGCCTGCCTTGGCTACCGCCGTCCCTGAAAAGGGAACTCCGGCGGCCGATGAGGGAGTTGCGATGTCCAATTGATGGATAGGGTCGAGCATCGTATCCTCCAGGCGAACACCAACCACTGCAAAACAGCCCAGGACCTGCTGATGCAGTCCATGGCTGAGTGGTTGGTGGACGTGGCGGTGGTTGCTGAGCCATACTCGATCCCTGGCCGTTGGCTGGGTGATCGGGATGGCTTGGTGGCAATGGTGTCGCGGTCTTCCACAGACTCCCCTCCCCTCTCGCTCTTAGAGAGGGGACCGGGATATGTGGCCGCCGCGTGGGGAGATATAGCTTTCGTGGGCGTTTATTTCTCCCCAAACCGCCCTCTGTCGGATTTCGAGAATTTTCTCGAAATCTTGACCGCAGTTGTCGGTAGGGCGGCGCCGCGCCAGGTCGCCGTTTTGGGCGACCTTAACGCCAAGTCGGTGGTCTGGGGTAACCCGGCCGCCACTTGTAACGTCCGGGGTCGTGCAGTGGAATACTGGGCGGCCTCGTCCGGTGTGTCCCTCCTCAACAGAGGCTCGGTCCAGACGTGTGTGCGGCAACGGGGAGGGTCAGTGGTGGACGTCTCGTTCGCCACCCCCGTTCTAGCTGCCCGCGTCATGAACTGGCGGGTGGAGATGGTGGAGACTTTGTCGGACCACCGATACGTGCGGTTCGACATCTCCACCCAGGGCCCCCGGAGGACGGTCCCCTCGGGCCGTTCTCCCTTTCCACGGTGGGCTCTCACCCGCCTAGACCGGGAAGCGGCAATGGAGGCAGCATTCGTCCAGGACTGGCTCGCTCCCCCTCTCGAGGTCCTGGACGTGGACTCCGCAGCGGCCGAAATCAGGAAGTCCCTGACCGAGGTGTGCAACGCCAGCATGCCTCGGTCTCGCCGCCCACCTCCCCGTCGCGCCGTTTATTGGTGGTCGGAGGAGTTAGCGGGGCTCCGAGCAGCCTGTGTGGCGGCAAGGAGAGCCTACACGCGGAGTCGACGGCGCAGCCACCGGGATGAGGCCAGCGAGGACCTCCTTTACGCTGCGTACGTTGAGGCGAGGAGGGTCCTCAAATCGGCCATTGGCGCCGCCGATGACGCGGCGAAAGCCGAATTGCTGGAGGGTCTCGACAGGGACCCGTATGGGAGACCATACAAGGCGGCGCGGAACAAACTGCGCCCCTCTGGTCCCCCGCTGACGGAGTCTCTCGAGCCGGCATTGCTGGATGGGGTGGTCCGGTCCCTGTTTCCGAACGGGTCCAACTTCGCCCCACCAGTGATGGATCCCCCGCAGGGGGCGGCCCCACTGGAGGAGGAGGAAGAGGAGGCTTCTCCGGTGACGGGGACGGAGTTTGAAGGGGAGATTCTTCGACTCCGCGCGAAGAGGACGGCCCCTGGGCCGGATGGCGTCCCCGCGCGGGTGGTGGCCATCGCCGCCTTCCAAATGGGCGAGAGGTTTCGGGACCTATTCAGCACGTGTTTCACGTCTGGAAGGTTCCCGAAGCCTTGGAAGGAGGGGCAGTTGTGCCTCCTCCGGAAGGAGGGACGCCCGGCGGACTCCCCCTCGGCATACCGACCCATCGTTTTGCTGGATGAGGTCGGTAAAATGTTCGAGGGGATCATCGCCAACAGGCTTAAAGGCCACCTGCGGGGGGTCGGGCCGGAACTGTCAGACGCCCAATTCGGCTTTCGAAGGGGGCGTTCGACCGTGGACGCGTTGGCCCGACTCAAGGGCCAGGTGCGGGAGGCGACGGAGGCAGGGGACGGGGTTTTGGCTGTGTCGTTTGACATAGCCAATGCCTTCAACTCCGTCCCCCATTCGACAATCTTGGAGGCACTCCGCTATCACGGAGTGCCTCGGTATCTGCGGTGTCTCCTGGCCGACTACCTGGGGGACCGAGCTGTCCTCCTTGTAGATCGCGCGGGCCAGCTCCGTCGGTATGATGTGGGGTCCGGTGTTCCACAGGGGTCTGTCCTGGGACCACTCCTGTGGAACATCGGATTCGACTGGCTCCTGCGGGGAAGTCTCCTTCGTGGCACGAGTGTCATCTGCTATGCGGATGACACTCTTCTCACCGCCCGGGGGGGAGACTTTAGAGAGGCGGCGAGTCTGGCCTCGGCCGGCGGATCCCTAGTCGCGGGAAGGATCCGCCGACTTGGATTGAGGGTGGCGTTGGAGAAGACCGAGGCCGTGTTTTTCCACGGGCCTCGGCAGCGCATTCCCCCTGACACCCACATTGTCGTGGAGGGTGTCAGGATCGAGGTGAAGGCCCAGATGAAATATCTGGGCCTAGTCCTCGACAGCAGGTGGCGCTTCGGCCCGCACTTCAGCGGGCTGTCGACGCGCCTGCTTAAGGTTGCGGGCGCCCTCTCGTGGCTCCTTCCGAATGTGGGGGGGGCAAAGGCACGATGCCGGCGCTTGTACGCCGGCATCTTGAAGAGCATGGCCCTATACGGGGCCCCAATCTGGGCGGACTCCCTCCAAAGGAGGGAGAACGCCACCTCACTCCGCAGGCCCCAAAGGGCCATTGCACTGCGGGTGGCGAGGGCCTACCGATCGGTGGGTTTCGCGGCGGCGTGCGCTCTGGCTGGCACCCCTCCTTGGGAGCTCGAGGCGGGAGTGCTCGCCAGAGTGTACGAGTGGACGGCGGGGCGCAAAGCCCGCGGGGAACACCCCGCCTTGGAGGAGCGAGAGGCCGTCCGGCGTGAGGCGAGGGACGCTGTCGTCCATCATTGGATGGAGGACCTCGCCGCCGCCACTTTTGGGCGCCGTACACTCGATGCGCTTGGGCCAGTCCTGCAGGATTGGTTGGGACGGCCCCATGGCTTCCTCTCGTTCCGTCTGGTGCAGGTGTTGACCGGGCATGGGTGCTTCGGCTCATACCTGCACCGGATCGGAAGGGAGGAAGCAGCAGCGTGCCACCATTGTCCCGCGGTGGAAGACACGGCGCAGCACACATTAGAGGTGTGTGCGTCGTGGACCGAGCTGCGCCGCAGCTTGGTTAATGCTATCGGGCCGGACCTCTCTCTTCCCAGCGTGGTCAATGCCATGTTGGGGAGCGAAGAGGCCTGGGCAGCGGTCGCCTCCTTTTGTGAAGACGTGATATCGCAAAAGGAGGTGGCAGAGCGCGCAAGGGAGGAAGACCCCCTTGCTGCGCCACTGCGCAGACGTCGAAGGGGCGGGAGAAGGCGATTGAACAATCACCTTCCCCCTCCCGGTGGTGAGTAGCGAGAGACAGGCGCGGGGGCGTCTTCTCTCGCATTGCACATGCTCACCACCTCCGTCGGGCGGGAATGGCCACGCATTCCTGGTCATTCCCGAGCCCCTCCCGTAGGGAGGGGCATGTAGGCCCCGCTGTAAAGCGGGCGGTCGTCGGCGGAGGACTGGACGTAAAGGCTCTGCCAGTCTCCCAGTCCTCCTCCATACAGACGATGCTGGAATGCCGCTGGGTCGTTTAGTGGGTATACCGGTCTTCTACCGGGGAGTCCCACATAACCCCCCCATCCCCCATGGGGGGGTATGCGTAACGCATTTTTCCCAGCGAGAAAAAAAAAAAAAAAAAAAAAAAAAGGTTAGGTTGGGCGGGTCTGGGTTTATTCATTAATAGTTGCTTTGCCTAGCTTGCATGCCTTGCGCTGCTTGTTTTGGATATACTCAGGCCTTCCTTACTCATCCCGGATGGGTAAGGAGGCAACGGTCTTAGGGGAGAGCGCAAGTCGTGATGATCCCTAAGGCAAGTCTGACGGTTACCTTCTCGTGGTGCTGCCTGTTATTGGTTTATTTCCTTCCGAAATAAACGCAACAGAACACCGTCAGGCGCCGCGTGTATTGTTATCTATATGTGTATGTATATGTATATATTGTTTCTGTATATATTTGTATTATGTATGTATATTATGTAGTTCACAGGGCTATTTAACCCCTTATTAGTAACAAAATTGTAAATGCTCGGTACAGACCGGGGCCGTATTTAACTGTCTGTCATCTGTATTATACGTGCTAAGGCGCTTGGCACCTCTTTAAGACAGATGACAGAATAGACTTACGGTGTATAAATTGTAGTTATAAGGCAAGGCTACAGATAATTTGTCATGTTTATGAGTAGATGAAAAACAGTTTGGCGGTGTGTGTGTTAAAATAGGGACCCCTCTAACTGGCAAACACCAGCGCCTACTACTGTCAAACGTATTGTTACATAATCGAAAATAACCGCTGTCTTTTATTTGGTAGTGACCCCTGTTCCGATGACTCACGTTATTGGAGGCGGGGACAAACTGGCTGGACTAGTTCCAAAACCCCGATGATGAGTGTATCCTTAGACTTCGGGAAAATACCTCCAAGGTATTGTCAGTCTTCTGAACTCTAAACTTCCGGAGGCTTGAGTAGAAAGATTGAAGCCTGTCCACTTCCCCAAAATTTTGCTTATGGTCACAAATTATTATTATATCTATAATTTTTTCTGTGTACAATGTCGAAGGTAAATCGTGACGTCAAAGGGAAGTTCGCAAAAGGCCCTTCTCAGGGCCAACCAATTGTTTCGCCTGAGGACCGCTCAAGCGGCGCTTCTGAGAGCCGGAAAATCGCCCCTTCTCAGGGCCAAACTACAAGGGTTTCTTCCAGAGATCCATCGGAGGTCTCCATGGGGGACGAAGTGAGGTCGGACGTAGAGTCCGTAATTGAGGAATCTTGTGACGTGGGTGACTGCCGGAGGAAGCGGCCTTACTCCTCGTTTTACGTGCCCGGCTACCTAGAGTCGGACACTGAGACCGAGGAGACGTCGGCCGTTAAAGTCAGTACGGCGCGGAGAGGAAGGGCGAAGGGCAACAAAACAGGCCCCACGCGTGAAGAATTTGTGAAGCCCAAGCCCATTCCACTAGTGGAAGAGCTGGCGGAGGTCCTGCAGAGCAGGAAATTGAAGAAGGGGCCGGCCGCTGTGGCAGCTGGAAGTCTTCTCGACACCGGAAGTGATTCCGATGTCCTTGCCGGGTTCGGTGACCTCAGCGGGCTTAATGCCCAAGAGCTACGGGCACAAGCAGGAGGGATGCTCGCCTGCATACTAGAGGTTGCCAAGAAATCTGGCAACCTAAAAGGCGAATTTGTTGCTCGCCTGAAAAGGTCTGCGTCGACCCTGAGGGAGGTTGTCGACGCACTGGCCAGCAGGAGTGAGGCGGAGGAGACGCGGCGGCTGAGAGCCGAAAACAGTCGCGTGCGCCTCGAGTTGGAGGCCTGCAAGGCAGAGGTGAAGGCGCTGCGTCGCGGATTCACCGAGGCCAAGACCCAGGCGGCTGCCGCCACGTCTGCTGCTTCAGTAGCAGCAGCAGCCGCTGCCGCCGAGACGCCGGCCCCCCCTGCCGTTGTACTGGGGGCAGAGTTAGTGGAGGAGATGACGCGCTCCTTGACTACCACGTTCGGGCAAATGCTCAATGCCCGACTCGCTGGTATCGAGGATCGCCTCCTGCCAGCGCCGGTTCTTCGCCCGCCTCTCAGAGCGGACGCGAAGAAGGCTGCAGCAACGGTTGCACCCCCACCCCCGAAACCAACCCCTCGTAAACGGGTTGGCCAGGCCTCGCAGGCTGCTGCCACGCCCACGCCCTCGACTGCGGCTCCCATTGCCCCAAAAACTACTGTGCCAACTGCTGTGGCCCAGGCGGACACCTGGGTCGCAGTAGTAAAAAAGGGGAAAGGCAAAGGGAAGGGCAAGTCGTCCTCCTCAGCCACGCCCGCTCCCGCTCCTGTCCCAGCAGCTCGTGCCCCCCCCTCCGCCGAGAAGCCTAAACCGAAAAAGGCTTCCGCTGCCGCCGGGTCCAAGAAGAAGAAGACGATGAAAGCCCCCAAATCCGCGGCTGTTGTGCTGACGCTGCAGCCCGAAGCCGCGGAAAACGGGGTGACGTACAAAGCCATCGTGGAGGCGGCGCAGGAGAAGGTCGATCTCCAAGGGTTGGGGATCGACCGCATCCACTTCCGCCAGACGGCCACGGGAGCCAGAATGCTAGAAATTCCTGGCTCTCAAAGCAGCGACAAAGCGGACAGGCTCGCGGAGAAGCTCCGCGGTGTCCTGTCCGAGGTGGCCAACGTCTCGAGGCCCGTAAAGTCCGTGCAATTGCACGTGACGGGCCTGGACGATGCCGCCACAAAGGAGAAAGTGGCGGCGGCGGTCGCCAAGGTGGGCGGCTGCGACGTTCTTCACGTCAAAGCCGGAGAGATAAGATGCTACGGCGGGAGCGGCTCCTCTCTTGTTACCTGCCCAATTCCAGCAGCCAAAGTGTTGCTGGCACAGGGCAGGCTTTTGGTGGGGTGGAGCTCGGTGCGAGTGGTGGCACTGGCGGCGCGTCCCATGCGCTGCTTTTAGTGCATGGGACTCGGCCATACGCGCCCCCAGTGTCCCTCGTCGGCAGACAGGGGGGACCTGTGCTTCCGCTGTGGAGGCGCAGGCCACAGGGCAGCGAGCTGCCAAAGAAGGGCTCCACACTGCGCTATATGCGCAGAGACGGGGCGACCCGCCGAGCACAGGATGGGGGGACAAAACTGTGTCCCCCCAAAGACGAAGGGACAGGCCGCCAGGACCCAGGCCATCCCCCGACCGGCTGCCAGAGCCGCCCCTGAGGTTGTTCGCCGTGCGGCGAGCATGGAGGTTGTGACGTCCGATTGATGGATCAAGTCGGGCAGCACAACCTCCTACAGACGAATTTGAACCACTGCGTCAGGGCTCAGGATTTGCTAATGCAGTCCCTGGCGCAGTGGCGGATCGATTTGGCGGTCGCCGCGGAGCCGTACTACATTCCCCAGTCCCATCCCTACTGGGCTGGGGATGTGGACGGCTCCGTAGCCATAATTGGACGTGCCGGTGGCGCCCCCCCCCTCTCGATGTTAGAGAGGGGTTCAGGGTACGTGGTGGCCAAGTGGGAGAGGTATGCGGTAGTGGGCGTATACTTCTCCCCTAATAGAACCGTCGCGGAGCTGGAGGTTTATCTAGACCTCCTGGCCGCGGCGGTAAGAAGGCAGGCACCACGTGAGGTCCTCCTCATGGGGGACCTGAACGCCAAGGCCCAGGCCTGGGGCAACCCCTCCACTGACACTCGCGGGGAGACTGTCAGGGAGTGGGCGGTTGCCGCAGGACTGACCCTCCTCAACAGAGGGTCGGTCCACACGTGCGTGCGACACAACGGGGGGTCCGTGGTGGACCTTTCGTTCGCCACCCCGGTGGTCGCAGCACGTGTCCAGGCCTGGAGAGTGGAGGCGGAGGTGGCGACTCTCTCGGACCATAACTACATCCGGTTCGAGATCGCCACCTCCCACCAAGGAGGGACTCGGCGCGTGGAGAGGGCGGTTTTTGCGCGCTGGGCGATTGGTCGCCTCGATGCAGAGTTGGCTGAGGAGGCGGCCATCGTACAGTCATGGGTGGCCGCCCCCATGCACCCGGAGGTGGACATCGCGGCGGGCCACTTCCGAGAGGCGGTGACGGCCGTCTGCGACGCCGCCATGCCGAGGTCCCGACGCCGCCCCGAGCGCCGCCAGGTTTATTGGTGGTGCTCGGAGATCGAGGATCTCCGAGCGCGATGCTCGGAGACGCGCCGCCTCTATTATCATTGCAGGAGGCGGCGTCACGGCCGGACGGACGACCAGCTGCCGGCGGAGCAGCTGGCGGCCGAGCAGCTCCTGCATGGCGATGTAAAGTTAGCCAAACAGGAGCTGAAGCTGGCCATCGGCCGGGCTAAGGCCCTAGGCTGGAGTGAGGAGCTGGAGGGCCTCGACAGGGACCCATGGGGGCGCCCGTATAAGGCTGCCCGGAATAAGTTCCGGGGCAGCGCGCCCCCTATCACAGAGTCCCTGGAGCCAGAGCTCCTGGAGAGGGTGCTGGGGGGGCTATTCCCCGACAGCGACCCCCACTACACCCCTCCACCGATGGCCACGCCGTCCTTCCAGGAGGAGGAGGACCCGGCCTCCATTCCGCCTATTTCAGAGGTGGAGATGGAGGTAGCAGTCTCTCGCCTGAGTGGCAAGAAGTCTGCCCCGGGACCAGACGGGATTCCCGGGCGGGTCCTCAGGATCGCCCTTAGGGAGATGGGCGGTCAGCTTCGGGAACTGTTCGACGCGTGCCTCACGTCGGGTCAGTTCCCGAAGCTCTGGAAGGACGGGCGATTGTGCCTGTTGCGGAAGGAAGGGCGAGACTCCGACTCGCCCGCCGCATACAGGCCAATCGTGCTGCTGGATGACACGGCGAAGCTGCTGGAGAGAATCGTAGCTTCCCGTGTCATCCGGCATCTGGGGGGAACTGGGCCTGAACTTTCAGAGGCCCAGTTCGGATTCAGAGCAGGGCGGTCGACGATAGACGCCCTGCTCTGGATCAAGGGGTGGACGCAGGACGCGGTCAGCGGGGGGGAAAGGGCGTTGGCTGTCTCGCTGGACATTGCCAACGCCTTCAACAGCCTACCGCACGGAGCAATACGGGAGGCGCTCCGCTATCACGGAGTGCCCCTGTATCTGCGTAGGCTGTTGGCTGACTACCTCCAGGACCGCGAGGTCCTGGTGGAGGGACGCTCCTGTGGAACATTGGCTACGACTGGGTGCTCCGCGGCACGTTTCCCGCAAGTATGCGGGTTGCGTGCTACGCGGATGACACCCTAGTCGTAGTCAAGGGGAGGGACCTCGGGGAAACGGTGCGGCGGGCCACGGTGGCCACGACACTCGTGGTCAGCCGCATACGTGCCCTGGGGCTGGAGGTCGCCCTCTCCAAGACCGAGGCCCTAATGTTCCATGGGCCTCGGGGGGGACCCCCTCCAGGAACGCGAATAGACCTGGACGGGGTCCTGGTCCGGGTTGGGACCCAGATGAGGTACCTGGGTCTCATCCTGGACGGGCGGTGGACTTTTGGGGCCCACTTCACACAACTGGCCCCAAAAGTCATAGGCGCCGCTGCCGCCCTTGGGAGGCTGCTGCCCAACGTGGGCGGCCCGAACGCCACATGTCGTCGCCTGTACTCCGGAGTGATCCGGAGTATGGCCTTGTACGGGGATCCTGTCTGGGTGGACGCCCTCGGTCGCGCCAATAAGGCCCTGCTGCGACGTCCGCAGCGGGTCATCGCGACGAGGGCGATACGCGGGTACCGGACGGTGTCCTGGACGGCGGGATGCGTGTTGGCCGGTGATCCCCCCTGGGAGCTCCAAGCGGAGATCCTCGCCGAAGTGTACCACTTCGTGGCGGCGAGGAGATCCCGCGGGGAGCCTCCAGCGTGGGAGGAGGTCACGCGCATGCGACGGCAGGCGCGGGTCGCCCTGTTGAGGCGGTGGACGGAGGACCTGGCTCCACCGGTCCCTGGACAGAGGACGGTGGATGCCATTCGCCCGGTCCTCCGGAGGTGGGTAGGGCGGCGATTCGGGTCGCTGACCTTCCGATTGGTGCAGGTGCTTTCCGGACACGGATGTTTCGGAAAGTACCTGCATCACATCGCGAGACGGGAGGCGACCCCCGCCTGTCACGAGTGTGGAGCGCCAGAAGACACGGCGCTCCACACGCTGGAGGAGTGCGCCGCGTGGAGTCCCATGCGGCACGCCCTCACAGCGGTCATAGGCGCAGATCTGTCGCTGCCGAGCGTGGTTAACGCTATGCTCGGCAGCGACGGATCGTGGCAGGCGGTGGTCTCTTTCTGCGAAGCGGTGATGGCGCAGAAAGAGGCCGCGGAGCGGGCGAGGGAGGACGACGTCCTCGCGGACCCGCTCCGGCGTAGACGAACTGGGGGGAGGAGAAGGCGGTTCGGGCGCCTTCTCGCTCTTTCCTAGTGCTGTGCGGATCATCGGTGGAGAGTCGGGGGATTCTCCACTGGCTTGCACGATCCCACACGTCTGGGGGATGGCCCCAATGAGCCGGGTCATCCCTCCATTGGCCGGGGCCCGTCATCGGTGACGGGCCGGCCGCCGGGGCGAGATGGTGACTGCTAACGCTACCCCATTTCGCCCTACTAGGCGGCAGACTGCTCATCCCGGGTTTTTAGTGGGTAACCTCACTTACTACCCCCCCGAGGGGGTAGTAAGGCCCTTCAGGCGAGGACTCCCACATAACCACTCCGCTCCCCCCGGGGCGGGTGGTATCCATAAAGGATTTTCCCGGGTGAAAAAAAAAAAAAAAAAAAAAAAAAAAAAAGGTTAGGTTAGGTTAGGTTAGGTTAGGTTAGGTTAGGTTGGGCGGGGCGGACCACGTCATGAAGGGGAGGAACTGCAATCCTCCCCCTAAGAAGGGCAAAGCGCAGGCGCCGACCCGGCCTGCCGTAGCTACCGCCGTCCCAGAAACGGGAACTCCGCTGCCTGATGAGGGGGGTGCGATGTCCAATTGATGGATAGGGTTGAGCATCACATCCTCCAGGCGAACATCAACCATTGTAAAGCAGCCCAGGACCTGCTGATGCAGTCCATAGCTGAGTGGTTGGTGGACGTGGCGGTGGTTGCCGAGCCATACTCGATCCCTAGCCGTTGGTTGGGTGATCGGGATGGCTTGGTGGCAATGGTGTCGCGGTCTTCCACAGACTCCCCTCCCCTCTCACTCTTAGAGAGGGGACAGGGATATGTGGCCGCCGCGTGGGGGGATATAGCGTTCGTGGGCGTATATTTCTCCCCAAACCGCCCTCTCTCGGATTTCGAGAATTTTCTCGAAATCCTCACCGCCGTTGTCGGTAGGGCGGCGCCGCGCCAAGTCGCCGTTTTGGGTGACCTTAATGCCAAGTCGACGGTCTGGGGTAACCCGGCCGCCTCTTGTAACGCCCGGGGTCGCGCCGTTGAGTACTGGACGGCCTCATCCGGTGTGACTCTCCTAAACAGAGGGGTGGTCCAAACATGTGTGCGGCAACGGGGAGGGTCAGTGGTGGACGTCTCGTTTGCCACTCCCGTGCTAGCCGCCCGCGTTGTTAACTGGCGGGTTGAGATGGTGGAGACTTTGTCGGACCACCGATATGTGCGGTTCGACATCTCCACCCAGAGCCCCCGGAGGACGGTCCCATCGGGCCGTACTCCCTTTCCACGGTGGGCTCTCACCCGCCTGGACCGTGAGGCGGCAATGGAGGCGGCGTTCATCCAGGACTGGCTCGCGCCTCCTGTTGAAGTACTGGACGTGGACTCTGCAGCGGTTGGACTGAGGAGGTCCCTGACCGAGGTGTGCAACGCCAGCATGCCTCGTTCTCGCCGCCCAGCTCCCCGTCGTGCCGTGTATTGGTGGTCGGAAAATTTAGCGGGGCTCCGGGCCGCCTGCGTGGCAGCAAGGAGGGCCTACACGCGGAGTCGACGGCGCAGCCAACGAGATGAGGTAAGCGAAGACCTTCTCTACGCCTCCTACGTTGAGGCAAAAAGGGTCCTCAAATCGGCAATGGGCGCCGCCGATGACGCGGCGAGAGCCGAGATGCTAGAGGGCCTCGACAGGGACCCGTATGGGAGACCATATAAGGCGGCGCAGAACAAACTGCGCCCCTCTGGTCCCCCGCTGACGGAGGCCCTCGAGCCGACGTTGCTGGATGGGGTAGTTCGGTCCCTGTTTCCGTCCGGGTCCAACTTCACCCCACCAGTGATGCACCCCCCGCACGGGGCGGCCCCAATGGAGGAGGCGGAGGAGGCTCCTCCAGCCACGCTGGCGGAAGTCGAAGGGGAAATTCTCCGCCTCCGCGTGAAGACGACTGCCCCTGGTCCAGACGGCGTCCCCGCACGGGTGGTGGCCATCGCCACCTCCCATATGGAGGAGAGGTTTCGGGACCTATTCAGCGCGTGCTTCATGTCTGGAAGGTTCCCGAAGCCTTGGAAGGAGGGGCAGCTGTGCCTTCTCCGAAAAGAGGGTCGCCCGGCGGACTCCCCTTCGGCATACCGGCCCATCGTTCTGCTCGACGAGGTCGGCAAATTGTTCGAGGGGATCGTCGCCCACCGGCTGAATGACCACCTGCGGAGGGTCGGGCCGGACCTATCGGACGCTCAATTCGGGTTTCGAAGGGGGCGTTCGACCGTGGACGCATTGGCTCGACTCAAGGGCCAGGTGCTGGAGGCTGTCGAGGCAGGGGACGGACTTTTGGCTGTGTCATTTGACATAGCCAACGCCTTCAACTCCGTTCCCCACTCGACAATATTGGAGGCGCTCCGTTACCATGGAGTGCCTCGGTACCTGCAGAGTCTCCTGGCAGATTATCTGCGGGACCGAGCCGTCCTTCTCGTGGACCGCACTGGCAAACTTCGTAGGTACGGCGCGGGGTCTGGTGTTCCACAGGGTTCTGTCCTGGGCCCGCTCCTGTGGAATATCGGATTCGACTGGCTCCTGCGGGGAACTCTCCTCCGAGGCACGAGTGTCATCTGCTATGCTGATGACACTCTTCTGACCGCCCGGGGGAGAGACTTCCGAGAGGCAGCGAGTTTGGCCTCGGCCGGCGGATCCCTAGTTGCGGGAAGGATCCGCCGACTAGGCTTGAAAGTGGCGCTGCACAAGACCGAGGCTGTGTTCTTCCACGGGCCTCGGCAGCGCATTCCTCCTGACGCCCACATTGTCGTGGAGGGCGTCAGGATTGAGTTAAAGGCCCAGATGAAATATCTGGGCCTAATTCTCGACAGCCGGTGGCGCTTCGGCCCGCACTTTAACGGGCTGTCGACGCGCTTGCTGAAGGTTGCGGGTGCCCTCTCATGGCTCCTTCCAAATGTTGGTGGGCCCAGGGGACGATGCCGGCGCTTATACGCCGGCATCTTGAAGAGCATGGCCCTTTACGGGGCCCCTATCTGGGCTGACTCCCTCCGCAGGAGGGAGAACGCCACTTCACTCCGTAGGCCCCAAAGGGCCATTGCACTGCGGGTGGCGAAGGGCTACCGATCGGTGAGCTTCGCAGCGGCGTGCGCTTTGGCTGGCGTCCCCCCCTGGGAGCTCGAGGCGGGAGTGCTCGCCAGAGTGTACGAGTGGACGGCGGGGCGTAAGGCACTTGGAGAGGACCCTGCTCCGGAGGAGCGGAAGGCTATCCGGCGTGAGGCGAGGGACGCAGTCGTCCAGCATTGGACAGAGGACCTCGCCGCCGCAACCTTTGGCCGCCGAACGTTGGACGCCCTCGGGCCAGTCCTGCAAGGCTGGCTCGAGCGGTCCCACGGTTTCCTTTCATTCCGTCTGGTGCAGGTGTTATCCGGGCACGGATGCTTCGGATCATACCTGCACCGGATCGGAAGGGAGGAAACACCAGCGTGCCACCACTGTGCGGCGGCGGAAGACACGGCACAGCACACCCTCGAGGTGTGTCCGTCGTGGACCGAGCTGCGCCGCAGCTTGGTCGCTGTAGTCGGGCCGGACCTCTCGCTCCCCAGCGTGGTCAACGCCATGTTGGAGGGCGAGGGGGCCTGGGCAGTGGTCGCCTCCTTTTGTGAAGACGTAATGTCCCAAAAGGAGGCAGCAGAACGCGCAAGGGAGGAAGACCCCCTTGCCGCGCCACTGCGTAGACGCAGAAGGGGTGGGAGAAGGCGATTAAACCTTCCCCCTCCCGGTGGTGAGTAGCGAGAGACAGGCGCGGGGGCCCCTTCTCTCGCATTGCACGTGCTCACCACCTCCGTCGGGCGGGAATGGCCGAGCATTCCTGGCCATTCCCGGGCCCCTCCCGTTGGGAGGGGGGTGCAGGCCCCGCTGTAAAAGCGGGCGGTCGTCGGCGAGGGACTGGACGTAAAGGCTCTGCCAGTCTCCCAGTCCTTCACCAAAGAGACGATGCCGGAATGCCGCTGGGTTGTTTAGTGGGTATACCGGTCTTCTACCGGGGAGTCCCACATACCCCCTCCATCCCCCGATGGGGGGGCATGCGTAATGCATTTTTCCCAGCGTCAAAAAAAAAAAAAAAAAAAAAAAAAAAAAAAAAAAAAAAAAAAAAAGGTTGGGCGGGGCGGGTCTGGGTTTATTCATTAATAGTTGCTTTGCCTAGCTTGCATGCCTTGCGCTGCTTGTTTTGGATAAACTCAGGCCTTCCTTACTCATCCCGGATGGGTAAGGAGGCAACGGTCTTAGGGGAGAGCGCAAGTCGTGATGATCCCTAAGGCAAGTCTGACGGATACCTTCTCGTGGTGCTGCCTGTTATTGGTTTATTTCCATCCGAAATAAACGCAACAGAACACCGTCAGGCGCCGCGTGTATTGTTATCTATATGTGTATGTATATGTATATATTGTCTCTGTATATATTTGTATTATATGTGTATATTATGTAGTTCACAGGGCTATTTAACCCCTTATTAGTAACCAAATTGTAAATGCTCGGTACAGACCGGGGCCGTAGTTAACTGTCTGTCATCTGTATTATACGTGCTAAGGCGCTTAGCACCTCTTTAAGACAGATGACAGAATAGACTTACGGTGTATAAATTGTAGTTTTAAGGCAAGGCTACAGATAATTTGTCATGTTTATGAGTAGATGAAAAACAGTTTGGCGGTGTGTGTGTTAAAATAGGGACCCCTCTAACTGGCAAACACCAGCGCCTACTACTGTCAAACGTATTGTTACATAATCGAAAATAACCGCTGTCTTTTATTTGGTAGTGACCCCTGTTCTGATGACTCACGTTATTGGAGGCGGGGATAAACTGGCTGGACTAGTTCCAAAACCCCGATGATAAGTGTATCCTTAGACTTCGGGAAAATACCTCCAAGGTATTGTCAGTCTTCTGAACTCTAAACTTCCGGAGGCTTGAGTAGAAAGATTGAAGCCTGTCCAATCCCCAAAACTATTGCTTATGGTCACAATTGATAATTATATGATATAATTATTCCAAATGCCGAAATCTGTGACAATGTCTGGGAAAGTTAATAGAGACCGGAAAGGGAAATTTACTAAAGGCCCTTCTCAGGGCCATGCCGATGAGTCTGCATCGGCATCGGATGCGAGCCGCGCACCATCTGCGGCTAGTGTGTTTGTTCGGCCGGACGATTTTTCGGACTCCGACGTAGAGTCCGTCACGTTTGAGTCGGATGCCTCGACGGCGACAGCGGAAGGTCGCCAGCAGGCACAGAAGCGGGCCTACTTGAGGGCTGGGTCTTGCTCGTCAGACTCCACGACGAGCAAGCCCAAAAAGACTAGGGCTAAAAAGCTTCCCACAGTCGTTGCTGACACCCACGACGTGGGGCTTGCAGATGCCCAACGCCAGCTCAACCTGGCTAAGCGGGCACAGGTCCAGATGGACCTGGAAGAGAAGGTCGCCGCGAAGGAGCAGCAGGCTTGCACCGCGCGGGCCAAGTCCGGGTACGGTGCGTCCACCGTCCTCTACTCGGACCACTCCCTTGCCGAGCTGGAGCGTATGGCGCAGGAGGACGAGGGGGAGATTGTGGAGGTCGCGTCAAAGTCCTCGAATCTCAAAGGGACTTTCCAAAAGTCCCTGAAATGCAGGGCCGCGAGTATGCGCGGAATTATTCGGGAGCTAGCTCAACGCACCGCAACCGATGAAACGCGGCAACTGCAGGCGAAGGTCGACCGCCTGCAGTCAGAGGTGAGCCAGTTGCACCAAAAGCTGGCTGAAGTCACGGCCCGGCCAACTCAGGCCGATCCAAGACCAGCGGCGGAGGGCCCCCCTACCTCCAACCTTGAGGATGTAATCCGCAAGGTTGTCTTGGAGGAAAGGGCCTTTACGAGAGCCTGCTTCGCCGGCATCGAAGACAGGCTCTTGCCGGAGAGTCGCATCCGCCCACCACTTGCGGCGGACAAGAGGCAGAACAAGCCGGGGCCGTCCTCCCAAAAACAGGACACGAGGCCAAACAAGCCGGGGCCATCCTCCCAAACGGAGGATGCATTCCTGCCCTCCTCCACTCCCTCCGTCCAACCTTGGACGGAGGTGGTTAAAAGGGGAAAGGGCAAGGCCAAGACGAAGACGGCCGCCCCCCCTGCCATTCCCACAGTCGCCGCTCCCTGCCTCGTCCTGCGTGCACTCGTGGTCAGCCGCATACGTGCCCTGGGGCTGGAGGTCGCCCTCTCCAAGACCGAGGCCCTAATGTTCCATGGGCCTCGGGGGGGACCCCCTCCAGGAACGCGAATAGACCTGGACGGGGTCCTGGTCCGGGTTGGGACCCAGATGAGGTACCTGGGTCTCATCCTGGACGGGCGGTGGACTTTTGGGGCCCACTTCACACAACTGGCCCCAAAAGTCATAGGCGCCGCTGCCGCCCTTGGGAGGCTGCTGCCCAACGTGGGCGGCCCGAACGCCACATGTCGTCGCCTGTACTCCGGAGTGATCCGGAGTATGGCCTTGTACGGGGCACCTGTCTGGGTGGACGCCCTCGGTCGCGCCAATAAGGCCCTGCTGCGACGTCCGCAGCGGGTCATCGCGACGAGGGCGATACGCGGGTACCGGACGGTGTCCTGGACGGCGGGATGCGTGTTGGCCGGTGATCCCCCCTGGGAGCTCCAAGCGGAGATCCTCGCCGAAGTGTACCACTTCGTGGCGGCGAGGAGATCCCGCGGGGAGCCTCCAGCGTGGGAGGAGGTCACGCGCATGCGACGGCAGGCGCGGGTCGCCCTGTTGAGGCGGTGGACGGAGGACCTGGCTCCACCGGTCCCTGGACAGAGGACGGTGGATGCCATTCGCCCGGTCCTCCGGAGGTGGGTAGGGCGGCGATTCGGGTCGCTGACCTTCCGATTGGTGCAGGTGCTTTCCGGACACGGATGTTTCGGAAAGTACCTGCATCACATCGCGAGACGGGAGGCGACCCCCGCCTGTCACGAGTGTGGAGCGCCAGAAGACACGGCGCTCCACACGCTGGAGGAGTGCGCCGCGTGGAGTCCCATGCGGCACGCCCTCACAGCGGTCATAGGCGCAGATCTGTCGCTGCCGAGCGTGGTTAACGCTATGCTCGGCAGCGACGGATCGTGGCAGGCGGTGGTCTCTTTCTGCGAAGCGGTGATGGCGCAGAAAGAGGCCGCGGAGCGGGCGAGGGAGGACGACGTCCTCGCGGACCCGCTCCGGCGTAGACGAACTGGGGGGAGGAGAAGGCGGTTCGGGCGCCTTCTCGCTCTTTCCTAGTGCTGTGCGGATCATCGGTGGAGAGTCGGGGGATTCTCCACTGGCTTGCACGATCCCACACGTCTGGGGGATGGCCCCAATGAGCCGGGTCATCCCTCCATTGGCCGGGGCCCGTCATCGGTGACGGGCCGGCCGCCGGGGCGAGATGGTGACTGCTAACGCTACCCCATTTCGCCCTACTAGGCGGCAGACTGCTCATCCCGGGTTTTTAGTGGGTAACCTCACTTACTACCCCCCCGAGGGGGTAGTAAGGCCCTTCAGGCGAGGACTCCCACATAACCACTCCGCTCCCCCCGGGGCGGGTGGTATCCATAAAGGATTTTCCCGGGTGAAAAAAAAAAAAAAAAAAAAAAAAAAAAAGGTTAGGTTAGGTTAGGTTAGGTTAGGTTAGGTTAGGTTGGGCGGGGCGGGTCTGGGTTTATTCATTAATAGTTGCTTTGCCTAGCTTGCATGCCTTGCGCTGCTTGTTTTGGATAAACTCAGGCCTTCCTTACTCATCCCGGATGGGTAAGGAGGCAACGGTCTTAGGGGAGAGCGCAAGTCGTGATGATCCCTAAGGCAAGTCTGACGGATACCTTCTCGTGGTGCTGCCTGTTATTGGTTTATTTCCATCCGAAATAAACGCAACAGAACACCGTCAGGCGCCGCGTGTATTGTTATCTATATGTGTATGTATATGTATATATTGTCTCTGTATATATTTGTATTATATGTGTATATTATGTAGTTCACAGGGCTATTTAACCCCTTATTAGTAACCAAATTGTAAATGCTCGGTACAGACCGGGGCCGTAGTTAACTGTCTGTCATCTGTATTATACGTGCTAAGGCGCTTAGCACCTCTTTAAGACAGATGACAGAATAGACTTACGGTGTATAAATTGTAGTTTTAAGGCAAGGCTACAGATAATTTGTCATGTTTATGAGTAGATTAAAAACAGTTTGGCGGTGTGTGTGTTAAAATAGGGACCCCTCTAACTGGCAAACACCAGCGCCTACTACTGTCAAACGTATTGTTACATAATCGAAAATAACCGCTGTCTTTTATTTGGTAGTGACCCCTGTTCTGATGACTCACGTTATTGGAGGCGGGGATAAACTGGCTGGACTAGTTCCAAAACCCCGATGATAAGTGTATCCTTAGACTTCGGGAAAATACCTCCAAGGTATTGTCAGTCTTCTGAACTCTAAACTTCCGGAGGCTTGAGTAGAAAGATTGAAGCCTGTCCAATCCCCAAAACTATTGCTTATGGTCACAATTGATAATTATATGATATAATTATTCCAAATGCCGAAATCTGTGACAATGTCTGGGAAAGTTAATAGAGACCGGAAAGGGAAATTTACTAAAGGCCCTTCTCAGGGCCATGCCGATGAGTCTGCATCGGCATCGGATGCGAGCCGCGCACCATCTGCGGCTAGTGTGTTTGTTCGGCCGGACGATTTTTCGGACTCCGACGTAGAGTCCGTCACGTTTGAGTCGGATGCCTCGACGGCGACAGCGGAAGGTCGCCAGCAGGCACAGAAGCGGGCCTACTTGAGGGCTGGGTCTTGCTCGTCAGACTCCACGACGAGCAAGCCCAAAAAGACTAGGGCTAAAAAGCTTCCCACAGTCGTTGCTGACACCCACGACGTGGGGCTTGCAGATGCCCAACGCCAGCTCAACCTGGCTAAGCGGGCACAGGTCCAGATGGACCTGGAAGAGAAGGTCGCCGCGAAGGAGCAGCAGGCTTGCACCGCGCGGGCCAAGTCCGGGTACGGTGCGTCCACCGTCCTCTACTCGGACCACTCCCTTGCCGAGCTGGAGCGTATGGCGCAGGAGGACGAGGGGGAGATTGTGGAGGTCGCGTCAAAGTCCTCGAATCTCAAAGGGACTTTCCAAAAGTCCCTGAAATGCAGGGCCGCGAGTATGCGCGGAATTATTCGGGAGCTAGCTCAACGCACCGCAACCGATGAAACGCGGCAACTGCAGGCGAAGGTCGACCGCCTGCAGTCAGAGGTGAGCCAGTTGCACCAAAAGCTGGCTGAAGTCACGGCCCGGCCAACTCAGGCCGATCCAAGACCAGCGGCGGAGGGCCCCCCTACCTCCAACCTTGAGGATGTAATCCGCAAGGTTGTCTTGGAGGAAAGGGCCTTTACGAGAGCCTGCTTCGCCGGCATCGAAGACAGGCTCTTGCCGGAGAGTCGCATCCGCCCACCACTTGCGGCGGACAAGAGGCAGAACAAGCCGGGGCCGTCCTCCCAAAAACAGGACACGAGGCCAAACAAGCCGGGGCCATCCTCCCAAACGGAGGATGCATTCCTGCCCTCCTCCACTCCCTCCGTCCAACCTTGGACGGAGGTGGTTAAAAGGGGAAAGGGCAAGGCCAAGACGAAGACGGCCGCCCCCCCTGCCATTCCCACAGTCGCCGCTCCCTGCCCGTCCCAGGCGACTGGTAAGGGAAAAGGGAAGGGGAAGAAGTCAGCCCCGAAGCCCCCCTCCGCTGCTCCGGCAGCCAAAAGGGCCCCCGCTGGTCTGGGGAAACCTAAGTCCCTGGTTCCCCCTAAAACCGCAGCCGTTGTGGTGTCGCTCACCGTGGAGGCTGCGGATCGAGGCGAGACTTATGAGTCCGTACTCAAGCGGGCCCGTGCCAACGCCGACCCGACCCAACTGGGGATCGGACCGATAACGTGCCGTCGGACCCAAGCCGGGGCTCGAATTTTCGAGTTCCCGGGGGCTCAGGGCGGTGCCAACGCGGACCTCTTCGCCTCCAAACTGAAGGAGGTCATCGCGGACGCGGCTAAGGTGGTCAGGCCTGTTAAGTTGGCGACCTTGGAGGTGACCAATCTTGACGATTCGGTCACCAAAGAGGAGGTGGTGGCGGCGGTATCAGCAATAGGGGGTTGCGACGTCGCAGCGGTGCAGGGCAGGGGCATCCGATCGGGCCGGGGTGGTATGGGTACCATCCGCCTCGAGTGCCCAATCACAGCGGCTAAAGCCGTCCTCGCCAAAGGACGGCTTACAGTTGGTTTCAGCTCCTGCGGAGTCCGAGCACTGGGAGATCAGCCTCTGCGCTGCTTCAGGTGCTTCGGGATCGGGCACACTCGGGCCCTTTGCCCGTCCGAGGTGGACAGGGCGGACAGCTGCTACCGCTGCGGCAAAGAGGGGCACAAGTCCGCCTCCTGCACGGCCACCACGCCACGCTGCGCAGTGTGTGCCGCCAGCGGCCGCCCGGCGGGCCATGTTATGAAGGGGAGGAACTGCAATCCTCCCCCCAAGAAGGGCAAAGTGCAGGCGCCGACCCAGCCTGCCTTGGCTACAGCCGTCCCTGAAAAGGGAACTCCGGCGGCCGATGAGGGAGGTGCGATGTCCAATTGATGGATAGGCTCGAACATCGTATCCTCCAGGTGAACACCAACCACTGCAAAGCAGCCCAGGACCTGCTGATGCAGTCCATGGCTTCTCCATGGCACCTCTGCCGACGAACCCTGCGCCGTCAAGCGCCAAGGGAAAGGGAAAGGGCAAGGGCAAGGGGGGAAAGAAGAAAACGAAGACCGTCTCCAAGCCCCTGCCAACAGATATAACGTCTCGGCCAGTATCACCGCCAACTGAGCCATTAAATGAGGGATGGAACGTGGTGGCTAGTAGGAAAAGGGGGGCAAAGCGCTCTGGCGCAATACGGGCTTCACAGTCTACGAGCCAGCCCCAACAGGCGAAGACGCAGTCGAAGATGCAGGCGAAGGCCGCGACTGGCTATGGAGGAGCAAAGAGGCTACGCCCGCCACGCTCGGCGGCCGTAGTACTAACACTCCAACCCGGAGCAGAAGAAAAAGGCGCTTCGTACGCCAAGGTGATTACTGAGGCTAGAAATAAGGTTGACCTAGCTGGCCTCGAGATTGCGAGCCTACGTTTTAGACGGGCGGCCACTGGAGCGCGAATCCTAGAGGTGCCCGGAAAGGCAAGTGGCGACAAAGCCGATGCGCTTGCCGCCAAACTGCGTGAGACGTTCGGAGAGGGGGTCGTCCGAATATCCAGGCCCACCAAGTCCGCAGAAATGCGCGTAATGGGTCTGGACGATAGTGTCACTCCGGAGGAGGTCGTGGCGGCGGTGGCACGACAAGGCGCCTGCTCACCGGACTTGGTGAAGAGCAGCGATATAAACCGGGGGGCACGCGGTCTAGGGACGGCCTGGGTAAAATGCCCTGTGGCTGCGGCGAAGAAGGTGGCCCAAGGCCGCCTCCGAATAGGGTGGGTCTCAGCCCAAGTTAAATTACTGGAGACGAGACCCATGAGGTGCTTCAGGTGCCTAGAGCTGGGACACCTGAGGGTGCACTGTGAATCCGAGGTCGATCGCAGTGACCAGTGTTACCGCTGCGGTCGGCCCGGACATATAGGGTCGCAGTGTGACAGTGCACCGCACTGCACCATCTGTGAGGCGGCCGGTCTTCCGGCACAACATCGAGCGGGGAGCAAGGCCTGCGCCCCCGCCCGAGGCAAGAAGACCAAGAAAGCAGGCACCAAGGCGGCTGTTGATGGCTCTAAGGCCCCCTCACAGCCGCCCCGTCCGAACGGGAATTCTTCGTCGTCGGCAGAGGTGATTTGTATGGACGTGAATAATGGATGACACCTCCATATCCTTCCTTCAGGGTAATCTGAACCACTGCGCCGCGTCTCAGAATCTATTCTTTCAGAGCGTGGCGCAGTGGTCGATTCATGTATCGGTGATATGCGAGCCATACCGGATTGTTCCCGGTTGGCTTGGTGACCTGGACGATCTTGTGGCATTGATCAGTCGAACTTCGGCTGGTGCACCGCCACTGATGAGACCGGAGAGAGGTCGGGGCTTCGTTTCTGCATTTGTGGGCGATATCATGGTGGTCGGGGGGTATTTCTCGCCCAGTCGTAGCCTCGCAGAATTCGAGCAATATTTGCTTGAAGTCGGGGCTCTGATTGGCAGGGTGAACCCCCCTCTTTTGCTGGTCTGCGGGGACTTCAATGCCAAGTCCACGGCGTGGGGGTCTCCGCAGACGTTGCCCAGAGGCGAGACCCTGGAAGATTGGGCGTCGGAGAGAGGCCTGATGGTTCTGAACCGGGGCGAGGCCGATACGTGTGTGCGCAGACAGGGTGGCTCGAAGATCGACGTCTCCTTTGCGAGCGCCGCCCTGGCGAGCCGTATCCGGGGATGGCATGTGGCGGAGTATTCGGAGACGCTGTCGGATCACCGTTACATACGGTTTAGCGTCTCCGCAGCCGCGGTGGCCCCTGTGGCCGTGCCCCGGTCCGGATCCGGAGACTGCCCGAGGTGGGCCCTCAAAAAGCTCGACAGGGAGCTGTTAGTGGAGGCTGCGTTGGTGGAGACGTGGGTCTCCGGGTCGTCATCATCAATGGTGGATCAAATAGATGTAGAGGGTGAGACGCTTGCACTCGCGGGTGCCATGACGCGCATCTGTGATGCGTCCATGCCGCGGGCGCGACCGTTCTCGCCCCGGCGCGCGGTGTACTGGTGGAACGCCGAACTCGCGCATCTCAGAGAGGAATGCGTGGGGGCGAGGCGCCAGTACGCCAGACACAGAAGGAGACGGCGTCGTGATGCTGCAGAGGAGGACAGGTTATACTCGGCTTACAGGGATCTCATTAATGCCCTCAAACTGGGTATCTGCAAGGCCAAAGACCAATCAAGGAAAGAGTTACTGGAATCTCTAAACAGTGACCCCTGGGGGAGGCCGTACAGGTTGGTGAGGCGAAAACTGCGTCCATGGGCACCGCCCCTGACGGAGAGTCTCCGGCCGGAGCTCTTGGAACGCACAGTGGAGGCCCTATTTCCGCGCAGGGCTTCGCACATCCCTCCGCCAATGGTACCGCCGTCTGCCTCGACTGCGCGAGAGCCGGACAATGCCGAGGACGCTTCCCCCGAGGTCACCGCGGGTGAGTTGTGGGCTGCCGTGTTTCGGCTCCGTGCCAAAAAAACTACGGCTCCCGGGCTGGATGGCGTGCCCGGTCGGGTATGGGTCATGAGCATGGAGATTCTGGAGGAGAGAGTGAGGGCCCTCTTCAGTGCTATTCTGGCGCAGGGCCGATTCCCCCATCTGTGGAAGACCGGGAAGTTGGTCCTCCTCCACAAAGAGGGTAGGCCGGAGGATTCTCCCTCAGCCTACAGACCAATTGTGCTGCTTGACGAGGCGTGCAAGCTCCTTGAGCGCGTTATCGCTGCGCGCCTCGTCAAGCACCTTACTAGAGTTGGGCCGGACCTCTCCGATGAGCAGTACGGCTTCCGCTGTGGCAGATCCACCCTCGACGCTATCGCGAGGGTGAGGGCCCAGGCGGAAGAAGCGGTGGCCCGGGGTGAAGTGCTGTTGGCGGTGTCACTTGACATCACCAACGCTTTCAACACACTCCCCTGGGCCTGCATCACGGAAGCGCTCAAATATCATGCAGTCCCACAGTATTTGCAGCGCATCGTTGCCAACTACCTATCGGACAGGTCCGTGAGGTACCCAACGCGGGGTGGGTGGTCCGAGGCGGTGATGACGTGCGGTGTTCCACAGGGGTCGGTCTTAGGCCCCCTCTTGTGGAACATCGGCTTTGATTGGGTGCTCCGCGGCTCGAACCTCCGGGGGGTCAGCCTAGTATGCTACGCCGACGATACCCTCGTTACGGCCCGCGGACGCACCTACCGAGATGCCGCGATTTTGGCCACGGCTGGAGTCGCTCACGTCGTCGGGAGGATAAGAATGCTTGGGCTGGAGGTTGCCCTGAACAAATCCGAGGCATTGTGTTTTCACGGTCCTCGGATGGCCCCTCCGGCTCACGCATCCTTGATAGTGGGGGGAACTTCTGTCGCTGTCGGTGGAACGATGAAGTACCTAGGACTCGTCCTCGACAGCCGGTGGAACTTCCACGCCCACTTCGGGCGCCTGGTGCCCAAGTTGATGGGGGCAGTATCTGCGTTGGGTGGGTTACTGCCAAATATTGGTGGACCGGAGGCCAGCTGCCGCCGCCTTTACACGGGGGTTGTTAGGTCAATGGCTTTGTATGGGGCGCCAATATGGGCGAAGGATTTAGATCGCCACAATGTGGCCCTCCTACGCAGACCACAGAGGGTCATGGCAATCAGGGTTTGCCGAGCGTATCGTACGGTGTCGTACGAGGCGGCCTGTCTGTTGGCCAGTACGCCGCCCTGGGACCTCGATGCTGAAGTTTTGGCAGAGGTCCACGATCGTAGGGTTGCGTCGCTGAGAGGGGGACAGACACTTGCGCCAGAGGAACTGCGTCGCTGGAGAGAGCTTCTCCGCGATGGTCTCCTTCGGCGCTGGAACGAAAGATTGGGGGATGAGCGCCTTTCCCGCCACTGGACAGTACAGGCGATCCTCCCAGTATTCCGGGAGTGGATTGAAAGGAGGTGGGGGCCACTCACCTATCATCTGTCACAGGTGCTCTCCGGGCATGGCTGCTTTGGGGAGTATCTGTGGCGAGTGGCGAAACGGGAGCCCAGGCCAGAGTGCCATCATTGTGCTGGCGCTATAGATACAGCCCGGCACACTCTGGAAGACTGCCCTGCATGGGCTGAACCACGGAGGCAACTCTCCGTGATTGTGGGTGGAAACGTCTCTCTGCCGGCCGTGGTGGCATCCATGGTCGACAGTGAGGCGTCATGGAGGACAGCGCTGACATTCTGCGAACAGGTGATCTCGCAGAAGGAAGCGGCGGAGAGGGCCAGGGAGGAAGATCCCCTCGCTGACCCTCTCCGCCGTCGGAGAGTGGGGCGCCGACGACAGGCACACAATCGTCGACCCCCATAGAGGGCCTCTGGGCGCCGGATATGTGTGGACTAGTCCGGCGCCTGACAGAATAGGTCCTGAGGTGTAAAGCGTTCCCATTTTACAGGAACGCTTCGAGAAAAGATGAGTGGTGAGAGAGGGGGAGCCTTGTACACTTCCCCTCCCTCCCCCCTTCGAGTTGGATCCGACAGTTGAGTTCGGACGACTGCAGACGGAGCTCGCGGACGTGTGCCTCGGCGATTCCCGTGTGTCCGCCCCTAATGCAGGGCGAAGGAACCCCCAGGGTTTTAGTGGGTATGCCGTCTCTTTTATACGACGGAGAGCCCCACACACCCTCGGCCCCCTCTTTACAGGGGCCTTGAGGACGGTGCATAAGGCTGCATTTCCCTGGGAAAAAAAAAAAAAAAAAAAAAAAAAAAAAAGGTTGGGCGGGTCTGGGTTTATTCATTAATAGTTGCTTTGCCTAGCTTGCATGCTTTGCGCTGCTTGTTTCGGATAAACTCAGGCCTTCCTTACTCATCCTGAACCATCCTGAACCACTGCGCCGCGTCTCAGAATCTATTCTTTCAGAGCGTGGCGCAGTGGTCGATTCATGTATCGGTGATATGCGAGCCATACCGGATTGTTCCCGGTTGGCTTGGTGACCTGGACGATCTTGTGGCATTGATCAGTCGAACTTCGGCTGGTGCACCGCCACTGATGAGACCGGAGAGAGGTCGGGGCTTCGTTTCTGCATTTGTGGGCGATATCATGGTGGTCGGGGGGTATTTCTCGCCCAGTCGTAGCCTCGCAGAATTCGAGCAATATTTGCTTGAAGTCGGGGCTCTGATTGGCAGGGTGAACCCCCCTCTTTTGCTGGTCTGCGGGGACTTCAATGCCAAGTCCACGGCGTGGGGGTCTCCGCAGACGTTGCCCAGAGGCGAGACCCTGGAAGATTGGGCGTCGGAGAGAGGCCTGATGGTTCTGAACCGGGGCGAGGCCGATACGTGTGTGCGCAGACAGGGTGGCTCGAAGATCGACGTCTCCTTTGCGAGCGCCGCCCTGGCGAACCGTATCCGGGGATGGCATGTGGCGGAGTATTCGGAGACGCTGTCGGATCACCGTTACATACGGTTTAGCGTCTCCGCAGCCGCGGTGGCCCCTGTGGCCGTGCCCCGGTCCGGATCCGGAGACTGCCCGAGGTGGGCCCTCAAAAAGCTCGACAGGGAGCTGTTAGTGAGACGGCGTCGTGATGCTGCAGAGGAGGACAGGTTATACTCGGCTTACAGGGATCTCATTAATGCCCTCAAACTGGGTATCTGCAAGGCCAAAGACCAATCAAGGAAAGAGTTACTGGAATCTCTAAACAGTGACCCCTGGGGGAGGCCGTACAGGTTGGTGAGGCGAAAACTGCGTCCATGGGCACCGCCCCTGACGGAGAGTCTCCGGCCGGAGCTCTTGGAACGCACAGTGGAGGCCCTATTTCCGCGCAGGGCTTCGCACATCCCTCCGCCAATGGTACCGCCGTCTGCCTCGACTGCGCGAGAGCCGGACAATGCCGAGGACGCTTCCCCCGAGGTCACCGCGGGTGAGTTGTGGGCTGCCGTGTTTCGGCTCCGTGCCAAAAAAACTACGGCTCCCGGGCTGGATGGCGTGCCCGGTCGGGTATGGGTCATGAGCATGGAGATTCTGGAGGAGAGAGTGAGGGCCCTCTTCAGTGCTATTCTGGCGCAGGGCCGATTCCCCCATCTGTGGAAGACCGGGAAGTTGGTCCTCCTCCACAAAGAGGGTAGGCCGGAGGATTCTCCCTCAGCCTACAGACCAATTGTGCTGCTTGACGAGGCGTGCAAGCTCCTTGAGCGCGTTATCGCTGCGCGCCTCGTCAAGCACCTTACTAGAGTTGGGCCGGACCTCTCCGATGAGCAGTACGGCTTCCGCTGTGGCAGATCCACCCTCGACGCTATCGCGAGGGTGAGGGCCCAGGCGGAAGAAGCGGTGGCCCGGGGTGAAGTGCTGTTGGCGGTGTCACTTGACATCACCAACGCTTTCAACACACTCCCCTGGGCCTGCATCACGGAAGCGCTCAAATATCATGCAGTCCCACAGTATTTGCAGCGCATCGTTGCCAACTACCTATCGGACAGGTCCGTGAGGTACCCAACGCGGGGTGGGTGGTCCGAGGCGGTGATGACGTGCGGTGTTCCACAGGGGTCGGTCTTAGGCCCCCTCTTGTGGAACATCGGCTTTGATTGGGTGCTCCGCGGCTCGAACCTCCGGGGGGTCAGCCTAGTATGCTACGCCGACGATACCCTCGTTACGGCCCGCGGACGCACCTACCGAGATGCCGCGATTTTGGCCACGGCTGGAGTCGCTCACGTCGTCGGGAGGATAAGAATGCTTGGGCTGGAGGTTGCCCTGAACAAATCCGAGGCATTGTGTTTTCACGGTCCTCGGATGGCCCCTCCGGCTCACGCATCCTTGATAGTGGGGGGAACTTCTGTCGCTGTCGGTGGAACGATGAAGTACCTAGGACTCGTCCTCGACAGCCGGTGGAACTTCCACGCCCACTTCGGGTGCCTGGTGCCCAAGTTGATGGGGGCAGTATCTGCGTTGGGTGGGTTACTGCCAAATATTGGTGGACCGGAGGCCAGCTGCCGCCGCCTTTACACGGGGGTTGTTAGGTCAATGGCTTTGTATGGGGCGCCAATATGGGCGAAGGATTTAGATCGCCACAATGTGGCCCTCCTACGCAGACCACAGAGGGTCATGGCAATCAGGGTTTGCCGAGCGTATCGTACGGTGTCGTACGAGGCGGCCTGTCTGTTGGCCAGTACGCCGCCCTGGGACCTCGATGCTGAAGTTTTGGCAGAGGTCCACGATCGTAGGGTTGCGTCGCTGAGAGGGGGACAGACACTTGCACCAGAGGAACTGCGTCGCTGGAGAGAGCTTCTCCGCGATGGTCTCCTTCGGCGCTGGAACGAAAGATTGGGGGAAGAGCGCCTTTCCCGCCACTGGACAGTACAGGCGATCCTCCCAGTATTCCGGGAGTGGATTGAAAGGAGGTGGGGGCCACTCACCTATCATCTGTCACAGGTGCTCTCCGGGCATGGCTGCTTTGGGGAGTATCTGTGGCGAGTGGCGAAACGGGAGCCCAGGCCAGAGTGCCATCATTGTGCTGGTGCTATAGATACAGCCCGGCACACTCTGGAAGACTGCCCTGCATGGGCTGAACCACGGAGGCAACTCTCCGTGATTGTGGGTGGAAACGTCTCTCTGCCGGCCGTGGTGGCATCCATGGTCGACAGTGAGGCGTCATGGAGGACAGCGCTGACATTCTGCGAACAGGTGATCTCGCAGAAGGAAGCGGCGGAGAGGGCCAGGGAGGAAGATCCCCTCGCTGACCCTCTCCGCCGTCGGAGAGTGGGGCGCCGACGACAGGCACACAATCGTCGACCCCCATAGAGGGCCTCTGGGCGCCGGATATGTGTGGACTAGTCCGGCGCCTGACAGAATAGGTCCTGAGGTGTAAAGCGTTCCCATTTTACAGGAACGCTTCGCAAAAAGATGAGTGGTGATAGAGGGGGAGCCTTGTACACTTCCCCTCCCTCCCCCCTTCGAGTTGGATCCGACAGTTGAGTTCGGACGACTGCAGACGGAGCTCGCGGACGTGTGCCTCGGCGATTCCCGTGTGTCCGCCCCTAATGCAGAGCGAAGGAACCCCCAGGGTTTTAGTGGGTATGCCGTCTCTTTTACACGACGGAGAGCCCCACACACCCTCGGCCTCCTCTTTACAGGGGCCTTGAGGACGGTGCATAAGGCTGCATTTCCCTGGGTAAAAAAAAAAAAAAAAAAAAAAAAAAAAAAAAAAAAAAAAAAAAAAAAAAAAGGTTAGGTTAGGTTAGGTTGGGCGGGTCTGGGCGGGTCTGGGTTTATTCATTAATAGTTGCTTTGCCTAGCTTGCATGCTTTGCGCTGCTTGTTTCGGATAAACTCAGGCCTTCCTTACTCATCCCGGATGGGTAAGGAGGCAAGGGTCTTAGGGGAGAGCGCAAGTCGTGATGATCCCTAAGGCAAGTCTGACGGATACCTTCCCGTGGTGCTGCCCGTTATTGGTTTGTTTCCTTCTGAAACAAACGTAACAGAACACCGTCAGGCGCCGCGTCATTTCATCTCATTTGTTTCGTTCTCACCGGTCCCATATCTCCCATTTCTTCTCACCCCATTTTCTATCATCTTTTCTTGTCTCCCCTCGCTTCGTATCTCCATTCCGGAGAGCTGAACTGTGGTGTGAGACGAGAATTCGTCTCATTTCGTTTCGTTTCATTCGCTTCCCATTTGTCCCACTTCGTTCATTTCACCCCATTGTCTCATCTCGTTTCACCTCATCCCAATCCTAAGTTCGATACTCGGCGATGGGATGAATGGCTGCAGGGTGTGCAGTCGCAAGAGTATCTCAGGGCCGCTACGCCCCTAAACTGGCAAAACTTAAAATGGCTGGTTGTAACAGAAAAAATCTACCCCAGGCGGGTACGTCGGCTTTAGCCGGGAAATCCCGCTCCTCTACGGAGGACTGCCCCTCGTATTCTGGGGGGGGCACCAACCGCTTTTCTCTTTTACAAATTAACGACTTTGGCTTAGATAAGGACACTGATTGTGCTTACGAAAAGGATTTCAAGACAGGGCTGGCACTGAGTCAGCAACCGGAGGAGAAAACAAGAGGTGTCGTGGCGTTGCGTGCCTCGGCACGACTCCGAAATAGATCGATGGATTGTGGGCCTTCTGATGGCCGGACGAGCAGGTCATCGTCTGCGGGAGCCAAGGGCTCCGCGAGACTGAGAGAGTGCTCGATTGTCGTGGAGGATATCCGGAGTGTGTCGGACGTAAAGTCCATGATTGTGGATGGCGCTGAGAGCGCGGAGACGGAAGGGGACGTGAGACAGAAGCGGTCGGCCTCTTCGTCCCTCGAGCCCGACCATTTAGAGTCGGACACGGAGGCCGAAGGTAAGGCGGCCGCCAAGGTAAGCTCCTTAAGAGGAGATTCGGGGGAGAACTCGACTGAGTCGGACACGTCTGACTGCAGCTTTGAGACAGTCGAGTCGATTTCGACATTGAGGGGTGCGTCGAAGCGCCGGCTTGAAGATGACGATCGCGGAGTCGTTTTGAGGAAAGTGGAAGAAATCCGCTCCGCGGTATTGGAGTTAAAAGACAGGTCGTCCTCGGATGAGTCGAGGAGACTACAGGCAGACAACGATCGCCTGAAAAAGGAGATGGACGAGTTGCGCAAGGAGATGAGTGCACTCCGTGTGATGATGGAGCGGCGAGTATCTAGCTGCCCTGTTGCACCTACTGCACCATCTTCGCCATCCTTGGCTCCGGTAATGCGTCCACCGCCAGCTGGAGGACCGGGAGACAACGTGGCCCCCGAGGTTGCTCCGGACTTGGAGACATTCACTCGGACCATCCTGCTCCAAGTGGGCACAATGATGAACGCGAGATTGGAGGCTCTGGAGGACCGCCTCCTACCTCAGGTGCGGCTTCGCCCTCCCCTTGCGGCGGATAGGAAGACAGCACAGAGTCCTGCGGCTGCTCCTGAGGAGCCATCGACTGTTGCTGGGCCGTCCGGGCTGAATGCCGGACCTCCCAAAACCAAAACAGCGGCGAACCCTGCGCCGTCAAGCGCCAAGGGAAAGGGAAAGGGCAAGGGCAAGGGGAGAAAGAAGAAAACGAAGACCGTTTCCAAGCCCGTGCCAACAGATATAACGTCTCGGCCAGTATCACCGCCAACTGAGCCATTAAATGAGGGATGGAACGTGGTGGCTAGTAGGAAAAGGGGGGCAAAGCGCTCTGGCGCAATACGGGCTTCACAGTCTACGAGCCAGCCCCAACAGGCGAAGACGCAGCCGAAGATGCAGGCGAAGGCCGCGACTGGCTATGGAGGAGCAAAGAGGCTACGCCCGCCACGCTCGGCGGCCGTAGTACTAACACTCCAACCCGGAGCAGAAGAAAAAGGCGCTTCGTACGCCAAGGTGATTACTGAGGCTAGAAATAAGGTTGACCTAGCTGGCCTCGAGATTGCGAGCCTACGTTTTAGACGGGCGGCCACTGGAGCGCGAATCCTAGAGGTGCCCGGAAAGGCAAGTGGCGACAAAGCCGATGCGCTTGCCGCCAAACTGCGTGAGACGTTCGGAGAGGGGGTCGTCCGAATATCCAGGCCCACCAAGTCAGCAGAAATGCGCGTTATGGGTCTGGACGATAGTGTCACTCCGGAGGAGGTCGTGGCGGCGGTGGCACGACAAGGCGCCTGCTCACCGGACTTGGTGAAGAGCAGCGATATAAACCGGGGGGCACGCGGTCTAGGGACGGCCTGGGTAAAATGCCCTGTGGCTGCGGCGAAGAAGGTGGCCCAAGGCCGCCTCCGAATAGGGTGGGTCTCAGCCCAAGTTAAATTACTGGAGACGAGACCCATGACGTGCTTCAGGTGCCTAGAGCTGGGACACCTGAGGGTGCACTGTGAATCCGAGGTCGATCGCAGTGACCAGTGTTACCGCTGCGGTAGGCCCGGACATATAGGGTCGCAGTGTGACAGTGCACCGCACTGCACCATCTGTGAGGCGGCCGGTCGTCCGGCACAACATCGAGCGGGGAGCAAGGCCTGCGCCCCCGCCCGAGGCAAGAAGACCAAGAAAGCAGGCACCAAGGCGGCTGTTGATGGCTCTAAGGCCCCCTCACAGCCGCCCCGTCCGAACGGGAATTCTTCGTCGTCGGCAGAGGTGATTTGTATGGACGTGAATAATGGATGACACCTCCATATCCTTCCTTCAGGGTAATCTGAACCACTGCGCCGCGTCTCAGAATCTATTCTTTCAGAGCGTGGCGCAGTGGTCGATTCATGTATCGGTGATATGCGAGCCATACCGGATTGTTCCCGGTTGGCTTGGTGACCTGGACGATCTTGTGGCATTGATCAGTCGAACTTCGGCTGGTGCACCGCCACTGATGAGACCGGAGAGAGGTCGGGGCTTCGTTTCTGCATTTGTGGGCGATATCATGGTGGTCGGGGGGTATTTCTCGCCCAGTCGTAGCCTCGCAGAATTCGAGCAATATTTGCTTGAAGTCGGGGCTCTGATTGGCAGGGTGAACCCCCCTCTTTTGCTGGTCTGCGGGGACTTCAATGCCAAGTCCACGGCGTGGGGGTCTCCGCAGACGTTGCCCAGAGGCGAGACCCTGGAAGATTGGGCGTCGGAGAGAGGCCTGATGGTTCTGAACCGGGGCGAGACCGATACGTGTGTGCGCAGACAGGGTGGCTCGAAGATCGACGTCTCCTTTGCGAGCGCCGCCCTGGCGAGCCGTATCCGGGGATGGCATGTGGCGGAGTATTCGGAGACGCTGTCGGATCACCGTTACATACGGTTTAGCGTCTCCGCAGCCGCGGTGGCCCCTGTGGCCGTGCCCCGGTCCGGATCCGGAGACTGCCCGAGGTGGGCCCTCAAAAAGCTCGACAGGGAGCTGTTAGTGGAGGCTGCGTTGGTGGAGACGTGGGTCTCCGGGTCGTCATCATCAATGGTGGATGCACCTTACTAGAGTTGGGCCGGACCTCTCCGATGAGCAGTACGGCTTCCGCTGTGGCAGATCCACCCTCGACGCTATCGCGAGGGTGAGGGCCCAGGCGGAAGAAGCGGTGGCCCGGGGTGAAGTGCTGTTGGCGGTGTCACTTGACATCACCAACGCTTTCAACACACTCCCCTGGGCCTGCATCACGGAAGCGCTCAAATATCATGCAGTCCCACAGTATTTGCAGCGCATCGTTGCCAACTACCTATCGGACAGGTCCGTGAGGTACCCAACGCGGGGTGGGTGGTCCGAGGCGGTGATGACGTGCGGTGTTCCACAGGGGTCGGTCTTAGGCCCCCTCTTGTGGAACATCGGCTTTGATTGGGTGCTCCGCGGCTCGAACCTCCGGGGGGTCAGCCTAGTATGCTACGCCGACGATACCCTCGTTACGGCCCGCGGACGCACCTACCGAGATGCCGCGATTTTGGCCACGGCTGGAGTCGCTCACGTCGTCGGGAGGATAAGAATGCTTGGGCTGGAGGTTGCCCTGAACAAATCCGAGGCATTGTGTTTTCACGGTCCTCGGATGGCCCCTCCGGCTCACGCATCCTTGATAGTGGGGGGAACTTCTGTCGCTGTCGGTGGAACGATGAAGTACCTAGGACTCGTCCTCGACAGCCGGTGGAACTTCCACGCCCACGTCGGGCGCCTGGTGCCCAAGTTGATGGGGGCAGTATCTGCGTTGGGTGGGTTACTGCCAAATATTGGTGGACCGGAGGCCAGCTGCCGCCGCCTTTACACGGGGGTTGTTAGGTCAATGGCTTTGTATGGGGCGCCAATATGGGCGAAGGATTTAGATCGCCACAATGTGGCCCTCCTACGCAGACCACAGAGGGTCATGGCAATCAGGGTTTGCCGAGCGTATCGTACGGTGTCGTACGAGGCGGCCTGTCTGTTGGCCAGTACGCCGCCCTGGGACCTCGATGCTGAAGTTTTGGCAGAGGTCCACGATCGTAGGGTTGCGTCGCTGAGAGGGGGACAGACACTTGCGCCAGAGGAACTGCGTCGCTGGAGAGAGCTTCTCCGCGATGGTCTCCTTCGGCGCTGGAACGAAAGATTGGGGGAAGAGCGCCTTTCCCGCCACTGGACAGTACAGGCGATCCTCCCAGTATTCCGGGAGTGGATTGAAAGGAGGTGGGGGCCACTCACCTATCATCTGTCACAGGTGCTCTCCGGGCATGGCTGCTTTGGGGAGTATCTGTGGCGAGTGGCGAAACGGGAGCCCAGGCCAGAGTGCCATCATTGTGCTGGTGCTATAGATACAGCCCGGCACACTCTGGAAGACTGCCCTGCATGGGCTGAACCACGGAGGCAACTCTCCGTGATTGTGGGTGGAAACGTCTCTCTGCCGGCCGTGGTGGCATCCATGGTCGACAGTGAGGCGTCATGGAGGACAGCGCTGACATTCTGCGAACAGGTGATCTCGCAGAAGGAAGCGGCGGAGAGGGCCAGGGAGGAAGATCCCCTCGCTGACCCTCTCCGCCGTCGGAGAGTGGGGCGCCGACGACAGGCACACAATCGTCGACCCCCATAGAGGGCCTCTGGGCGCCGGATATGTGTGGACTAGTCCGGCGCCTGACAGAATAGGTCCTGAGGTGTAAAGCGTTCCCATTTTACAGGAACGCTTCGAGAAAAGATGAGTGGTGAGAGAGGGGGAGCCTTGTACACTTCCCCTCCCTCCCCCCTTCGAGTTGGATCCGACAGTTGAGTTCGGACGACTGCAGACGGAGCTCGCGGACGTGTGCCTCGGCGATTCCCGTGTGTCCGCCCCTAATGCAGAGCGAAGGAACCCCCAGGGTTTTAGTGGGTATGCCGTCTCTTTTACACGACGGAGAGCCCCACACACCCTCGGCCTCCTCTTTACAGGGGCCTTGAGGACGGTGCATAAGGCTGCATTTCCCTGGGTAAAAAAAAAAAAAAAAAAAAAAGGTTGGGCGGGTCTGGGTTTATTCATTAATAGTTGCTTTGCCTAGCTTGCATGCCTTGCGCTGCTTGTTTTGGATAAACTCAGGCCTTCCTTACTCATCCCGGATGGGTAAGGAGGCAACGGTCTTAGGGGAGAGCGCAAGTCGTGATGATCCCTAAGGCAAGTCTGACGGATACCTTCTCGTGGTGCTGCCCGTTATTGGTTTGTTTCCTTCTGAAGCAAACGTAACAGAACTTCGTCAGGCGCCGCGTCATCGCATCTCATCATTTCATTCTCATCAGTCCATTTCGTCTCACCACATTATCATTCATCTTTTTTCATTTCCCCATACTTCGTATCCCTTTTTTAAAGAGAGCCTGAACTGTGGTGTGAGATGGGCCTTCGTCTCATAATCGTTTCGCTATTTTCCATTTCTTTCACTTCTTCATATTCACCTGCGTCATCCTAATTTAAAGCCCTGATGCCCGGCGATGGGATGGATGCATAGGGCACAATGGAGGAGTAGCGACTCCAAGTCGCTCTTGGCAGTGGGCCTTATAGGCCCTGGGCGCGGCAGGGAGGACCAACTCGGCCACCCTGTCGGGCAAAACTGGAGGGGCAGCTGCCTTACTGCAGCTGCAGCGGACCTTCGGGTTGTGGGATGGCCGGTCTGCAAGGCCGGCGGCGCGGCAGGGAGGGTCAACTCGGCCACCCTGTCGGGCACCTTCTCGGACGGCAGTCGCGTTACAGTGGCTGCAGCGGACCTTTGGGTCGTGGGATGGCGGGCCTCCAAGGCTCGCGGCGCGGCAGGGAGGGTCAACTCGGCCACCCTGTCGGGCTCCATGCGTCTCCAAATCCCACGGTTTCGGTGCCCGCCTATGGGATGCATGGCTGGGGGGAACCCGGTCGCGAGGGCACCATAAAAGGGGACCTCACCCCTTCAAAAAGGAAAAAACAAATATGGATCTACAAGCGTTTGTTAACAATCCTCAGGTGGGAGAATCCCACCCCTCTCTTGAAGAGGGCAGCCCCAACGTATATGAGGGGGGCAGCAACCGCTTCGTGGGCTCCGGCCCACGCACCAACGACAATGGCTATTCTAAAAAGGACACCGATTCTGCAAACAAATATGATGACCACGGCAAGATAAAAGACTGCACGGAGGAGCACGCACCATCTCGGTGCAATGAGCTGGTCCCGTTCTCAAAACGGGTACCTAGAGTTGTACTGGAGCGCATAGACAGCGCCAGACCAGACACTCTGAGAGTGGACGCCGCGGCAGGGCCAGAGCGCAACCCTTGCGCCACCTCTGCCGCCGCGTCAATGGACGTGAGTGAGGAGGAGGCAGCGGGCGTCCCTTCTGCGCCTGAATCAGGTGCGGGAGTGGCCCCGCTGCACGAATTGCTACGGATCCCGACTCCAAATTTATCGGAGACGGAGTCCGACGAGTCTGCGATGACTTGGGAGACCGTATCTTCTCGCGGCTCCCAAAGGAGAAGGAAGAGACGATTGGAGGAGGACGATGGGGACCTCAGTGACCCCTTACCGTCACCAAAGGTCCCGGCCGCTCGACGCGGTAAAGGACGCGGAAAGGGAAGGCCGCCCACAACCGGCCAGTATGTCGGCCTGGCAAAAGCCAAGGCCGAGCTGAACCGGGCGCGGGAGGAGGAGCTGAGGCTCACCGCTGAGAAGGAGCTGGCGGAGGAGCTGCAGCAGAGGAGAGCGGCATCTTCGGCCGCCCAGTTCCTTAAGGTACCGGAGCCTCCGGCTACCAGTCTGAGGCTGGGTGAGTGTGATGCCGCTCATCTAGAGAAGATCCTGTTGGACTCAGTGGACACTGTCCTAACGGTGGCCACCAAGTCCAAAAATCTAAAAGGCACGAGCGTGAAGGCCCTGAAGGACGCTGCGATGACTATCAAAGCGTCCTTCCAGGAATCGCGGGCCCGCTCGATGCCCGAAGAGATGGCACTGCTGGTCAAAGCCAACCAGCAGCTGGCGGCGGAGCTCAAGGAGCTCCGTCGCCAAATGGAGGAGATGAGGTTGACTCGGGTGGTGGCGCCAGTGGCTCAGCCCCCTATGCCCCTCATTGGCGACGAGGCGATGCGGAAGGTCATGGTGCAGGTGGGCACCATGATCAACGCCCGCTTCGAAGGTCTGGAGGAGCGGCTGCTGCCTGCGAAAACTCTCAGACCCCCGCTCGCCGTAGATCGCCGGAGGGCGCCTGAGATGCAGACGCCGGTAGCAACCACCAGCCGTGGAGCCGCCCCGGTGAGTGCCCCAAAGAAGACGGGCCCCGATGTGCGGCCAGCAGCGGCTTCAAGTCGTGGAGCCGCCCCTGGCGGCACCCCAGGGTCAAAGAAGAAGGCCAAAGGCAAGGCTGCGAAGGGCCCCACTCCTGCGCCCGTCACACTGCTGCCTGCCCCTGCCCCGCCTCCTCTGACTGAAGCGTGGCACGTGGTGACCAGACGCGGCCTGGAAAAACGGAGGGACAGGGGAGCGGCTGCCAAGGAGCAGGGACCTGCTCGTCCGGCGCCACCGGCTCCAGTTCCGCTTCCAACACCGCCTGGGAGAAGGAAGCCTCCGCCCAAAACAAAGGGCGCAGCCAAACTCCGCTCCCCCCGCACCGCAGCTGTGGTAATCACGCTGCAACCGGGAGCGGCGGACAAGGAGGTGACTTACAAAAGCGTCTTGGCAGAGGCCAAGACGAAAATTAAGCTCTCCGAGCTGGGTCTGCCGCCGTTGACCATCCGGACGGCGGCTACCGGGGCCCGGATCCTGGAGGTTCCTGGCGAGAACAGTGCCGCGAAAGCGGATCTCCTCGCTGGGAAACTGGAAGAGGTATTCGGCGGACAAGCGGATGTGAAAATATCCAGGCCGACTACCACCGCTGACATGCGAGTATCCGGCCTGGATGACTCAGCCACGTCAGATGAGTTGGCGAGCGCGCTGGCGACCCAAGGCGGGTGTGCCGTTGCAGCAGTGGCCGTAGGGGCCATACGACGGGGACCAGCGGGGATGGGGACGGCGTTTGTGCGCTGTCCCGTCTCCGCTGCAAAGAAGATTGCGGCCAGTGGGCGCGTTCTGGTGGGCTGGGTGGCGGCGCGAGTCGCCATCCTCGACCCCAGGCCGCGTCGCTGTTTCCGCTGCTTGTCGTTGGGCCACGTAGCAGCCCAATGCAAAGCCGAGGTTGACCGCAGCGACGAGTGTTACCGCTGCGGTCAAAAGGCCCACAAGGCCCGAGAATGCTCCGCTGCCCCCCGCTGCTCACTTTGTGCGGCTGCGGGTAAGCCAGCGGACCACCTCTCCGGGGGCAAGGCATGCGCCAAGCCCCCGTCAAAGTCAGGGGCTCGGCGGAGGGCCGTCGTGACTGAGGCTGAGGCCCAGTCGCGACGGTCTTCCTCTAATAAAGGAAGGGCGGATCGCATGGAGGTTGGTTAGTATGGCCCTAACCTTCCTCCAGGCGAACGTGAACCACTCCGCCCGCGCTCAGGATTTACTCCTGCAGTGCATGGCGGAGCGGTCCATCAAGGTGGCGGTGGTTGCAGAGCCGTACTCGGTCCCACCCAGGAGTGACTGGGTGGGGGGCCTTGACGGTTTGGTGGCAATCACCACACAGTCACCGACTCCATCCCCCCCTCTCGAAGGGCTAACGAGAGGCAGGGGTTTTGTGGCGGCAGGAGTGGGCCCTGTCGTCGTGATAGGTGTTTATCACTCCCGGAATAGGCCCCGGCACGAGCTGGAGGCTCTTCTCGGCGAGGTGGGAACCTTCATAGGTCAGACCCGCCCGCGCCCCGTGATCGTCATGGGGGACCTCAATGCCAAATGCTTGGCGTGGGGGTCCCCATCGACCTGTCCGCGGGGCGTCACCGTGTTAGAGTGGATGGCCGAGGTGGGCCTCTGCGTCGTGAACACCGGGAGTGAGAACACCTGTGTCCGCCAATGGGGTGGATCGATCGTCGACGTGACGTTTGCCACCCCAGACCTCGCCTGCCAAATTCGCGACTGGCAGGTGTTGGTGGACGAGGAGACGCTCTCCGACCACCGGTATATCCGGTTTAGCGTCTCCCCGTCCTTGGCGGACACGGTGAGGGAGGGATCAGGCGAGATCGGTCCGCGATGGGCCCTGAAGCGTCTCGACGCCGAGTTGCTGCAGGAGGCGGCCCTCGTCGAAGCGTGGAACGGCACTTCTCAGGAGGGTGACCCCGTAGACTTGGATGCGTTGGCGAACAGACTGTGTGCGGCGTTGTCGCGTATCTGCGATGCCGCGATGCCGCGTGCAACAGCCCCACAGTCCAGACGCCAGGTCTACTGGTGGTCAGAGGAGATTGCCGAACTCCGGAGACGCTGCGTGAGGAGGCGCCGCCGATACCAGCGGTATCGTAGGCGAAGGCGGCAGGAGACGGAGGTGTGCGAGTCTCTGTATGCCGCCTACCGGGACGCTTCGAGGGTTCTTCGCGTGGCCATCGACGAGGCGAAGCGGCGATCCTGGCAGGAGCTGCTGGAAGGGCTGGAGCGCGGTCCGTGGGGCCGCCCGTACCAATGGGCGCGGCAGAAGCTGCGTCCATGGGCACCCCCTGTGACTGCCTCGCTCCAACCGGCTGTTCTCCAGAGGGTGGTGGGGGGGCTGTTCCCCGGTCCTCCGGGAGACGATTTCTCGCCACCTTTCGCCGTTTCCTCGTCGACCGATCTCGCCGAGGTGGAGGAGGAGGAGCCTGCCCCTGTCTCCGAAGGGGAGCTTGGTGCAGCTGTGCTCCGGATGAGGGCCAAGAACACGGCACCCGGGCCAGACGGCATACCGGGCCGTGTGTGGGCTCTCTCCTTGGAGCACCTGGCGCCCGCTCTCAGGGCCCTGTTTGACAGGTGCCTTCGGGAGGGGAAATTCCCCAGGAGATGGAGAAGAGGCAGGCTCGTCCTTATCAGGAAGGAGGGACGTCCCGCGGACGAGCCTTCGGGCTATCGTCCGATAGTGCTGCTCGACGAGGCGGGAAAGCTGTTGGAGAGGGTAATCGCCGCCCGCCTCGTCAAGCACCTTGAGACGTCTGGACCGGACTTGGCGCCCACCCAGTTCGGGTTCCGGAGAGGTCGTTCGACGCTGGACGCCATCTCCCGCGTCCGCGATCTCTCCGAGGAGGCGTGCTCCAGCGGCGGCGTGATGTTGGCGGTGTCTTTAGACATCGCCAACGCTTTCAACACGCTGCCCTGGACCACGATACTCGGTGGTCTGGAGTACCACCGAGTGCCGCCGTATCTGCGCAGGCTCGTCGAGGACTACCTCTCCTATAGAGAGGTGGTCTTCGCAACGGCGAGCGGGGAGGGTCGGAGCCCCATGGCGCGTGGCGTCCCTCAGGGGTCTGTTTTAGGGCCCCTGCTTTGGAACGTCGGATATGATTGGGCCCTCCGTGGCCGTGGTCTTCATGGCGTCGGCGTCGTTTGTTACGCCGACGACACGCTGATCACCGCCCGGGGTGGTACCTACAGGGAGGCGGCAATCCTCGCCACGGCCGGAGTCGCGATGGTCGTGGCCAGGATCAGGAGGCTGGGTCTGGAGGTGGCGCTCCACAAATCGGAGGCCATATGCTTCCATGGTCCCCGACGGGCGCCACCTGCAGACTCATCGATAGTGGTGGGAGGAACCTCCATCCCCGTCAGGACGACGTTGAAGTATCTCGGCGTCGTCCTCGATAGCAGATGGAGGTTCGAGGCGCACATGCGACGACTGTCCCCCAAATTGTTGGGGGCAGCTGGCGCACTGAGTCGCCTCCTCCCCAATCTTGGGGGTGGAGAGGGCAGCTGCCGCCGCCTCTATACAGCGGTGGTCAGCTCGATGGCCCTATACGGAGCCCCCATATGGTCCGGGGCGCTCGATCGGCGGGAGACCGCCCTGCTGATTGCAGCCCAACGGACCATGGCGGTGAGAGTGTGCCGGGGCTATCGGACACTCTCACACGAGGTGGCGTGCGCCCTCGCGGGCCTGCTCCCCTGGGACCTTGAGGCCGAAGTCTTGGCCTCGGTCTACCGCCGCAGAGTGCGTGCGCGGGAGCGGGATGAGCGACCGGCGCCACGAGAGCTAGCCCATTGGCGCAACAACGCCAGGGCGTTGGCTCTCGAGAGGTGGGAGGGACGGCTCCTCGACGGGTCCACTCAGAGGGGGGATAGCAGTCGACGACTCCTCGACGCTATCCAGCCCGTTCTCCGAGAGTGGATCAATCGGAGACACGGGAAGCTTTCATACCGGCTGACGCAGGTGCTCTCGGGACATGGCTGTTTCGGGAGTTACCTGCATCGAATCGCCCGGAGAGAAGCTTCCCCGGCATGCCATCAGTGCGGCTACGTGGTAGACACCGCCCAGCACGCGCTGGAGGCATGCCCAGGAGGAGCAGCACCGCGACAGGCTCTGGTCGCGGTCGTGGGGGGGGACCTCTCATTGCCGACCATCCTCGCCGGGATGGTCGCTGATGAGAGATGTTGGGAGGCAGTGGCCTCCTTTTGCGAGATTATTGTCTCACAGAGGGAGGCAGCGGAGCGTGAGAGGGAGAGAGATCCTCTCTCTCTTCCGCTCCGGAGAGCGCGGACACGGCGGCGGGCTAATCGAGCCCGCACACCGTCTCCGCTGAGAGGGCCTGGGTCGTCGGATGCGGGGGCATCCGGCACCCTTCAGAGATAGGTCCTCTCGCGATGGTGACGCCCCCTCCGTGTTCGGGGGGCGTCACACGAGGTGGAGGGGTGTTCCTATTAACACCCCTCACCGAGGAGAGCCCGCCACTTTACAGCGGGCAGCGGCGTCGACGGGGGCTGCGGTAGAATACTAGCGGTCCCGCGCCCCCCGTCATCAGTCGAAGACGCTGGAACACCGTGGTGGTTTTAGACGGTATGGGTGCCTTCTGCACCGAGTCCGTCATATCCCGTCTGCTCCCCCGGCGGACGGGAATGCGTAACAGCATTTCCCCACGAAAAAAAAAAAAAAAAAAAAAAAAAAAAAAAAAAAAAAAAAAAAAAAAAAGGTTAGGTTAGGTTGGGCCCTCGTGTGCTTGAATGCTGCTGGTCTCTTATGGATGCCTTTTATCCGGGGAGTACAGCAGTATTTGGGCCGGTGCACCCTGGGCAGCAGTCAATAACTTCTCTATATGGGATCTTGTTGGCTGCTGGCTAAAATCCTGACACGTAGGTGCCCTCCGCGTGTCCCTATGAAGCTAGCATAGGGCACAGTGGACGGGCAGGCGGTTCATCCGCGGAGTCGGGGTCTCGAGAAGGGACAGCGGACCCGTAGGGTCGTCGGATGGCCGGTCTGCAAGACTGGTGGCACGTCAGGTTCATCCTGTCGTGCATCGAGGTGGAGCAACGTCGTTGCTTTTGACGGTGGGCGCGGCAGGGAGGGTCAACTCGGCCACCCTGTCGGGCAACCCTGGTGGAGCAGCTGCCTTTCCGCAGTTGCAGCGGACCTTCGGGTCGTGGGATGGCCGGTCTGCAAGGCCGGCGGCGCGGCAGGGAGGGTCAACTCGGCTACCCTGTCGGGCACACTCTTGGACGGCAGTCGCCTAACAGCGGCTGCAGTGGACCTTCGGGTCGTGGGATGGCGGGCCTTCAAGGCTCGCGGCGCGGCAGGGAGGGTCAACTCGGCCACCCTGTCGGGCATCATGCGTCTCCGAATCCTACGGTTTCGGTGCCCGCCTATGGGATGCATGGCTGGGGGGAACCCGGTCGCGAGGGCACCACAAGGGGACCTCACCCCTTCAAAAAGGAAATCAAACATGGACACTAAAGCGATTGATAATGATCCCCAGGTGGGTAAATCCCACCCTTCGCAAGAAGGCTGCCCCACCGTATCTGGGGGGGGCAACAACCGCTTCGCGGGCTCCGGCCCGCGTACCAACGACCACGGCACACGGCTAACGGACACCGATTCTTCTAAAAATGAACAACCTGGCAAGAAAACGGACTGCCTGGAGAAGTCGGCACCATCTAGGTGCAGAGACCTGATCCCGCTGTCAAAACGGGAACCTCGAGTGGTACTGGAGCGCATGGACAGCGCCAGACCAGACACTCTGAGAGTGGACGCCGCGGCAGGGCCAGAGCGCAACCCTTGCGCCACCTCTGCCGCTGCGTCAATGGACGTGAGTGAGGAGGAGGCAGCGGGCGCCTCTTCTGCGCCTGAATCAGGCGCGGGACTGGCCCCGCTGCATGAATTGCTTCGGATTCCGACTCCGAATTTATCGGAGACGGAGTCCGACGAGTCTGCAATGACTTGGGAGACCGTGTCTTCTCGCGGCTCCCAAAGGAGAAGGAAGAGACGTTTGGAGGAGGACGATGGGGACCTCAGTGACCCCTTACCGTCACCAAAGGTCCCGGCCGCTCGCGGTAAAGGACGCGGCAAGGGAAGGCCGCCCACGACCGGCCATTATGTCGGCCTGGCGAAAGCCAAGGCCGAGCTGAACCGGGCGCGGGAGGAGGAGCTGCGGCTCACCGCCGAGAAGGAGCTGGCGGAGGAGCTACAGCAGAGGAGAGCGGCATCAACGGCCGCCCAGTTCTTAAAGGTGCCGGAGCCTCCGGCTACCAGTCTGCGGCTGGGTGAGTGCGATGCCGCTCACCTAGAGAAGATCCTATTGGACTCGGTGGACACTGTATTAACGGTGGCCACCAAGTCCAAAAACTTAAAGGGCACATGTGTGAAGGCCCTGAGGGACGCTGCGATGAATATCAAAGCGTCCTTCCAGGAATCGCGGGCCCGATCAATCCCTGAAGAGATGGCCCTGCTAGTTAAGGCCAATCAGCAGCTGGCGACGGAGCTCAAAGAGCTCCGTCGCCAAATGGAGGAGATGAGGACGGCCCGGGCGGTGGTGCCAGTGGCTCAGCCCCCCGCGCCCCTCGCGAGTGACGAGGCGGTGCGACAGGTCATGGTGCAGGTGGGCACCATGATAAACGCCCGCTTCGCCGGATTGGAAGACCGGTTGCTGCCGGCGAAGACCCTCAGGCCCCCTCTCGCTGTAGATCGGCGAAGGGAGTCTGGGGTGCAACCGACAGCGACCACCAGTCGTGGAGCCGCCCCGCAGGAGAGCGCCCCTAAGAAGACTGGCTCTGGGATGCAATCGGCTGCAAACACAGGTCGCGGAGCCGCCCAGCAGAACACCCCGGGGCAAAGTAGTAAAAAGGCAAGGAACAAGGCTGCGAAGGGCCCTGCTCCTGCGGCTGTCCCACTAGTGCCTGCCCCTGCCCCGGCTCCCTTGACCGAGGCATGGCACGTGGTGGCCAGGCGTGGCCTTGGGAAAAGGAGGGACAGGGTGGTGACCAAGGAGCAGACACCTGCTCGCCCGGCGCCTACGCCGACAACGGTCCCGCCTCCTCCTCCGCCACCCGCTAAGAAGAGGCCCCAACCGTCCCCGCCCAAACCAAAGGGCACGGCCAAACTCCGCTCGCCCCGGACCGCAGCTGTGGTTATCACACTGCAACCGGGGGCGGCGGAGAAAGAGGTGACTTACGCCGGAGTCTTGGGTGAGGCCAAGGCCAAAATCAAGCACTCCGAGCTGGGTCTGCCGCCGTTGACCATCCGAACGGCGGCCACCGGGGCCCGGATTCTGGAGGTTCCTGGTGAGGACAATGCCAAGAAGGCGGATGTCCTCGCCAGGAGACTTGAGGAGATATTTGGGGACCGAACGGAGGTCAAGATATCCAGGCCGACCACCACCGCAGACATGCGGGTCACCGGCCTGGATGACTCGGCCACTTCCGAAGAGCTGGCAAACGCTCTGGCGGCCCTGGGCGAGTGTCCCATGGCGGCAGTAGCCGTCGGGACGATACGACGGGGACCAGCGGGTATGGGAACGGCGTTTGTGCGCTGCCCCGTATCCGCAGCGAAGAAAATAGCGGCCAGTGGGCGCGTTCTGGTGGGCTGGGTGGCGGCGCGAGTCGGCATCCTCGACCCCAGACCGCGTCGCTGCTTCCGCTGCTTGTCGTTGGGCCACGTGGCGGCCCAATGCAAGGCCGAGACAGACCGCAGCGACGAGTGTTACCGCTGCGGTCAAAAGGCCCATAAGACCAGGGACTGCTCCGCTGCCCCCCGCTGCTCACTTTGTGCGGCTGCGGGTAAGGCGGCGGACCACCTCTCCGGGGGCAAGGCATGTGCCAAGCCCCCGTTAAAGTCAGGGGCTCGGCGGAGGGCCGTCGCGACTGAGGCTGAGGCCCAGCCGCGACCGTCTTCCTCTAACAAAGGACGGGCGGATCGTATGGAGGTTGGTTAGTATGGCCCTAACCTTCCTCCAGGCGAACGTGAACCACTCCGCCCGCGCTCAGGATTTACTCCTGCAGTGCATGGCGGAGCGGTCCATCAAAGTGGCGGTGGTTGCAGAGCCGTACTCGGTCCCACCCAGGAGTGACTGGGTGGGGGGCCTTGACGGCTTGGTGGCAATCACCACACAGTCGCCGACTCCATCCCCCCCTCTCGAAGGGCTAACGAGAGGCAGGGGTTTCGTGGCGGCAGGAGTGGGCTCTGTCGTCATAGTAGGTGTGTATCACTCCCGGAATAGGCCCCGGCACGAACTGGAGGCTCTTCTCGGCGAGGTGGGGACCTTCATAGGTCAGACCCGCCCACGCCCCGTGATCGTCATGGGGGACCTCAACGCCAAATCCTTGGCGTGGGGGTCCCCATCGACCTGTCCGCGGGGCGCTACGGTGTTGGAGTGGTTAGCCGAGGTGGGCCTCGGCGTCGTGAACACCGGGAGTGAGAACACCTGTGTCCGCCAATGGGGTGGATCAATCGTCGACGTGACGTTTGCCACCCCTGACCTCGCCTGCCAAATTCGCGACTGGCAGGTGTTGGTGGACGAGGAGACGCTCTCCGACCACCGGTACATCCGGTTTAGCGTCTCCCCGTCATCGGCGGACACGGTTAGGGAGGGAACCAGCGAGATCGGTCCGCGATGGGCCCTGAAGCGTCTCGACGCCGAGTTGCTGCAGGAGGCGGCCCTCGTCGAAGCGTGGAGCGGCACTCCTCAGGAGGGTGACCCCGTAGACGTGGATGCGTTCGCGGATGGACTGTGTGCGGCGTTGTCGCGTATCTGCGACGCCGCGATGCCGCGTGCGACAGCCCCACGGTCCAGACGCCAGGTCTACTGGTGGTCAGAGGAGATTGCTGAGCTCCGAAGACGCTGCGTGAGGAAGCGCCGCCGATACCAGCGGTATCGTAGGCGAAGGCGGCAGGAGACGGAGGTGTGCGAGTCTCTGTATGCCGCCTACCGAGACGCTTCGAGGGTCCTTCGCGTGGCCATTGACGAGGCGAAGCGGCGATCCTGGCAGGAGCTGCTGGAAGGGCTAGAGCGCGATCCGTGGGGCCGCCCGTACCAATGGGCGCGGCAGAAGCTGCGCCCATGGGCACCCCCCGTGACTGCCTCGCTCCAACCGGCTGTTCTCCAGAGGGTGGTGGGAGGGCTGTTCCCCGGTCCTCCGGGAGACGATTTCTCGCCACCTTTCGCCGTTTCCTCGTCGACCGATCTCGCCGAGGTGGAGGAGGAGGAGCCTGCCCCGGTCTCCGAAGGGGAGCTGGGCGCAGCAGTGCTCAGGATGAGGGCCAAGAACACGGCACCCGGGCCAGACGGCATACCGGGTCGTGTGTGGGCTCTCTCCTTGGAACACCTGGCGCCCGCTCTCAGGGCCCTGTTTGACAGGTGCCTTCGGGAGGGGAAGTTCCCCAGGAGATGGAGGAGGGGCAGACTCGTCCTCATCAGGAAGGAGGGACGTCCCGCGGACGAGCCTTCGGGTTATCGTCCGATTGTGCTGCTTGACGAGGCGGGAAAGCTGTTGGAGAGGGTGATCGCCGCCCGCCTCGTCAAGCACCTCGAGACGTCCGGACCGGACTTGGCGCCCACCCAGTTCGGGTTCCGGAGAGGTCGTTCGACGCTGGACGCCATCTCCCGCGTCCGCGATCTCTCTGAGGAGGCGTGCTCCAGCGGCGGCGTGATGTTGGCGGTGTCTTTAGACATCGCCAACGCGTTCAACACGCTGCCCTGGACCACGATACTCGGTGGTCTAGAGTACCACCGAGTGCCGTCGTACCTGCGCAGACTCGTCGAAGACTACCTCTCCTATAGAGAGGTGGTTTTCCCAACGGCGAGCGGGGTGGGTCGGAGCCCCATGGCGCGCGGCGTCCCTCAGGGGTCGGTTTTAGGACCCCTGCTGTGGAACGTCGGCTATGACTGGGCCCTCCGTGGCCGTGGTCTTCATGGCGTCGGCGTCGTTTGTTACGCCGACGACACGCTGGTCACCGCCCGGGGTGGCACCTACAGGGAGGCGGCAATCCTCGCCACGGCCGGAGTCGCGATGGTCGTGGCCAGGATCAGGAGGCTGGGTCTTGAGGTGGCGCTCCACAAATCGGAGGCCATATGCTTCCATGGTCCCCGACGGGCGCCACCTGCAGACTCATCGATAGTGGTGGGAGGAACCTCCATCCCCGTCAGGACGACGTTGAAGTATCTTGGCGTCGTCCTCGATAGCCGATGGAGGTTCGAGGCGCACATGCGACGACTGTCCCCCAAATTGTTGGGGGCAGCCGGCGCACTGAGTCGCCTCCTCCCCAATCTTGGGGGTGGAGAGGGCAGCTGCCGCCGCCTCTATACAGCGGTGGTCAGCTCGATGGCCCTATACGGAGCCCCCATATGGTCCGGGGCACTCGATCGGCGGGAGACTGCCCTGCTGATTGCAGCCCAACGGACGATGGCGGTGAGAGTGTGCCGGGGCTATCGGACACTCTCACACGAGGTGGCGTGCGCCCTCGCTGGCCTGCTCCCCTGGGACCTTGAGGCCGAAGTCTTGGCCTCGGTCTACCGCCGCAGAGTGCGTGCGCGGGAGCGGGACGAGCGACCGGCGCCGCGGGAGTTAGCGCATTGGCGCAACAACGCCAGGGCGTTGGCTCTCGAGAGGTGGGAGGGACGGCTCCTCGACAGGTCCACTCAGAGGGGGGATAGCAGTCGACGACTCCTCGACGCTATCCAGCCCGTTCTCCGAGAGTGGATCGATCGGAGACACGGGAAGCTTTCATTCCGGCTGACGCAGGTGCTCTCGGGACATGGCTGTTTCGGGAGTTACCTGCATCGAATCGCCCGGAGAGAAGCTTCCCCGGCATGCCATCAGTGCGGCTACGCGGTAGACACCGCCCAGCACGCGCTGGAGGCATGTCCAGGAGGAGCAGCACCGCGACAGGCTCTGGTTGCGGTCGTGGGGGGGGACCTCTCATTGCCGACCATCCTCGCCGGGATGGTCGCCGATGAGAGTTGTTGGGAGGCAGTGGCCTCCTTTTGCGAGATTATTGTCTCGCAGAGGGAGGCAGCGGAGCGTGAGAGGGAGAGAGATCCTCTCTCTCTTCCGCTCCGGAGAGCGCGGACACGGCGGCGGGCTAATCGAGCCCGCACTCCGTCTCCGCTGAGAGGGCCTGGGTCGTCGGATGCGGGGGCATCTGGCACCCTTCAGAGATAGGCCCTCTCGCGATGGTGACGCCCCTTCCGTGTTCGGGGGGCGTCACACGAGGTGGAGGGGTGTTCCTATTGACACCCCTCACCGAGGAGAGCCCGCCACTTTACAGCGGGCAGCGGCGTCGACGGGGGCTGCGGTATTGAATAGCTAGCGGTCCCGTGCCCCTCGTCCTCAGTCGACGACGTCGGAACACCGTGGTGGTTTTAGACGGTATGGGTGCCTTCTGCACCGAGCCCGTCATATCCCGTCTGCCCCCCCAGCAGGCGGGAATGCGTAAATGCATTTCCCCACGAAAAAAAAAAAAAAAAAAAAGGTTAGGTTGGGCGGGTCTGGGTTTATTCATTAATAGTTGCTTTGCCTAGCTTGCATGCTTTGCGCTGCTTGTTTCGGATAAACTCAGGCCTTCCTTACTCATCCCGGATGGGTAAGGAGGCAAGGGTCTTAGGGGAGAGCGCAAGTCGTGATGATCCCTAAGGCAAGTCTGACGGATACCTTCCCGTGGTGCTGCCCGTTATTGGTTTGTTTCCTTCTGAAACAAACGTAACAGAACACCGTCAGGCGCCGCGTCATCTCATCTCATTTGTTTCGTTCTCACCGGTCCCATTTCTTCTCACCCCATTTTCTATCATCTTTTCTTGTCTCCCCTCGCTTCGTATCTCCATTCCGGAGAGCTGAACTGTGGTGTGAGACGAGAATTCGTCTCATTTCGTTTCGTTTCATTCGCTTCCCATTTGTCCCACTTCGTTCATTTCACCCCCATTGTCTCATCTCTTTTCACCTCATCCCAATCCTAAGTTCGATACTCGGCGATGGGATGAATGGCTGCAGGGTGTGCAGTCGCAAGAGTATCACAGGGCCGCTACGCCCCTAAACTGGCAAAACTTAAAATGGCTGGTTGTAACAGAAAAAATCTACCCCAGGCGGGTACGTCGGCTTTAGCCGGGAAATCCCGCTCCTCTACGGAGGACTGCCCCTCGTATTCTGGGGGGGGCACCAACCGCTTTTCTCTTTTACAAATTAACGACTTTGGCTTAGATAAGGACACTGATTGTGCTTATGAAAAGGATTTTAAGACAGGGCTGGCACTAAGTCAGCAACCGGAGGAGAAAACAAGAGGTGTCGTGGCGTTGCGTGCCTCGGCACGACTCCGAAATAGATCGATGGATTGTGGGCCTTCTGATGGCCGGACGAGCAGGTCATCGTCTGCGGGAGCCAAGGGCTCCGCGAGACTGAGAGAGTGCTCGATTGTCGTGGAGGATATCCGGAGTGTGTCGGACGTAAAGTCCATGATTGTGGATGGCGCTGAGAGCGCGGAGACGGAAGGGGACGTGAGACAGAAGCGGTCGGCCTCTTCGTCCCTCGAGCCCGACCATTTAGAGTCGGACACGGAGGCCGAAGGTAAGGCGGCCGCCAAGGTAAGCTCCTTAAGAGGAGATTCGGGGGAGAACTCGACTGAGTCGGACACGTCTGACTGCAGCTTTGAGACAGTCGAGTCGATTTCGACATTGAGGGGTGCGTCGAAGCACCGGCTTGAAGATGACGATCGCGGAGTCGTTTTGAGGAAAGGACAGACAGCCAAACGAGGCAGGGGCCGGCCACCAACCACCGGCCAGTATATGGGCCTGGCCAAGGCCAAACAGGAGGCCGCGGCTGCCTGTCGCGACGAGATGCGAGCTAGGGCGGAGCTCGAACTCAGCAATTGGGTCGGCAGCACCATGAGACGGAGCCGGAGCAATTCCGCTCTGTCCGGAATCTCGGATGACAGACCGGCCCAAACCCTAGAAGAGGCGGTCCAAACGAACTTGGAGGTCATCCATAGAATTGCCACAAGGTCAAAAAACCTTAAGGGCAGTTTTGTGCATGCTCTCAAAAAGTCGGTGGAAGAAATCCGCTCCGCGGTTTTGGAGTTAAAAGACAGGTCGTCCTCGGATGAGTCGAGGAGACTACAGGCAGACAACGATCGCCTGAAAAAGGAGATGGACGAGTTGCGCAAGGAGATGAGTGCACTCCGTGTGATGATGGAGCGGCGAGTATCTAGCTGCCCTGTTGCACCTACTGCACCATCTTCGCCATCCTTGGCTCCGGTAATGCGTCCACCGCCAGCTGGAGGACCGGGAGACAACGTGGCCCCCGAGGTTGCTCCAGACTTGGAGACATTCACTCGAACCATCCTGCTCCAAGTGGGCACAATGATGAACGCGAGATTGGAGGCTCTGGAGGACCGCCTCCTACCTCAGGTGCGGCTTCGCCCTCCCCTTGCGGCGGATAGGAAGACAGCACAGAGTCCTGCGGCTGCTCCTGAGGAGCCATCGACTGTTGCTGGGCCGTCCGGGCTGAATGCCGGACCTCCCAAAACCAAAACAGCGGCGAACCCTGCGCCGTCAAGCGCCAAGGGAAAGGGAAAGGGCAAGGGCAAGGGGGGAAAGAAGAAAACGAAGACCGTCTCCAAGCCCCTGCCAACAGATATAACGTCTCGGCCAGTATCACCGCCAACTGAGCCATTAAATGAGGGATGGAACGTGGTGGCTAGTAGGAAAAGGGGGGCAAAGCGCTCTGGCGCAATACGGGCTTCACAGTCTACGAGCCAGCCCCAACAGGCGAAGACGCAGTCGAAGATGCAGGCGAAGGCCGCGACTGGCTATGGAGGAGCAAAGAGGCTACGCCCGCCACGCTCGGCGGCCGTAGTACTAACACTCCAACCCGGAGCAGAAGAAAAAGGCGCTTCGTACGCCAAGGTGATTACTGAGGCTAGAAATAAGGTTGACCTAGCTGGCCTCGAGATTGCGAGCCTACGTTTTAGACGGGCGGCCACTGGAGCGCGAATCCTAGAGGTGCCCGGAAAGGCAAGTGGCGACAAAGCCGATGCGCTTGCCGCCAAACTGCGTGAGACGTTCGGAGAGGGGGTCGTCCGAATATCCAGGCCCACCAAGTCCGCAGAAATGCGCGTAATGGGTCTGGACGATAGTGTCACTCCGGAGGAGGTCGTGGCGGCGGTGGCACGACAAGGCGCCTGCTCACCGGACTTGGTGAAGAGCAGCGATATAAACCGGGGGGCACGCGGTCTAGGGACGGCCTGGGTAAAATGCCCTGTGGCTGCGGCGAAGAAGGTGGCCCAAGGCCGCCTCCGAATAGGGTGGGTCTCAGCCCAAGTTAAATTACTGGAGACGAGACCCATGAGGTGCTTCAGGTGCCTAGAGCTGGGACACCTGAGGGTGCACTGTGAATCCGAGGTCGATCGCAGTGACCAGTGTTACCGCTGCGGTCGGCCCGGACATATAGGGTCGCAGTGTGACAGTGCACCGCACTGCACCATCTGTGAGGCGGCCGGTCGTCCGGCACAACATCGAGCGGGGAGCAAGGCCTGCGCCCCCGCCCGAGGCAAGAAGACCAAGAAAGCAGGCACCAAGGCGGCTGTTGATGGCTCTAAGGCCCCCTCACAGCCGCCCCGTCCGAACGGGAATTCTTCGTCGTCGGCAGAGGTGATTTGTATGGACGTGAATAATGGATGACACCTCCATATCCTTCCTTCAGGGTAATCTGAACCACTGCGCCGCGTCTCAGAATCTATTCTTTCAGAGCGTGGCGCAGTGGTCGATTCATGTATCGGTGATATGCGAGCCATACCGGATTGTTCCCGGTTGGCTTGGTGACCTGGACGATCTTGTGGCATTGATCAGTCGAACTTCGGCTGGTGCACCGCCACTGATGAGACCGGAGAGAGGTCGGGGCTTCGTTTCTGCATTTGTGGGCGATATCATGGTGGTCGGGGGGTATTTCTCGCCCAGTCGTAGCCTCGCAGAATTCGAGCAATATTTGCTTGAAGTCGGGGCTCTGATTGGCAGGGTGAACCCCCCTCTTTTGCTGGTCTGCGGGGACTTCAATGCCAAGTCCACGGCGTGGGGGTCTCCGCAGACATTGCCCAGAGGCGAGACCCTGGAAGATTGGGCGTCGGAGAGAGGCCTGATGGTTCTGAACCGGGGCGAGGCCGATACGTGTGTGCGCAGACAGGGTGGCTCGAAGATCGACGTCTCCTTTGCGAGCGCCGCCCTGGCGAGCCGTATCCGGGGATGGCATGTGGCGGAGTATTCGGAGACGCTGTCGGATCACCGTTACATACGGTTTAGCGTCTCCGCAGCCGCGGTGGCCCCTGTGGCCGTGCCCCGGTCCGGATCCGGAGACTGCCCGAGGTGGGCCCTCAAAAAGCTCGACAGGGAGCTGTTAGTGGAGGCTGCGTTGGTGGAGACGTGGGTCTCCGGGTCGTCATCATCAATGGTGGATCAAATAGATGTAGAGGGTGAGACGCTTGCACTCGCGGGTGCCATGACGCGCATCTGTGATGCGTCCATGCCGCGGGCGCGACCGTTCTCGCCCCGGCGCGCGGTGTACTGGTGGGACGCCGAACTCGCGCATCTCAGAGAGGAATGCGTGGGGGCGAGGCGCCAGTACGCCAGACACAGAAGGAGACGGCGTCGTGATGCTGCAGAGGAGGACAGGTTATACTCGGCTTACAGGGATCTCATTAATGCCCTCAAACTGGGTATCTGCAAGGCCAAAGACCATTCAAGGAAAGAGTTACTGGAATCTCTATACAGTGACCCCTGGGGGAGGCCGTACAGGTTGGTGAGGCGAAAACTGCGTCCATGGGCACCACCCCTGACGGAGAGTCTCCGGCCGGAGTTCTTGGAACGCACAGTGGAGGCCCTATTTCCGCGCAGGGCTTCGCACATCCCTCCGCCAATGGTACCGCCGTCTGCCTCGACTGCGCGAGAGCCGGACAATGCCGAGGACGCTTCCCCCGAGGTCACCGCGGGTGAGTTGTGGGCTGCCGTGTTTCGGCTCCGTGCCAAAAAATCTACGGCTCCCGGGCTGGATGGCGTGCCCGGTCGGGTATGGGTCATGAGCATGGAGATTCTGGAGGAGAGAGTGAGGGCCCTCTTCAGTGCTATTCTGGCGCAGGGCCGATTCCCCCATCTGTGGAAGACCGGGAAGTTGGTCCTCCTCCACAAAGAGGGTAGGCCGGAAGATTCTCCCTCAGCCTACAGACCAATTGTGCTGCTTGACGAGGCGTGCAAGCTCCTTGAGCGCGTTATCGCTGCGCGCCTCGTCAAGCACCTTACTAGAGTTGGGCCGGACCTCTCCGATGAGCAGTACGGCTTCCGCTGTGGCAGATCCACCCTCGACGCTATCGCGAGGGTTAGGGCCCAGGCGGAAGAAGCGGTGGCCCGGGGTGAAGTGCTGTTGGCGGTGTCACTTGACATCACCAACGCTTTCAACACACTCCCCTGGGCCTGCATCACGGAAGCGCTCAAATATCATGCAGTCCCACAGTATTTGCAGCGCATCGTTGCCAACTACCTATCGGACAGGTCCGTGAGGTACCCAACGCGGGGTGGGTGGTCCGAGGCGGTGATGACGTGCGGTGTTCCACAGGGGTCGGTCCTAGGCCCCCTCTTGTGGAACATCGGCTTTGATTGGGTGCTCCGTGGCTCGAACCTCCGGGGGGTCAGCCTAGTATGCTACGCCGACGATACCCTCGTTACGGCCCGCGGACGCACCTACCGAGATGCCGCGATTTTGGCCACGGCTGGAGTCGCTCACGTCGTCGGGAGGATAAGAATGCTTGGGCTGGAGGTTGCCCTGAACAAATCCGAGGCATTGTGTTTTCACGGTCCTCGGATGGCCCCTCCGGCTCACGCATCCTTGATAGTGGGGGGAACTTCTGTCGCTGTCGGTGGAACGATGAAGTACCTAGGACTCGTCCTCGACAGCCGGTGGAACTTCCACGCCCACTTCGGGCGCCTGGTGCCCAAGTTGATGGGGGCAGTATCTGCGTTGGGTGGGTTACTGCCAAATATTGGTGGACCGGAGGCCAGCTGCCGCCGCCTTTACACGGGGGTTGTTAGGTCAATGGCTTTGTATGGGGCGCCAATATGGGCGAAGGATTTAGATCGCCACAATGTGGCCCTCCTACGCAGACCACAGAGGGTCATGGCAATCAGGGTTTGCCGAGCGTATCGTACGGTGTCGTACGAGGCGGCCTGTCTGTTGGCCAGTACGCCGCCCTGGGACCTCGATGCTGAAGTTTTGGCAGAGGTCCACGATCGTAGGGTTGCGTCGCTGAGAGGGGGACAGACACTTGCGCCAGAGGAACTGCGTCGCTGGAGAGAGCTTCTCCGCGATGGTCTCCTTCGGCGCTGGAACGAAAGATTGGGGGAAGAGCGCCTTTCCCGCCACTGGACAGTACAGGCGATCCTCCCAGTATTCCGGGAGTGGATTGAAAGGAGGTGGGGGCCACTCACCTATCATCTGTCACAGGTGCTCTCCGGGCATGGCTGCTTTGGGGAGTATCTGTGGCGAGTGGCGAATCGGGAGCCCAGGCCAGAGTGCCATCATTGTGCTGGTGCTATAGATACAGCCCGGCACACTCTGGAAGACTGCCCTGCATGGGCTGAACCACGGAGGCAACTCTCCGTGATTGTGGGTGGAAACGTCTCTCTGCCGGCCGTGGTGGCATCCATGGTCGACAGTGAGGCGTCATGGAGGACAGCGCTGACATTCTGCGAACAGGTGATCTCGCAGAAGGAAGCGGCGGAGAGGGCCAGGGAGGAAGATCCCCTCGCTGACCCTCTCCGCCGTCGGAGAGTGGGGCGCCGACGACAGCAATCCTCAAAGACAGGATTGATAGGCTCCAAACAGGCCCGTGGGAAAAAATCGAGGAACTCCAATTAGGACCAACACAGCTCCAAATCACCCGGACAGATGTCCAGGAGGATCTCTCTGACGCGGTTAGACCACTTAAGCAACAGCTTAAGTCTATAACCGAAGCTGTCGAGGAGATCCGCCTCACTGGTCCGATTGAGCTGACAGCACAGCGGGAAGGGATAAGGGAAGACATAGGTTCACAGGTGGCCTTGACTGAGATCAGGGACAGACTCACTGTCATCGAGAAGAAAGTACAGGCGCCCCAAATACCACAGAAACAGCTGAACGCCCCTAGGGACAACAATACCGTGACCCCAAGACCTGTACCGGGGATACCCGGGGTCGTCGTCACCCCTAAGCACACCTTATTGATAGAGTCGGCTGACCCACGGATGACGGGACAAAATATCATAGACAAGATCAAAGACTCTATAGACGTTGTCCAGATGGGTGTTGGGGTCACTGGTCTTCGCAGGTGCAGCGGTGGCAAGGTTGCTATCACCCTCAACACCAGCTCAGAGATGGGCGTAATGCGCTCGGCCATAAAGGAACTGAGCCAGCAGCTGACAGTCAAAACTCCGAAGCAAAAGCTTCCACTGCTTCGATTGATAGGTGTCACACCAGATATATCCGACACAAGAATTATCGAAGCTGTGGAAAACCAGAATCGCGACTTGTTGTCCACCCTTCCCAAGGACAACATTCAAATCCGAGTGGTTAGAAGGACAAAGGGACGAAATAGCGCGGTCCAAAATGTGATCCTCGAGGTCACTCCAGCGGTCTGGGGGGCCCTTAGGGACAGAAGACTAAGAGTCGGGTACCAGATAGTACCGGCGCTCGACCAGTCGCCGATTCTACAATGTTACCGATGCTTGGGCTTCGCCCATAGGGCACGAGATTGTAGGGCCCCGGAAATCAAATGCGGGTATTGCACTGGAGTTGGACACGACACCAGGGATTGCCCGGTGAGGGGTGGAGCCCCGAGTTGTACAAACTGCCTCGGTAACAAGAAAGTTAGCGACAAAGCTCACCCAGCTTACAGTTCCAGCTGCCCTGAGTGGATAAAGTGGGACAAATTAGCCCGGAACACTGTCAGCTACTGCTGAGGGCACCCAGACCCACTACATTAGGGACTTCAGCGTAGTTCAAGTCAATCTAGCCCGAGCCCATGCGGCGACTGATGAATGCTTCAACGAAGCGGAAAAAACGGGCACCTCTATTCTCCTATTGCAGGAACCATATGTGGGATCTAAGGGATTCCTAACAGCGGGCAGCCGCCACCGCGTCGTTCAATGTAAAGATACCCCGGATAAACCGGTCAAGGCGGCAGTTGTCATCATAGACCCGAAATTGGACATAGTTATAAACCCTTTGTATGTATCCCAAAACATTGTAGCAGTCACAATTTTGCTAGGTAATCTTAAAATTTGTGTTATAAGCGTCTACATGCAGGGTACACAGGACATTGAGCCGTACCTTGTAAAAATGTTACAAGCAGCAGAAGACCCCTACACTGAAGAGTTCCTGATAGGAGGGGACATTAACTCCTCCAGTCCTTGGTGGGGTTGCGAGGTTGAGGATTCTCGGGGAGAGGCGTTCATGGACGCAGTCAACCAAATTGGTGGCCATATTTTAAATCGAGGCAACGTTGCAACATATCACCAATATAGGGGACCGCGACTGTACTCAAGCATCGTGGACGTCACGGCCTGCTCCACGGGACTATTATCAAGAGTTAAAAATTGGAGAGTGGATATAAACTTCATAATCCTGTCCGATCACAGAGCTGTCAGATTTGAGGTCAAGTTAGACAGAGACACACAGCCAACACAAGAAACCAGTACGCGCCGCTACAACACCAGAAAAGCCAAGTGGAGTGAGTTTAGGCAAGAGCTTAAAAGATTGTTGGAGGATGAACCGGCAGACACCTGGAGACCCGGAGACGACTCTGACAGCACAGAACGCATCGACTTCACAATAGAAAGATATGAAAACATAATCCACCAGGCATGTCAGAGCGCCATTCCACCAACGTCCACCGAAAATAAAAAAGGGAAACCATGGTGGAGCAAGGAACTGCAAGCACTAAAAGAAAAAGTCAAAACCTACCGGAGCAGAATCCGAAATGCCAGACCGAATAGGCGAGAATTGGTTATCGAGGAATACCTTGCAGTAAAAGCTGAATATAAAAACAGCATCGAAGAGACGTCAACTTCCGGATGGAAAGAACTGTGCTCAGGACAAAGACTGGAAGATGTCTGGAAAAAAGCATATCGCATTATAAAGAGCTGCACAAAACACGATCCAGAGCAACTTCTCAGACGCCAAACTGACGGAGCAATCATGACACCCCAAGAATCACTGGAAATCCTTGCTGAAACTTTTTTCCCTACCGATAACCCAACCGAGGATACTCCGGGGCAACAAAAGCTCAGAGCAGATGTGACGACAAACAGAGGAACGTTAGATGAATGCCTGAACTTAATACAGAATTTCACGAAGGAAGAGATAATGTTGGTTCTCGAGGCAATGGACCCAAAGAAGGCCCCAGGCAGGGACGGGCTCACAGCCGACATATGTGCTGAAACTTTTGCCATCAACCAAGACAACCTGCTCGACATATTTAATAGATGTTTGCGCATGGGTTATTTTCCAAAAAGCTGGAAGGTGGCAGTGGTTCGACTCATCCCTAAACCAGGAAAACCATTGACGGACCCTAGAGCATACCGTCCTATAGGGCTCATACCCGTCTTCTCAAAAATCCTAGAGAAGCTGATAACAAACAGGCTGCAGTGGGATTTGGGCAAGGAGGACAAAATGAGCAAAAAACAATACGGCTTCACCCCACAAATCAGCTCAGAAGATGCTCTCTACGATGCTTTAGCCCTAGTGAGACAGGGTCTAAAAGATAAGAAAATTGTAGTCGTCCTGTCTCTCGATATCCAGGGAGCATTCGACAACACGTGGTGGCCTGCCATCCATTCTCAATTACAGGAGAAAGAAATAGACGCGGCCATGCGAAGACTTGTATACAGCTACCTGGAGGAAAGGACAGTGAGGCTAAATTTCGCTGGACAGGAAATTACCAGAACAACCAGCAGAGGTTGTATCCAGGGTTCCACTTGCGGACCACTCTTATGGAACGTACAACTAGACCCTCTGCTGAAGTCGACGGAGACAATGGACGTGCACCTGCAGGCATTCGCAGACGACTTATTAATAATAGCCACAAGCCACAACCATATGGATTTAGGTTAGGTTAGGTTAGGTTAGGTTAGGTTAGGTTAGGTTAGGTTAGGTTAGGTTAGGTTAGGTTAGGTTGGGCGGGTCTGGGTTTATTCATTAATAGTTGCTTTGCCTAGCTTGCATGCCTTGCGCTGCTTGTTTTGGATAAACTCAGGCCTTCCTTACTCATCCCGGATGGGTAAGGAGGCAACGGTCTTAGGGGAGAGCGCAAGTCGTGATGATCCCTAAGGCAAGTCTGACGGATACCTTCTCGTGGTGCTGCCCGTTATTGGTTTGTTTCCTTCTGAAGCAAACGTAACAGAACTTCGTCAGGCGCCGCGTCATCGCATCTCATCATTTCATGCTCATCAGTCCATCTCGTCTCACCACATTATCATTCATCTTTTTTCATTTCCCCATACTTCGTATCTCTTTTTTAAAGAGAGCCTGAACTGTGGTGTGAGATGGGCCTTCGTCTCATAATCGTTTCGCTATTTTCCATTTCTTTCACTTCTTCATATTCACCTGCGTCATCCTAATTTAAAGCCCTGATGCCCGGCGATGGGATGGATGCATAGGGCACAATAGAGGAGTAGCGACTCCAAGTCGCTCTTGGCAGTGGGCCTTATAGGCCCTGGGCGCGGCAGGGAGGACCAACTCGGCCACCCTGTCGGGCAAAACTGGAGGGGCAGCTGCCTTACTGCAGCTGCAGCGGACCTTCGGGTTGTGGGATGGCCGGTCTGCAAGGCCGGCGGCGCGGCAGGGAGGGTCAACTCGGCCACCCTGTCGGGCACCTTCTCGGACGGCAGTCGCGTTACAGTGGCTGCAGCGGACCTTTGGGTCGTGGGATGGCGGGCCTCCAAGGCTCGCGGCGCGGCAGGGAGGGTCAACTCGGCCACCCTGTCGGGCTCCATGCGTCTCCGAATCCCACGGTTTCGGTGCCCGCCTATGGGATGCATGGCTGGGGGGAACCCGGTCGCGAGGGCACCAAAAAAGGGGACCTCACCCCTTCAAAAAGGAAAAAAACAAATATGGATCTACAAGCGTTTGTTAACAATCCTCAGGTGGGAGAATCCCACCCCTCTCTTGAAGAGGGCAGCCCCAACGTATATGAGGGGGGCAGCAACCGCTTCGTGGGCTCCGGCCCACGCACCAACGACAATGGCTATTCTAAAAAGGACACCGATTCTGCAAACAAATATGATGACCACGGCAAGCTAAAAGACTGCACGGAGGAGCACGCACCATCTCGGTGCAATGAGCTGGTCCCGTTCTCAATACGGGTACCTAGAGTTGTACTGGAGCGCATAGACAGCGCCAGACCAGACACTCTGAGAGTGGACGCCGCGGCAGGGCCAGAGCGCAACCCTTGCGCCACCTCTGCCGCCGCGTCAATGGACGTGAGTGAGGAGGAGGCAGCGGGCGTCCCTTCTGCGCCTGAATCAGGTGCGGGAGTGGCCCCGCTGCACGAATTGCTACGGATCCCGACTCCAAATTTATCGGAGACGGAGTCCGACGAGTCTGCGATGACTTGGGAGACCGTATCTTCTCGCGGCTCCCAAAGGAGAAGGAAGAGACGATTGGAGGAGGACGATGGGGACCTCAGTGACCCCTTACCGTCACCAAAGGTCCCGGCCGCTCGACGCGGTAAAGGACGCGGAAAGGGAAGGCCGCCCACCACCGGCCAGTATGTCGGCCTGGCAAAAGCCAAGGCCGAGCTGAACCGGGCGCGGGAGGAGGAGCTGAGGCTCACCGCTGAGAAGGAGCTGGCGGAGGAGCTGCAGCAGAGGAGAGCGGCATCTTCGGCCGCCCAGTTCCTTAAGGTGCCGGAGCCTCCGGCTACCAGTCTGAGGCTGGGTGAGTGTGATGCCGCTCATCTAGAGAAGATCCTGTTGGACTCAGTGGACACTGTCCTAACGGTGGCCACCAAGTCCAAAAATCTAAAAGGCACGAGCGTGAAGGCCCTGAAGGACGCTGCGATGACTATCAAAGCGTCCTTCCAGGAATCGCGGGCCCGCTCGATGCCCGAAGAGATGGCACTGCTGGTCAAAGCCAACCAGCAGCTGGCGGCGGAGCTCAAGGAGCTCCGTCGCCAAATGGAGGAGATGAGGTTGACTCGGGTGGTGGCGCCAGTGGCTCAGCCCCCTATGCCCCTCATTGGCGACGAGGCGATGCGGAAGGTCATGGTGCAGGTGGGCACCATGATCAACGCCCGCTTCGAAGGTCTGGAGGAGCGGCTGCTGCCTGCGAAAACTCTCAGACCCCCGCTCGCCGTAGATCGCCGGAGGGCGCCTGAGATGCAGACGCCGGTAGCAACCACCAGCCGTGGAGCCGCCCCGGTGAGTGCCCCAAAGAAGACGGGCCCCGATGTGCGGCCAGCAGCGGCTTCAAGTCGTGGAGCCGCCCCTGGCGGCACCCCAGGGTCAAAGAAGAAGGCCAAAGGCAAGGCTGCGAAGGGCCCCACTCCTGCGCCCGTCGCACTGCTGCCTGCCCCTGCCCCGCCTCCTCTGACTGAAGCGTGGCACGTGGTGACCAGACGCGGCCTGGAAAAACGGAGGGACAGGGGAGCGGCTGCCAAGGAGCAGGGACCTGCTCGTCCGGCGCCACCGGCTCCAGTTCCGCTTCCAACACCGCCTGGGAGAAGGAAGCCTCCGCCCAAAACAAAGGGCGCAGCCAAACTCCGCTCCCCCCGCACCGCAGCTGTGGTAATCACGCTGCAACCGGGAGCGGCGGACAAGGAGGTGACTTACAAAAGCGTCTTGGCAGAGGCCAAGACGAAAATTAAGCTCTCCGAGCTGGGTCTGCCGCCGTTGACCATCCGGACGGCGGCTACCGGGGCCCGGATCCTGGAGGTTCCTGGCGAGAACAGTGCCGCGAAAGCGGATCTCCTCGCTGGGAAACTGGAAGAGGTATTCGGCGGACAAGCGGATGTGAAAATATCCAGGCCGACTACCACCGCTGACATGCGAGTATCCGGCCTGGATGACTCAGCCACGTCAGATGAGTTGGCGAGTGCGCTGGCGACCCAAGGCGGGTGTGCCGTTGCAGCAGTGGCCGTAGGGGCCATACGACGGGGACCAGCGGGGATGGGGACGGCGTTTGTGCGCTGTCCCGTCTCCGCTGCAAAGAAGATTGCGGCCAGTGGGCGCGTTCTGGTGGGCTGGGTGGCGGTGCGAGTCGCCATCCTCGACCCCAGGCCGCGTCGCTGTTTCCGCTGCTTGTCGTTGGGCCACGTAGCAGCCCAATGCAAAGCCGAGGTTGACCGCAGCGACGAGTGTTACCGCTGCGGTCAAAAGGCCCACAAGGCCCGAGAATGCTCCGCTGCCCCCCGCTGCTCACTTTGTGCGGCTGCGGGTAAGCCAGCGGACCACCTCTCCGGGGGCAAGGCATGCGCCAAGCCCCCGTCAAAGTCAGGGGCTCGGCGGAAGGCCGTCGTGACTGAGGCTGAGGCCCAGTCGCGACAGTCTTCCTCTAATAAAGGACGGGCGGATCGCATGGAGGTTGGTTAGTATGGCCCTAGCCTTCCTCCAGGCGAACGTGAACCACTCCGCCCGCGCTCAGGATTTACTCCTGCAGTGCATGGCGGAGCGGTCCATCAAGGTGGCGGTGGTTGCAGAGCCGTACTCGGTCCCACCCAGGAGTGACTGGGTGGGGGGCCTTGACGGTTTGGTGGCAATCACCACACAGTCACCGACTCCATCCCCCCCTCTCGAAGGGCTAACGAGAGGCAGGGGTTTTGTGGCGGCAGGAGTGGGCCCTGTCGTCGTGATAGGTGTTTATCACTCCCGGAATAGGCCCCGGCACGAGCTGGAGGCTCTTCTCGGCGAGGTGGGAACCTTCATAGGTCAGACCCGCCCGCGCCCCGTGATCGTCATGGGGGACCTCAATGCCAAATGCTTGGCGTGGGGGTCCCCATCGACCTGTCCGCGGGGCGTCACCGTGTTAGAGTGGATGGCCGAGATGGGCCTCTGCGTCGTGAACACCGGGAGTGAGAACACCTGTGTCCGCCAATGGGGTGGATCGATCGTCGACGTGACGTTTGCCACCCCAGACCTCGCCTGCCAAATTCGCGACTGGCAGGTGTTGGTGGACGAGGAGACGCTCTCCGACCACCGGTATATCCGGTTTAGCGTCTCCCCGTCCTTGGCGGACACGGTGAGGGAGGGATCAGGCGAGATCGGTCCGCGATGGGCCCTGAAGCGTCTCGACGCCGAGTTGCTGCAGGAGGCGGCCCTCGTCGAAGCGTGGAACGGCACTTCTCAGGAGGGTGACCCCGTAGACTTGGATGCGTTGGCGGACAGACTGTGTGCGGCGTTGTCGCGTATCTGCGATGCCGCGATGCCGCGTGCAACAGCCCCACAGTCCAGACGCCAGGTCTACTGGTGGTCAGAGGAGATTGCCGAACTCCGGAGACGCTGCGTGAGGAGGCGCCGCCGATACCAGCGGTATCGTAGGCGAAGGCGGCAGGAGACGGAGGTGTGCGAGTCTCTGTATGCCGCCTACCGGGACGCTTCGAGGGTCCTTCGCGTGGCCATCGACGAGGCGAAGCGGCGATCCTGGCAGGAGCTGCTGGAAGGGCTGGAGCGCGATCCGTGGGGCCGCCCGTACCAATGGGCGCGGCAGAAGCTGCGTCCATGGGCACCCCCTGTGACTGCCTCGCTCCAACCGGCTGTTCTCCAGAGGGTGGTGGGGGGGCTGTTCCCCGGTCCTCCGGGAGACGATTTCTCGCCACCTTTCGCCGTTTCCTCGTCGACCGATCTCGCCGAGGTGGAGGAGGAGGAGCCTGCCCCTGTCTCCGAAGGGGAGCTTGGTGCAGCTGTGCTCCGGATGAGGGCCAAGAACACGGCACCCGGGCCAGACGGCATACCGGGCCGTGTGTGGGCTCTCTCCTTGGAGCACCTGGCGCCCGCTCTCAGGGCCCTGTTTGACAGGTGCCTTCGGGAGGGGAAATTCCCCAGGAGATGGAGAAGAGGCAGGCTCGTCCTTATCAGGAAGGAGGGACGTCCCGCGGACGAGCCTTCGGGCTATCGTCCGATAGTGCTGCTCGACGAGGCGGGAAAGCTGTTGGAGAGGGTGATCGCCGCCCGCCTCGTCAAGCACCTTGAGACGTCCGGACCGGACTTGGCGCCCACCCAGTTCGGGTTCCGGAGAGGTCGTTCGACGCTGGACGCCATCTCCCGCGTCCGCGATCTCTCCGAGGAGGCGTGCTCCAGCGGCGGCGTGATGTTGGCGGTTTCTTTAGACATCGCCAACGCTTTCAACACGCTGCCCTGGACCACGATACTCGGTGGTCTGGAGTACCACCGAGTGCCGCCGTATCTGCGCAGGCTCGTCGAGGACTACCTCTCCTATAGAGAGGTGGTCTTCCCAACGGCGAGCGGGGAGGGTCGGAGCCCCATGGCGCGTGGCGTCCCTCAGGGGTCTGTTTTAGGGCCCCTGCTTTGGAACGTCGGATATGATTGGGCCCTCCGTGGCCGTGGTCTTCATGGCGTCGGCGTCGTTTGTTACGCCGACGACACGCTGATCACCGCCCGGGGTGGTACCTACAGGGAGGCGGCAATCCTCGCCACGGCCGGAGTCGCGATGGTCGTGGCCAGGATCAGGAGGCTGGGTCTGGAGGTGGCGCTCCACAAATCGGAGGCCATATGCTTCCATGGTCCCCGACGGGCGCCACCTGCAGACTCATCGATAGTGGTGGGAGGAACCTCCATCCCCGTCAGGACGACGTTGAAGTATCTCGGCGTCGTCCTCGAAAGCAGATGGAGGTTCGAGGCGCACATGCGACGACTGTCCCCCAAATTGTTGGGGGCAGCTGGCGCACTGAGTCGCCTCCTCCCCAATCTTGGGGGTGGAGAGGGCAGCTGCCGCCGCCTCTATACAGCGGTGGTCAGCTCGATGGCCCTATACGGAGCCCCCATATGGTCCGGGGCGCTCGATCGGCGGGAGACCGCCCTGCTGATTGCAGCCCAACGGACCATGGCAGTGAGAGTGTGCCGGGGCTATCGGACACTCTCACACGAGGTGGCGTGCGCCCTCGCGGGCCTGCTCCCCTGGGACCTTGAGGCCGAAGTCTTGGCCTCGGTCTACCGCCGCAGAGTGCGTGCGCGGGAGCGGGATGAGCGACCGGCGCCACGAGAGCTAGCGCATTGGCGCAACAACGCCAGGGCGTTGGCTCTCGAGAGGTGGGAGGGACGGCTTCTCGACGGGTCCACTCAGAGGGGGGATAGCAGTCGACGACTCCTCGACGCTATCCAGCCCGTTCTCCGAGAGTGGATCAATCGGAGACACGGGAAGCTTTCATACCGGCTGACGCAGGTGCTCTCGGGACATGGCTGTTTCGGGAGTTACCTGCATCGAATCGCCCGGAGAGAAGCTTCCCTGGCATGCCATCAGTGCGGCTACGTGGTAGACACCGCCCAGCACGCGCTGGAGGCATGCCCAGGAGGAGCAGCACCGCGACAGGCTCTGGTCGCGGTCGTGGGGGGGGACCTCTCATTGCCGACCATCCTCGCCGGGATGGTCGCTGATGAGAGATGTTGGGAGGCAGTGGCCTCCTTTTGCGAGATTATTGTCTCACAGAGGGAGGCAGCGGAGCGTGGGAGGGAGAGAGATCCTCTCTCTCTTCCGCTCCGGAGAGCGCGGACACGGCGGCGGGCTAATCGAGCCCGCACACCGTCTCCGCTGAGAGGGCCTGGGTCGTCGGATGCGGGGGCATCCGGCACCCTTCAGAGATAGGTCCTCTCGCGATGGTGACGCCCCCTCCGTGTTCGGGGGGCGTCACACGAGGTGGAGGGGTGTTCCTATTGACACCCCTCACCGAGGAGAGCCCGCCACTTTACAGCGGGCAGCGGCGTCGACGGGGGCTGCGGTAGAATACTAGCGGTCCCGCGCCCCCCGTCATCAGTCGAAGACGCTGGAACACCGTGGTGGTTTTAGACGGTATGGGTGCCTTCTGCACCGAGTCCGTCATATCCCGTCTGCTCCCCCGGCGGACGGGAATGCGTAACAGCATTTCCCCACGAAAAAAAAAAAAAAAAAAAAAAAAAAAGGTTAGGTTAGGTTAGGTTAGGTTAGGTTAGGTTAGGTTAGGTTAGGTTAGGTTGGGGTGCTTGGTCAGGATACCTCCTCGTGTGCTTGAATGCTGCTGGTCTCTTATGGATGCCTTTTATCCGGGGAGTACAGCAGTATTTGGGCCGGTGCACCCTGGGCAGCAGTCAATAACTTCTCTATATGGGATCTTGTTGGCTGCTGGCTAAAATCCTGACACGTAGGTGCCCTCCGCGTGTCCCTATGAAGCTAGCATAGGGCACAGTGGACGGGCAGGCGGTTCATCCGCGGAGTCGGGGTCTCGAGAAGGGACAGCGGACCCGTAGGGTCGTCGGATGGCCGGTCTGCAAGACTGGTGGCACGTCAGGTTCATCCTGTCGTGCGAGGAGCGACGTCGTGTTTTCGACGGTTGGCGCGGCAGGGAGGGTCAACTCGGCCACCCTGTCGGGCAAAATTGGAGGAGCAGCTGCCTTTCCGTAGCTGCAGCGGACCTTCGGGTCGTGGGATGGCCGGTCTGCAAGGCCGGCGGCGCGGCAGGGAGGGTCAACTCGGCCACCCTGTCGGGCACACTCTTGGACGGCAGTCGCCTTACAGCGGCTGCAGCGGACCTGCGGGTCGTGGGATGGCGGGCCTTCAAGGCTCGCGGCGCGGCAGGGAGGGTCAACTCGGCCACCCTGTCGGGCATCATGCGTCTCCGAATCCTACGGTTTCGGTGCCCGCCTATGGGATGCATGGCTGGGGGGAACCCGGTCGCGAGGGCACCACTAGGGGACCTCACCCCTTCAAAAAGGAAAAACCACTATGAAAAGTACAGCGATTGGTAATAATCCCCAGGTGGGTAAATCCCACCCTTCGCAAGAAGGCTGCCCCACCGTATCTGGGGGGGGCAACAACCGCTTCGTGGGCTCCGGCCCACGCACCAACGACCATGGCAAACTCAAAAAGGACACCGATTCTGCTTTGAACGACGACCCAGGCAAGACAATGGAGGAGTTAGCACCTTCTAGGTGCAGCGACCTGATCCCGTTATCAAAACGGGAACCTCGAGTGGTACTGGAGCGCATGGACAGCGCCAGACCAGTAACTCTGAGAGTGGACGCCTTGGCAGGGCCAGAGCGCAATCCATGCGCCACCTCTGCCGCCTCGTTAATGAACGAGAGCGAGGAGGAGGCAGCGAGCGCCTCTTCTGCGCCTGAATCAGGCGCGGGAGTGGCCCCGCTGCGCGAGTTGCTTCGGATTCCGACTCCGAATTTATCGGAGGAGTCGGAGTCCGACGCAATGACGTGGGAGACCGTGTCGTCGCGCGGCTCCCAAAGGAGAAGGAAGCGACGATTGGAGGAGGACGATGGGGACCTCAGTGACCCCTTACCGTCACCGAAGGTCCCGGCTGCTCGACGCGGCAAAGGACGCGGCAGGGGAAAGCCACCCACGACCGGCGAGTATGTCGGCCTGGCGAAAGCCAAGGCCGAGTTGAACCGGGCGCGAGAGGAGGAGCTCCGGCTCATCGCCGAGAAGGAGCTTGCGGACGAGCTGCAGCAGCGGAGGGCGGCATCAACTACCGCCCAGTTTCTGAAGGTGCCGGAACCTCCGGCTACCAACCTGAGGCTGGGCGACTGCGATGCCGCTCACTTGGAGAAACTGCTTCTGGACTCGGTGGACACTGTATTGACGGTGGCCACCAAGTCCAAAAACTTGAAGGGCACGTGCGTGAAGGCCCTGAAGGACGCTGCGATGACCATCAAAGCGTCCTTCCAGGAATCGCGGGCCCGCACGATGCCCGAGGAGATGGCCTTGCTGGTCAAGGCGAACCAGCAGCTGGCGGCTGAGCTAAAGGAGCTCCGTCGCCAAATGGACGAAATGCGGTCTGCACGGGTGGCAGCGCCAGTGGCTCAGTCCCCTATGCCCCTCATTGGCGATGAGGCGATGCGGAAGGTCATGGTGCAGGTGGGCACCATGATCAACGCCCGCTTCGAGAGCTTGGAGGAGAGGCTGTTACCGGCGAAAACCCTCAGACCCCCTCTCGCGGTAGATCGGCGAAGAGTGTCTGAGGAGCAACCTACAGCGACTACCAGTCGCGGACCCGCCCCGGAGATTGTTCCAGTGCAGAAGAAGAAGGCTGGCGCCGGGATGCAACCGGCAGCGGCTTCAAGTCGTGGAGCGGCCCCTGGACTCACCCAGGGGCAAAAGAAGAAGGCCAAGAAGGCTGCGAAGGGCCCCGCTCCTGCAGCTGTGGCACTGGTGCCTGCCCCTGCCCCGCCCCCTCTGACAGAGGCGTGGCACGTGGTGGCCAGACGCGGCATGGAAAAGCGGAGGGACAGGGGAGTGGCGACTAGGGAGCAGGGACCTGCTCGCCCGGCGCCTAATCCGACACCTATCCCGCCTCCACCACCGCCCAAGAAGAAGTCCCCGCCCAAAACCAAGGGCACGGCCAAACTCCGCTCCCCCCGGACCGCAGCTGTGGTTATCACGCTGCAACCTGGGGCGGCGGAGAAAGAGGTGACTTACGCCGGAGTCTTGGGTGAGGCCAAGGCCAAAATCAAGCTCTCCGAGCTGGGTCTGCCGCCGTTGACCATCCGAACGGCGGCCACCGGGGCCCGGATTCTGGAGGTTCCTGGTGAGGACAATGCCAAGAAGGCGGATGTCCTCGCCAGGAGACTTGAAGAGATATTTGGGGACCGAACGGAGGTCAAGATATCCAGGCCGACCACCACCGCAGACTTGAGGGTCACCGGCCTGGATGACTCGGCCACCCCCGAAGAGTTGGCGAATGCGCTGGCAGTCCAGGGCGGGTGTCCCTTGGCGGCTGTAGCAATCGGGGTCATTAGAAGAGGACCGGCGGGGATGGGGACGGCATTTGTGCGTTGCCCCGTTACCGCAGCGAAAAAGATAGCGGCCAGTGGGCGCGTTCTGGTGGGCTGGGTGGCGGCGCGAGTCGGCATCCTCGACCCCAGACCGCGTCGCTGTTTCCGCTGCTTGTCTTTGGGCCACGTCGCGGCCCAATGCAAGGCCGAGACAGACCGCAGCGACGAGTGCTACCGCTGCGGTCAACAGGCCCACAAGGCCCGAGATTGCTCTGCTGCCCCCCGCTGCTCACTCTGTGCGGCTGCGGGTAAGCCAGCAGACCACCTCTCCGGGGGCAAGGCATGTGCCAAGCCCCCGTCAAAGTCAGGGGCTCGAAGGAAGGCCGTCGCGACTGAGGCCCAGGTCCAGTCGCGACCGTCTCCCTCCAAACAAGGACGGGCGGACTGCATGGAGGTGGGTTAGTATGGCCCTAACCTTCCTCCAGGCGAACGTGAACCACTCCGCCCGCGCTCAGGATTTACTCCTGCAGTGTATGGCGGAGCGGTGCATCAAAGTGGCGGTGGTTGCAGAGCCGTACTCGGTCCCACCCAGGAGTGACTGGGTGGGGGGCCTTGACAGCTTGGTGGCAATCACCACACAGTCGCCGACTCCATCCCCCCCTCTCGAAGGGCTAACGAGAGGCATGGGTTTCGTGGCGGCAGGAGTGGGCCCTGTCGTCATCGTAGGTGTGTATCACTCCCGGAATAGGCCCCGGCACGAACTGGAGGCTCTTCTCGGTGAGGTGGGAACCTTTATAGGTCAGACCCGCCCGCGTCCCGTGATCGTCATGGGGGACCTCAACGCCAAATCCTTGGCGTGGGGGTCCCCGTCGACCTGTCCGCGGGGCGTCACCGTGTTGGAGTGGGTGGCCGAGATGGGCCTCTGCGTCGTGAACACCGGGAGTGAGAACACCTGTGTCCGCCAATGGGGTGGATCGATCGTCGACGTGACGTTTGCCACCCCAGACCTCGCCTGCCAAATTCGCGACTGGCAGGTGCTGGTGGACGAGGAGACGCTCTCCGACCACCGGTATATCCGGTTCAGCGTCTCCCCGTCCTCGGCGGACACGGTGGGGGAGGGATCCGGCGAGATCAGTCCGCGATGGGCTCTGAAGCGTCTCAATGCCGAGTTGCTGCAGGAGGCGGCCCTCGTCGAAGCGTGGAACGGCACTTCGCAGGAGGATGACCCCGTAGACTTGGATGTGTTGGCGGACAGACTGTGTGCGGCGTTGTCGCGTATCTGCGATGCAGCGATGCCGCGTGCGACAGCCCCACGGTCCAGACGCCAGGTCTACTGGTGGTCAGAGGAGATTGCCGAACTCCGAAGACGCTGCGTGAGGAGGCGCCGCCGATACCAGCGGTATCGTAGGCGAAGGCGGCAGGAGACGGAGGAGTGCGAGTCTCTGTATGCCGCCTACCGAGACGCTTCGAGGGTCCTTCGCGTGGCCATTGACGAGGCGAAGCGGCGATCCTGGCAGGAGCTGCTGGAAGGGCTGGAGCGCGATCCGTGGGGCCGCCCGTACCAATGGGCGCGGCAGAAGCTGCGCCCGTGGGCACCCCCCGTGACTGCCTCGCTCCAACCGGCTGTTCTCCAGAGGGTGGTGGGAGGGCTGTTCCCCGGTCCTCCGGGAGACGATTTCTCGCCACCTTTCGCCGTTCCCTCGTCGACCGATCTCGCCGAGGTGGAGGAGGAGGAGCCTGCTCCGGTCTCCGAAGGGGAGCTGGGCGCAGCAGTGCTCAGGATGAGGGCCAAGAACACGGCACCCGGGCCAGACGGCATACCGGGCCGTGTGTGGGCACTCTCCTTGGAGCACCTGGCGCCCGCTCTCAGGGCCCTGTTTGACAGGTGCCTTCGAGAAGGGAAGTTCCCCAGGAGATGGAGGAGGGGCAGACTCGTCCTCATCAGGAAGGAGGGACGTCCCGCGGACGAGCCTTCGGGTTATCGTCCGATTGTGCTGCTTGACGAGGCGGGAAAGCTGTTGGAGAGGGTGATCGCCGCCCGCCTCGTCAGGCACCTCGAGACGTCCGGACCGGACTTGGCGCCCACCCAGTTCGGGTTCCGGAGAGGTCGTTCGACGCTGGACGCCATCTCCCGCGTCCGCGATCTCTCCGAGGAGGCGTGCTCCAGCGGCGGCGTAATGTTGGCGGTGTCTTTAGACATCGCCAACGCGTTCAACACGCTGCCCTGGACCACGATACTCGGTGGTCTGGAGAACCACCGAGTGCCGTCGTACCTGCGCAGACTCGTCGAAGACTACCTCTCCTATAGAGAGGTGGTTTTCCCAACGGCGAGCGGGGTGGGCCGGAGCCCCATGGCGCGCGGCGTCCCTCAGGGGTCGGTTTTAGGACCCCTGCTGTGGAACGTCGGCTATGACTGGGCCCTCCGTGGCCGTGGTCTTCATGGCGTCGGCGTCGTTTGTTACGCCGACGACACGCTGGTCACCGCCCGGGGTGGCACCTACAGGGAGGCGGCAATCCTCGCCACGGCCGGAGTCGCGATGGTCGTGGCCAGGATCAGGAGGCTGGGTCTGGAGGTGGCGCTCCACAAATCGGAGGCCATATGCTTCCATGGTCCCCGACGGGCACCACCTGCAGACTCATCGATAGTAGTGGGAGGAACCTCCATCCCCGTCAGGTCGACGCTGAAGTATCTCGGCGTCGTCCTTGATAGCCGATGGAGGTTCGAGGCGCACATGCGGCGACTGTCCCCCAAACTGATGGGGGCAGCCGGCGCACTGAGTCGCCTCCTCCCCAATCTTGGGGGTGGAGAGGGCAGCTGCCGCCGCCTCTATACAGCGGTGGTCAGCTCGATGGCCCTATACGGAGCCCCCATATGGTCCGGGGCGCTCGATCGGCGGGAGACTGCCCTGCTGGTTGCAGCCCAACGGACCATGGCGGTGAGAGTGTGCCGGGGCTATCGGACACTCTCACACGAGGTGGCGTGCGCCCTCGCTGGCCTGCTCCCCTGGGACCTTGAGGCCGAAGTCTTGGCCTCGGTCTACCGCCGCAGAGTGCGTGCACGGGAGCGGGACGAGCGACCGGCGCCGCGGGAGTTAGCGCATTGGCGCAACAACGCCAGGGCGTTGGCTCTCGAGAGGTGGGAGGGACGGCTCCTCGACGGGTCCACTCAGAGGGGGGATAGCAGTCGACGACTCCTCGACGCTATCCAGCCCGTTCTCCGAGAGTGGATCGATCGGAGACATGGGAGGCTCTCATTTCGGCTGACGCAGGTGCTCTCGGGACATGGCTGTTTCGGGAGTTACCTGCATCGAATCGCCCGGAGAGAAGCTTCCCCGGCATGCCATCAGTGCGGCTACGCGGTAGACACCGCCCAGCACGCGCTGGAGGCATGTCCAGGAGGAGCAGCACCGCGACAGGCTCTGGTCGCGGTCGTGGGGGGGGACCTCTCATTGCCGACCATCCTCGCCGGGATGGTCGCCGATGAGAGTTGTTGGGAGGCAGTGGCCTCCTTTTGCGAGATTATTGTCTCGCAGAGGGAGGCAGCGGAGCGTGAGAGGGAGAGAGATCCTCTCTCTCTTCCGCTCCGGAGAGCGCGGACACGGCGGCGGGCTAATCGAGCCCGCACTCCGTCTCCGCTGAGAGGGCCTGGGTCGTCGGATGCGGGGGCATCTGGCACCCTTCAGAGATAGGCCCTCTCGCGATGGTGACGCCCCTTCCGTGTTCGGGGGGCGTCACACGAGGTGGAGGGGTGTTCCTATTGACACCCCTCACCGAGGAGAGCCCGCCACTTTACAGCGGGCAGCGGCGTCGACGGGGGCTGCGGTATTGAATAGCTAGCGGTCCCGTGCCCCTCGTCCTCAGTCGACGACGTCGGAACACCGTGGTGGTTTTAGACGGTATGGGTGCCTTCTGCACCGAGCCCGTCATATCCCGTCTGCCCCCCCAGCAGGCGGGAATGCGTAAATGCATTTCCCCACGAAAAAAAAAAAAAAAAAAAAAGGTTAGGTTAGGTTAGGTTAGGTTAGGTTAGGTTAGGTTAGGTTAGGTTAGGTTAGGTTAGGTTGGGCGGGTCTGGGTTTATTTATTAATAGTTGCTTTGCCTAGCTTGCATGCTTTGCGCTGCTTGTTTCGGATAAACTCAGGCCTTCCTTACTCATCCCGGATGGGTAAGGAGGCAAGGGTCTTAGGGGAGAGCGCAAGTCGTGATGATCCCTAAGGCAAGTCTGACGGATACCTTCCCGTGGTGCTGCCCGTTATTGGTTTGTTTCCTTCTGAAACAAACGTAACAGAACACCGTCAGGCGCCGCGTCATCTCATCTCATTTGTTTCGTTCTCACCGGTCCCATTTCTTCTCACCCCATTTTCTATCATCTTTTCTTGTCTCCCCTCGCTTCGTATCTCCATTCCGGAGAGCTGAACTGTGGTGTGAGACGAGAATTCGTCTCATTTCGTTTCGTTTCATTCGCTTCCCATTTGTCCCACTTCGTTCATTTCACCCCCATTGTCTCATCTCTTTTCACCTCATCCCAATCCTAAGTTCGATACTCGGCGATGGGATGAATGGCTGCAGGGTGTGCAGTCGCAAGAGTATCACAGGGCCGCTACGCCCCTAAACTGGCAAAACTTAAAATGGCTGGTTGTAACAGAAAAAATCTACCCCAGGCGGGTACGTCGGCTTTAGCCGGGAAATCCCGCTCCTCTACGGAGGACTGCCCCTCGTATTCTGGGGGGGGCACCAACCGCTTTTCTCTTTTACAAATTAACGACTTTGGCTTAGATAAGGACACTGATTGTGCTTACGAAAAGGATTTCAAGACAGGGCTGGCACTAAGTCAGCAACCGGAGGAGAAAACAAGAGGTGTCGTGGCGTTGCGTGCCTCGGCACGACTCCGAAATAGATCGATGGATTGTGGGCCTTCTGATGGCCGGACGAGCAGGTCATCGTCTGCGGGAGCCAAGGGCTCCGCGAGACTGAGAGAGTGCTCGATTGTCGTGGAGGATATCCGGAGTGTGTCGGACGTAAAGTCCATGATTGTGGATGGCGCTGAGAGCGCGGAGACGGAAGGGGACGTGAGACAGAAGCGGTCGGCCTCTTCGTCCCTCGAGCCCGACCATTTAGAGTCGGACACGGAGGCCGAAGGTAAGGCGGCCGCCAAGGTAAGCTCCTTAAGAGGAGATTCGGGGGAGAACTCGACTGAGTCGGACACGTCTGACTGCAGCTTTGAGACAGTCGAGTCGATTTCGACATTGAGGGGTGCGTCGAAGCGCCGGCTTGAAGATGACGATCGCGGAGTCGTTTTGAGGGAAGGACAGACAGCCAAACGAGGCAGGGGCCGGCCACCAACCACCGGCCAGTATATGGGCCTGGCCAAGGCCAAACAGGAGGCCGCGGCTGCCTGTCGCGACGAGATGCGAGCTAGGGCGGAGCTCGAACTCAGCAATTGGGTCGGCAGCACCATGAGACGGAGCCGGAGCAATTCCGCTCTGTCCGGAATCTCGGATGACAGACCGGCCCAAACCCTAGAAGAGGCGGTCCAAACGAACTTGGAGGTCATCCATAGAATTGCCACAAGGTCAAAAAACCTTAAGGGCAGTTTTGTGCATGCTCTCAAAAAGTCGGTGGAAGAAATCCGCTCCGCGGTATTGGAGTTAAAAGACAGGTCGTCCTCGGATGAGTCGAGGAGACTACAGGCAGACAACGATCGCCTGAAAAAGGAGATGGACGAGTTGCGCAAGGAGATGAGTGCACTCCGTGTGATGATGGAGCGGCGAGTATCTAGCTGCCCTGTTGCACCTACTGCACCATCTTCGCCATCCTTGGCTCCGGTAATGCGTCCACCGCCAGCTGGAGGACCGGGAGACAACGTGGCCCCCGAGGTTGCTCCGGACTTGGAGACATTCACTCGGACCATCCTGCTCCAAGTGGGCACAATGATGAACGCGAGATTGGAGGCTCTGGAGGACCGCCTCCTACCTCAGGTGCGGCTTCGCCCTCCCCTTGCGGCGGATAGGAAGACAGCACAGAGTCCTGCGGCTGCTCCTGAGGAGCCATCGACTGTTGCTGGGCCGTCCGGGCTGAATGCCGGACCTCCCAAAACCAAAACAGCGGCGAACCCTGCGCCGTCAAGCGCCAAGGGAAAGGGAAAGGGCAAGGGCAAGGGGGGAAAGAAGAAAACGAAGACCGTCTCCAAGCCCCTGCCAACAGATATAATGTCTCGGCCAGTATCACCGCCAACTGAGCCATTAAATGAGGGATGGAACGTGGTGGCTAGTAGGAAAAGGGGGGCAAAGCGCTCTGGCGCAATACGGGCTTCACAGTCTACGAGCCAGCCCCAACAGGCGAAGACGCAGCCGAAGATGCAGGCGAAGGCCGCGACTGGCTATGGAGGAGCAAAGAGGCTACGCCCGCCACGCTCGGCGGCCGTAGTACTAACACTCCAACCCGGAGCAGAAGAAAAAGGCGCTTCGTACGCCAAGGTGATTACTGAGGCTAGAAATAAGGTTGACCTAGCTGGCCTCGAGATTGCGAGCCTACGTTTTAGACGGGCGGCCACTGGAGCGCGAATCCTAGAGGTGCCCGGAAAGGCAAGTGGCGACAAAGCCGATGCGCTTGCCGCCAAACTGCGTGAGACGTTCGGAGAGGGGGTCGTCCGAATATCCAGGCCCACCAAGTCCGCAGAAATGCGCGTAATGGGTCTGGACGATAGTGTCACTCCGGAGGAGGTCGTGGCGGCGGTGGCACGACAAGGCGCCTGCTCACCGGACTTGGTGAAGAGCAGCGATATAAACCGGGGGGCACGCGGTCTAGGGACGGCCTGGGTAAAATGCCCTGTGGCTGCGGCGAAGAAGGTGGCCCAAGGCCGCCTCCGAATAGGGTGGGTCTCAGCCCAAGTTAAATTACTGGAGACGAGACCCATGAGGTGCTTCAGGTGCCTAGAGCTGGGACACCTGAGGGTGCACTGTGAATCCGAGGTCGATCGCAGTGACCAGTGTTACCGCTGCGGTCGGCCCGGACATATAGGGTCGCAGTGTGACAGTGCACCGCACTGCACCATCTGTGAGGCGGCCGGTCGTCCGGCACAACATCGAGCGGGGAGCAAGGCCTGCGCCCCCGCCCGAGGCAAGAAGACCAAGAAAGCAGGCACCAAGGCGGCTGTTGATGGCTCTAAGGCCCCCTCACAGCCGCCCCGTCCGAACGGGAATTCTTCGTCGTCGGCAGAGGTGATTTGTATGGACGTGAATAATGGATGACACCTCCATATCCTTCCTTCAGGGTAATCTGAACCACTGCGCCGCGTCTCAGAATCTATTCTTTCAGAGCGTGGCGCAGTGGTCGATTCATGTATCGGTGATATGCGAGCCATACCGGATTGTTCCCGGTTGGCTTGGTGACCTGGACGATCTTGTGGCATTGATCAGTCGAACTTCGGCTGGTGCACCGCCACTGATGAGACCGGAGAGAGGTCGGGGCTTCGTTTCTGCATTTGTGGGCGATATCATGGTGGTCGGGGGGTATTTCTCGCCCAGTCGTAGCCTCGCAGAATTCGAGCAATATTTGCTTGAAGTCGGGGCTCTGATTGGCAGGGTGAACCCCCCTCTTTTGCTGGTCTGCGGGGACTTCAATGCCAAGTCCACGGCGTGGGGGTCTCCGCAGACGTTGCCCAGAGGCGAGACCCTGGAAGATTGGGCGTCGGAGAGAGGCCTGATGGTTCTGAACCGGGGCGAGGCCGATACGTGTGTGCGCAGACAGGGTGGCTCGAAGATCGACGTCTCCTTTGCGAGCGCCGCCCTGGCGAGCCGTATCCGGGGATGGCATGTGGCGGAGTATTCGGAGACGCTGTCGGATCACCGTTACATACGGTTTAGCGTCTCCGCAGCCGCGGTGGCCCCTGTGGCCGTGCCCCGGTCCGGATCCGGAGACTGCCCGAGGTGGGCCCTCAAAAAGCTCGACAGGGAGCTGTTAGTGGAGGCTGCGTTGGTGGAGACGTGGGTCTCCGGGTCGTCATCATCAATGGTGGATCAAATAGATGTAGAGGGTGAGACGCTTGCACTCGCGGGTGCCATGACGCGCATCTGTGATGCGTCCATGCCGCGGGCGCGACCGTTCTCGCCCCGGCGCGCGGTGTACTGGTGGGACGCTGAACTCGCGCATCTCAGAGAGGAATGCGTGGGGGCGAGGCGCCAGTACGCCAGACACAGAAGGAGACGGCGTCGTGATGCTGCAGAGGAGGACAGGTTATACTCGGCTTACAGGGATCTCATTAATGCCCTCAAACTGGGTATCTGCAAGGCCAAAGACCAATCAAGGAAAGAGTTACTGGAATCTCTAAACAGTGACCCCTGGGGGAGGCCGTACAGGTTGGTGAGGCGAAAACTGCGTCCATGGGCACCGCCCCTGACGGAGAGTCTCCGGCCGGAGCTCTTGGAACGCACAGTGGAGGCCCTATTTCCGCGCAGGGCTTCGCACATCCCTCCGCCAATGGTACCGCCGTCTGCCTCGACTGCGCGAGAGCCGGACAATGCCGAGGACGCTTCCCCCGAGGTCACCGCGGGTGAGTTGTGGGCTGCCGTGTTTCGGCTCCGTGCCAAAAAAACTACGGCTCCCGGGCTGGATGGCGTGCCCGGTCGGGTATGGGTCATGAGCATGGAGATTCTGGAGGAGAGAGTGAGGGCCCTCTTCAGTGCTATTCTGGCGCAGGGCCGATTCCCCCATCTGTGGAAGACCGGGAAGTTGGTCCTCCTCCACAAAGAGGGTAGGCCGGAGGATTCTCCCTCAGCCTACAGACCAATTGTGCTGCTTGACGAGGCGTGCAAGCTCCTTGAGCGCGTTATCGCTGCGCGCCTCGTCAAGCACCTTACTAGAGTTGGGCCGGACCTCTCCGATGAGCAGTACGGCTTCCGCTGTGGCAGATCCACCCTCGACGCTATCGCGAGGGTGAGGGCCCAGGCGGAAGAAGCGGTGGCCCGGGGTGAAGTGCTGTTGGCGGTGTCACTTGACATCACCAACGCTTTCAACACACTCCCCTGGGCCTGCATCACGGAAGCGCTCAAATATCATGCAGTCCCACAGTATTTGCAGCGCATCGTTGCCAACTACCTATCGGACAGGTCCGTGAGGTACCCAACGCGGGGTGGGTGGTCCGAGGCGGTGATGACGTGCGGTGTTCCACAGGGGTCGGTCTTAGGCCCCCTCTTGTGGAACATCGGCTTTGATTGGGTGCTCCGCGGCTCGAACCTCCGGGGGGTCAGCCTAGTATGCTACGCCGACGATACCCTCGTTACGGCCCGCGGACGCACCTACCGAGATGCCGCGATTTTGGCCACGGCTGGAGTCGCTCACGTCGTCGGGAGGATAAGAATGCTTGGGCTGGAGGTTGCCCTGAACAAATCCGAGGCATTGTGTTTTCACGGTCCTCGGATGGCCCCTCCGGCTCACGCATCCTTGATAGTGGGGGGAACTTCTGTCGCTGTCGGTGGAACGATGAAGTACCTAGGACTCGTCCTCGACAGCCGGTGGAACTTCCACGCCCACTTCGGGCGCCTGGTGCCCAAGTTGATGGGGGCAGTATCTGCGTTGGGTGGGTTACTGCCAAATATTGGTGGACCGGAGGCCAGCTGCCGCCGCCTTTACACGGGGGTTGTTAGGTCAATGGCTTTGTATGGGGCGCCAATATGGGCGAAGGATTTAGATCGCCACAATGTGGCCCTCCTACGCAGACCACAGAGGGTCATGGCAATCAGGGTTTGCCGAGCGTATCGTACGGTGTCGTACGAGGCGGCCTGTCTGTTGGCCAGTACGCCGCCCTGGGACCTCGATGCTGAAGTTTTGGCAGAGGTCCACGATCGTAGGGTTGCGTCGCTGAGAGGGGGACAGACACTTGCACCAGAGGAACTGCGTCGCTGGAGAGAGCTTCTCCGCGATGGTCTCCTTCGGCGCTGGAACGAAAGATTGGGGGAAGAGCGCCTTTCCCGCCACTGGACAGTACAGGCGATCCTCCCAGTATTCCGGGAGTGGATTGAAAGGAGGTGGGGGCCACTCACCTATCATCTGTCACAGGTGCTCTCCGGGCATGGCTGCTTTGGGGAGTATCTGTGGCGAGTGGCGAAACGGGAGCCCAGGCCAGAGTGCCATCATTGTGCTGGTGCTATAGATACAGCCCGGCACACTCTGGAAGACTGCCCTGCATGGGCTGAACCACGGAGGCAACTCTCCGTGATTGTGGGTGGAAACGTCTCTCTGCCGGCCGTGGTGGCATCCATGGTCGACAGTGAGGCGTCATGGAGGACAGCGCTGACATTCTGCGAACAGGTGATCTCGCAGAAGGAAGCGGCGGAGAGGGCCAGGGAGGAAGATCCCCTCGCTGACCCTCTCCGCCGTCGGAGAGTGGGGCGCCGACGACAGGCACACAATCGTCGACCCCCATAGAGGGCCTCTGGGCGCCGGATATGTGTGGACTAGTCCGGCGCCTGACAGAATAGGTCCTGAGGTGTAAAGCGTTCCCATTTTACAGGAACGCTTCGCAAAAAGATGAGTGGTGATAGAGGGGGAGCCTTGTACACTTCCCCTCCCTCCCCCCTTCGAGTTGGATCCGACAGTTGAGTTCGGACGACTGCAGACGGAGCTCGCGGACGTGTGCCTCGGCGATTCCCGTGTGTCCGCCCCTAATGCAGAGCGAAGGAACCCCCAGGGTTTTAGTGGGTATGCCGTCTCTTTTACACGACGGAGAGCCCCACACACCCTCGGCCTCCTCTTTACAGGGGCCTTGAGGACGGTGCATAAGGCTGCATTTCCCTGGGTAAAAAAAAAAAAAAAAAAAAAAAAGGTTAGGTTAGGTTAGGTTAGGTTAGGTTAGGTTAGGTTAGGTTAGGTTAGGTTAGGTTAGGTTAGGTTAGGTTAGGTTAGGTTAGGTTAGGTTAGGTTAGGTTAGGTTAGGTTAGGTTAGGTTAGGTTAGGTTAGGTTAGGTTAGGTTAGGTTAGGTTAGGTTAGGTTAGGTTAGGTTAGGTTAGGTTAGGTTAGGTTAGGTTAGGTTAGGTTAGGTTAGGTTAGGTTAGGTTAGGTTAGGTTAGGTTAGGTTAGGTTAGGTTAGGTTAGGTTAGGTTAGGTTAGGTTAGGTTAGGTTAGGTTAGGTTAGGTTAGGTTAGGTTAGGTTAGGTTAGGTTAGGTTAGGTTAGGTTAGGTTAGGTTAGGTTAGGTTAGGTTAGGTTAGGTTAGGTTAGGTTAGGTTAGGTTAGGTTAGGTTAGGTTAGGTTAGGTTAGGTTAGGTTAGGTTAGGTTAGGTTAGGTTAGGTTAGGTTAGGTTAGGTTAGGTTAGGTTAGGTTAGGTTAGGTTAGGTTAGGTTAGGTTAGGTTAGGTTAGGTTAGGTTAGGTTAGGTTAGGTTAGGTTAGGTTAGGTTAGGTTAGGTTAGGTTAGGTTAGGTTAGGTTAGGTTAGGTTAGGTTAGGTTAGGTTAGGTTAGGTTAGGTTAGGTTAGGTTAGGTTAGGTTAGGTTAGGTTAGGTTAGGTTAGGTTAGGTTAGGTTAGGTTAGGTTAGGTTAGGTTAGGTTAGGTTAGGTTAGGTTAGGTTAGGTTAGGTTAGGTTAGGTTAGGTTAGGTTAGGTTAGGTTAGGTTAGGTTAGGTTAGGTTAGGTTAGGTTAGGTTAGGTTAGGTTAGGTTAGGTTAGGTTAGGTTAGGTTAGGTTAGGTTAGGTTAGGTTAGGTTAGGTTAGGTTAGGTTAGGTTAGGTTAGGTTAGGTTAGGTTAGGTTAGGTTAGGTTAGGTTAGGTTAGGTTAGGTTAGGTTAGGTTAGGTTAGGTTAGGTTAGGTTAGGTTAGGTTAGGTTAGGTTAGGTTAGGTTAGGTTAGGTTAGGTTAAGGTTAGGTTAGGTTAGGTTAGGTTAGGTTAGGTTAGGTTAGGTTAGGTTAGGTTAGGTTAGGTTAGGTAACATAAGGTACTATGTAGGTTAGGTTAGGTTTAGGTTAGGTTAGGTTAGGTTAGGTTAGGTTAGGTTAGGTTAGGTTAGGTTAGGTTAGGTTAGGTTAGGTTAGGTTAGGTTAGGTAGGTTAGGTTAGTTAGGTTAGGTTAGGTTAGGTTAGGTTAGGTTAGGTTAGGTTAGGTTAGGTTAGGTTAGGTTAGGTTAGGTTAGGTTAGGTTAGGTTAGGTTAGGTTAGGTTAGGTTAGGTTAGGTTAGGTTAGGTTAGGTTAGGTTAGGTTAGGTTAGGTTAGGTTAGGTTAGGTTAGGTTAGGTTAGGTTAGGTTAGGTTAGGTTAGGTTAGGTTAGTTAGGTTAGGTTAGGTTAGGTTAGGTTAGGTTAGGTTAGGTTAGGTTAGGTTAGGTTAGGTTTATGTTAGTTAGGTTAGGTTAGGTTAGGTTAGGTTAGGTTAGGTTAGGTTAGGTTAGGTTAGGTTAGGTTAGGTTAGGTTAGGTTAGGTTAGGTTAGGTTAGGTTAGGTTAGGTTAGGTTAGGTTAGGTTAGGTTAGGTTAGGTTAGGTTAGGTTAGGTTAGGTTAGGTTAGGTTAGGTTAGGTTAGGTTAGGTTAGGTTAGTTAGGTTAGGTTAGGTTAGGTTAGGTTAGGTTAGTTAGGTTAGGTTAG